>LFJQ01000028.1:0-2533697 GCA_001182835.1 Oropetium thomaeum | reverse complement strand
AATCATCAGGGAAACATCCGGATATTCACATACTACAAGAATGGATGAAAGCTCAGAGCTGGCCGTACCTTGCAAATGGTACAAACCGGAACTATCACCCGCAAGGTGTAGCGAAAAACGGTTGCTGGCCTAGCCTTTCAGAGAAACAACTCTGGAAGCCACGTGGATGACTACATGAGAAGTCATCCAATTCATCCTGAGAATAACATCCAACCCTTGCAGATCCAGGAGTAAGAGATTGGCTTGTAAAGTAACACTACTGATTGGAGTCAACGATGTCGGAACCATGGATCTACGTGAATTTTCGCTCCGGGGATTCTATGATATATGAGGGAATATTTTTAGGTTATATTGCGTGGCGTACTCTCGCCTAATAAAGGAATGTGATGCACCAGAATCGAAAAGAACTTTGGTAGGACGAGAGTTGACGGATAACGTACCAACGAGCACGTCGGCACCTTCGGGCACCTCAGCAGCGGTCGTGTAGTTGACACGACCTGTGGTGAAGCAGCAACAGTGGGCGCGGTGGCTGATTGGAGCAGCAGCCCCTGCTCCACGCCTCGGATACGGCAAAAATGACCGCGCTGGCCGCAGTTGAAGCATGGACCAACACCTTGATTTCCAGCTTGTCCCACAGGTGGCCTGGAGCTTGTCCAGCAGCAGAGGGGCACGGCGTACCATCCACATGGGCTGCGGCTAAGCTGAGCCCGTGCGAGGACGCTGTGGGTTCCCACCTGTGGCGGCAGGGCAGCACGCTTGCGGTTCTTGGTTGCAGGCTTGTTCATCTTGTCCTCCGCAACAATGCAGGATCCACGAGCTATTTAAACTGCAGACCTCCGAGATTATGATGGACAGCTTGTCTTGCATTTCTCAGAAAGGCCATTGTAAAAATAGCTCCTTTGCTCGGCGTCGGTTGCACCCCGGCCGAGCGTACTGGTGCAAGATAGTTGAATTGGCACATACTCCATCACAGAACGATGTCTTGCTGAGAGTAAGGAACTCCATTCTCTTGATTTCCTCACACTATCCGGAATATGAAAAGCACGGAAGGCGGTGCGGAACTCCTGCCAAGTTTAGTGGTGATTGCGGGCTGAGTGGCACAATAGGTGTCCCACATGCACCGGCTTCATTTTGCAGCTGATGGGCAGCAAAGAGGACCTTTTGGTGCTCTCCGCACCGGAGCAAGTTGAGCTTCTACTCAATGGTGCGAAGCAGTGATCTGCGTCGAGTGGATCCTTTGCCCGAGTGAAATGAGCGGCTCGGTGTGGCGAAAGTCAGAGTAATCATCTCACGAGCAGAGCCGCGCTCCGTACCACGCTGACTAATGCCCTCAGCAATGATATGCAAGTACTCAGAGTGCTCCTGCCGATTGTGGCTCGATTTGCATGAGCACTTCAGCATGGTAGGGGCTGGCGTGCGGTGTGGTGACTGGTGTCCTCGCCTCCAGCAGCTCCAGAGGTTTCACCAATGGCACGGGTGCGGCTATGGGTATTCATCTTGTCGCCAATACCACGGTTAGCGACCGGAAGAAAAGATAGCAAGGCGATAATCTTATGACCACAAGGATGTGTCATAATTCAGAAAAATTGATTTGCTGGAACGCTATCGATACACGAAGGCAACGATTGTTGCTACGAGGTGAAAGACATGGTTATCGATCAACATACATCGACATTTCAGGTTTGATGACCTCACTAACCCTAACACAAATATAGCAATGTTTGGAGAAATGAACAAGTCATTTAAACGGTAAAACAAACTTTTCATTTTGTTGTTATAAACCAGTCAACAATAGGTGATCAAAACACCACTAGCAATTTACAAGATTAAACAAGCATGGAGATGATCGATGCATGAGATGATATGCAAAATGGTTCGTAGTATCGATTTCTCACACGGATGCATAAACACTCTCCCAAACACACAAGCAACACTACTGAAATAAACGAACGTCATACATGGGCGATATTGAAAACACGAGTTTTAGAGAAAACACCAATGCCCTATTACAAAGTGGGTGTGCCAAGACCCCGCTAAACTATTTTAACAACCCATCTAACAAGGAGGGCAGCAAATAAAGGTACATTCCGAAGCATCAGAGGCGAACATCAAGTTCCTCCGGTGCTCAAAGGGGCAGCAACACCTTCCACCATTGGAAACAGTAGTTCGACGGCGCCACAATAGACCTCTGATAAATTAATTTGGGGTTGACAAAACAAAGCTAAGAATAGGTAAGGAATAAAACAGCAACCACTAATTTCAAATTTTAGTTGGTTTTAGTAATTTTTAAGACACAACTAACCACCCCGTGTTGCTAAGCAAATTTTAGGGTGTGATTTGTGAACCTTAGCTCTAATACCAGCCTTTGAGAGACCGTCTAATTTACATTCAAGTTTATCGAATTAACTCACTGTCCATGTACGGTATGCGAGTACTCAACCGAATAAAAGGAATGTAAACCGGCAGTCTCCCGACATGCCTCTCAAGCAATGCCCAAGATCCAAGCACGTCGGTACAACAACGATTGATACATCACATAGGTTAGAATAGTTCAATTACATTAGTTTTTAAAGTAATATTACAGACCGAAGGTTCAACACATAAGTCCTGAATTTAAAATGCGGAAACGATTCTAAGGAATAGAGCGGTCGCAGCGATGGCTATGATAAAACAACAAAGGATTGCGATGCTCAGCCTACGACATCGTAAATCATGAGCACACGAATGTCCGGACTATTCCTCGCCCTCGCCGGCATCGGCGAGGACAAGTAGCCGAACACAAACTCATCCTCACCTGCAAAAACTTAAGCAACAAACGTTGAGATGAGGTACTCGCAAGACTTACCTGTTGTGGGAATTATTTTCCGACTCCAAGGATAATGCAATATGGCAGTACCAAGGTAAGTAAGGCATAGGAATAAACTCGATTGCTTAAAGCTGCACTAAGCATATGTGAATAAGCATAAAGTAAAAGACTGCGGGCATAACACTTACTAAAACCCATGACTATAAGTACCATGTAACCATAAATCATTATACCATCCATAATCCATTTCTCATCATGTTATGTGTCAACTCTACGATATTATCCAAAGAACACTGAGCTTGATCATAACCGAGACCATGGCGGATTCGAACCGATTATACACCCTGCAGCGGAGTCCAACTGTACCCACATGACTGAGGACCATACGACTCGTGCAACCCGTTAAAGTCACACAAGGGGATACTCATGTCAACCTTTTTCACACTCGTGCCCACATGGTTGGAAAATCCACACGGTGTCGAGTACCACGGCCTCGCAGGCACACGTGAGTCCCTCGCTCCATGCACCGTGCAGTCATCGACCAAACGTTAGTACGCAGTGAGATACTCAGCTTGTCTTACCATTATATTCGACACGTGGTATGAACGGAAAGTGCTTAGGCCAAGAATAACACGACCGGGTCCTAGGTCAACCCAGACGGGGCCTACGGCACACAAGACCTCCATGTCTTGCTGCATTCCTATTCCACCACCTTCCGAACTTCAGTTTAACACTTTCCAACTTTTATCAACATATAAACTCGCCATAAGTCCATAAGTAACCGGGGTGAATCCTATACATGCGAGTGGGACTTACCACTCGACTTCTACCGTTAATCTAAGCATGGCTAAGCATTTCGTGACTTGAACAAAGACACACTACCCAGTTGACAAGGTAATATAATCAACATCAAGGAGGGGTAACATGCAACAATAATAGGATTTCCCGACATTACCACTACTGCCCGACTAATGCAATCCTATACGTATGCATATATTAACATTAAATATTTACTTAGGATAGCAATATGAGGTTCTTGCCTTCAGCAAAAACAGTGGTGTTCTCCTCAGCAACCGATCAACTTCTGGTGCTCCTCCCTCAGCAGCACCCGCGTCACTCTCCGATGGATCGTACTCTATAAAGTAAAATACGTCGGTATGAGAAAAAAATATGCCATGATGACATGATGCAAACAGAAGATGTGACATGGTGCAGCGGGGTAGCTACCGGGACTATCAACACAATGCAAAAGAAAATACGTCAAACAGAGGTCTACAGTTTAAGTTATGTTGAAAACAGCCTTCAATACCAGATGTTCGGCAAAGGTTTTAAGTCAAGTTGAGCTTCCAAGATTTTATTAAGAATCTAACAAGTTCCTGTTATTAAAACTTAGAAAATCTAGAAAAGATACCAAAGGCCAGATAAATTCAAGAAACTAGATACAAGAACTAAAATATTACTGAAATGAGGTTCAGAACAGGTATCATTAATTTTGGTTTGACATGCACAATGTATTTTAGAAAGTTGTAAATTTAGATGGCTGTTGGAGATTATTTAGAGGTATGCATAGAATCCGGTCGAGGCTAAATTCTGGAAGGAATGACAGGAGGTTCTACATACTAGGTCACACGACTGGTGCAAGTTTCAGCTCTAGAAAAGTTCTGGGACTCCAGTATTAATTAGAATAGAACATCTAAACCTATTTATTTAGGAAGTTCCATGGATATTGATGGAAAAGTGTTTCGGCAGATGTTTAGAGCATTACACAAGAATTCTAGAGAATTTTGGTTCACCATTTTAAGAGCTAGCATCGATTTGTTATGCATTTTACAAAGTCAGCCAGAAGAATACCAAGAATCATTAAGAATCTCAGAACAGGGGGTTCTGCTCGTCATGTCGTGCTTCTGACACACTTCTGGCAACTCCAGAAGAGTTCTGGAACTTCAGAAGTAAAGCAAAAGCAGAAATAAGGGGTTCTGCTTGTCACGACATACTTCTGACATAATTCTAACTCCAGAAGAGTTCTGGAACCACAGAAGTGAAACAAAGGCAGAAACAAGGGGTTCTGCTTGGCAGGAACATACTTCGGCACAGTTCCAACTCTAGAAGAGTTCTGGAACTTCAGAAGTAAAACAGAGACAGAACAGAGGGTTTTGTTTGCAAGGACATACTTCTGACACAGTTCCAACCCCAAAAGAGTTCTAGAACTTCAGAAGTAAAGCAAAAGCAAAAGAAGAGGTTCTGTCTACCATGACATACTTTTGACATAGTTTCAACTCCAAAAGAGTTCGGAAACTCCAGAAGTACAGCAAAAGCAAAACCAACGGTTCTACGTGCCATGACAAAATTCAGGTTTATTTGAATTTTTAAGGGGTTTAAATCTTATCTAAAAATTCTGATAAAATCTCCAAAATTCTGTTTTAAAGCGCAGTTAATTTATATGCAAAAACATTAGGTGGTTTCATTATGAAAATAGAAGATTTTGCAAAAGCCAGATAAAAGGTTACCCGTAAGAACAATATGCTACCCGGAAGAAACTCCCCAATACCAGGAAATGCTAAAATCAAAAATCAAACCAGTGAGCTCATTTTCACCTATAAAGGACTGAAATTTTAGGATGTTGACGCGGACCCGCCAAGAAAACCTCGTCTCGGGACAGACCATGTCAGTCGTTGAGCTAGGATCCTGTTGGGCAACGCTTGGCGAAGCGAGCGTACACACGATACAACACAGGCAGGAATAAACAGTAATGATTTACAAGGAAAGAGAACTTAATACATCATTGGTTCATAGTTTGAAACTTAAATCTTACAGTGAATCAGAGTACGCAATTAAAGTTTTGAAAATAACAGCGAAAGACTTCATCGATTACAGACTCCGACGCTCAGACTTAAGCAAAAAGCACGCACCGTGCCCAAGGGCGTCATGCTACTAGCCACTTCAATGTGTTACTGCGGCGACTCGCACAACTCCCACTGGAGGTTCCCAATCTCGGGGAGAGGCTCCTCCCAATGGAAGCTACCTGCTGGGTCCTGCATGACGGCGCCTGAAAATCACAAATCGCTAACGCGTGAGCTTCTAAGAAGCTCAGCAAGACTGACCCGATAAAAGTGGCTGACTACAGCCGACTCCTAGACATGCTGGCTGACTCGGGTGGGTTTACTTGCAAAAACGGACTCGCAGGCCTGTACTACTCTTGTCAAATTTTAGCACAGGTTAAGTGATTAGAATATAAATTTAGTTAGCACTGAAACTAATCGAACATAACAGGAGCAACAATAGCAATAGTAATCATCATATTCATTCTCATTGTGTCTCAACCTATTTACTAGAATGTGAAAGAGAGTTCAAGCAGACTCATAGCTGAGAGTGACAGCGGTTCGAACCGATTTTTATACCTCTGCAGGGTTAACCTGATCGTACGACACGTGCGTGTCCAGACTCGCACGTGGCAACCGTTCACACCAGCTCCTGTAACGTCAATTCCAGCCTACGCATGCCTTAGCAGCGCCGCATCCCACTAGACAACACGTCCCGGACGGTTTCTGTGGAGTTCCCACGCTGCCCGCCCCAGATCTCCTCCTAATCAGACACCGTAGGGCAGGTTCGACGTTGCAATCACTAGGCTACGTAGGTTTACCGGGGCCCATATCACCCAGCATACAATCAGTACGTTCAATACTTGCCCAGCTGTGCCACACGGATCAGACCAGACTACGGTCACCCTAGTCCCGGACCAGTCGCCGACCTACTTGTACCCAGTCTGACCCTCAATCTTTTATCTTTCTTATTTATTCACATTCATGTGGCACATCTCATGAAATAGTTTCATTCAATATCCTACCACTCGCGAGCAGCATCCACTCTGCTCGACTTCTACCGGCAAGACCTGCTAAGCATAGCATACTAAGGGGGTATCTATACCAGCTACCGATAGAGTTTTCTATGGGAAATAATGCAACTATGGTTTCAATCAACTCCTAACACTTAATGCACAAACAAGACACACTGAGTTATAAAAGAAAAATTTAAAACTCGGTTGTGCACCGGAGCTTGCCTGGTTCTTCTGAGCTGACGTTGACTTCTTCGGTGGAGGTCGAGGAACCTGGATCTGCAGCTACCTCACGAGCGTCAGAATCTACATGATGCAGTAGGATTATGATAAGTTTAATGGAAAGAGTCATTGCTTTTATCATTAGCGATTTAGGGTTTTGATCGGCGATGGCTAGAATTAGGGTTTACCCTAATTACTCGACGCCGTCGATTTGTTTCAATTCTTAACCTGTGAATGATGTTCAGAGAATTCTATTCAAATTTCCCATGAGGAGACTTTTAGTTGGGATGTTCAACAATTTCAACTTTAGTTGAGGTTAATTCAACATTTTCATCGGTTAAACATTATTTAATTTCTTTAACTATTAAACTAGGGTTAAAATGAAAATCTTAATTCCACCTCAATATTATTTTTAGTTGATAGCACCTTCTGAAATATTCATTTTGAGCTTTGGTGGGGCCTAGATGAATTTTCTATATTTTATAAAAATTCATCAAAGTTCCTGTTATTGAATCTTATAAAATCAGAAAGCACTAGTAAACTCTAGAATAAAATTATGAACTTTTATGTGGGCATTCATGAGTACCAAACCTACAACTTTGCTTTTGGGTCTAATCCTTTTAGATGACTTTTACAATGTATTTTAGAAAAAGGTACATTAGCTAGGCAGATTGAAGTGATTCAATAGGGTTACATAGAACTTCGTGGTCCTAAAATCTTCATAAAATTCCAGGAGATGTGTGTAGCCATGGTGTATTTGTGGATCAAGGATCAGCCCTAGGACTGCTCTAGAATTCGAATTAAAATTCAAAAATAGAAGGGAGTGTTTCTAATTAATTCTGCAAATTTTTGGTCATTTTTTAAAAAGTGCTTTAACAGCAAATTAGCCCTTTTCATGGGGATTCTAACAAATTTTGGTTTGCTAATTTTTGATTTTTCTGTGAATTTCTACAGAATTTGCAAGGCAGAACAATTAATTAGAAGAATGAAATTTAAAGAAGAAGGGCGGCAGAACAGGGGAGGTACTCCGGCGATCTCCGGCGAGCCGGCGACGGGGTGGCTTGGCCAGGAGGCAACAATTACACGGTTAACTCGTCACCCTCTACCCAACGGCGCCGAGCTTGCTCTCTGGATACGACCGGAGCATGGCCGGCGGCGATGAGCGGCAGCGGCGCCCAAAATCCGACGAGGGATCCGCCAGAGGAGCGCCGGAGGGTGGGGGTTAGCCGGTCTAGAAGGCTCACCGTGGCGTGGGGATTCTGTTTGATGGAGTTAGAGGGCGCGGGAAGTCGACGGTCTAGAAGGTAGTGGCCGGGAAAGCCGTGTCGGTCGGGGCGCGGTGCCCTGCCACCCGCCGCTTTGTCGGGCGGGCGGCGGGCACTGTAGCCCGCTCGGCAAAGTAGAGATTTTTTTTTTTCTGCTATTAGTCAAAGCCCGAATGTAATTCAATTAAATGGCACATTTCCCGAGTTCAAAAATTTCTGAAACTTTTTGTGTAGGATCAAAACTTTATTTGGAGCACCTTTCGCTTAAGGATCAAGTCATGATTCGGCCTCTAATAATTCTTGAATTTCCAAGATGTTTATAGCTTGTGTGAATTTTTAACAGGTCTAAATCTTATCCAAACATTCTGAATAAATTCCCAAAATTCTCTTTTGAAGTGTACTTAATTGTTATGCAAAAATATGGCTAGGGTTCTGTGGAAATTTGGATATCTATGAGTTAGGGTTTGGATTTTTTTCCTGTCAGCGAGGTTTCGACACTGTTAGTTGAATTTTTCCCGACTTTGCTATAGTGTTCTGTGGTGTGCCAAATTTTTCATAGCGATCCTTTAGAGTATTTCAAACATCATTTCTTTTTATTCTAAATGTAGATTTTGCTTTTACGTGTGAAATTTGACTTCTAGGATTTAAATCTGTCGATAACCTTTTAAGTGACACCTGGGATGTCACAGATGTGACAAGCCCCTCCTCAGGAGCTTTTAAAAAGATAGAGTTGGCCCCAACTCCATCTTTTTTTTTTAGATCTGGAGTTGGTGAAGCTAAGAGCTTTTTTACGAGAACTACACCGCATAAAAATCAACTCTTCTCCACAACTCTATCATGGAGCAGCTCCGTTCTAAATTTACAGAACCACCATAAAGTATTTGGCTCAAAATTTAACTCCAGCTCTAGATATCTAAGGTTCGATTGAAAAGGTCTATTATGCCCCTATAAAAATCTATATTTTTCTCGTTACAAATTAATATGTTCTGTATGGTGGGACCTTGATGAGTACATCAGCACTATAGATATAGCCACATCTACACAAGTCAATACTGCTGCTCCGATTACTCGCGTTCGTGCACAACAACTAAATCATTAGGTTAGTTCCTTCCTTAGTTCAAGTTCTATTTAAACAATGGAAACGTGTGCTTTGCTGTTCTGCTCCAGAAAACGGAGAGGATCTAAAAGTAAGGGGATTTGTGTAGGCTGGTTTCGGACTCCAGAAAAGTCTCAACTTGTGAAGGACATCCTGATTTCGTACGGACTCCGATTCGAGTGATCAAGTACATTCTAGAAAGCTTATCAAGTCTACTTTCCAACGGATCCAACCCCACCCTCATAGTTTATCGGAGTCGACCAAAATCGTCAATTAGATTCAATGCGGTGCTGTGCCACCAGATTTCGCCCGATGGGCCTTGTATCAAGTTGAGCCCAATAGGGACGCGTCCTAAGGTTAGAGGACGACCTCAGCACCTCCTGGTCGTCCTCTCCCCCTCTCATATACGCCCCCAGCCGTCACTTTCATATTGGGTTTTGTTTAATTGAAAGTTTAGCCATTGCTACTTCCTGGCAGCATGTCTGCTTGTATTCAGAACCTCAACTTCATGTGTATGACACTTGAGCTTTCAATTCTTTGCAATTGAGTGCTTGTTTATCTTGTTCTTGCTAGGTCTTTGATTGCTTGCAGGAATTACCCTAGTGGTTTGGTTGATCGTGCGCCACAAGATCGTGTTCAACCGCTGGAATCAGTGTATCGATTGCTAAAGTGCAGCACCTGTTGGTCGTTGTAATCGGATCGTGAACGTCATTCCAATCGAAATCGAAGTTATCCACCTCTCATCGAAAGATCAGGACACCCTGTACACCCCAATGCTTATCAGAGCTCCTCTGTATCTATGTGAGTTTTGTTTGATTCGAGAGAAAAACGTGAGAAAAGATAAAAGAATCTAATGGATATGTTTTTTAATAAGTGGCATGATGGTAATTTTCTATCAAATCCATGATTTTAAATTTTTGGAGCACCTCCTCATGAGCCAAAAAAAGTGGAGGTAGCCTCGACTCCATCTTTTTTTTTTCTGAATCTAGAGTTGATGAAACTAAAATATTTGGCTACTAAATTTGAGAACAGAACTAAAAAAATGAAAAAAGTGGAGTGGAGCTGTCCAAAGTAGGCTCAGGATAAGTAAGAGCTTGTTTAGGAGAGCTTCACAACTCCATTATGAAGCAGCTCTGCTCTAGATTTATAGATCCACCATAAAGTGTTTGGCTTAAAATTTAACACCAGCTCTAAATATCCAAGGTTTCGATTGAAAAAATCTATTATGACGCTATAAAAATCTATATTTTTCTCATTACAAATAAATATGTTTTGAAAGGTGGGTGCTTCTCTGTATTTATGTGAGATTTGTTCGATTTAGGAGGAAAACATGAGAAAAACAAAAAAAATTAAATGAATATGTTTTGTAATAAGTAATATAGAACCAATTCTCCGATTTTTAATTTTGGGAGCACCTCCTCCTAAGAGCACCTCCAACCAATCCTTAAAATTTTACTTTTAAAAGACTACTTTAGCAAGTTTGTAAAATAAGTATTGGGAGTAAAAAAACTTATGTACTCCAATAACTCCCAATAAAAATTATCAAATCTACTTAAAATATTTACTATGTATGTAATTTTTTTTGACCCTGTTTTGAAAGTTTCAATTTGATCTCTAAATATAATAAGTAAGAGAGTTTGTTTAGAACTTGCTAAGTTCAGTTATTTATAATATAAAGAATAGTTAGAGAGTTATTTTTTTAATTATTTTTTAAATTTAAGTTTAAAGACTTAATTTAAAAAGTGATTTACGTCGCTCTAAGCTAAAAAAACCTGAGCTAAAAAAAAAGTTGAAGTTGGAGCACCTCCTAATGACTTCCTGATCCAATCTATTCATCAAAGGAACTCGACGGAGACGACAGCGACGGCCTTGGGTCCGGCGGCGGCGGGACGAGCGTGCTCCCCTGACGCGCTCAGAGTTGCAGCGGGCGGCGGTACAAGGACCTGCACGAGCCAGCCGCGGCGTCTAGGGCAAGCGCCCTCCGCGGTGGCACGACGGTTAGCGTGAGCGAGCGGCCGCGGCGTCCAGCTCGAGCGTCGGCTGCAGCGGAGCGAGGGCCCGCGGCAGCTTCATAAGTGCAAGGGAGCTCTGGCGGCGGCGACGCGAGGGCCAGCCCGAGCGAGCGGTGCGAGGGTGTCCTCCCTCGGCGTGCTGCACGACGCGTGAAGGGTCCTGCGTCCGGGAAATTCTAAACCTTACTTACCCTAAACTAGCACCGGGAATTATCCGGCGGCTTTTCGTGCGGAGAATCGAACCGATACCCTTCGCCTTCGGCTTCTCGCGGTCGCGACTCTTCGACCGGCGCAGCAGCTACCACCAGGCATCTCCAGTCCTTCGCCTATGGTTCGCATTCTCCGCTTCGCCGTCTCCGTCGGAGCCCTCTGCCGCCGCCGACACCGGCAGCCGTCCGGCTATCATTAGGGAAGGGGAAGCGGAGATATTCGCGGACGAGTCCAACTCGGTGTTTTACAACAAGGCTCAGGTATGCATCCTTGCTCGCTTTCTGTGCGCTATAATATTTATTTCTTTATTTTGTCATTCTTAGTTGAAACCAGACAGTTTATTCATGATTCTGGCAATACGGGAAAAGGGATTTTTGTTATGCTAGAGACATATAATTGATGTTCATATTGGTGTGCATGCTGTGACCTTTGGCCCAGTCATTCAAATTGATATTCATGGGGTGGTGTAGGAGCGATGCGAGCAACATGAGACTTGTAACTGTGGGGGGCACAAAATGAAACAATACGATGGAACAATAATGGGTACCTTTAGGAATGCATTTCCTATCGCCAGTCATTATTCATATGATATCCTAAAGTTGCCTGCAGCAGTTAGTTCTCTTGAGATGTTTTGAATTTTGAGGTGAATACGACATTTAAGTAAAGTTTCCGCTACTAAGTTCTTATGAAAGTTCATTGCCTGTTAGGTTAACAACAGAGATATTTCTATTGCTGTACTGAGATCATTTATTTTGAAAAGACGTGAAGAATATGCCATTAGATTGACAAAAGGTATGCATTTCAAATAAGATAGACTGTACCAGTCTTGCTGTTACACCATTATACTTGGACAGTTTCTGACTGAGCAATGAAATACTACAAAATATGATAGGAGGACCAAAAGACAATGCATTAAGCAAGCATGCTAAGTACAGAGCGCCGAGAGTTCTTGAGGTGGGCTCTTGAGAAAAATTTACTTTTTTTTTTACTCCCCCTCATACGTTTGTAATTATGGCCAATATAGTTTATCGCTAACTGATTCACTTGTACCTTTTTGTTACTGCATATTGAATTTATATTTCTTTGTGAAATACAGATTTGTTGGAAATTAATTTCAAATTCATTATGAACTAGAGATACGTTCAAACCTCCTACCTTTTGTTTTCTGAAAGACCATATCGTTTTTTTTGTTCCTTATGATATGTTGCTGATGCTGGTGCATACGTCATTTTGGCTTTCAGCAAATAATTTAAGGGCTGTCATAGACAGTGCTGATCCTTCTATTTAGATATTCTCCTAATGATTCTTTTTTCAGGCTTTAGCTGCATCAGGGTTAAGAGCCATTAGGTATGCCCTTGAGGTTGATGGGATTGGAGAAGTTATTGCTATTGATAATAGTGAAGGTGCATTTGTATGTCTCAACATCAAGCATGCCATATATTTTTTTTTCAGAATGTTCTCAATACATAAAAAATATTTTATTTGACTGATTCTAAATGTTTTTTTTTTGTTCCCTTCACTGCAGAAGCTATAGAAGCCTGCAAGAAAAATATGCTCCACAATAGCAGTCTTGCATCTTGAAAGGTGGTACCACATCTTGCTGATGCTCGTGTTTACATGCTCAACCACCCGAAAGAATTTGATGTGGTACTGCCTTCTGCATTCATACATTTGTTCTTACTTCTCTTTCTAATATCCCCTTCCCCCATAATTCGTGGGAGCTTTCAGCATTGGGGCGTCCCCCCCCACAACCAAAACCCGTTTCTATAAAAATAAATGCAAGACGATCCTTTTTTGTACATATATGCATATGACTTTTGTATGCACTACTATCTACCACAGCCTAAGTTGGTAAAGTGGCTTCAAGCCATGGTTGGGATTGAATTGCTAAATCATGTTTCATTGAAACCTGCACATGCCTCAGTTTCGTTTGGAGTATCAGGAAACTGTGCTTCAATATATTAACGTCCTGCACACGCTGAATCAGGTTGACCTTGATCCTTATGGATCACCAGCTGCATTCCTTGATTCGGCAGTACAATGTGTAGCAGATGGTGGTCTCTTGATGTGCTCAGCTACAGATATGGCAGTGCTTGCTGGAGGAAATGCAGAAGTTTGTTTTTCCAAGTGAGATTTTCAATTCCTTACTTGAATTTGAATTTTCAAGCACATGACTTACAAGAATCCAGTACTCATGGTGTCAGTAATACGTACGTGTAGATATGGCTCTTATCCATTAAGAGGTAAACACTGCCATGAGATGGCCCTGAGGATTCTTCTTGCCTGTGTAGAGGTAATACTTAGTTTTCTTTTCCTTTATTCCCATGTTTTCATTTATGATGATTCATTTTCTATTTTCCTTTTTTTTATCTTGCAGTCGCATGCGATTCGCCACAAGCGCTATATAGTTCCTGTAATATCAGTGCACATGGATTTCTACATTAGGATTTTTGTGCGAATCTTCACGTTGGCTCCTGCTACTCGAATTACCTGACACTCTTTTCCTTGGGGTGAACAGGATTGTCCACATATTTTTTGTGTTTCACAACAGATCTTACCAATGTGCCTTTTCTATGTGCAGCTCAGCAAGCATTGTCAAAAGTTCACCACTCAAATTGTCGCATGTCTATCAATGCACTGGATGTGATTCATTTCACTTACAAACTATTGGGAGAACTAACTCGAAGGTATTATTTCTTGTAATTTGTCTGTCTTTATGTTTATAGTTATATATGACCGTCTGATGCAGGATAAGATCAACATTGTTCTTCCAAATTTTTTCCCTGCAATGCCTGAAGAATGTTCAGAATGTGGCCATAAATCTGTTGTGGGTGGACCTATCTGGAGCAATCCAATACATGACAAGGAATGGGCTGCTTCCATATTGTCGAATATCCGTGCAATGAGTAATTTGTATCAAGCTTATGCAAAAATTTCAGCTATACTAACATCTGTATCAGAGGTAATGCCCTATTCTCTATTGTACACAACACATAAATGACATAATGAGAAAATGACAAGGATGCCTAGGGTGGTTGATGCACACATGAGTAGGCTATACGTTGGATCTAGAATCAAATTTGATTTTTGCAAACACAGCAAGTGATGCTGGATAGATTCTAAAGGAGAAGGATAGACTGTCTCGGTTAACAGGCTACAAAATACGAGTTAAAGGGAACTCTGCTACAGTGCTACCAATTTATGGAACTTAAAAAATGAAAATGTTTCTTAGCTCCGGTTGAAATTGTGAGACATCAATTGCTGGTCATGCCCAAGCAGGCAATAGACGAAAGAAATCTCACATGGTTTTACCAGGCTATACGCACTCATAAGAAATCTCACATGGTTTACCAGGCTATAGGGACTCATAAAATTATAATATGGCATTGTCAAGGATACTTGATTTTATGAAAAGAGCAGGAACAAATGAACAATACTTCAGGCACAAAATTACTCTTTGGAGACAGATTGTTTTAGTTTTTAGGGTTCAGCATCCTGTCCAGAAGAATAATATCCCTGATCCTTGTTGCCTAGCTCGTTTGGTTGACGGTATCGGTATGAATGTACACCTAGACCACCCAAGTTTGATTCCCCTCAGGCACTAATTGGGTGCCTGATTCTTTATTTTTATTGTTCTATCTCTTTTGATTTTTTTTTAGCTTTTTTCACAGGCTAAAAATAGATTAAATATGAAGGAATTGGTTGTGAATGTCTTAGCTCAATCCCTCTTCTCTTGGTTATTGTCTATTTGAGTTTACTTTGAAGGGACATGAGTCATTGGTTATTGTAAGGTGCATCTTTTGGAGAGTAACTGTCGACCATTATGCTAGGCATGGTAAATATCTTTATCTGATGGTGATAAAGATATTGTATGCATTTACTGTTGATCTTGTTCACCGCATACAACTGATTTTTAAATCTTTATTTTCCTGTCAGACTTAACTAAAGGGTTTCTGGTAAGATTGTTTTGACTTGATAGCTCTTTAAGTGGATTTAAATGGCATACATTTTTTGAGAGATATAAATGGCATACATTAATGCATGGAGTAACTTTACTTGAATGGAGCTGAAACTTGAAAACTGATTCAGAGAGTAGCATTGTAACGTCCCGCCTCCTCGAGGCTGGGCCCGCTTACATCAGGTAGCTTTTTATAGGACATAGGCTGGCCTCACAGACCAACATAAGTCTTTTTTACGCACATTTGTCCTCACTCGTGCGCACCTGGGAATTTCCCGGTCGGTCACCCATCCTGAAATTGCTCCAGGCTAAGCACGCTTAACCTCGGAGGTTTCGGAGCTAGGCTACCGGAAAAGAAGTTGTAACATATTGATATGAGTATCCTATTAATCTTATTAAGCCCTGGATTGGGGTGTCACAAGCATGAACATGAATTAACGGATAGGAGTCCAACAACTAAAGGACGAGTAACTTTTTACAGTTTGATGTGGTTCCCTATTTGCTGTTATGTGGGGCCATCATTATTCTAGGCGTATTAAATAAGTTTAGTCTGTTATGGTTAGTTGGCTTAATTGCATAAACCCACCATAAGTAGACCTTTATTTGATATCCCCCACCCATAAGACAATTAGTTGCAAAAACCCACCCACCTATATAGGCCAAATCTCCTTCACCCACCCTCACATGGCCCTAATAATATTTTTTTAAATAATTTTCTAAACTTTAAATTTTCATGGGACAATTCACAATATTCAAAAATTCAAATTTTAAAATCCAACATGAATTGACCCGTGAAAATGAAATGTTGTAGTATATTTGAATTTTTTAATATTTTGAACTATCCCATGAAAACTTAACATATACTCCCTCAGGTATCAAAAAGAAGTAGTTTAGGGTGATGACACGGTCTCCAAAACACTTTGACTTCAATTTTTAATAAAAGTATTTATTAAAAAGTGACATATGTATACTTTTATAAAACTATTTTTCAAGATGAATCTACTCATATGATTTTATATTTTCAAACATAATAATTTAAAAGTTATTCATAATAATTTCAAACATAATAATTTTAAATTTTGTTTTTTGAATATTTTTAATTGTCCCATAAAAAATTAAACCTAATAAATTATTAGTTATATGATTAGTGCCATGTGGGCAGTGGGTTGGGCAGAGATTTGGCTTAAAATGTTGTGGGTGAGTGGGTTTCTGTAACCATCTTGTAGGGGAATATCAAACTAAGTGTTATGGGCCATACCCTAATAAATGTGTCATATGTCTATTTGGAAGCTTGACTAATTATTAGTCCAAAGAGCTATGAATAGACCGTTCTACCCCTAACTAAATAATTAGCCTTACCCTGTTGGATCCATGGACAAATAAATGACTGAGGTCATAGTTTTTCCCGCCATACACGACTCTATCTCCGTGTTGCTTTGCTTTGCCATCTCTGTGTTGCTTCTTTCTGTCGGAGGATTTTGTCTGACAGGGAGACCTCTTTGTTGCGGATGAAACGAACCGAGTGTGTGTGTGGGGGGGGGAGGGGGGGGGGCAGTGGACGACACTTAAGCTGTTTCATAAGTAGTAGAGATTACGCTTAAGCTGTTTAATAAGTAGTAGAGATTACGCTAAGCTGTTTAATAAGTAGTAGAGATTACGCTAAGCTGTTTATAAGTAGTAGAGATTACAAGCTCACACATACGCCTAGTGCTTTTTAAAAAAGTGCGGAGGGCTCATGGATGGAGACAGCCTGCAGCTCGGCGGCGGTGCTGGTTTTCTCGTTGGAAGCCAAGGATGAAATAGGAGGGGAAAAGATGTGCCTGTGCGTAGGAAAGAAGCAAGGAAACCTTCGCTTGAGCTCGTGCGTGCGTAGGCGGGAGAGAGGAGTCAGTGTCCGCAGCAGCCTCCGACCGGGAAACATCTCATTAGGATTCTTGCGGACGGAGGAAAGGATGAGGGATACTATAGTCATTTTGTTCTAAAAATAGCTACCTATTCGTCACCTATTAGCAGGGTAGGAAGGAATAATGATTTTTACATTAGTTCATGGGGTGACTAATTATTAGTTCATCTATTAGTCCTTCTGTTTGGAGGTTAAGGGGCTAAAAATGTGCCGGCTAACAATTAGTTACCTAGATCCAAATAGGGCCTAAGTTAGGTAAGATTAGATCTAGAACTTTCTAAATTTAATAGATTACTTAGGGATCAAGTAACCCATCACAATCGACACTGAACAACCGTTGGTTGCCTGGATATATTTTGGAGGCGATCGACGCATTGAACAATGGTGGTGCTACTGTTCACATAACAGATTCGATTGCCCCTGCGGAGGAATTCAGTGCGGTCATTGCTGATCTGGTCACGATGGAGGTCACCAAGATTTGAACCGTCGACACCATTGTCGTAGGAACTCTCCCATGACTCGGTGTATGCTTCTGTTGATCTGGATATTATTGAGGAGGCTGCAACAGCGTCTTCCAAAACATTTGGATATCAACCCCACCATCATCGTCGTCGACTATATTAAGCTCCATCGCTAAGGAGGGAACACTGACCTTGAGTGGCTTAGGCCACATACCACCCAATCTTCCCCACGTTGAGCACTCCGAGAGCATCACTACCAGGTACTTCCCTCCAACCACACCATCCTGCTCTTCGGCGCATTAGAGGGCATCATATTTCCGGATAGTGCAGCCTTCCTCCACATCTCCACCAAGGTTTAAAAAACTGTTCAAACTGCAAAAACCGAATGAAAACCAAGCGGTTTACCACAAAAACCGAGCAGAAATCGATTTTGCTACAGTACTTAGTTATGTTTTTTAGAGAAACCGTTCGGTTTGAGAAATTGAGCCAAAGCGATTTGATCAAAAACCACGAAAACCGTCCTTGACGCTGACCCTACAATTGGAGTCATGCCATCTACTCTAGATGATTATGTCTCGGACACTTCCACTACCGTGTGCCTCGAAAGCTCGATGGTCCTAGCTACCACAGTTATGTTTAGGCAGGGGCATTATGGACATTTCAGAGTGGGCAAGTGCATTTTTATTTATTTTATGATATTTTCTCGAAATTTAATAGAGGGAAATGTGGACGACAATACGATCAACTGGGAGCTTCATTTTAGCAAAACAGGATAAAATCAGCCAAAAGGGAAAAAAAAAAGGTTAAACGGGCAATAAGGCTCCAGAACAGGGTCAAAATTCAATCCCCCCTTTAAACCAGAATTTAGCCTTGCCTGGTTAGATCCCTTTGGTTTTCTTTGTCACTTAGGTGTGATCTTGTGTACAGCTTTGTGTATAGTTTTGTTTTGAGTAAACAAATACAGTATGGAATTCCCCTGCTATTTTCCTTGCCTAAAAAAAAAAAAAATTCTTTGTCCAATGTTGTTGAACCCATGCTAAAATAGGATGTTGTCCACAAGCTAGCAATTAGCATCACCTTTTTTATGGCAGGCGACAACCGACAAACTAAATAACCTTTTATTTTTTTGCAAAATATTCAGCTTTTGGAACAACTTCAACATATATGTCCCTATATGAACCAAGAGTTTATCATACTTTAGCTATAATCACACATTGCTTGCATGCAGGAATTGCCTGATGCACCTTTATTTGTGAATCTTCACAGTTTATGTGCAACCCTGAAGTGCACTAATCCAACAATGAGCATGCTATATTCGGCCATCAGAAATACTGGGTATCACATGTCAGGAAGTCATGTGGATCCATTAGCCATCAAAACAGATGCCCCGATGTCTGTAATTTGGGACATTATGCGGTGCTGGGTATGGCACCGCTCATTTTTTTCTCTCAGGCTTGGCAGCCATGTTTAACTGATTTATTGATAGCTTCATACTGCAGGTCAAGCTCCACCCAGTTAAGCATCGACCTGGAAATCGTCCTGGCAACATAATACTTTCCCAAGAGCGTAAATTGCAGGTATACTTCGTGAATCACAGTTGCATCCTTCTTTGAAGAAATTGTGTGAATGAAACTATGAAACAGTAACTATTCAAAAGCTATGCTATTTGGGTCAGCTCGATTTTCCAAGTACTATTTAGTATGCATTATTATGAGACTACTATTTTAAGGTTGAGTTTTATTTGAGATAATCATTACATAACTTGTTCCAAATGGATATAATGAGTTAATATGGTTGATCTGAGATCATTATTTCCTATGCCATCTGTCTTAGTCCTTTAGTCGTAATAAGTATATGGCATTTAGATTGTTATGGGCCTGCCTTTGTGCAAAGGCACTGTGGCAACCTGTGTACTGTAGCTGCATGGGTAATGTAGTGCTACACTTTCTTATCCCTCAGGTTATTTGGAGATAAGATCAACAGGTTAGGGTTAGGGCCAGCTCTACCTTTATATAAATGGACACGGCAGTCATATGTAAGCAATGGAGAAACAATTCCTAATCGTGATCAATTTCTAAAAAAGCGGAATCATTAAGCGAGCGGTCGAGCTCCGCTCAGTGTGCAGGCCGCCTTGGCGTTTGTAAGTAAACCACATTTTTATGATGTCAGAGTATACCCATCACTAACTTATCGAAGAAAAAAACAGAGGAAGCAACATAAACAGGCCACTATCACATGCGACCCACCATAAATAGGCAAAATAGTCAATGGGACATCATTTTGAGACTTTGGGTTACTGTTCCCTGCCCAAAATAAATCTCTAAAGAAATCCACATGTAGCTACCTATATGTAGGTTAAAGCATGCTAATCAGTAATATCATCAAATATCAGTGCAGCACATAGCATATCCATGGCAATAAAATGAGTTTCTACACTTGTTACTTGTGACATGGTCAGTAAAGTGAATGAGCATATATGCAAGCACATGAGAGTTTGCTCTGTTCAAGATGCAAAAAGACTAAGGCATTAATAGTAAGCAGATCAAAGCTAATAGCAAATGACATTTTATACTGCACAGAAGGATGCTTACTGTTATATTGTAATCTGTTGAAGAGAAAAGAACTTGACATCAACATTGCTAGTGCTACAATAAGATTGTAGATGAGGCAAACAAAAATGGCTAGTTCATAGCTATAATCATAACAAATCAAATGAACATCACTTTCTGAAAATTAAACATTGAGAGATGCTCTCGGCCCCTCAAAGTACCTTGAATTCTTGTTGTAATTCATTGTTGTGAAAAATGGCACATAGAAAATGTCCAGGATCACTATGAAAAATAATATCTCACAAAATATAGATCCAAAACATGTAGATTCTTACAAATGATAAACCTGTTACAAAGAAAGTGATGAGTCAATAAAAAAAAAAGGAAAACCTAGAATACGGTTTTTCAATGTAGTACATATAAAGGAAAACCCAAAATGAATACAATCTCTAAATATATGACAAATCAATTGGTGAATGACTCTAGAAACATTAAACAGCGCAATTCATGCTACCATTCAGCAATTCAATGATGTGATACTAAGTGACTAAGTTTTTATTTGTGTGCACTGAATAGAGCAATTGAACTTTTTGTTTGGGTGCACTTAGCTGTCATACATGTAGCTCCCATTCAAAAAAAAAAAACACAAACAATTCAAGCTCTTATGTTTCAATATCAAAAACCAATACAACTGATGTTTAGACAGCAGCCATAGTAGCATTTTCATCTGAATTTTTCAATTTTAACGCTGAGTACATTTGCCTTTCTTCAGGTTTCTTGAAATTGCATCTGAACAAGCACTACTGCTAAAAAAGCAAGCCCCTTTCCTCCACCTCCATTCAGCTCAGCTGATTACTTTCACCTACCCCTGCAGCACATTTGAATAACCCTACTGCATCTAATCAAATCTACGCATGCACATGCATTAAGGAAACATATGAAATTAAAAAGGAGGCTTACCGTAGAGATTGTTCGTGTCGTGCTACTGCTGCCATAGGAAAACAACCCGGCGTGTTTCTGGGGCAGACGAGAGAGGTGCCATGGTGGGGACAGGGGCGAGCTGAGGCTAGCAGGGGTGTTGGAGGCAGCCACGCACTCTGAATGTGCACTGGAAGAGGCGGTGACGCGCGGCAAGCAACACCTATAGGGGGCGCTGGAGGAAGTGGTACGCGTCCTCCTCTACGTCGTCGGTGCGACCTCCACAATCGAGCAGGGCGACCGTGGTGACGAGCTAAGCCTGGGATGATGATGAGGAGGAGGAGGAGGAGGATGAGGAGGAGGAGGCGACAACGTTGAAACGATCTAGGGGAACGCTTAGAGGAGCCAATGAAGGGGTCACTAGTCGGGGTCTCGAGGAGAGGGATGAAGTGTGCATGGGTTGCGCTTTTTTTTTCCTTTGCAAGGGAATGGATGGGTTGCGTTGTGGGCTTGTGGCTGAGCGGACGTGATTAGACGAAGTAAAATCAAGGGAGGATAAATTTCGGGTCTGTTGACGACCAAAATTGGCGTCTTTTCCAGAGTCCACAGAGACGGGTTCACCGGAGGATCCGGTATGTGACCGGAGTGTCCGGTGCCGGAGGTTCCGGTGACTGACCGGAGGTTCCGGTGGCCAAAATTGGCGTCTTTTCCAGAATCCACAGAGACGGGTTCTCCGGAGGGTCCGGTCAGTGACCGGAGTGTCCGGTGCCGGAGGTTCCGGTGGGTCTCGATACCGACTCGGATTTTTAGATCTAGCGCGATTCGGTTCGTTTTTGGCTTGGAAAGGGACAAGACCACCCCCCCCTTATATAAATAAAGGGTCCACGGCCGATTGAGGGCAACCAACTCCAATCGAAACATTACTTTTATCAAATTTAGTTTTTCTTTTATCCCTTTTACCCTAATCCCCTCTCTAAACCCTAATTCTCTCCTCTACGCGCACCGGCTGTGCAAGGAGGCGCCCTAGCTCGTCTAGGGCAACCCACGGCGCGTCGCTCCTGACGGGGTCCCTCCCGGAGCGGCGATCCTTGGTCTTACTGCGACGGATTCGAGCTAACCGGCGGCTACGGTTTCTGCGGATTCGTCGCGCGGATTTCGCACAAGGGCGTGCTCGTGTCTAACGGCGCGATCTTCGCGTCAACACACTTTTTGGCGACTCCGCTGGGGAACGAGGCTTCGGTTATTCCACAACCGGATTAATCTTACCCACCTATCATGAACCCCGATATAAGCAACAAGAACATCATCATGCCGTCGTACGAGGAGCTTCCCGACGACGTTCGTCAAGTTTTCGAGGAGCGCAAGAAGGCGCTCGAGGCGAAGAGGAAGGCCCAAGAGGAGAAGGATCTCCAAGAACTCTTGGCGTGCTACAAGAAGGACCGACAAGGCAAGCTCGTGTCGATCAAGCCATTCGCTCCGCCTTCGATCGACGACACGACCGAGGTAAAAACCAATGTGAGTAATACTTCTACCACGCCCTCGGTTTCCGTAGATCTATTATCTAAAATGTTTAGCGATATGAAAGTTGATTTACATAGATCGATAGATGCTAAGTTTGCTGCGCATAACCAAGGATTTACATCACCTTCATATGCTAAACCTGCTACACCCCCTGCTCATAATGTGGTTGATCAAACGGCTCCGTCTAGTTCACATGAAAAACACCCTCAATATGGTATGCCGTTAAATTATTTTTCTGGACAAACACCAATGGCTAAAACTAAGCAATTACACACTGATTATGCTACTAGTGCCATGGTTGTACATGATGCCACACCCAATCCCATCGCTAGCATGCCTAGTTCGGTTTGTAATAACCGAACCAATGAGCTCACGGATTTTATACCACCATTCAGGTCGGTTGCTCATTATGTGCCTCCATATCCACCTACCGGCAATGTTGCACCATATGGGCCGGTAAGTGACGCTGTTTTTGATTACTACTACCGACAACAAAATCAAACCGCACCCCAACTGCCGCAACACAATGCGCCCCAACCGACCTATCAAGATTATGTTCACGCGGTTAGGGAAGAAGTTGATCAAAAGCTTAGGGAGGCACTCGGTATAGATTTGAAATCTAGAAACTGTGTGTACCAAAAACCATATCCCGCTCATACCCCCAGGGGTGGCGTGTTCCCGAGTTCGTTAAATTCAATGGCGAGGACAATAAAACCACTTGGGAACATGTTAGCCAATACATAGCACAATTAGGGGAAGCTAGTTCCGTGGACGCTTTAAAGGTTAGGTTGTTTTCTTTATCTTTAACCGGAACTGCTTTTGCATGGTTTTCTTCATTGTCCCCTAATTCTATTTCCTCATGGGATCAATTAGAACGTAAATTTCATGAACATTTTTATAGTGGGGAAAATGAACTCAAATTGTCACATTTAGCGTCGGTTAAACATGGTCGTGATGAATTGGTGCATGATTTCTTTAGAAGATTTAGAGACACCAAAAACCGATGTTTTAATTTGACACTTTCTGAAAAAGACATGGTGGATTTAGCTTTTAATGGCTTACGATCATACATTAGGGAAAAGCTAGAAAATCATAATATTTTTACGCTTGCCCAACTACAGCAAATGGCTTCGGTTATAGAAAACCGGAGTAAAGAAGCAAAAGATAGCCATAGAACCCATCGTCACAATGTGCATGTCGTTGAATATGATTCAGATAGCTCATCCGATGAATCAAATGATGTGCTTGCTGCTGAGTTCGCATGGCCATCTAAGGCTAAATCCTATGCTTGTGAATCTCTTAAACCGGTCCATAAAAACCGGCAAGAAGAGATGAAATTTACTTTTGATATAGCTAAGTGTGATAGGATCTTTGATGAATTACATAGGGGTGGCTACATTAAAATGTCTCACACTTTACCACCGCTTGAAGAGCTCAAGCGGAGAGCATATTGCAAATGGCATAATTCATATTCTCATGCTACTAATGATTGCAATGTGTTTCGTCGACAGGTACAATCGGCTACTAATGAAGGCCGATTGAGTCTTAAAGAGATGCAAATCGACAAGCATCCCTTCCCGGTGAACACCATCGATTTCACCAACGCTACCGTGTTGATTCGGCCGGAACAAGCCGATGCAACGAAGGGTAAAAAGGTGCTTGTTGGAGAAGAGAGGCCCAAGTCCAAAGAGGGAAAAATTCCAACAAGGGCCGTGTCAATTAGGAAGCTTCCGGATGGCGAAGAAACTATTGAAATCACCATTCAAGCATCCGAGCACGAGGGGCAAGCCAGAGCATCATCGTCGTTCAAACCTGCCCCTCAAGAGACCAAAATCCATGAGTCCTCAGAGCAGGAACACCGGAGTCTCCGGTCCGGGATCGGAGGGTCCGGCGCCGGAAGTTCCGGTCAGAGACCGGACGGTCCGGTCAGTCTTCAGGCTGAGGGTGCTACTTCGACTCATAAGCAAAAGTTTATCAAGCCCAAGAGTCCCGAGGAGCAGTGGAAGGTGAACAAAGGGAAGGCTCAAGTCAAAGCAAGACCGGCGGTCATATTCGACAAGCTTCTAGAGAAGTACACCAAAAAAGCGACCGAATCAACTAATCGGTCAATAAAAAGACCAAGGTCACCTCCGCGACAAGCAAGGTATGATTCTCCACCACGGAGGGTTGCTAGGCATGACGATAGTCCTCATATGCAAGCTTCAATGACGCCCAACATGCCAATGCCTTGGGGGCCGCCGATGTTTTATCCTCCGCCTCCGATGTGGGATCCATACCAAGGCATATGGGTGTTACCTCCTCCTCCAATGCAATTTTCACCGTTTCATCCAGGGTGGATCCCACCACGAGAATCGGTGTTTGGTAGGCTCACACACGATGGACATGACCGATCAAGCCATTATCGGTCAGAACTCCGGAATCTCAAGCCGGAAGTTTCAATTCTCCCGGGAAGAGCACAATCTCCTCCCAAACAAGAATGGCGTCGTAAGAGTGAGGCTCAAGCTGATCGGGGAATTGTTACGAAGAATGATACACATAGAACAACATCCGATGAGGTGATTCGGATTGGGTCAACAAGTGTCACCATTGAGGGTAAATTTGATGGACCAATTGTCATCGGTGGGTCGACAACGTCAAAAATTTCAAATACCTCTATGCAGGTACCTCCTAGAGCCAACGATCATGAAGCTAGTGGTAGTAAAGCTGTACCGCCAACCTACAAACCGAGATGGTGTCCTCCCGGGTTGACTCATACTCAAAAGAGGAACTTGCAACGGTTGCGCCAACGGGAGGCTAAGGCTAGGGAGCTCGAAAAACAAAGAGATGAGGTATTTGAGAAAATCAAGCCAAGGCCAGCTCAGAAGCAGCAATGGAAGGAGAAGGAAAAATCTGGACGTGAACCGCTCGTGCCAAGGGTGCCCGCCGAAACGCCACAGAACGTCGTAACCGGACATTCCGGTGAGGTACCGGAACCTCCGGTGGCCGGAAGTTCCGGTCAGGTATCGGACCCTCCGGTAGACGATTCCTGCGCGGTCGCCACTCCTCCTTCCGCGCCTTCCCCGACGGTCCAAAGGTCGCCTCCAGAAGATGAATATGACGACTTGTTGGACTATGAAGATTCGCCACCACGGGAGAGTATGGATATTAACGTTGTTTATTTATCTACTAATGATTACTCTCTTATTGGTGAAGATGAGGAAGAGGTAGCTCAATTCGACTTCGGACCAGAGAAAGCTACGTTTGAGAAGCCCAGAGAATCAGAGAACCATATCAAACCTTTATACGTGAGGGGTCATCTCAATGGTTCACCGGTTTCGCGTATGCTTGTTGATAGCGGTGCCGCGGTCAATTTGATGCCATACTCCTTATACAAGAAGCTGGGCAAGAGCGATGATGAGCTAATCAAGACCAACATGACGGTAACCGGTGTAGAGGGAGGCAAGCCCATCGGTGCCAAGGGAGTCGCTTCCATGGAGCTCACTATTGGAAGCAAGACGATTGCCACAGCCTTCTTCGTCGCGGATGTGCAAGGTAACTACAATGTTATTTTGGGACGTGATTGGATTCATGCAAATAGATGTGTCCCTTCCTCCTTGCACCAATTCTTGATACAATGGGTCGGTGATAGCGTAGAGATGGTTCATGGAGAAACACCGGCTTGTATTGCTTTAGCGGATCCGCTTGCTTTACCATTAGACACGGTTAAATGTTTGTCGGGCACGGATCTCTCGGATTATGACTTCCTTAGTGTGTCTAAAGATGGCTTTGTACCCATCATAGCAAAACCGATTGAAAATCGGTTCAACCACATTATAATTTAGATGGATTCCAATGTAAAATGGTTGCAAGATAGAGTAGAGCAATATCGTTCGAATATGAACGATACTTGTGAGATGATAGAAGAGGATAGAGATTTAGATAAACTAGGACAAGGTTTCACATCGGCCGATCCTTTAGAAGAAGTTGATATTGGGCATGACACCATCCCAAGGCCGACATATGTAAACAAAAACTTGACAGCCGAATACAGGGCTAAGTTGCTCGAGCTTTTGAGAGAGTATTCGGATTGCTTTGCGTGGTCATATCCTGAAATGCCGGGTTTAAGCCGTGAACTCGTAGTGCATCGGTTGCCTATTAAGGATGGGTTTAGGCCGCATAAACAACCGATGAGGCGCTTTAATTCTAACATTAATGATAGAGTTAAAGAAGAAATTAATCGGTTGCTTGAGGCGAATTTTATAAGACCGTGCAGGTATGCGGAGTGGATTTCCAACATCGTACCAGTGGAGAAGAAAGGAACTGGTAAGTTGAGAGTATGCATTGACTTCAGAGATTTAAATAGAGCAACTCCTAAAGATGAATATCCCATGCCTATAGCCGATATGCTGATTAATGATGCCTCGGGTCATAGAGTTATTAGCTTTCTTGATGGCAATGCGGGTTATAACCAAATTTTTATGGCCGAAGAAGATGTAGCGAAAACGGCCTTTAGGTGTCCAGGTTTTGTTGGTTTATTTGAATGGGTTGTCATGACATTTGGTTTGAAAAATGCCGGTGCTACTTATCAAAGAGCCATGAATTTAATTTTTCATGACTTGCTTGGTATTGTCATAGATGTCTATATTGATGACATAGTGGTCAAATCGGCTGGCTTAGATCCTCATTTAGCCGATCTGCGCCTTGCCTTTGAGAGGATGCGTAAGTTTGGCTTGAAAATGAATCCGCTCAAGTGTGCTTTTGGAGTATCGGCTGGTAGATTCCTAGGATTTATTATTCATGAGAAAGGCATAGAAATAGATCCTAAGAAAATAGAGTCCATCCAAAAGGTCCAAGCGCCTACATGTAAGAAGGATTTACAAAAATTCCTAGGCAAGGTTAATTACTTAAGGAGATTTATTTCTAACTTGTCGGGGAAAATCAATGCTTTCACTCCTATCCTTCGGTTAAAAAATGAAACCGAATTCGCTTGGGAGGCAAAACAGCAAGAAGCTTTTGAGAAGATCAAACAATACTTGTCTTCACCGCCGGTGATTAGGGCGCCTAGAAGTGGGATCCCTTTTAGGCTTTATATTGCAGCGGAAGATGGAGTAATTGGGGCTGTTTTGACTCAAGAAGCCGACGGGAAGGAACATATCATCACATATGTAAGTCGGCGACTAATTGATGCAGAAACAAGGTACGCATTTATTGAAAAATTGTGCTTTTCGTTATATCATGCTTGTACCAAGTTGAGGCATTATCTTTTATCTAGTACTTGCATTGTGACTTGTCAAACCGATGTCATTAAGCACATGTTACATAGGCCAATTTTGAAAGGTAGAATAGGTAAATGGGCATATGCTTTGATTGAGTATGATCTTGCTTATGAATCACTAAAATCAGTGAAAGGTCAAATAGTAGCCGATTTTATTGTCGAACATCGGATAGACATGGAAGATAAGGTAGAGGTTGGGTATGTTGCTATCACACCGTGGAAATTATTCTTTGATGGATCGGCTTGTAGAGAAGGTCGAGGAATAGGTGTTGTCCTTATGTCGCCCAATGGTGCTTCTTTTGAAGCTTCTAGCCGACTGGAATATCCTTGTACCAATAATCAAACCGAATATGAAGCTCTTCTTTTCGGTTTAGAAATTTTGCAATCCATGGGGGTGAAACATGTGCAGACTTTTGGTGATTCATTGCTAGTTGTGCAACAAGTGCGTGGTGCTTTTCAATGCTTAGATGGATTACTAAATGCCTATCTCGACAAATGCCTGGATGTTATCTCTTATTTTGATGATTTTTCTATACATCATGTCCCTAGGCAAGATAATGCTAGAGCTAACATTTTAGCACAACAAGCATCAAGTTATAATGTTGACAAGAAAAATTTTCTAGTTAGCGCACAACCGATGCTTGAGGTCCTTTCGATTTCGGTTGCTCCCGATGGCACTCAAAATACAACCGAAATAGAGGATTGGAGAACTCCTATCATCGCTTATTTGCGTGATCCAAATCAGAAAGTTGATAGGAAGGTTCGGCATTGGGCATTCAAATTTGTTTTAATTGACGATGACTTATATCGCCGAACCGGTGAAGATTTGCTTCTCAAGTGTCTAAATGCAGAACAAGCTAAGGTGGCTATGGGTGAAGTGCATGAAGGCATTTGTGGTTCGCATCAGTCGGCTCCTAAGATGAAGTGGCTCTTGAGGAGGGCCGGTTTCTATTGGCCAACGATGATAGCTGATTGCTTCCGCTACTACAAAGGTTGTGAAGAGTGCCAAAAGTTTGGTAATATTCAGTTAGTGCCGGCTGCTATGATGCATCCTATTATCAAGCCTTGGCCATTCCGAGGATGGGGTTTGGATTTCATTGGTCAAATACACCCTTCTTCTTCAAAAGGACACCGTTTCGTGTTGGTTGCTACGGATTATTTCACAAAGTGGACCGAAGCGGTACCTCTCAAGAATATGACGCATGTGGAGGTAATCAATTTCATAACTGAGCATATTATTCATAGATTCGGTATTCCTCAAACTTTAACTACGGATCAAGGTACTTCTTTTATGTCTAGTCAAGTGAAGGGATTTACTGAATCTTATGGAATTAGATTGCTTAATTCATGTCGCAACCCCGTTCGATAAATCGTACGGTTTGCTCATCCAGGATCATTTTGGGGAGCCACTTGCCGAAGCAATGACCGTTACAGTACAATAATTAACAGGAACACGTAAAACGATTTAAAGAGTACTCAAATTCTTAATACTACAGAGTGGTTCAAATAGTTTAAGTGCGGAAGCGGAGTTTGAAAACAATGGTGGTCAGCGTAAGCTAATAATTACAACTCGACGATACAATTAAGCACGCCAGCCCACGGGTGCTTAATCTTCATAGGTTGGTGAAGCGGGAACCCACTCGAAGGTCCACTCCGAGGGTGCATCCCCTTCCCAACCACCACAACCAAAGTTAGAAGGAACACCTGCAAAAATATAATTCAACAAAGCCTGAGCAACTAATACTCAGCAAGGCTTACCCGTCAACGTGGCCATCTAATGACCGACTCCTAGAATGCAGGGTATTGGTGGAGGTTGATCGGGCATTTGCGAAAATAGCACCTATAGTCTAATCCGACTTTTAGCCAAATTATCAATAGTCCTTATGAGTTTTACTAAGTGTGCTACTATTCTAAACAGTCAAGAATTCAATACATCAAACAGGGTGAAATAATCATTTTTATCTCGTCTCAATTATTTCCTTATCGTTGCGGCAGAAAGGAAACAAGTGCTACTCTTATCCGCGAGGAGCGGCAATTATAATTGATTTACATCCTGCAGGAGAAACCCGAATGACACGACACGTGCACACTCAACTGAGTCACACGTGGCTACCTTTCGCAACATCGCGACAGTGTTGGCTCAATATCCATCCCTCCAAGGACATGGTCCTCCAGGCAACGCCCTGCGTCCCTGTACGGCCCCAAGCCTTTCCCACTAGCACGTGCCCAAGAAAATCAAAAGCGAATTCATCCACCATACTGGTCCATTCATCCGGAAAAAGGGATGGCCAACTGTCCAACAAAGCACGATGAGCTACATCGGTTTCCTGGTTCCCATATACCAGTATGCACTCGGTACACACCTCGAACTTGTCCAATGCAACCGCACCCGACAGGGTGCTCAGTTTTTAATCACTTTCATATCAACGTATATCCTTCATCTTTCTCTGATTAAACTCGAGTAGTCTCCATACTACTCGAATGCTACCGGAAGCCTATTTCCTTAAGCACGGCATCCTATCGATGGCTCTACCAATTGAATCGTAGGAATCCTATTAAGTCATGCAACTAGGGTTTCACGGCAATTTCCTAGAAACCTAATGCACGAACAATTCCTACATTCATAGTGTTAAAAATAAAACTTTTAAAACATAGGTGTGCACCGGGGCTTGCCTTGGTCTGCAGAAAAGTTAGTGCACTCGAACGGGCAGTCAGATCCGGCGGGCGCTTCTTCTGGATTCACGTCCTCCGCCTGGATTTCCGAGTCGGTCCCTATATGACGAAAATGCATAGTAACGTTTAAGGAAATGTGTTGCAAGGCTTTTATTAAGGTCCAACTAGATTTTCTTCGTTAGGGTTCAGGGTTAGATTCGACACTTTTCGGTGGGGCCCACTTGCTTAATTAACTGCGGCTATTAATTAGGGTTAAAAACGAAAATTTTTAACATAGATTAATATTATTTTTAGTTGAATGTACTCTCTGAAATAAGCATTTTGAGCTTTGGTTGAGGCCTAGACGATTTTTCCTAGATTTTATAAAATTCAACAAAGTTTCTGTTTTTCAATCTTATAAAATCAGGATGGCATAGTAAACCTCAGAGATAAATTGTGAAATTTTATAAGGGTACTCCTGAGCTTCGGGTCTACAACTTTCATTTTGGGTCTCACCACTGAAAAGGACTTTTACAATGTATTTTAGAAATGGTGTTTTAGTATGCAGAATTGAAGTATTGTTAAAGTGTTACATATAGTTTGGTGGTCCTAAAATCTTCATAAAATTCCAGCAGAGGTGTGTGACCATGGTGGTTTTGTGTACCAAAGGGAAGCCCTAGAATTGCTCTGTAATTCAAACTAAAATTCAAAAACAGAAAATACCATCCTAATTAATTCTGTAAATTCTGGGACTTTTAATAAAAAGTGTTTTAACATAAAATTAGTGCTTTATTCAAGGATTCAAATAAAATTTGGTTGGGCATTTTTAGATTTTTCCATGATTTGTTACACGCTTGGCAATCCTCAGGTTAAATAAAAGAGCACAGTAAATCAATGGAACAGTGCCCAGACAGGGGAGGCGGCGGCTCCGGTGAGCTCCTCGCCGGTGCGGGGATCTAGGGCGAGGGAGGGGTTGTCAAAGAGCTTCACCTCGACCTAAAGCACTGATTTGATGAAGGTGAAGGCCACGGTGATGAAGGGAATCGAGCTGACGACGAGGGGTTGATCTGGCGGCAATGGCGGCAGAACGGTGGCGCGGGGCGTTCTTCTCCGACGACGGTGAACCGGGGCTGGAACCATGTCACGATGGTGAGGTAGGGTGAGGTGAGCTAGCCGGTAAACGGAATCGAAGAAGGGTTCTACCGTGATGACGAAGTTTGAGATTTGGCTGCCGCCGGCGAGGTCCCTGGCCGACGAAAACAGGACGGCGGTGTTCCGGCGATTCTGCTCCGGCACAGCACGGGAGGCTGGTCAAAATGGAACGAGGGCAGTGCAATGGTCTCGCTGGTAAACGGAATCGAGGAGCAGCTCACCGTGGATCGAGAATTCCCGAGGTGCGGCAATGGCGTTCCTCCGGTGGCGGCGGCGACTCGTCGGAGCACAGGGAGGTGTAGACGGGAAATTGAGGGTTGAAATGGTGCGAAATAGGTGCTGGAGTATATAAAGAAGAGGTGAGGAGGGTCGGGAGCGGGTAATTTCGACCGAAGGTGATGAATTTAGCCGGCGCGGGGGGTTCGGTGGGCGGTGGCCGGACGGGTGGCAGCGGCGAGCGCGGGCGGAATTGAAGACGAACGATGGACTTTCTTGCGCGAGGAGCAGAGGCTGCGTGGGCAGGAGTGACCCGTCGACTTGTTTGCAGTGGAAGGACAGCGTGCGCTCGACTTGTTCCATCGGCTCTGTCGATCGGCGCTGAACCGGGTACGGGCGGTACGGGGGTAGAAGAAGAACAGTGAGCGGCAGGGGCTAGCGGCAGAATTAACCGTAGACTCCAGGGGCTAACTTGCAAAGTTTCAGTACCCAAGAGCAAAACTGCTAACCTCGGTTCCCGAGCTCAAAATTTCTGAAAACTTTTCTGTGGGCTAATTGAATTATTTGGAACAACTTTGCTTATAGGAAGTTTGACCGAATCGGTTCCTAAAAATCTCTGAATTTTCAATTTGGTTTACAGTTGTTGGAATTTTAAAAGTATTTAAACCCTTTCTAAAAATTCTGGTAAAATCCCCAAAATTCTATCTTAATGTGTAGTTAATTGTTATGTAAAAATATGGGTAGGGTTTTGTGGAAATTTTGGAGTCCCACTTGTTATATCCTTCTCGACAATTAGGGTTTGGATTAAGAATCAATTTTTTAATTCAACAATACTTTACCTCATCTATATTTCCCAACTTCTATTTCATGAGTGAGGTTTTTAAATTCTTGTTTTCAACCTAAAAGAGTGGTTTATACAATTGATTGGGTTTTATTACGACGGGGTGTCACAGCCCTCCCCCCTTAAGAAAATCTCGTCCCGAGATTTCGAAAGGACAATACGACGAAGGGATTACCTCGGGATAGATGCCATGAACTCAGGAAATTTGGATTGTAGGAATTCTTCACTTTCCCACGTGGCTTCATCTTCAGAGTGATTTCCCCACTGCACCTTGTAAAATCTTATGGTCTTCCTCCGAGTTACCCGATCCTTTTGATCGAGTATCTTGACCGGCACTTCCGGGTAGGTGAGATCATCTTGGATTAATTCAACTTCCGGAATAACCACTTCTTGGGGAAGTTTTAGGCATTTCCGAAGTTGAGATACGTGGAACACATCATGCACTCCGGACATATGAGAAGGTAATTCCAAGCGATAGGCCACGGGTCCGCATCGCGCGACGATTTTGAAAGGTCCAATAAACCGTGGAGCGAGCTTACCCCTGATGCCAAAACGTTGGACACCCTTGGTTGGCGATACCCGGAGATAGACATGGTCATCCACTTCAAAAGTCAACGGACGGCGTCTTTTGTCTGCATAGCTCTTCTGCCGTGATTTTGCCGCCCGCAAATTAGCCTGAATGAGTTTGACCTTCTCTTCGGCTTGCGTGACTAAATCTGGTCCGAAATTCACCCTTTCTCCTGCCTCGGACCAATTTAGAGGCGTACGACACGGTCGGCCATACAATGCTTCAAATGGAGACATTTTGATGCTTTCTTGATAGCTATTGTTGTAGGAGAACTCGGCAAATGGTAGACATTCCTCCCAATTATTTCCATGGGCCAACACAGATGCACGAAGCATGTCCTCCAAGATTTGGTTCACACGCTCCGTTTGGCCATCGGTCTGTGGATGATAGGCTGTACCATGGATTAATTGAGTACCGAGGGATTTATGAAATTGTTCCCAAAAGCGGTTTACGAATTGCGTGCCTCGGTCAGAGATGATGGTTTTTGGAACACCATGCAAGCACAGAATGCGGGAAATGTACAATTCCGCATATTTCTTTGCATTGTAGTAGGTGGACACTGGAATGAAATGAGCCGCTTTAGTCAATCGGTCGACAATGACCCAAATAGAATCATGGTGTTGAGCGGTGCGAGGAAGGCCAACGATGAAATCCATACTGATGTCCTCCCATTTCCACGAGGGTATACTGAGAGGCTGTAATGGACCGGCGCTTTTCAAGTGATCCGCCTTGACTTGCCGACATGTATTGCACTCAGAGACATACCGGGCGATCTCCCGCTTCATACGGGTCCACCAATATTTCTTCCGCAAATCTTGGTACATCTTGTTGCTACCCGGATGTATAGAGTACTTGGAGAGGTGTGCTTCATCCATGATTTTCTTTCGCAGCTCGGGGTTCTTTGGTACGACAAGACGGTCGTCGAACCAAAGGACACCTTCCTCATCAAGGCGAAAACACTTCATCTTGTCACTGCCTATCCGAGCGCGAATATTCTCCATGCCTTTATCCGCTTTTTGTGCAGCCACCACTTCTTCGCGGAGAGTAGGAACAAGGGCTAGATTATACAAAGCTCCGTGGGGAACGACACGGAGACTGGGCTTGTCTGGACTGCAACAGAGAGTTATGTCCAGAGTTTGAAGTGTACTGCGGTTATAGCAGGCCTTGCGACTGAGGGCATCGGCGACAACATTTGCTTTGCCCGGATGATAATGAATTTCCAATTCATAATCTTTGATCAATTCTAACCACCTTCGCTGCCTCATATTCAGATCACTTTGAGTGAAAATATACTTCAAACTTTTGTGATCCGAATACAGACGTACAAGATTTCCCATGAGATAGTGTCTCCAGATCTTCAAGGCATGAACCACTGCGGCGAGCTCTAAATCATGAGTGGGATAATTTAGCTCATGACGCCGCAGTTGCCGTGAACCGTAGGCAATGACACGTCCATCTTGCATTAAAACACAACCTATGCCAGTGCCAGAGGCATCACAATAGACATCAAATGGCTTAGTGATGTCCGGTTGAGCCAATACTGGGGCGGTGGTTAAGTGCTTCTTGAGAGTTTGAAAGGCCTCATCACAGGCGTCACTCCAATAGAAGGTGACTCCTTTGTGAAGCAGTTCAGTCATGGGCTTGGAGATCTTGGAGAAATTTGGAATGAACCGTCGATAATATCCCGCAAGTCCAAGGAAACTGCGGATATCCTTGACGCATGTTGGGGGCTCCCAGTCCAGCACTTCTTTCACCTTGCTTGGATCGACAGAGATACCCTCCGCGGAGATCACATGACCAAGGAACTGCACTTCCTTTAGCCAAAAATCACATTTGCTGAATTTGGCGTATAGTTTGTGCTCCCTTAGTCTCTGTAGAACAATACGAAGATGTTCCGCATGTTCTTCCTCCGACTTGGAATAAATTAGGATGTCGTCGATGAAGACCACGACGAATTTGTCCAGCTCGGGCATGAAAACGGAATTCATCAGATACATGAAATGGGCCGGAGCATTGGTCAAACCAAAGGACATGACAAGGTATTCGTAGAGACCGTACCTTGTAGAAAAGGCAGTCTTGGGAATGTCCTCAGGACGGATTTTTATCTGATGATACCCCGAGCGAAGGTCAACTTTGGAGAAGACTTTGGCGCCCACAAGTTGATCGAACAAGATATCTATGCGGGGCAAAGGGTATTTGTTTTTGATGGTGACCGCATTTAACGGTCGATAATCGACACAGAGCCTCAGGGTCTCATCCTTCTTTTTCACAAAGATGGCGGGACAACCCCAAGGAGATGAACTAGGCCGAATGAAACCTTTGTCTAACAACTCTTTGAGTTGAACCTTCAATTCAGCCAACTCATTTGGAGCCATTCGATACGGCCTTCTGGAGATTGGGGCGGTTCCGGGTTGAAGTTCAATTTTGAATTCAACGTCTCGATCGGGTGGCAATCCCGGTAAATCCTCCGGAAAGACATCGGGGAATTCACACACCACTGGGATGTCCTCCAACTTTTTACCGGAGACTTGATGAAGGCTGGGTGAATTAGGAGTGGGTGGCGTAACTTGAAAGGATAAGGAGCCGTGGAGAGGAGAGTTTAATTGGATTCTTCGAGAAGAAAGGTGCAACACGGCGTTATGATACACCATCCAACCCATGCCTAAAATTATATCTATGCCATGGTGGTCAAGAACGATGAATTGTGGTTGAAATAATTTTCCGCCTAAGTTCAAAGGTGTTTGGTGGACTTTTAATGTGGTCGATAATTTTCCGGCCGGTGAGGTGATTATGTAAGGTGTTTTAGTAGTGGCGGTGGGAATACCACACCTTTGGACACAGGCCCTACTAATAAAATTATGGGTGGCACCCGAATCGAATAAAACCAAGACAGGATGTTCTCGAATGGAAAACATACCCGCGAGGACTTGTTCGCCCTCCTGAACTTGCTCGGCCACGGTGTGGTTAACGCGGCCCTGCTTCGGCGCGTTCCCAGCAGGTTGAGGACGCGAGTCGTTGTTGTTGTTGTTGCGGTGGTTGCCCTGTTGGGCATTCCCCTGCTGGCGAGGAGGCAGACGGCAGTCCTTAGCAAAATGCCCCGGACGACCGCAGTTGTAACACGGCCGCGGACCCGTGTTGTTGTACTGCTGCGGCGGGCGGGGAGCCTGGACCATCCGCATTTGACCCCCGGTGTTGAAGCCGGACTGCTGCCCGGACTGAGGGCCTTGGCGTGCCATTTGCTGCTGTGAGAATGGCGGGCGATACCCTCCGCCCGATGGCATGGCAGCTTTGAACTTTTGGCCGGTCGGGGAGGTGATGGCCAGACGGTACCTCTGGGGCGGCTGGCTACCAGAGGGAGCACCGGCAGCGCGCTTGCGTTTCTTCTCTTCCTGGTGGGCGCGCGTGGCGTCCTCTTGGGTAATGGCGGCGCTCACCAGCGTGTTGAAGTTTACGCTGTTATGGAGGGCTAGACGATCGCGCAGCTTGGAGTTCAAGCCCTTCATAAAACAACTTCTCTTCTTTGCGTCGGTGTCCACGTGGTGCCCAGCGTACTGCGCCAGATAATTAAACTTGCGCGAGTACTCGTGGACACTCATGTGGCCTTGGCGCAATTCTTCAAATTCGCGCGCCTTGCGCTGAATGAGACCATCAGGGATGTGATGTGCCCTGAAAGCCTCACGGAACTCGGTCCATTGCACTTGATGACCCTCAGGAAGAGAAGCGGTGTAATTAAACCACCATGCTCTTGCTGGTCCGCGGAGTTGCTGAGCAGCGAAGAGAGTCTTTTGGCGCTCAGTGCAGTGGAGGAGTTCAAATTTGGACTCGATGGTGTGCAGCCAATTATCGGCGTCCAACGGGTCGGCTGCATCCGCAAAGGTTGGCGGATGGACGGCCGAGAAGTCTCCGTAGGAACTCTCTTGCGGGGGTGCCTGAGCACGCTGACGACCACCCTGACGATTTTGATCGATCAGGATCTGCATGAGCTGCTGTTGGGTGGCCAGGAACTGTTCCCACATCCTGGGAGGTGGGGGTGGCGGCGGCGGAAGGTTAGAGCCACTCGCCTGGTCTTGCCCGCTTGACCCGCGCGTACGTCCTGCCATCTGTCATAAGAAAGCTCCGCTCCATGAGTTGCCGATCGTGCGATTGAATGCACATAGACCAATAGATGCACTCAAACAAGGCATAATCAGCGACATAATATGACAGTGGAATTGGACAGCACAACTTGGAGCACTTCATTAGTAAAGAGTCAACGGTTGGATACGTGGGATAGTTTCCGCATTACATTTCGAAGTGGCATAACCACTTGCTACAAAATGGCGTAGCGACGTCACATCATAACTACGCTGTCCAAGAGATGTAAACCCACTTATAGCTATTCGATGCCAACTAAAAGAATCTAAGGGGTTCTTAATTTGGTTGTGTACACACGTGCACAAAACCTAGGCCGCCAAGAGCAACTAGGACATGGGGCTGTCGGCGTCGGACTGCATTCCCTCATCGTAGGGCGACGGGGAACGCTCATATTCAACGCCGGACATGCCTGACCTTTCGTCAGGGGGAGCGACATCAGGTTCCTGCACTGGCTGTGGGGCCTGATGCTGATGAGCCAACTCGAGGTTCATCACGGCTTCCTCCAATTGTGCCTGAAGCTGCTCAACGGCTTGTTCGACGTCGTGGAGCTGGGCGCGCACATCATGAGTCTCGTTCTCCGCCTCAAGCCTTAGCTCATCCATCCATTCGGCTTCGGCCTCGAGCTCACTGACCCGCAATGTCAGGTCGTCGCGCTCGCTTTCCCACTCAGTGGCCTGTTGAGCGGTCTGAGTCTTCTGTTCCTGGAGCTGCTGCTGCAACTCCTCGACTTGGACCTTCAAGCTAGAGTTCTCTGCTTCGAGCTTCTCTCGCTTATAGGAAACCTCAAGCCAGTCCATAAGCACCTTCAGACGCTCTTGCTCCTCCGCAGCACGGGACTGCTCTGCCTGCTCGCGAGCCTGAGCCAACCCCACAAGGTCGGCCTCGAGCTCTGCGATGCGTGCTGCGAGGGCGGCACTGCTGTCGACGTCCGAAAGGGCCATCTGTTGAATCATGGAAAACAAGTAAATTCTCATTTCCGACAGGGGAAACGAAAATTTATGTACCATATTCACCATTGCCCGAACGGAAAAATGACAAGACCCATATACAAGGACCGATGAATTTTAGGATTCGCAAGAGTACCTCCCCCCTTAAGAGGAGTCCGAAAAATGAAGTTAAGCGATGGAACCCTATGGATTCTATAGGACTGTGATTGGGCAAACAGACGGAAGGAAACGGTGACAAACTTTTAAGTTATTCCCTTTTTATTTATCTTTTCCTTAATTAATTTTACGGTTTTCTATTACACTTAAAGAGTTGAACTTTTTAGTTAGGTGGATTTTATTATTTATGCCAGCATGAAAGAACGCCACGACCTATTCGTCCTCTCCAAAAATAAAACCCTATTACGACATACATCGGTGGCACTATTCGTTCACTCGAGACTACCGTTTTCTACACGGTCTAACGACTGTTAGTGTACCTGCAGAAACTCACATCACAGAACAGGTATGCAATATGGCCATGATAGTCACGACTCATGGCAACCGACGGCAACCAGTAACGCCTTGCCGCTAGCGGCCATGAAAAGCATCTCAGGCAAGATGGGTGAACCAGCAACGCGAACACCAAGCGACCGTGAATATTATCCCACGGCAGGACTACGTACCTTCGTTGTAGTTCGTTGGTGCGACGTTGCAATTATGTAACACATACCTCCGCGTATTTCGTCGGTGCGTCGTTACATAAATATAAATCAACTTAAAGTAAAATGCATGAATGCAAAGTTAGCATTGCCACCTTCCTAACTATAACCTCTATTATGGGCTTTTCTATATCGTGCCTCACCGTAACGCATTTTTCAAAATAAGTCTTGTTAATTAGAGTACTGATTTCCCCAAAAGAGCTCTGATACCACGTGTCGCAACCCCGTTCGATAAATCGTACGGTTTGCTCATCCAGGATCATTTTGGGGAGCCACTTGCCGAAGCAATGACCGTTACAGTACAATAATTAACAGGAACACGTAAAACGATTTAAAGAGTACTCAAATTCTTAATACTACAGAGTGGTTCAAATAGTTTAAGTGCGGAAGCGGAGTTTGAAAACAATGGTGGTCAGCGTAAGCTAATAATTACAACTCGACGATACAATTAAGCACGCCAGCCCACGGGTGCTTAATCTTCATAGGTTGGTGAAGCGGGAACCCACTCGAAGGTCCACTCCGAGGGTGCATCCCCTTCCCAACCACCACAACCAAAGTTAGAAGGAACACCTGCAAAAATATAATTCAACAAAGCCTGAGCAACTAATACTCAGCAAGGCTTACCCGTCAACGTGGCCATCTAATGACCGACTCCTAGAATGCAGGGTATTGGTGGAGGTTGATCGGGCATTTGCGAAAATAGCACCTATAGTCTAATCCGACTTTTAGCCAAATTATCAATAGTCCTTATGAGTTTTACTAAGTGTGCTACTATTCTAAACAGTCAAGAATTCAATACATCAAACAGGGTGAAATAATCATTTTTATCTCGTCTCAATTATTTCCTTATCGTTGCGGCAGAAAGGAAACAAGTGCTACTCTTATCCGCGAGGAGCGGCAATTATAATTGATTTACATCCTGCAGGAGAAACCCGAATGACACGACACGTGCACACTCAACTGAGTCACACGTGGCTACCTTTCGCAACATCGCGACAGTGTTGGCTCAATATCCATCCCTCCAAGGACATGGTCCTCCAGGCAACGCCCTGCGTCCCTGTACGGCCCCAAGCCTTTCCCACTAGCACGTGCCCAAGAAAATCAAAAGCGAATTCATCCACCATACTGGTCCATTCATCCGGAAAAAGGGATGGCCAACTGTCCAACAAAGCACGATGAGCTACATCGGTTTCCTGGTTCCCATATACCAGTATGCACTCGGTACACACCTCGAACTTGTCCAATGCAACCGCACCCGACAGGGTGCTCAGTTTTTAATCACTTTCATATCAACGTATATCCTTCATCTTTCTCTGATTAAACTCGAGTAGTCTCCATACTACTCGAATGCTACCGGAAGCCTATTTCCTTAAGCACGGCATCCTATCGATGGCTCTACCAATTGAATCGTAGGAATCCTATTAAGTCATGCAACTAGGGTTTCACGGCAATTTCCTAGAAACCTAATGCACGAACAATTCCTACATTCATAGTGTTAAAAATAAAACTTTTAAAACATAGGTGTGCACCGGGGCTTGCCTTGGTCTGCAGAAAAGTTAGTGCACTCGAACGGGCAGTCAGATCCGGCGGGCGCTTCTTCTGGATTCACGTCCTCCGCCTGGATTTCCGAGTCGGTCCCTATATGACGAAAATGCATAGTAACGTTTAAGGAAATGTGTTGCAAGGCTTTTATTAAGGTCCAACTAGATTTTCTTCGTTAGGGTTCAGGGTTAGATTCGACACTTTTCGGTGGGGCCCACTTGCTTAATTAACTGCGGCTATTAATTAGGGTTAAAAACGAAAATTTTTAACATAGATTAATATTATTTTTAGTTGAATGTACTCTCTGAAATAAGCATTTTGAGCTTTGGTTGAGGCCTAGACGATTTTTCCTAGATTTTATAAAATTCAACAAAGTTTCTGTTTTTCAATCTTATAAAATCAGGATGGCATAGTAAACCTCAGAGATAAATTGTGAAATTTTATAAGGGTACTCCTGAGCTTCGGGTCTACAACTTTCATTTTGGGTCTCACCACTGAAAAGGACTTTTACAATGTATTTTAGAAATGGTGTTTTAGTATGCAGAATTGAAGTATTGTTAAAGTGTTACATATAGTTTGGTGGTCCTAAAATCTTCATAAAATTCCAGCAGAGGTGTGTGACCATGGTGGTTTTGTGTACCAAAGGGAAGCCCTAGAATTGCTCTGTAATTCAAACTAAAATTCAAAAACAGAAAATACCATCCTAATTAATTCTGTAAATTCTGGGACTTTTAATAAAAAGTGTTTTAACATAAAATTAGTGCTTTATTCAAGGATTCAAATAAAATTTGGTTGGGCATTTTTAGATTTTTCCATGATTTGTTACACGCTTGGCAATCCTCAGGTTAAATAAAAGAGCACAGTAAATCAATGGAACAGTGCCCAGACAGGGGAGGCGGCGGCTCCGGTGAGCTCCTCGCCGGTGCGGGGATCTAGGGCGAGGGAGGGGTTGTCAAAGAGCTTCACCTCGACCTAAAGCACTGATTTGATGAAGGTGAAGGCCACGGTGATGAAGGGAATCGAGCTGACGACGAGGGGTTGATCTGGCGGCAATGGCGGCAGAACGGTGGCGCGGGGCGTTCTTCTCCGACGACGGTGAACCGGGGCTGGAACCATGTCACGATGGTGAGGTAGGGTGAGGTGAGCTAGCCGGTAAACGGAATCGAAGAAGGGTTCTACCGTGATGACGAAGTTTGAGATTTGGCTGCCGCCGGCGAGGTCCCTGGCCGACGAAAACAGGACGGCGGTGTTCCGGCGATTCTGCTCCGGCACAGCACGGGAGGCTGGTCAAAATGGAACGAGGGCAGTGCAATGGTCTCGCTGGTAAACGGAATCGAGGAGCAGCTCACCGTGGATCGAGAATTCCCGAGGTGCGGCAATGGCGTTCCTCCGGTGGCGGCGGCGACTCGTCGGAGCACAGGGAGGTGTAGACGGGAAATTGAGGGTTGAAATGGTGCGAAATAGGTGCTGGAGTATATAAAGAAGAGGTGAGGAGGGTCGGGAGCGGGTAATTTCGACCGAAGGTGATGAATTTAGCCGGCGCGGGGGGTTCGGTGGGCGGTGGCCGGACGGGTGGCAGCGGCGAGCGCGGGCGGAATTGAAGACGAACGATGGACTTTCTTGCGCGAGGAGCAGAGGCTGCGTGGGCAGGAGTGACCCGTCGACTTGTTTGCAGTGGAAGGACAGCGTGCGCTCGACTTGTTCCATCGGCTCTGTCGATCGGCGCTGAACCGGGTACGGGCGGTACGGGGGTAGAAGAAGAACAGTGAGCGGCAGGGGCTAGCGGCAGAATTAACCGTAGACTCCAGGGGCTAACTTGCAAAGTTTCAGTACCCAAGAGCAAAACTGCTAACCTCGGTTCCCGAGCTCAAAATTTCTGAAAACTTTTCTGTGGGCTAATTGAATTATTTGGAACAACTTTGCTTATAGGAAGTTTGACCGAATCGGTTCCTAAAAATCTCTGAATTTTCAATTTGGTTTACAGTTGTTGGAATTTTAAAAGTATTTAAACCCTTTCTAAAAATTCTGGTAAAATCCCCAAAATTCTATCTTAATGTGTAGTTAATTGTTATGTAAAAATATGGGTAGGGTTTTGTGGAAATTTTGGAGTCCCACTTGTTATATCCTTCTCGACAATTAGGGTTTGGATTAAGAATCAATTTTTTAATTCAACAATACTTTACCTCATCTATATTTCCCAACTTCTATTTCATGAGTGAGGTTTTTAAATTCTTGTTTTCAACCTAAAAGAGTGGTTTATACAATTGATTGGGTTTTATTACGACGGGGTGTCACAATTCATCACCTTATTATGCTCAAGCTAATGGTCAAGCTGAATCTAGCAACAAAACCTTGATTAAGTTGATAAAAAAGAAAATAGAAGATAATCCTAGAAGATGGCATGAAGTCTTGTCGGAAGCTTTATGGGCTCATAGGATATCTAGACATGGCGCTACCAAGGTTACTCCTTTTGAGTTAGTTTATGGACAAGAGGCCATGTTACCCGTTGAGGTTAATTTAGATGCCTATAGGTTGGCTATGCAAAACAATTTATCGGTTGTTGACTATCATAACTTGATGATGGACAATATTGATGAAGTAACCGATAAACGATTGGAAGCTCTAAAGGAGATTGAACGAGACAAATCTAGAGTTGCTAGAGCCTATAACAAGAAGGTAAAGGCGAAATCGTTTCAAGTAGGAGACTTGGTGTGGAAAACGATTTTACCACTCGGGTCGAAAAACAATAGGTTCGGCAAGTGGTCTCCAAGTTGGGAAGGTCCATACAAAATTGTCAAAGTAATCGTTGGCAATGCATATATGGTAGAGACCTTGCAAGGTGAGCGTTTGCCTAGAGCTTTGAATGGTAGATACTTGAAAAGGTATCATCCTAGCATATGGCAAAGTGCTTGAGTCATACATGACCGATATAATAAATATCGGATGTAGAATTGATACGGCCGATGAGTTATTTCAAAAGACCATCGCCCTTAACAATTTTGGTCATTAGGAATGTTTTTCAGCACTTCATCGTTGCTAAAAAACAGGGGGGCATATGTTGACGACCAAAATTGGCGTCTTTTCCAGAGTCCACAGAGACGGGTTCACCGGAGGATCCGGTATGTGACCGGAGTGTCCGGTGCCGGAGGTTCCGGTGACTGACCGGAGGTTCCGGTGGCTAAAATTGGCGTCTTTTCTAGAATCCACAGAGACGGGTTCTCCGGAGGGTCCGGTCGGTGACCGGAGTGTCCGGTGCCGGAGGTTCCGGTGGCTGACCGGAGGTTCCGGTGGGTCTCGATACCGACTCGGATTTTCAGATCTAGCGCGATTCGGTTCGTTTTTGGCTTGGAAAGGGATAAGACCACCCCCCCCTTATATAAATAAAGGGTCCACGGCCGATTGAGGGCAACCAACTCCAATCGAAACATTACTTTTATCAAATTTAGTTTTTCTTTTATCCCTTTTACCCTAATCCCCTCTCTAAACCCTAATTCTCTCCTCTACGCGCACCGGCTGTGCAAGGAGGCGCCCTAGCTCGTCTAGGGCAACCCACGGCGCGTCGCTCCTGACGGGGTCCCTCCCGGAGCGGCGATCCTTGGTCTTACTGCGACGGATTCGAGCTAACCGGCGGCTACGGTTTCTGCGGATTCGTCGCGCGGATTTCGCACAAGGGCGTGCTCGTGTCTAACGGCGCGATCTTCGCGTCAACAGGGTCTAGTGCTAGGTATCGTGCTATCGGCACTGGGTTAGAATGTAAATCGGTATAGAAAAGCGTGGGTGTTATTAGTGGCGGGTCTAAGTGTTGTATCCATTGATGTTTGTTTGTTTTACATTAACAACCGGTGCTGATAGACTATTCGTATCGGTTCTAGCACATCAGATATTGATTAGGGGGTACATTTGATGATTTTTGTAGTAGTGTGAGTTGCATCTCAAGGGGAAGGAAAGGGGTTAGAATGAAGGGCATGGTATGACCTATGAGTTCAGCCGTGGCCACCAACATAGCCCAAGGACGAGTTTGTCCCACGAGGAGGGATGGAGATGTTATGCACTGGCCTTTGAGCCAAGGCACTATAGCAGTCTACGGTCTTTGTTACTGTAGCTGCACGTGTACTGCAGCATGCCCTTTCTTAAGTTAGATTACCTAGAGATAAGATCACATGGTTAGTATTAGGGTTGGGCATTGAGGGTACAATGGCTTTTGCTGCACACGACAGAGCCACATCGCCCATGGTCAAGGTTCCCGGTCCAGGTTCTAGAGCAGGTCCATGCTTTTTTCTCTACTATTATGGCGTCAGAAGTGGGCAATGGAGAGCATGCCCTTTTTTGGATATACCGTTGGCTCCATGGAAAGAGTATTGAGCAGCTCGCATCCTGTCTTTTTGCTGCAGTACCAAGAAAGAGAACTAAGTGTCCTACAGGCAAAGAGGCTCTCTTCAATCGTTCTTGGATTTTGGATATTTTGGGGGCCCTCACAGTACGAGTACGGATTGAGTATCTACAACTGTGGAACATTCTTGACGAGGTAGCTTTACAACCGGAGATACAAGAAAGTCACAAATGGTGACTTCCTTTTAGTGGGCATTTCTCAGCTAAATCAGCTTATGACGGCTTATTTGTAAGTGCAATACAGTTTGGCTCGTGGGAAAGAATATGGAGGTTGTAGGCGCTGCCTAAGTGCCATTTCTTTATGTGGTTAGTGGCACACAAACGCTGCTGGACTGCAGACAGATTGGCAATGCACGGGCCAAGTCATCATGAGGTCTGTCCGCTTTGTGATCAAGAGGAAGAGCCTATCGATCATCTTTTAGTTTCATGTGTCTTTTCAAGACAATTTTGGTTCCTTATGATGAGGCAGGTTGGACTCCACATTCTATCCCCACAACCGGATGAAACTTCCTTTGATACATGGTGGGAACATTTGAATATTGCAGCAAATGGCTTATATCGGGATGGGATTAATTCCTTGATATTATAGGGGCATGGGTCCTATGGAACCATCAGAACAGGTGTCTTTGATGGTGATACTCCTAACATTGTTGAAGCCTTGATTATGGCTGGAGAAGAACGTAGGATGTGGATGATGGCGGGTGCTCAAGGTTTGAGCCTCCTTTGGCACCCTTGCCTGGAGATTAGATTGGTCTCTCATCTTTACACAGGCGCGAGTGTGTTACTTATGTAAAAGTGTGGGTGTGGTGTGTGTTGTACTGGGTTCTTGTCCTATTCTCTTCTTAATATAATGAAGTGTAGCTCTCCTCGGTTTTCGAGAAAAAAATATGTAATGTAAGCAATTAAGCAATGAAGATACGATTCCTTTAATCCCCTAGTATCCCCTAATACCGGCACCCAGTATATTTCCTATAAGCTTGCATAGAAATTTTTGTTTGTCTGTACATATCTAACAAAACTTCATAAAAGGCCCCAGGCAGTTATCTCCATGTGGTCAAGTGTTGTTATACTTCTTATAAACATGGCAGGAAGAATCACATGGGTTAGATTTGTGCCTCAGTGATATATATATCTGTGTTGATTTCAAACAACCTCCTCAAATGGTTGGCCATTATACAAGCCATTAACATAATCCGAAAGAGCCTATATTTGGAAGGGCCAAGAGCACATATATATTCGGTTGGGACAATGTTCAGCGCCCACTCGATCTTGGTGTGTTAGGCATGCTCAGCCTTGAGTTTATGAGTTGGGCGCTTAAGATTAGGTGGTTGTGGGACAAAAAAATCTGGGATAAATTCCTTATTTGCCATAAAAAAAAAGTTGAAGTCCTTCTAAGCCATTGAAAATTTTGAGCTTCCTTTTTGGCCATCATTCTTATTTTCCATTCCTTATTGACCGCTCTCATAAATTGTTATTTTAGTAACTCGCAAAAAATATGAAGTTTGAGGTTGAAATTTTGTACACCTCCATAATATATGTGCAATTTTGGGTGTTGAGTTTTTCAGAAACAAAAAAAATAAAAACCTCAACATATGTGTTTGAAAACTCATCAAAAACATATTTTGAAGTTTCAAAAAATTCTGAAAAACTCCCGATCCAAAACAGTACCTATACTTAGGATGTATACAAAATTTCAACTTTAAACTTCATACCATTTGCGAGTTACAAAAATAACAATTTATGCGAGTGGCCACTAACGAATGAAAAAATAAAAGTGATGGTTGAAAAGGAAATTCAAAATTTTTAGTGGCTAATAAGGAACTTTTAACTTTTTGGATGGCCACTAAGGAATTTCCCCAAAAATCTGACCCTGGTAGGGCATGGGCTGGTCTCGATATTCATGTTCACCCAAATCCGAGTGCCTTGTTCAATATTGCGGTATATACTCAGGTGGGCAATGGAGTTAACACTCTCTTTTGGATTGACAAATGGCTATTGAGATGTTCTATAGAAAAGCCATTCGTAATCGGTGTAATATAGTTGTTGCACTACAAGAACATGATTGGCCTGCTGAAATTAGAGGTGGACTATCCATGATTGGTCTTTTTGAATATTTTCATATTTGGAAATTAGATTTTTCGGGACAATTATCTTCAAGATCAGCATGTCGAGTATTCTTTAATGGTTCGATTTTCTTTATACTTTGAGCCTTGGAAACTTTGTGAAAATCATGGGCTCCGAGCAAAGTGCAAAGTGTTTCTTTGTTCAGCAATAAGAAATAGGTGTTGCACAACAGATAGGCCTGCCAAGTGAGGAATGCCCCACCTAGGCCAATTTTGGTCAAAGATTTTGACACCATTAGCATTACAAAATCTTGTGGCATGCTGGCATGAGAAATCCTTTTCTGGATGGTGGAGAAAAGCAACAAAGAGAGTTCAGATGAGAAGAAGAGCTTGAACACAATTATCACTTTGGGCGCTTGGATCAAGTATCGAAACTCTTGCGTGTTTGAGGGATCTCGATCATGCATCAACAAGCTTCTTTGAGAGTTTAAAGATGAACATTCTATCCGGCAATCCCTACAACAAACCAGCAAGCAGTCTCATGTTTGAACACTTTGCTGCACTGTTTTTCTGGATCTTAAATTTTGAAAGTTTCCTTTATCATATAGTCTCCGTTTCAGTTGTTCCATCCAGCCCTAAAGCTCTAAACTGAGCATCTTGTTTGTACTACAGCGAAATGAACTTAGCTAAGAGGGGTTTTGACATCTTTCTCCTGAAAGAGTGTTGCAAAATATGTTTTTTCCTAGTATGTGTTGTTCCTTTTATATTTTCATTTTCCGAATCATGCAATTTTACATTGCTGAACTAGGGTGCTCTTCATGCCGTTGCTTTTTGTTGACTATTATTCAGGTAGGATTGTTTCTCATGTAATATGGTTATCACTTTCTTAAGCATTATCGCATCCCATTTTGCTGGCTGAAACGGTTGTATATGTTTGATATTTTTTGTTATTTGATTGTTTAACATTTTTTGTGAACAATGGCCAGGCAAACTTTTCACAAGTACCCCAGGTTTCCATCCCGCAGAAGAGCCCAAGATTTGTGCCGAATCCCGAGAAATATTGGGGCCCTAGACCCAAGGCTGGCAGGCATCCAAAGTTATATTACACGGATAGTCCTTATTGAATAGGGTAATCTGATATTACTGCCTAAAAAGTCTATTACAGAAAACTTTGGAACTGGAGGTACACGCAATGTTTTTGATATTTAGAAGTGCATTTGAAAATAGTCTTTGTGCTCAGATTTTTTTTTTTTATGCCATATGGTTTTTTACGGTTCGACCAGATGCAAGATAACGGGCATGCCATCGAGGTGCTGCAAGGGTCTTGGAGTAGGGAGGGGGAGTGGCTTAGCAGGCAAAAGAAAAGGAACAATTGGTACTGTGGTCGATGAGATTGGAAAATTAGCAGCACCATGCTGTTGCCTCCGAGACACGGCCATTCGATAGGGTACTTGGATAGGATAAAACTGGAGCAGTGGTAACGCAGAAGAGTGCAGGTGTTTAACTTCCTACTACTTCGGTGCTGCTACTTGCACCCACAGCTTAACTCATTGGAATTGCTACGTGCAGATCCACCTTGCCGTGCTTTGAATTTGTATCTATAAAATGTTCTTTGTAGGTGAGAGAGATGACACGCATTTCTGAACATGGTTATTGTTTACCTTATGACAAACATTCTATTCGCTCTAGTATTGCATTCATATCCACTGTCAATGTTGTTAGATTAATTTGGCACCTACAAGCAAAAAAAAATGGATAAGAAGCATGAATGCTGCACAGAAGGTCTTAACTGGCTAGGGTTTATCACGTGGTCTGAGTGCTTCGTTCTTTTTCATCAGTGTAGTGATGAACCCCATTTCTGATGGGTTTCAGCTGCCTGCCTGACCCTGGTGTTCTCTGCCTTTTTGTGGGTGTCAAATCCGTTACTAGAATTGCAACGGTACAATGTCCATATATATCTTCACATTCTGTAGTCGATAGCCACTATTATTCGCAGAACATCTTGGACAGCATTACAAAAACTGAATTGCTACAAATTGGTTTTAACAACCAGAGAGAAGGTTTTGATACAGGACATAGTAATCCGAATTGTTAAAACCGGATACCTATAAATCAAGTTGCTTCTTTCCCCAAACCATTGCACATATTAACTCCAAAGTAACTCTTGCAAACATAATTCAAATGACCATACATGAACATAGTTCACACACACATGACCATATAGTTCAAATTCAAGTCAAAAATTAAATCCAAAGTCGCTAGATAATGCAAAATAGTAGTAATACTAGCCTACTGACTATGAAAACAAAGATTGAAAAGAACATGGATTTTTGTCGCACGGTGGTAGGTGCCCATGCCATTTCGGATGTTACATTCATTTTGAGATGTGCGTCCGGCCGGTTATTAGTGAAAAGTAACAAAAGTGGCATAAAAATCAATTACCCTATGAATACATAGCTTCTGAGTAGGTACCTTTGTCAGTCGTTGGTGGTTATCGGGTCCCGCACGGAAAGATGTTTCAAATTTGGAACGGAATACTTTTTCCCGGCATGTGGACACAATCTTCAGCAAGCATTAAGGATGCCTCGCTTATCTGGCCATGCTAAAAATAATACATGCTAAAAATTGTTACTCACATTTATTCAACGACTGATGTGCATTGGACAAAGATGTAAATAAAAAATTAAGCATGAGCTACTTGGTACTGATTACTCCCGCGAAAGCATGGTAGTGCTCTCCCATTCGGAACTTTGCTGACACCCTTGGAAATCACATTGAATCTAGTGCTGTGACACCCCGGTGTCACTTAAAATTCATCGACCAAAATTTAAACCCTAGAAGTAATTATTGCTTAAACCAATAGAATTCTTGATTTAAAAATCAACCTTAACCTTCACAAAATGTTTGGTGAATTTTTGAACACTTTTGTCAAATCAGGAGCTTTTTAAACCATAGTACCAAAATCCTTTTCTAGCAGGTAAAAATTCCATCACATCTTTCAAAAACCATAAAAAACCCAATATAACCTACTAATGTTTTTACATGGAAATTAAGTTCACCTCAAAATATAATTTTGGAGATTTTACCAAGATTTTTAGAAAAGGTTTAAACCCCTTAAAAATTCAAACAAACTTGATTTGAGTTGAAAATACCCAAATTTTTAGAAGCAGAATCAGGATTTATTTCTTTAACAAAAGTTGTTCCTAATATATCCGTAAGTGTTCACAAAAATTTTCAAAATTTCCGGAGCTCAGAAAGTGCAGTTTTCAAATGAATTTAGGGAGGATATTTGAATTAGTTCAAAAATTCAAAAAACGGGAAAATCACCCGCGCCTGCCGCACCACCGCGGCGGCCAAACCGGCGCACCGCAGTGGTGCAGGCTGGGGCAGACGCCGGCGCACGCTTCTCCCACTTCGTCCCATCGACGACGTGAATCTCTCTCTCTTTCCCTCCCGCGCCGTCCCATCCTTCCACGACGCACGCCACCGCCCGCCGCACGCCAACGCCGCCGCCGTCCCCAATCCGCAACATCCTCTCCCCCCCTCTCTGCAGCATATTTTGGATGCACAAGAGCTCCTCCCGCTCTCCACACTCCCGCTCTTCCTCGCAGCGCCAGGACTCCGCCCTTTCTTCCTCCTTTTCTCCGCACCGACGCGCCGCCATTGCCGCCATAGTCTTCTCCACGGCGACAGCACCGCCTTACGCTTCTGGCGCTCCGCCACCGTGCCGGACAGTCGTCTCTCACCCTCGTGCAGCTCTCCGACCACCAACGCCTTCTCCGGTCCACTCTCTCGCCGGGAACGCGTCGTCTTTAACCTCCAGCCATGAGCACACCACCGGCAAACGAGCTCCAAATTCGTCGTCGTGATACCCTTCTAGATCGATTCCATTCGCCGGCTGGTTCCTCTCGTTCTTGCGCACTTGTATGACAAGGTTTCGACCGCAGAGACCCACTGGTGACGAAGAACTCGCCGTGCCGCCTCTTTCGCCATTTTCGCTGCCATGAGCCGCTAGTCGCCGACCAACCTCCGGCCACTCCCGTGATCTTCATCACCCATCAATCGACTCCGCTCGTCACGGTAATGCTTCCGGACACCTCAAATCGCACCCTAATCCCTCTCCTCCGCCGCGCGCATCGCCGGCGATGAACTCCCTCCGCCGCCGCTCACCGCCGATGATCTTCCGGTCATCGCCGGAGCTCGGCGCCATCTCCAACAGAACCCCCTTGACTCACTGATCACAACCGTGGTGGCCAGCAGCGTCAATTCGCCGCCGTTGAGCTCGGCGCCGGTGAGCAACCGCCTCTTCCCCTTTTTTCCCTTTTTCCATTTTTAAATTAATTATTATTTTCTGGCCAACTTTGTAAAATGCATAATAAATCATTGGGAACTCTAAAAATGCTGAACCGCAATTTCTTGGACTCGTTGTGAAACACTCTAAATAACTGCTAAAACACTTTTTTCAAAAGGTTCATGGAACTTCCTAAATAAATAGGTTAGTCTTTTCTTTTTTTGAATTTTCACTGGAGTTCCAAAGGTCTTATCAGGCTGAAACTTGAACCCAAGCTGTGTCATGGCATGCCTGACCCACTAGAATTTGCTCAGGATTTAACTTAAACAAAGTTTTATGCATGTCAATAATTATACCCAAAACTGCCATTTTAAATTGTTATTTTCAGAACTACATTATGCATGTCATCTAAAAATCATAACCCTTGATGAAACCTTTATTTTAGGTGCTTAATAATGCATCTGTCCATTTTCATGATTTTACCATAAGTTTAATATTTATTTCTGATTTTATAATTTTAATTAGCCAAATTTTTACTGAAATTTTATAAAATCTAGAAAATTCAATTTAATCTCAACTAAACTCTAAAATTTATGTTTTAGAGAGTACTGTCAACTAAAAATAATCTCCCGGTAAGATATCAAGTTTCACTTTAGTCCATGATCATTATGAATAATTGCTTTTAATAAAATGCCGTAGTCAAAATAATTAGGTTTTAAGTCAAACCCACCTCGACTAGGGTTAGCTCTAACCTCTAGAGGTAATGATGAAAACACCATATTATCTACGATGAAAATACCATATTACCTTAACCTTATCTAATACTAACTCATCTCACTCTTGTGCATCATGTAGACGCCGAATTGAACGAAGTAGCTGCAGATCCGGAGCCCGGATTCACCGACGAAGCTCTCACCACCAACACAGGAGATCAAGACAAGCCCCGGTGCACAACCAGTTTTTAAAGTTTTCCTCTTTCACTATGTGTCGTGACTGTGCATTAGGTTTTCAGGAATTGATTGAAACCCTAGTTGCATCTGTCTCCTTAGGAACCCTATCGGTATATTGGTATAGGTATCCCCGAGGTAGCGTTTTATGCTTAGATATACTTACCGGTAGAAGTCGAGCAGAGTGGACGCTGCTCCGACTGCTAGGGTTTGAGTGAAACTAGAGGGTCAGACAGGGTAAAAGTAGGTCGGCGACTAGACTGGGTCCAGGGTGACCGTAGTCTGTCTGATCCGTGTGGTCCGAGTCTGATCGAGCATTGAACGTACTGATCATATGCTGCATATAATGGGGCCCAGTAAACCTATGTAGCCTATTGATTGCAAAGTCAAACCTACCCTACGGTGTCTGATTTGGAGGCGATCTGGGGTGGGCAGTTGTGGGAACTCCACAGAAACCGTCCAGGACGTGTGTTCTGGTGGGATGTGGCACTGCTAAGGTAGCGTAGGAAGAAATTGACTTTGCAGGATCTGGTGTGAACGGTTGCCATGTGCGGTCTGGGACGCGTACATGTCGTATGATTAGGTTATCTCTGTAGGTGTAAATCTGTTCGAATTGCTGTCGCTCTCAGCTATGAGTTTGCTTGTGAAACGCACCACATTTTAATTAAGATGATGAGCTATGATGAAGATGACTGAGATTATTTATTACTATTATCTCTTGCCTCTATTTATGATTGACTAGATCAGTGCAAACTAAAGTTACGATTCTAATCACTTAACCTGAGCTAAAACTTGACCAGAATAGTTTCAGATAGTGCGAGTCTTTTTGCAAGGTATCCTACCCTGAGTCAGCCTGCATGTCTAAATGTCGGCTGTAGATAACCAATTTGACGGGTCAGTCTTGTTGAGGTTCTTAGAGGCTCACGCTTTGCGAATACGTGGTTTTTAGGCGCCGATGTGTGTGTTTGCGATGATAGCTACCAGTGGGAAGAGCCGCGTCCGGAGATTGGGAGCTTCCAGTGGGAACGTTATGATTCGTCGCGTTGAACCTTTTGTGGCTAGTAGCATGGTGCCACTGGGCAAGGCTCATGCTTTTGCCTAATCTCTGAGAATCGGAGTTTGTACCGCGTCTGTTACTTCCGCTGTAACTCGTGTTTTCAAAACCCTTTATTCGTACTCTGATGTTGTAAGACTTAACTTTAATTTATGAAACCATGTTGTATTAATTCTCTTATTATGTAAAAGATTATTATTTATTCTGCCTATGTTGTACCATGTGTATGCTCGCTTCACCGAGCATCGCCCAACTGGATCCTGGTGAAGATGGACCATCCCTAGTTTCTGGGGCGGGTCTGTCACAAGTGCATGGTATTTCTAGTGATTTTCTAACCAATTCATTGGTCAACTTAACCCTCCTATCGTTCTTTAGCACTAGATACTTTGTTGACTCATCTAATCTAGAAAGAAGCCATAATCCAAATTGCGTATTCTCTCTATCAGGTCCGGGAATTTTTTTTCTCGAAAATGTAGGAGAGCCGCGCTTCATTATATTAAGAAGAAAGATGGGTAAGAACCCAATACAACACACACCACACACACACTCAATAAGTTCTAGATTACATTCGCGCCTGTAATATTTAGGCAACCCAACCAAGTTAAACTAACTACCAGATGGCGGGGCAGTCAAGAGGGACAGACCTCGAGCCCCTGCCATCTCCCACAAACAGCATTCTTCAGCGGCTAAATTCAGCAACTCCACTAGATTAGGCGATATCCCATCAAAAACACACCGATTACAATATTTCCAGAGCATCCAAGCGCCTAATACTAACAGAGTATTGGCCCCTCTTTGTACTGAACCAGCAGTTGATCCATTTACTCATTCCCACCAGAGATCAAAGGACGCTTCTGTAGGCTTGGTGAGAGCAATTGAAGGCCGACCTGCTGTAACATGCGGAACCAGAATTGCCGTGCAAAAACACAGGAGGTTAAAAGATGATTAATATTTTCATCCTCCTGAGCGCATAAGGGACAAATCTCCAGATGAGGGAGGCCACGCTTAGCTAAACGATCTGCAGTCCAGCAGCGATCATGCATGACCAACCAAAGAAAAAACCGACATTTAGCTGGAGCCCATGTTTTCCAAATTCTCTCCCAGGGGCCAAACTGAATAGAACCCAAGAAAAAGGACTCATAGGCGCTTTTAGCTGAATATTGGCCATTAGTAGCAAAGCGCCATATATGAGAATCTTCAATGTCCGGCTGCAAATTGATGTCATAAAGAATGTCCCAAAGCTGAAGATACTCAATGATTACTTCAACTGTAAGCACTCCCTAAATGTCCAAAACCCAGGTTCGGTTAGAGAGAGCATCATGAACTGAGCGCCGATGCACCCTTCTTTTTGGGATAACTGAAAAAAGATGAGGGGCAAGGTCTGCTATGCATTTTCCGTGCAACCTTTGTGCCATCACCTACAACCGACGAAACTGCAACTGAGAAAAAAGCTCGAACCTGTTCTGGGACAGTGATGGTAAAAACCAACCAAGGGTGTTGAGGCTCTGTTTTCTGAAGCCAAAGCCACCTCAACCTTAATGCCCAGCCAAGAATTTGAGGTTAGAAATACCGAGTCCTCCAAGATCAAGGGGGCGATAGACCTTTTCCCAAGCAACTAGACAATGACCTCCCCTTGCCTCCTCTCGCCCTTTCCAAAGAAATCCTCGATTGATTTTATTCAACGCTTTTATTGCCCAAGCCGGAAGGTCAACTGCCATTAAGAGATAGATAAGCATGCCAGTAAGCACAAACTGAACTTGTACCCGTCTTCCAGCCTTTGTCATCAAGTCTGCCTTCCAACCCGGCAACTGATCAGCTATGCGATCGATGATGGGTTGAATCTGCGCCTTTGTAAGCTTCCTAACAGAAAGAGGTAGACCCAAATAGCTACAAGGAAAATCCGTGAGCTCACATGGTAACATTTGCTGGACTGCGACGATCTCTGAGTCCCCACATCTTATTGGTAGCACATTACTTTTTTGCAAGTTTGCTTTAAGACCAGATGCATCTCCAAAGAGTTCAAGAATGTCCACAGTGATGGTAATATCCCCAGCCTCAGGTCGTAGAAATAGAACCGCATCATCTGCGTATAGAGAGACACGATGGTCTAGGGCCCGTCGTGCGAGGGGCTGTAGTAACCCTTCGTTTGCAGCCTTGGTCACCATGTAGCCTAACACATCCATTACCAAAATGAAAAGCATTGGTGATAAAGGGTCACCTTGCCGTAAACCTCGCCTATGAAAAATACGAGCTCTGGGTATCCCATTTAAAAGGCCTGCGTGGAAGAAGAGGATAGCAAGCCACAAATGATGTCCCGCCAAATTTGTCCAAAGCCTAGTTTCTATAAAACCTCAAGAAGGAAAGGCCAAGAAACCGAATCAAAGGCTTTAGAAATATCCAATTTAAGAAGGATGCGGGGCTGAATTTGTTGGTGTAGAAACTTCACCGTTTGCTGCACCAGCATAAAATTGTCTTGTATAAACCGTCCTTTTATGAAAGCACTTTGCATTGGAGATACCATTTGCTGGAGCCGGGATGCTAATCTGTTAGCCAAAATCTTTGTGATCAGCTTGGCAAAGCTATGCACCAAACTTATCGGCCGAAAGTCCTTGGCGTGTAGAGCATCCTCCTTTTTAGGAAGAAGAGTAATGTAGGCTGTGTTAAGAGGGGCAAAACCAAAGAATTTTCTGCTCCAGACTGCAGAAACAGCCGCCATAAAATCATGTTTGATTAGGGGCCAGCAAACTTTATAAAACCGACCTGTGAAACCATCGGGGCCGGGAGCCTTATCTGAGGGAAGCTTCTTGATTGTAGACTAGACCTCTTCCTCTGTAAAGGGCGCCTCCAAATCAGATAGATCATGAGTTGGAATTTCCAATGCATTTAGATTAACTGTACGGTTTCTATGCAGATTTGTCCCTAGCAGATTGCTATAAAACTCATCAATGATATTTGCCTTGTCCTCATGCTCTGTGCATATTTGATCTTCAGATATTAATCTTGCAATAAAATTCTTTCTTTTTCTATGGCGAGCATGAAGATGGAAGAGCTTTGTATTAGCGTCCCCATCCTGCAACCAACTGATTCGAGAATGGAGACAGGCAATTGTCCGTTTGAGGGAAGCCAACACAAGACAATGTTTTGTCAGATTATTTTTCAGCCATATCTCCTGTGGAGAAAGAACCCTTATATCTTGTGCAATTTCCAATTGGTGAAGTATTTCACGAGCAAGAGCAAGTTGGGATGTGACATGACCTACTTTTTTATCACTCCAGCTCTGCAATCCTCTTGTAACTGCCTTAAATTTCTGATCCAAAGTGATAAACGGGCAGTTCCCAACTGAAATTGATTCCCAGGCCGTCGCCACAGTTTCTTGAAAACCATCAAGCTTAGACCAAAAGGACTCAAAATGGAAACGTTACCGGCCTGATTTGTTATCGCGAAGACCAAGCAACAGAGGGCAGTGATCCGAATCTTGTGAAGCCAAACTTTGCAGCAAGCAGTTGGGAAATATCTCTTCCCAATCAACTGTACATAAAACCCTGTCCAGCTTAACTAAGGTAGGAGAATCCTGTTGGTTCGACCAAGTGAATTTTCTACCATGGAGAGGGATTTCTTTGAGTGAGAGATCCTCAATAAAGCGTCTGAAACGACCCATCATTGTCCTGTTACGGTTGTCATTATTCTTGTCTTCAGCCTTGTATATAAGATTAAAATCCCCAATGATCACCCATGGTCCGGGACAAGTAGCACGTACGTCGCTTAATTCTTGAAGAAACTGGATTTTCCCCTCTGTACTTTGAGGCCCATAGACACATGTTAGCCACCAAGATGGTCCATTGCTTGGACTAAATTGTACTGAAATACAATTTGTATCTACTCGGGTGGCACCCGTATGCCCCACATGATGCCGCCATGCCACTAGAATACCTCCACTAGAACCAACTGCTGGGAGTTTGATATAATTTGTGAAATCTGAACCGAGGGCAGAAAGAAGTACTTGCTGATTGATGACTGCTATTTTGGTTTCTTGAATGCACACAATATCCGACCTGGATGAATCTATGAGAGTGCGCACAGAATCTTGCCGACTGGTAGAATTGAGACCACGCACATTCCATACAAAAATTTTACCTGGATTCATTGATAACAAGTCAAATAAAAGCGACCCAAAAGAAAGATACCACAGCTATCCCCGTCAAACGTCACTGTTGCTAAGGTCAAACCCTGCAGGGAGTGACCAATTAAACAGTGCCACCAAAGCTTTGATGTTGCTTTCTGAATGTGGCTGCCCAAAGAGTTTAGTACATTCTTCTCGTGCTTGTAAACCAATGCCCTCAGTTTCCCCAATAATATTCAGAGTGCGCAACATCTTCTTTTTGGACCTTCTTGCTACTAGATCTTCCTGTTGGTATTCAACTTGAGCCCCTGCGAGGCGCCGACTTCGCCGCGGCGTTTGTGGTGCCTGTTTGGGAGTCTTGTTCTTTCCGTGTTTTGTGTTAGCAGCCGGGTTACAAAGCAGGGAGATTGTATGGCGTGCAAGCTTGTTGATGAAGTCTTCCCTAGCAGTCAAAGTAGAAGTAGCAGTGGACGCTGGCGGAGTCCCTTGGGGAACTACTACACCAGCAGCAACAAATTCCTGCCGTTGAAGCTCCAGTGGAACGGCCGGCACCTGATCAAGCTCAACTGAAGAAATCTCGACAGCAGGAAAACTACCTACCGGAGACTGATCAGGAGCTTGAAGAGGAGCCGTGCTTTGATCAGCAACAATCATGTTATCAACGAGAGGGTTGCCATTATTATCTTCTTTTGTCAAAGGAGAGTGTCTCCGAGAATGAAAACGGCGGCAAAAATACACCTTAGAAACTGACATAAAAGCATGCATGCCTGATGCTTGAGAAGCGGAATTAATTGGCGTGAGAAGCTGATCGAACTCTGGCATGGATGGTGATCGAGACATCAGAGGAGAAAGTAGCACAGATGGTACACGGCAGCAAGAGGGAGACCCCGCTGCAGCAGTTGTCGTACATGGTGGAGTCCCAATCGAAAAAGAACCAGCAGGCCTATTAGATGGAGACTGGCCCGGCCCAGTCTGAAGAGAGTCAACAGCAGGCCCATCAATTTGCAGCTCACCCAGCGTAGTCGGAATGGTGATATCAGCAATAGGGGGCCCGCAAATCACTCGTGATGGATGGTTTGCTCCCTGAGAAACTGGATCTTTAAAATCTCCATTTTCAAATCTGATAAGGGTTGGAGAGGCCATGGACGGACACACGTCTTTTGTTGGTGGCTGCTCATCTTTTCCTGAATAATTACTGCATGTGTCAACCGGCAGACCAGGAGACTCCACGCGAATGCCCTCGGGAACATCATTGTTAGCCGGCAATTGAGTTATGGGAGCCTCCTCGGCAATCGCCTCCAGGGCATCAACACCCGAAGCGTTCACCTTGGATGCATCCACCATATCACTGCTGCATGCAATAGAGGGGCCCAGCTGGTCTTGAGCGTGCTGCCTTGTAATGGCCGCTTCATCGTTACCTAGTATACTAGGAGCCGCTCGTTGAGAAGGAGAAAAGTCACGACGTTGTCGCCGTCTAGCCGGAGCATCGCTGTCACCGCCTTCATCCCCGGAGGAAGAAGAAGAGGACCAATTCACATCATCTGGCCGTTGAGCAATCGAGAACTGTATCTCAACAGGATAGGCCAAAACCCTCTTTATTGGAGGTACTTCTTGTACAGCCGTCGGGAGTTCAACAACCCAAAGCTCCTTGACCGAGGGAAGGGACGAAGGATCCATGCACCACGCCAAACAGCGGAAGGTTGAGAGATCTTGTAGTGCCACTGTCTCTGGATGTACCTGCTGAACCCATGCATGAGGGTTCAATTGCCGCTCCACGGTTGATGTCTCCCAGACGTGCTCCGAAATACCGCGAAGGCTGACGTCTATCTGGAAAGGAAGCACACGACTTACTGCACCGGCCAGGCGAGACCACTGTTGACATAGCGGACTGAATGCAGAAGAACGCATAGGCTGCCGCATCATTAGAAGCTGCTCAACTGAAAACTCGTCTGGAAGAAAGAGCAAGTAAGCAGATGCAGAAGCATGACGAAGCACCAGGGTGTCTGCCTCAACTTCTAGTTTCTGAGCAAGAACCGCTGACACATCCGCAGCTAAAGGCAGGGGAGGTTCACTCATAACCGTAACGCGAACAGCACGACTTAGATCATTCTCTGCCCTAGTAACATGTTCAGACCAGTCGATGATGCATGGAGGATTAGTGCAATGCTGTGAAGATGGAAGCACCTCCTGAGACTGCCCAGCCGGTACAGAATCAGCCACCGGTGGAGAACCAGAGCGGCCATGGCCAGACCGCCGGCGACGCCGGCGGGGACGCCTAGCTTCATCCCGAGGTTCACCCTCAGAACCATCGCATGCCACGGCCACCATATGTTGTTGTGTGACAGGGGCAGCCGTAGGTTCCTGCACAGGTGATGTGACACCCCAGGTGTCACCAGGGTTTAAATCGACACACTAAAACCCTAATCGACAAATTTCACACGTAAAAGCAAAATCGACATTTTGAAATAAAAAGAAATGATATTTGAAATGTTCTAAAAGATCACTATGAAAACTTTGGCACACAACAGAACACTATAGCTAAAGTCGGAAAAATTCAGTTAACAGTGTTGAAATCCTGTTAATAGGAATTAAATCCAAACCCTAACTCGAGACTATCCAAATTTCTACGGAACCCTAGCCATATTTTTGCATAACAATTAAGTACACTTCAAAATAGAATTTTGGGAATTTATTCAAAATTTTGGATAAGATTTAGACCTCTTAAAAATTCACCCACACAATAATAATCTTGGAAATTCAAGAATTTTTAGAAGCCAAATCATGACTTGAACCCTAAATGAAAAGTGCTCCAAATAAAATTTTCAGCCTACACAAAAATGTTCAAAAATTTTGGAACTCGGGAAGCATGTCATTCAATTGCATTGGATTCCAGCTTTAATCACTAGCAGAAAAATAAAAAAAAAAGAAAAAAAATGTTTGAAGCCGGCAGGGGTGGCCCAGTGCCGCCGCCCGCCCGACCGAGCGGCGGGCGGCAGGACACCCCCGGCCGACATGGCCAGTGCTTTGCACGTCGCCGTCTTCAATTCGCACGACCCGCGCCGTCTCCTTTGCTTCCTCCCTCTCTCTCTCTCTCTCTCTCTCTCTCTCTCTCTCTCTCTCCCGCCCTCTCCTTTCCCCACGTCGCGCGCCGCCCGAGCCGTGCCGCCGCCATCCCGGGGCATGGCCGGCCATGCCCCCCCCCTGCTCCCCCTAATTCCCCTACCCAAGACTCCCTTAAAATGGCACGTTCCTCCCCCATTTCCCTCCCCTTTTTCCTTCCTTCCCCGCGACGCCGCGCCAAGACTCCCTTCTTCCTCCTAGCCTGGCCGCCGCCATTGCCGAGCCTCCACGGTGAACTTCGTGCTCCGACTCTCCTCCACCCCATGTTCCTCAACTAATCCCTTCCTTCCCTCCCCGTGCAGCTCACAACGCCCACAGCCCCTCCGGATTCGAGCTCCCCTCGCCGGAATTTCTCGCCACCGCCGCCATCACCTCCTCCCACGGTGAACCCCCCCTTTCCCGTGTGAAAACTCGACCTTCGTCATGTTGCCGAGGTTCCCCATGGTTCATAGAAGGTGTAGAGTCAAGGTTCGATCGCCGGTGACGACCCCATCTCCGGGAATTGGCCGCCGGAGCTCGCCGGAAAACCTCCCGTGTTTTTGCCAAAATTTGATTTTTCCCTATTAATTGCTCTTCTTTGTAAATTCCATAGAAACTCACAGAAAAATCCAAAAATAGCAAACCAATATTTTTTAGAAACCTCATGAAAAGGACTAAATTTCTGTTAAAGCATTTTTTTTAAAACGGCCAAAACTTTTCAGAAATAATTAAAATACTATTTTCAATTTTTGAACTTTAGTTTTAATTCTAGAGCAGTACTAGGGCTAAGCTTTGATCCACAAATACACGATGTCCATACACACCTTTTGGAATTTCTTGAGGATTCTAGGACCACAAAGTTGCAGACAACACTTTTAAATTACTCCAATCTACCTAGTTAAAGTACCATTTCCTAAAATGCATTGTAAAAGTTATTGAAAAGGTTAGACCCAAAAGCAAAGTTTTAGCTTTGGTGCTCATGAGCGACTACGTAAAATTTCATGATTTTATTATAAGGTTTACTACTGATTTTTGATTTTATAAGGTTTAATAACAGGAATTTCGATGAATTTTTATAAAATCTAGAGAATTCATCTAGGCCTCAACCAAAGTTCAAAATGCCTATTTCAGAGAATTCTATCAATCAAAAATAATCTTGAAATATAAATAAAAGTTTCATTTTTAACACTAGGATTAATGGTCGTAATTTATTAAATAATTATGACCTAAAGAAAATGTCAAATTTACTTTAACCAAAGTTGAAACTCTTAATTTTGAGAACATGCCAACTAAAAATCATCTCCTGGGAAGAAAATGAGAGGTTTCATTTAAACCACCATCATGAAATCAAAACCAAATAAAATCAATGGCGTCGAGTAATTAGGGTTAGCCCTAATTCTAAACATCGCCATTCGAAACCCTAGATTACCCTTAATAAAGGCATTGTGACTCTTTTCATTAAAACTAATCTTAATCATGATGCATCATGTAGCTTCTGAAGCACACGAAGTAGCTGCAGATTGAGTGCCTCGACATCCGCAAAAGAAGTCATCAACAGCTCCGGAGAACCAGGCAAGCCCCAGTGCACAACCGATGTTTAAAAAAAATTTTCCTTTTATAACTCAGTGTGTCTTATTTGTGCATTAAGTGCTAGGAGTTGATTGAAACCATAGTTGCATTTGTTTTCATAGGAAACCCTAACGGTCGTTGGTATAGATACCCCCTTAGTATGCTATGCTTAGCAGGTATTGCCGGTAGAAGTCGAGCAGAGTGGACGCTGCTCGCGAAAGGTAGGTTGTTGGATGAAACTATCACTTAAAACATTATAACACATGATGATGAGTTAATTAAGGAAAGATAAAAGTTTGAGGGTCAGACAGGATACCAAGTAGGTCGGCGACTGGACTGGGTCCAGGGTGGCCGTAGACTTGTCTGATCCGTGTGGTCCGAGTCTGATCGAGCCATGAATGTACTGGTCGTATGCTAGGTGTTATGGGCTCCAGTAAACCTATGTAGCTTAGTGATTGCAACGTCGAACCTGCCCTACGGTGTCTGACTAGGAGGAGATCTGGGGTGGGCAGCGTGGGAACTCCACAGAAACCATCTGGGACGTGTTGTCTGGTAGGATGTGGTGCTGCTAAGGCAGGCGTAGGAGGGAATTGACGTTGCAGGAGCTGGTGTGAACGGTTGCCACGTGCGAGTCTGGGACACGCACGTGTCATACGATTAGGTTTTCCCCTACAGGGTATAAAAATCGTTTCGAACCGCTGTCGCTCCCAGTTAGCGAGCATGCTCGTGAAACGTACCACATCCTAATAAAAAGTTGAGATATGATGAGAATGATGCTTTGATGATTATCATTGCTATTGTTACTTCTGTTATGTTTGATTAGTTCAGTGCTAACTAAATTTATATTCTAATCACTTAATCTGTGCTAAAATTTGACAAGAGTAGTACAGGCTTGCGAGTCTTTTTTACAAGTAAATCCACCCTAGCCAGCCATCATGTCTAGGCGTCGGCTGTAGTCAGCCATGTTGATCGGTAAGCCTTGTTGACCTTCTTAGAAGCTCACGCGTTAGCGATATGTGGTTTTCAGGCGCCGACATGCAGGACCAGGATGGTAGCGTCCACTGGGAGGAGTCTCACCCCGAGGTCAGGAACCTCCAGTGGGAATTGTTCGAGTCGCCGTAGTGAACATTGAAGTGGATAGAAGCATGACGCCCGGGGACACGGTGCATGCTTTTGCTTAAGTCTGAGTGTCAGAGTCTGTAATCGACGAAGTCTTCTGCTGTTATGTTTTGAAAATTCTTTTGCGTACTCTGAATCAATGTAAGACCTAACTTCAAATTATTAATTAATGTTGTATCAAAATCTTCTCTCCTTGTAAATTACTGCTGTTTATCCCTTCATGTGTTGTATCATGTGTACGCTCGCTTCGCCGAGCGTTGCCCAACAGGATCTTGGCTCAACGACTGACAGGATCCGTCCCGAAGCTGGCAGGTCCACGTCAGGTGATATACGACGCCACACCGAGACTTGCGCTGTTGGCAGCTCAGGAGAAATTCTCTTGTTAACGACCGCGTCCTTCCTTGAAACCCTAGGCGTGACTCGCGCTTGAGACATGCACCGCCACACCATGGAAGTTGTTGAGAGACCATGGCAATTGGCCACCTCGTCACTTTTAATCGCCGCCGGGCAGACGTAGGAGCGGTGGCCGTAGGTGCGGCAGCGGAAACAGCAAGTGCTCCGGCGACATTGGGCGGCAAAGTGGCCCGAGGAAAAGCACTTGAAGCATTTTCTGTTCAAGTCGGTAGGGACAGGGCGACGAGAACGGGGTTGGGCAAGCTGCCGACGGCGCCGGCGCACTGTGCGAGACTCAACCAAACTCCAACCATCAGAGTCGGGGAGGGAGCCTCGGCTCACAGCAGCACCATCGGCTTGTCCAACAGGAGGAGGATCGCTCGCCAACGCCGGATCCGGACGCACCTGCTCAACGGCCACCGACGCGGCTGAGGACACTATAGCCGTAGTAGAGACGACCACATCGCGAAACGACGGAGGAGACCCATCAGATCTCGAGGAGGAAAATGGACTGCCCTTCCACCTGTCCTGCTTGGAGAGACCGTGTGGCACGAAGGGAGCAGCATAAGGAGACAAGGCGGGGGTGGATCTCGACGCCGGGAGAATGGAAGGGGCCTGAACGGTCGGGAGGGTGGCCGCTGGGCCTGGAGTGGACGCCGGCATGGGGTGGGGGAGGGAAGCCAAGGCGTCGGAAGGGGAAAGGTTAGGAGCGGAAGCCATCCGAGTGTGCTCTATTTAGGTCCGGGAATTGTATGAAGCTATTAAATCCAATGAACTGAAATATATTGAAGCAACTAGGTGACAGAGACTTAATAACCTGACGAACAACAACGACCCTAGACTTCATACCACATGAACAGTTATGTCGTTCTGGCTCACATACAAAATCTAGCACAAACCATAGAGACACTTTTGATCGCGAAAACCTCCTTCGATGCGATTTCGACTCAACATCCATCACATATGAATTTCTAAAGTAAAATCATAAAAAGAAATAATTGAGACTCGGTACTAATCCATCAGAAAACGAAAGAAATATTAATTGCATCTCATATAAAGTAAAACTTTATCTTATCTGTTGCACCCTTGAATGCATTGCAAAAAGTGAGTAACAAGGCTGCAGTATTAATAGCCAACAGGATACACTAAATCTATATCAAAAAACAATGGCCGGATCCGGTGCAAAAAAATAAGAAATAAGGTTCCCGCCTCGAGATTCGGTGGTGCACTGAACTCCTTTTGTTAGACTACTGCAGAAAAGATTTTATCTCCGCAGGCTGGTTTAACAAATATCTGGAAGTGCATCTAGGCCCCCTAAGTGGGTTTTAGTAGTTAATGATAATAAAATCAAAGAGCTAGTCATATCTTGAGTAATTGTTCAATAAATGTTATGCATACTGAGAAAAGATGGCACATGACCTAGAAAGGATGCCTCTTTTTGTTAAAAAGTTGACGGTTGAAAAGGACATTAAAATGAGGGGGAAACGTGAAGAAAATCTAATCCAATCTTTTTTTCTCTTCTAGGCATGTTGTATGGTCAAGGTGGGTGCAAAATCAAGTGGATGGACAAATCGAATGCTCAAAATAATCAAAATCCAACTTTCGGACCTAAAACTTCAGAATGGACCTCCGGCACTTGGCCGGAACTCCATAGCGTCGGACGTCCGGCAAGTTGCCAGACCTCCGGACCATTCGAATAGTGCCGACGGCCTGAAACCACTCGCCGGATGTCCGGTCAACCGCCGGAGCTCCGGCCATTCGGAGGTCCGGTCAATGGCCGGAACTTCGGGGATTCTGTAATCAAACCCTAACGGCTAGTTGCTGTGTGTCTCGGGTATAAATACCCCTTCGTCTCCAACACTTAAGCTTGTGACACCCCGGTGTCGCCAGGGCCTAAATCGACAACTTTAAACCCTAATCGGCAAATTACACACTTAAAAACAAATCGACACTGGAAGTAAAAGGAATATTTTTTGAAATACTCCAAAGGAACACTACGAAAATTTTGACAAACAGCAGAACACTATGAATAGATTCGGAAAATTTCAACTAGCGGTATCGAAATCCTGTTAACAGGGAAAAATCCAAACCCTAACTAGTGACCTGTCTAAATTCTCATAAATCCCTAACAACATTTTTGCATAACAATTAAGTTCACTTCAAATTGGAATTTTGGGAATTTATTCAGAATTTTTGGAAAAGATTTAAACCACTTTAAAATTCACATAAACTAGATTAAATTTGGAAATTCAAGGATTTTTAGAAGCTGAATCAGGACTTGAACCCTAAATGAAAAATGTTCCAAATAAATCCCTGAGCATAAAAAAAATGTTCAAAACTTTTGGAACTCGAGAAGCATGACTTTCAATTGAATTGGGATTCAAAATTTGAACTAATAGCAAAAATCAAAAAAAAAAAAGAAGAAGAAGCGCCACGGTACCCGGCCGCCCGCCGTAACCAACCGGCGAGCGGCAGGGCAGCCTTCCCCACCGGCCAGCACTCCCTTCAGCGCCGAGACTTCAAATCGTCGAGCAAAGATCCCGTCAAAGATCCTCTCCATTACTCCTCTCCCTCTCCCTCCTCTCTCCCTCGTGCGCGGCAAGTCTCCACTGCAACACGCCACCCCGGCGCAGCCGCCTCCCCGGCCAATCCGCCGGCTCTCCCTGTTCCCCCTCCCTTCTCTCTCCACAACGCCTTAAAGGCATTGCCCGAGCCTCCCTACTCCTTCCCCCACGTCAAATTTCCCTTCCTCGACGCGCAATTGTTCTTCTCCTTTGCTTGGCCACCGCCGCCTGCCATTGCCGTCGAAGGTCGCTCAGTGAGTCCACCCTTCCGGCCGTTCTCCACTGTTATCACTTTGCCTAACCTCTCCCTCTTATCCTAACACAGCTCCCATTCCATCAAGCGACTTTCCGATCCACCCATTCGACAGGAGTGTACACTGCCATCGGCCGCCATTGCCGAGCAGGCAAGCTCACGGTGAGCCCCCTGCTCCGGCCGTTTTCCCGCTCTTTACCTTGCCCAATTCATTTGTCAAGTCCTTGTGCAGCTCACGGCGCTCTCCTCTCTCCGGAAACTTGCTCCTCTCATCGGGAATTCCTCCTCGCAGCGGCCGCCGTCGACCCCATGGTGAGCACCCTTCTCCGGTGATGGAACTTGGCCGTTGTCGTGTTGCCGAGCCTCTCCATAGCTTGTAGATGGTGTAGGGCAAAGAATCGAGTGCAGCCGACCACCTTTCGTCGGGAATCCGCCGCCGGAGCTCACCGGAGATTGCGCCCCTGTTTTCTGCCCTAGCTTTTCAAATTTCTATTATTCCTAATAATTTGTCCTGTCTTGTAAAATACCAAACCAATCATAGACAAATCCAAAAATTCCAAACTAAAATATTTTGGAACCCTCATGAAAAGGACTAATTTCCTATTAAAGCACTATTTCAAAACGACCAGGGATTTGCAGAAATAATTAGAATACTCTTTTCTGTTTTTGAATTTTAATTTAAATTGTTTAGCAGTGCTAGGAATTTTAAGGGGATTTTACAACCACATATTTGCATACAATCCTTTAAAAACACTCCAATCTGCCTAGTTAAATTATCATTTTCTAAAATCCTACTACTATAATGCACCAAAGCATCCGTTTTAGGTCCACCACCCTACAAATATTCCCTCCCTTCTAATTATATCCTTTAAATTATGAAAAAAACTGAATATTAACTCAATTCGAGGGTACTCAACTCAACGTCCGACAGATTATATGCCTCTAAATTAAATCGTATGGTTCATAACTATTTTTGAATCTCTAATAAAAAAATCCTAACACCCCCTAGACCAAATCTATTGTAACTTCCACCACCCCGTCAATTAAATCTCCTTAATCTCCCCGATAGAAAATCTTCCCGTATATCCTTTATCCCAAAAAAAAGGCGCCTCCCAATTAAACTGCACGCCGCCACCACGTCTACCCGCGCCGCCTCCTCGAGCTCCGACGAGCGCTTGCCATCTACCCGCGCCGCCTCCTCGAGCTCCGCCGGGCGTTTGCCGCGCCCCACCTCCTTGAGCTCTGTGGTCACGTCCCGCCATCGGGCCCTCTCGCCGTGCCGCCGAGCCGCCAGGTCCTCTCTTAGCGCCAACGCGCGGCCGCGGCCGGGTCCTCTCTGCTGTTGCCGCTCTCTCCGACTCCTCTCCGCCATCCGAGCGCCCCCCGCCGCCGAGCGCCCCGCCACGCGCCGGGCGCCCGCTGCTGCCAAGCAACTCCCCCCGCCGCCGCCGCCTCTCCGCAGCCGCCGCCGAGCAACTCCCTGCAGCCACACGCCTCCCCGCAGCCGCGCTCCTCTGCCCCGTCGCGCGTCGAGCGCCCCCTGCTGCCGAGCAACTCCCCGCCGCCGCCACTGCCTACCCGCAGCCGCCACCGAGCAACTCCCTGCTGCCACGCGCCTCCCCGCCGCCGCCGCCTCCCTACAGCCGCTGCCGAGCAACTCCCTACAGCCACGCGCCTCCCCGTCGCGGAGCGCCCCCCGCCGCCGCGCTCCTCTACCCCGTCGCGGATGATGGTCTGCCTGTAGAGGAGGTCGCGGGGGTACGACAAGTCGACGGCAGCGCTGTGGACGAACTTGTGAACTCCGCCGACAATTTTGCCATTGTCAGACCACGATTACCCTTGATCGGTCACTGCAGGAATCGAGATACAGAGGTAACCGTGCTTTCTCAATCTCTAAATTTTTGACCGTATATTTCAGGAATAACCGTGAAGTTAGCCCCTGTTTCATATTCAGCTTCTTAATCACATTTTCCTTTTCATGCAATCGGCCATTAGCCATATTTTTCTACTTGTGTTTCTATCTATGAGACTAAACCAAATATAAAACATTAAAAATACGATTGAAAAGAAAAAGGCCAATGCGGTAGTGCCATGTAAATCAGACTTGTCTCGCTCTGAGTTGTCACAATTGTTCCCGCCTGCTCACCCTCCCAACACGGCAACGCAACTATGGTCGTTTGATGTTTACTCCCAGGTCGTCCAGGAAGAAAAGCTCAACGGAGAAGACCAATCACCCAATTCTGTCCCACGCAATAGGAAGTTGTGTCTAACGAAATATGTGGGTTTACCAGCCGATCATCATAGGAAGCCAAAGAGGGATGGTGTCAAACAAATATCTTGTGAAGGTAAATTATTTTATTATTTTAATCAACTCATTTGTACAGATTAAATAATTTTGTTATCAAATAATATGTAAAATAAATAGCCCAAATCTTCGCATATTATATTTGCACCCACGAGGATCTCAATATTATTGAGATATTGCTGGCAGAAGATGAATGCAAACTTTTGGTGAAAATTGATGGTGCTATGGTGTATAGAAGAGACATGGACTGTCTTTTTCATCATGACACCAAACTGAATGCACAGGTTAGTATGTTTACTGCTTCTATATCTCTAAGTATATTTGTAGAGATATTTGTATGGACGGGATAAATTTATTTGTTGGTTGTTTAGGTAATAGATGCATATATTCACTGCATAAGGAGGGAGTACATTCTGACGCATAGAGATGGTGGGAATGCTTTCCTTGAAAACACATATATGACCTACATTTTAAAACGCAATGGTCGTGTTTCATTGGAAAAATACAAGGATTACAATACTGAAGGTACTGTACAACAACGGGTTCATAATTATCTGAACCATGAGATGGTAAGAAGATCATATATATCTATATCTATATATATGTATATTAACTATTTCAATATTTTATTTTACGTGATAAATCTTGTTGTTATGAATTAGGTTTTCTTGCCAATAAATATAACAGATGTCCACTGGTACCTTGCTGTGGTTAATGCTTCTAAACGAGAGATACAAGTCATCGATTCACTGGGGTATATGCAGCGTAATGACCTAAAGACAACTGTAAGTGTTTAACCAAAAAGTACCTATTATTAACTAGATATTATGTAATTTTATTTGTATATTATCAGTTTGTTTCTAACACAAGTCCTCATTGTATTTCTGTTCAGCTAATTGGAATCCACTAGGACATTCTTTTTGCGTCAAAACAAGAGGAGCTCAAGCATAATAAGTGGCCTGATCTTGATATTATCAAATGGCCTATTATAGAAGTGTTTCCGGAACCGATGCAGACAGATGGGTATGATTTAGTGTACTATATACTTTTGATTTGATGTATACTATATTACTGTTTAAAGATCCGTAGATATGTTCAATTTAACGTACACATGCAAATTTCATTTTATTTCTTTAGTACAACACGTGGCTTGTGGATGCTAAAGTTTGTGGAATACTGGTGACACGACCCGTCCAGAAAACCTCATCTCGGGACGGATCTAGTCAGTCGATAAGCCAAGATCCTGTTGGGCAACGCTCGGCGAAGCGAGCGTACACACGATACAACACAGGCAGGGATAAACAGCAATAATTTACAAGAAGAGAAAACTTAATACATCATTGGTTCATAAATTGAAGTTGAATATTACATTGTTTCAGAGTATGCAAAAGTTTTGAAAACGATAACAGCGGAAGACTTGAACGATTACAACTCCGACACTCGGACTTAAGCAAAAGCACGCGCCGTGCCCACGAGCGTCATGCTACCAGCCACTTCAACATTTCACTGCGGCGACTCGCACAGCTCCCACTGGAGGTTCCCGAACTCGGGGAGCGGTTCCTCCCAATGGAAGCTACCTGCTGGTTCCTGCATGACGGCGCCTGAAAACCACAAAACGCTAACGCGTGAGCTTCTAAGAAGCTCAGCAAGACTTACCCGACAAAAGTGGCTGACTACAGCCGACTCCTAGACATGCTGGCTGACTCGGGTGGTTTACTTGCAAAAGGACTCGCAAGCCTATACTACTCTTATCAAATTTTAGCACAGGTTAAGTGATTAGAAAATAAATTTAATTAGCACTGAGCTAAGCAAGCATAACAGAAGTAGCAATAGTAATATTAATATTCATAATTCATTCTCATTGTGTCTCAACCTATTCACTAGAATGTGGTGCGTTTCACAAGCATGCTCACTAACTGGGAGCGACAGCGGTTCGAAACGATTTTATACCCTGTAGGGGGAAACCTGACCGTACGACACGTGCGTGTCCCAGACTCGCACGTGGCAACCGTTCACACCAGCTCCTGCAACGTCAATTCCCTCCTACGCCTGCCTTAGCAGCGCCGCGTCCCACCAGACAACACGTCCCAGACGGTTTCTGTGGAGTTCCCACGCTGCCCACCCCAGATCTCCTCCTAGTCAGACACCGTAGGGCAGGTTCGACGATGCAATCGCTAGGCTACATAGGTTTACTGGGGCCCATAACACCCAGCATACGACCAGTACGTTCAACACTCGATCAGTCTTGGACCACACGGATCAGACAAGTCTACGGTCACCCTGGACCCAGTCCAGTCGCCGACCTACTTTGTATCCTGTCTGACCCGCAAACTTTTATCTTTCTTACTTATTCACATTCGTGTGGCCCATCTCATGAAATAGTTTTATTCAACAACCTATCCTTTCCGAGCAGCGTCCACTCTGCTCGACTTCTACCGGCAAGACCTACTAAGCATAGCAGACTAAGTGGGTGTCTATACAACTACCGTTAGGGTTTTCCTATGGAAACAAATGCAACTATGGTTTCAATCAACTCCTAGTACTTAATGCACAAAAAGACACACTTAGTTGTAAAAGTAAAACTTTAAAATTCGGTTGTGCACCGGGGCTTGCCTGGTTCCTCTAAGCTGATGTTGACTTCTTCGGCGGGGGTCGAGGAACTCGGATGGGCAGCTACCTCGTGAGCGTCAGAATCTACATGATGCAGTAGGATTATGATAAGTTCATTGAAATAGAAACTTATTGTTATTATCAATAATAACCTAGGGTTTAGATTGGCGACGTCCAGAATTAGGGTTAACCCTAATTACTCGACGTCGTCGATTAAATTCAAATCTTAATCTGTGAATGATGTTTAAAGAAATCTATTAAACTCCCATGAGGTGACATTTAGTTGGTATGTTCATCAACTTCAACTCTAGTTAAGTTAATTCGACACTTTTCATCGGTTAATATTATTTAATTACTTCGGCTATTAAACTAGGGTTAAAATGAAGATTTTAATTCTTTCTCAAGATTATTTTTAGTTGGTAGTACTCCCTGGAATAAGCATTTTGGACTTTGGGTGGGGCCTAGATGAATTTTCTATATTTTATAAAAATTCATCAAAGTTCCTATTTTTAGCTCTTGTAAAATCAGAAAGCACTAGTTAATCTTAGAATAAAATTATGAAATTTTATGTGAGCATTCCTGAGCACCAGATCTAAAACATTGCTTTTGGTTCTAACCTTTAAATGACTTTTACAATGCACTTTAGAAAATGGTATTTAGACTAGGCAGATTGAAGTTATTCAATAGGGTTAGATGCCATTTCGTGTTCCTAAAATCTTCATAAACTTCCAGAGGGTGTGTAGCACCATGGTGTAGTTGTGAACCAAAGGTTAGCCCTAGAATTTCTCTAGAACTCAAATTAAATTCAAAAACAGAAAGGAGTGTTTCTAATTAATTCTGCAAATGTTTGGTCATTTATTAAAAAGTGTTTTAACAGAAAATTAGTCCTTTTCACGAGGTTCTAACAAATTTTGGTTTTCTATTTTTGGAGCTTCCTGTGAATTTCTAGGGATTTTAGAAGACAGAGCAATAATCTAGAAAAATAAAAAGAAAAACGAAAAACAGGGGATTGTCTCCGGCGAGCTCCGGCGATCAATTCCCGACGATGGGGTGGTCGCCGGCCGTTGAACCTTGGCTTTCTACGATCCACTAGACACGACGAAGCCTGGCAACATGATAGTTATCAAGCTTTGGCACGGTAGAGGGGGTCTCACCGTGGGGGCGACGGTGGCGGCGACGAAGTCAAAATTCCGACGAACGAAGCACAATTCCAGAGGGGAAAAGTTGCGGGAAGCTTCACGGGAGTGAGAGGGTGTGATTGGTTGGGGGAATTAGAGTGGGGAATCGGTCGGGGGTGGATTTCACCGTGGAGGCGGCGGGCTCGCGTCAATGGCGTCGGCGGCCGACCGGGGCAGGGGAGAAGAAGGGTCCTCGCGCGTGGGAGGGGGAAATGGAGGAGGGGGCGCACCAATTTAAAGGAGGAACGGGGTAGGGGAGTGGGGAGTGGGGGAGCAGTGGGGGGCCGGCGCAGCATGGCGGGCGGCGCCCTGGCGGCTCAGGCGGCGGGGCAGAGAAGAGAGAAAAGGAGGGAGGGAGAGGAGAGGAGTGAGAGAGAGTGAGCTAGAGGGAGAGAGGAGGGAGGCAAGGGAGCGGCCGAAACTTGAATTCGACGATGTGGGAGCAAAGGCCATGTCGGCCGGGCGTGGCCGGGCGGCTGCGCGCCCTGTTGTCGGGCGGGCGGGCACTGTAGCCCGCCCGGCAACAGTTTTGTTTTTTTTTTAATTATTTTAGCTGGAAAGCAATTCAATAAATTGGCACACTTCCTGAGCTCGAAAATTTTTGAGAATTTTTGTACAATCTCAGGAATTTATTTGGAACACTTTTCATTTAAGGTTTAAGTCATGATGTGGTCTCTAAAAATTCTTGAATTTTTATGTTGATTATAGCTTGTGTGAAATTTTAAGAGGTCTAAATCTTTTCCAAAAATCTTGAATAATTTCCCAAAATTCCATTTTGAAGTGTACTTAATTGTTATGTAAAAATATGGCTAGGGTCCTGTGGAAATCTTGATGGTCAAGGGTTAGGGTTTTGAATTTCTTTCTGTTAACGAGATTTCGACACTGCTGGTTTAGATTTCTCCGGATTTTGCTAAAATGCTCTGTTGTTTGTCAAAATTTTCGTAGTGTCTCTTTGAAGCATTTTAAACAATATTTCTTTTTATTTCCATGATTGAACCTGCTTTAAAGTGAGTGAAATTGTGGGTTAGGGTTTACAGTTGTCGACTTTGCCCTAGTGACACCTGGGGTGTCGCAGCCCTCCCCCCTAAAAGAAATCGCGTCCCGAGATTTAAGGAGAGGGTTGGGATAGGCATAGGTACCTAGGGGTTTGGGAGTAGCTCAGGGTAGTGTGACTGAAGAAATTCTGCAGATTCCCACTGGCCTCATCTTCTGTGTGGTTGCTCCACAGAACCTTGTAGAACTTGAGTGTCCGTCTTCTAGTAATTCGTTCCTTCTCATCCAGTATCCGGATTGGACGCTCTGGGTAGGTCAAGTCTGGTTGCAATTCTTCTACGTCTTGAACCACTTGGTCTACGGGTGCCTTCAGACATTTCTTCAACTGGGAGACATGAAAGACGTTATGCACTCCTGATAATCTTTTTGGCAGTTCCACTTGATACGCCACTGGTCCGCACTTAGCTGTGATAGGATATGGACCTATGTACCGGGGTGCTAACTTGCCTCTGATCCCGAACCGTTGAACTCCCTTCATTGGCGAGACTCGTAGGTAGACGTAGTCTCCAACCTCGAAGGTCAATGGTCTACGCCTTTTATCTGCATAGCTCTTCTATCTTGACTTGGCTGCCTTCAGATTGGCTTGTATAACCCGTACCTTTTCTTCAGCCTGCTGTACTAGGTCTGGGCCCAATATGATTCTTTCGCCTGCTTCTGACCAATTGAGTGGGGTTCTGCAACTACGGCCGTAAAGTGCTTCGAAAGGGGACATTTGGATGCTGGCTTGGTAACTGTTGTTGTATGAGAACTCTGCCAGTGATAGGTAGGTGTCCCATCCTTTTCCGTACTCTAAAACACAAGCTCGGAGCATGTCTTCAAGTATTTGGTTCACTCTTTCCGTCTGAGTATCAGTCTGAGGGTGGTAGGCTGAGCTGTGAATTAGCCTGGTTCCTAGTGACTCGTGGAGTTGTTTCCAAAATCGACCGACGAATTGGGTGCCTCGGTAGGAGATGATCGTCTTGGGCACTCCATGCAGATAGACTATCCGGTCAATGTACAGCTGTGCATACTTCTTTATGGTGTATCTGGTTAAGACAGGAATGAAATGGGCTGTCTTTGTCAAACGATCTACTATAACCCAAATTGAGTCCAACTTTTGAGCTGTCATGGGCAGTCCAACAATAAAGTCCATACTTATGTCTTCCCACTTCCATGACGGAACGCTCAACGGTTGCGACAACCCTGCGCCTTTCAGATGGTCGGCCTTTACTCTGCGGCAGGTGTCACATTCCGCTACATACCGAGCGATTTCTCTTTTCATCCTTGTCCACCAAAACTTCTTTCGCAGGTCCTGATACATCTTGTTGCTACCAGGATGAATTGAGTACTTGGATAAATGAGCTTCATCCATGATCTTCCTTCGGAGCTCATGATCCTTCGGCACTACCAGTCTGTTCTTGAACCACAAAACTCCTTCTTCGTCTTCACGGAAGCACTGCATCTTCTTTTCTTGCAGTCCTAATCTGATCTTCTCCATGCCCTTATCGAGCTTCTGGGCCTTGGCTACCTCATCTCTAAGTTTTGGCACTAAGGCGAGGTTGTAGAGTGCTCCGTGGGGTAGAATCCTTACGGCTGGCTCTAGTTCTTCGGTTGCAACTCCCTGATCCAAGTAGTGGCAATGGGCGTTTCTGCTCAACGCGTCTGCAACCACATTAGCCTTGCCCGGATGGTAGTGGATCTCTATCTCGTAGTCCTTGATTAATTCTAGCCATCTTCGTTGCCTCATGTTCAACTCGTTCTGGGTGAAGATGTACTTGAGACTCTTGTGGTCGGTGTAGAGGTGTATCAAGTTTCCCAATAAGTAATGCCTCCACACCTTCAAAGCCAATACCACGGCTGCTAATTCCAAGTCGTGTGTGGGGTAATTCACCTCATGCTTGCGGAGTTGTCTGGAAGCATAAGCAATTACCCGTCCTTCTTGCATTAACACACAGCCAAGTCCAGTGCCCGACGCATCACAATACACGTCGAAGGGTTTACTCAAATCCGGTTGGGCTAGTACTGGTGCTGTGGTCAAGTGCTTCTTCAAAGTTTGGAAGGCTTCTTCGCACTTTTCTGTCCACTTGAACTTCTGATCCTTCTTGTGTAGATCTGTAATAGGCCTGGCAATCTTGGAGAAGTTGGGAATGAAGCGACGGTAGTATCCCGCTAATCCCAAGAAACTCCGCACCTTGTGGACTGTTGTGGGTGCCTTCCAATTAACGACATCTTGCACCTTTCCTGGATCAACAGAAATACCTTCCACGGACACAACATGACCCAGAAACTGAACACGCTCGATCCAAAACTCGCACTTGCTGAACTTGGCATAGAGCTTATGATCTCTGAGTCTTTGGAGAACTGTCCGAAGGTGCTCTGCATGCTCATCGGTTGACTTGGAGTATATTAGGATGTCGTCAATGAACACCACTACAAACTTATCCAGCTCTGGCATGAATACTGAGTTCATGAGGTACATGAAGTACGCTGGTGCGTTTGTGAGTCCAAACGACATCACCAAATACTCATACAGCCCGTATCTGGTGGAGAAGGCCGTCTTCGGAACGTCACTGGGACGGATCTTGATCTGATGATATCCAGACCGAAGATCAACTTTTGAGAAGACCTTTGCTCCAGCCAACTGATCAAACAGAGTGTCTATGTGTGGCAAGGGATACTTGTTCTTGATAGTTACTGCATTCAAGGGACGGTAATCCACGCATAGCCTCAAGGACTGGTCCTTCTTTTTCACAAACAATGCCGGACAACCCCAAGGCGAGGTACTGGGCCGTATGAAGCCCTTGTCCAACAACTCCTGCAGCTGTCTCTTCAACTTCGCTAGCTCCTTGGGTGCCATCTTGTACGGTCTGCGGGAGATCGGGGCTGTGCCTGGCAATAGCTCAATCTGGAACTCCACATCTCTGTCCGGTGGTAGACCAGGTAAATCTTCTGGGAATACATCCGGAAACTCCTTAACCACTGGTATCTCGTCCAGACTTTTTCCGACAACATTGCAGACTTGTTTGAGGGTGGCTTTAGGGTGATCTAGGTTTATGGACATGGAACCGTGAAGTGGAGAGGTTAAGTGGATTACACGGTTAGCAATGTCAAGGATGGCATTATGGTGTTTCATCCATTTCATGCCGATGATTATGTCGATGCCCTGCCCATCTAGGATTATGAAGGAGATAGGATAGATGTGACCTCCTAGATTTAGGGGAGCTTCACTTAAGCCATGGTTTGATAATATGTTGCCCCCAGGCGATTTTATTACGAAAGGTGGTTCTAGGAGAACTGTGGCTAGGTTTTTGCCTTTGACAAAATCCTTACTTATAAAATTGTGGCTTGCACCGGAATCGAAAAGAACAAAAGCTGAGTGGGTAGAGAGCGAAAACGTACCCGCCAGTACTTGTTCGCCCTCTGCAATTTCTTCGGTCGTGGTGTAGTTTACCCGACCGGTCCTAGGGTTCTTCTGGCCCTTTTGCTGGCCCTGTCCTTGGTTTGTTTGCCGGTTGCCTCCGGACTGCTGGTTGCAGGGGCACTCGCGGGCGAAGTGTCCAGGCTGCCCGTAGTTGAAGCAAGGCGTGCCTGGTCCAGGGCGGGCGCCCTGTTGAGGTGGGCGGACACCTTGGTTCCTCTGCGGCGGGGGAGGTGCGCGGTAGCCGGCTTGTTGCTGATTCTGTGAGGGCCGGTATGGCTGCTGCGGCGGACGAAATGACGGCGCCTGCGGTGGGGTGGCCTTGTACCTTCTACCATCGGGTGTAGTGTACACCAGACGGTACTTGGGTGGCGGGGCATTTGATGGCCCACCGCTGACTCGCCTTTTCTCCCGCTACTCCTTCTCGAGGTATTCTTCGGCGATGAGGGCGTTGCTGACGAGCTCATTGAATGAGCCGCCTTGGTTCAGGGCCAAGCGACCCTGGAGTGTGATATTCAGCCCTTCCATGAAGCGGTGCTTCCGCTTAGCATCCGTGTCAACCTGCTCCGGAGCATATAAAGCAAGTTGGTTGAAGACACGGGAATACTCGTGCACCGTGCGGTTCCCTTGTGTTAAAGCCATGAAATCCTTGGCCTTTCTCTGCATGAGTCCCGCGGGGATGTGGTGAGCGCGGAACGCCTCCCGGAATTGTGCCCATGGCACCTGGGTGTCGGCCGGGAGAGTAGCCAAGTAGTTGGCCCACCAAGCTCCGGCGTGTCCGTGGAGCATCTGGGCCGCGAAGAGCGTTTTCTGAATCTCCGAACAACGGAGCAGCCCAAATTTCGCCTCGATTGTATGAAGCCAGTGGTCTGCCTCCATTGGTTCCCGGGCATCTCTGAACTCCAGGGGATGAGTGGCCAGGAATTCAGCATATGTGCTGTCCTGTTCGCGGTTCCGAGCGCCTCGATTCGTGCCGCTACTCTCTAAGATAGCTCGCAGCATCTCTTGCGTTTGCTGGCTGCTTTGAATCAGGGCCGCCATAGCTGTGGCCAAGGTTGGCTCAGCTGGCGGGGGCGGCGGGTTGGAGCTTTCCGCCTCCTGACGTCCTGCTCTAGTGTTCACCATGCTGAAAAAGCAAAAGGATCCTTATTAGAGCAATTCAACCCATGTCCATTTCCCAATATAAGCAAAAATACGTCAATATGCGTGGGACGGATGTCTCAATAAAACAAACTTCCTTCATTCCCCAAAAGATGACAGTACATCCATCGTCCAATTCCTTAGACTGTCAAACCATCATTCTTACATCCACAAGACTACAACGCCACTAAGATAAACTTCTAAGAACACACACTAACTCCAAGACAAAGACAACGCACTCCTTAAGCGAAGCATCTAACTAAACTATCACTTCGGGACCATCTCCAATCTACTCCTCATCTGGCTCTGGGTCTGAAGCTTCGGGATCTGATACTTCTGACTCAGGCGCATCATCGTTAGCGGGAGGTGGCTGCTATGCCTCCAAAAGTCCCGCTAACTGATGCTGCAAATGATGGTTCTCATGGGCGAGGTTCTCCGCCATATGAACCACGTTATCCCTGAGTATCTCCAGCTGGTGAATGTGTTGCAACATGATGTTGCAATCATTCTCTCTAGCATGGATCTGGGCAGTCTTAATCTCGGAGACCGCCTCCAACTCAGAGATGCGTGTAGCGCGCGCGTCGCAGCGAGCACGCAGTGCATTGTTTCTGCTCTCCAAGTCCTGGACCTTCTTCTTGAGTTGAGCTACCTCTACATGAGCCTGTCGCAAGGCCTGACGATCCATCTGAGCTGTGAGAACAATATATTCATGCAAGTTGAGTAGCGCTAGGCTCCATGTGAACAAGGGAGTGACATGGTCCATCTCTCCCCTGAAAGTCCTCTTCTGAGCATTCTTGACATTACGGTGCCAAGTACGGTCGACCTAGTCTCGTATCGAAAACATCGCCGCTGGTTTGTCTGCCAGGTCCTCAAGGTGTCGCTCACAAATTCTCAATAGAGCCTGATGAGCGGCTGACTCGATGGCCTCCGTCTTATCCGAACCGAATGTGGTGGTGGTATAAATGTCTCCGTTGGCATGCTGAGGGTGCGTGGGTAATGTAACGGTGGCCGAGCAGCGCGGTAGGTTGTACTGCCGATACTCCCGGATCTGAAACCAAGGAGTCTCTGTATATCCCAATGACTGTAAGGTCCGTTCGAGAATCTCCACAAAGCCTCTGCGTTCTGATTTCTTGGTGACGTAGGTAGGGGTGGAGTCCTCAATGCCTATCTCCGCGATCCCATGCTCGATCGTGTTGTCGTCCATCTGCAACACAGAGATGAACAATATTTTATCATCAGAAGCCACATGTTGACACATAGTTCAAAGCATGCTAAATCTTCCGATACGTAAAATATTTTTCATCCCTGTGTAAAAAGGTGATCCAAATCGGTCACTAAGGATGCTAACTAGCGACAGCCGGTTTGTCCAAGGTGCTTTACCATCTAAGTTGACCTGTCAAGGAGACAATCTTCTCATCGAGGAAGGTATTGTAAAAGGCTCAATGGTGTACAAGGTTTTACTCCAACTCGGTTGATTCCACGCAATCACTAAGGGAGGAAGGTGTCCAGGTTGACCCCTTTTAACTTCTGTTGGTGTTATAGCCATTATTGATGGAATTTTTGCTCCTAGATGGTTTTAGTATAAGTTTGAAGGATTTTAACATTTGTTCATGCAATGCAATCCTACATCGGCCTATACGTCCTCACAAAGTAAAAAGAAAATACGCTTAGGCGGTGGCAGAATCGCACTCAAGTTAGTCGTCACTACACGTTGCTTATGATATCGTGGTTAGCGTACCTGCAGAAAATGGCATCACAGGCAGTGCAATATAATATATATCAAAAGTAAAAACAACAACCCATATCATTGCCATATGGGTCGCCCCGAGTAGGTCACGTACAGGGATCACGTGTCCGACCTTCCCTGCGCGGCGACAGACTGCACTTTACCTCAGGCAGCGGAGGTATGAGAGTGTTCAGCAAAACCGAAGTCGTGAGGAACAAACTCATCTCTTGTGTGCCACAGACACAAGACTCCACTGTTGCGAAGGTCTGCATTCGCAACAGGTCTGTAACCCACACCTCGTACGGTAGAGGGCTGCTTCTCTCCCTAAACGGCAAGGGGGCGTACTATGTTACAGCGAACATAATACCTCCTTCCATACCATCATGGTATAGAACGCTACTGTTGCGGACGCAACAGGGATTTCTCGACCTTTCACTGCAGTCGAGCGGCGTACCTTACCTTGCTTACCTGAGCGTAGGTGCGTCGTTACAGAAAAGTAAATCTACACTGGGTTTTGTTAGCTCCTACACTAGGTTAGCTTGCCACCTGATAACCTATTAACTAATAGGGCTCGTAACTCACTCGCACGTAATTTTCGAAAATATGCCTTAAACGTTGTATTGTTTCCCAACACGGCTCTGATACCAAAGCTGACACGACCCGTCCAGAAAACCTCGTCTCGGAACGGATCTAGTCAGTCGATAAGCCAAGATCCTGTTGGGCAACGCTCGGCGAAGCGAGCGTACACACGATATAACACAGGCAGGGATAAACAGCAATAATTTACAAGAATAGAAAACTTAATACATCATTGGTTCATAAATTGAAGTTGAATATTACATTGTTTCAGAGTACGCAAAAGTTTTGAAAACGATAACAGCGGAAGACTTGAACGATTACAACTCTGACACTCGGACTTAAGCAAAAGCACGCGCCGTGCCCACGGGCGTCATGCTACTAGCCACTTCAACATTTCACTACGGCGACTCGCACAGCTCCCACTGGAGGTTCCCGAACTCGGGGAGCGGTTCCTCCCAATGGAAGCTACCTGCTGGTTCCTGCATGACGGCGCCTGAAAACCACAAAACGCTAACGCGTGAGCTTCTAAGAAGCTCAGCAAGACTTACCCGACAAAAGTGGCTGACTACAGCCAACTCCTAGACATGCTGGCTGACTCGGGTGGTTTACTTGCAAAAGGACTCGCAAGCCTATACTAGTCTTGTCAAATTTTAGCACAGGTTAAGTGATTAGAAAATAAATTTAAGTAGCACTGAGCTAAGCAAGCATAACAGAAGTAGCAATAGCAATATTAATATTCATAATTCATTCTCATTGTGTCTCAACCTATTGACTAGAATGTGGTGCGTTTCACGAGCATGCTCACTAACTGGGAGCGACAGCGGTTCGAAACGATTTTATACCCCGCAGGGGGAAACCTGACCGTACGACACGTGCGCGTCCCAGACTCGCACGTGGCAACCATTCACACCAGCTCCTGCAACGTCAATTCCCTCCTACGCCTGCCTTAGCAGCGCCGCGTCCCACCAGACAACACGTCCCAGACGGTTTCTGTGGAGTTCCCACGCTGCCCACCCCAGATCTCCTCCTAGTCAGACACCGTAGGGCAGGTTCAACGTTGCAATCGCTAGGCTACATAGGTTTACTGGGGCCCATAACACCTAGCATACGACCAGTATGTTCAACACTCGATCAGTCTCGGACCACACGGATCAGACAAGTCTACGGTCACCCTAGACCCAGTCCAGTCGCCGACCTACTTTGTATCCTGTCTGACCCTCAAACTTTTATCTTTCTTACTTATTCACATTCGTGTGGCCCATCTCATGAAATAGTTTTATTCAACAACCTATCCTTTCGCGAGCAGCGTCCACTCTGCTCGACTTCTACCGGCAAGACCTACTAAGCATAGCAGACTAAGTGGGTGTCTATACCAACTACCATTAGGGTTTTCCTATGGAAACAAATGCAACTATGGTTTCAATCAACTCCTAGTACTTAAAGCACAAACAAGACACACTTAGTTGTAAAAGTAAAACTTTAAAATTCGGTTGTGCACCGGGGCTTGCCTGGTTCCTCTGAGCTGATGTTGACTTCTTCGGCGGGGGTCGAGGAACTCGGATGGGCAGCTACCTCGTGAGCGTCAGAATCTACATGATGCAGTAGGATTATGATAAGTTCAATGAAATAGAAACTTATTGTTATTATCAATAATAACCTAGGGTTTAGATTGGCGACGCCCAGAATTAGGGTTAACCCTAATTACTCGACGTTGTCGATTAAATTCAAATCTTAATCTGTGAATGATGTTTAAAGAAATCTATTAAACTCCCATGAGGTGACGTTTAGTTGGTATGTTCATCAACTTCAACTCTAGTTAAGTTAATTCGACACTTTTCATCGGTTAATATTATTTAATTACTTCGGCTATTAAACTAGGGTTAAAATGAAGATTTTAATTCTTTCTCAAGATTATTTTTAGTTGGTATTACTCCCTGGAATAAGCATTTTGGACTTTGGGTGGGGCCTAGATGAATTTTCTATATTTTATAAAAATTCATCAAAGTTCCTGTTTTTAGCTCTTATAAAATCAGAAAGCACTAGCAAATCTTAGAATAAAATTATGAAATTTTATGTGAGCATTCCTGAGCACCAGGTCTAAAACTTTGCTTTTGGGTCTAACCTTGTAAATGACTTTTACAATACACTTTAGAAAATGGTATTTAGACTAGGCAGATTGAAGTTATTCAATAGGGTCAGATGCCATTTCTTGTTCCTAAAATCTTCATAAAATTCCAGAGGGTGTGTAGCACCATGGTGTACCTGTGGACCAAAGGTTAGCCCTAGCATTGCTCTAGAACTCAAATTAAAATTCAAAAATAGAAAGGAGTGTTTTTAATTAATTCTGCAAATGTTTGGTCATTTATTAAAAAGTGTTTTAACATAAAATTAGTCCTTTTCACGAGGGTTCTAACAAATTTTGGTTTTCTATTTTCGGAGCTTCCTGTGAATTTGTAGGGATTTCAGAAGACAGAGCAATAATCTGGAAAAATAAAAAGAAAAATGAAAAACAGGGGATTGTCTCCGGCGAGCTCCGGCGATCAATTCCCGACGATGGGGTGGTCGCCGGCCGTTGAACCTTGGCTTTCTACGATCCACTAGACACGACGAAGCCCGGCAACATGATAGTTATCAAGCTTTGGCACGGTAGAGGGGGTCTCACCGTGGGGGGCGACGATGGCGGCGGCGAAGTCAAAATTCCGACGAACGGAGCACAATTCCGGAGGGGAAAAGTTGCGGGAAGCTTCATGGGAGTGAGAGGGTGTGATTGGTTGGGGGAATTAGAGCGGGGAATCGGTCGGGGGTGGATTTCACCGTGGAGGCGGCGGGCTCGCGTCAATGGCGTCGGCGGCCGGCCGGGGTAGGGGAGAAGAAGGGTCCTCGCGCGTGGGAGGGGGAAATGGAGGAGGAGGCGCACCAATTTAAAGGAGGAATGGGGTAGGGGAGTGGGGAGTGGGGGAGCAGTGGGGCGCCGGCGCAGCATGGCGGGCGGCGCCCTGGCGGCTCGGGCGGCGGGGCAGAGAAGAGAGAAAAGGAGGGAGGGAGAGGAGAGGAGTGAGAGAGAGTGAGCTAGAGGGAGAGAGGAGGGAGGCAAGGGAGCGGCCGAAACTTGAATTCGATGACGTGGGAGCAAAGGCCGTGTCGGCCGGGCGTGGCCGGGCGGCTGCGCGCCCTGTTGTCGGGCGGGCGGGCACTGTAGCCCGCCCGGCAACAGTTTTGTTTTTTTTTAATTATTTTAGCTGGAAAGCAATTCGATGAATTGGCACACTTCCCGAGCTCAAAAATTTTTGAGAATGTTTGTACAATCTCAGGAATTTATTTGGAACACTTTTCATTTAAGGTTCAAGTCATGATTTGGTCTCTAAAAATTCTTGAATTTTTATGTTGATTATAGCTTGTGTGAAATTTTAAGAGGTCTAAATCTTTTCCAAAGATCTTGAATAATTTCCCAAAATTCCATTTTGAAGTGTACTTAATTGTTATGTAAAAATATAGCTAGGGTCCTGTGGAAATTTTGATGGTCAAGGGTTAGGGTTTTGGATTTCTTTCTGTTAACGAGATTTCGACACTACTGGTTTAGATTTCTCCGGATTTTGCTAAACTTTTCTGTTGTTTGTCAAACTTTTCGTAGTGTCTCTTTGAAGCATTTTAAACAATATTTCTTTTTATTTCCATGATTGAACCTGCTTTAAAGTGAGTGAAATTGTGGGTTAGGGTTTACAGTTGTCGACTTTGCCCTGGTGACACCTCGGGTGTCACAACTGGTCAGGCTATAATCTATTCGATTGTCCGACTCTGGTATTACTCAGACCTACATAATCTTTCATAAAGTAGTCACAATATTTTTTTAATGGGCTTATATACAACTCTGTAGAAGGATATGACAATCTTTAGGTTTAAGCTAGCTGCAATTCTATGGGCATCGAGATGGAACAAGTAGAGGAGATGTGATGACAAAATGTTGACCAGTGGACTCGATGATGCAGTTGAAGATGATCCAGTGACTGTCAGATCATTGACCCTCAACCAAGTATCTCCAAACCGAAGAAGAAAAAATTGGCATATATAATTCAGATCAGAAAAAAATCAAGGCAGACTTCTTGCATTTGCTCCGCTCATATATAATTGGCATCGACACGGAAGATTCATTAGAGTGAGTTACCTGATCCATTGGTCATGTCTTCCCTCTGCATGATTGATTATATGTGTAATCAAATTTATTTCATGAATTGTTAATTTATATTTATTATATATCATAGGACACCTTGGGTTCAAAGTCCAAGGCCTTATCCAATTTCTCTAAATCTTAGAACACTCCAGCAAATATTAAATGAAATATGGCAACGGATAATGATTCTTTCAATTTGGCCGTTCGGATGTGGGCATGTAGCGATGAGTGACATGCTATAATTATGACGCTGACAACAAGACACATTTCTTGGACCTTCGATTTTGTGTAAGTCTACTTGTTTATATATAAATATAAATAATAATATATAGGACACTATATATGCTATTTAAATATATATACAAAATTTATACTATATCCTCTATTATATGTAAACAAAAACCAGCAGTTCCTTTCTGGACCCGATGAGGAGACACGTCTTGCAGAACTGTATACATCATGGACTTGTTTTTCGTACGACATGGCTCAATGTTCCACTGTAAGATCTCTGATAACATGTACTTCCTGTTATATATTATAATCAGTAACTGTATTTTCTAATCCTCCAAACATATACTATAGATCATGGTGCCATATGCTCATTACGGTCATTTCAAGTTGTTCCTAAGTGACCTGCAAGCTAAATCTATCAATATATTCGATCCAGAGCATATATCCTCTTCTTGGCATCAACTTTACCACAGCAATTACTACAACAAAATGTTAATTCAAATTTCAAATTATTTACGTCTGGTCATACAAAATGTCAATCCGAATTGGACAGAAGATATTTCTACTTGGCTCCAAACATTACTATCATGTGTCCCAAAGATAGACGAGTGGTAACTCTCTCGCAACTTCCATTTATAATATATTTCCCTCTACACATGTTTTAATTTTACTATGTATAATTTTTTTTCATTATCATTAATAGGTGCACCACTGCCTATTTGGTTATCAACTTCATGCGACATATTTGTGGTTCTTCAAGTCTAAATCTATTTTGCATTGTGAGTAGCAGCATCCAAGTGTTTTTCTTTACTACTATATAATATATATATATATATATATATATATATATATATATATATTGAAAAAACTTTTGCAGGATGGAAACACGATGAGGACTACGTTGCTTTTAGAGATGCTTCATTATTGGGACAACGAATGCAAAGAGAATATTCCTAAATTCATACAGAAATTTGTTAGGCATCTAAAAAGGCATAAATCGTTTCTTGAAGTGTAAAATTAATCATTTCTCTATTTTGTAAAAATAAAGATTATCACATGAGATGTCTAAATTATAATGTGTTTGGCTCAAATATTTTTTTTATTTTTAAACCGGGGCGTTAGCACGGCCATTGTACTAGTACATTATAAAAGTCCTCCAAAAAGTTGAACCTAAAAACAAAACTTTAGCTTTGATGCTCATGAGTGGCTACATAAAACTTCATAATTTTATCCTAGGGCTTACTATTTATTTCTGATTTTATAAGATTTAATAACAGGAAGTTTGATGAATTTTTATAAAATCTATAAAATTCATCTAGGCCTCAACCAAATTTCAAAATTCATATTTTAGAGAGTGCTATCCATTAAAAATAAACTTATGGTATTGTTTAAATGTTTTATTTTAAACCCTAGTTTGAATAACGGCAAATTTAAACAAATTTTATGAAATTCAGGAAAGTCAGTATGACCTCAATTAAATTTAAAAAAAAAACTCTTACTTCAGAAAAAGCTCAATCGACAGACATGGTTCTTGGTGGGAAGAAAAGTTCACTTAAGCCCCAATTGTTAAGGATGAAACCTCTTAATAAAAACGACGAAGTCAAAAAATTAGGGCTAACCCTGATTCCTAAACATCGCCGTTTGAAACCCTAAATTACTCTTGATAAAAGCATTATGACTCTTTACATTGAGCTCGTCATAATCATAATGCATCATATAGATTCTGAAGCCCACGAAGTAGCTGCACATCACGATTCCTCGATCTCCACAGAAGAAGTCAACGTCAACCCCGGAGAACCAGGCAAGCCCCGATGCACAACCAAAGTTTAAATTTTTCTTTTATAATTAAGTGTGTCTTGTTTGTGTATTAAGTGCTAGGAGTTGATTGAAACTATAGTTGCATTTGTTTCCATAGGAAACCCTAATGGTAGCTCGTATAGGTACCCCCTTAGTATGATATGCCTAGCAGATATTTGCCAGTAAAGCCGAGCAGAGTGAACGCTGCTCGCGATTGGTAGGATATTGAATGAAACTATCACATGAGACATGACACATGGTTGTAAATAAGTAAGGAAAGATAAAAGATTGAGGGTCAGACCAGGTACAAGTAGGTCGGCGACTGGTCCGGGACCAAGGTGACCGTAGTCTGGTCTGATCCTGTGGCACGGTTGGGCAAGTATTGAATGTACTGATCGTACGCTAGGAATAATGGGGCCCAGTAAACCTACGTAGCCTAGTAAATGCAACGCCGAACCTACCCTACGGTGTCTGAATTGGAGACGATCTGGGGCGGGCAGCGTGGGAACTCCGCAGAAACCGTCCGTCTAGGACGTGTTGTCTGGTGGGATGCGGCGCTGCTAAGGCAGGCGTAGGACAGAATTGACGTTGCAAGAGCTGGTGCGAACGGTTGCCACGCGCAGTCTGGGACGCGCACGTGTCGTATGATTAGGTTGACCCTGTAGAGGTATAAAAATCGGTTCAAATCGCTGTCGCTCTCAGCTATGAGTTTACTTGAACTCTCTGTCACATTTTAGTAATATAGTTAAGATACAATGAGGATGATGCTATGACAATTACTATTACTTTGTTACTTCTATTATGCTTGATTAGTTCAGTGCTAATTAAGTTACATTTTAATCACTTAACCTGTGCTAAAATTTAACCAAGAGTAGTACAGGCTTGCGAGTCCGTTTTTGCAAGTAAACCCACCCTAGTCAGCTTTCATGTTTAGGAGTCGGTTGTAGTCAGCCATGTTGACGGGTAAGCCTTGTTGAGCTTCTTAGAAGCTCACGCGTTAGTGATATGTGGTTTTCAGGCGCCGTCATGCAGAACCAGGATGAGAGCACCCATTGGGAGGAGTCTCACCCCGAGGTTGGGAACCTCCAGTGGGAACTGTGTAAATCGCCGCAGTAACACTTGAAGTGGCTAGTAGCATGACGCCACTGGGCACGGTGCATGCTTTTGCTTTAATATGAGTGTCGGAGTCTGTAACCGTTCTAGTCTTCCGCTGTATTGTTTTAAGAACTCAGTTGCGTACTCTGAATCAATGTAACACTTAAATTTCAATCTATGAAGCAATGTTCTATTAAATTCTCTCCTTATAAATCATTGCTGTTTATCCTGCCTGTGTTGTACCATGTGTACGCTCGCTTCGCCGAGCGTTGCCCAACAGGATCCTGGCGAGAGGACGCAGGATTCCGTCCCAAGACGGGGCGGGTCCGCATCAAAGCTCTTTTTCCTACACACGAAAACACCCTCATGAGCTCTCTCCTCTCCCATACCCTACTAAGGCTTCCAAGCAAAGATTTGAGTTAGGGTTTGCTAGTGAGAGATTGAAAGGTTGAGAGCACTCCATTTCCACCCTTGAGCATTTGAGGAGTCTTCGAAGCTTGGTCTTGGACCTATTACTCTCGGGGATTCATCCCCTTGAGGGCAATCAGTTTCAGGTTTCCTACTCTCAGATTGCTAGTGCTCTAGGCTTTAGGGATGATGATCTAGGCAAGAAGAAGATTCTAGGTGGGCGGAAGCTTCACAATGAAGAGCTCGCTTCCATGTATGATCAGGCCTATGGACCACCTACTTTCGGGATGACAATGATTTGGCCCCATATTACAAGGTACTCAATCTTCTTTTCCGCAACACTTTGGATCCGAAGGTGGGCGATTCTACCAACATCAGTGCCAATGCTCGTCACCTTCTCATCTATATGGAGGACTCCCCGGAGAAGAATGAGGGCTTTTGTCTTTGATTTTCTCTACTCCTCCATTGTGCAGAACTTGATGACACCCAACAAGGCTTGTTGCTTTGCCCCACACATAATGAAGCTTTGCATTGAGATCACCGAAGCCAACATTGTTACAAGTATACAACACCTTCCTTTTAGGCCCAAGTGATCAAAAAGCCAACGCAAGCACGTGCAGCTCATGGTGTGACCATAGAAGAAGAAGATGCTTCCGCTTCTTCCCGCTCTACTCGCTACCGTGAGACCACCACTCGCCGGAAGAAGTCCTCTCTCATTCACCGTGCTATCAAGGCTATCTTTGCTACATGCACCCAAAATGCGGTGCAAACTAGAGAGTACTACAAGGAGTCACGTGAGAGGTTGGAGCGCATTGAGGCGAATCAACAGCGCCTTGCACATGCATCTAATGTGGAGCTCGCACCACCACATACCTATTCTCGCATCCCTTCTCCGAAGCCCATTGTGGATCCCTATGCTCCATATCATCTTGCTCGAGACATAACGGAGGAGGAGGATGAGGACACAAGTGAGGGAGAAGGCGGTGCAGTCCAAGGCACCTACGAGGAGGAGGGCAGCGACGACGACAAGGACGCCACCGAGAGTGATGAATAGACGCCACTTTTCTCTTTTTTGGCGATGTGATGCCAAAGGGGGAGAAGTATGTATCTTTGTTTTATTTTCATCATTTAAGGACATGTAATGGATTTGTAACGTGATGCACTATGTTTGGCTTGTGAGAATATTTGCTATCTTTTATGCCTATGTTGAACCTAAGTAATATGATGCTTTATGTCTTTTATGGTGATGTGATGATTGTATTTTCTAGTTTTTGCATTTATGTGTTTTTCATGTCATAAACATCGCGCATATTATGCTCACACTTATTTCTTTTTGCACCCCACGAATGCTTGGATATAGGGGGAGCCCTCACATCTTGATGAAAATATGTGCACTTGGCATTTTAGGCCATTTTATTTGGAAACTCACTCCATGCACAAATTTAGGGGAAGCCCTCTATATCGAAGCATTTAAAAGCTCTTTAATAACAATCTTATAAAACTTTAATGGAGTTGTCATCAATCACCAAAAAGGGAGAGATTGGAAGTGCATCTAGGCCCCCTAAGTGGGTTTTTGGTGGTTAATGACAATAAAATTAAAGAGCTAATCATATCTTGAGTAATTGTGCAGCAAATGTGTATGCATATGGAGAAAAGATGGCACATGACCTAGAAAGGATGCCCGTCAATTTCTTAAAAAGTTGAAGGTTCAAAAGGACATCAAAATGAGGGATATAAAATAACGTGAGGAAAATTGAGTCTAATCTCTGCTTTTCTCTTCTAGGCATCTCGTACTGTCAAGGGAGGTGCAAAACCAAGTGGATGGACGAATCGAACGCTCAAAATAATCAAAATCCAACTTTCGGACCTGAAACTTCAGGACGAACCTCCGGCACTTGGCCGGAACTCCAGAGCGTTGGACGTCCGGCAAGTTGCCGGACCTCCGGACCATTCGAACAGTGCCGTCGGTCTGAAACCACTTGCCGGATGTCCGGTCAACCGCCGGAGCTCCGGCCATTCGGAGGTCCGGTCAATGGCCGGAACTCCGGGGATTCTGTAACCAAACCCTAACGGCTAGTTGCTGTGGGTCTCGGGTATAAATACCCCTTCGTCTCCAACACTTAACCTCTTTTGTCTACACACGAAAAACATCCTTTTGTGCTCTCTCCTCCTCTCCCACACCATACTAAGGCTTCCAAGGAAAGATTTGTGCTACGGTTTGCTAGTAAGAGAGATTGAAAGGTTGAGAACACTCCATTTCCACTCTTGAGCATCTGAGGAGTCTTCAAAGCTTGGTCTTGGACCTATTACTCTCGGGAATTCATCCCCTAGACGACTAGAGGTCGCTAGGGAGCTCCCAAACTTGTGTGGTGACGCCCCGAAAAGTTTGTATTGCCCCTCCTCACTAGAGAAACATGCTAGTGAAGAACCAAGTTTGACCTTCATGGTTGCTTGGAGAGAAAAAGGGTTAAAAGAGACCCAAAAACAAGCCTAGATATGTTAAGAACAGGAAAGGACAGGCTAAATAGGTTATAAGCAAGTATATGCATAGATCGAAGCAAACAACTAGATAAAATGAAGAACAAGCACAAGTTAGCTAAAAGAGAGAAAAGTACACGGAGACACAAGATTTGTTTCCTGAAGTTCAGCTCCACAAAGAAGCATACGTCTCCGTTGAGAGGTCCACAAAGAACCGGGAACCGGGGATGATATGACGAATGACGTCGAAAAGAAAACTAATGATGAACTACTGATCGAAGATGTTGAGGACGAGAAGAAAGAAGATAATTTTGAGAAGTCATCATCAAAAAGCAAGACGAAGAGCAAGAGTAAGAACAAGAGCAAAAAGGGCAAGCACAAGAAGATTTCAACCCCAAGCTCAAGCTCAAATTCAAGCTCATCCTCTTCGTCAAGCTCAAGTAGTGATGATGATGAAGCTTCTCGTGCCCTGCTCAAGATGTTGAAGAAAGACAAGAGGAAGAGCAAAAAAAAGGATTATACTAGAACTCATTTTAATTATGATTCTTTATATTCTAATAGTGCAAACTTCTTGTCGGTCCCATTGGGTAAACCACCCCACTTCGATGGGACGAACTACACTAAGTGGAGATACAACATGAAGTTTCACTTGTACTCACTCAATCCTTCTATATGGCAAGTTGTAGAAACAGGGATTGATCCACCGGATAGTGAAGATGAAGATACTAACACGCCTCAACGTCAACAAGAGATTCACCAAAATGCTCAAGCGGTGACCATCCTCCTCTCATCGTTATCACAAGAAGAATTCAACAAGGTTGATGGATTGACCACAGCCAAGGATATTTGGGACACTCTCAAAATATCTCATGAAGGATCTAAAAAGATTAGAAAGGCCAAAATAGAGTTGCTTGAAGCAGAGTTGTCAAGGTTAGCAATAGAAGATCACGAAACTCCTCAAGAGATGTACAATAGACTAAAGACTAATCAAAAAGATAAGAAGCTATGGAAGTAAGGAGTGGACCGATCATAAAGTGGTCAAGAGGATGTTGAGAGCTTACACGGTTAGAAATACAACCGTGTGCACGCTCATTCGTAGAGAGAGAAAGTTGTGACACCCCAGGTGTCACTTAAAAAGTCATCGACAAAACGAAAACCCTAAAAAGAACTTTTTACACTTTTGAGCAAACCTAGCCCTTGAGCTAATGAACAATGTTGCTTAAAACGCTTCAATTAACCTACACAAAAATTTTGGTAAATTAATTTTTGAACACTTTCATCAAACAGGGGCCCTCAGTCCATGGTACATAGTCATTTCCTACCGGGTAAGAATTCACACTCCAATTCGAAACCCTAATCGGTAAAATACATCACTTAAAAGCAAATCGACGCTGGTAGCAAAAGGAAAACTACGGAAGTTTTGACAAACAACAGAACACTATGAATAGGATCGAAAAAATTTCAACTAGCAGTGTCGAAATTCCGCTAACAGGAAGAAAATCCAAACTCTAACTCATGATTATCAAAATTACCATAAAACACTAGCCATATTTTTGCATAACAATTAAGATCACATCAAAATAGAATTTTGAGAATTTATTCAGAATTTTTAGAAAGGATTTAGACCTCTTTAAAATTCACACAATTAATAATCATCTTGGAACTTCAAGAATTTTTAGAAGCCAAATCATGACTTGAACCTTAAATGAAAAGTGCTCCACATAAATGACTGAGCCTACACAAAAAATTTTCAAAAATGTTGGAACTCAGGAAGCATGTCTATTAATTGAATTGGATTCAAGTTTTAAGCAATAGCAGAAAATTCCAAAAAAAAAAAGAAAGGAATAACAAGGCAGGCTACAGTACCCCGCCGCCCGCGCGACCGAGCGGCGAGCGGCAGGGCATGCCCTCCCCGGCCGTCGTGGCTTTTCGGCATGTCAACTTCAATTCGGCCCTTGCTCTCCCTCTCCCTCTCCCTCTCTCTCTCTCCCTCCCTCTCTCTCTCCTTCCTCCCCGTGGCGAATTTATTTCCCCGCACGTCGCGCGCCGCCGTGCCCGCCATGCCGCGCTGTCTTCCTCCCTCCTCCTCCCCGCGCAAAAGTCCTTTAAGTTGCGCACTTCCTCTCCTCCCCCCCCCCCTCCTTCTTCCTCCACCATGCCCACACTGCTTCCTTCCTCCCTGCTTAGTGCGTCGTCGCCATAGCCGCCGCCCGCCACCTCCACGACACCAGCCAGCTCCGACAGCTCCCCAGCCTCGCCACCGTGCCGCCCAGGCTCCTCTCCATCTCCTGAAGCTCTCCAACCACCAAGAGCCCCGGCCGTACCCTAGTCTCCCTGGCACGCCAACGTCCACCTCTTCGGCCGAGAACCTCACCGGCGGCCACCCTTCTCCAAAATTTGTCGTCGGGGTACGATGTTTTTCCAATTCCTTTCACCGGTTACTTGCTTTGGTCCTCGCGCACCCGATTGAAATGAGTTCGGCCACAGGTGACCACCGGTGAGGACGAACGCCTTGCGCCGCCGTCGGTCTTCACCGGAATTGCCGCCATTGCCATCATCGCCGACCCTGTTTTCCCCTTCCCCGTGGCCATCTTTGTCGACAAACCGGCTCCTTGAATCACAGTGATGTCCCATGACTACTCCTTTCTTGCCCTAGCTTTCTTCTCCGGCGAGAATCCCACCGGAGAGCCGCCCCTGCCGTGCCGCCCCTGTTTCTGCGACTGTTCTATTAATTTTTCCAATTTCTTTTAATTAGCCAGAGATTGTTAAGCATGTAACAAATCATGAAAAAATCTAAAAATGCCAGACCTAATTTTATTTGAATCCTTGAGGAATGAACTAATTTTCTGTTAAAGCACTTTTTCAAAAACGACAAGGCATTTCCAGAAATAATTAAAATACTTTTCTATTTTTCAATTTTAATTCAAATTCATGAGATTGCTAGGGCTAAGATTTGATCTACAAATACATCATGACAATACACACCTTCTAAAATATTACAAGGATTTTAGGACCACAAAGTTGCATATAACACTTTAACAATACTCCAATCTACCTAGTTAAAGTACCATTTTCTAAAATACATTGTAAAAGTCATCCAAAAGATTAGACCCAAAAGTAAATTTTTAGCTTTGGTGCTCATGAGTGACTACATAAAATTTCATAACTTTATTCTAAGTTTTACTATTGATTTCTGATTTTATAAGATTTAATAACAGAAATTTTGATGAATTTTTATAAACTCTAGAAAATTCATCTCGGCCTCAACCAAATTTCAAAATACATATTTCAGAGAGTACTATCAAATAAAAATAATCTTGAGGTATAATTAAAAGTTTTATTTTTTAACCCTAGGTTAATAGTCGTAGTTGTTACATAATTATTAACCAAGGACAAATGTCGAATTAACATTAACCAAAGTTGAAATTCTTGATTTTAAGAACATGCCAACTAAAAGTCATCTCCTGGAAAGAAAATGAGAAGTTTCAATTAAACCACCATCATGAAATCAAAACTTAATAAAATCGACGGCGTCGAGAAATTAGGGTTAACCCTAATTCTAAACATCGCCATTCGAAACCCTATTTTAATCTTTAATAAAGGCATTATGACTCTTTTCATTAAACTTATCTAATCACGATGCATCATGTAGATTCTGAAGCGCACGAAGTAGCAGCCGATCTAGTTTTCTCGGTCTCCGCTGAAGAAGTCTTCAACAACGCTGGAGAACCAAGCAAGCCCCGATGCACAATCGATGTTTAAAATTTTCCTTTTATAACTCAGTGTTCTTGTTTGTGCATTAAGCGCTAGGAGTTAATTGAAACCCTAGTTGCATTGGTTTTCATAGGAAACCCTAACGGTAGCTGGTATAGATATCCCTTAGCATGCTATGCTTAGCAGGTATTGTCGGTAGAAGTCGAGCGGAGTGGACGCTGCTCGCGATTGGTAGGTTGTTGGATGAAACTATCATTTGAAATAATATGACACATGATGATGAGTTAATTAAGGAAAGATAAAAGTTTGAGGGTCAGACAGGATACCAAGTAGGTCAGCGATTGGACTGGGTCCAGGGTGACCGTAGACTTGTCTGATCCGTGTGGTCCGAGTCACATCAAGCTTTGAACGTACTGATCGTATGCTGGGTGTTATGGGCCCCAGTAAATCTACGTAGCCTAGTAAATGCAACGTCGAATCTACCCTACGGTGTCTGAATCGGAGGCGATCTGGGGCGGGCAGCGCGGGAACTCTGCAGAAACCGTCTGGGACGTGTTGTCTGGTGGGATGCGGCGCTGCTAAGGCAGGCGTAGAACGGAATTGACGTTGCAGGAGCTGGTGCAAAACGGTTGCCACGTGTGAGTCTGGGACACGCACGTGTCGTACGATTAGGTTTCCCCCTGCAGGGTATAAAAATCGTTTCGAACTGCTGTCGCTCTCAGTTTGTGAGCATGCTCGTGAAACGCACCACATCATAATAAAGAAGTGGATATACATTGATGATGATTACTATTACTATATACTTCTGTTGTTATGTTTGATTAGTTCAGTGCTAACTAAAGTTACATTCTAAGCACTTAACCTGAGCTAAAATTTGACCAAGAGAAGTACAGACTTGCGAGTCCTTTTTGCAAGTAAACCCACCCTAGTCAGCCAGCATGTCTTGGAGTCGGCTGTAGACAGCCACGTTGATGGGTAAGCCTTGTTGAGCTTCTTAGAAGCTCACGCGTTAGCGATATGTAGTCTTCAAGCGCCGACATGCAGGACCAGGAGGGTAGCATCCATTGGGAGGAGTCTCACCCCGGGATTGGGAACCTCCAGTGGGAGCTGTGTGAGTCGCCGCAGTGAACTTGAAGTGGCTAGTAACATGACGCCACTAGGCACGGCGCATGTTTTGCCTAAGCATGAGTGTCGGAGTCTGTAAGCGATGAAGTCTTCCGCTGTTATGATTCAAAAACTTTTGCGTACTCTGAATAAATGTAAGACCTAACTTCAAATCTATTAATTAATATTGTATTAAAATCTTCTCTCCTTGTAAATTATTCCTACCTGTGTTGTATCGTGTGTATGCTCGCTTTGCCGAGCGTTGCCCAACAGGATCCTGGCTCGAGGACGCCGGATTCTGTCCTGAAACAGGGCGGGTCCGCGTCAGAAGTTCAATAAGATGACTCCCGAAGAAGTGCTTAGTGAAATCCTAAGTCAAGAAATAGTTGAACAAGAAGCATAACAAGCAAGAAGTATTGCTCAAGCTCTCCGAAATGCCAAGAATCAAGACATAGCTCTCAAAGCAAACAAGAGTAACAAAGGCAAGCAAGAAATTGAGAGCTCAAATGATGAAGATGAGGAAAGCTCCGATCTTGATGATGAAGACATGGCTCTTTTCATAAGAAGATTCAAGAAATTCATGAAGAAGGAGCGCAATAACAAAGGCAAACAAGAACACGTCAACAACAAGGTCCAAGAGGGTGTGCTACAATTGTGGCAAGCATGGGCATTTCATAGCAAATTGTCCATATGAGAAGAAAGAAGAATATGAAGGGAAGAAGAAAGAGAAATATCACAAAAGAACACCAAGACCTTCAGGAAGAAGTATTCCGGTGAAGCACACCTTGGTCAAAAATAGGACTCCAATGACGAGAGTTCCAACTCCGATGATGTAGGTGTGGCAACAATAGCGGTTGAGAAATCATCATCAACCAAGTCACTCTTCTCCAACCTCAACAAAGGGAAGGCTACTACCCACACGTGCCTTATGACAAAGGAGAGCAAGCGGAAGGTAAAAGCTAAAACCTCTCCTAAATATGTCACAAGTGATGATGATGATAGTGAATGTGATGATAAAAACCTCTAAAAGGTCTAAGTAAAAGTGCTATCACCAAAATAAATAAACTTATGGGGGACTTGTATGAAAGGGATGAGATTCTTGAGAAACAAGAAGACTTGCTTATTCTTGAAAAGAACAGAAACTTTGAACTTGAGAATCTCTTAAAATGGAGAAGGACAAAAATATAGAGTTGGACCAAAAACTTGCTAAAAGCAAGGAGACATATTCAAGTCTCGAGGGATCAATTGTTGCACTTAAAGTGAAGCATGGTGACTTGAGTAAAGCCCATGAAAATCTTAAAGTGCAATTTAATGCCCTTTGGTCTAGCACATCATCCTCTCACATAAAGGTGGAACCCAAACCATCCAAAGCCTCCACAAGTCAAGGGTGTGCTCGTTGCTTTAAATTTATTGATATTGATGCTTGTGCTACTAAAGAGAAAATTATGAAGGACTTGAAAAATCAAGTAAAATTGCTTGAAGCACAAGTGCAATACAAGAAGAAAACCCTTGATGAAAAGAAAACGGAGTATGCAAGAGGTGCATACAAGAACACAAGGCGTCCTAATGTGAAGGATGACATTGGCTATGTGCATGGTGCCAAGCATAATGTTACGGAGATCAAGAATGGGAAGGAGTTCCTCAAGTTCACCAAGGAGGGCTCTCACCAAAAGAAGCAAGAAAAGAGCAAGAAAACTAATGATCATGCTTTCGCTCATAATTCTCATGCTAACCATTCGCATATGCCTACTATGCCTTATCATATGTTTGATGCATTTATGTTCTCATGAGAAATGTGCATGGAAGAGTTGTTGTCAAATATGTTGGGTCACACAACAAGAAAGCAAAAACTTTTGTGTGGATTGCCAAAACTCTTGTGACTAATGTGAAAGGACCCAAATAAATTTGGGTACCTAAAAACAAAGCATAATTTGTTTTGTAGGTGTACTCCTCTGGTGGAAAAAGTTGGGTGCTTGATATTAGATGCACAAATCACATGACTAGAAAGAAGAAGATGTTCACCTTATATGAAGAAAATGAAAATGCTTGTGACACCATCACCTTCGTGACAATAGTCAAGGAAGCATCATGGGAGTTGGTGAAATTGCTATCATAACCGAACATTCAATTTCTAATGTATTACTTGTTGAATCCTTGGACTACAACTTGTTATTCGTTTCACAACTTTGTGAAATGGGTTATAATTGTTTATTCACAAATGAGGGTGTGACCGTCTTTAGGAGAAGTGACAAGTCGATTGCCTTTAGGGGTGTGTTAAAAGGGAATCTTTATCTAGTGAATTTTTCATCAGATAAAGCAAAACTTGACACATGCTTGATTGCAAAATCCAACATGGGATGGCTTTGGCATAGGAGGCTAGCCCATGTCAGTATGACGAACCTACACAAGCTCCTAAAGGGTGGCCACGTCCTAGGACTAACAAATGTGGTGTTTGAGAAAGATAGGCTTTGCGGAGCATGTCAAGCAGGAAAGGAAGTTGGAACACATCATCCCGCCAAGAATGTGATGACTACGAAGAGGCCGTTGGAGCTACACATGGACCTTTTTGGTCCCATTGCTTACATAAACATCGGCGGTAACAAATATTGACGCGGACCCGCCCCAGATAACTCAATCCGGGATGATCCCGCATCTCGCCAGGATCCTGTTGGGCAATGCTCGACGAAGCGAGCATACACATGATACTCACACGCAGGATAAACAGCAATCTCTTACAAGATAAGAGAATTAATACATCATTGTCTCATAATTTAAATATTAGATTTTACATTAGAGTACGAATAAGTTTTGCAAATCACGAAAAATAGCGGAAGACTTCGTATGAGGAACAGACTCCGACTCTCAAACTAAGCAAAAGCATGAACCTTGCCCAATGGCATCATGCTACTAGCCACTTCAAAGTTCACTGCGGTGATTCGCAACGCTCCCACTGGAGGTTCCTGAACTCTGGACGGGATTCTTCCCATTGGGCGCTCTTATCCTGGATATGCACGTTGACGCCTGAAAACCACGTATTCGCAAAGCGTGAGCTTCTAACAAGCTCAACAAGGCGGACCCGTCAAATAGGCTGGCTACAGCCGACACCTAGACATGCTGGCTGACTCAGGGTGGGTTTACCTTACAAAAAGGACTTATAATTCCTGAAGCTAATCTTGGTCAAGTTTTAGCTCAGGTTAAGTGATTAGAATCGTAACTTTAGTTTGCACTGATCTAGTCAATCATAACAGAAGTAATATACAATAATAATCATCATAACTTCATCCTTATCATTGTATCTCAACTTCTTGACTATAATGTGGTGCGTTTCACGAGCAGACTCACAAACTGGGAGCGACAGCTGTTCGAAACGATTTTTATACCCTGCAGGGGAAAACCTAATCATATGACACGTGCGCGTCCCCGACCGCACGTGGCAACTGTTCACACCAGATCCTGAAAAATCAATTCCCTCCTACGTCTGCCTTAGCAGCGCTGCATCCCACCAGAACACACGTCCCAAGACGGTTTCTGTGGAGTTCCCACATTGCCCACCCTAGATCGCCTCTGAATCAGACATCATAGGGCAGGTTCGACTTTGCAATCACTAGGCTACGTAGGTTTACAGGGCCCCATTATACCCAGCATACGATTAGTACATTCAAAGCTCGATCAGACTCGGACCACACAGATCAAACAAGACTACGGTCACCCTGGACCCAGTCCAGTCGCCGACCTACTTGGTACCCTGTCTGACCCTCCAGTTTTATCTTTCCTTAATCAGCCATAACCATGTGTCATACGTCTCATGTGACAGTTTCAATCAGTCTCTACCAAATTGCGAGCAGCGTCCACTCTGCTCGACTTCTACCGGTAAGAACTTGCTAAGCATAGCATACTAGATGGTCATCTATACCAATTATCGATAGGGTTTCCTGTGAAAACAGATGCAACTAGGATTTCAATCAACTCCTAAAACTTAATGCACAATCATGACACTTAGTTATAAAAGAAAAATGTTAAAACTTGGTTGTGCACTGGGGCTTGCTTGGTTCTCCGGGGTTGATGTCGACTGCTTTGGCGGAGATTGAGGACTCTGGATTGTCAGCTAAGGTGTTCTCTTTGATGTCTACATGATGCAATATGAATACGATGAGTCGAATCAAAAGTTAACAGGACGTTTTCAACAAAGAACACTATAGTGTTTTAACCATCGACTCCCAGAGGTTATGGTTAACCCTAAATTCTCGACTCCGTCCTTTTATTAAAGCTTTTACCTTGTGGTTCAAAATGAAACTCCTTACTATCCCAGGGAATGATTTCTAGTTGGCAATGTTCTCTGAAATAGGAATTTTAAAATTTGATCGAAGTCAAGCTGGGTTTTTTTTTCCTAGAGTCTATAAATATTTAGAAAAAGCTACTGCTATTCAAACAAGGGTTAAAATAAAACTTTAAATATTATCATAAGTTTATTTTTAATTGATAGTACTCTCTGGACTATGAATTTTGAAATTTGGTTGAGGCCAAGATGAATTCTCTAGATTTTATAAAAATTCAGCAAAATTTCTGTTATTTAAATTTATAAAATCAGAAATAAATACTAAACCCTAGAGTAAACTCATGAAATTTGATGTAGACACCTATGAGGACCAAATCTAAAGTTTTTCTTTAGGGTTTAGATTTTTGGATGACTTTCATAATGTATTTTAGAAAATGACAATTAAATTGGCAGTTCAGAGTATCTTTAATGAGATGTAAAACACTTTGTGGTTGTAAAATCCCATGAAATTTTCAGAAGATGTATACTATCATGTTGCACTTATGGTTCAAGTTTTAGCCCTAGCACTTCTCTGGAACTGCAATTAAAATTCAAAAACAGAATAGATTCATCTAATTATTCAGGAAATTCCATGAACGTTTTTGAAAAAGTGTTCCAGCAGAAAATTAGTTATTTTTATGGGGATTCTAAGAAATTTTGGTTTAGTATTTTTGGATTTTTCCTTGATTTGTTAGACATTTTAAAATATTGATCAATTAATAGGAAAAAGGAAATTTAAAAGAATAAAAGGCGGCAAACAGGGGAGGGGCGGCGGCAAGCTCCGGCGAGGCCGTGATGGCACGGCGGCGCCCGATACTTTGCCTACACCTTCTACGCGCCTCGGGAACGCTCAGCACTAGCTCAAGGAGGTCGGTCGCCTACCGAAAGATGGCCGGCGACGAAGGGCCTCTCGGAGAGCGTTGACGAAGTGGCGTTCCCGATGAGAGGGACGAAAATCCTGGGAGATTTGATCGCCGTGAGCTGCACGGAGACCGGAGGAATGTGTCGGACAAGGTGGCAGGAACGAGTACCGGCCGGAAGTGGGGGTTCACCGAGCGACCTCACAGCGGCAATGGTGGTGGCGGTGGCCGAGCAAGGGGGAAGGGGAATTGGTGCGTCGAGGAGGAAGAAATAGACGTGGGGAGTGAAGGGAGCTAGCACGCGGCCTTAATACTCGTGGAGAAGGAGAGAGGGGGGGGGGGGTCGGCGGTGCTCGGTGAGGAGTGGTCGGTTGCGGGCGGCGGTCGGGTACTGTTTGATCCTCCTCTCTCTCTTTTTTTTTATTTGCTATTTATTCAAAACCCTGAACAAAAGTCAATTGAAACCCATATGTCCCGAACCTGAAAAATTTTGATAATTTTTTAGTGTGCTCAGTGATTTATTTTGAACAACTTTTATTTAAGGGTCAAGTCCTGATTCAGTCTCTACAAATTCATGAATTTCCACTTAACTTCAAGTTTGTTTGAATTTTTGAGGGGCTGTAATACTTTACAAAAATTCTGAATAAATCTCCACAATTCCATTCTGAAGTGAACTTAATTGTTATGCAAAATATTGCTAGGGTTACATAAGAATTTTTGATGGGTTTCTAAGTGGTTAGTGAATTCTTTCCAGTTGAGAATTAATTTTGGCACTATGGTTGAAATCCCCTGATTTAATAAAATGTCCAAAAATTTCACACAAACTTTTTATACAAGCTATTGGAAGTGTTTCAAACGTTATTTCTTATTAACTCAAGTGTTGATTTTGCTTCAAAGTGCATGATTTAAATATTAGGGTTTACGTTTGTCGTTGGATTATGCAGTGACACCTGGGGTGTCACAAATACGGTCTTGTAATTGTTGATGATTATTCTCGTTTCACTTGGGTATTATTTTTGCATGATAAAAGTGAAACATAAGGAGAACTCAAGAAATTCTTGAGGAAAGCTCAAAATGAGTTCGACTTGAGAGTCAAGAAAATAAGAAGTGACAATGGAAGCGAGTTCAAAAACACTCAAGTGGAGGAATATCTTGAAGAAGAAGGCATTAAGCACGAATTTTTGGCACCCTACACCCCACAAAAAAATGGGTTGCCGAAAGAAAGAACCGCACACTCATAGAGATGGCAAGAACCATGCTTGATGAGTACAAGACCTCCGATCGTTTTTGGACCGAAGCCGTCAACACCGCATGCCATGCCACCAACCGGCTTTATCTCCACTGACTCTTGAAGAAAACACCATATGAGCTCCTCACCGGTAACAAACCCACTATATCTTATTTCCGTGTCTTTGGGAGCAAGTGTTATATCTTTAACAAGAAACCTAAATCCTCAAAGTTTGCTCCCAAGCGGTTGAGGGTTTCTTGCTTAGTTATGATTCAAATAGTCGCGCCTATCGTGTGTTCAACAAAACCACCGGTTCTGTTGAAGTCACGTGTGATGTGAAGTTTGATGAAACTAACAGCTCTCAAGTGGAGCAAGTTGATCTTGATGAATTAGATAATGAAGAAGCTCCTTGTGAAGCATTAAGGAAGATGGCCATAGGTGATGTACGACCACGTAATATACAAGATGAGCCATCCTCTAATCAAGCATCTCCTCCAACACATGATGTTCAAGAACAAGAAAATGGTCACCAACAAGAAGGTGATCATAAACAAGAAGATGGCAATGATCAAGGGGAAGATGATGAAGAGAAGGAGATGATGCAATACCTAAAATATCTCACCCAAGAGTTCACCAAAGTGTACAACGTGACCACCCCGTGGATAACATCCTAGGGGACATTCAAAAGGGGGTAACAACAAGATCACGAGTCGCAATATTTTGTGAACATTTCTTGTTTGTTTCTTCTTTGGAACTTTTTAAGGTAGAAGATGCTCTTCATGATCTGGATTGGGTGATGGCCATGCAAGAAGAATTGAACAACTTTAAGAGAAATGAAGTGTGGTCCTTGGTGGAGAGACCAATTCAAAATGTTGTAGGCATCAAATGGGTGTTCCGCAACAAACAAGATGAACATGGTGTGGTGACAAGAAACAAGGGAAGACTTGTTGCAAAAGGTTATTCACAAGTTGAAGGTTTGGATTTGGATAAAACCTTTGCACCCGTAGCTAAGCTTGAGTCAATTCGTATATTATTAGCCTACGCTACTCACCATGATTTCAAGCTATATCAACTGGATGTGAAAAGTGTCTTCCTCAATGTGGAGCAATCACCGGGCTTTGAAGATGAAGAATATCCTAACAATGTTTATAAACTCCATAAGGCGTTGTATAGGCTTAAGCAAACTCCTAAAGCATGGTATGAATGCCTTAGGGATTTCCTCGTTGATAATGGTTTCAAAATCGGTAAAGCCGATTCCACTCTCTTCACTAAAAAAATTGACAATGATTTATTTGTGTGCCAAATTTATGTTGATGACATAATATTTATGGCGCGGACCTGTCCCAGATTGCACAGTTCGGGATGGATCCCGCATCTCGCTAGGATCCTGTTGGGCAATGCTCGGCGAAGCGAGCATACACATGGTACACATAGGCAGAATAAACAGCAATCTTTTACAGAGAAGAGAATTTGATACATCATTGTTTTATAAATTAAAGATTAATTCTTACAACCACATTAGAGTACGAATGGAGTTTTGAAATCACGGAAAATACAGTGGAAGACATTACGGGGTACAGACTCCGACTCTCAGACTTAAGCAAAAGCATGAGCCTTGCCTAGTGGCATCATGCTACTAGCCACTCACGATCTGGGAGCGACAGCGATTCGAACCGATTTACACCTACAAGGATAACCTAATCATACGACAAGTGCGCGTCCCAGACCACACGTGGCAACCGTTCACAGCAGATCCTGCAAAGTAAATTCCCTCCTACGCCTGCCTTAGCAGCGCCGCATCCCACCAGAACACACGTCCCGGACGGTTTCTGTGGAGTTCCCACACTGCCCACCCCAGATCGCCTCCAAATCAGACACCGTAGGGCAGGTTTGACTTTGCAATCACTAGGCTACATAGGCTTACTAGGCCCCCTTATACTCAGCATACGATTAGTACATTCAATGCTCGATCAGACTCGGACCACACGGATCAGACAAGACTACGGTCACCCTGGACCCGGTCCAGTTGCCGACCTACTTTGTACCCTGTCTGACCCTCCACGATGCGCGTCGTGGCGGATGGCGGCGAGCTCATGTTCTAGTTGAAAGAGTGGACCGGAGGGCGTCTTGTTGGTCTGGGAGCTGTGCAAGGAAGAGAGGGAAATGTTGGACAAGGTTACAAGGTCGGAAATTGGCTGGAGGTAGGTGCTCACCGTGCGACCTTGCGTCGGGCGGCAATGTCGTGCGGCGTTCCGGACGGAGGAGGAAGAAGGGAGGCGAGCGCGCTGTGGAGGAGGAAAAGGGGTGTGGGGAGGAGTGGAGGAGGCCCGGGCTGCCCTTAATGCACTGCGAAGAGAGAGAAGGAGGGAGGGGAGCGGAGCGGCGCGTCGGTGAATGGAGGAGCGCGGGCGATGGCGTCTCGGGGAGAGAAACAGAGAGAGGAGGAGGGAAAGATGGAGGGAGGAGAGGCGAAGATTTTGCGGGATTCGCCGACTCGACAGCACAGCGGGAAAAGCCGTGTCGGCTGGCGCCTGCTACGGCTGCCAGCCGCTGCGGCGGTTGGCCGCCGGGGCGGCGGCCCGACCTTTTGCTTCTCTTTTTTTTTTCGATTTTGCCAATAAATTGAAAATCGTGAGCCAAATTCAAATGTATTCGTATTTCCCAAGCTTGAAAAATTTTCAAACTTTTTGTGGGTCCTCAATGGATTATTCGGATCAACTTTTATTAAAGGATAAAGTTCTAATTCGGCTTCTAAAAAATTCATGAATTTCCAATTAACTTCAAGTTTGTTTGAATTTTTAAGGGGTATACTTTTCTAAAAATTTTGATTAAATCTCTGAAATTCCATTTTGATGTGAACTTAATTGTCATGCAAAAATATTGCTCGGGTTACATAGGACTATGGATGGATTTTGAAAATGGTGCTTGAATTTTTTCTTGTCAAAAAATGATTTTTGTACTGTGGACTAAAATCTCCTGACTTAATAAAAGTGTTCTGTAATTTATCAAAAATTTTTGTGCATGCTATTAGAAGTGTTTTAACATATTTCTTATTAGCTCAAGTGTAAGTTTTGTTTCCAAGTACATGTTTTAAATCTCTAGGGTTTCAAATTCGCCGATGGATTACGCAGTGACACCTAGGGTGTCACAGCCCTCCCCCCTAAATGAAATCGCGTCCCGAGATTTAAGGGGATGGTAGAGTAGGCATGGGTACCTAGGGGGCTGGGAGTAGCTCAGGGTAGTGTGCTCGTAGGTATTCTGCGGACTCCCACGTGGCTTCATCTTCCATGTGGTTGCTCCACAGGACCTTTTAGAACTTGAGTGTTCGCTTCCTGGTAACCCGCTCCTTCCCATCCAGTATCTGAATCGGACGTTCTGAGATGTTAGATCTGGTTGCAACCCTTCCACCCTGGAATTATTTGATCTACGGGTGCCTTTAAACACTTCTTCAGTTGGAAGACGTGAAAGACATTGTGTACCCCTGATAACCCTTCTGGTAGTTCCACCCGGTATGCCACTGGTCCGCACTTAGCTGTGATCGGATACGGACCGATGTATCCGGGTGCTAACTTGCCTCTGACCCTGAACCGCTGCACTCCTTTTGTGGGCGAGACTCTTAAGTAGACGTAGTCGCCCATCTCGAAGCTCAATGGTCTACGCCTTCTATCTGCATAGCTCTTTTGTCTGGACCTGGCGGTCTTCAGATTAGCTTGAATGACTCATACTTCTTCCTCGGCCTGCTGCACTAGATCAGGTCGAAGTATGACTCTTTCGCCTGCTTCCGACCAGTTGAGCGGTGTTCTGCAACTACGGCCATAGAGTGCTCAAAAGGCGACATCTTGATACTTTCTTGGTAGCTGTTGTTGTACGAGAATTCCGCCAATGACAGATAGGTATCCTAGCTTTTTTCATGCTCCAGATTGCAAGCTCGGAGCATGCCTTCAAGGATCTGATTTACCCTTTCAGTTTGAGAGTCCGGTCAATGCCATTCTTGATGTTCCGACGCCATTTACTGTCGATCTGGTCCCTTATCAGGAACAGTACTGCTAGCTAGTCTGCTAGATCCTCTAAGTGTCCCTCACAAAGCCTCAACAGAGCTTTGTGAGCTACTGCCTCGACAGCCTCGGTCTTGTCTGAACCAAAAGTGGTGAAAGTCCAAGTATCTCCGTCAGCTCGACGAGGGTGAGTGGGTAACGTAACTGTGGCTGAGCAGCGAGGCTGGCCGTGCTGCCTAAACTCCCTGATCTGAAACCATGGAGTCTCCGTGCAGCCTAGCGACTTCAGCGTTTGGCGGAGCAGCTCAACAAATCCCCTGTGTCCCGACCCTTGGGTGACGCGGGTAGGAGTGGAGTCCTCAATTCCAAGCTCCACTGGGCCCTGCTCGATCCTGTTATCAGCCATCTGCATCACAGAGATGAACAATATTTTATTAATTAAAAGCCACATGTTGACACATTTCTCAAGGCATGCAAAAATCTTCTGATACGTAAAATATTCTCATCCCTCCGTAAAAGGGTGATCCAAGATCGACACTGACGTTGTTAATCTAGCGATAACCAAATTACCCAAGGTGCTTTACCATCTAAGTTGACCTGTCAAGGAGACAATCTTCTCATCAAGGACGGTACTGCAAAAGGCTCGATTTGGCTTAAGGTTCTATCAAGACTCGATTGGTGCCACGTAATCTCTAAGGGAGGGAGGTGTCCAGGTCGACTCTTTTATTTTCTGGATGTGCTACAACCATTATTGATGGAATTTTTGCTCCCGGATGATTTTCGTATAAGTTTAAAGGATTTTAATGTTTCAGGATTTGATAAACTAAAGTTTAGTAACTTTATTGGTTTTACAATTTTACTATGCAATGCAATCCTGCCACGGCCTATACATCCCCACAAAATAAACAGGATATACGCTTAGGTGGTGGCAGATCGCACTCAAGTTAGACGTTGCTACGCTTCTTACGATACCGAAGTTAGCGTACCTGCAGAAGATGACATCACAGGCAGTTACAATATAATATATATCAAAAGTAAAGACAACAATCCATATCATTGCCATATGGGTCGCCCCGAGTAGGCCACATATAGGGATCACGTGTCCGACACTCACTGCACGGTGACAGACTGCACATCACCTCAGGCAGCGGAGGTATGAGAGAGTTCCATAAAACCTAAGTCGTGAGGAACAAACTCATCTCTTGTACACCAACGGCACAAGACACCACTGTTGCGAAGGTCTGCATTCGCAACATTTCTGTAACCGACACCTCGTACGGTAGAGGTCCGCTTTTCTCCCTAAACGGCAAGGGGTGTACTATGTTACAATGAATATAATACCTTCTTCCGTACCATTATGGTATAGAATGCTACTATTGCTGATGCAATAGGGATTTCTCAACTTTTCATAGCAATCGAGCGGCGTACCTCACCTTGCTTGAGCGTAGGTGCATTGTTACAGAAATGTAAATCTAAACTGGGTTTAGTTAGCTTCTGCACTAGGTTAGCTTTGCCGCCTGATACTACTTACTCCTATTAGGGCTCGTACCTCACTCGCACGTAATTTTTGAAAATATGCCTTTAAATATCATACCATTTCCCAACACGACACTGATACCAAGCTGCCGCGGACCCGCCCTAGATTGCTCAGTTTGAGACGGGTCCCGTATCTCGCCAGGATCTTGTTGGGCAATGCTCGGCGAAGCAAGCATACACATGGTACATATAGGCAGAATAAACAGCAATCGTTTTACAAGGAAGAGAATTTGGTACATCATTGTTTCATAAATTAAAGATTAATTCTTATAACCACATTAGAGTACGAATGGAATTTTGAAATCACAGAAAATACAGTGGAAGACATTACGGGGTACAGACTCCGACTCTCAGACTTAAGCAAAAGCATGAGCCTTGTCTAGTGGCATCATGCTACTAGCTACTTCAAGATTTCACTGCGGCGAACCAAAACGTTTCCACTGCAGGTTCCCGAACTCAGGACGAGGCTCCTCCCACTGGCTATCATCGTAAGTATACACGTCGGCGTCTGAAAACCACGTATTCGCAAAGCGTGAGCTTCTAAGAAGCTCAACAAGACTGACCCGCCAAATTGGCTAACTACAGCCGACACCTAGACATGCTGGCTGGCTCAGGGTTGGTTTACCTTGCCAAAGGACTCGCATTCCTGAAGCTAATCTTGGTCAAGTTTTAGCTCAGGTTAAGTGATGAGAATCTTAACTTTAGTTTGCACTGATCTAGTAAATCATAACAGAAGTAATATACAATAATAATCATCATAACTTCATCCTCATCATTGTATCTCAACCTCTTGATTATAATGTGGTGCGTTTCACGAGCAAACTCACGATCTGGGAGCGACAGTGATTCGAACCAATTTACACCTACAGGGATAACCTAATCATATGACACGTGCGCGTCCTAGACCGCACATGGCAACCGTTCACACCAGATCCTGCAAAGTAAATTCCCTCCTACGCTTGCCTTAGCAGCACCGCATCCCACCAGAATACACGTCCCGGACGGTTTCTGTAGAGTTCCCACATTGCCCACCCCAGATCGCCTCCAAAACCGACACCGTAAGGCAGGTTCGACTTTGCAATCACTAGGCTACATAGGCTTACTAGGCCCCATTATACCCAGCATACAATTAGTACATTCAATGCTTGATCAGACTCGGACCACACAGATCAGACAAGACTACGGTCACCTTGAACCCGGTCCAGTTGCCGACCTACTTTGTACCTTGTCTGACCCTCCAGTTTTCTCTTTCCTTAATCATCCATAACCATGTGTCATATATCTCATGTGATAGTTTCAATCACCCTAGCAGTCGCGACCAGCGTCCACTCTGCTCGACTTCTACCGGTAAGTATCGCTAAGCATAGCATAATACATTGGTTACCTATACCAAGTACCGATAGGGTTTCCTATGGAAAACAGATGCAACTAGGGTTTCAATTAACTCCTAGAAACCTAATGCACATTCATGACATATTGTTATAAAAAGAAAACGTTAAAACGGGTTGTGCACTAGGACTCGCCCTGGTGTCTGGGGTTGGTAATGACGACCTCTTCGGGAATCGAAGACTCTTAGATCGACAGCTACCTCGTGCGCTCCGGTGTCTACATGATGCAACATGAACAAGATGAGTTATGATCAAATAATGAAATATGATTTTTTTCATCATTTATTACAAAGGGTGTTTTCATAATTAAGAGGTTTAGCGCTAACCCTAGTTTCTCGACTTCGGCATTTTATTAAAGCATTTTACCCTTAATGAGTGTGGACTGAGGTGAAACTTCATAGTTGACTAGGAGACTACTTTTATTTGATAGTGTTCTCTGAACTATGAATTTTAAAATTGGATTGAGGTTAAAAAATGATTTTTCTGGATTTTATAAAAATTCAGCAAATTTTCTATTAATTAAATTTATAAAATCAGAATTAAATATTAAAAATAGTGTAAAATCATGAAACTTGATGTAGACACCCGTAAGCACCTAATCTAAAGTTTGGATTAAGGGTTTGGATTTTTGGATGACTTTCATAATATATTTTAGAAAATGACAAATTAAATTGGCAGTTTAGAGTATTTTCAATGATATGCATATAAATTTTTTGTTGTAAAATCTTAAGCAAATTTCAGGAGGTTTATACTGCTATGTTACAATTATGGTTCAAGTTTCAGCCCTAGCACTTCTCTGGAACTTCAACTAAAATTCAAAAACTGAAATGAGTAATGTACTTATTGTGGAAGTTCCACGAAGTTTTTTGAAAACAATGTTTCAGCAGTAAATTAATTTATGTTACAAGGATACCAATAAAATTTGGTTTGCCATTTTTAGATTTTTCCTAAATTTACTAGGCATTTTACAAATCAGGTGAATAATAGGAAAAATAAATTATTAAATGGAAAAGATGGAGGACAGGGGAGAAAACAGGGGAGGCGGCGGCCAACGGGGATTCCTCCGGCGAGCTCCGTGGCGGCGGCGTTGCCGGCGACGGGGAGCCGCGGGAAGAGTTCCTTGGGCTTGCGCGCGGCGAGGGTTTCTTCGGAAGCACGACGGTGACTGGCGGGGCACGGCAGAGCGGGTCGGGCGGTGAGTGGCGGCCTCGGGAGGTCTCCGACGAGCTCGCAGCGGCGCGGTGAAGCACAGCGGAGCTTGATGTTTTGTCCTAAAGCTTCTACACATCCTGGAGAGGACAGGCAACACCACAACGGGGACGAAACTCACCGGAAAATCGCCGGCGACAATGCGCGTCATGGCGGAGGACGGCGAGCTTGTGTTCCCGTTGAAAGAGTGGACCGGAGGGCATCTAGACGGTCTGGGAGCTGCGCAAGGAAGAGAGGAAGATGTTGGACAAGGTTACAAGGTTGGAAATCCGCCGAAGATAGGTGCTCACCGTGCAACCTTGCGTCTGGCGGCAATGTCGTGCGGCGTTCCGGACGGAGGAGGAAGAAGGGAGGCGAGCGCACTGTGGAGGAGGAAAAGGGGTGTGGGGAGGAGTGGAGGAGGCCTGGGCTGCGCCTTAATGCATTGTGAGGAGAGAGAAGGAGGGAGGGGAGCAGAACGGCGCATCAGTGAATGGAGGAGCGCGGGCGGTGGCGTCTCGGGGAGAGAAACAGAGAGAGAGTGCCGCCCGGGGGAGGGAGAGAGGAGGGAGGAGAGGCAAAGATTTTGCAGGATTCGCCAACTCGACAGCACAGCGGGAAAAGACGTGCCGGCGGCGCCTGCTACGGCTGCCAGCCGCTGCGGCGGCCCGACCTTCTGCTTCTCTTTTTTTTTATTTTGCTAATAAATTCAAAATCCCGACCCAAATTCAAATGGAATTCATATTTCCCAAGTCTGAAAAATTTTCAAACTTTTTGTGGGTCCTCAATGGATTATTGGGATCAACTTTCATTAAAGGATAAAGTTCTAATTCGGCTTCTAAAAAATTCATGAATTTCCAATTAACTTCAAGTTCGTTTGAATTTTTAAGGGGTATAAAACTTTTCTAAAAATTCTGATTAAATCTCCAAAATTACATTTTGATGTGAACTTAATTGTCATGCAAAAATTATTGCTAGGGTTACATAGGACTTTGGATGGATTTTGAAAGTGGTGCTTGAATTTTTCGCTGTCAAGAATTGATTTTTGTACTGTGGACTAAAATCTCCTGACTTAATAAAAGTGTTCTGTAATTTATCAAAAATTTTTGTGCATGCTATTGGAAGTGTTTTAACAATATTTCTTATTAGTTCAAGTGTAAGTTTTGTTTCCAAGTACATGTTTTAAATCCCTAGGGTTTCAAATTCGTCGATGGATTCCGCAGTGACACCTGGGGTGTCACAATTTGTTTCTACTAACCAAACTTTTAGTGATGAATTAGTAATATCATGAAGAACAAGTTTGAGATGTCCATGATGGGTAAGTTGATGTTCTTCCTTGGCTTTCAAGTCAAGCAACTCAAGGAAGGAACGTTCATATGTCAAACCAACTACACTCAAGACATACTCAAGAAGTTTGACATGACGCAAGCCAAGCCCATCAAGACTCCCATGGGAACAAATGGGCATCTTGATCTTGACTTTGAGGGAAAGAGGTGGATCAAAAAGTATATCGCTCCTTGATTGGATCCTTGCTTTACCTTTGTGCATCTAGGCTCGATATCATGCTTAGTGTGTGTATGTGTGCAAGATTTCAAGCCGCGCAAAAAGATTGCAATTTGAGGGCGGTTAAGAGAATCATGAGGTATTTAGTTCACACACCCAGCCTAGGACTTTGGTATCCTAAAGGATCCAAGTTCAATCTCATCGGTTATTCCGATGTGGATTATGCCGGATGCAAAGTGCGTAGGAAAACCACCTCCGGGACTTGCCCTATCCACCGCCGAAGCTGAGTATATTGCAGCGGGAAGTTGTTGTGCCCAATTGCTTTGGATGAGGCAAACCCTCAAGGACTTTGGTTACACTATGAACAAAGTCTCTCTCCTATGTGACAATGAGAGTGCCATTAAGATAGCCAACAACCCCGTTGATCACAAGAGAACCAAACACATAGACATCCGGCACCATTTTCTGAGAGATCATACACTAAAAGGAGATATTCTTATCTCTCATCTGAGAACCGACGAACAATAGGCCGATATATTCACCAAGCCATTAGATGAGAAGCATTTTTGTAAGCTTAGAAATGAGTTAAATATCATAGATTCTCGGAATGTGGCTTGAGATGTTGGACATCTGTAATGTTGATCTATATTCGTTTACAAAGGTAAAATAATTGTGACAATATTGTGTGATTTTCAGAACTATTTGTTCGTTCTTCGCCTTTTATGGCCTACACTCAATTCTTTGGTGATTATTGTTATTTCTTGTTGATTGTTGCCTAATCACCATCATTTGAGTGTTCCTACATGTCCATGATCCTCCTTATTTAAAAATCTTGTTCAAAATCTGGAGCGTCGACGGAACATGTGCTGTCCAACCTGAAACACCTGCCCAGATGTCCGGCCAAGGGCCGGCGTTCCGAGGGGCCGGAGGTCCAACACATCGTCGAATATCCGGGGATCGTGGGATATTTAAGGATCTACCCGCGTTGAGAGCCCCCAACGGCTCTGACTTCTTTCCTTCCTCTCTAACCCGCACCCTAACCCTCCAAAATTGCCACCTCCCACTTCCGCACGGATTTTTGGCGAATCAAGTGGGGAATCATCTTCAAATCAATCCCCAATACCTCTCCAACATTCTCCACGACTTCTTCAATCAGTTTTGAGCACTTTTGAAGGTATTCATCAAAAATCCTCTTTTGCCCGATCTCTAATCGTGGACTATTTTAGATGATTTCAAGTATTACATTCTTGCTACCACTTGGTTTTAAGTCAATGCTAGTGGTTTAGTAGCAACTCCATGGCTAGAATTAAAGTTAGGGTTCAAATCTCATTCAAATTTGTTTTGGCCCGATCTCTCAAACTAAGAGGTTTCTATGCATAATATTTCAGTTTTGTGCTCCTCTTAGGTCCTAGAAACAACGCCCAAAACCTGACTTCAATCCTCAAATTTCTGTTCTTGCGTGAGATAAACTCGAAACCTACAAAATCCTCAGAGGTCCGGCACTTCGCCGGATATGCGGGGCCCCGGAGGTCCGTCTCTTTGCCGAAATGCCGGCAATTCTGTAGCTTTTGCAATCTGTTTTCTATCAATATCGTTCACATGTACCGTGTCTCATACATGGTTTTGCACATCTTTTGACAGATGTCAGGCCACCGTTAGCGTCGATCCAAGTTTGGACAAGACGACCCCGAAATCTAAAGTGAGCATGAGGAAGAAGTGATTCCTCCAAAGAGGAAATGGCTTGCCTCACGACCCACTGGTGGCCCTGTGATTCGAGAGGGTGCTCATGCTGCACCTCAACCTCGCCATGGACGCAAGCAATGCGTCGCGCGCGGCAAGGGCAAGGAAAAGGATGCCGGTGGGGAAAGTGTTGCCACCGGATGTTACGTACCGCGCCCCCTCTCTACCAAGCATCCCCTCACCATCAAGTTTCCAAGCAAAGCCTGCTCTATGACCGTGGGAGGTACAGGGACTGTCAACTACAAGAAACACAAGCACAACTTCTTGCAGCTTAGGTCTGAGAACCCGTTCATCTATGAGAGGGATCCAGAGATTATGGATCATCGCTTACACAGCCGCTTTCAATCCGATTGGTATGAATCTATCATCTATGTCAAGAAGCAGAATCGGGTTGTCCCCATGAGGTACATAGATTGGCATGCCATGTCTCGATGCCATGACCCGATCTTCGACCAAGTGATTGAGATGTGTGAGCGCATGGGGCTCATGCGGATTATGGATCTGCAGCAAGACTGGAATGATGAGATCGTTGCCCAATTCTACTCCACTCTTTAGCTTGATTGGAGTGGTGATCAGGATGTGCTTCATTGGATGCTTGAGGGCAATCAGTTTCAGGCTTCCTACTCTCAGATTGCTAGTGCTCTAGGCTTTAGGGATGATGAGCTAGGCAAGAAGAAGATTCTAGGTGGGCGGAAGCTTCGCAATGAAGAGCTCGCTTTCATGTATGATCAGGCCTATTGATGGGGACAGGGGTCCCGATCTTCCTACAGGTTCTGCTAATCAACGATTTGGGCGGAGTCGCGACATAAATCGATCCGGCTTCCGAACGGCACGTCCCGAACCCTGCAATCGCAGCACCACGTCTCCTCTGGTTATCACCCGCGCGAACACGGATGACCTTGCCGAGAAGGCTAATCCTTGCCTGCGAATCAAAGAACACAAGCAAGAACGAAGTGGAAAGCAACCAAATTTGCAAATATAGATTAAACTCACAAGTTGGGGTCTCACAAACCGATGAAACGGCGAATCTGTGTATACAGAAATAATCTAAGCAAAACCCAACTCTAATGGAGGGGATGACGGCTGAATATAAAGGACTTGGAGACGTGCAAGTCCCCCTGGACGAAACCCTAATGGACTCTAACTCGATACAAGGCCATCTAGCCCAAAATCGGTGTCGCAGCACCCTAACAGATTCTGGACGGCCCACTGTTTTGGCGATTCATGTCGACTCCGAAGCAATTTGGACATGGGACCAGTTCCATTGGAAAGATGGTCTCGTCCTCTTTCCGTGAAGTGGTAGATCGCCTAAAACGGAGTCCGTATGCGACCTGGACATCTATTTTAGTGGAGACTGCTCCTGGACTCCGAATTGGATTCGAAGTCGACGTGGGCTGGGCCTCCGACTTGGCTTGGACGTCCTTGGCTGACTCCAACCTGGTCTTCCATCGTTTCTCTGACCTCTCAATGATTCCTAATCATAATAACATCATTAGGTAGTAATCTATCCTCAAGAATTCGTAATGGAGTGCTAAGGAACGAGCTCACCTCTACATTAAGTTGACGGGCGCGAGCTCTGGTGATTGGACCTTCATTTGTAGCAGCGGGAGAATTATTGTGTGTATCCATGGGTGTGATGTCCTCATCATCCTCCCCCTCTTGATGCGGAGTTGTCCTCAACTCCAGATCATCCTCCTCTCCCAAGTATGGCGTCAAATCTGAAATGTTAAAAGAGGGACTAACCCTGAACTCGGGTGGCAACTCAAGCTTATATGCATTATCATTAATCTTCTCTAAAATTTTAAAAGGACCAGCAGCTCAAGGCATCAATTTAGACTTTCTCAAATCAGGGAACCTATCTTTTCTCAAGTGCAACCAAACAAAATCACCCGGTTCAAGTTTTAATTCTTTCCTATCTTTGCTACCAGTAATCCTATATTTTTATTCATTTTTTCAATGTTTTCCTTGGTTTGAGCATGCAACTTAATAGAAAATCAGCACGCTCCTGAGCATCATTATTTACTCTCTCACTAGTAGGCAAAGGTAAAATATCAATAGGAGCATAAGGGTTGAAACCATATACTACCTGAAAAGGACTTACCTTTGTGGTGGAGTGTTCCGCTCGATTGTAAGCGAAATCCACATGGGGGCAAACATTCTTCCCGCATCTTCAAATTATTCTTCAGAATTGCTCGCAACATGGTAGATAAGGTGCGGTTCACTACCTCTGTTTGGCCATCAGTTTGTGGGTGACAGGTTGTAGAAAACAGAAGCTTGGTACCCAGCTTATTCCATAAAGTGCGTCAAAAGTGACTCAAGAACTTAGCATCACGATCTGAAACAATAGTAGAAGGAACACCATGCAAACGAACTATCTCTTTGAAAAAGAGGTCAGCAATATGAATAGCATCATCGGTTTTATGACATGGAATAAAGTGTGTCATCTTAGAAAAACGATCCACAACAACAAAAACACTGTCCCTCCCTCTCTTAGTCCTAGGCAGTCCTAAAACAAAATCCATAGAAATATCCGCCCAAGAAATAGAAGGAACAGGAAGAGGCATGTATAAACCATATGAATTCAACCGAGACTTAGCTTTTTGACAAGTAGTGGAGCGAGCAAAAAAACCTCTCGACGTCTCGTCTCATCTTTGGCCAAAAGAAGTGTGTGGCCAAAACATCCTCCGTCTTCTTAGCACCAAAATGTCCCATCAACCCGCCTCCATGCGCCTCCTGCAACAATAAAAGACGAACGGATCCAACTGGAATGCATAGGCGGTTAGCTCTAAACAAAAACCCATCATTCAACACATATTTGTTCCATGAATGGCCCTCGTTACAATGCAGCAACACATCTTTAAAATCATCATCCAAAACATATTGTTGTTTAATGGATTCAAGGCCAAAAATGCGAGAATCAAGCTGGGACAGCATGGTATATCGTCTAGATAAAGCATCAGCAATAACATTATCCTTCCCTTTTTTATGTCTGATGACATAAGGAAAAGATTCAATAAATTCTACCCACTTAGCATATCTACGATTCAGATTTGTTTGACTACGAATATGCTTAAGTGACTCATGATCAGAATGGATAATAAATTCTTTAGGCCATAAATAATGTTGCCACGATTGTAAAGAACGAACAAGAGCATACAATTCTTTATCATACTTGGAATAATTAAGAGCAGGACCATTTAACTTCTCACTAAAATATGCAACAGGTTTTCCTTCCTGCATCAAGACACCACCAATTCCAATTTCACTAGCAGCACATTCAAGCTCAAAAGTCTTACCAAAATCTGGAAGTTGGAGCAACGGTGCATGTGTAAGCTTGTCCTTCAAAAGAGAAAAGGACTCTTCCTGTGATGGCCCCCAATGGAAGACAACGCCCTTCTTTGTCAACTCAATCAGCGGTGTCGTGATGGTGCTGAATTCCTTGACAAAACGGCGATAAAATCCCGCTAGGCCAAGAAAACTCCGCACGTGCGAAACCGTTGTGGGCGTAGGCCAGCTGTCAATCGCCTCCACCTTAACCTTATCAACCTCAATGCCCTGTGAACTCACAACATAGCCAAGAAAAGAGACTCGATCGGTGCAAAAGGTGCACTTGTCGAGGTTACCAAACAAACGTGCATCACGTAAAGCATAGAAAACAGCACGTAGATGATCCATATGTTCAGCCATAGACTTGCTATAAATCAAGATATCATCAAAGTAAACCACCATAAATTTACCAATGAATGAACATAAAACTTCATGCATTAATCTCATGAAAGTGCTAGGTGCATTAGTTAAACCAAAAGGCATGACTAACCACTCATACAAACCAAATTTAGTTTTAAATGCAGTTTTTCATTCATCACCGAGCTTCATTCTAATCTGGTGGTAACCACTACGCAAGTCAATTTTTGTGAAAACTATAGCACCACACAACTCATCAAGCATGTCGTCTAGCCTAGGAATAGGATGACGATACCGTATAGTAATGTTGTTTATGGCTCTACAATTTACACACATACGCCATGAACCATCTTTCTTAGGAACCAAAAGAACAGGAAGAACATAAAGACTAAGGCTCTCACGTACGTACCCGTGGTCCAAAAGATCTTGGACTTGTCCTTGAATATTCTTAGTCTCCTCAGGGTTGGTTCGGTACGTCGAACGGTTTGGCAAGCTCGCACCAGGAATCAGATCAATCTGATGCTCAATCCCACGAATGGGTGGCAGTCCTGGCGGTATCTCATCAGGAAAAACATCTCGAAACTCCTGCAAAAGGTTAGTAACCGCAGGTGGCAATGTGCAAGGCAAATTATCAATAGAAAAAATAGCATCCATGCACACTAAAGCATAGCATACAGCAGTATCATCATAAATTTCAGCAAGGTCAGTTTTTGTAGCAAGCATTACAGGAGCTTTCAAAGTTATATCATACTGAATTTCAGGTTTAGCATGAGATTGTTGTTTAGCATTAGCAGCCCTCTCCCTATCAGATTCAATGATTGCAGCAGGTGTCATAGGTAACAAAGTAATTTTCTTCCCTTTATGTATAAAAGTGTATTTGTTACTACGACCATGGTGCAAAGCATCATTATCATGTTCCCAAGGACGACCTAATAAAAGAGAGCATGCTTGCATAGGAACAACATCACAATTTACAGAATCAACATAAGCACCAAGGAAAAAAGGAACGCGACAAGATTGTGTTACCTTAGCTTTTCCCGAGTTATTCAACCACTGAATATGGTATGGATGTGGATGTGGTCGTGTTGTCAAGCCAAGCTTCTTGACCAGATCTGAGCTCACCAGGTTGTTGCAGCTGCCCCCAGCAATAATCACCCGTGCTCGCCTATTCTTGATCACGAACTCAATCTGAAACAAGTTATGGCGTTGGAGCTGGCCGGGTTGAGTTACCTGAGTACTGAGGACCCGCTGGACAACGATGGCTCGGAAGGTAGTGTCGGCGCTGCCGAGGACTAAGGAGTCCGCAGCACCATCCGCAGCAGCAGCAACATCATCATCATCATCGTCATCTTCTATGTCGGAGGTGCTCGCATAACCTCCATCTTCAGTGGCAATGTAGGCTCGTTTGCTTGGGCAGTCACGCTGCACGTGCCTAAGTCCAAGGCAGCGATGACACTGAATGTCAGTCGTGCGACCAGTGGATGTAGTGGATGGTTGATTCTTCACTGGACCCTGCACAGAGGATTTAGAAAAATCCACAGGGCGTGACGAGGGAGGCGTTGCTGTGGTGGACGGTCGCTTGCTGGCTGGTACAGGAGGTGGACGAAAGCTTGACGAGGACCGTGTTGCTCCCGTAGATGTAGACGTACTAGGCGTGAAGGAGCGACTGGTTCTTGTCTTTGCTGCTTTCTGTCTTCCCTGCAAGTCCTTCTCTGCAAGCATAGCTATGTGGAACAACTCGTTGACATTGTTAAAGGTTTTATAATCAACAATATCCTGAATTTCACGCCTCAATCCCCCGTAAAAACGACAAATTTTATCCTCATTATCCTCAACTACCCCACAACGCATCATGCCCTTCTGTAGCTCAGCATAATAATCCTGGACGGAATTACTACCTTGCTCTAAACGCTGCAGTTTGAGACGCATATCTCGCTGAAAAGAAGGAGGAACAAAATGATCACGCATAGCTATTTTTAAAGCGTCCCAAGTGGCAGGTAAACGTCCGACAGCAGCTAAACCAGTCCACCAAATAATAGCAAAGTCCTTAAACTCACTAGTAGCTTGTCGAACCCTATGTTGTTCAGGAACTAGATGTAAACTAAATTTCTGCTCTACCGTCATCTCCCAATCAAGATATTTTTCAGCATCATATAAACCAGAGAATAGCGGTATGAAAAATTTAACCTTAGCAAATGGATCATCATGAGGGCGAGCATGTTGATTGTTGTTGTTACCTCCCATGCTGTGACGGTTACGGCGTAGTCGACGTCGAAGGCAAGCTCCCTGAGTTGCACGCTCGTCAATGTTGCCATCGGTATCATAGATAGTGTCGTCGACGTCGTCGTCGTCGTTGTGGTTGCCAGCAGGTGGACGCCGCTCCAACACATCAAGTCGCGTAGCGATGGCGGCCAATTGAGTGGTAAGGCTGTCAAGAACAGGGCCTAAGTTCTTCGTCACAGCATTCAGTGATCTTCTCATCGATGCTCTCCAGTGCCTTGTCAATTGCTCCCTTCATCTGGTCTTGGCTGACACACTCGTTGAAGCCCGTTGGGCTCGCCGATTCGTCACCTGCTGGCATGATGAAAGAAAAACAAAACACAGAAGAAAATAGACAAAGGTTATCCCTACCAACTATTGTGTTAGGATTGTGGTACTCTCAGACTGCAACAGAAAGTTTCAAACCAAGTTCTTGCAAAGATCGAAGTGAACACAAAGCAAGATACCTGCGAGAAGTGATCCGGCGATTACAAGGTGAAGAATCTGTGCCTGTTCAGAAGGGTTATGTGGAGCTTGGAAGGCCAATATATATGTGAGTGGAACACAGATCAAAAACAGATAGTAATACTGAATAAGTGTCCAAAGTATTGGTCCTAATTGCTGGCCAAATGTGTCCTATAACAGTTATGATACATGGACAAAGATGATGTATAGAAAAAACAGCAACAAAGATCAATAGGCAAAAGAAACTCAATTCAGCCCAAGCACTTGCCAAATATAGTATGTCACCCAATTCTATGCTCCGTCGCTAATGCTTTTGCTGTCACCAATAGAACTCTCTCTACTAGTACTTGATATTTTTGGCAAAAACTTAAAATTTTTGACACCAAAATATTTTTATTTTTTTCTTTTATTTTTTTGATATTTTTTTAGCAAGCAGAGCATAGAAATAGGAACCACACAAATTTGCAGATCAACTAGATCAAATATGTGGTCTATGGAAATTTCCGAAGCTGCCTGAAAGTTGGGGCAGAACGTTCGGCCTCCGATATGTGTACCTTCCGGGGTGAATTTCGGGATTCTAAAAGCGGCAAACCTGGCAAAGCAGGGTGAAATCAAATGCGAAATTTCGTGCCGATCGTTTTGCATATAAAGTTTGTCTGATTTCAAGTTCGTATGCAAAAGTTATGGCCGTTCTATGGAAGGGTGTCCGAATCAGCATGCGTATTACGGCAGACAATGAATCGGGTCGCGGAAAGATAAGGAATTCGATGGCGGAAGCTGTGTGAAAGGTGGAAACTAATGGTGGGTGGTCAAAATAAATAACAGATATGATGTAACAAACTAAATTCAGGGTGGGATCAGGGTGGGGAAAAAAAATTGACGGCTAGGGTTTCACACAAGGTGGCGGAAGCAAAACAAACCGTAACAAGACACGATCTAAACCAGCAATAAAACGTAACTAAGGACACGAACTCAACACTACGGACTCTGAAATTGAAATACGCAATGGCTAAATACGGTTTTGGACAGGATGTAACCTAAAACTACGATTCTGTTTTTGGCTTTTTTTTTATGGACTATAGGATGAAACAAAACAAGGAATTAGGGTAAACAAAGGCGAACCTGAGGGAACACCTGAAGCTCTGATTACCACTTGATGGGGACGGGGGTCCCGATCTTCCTACAGGTTCTGATAATCAACGATTTGGGCGGAGTCGCGACACAAATCGATCCGGCTTCTGAACGGCACGTCCCAAACCCTGCAATCGCAGCACCACGTCTCCTCTAGTTATCACCCGCGCGAACACGGATGACCTCGCCGAGAAGGCTAATCCTTGCCTGCGAATCGAAGAACACAAGCAAGATCGAAGTGGAAAGCAACCAAATTTGCAGATATAGATTAAACTCACAAGTTGGGGTCTCACAAACCGATGAAACGGCGAATCTGTGTATATAGAAATAATCTAAGAAAAACCCGACCCTAATAGAGGGGGTGACAGCTGAATATAAAGGACTTGGGGACGTGCAAGTCCCCCTGGACGAAACCCTAATGGACTCTAACTCGATACAAGGCCATCCGGCCCAAAATCGGTGTCGCAGCACCCTGATAGATTCTGGATGGCCCACTGTTTTGGTGATTCCCATCGACTTTGAAGGATTTTGGACATGGGACCAGTCCCGTTGGAAATATGGTCTCATCCTCTTTCCGTGAAGTGGTAGATCGCCTAAAACGGAGTCCGTATGCGACCTGGACGTCCATTTTAGTGGAGACTGCTCCTGGACTCCGAATTGGATTCGAAGTCGACGTTGGCTGGGCCTCCGACTTGGCTTGGACGTCCTTGGCTGACTCCAACCTGGTCTGCCATCGTTCCTCTGACCTCTCCATGATTCCTAATCATAATAACATCATTAGGTAGTAATCTATCCTCAAGAATTCGTAATGGAGTGCTAAGAAACGAGCTCACCTCTATATTAAGTTGACGGGCGCGAGCTCTGGTGATTGGACCTTCATTTGTAGCAGCGGGAGAATTATTGTGTGTATCCATGGATGTGATATCCTCATCACCTATGGACCACCTACTTTTGAGATGACACATAGTTTGGCCCCATATTACAAGGTACTCAATCTTCTTTTCCGCAACATTTTGGATCCGAAGGTGCGCGATTCTACCAACATCAATGCCAATGCTCGCCACCTTCTCTTCTATATGGAGGACTCCCCGGAGAAGAATGAGGGCTTTTGTCTTTGATTTTCTCTACACCTTCGTTGTGGAGAACTCAATGACACCCAACAAGGCTTGTTGCTTTGCCCCATACATCATGAGCTTTGCATTGAGATCACCGGAGTCAACATTGCTACGGGTGTACAACACCTTCCTTTTAGGCCCCAAGTGATCCAAAAGTCAACGCAAGCACGTACAGCTCATGGTGTGACCATAGAAGAAGAAGATGCTTCTGCTTCTTCCCGCTCTACTCGCTCGCATGAGACCACCACTCGCCGGAAGAAGTCCTCTCTCATTCACCGTGCTATCAAGGCTAACTTTGCTACATGCACCCAAAATGCAGTGCAAACTAGAGAGTAGTACAAGGAGTCACGTGAGAGGTTGGAGCGCATTGAGGCGAATCAACGGCGCCTTGCACATGCATCTAATGTGGAGCTCTCACCACCACATACCTATTCTCGCATCCCTTCTCCGGAGCCCATTGTGGATCCCTATGCTCCATATTATCTTGCTCGAGACATAGCGGAGGAGGAGGATGAGGACATAAGTGAGGGAGAAGGCAGTGCAGCCCAAGGCACCTACGAGGAGGAGGGCAGCTATGATGATGAGGACGCCACCGAGAGTGATAGAATAAATGCCACTTTTCTCTTTTTTGGCGATGTGATGCCAAAGGGGGAGAAGTATCTATCTTTGTTTTATTTTCATCATTTAAGGACTTGTAATGGATTTATAACGTGATGCCCTATGTTTGGCTTGTGAGAATATTTGCAATCTTTTATGCCTATGTTGAACCTATGTAATATGATGCTTTATGTCTTTTATGGTGATGTGATGCTTGTCTTTTCTAGTTTTTGCATTTGTGTGTTTTTCATGTCATAAACATCACGGATATTATGTTCACAGTTGTTCCTTTTTGCACCCACGAATGCTTGGATATGGGGGAGCCCTCACATCTTGATGAAAATATGAGCACTTGGCATTTTAGGCCATTTTATTGAAAACTCACTACATGCAAAAATTTAGAGGAAGCTTTCTATGTCGAAGCATTCAAAAGCTCTTTAATAACAATCTTATGAAACTTTAATGGAGTTGCCATCAATCACCAAAAAGGGAGAGATTGAAAGTGCATCTAGACCCCCTAAGTGGGTTTTGGTGGTTAATGACAATAAAATTAAAGAGCTAATCATATCTTGAGTCATTGTGCAGCAAATGTGTATGCATACGGAGAAAAGATGGCACATGACCTAGAAAGAGATGCCCCTCAATTTGTTAAAAAGTTGAAGGTTCAAAAAGACATCAAAATGAGGGAGAAACGTGAAGAAAGTCGAGTCCAATCTCTATTTTTCTCTTCTAGGCATATTGTACTGTCAAGGAGGGTGCAAAACCAAGTGGATGGACGAATCGAATGCTCAAAATAATCAATATCCAACTTTCGGACCTGAAACATCAGGACGAACCTCCGGCACTTGGCCGGAACTCCAGAACGGACGTCCGGCAAGTTGCTGGACCTCTGGACCATTCGAACAGTGCCGACGGCCTGAAACCACTTGTCGGATATCCGGTCAATCGCCGGAGCTCCGGCCATTCAGAGATCCGGTCAATGGCCAAAACTCCAGGGATTCTGTAACCAAACCCTAATAGCTAGTTGCTGTGGGTCTCGGGTATAAATACCCCTTCGTCTCCAATACTTAACCTCTTTTGCCTACACACGAAAAATACCCTCTTGAGCTCTCTCCTCCTCTCCCACACCCTACTAAGGTTTCCAAGCAAAGATTTGAGCTAGGGTTTGCTAGTGAGAGAGATTGAAAGGTTGAGAGCACTCCATTTTGATTCTTGAGCATTTGAGGAGTCTTCGAAGCTTGGTCTTGGACCTATTACTCTCGGGGATTCATCCTCTAGACGACTAGAGGTCGCTAGGGAGTTCCTAAACTTGTGTGGTGACATCTCGAGAAGTTTGTATTGGCCCTCCTCACAAGAGAAACTTACTAGTGAAGAACTAAGTTTGACTTTCGTGGTTGCTTGGAGAGAAAAAGGGTTGAAAGAGACTCGATTCTTTATGGACCTCTCAATAGAGACATAGGCTTCTTTGTGGAGCTGAACTTCGGAAAACAAATCTTGTGTCTCCGTGTACTTTTCTCTCTTTTAGCTAACTTGTGCTTGTTCTTTATTTCCTCTAGTTATTTGCTTCGATCTACGCGTATACTTGCTTATAACCTGTTTAGCCTGTCTTTTCCTGTTCTTACATATCTAGGTTTGTTTTTGGATCAAATAGTTTTTCACATACCTGCTCAGTTTATGAATTCCGCATTTAGCAGGTTTTGCCGGAGTTTTGGCGCTTTACCAAAATTCCGATGCATCGGATATCTGGCATTTTGCCGGAAGTCTGGGGGACTAATTCAGGTTGCTGGGTGCTGTTTCGCAGGAAAATTATAAATTGCCTATTCACCCCCCCTCCCCCCCCTCCCCCCTCTAGACAACTTTCAATATTCCAGTTACTTTTTTCATTAGCACTAAGTAACCTCCGGCACCTTTACAGATGTTGTCAAAATAGCGGGTGTGTTCGTACCCATGTGTTCACAAAGTATATTTCGGATTGAAAATCATAAACAATGTAAATGCTGTTTTGGTGCTAGAATTACTGCTGCCCAATCTGAAAAAACCTTGTTGGCATAAAGAGAAGATGTGTATCAGCTGTACAGAACAAATTACCCTGTTGGCATTTCATCGACCACATCTTGTGCATTGTTGGTGGGGTGGATCAGCTAATAATGGACACATTCATTGGATGAGATGGGATCGCTTCACACAACATAAATCCCAGGGGTATGGGCTCTTGAAATTTGCTTGACTTCAAAAATAGCAATGCTCGGGAAGCAAGGATGGAGACTATTGAGCCGCCGGAGAGTTTGTGTAAATGATACTGATTTCATCTCAAGCACAAGAAAAAAGCATGTGCGCTTGACTTGGCGGGCGGACTGTACTTGTAAAGAGGTGCTAAGAGCAACTCCAATAGTTATGTAAAGAGAAATTTGTCTGCGAGAGACTAAGATTTCGTGGTTTGGTCTGAGAGACACTGAGAAAATCAAATTTATCTGAGAGACACTCAAACTTCGTAAAATTTGTCCGAGAGACATCGCATCTTATAAACTAACCATTTTACTCTTTGGTCTTCTCTAATATGACTATTCTCAAATTTGTAACTACAAATCTAGGAGGAAATTTCACTTTCATCAATAACAAAAATTTTACATCATCAGACAATCTATCAGCACAAAAATTCACTAATTTTTTGAATAAATTTAAGTGCCTTTTTTATGAAAAAATATTTTTCAAGGCTAAAAATATTACTTAAATTGATTCAAAAAATGATAGATTGTCTGATAATTTACAACATCAACATTGGTGAAACTAAAAAAATTTTAGATTTGTAACAACAAATTTTAAAAGCAGTAATACTTTAAAAGATAGAAGCGTATAATTGTCATGTTATACGATGCGGTGTCTGTCAGACAAATTTCACAAATTTAGAGCGTCTCTCAGACAAATTCGAGTTTTACGATATCTCTCAGACCAAATCACAAAATCTTAGTGTCTCTCGGACAAATTTCCCTTATGTAAAATAAACACTATCAAAAGACTCTTTTAAGGAGTTTGTAAATATTTACTGGAAGCAAAAAATTTCTCAACTCCAACAATTATGTAAATATTGGTTGCTATATGTTGACATGTTATCATGTGCTCACTATTTTATTACATTCATTGATGTGTTATCAAATATAGCAAGTAAATAAAACAATACTTTTTGGATTGGGAGTGTCAATATGGTTGTCATATATAGCAAGAAAATGGGGATGAGTTGGAATTCCCAACAAGTAGGGAGTATATATAATAACTATTAAAAAGTGATTTTTCCCTATATTTTCTACTATTAACATTTAGCAATCAAATATATAAAACTGTTGGAGTTGCTTTTAAGGGGTTTGATTAAGAGAATCGGTATTAGTGTATCCACAAATATATGGCACCACAGATGGATCCCACAGCATTTAACGCTAAAGCGATCACACGAATGAGGGGCAGGAGGCATTGGCTGTTTCTGATCTCATGACACCATGTGGACAGTGTGGAATGAAGAGTTTATTCGTCACAATCTGCTACCAATTGCTGCGGAGGCCATCTCGCAGATTCCAGCAAGACATCAAGATGAAGATTGGTGGGCTCGGGAACCGTAAAAGCATGGAGTTTACTCAGTTAAATTCTGCGTACAGAGTACTGGATGAAGCAAATGATAGGGGAGCGGGATCAAGTGGTGCTGGTACATCACAAGATGAAACATGGAAGAAAATCTGGAAACAGAATGTCCCTTCAAAAGTTCGAGTGTTATGGTGGAAAGTACTCCATTGCTTCTTGCCGGTCAGAGAGATCCCAGGAGCATGTGCTGTCGTGCGCGGTGCGCGCGCCTCCAGGGTGTATCAGGAGCGGGAGGGGGCCGAGGGACTGGGAGCCGAGAAGGCTATGTTTTACCTTTCGTGCCCCTCCATCTTGCATTATCACTGTTGTCGCTGGGACGGAGCCGGGATCATGCATCGCTGGAAATGGAGAGGGTGAGGAGGATGAGAGAAATGAACAGCCTGAGCAATCATAATGTTCTGATAAATTCAAATGATTAATTTTCAGTCACATAATCAAGATTATTCAAACCCTAGACACTAATTAAGCACAGCTTACCACTACTACCATTTCCCATCATGATTATACTACTTCATGCTACATTTTCTATAAATCTATCTGAAACATTAGATTAAGAAAAATGGATGGGTCATATTTGTGTGAGGCCATTCTAAAGGTGCTCTATTTGTTTTTATCAGTCGAATGGTTATGTGAGTTGATTTTTGGGTTCCATTTTGAGAGGCAGCTCGAGTGGAAATCACTTTTCGGAATTAATTGGTATTTTAGATACAGTGATTGATATAAATACTAGTTGTCGCTATTCACATTGATAATTTTATTGAATTGTGTCAAATATGGTTGAGGTCTGACTGGATGAACTTTGTGGGTATTTTGGGGTTATACTATGGGTTGTAAGCAAATTACTCATGACGACATTGCAGAGAACTTAGCAAGCATACTATCACACAGTATGACACACCACGAGCGAATCATCTAGTGAAATAATAATCTTCATTACATACACTCTCTCACTTCTTAAAATAATATTGTTGCTGACTTTTGGCATCTACATCAACCAATAGTCTTATTTAAAAGAGTATGATAAATATTATATATTTGATAAATTTTCTTTATTATTAAATATATTTGGATCACAACTTATAATTTTATATATTTGAATTACTCTTTTAAATAAAGTTGCTGTTAGAAGTCAGTAGAAACAACAATTTAAGGACATGGGAAGTATACCCATTAAATTATTTTCTCAGCAGAAAATGAACTTTTTTACACATATATAGTTGCCAGAGGGTGGGCAGGCTGCAATCCACGGACGGGACTGGGAGTTGGAGAGCGCGCCGAAATCGTTTCCTACCTGAGAAACAGTGTCTTCTTTTTTTTCTTCTCTTTTCTTATTTACTTTGATTTCACCTCAGCTTTTTATTCTATGTGGCACCTTATTAATTACTATCTTTGTTTTTTTATTGTTGATATTTTTTAAATATAAATTTATACTAGAAAGTGTTAATAATTAAAAAATGAAGGTAGTATAGAAACTATACTAGCTGGAGTTGTGGGGGTGTCCTGAGTCCTTCACTAGGATTCACCTGGTGATTGGTCTTATTAGATACTAGCTGAATTTCCCGCGCGTTGCCGCGAAAATTTTGAAAAAAATATAAGCGTAAATTTCGAATGACCGATACAAATGATTTGCACCATAATTTTTTCTATTTCAAAATCTCTCTTCTAACTCTCTTTGCACTTGGAACAGGAAAAATTGAGAAAATAACTGGAGTTAGAACTTTAGGGGAACACTCTGTTTCTTCAACTTTACTGGCAGATATGGATGTGAGAAGCTTGATGTAGCTGGCATGACAGCATTAGTCTCATGGTGTGTTCGCGATGGGTGGAAGGAGAATAAAAACAGAGCCGCAGAGCCATGTTATCCAGTCATGGAGCAAGTGACACACACACATATACATATATGTATATATCTATCTATATATATATATATATATATATATATATATTATGCTTGGGAGATGAATTGTAAGAGGAATAACACCGTTAAAAGGGGGTATTGATCCTTGAGTAGTGGCGTCAGTTTTTTAAGCATTGAATAGTAATTGAGTCATTCAAGTTCGACTATTTGATTGCTGGTTAGTGCCTGCTGTTTTTGCATGGCGTAAAGGTACGTGTTGCCTGATCACATAACAGTGCGAGGTTGAATGAGTAATCAAAGAGGAAGCCTGGGATAGCATGCGACCCAGGTCAATCTATCTTGGAAGATGTTAAACAGCAAGCTAATGGGAACACGGCTTCATGTATCACAATTCACAATTGGACGTGAAGAGCTTGAAATATTTGCATGGACGTTGTGTGGATCTGGAGGAAGAGACGGGATGAATTGAGTCGGGAATAAGATACTTGAACACTGACTGGCGAATGGCATAAAAGGTCTAATGTTGCAAGTACAATAACCGTCGAGAGCAAATGGAATTAATTATTTGATTGCTCGATGGTGGTGAGAGTTAAAATAAAAAAGCAGAGGAAAGGGAAGAGACCTTCTGAGATCTGGAACCGAGTATTATGCACAAAGGATTAAAGAGGAATAGAGGCATTAAGAGTGCTCTTGATAATTGTTGTGTAGTGACGGCTGTTTGCACACTAATCTGGATTAAAGTGGTCTTTGTGCGCTCAGGTGGAGGCGCATGTGAGGGAAGACATAGGAGAACTAAGAACGGACAGGATCAAGTGAGTTTCTTGAGATGTAAAGCAAATGGAACTGTTACAATAGAACGATCAGGATGTGCTGCACATTTGATCCAATGGCCTAAACAATTAGGGTGACGTGGCTGCATGAGAGTTGTGAGAATTAGAGTTAGTGGATTGTGTCTGTAAAAGATATATAAATTTATTATTTAAAGCGTGTAATAGCTATTGATTGATGACTGTAGAAAAGTTTAGTAGTTTTCAGACTCTTTTTATTCAGTAAGAATTACTGGATAAAAATAGAACTCATCATTTAATTTGACAAGTTCACAATATTCAAATTTGACTTTGATCGGAGTAACAGTCCTTGTATTTTGGGATGTAGAAGTAGGGGGGAGGATTTCTACTTTTTTTACATCCCACCGGATGTCACACTCCGAAAAACCATCCTATGACATATACTCATAAATACCACCTATAAATTGCAATACGTCTTACTTACATTTTTTTAGCTTTTGTATATTTAAACAACAAGTGGAAATGACCATCGTAGCGCATTCTCCGTGACAATCATCTTCGACCGACTACCTCTCATTACAACTCATCTCTTCTCCTATAATGCATCAAACTCTCTCGTTTTTCAACCAACCCCTAGAAATAATTCCACCATCCTAATAATATTCCCACAATCATAATGATAATGTTACTTTAACTCAAATCCAACGACTCACATATGTTCCCTCTACTAAAAAAGTTACATTTACTCAAATCTAATGACTGCTAATTTCTGAATCTTCCATTACATAATTTTACAGACCCCCTACACCACGTATTCGTGCAACAATATTGAGTCAATCGTCAATCTAATCTGATCTGTTATTACCTCTCACAACTCATGATTCAATCTATTAATATTGTGATTTATAAATCTCGCCGTCCTCCGCAATCATAGGTCTCGCCGCATTCCTCCGTCCACCGCCGCTTCATCCTCCACCCGTCGCTGTTGCGAGGCCACTGCTCCATCATCCGCCCACCACCGCCCGCTGCTGCGAGGCTGCCGTCGCCTGCCGCGTTCTCTGCCCACCGACGCGAGGGTGTGAGGTCGTCGTCGCCCGCCCCGTCCTCCCCTCACAGATAACGATGCGTGACGGTAAGCGGAGGAGCAGATCTGACTGATGGCGCGCGATCCTCAGGTGGTGTCTGCACTCGTCCATCACCTCTACACAGCCAAGACCTGAAACAACATACGCGTTCGCTGCTGTGCTCCTCTAGAAGAAAATCACCTCACACTGGCTGACTAGACCAAGCTCTCCCTACACGGCAAGGAGGCCCCTCATCAACTTCATCACTCTAGACCCGGAGATCCTTCCTAAACTGCTGTTTCTTCAATTCATTGGCTAATTTAGAGATTGTTCACTGACTGCAGCAAGCAATACTGTTTTAGGTAGGCAATTTGAAACAGTTCTTTGATGTTTCTATTTTGAACTATAATTATATATTTACATGTCAATTTGATTGCCATTCTCCTTATGTATCTATATGGAGCTCCGTACTCAATTCAGATGAGTAGTTTTAGTGTATATTATCCTAATAATGAGATTCAAATTATTATCTTACCTACATTCTTTTCAACGGTCTAGACTTCATTCTAATGCTTAAAAGTGATGAACGATTGAGGTTTTGCTTTATTAAATTATTTAGGTACATAATGCATTGGCTTAAAGCTCAGCTAAATAACGTCACGTGTGCATCATTAGTTAAAATAAAAACTTCCATCGTTACAAAAATTACTTGCATTGGATTCTTTCTTCTTCTTTTTATTTCAATTGTGACTAATTTTACTGGCAACATTGATTTGGTCTAGCCATCATGTGAATTGTTCTTTAAAACATATATGAAAAGTTAATAAGCATATCCTCTTATATTTGAAAAATGATTTTCTAACTCATTCTAATGTTAAAAAAAGTTTTAGAGTACTAAAAGGAGAATCGTGACTTCATTTCAATTGTCAGGTACTAATACTAGGTTGAGTTGAATTGTCTGTTAAGTAGGCTCTTTTAGTCAAGATAGGTTTGATTTGGTTATTGTTACATAGTTATTGCTTATCATAGTTTTTTGTGGTGTGTTTCAAGATTCATTAAAAAGACTTGATGGTTAATCTCATTTGTAATAAAGATGATAAATATAGACATAGAGTTTATGTGATAGGCCATAAAGTTTTTATACGTACTAATAGGTCAGATATGATTTTACTTGTTATTAATCCATTTTGTTGATACTTAGCGTGCAATCTATTTCAGTACTTAGTACCTTTTTTATAGAATTTTATAATACTGAGTTATCATATTGTTTGTTTTGTATACTATGACGTTAGTATGAACATTATATTCGTATAACTAAAAAATTCATATCTGTTGGATTATCATATTATTTTTGTTTTAACTCGTAGCCTAGCACGGGCAAAAGTAAGTTAAGAAAAATTTGCCTTGTCAGATAGGTAGTGTGCTGGTGGCTTGTGGCCGTGAGCCACCTCTCCTCTGTCTAGCATTTCTTTCAGGATACGAACATGTGGCGGTGTGATATGGTAGAAATCAGTAATGAAGGATATATATAACTTATTCTTCGTTACTGATTTCTATATATATATATATATATATAACCATAATTATTTATATATATATAGGATATTTTTTTCTACTTCTAGGTTTAGTTACTCTCATTTTCATAAACATGCCTTGGGTATGCACGCATACTCATCTATCATTTTGAATATATGTGCATGCTCAATTTAAGATTGTTCAAAATATTTGAAGGAACATATATTATTTGTGTGTATTTATACAACCATCACTGTATAGTAAAAAATTAAAATGTGTTTCATGTTTATTACTTTCAAAAATCTTAATTAGGTATGTACACGTACTCTAAATGATAAATGGATATGCGCGCACATCCACATTGTATTATTGAAGATGGAAGTAGCTACACTTGGAAATCAAAGGAATTTTCCTATATATAACCAATCAGATTGTCCCAGTGGATAAAAAAGGAATATGGAAACAAAAATAGAGAATGAAATTGCATTATAAGGCCGCAATTGAACAGACTGAGCAAGTTCAAATTGACGTAACATGAAACCTATTAGTGCAAAAGCCCCATGGAAAGCGACAAACCCCCTAATTGACACCAACGAGTAAAATCCCCTTGTGCTTCCGGTCCCCATAGTGGCAACAAAGAGTGTGCTAAACTATCAGCAGGGATGGAAACTGCCGCTGTTATATATATGGTTTTAGCGGAGTGTATCACCCGAACAAAAAAAAAAACCATATCGTTTAAGGGGGACGGGTGTAAAATATTTATGCTTATTACTAAAACTAAAAAATGATTTGTTATGGTGTTTAAAGTTAATATTGTAATAATTCATTTAATTAAATCTAAATTAAGAATAAGAGTCCGTTTGGTATAGATTCTTAAACCGTTTCTTCTTCAACTTGTCTAAAAAAATATTATCAAACAATTTTAGAAGAAACGTTTCTACGTCCCACATTAAGAATTACTTTAATTTATATTAGGAGCTAAAACTGTAAAAAATATAGTTTTTCATGACTTCTTCATTCACTTCTATGCAAAAACCATAAGAGAAATTGTTTTGCTAAATATTTTTATAATAAAAGTTTTTTTAAAGGAGGAAAATATGTTTTTTAAGAAAGCTCTTTTCTAAAGAATCTATAAAAAGTCCTTAAAAAGGTACTATACCTACTTAGGACCTGTTTGGTTGAGCTGTAGCTGTGGAAATTTTAGCTATAAACTATGGCTATGGGAAAAGCAGCTGTGTATTGTGAGCTGTGGAGCAAGCTGAAAGTCGTTTGGTTGAAACAGCTGTGACTCTAGCTTTGAGAAAAAATATTCGTAATACTTCTGAATGTTTGAGGAACTGTTTATGTGAAAAAAAATCACCGTATTATCCATGATTCACATAAATTTGATCATTATATTTAATAAATAATTTTTTTAAAATTAGTATCCATCATTAACATATTGTCAATAATACAATAACTAGACGCTATACAGTTTTAAGCCATGGCGACGTCTGCTCGATGTTTTGCTACAAGAATCCCGCAGCGCCGCTCGTCGCACCCCGTCGCTGTAGGTTCTCAGCCTCTCGCGGGCCACGCGCTCGCCATGCCCCAGCACAGGTCTCGCGTCTTATACGAGCCGCGCGGTCACTGTGCCCCGCCGCAGGTCCCCCGCCTCTCATGAGGTCGCCAACCCCGCCTCAGCTACCGTGCCTCTCGCCTGAGCTCGATCCTCTGGGATTCGGGAGAAGAGAGCAAGAGAGTTGTGGACAAGGAGAAAGAGCCCTCCGTCTGTTCGGAAGGTGAAAGAAGACTTTATTTCTCTGATCACGAGTTCGGTTCGTATATGGAAAAGCTATCCGATCTGCGTTCGCCCAGAGTCCTTTTGCAAGCCAACCCCCCTTTGATTAGATTCCTAACTTTTGCCAAAATCTATAGCTGCAAAAAATTTAAGCAAACAGGGTCTTAAAAGATACTCTTTCCGTCTTAATACAACGCCCATTTAGGATGTGTGACAGTCAAACATTTTTAAATTTAATGAAGTTGATAGAAAAATTTATTCATATTTGAATATTTTAATAAATTTATTATAAAAGTATATTAAAGATGAATCTAATAACTTATCATAAATATAATAAACATATATGTATATATATTTAATCAAAGTTAAAAAGTTTGACTCGTTGAAAAGCGAGACGAACAAGTGTGGAGAGGCCGTAGTAAACATGGATTGATATGAACTCAGTACTAATTCTTCGGGACATTTAAGAAAATAGGACATTAACTAAATGTGACTCTTACCAATGGAGTTAATAAAATAGTACTCTTACCAATCACATTTAGTAAATTAGGACCTCAAGTGCCAAATAAGCTACTTTTAGCCTGATGACATGGCAAGACCCTACGTAATGTCTCATTTACCCCTAAACTCAGCGGACTTAAAATTAGATTTTTACCTCTTCGAGATGGAGGACAGTCTGCTGGCTGTTGTGCTGGTGGCTTGGGATGCACGCATTGTCGTGACCCCGGCCAGGCAGCGAAGCACTGGGCACGCGCACGACAAGGTTCCTCATGTGCGGCTCTGCTCCCACCTAGGCCAAGCAGAGAATCCGCACGCGCCCATCGGAATCGCCTTGCGCGCTGCCAGAATCGCCCCGCGAGCCGCTGCGCAACCATGTATAAATTTTTTTCATTATCATTAATAGGTGCACCACTGTCTATTTAGTTATCAACTTCATACGACATATTTGTGGTTTTTCAAGTCTAAATTCATTTTGTACTGCGAGTAGCAGCATCCAAGTGTTTTTCTTTACTACTATTTATATATATATATATATATATATATATATTGAAAAAACTTTTGCAGGACGAAAACACGACGAGCACTACGTTGCTTTTAGAGATGCTTCATTATGAGGACAATAAATGCAAAGAGAATATTGCTAAATTTATAAAAAAATTTGTTAGGCGTCTAAAAAGGCATAAATTATTTCTTGAAGTGTAAATTAATTATTTCTCTATTTTATAAAAATAAAAATTATCACATGAGATGTCTAAATTATAATATGTTTGGCTCAAATATTTTTTTTAGTTTTAAACCGTGACGTTAGCACGGACATTATACTAGTTTCGTTAATGTCTATCCATGAGTCCTATTTTCTCAAATGTCCCTAATTCTTATAATTAATTTAAAAACAGGTACTTCACAAAACTCAAAAAGAAATGTTGCTCTCTTCGTGTTTGGCTGGTTGGGCTTGAGCGACGGTAAACGGGAGTACGGGACCGTCACGCCGGACCTCACCGCTCGGCCTGCGGCGAAGGGTTTATCCAAGGTTGCTCTCTTCGTGCAGCTTCGGAAGGTGAGCGCTGAGCTCGGCACCCCAATCGCCGAATCCTCCTCCCTCCTACTGGATCTTCTTCCCTTGTTCTGTAGGTGACATTTAGGTTGGACCTAGCGGGGAGGGGATGGGTCGATCCCTGCGCGGGGGCGGAAGAAAGTTTCAACCTTTGGCGGGGACAAGGACTAGGATGGGGAGATTTTTCGTCGCCGTGGATGGGGATGCTGTGTCTGGCGATCAGTGGAGAGGGGATGAGGGGACCTCACCGTAGCGTTAAGTAGGGCGGCCGCCCTACCTCGCAGTATTGGTCGGTTCGCTTTTGGCACTTATAATAACCAATTTTTGTTCGATTTGACAAGGTATTTCCGGAGATGGCGTTCTTGCAGAAGGTTGGGAATCTTGTCAAGCGATCTGCGGGAGCCAACTCGTCCCTATGCCAGGCAGTTCGGTGCATGTCCTCCTCGAAGCTCTTCATAGGAGGTTTGGATTTCTTTCTTTGCTTCACACTTCATTCATTTCGCTTCTTGCTGCAGAATGATCTGACAGATTCGAGAAGCCTTTATCCTGTATGTTGCTCTCTGCTGATTTTTCTCACTTACAGGCATTTCGTATGGCACGGATGACCAGAGCCTGGGGGAAGCGTTTGCTCAGTACGGTCAAGTCATTGAAGGCATGCGTCTTTATCCACTCATTGTTCTTTCAGTTGCCCAAAGACATTTGAATCCTATTTACAAAATGACCCTGGTGTTATTTTGTTCAGCTAGGGTGATTATGGACCGTGATACTGGGAGATCAAGGGGGTTTGGGTTTGTGACATACACGTCTACAGAGGAGGCAGCTGCTGCCATTACTGCCATGGATGGGAAGGTGTGTTTCCTTACTCTTCAGTCTGATTGCTCTTCAGGGCCGTACCCAAGATCTTGAGGCCCATGTGCGAAATCTAAAATAGGGTCCTAATTTGAGAAATTTCGGTAAAAATATTAAGAATCTCTCGACTATGCTTCGCAATACTTATGATAGAAAGTGGTTTTAAAAAACAAAAGAAACAAATGCATGGAAGAAGAAAAAATATGTAAATTGATCCATTTGATAGAAGATATCTTGAAACTTATCGCAAAAAAAATCTTGAATCTGAAACGTACATGTTCTCCTCATTGCTTTATTGTATTAGAGATTTTCATCAAGAAAAAAAACTTAAGTCGAAATTCAATTGTTTGCCTGAATCTAAGAAATATATACATGCATCTTCTTGTTTTGAATATGGAGAAAAATAAAGATACACAAACCAATTTTTTCAATATCTTGCATGCTCACATCCTGCTTGTGTAGTAATTCTTTGATGGAGTCCACCTTCCCTAATAAGACGGTCAAGAACATGCATCCACTCTGCAAAGAAGGAAGTAGTGAAGTAAAGGACTAATTGCAAATGACAGAGTTGCATGAATACAGTTAGAATCTATTGTACTGCCCTATCGGGCCATAGCTGGGCTGACCCTAGGCTGGGCGTCTAGGGTCTCTAGGGGGCGCCGTGTTTAGTACCGGCACGCCTAATCACGCTCACACAGCCTCCGGCTATGGGTATTTGTGTAACCCAACTACCAAACTCCATCTCATTGAATACATCATATAATTGCGTGATTATCCCTTTCTATCATGGTATCAAGAGGTTCTGATTCTCTTGGAACTTTTCGCTTCCGCTGCAAACCCTAGCCGTCGGCTGCGTGACAGCCACCGTTAGCACCGCGCTAACCACCGCCGCAGTCGCGCCGGCCATCACTACGGCAACCCTCACCACCACCCTCGCCCCAGTCACCTCCGACCTCACGCTGTCGTCAGCCCTCTCACACGGACGCCGATCGCGAAGCACTCCTCCAAAGCCAGCTCGCTCGCGTCGCCCATGATCGCGCTGCAGCCGCCGCCGATGAGGGCGCCGCGGTCACCGCTCGGGTGTGCCCTATCGACGGCACCATAGAGACAGCGCTCGCCGCTGCTCCCCGACGCGCACAAGAGGCCCTTGTCGAACTCGAGATTCTCAAGCGCGCGGTTTCACAGACGCCCAAGGAGAGAGACAACGACGATCAGGCCGACTATGTCGAGGCCGCCACCATAGCCAACCTTCACGCACAAGCTGCCGGTGTCCAAAACATCCGCGTGCTTGTGCCCGTCATGCTCGATTTCACCTCGACACAGTACACAGGGGGCGTGATCACCTTGTCCTCGTCCTCAGCCTGTTCACGCTCACCGACAACGTCCTTCTTGACGATGCTCACCCTGACATCCCGGCCTGGTTCCGGATGGATTGCGTCATCGTCTTCTGGATCTTACACACCGTCACTCCATATCTCATGGAGGCTGTCAAGGAGCGCACCGGCAACACTGCTCGTCGGGCTTGGCTCGGCGTCGAGCACCAGTTCTTGGGCAACTGAGAGACCCGCGTTCTTCACCTTGATGTGGAGTTCCGCAACTTTGTGCAGGGTGACCTAACCATCACCGAGTACTAAGGAAGATGAAGGCCATGATAGACGATATGGGCGACCTCGGCGAAGTCGTTGCAGATCGCACCCTCGTCCTCAACATCCTACACGGCCTCAACGAGTGCTTCCAGTACATCGCCGGCGCTGATCGTGAGGCAACAACCGTTCTCCACCTTCTCGGAAGTACAGACGGATCTCCGCCTCAAGGAACTCCATGCGCCGCACCGCCCCTCCAACATGCCGGCCAACGCCCTCGTCGTCACCCCACCTGCGCCACCGCCACAACACCGGCAGCCCGCGCACCCTCCACAGCATCCGCCCTCCGGCGAGGGTGGCGGTGGCGATAGTAGCGGTGGCGGCAACTGGCACCGCCTCAAAGAGATGGGGCGGGGCGGTGCGCCGGGGGGTCCACCTGGAGGGCCCTCGGTGTACAACCCTTGGACCGGGACCATCCAGATGTGGCCTGGGTCCCCCGACCCTTGCGCTCCTGTTTCGCCTAGCGGACCGATGTCGCAATCCTTCTATGTTGGCCTCCCGATGTACCAACTTCATCCTCCACTAGCACCCTTGGCTGGCATGTGGACGTCCCCTGCACCGACTAGCCTCAGGGCTCCACAGGGCTTCGGCGGTGCCCCACGGGGCTTCGACGGCACCCCCTCCTCCTTTGGCGGCACCTCCAAGGCCTTGAGGTCCCTTAGGGCTTCGGCGCTCCACCACCAGCACCATCCACCTGGCTGTCCTGGGTCCAGAATGCACTAGCCAATGCCTTCGACACTGTTAGCCTCAACCCCTCCCGCCTCGACATCCAAGTCGGTGGTTGACTCCGGCACCTTGTCCCACATGGCACAGAACAGCGGTAACTCTCCCCTCCTTCCTGTCCCACCTTCACATCTTTCATCTATCATTGTGGGCAATGGCTCATACCCTTCCTATTGTTGGCATGGGGAACTTGTCTTTGCTGGGTGATTTTGTCCTTTGCAACGTTCTCATTGCACCTGACATTATTAAAAATCTTGTCTCCATTTGTCAATTTACCTTTGATAACTAGTGCTCTTTTGAATTTGTCTCTGTGAAGGACCTCCATTCCTGGAACGTGATCACCAGGTGCAATAGTCCTGGACCGCTGTACACCTCCTTCGAGCAACCCTGCGCACAAGCCCTACAGCAGCACCCACCTCCCTCTAGCATCACCGCCTAGGTCACCCTAGCCCCGATGCCCTTGCGAAGCTCTCCAGCGTTGCCGCCATCCACTGGAGCAAAGATACAAGCTCCATATGCCACGCATGTCAGCTTTGTCGTCACATTTGTCTTCCTTTTCATGTATCTTCATCTAGAGCTAGTCGCAATTTTGATTTAATATACTATGATTTTTGGACCGCTCCTGTTCTTAGTGTCTCAGATTATAAATACTATTTAATCATTCTTGATGACTGTTTGCATTATATATGGACCTTTCCCTTACGCCTCAAGTCTGACACGTTTAGTACCTTGTCAAACTTTTTTTCTTATGTCAAAACACAGTTCGGTCACACCATTAAGACTGTGCAGTGTGAGAATCGCCGTGAGTTCGATAGCTCCACCACCCGGGCCTTCCTCCTTACGTATGGTGCCACTCTTCGCATGTCTTGCCCCTACTGGTCCCCACAAAACTGCCGCGCCGAGCATGCCCTACGCTCCTTGAACAAACATTGCGCACCCTGTTGTTCCATGCCTTTGTTCCGCCAGCATATTGGGTTGAGGGTCTCGCCACCGCCACCTACCTCATAAATCGGCTACCCATAAAAACACTCACCTCCGGGACACCTCACTTCGCTCTCTTTGGGCAGCATCCCACCTACAACCACCTCCGTGTCTTTGGCAGCACATGCTATCCCAACCTTTCCGCCACCACCCCACATAAGTTGTCCCCTAGGTCCGTCCTATGCGTGTTTCTTGGGTACTCCTCCGAACAGAAAGGGTACCGGTGCCTTGACGTCTCCACTAATCGCCTCCACATCTCTCGTCATGTTGTCTTTGATAAGAATTTCTTCCCTTTTGCCACTTCCCAAACCCCTCTTTCGGCTGACTCTTTAGATTTTTTATTCACTGACGAGTGCCCGACGGTTCCCATTAGACCGCTTGCACTACCCTCTCCTGCAGGTACCCATCCGGCGCCCCCCCCCCCCCAGCTCGACGCAGGTCCCAGCCACAGTGGTCGACGACCTCCCGCCCACAACGACGGACCCTTTCGAGCTGACTTCTCTGCGCGCGCCACGTGCGGCCTCGGTCGACTCCTACGTCGACGAGCGGCCCGTCACTCAGGTCTACACTCGCTGTGCGCCATGCACGGCCTCCCTCTTCACCGCGCCTGCCACATGTGGCCCCGACGGCACCCCCTTCTTCACCATGTGAGGTCCTGACACCGTCGGCACGCGTGTTCGCTCCTCTACACGCGGTGCGGTCCCGATTCCATCGGTTGATCACCCGCACTCGCGGAAGAGCGACTATCGGCAGCCCCGTCTCAACCTCCAGGCCGAGGTTCGTGCTCCGGTGCCCCAGTCCTGCCGTACTGCGCTTGCCGATACGAATTGGTGGGCGGCAATGGAGAAGTTAGCTGCAATTCAGGCCAACAACACATAGGACCTGGTTCTGCGCCCCCCCTCCCCCTGTCAACGTGGTCACTGGGAAGTGGATCTTCAAGCACAAGTTTCAACGCCGACGGCAACCTCGATCGCTACAAGGCTCGTTGGGTCCTCCACGGCTTCACTCAGCACCTCGGGGTCGACTACGATGAGACCTTCAGCCCAGCAGTCAAACCCGTCGTGGTGCGCATGTCCTGTCACTTGCTATCTCCCGTGGCTGGGTAGTTCACCAACTCGACGTCAAGAACGCCTTCCTCCATGACACTGTCTCTGAGACCATCTATTGCAGCCAGCTCACTGGATTTGTCGATGGTACTCGTCCTGATCATATCTGCCGCCTCAACAAGTCCCTCTACAGTCTCAAACAGGCCCCTAGGACGTGGTACCGTCGGTTCGCATCCTTCTTACTTACCCTTGGATTTGTGGAGGCTCGCTCAGACACATCACTCTTTGTGTACCGTCGGGATTCTGAGATGGCCTACTTGCTGCTCTATGTGGATGATATTGTTCTCACCGCCTCCTCGAATGATCTTCTTCGACGCATCCTCGGCGACCTGCAGCGCAAGTTCGCTATGAAAGATTTTGGGCACCTTGCATTACTTTCTGGGCATCCAGGTTCAGCACCAGTCCTTCGGGCTCTTTCTCTCTTAGCGGCAGTATGCCATGACGTCCTGGATCGTGCCGGCATGTCCGACTGCAAACGGTGCACCACTCCAATTGACATCAATCCGAAGCTCAGCACCGCGGTTGGTCCGCCGGTTGAGGATGTCACCCAGTACCGCAGCATAGCCGGCGCCCTCCAGTACTTGACCTTCACCCGGCCCGACATCTCGTATGCCGTCCAGTAGATCTGTCTTCACATGCATGATCCCCGGGAGTCCCATCTCACCGCCATGAAGCGCATTCTTTGCTATGTTCGTGGAACCCTGGATTTGGCTTGTCCATCCGGCCGTCTTCCTTCCCAGACTTGGTGGTCTACGCAGATGCTGATTGGGCAGGATCCCCGGACACGCGTCGGTACACCTCGGGCTATGCAGTCTTCCTGGGCGACAATCTAGTGTCCTGGTCTTCCAAACGGCAGCACACCGTGTCACGTTCCAGCGCTGAGCCAGAGTACTGCGTTGTGGCGAATGCGGTGGCTGAAGCCTCCTAGCTGCGCCGACTCCTCCATGAGCTCCATGTTCCCTTGTCCAAGGCTACACTGGTCTACTGTGACAACGTCAGCACCATCTATCCAACCCGGTTCAGCACCAGCGCACGAAGCATATCGAGATCGATCTCCACTTCGTCCGCGAACGCATCGCCGTTGGAGACATTCGGGTCCTACATGTGCCGACCTCTTCACAGTTCGCCGACATCTTCACCAAGGGTCTACCGACTTCTATGTTCACTGAGTTTAGATCCAGTTTGAACGTCCTTCTCTGTGGCTACCGACGTTCCAGGGAGGGGGGGGGGGGGGTTTAGAATCTGCTGTACTGCCCTATTGGGCCATAGCTGGGCCGACCGTAGGCTGGGCGCCTAGGGTCTAGTGGCACGCCTAATCATGCTCCATCTCATTGAATACATCATCTAATTGCGTGATTATCCCTTTCTATCAAATACAAGTGCCGAAGACAATTGGCAAAGAAGAAGACAATTAGCGGAAGAGGAAGCAGAGGACTAATAATTGCCATTGGACCATTTTACTCTCATAGAAAATAATTAAATGCACTGCTATTTAATAAACAATACATGCATGCAAGGAAATCTGGGCCCCTAATTTTCGGAGGCACTGTTCCTTGGTGCCGGTGGAACACCCTCATATACGGCCCTCTTGCTCTTAACAGTTAACATAGCATTCATTTGTGGTGATCTGCCATTCAGTCTTTTTGGCAAGGCTAAATATCTGAGAATGTGTTTAACTATCTGCTCAACTATAATCATGCAGTTCTTTGCTGAATAACTGAGAATTTTAGGCATTGTGACAGCTTTTAATGTTCTACAATTGTTCGATTTGCTGATGTGGTAATGAATAGTAGGATTCATAGGGGCTAAAATACAGACCTAAATTTGCAGATAGGTAACCTCCTTATTTTGAGATATGCCACCTGTAACCTATATTTGCAAATGATGCTCCAGAATCTGGTATTCTGGTCTTTTTCTAATATGTAATACTAAAATTGCATGCTATTCAGATCATGATTTCTGCCAATTTTGTGTTGGTTCTTTTCATACGTGTGTTCGGGGGTGCTATTAATATGCTCTTGTATATTTGTATCATAGGATCAATGTTTTGAATGTTTCATAATATTTGCTGATGCACCTTAAAATTGACAAATGCCAATGGATGCAAGAAACAGAAATTTGTTCCATGTACCTAATCATGTTATAAGACTTACATTCTGGTGACAGAACTTGATAAAATGGACAATTTGTTAGTTTTTTCTGTTGGTGGAACAATAATATGCCAATGAATGATAGAAATTGAACATACAGTAGTACTACAAAGGATACGTTATAGCCATGTGTTTTTACAGGCAAAGAAAAAACACTGATCTTATGCCAATGCTGCCACAACAGCTTGTAAAATTCAGTCATTTTGAGGAGTTTGACGAAAGTGGTACATACCAACACCTTTATCTGCATGTTGTCATATAATTATACAGTTTTATCAATATAATCAAACAAGTCTACTCTTTACAGTTTTCCCGTGAAAAATGTAAATGCTCGATAATTTATGATATCCTTTATAATTAAGCATGGTTAATACTGTTAATTTGGTGCACTTAATTCAGGTAAGATAAATTCGGATTTTGAAGAATCGGCGGCTTCATTGTCGAAAAAGATTGTTAACTGCATAATTTGGTTTCGGTTAATTTGGGGGGGAGGGGGAGGGATATCTATGGAGACATGCTCCATTTAACCAGCTGTGGAGCACGGCCCGTATGGATGCTGCGTGTCCCAAAGCCAGCCAACAGAGCAATGCATGTGCTGCACTTCGCCTTGCTGGGAACCAAGGAACCGACCGACTAGATTGCCAGGTCGTGACTCATCTATGGGCCTGTTTCCACTGTGCTGGTCTTTCACGTTGCTTAAGGATGTACCTTTTCTGTTTCATGTATCATATATTCTTAAGACGCCTCCATCGGTCCTCGGCCTGTGCGGTTCTGCGCCTTGTGCTGCCACTGCAGGAGGTCACCACGTGCTTGTCCACGCCTTGCGTCCTACCACCATCGCTGGAAGCTACGATCCTCACCTCTCCTGGCTGCGTGCCACTGTCTTCTGGTCTTGTTGGATTGGGATCAGCATTGACACGTTGTTGAATGAACCAGCAGGGTGCAGCAAGTCATGTCTTGGTGTCTTACTGGGTTCTGGACTGATATATAAATTTGGACCTGTTCAGTTTACATTGGCTAACTTAGTCTGTCCGAATTAGACGCTGTTACCAGAACTGTGCAGACTCAGAAACTGAACTTTTAATTTCTTGTTGCTTCGTGATAACTCATAACTCAGGTACTCATGCTTTTAGTAATAAGGAAACAATAAACAAGGAACTCTACCCCCTAATAGTCTGTACTGTTGCAACCGCTGGATTAAAATGAGTGTGACTTTGTGCCTTACATTTACCTCTATATGCTTCAACAAATCCATGCCCTCTCATTTGCCTTACAATATCAGGCATCAACGATTTTGGCATTATCAATTTGTCATCCAAGCTTAGTTAGTGATCATGTAAAAATTTTGCGAGGGGCAGGAATTATAGAATTGGGTGTTTGTTTTTCTCTTCTCTTAAATATAAAGATGCGCAGAACTCCTGCATTTTTGAGGAAAAAAAAATGCCATCCAAACTTCGAAAGTTATAGTCTTCAAGTCATTCGAACTTCGAAGGGGAGCCTTGGCGCAGCGGTAAAGCTGTTGCCTTGTGACCATGAGATCATGGGTTCAAGTCCCGGAAACAGTCTCTTACAGAAATATAGGGAAGGCTGCGTACAATAGACCTAAAGTGGTCCGACCCTTCCCCAGACACTGCGCAAGCGGGAGCTATGTTCACTGGGCTGCCCTTTTTTTTTTAACTTCCAAAGTAATGTCTTGTACTGTACTATAGCAGTAATTGTCTATGGCATCCGTATTCAAATTTCACATGTGACATTCTCACAAAATCATTTTAAATAAAGTAAAAAATAATTGCCATGTTACTGGGTCTGTGCCCATAGTATCTTATATGTTAGAGACATTACTTTCGGAGTTGTTATAGTGTTCAAGTCATCCTTGTTTAGGGGTAGTCATGTCTTTTGGGTTGACCACAATTTCATGATAGGTTATAGGGTTTCCAATGAGCATGGATGTATCCATAGTCCCTATGGCTTGCAAGTTCTTGTGCCATGCATTGGAGAACTGACGGAGTCATTTGTTATTATGGTGTCTGAGATGGGATGTTGAGAAAAAAATTGTGATGGGCTATGAGCCAACAATTTGATACGGACCTTTTACTCTTGTTTCTATTAGCACAAATAGTCTATTATGCTATTGATTTGTGTTGCATGGACTGAATCTGCACAAATACCATTTTAAATATTTCTCATGTAGTCTATTATTTCATTTTATCATGTCTTGCTTTGCTAGAAGCTGAATCTGTTTTCTTCATTGGTCTACTTTGTTGATCCCTTTTCTTTGTTTATAACAGGATCTGCAGGGTCGGATGGTGAGGGTGAGTTATGCTCATGACCGTGGAAGCCGTGCTGGTGGTTTTGGTGGTGGCGGCGGCTATGGTGGTGGTGGCTACAGCAGTGGTTTTGGTGGTGGTGGTGGTGGCTACGGTGGTGGATATGGTGGAGGTTACAGTGGAGGTCGAAGTTCGTATGGTGGTGGTGGTGGTAGATACAATGATGGTAGCAATGCTGGTTCAGGGTACAACACTGGTGGGAACTATGGTGTTCATGAAGGTGGGCGAGGTGGCTATGGTAGTGACGCTGGTTACACTGGTGGCTATAATGCTACTCCTGGAACTTACAGTAGTAGCAGCTTCAATCAAGAGGGTGATGCCCCTGGTGCATATGGCGGTGCAAACTACAGCACAAGGAACAGCTATGTGAATAATGCCTCTGACAATGCATCTGCTGGTAAGTTGGATGACTTGTTAAGTGATTTGAAGGTTGACGGTGCTGGAGAGGCTGAGGCTTCAGGCGAGGTTGGGGATGGCTTTGCTGATGATGCAATGAAAGATGGTCAAGATGACTTTCTTCTCAAGGATGATATCAAGGAGGAGGATGAGACTGATGACTATGCCAGCAAAAGAAGTTAAACTCAGTCCCAAGCATATGGTTATGCGCATCGTGCTGTAGTTTATCTCCACCACATGAAACTGCAGATATCACTGTTGTGCAAATAAAGTCTAGGACTTGACTATCTATGTTTTGCTTCCTGTTTGTTTGTTTCACCTATGCTGGACCGGACTCTGCTATGTAATGAACGTAATGAACGTCTGGAATGGGAATTCATATTAATAGAATGTTAAAAGTCCTCTAGGGTACTGTAAATTCATGTGAGCCAAGAAACCTTGAATATGCTGAAAAATTCCATCAATTAAGATCACCATCCTTAAAGAATTTGCCATATCTGAGAACTCCATTTTGAGGTTAACTCAGCATCAACGGGTGGATCAAACTGAAGGTGATCAAAGAGAGCAGTGGATCCCAATTACTCATCGTACGAGCAGCACCACCACATCCCTTAAACCGATGAAGGAGCAATGAAGAAGCAAAGTGGAAGGAAAACAACGGCTTAGGATCGGAGGAAACCGGCAGGGATAAGAGCCATCCTGGTAGTAGTGGATCGGAGGAACCCAGCAGGACAAAAAGCCATCCCGGTACGGTACGTAGTAGCATCCACCATCCATATAGGATCGCAAATACAACGCGGTGTGTTGTCCTATAGGTAGCCTAATGCATGAAACGTAATCTTCAAAGAGCATATCAGACAGTTTATACAATGAGTGGTCTTTCTAGTTGTCTCGTAGTAAATGCACAAATCTTTAATTTGTGCATGAAGAAAAAAGAAAAGGAATATTTATAAGTTACTAGCCAACTACAATAATGAGCGAACCGAAAGCTCTAGCTCCTCCCACATTCGCATTATTTTATGGAGTTAATCACATTCGCATTATCACGAGAGTCAATTCCTAACTCCCACCCTCTCCCTCTCGCTGCTGCACCCTGTACCGGCCCCGGCCTCCACCAAATCAAGTAACCAACCAATCCCTTCGCAAAAAAAATAAAAATAAAAATCATAATTAATAAATAAAAAAATAAAAATCAAGTAACCAACCGCACGACCTCTCTCTCACCACCGGCCCTGCTACCACTCCTGCATGGCGCAATTCCAATTACTTAAGTTTCCTCAAACCCATCTGTGTTCTGTACTCAATAATCGACGCACCAAATTAAAAGCTTCATCTCTCTCAAATTAGTAGGCTGTGTACATTGCAATATTGGCAGTGAGCCCAGCCATGCAGCCTAGCCCATCGTCGTTATCATACGAGCATGGATTTCCTGGCAGCTCATCAGGTCGTAGCAGCAGCCCTGCTGTCATACAGTTCGTGTCGAACGTCGTCGTTGGCGGCGATGGGGACACGCTGGCAGCGTCGCTGAGCGCCTGCCCGTCGACGAGGTCCTGCGGGAGCTCGTCGCCGTCAGATATAGAAATCGAGGTGCTCTTTCAGGGAGGAGACTACTGCTATGAAGAAGAGGAAGACGACGACGACTGTACTTGGCCGGCGTTTCGGTCGCGGAGCGCGTCGCTCCGTGGATGCAGAGACGACGGCGAGCAGGATTTGGAGGCCGGGAGGTCCAGGCTGCTTCGGACGTCGTCGCTAACAACGACGGCGGCTGAGTTGTTCGTGGAGCACGGCAGCAGGGGGGACCTCAGGTGGAGCGCATTGGAGGGGTTCTCATCCACGTCGCAGAGGAGCGTTGCAGGTTTAGTTTGTGTTGCCTTTTTCTCTCGCTCTGTTTCTTTGCTTCATTATGTCGTTTCTCCTCTTTTACTTCCACGAGAACTGTAACAGATTATTACTTTGTTTACATTCAATTACTTCTCGTTACTCTGCTCTACACATTGAATTTTCTACATAGAACACTGTTATACGTTTTGGATTACATTGGGTACACTAGATGTTTTACCAGGTTGATTACATTTTCATACACATTTCGGTAAATCTCACAAAACATCGCGACATGCATGCGACTCGATCATTTTCAAGTGTTGAGAGTTTGCTAATGTCTCTATCATTTTCTTGCTCTTGAATTATTAATTCTCATGCTTCTTATTAACATTCGCTGTTTTTTTAGGACTTGCACACAAAAATGTTCCTCTGCTTCCTTCACAAAAAAAAAAAGTGTTCCTCTGCTTGCTTGAAAAGAAGTTGCAAAAGCATTTACTGTTTTCACACTTGGTTTTCTGCTGCAAAGATAATGGGATGAGAAAAATTAATTTGTAAGATCTCTAGGACGGTGATAACTTGTTTGTTGATTCTATACTCACTATCTTTTATGGGGTCAGAATGTAGTTATCTTGAATGTAACTTTTCTTTTAGATAATGATCTAGAATGGAACTTAAAATTTAGGTTTCCTGGAAATTAAAGTTTCAATTAAATTCAAAAACCACTTTGGATTCATGTCTTTTGAAATATGTGTTTTGTTTCAACTAATGTAAGTTTAGATATTTATTGTAGCAGCGTCTGATGAATGTAATTTTAGCTTTTGTCTACGAATTTCCACATCTACATTTTAATTTTTCATAACCACCACAGTATCAAACACAAATTCCACACAAAATTGAGTTCAGTTATATAGTGATATTCACTTATGCTGTGCAGCTTGTTGAACTCAACAAAAAAACATTCAATAAAAAAGGTATTTTTTTTTAGTACCTCATTTATTGGCTTCTGTAGGTGAGAGTGACAACAATTCAACCACACAGTCTACTGCAGTCACTGTAAATGTCAACCCCAGTAGATCCTCCAGTCGCTTTTCTAGTAACGGGATTAGGATAGCACTAGACAGGTATTCTTCCGACCTATAATACCCAACTCGATCGTTGCAGTATATATACAGATCTATCAAAATGCTTATATAAGTATGTAAATGTTTGTACAGCAGCCAGTGTAACGCAACAAGCAGAATAACAGAAAAAGATATCAAGCAGGTATATATAAAAAACTAGATAATACAAGATATTCTTGTCATTGCTGTGAATTTAACTCGTGAAATTTACATGCTTCCAATAATTTCATAGGCAATAATGTTCAGTGCCTCTTCGAACAAGCTCACGTTAAGCCAAGATGAGGCTGTGGAATACACACAATTGATCCTAGAAGAACTCCGGAGTGGCCAAGGATTCATCCAGGTGATCACTTTGCTAGCAGGATAAACGTTTTGGTAATAGTTGCCACTGAGAAAAACATTTCGGGTGTCTGCCACAGTAGCCAAGGATTCATCCAGATGAGGCTCCGGAATACACACAATAGTTTTGGTAAATTTACCTGCTAGAAGAAGAACATTTTGGGTGTCAGTGAGAAAAACAAAATTTCTGAAATTTTGCTGAACAAATTTGACTTTTTCTGAAAATAGATACCACGATTTCACAAGAAATGTCCTCAATTTACAGAACATCATTACTGAATATACAAAGAAAGCAATTTTAATTGGTAAAGGTTGTCAAAGGTCAGAATTTCGTCCATTTCAGTGGGATCCCAACATGGTAGCCACCGTGCAGTAGTAGGACCAAACAATTCTTCAGAGCAACTTACAGTGTAGCATATGTCACTCCCAACTGTCATAATCTCCTTTTTTATAGGCTTAAAATGTGGGTCCAGAATAATATGTACAGATTTGTACCACCTGTTAATGTTTATAAATCTCACAGATGGGTAACACGACGAAGAAGGGCCGATCAAGGGATCTCCAACCAACTTCCTGGCAAAAACCAATGCCAGCCAAATATAGCTGGGTGACACTATCCGCAGCCACTGTTTTCTTCCGGGCTCACTGGAGACGTACATGGCTGATTTTGCTGTGGCTTGCAGCATGTGCTGCACTCTTCACATGGAAGTTCTTGCAGTATCGCCAGAGGTTGGCATTTGAGGTCATGGGGTATTGCCTATCGACTGCCAAGGGGGCTGCAGAGACGCTCAAGCTCAACATGGCCATCGTGCTACTGCCTGTCTGCCGTAATACAATCACTTGGTTGAGAAGGAGCCGTGTTGTCAACACTGTCATCCCATTTAATGATGCCATTAATTTCCACAAGGTTTGATCTTTAACAAAGTGAATTTGTGCGTGTTCTTTCATTCGTCTTCTCACTTGACTATAGTCTAAACTATATGGTCTGAGTGTAATAACACACATTCCATTTTAGCTTATTGCGGGGGGAATCGCCATCGGTATAATCCTTCATGGAGGCATACACCTATCATGTGACTTCCCAAGGATTGCACAGGCAGATAAGAACTTTTTTGGGCGGACAATTGCTGCTGACTTTGGGTACCACCAGCCATCCTACCTTGAGATAGTGGCATCAACCGAGGGAACAACGGGTATAGCCATGGTGGTACTGATGTTGGTCGCTTTCCTGCTTGCTAGTAGTCCTTCGAGGAGAAATCCAGAATCACTGCCGCCTCTGGTCAGACGGTTGGCTGGATTCAATTCCTTCTGGTATTCTCATCATGTTTTCATCGCCGTGTATGTGCTCCTCATCGTGCATTCTATGTTTCTCTTCCTGGCGAAGGATGTCACGGAGAAAACGGTAATTTTTCATTAATGAGAAGTAAGCTCGTGAATGCTCATGTTACCTTATCTCCTCAAATCGTATGCAGACATGGATGTATGTTGCGATTCCAGTAGTTATCTACCTTGGAGAGCGTGTGTTCCGAACGGTCAGGTCTATGGTATTTGATGTCAAGATTCTCAATGTGTGTGCATCACCATTGACTAAAGTTTCGATGAAATTTCAACGGAAATACAAGCTGATATATTGACCTTTTGACTCCAATTTATGTCCACTTTTCAGGCAACAGTTTACCCTGGAAAGGTTCTTGCACTCAAGGTCACAAAGCCTCGAGGTTTCAGATATCAGAGTGGAATGTATGTATTTGTCCAATGTCCACAAATATCAAATTTTGAATGGTGAGAATAGCACGCTATAGTTGTGACTAGTAACGACGATGCTTATAAATTTGAGCTGTTATCTTATTGATGTAATGCAACAATTGCTTTTACATTACTAATTGTAAACTTATTTTATATATTCATTTCAGGCACCCGTTTTCGCTTACCTCTGCACCAGATGATCATCACTTAAGCATTCACATAAGATCTCTTGGTGACTGGAGCTACCAAATGTATGACGAGTTCCAACAGGTAAAACACTCCTCATAGAATATATTTGCGTATTTATAGTTATATATAAATATGCACTTTTAAATGTTGTAGGCACTACTTTCCAGCAACTCCGACCTACCAAAAATATGCATTGATGGCCCGTATGGTGCAGCATCACAGGATCACTCGAAGTATGAAATTATCTTGTTAATTGGGCTCGGAATAGGAGCAACACCTTTCATAAGTGTTCTCAAAGATATTGCCAACGGCCTAGATAAGGTAATAGCGGAACCTTTCCTATAGTATTTATTTCATCTACACACTGGAAATTTTTTATGTATTTATTTCATATAATCTCTAGGGAGCCGGCCCAATAAATCGTCATGCAAATCAACTGAAGAAGGCATATTTTTATTGGGTAACAAGAGAGCAAGGATCCTTTGAGTGGTTCAGGGATATCATGAAAGAAGTTTCAGCTCTAGACAGCAAACAGGTCACAATTTTATAACCACTTTGAAGTCCTCATGTTCTGAAACAGCACATTTAATTTGGCACACAACTTAATCTGTTGATACCTTTCGACGTGGCTGTAGGGTGTCATAGAGATGTACAACTACCTGACCAGTGTCTACCAAGAAGGTGACAAGCGGTCAATGCTAATAAGCGCAATTCAAGCCCTCCATTTTGCACGGCATGGCATCGACATCATCTCAAAAACTCCTGTAAGCCCTCCACCAGCACATGTGTACTGTCTTTAATTTTTTGTGTCACATGTATATATGCAAAGATGAACAAATTTCTTTAATTTGAGCCATATTCATATGCAAAGTTGAAAAGATTATTTTTTTTAATTTGCAGGTTCGTACACACTTTTCTAGGCCAAACTGGCCCAGAGTATTCCATGGCCTTTCAAGAAGACACATAGGAGAGAACATAGGTACGAGTTTTTGTCTCGTTTATTTCTAGAAACCCAAGAAAGGAATAGAAACAAGAACACGTAAGGGCCTAAGGAGCGAGAAAGGCAATTCATGTTTTATTACAATATTTTATTCCTGGATGAATTTGGAGTGTCACTATATGAGTTTATACTAAACTGACAATGAAACGACTGCCCCAAACTGCACAACTGACAAGCAAAAACACCTAAGATAACCAGAAATTTGTTTCCACCATCGTAAAATTTGTGCACAACAAGGATAATCTAGTACACAAGGCTTATAGCTTCAACAACTGTTTCGTCTAATTTTTATTTACTTAATTGTTGTGTCAGGGGTTTTCTATTGTGGGCCGGAAGATTTGGGAAGACAGCTGGAGAGTCTCTGCCACAAAATAAACACCAGAACGTTCACTCGATTTGTTTTCCACAAGGAACACTTCTAATATGATTAGCTCGGTAGTTTCGAACAGAGCTACTAACCTATTTTCATTCTAGGCTGTCAATTCATTGTCATTTTTTCTTATGCGGTCAGTCGATTTTCATTGTGCAAATTGTAGCTCGTTGATTTTCAAAATGCAGTCATTTTTTGGGCTCTTGCTGCATTGTGGACTGTAGTTGTTTGTGTTCGAAGAACCATGTGACTGACGACGTCCAACAAGAATGGGGTTGGCGGAGCAAGCACCATATAGTCGTGTTGCTTGGCTTCCTCCTAAATTGGTGGACGCAAATCTTCTATATTGACATCACGTTCTTGTGATGGATCAGGCAGTCCGGAAATTCTAGCTGCAAGGAAAAAGAAAGGGCATGGTTTACAGCAATAATTAGGATATGATTGTTATTCAAAAGAAATGCCAGCAAAAGGATGCTCAATTGCGAGATCACGTTCTATTTTACCAAAGTATAGTGCCTAGAATGCATAATCTATTGTTTAGAAAACCTCCATATTTGCTGAAAATTCATTCCTGTTCGAGGAATTGAGGAGCTATGGAACTTGATCCTTGAGTGCGCAAGTAAATAGCCACGGTACAGATCGGTAAAGCCACCGGATTGACTGGGACGTCAAGGCAGTGCACATTTCAAGTGATAGGAAATTCCAAAATTTACTACACCAAGAAGGTATGGAGATGGCGTAATAAATATCATGACACAAGAAATTCAAGCTAAGCTTTAGAGCAACGGAACAGGAATGTTGTGACAATCGTACCAGAGAAACAAGGAACAACCAGTAATGATCAGGCCACGTCCATTCAACATTCATTAAAAGTACGCCAAGCTCGATGAAAAAACACATTGAACAAGCATATCTTCACAGCACCGTCATGTAACAGGGCTAATTATTGAAACTTCGCATCAAGATCCGCTTACAATGTAAAACAAAAAGGCTGCTTCAAATGACAAGTAGCTTTTGAAGGACCAGCTGAAGAAAGAAAATAGGTGTTCAATAAAGTTTCGCCATCATCCCTCAAGGGCTGAGGCACCAGAAATGATCTCAATGAGCTCTGTAGTGATAGAAGCCTGACGTGTCCTGCATATACATCAAGAGTCAGTGTTTCGTCCTTATTGATGCATCCAAATAATTAATGTCTACGCAACCATTACTAATAGATGTGTCCAGGGGAGAGGGAGAGACCTGTTGTATGTAAGAGTCAGACGGTCAAGCATGTCACCAGCGTTTCTGCTCGAGCTGTCCATGGCAGACATACGGGCTCCAAGCTCACTGCACGCATTCTCTAGAGCACCATTGTACAGAACCTGCCAAGGGTATGTAGAAATTCAATAATTCATCGGAATGAATGCAAAAACTTGAGCACATTTCACATAATTCATATAGTTTTTAAAATGTAGACGAAATAGGTATAACACTTAATTGATGACACATGACTTACACAAGAAAACTGAAACTCAGCAAGATTCTGCAGAATCTCTGATTTGGTTTCACCTCCTTCGATTTCATATGAATCCAAATCACCGACCTTCCCACCAGATTCTGATTCTTTCTCCATGACCTTTCAATCAACAATTAAAGCATATTGCAAATTAGTTCAATACATTTAACTGGAGCTACAACACGGGCACAAATAGATATGCTTCAATAACGATACTAACCTCTGGTGACAATATTGTAGTCATTGTGGGCTTAAATGATATGACTGATTCGAACTTGTTAAAGACAACTCTCAGAGCATCAAATTCAACATTTTTCAAGATATCATCAGCTAGCACAGAAATCTGAAACATCAATGAACAAAGCAGCCCACGTAAGCCATAACATAACAAATCAAATTTAGTTAAAGAGAAACATGTATTTTCATTAGACATAGTCGATGGAGTTCTATAGTATGCATAAATTTATTAGCTCATCAGTGGGGTAACATAACAAAGAATATGCATAATAGCAAGAACATAGACAAGTTGAACATTAGCACACAAAAGCCATAACATCTTTACAAGTAAACAGCAGGTAAGCTGAGTTGTATATTCTCACTCCATCAAACGAAAAGGTACATTTTGACAAGGCTCCCTTGCAAAATCCAACAAAATAAAATACAAATTTGTAATTTAATCAACAAATCAACCTTAAAACCCCACTGATACGCAAGCAGCAACAACACTTAAAAGCTAGAAATGTGCCCATACCACAAGAAAGACAACAAACCTGTGTGTAGTTGATAGGGTTCTTCTGTAATTCAGACACTGTCATCTCAATACTCTGCTTGGAGTCACGAATAAGTTGGACTTTACCCTTCTCTCCTAAGATAACATACTTGCTTTCTTTCTCTGGACCTGAATAAAAAAAATAGTCAAGAAGCATAAGCATCAAGTTTCAGATGACTGCACCAGAGAAGTGACTGATAAACAAATTACCAGAAGTCAACTTGTGGAGTGCTTTGCTGACTTTAACTGAGGTTGAGTTGATACCACCACACAGACCCTTGTCAGATGTGATAGCGACAATGACATTTTTCTTCACATCAACACCTGTTGTTTAGGTCACATCATATATAGTTATTTATCGAGTAAAGAAAATGATCATAAAACTGCAATGACATAATTTGTAGAGAACAAAATGTATAATTCATTGTAACAAAAACATTTCAAAATAATAAACGGCATACTGGGAGCATCCCCAAGAAGGGCAGTAAATGGCTGCCATAGGCCACGTGAGTTTTCTGTCCTTATTTGAACAGCACGAAGCTTTGATGCTGCAACCATCTTCATTGCTTTTGTGATCTTCTGAATGTTCTTGACACTCTTCATGCGGTTTCTCACTGAAGATGATATTAAATGGGATCATTAGGTTTCTTCGACTGCACAACTATAAAATGGAAGTAATACAGAATGAAGATCCTCACCGATTTGCGTTGAAATGGATCGTGCACCAAGGGGAGCAATCTCCCTGATGAAAGAAAAAGAAGTAAGATTTCACTGTTTGAATAAGCCAAAATATGGGAATTCAAGGAACAGTTAGTTGGAAAAAAGAATATACAAAGTGAAATGGAACAATCATATGGAGCCATGGATCATATAAATGAAAAATTTTTGAAGGTACATTGAAACAAAGCAAACTGTGATTGTTGTCACTACTGAGTATATGATTTTCATTCATGCCTCACAAACGTGAAACTATATTTAGCATTACATGTATAATCAAACCAATTGCAAAGGCCTTTGTTACAGGGTACCCTAATAAAATTGTGCATGACTCAATCAATTAGATGTAGATGTATAGAACATGGACAATTTATATCTCTGAGGGGATGCATGAACCAAACATGTTGACACATCTTTCCCAATGTTAAATAAATTTGTAATATAAAAGGTAATACATAATAGAATCAGAAATGGACCTAGTCACAACTACCCCCGATCTCATCAACGTACGCATTTAAATAATTAGATCCTTGACAAATGAAAGTGCCACAACACCTCGTCGCAACACAATATCTGGTCTGCCTACAAAGGAATTTGACGGTCGCCCTTACATTATTTACATTTATTACTAGGTATACAACAATGCCCAAGCAACGTACTGTAACGAATCAACTATCGATACAATGCCCAAACAACGTACTGTAACGAATCAACCATCGATATCAACTATCCAAATCATCGACACAAAAGTTCATAAATCGTACAGTATTTTGAAGCAATAGGTATACATGAAGAAATAACCATCACTTCAAGTCGCAGCCCAGACACATCTCGAATTGGAACGCAACAATCATTTCCGACCCAAATGACGCCGCATCGAACTACCCACACAGGAAGCACACAGATCATCACCCACATCGGGCGGATCTCAAGGAAACGAGAGATCGAAGCGGGACAGATTGGTTTGGTGGCGATAGGGCGAGGGCATGGAGAAAACAAAGAGGGGAGATCTTACGGCTGGGAGACGGCGGGGGAGCGCCCCGCCATGGCAGCAGCAGGGGAAGGGGTGGAGAGGAGGACGCGCCTCCCCTCGCGTCGCAGCGCCGCCATCGCCATCGCCGTCAGGGGCCTTTGTTCCTATCGGACTTTTTTTTTTTTTCTTCTCTCCTGATGAGCGCGTTGGGGCGTCGCCGCAAGAGCTTGGGGGAGGAAAAGCGGTGGTGCCTGTAGAGTGGAAGGAGGGGCACCGAGGCCCTAGTTGGCGAACGGGCTTCTTTATTTGGGCTCTAGAGCACAGAAAGCGCCTGAGTTCCTGGACCGTGGATCGGCAATAAGAGGCCCAGCTTGTGTCAAAATTCGGATTTCCTCCATTTATGAATGCTTGGGAGGAATACATGTCCGAATTCGAGAGCAAATAATGGGTTTCACTAAATCTGAGAACAGTTCGGTTCGCCAACCCTTCCCTAAATTTTGTCGTGGAATCAGGTCAACCAGAACCGAAAGTCACACAACACGCAAATCATATCAACCCTAGGATCGAGCCGACCCTCTGTGACACCCCAGGTGTCACTTAAGAAGTAATCGACAAATTTGAAATTCTAAGAATCAAATCATGCATTTTGAAGCAAAATTAACATTTGAGTTAATAAGCAATGTTGTTTAAAACACTTCCATGAACCTCTATAAAAATTTTAGTGAATTACTGAGCAATTTTATTGAATCAGGAGTTTTAACCCACAGTACCAAATTCATTTTAAAACAGCAAAGAATTCAAACACCAGTTTCAAAACCATAAAAAATCCCATATAACCCTAGTAATGTTTTTACATGAAATTAATTTCACTTTAAAATAGAATTTTGGAGATTTTATCAGAATTTTTGGAAAGGATTTAACCCCCGTAAAAATTCAAACAAACTTGAATTTAATTTAAAATTCCCAAAATTCATCCTTTAACGAAAGTTGTTCAAAATAATTCACTAAGTGCCCAAAATTTTTTTCACATTTATCTGAGCTTAGGAAGTACAAAGTTTATTTGGATTTAGAAAGGGATTTTGAGTTAATTGCAAAAAAACAAATAAAATTGGCCCGCCGCCGCAGCGGCTGGCAACTGTGGAAGGCGTCGGGCATTCACTTCGATGAGAGCAAATCCCGGGCCAAATCTTCTTTGCCCCACTCCCCTCTCCCTCCCTTCCTCTCTCTCTCTCTCTCTCTCTCTCTCTCTCTCCCTCGTGCTCTGTTTTCTCCCGAGCGCGTGCCACCACCGCTGAGCCCCAATCCCCATCGCGGTACGCGCTACCACCTCCCTTACTCTCTCTCCCGGTGCGTGATAAGGACGCACCCGAGCCTCCTCCACTCCTCCCCACACTCCATTCTCCTCCTCCCATAGCACCGCACCTTCTTCTCTTCCTCCTCCATTCGGATGCCGCCCACCATTGCCGCCCGACGAAGGTCGCACAGTAAGCGCTCCTTTCCGGGTGATTTCCCCACTTCTCACCATGTCTAACAGTTCCCTCTCGTCCTCGCGCAGCTCCCGGTCCATCAAGACGCGCTCCGGTTCACCCGTTCAACAGGAACACGAGCTCGCCGCCGTTCGCCATGAGGTGCTTCGTGGCCGATGACGTGCCGGTGAATTTCGGTCCCCGTTGTGGTGTTGCCGGTCCTCTCCAGAGCATGTAGAAGCTTTAGGACAAAAGCCTGAGTGAAATCTTGCACCGCCACGCCGCCACAAGCTCGCCGGAGTTGACGTTGGCACCGCTGGCGTCGCGCTACCCTTTCAGTGGACACTATCGGTCACCGCCATGCTCCAGAACCTTCGTCACACCGCGAGCAAGGCAGTAGCATCCTCCCCGAGGTCCCCCACCGCTGGCAAGGCCCTGCCGCCAGAGCTTGCCGGACTTCCCCGCCGCCTCCGTTGTTCCGTCGGAGTTCCAAAACTCATCTGGAGATGGAACTTCTGTCAGATGTGTGTCATGGCACGCAGAACTTAAATATTCTATTTTTGCTTTACATCTGGAGTTGGAACTTCTGTCAGATGTGTGTCATGGCACGCAGAACTCAAATATTCTGGTTTGGCTTTACATATGGACTTCTAGCATTCTTTTGGAACTGGAACTTCTGTCAGAAGTGCGTTATAGCCAGCAGAACTGATGAGGACATCACACCCATGGATACACACAATAATTCTCCCGCTGCTACAAATGAAGGTACAATCACCAGAGCTCGCGCCCGTCAACTTAATATAGAGGTCAGTTCGTTCCTTAGCACTCCATTACGAATTATTGAGGATAGATTACTACCTAATGATGTTATTATGATTAGAAATCATGGAGAGGTCAAATAAACAAAGGAAGACTAGGTTGGAGTCAGCCAAGGACGTCCAAGCCAAGTCAGAGGTCCAGTCCACGTCGACTTCGAATCCAATTCGGAGTCCAGGAGCAGTCTCCACTAAAACGGACGCCCAGATTGCATACGGACTCCGTTTTAGGCGATCTACCACTTCACGGAAAGAGGACGAGACCAACTTTTCAACGGGACTGGTCCCATGTCCAAATTCCTTCGGAGTCGACGGGAATCACCAAAACAGTAAGCCATCCAGAATCTGTCAAGGTGCTGCAACGCTGATTTTGGGTCGGATGGCCTTGTATCGAGTTAGAGTCCATTAGGGTTTCGTCCAGGGGGGCTTGCACGTCCCCAAGTCCTTTATATTTAGCCGTCACCCCCTCCATTAGGGTGAGGTTTTGCTTAGATTATTTCTATATACACAGATTCGTCGTTTCATCGGTTTGTGAGACTCCAACTTGTGAGTTTAATCTATATCTGCAAATTTGGTTGCTTTCTACTTCGTTCTTGCTTGTGTTCTTCGATTCGCAGGAAAGGATTAGCCTTCTCAGCGAGGTCATCCGTGTTCGCGCGGGTGATAACCAGAGGAGACGTGGTGCTGCGATTGCAGGGCTCGGGACGTGCCGTTCAGAAGCCGGATCGATTTGTGTCGCGACTCCGCCCAAATCGTTGATTATCAGAACCTGTAGGAAGATCGGGACCTCCGTCCCCATCAAGAACCCTCTGTAATTTTTCCCAGAAACTTGACCTTAATTCATTCCATGCATACCTGGAAATAACCTCATAACAGAAACTCATTAGAATTGTTATAAAATCGAACGACCTCAGTTCAACCTCAACCCAACCCCAAAAATCATCTTCTGACAGAATCTGGAATTACATAATAGACCATGGTTGTTAAGCAAATAATCAACTTATTTAAAAGCCAAAGTCAAAAATAGTAAGTGATAGTTGAATCCACCTTGTCAGGAGTAAACTCTTGATTTTCTCTGATAAAAACACCATATTTTCTTATTTAATAATAACTCATCTCATTCTTATTGCTTCATGTAGACCCCGAAGTGATCGAAGTAGCTACTGATCTGGAGTCCTCGATCCCCGAAGAAATCGTCGTCACCAACCCAGGAGATTAAGGCAAGCCCCAGAGCACAACCTGTTTTAAAGTTTTACATTTATCACTAAGTGTCGTGATTGTGCATTAGGTTTCTATGAGTTAATTGAAACCCTAGTTGCATTTGTTTTCCATAGGAAGTCCTATCGATACTTGGTTTAGGTGAACATTGTAGTATGCTATGCTTAGAATATATTTACGGGTAGAAGTCGAGCATAGTGGACGCTGCTCGCGACTGCTAGGGTTTGATTGAAACTTTCACATGAAACCTATGACACCTGACTATGGATGATTAAGGAAAGATAAAAAAATTGGAGGGTCAGGCAGGGTACAGAGTAGGTCGGCAACTGGACCGGGTCCAGGGTGACCGTAGTCTTGTCTGATCCGTGTGCTTCGAGTCTGATCGAACATTGAATGTACTGATCATATGCTGGATATAATGGAGCCCAGTAAACCTACGTAGCCTAGTGATTGCAAAGTCGAACCTGCCCTACGGTGTCTGATTTAGAGGCGATCTGGGGTGGGCAGTTGTGGGAGCTCCACAAAAACCATCCGGAACGTGTGTTTTGGTGGGATGCGGCACTGCTAAGACAGACGTAGGAGGGAATTGACTTTGCAGGATTTGGTGTGAACGGTTGCCACGTGCGGTCTGGGACGCGCACGTGTCGTATGATTAGGTTATACCTTCAGGTGTAAATCGGTTCAAATAGCTGTCGCTCCCGGTTTGTGAGTTTGCTTGTGAAAACGCACCGCAATATAATTAAGTTGATGAGCTATAAGGATAATGACTGAGATATGATGATTATTATCTATTGTTCTATTACAATTGACTAGATCAGTGCAGACTAATGTTATAATTCTAAACACTTAACCTGAGCTAAAACTTGACCAAGAATAGTTCAGGTAATGTGGGTCCTTTTTGCAAGATAAACCCACCTTGAGTCAGCCAGCATGTCTAGGTGTCGGTTGTAGATAGCCAATTTGATGAGTCAGTCTTGTTGAGCTTTTTAGAAGCTCACGCTTTGCGAATACGTGGTTTTCAGGCGTCGATGCATATCCCCAGGATGATAGTTACCAGTGGGAAGGATCTCGTCCGGAGCTCGGGAACCTTCAGTGGGAACATTACGATTTGCCACAGTGAACGTTGTGTGGCTAGTAGCATGGTGCCACTGGGCGAGGCCCATCCTTTTGCTTAAGTCTGAGAGTCAGAGTCTATATCTCGTCTAAATGTTTCACCTGTACTTTGTGGTTTTCAAAACTCTTTTCATACTCTGATAATGTAAGACTTAATTTTAATTTATGAAACCATGATGTATTAAATTCTCTCATTCTATAAAATATTACTGTTTATTTTGTCTGTGTTGTACCATGTGTATACTCGCTTCACCGAGCATTGCCCAATAGGGTCTTGGCAGAGAGCGGAACCGTCTTGGATTGAGTTATCCGGGGCGAGTCTGCGTCACCCTCTCCGTCAAGTGCAGGCCGTCGACTCGCACCCGCGCCGCCGTGCGCCTGGCCGTCGCTTGCCAGGCCTCGTCGCCTCTCGCCAGGCCGTGCCTACGCGTGCCCGCGCCACCCTTCTCTTGGACCTAGCTGTCGCTCTTCTGGCCGCGCCAATTTTCGACCGCACTGCCGCTTGCCCGGGCTCTCCGCCTCTCGCCTTGACGCGGCTGCAGCTCTCCCGGCCGTGCCACACAGCCCCGCCAACACCGCGTACATGCTGAACCGCGTACGCTGCTAGAGAGCTAGGAGAGGCGGCGGTTCAGGTTCAGGTTGCATCGGCTGATTTGTCTAATTTTATTTATTTATTTATTTTTGTGAAAGAGAGGATTTCATTAATATTAAAGTGTGGTACATCACCTGATTACATGATCAAATCTAGAAAAATAGAAAAAAAAAATCTAAGACTACTAGATCCTTGATCATTTTTCTTAATGCACTAATTCGTCATAAAACAACGGACAGTGCCCAATAAACATCATAAGCCCTGTTGATGTGAGTCAAGAAACCTTTGAATACGCCGCAAATTTCACCAACTAGGATCACCATCCCAGATGGATATGCCACAGACGAAAACTCCGATCTGAATGAATACGGCCAACTCACCATCAACGGACATCCTTTCTTCACTTAAATCCACCATTGTCCGTATCATCCTCGATGCTGGAACGCACCAATCCACTAATCGGGGGCACGCCAAGCTCCATCCCTTCCACAAAAGAGAGCTAGACAAGTAATCTTTCCTCGATAAATTCAATGAACTTGCGTCCACCAGGTACGTCACCGTCGTTGTCGTAATGACACTGACATCATCGAGAGTCTCTATCACCAAATTCATTGAGGAAGAACACAAAGCCAGACGACATCCATATGTATGCCACCGAAACACAGACGAACACTCGTCCATCCTCAGCATGGTCACAAAGAACTATAGCAAGGCAAAGGAAGGCAACATGTATCTTATTCTTCATCGATGATGATGCCTTCGCATTGCCACCAGGCCAACACACATTGTCCTCCAATGCTCCATGTCGTCGATCTTGACAGCACCATAAAGCCGCTGCCCATCGCCCTCTTCGACTAGATCACTGGAAGAACCCTAACCCTAACTGCCGCCGCGAGATCCACCGGAGGCGACGATTCGTAGGATTTATTCCTAGACAAAAGAATGGATGCCAGAGGCCGGGCCTCCCTCTCGGCCGACAGCATTACCGCGGAGGCGAGGGAGCCGGCCAAATCTCCCTTGGGAGCCTCCTCTCTTTGTTTCCCCACCGCCTAGCGTGACTTTCTTTCGGTGGAGGAAATTGGCTGATTTGTCTAATTGAAGGTACTTAATAACTTAATCCCTGTTTTCCTCTCCCAATTGATTTAGTCAGGTTTGCCTCATGTCTATATTTAGGACCATGACATTGTTCGTGTGAATTAAAGTTCTAGATAGGTTCATGACTGACATTGATGAAATTGTAGGTTCCAGAATGACTTTACTTATCTTTTTTGCACCCACAATGAATATAGTTGTTCTGTTGTCGGTGATCAAAAGCTTTGTTTTAGACTTCTAGAATGACTTTACTTATCTTTTTTGCACCCACAATGAACATGGATCTGTTCTCTTTGGTGAATCAAAGCTTCATTTTGTAGCCATGGTTGATGAACAAGTGAGGAAAATGAAGCTATGAAGCTAGATTTTTTTTTCTTTATTTTTTTGGGTCATGTCCGTGGGTAATGTGGGTAATCGCTAATGGACTGAATGGATTACTTGAGTTCTAAAGATTTACTATTTTTTTTATCCTGAATGCAAATGAAATTGAGTTATACAGATTTACTATAAATTCATGCAAATTTGTTGCTGTGACTGCCCAAATAACTGGGGGTCCTTCGTTATGTGTGTCGCCTCTTCTTGCCTCCACACCACGAAGTTCACCTAGTTCGCATCATGAACTAGAAGATTGCCAAATCCCAAGCTCCCAACCCATGTGGACCCCTGTAAGGCCTTCCCCTTGTAGATTCCACATTTTATTGATGGTTGTATTGGCGTATCTTTGATTGATGAAGGATTAATATGGCTTAACGGTCTGTCGATATTGGTAGTCCACGTGAATGTCCATATATGGCAGCGGATGAAATTGGAGCCTTTTCTCCACCGGCAAGGTCACCAAATGCTAACGGTTCAACAACATCTCCAGTCCAAACTCCCACAACAACAATTGGTACAAGCAAGCTGGTGAGAATATGTTATTTTGTGTTCACTATTACAATCACATATGTTGTTAATTCTCAGCTGATTCGAGACACCACTAATGATGTCTTATATTCTTGTTTGTAGATGTCAGTGATGACATTGAACTGCTTGATAATGATGGTGGAAATGTCAACAAGCAAACTGAGACTTATGTGATGGATCCATCTGTCGCAGCAGCAATTGCAAATGCAACAAAACATTTTAGTTCAAAATGTTGGAATGAATTTGAGTCTATAATGCAGGATGGAGCAATAGCAAAAGGACGATGCAAACATTGTGACAATTTAATTGTTGCAAGCCGTTGGTCTGGAACAAGTGCATTGTTGACTCATCTAAAAAGGTGTAAGAAACGCAGTTGGGCTCTCCAGATCATGCAAGACTTGAGTTCCACATTAAGGTCCCCTAGTGGTGCTCTTTGAAAGATTGGAGTTATGACCCTGATGTCTCCAGAAGAGAGCTCTGATTGCACTGCATGAGTCTCCCTTCATGGTGACAGAATATGATGGATTTAGAAGGTTCATCGAAAGTCTGAACCCACTGTTCAAAATGCCTAGTAGGACATCAGGTAGAAATCATTGCATGAAAGATTTTCAAGAGAAGAAATTAGAACTGCAAAAACTCTTCAAGGATTCAGATTGCATGTTCTCGCTAACTGTTGATATGTGGACTAGCATTCAAACTTTGGGTACATTTGTGTGACTTTGCACTTCATTGATAATGAGTGGAAACTGCACAAGAGGATAATCAAGTACATAGATGTGAAGACCCCACACACAGGAGCAGAGTTATTCAACAATATTCTCAGTTGTCTTCAAGATTGGGGCATCGAAGACAAACTATTTGGGATGACACTTAACAATGCTACAGCAAATGATACCATGCTTGATTTGCTGAGGCGCCTTCAACAATATTCTCAGTTGTCTTCAAGATTGGGGCATCGAAGACAAACTATTTGGGATGACACTTAACAATGCTACACCAAATGATACCATGCTTGATTTGCTGACGTGCAATCCTGTGGACGAAAAGCTTTTAACTTTGAATGGAGTGTTTTTTCACCACCGTTGTGCAGGCCATGTTATCAATCTCACAGTGAAGGATGGGCTAAAGTTTGTGGAACCCATTGTTGAGAACATTCGTGAAAGTATAAAGTACATTCGTTCATCCCAATCTAGAAGACAAATGTTCCAAGAAGTCATTGGACAGGAGGGTATCAAAAGCAAGACGTGGCCTTCTCCTGATGTGAGCACACGTGGCCTTCTCTAGTGAGCTTTAGCATTAAGAAAGGCATTTGATTCTTTGGAATTGTAGGATCAAAAGTACAATATTGTCGCAACCCCGTCTGATAAAATCGTACGGTTGCTCATCCAGGATCATTTGGGGTGTCACTTGGCGAAGCAAGCGACCCTACAGTACAAGAATTAACGAGGACACGCAAACGTGATTTAAGTGTACATTAGATATGGGATTACATCATTTGGTTCAGAGATTTAAAAGTGCGGAAACATAGTTTGAAAACAAGCGTAGGACAGCGGAAGCTAATAATTACAACTCGACGATACAATTAAGCACGCCAGTCCGAGGGTGCTTAATCTTCATAGGTCGGAGAAGCGGGAACCCACCCGAAGGTCCACTCCGAGGGTGCTTCCTCTTCCCAACCACCACAACCAAACGAACCAAAGTTAGAAGCATCATCTGCAAAACAATTAATCTACAAACCTAAGGAACTAATACTCAGCAAGACTTACCTTGTCAATGTGGCCATCTAATGACCGACTCCTAGAATGCAGGGAGTATTGGTGGAAGTTGATCGGGTATTACGAAAATAGCGCTACTAGTCCTTACCATTTTTAGCTAGGTTATTAGGGTTCACTATTAACATTCTATGTGTGTCACTATGCTAGACAATCAAGAGTTCAACACAACCAATCAGGGTGAAAACAACCACCTTTATCATTAATCCACTATTACATATCGTTACGGTAAAAGGAACAAGTGATACTCTTAACCATGAGAACGGCAATTATAATTAATTTACATCCTGCAGGAGAAACCCGAATGACACGACACGTGCACATTCGACTGAGTCACACGTGGCTACCTTTCGAACATCGTGACAGAGTTGGCCCAACATCCATCTCTACAAGGACATGGTCCTCCAGGCGATGCGCTGCATCCCTGTACGGCCCCAAGCCTTTCCCACTAGCACGAGCCCAAGAAAAACGAAGTACGAATTCATCCACCTTGACGGTCCATTCACCCGGAAAGAGAGATGGCCAATTTACCAGTATGCACTCGGTACACAATGAGCTACGTCGGTTTCCTGGTCCCATTTACCAGTATGCACTCGGTACACAACTCAAACTTGACCAATGCAACCGCACCCGATAAAGTTTCCAGTTTTATTCAATCGTTAACTTCCATTCCTCGAAATTGTTTCTTTGAGCAAACATCAGTAGTCTCCCTACTACTCATATTCTACCGTTTCCCACCCTTAAAGCTTAGCATTCTATCATGATGGCTCTAATAAAGATACCCCATAGGAAAACCTACCAAGTCATGCAACTAGATTTCACGGCAATTTCCTCGAAACTTAATGCACAAGCAACCCTACACACATAGTGGTAAACTGAAAATTTTATAAAACATAGGTGTGCACCGGGGCTTGCCTTGATCTGAAAAAAAGTCAGCACGCTTAAGAGAGAAGTTAGCTCCTGCGGGTGCCTCCTCCGAAGTCGTGTTCTCCGTCAGGATTTCCGGATCGATCCCTATATGATGTAAATGCAATTTGTAAGGAAAATGGTGGTTTAATTGAAACTTCTCATTTTCTTTCCAGGAAATGATTCTTAGTTGGCATGTTCTCAAACTTAAGGATTTCATATTGGTTAGGGTTAGATCGACACTTTTCTTCGGGTATTAGTTATTTAATAACTACGACTATTAACTTAGGGCTAAAATGAAACTTTTAATTAGACCTCAAGATCATTTTTAATTGATAGTACTCTCTGAAATATGCATTTTGAATTTGGCTGAGGCCTAGATGAATTTTATAGATTTTATAAAAATTTATCAAAGTTTTTGTTATTAAATATTATAAAATCAGAAACCATGAGTGAACCTTGGAATAAAATTATGAAATTTTATGGGGTCACTCATGAGAACAAAAGCTAAAACTTTGCTTTTGGGGTCTAACCTTTTTGATGACTTGTACAATGTACTTTAGAAAATGATATTTTACTAGGCAGATTGGAGCATTGTTAAAGTGTTGTATGCAACTTTGTGGTCCTAAAATCCCCATAAAATTCCAGAAGGTTTGTATGGCAAATGATGCATTTGTGGATCAAATATTAGCCCTAGAAATGCCACAGAATTCAAATTAAAATTCAAAAACAGACTAGAGTATTTTAATTATCTCTGAAACTTTTTGGTCGTTTTCTAAGAAGTGCTTTAACAGAAATTTAGTCCTTTTCAAGGGTTTTCTAACAAATTTTGGTTTGCTATTTTTAGAGCAGTATTCTATTTTCTATGAATTTTACAATTTCTGGTGACTTTCTAGGAATTGATTAAATAGAGAGGAAACCGGGCCCGCTTGTCAGTCGCACAGAACAGGGGAGCGGCGCTAGGGCGGCATCCCGACGGCGCCCGGCGGCGTCCCTTGCCGGAGAAGCGCCGGCGGCGATCGTCGTGATGTCCATCGCGCTCAGCACGACCCGAGGAACACACTTGACCAAGAAGAGGTGGCGGGGCTCACCGGAGCTATGCCGGCGGCGTTCGACCGGTGAAGGTGATGGCGGCGGCGGTGTTTCGGAAGCTCGGCGGCCGGGGGAGGTCAATGGTGGGCACCGTGAGCTAAAGCAGGGGTCGGTGGTGCTGCCGGGCACGACGAGGTGGCGGGAAATCGGCCGGAAGGGGGTTGTCGATGGCGAGGTGGTGGCGCGGCGGAGCTCCAACGATGGCGCGGCCGATTTGTCGTCTCTGCCCCACAATTCGCGACACTATCAATTGAAACGAATCGAAACCCTTGGGAGTACCTCGCCGGCGGAAGGAATTGAAAGGCGGCTCACCGTCAACATGGAATTGAGGGGGGGGGGGTGCGCGACAATGGCGGACCGTCGGCGCTTTCGGGAGGAAAAAGAAGAAAGGGGGGCGGGGCGGGGAGGAGGAAGGAGGAGGAACAAGAATTGAGCCCGTAGTGCGAGGATAAAGGAGATGGCGTGCTCGGGAGGTTGACGTGCGCACACTCCGGCGAAGAAAGTCGGCGAGCGGTGACAGAACAGGGGTAGTTGGCCGGACGGCGAGGCAGCGGCGCGCGCGGGGAAACTTAATGGCGCACGTCGCAAGGTGCCGCTTTGCTCTCCCTCGGCGCTTGACTATTGGCTAGCACGGCGCGTCGGTGGGAGAAGGACGGCGCGACGTGCATGAACAGGACTCGGCCGGCGCCAGCAGAGAGAAGGAACAGTAGGGAGGAAGGGAAAAAGAGAAAGAAAGGAAAAGGAGGAAGGAAAGAAAATAATTTATGTTAGGAAATTTGGAATATTTTTCCCCCCAAGGCAAAGTGAATAAACTTGAATTTCAATTACTTTAGAAACTTTGCTAAAATGATGGAATGGCTAGGAGTATAAAGAATTTAAAATTGAAATTTGAATTGTTATATGAAATTTTGAGTTCTCTAGTAAATTCCTAGTCTCATTATTCCTACATCCCTTCGGCAATTAGGTTTTCGTGCTCTTCTTCAACTTTTCAAAATTTAACCAATGAGCATTTAAAGGAAAAGAAACTTTTATAATTCATTTAAATTTGGGAATCTTGTCACCATTTATTTAGTTTTCGCTAACTCAATTATGAAGATAAGAAATTTTTCATTGAATATGTGAAACTTTCTAATTCTTTAATTTAACACCACGGACTGGTTTATTAATTTGATTTAGTTCGTTGATTGCGGGGTGTCACACATATGCTCCTTCGTCTAAAGAATGGGATAAGGTGGATATTCTTTGTAGTCTACTAAAGGAGTTTAATGATGCAATTGAGTTGATTTCTGGGTCGCACTATCCTACATCAAATCTATATTTTCATCAAATTTGGAGGATCAAGATAATTTTGACAAAGAGAACTCTGAAATTTCTGAAGTTACAGCAGTACTTAAAGCTATGAAATAGAAGTTCACCAAATATTGGAATAAGTCATACTAATATCATTATGTCTTCCCATGATTTTTGACCCAAGGCACAAGTTGAAGTTTATTGAATTCCTTTTATCGACTCATTTCCACAAACAGCTACGAGAAAACTTAATAGACTTGAAAATTTAGTTAGAGAATTGTTTTCAGCATACTCTTCACCAGCCACAGATGTGCATGATGATCTTAACCAAATGGATGGAGTTGGTTATAATATGCATGCAACAACAAATGATGACCCATGGGCTGCTTGGGATCAACACCTTATCACTGATCTACAAGCTCAAGTGTCCACCGAACTTGATAAATATTTAGATGAGAGCCTCATTCCACAGTCTAAAGACATTGATATATTAAAGTGGTGGAAGGATAACAGTTCCAAGTATTCAGTCCTTGCTCGCGTAGCACAGGATGTGCTAGCTATTCCTGCCTCATCAGTAGCATCTGAGGCGGCATTCAGCATAGGAAAAAGAGTCATAAGTGACTTTCGCAGTAGCTTGGCGCCAGAGACTGTTGAAGCTCTAATATATTTGCAGGATTGGTAACGAGCAGAAGGTAGTATTAATTTTTGTCACGAGTTTCATTATGAAGTGTTCACAACAGAATTTGCCATTCATTCTTTCTAACTATCATGTGTTATATGTAGGTTTCATAACTTTAGCATCACATCAATCCATGAGGTTGCCTTCCTTAAGGAGGAGAGAGAAGCATAAAAACAGCTCACTTATCACCGGTTGTCTTGGATGGAATTCAAATGAATTAAGCTTCAAGCAGCTAAGCTTGTGGTTCATTAATGTCTTAAGTTTTCTGGCTCATGCTGTCTTAGTTGAGAGTTGAGACTATCAGTTTGACTCTAGAAATAGCATAAAGATGATATTGAAGTGCTGACAACTGAAATATTTCTTGCTTGTAATATTTTGTCACATTCCAAAGTTTGTATTTTGAAATGTGAATCATTTTTCAACAACAAACCTCAAATTCTTGTATTTTTCATCCTTTTATTTAGAATCAAACTTTAAAATAATTTAATTTTTTAATAGTTATTACTTAATTTAAGGTTAAGATATTACGAAATGTGCTTCGTTCAAAAGACTTAACTAGTTCAATTAAAATGATTTAAAAATAAATTTCATTTTCTACAAAAAAATAATAAATTTGATTTAGTTTATAAAATACTACTTTCTATTTGTGATCAATCATAATAGTGGAAGCCTTCATTCAGTGATGATCACGATCTTCTCTCTTGCATGAACCGTTCTCTTTTTATTTGCATTTGCCATCGTACTCTTTTTGTTTTGGAACACTCCAAATCGCGACACGTCGATTTCACCATAACCAAACGATCGAGACACGAGCTGGTGATGCTTCACTCCGGATATCTCACACTTATATCTCGATCCAATCAACTATATCAATCCCAGCAATCATGAATGTGCACAAGAAAAGATTTTTATCAAATATTGAGGTTTAACCTTCCTTTATCAGATTTTTCCTTCCAAAATACATCTCTCTTTCCTTCCCCCACCCCTCACCTTCCTTATAAATACCAGGGGTCTCCCCACGTCCTCCCCACCCCTCAAACCCCAACAACACCGCTAGGCCGCCGCCACTGTGCCATGCCCTCGCGTCCAGACCCGTAACCGCCGATTGGCATGCCCGTTCCCGACGATCTGTCCAGCCACATTACGCGAAATTTTGACAGAAGATGCGCCTTGAAGTCAACTACAACATATCCAAATTTGCTGCAATTGGAGCCTCGATGCCTCCAAGATGTGAATATTGGTGGCAGCTATTCAGAATTCTCCGCAGATTCTGTGTGTATGTCGGTAACTCTATCTCGTTTTCTCTCAATTCCGAAGTTCTCTTGATATGGTACCTGATCTATGGTTTGTTCCAGGAAGTTCCCTTTGGCTCTACCAAAGGGCATGCTCAGATCAGCAAGGATGACACCAGGAACGCATTTTTCTTACCCAGATCACCTTCGAATCAGACACCGTAGGGCAGGTTCGACTTTGCAATCACTACGCTACATAGGTTTACTGCGCCCCATTATACCCAGCATATGATCAGTACATTCAATGCTCGATCAGACTCGGACCACACGGATCAGAGAAGACTACGGTCACCCTGGACCTAGTCTAGTTGCCAACCTACTTTGTACCCTGTCTGACCCTCCAGTTTTTATCTTTCCTTAATCATACATAGCCATGTGTCATATGTTCATGTGAAAGTTTCAATCAAACCCTAGCAGTCGCGAGCAGCGTCCACTCTGCTCGATTTCTACCGGTAAATATATCTAAGCATAGCATACTACAACGGTTACCTAAATCAAGTACCGATAGGGTTTCCTATGGAAAACAGATACAACTAGGGTTTCAATTAACTCCTGGAAACCTGAAGCACATTCACGACACATAGTGATGAAAGAAAAATTTTAAAACAGGTTGTGCTCCAGGGCTTGCCTTGATCTTCGAAGTGACTGCTTCTTCGAGGTTCGAAGACTCCGGATCGACTGCTATCTCGTTCGCTTCGGTGTCTACATGATGCACATGAATAAGATGAGTTATAATTAAATAATGTAATATGATGTTTTCATCATTACACTTAGGGATTTAGGGTTAACCCTAATATCTCGACTTCGACATTTTATTTAAGCATTTATTCTTGTTGAGTGTGGACCAAAGTGAAACTTCACATTTTTACCAGGAGGCTATTTTCAGTTGACAGTGCTCTCTGAAATATAAATTTTAGAATTTGGTTGAAGTCAAACTGAATTTTCTAGATTTTATAAAAATTCAGTTACTTTTCCTTTAATGAAATCATGGACTACAGTGGAACCTCAGATTCTACCAGGAGGTTATTTTTAATTGATAGTGCTCTCTGAAACATGACTAAAGAGCTTGGTTGAGGTCAAGTTGAATTTTCTAGATTTTATAAAAATTTAGCAAAATTTTTGTTATTTAAAATTATAAAATCAGAAATAAATAATAAACCTTAGTGTAAAATCATGAAAGTTTATACACGTACCAGTGAGCATCTAAGCTAAAGTTTTGATTAAGGGTGTGGATTTTTGGATGATTTACATGCATATAACTTTTTTTGCTGTAAAATCCTAAGAAAATTACAGGAGGTGCACACTGCTATTTTACAATCATGGTTCAAGTTTCAACCCCTAGAAACTCTCTGAAACTCCGTTTAAAATTTATAAACAGAAAGGATTAATCTATTTATTTAGGACGTTCTATGAACATTTTTTGAAAATGAGTTTCAGCAGTTAATTTATGTATTTTACTTGGATTCCAGTATAATTTGGTTTACCATTTTTAGATCTTTCCTTGATTTACTAGATATTTTACAAAACTGGCTAAATAATAGGAAATTGAAATTAAATTTGAAAAAGGTCCAGAACAGGGGCGGTGCTGAGCTCCGGGAGTAATCGGCGGTGGGTGGAGCCTCGCCGACGATGGGGATAGGTGGAGGGGAGTGCCCTAGGCTTACGCGCGGCACGGGGTTCCCCGGAAGCACGACGGCGTCCGGCGGAGCGCGGCGGAGAGTAGTGCGCGACGGCGGCCACGTCAGTGCCGACTCCGGCGAGTTCGTGGCGGCGCGGCGGTGCAAGATTTCGGTTTTGCCCTATAGCTTCTACACACCGTGGAGAGGACCGGCAACACCACAACGGGGACCGAAACACACCGACATCGTCGGCAACGAAGCGCGACGCGGCAGACGGCGGCGAGCGGGTGTTCCCTTCGAACGGGTGGACCAGAGAGGGGCTTGATGGACAGGGAACTACACGAGAACGAGTGGAACACGTTGGACATGGATAAACGCGGAGAAATCAACCTGAAGAAGGGGCTCACCGTGCGAAGCTCACGGGTGGCAATGGCGGGCGGCGTGCTCGGGCAGAGAAGGAAGAAGAAAGGAGGGCGCGCGCTGAGGAGGAGAAGGAGGAGGAGGAGGAAGTGGAGGAGCTCGAGGTCCTTAATGCACGCCGGGAGAGAGAGATAGAAAGGAGGGAGCGGAGCTGCGCGTCGATGAATGGAGAGGCGCGGGCGGTGGCGTGCGCTCGGGGAGAAACAGAGAAGGAGAGAGAGCGGCCGAGCGCGAGAGAGAGGAGGGAGAGAGAGGGAGAGGAGAGGAGGATCTTGGCGCGAGATTGCCGGCGAGGCTTGATGGCAGGGGGCGAACAGGAGCGCCGGCCAGCGATCGACGCCCTGCCAGCCGCTGCGACACACCGGTTGGCCGTCGCAGCGGCGGCCGATTTTAATTTGATTTTTTTTGATTTATTCCAAAATCTTCTCCATATTTAAGTGAATTCATACTTCCTGAGCTCAGAAAATTTTGAAAATGTTTATGGGTGCTCAGTGAAAATTTTGAAAAGGATGGAGTTCTGGTTCTGCCTCTAAAAATTTGTGAATTTCCAACTAAATTTAAGCTGTTTGAATTTTTAAGGGGTTTAAATATTTTCCAAAAATTCTGATAAAATCTCCAATATTCTATTTTGAAGTGCACTTAATTGCCATGTAAAAATATTGCTAGAGTTACATGGAACTTTTGATGGATTTTGAAAGTGTTGTTTGAATTCTTTCTTGTTTCAAAATGAATTTGGTACTGTGGGTTAAAACTCCTGCTTCAATAAAATTGCTTAGTAATTTACCAAAATTTTTATGGAGGTTCATGGAAGTGTTTTAAACAACATTGCTTATTAACTTAAGTGTGAATTTTTCTTCAAAGTGCATAATTTAATTTTTAGGATTTCAAAGTTGTCGATGCATTCTTAAGGGACACCTGGGATGTCACATGACAAAATCATCATCTCCCAATCGTGTTCCATATATCAATGAACCTTTTGGTATTCATACCTGCTGCCCATATGCGGGAACGTGCATACCTTTATTTTAATGTCTCTGCAGGACAGAAGCCGTGTCTTGTATGTTTGTCACAATTTTCCATTACATCTGAGAACATCCGAAGAGACCACACCACCCATGTCTCTAACAATGCATTTGGATCCGCTATGAAGTGTTAACATTGTTTTATAAAATAATCAAGGATTTCGACATTCCAAACATTGGTCGTCGTCATCATCCTGTCTCCACCGTCATCACAATGTCGAGTATTCCTTGCTCTTTGAAAAACTATTTCGGAGCCCTTCTTATCTAATATTACCTATCACTCTCAATTATCATTATCGTTATGTGGTAAATCTTAGGTTTGTTTCATTGTTTATTTGTCGGTAGCATACTATGACACCCCAGATGTCTCTTTATCTAAAAGATCAATTCCTTGTTGTGGCTATGCCAAAACAAAGCCAATTTCAAATTGCAAGATTTCAAAATAATTCAAATATGAAATTGTCTTAATTCAAGCAAAGTTGAGTTAGCTAAATAAACTCCCATAAATTTAATGATAAAACACAGTGGTCATAATTTTAAATTGATCAGAATCTCTAACCAAAAATTTTGACCAAGTTTCATCTCTGGAATCAAAGGCTAACTAATTTTAATAAATCAAGCCAAACTTATAGCAGATTTAATCTCTAGGATTTTAGCTCAAAATCCAGTTCGATTTTGAATGTCATCCTAAAATAATAGTTGTAGCACGTGTTTCGTTCTGTCATCAAAAGAAATTCTCATAATTTTTGAAGGTCTCAATCATTTCATTTGATTTATCGAGGGAATTTTGAAACGGATTAAAAATTCATGAGGTCCGCCTGTCAGCCACCCTCTTCCTTCTCCTTCTCTTCTCTGTCATTCGGCTGGACATACATGCATCGCGGCACGCGTCCTGTCCGCCAGGCATCGATTCCAGCTGGAGGAGAGCGCCTCGGCATCCCCGGGCACCCCCCCACTCATTCACAATCTTCATGCAGCGTTTCTTGCGGAAAATCGCCATGAACGGCAACACTTGAGCTACTCGCACCATTGCCAAAATTCCTGAGCTCGGGTGAGTCCCAGTCCGCTATTCGAGCGTGTGCAGGTTCTCCATGCGAGGGCGGACCTATCTGACCTCTTTCCCTTTGGTTTTCGAGGTCGTCGGAGTTGAATCGTGCTCGCTCCCGTCGTTATTTTTGAGCATCGCCGCACACTGTCGCCATCGATCGTATTCCCGCCATCCCCGTCTGCTTGAACCTCGACGCCGGTCCTTCACGTCGAGCTCATTTCGTCTCCGAACCTCGTCACACTGTCACCCGCCATCAACCGTCTTTCCAATGAGTCTCGGGCCAAGATCCTCCTAGATGAGTTCTCCATGAGATGGAGAGTCTTTTGGTGATTTTCTCATCGAGAACGGTAGCCATTTCGGCCATTCCGGCCAGCAGGCCGCCCGTCTTCGGCGAGGAGCAGCGCTGCTCTGGTTCTGGGCGTCGATCTCGTGTGGCAGGGACCCCATGAGGCTGGCTGTGTGACCTTCTGTGTGGCCTGGTTATTGTCTCTCTCGTTTATCTTTTTCAGAAAATGTCTAAAACTTGTAAAATCCGTAAAAATCAAAGAATGGTCCAAAAAATACAAAATTTTTTTTTTAGTTTTCCCTTCATCATATCTACCGTCTGCGTATCTCAAATCTTCGTGTTAACGAATATTTTTGCCACATTAATTCTTACAAGTAAAACTATCATAAAAATGTTGGAGCTAATCCACATGCTTAAAAATCTTGATTTTTGTTCCCTCTGTTCTAGTTAGGATTCCTTGTCACCATAAAAAATCCCATAATGTTTTGACCTGTTTAACCCTGTGTTTTACTTAATTTTGTCTAAAATGATATAAAGTTACTTAATTAATTTCTTTTAAATCATTCATGATAAAATCATCAATTTTGGTATTGATGCTCCTTAACTTGTGTAGATCATGCATAAAATTTCACATGTACTGAGTCTTATCAAGATAATGATATCCTATTTTACATACAGCCATCCACCTGACACTAATGCTAAAAAGAGGGATTGCTTCATGAAGGGACTCAATACTAAACTCCGTGATCGTCTTGCTCTTCATACCGTGGGCTCTTTTAATGAGTTGGTGAATGCTACTATCATTCAAGAAGATGTCACTCGTGCCCACCAAGAAGACAAGAAGAAGAAGCATGCTATTGTGGGTTCTTCGGGCAGTAGCCAACCTCCGAAGTACCGCTTGGCCATCACCTCCCCCACAGGCCAAAGGTACAAAATGCCTATGCCATCTTCGGGGTATCCTCAGCGACCACCACAATAGCAGCAGCAGCAGCGCTATGGCTCTAATCAGCATCCCCAACAAGCATCTAGACCCTCGCAGCAACCAAGGGCTCAAGGTGCAGGGTCGAGTGTTCGCACCTGCTATAATTGTGGTCGCACGGGGCACCTTATTAAGGACTGTTGTCAACTGAAACAGCAACAAGGAAACCAAAACTGCAGCAACACACGTCCCTCTCATGCCAGAAATGCACCCGAAACCGGCCGTCTCAACTATACTACGGCCGATAAAATTCAAGAGGGTGAACAAGTTCTTGCTGGTATCTTACATATTAGTAAGGATCCTGTTTTGGTTCTCTTTGATTCGGGTGCAACTCATAATTTCATAAGCATGGCATGTGTGCAAAGTATAAACTAGCTACTGTTATCATGAAGTGCCCTATCTCATTTCATCTCTGCCCGGAAAAATATCCACGGCTTTAGAAGTTCATGATACACCTCTTAATTTGGGTGGAAAATTATTTGCCCCAATTTATTGTTCTTGATGGTCAAGGCATTGATATTATCTTGGGTATGGGTTGGATGAAATATCATAATGTTGTATTGCACATATCTCCTCGAGAGGTTCATCTAAACTCTCCTATTCATGGTCCTCTATCATTTAAAGTGTCCTATCCGACTGAAAAATCATTCCTTCTTTACCAAGCTTCTACCAAAAGCTTGAATGATACTCCTGTGGTGCATGATTTTTTTGATGTCTTTCCGGAAGATCTACCTGGTTTACCTCCTGATCGTGATGTTCAGTTCAAGATCGAACTTCAGCCTGGTACCGCACCTATCTCTCGAAGACCATATAAAATGGCACCCAATGAATTGGCTGAGCTCAAAGTGCAATTAAAAGAACTTTTGGACAAGGGTTTTATTCAACCTAGCTCATCTCCTTGGGGCTGTCCTGCCATCTTTGTGAAGAAGAAAGATAAAACTCTGAAGCTGTGTGTTGATTATCGACCACTAAATGAGGTCACCATCAAAAATAAATATCCATTGCCTCGCATTGATATCTTGTTTGATCAATTGTCTGGCGCCAAGGTCTTTTCAAAAATTGATCTTCGCTCTAGATATCATCAAATTAAAATTCGACCTGAAGATACTCCAAAGACCGCCTTCTCTACAAGTTATGGTCTTTATGAGTACCTTGTCATGTCCTTTGGTTTGACAAATGCTCTAGCTCACTTCATGTATCTAATGAACTCCGTTTTCATGCCCGAGCTGGACAAATTCATTGTGGTCTTCATTGATGGTATTCTTATATATTCCAAGACCATTGAAGAACATGCCGAACATCTTCAGATTCTGCTTCAAAGGCTCAGGGATCATCAATTATATGCCAAATTCAGTAAGTGCGAGTTTTGGTTAAAAGAAGTTCCTTTCTTAGGCCATGTGGTTTCAGCCGAAGGTATAGCAGTTGATCCAAGCAAAGTACAAGATGTGCTGAATTGGGAGCCTCCTAAATCTGTTTTTCATGTCCGAAGCTTCCTCGGACTTGTTGGATACTATCGAAGATTCATTCCAAACTTCTCAAAAATTGCTAAGCCAATGACTGAGTTGCTGAAAAAAGGCAATAATTCCAATGGAGCAATGCTTGTGATGAGGCTTTTCATACTGTCAAGAAGCACCTAACCACCGCTCCTGTATTGGCTCAACCCGACATCACTAAGCCATTTGATGTTTATTGTGATGCTTCCGTCACAGGCTTAGGATGTGTCTTAATGCAAAATGGCCGTGTCATTGCCTATGCCTCAAAACAACTTTGTTGCCATGAGAAAAACTATCCTACCCATGACTTGGAGTTTGCTTCTGTGGTTCTTGCTTTAAAAATCTGAGTCATTATCTTCTTGGGAACTTTGTACACTTATACACAGATCACAAGAGCTTGAAATATATTTTCACGCAAGGTGATCTGAATATGAGGCAAAGAAGGTGGCTTGAGTTGATCAAGGACTACGAGTTAGAAATTCATTATCATCTTGGGAAGGCCAATGTTGTTGCCGATGCTTTAAGTCAAAAATCTCATTGCAATCTGCTTATGGCTCAACCTAATGAAGCAACTGTGTGTGTGACCCAAGTGAACCAAGTGTTCGGGTCATTCCTCATGTCTCATTATATAATTTGGCTCTCATTCCCACCATTCGTGAGTAGGTGATAGCAGCCCAGAAAAAGGATAAAGGGATGGAACACATTCGTCGGAGGCTGAATATGGGAGAACTAAAATGTTTTCGTCAAGATAAAGATCGTGTCTTATGGTTCAACAACCGTGTCGTTGTACCCAAGGATATGGGGCTGCGGAAGAAAATTCTTGATGAAGCCCATCTATCCAAACATTTTATACATCCCGGTAGCAACAAAATGTATCAAGACCTGAGAAGAAAATTTTGGTGGACTCAGCATGAAACGTGTGGTTGCTCAGTATGTGACCGAATGTGATACCTGCCGTCAAAACAAGGCTGATCATTTAAAGAATGCAGGTCCATTGCAGCCACTAAGTATTCCCTCATGGAAATGGGAGGATATTAGTATGGACTTCATTGTTGGTCTGCCTCTTACCTCTCAAAAACATGATTCCATCTGGGTAGTTGCTGATCGGTTAACAAAATCAGCTCATTCCATACCAGTACACACTACCTACCGCATCCAAAAATATGCAGAGCTCTACATCGCTCGAATATTATGTCTACATGGTGTATCCAAGACTATCGTTTCAGATCAAGGTGCTCAATTTGTAAATCGTTTTTGGGAGCAACTTCATGAGTCATTAGACACTAAATTAATTCACAGCTCTGCCTATCATTCTCAAACTGATGGGTAAACTGAAAGAGTTAATCAAATACTTGAAGATATGCTTTGAGCATGTGCTTTGACTCATGGAAAATGTTCGGATGAATATCTACCTTTGGCAGAATTTTCATACAACAATAGCTATCAAGAGAGTATAAAAATGTCTCCATTTGAGGCTTTATATGGGCACCCTTGTCGCACACCTCTGAACTGGTCTGAATCTGGAGAAAGGGTGAATTTTGGGCCAGATTTAGTAGCTCAAGCTGAAGAGAAAGTGCGAGTCATTCAAGCTAATTTACGGGCTGCAAAATCCCATCAAAAGAGCCATGCCGATAAAAGACGTCGACCCTTGGTTTTCGAAAAGGGTGATCATGTCTATCTTCGTGTGTCCCCTACTAAAGGCGTACAATGCTTTGGAGTTAAGGGCAAGCTTGCACCAAGGTTTATTTGTCCATTTCAAATTATTCAACAATGTGGTCCAGTAGCAAACCGATTGGAGCTGCCTTCTCGATTGTCAGGAATTCATAACATATTCCATGTATCTCAGCTCCGAAAGTGTCTAAAACCACCTCATGATGTGGTGATTACTGATCGGGTGCAAGTGCATGAAGATCTCACATATCCGGAGTTCCACATCAAAATTCTTGACCAAAAGGACCTCGTTACCCGACGCAAAACGATAAATTTTCTATAAAGTTCAATGGAATAATCACTCTAAACGGGAAGCCACTTGGGAGAGTAAGGACTTCTTGCACTCTAACTATCCTGAGTGCTTAGCCAAGTACTTAAGGTAATGGTCAGTCTCTAGCCCTCTTTTGTACATTTTTTTTTTCTAAGCACTTAGAAGCAAGGAAGTAATCTGTTCTGCCCCTTTTTGTCCTTCGAACACCATTCCTCATTTCGGATCATACAATTATCCAAAGTGCGTTACCATCTCAATTAACCTATCAGATCACACCACTCAATTTGGGATATTTCACCAAAGGGGCTTAATTCCAACCGGCCTACTCCTTAATCTCGAGGCGAGATTTGTTTAAGAGGGGATGGTTGTGACACCTCAGATGTCTCTTTATCTAAAAGATCAATTCCTTTTTGTAGCTTTGCCAAAACAAAGCCAATTTAAAATTGCAAGATTTCAAAATAATTCAAATATGAAATTGTCTTAATTCAAGCAAAGTTGAGTTAGCTAAATAAACTCCCATAAATTTCATGATAAAATGTAGTGGTCATAATTTTAAATTGATTAGAACTCTAACCAAAAATTTTGACCAAGTTTCATCTCTGGAACCAAAGGCTAACTAATTTTAATAAATCAAACCAAACTTATAGCAGATTTAATTTGGATTTTTAGCTCAAAATCCAGTTCAATTTTGATCGTCATCCTAAAATAAAAGTTGTAGTTCGTGTTTCGTTCTGTCATCACAAAAAAAATTCTCATATTTTTGGAGGTCTCAATCATTTTCGTTTGATCTATCTAAGAGAGGGAATTTTGAAACGGATTAGAAATTTGTGGGGTCCGCTTGTCAGCCACCCTCTTCCTTCTCCTTCTCTTCTCTCTTGCTCGGCTGGACATACATGCATCGCAGCATGCGTCCTGTCCGCCTGGCATCGATTCCAGCTGGAGGAGAGCGCCTTGAAGAGCGCCTCGGCATCCCAGGCCACTCCCCCACTCATTCGCAATCTTTCTGTAGCGTTTCTTGCGGAAAATCGCCATGAACGGCAACACTTAAAGCTACTCGCGCCATTGCCAGAATTGCCAAGCTCGGGTGAGTCCCGGTCAGCTATTCGAGCATGTGCGGGTTCTCCATGTGAGGGGGGACCTATCTAACCTCTTTCCCTTTGGTTTTCGAGGTCGCGGAGTTGAATTGTGCTCGCTCCCGTCGTTATTTTCGAGCATCGCCGCACCCGTCACTATCAACCGTATTCTGGCCGTCCCCGTCGGCTTGAACCTCGACGCCGGTCTTCTCCAGGTTTCGACGGAGCTGTAGGAGGTCGCCGCTCGTTTCCTCGTCCTTCATGTCGGGCTCATTTCGTCGCCAAACCTTGTCACACTGTCACACGCCGTCAAGCGTCTTTCCGGTGAGTCTCTCTGGCCGAGATCCTCCTAGATGAGTTCTCCATGCGATGGAGAATCTTTTGGTGATTTTATCATCGAGAACGGTAGCCATTTCGGCCATTCCGGCGAGCTGGCCGCCCGTCGGATCTCGTGTGGCAGGGATCCCATGTGGGAGGCTATGTGACCTTCTGTGTGGCCTGGTTATTGTCTAGGTCTTGTAAAATCCGTAAATATCAAAGAATGGTCCTAAAAATACAAACAAAAATTTTTTAGGTTTCCCTTCATCATATTTACCTTCTGGGTATCTCAATTCTTCGTGTTAACGAATATTTTTGGCACATTAATTCTTACAAGTAAAACTGTCATAAAAATGTTGGAGCTAATCCAGTTGCTTAAAAATCTTGATTTTTGGTCCCTCTGTTCTAGTTAGCATTCCTTGTCACCATAAAAAGTCCCATAATGTTTTGACCTGTTTAACCCTGTGTTTTACTTAATTATATCTAAAACTGATATAAAGTTACTTAATTAATTTCTCTTAAATCATTCATGATAAAATCATCAATTTTGGTATTGATGCTCCTTAACTTATGTAGATCATGCATAAAATTTCACATGTACTAAGTCTTATCATGATAATGATATCCTATTTTACATACAGCCATCCATAATTAATAGTTTACTCGTTAATTTAATAAAAGAAATATGTCAGACTAATGCAATTAATGATTAACATTATTTACATGTCTAGAGCATCCTTTTCATTCACATCATGATCTGATCATCTAAGAATAACCTTTCATTTTGTTAACTTACGTCGATAATTATTTCATTGTTGCATTCTTCATATAGGAACCGATCAGGATCTTTCGGTGGAGAATCTCGAAGTTGAGAAGAACCCTACTGCTAACTTTGTTTGTGATGTGCTAGCACTCTGCTGAACCAAGGCAAGCCCCGATGCATACCTATATATTTAAAATTTTATTTTTATCACTATGTTTGTAGGTTAAGTTTTGTGAATTAAGTTTAGGAATGTTGTGAAACCTAGCTGCATGACCTTGTTATGGTTCCTATGGGTTTAATTTTAGCTTGGTACAACCAACCGATAGTTGCTATGCTTAATAATAGGACATGGGTCACATATGAGTAGTATGGAGACTATTCATGAAATCTCTAAAAGTTGTTGGGAATTATTTGTTAATGTCACATGATCAAAATCTGAAAACTAGGCAGGGATGATGTTGATAAGTGAATTAATATGTTGCTGCTTCGTGCACTGATTAAGAATGGTACCGTTGTTGGCACCGCTGGGCAAATATTCAGTTGTGTATCGAATACATACTGGTATATGGGACCCAGGAAATCGATGTAGCTCATTATACAGTAGCTGGACAATCGGCCATCTCTCTTTTTTGAGTGAACGGACTGATATGGTGGATGCTTTTGCTGTTTTGTTTTTGGGTATGTGTTAGTGGGAAAGGCTTGGGGCTAACCATGGATGCGAGGCATCGCATGGAGGACCATGTCCTTGGGAGAGATGGGTTTTGTGATGAGGACATCACACCCATAGTTACACATAATCCTTCTCCCGCTACGACAAATGAAGGACCAATTACTAGAGCTCGGGCACGACAATTGAATCTAGAGGTGAGCTCGTTCTTGAGAAAAATAATTAATACAAAAAAAAGAGACAGAAGTATTGTGATTACTTCTAGTGTATAAAAAAGAAACGACTTGATAAACTTTTGTTGGAACACTCGGTGCTGTTTTATGCTTGTCCTGAATTCAATTTTCCTTGGCTATTGATCTTTGTTGTTGTTTCCCTACACATGTTCTTTGATCACGTATCATAACTGTCATAGGACGCTTTTAGGCCAGCAACTAGGACCAATACTTTAGACATTTATTCAATATATTAGCCTTCCAAGCTCCACTTAAACTTTCTGAACAGGCACGGGTCCTTAACCCTGTAATCGCCGGATCACTTCTCCAAGGTATCTTTGCTCTGTGTTCGTTTAGATCCTTGCAAGAACTTGGTTTGAAGCTTCCTTTTGCTGTCCAGGAGTGCCACCGTTCTCACAGTAGTTGATAGGGATAATGATGAGGACATCGCACCCATGGTTACACACTATCCTTCTCCCGCTACGACAAATGAAGGACCAATCACTAGAGCTCGAGCACGACAATTGAATCTAGAGGTGAGCGCGTTATTAAGTATGAGTTTATATGTTATTATAGAGAATAGATTGCTACCTAATAATTACATTATGATTAGGAATCATGGAGAGGTCAAGGAAGGCCCTGGAGACCAACTTCAAGTCGGACAAGGACGTCCAAGCCAAGTAGGAGATCCAACTCACGTCGACTTCGAATCCAACTTAGAGTCTAGGAGTAGTTCGTACTAAAACGGGTGCCCAGGTCGCATACGGACTCCGTTTTCGGCGATCTACCACTTCATGGAAAGAGGATGAGATTATCTTTCCAATGGGACCAGTTCCATGTCCAAATTCATCCAGAGTCTATAGGAATCATCAAAACATTAGATAGTCCAGAATCTATCAGGGTGCTGCGACACCGACTTTAGGCCGGTTGGCCTTGTACCGAGTTAGAGTCCCTTAGGGTTGTGTCCATGGGACTTGCACGTCCCAAATTCCTCTATATCCAGCCGTCAACCCACCATTAGGGTTCAGATTTTGCTTAGATTATTCCTGTTAAAAATAGTGTCGCCGTTTCATCGGTTTGTGAGACCCCAACTTTGTGAGTTTAATCTATATCTGTAATTTGGTTGCTTTCTACTTTGTTCTTGCTTGTGTTCTTCGATTCGCAGGCAAAGACTAGCCTTCTCGACGAGCTCATCCGTGTTCACGCGGGTGATAACCAGAGGAGACGTGGTGCTGCGATTGCGGGGTTCGAAACGTGCCGTTCAGAAACCGAATCAATTTGTGTCGCGACTCCGCCCAAATCGTTGGTTAGCAGAACCTGTAGGAAGATCGATACCCCGTTCCCATCAGATAACCTTTAACGTTTTTCTCTGTGTTTCTTGTTTCTTTAATCATATCAGGTACCAAGGAATCTAGAACTCCGGCAGACTTCATCGAGTGCGTCAGCCAAAATCAATTGCGGGGAGCAATTACCAAGGCGCTTGAAGGCATTGATGACAAGATCACTGAGACCGTGATGAAGACCCTCAACGACCTGCACATAGAAAGAACTCTCCAAGGCATCACCATTCAACTGGCCGTAATTTCAAGGCGGCTTGACAATTTGGAAAGGCGTCAACCTCTAAGCAACAACGACGACGACGAGGACACCGTCTACGATGACGAGGACTGGGACGCACGCCCTCACATCACCTACGCAGAAACTGCCAAGGTATGGGAGGTAACAACCAGCATCGACCTCAGGACGATCCCTTTGCTAAGGTGAAATTTTCCATACCCTCCTTTTCTGGTTCATATAATGCTGAGATATATCTAGATTGGGAGATGGCGATTCAACAAAAATTTGAGGCTCACCAAGTCCCTGAACAACATAGAGTTAGGCAAGCTTCTAGCAAATTTAAGGACTTTGCTATTATTTGGTGGACTGGTTTAGCTTTTGTACGATAGTTGCCTGCTACTTCTAATGAGTTGAAAACTGCTATGCGCGATCGCTTTGTGCCTCCTTCTTTTCAACGAGACATGCGTCTCAAACTGCAGCACTTAGAGCAAGGTAGCAATTTGGTCCAGGATTATTATGCTGAGCTGCAGAAGGGCATAATGCACTATGGTGTAGTTGAGGATAGCGAGGATAAGATCTATCGTTTCTATGGGGGGTTGAGGCGTGAAATTCAGGACATTATTGATTATAAGACATTTAACACTGTCAACCAGTTGTTCCACCTTACTATGCTTGCAGAAAAGGAATTGCAGGGATGCTAGGAAGCTACGAAAATGTCAAGAACCGGAGCACCGCGTTCTTCTTCCAGTTTTCGTCCACCCCCTTCACAAGCAAGCTAGCGACCTTCCACTGCGGCACCGCCTCCCTCGACACATCCTGTGGAGTCTTCTAAATCTTCTGTGCAGGGACCAGCGAAGACTTCGCCTTCCACTACATCCACGGGACGCACCTCTGGCATCCAGTGCCATCGCTGTCTTGGACTTGGGCACGTGCAGCGTGACTGTCCAAGCAAATGTGCCTACATCGCAACTGATGATAGAGGTTATGAGAGTACATCGACATTGAAGATGCGGAGGACGACACTCTGCAATCTCTGGACAACGTTGTTCTCGGCAACCACGACGCCTCCGTGTACCACTCCATCGTTGTTCAGCGCGTCCTCAATGTGCAGGTAAGCGAACTGGATCAGATCCAACGCCATAACTTATTTCAGATTGAGTTCGTGATCAAGAAACGAGCACGTGTGATCATTGACGGGGGCAGCTGCAACAACTTGGTGAGTTTTGATTTGGTCAAGAAGCTCGGCTTGGCCACGCGACCACATCCACATCCATACCATACTTTAGTGGTTAAGTGACTCCGAAAAAGCTAAGATAACACAATCGTGTTGCGTTCCTTGTTCCCTTGGATTGTGATGTCGTTCCTATATATGCAAGCATGCTCTCTGTTGTTGGGTCGTCTTTGGGAACATGATAATGATACTTTGCACCATGGTCGTTGTAATAAGTACATATTCATGCATAAAGGGAAGGAAATTACTTTGTTACCCATGACACCTACTCAAATTATTGAATCTGATAGGGAGAGGGCTGATATGCTAAACAACCACCTCATGCTAAACCTGAAATTCAGCAAGATATCACTTTGAAATCCCGTGTCATGCTTGCTACAAAATCTGACTTTGCTGAAATTTCTGATAGTACTTCTCCATGCTATGTTCTAGTGTGCAAGGATGCCTTATTTTTAATGGATAATTTGCCTTGTACATTGCCACCTATGGTTGCTAACCTTTTGCAGGAGTTTCACGATATTTTGCCTGATGAGATCCCTCCAGGACTGCCAACCATTCGAGGGATCGAGCACCAGATTGACCTGATTCCTGGTGCAAGTTTACCAAATCATGCCGCGTACCGAACCAACCCTGAGGAGACTAAGGAAATTCAGCGCCAAGTCCAGGACCTTTTGGACCGCGGGTACGTACGTGAGAGCCTTAGTCCTTGTGCTGTTCATGTTCTTTTGGTTCCAAAAAAAGATGGTTCGTGGCGCATGTGTGTAGATTGTAGAGCCATAAACAACATTATTATACGGTATTGTCATCCTATTCCTAGGCTAAACGACATGCTTGATGAGTTATGTGGTGCTATAGTTTTTACTAAAATTGACTTGCGTAGTGGTTACCACCAGATTAGAATAAAACTCAGTGACGAATGGAAAACTGTATTTAAAACTAAGTTTGGATTGTATGAATGCTTAGTCATGCCTTTTGGTTTAACTAAACCTATCACTTTTATGATCTTAATGCATGAAATTTTACGTTCATTTATTGGTAAATTTGTGGTGGTATACTTTGATGATATCCTGATTTATAACAAGTTTATGGCTGAACATATGGATCATCTACGTGCTGTTTTCTCCGTCTTACATGATGCATGCCTGTTTGGTAACCTCGACAAGTGCACCTTTTGCACCGATCGAGTCTCTTTTCTTGGCTATGTTGTAACTCCACAAGGCATTGAGGTTGATAAGGCTAAGGTGGAGGTGATTGATAGTTGGCCTACACCCACAACGGTTTTGCACGTGAGGATTTTTCTTAGCCGAGCGGGATTTTGTCGCCGTTTTGTCAAGGAATTCAGCACCATCGCCATGCCGCTGATTGAGTTGACAAAGAGGGTGTTGCTTTCTATTGGGGACCACACTTGGGAGAAGCTGATGAGTGGGGTTGAGGACAACTCCGCTTCAAGAGGGGGAGGATGATGAGGACATCGCACCCATGGTTACACACAATCCTTTCTCCCGCTACGACAAATGAAGGACCAATCACTAGAGCTCGGGCACGACAATTGAATCTAGAGGTGAGCTCGTTCTTAAGTACGAGTTTATATGTTATTATAGAGAATAGATTGCTACCTAATGATTATATTATGATTAGGAATCATGGAGAGATCAAGGAAGGCCTTAGAGACCCGCAACAAATCGGACAAGGACGTCCAAGCCAAGTAGGAGATCCAACTCACGTCGACTTCGAGTGGTGTGAGAGCAACTTTTGTAGATCCCCAATAGCCATCCTCAATGCTAAAAACATTAGTTTAGGGGAAGTTCAACAAAAAAACACAGTTTTTTCAGTTCCCCTATGCCATCCCCCTACGTGAGGGGATGTTCACATCTCCCCTAATACCGCCACTGCTGCTGCTCCACCATCCATGTCCTACACTCGCGGCGCCACTCCATCGCACCATGGAACGCGCCACCCGCGTCATCCGCTCATGCCACCATTGGCCATCACTCTGCCCCACACGTTGAACTGCACGACCCCGTCGCTCGCTCAAGCCAAACACCATCGCCCTTCTCAAGCACATCTCCTGTTCATGAGCACAAGCTACGCGTCGTCATCCTGCCACCTTCGAACGAAGCTGGTTTTTTTTTCTTCGCCGCTCTCGGAGCTTTCACACGTATGACAGTCTACAATGATCGAAGCGGAGCGGGGAGAGCCGAAACAAACAGGTCCTAAGGCACTGGGATGTTAAGCAACTTTCCTGGAGCTTCTATCCTCTCTCTCTCATGTGTCCTCTGCTTAGATGGGATGTAGCAGAGGCGAGGAGCGGTTAATATCCTCTTCCTTCTCAACATAAGGATGTCTTCAAGGGGCATATTAGTCTTTCACTTTCACTATTATTCTCATGTTTGAATGCTATGATGCGTTATAAAGAGAGTATCAACTATGACCGGCATAGGCAACAGTTCCATATGGTCCATGTAACTTACTCAGTCCGTTCTGTTTTACTTGTCGCTGTTGACTTTGATCATTCGTGTTATTCAAAAAAGTGTGAAAAATATCATATGTCTCATTATGATTTGAGTTCTCATTAATATTTTTAAAACATAAATTTGATAAATTTGAATAAATTTTTTGAATAAGATAAACGATCAAAGTTACTGGTCAAAATCAACTACAAGTAAAAAAGAACGAAAGAAGTATAATATTGCTTAAATCACACATATGTCAGAATGCTTAAGTTTATTCTCCTATACCTTCGGTCATGCAAGCTCATAGCGTCATGACCTAAAATTAACATAATGATGATAATTAGATTAAATTATACGTGATGCGAAGGTCATAAAAATAGTTTACATGCTATGATGAAGTATAAAAGAAACGTTGAGAGTAAAAACAAGAGCCACATTAACCGGTCAAAGAGTTGTTAAAGAGGTATAAAGAGAAACTTTATTAATATTGTTGTCCAAAAGAAATATTAAGGCCATACACAGACACATAGACCAAATGTAAGAGCGTGCACTTGTATACGACGCATAAAATACGACCGGACTCGATTCCTACTCAACGGCATACGCAGACGGCAGCAGCCTCGGCGTCGGGCGGACCACAAGCGGCACGGCGCGCTGTAGGGTGAGCCCGTATGCCTCCTCCATATCCAGCTTGTCCGGCGTGACGCCGTTGGCCAGTTCCCAGTCCAGCGCGTGCACGAGCACGGCCGTCATGAGCGTGACCATGCGGAGGCCCCAGCTGAGGCCCGCGCAGATCCTCCGGCCGGCCCCGAACGGAATCAGCTCGAAGTCGCTGCCCTTGACGTCGACCGCCGCGTGCGACCCGCCGGGGAGGAACCGGGCTGGCCTGAACTCGAACGGGTCGGGCCACGCGGCCGGGTCGCGGGCGATGGCCCACACGTTGACGAGCAGTGTGGTGCCCGCGGGGATGTGGAACCCGTCGACCTCGCAGTCCTCGGCGGCCACGCGCGGGAGGGACAGCGGCGTCGACGGGTGCAGCCGGAACGTCTCCTTGATGACGGCCGTGAAGTAGGTGAGGCGGGGCAGGTCCGACTCAGCGACCAGGCGGTTGCTGCCCACGACGGCGTCGAGCTCTTCCTGCGCCTTGGTGAGGACGTCCGGGTGCCGGATCAGCTCCGCGAGGGCCCACTCCACCGTGCTGGACGTCGTGTCTGTGCCGGCCGTGAACAGGTTCTGATAAACCCAAGTAACAAGCCGCTGATGAGTTGACAAACAATGCTCTGGAGACTCGTCTGTTAGTGGAAAATTAACTAATTAATTAAACGAAAAAGAATGCAGGGGAACTCACAAGGAGTAGCGCTTTAATGTCCGTCTCGGTGATCTGGCTGTCGTCACCGTCCGCCAGCGGCTGCTGCTCCCGCATCCTGGCGAGCAGCACGCTGAGTAGGTCCTTGCCTTCCTCGGCCGCCTTCCTCTCCTCGATGATCGCATTCATCATGTCGTCGTAGCGGCGATGCAGCCGCTTCATCCTGCGGACGACACCCTGCGGGTCGAGCGGCCGGAGCGCCGGGACGAAGTCGCCGACGTTGAAGACGCCGGCGAGCTGCATCAGCTCGACCACCATCTGCTTGAACTCCCTCGCGGCCCCTTCGGCCCCGCCGTCGTCCGCCGGGAACACCCGCCGCCCGACGGTGGCGCGGCCCAGGGTGTTGGTCGCGCACACGTTGGCCGCCTGCCCGAGCGCCACCGCCGCTCCAGCCTGCCGCGCGAGCTCCCGCACCAGCAGCGCGACCTCCCCCTCGCGGACGGAGCGCAGGTCGTCGAGCGCCTTGGCGGAGAAGAGGTGCAGCGCGCACAGCTTCCGCAGCGCGCGCCACCGGGACCCGTAGGGCGCGAACACCAGGTCCTGGTAGTTGTACGCCACGTGCTCAGCGCCGGAGTTGGGCGGCCGGTTGCTGAAGTTGGCGTCGTGCGTCCGCAGGAACTTGGCCGCCACGTCCGCCGACGCGGCCACCACCACCTCCGCGCTGCCGAACCGGAGCCGGAACAGCGGGCCGTACTGCCGCGCCAGCGCGCACATGGTGTGGTGCGGCTTCGCGCCGAGCTGCGGCAGGTTGCCCAGAACGGGCCAGCCTCGCGGACCCGGCGGCAGAGGACGCGTCGCGCGCTGGCCGCGACGCCAGAAGAGAAGATGCCATAACGCGACGGCGACGGCCAAGGATCCGAGCAGAAGGGGCACGTCCATGGTTTCTTTGTTTGTTTGGTGCACGGGAGGCATGTGGGCGCGGGACTGGTGTACGGCTCTTCCCTGGAGGACCGGAGGTAGTTCAATATATACACTTGGCGTGCTTCACCTAACAATAACAAGCGGCCGTTCAATCCAACCTACCCGTGCCCGTGCTGCTCGCCACGAACAAGAGATTTGGTTAATTTTTACTACCTCCGTTTTTAAATTATTAATTCTTTCTAATACAAATTATAACTAAAAGAATCAACAATTTAAAAACAAAGGTAGTACTTTCTACTGTTTGATAAACATAAGTAACCAAATAGCCTTTATTTCTGGTTTGTACTACTTTTCATTTTTTTTGAATAACCGGTGGAATACGAAGTTCGTTGACTCAATGATTTGCGTAGATGGAATCTAGTGATGTCAAAGATAAACAGAGCCAAGGAGAGCTGACTTTCCGTTGTGTTTGTCTTTGACCTGGAATTTTACTTTTAGTGCGGGGAGTTACGGATGACCTTGTATTCCTTCTATTTTTTAAATATAACCATAGTTGACTTGAATTATTTATTTTATTTAAAAAATTTGTTTAAATATGTCAAATAAAAAGTTATGTTTCAAAAATTTTTAGTGATAAATCGAATCATAACAAAACATATTATATTTTTCATACTTTTTTAAATAAGATGAATAGTCAAAGTTAACGGTCAACAGTCAAATATATATATTTAAAAAATAGAGGAAGTACGTAAGAGAGGTCTCAAGAAATATAGTAATTACGACAAGAATGAAATAGAATTGTAATCCTTGTAATCATTATATTCTAAAAACAGAGGTTTGGGTTCCCACCCTTTTGACATTGAAACTCATTCCATACAACACTGCCGCTCATATATTATATCATAGCCTAAACGATAATCAGCCTAGCCCTAGAGTTTTCCATTATACTTGTACAATACAATTCACTATAGTTACGGAGATGCGAATATATGACGCTGAAACCCGTTCCCAGTAGCCATAGAACATTTTTCCTAGCCTTCGGTCGTCTGATGCTTTCAGTCGATGTGGGCCGCCCGCTGGCACCATCTATTTCTTCCATTTTTCTGATTTGTTCTTTTAATTCGCACTCTACTACTTAAGTAAAAAAATATGTTTTCAATAATACTATAGTAACAAAACACCAAGTCGTAAAATATCATCCATATGTCACTGAATAGATACATCTAAAATCTTACGTGTCATTCTCACGTCGGATGGTATTTTCTATATTCATGATTTTTACAATAGTACTGACGCAGTATTCTCAACCAAATAGAAATATTTTCTTGTCTTAACCTATAGAAAAAAAAAGACTATTCGCGAAAAGATTCTCAAATTCTAGAAAATTAGCAACCGCCTTGGTTGTCACTAGTGTAAGCATGGTATTATTCGGGATAATCTAAAGCACACTCCAGTGTTTGGAGGAGTCAAAACGCTCCATTAGTTATTTTCTTCATCTCCTATTCACTACTGCTGTCATCCTCAGATAGCAGTAGCTCTACACTGGCGCGGCGGGATTTAGCCCCTGAGTCTGAAGGTCGAGCGGGGGTCTGTTCTTTAAGCTGAAGGTAGAAAACCCACGCGAGCTGTGTTGGATTCATCTGATGATCGAAAATATCGAATGCTGAAGGGCAGCATATATAAACGTTCGAGCGCCATTCAGACAGCCCCTATTCTTCAGCTGCTGACTTGTCAACCACCTAGCACTAAGACATGACCGTGTCCACCCAGCCGGAGTACTGTACTCTCTCAAAAGCAGCATTAAGGGTGTGGGGTGATATTGTAAGGCATGACTGGTATATTGAACTACGACAGCTGCGGATCGAGGCCGCTCGTTGCAGCTACCAGAGTACCGCCCGCCGTTGGTTTTCCCAACTTCTAGTCTAGTACGACAGGTCGGAGTCAGAGCACGCGAGACATACAAAAATTCGTCGGGCCCAGGATCTTGCTTTCGACGGGCCACGGCGAGATGGGCAGCCGTGGATGAAGAGCTGCCACTAGCGATCAATTACTAGGACTCTAGGAGTAGTGCCGGAGTACTAGGAGGAAAGGCCCCTCCTGCACTCATTCGCGTCTCTGTCCAGCCGCGTGGCTTACCAGCAGAGCCGCGTGGCGCAGCTACGCGCCGAATCGCGTCTCAGCCAGGGACAGCCGCGCGTTCCAGCTACCCCCGCCCCGTCCAACGGCCTGGAGAAGCGCAAGCGCAAGCGCGCTTTTTTATAATCCAGAGGGGCCTCTCTGTTCAAGTCGTCTCTATCGACGTCGACGGGCTGTTTGGATTCTGCTACTCGATCAGACAGAGTACTAGTAGCTGGTTGCTCGCATACAGAAATCTCTCCGTTGCACACGCTCACAGAAAGCGTTGCCGTTGCTGTTGCACCCTGATCCATGCAATTGTTTTTTTTTAAGTTTATCAGACGGACTTTTTGCCTTTTTGGTTGAGGTAGACTAGACAACTTCAGTCGGCTCAAAAGCTTCTTCGTGGCCGATTACCTCCCCCATTCTGGCCCGGTGCAACCTGAACGCCTGCCACACCCTGCCGGAGCCCGGGAGCCGCGCATGCCAGCTACCCCTGGATCCTCCAAGGCGACGCGTAGAGAGGACTTTGTCGACGACGTCACCTTCTTGGCTCAACCAAAAGTAACTGCAGCGTATCTTCGTAGCAAAACCGATTACATTGATTGTATTGATCAATATGACGAGTATATATAGCAGTCGGGACAGCCGTCGCTAGAGCGTTTGGGTTCGCTGAACCCACGTCGCATGCAACCGACGTACCCAACCTGAACTGCGTCATACAAGACCCATAGGCCGGAATTACATAGATAAATAAGCTAATACAAGTAAGGTCTAATGACTCTCTAACATCCCTCGCAGTCACGACGTCAGTTAGCCACGAACGTTGAGACTGGAGCGAAACTCGATGAACAATGAAGTGGGGAGGCCTTTGGTGAAAATATCAGCATACTGTAATGTGGTAGGCACATGGAGAACACGTACCGTACCGGCAGCCACCTTGTCCTGAACGAAGTAAATCTCAATATGCTTGGTCCGCTGATGTTGAACTGGATTCGAGCGCAAGTAGACTGCACTAACATTATCACAATAGACAACAGTAGTCTTGACGTAAGGGGCACTGAAGTTCAAGAAGCAACTGACGGAGCCAAGTAGTCTCGACCACAGCACTAGGAACTGTCCGATATTTAGCTTCGGCACTACAACGTGAGATCGTGAGCTGCCATTTAGAAGACCAGGACATCAAATTGTCCCCCAAGAAGACGGCATAACCAGAAATAGAGCGCCGAGTGTCAGGACACCCGACCCAATCAACATTAGAATAGGCAATTAAATCAGAGATGGAAGAAGGCCGAATCTGAAGATCAAAATCAAGAGTGCCTCGTATATACCATAGAATCCGCTTAATGAGTGCAAGATGAGGCGCACGCGGATCATGCATAAACAGAAACCTGCTAAACAGCATATTGTAAAGCGCTAGCTAGTGCACGATAATCTGTCACATCTGTTATCGGTGGCCCTTCAGCAGATATTTTTGAAGAAGTATCCACAGTTGTATTGCACGGCTTGCAGTCAGTCATACCAGCACGCTCAAGAATGTCTAACATGTATTGCCGTTGAGAGAGAAAAAGACCACCATCTTGATGGGTGACAGAAATACCCAAAAAATACTGAAGCTGACCAAGGTCTTTCATAGAAAATTCCTGAGCATGTGCTGAGGCAGTGAGCACAATATTATCAACATAAAGAAGCAGATATGCTGTATCAGTACTGCGACTATAGACAAATAAAAGGTATCTGATCGCGTACCAACAAAACCCATAGACTGAATGTGAGAGGCAAACTTGCTGTACCAAGCACGAGGAGCCTACTTAAGTCCATAGAGCGACTTCTTGAGACGGCACACATGATCACGGCGAGAAGAGTCAACAAAACCGGATGGCTGCGAACAATATACTGTCTCCTGAAGAGTACCATGAAGAAAAGCATTCTTCACATCCAACTGATGAACAGGCCACTGGTGAGAAAGAGCAACACTGAGGACGGTGCGGACAGTTGCCGCCTTAATGACCGGACTGAAGATCTCAGCATAATCAATACCGGATCGTTGCATGAAACCCCGAACAACCCAACGTGCCTTGTATCTGGCAAGAGAACTATCAACAGGAAATTTGTGGCGAGAGACCCACTTGCCAGTAACAATATATGCGCCCGAGGGAGGAGGAACCAACTCCCAAGTATCATTGTGCTGAAGGGCTGAGAACTCCTCAATCATAGTGTCGCACTAGTTGGAATCAGCGAGAGCAGTACGATATGTCTTAGGGGATCAGAGATAGAGCTGCAGCATGAAGATTGAACCTGTGAACATTGAGGTGGAAGCCGCGCTTCTCCCTGGTGACCATGACGTGGTCATTGGTAGGCGGCGAAACGACAACTACCGTCGATCAGGGGGGGGGGGGTGAGGGGGGGCACGACTGGGACACCACAGAAGGACGTGGCGAGGCCTGCTGGCAACAACCGACGGCAAGAGCCAGTCGGGACAGCTGACGTGCGCGCCTCGGTGGTGCCCGCCACAGGAGAGGCGCCCAAGGGCACCTGGGACGAGCTGGGTGAGGACGCAGCGCCTGAAGATGCCACATGCGTCGGGCTGGGTGCGGGGTCAGGCGCAGCAAGCACAGAACCTGACGTGTGAGGGCCGGGGTGCAAGAGGCTCGGCACCGGACTCGCTGAAACGTCAAAGTCCTCACTGGCAGCAACTCGCGGTGAGAGACCAGCGGGGGCAGTGGGGCCATATTCTGCCGTGCCACTGGAGGTACTTGCACACACAAAGCGCGAACCAACAGGCAAAGTAACACAATCATCCGCCATAAGAAAGTCAAAGTCAGACGAAGGTAGTGTCATAACCGTTTTAAAAGGAAAAGATGCCTCATCGAAAAATGACGTGGCGGGAAATAATGATACGGTTAGACGAAAGATCAAGACATTTATACCCTTTGTGATGGAAGGATAACCTAGAAAAACATAGAGGGTAGATCGCGGGCTGAGTTTGTAGGGTGCAGTGGCAGAGAGGTTAGGATAGCAGGCACAACCAAAAACGCGGAGATGGGAATAAGCTGGTGGGATACCGTATAGGGCAAAGTACGGTGTGGCGGAGGCAGCGAGGGTCTTGGTGGGTTGACGGTTGAGGAGATATGTGGTGGTATGGAGAGCTTCAATCCAGTACGATGGAGGCAAGAAAGCTTGGAAAAGCAAAGAGCGCATAATATTATTTGTAGTTCAAATAATACGCTCAGCCTTACCGTTTTGGGAAGAGGTATAGGGACAAGACATGCGGAGTTGGACACCATGAGTGAGGAAGAAATTATGGGAGGAGGCACTGTCGAACTCACGACCATTGTCACATTGCACAGACTTGGTGGGGCACCCAAACTGTGTAGTGACATAGGCAAAAAAATGTGAGAGAGTTTAGAACGTGTCAGACTTTAAGCCGAGTGAAAACGTCTAAGAATAATGAGAGCAATCGTCAACAATAATAAGGTAATATTTATAGTCAAAAACACTGGCAACAGGTAAGGTCCAAAGATCACAATGGATTAAATCAAAATTCTTGACTGCTCTAGATACAGAATTATGAAAAGGCAAACACACATGGCAACCTAACTGACATGCATGATAGAGAGAGGCATTATCAGATTTATTGCAGACTTAGAGGAAACAAGCTTAGTAAGGGATTCAAGACCAAGATGACCTAAGCGACAATGCTAAAAGGAAGTGGAGACTGTGCCAGCGGCAAGGGCAAGCGGTGAGGAGGACGACGATACTGTTGGAAAGAGAGGATATAGCTGCCCCGAACTATTGCACCTGATGATCACGTTCTTGGTTTGCAGATCCTTCACAGAGACACCAAACGAGTCAAATTCAACAGAACAATGGTTGTCAGTTGTGAATTGACGAACAGAAATAAGATTTTTGATAAGATGAGGGGCAACTAAGGTATTATTAAGATACAAAGGACGAGAAGGAGTAGGCAAAGTAATTTTTCTAGTAGAAGTGACAGGTAAAAGGGACCCATTACCAACGATAATATTAGAAGGAATAGAATAAGAGGGAGCGGATAAATGAGTTAAATTACCGGGAGTTGACGTCATGTGTGAAGAAGCTGCTGAGTCAACATACCAATCAGACGATGGAGGTGGCGTAAGCGTCATGGTGTTGAACGAGTTGGCGAGGGCCTGCGAGTCCCACACCTGCTGGGTGGGTGGCGGTGGGTTGAAGTAACCGGAATGAGGCGGCGCCACAGATGGCATTGTGTAGGGCACGCCCGGGAAGAAGGGCGCCTACTGAGGTGCCGCACCAGAGAGGTACGACGGCAACCATGCCTGCGGAGCACCAGCAAAAGAACGCCTGTTGGGGCACGTGTGGCGGAGAAGGAACACCAGGGCGTGCACCGAGAAGGCCGCCTTGATCTGGCCCGCCCTGACCAGGCCACATGTGAATGGAGCCGGACCAAGGGTTGTTGAAGGAGGGCCAGGAAGGCGTCCGGCCACCACCGCGGCCTCGACCGCCACCGCCACCGCGGCCACGACCGCTGCTCCGGCCCCTGCCGCCACCACCGTTCGAGTTGTAGGAGCCGCCGCTGCCATTAGAGTTGCTGGAGCCATCAGGAGCGCCGTAATGGCCCTGACCGCCATCACCAGTAGAGGGCAGGCGCGCAGGAGGAGCCATAGGAGGGCGAGAGCAGTGGACGGGCCTGGCTTGGATTTCATCTCAATCTCCTCCAACTGAAGATCATTGCAGACCGAGGCGAAGTCGGGAAAGGGCTTGGTCCGCTTGATGATCGCAGCCATATAGGAAAATTTTTCATTGAGCCCTCGAAGACAGGCGAGCACGAGCGTCCAATCTGGTACAGGTTCCCCAAATTCTCTGAGATCATCGGCCATGCCCGTAAGCCGGCGACAATAATTAGAGATAGAGTGGTCACCTTGGACGAACGACGAAACTCGACGTCAAGGATCATAGCGCGTGCCTCCTTGTTGCCGACGGATTGATCTTCAATTTTAAGCCACGTTGCACTCGCCGTGACTGATTCGGAGCTGTTCCCCATGACGAACTCGAGGAGGTCGATGGTGAGGGTGGAGAAGATCCAATGCTTGACCGTGGCGTCCATACGCAGCCACTCGACATCGTCGCCAGAGTAGATGTCGGGGTCGATATGGTCGTCGAGCGTGTACTTGGCAAGAACGATGAGGAAGAGGCCACGCCATCGGGTGTAATTGGTGGAGCCGAAGTCGAGGACGATGGGCACCATAACCTTGATGTTCTGTACGGCAACCGCCTGTTAATGCAGGATCGCAGTGGACTGCACGAGGGCGAGCGTGGCAGCCTTGGCCGCTTCTGCTTGGAGGCGTTTCTCGTCATCTTGCTTCTGCTGATGCTCTTCACGCACGCGATTCTGTTCGTCATCATCCGCCATGCTGGACAGATTGGACGCTGGGTGCGGGTGCAGAACCAGCGGAGAGAGAGAGAGGAGGAGCGGCAAGATACCAGTGAGGTAGAAAAAAGATGCATCGCACGGGAGAGCCGGCGGCGCGAGGGATGCGGAAGCGCGGCCGAGGAATCGACCGTCTACGATACCATGATAGCGAAAGCGATCGCGATGATTGTATTGATTGATATGGCGAGTACATATAGCTGTCGGGACAGCAGCCGCTAGGGCACTGGCACCGAACCCACGTCGGATGCAACCGACGTACCCAACCTGGACTGCGTTATGCAAGGCCCATAGGTCGGAATTATAATGGATAAATAAACTAATACAAGTAAGGCCTAATGACTCTCTAACATATCTCAATCCACTATCTCAATTCTCAATGCACGAGAATGACCTACCTCTATATGCTAATACAGTAATACCACTGCAATAATTAGGACTACATATACACGGCAAACTCTCCGAAAATCATGTAATTTAACCAAATCTTTACCAATCAAATGAATCAACCTTGTCTCATAGCGTGAATCTCGGATAAAGCATGTTTGTATTACTTAGGACGACGTTGATCGAGCCACTACAAAATAGAAAAAAGTCCTTTTAACCTATCTCAATTATTGTAGAAGTTCGATGTAACACCCTTAATTATAAAACCGAATAAAATGACTCTCTCAACTTCAAAACACTTTTGTTTTCTCTCTAACAGTTATGGATGATGGTTTTGCTGATGTGGATGGTGTTTTGCTGACATGGCTCTCCACGTTGGCATGGATACGCACTCTCTCTAAAAATCGATTTAATACATTTATATTACTCTAAAATCACTAATATTTTTGTGACACCTAGACACATTGCGAGAAACTTTAATTATTGGATCAGATTTTGGTTGCTCCAAAATATTTATAAAAAATCTCTTGACAGGACCGATTTAGAGGAAAAATAGCCGATTACACCAATTTTAAGATGCAAAACATTCTCAAAAACCTACTAAAATTATATTTTTAAAATATTTTTACGACCATGAAGTATTTGACATGCACTTATGTTTTTTTTTCTTATCTCAAAAGTGTTGTAATTGACTGTTTTCCTCCAAATCGGCCCGTCCAGATATTTTTTATAAATTTTGGGAGCTGAACCAAAATCTGGTCAAAAATCAAAGTTTCTTAGCATAACCTGTTTAGGTGTCACAAAAATTTTAGTGATTTTTAGAGCAATAGAAATGTGATAAACTGATGTTTAGAGCAACAGATGGGTACCTGTGCCCACGTGGACATCCATGTCAGCAAAACCAAGCATAAAAACCACTGTCCGAAACTATCTAGAAAGGAAAATAAAATGGCTTTCAAAGTTAGAAGAGTCGTCCTACCCAGTTCCACAGTTAAAGAAAGTAAGTTGAACTTCGAAAATAATCAAGAGAAAGGTCAAAACGACTTTTTCCTATAAAATAAGCCGCCAGCTAATGACAGGCTAACAAAAAGAAACAGGCTCAACTTTAGGCCGAAGCATAATAACGAACTGAGGAAAATGAGGCCCTGAGATTGGATAAAAAAGTAACTGAATTGATTATCGCTTTTATAACTTACTAATGAGACTCTTATTCTGCAATTAACACATGGGATGAGCTTTCTAAGGTTTATTGTTCTATTATTGGATCAGTATCCAAAAATAAAATGAACCCATTTAAGGGGCAACTCTTTCTTGGGCTCTTTTCCTTGTGTTTGTATGCAGTTCCAGACAAAAGATAATAAAAATGTACATTTGTGGACAATTCAGACAGTTGAAATATAGAACTCATTGGCACTTATACTTCTTTTGACAAATCATCCATCTAAATTCAAATCTGTTTGAGCCATGATATTGCTTATAATTATAAGAATAATTTGTTGTATGCCATTGCAAGCTCGCTTATTGTCGCAAGGCCGTCCTCAATTTAGGATCGGCTCGCTCATCCAGGATCATTTGGGTGTCACTTGTCGAAGCAAGGAACCAAATAGTACAAAAATTAATAAAACACGCAGAAAACATATAAAGAGAGATTTAATATTATTACGTACTTCTTGCTTCAGTTTTGAGTGCAGAAGCAAAATTTTGAAACCAAGTATGAAAGCGGAAGATAAAATATACAACTCGATGATACATATATACAATAAGCACATCAGCCCTAATGTGCTCATCCTTCATGAGTCGGTGAAACTGGAATCCACTCAAAGAACCACTCCCTAGGAGTTCACTCTCCCCACAAATGTTAGCACAACCAACAAGAGAATTATCAAGAGAAATGCCAGCAAAAACAAATAAGCCACAAACCTTGAGCAATTAATACTCAGCAAGACTGACCCCTAGCATACAAGATCATTGGTAGGGTTGCGATATAACTTGCCAAAAACAACATTAAGAGTTGATCCTATTTTCAGATTTTAGCCGAGTTAAAAGAGTTCATTAATAAGAGTAAACGTGTGTCATCAGATCTAATCAGGCATAGTTGCAATACAAATAATTTAGATAATCAAGTATGTTACACCCAGTTTTAGAGACCAAAACCGATATTATCTATATGCGTGCTAGGATAAAATTTTGACGCATACAGGACAATATATGTGATAAAATAAGCAATATCTTTGCACATTAAATTGGCGCCAATCGAATAAGAAATTGCAAAACTAACCAAACATTAAATTGATACATCAGAGTAGCGAAGCTTTGATTATACGTAGGCGTCCTTCATCTCCACAGGAAGTCGACCGGAAGACCACATGCCTAGTTTTTCTTAATCATCTTCATCTTTTTTAGCTCCTCATCTTCATTTACTGAGCAATATATGTTTTGTGGATAGCAAGTGTGAGTACACGTTGTACGTCTGTAGGAAAGAATGACATGATTGGTCAATGCAAGGAAGACTATAAAGCGGTTTGTAGTAATTAGTGATTAAGTTTAGATTAGCAACCTAATTACTAGGTGAATGGACAAACCCAATCCCAAACAGACCAACATTCCAAAGCAACATTCCAAACCGCCCAACTTATCACGTGAGGATCCAGGCCACTCACAACCGTGAGCACGGCTGTTATGACAGTTGTACACTCTACAGAGGTGGCACTAATTTACCCACAAGTCGTGATAACCCTTGTACGCCGTGATTGTGACTCACATTCATACTTCCTTAAGTGTGTGGCAAGGTTTCACAACGAGGCCTTTTCGAAGGGTCTTTTAGTACGTGCACGCCCGCTATGGTTTCACCAGAGGAGAACGACCTTCGGGCACCTGTCTTGGGACGATCTTCCAATGCCTACTCGTTAACGAGCGACTGTGGGGTACTATCCATAGAACGGCCCTCTGGTACCCGTTCTTTACCAAGGGCCCCCTCTTGCGTTGTACAGATCCAAAGATAGCTCATTTGCAACTATTCCCCACTCCGCCATTTGACTGGCACGTGACTGGAAGAGCATCTAATTAATCAGCCAAGCCTATCCCATTTTCAGTCTTGTGGTGGCACTGTTATCCTGGGTGGCCGCTCGCTCCACGATTGATTCCTTAGTGCCTAAGCAAGCATTCCATCAAACCCAATCCGTGCCAACAGCACCCACCACCGTTCTCACTAGCTTAGATCCCTTCCATTAACATCACCAGCATCCAAACCATCTCATCCGTAACCATCATCCAATCATATATGCACTGATATTAATTACCATAAGCATAAGCCCATCCCAATTAACACCGCAAACTAAGCAAGATCTACCAAATTTATACCCAAGTTTCAGGCGACAAGGATAACCAACAATTCTAGTAAACCCTATCATAGGAGTTCCCTCATATTGACTTGAGCATGCAATGAATTTATAGAATGTGAAAGAATAGGTGCAAGATGATCAAGGACACTTGCCTCAACAATGTTCTTGCTCTTTGATCATAGCGTTTGTGTTGAGGGTCAATACCAGTGATGACCGGTATTACCGGCCCTCCGACTGCTTTACGTATAAAGCAGCGAGCGACCTCCGTCTCGCCCGACCTCTATGCCACGACGCGCGTACAGTGGCTCGGGCCCACAGACAGGTCCGCCTCGCCCGACCCCCCCGACCGGGGTCGGATCATCCGCCACTCGACTCAGGCGCCCGACCTCACCATGACGGGGTCGGGAGCTCGTGCCAGAGTCCGCCTCGCCCGACCCCAGGGGTCGGGCGATCGCTCCCTCCCGACCCTCAGGGGTCGGGAGCGCCACCTACCGCAACAAAGGCGATTGGCACTGAGTGGTTGAGTGATAAAAGCTCAACGACTCCCGTGGCTACCGAAGCCCCCCGTACAAGTGGGCGGTAACCGCCCACGTCGCACAGTGAGGGCAATGCCGTCACTATGCGAACGACCCCCGTCAAAGCCCATCCCTTCTATCGGGACGGGACGGCCACGATTGACATTCTGACCAGGTATGGAAGCAACGGCGACTGGTCCTTCTCTCCTCCAACCCCTCGTCGGAGGACGCTCCACCATGCTGAAAAGACTTCCCTCGTTGACGGCTATCCCTGTGGCGCCACCGACCAGAGAAGCACCGTCATGTCTGCGACGTCATCCACAGCGGCCGGCACAGAGTCTGAGGCGTCAACAGCGCGGCCCACAGGACGCACGGCCATGCCATCGCCCACTCCCTCGCGCCGACCCTCTGTACGCCCACCTCCCTCCTTGCAGTATAAAAGGGGGAGGCGGGAGAACGACGCGGGCAAGCTGAACATTAGACCACACGTAGAACACCAGAGACTTGGGAGCTCGTCCCTCTCTCGCCCGTTTGTAACCCCCTACTACAAACCGTCGCGAGTAACACGAACAGCCTCATCGAACTGGACGTAGGGCACGTTGCCCGAACCAGTATAAATCCTTGTGTCCTCTCGCGAACCATCCGAACCAAAACACGCACTCCACGATACTAATTACTCGTCGGCCACAACGAACGCCGATAGTTTGGTCTTGAAGTCCGTATTTTTGAAACTTGAGTATTTATTCATGTATACTACCGACAAACAAATCTAGATTTACCATACAACGATAATGATAATTGAGAGTGATATATGATGCTGGATAAGAAGGGCTCAACAAATTGTTTTTCAAATAGCAAGGAATACTCGGTATTGCGACGACGGTGGAGACAGGATGATGATGACGATCAAGGTATGCAACGTCAACGTCCTTAAGTATTTTGTGAAACAAGGTGAGCACTGTGTAGAGGATGTAAATTCATGGTAGAGATATGAGTGGTTTGTTTGGATGTTCCCGGGTGATGAGGACATCGACTCCAACACGGGTTCAACTCCACCTGCGCCTACACCAAATCAAGCCGCGCCTCTACCTCAAGCTGCGACCGAGTCGGATGCAACTCCAGCCGTGACAGCATTGGACTCTATTTCAATCCCAGCAGCGACTCCATATAAGGGGCCTCTCACTCGGGCCCGGGCAAGAGAGCTCAACTTTGTGACGCTATTAAGGAACGACGGGCCTGGAGAATAGTCGGCCCAACTAAAGGCCTACACGTGGACGCCCTAGGGTTTGCCTCCACCAGGGAGCTGCGCCTTCCCCCCCCCCCCCCCCACCTTACTTAGTCAAGGGCTGCGCCCCTTTTGTTCTCCGAGTTTTGTTTAATTGATAGCTTTAGCTACAGCCGTCGCACGCATTATAGCGCTGCCACGTGTATTCAGGACTCCACCTTCGAGTAATACATCAGATTGCTTGCCTCTTTTTCTTGCTCGTTCTTCGATTGCGTGCAGGAAACGATCTTCGTGATCAGGCTGATCTTGCACCCGCGAGGTCGGTAACCATCGGAAGTTGGTTCAGCGATTGCATTGGCGCTTCGGGCTTGCTCGTCGTAGTCGGATCGTGAGGGTCTACTTCCACCAGATCGAATTTATCTCCACTCACCGAAAGATCGGGCACTCCAGTTCTATCAAGTGGTATCAGATTCCAGTGTTTCTCGGTGAGTTTATCGTGTGTTCTTCGTCCATCCTAGTCCACATAAACCACAACAAACAAAAAAAAAAAATTTCAGGTTAGATCTGTTATCCCAGCACCCTTTGCGCCTGCACTTTCATTCAATAATCTACATTGTTGAGTTTGTGTGCTTATGCGTTCAATTGTTGCTGGTTACTCGTGTTTTTGTTTATCTCCATCTGTTCTAGCCGCCACAAACCGTAGCCGCCACAAACCCTAGCCGCCACAAACCCTACCCTGCCCACCAACCCCTAGCCTCCCCCTCGCAACCGTAACCGCCACAACCCCTAACCGCCACAAACCCTACCCCACCCCCCCCCCCCACGCGCAGGTCCCACGCGCCCACAATTTGCCGCGTCAATAGTTGAGTTTCCCACGGTTACGTTTCTGTTTTGCTGCCGTGACAGTCCAATCAAAAAAAAAAAAAAAAACAACAAAAGAGAAAGGAGCACGCAAGTGTGCCATCAAAAAAAAAAAAAAAAAAAGAAAAAGAAAACCGAATAGCAGAAGTTTGCCAACCGATCTCCAACAAAAAAGTGAATCTTGGGTCACTGCAGTTTCGTACAGTGATTAGTTTCGACCTTACTAGAGAGAGAGAGAGAGAGAGTGCATATGGTGACTTGTTTCGTTTACTTTCCCTTGTTCATATAATCCGTTTTGGGCACTACGCCGCGGGTTGTTTTTTTTCACCTAGCTTGCACTCGCTTCCAACAGCATATTTACCCTTTTACCCCTGTCTTCCCTACAACCCTACCTCCCTCTCGCACTTGTTTCCAGCAGCGTTCATACGTGTTTCGCACTCTTATTCAACTTTGCAATTATTGTTTGATCGTGCTAACCCTTGTCTTGAGTGCAGCCTACCCAGAACTACACATATTTCTACTACGAGCAGGTCTTGTTCCGCCTGGCAATCGCTCCTCCAATCTTTCACAGGTACTACCCGTTGGTTGTGGATCGCCACTGTGTGCTTGGTAAGAACGGGTAAGAACTTGATAAGAGCGTTGTTTTGAGCGATTTCCCCCCACCATACACCTGCTATCGTAGTGTCCTCTCCGTTGCTGTTTCGTGTTTGCACTAACAATGGCAGGAGATGACGCCAAGACGGACACTACACTGCAGGACGTGCACGCGCACGTCGAAGGCCTTGCCGGCGACATCAAGACGCTGCATGAACGGCTGGATTCCACGGTTGCTTCATCGACCGAGCGTTTCGACCAGATCGACCTCGCTCAAACGGCCGCCCACGCCACCCTCGAGACGATCATGACTCGTCTTGAGACCTTGACCACGCAGCTAACGGAGTTGCAGCAGGCGCGCGACTATGGCGGTGATACGGAACTGGACGATGGTGGTCGCCGCGGTCGTGCACGCAGGGTACGTGTCCCACCTCCTGATTCCTTTGCTAAGATCAAATTTCGCATTCCATCCTTTAATGGCAAATATGATCCTGCTGCTTATCTTGATTGGGAATTAGAGGTCGAACAGAAATTTTCATGCCATGATATTCCTGCTCATCTACAAGTTAAGGCTGCTATTAGTGAATTTACTGATTTTGCTTTAATTTGGTGGCGTGAATATAAACAAAAGTTTCCTGATAACACTCCCACCACTTGGGATGAACTAAAAACTGCCATGCGTCACAGATTTGTTCCTTCTTATTATGCCCGTGACTTGCTCAACCAAATGCAACGATTTCAGCAAGGTTCCCAAACTGTTGAGGAATATTACCAAGCGTTACAAAAGGGCATGATTCGTTGTGGTTTAGTTGAGCAGGAGGACGCTGCTATGGCACGTTTTAGGGGTGGTTTGAATCGTGAAATTCAGGACATCCTTGATTACAAGGAATATGATGATATGACCACTTTGTTTGAATTTGCTTGCAAAGCTGAACGTGAAGTGCAGGGACGGCGATCGTCGACACGCGCTAACTCTTTTGCAGGACGCGGCCAAGCTTCCACCCCAGCCCCCCGCCCGACGTCCTCCACGTCGTCCTCCACGCCGCGCGAGCGTGCGCCGTCCACTTCAAGCGCATCACCACGCGAGCAGCCGGCCAAGCCGACAGCACCTCCGGCCCACGGTGCCTCTCCTTCCACAGGGCGCACTCGGGACATTCAGTGCCATCGTTGCAAAGGTTACGGTCATGTGATTCGAGACTGCCCCAACAAGCGTACCTTGCTGATCCGTGACAATGGTGAGTACTCTTCCGCTAGTGATACTGAGGAGACTAGACATGCTATGCTTTCCTCTGACCATGCAGATCATACGGAGGTTCACGTTGATTCCAGCGCCGCCGATAGGTATGAGAGTCTTGTTGTGCAGCGTGTTCTCAGTACACAGGTTTCCCAGCACGAGCAAAATCAGCGACACACCATCTTCCATACCAAGGGCGTTGTACAAGAACGGGCGATTCGAATCATCATAGACGGTGGCAGCTGCAACAATTTGGCCAGTGCAGCCTTGGTGGAGCAATTATCATTACCCACCCGACATCACCCACATCCATATCACATTCAGTGGCTTAATGATGGCGGCAAAATTAAGGTAACACGCTCGGTACGTGTCCTCTTTTCTTTGGGCGCTTATTCTGATTATGTTGATTGTGATGTTGTCCCTATGGAAGCATGTTCGTTGTTACTTGGTCGTCCTTGGCAATATGATACTGATTGTGTGCATCATGGTCGTTCGAATCATTATTCACTCATGTTTAAGAAAAAAAAATAATTATTCATCCCATGACCCCGGAACAAATTCTAAAAGATGACATGGCTAGGGCGGCTAAGACAGCAAAGTCTCACACATCACCTCCACTTGCTCCTGCTAACTCTGAAATCAAGTTGCATACCCCTGTTTTACTTGCTACACGTGCTGATTTTGCTGAGCTACATGATGATAACCTGCCTTGCTATGCACTTGTTTGCTCCCGCATGTTTGTTTCACTTCATGAGGCACCATCCTCGGATATTCCCCCTGCTGTTGCTAACCTTTTGCAGGACTATGCCGATGTTTTTCCCAAGGATTTGCCACCGGGTCTTCCTCCTATCCGTGGCATTGAACATCAGATTGATCTCATCCCCGGCGCGCCGCTTCCAAACCGCGCCCCGTACCGCACTAATCCAGATGAGACGAAGGAGATCCAGCGCCAGGTGCAAGCGCTGCTTGATAAGGGTTACATTCGTGAGTCTCTCAGTCCTTGCTCGGTTCCTGTTTTGCTTGTCCCTAAGAAAGATGGCTCCTGGCGTATGTGTGTAGATTGTCGTGCAATTAATAACATCACCATTCGTTATCGATATCCTATACCACGCCTTGATGACATGCTTGATGAGCTTAGTGGTGCCATTATATTTTCTAAAGTTGATTTGCGAAGTGGGTACCATCAGATTAGGATGAAACTGGGAGATGAATGGAAAACTGCTTTTAAAACCAAATTTGGCTTATATGAATGGTTGGTTATGCCGTTTGGTTTGTCTAATGCTCCCAGCACTTTCATGCGCTTAATGAATGAAGTTCTTAGGCCATTCATAGGACTGTTTGTTGTTGTTTACTTTGATGATATTCTTATTTACAGCAAGTCTATGGATGAGCATTTAGAACATATGCGTGCTGTTTTTGATGCTTTGCGTGCTGCTCGCTTGTTCGGTAACTTGGAAAAATGCACCTTTTGCACGCAACGCGTCTCTTTTCTTGGCTATGTTGTTACTCCACAGGGAATTGAGGTGGATAGCAGCAAGGTGGATGCCATTCAGGGCTGGCCTACACCGACGACGGTCACGCAGGTTCGGAGTTTCCTTGGCCTCGCCGGGTTCTACCGAAGGTTTGTGCGTGATTTCAGCTCCATTGCTGCCCCGTTGCATGAGCTCACAAAGAAAGGTGTTTCCTTTGCTTGGGATGCACCACAGGAAGATGCATTCAACACTTTGAAGGACAGGTTAACTCATGCTCCTCTTTTACAATTGCCTGATTTCAATAAAGTGTTTGAATTAGAATGTGATGCTAGTGGCATAGGTTTAGGTGCTGTTTTACTTCAAGATCGTAAACCTGTTGCTTACTTTAGTGAGAAATTGAGCGGTGCTGCCCTGAACTATTCAACTTATGATAAGGAGTTATATGCTTTAGTGCGCACTTTGCAAACATGGCAGCATTACTTGTGGCCTCGCGAATTTATTATTCATTCTGATCATGAGGCTTTGAAACACATTCGTACCCAAACTAATCTGAACCGTAGACATGCTAAATGGGTAGAATTTATTGAGTCCTTTCCCTACATCATTAAACACAAGAACGGGAAGGAAAATGTCATTGCTGATGCTTTGTCTCGTCGCTATACCATGCTGTCCCAATTAGATTTTAAAATCTTTGGTTTGCAAACATTGAAAGATCAATATGTGGATGATGCTGATTTTCATGATATTATTTCACATTGTAAGGATGGCAAGCCATGGGGCAAGTTTCATATACAGGATGGGTTCCTGTTTCGTGCTAACAAGCTGTGCATTCCAGCTGGTTCGGTTCGTTTGTTATTGTTGCAGGAAGCTCATGGAGGGGGTCTCATGGGTCACTTCGGTGTTTTCAAAACACAAGAATTGCTGGCTGACCACTTCTACTGGCCTCGGATGCGTCGTGACGTCGAGCGCTTCGTTGCTCGCTGTCCTACGTGCCAAAAAGCTAAGTCTCGTTTAGGTAACCATGGTTTGTATCTGCCTCTCCCTGTTCCTTCTGCTCCTTGGCATGATATTTCGATGGATTTTGTTTTGGGATTGCCTCGCACTAAGAAGGGGAGGGACAGCATCTTTGTCGTTGTTGATAGGTTCTCTAAAATGGCTCATTTTATACCTTGTCATAAAACTGATGATGCAACCATGATTGCTGATTTGTTCTTTAGAGAGATTGTTCGCTTGCATGGAATTCCTAAAACAATTGTCTCTGATCGTGATGCTAAGTTTCTTAGTCATTTTTGGCGTTGTCTTTGGAATAAACTAGGCACTAAGTTACTTTTTAGCACCACTTGTCATCCTCAAACTGATGGGCAAACTGAGGTCGTGAATCGCACTTTGTCTACCATGCTTAGGGCTGTTTTGGATAAAAAATTTGAGGCTTTGGGAAGATTGTTTACCTCATGTTGAATTTGCTTATAACCGTGCTACACATGCTTCCACTAAGATGTGTCCTTTTGAGGTTGTTTATGGGTATGTTCCTCGGGCGCCTATTGACTTGTTTTCACTGGATACTGAGGATGATCCCCATGTTGATGCACTTGCTCATATTGATCTCATGAAACATTTGCATGACGTGACACAACAAAACATTGCTGCTGCTACTGCTAGATATCAAATTGCTGGTAGTAAAGGGCGCAAGCATGTTACTTTTGAGCCTGGTGATTTGGTTTGGTTGCACTTGCGTAAGGATAGGTTTCCTGCTTTGCGCCGCTCTAAATTGATGCCTCGTGCTGCTGGTCCTTTTAAAGTGCTAACCAAGATCAATGATAATGCTTATGTTCTTGACCTGCCTGCGGAGTTTGGTGTTTCCACTAGTTTTAATGTTGCAGATTTGAAACCGTATGCGGGCGAGGATGAGGAGCTGCCGTCGAGGACGACTTCAGTTCAAGAAGGGGAGGATGATGAGGACATCGACTCCAACACGGGTTCAACTCCACCTGCGCCTACACCAAATCAAGCCGCGCCTCTACCTCAAGCTGCGACCGAGTCGGATGCAACTCCAGCCGTGACAGCATTGGACTCTATTTCAATCCCAGCAGCGACTCCATATAAGGGGCCTCTCACTCGGGCCCGGGCAAGAGAGCTCAACTTTGTGACGCTATTAAGGAACGACGGGCCTGGAGAATAGTCGGCCCAACTAAAGGCCTACACGTGGACGCCCTAGGGTTTGCCTCCACCAGGGAGCTGCGCCTTCCCCCCCCCCCACCTTACTTAGTCAAGGGCTGCGCCCCTTTTGTTCTCCGAGTTTTGTTTAATTGATAGCTTTAGCTACAGCCGTCGCACGCATTATAGCGCTGCCACGTGTATTCAGGACTCCACCTTCGAGTAATACATCAGATTGCTTGCCTCTTTTTCTTGCTCGTTCTTCGATTGCGTGCAGGAAACGATCTTCGTGATCAGGCTGATCTTGCACCCGCGAGGTCGGTAACCATCGGAAGTTGGTTCAGCGATTGCATTGGCGCTTCGGGCTTGCTCGTCGTAGTCGGATCGTGAGGGTCTACTTCCACCAGATCGAATTTATCTCCACTCACCGAAAGATCGGGCACTCCAGTTCTATCACCGGGTAAAACGGTTAAACAATGACGAATGTACAAGGTATGGTTTCTGTCGAGGTTCGTTACCGTCGACTAGTGAATTTATCGTGGGGGGTGTGTTTTGAGGCTTGTGTGCTTTTTTAGCTTGATCGACCTGAAGATTTGTACCCTTGAGGGCCTGAAAGCCGTCGAAGACTTCCCTCCCCTTTTATACGGTGACGTGAGGAGGGTTGGCTCCGTGGGATTGACAGTAGCCGTACTCCGGTTAGACCGAGCCATAATGGGCGACGCCTTTGGTGCGATCGTGTCATTCCTGTTTGACGGTGTGGCCCGTGCCGTCGCTCGTTGGAGTCCCGTCCGTATGGAGAAATTCCACTGTAGCCTCTGGCGTGATGACGCCGTAGTGATGGCCGTCGCTCCGGGACGTCCCATTGCACAGGGGCGATGAGTCTCTGACAGGGGCTGTTGGAGTGACGCCCATCCCGTGGACGGTGCACGTCGTGCGCATTTAACGTCCACTTGCCCGGGTTGGCGGGCGGCTCTACCTGTCAGCGGGCATGGGAGTGTCAGGTATTTATTTCCCAACCGTCGCCGTCCGTCCTACTCGTGGAGTAGTAAGCAATTTGCCCGACCCTAGGGTCGGGCGAGGTGGAGACGCGTTCTCTCGATCCCTATAGGGACGGGGTCGAGCGCGCCGTCCGAGCGGGGAGGATCCGACCCCTCCTCGAAGGGGTCGGGCGAGGCGGAGACCGCCTGTTGACTCGGCCCGTAGCGCGGCACACGGTACGGAGGCTGATTTAGGCGGGGATTATTTATACCTTGATCACGTCATTATGGTCGAGGGTCATTAAGGTTAATTACCTCTGGTATTGACCCTCAACAGTAGCCCTCGAGTGAGGCCTGATCTCCTCATGAGAGGGAGTCTGGAGTCACTCACATCGGGAGTGGTAAACTCATGATGGTAGGCTTGTGTCGAGCCTGTCGAGTTTACGTGTTCTGCGATCCCGTAAAAGATCTCTTTTTGCGATTCCGTTCCCGAGACTCCCGCTCGTTGCGGTGGTCTGATTGTGGATACGGTTCGACTTGTTTCGTTCCTCCAGCGCGTCTGTCCGCCAGACGAGGAGGTCGAGCCGGCCCACGTTTTACCACCGAGGCCGAAGCGTGACGCTCGCCGAGCTGCTAACGGGAGAGTTCGAGTGAAGCCCGGGCTCCTTTCGAGGGGAGCTCCGATGGACCAGCTGGTGGTCGACCTCAATATTCCTGGTTGCCGTCCCAATCTGGTACCCGTATGTCGTTCGCTAGGCTCCGAGGGCTCGCTGCCTTTCTGCGGTGAAATACCCATGGGTTGGCGTGAACCGGGACTCAAACACGGACGGAGATGCCCTCGACGCTAGCGCGCCAGGGTGTTGGCCGCTAGCGGGCCCATCTCTATCCACCCCTCACTCTATTTGCGCCCTGAGCGGCTGTCGAACCCGTTCGTGGGGCCAGCCTTCAAACTCTTTGGGCCGTCGGGGCATTTTTCAGTCCAAACCCCTGCCTGCCAAAATTTATTTCGTGGCAGCGGCGCAGCAGAGGCGCCTGCCGCGACGGGACGTGCGGCGGGGATGTTAGTCTTCGTGGGTCATGAGTACAAACGCGCGTGCGCTCGACCCTGCCTGACGGACGGCCGCGTGGGTCCCTTCTGCAGTGACTGGCGGTAGGCGCCGCGCGGGCGGGAGTAAATACTGCTCCGCGCGAGGCGGTAGCGTGGGTCCCGCTTGCTGTGACAGAGGGAAATTGCCAGGCGGGCGGGAAGCTTCCCGCGCCGCTCGTGGCGTTCGAGAGGTCCCGTTGGCAGCGAATGAGGTGAGAGGAAGTCGAAGCGACGAAGTTGCGCTCGCGCGGGGCGGACTGGTTAGGCGGGTCCCACCTACAGCGATTTAGGAGCGATTTCCAGAGGGCGGGATATTTCCCGCGCTGCGTGAGGTGGTTCCGTGGGCCCAGCTGCAGTGAGCGGTACGAGAGGAGACTGGGAAGGCGAAGAGGCGCCCGTGTCGGGCGGGATGACCAGGCGGGACCCATTGGCGGTGAGAGGAACGCCAGACGGGTGAAAGGTATAAATACGCACCTTGCGTGCCCGATCGCTGCATTCGTCACTCGCGTCTTTTTTCGCCTTCTGCGCCATTTCGTCTTCCTTTGCTCCTTCGCTTTTCGTTCTTCCGTGCTTGCGCATTCCTTCCTTGAGCTTTTCTCGTTCCTCTCCAACCTCGTGCTAGTCTCCATGGCTTCTTGGTTGAGGTCCGACATTCGGAGAGCGCGCCTCGAGGGCCTGGTCAGTCGTGGCCTCCTCGTTGCCCGGACGGAGGCAAGGGAGTGGCTGCTCCCGGGTAACGAGGAGGTGCTCGCGCCGCCGGATGGTTATGTGGTGTCCTTCGCCCATTTCCATGAGCGCGGACTGGGAGTCCCCGCGCACTCCTTCTTGCGGGGGCTCCTTCACTACTATGGCCTTGAGCTGCAGCACCTCAATCCCAACGGGATGCTACACATCGTCACGTTCGTGGCATTGTGCGAGGGCTATTTGGGGATCGCCCCCCACTTTGATCTGTGGCGGTACTTTTTCTCCGTCTCGCTCCAGACGAAGGAAGGGCCCCATCACCCCATCGGCTGCGCCAGCATCCACCTCCGCGGGGATCGCGCCGGCTCCTACATCCCTCTGCGGTTGTGGAGCTCTCACAGGGGCTGGCACGGGCAGTGGTTCTACCTTAAGAACGACGCTGCCGGGCCCCTGCCTGAGTTTACCGGGTGCACGTTTGACACGGCGCCCGAGGTGTGGAAGTGGGGACCGCCGGCCAAGGAGCGAAGCGGCTGGATGAGGTCCTCGATGCCGTGCGGCAGCTGCGGGCCCGAAGGGTGCGCGGCGTCGGGGTCATCGCCGCGTTCCACGCCCGGCGCGTGCTGCCGCTGATGGCGCGGCGGCTCCGGCTCTGGGAGATGGCCCCCGGCTCGGATTTCTCCGGGTCGGTGATGTCGGCTGAGCCGATCTCGGAGCTGGAGTTGAAGCAGCGGCTCCGGGAGTCCCTCGCCGCCGAGGACCTCGAGGATCCGGTGGATGACCACCCGCCGATGCGCCCCACTGAGGGGAGCTCTCTCTTGGTAAGTGTGACTTCTACCTTGTCGTACCTCTCAGCTTCCCTCTTCCGGTTCTGACTGTTTTTTTTTCTTTTGGCTGGCAACAGAGGAGGGAGCTCGCGATCCGGCCCTCTCGCCCCCCGGTGCCTGAGGACGCGGCCATCCGGGAGGCCAACCGCTTGGCCGCCGAGGAGCACAAGCGGAAGAAGGACGCCCGGAAGGCCAAGCGGGCTCTCAAGCTCCAAGCCAAGCTGGCCCGGGGTCGGCGTAGGCAGGGGTCGGACGACGACGACGACGACGATGAGGACGAGGAGGAGGAGGAGGAAGAGGAGGAGGAGGTCGTGGAGATCCCTCCCCTCCCCTCGAGGCAGGAGTTGGCACACGCACGCCAACGGGGGCCCGGGCCGAAGCCTCGGGGGTCGGAGGCTCGGGGCTCAGAGGCGGCACCGCCTCCGTCGACGACGTTCCCAGTGGGGCGGTCGGCCCTCGAAGAGGAGGCGCCCACACAGAAGGACGTTCGCGCTCGCCCCGAGCCGGCGCGGTCGGGTCCGTCGGCCTCTGGGCAGGCATCAGTCGGGGTGGCCGGCCCAGGGGTCAGCGAGAAGCGGCCGGCGGCGGAGCAAGGGGGGTCGACCCCGAAGCGTCGCCGTACCTCGCGAGGGTAAGTACGTCGCATGGTGCATTTTTCTCCTTCTGCTCGTACTTAATGTCTTGTCTTTTGCAGTTTAACGGCGGGGGGAGGGTCGCTCCTGGTGGCGCCGCGGAAGGCTCTGGCGGGACGGTGGCCCGAGCGCGCTCCGAACGACGCCGGGGGCGAGGCTTCGGAGCCCCCGCGCCCGCCGACGGCGGCGGCGGAAGGACCGGAGGCCCCCTGGTCGTCTCTCCGGGCCCGTCGGGAGCGGCGGCGGCTGCCAATCTGCAAACAAAGGAGGTGGTGACAGCCGTCCCTCCGGAGGCATCGTCAATGGAGGCGGTGGCGGCGGAGAAGCGGGTGGGGGCCCCGGCGCCCGGGCCGAAGCTTCCCGTTTTGGGCCTCCTACGGCGGAGGAGGCGGTGGCGTCGGGCGTCGCCGCGGAGGAGGGCGCCGCTGAAGCGCCGACGGCAGTACCGGCGACTCTGCCGGCTGCGGGGCCGGTGGAGGGAGGTGCCCCAGGCTCCGGGAGCGCAGGGCGGGGCACGGAGGGAGCCTTGTCCGCATTGGACTCGGTCGCGGCTTTCCTCCGTGGCCAACTTATCGACGAGGAGCAGCTCGTCGCCGCGCGTCGAGCGACGGCGGACGCCCTCGCCCGGGAGAAGGCCATGGAGGATCGGCTCCGCGCCGAGGGAGAGGAGGCGCGGCGGGCTTACGGCGCTCTGACCGCCCTCGCGGTGCAACAGGCCTGCCAGCTAGAGGCGGCGGCGGCCGCTTTGGAGGAGGAGACCAAGGCCAGGCTCGAGGCTGAGGAGGTGACTGCTTCCTTGGCCGAGGAGGTGGCCCGGAGTGACGTCGAGCTCAAGGAGCTTCGCGTCGGCACGTCGGGTTAGGTCGCGGGCTAACTGTTGTACTGTTTGTTTTGCAGTTCTGACCGCGAAGCTGGAGGCGGGAGCGAAGGAGCTGTTGTCGCTCCGGAAGGAGCTGAAGGGCGAGGCCAAGGAACACGGGACCCTCCGAGCCGCTGTCCGCGCGGCCCTCGTTGACCTCGGGGTGGCCGAGGAGGTTGGGTCGAGCTCGCTTGCTCCCCAAGTTCCCCGGCTCATCACTCGGGCGCGGGCCATGGCGGAGGATGGGATCTACCGGGGAGTGCACCGGGCGTTCGCCGTTGCCCGGTCGCACTATATCAACATCGGCCTCGACTACATGAGCGAGGGTTTTGCCCCCGGTTACACCGACGCTGAGCTGGACGCCATCGAAGCGGAGGTGGCCCCCTTCGTGCGGGAGCTGGCTGCAACCACGGCGGAAGAAGAGGCAGGAGAGTGCCGCCTCCCCCTCCGGCAGAATAGGAGTTAGAGTAGTTTTAGTTTGTACCTAGGACGACCGAGGCAAAAAGTGCCCGACCCTTTTGTAAATCAGACGAAATGAAATGAACATTTTCTGACTACGGAAGGTGTCTCTAAGTATTTTTTGTGAAGGTGTTGCTTCAGAGTCGCGAGGGTGTTCGACCCCTTTTTCCTTGTTTTCGATCCTCAGGAGTCTTAGGCCACGGGCGGTTCCGACGTTCCGTCTAGCTGGTGAGCGCCGTTGCCGTAACCTTCGGGGGTCGTAGGCGTTGCGCAGTCCGACCAACTAGACTTCAAGTCTTCTTCCACTCGCGACTTTCCCTTCTAAGATTCGAACGTAGGACGAGGGGTCGAGACCCTTGAAGAGGGTAAAGTTTCGTTACCCTTTCCTCGAAATTTTGCAAGCGAAATGGCAAAATTTTAACAAGTGTCAAGGTGTGAGCGCGATGCGCACCTTGCAGGTGTAGCCCCCGAGCGGGGTCCGACTCCCGCGTGACGGGGGTCGGGCGCCGCTTAGCAGAACGGCGAAATTTTAACGAGTGCTCGGGGTGCGCGTTCGGTACGCGCACCCTGAGGGTGTAGCCCCCGAGCGGGGTCCGACTCCCGTGTGACGGGAATCGGGCGCCGCTTATCTCGGTCGGCTAGGGATGAAACTACTACGAGTTTTAAGCCCTTCGTTAAAACTTTTGCAATCGAGACGGCAAAAATTTTAATAAGTGTCAAGGTGCGCGCGTGATGCGCACCTTGCAGGTGTAGCCCCCGAGCGGGGTCTGACTCCCGCGTGACGGGGGTCGGGCGCCGCTTATCTCGGTGGCGAGGAATAATAAGACTACTACGAGTTCTAACGATAGAAGCGACGTAGCTGTTCGATGTTCCAGGCGTTGGTGAGTTCTTGTCCGTCCGTCGTCTGCAACTTGTAGGAGCCGGGTCGGAGGACTTTGGAGACGATGAAGGGCCCTTCCCATGGAGGCGACAGCTTGTGGCGGTCCTTGCTGCTCTGAACACACCGAAGGACGAGGTCGCCGACATCGAACGCCCTTTCCCGCACATAGCGGGCGTGGTAACGCCGCAGCGCCTGCTCGTATTTTGCCAATCGCAGGAGCGCTACGTCTTGCGCCTCGTCGAGCTGATCCATGGCGTCTTTGAGGGACATCTGGTTGCCTTCTTCGTCGTAGGCCCTGGTCCTCGGGGCTCCATAGTCGAGGTCAGTTGGTAGCACGGCTTCGGAGCTATACACCATGAAGAAAGGGGTGAACCCTGTCGCCCGACTCGGGGTCGTGCGCAAACTCCATAGCACAGCGGGGAGCTCGGCTGCCCATCGCCCGCTGAATTGCTTCAGTCGACGCTAGATTCGTGGCTTCAGACCATGTAGGATCAGGCCATTCGCGCGCTCGACCTGCCCGTTCGTGCGGGGGTGCGCCACGGCCGCCCAATCTACTCGGATGTGGTAGTCGTCGCAGAATTTAAGGAATCGCTTCCCTGTGAACTGCGTACCATTATCCGTGATGATGGAGTTTGGGATCCCGAAGCGGTGGATTATGTCGAGGAAGAACTCGACTGCTTCTTCTGGTCGGATCCTTGTGATTGGCCGGGCTTCAACCCACTTGGTGAAGTTGTCGACAGCTACCAAGAGGTGGGTGTAGCCCCCGGGTGCCTTCTTGAGTGGCCCGACCAGGTCCAATCCCCAGACCGCGAATGGCCATGTGATGGGGATGGACTGTAGCGCTTCGGCAGATGGGTCTGCCGAGCGTAGAACTGGCAACCTTCGCACGTATGAACGATATGCGCGGCATCGTTGACGGCGGTCGGCTAGTAGAATCCCTATCGGAATGCGTTTTCGACGAGGGTTTTGTGTGCGGCGTGGTGACCGTAGACCCCTCCGTGAATGTCTCGCAGCAGCATCTTTCCTTGCTCGATGGGGATGCAACGCTGCAAGATTCTGGTGAGGCTCCTCTTGTAGAGTTCTCCATCGATGACGGTGAAGGATTTGGCGCGTCGTGCGATGCGTCGGGCCTCTGTCTTGTCGGTGGGGAGTTCTCCTTTGAGGAGTCGGTCGAGATACGGTGTCCTCCAATCGTCTGGAGGGCTTGTATCGGGTGCGGATGCCTCGTCGATTTCCATGACGCTAGGGTCGAGAGGCGTCGTGGTCGGTCCGTCCCCTTGCGCCTAGAGCGGCTCGGTGCCGACCCCTGGCGTGTCTTGGGGTCGGATTGATGGTCGGCTCTGTTCGTGGGCGAAGACCCCTGGCGGGATCTGTTCGCGCCCGGCCGCCATCTTCGCCAAGGAGTCGGCTTCTTCGTTTTGCCGCCTTGGGATGTGCCTAAGCTCGAGGCCATGGAACTTATGTTCCAGCTTGCGGACCTCCTTGCAATAGGCATCCATGGTCTCGTTGTGGCAGGTGGTCTCCTTCATAACTTGGCCAACGACGAGTTGGGAATCGCCCCGAACTTCGAGTCGTCGGATTCCCAATTCGTTGGCGATCTTGAGCCCGTTGACGACCGCCTCGTACTCGGCCACGTTATTGGACGCGGGGAATGAAAGGCGGATCGCGTACTTCATGTGCACCCCTAAGGGGGAGACGAAGACGAGTCCAACCCCTGCTCCCTTTCGCATTAGTGAACCGTCGAAGTACATCACCCAATACTCCTGGTCGACAGGAGCCGTGGGTAATTGTACTTCTGTCCATTCCGCTATGAAGTCAGCCAAGGATTGAGACTTGATCGCCGTTTGGGGGGCGTATGTAATGCCCTCGCCCATTAGCTCGAGCGCCCACTTTGCGGCTTTACCCGTCGCGTCGCGGTTCTCGACGACTTCGCGCAGTGGGAAGGAGCTGACGACGGTTACCGGATGAGACTCGAAGTAGTGTCGGACCTTCCTTTTGGCGAGGACAACACCGTAGAGGATCTTCAAGATCTGAAGATATCGGGTCTTTGTTTCCGACAGGACTTCGCTCACGTAGTAGACCGGTCGCTAGACTTTGAGGACATGGCCTTCTTCCGTCCGCTCTACAACAAGGGCGACGCTGACGACCTGGGTCGTCGCGGCGATGTAGAGGAGGAGAGGCTCCTTGGGGGTCGGAGGCACCAAGACTGGGGGCTTCGACAGGATGACTTTCATCCTGTCGAGTGTGTCCTGTGCCTCTGGTGTCCATTGAAATCGCTCGGATTTCTTCAGGAGCTGGTAGAGAGGGTGCACGCATTCTCCAAGACGCGAGATAAAACGGCTCAACGCCGCCAAGCATCCGGTTACACGCTGCACTCCCTTCAAATTTTGAATCGGGCCCATTCGGTTGATGGCCTCGATTTTCTCCAGATTGGCTTCGATGCCACGCTCGGAGACGATGAATCCGAGCAACATTCCCCTCGGAACCCCGAAGACACACTTTTCAGGGTTGAGTTTGATGTCGTTCGCTTGGAGTTTCGCGAAGGTCCGCTCCAGGTCGGTGATGAGCTGGTCGGTCTTCTTGGATTTGACGACGATGTCGTCGACGTATGCTTCGACGATGTCTCCGATGAGTTCGTCGAAGCATCTGATCATGCAGCGCTGGTAGGTTGCGCCTGCATTCTTGAGTCCGAACGGCATCGTGACGTAGCAGTACGACCCGAACGGAGTGATGAAGGATGTCGCGATTTGATCGGATTCCTTCATACGGATCTGATGGTACCCGGAATACGTATCAAGGAAGCACAGGGCTTCACACCCTGAGGTGGAATCGACTATCTGGTCTATGCGTGGCAAAGGAAAAGGATCCTTTGGACACGCTTTGTTGAGACTGGTATAGTCAACACACATTCTCCATTTCCCGTTCTTTTTTCATACAAGGACGGGATTGGCTAACTATTCAGGGTGGTATACTTCCTTGATGAAACCGGCTACCAGCAGTTTGGCTATCTCCTCTCCGATGGCTCTGCGCTTCTCCTCGTCGAAGCGGCGCAGTCGTTGCTTCACCGGCCGGGAGTCCGGCTTGATATGCAAGGAGTGCTCGGCGACTTCCCTCGGAATGCCTGGCATGTCCGAGGGTCTCCACGCGAAGATGTCGATGTTCGCGCGGAGGAAGTCGACGAGCACGCTTTCCTATTTGGCGAAGAGGGACGTTCCGATCTTGACCACCTTCTCGGGGGCGTTGACGGGGTCGAGCTAGATCTCTTTGGTGCCCTCGACGGGCTTGAAGGATCCGGCGCTGCGGTTGGAGTCGGGGGCGTCTTCAGTGATCTGCTGTCGGATGATAGCGAGCTCCTCTGTAGACGTGATGGTGGCGGAGGCGAGCTCGCCGCTCTCCATCTCGCATTAGTAGGCGCGCCGGAAGGAGGCGCCTACCGTGATGACCCCCTTCGGCCCAGGCATCTTGAGCTTCAGGTAGGTGTAGTTGGGGATGGCCATAAACTTCGCGTAGCACGGCCTACCCAAGATGGCGTGGTACGACCCGTGGAACCCGACTACTTCGAATGTGAGGGTCTCCGTTCGAAAGTTGGTCGGGGTCCCGAACGTGACGGGCAGGTCGATCTGCCCGAGCGGGACGGCTTGCTTCCCCGGGACGACGCCGTGGAATGGGGCTCCGGTCGGTCGGATGAGCGACCGATCGACGCCCATGGCGTCGAGCGTTTCTGCGTAGAGGATGTTGAGGCCACTGCCTCCGTCCATGAGACCTTGGTGAGACGCTTCTTGCCAATGATGGGGTCGACTACCAGTGGGTATCGCCCCGGTCGGGGAACATGGCTGGGATGGTCGGATCGATCAAATGTGATCGGGGCCTCCGACCACCGGAGAAAGGCTGGTGTCGCGGGCTCGGCCGCGAACACCTCGCGACGCTCGACCTTCGCACGGCGCTTTCCTCCGTGCGCCTCTGGACCTGCGAAGATCATAAGGCAACCGTCGAGCTCGGGAAAGCCGTCGTTGCCTTCGCTGGCGTCGCCTCCGCCATCTGCTCCCTCGGGGGCTTGTCGGGGCTTGCCTCTCGGCTTGCCCTTCGGAGGTCCCTGGTTTAGGAACCGCTTCAGGAGCGAGCATTCCTTGTATAGGTGCTTCACGGGGTATTCGTGGTTGGGGCATGGACCGTTCCACTTCTTCTCGAAGTGGTCCAAGGTCTCCCCAGTCGGTGCCTTGGCACCCTTCCGCTCGGCGGCTGCAACCATCTGTCCATCAGACGATTGTTGCCGGTTCTTCTTCTTCTTACGCGAGCGGTTGGAGGGGCCTTCGCCGGTGTTGTCCCCCTGCTTCCCCTTCGTATCAGGGCGGTTAAAGATCGCGCGCACGGCTTCCTCGCCGGAAGCGTGGCTGGTTGCGATGTCCAGGAGTTCCTTGGCCGTTCGCGGACTTTTGCGCCCTAGCTTGTGGACTAGGGTGCGGCAAGTAGTCCCGGACAGGAATGCCCTGATGACGTTGGCGTCGCCGATATCCGGCAGCTCGTTGCACTGCCGGGAGAAGCGTCGGACATACTCCCGAAGAGTTTCCCCCGGTTTCTGTCGACAATTCTTCAGATCCCAGGGATTGCTTGGGCGTGCGTAGGTCCCTTGGAAGTTACCTACTAAGACCTCCCTTAAGTCGGACCAGCTTGTGATCCGATCAGCGGGGAGGTGCTCGAGCCATGTTCTGGCCGAATCGGCCAGGTAGAGCGGCAGGTTGCGGATAATGAAACGATCATCGTCCGCTCCTCCGGCTCGGCAGGCGAGCCGGTAGTCCTCGAGCCAGAGGCTCGGGTTTGTTTCCCCGGCGTATTTCGGCACGTTGGTTGGCGGCCGAAAACGCTGTGGGAATGGTGCGCTCCGAATGTGGGAGCTGAAAGCCCGAGGGCCCGGAGCGTCCGGGCTTGGACTTCTATCTTCGTCATCGTCGTAGCGCCCCCCCCCCCCCCCGGCGCGGATGACGACCTCGGCCTCCCTCAGGGATGCGCTCTGGCTGTCGCCGTCGCGCCTCCAAGGTGGCGCGGGCATCGCGGTTTGCACCGAGACGTCCGCGGACGCAGGCTTTCGAGGCCTCGTCCGTCCCCGGGCGCGTCTGCTCTACAGACGCGTTCGGGGTGTGCGGTTTACGTGCTCGCGATCGCGAGCTCTCCGCTTGTTGTGCCGCTGCTCGTTGCAGCAGCACCTCAACTTCACGTTGAGTGCGTCGGAGGTATGAGAGTGTTCCGCGAGACCTAAGTCGCGAAGAACAAACTCATCTCTTGTGTACCACAGACACAAGACACCACTGTTGCGAAGGTCTGCATTCGCAACAGGTCCATAACCCACACCTCGTACGGTAGAGGTCCGCTTCTCTCCCTAAACGGCAAGGGGGTGTACTAGGTTACAGCGAACCTAATACCTCCTTCCATACCACCACGGTACGGAACGCTACTGTTGCTGATGCAACAGGGGTTTCTCGACCTTTCACCGCAGTCGAGCGGCGTACCTTACCTCGCTTACCTTAATGTAGGTGCGTCGTTACAGAATAATAAATCTAACTGGGTTTTGTTAGACCCTACACTAGGTTAGCTTGCCACCTGATACAACCTAGTTCTACTAGGGCACGCTACTAATTCGCACGCGGTTTTCGAAAATATGCCCTAAAAAGGTCGTACTCATCCGAGAATGGCTCTGATACCAGCTGTGGCGGACCGCCCCTGAAACGGGGGAGATCCTCCTCCCAGGATCCATTCTGGGCGACGTTCGTCGAAGCGAACGTTCACAAAGTATAACACAGGGAGTAAAAAGCATGAATTAAGGATAGAAAGAAATATTACATGTGTGATTACAGAGTTTGAATCCAAACCTGGTTTTTACAATACAGCGGAAACGAGAGTTAACGGTACAGACTCCGACTCTGACTCTAAGCGAAAGCAAGGGCCTTGCCCAACGGCGCCTTGCTACTAGCCACACACACAAAGCAGCAACTAATCGAGCGGCTCCCACTGAAAACTACCCCAACCTGGAGACGACTCCTCCCACTGCTGGCCACCAAAACCACCGGTCGCATCGAAACCTCCTGAAAACCACAAGTCGCAAAGCGTGAGCTTCTAAGAAGCTCAGCAAGACTAACCCATCAACAGGCTGACTACAGCCGATACCTAGACATGCTCGGTTGACACAGGGTAGGGTTAATTGCAAAAGACACGCTTACTAATTTAATTCCTACTTTTCAGTTTTAGCTCAAATTAAGTTTGAGAAAAATAAACTTTAGTAGGCACCGTAACTAAGCAATCAAGTTGACAAACATTAATCAATACAAGCATTTCAATCATAATCATAATCTCACTTTTTGTTCACTTATTATCGTATGCCACAGAGAGATCGAGTAATACTCTAGACTGAGAGTATCAGCGGTTCGAATCGATTTACACCTGCAGGGTTAACTTGGTCACACGACACGTGCGCGTCCCAGACCGCACGTGGCAACCGTTCTCACCAGATCTGGCAAAGCTAATTCCCTCTTACGCTACCTTAACAGTGCCGCGTCCCACCAGATCACCGTCCCGGACGGTGCCTGTGGAGTTCACACACTGTCCACCCCAGACCGCCGTCAATCAGACACCGTAAGGTAGGTTCAGCTTTGCCTTCTCTAGGCTACCTAGGTGGTTCCCATAGTTCCAGCATGTGAACAGTACGTTCAATACTCCATCAACTGTGCCCCACGGATCAGACAGAGCTACGGCACACAGAACCCCGGTCTGTTGCTTTCCTAACGTTCTCTGCCTGACCCCGATTTCTTCCCATTAAACCTGGACTAATGACACAAATCTGCAGTAAGGTGGGGCTTCAACCAATTCCTATCATATCGCGAGCAGGGTCCAATTTGCTCGACTTCTACCGAAAAGTAATCCTAAGCATAGCGGCTACATCGAGCTACCTGTACCAATATTCCAGACTGGGTACTACTGGAAACATATACATCTAGGGTTTCATTCAACTCCTATTGACCTAAATGCACATCACATGATCCACACACTGTTATAAAAAGAAAGTTTAGAAACGGTAGTGCACCGGAGCTTGCCTTGTGAATAGTCTTCGGGTTCTGCGCCAACGGTGTCTTCTGAAAAACCTGGGTCTGCTTCGACGGCTACTTCGTTCACGTCGGCGTCTACATGATGCAAAAGTGAAGTTAATAACAGAAACAAACCTGCGCTAAAAGTTAAAGTGATCGACAGATTTAGCAGTTAGGGTTTTGTCGGGTAATTTAACCTAGATCAATTAAATCGTACTGATTCAGAAGGTGCTAATGACTCTAATTACTTGCTATGACACAACAAAACTAACTAGGGTTAAATCCAGGGTTCTGTAAATTTTTCTCATATTTTAACAATTATTAACTATTTAATTAGGGCTTTAGGCTATTTTGGTTAATTAAATAAATGCCAAAAATATTAATTTCCACACAATGAAGTTTTTTTATATTTTTAATAAATGCTAGAATTTTTCCTGGTTCTAAAACATTTGGATTTGCATTTTTCGGAGTTAAAATGAATTTCCTGGAATTTTTGGAAGATTGCAGCCGATTTAAAAGAATTTAAAACCAATGTAACAGTAAGGAACAGTAAAGAACAGCAACCCGCTAGGGTTACTGCTACTGCCCGAGCCGGCCGGCGGCGGGCGGCGGGGTTGCCGGCGACGGCGGGCGAAGCTGAGGCCACCACGAGCTCGAGCGCGGCACGGCGACCTCGATTGACCCGGGTGGGACCCGTGGCAGTGCCGGAGGAGCGCCGGCGACGGGCGGCGGCTCGGCCGGGGCGGCGGCGATGGCGCGGCGGCGCTACAGCGCTTGCCGGCGTGGCCGAACCAGCTGAGAAGCTTCCTGGAGCCTTGACGAAGCTAGGGGTAGAAGGAATTGGGGTTGATACTCACCGATACACCGAGCTCACCGTGCGTCTACCCTTCGGCCGAGGAATGGCGGCGGCGGCGGCGACAAATCCGGCGACTTCGGTGCAATTGGACGGTGGTCGAGCACGGGAGAGAGAGAGAAAGCTTCGGGCGCGCCAAAAGATGAAGGGTTGCGGCGGATTGTGGGGAGTGCGAGGCACGGCGGCGCTGCGGGGGTTCCGCGGCGACGCGTCTACACGGCGGAGGCAGAGAGAGAGAAGAGGAGGCGCGGCGCGAGAGAGAGAAGGACGAGAGCAGTGTGGCGTGAAGGAATCGACGAGGAGGCCAAGGGCTCTCCATCGCGCGCTGCCGACTCGCGCGGGCGCCACGCGCGCGCGTGCGCAGGCCGCGCGCGGCAGGTGGCGCTTGCGCCCTGCGCGCGGTCGGGCGTGGAGGCGAGCGCGCGGAGAGATAGAGCGGCGGGCGGGAGAAGAAACCAAGAGAGAGAGCGTGACTGGCTGACCAGTGGGCCGCTGGGCCGGGGAGATTTGCAGAAAGGCCCAACGCTTTCAGAAAATTAGATAGAGGTCCAAATAGAACAGGAATACTTTCAGAAGGGCATAAAATTTTCCAGGAATTGCACCAAGGTCCAAACCTATTCAGGGATACTTTTCAAAAAGGCACCAGACTAATCAGAAATTTACACCTAGGCCCAATTTGATTTCAGAATTTGAATAACAATGAATTTTTGTGTTTCCCTTTGAAATTTAAATTCTGCCTAGCATTAATATTTAGTGCCTTTTTATTTTAAATGTGTAAACCCTAATTTGAAGTAATTCACTTAATTCCTTTTTAATAATTTTGTTCAAACTTCAAATTGGAGTAATGCTCTTAATTTCTTTTTAATAATTCCCCAAAATTTTTATTAATTCCCTTTTTAATTAATTTTTGCATTACATCTTAATTGAATTAAATTTTTCTTGGGCTCACATCACATGAAATGTTACAACCCTCCCCCCTAAAAGAAATCTCGTCCCGAGATTTAGGAGCAAGATGGAATGAATTTTGGGGTACCTAGTGATGGTGGAAGGACTTCGGGGTAGTGTGCATGAAGAAATTCCTCGGATTCCCACGTTGCTTCTTCCTCCGTGTGATTGCTCCACTGCACCTTATAAAATTTGATGGTCCGGGTTCTGGTGACTCGCTCTTTCTCATCGAGTACCTTGACAGGCTTCTCGGAGTAAGTCAGATCCGGTTGTAAACCTTCCACTTCTGGTACAGTTTTGTCAGATGGGGCTTTTAAACACTTCTTTAGTTGCGACACGTGAAAAACATTGTGCAACCCTGACAAGTGAGCTGGCAATTCTAGCTTGTACGCCACTGACCCACACTTCTCCAGGATAGAAAATGGACCAATATACCTTGGAGCCAATTTGCCTTTCACTCCAAATCGTTGCACTCCTTTGGTGGGCGAGACCCGCAGATACACATAATTACCCACCTCGAAGCTCAAGGGCCGTCGTCTTTTATCTGCATAACTTTTCTGTCGGGATTGGACAGCCTTCAAGTTGGATTGAATGATCCTCACTTTCTCTTCTGCTTGTTGAACTAGGTCTGGTCCAAGTATCACCCTTTCACCTGACTCGGACCAGTTCAACGGAGTCCTACAACTCCGACCATACAATGCCTCGAAGGGTGACATCTGAATACTCCCCTGGTAGCTGTTGTTGTAAGCAAATTCTGTCAGGGGTAAGTACTCATCCCAATTCCCGCCATGATTTAGCACTGAGGCTCGCAGCATGTCCTCTAAAATTTGGTTGACCCTTTCAGTCTGTCCATCAGTCTGGGGATGGTACGCTGAACTCCTTATTAGTTTGGTACCCAAAGCCGCATGTAGTTGCTCCCAAAATCTGGCAACAAACTGGGCTCCCCTATCGGAGATGATGGTCTTTGGCACTCCGTGTTGACTGACGACTCGAGCAATGTATAGCTCCGCGTACTTCTTCATTCGATAGTTGGTGTTCACTGGTATGAAGTGAGCGGACTTTGTGAGACGGTCCACGACTACCCAGATGGAGTTGTGGCGTCGAGCGGTCATGGGTAGCCCAACTATGAAGTCCATGCTCAGATCCTCCCATTTCCAAGCAGGAACACTCAAAGGTTGCAGAAGTCCGGGCTTTTTCAAATGGTCTGCCTTGACTCTTCTGCAAGTGTCACACTCGGCCACATATTTGGCAATCTCCCTCTTCATCCTTGTCCACCAAAATTTCTTCCTCAGGTCCTGATACGTTTTATTGCTACCGGGATGAATGGTATATCTTGACAGATGAGCTTCGTCCATAATCTTCTTTCGGAGCTCAAGATTCTTTGGAACTACCAACCTGTCCTTAAACCATAACACCCCGTCTTTATCCTCTCGAAAACATTGCATCTTTTTATCTTTTAACCTGAGTCTGATGTTCTTCATCCCATTGTCTTCTTGTTGAGCACTTGCTACCTCATCCTTAATGGTTGGGATTAAAGCAAGATTATACAATGATCCATGAGGTAGAACTCGTAGGGCTACTTCTTCCTCTCCTGTGGAAATCCCCTGGTCTAGGTAATGGCAGTGAGCATGCCTGCTCAAAGCATCTGCCACGACATTGGCCTTACCAGGATGATAATGAATCTCCAACTCGTAGTCGTTAATCAGCTCAAGCCACCTTCTTTGCCTCATGTTGAGCTCATTTTGAGTGAAGATATACTTCAGACTCTTATGATCGGTGTACAGATGCACCAGATTCCCCAACAAATAGTGTCTCCACACTTTTAGTGCCAGTACGACCGCTGCTAGCTCCAAGTCGTGAGTCGGATAATTCTGCTCATGCTTACGGAGTTGCCTGGAAGCATAAGCGATTACTCGACCCTCTTGCATTAATACACAGCCAAGACCAATACCGGATGCATCGCAGTACACATCAAATGGCTTGCTCAGATCTGGCTGCGCTAGCACTGGGGCTGTCGTTAAATGCTTTTTCAGAGTTTGGAAGGCTTTCTCACAACTGTCGGTCCACTTGAACTGGTTGCCCTTCTTGAGCAGCTCAGTGATGGGTTTAGCTATCTTGGAGAAGCTTGGAATGAACCGACGATAATATCCTGCCATTCCAAGGAAACTACGTACCTTATGGACTGAGGTTGGTGCTTCCCATTCAAGAATAATCTGTACTTTTCCTGGGTCAACTGAAATGCCTTCGGAGGAGACCACATGTCCCAAGAATTGGACGTGATCAATCCAGAACTCACACTTGCTGAATTTGGCATACAGCTTGTGATCCCTCAGCCTCTGCAAGACCGTTCTGAGATGTTCGGAATGGTCTTCTGCGGTCTTGGAATAGATCAGTATGTCATCGATGAATACGACAACAAACTTGTCTAACTCTGGCATAAAGACAGAGTTCATAAGGTACATAAAGTGGGCTGGTGCATTGGTGAGTCCGAAAGACATCACCAAGTACTCATACAGGCCATACCTTGTAGAGAATGCTGTTTTTGGAACATCCTCTGGTCGAATCTTGATCAGGTGATAGCCTGACCGAAGGTCTATCTTGGAGAAGACTTTAGCTCCAGCCAACTGATCAAATAAGATGTCGATGCGGGGTAGTGGATATTTGTTTTTGATTGTGACCGCATTCAAGGGGCGGTAATCAACACACAACCGCAGGGATTGGTCCTTCTTTTTCACAAATAAAGCTGGACATCCCCACGGAGAAGAGCTGGGTTGTATAAAACCCTTGTCCAACAGCTCCTTCAGTTGTACCTTCAACTCAGCCAGCTCTTTTGGCGCCATTTTGTATGGTCTGCGAGAAATTGGCGCTGTGCCTGGCTGTAGGTCAATCCTGAATTCCACATCCCGATCTGGGGGTAACCCTGGTAGATCTTCTGGGAACACATCCGAAAACTCCTTCACCACCGGAATCTCCTCTAAACTTTTTCCCACGGCATGATAGACTCGTGCGGAAGTGGATCTGGGGTGATCTAATCTTAGGGATACGGAGCCGTGGAGTGGTGAGGTTAGGTGGATTACTCGATTAGCTATGTCAAGGATGGCTTGGTGGTGTTTCATCCACATCATTCCAATAATGATGTCGATGCCCTGGCCGTCAAGGATGATGAAGGAAGTGGGGTAGGAGCGTCCGCTTAAATTTAGTGGTGTTTCTTTTAACCCATGTCGTGATATGATACAACCCCCCGGTGATTTTATGAGAAAAGGTGGATCTAGGAGAATGGTGTTGAAATATTTTCCCTCAATAAAGTTTCGACTAATAAAATTATGAGAGGCACCAGAATCGAACAGAACGAATGCGGTGTGACCAGAGAGTGAGAACATACCCGCCAGCACTGGTTCACCTTCGGCAATGTCTTCGGTCGTGGTATAATTCACCCGACCCGATCTGGCTGCCCTCTGCCCCCTGGATTGGTCCGGCCCCGAGCCCTGTTGGCGACCCGGGTTACCCTGCTGCCTGCGGGTAGGACACTCACGAGCGAAGTGACCCGGGAGTCCACAAGTGAAACATGGAGCTCCGAGTCCAGGTCGGTTGCCCTGTTGAGGTGGACGGGCGTCCCGATTCTGTTGCGGTGGGGGTGGCGGTGCGCGGTTTCCGCCTTGCTGCTGGTAACGCGGGGGTCGGTACTGCTGCTGCGGCGGGCGGAAGGACGGTCCCGATGGAGGAACGGACCCGTACCTCCTCCCATCCGGCGCAGTATAGACCAAGCGATACTTCGGGGGTGGCGCGTTGGAAGGACCACCACCGCTTCGCTTCTTCTCGCGCTGCTCCTTCTCAAGGTACTCTTCTGCAATCAGAGTGTTGCTCACGAACTCAGTGAAGGTACCGCCTTGGTTCAGAGCCATGCGGGACTGAAGTGTAACATCCAGCCCTCCCATGAAGCGGCTCTTACGCTTTGCGTCCGTGTCGACCTGCTCCGGAGCATAAAGTGATAGCTGATTGAATGCTCTGGAGTACTCGTGGACGGAGCGGTTTCCCTGAGTTAAGGCCATGAACTCCTTGGCCTTTCGCTGCATCAGCCCAGCAGGAATATGATGGGCGCGGAAAGCTTCCTTGAATTGCTCCCATGGTACCGCCGTACCAGGTGGAAGAGTGGCGACGTAGTTGGCCCACCATGCGCCTGCGTGCCCATACAGCATCTGGGCCGCGAATAAGGTCTTCTGGTGATCGGTGCACCGAATGAGCCCAAATTTGCCCTCAATGGCACGGATCCAATTGTCTGCGTCCAGCGGCTCCCTAGCGTCCTTGAACTCGGGCGGATGTGTCGCCATGAAGTCCGAATAGGTGCTGTTCTCACGCTGGCCGCGGCGTTCCCGATTCTGGTTTTGGCCCTCCAGAAGGGCCCGCAGCATCTCTCCTTGCTGTAGGGAGTTTTGCATCATGGCTGCCATAGCTTCTGCCAGAGTGGGAGCACCTGGTGGGGGTGGTGGGTTTTGCTCCTCTCCACCATGCGAACTTCCCGCCTCGCTTCGCTCCATGCTGCAATTCATACATCGATGGTTCCGTTAGTGTGGTCGTCCAACATGCATTTACCATGGTACAACAAGGAATGTACATATGTAACACACATAGTATGCACATAGAAAACAAACTGCGTTCATTCCCAAAATCATGACAATACATCGGTACCCACATTACAACCCGCATTGCCATGCATTCAGACTTACATCATGCTACGACATAGTGCTACCATGGTAAACCACTCCTACGGGATACAATCGAAACACACTCCTACTAGCCAGACACCACTTCATTACACAACTAACACACGTTGCCAGTCAGCGAGCCTACAAGTCGCGGTCCTAAGGGTTGGCGTCATCTCCACTGCCTTGCCCCTCATCGGACTCATGGTCAGTTACATCCGGGTCAGACACTCCTGACTCAGATGCGTCCTCGCCGGCTGGTGGTGGATGCTGCTGTTGCTGTGCCTCCAAGAGTCCAGCAATATGGTGCTGCAGGTGGTGATTCTCATGAACGAGGTGTTCAACTACTTGTAGAGCCTCATCCCGAGCAATCTCCAGCTGGTGGATCTGCTCCAGCAGGGCGTTGCACTCGTCATTCCTGGCCTGCACCAGGGTAAGCCTAGCTGTAGCAAGATGATCGAGCTCGGCAATGCGTTGCGCCCGGGCATCGCAGCGAACACACGGTTCATTGCTGCTGCTCCCTATGCCTCCCATTTCGTCTGGGGTTCGTGCTAGCTCCTTGTGAGCTCGTCCCAAAGCCTGGCGGTCATATTGGGCTGCCATCACTGTGTCCTCATACAAGTTAAGTAGCGCTACGCTCAACTTGAACAATGGGGTCACGTGATCTTTCTCTCCCTGGAGAGTCTTGGCAATTGCATTCTTGACGTTCCGACGCCAGACATCATCAACCTGGTCCCGTATCGGAAACAGGGCCACTGGCTGATCTGCCAGATCGGCTAAATGTCCCTCACATAGCCTTAATAGAGCCTGGAGAGCTGCGGCTTCAATGGCCTCCATCTCGTCCGTCCCAACTCCGGTGGTGGCCCAGATTTCTCCGTTGGCTCGGTGAGGATGAGCGGACAGTGTAGTTTCGGCTGAGCTGCGGGGTAGGCCATGCTGTTTGAACTCCCGGACCCGTAACCAAGGAGTTTCTTCATAGTCTAGCGACTGTAGGGTTTGGTTGAGCAACTGGACAAATCCCCTGCGCCCTGACTCTTGAGTCATCCGAGCAGGGGTGGAGTGCTCAGCCCCATAGTTCCCCGAACCATTGTCAACCGAGTTGCCCGACATCTGCAGATACAAAGACGGAGAAGGATTTACTTCACGGAAGTCACATGTCGATACCTAAGTCAAGCAGGCATGCGACTTCTGTTAAAAGGAATGGATCACAATTTGGGTGCAAGAGTGGACTACACCCCGGAACAAGGTTACGATGGTTACAACTGTTGCTGATGAAAGTTTTGATCTTGAATGGCTTTAGTATAAGTTTGAAGGATTTTAACGTGTTTTGGTTTAAGATTTAGCAGTTTACCATTTGTGTGACTCTTCGATTTTTACCATGCAATGCAGTCCTTTATCGACCTATACGTCCTCACAAAGACAAAACCTAATACGTTAAGTCGGTGGCAGGATCGATCTCTCAAGTCAGTCGTGTCTACACGCGCTTACGCAACAGTTAGCGTACCTACAGAAAACACACCACAGGCAGTTGCATAATATAATATTAATAGTAAAAACAACAACCCATATCATTGCCATATGGGTCGCCCCGAGTAGGCCACGTACGGGGTCACGTGTCCGACCTTCCCTGCGCGGCGAACAGACTGCACTTTACCTCAGGCAGCGGAGGTATGAGAGTGTTCCGCGAGACCTAAGTCGCGAAGAACAAACTCATCTCTTGTGTACCACAGACACAAGACACCACTGTTGCGAAGGTCTGCATTCGCAATAGGTCCGTAACCCACACCTCGTACGGTAGAGGTCCGCTTCTCTCCCTAAACGGCAAGGGGGTGTACTAGGTTACAGCGAACCTAATACCTCCTTCCATACCACCACGGTACGGAACGCTACTGTTGCTGATGCAACAGGGGTTTCTCGACCTTTCACCGCAGTCGAGCGGCGTACCTTACCTCGCTTACCTTAACGTAGGTGCGTCGTTACAGAATAATAAATCTAACTGGGTTTTGTTAGACCCTACACTAGGTTAGCTTGCCACCTGATACAACCTAGTTCTACTAGGGCACGCTACTAATTCGCACGCGGTTTTCGAAAATATGCCCTAAAAAGGTCGTACTCATCCCAGAATGGCTCTGATACCAGCTGTGGCGGACCGCCCCTGAAACGGGGGAGATCCTCCTCCCGGGATCCATTCTGGGCGACGTTCGTCGAAGCGAACGTTCACAGAGTACAACACAGGGAGTAAAAAGCATGAATTAAGGATAGAAAGAAATATTACATGAGTGATTACAGAGTTTGAATCCAAACCTGGTTTTTACAATACAGCGGAAACGAGAGTTAACGGTACAGACTCCGACTCTGACTCTAAGCGAAAGCAAGGGCCTTGCCCAACGGCGCCTTGCTACTAGCCACACACACAAAGCAGCAACTAATCGAGCGGCTCCCACTGAAAACTACCCCAACCTGGAGACGACTCCTCCCACTGCTGGCCACCAAAACCACCGGTCGCATCGAAAACTCCTGAAAACCACAAGTCGCAAAGCGTGAGCTTCTAAGAAGCTCAGCAAGACTAACCCGTCAACAGGCTGACTACAGCCGACACCTAGACATGCTCGGCTGACACAGGGTAGGGTTAATTGCAAAAGACACGCTTACTAATTTAATTCCTACTTTTCAGTTTTAGCTCAAATTAAGTTTGAGAAAAATAAACTTTAGTAGGCACCGTAACTAAGCAATCAAGTTGACAAACATTAATCAATACAAGCATTTCAATCATAATCATAATCTCACTTTTTGTTCACTTATTATCGTATGCGACAGAGAGATCGAGTAATACTCTAGACTGAGAGTATCAGCGGTTCGAATCGATTTACACCTGCAGGGTTAACCTGGTCACACGACACGTGCGCGTCCCAGACCGCACGTGGCAACCGTTCGCACCAGATCTGGCAAAGCTAATTCCCTCTTACGCTACCTTAACAGTGCCGCGTCCCACCAGATCACCGTCCCGGACGGTGCCTGTGGAGTTCACACACTGTCCACCCCAGACCGCCGTCAATCAGACACCGTAAGGTAGGTTCAGCTTTGCCTTCTCTAGGCTACCTAGGTTTACTGGTTCCCATAGTTCCAGCATGTGAACAGTACGTTCAATACTCCATCAACTGTGCCCCACGGATCAGACAGAGCTACGGCACACAGAACCCCGGTCTGTTGCTTTCTTAACGTTCTCTGCCTGACCCCGATTTCTTCCCATTAAACCTGGACTAATGACACAAATCTGCAGTAAGGTGGGGCTTCAACCAATTCCTATCATATCACGAGCAGGGTCCAATCTGCTCGACTTCTACCGAAAAGTAATCCTAAGCATAGCGGCTACATCGAGCTACCTGTACCAATATTCCAGACTGGGTACTACTGGAAACATATACATCTAGGGTTTCATTCAACTCCTATTGACCTAAATGCACATCACATGATCCACACACTGTTATAAAAAGAAAGTTTAGAAACGGTAGTGCACCGGAGCTTGCCTTGTGAATAGTCTTCGGGTTCTGCGCCAACGGTGTCTTCTGAAAAACCTGGGTCTGCTTCGACGGCTACTTCGTTCACGTCGGCGTCTACATGATGCAAAAGTGAAGTTAATAACAGAAACAAACCTGCACTAAAAGTTAAAGTGATCGACAGATTTAGCAGTTAGGGTTTTGTCGGGTAATTTAACCTAGATCAATTAAATCGTACTGATTCAGAAGGTGCTAATGACTCTAATTACTTGCTATGACACAACAAAACTAACTAGGGTTAAATCCAGGGTTCTGTAAATTTTTCTCATATTTTAACAATTATTAACTATTTAATTAGGGCTTTGGGCTATTTTGGTTAATTAAATAAATGCCAAAAATATTAATTTCCACACAATGAAGTTTTTTTATATTTTTAATAAATGCTAGAATTTTTCCTGGTTCTAAAACATTTGGATTTGCATTTTTCGCAGTTAAAATGAATTTTCTGGAATTTTTGGAAGATTGCAGCCGATTTAAAAGAATTTAAAACCAATGTAACAGTAAGGAACAGCAAAGAACAGCAACCCGCTAGGGTTACTGCTACTGCCCGAGCCGGCCGGCGGCGGGCGGCGGGGTTGCCGGCGACGGCGGGCGAAGCTGAGGCCACCACGAGCTCGAGCGCGGCACGGCGACCTCGATTGACCCGGGTGGGACCCGTGGCAGTGCCGGAGGAGCGCCGGCGACGGGCGGCGGCTCGGCCGGGGCGGCGGCGATGGCGCGGCGGCGCTACAGCGCTTGCCGGCGTGGCCGAACCAGCTGAGAAGCTTCCTGGAGCCTTGACGAAGCTAGGGGTAGAAGGAATTGGGGTTGATACTCACCGATACACCGAGCTCACCGTGCGTCTACCCTTCGGCCGAGGAATGGCGGCGGCGGCGGCGACAAATCCGGCGACTTCGGTGCAATTGGACGGTGGTCGAGCACGGGAGAGAGAGAGAAAGCTTCGGGCGCGCCAAAAGATGAAGGGTTGCGGCGGATTGTGGGGAGTGCGAGGCACGGCGGCGCTGCGGGGGTTCCGCGGCGGCGCGTCTACACGGCGGAGGCAGAGAGAGAGAAGAGGAGGCGCGGCGCGAGAGAGAGAAGGACGAGAGCAGTGTGGCGTGAAGGAATCGACGAGGAGGCCAAGGGCTCTCCATCGCGCGCTGCCGACTCGCGCGGGCGCCACGCGCGCGCGTGCGCAGGCCGCGCGAGGCAGGTGGCGCTTGCGCCCTGCGCGCGGTCGGGCGTGGAGGCGAGCGCGCGGAGAGAGAGAGCGGCGGGCGGGAGAAGAAACCGAGAGAGAGAGCGTGACTGGCTGACCAGTGGGCCGCTGGGCCGGGGAGATTTGCAGAAAGGCCCAACGCTTTCAGAAAATTAGATAGAGGTCCAAATAGAACAGGAATACTTTCAGAAGGGCATAAAATTTTCCAGGAATTGCACCAAGGTCCAAACCTATTCAGGGATACTTTTCAAAAAGGCACCAGACTAATCAGAAATTTACACCTAGGCCCAATTTGATTTCAGAATTTGAATAACAATGAATTTTTGTGTTTCCCTTTGAAATTTAAATTCTGCCTAGCATTAATATTTAGTGCCTTTTTATTTTAAATGTGTAAACCCTAATTTGAAGTAATTCACTTAATTCCTTTTTAATAATTTTGTTCAAACTTCAAATTGGAGTAATGCTCTTAATTTCTTTTTAATAATTCCCCAAAATTTTTATTAATTCCCTTTTTAATTAATTTTTGCATTACATCTTAATTGAATTAAATTTTTCTTGGGCTCACATCACATGAAATGTTACACAGGGGCTGTTGGAGTGACGCCCATCCCGTGGACGGTGCACGTCTTGCGCATTTAACGTCCACTTGCCCGGGTTGGCGGGCGGCTCTACCTGTCAGCGGGCATGGGAGTGTCAGGCATTTATTTTCCAACCGTCGACGTCCGTCCTACTCGTGGAGTAGTAAGCGATTTGCCCGACCCTGGGGTCGGGTGAGGCGGAGACGCGTTCGCTCGACCCCTATAGAGACGGGGTCGAGCGCGCCGTCCGAGCGGGGAGGATCCGACCCCTCCTCAAAGGGGTCGGGCGAGGCGGAGACCGCCTGTTGGCTCGGCCCGTAGCGCGCCCACACGGTATGGAGGCTGATTTAGGCGGGGATCATTTATACCTTGATCACGTCATTAAGGTTAATTACCTCTGGTATTGACCCTCAACAGTTTCTATCCTACAGAGACATTAAGATAAAGGTGTGTGCGTTTCAGCCAATTGGCAGTAGGTATGAACATGTAATTGTACCAAAAGGTGCATTGATATATGGGACACAATTGAGACATGGTGATTTTGTCAGAACTTCACCTGAAAAGGAGATCGAGCGGTTGAATCTGCTAAAGGTCCTGCAGCGGTAGATGGTGAGAAAAACGCGTTTCTGGTGTCATCCTTGGTTATCTAAGCACGCCCTTCGATAAAGCCAAAGAGAACTTCCTCGAACACGCCGTGGATTAGGGATCACATCAAGAGGACTTTGGAATTGGGAGAAAACGAGATGGAGTTACTAACATGCACGCAGAATCTGCCTGAAACTCAGAACAGTGCCACCAAGATTCAGATCCCGGAGACATGGAGGCTCCCATTGTAGCGAATTTTGGGTGTGTTGGAGAGAACCTCAAGGCGCATCTTCTGTTAAATGTTCGTAGAATTTGGCTAGACGGATCACCGGGAACGGGCATGCCAATCGGTGGCAACGGGCCTAGATGCGAGGGCACGACGCTGTGGCGGCGGCCTGGCGGCGTGGTTAGGGTTTGAGGGGTGGGGGAGAACGTGGGGAGACCCCTGGTATTTATAGGAGAGGTAGGAGGGGTGTGGAAAGAAAAAGGGATGTATTTTGGAAAGAAAAATATGATAAAGGAAGGTTAAATCTCAATATTTGATAAAAATGTTTCCTTTTGCACATTCATGGTTGTTGGAATGGATATGGTGACATTGAATTGAGATACATGTGTGAGATATGTGGAGTGAAACATCACCACATCGTGTCATGACGTGGCTAGCCGTAACGATTTATTGTCATGGTCATTTCAAAGAACATATGAATATATTGTCAAGTTTTCCATCTAAAAAAATTGTATTTCATAACCAAAACAATTTAACTTTATGTTTTCTTTTTATATTTTTATAGAAAATTAAAATTTATTTTGAAACTCTTTTAATTGAACTAATTAAGTCTTTCGAATAAAGCACATTCCATAAAATTTTAATATTAAATTAATTAATAACAATTAAAAATTTAAACCATTTTAATGCTTCATTTTAAAGAAAAGCACTCAAAATACAAGAATTTGAGGTTTTGTTGTTGAAAAATAATTCACATTTCAAAATGCGAATTTTGGGATGTGACAAACTACCCCCCTTAACAAGAATCTCGTCCCAAGATTCGGAGAGAGTAGGGTTCGAGAAGTTAGGTGGTCAATAAGGATCAATATTAAGGATTCAGAGCAAATTGATATTCTTATGAAGATGGTTGTAGAATCCCTGCAGATAGGACATGTGAGAACAAAGGGTTACTTATCACAAGAGATTTGGGAATTGAAAAGGAAGGAATCGATCAAGGCCCCAACGGGGAAAGACGAGGGAGAGAGCGAATTGGTAGTTGCTTTAAAATTGGAAGTAGAGATCAATTGGGATTGGAAGAGTTTTATACATGTAAACAACATGAATGTCAAATTCTTTGAGAATCTTTGAAAAAAAAAACCAAAACTTTTATACAATTTTCAAAAACATTTTCTTTCATTAAAAACAAAAATAATCTAGATTTTGTATGCTTTAAATTCAAAGCATTGTAGAACCAAAAATCAAATATAACCCATATAAAGTTTGTATGTTTAAACTATTTTGAAACTTTTACAGAAGCATTTATTTTATAAAAGCATTTAAAATAAATCATCAAAGTTAGGAAAACTAAGCTTTTTTACTAAGACTCTTAAAATTATTTTGATTTTGATATTTATTATAGAAGAACGGTTCATATTCCAAGACACAAATTTTGAGATATGACATACTACCCCACAGAACAGGAAACTCGCCCCAAAATTCTGAGAAGCTAGGGTTCAAGTGTTCAATCAAAAGGAGAAGATTGCATACAAACAAAATGAGAAAGAAGGGATGAAAGATATATAGGTGTGAAATAGATTGATGTATGATCAAACAAAGATAGGTTTGGAATAATATAGCAGCCACACCATAACAAGCAAGCAAAGCATAACATCAGTCAACAAAACTAAATGTGGTGACGTCTTGAGCTTCCTTGCAATCCATAGTTTCGTAGATGAGTGTCTCCGCTAACTCAGGTGAAAAAAAAAAATCTCACTAAATTTTCTTGTTCTCTTCGCTTGTGAAGTGGTTGAATCTTGAGCGAATAAACTTGAGGTTTGAGTTGCCGTCGATAAAGTTTCTTCTGGCAACCATCTGATGGAATTCAGAAGGAGTGTTGAATTCGACAACAACATAGGACCACAAGGCAGAGGATGAGAGTAAATCTAAACAAAGGGTTTTAAAACATCAAAACAATCACTCAAGCATGTCACAATCAAACAAATAATCGTTGCTATAACGTATAACTATAACTATTTTGGGACACCTTCTTAACTTAACTTAATTGCAGATTTGTGAAAGGTAAATCCTAAACATAAAATATAAACAACCTGTGGCTTGGGCTGAATCATGAAAAATATTTTGTTTCCAAAAGAAAAGAGAAAAATAATTGATCAAGGATGTTGGAAAAAGCAAAGAGGGTTGTAAATCATTTTCAAAACCAACCAGTCTAACTAGGCTTGCGTCCTGCGGTCGATATTGCTCTGATACCACCTTGTCACCCCTGTTTTTAAGGACCAAAACCGAGCTCATCTATATGCGTGCCCAGGATTAAATTTTCACGCATATAGGACAATATATGTGATAAAAAAGAAATTATTTTATCTAATCGAATAAAAAATTACAAAAATAACCAAACATTAGAGTAGAGAAGCTTTAATTATGCTTAGACGCCCTTCATCTCCACAGGAAATCGACCGGAAGACCACATGCCAAGTTTTCCTTAATCATGTTCATCCTTTTTAGCTTCTCATCTTCATTCACTGAGCAATATATGTTTTGTGATAGAAAGTGTGAGTACATGTTGTACGCCGAAAGTGTGGGAAAGTACGACATGATCGGCCCATACAAGGAAGACTATAAAACAAATTGCAGCAATTAGTGGTTAAGTTTAGATTAGCAATCTAATTACTAGGTGAATGGATAACCCAATCCCAAACGGATCATAGGTGCTATGTATCCCAATCCAAACCAACATTCAAACCATCCAACTTATCAGGTGAGGATCTAGGCCGCTCATAACCGTGAGCACGGCTGTCATGATAATTGTACACTCTCCAGAGGTGGCACCACTTTACCCACAAGTCGTGATCACCCTTGTATGCCGTGATCGTGACTCACATTGACACTTCCTTAGGTGTGTGTTAGAGTTTCACTACGAGGCCTTTCCGAAGGGTCTTCCAGTACGTGCACGCCCGCTAAGATTTCGGCGGAGGAGAACGACCTTCGAGCACCTGTCCCAGGACGACCTTCCGATGCCTGCTCGCTAACGAGCGACCGTGGGTACCTGTCCATAGAATGCCTCTCTGGTACCTGTTCTTTACAAAGGGTCCCCTCTTGCGCCATTCGGATCCAAAGATATCTCATTAGCTATTATTCCCTGCTCTGTCATTTGGCTTGCACGAGAATGGAGAGCACCTAATTAATCGGTCAAGCTTATCCCATTTTTAGTCTTATGGTGGCACTGTTATCCTGGGTGGCCGCTCCTCGATTGATTCATTAGGACCGAAGCAAGCATTCCATCAAACCCAATCCGTGTCAACGACACCCACCATCGTTCTGACTTGCTTAGATCCCTTCCATTAACATTACCAGCATCCAAACCATCTCATACGTAACAATCATCCAATCATATATGCAGCAATATTAATTACCATAAGCATAAGCCCATCCCAATTAACACCGCAAAGTAAGCAAGAACTACCAAATTTATACCAAGTTTCAGGCGACAAGGATAATCAAACAATTCTAGTAAACCCTATCATTGGAGTTCCCCCATATTGACTCGAGCATGCAATCAATTTATAGAATGAGAAAGAATAGGTGCAAGATGATCAAGGACACTTGCGTGAATAATGTTCTTGCTCGTTGATCATAGCGCTTGGTCTTGAAGTCCGTTGGTCCGAAACGAGTACTTATACGTGTATGCTACCGACAGAAAAGCAATAAACAAACCTAAGATTTGCCATAAAACAATAATGATAATTGAGAGTGATATATGATGCTGCATAAGAAGGGCTCACCAAATAGTTTTTCAAAGAGCAAGGAGTACTCGGTATTGCGATGACGATAGAGATAGGATGATAACGATGATGAAGGTGTGCAACGCCAATATCCTTAAGTATTTTCTGAAACAAGGTGAGCACTGTGTAGAGGACGTAAATTCATGGTTAGAGATAGAGTGGTTTGTTTGGACGTTCTCGGATGCAACGGTTAAACAATGACGAATGTACAAGGTACAGTTTTTGTCCTGCAGAGACATTAAGATAAAGGTGTGCGCGTTTCCGCAATGGCGGTAGGTATGAACTTGGAATTGTACCGAAATGTGCATTGATATATGGGACACGATTGGGACATGATGATTTTGTCAGAACTTCACCGGAAAAGGGGATCGAGCGGTTGGATCTGCTAAAGGTCCTGCAGCGGCAGCTGGTGAGAAAAATGCGTTATTGGTGTCATCCTTGGTGATCTGAGCGTGCCCATTGGTGGAGCCAAAGGGAACTTCTTGGAACGCACCGTGGCTCAGGGATCACATCAAGAGGACTTCGGAATTGGGTGAAAACGAGATGGAGTTACCGACATGCCCGTAGAATGTACCTGAAACTCTGAACAACTGCCACCAAGATTCAGATCCCGGAGGCATGGAGGCTCTGATTGCAGCGAATTTAGTATATATTGGAGACGATTTCAAGGCGCATCTTCTGGTAAAATTTCGCAGAATTTGACTGGATAGATCGCCGGAAACGGATATGCCAATCGGCGGCTGGGGGTCTGGACATGAGGGCACGACGCGGCAGCGGCCTGGCGGCATGGTTAGGGTTTGAGAGGTGGGAAGGACGTGGGGAGACCCCTGGTATTTATACAAGAGGTGGGAGGGGTGTGGGAAGAAATAGGGGATGTATTTTCAAAGTAAAAATATGATAAAGAAAGGTTAAATCTCGATATTTGATAAAAAATGTTTCCTTTTGCACATTCTTGGTTGCTGGGATGGATATGGTTGACATTGGATCGAGATACATGTGTGAGATATGTGGAGTGAAGCATCACCGCATCGTGTCATGACGTGGCTAGCCGTGACCATTTATCATCATAGCAATCAAAGAACATATGAATATATTGTCAAGTTTTCCATATAAAAAAGATTGTATTTCATAACCAAAACAAATTTACCTTTATGTTTTCTTTTTCGATTTTCATAGCAAATTAAATTTATTTTGTAACCCTTTTAATTGAACTAATTAAGTCTTTCAAATAAAACATATTTCATAATATCTTAATATTAAATTAATTAATAACTATTAAACAATTTAAACCATTTTAAAGCTTGATTTTAAATAAAAGCACTCAAAATACAAGAATTTGGGGTTTGTTTTTAAAAAATGATTCACATTCCGAAATATGAATTTTGGGATGTGACAGCAAATCCCGAAAATCCCACTAGCACATACCCGTAACAAAATAGTCCGTTCACCCGGAAAAGAGAGATGACCGATTGTTCAGCTACTGCATAATGAGCTACATCGATTTCCTGAATCTCATATATCATTATGTATTCGGCACACAACTCAAACTTGTCCAGCGTTACCATCAACACAGCAAAGTAGGAACATAGTCATTCATTTATTAATCATCCCCGTCTGGTCTCAATTGTTAATCATGTGAAGCTTACCCACATACCCAACATTTTTGGGATTAAATGAGTAGTCTTCATACTACTCATAAATTATCGATGTTCTATAATTATGCATAGAAATTATCGACTGGCTGTAACAAACTAAAATAAACCCATAGAAAAATCCTACTAAGCCATTCATCTATGTTTCATAACAATTCCTCAAACTTAATGCAAAAAAATGACCTACAAGCATAATGATTAAAGTAAAACTTTGAAAATATAGGTGTGCACCGGGGCTTTTGTTGGTTCAGCGGAGTGTTAGCATAGTCACAAAAAAAGATAGAGGGATCCTCAACTTCTGGATTCTCCACCGAAAGATCTTGATCGGGTTTATATCAGTTTTAGACGTAATTAAGTAAAACACAGGTTAAACCAATCAGAATAATATGGGACCTTTTATGGTGACAATGAATCCAAAAATCAAGATTTTTAAGCAAGTTGATTAGCCATAACATTTTTATTACGGTTTTACTGTAAGAATTAATGTGGCCAAAATATTTGTTAACATAAAAATTTAAGTTATCCAGGCGATAGATAGGATTAAAAAGGAACGAACAAAATTTAGTTTGCATTTTTATGACCGTCATTTGATTTATATAGATTTTACAAGATCGTAATATTTTCTAGAAAAAGATAAACGAGAGAGAACGTGAGCCAATCAAATTTGTGCCACACAGGAGACCATAGGATAGCCACATGGGATCCTCACATATACGTGATCCGTGACCAGAACCAGAGCAGCAGCTGCTCGTCGAATACAGGCGGCATGCTCGCCGGAAAGACCGAAATGGCTACAGTTCTCGACGAGAAGATCACCAAAAGAGACTCCATTTCATGGAGAACTCACGTAGGAGGATCTCGGCTGGAGAGATTCATCGGAAAGACAGTTGGCGGCGGGTGACAGTATGATGAGGTTCGGCGACGAAATGAGCTTGACGTGAAGGACGAGGAAACAATGACAACCTCCTACAGCTCCACCGAAACCTAGAGAAGACCGGCATCGAAGTTCAAGTCAACAAGGATGGCCGGAAGATGGTCGACAACGATGAGGTGCAGGGATGCTCGAGAATAACGATGGGAGCGAGCACGTTTCGACACCAGTGACCTCGAAAACCAAAGGAAAAAAGGTCAGATAGGTCCCCCCTCGTGTGGACAACCCGCACACGCTCGAGTAATGGACCGGGACTCACCAGGGCTCGTGGATTTTGGCAATGGTGAGAGTAGCTCAAGTGGTACCTGTCACGGTGATTTTCCGCAAGAAATGTTGTAGAAAGATTGCGAATGAGTGGGGCTATGGCCGGGGATGCCGAGGTGCTCTCCTCCAGTTGGAACCGACGCTAGGCGGGCAGGACGCATGCCATGATGCATGTCTGTCCAGCCGAGCGAGAGAGAAGAGAAAGGGGAAGGAAGAGGGTGGCTGACGGGCAGACCCCACGAATTTCTAATTCGTTTAAAATTTCCTCTTTTAGGTAAATCAAACGAAAATGCTTGTGATCTCCATAAATTATGTGCATTTTTGTGCTGACAGAATAAAACACGTACTACTACTTTTCTTTTAGGATGACATTTAAAATCGAAGAGGATTTTGAACTAAAAATTCAGAGATTAAATCTGTCAAAAACTTAGTTCGAATAATTTAAAATAGGTTAACCTATAATTCCATAATTGAAAGTTGGTTAAAAATTTTAGTTAGAGCTTATGATCAAAATAAAATTATTTCCCATGAGTTTTATCGTTAATTTTTATGGAAGTTTATTTAGATAACTCAATTTTTGTAAAAATTAAGTCAAATTTTATATTTGAGATTATTTTGAAAGCTTCCAGTTTGAAATTGGCTTTGTTTTGGCATAGCAACAACAGAGGTTCGATGTTTTAGACAAAGAGACACCTGTGGTGTCATACTTAATATGATATCTGCCATAACAAAAAATAAAATATGATACATGTTATTATATTAATAAATCTTAATATTTTGTGCCATTAGGTTGTATGTGACGAGCATATGAAAGGACCACTGCGGCTGAATCAGTACTTAGATTTTAGAATGTTATGTATGCCACTTGTGTGTATGTAACAAAATATGAAAATTTTATCCATGCAAGGGAGATATATAATATTACAAAATTTAAGCACCGATTCGACTATGTGGGTCGGCTATCATGTCTTGACTACTGATCTATTCACAATAATGGCACAAAATATTAAGGTTTGCGAAAATGATGGTGTATATAATATTTTCTTCTTTTTGATGACAAATATATCTACGAGTTTGTATTTACACATAGAAAATTGGCCCATAATTATAATACTACATAGTACGATATCACACGAGTACATTTTGGATTAAACAATTTAAAGTGAATGTTTCAACACATTTGATAAATTATTTTAGTGTTTTGATAAATTTTTTCGACACTCTAGACATAACATTTTACTCGGTCTGGGGTAACTCTTTCTAAAAAACACACTTACATGTTTTTGATAATTATAAATTGGCATACATGTAGATGACATGGTGAGAAACATATAGAGAAAACTTCAGTTCCAAACACAACTTCATTTGTTATTGATTTTTACCATACGACACGTCCTTGGTTTGTAAAATGTTCTAACATGAAATAAATTAGATAAATCTTGTATCGTAAATTTTTTACTAATGTAGCAATTAATTGATGGCTGAAGGCCTACCCAAGGTAAACAAAATGAGGAGAGGAGGAAGGGGGGCACAGAAGCGGTTAGGCGGTCCGAGAAATCTGAGTGAGAGAGCGTTAAGGGCGTGTGACAGCAGGAAGGCGTAAGAAGGACCTGAACATTAGACGCACATGAACGAAAGATCCGGCGGTTATAAACACTCGCTACCGTACTAGTACAATCTTTTGGAGAGACGTATGTCTACGAAAACATAGAGGAAGATTGATACGCTTGATGACGATTGGCAACGAGAAAGAGAAATTATGGAGAGAAGGAAAGGAACAAATAAGGTCAACACATACAGACTGAAATCAGAACATTTTATTCTGATGTGTATCTATTTCAGATGTTGTAAGAACTGACAAAGGATGGAAGTCAATAGTCCAATACTGAGCTCTTATTAATTCTTTCATATAATTGGACAATAGTGTTCTCCTCCTTTTTTTGTTATGCAAATTTGTATACAGATGGGAGGAGATTCCCGGCACAGCTCGCACCTTCTCCATGTCATGATCCATTCCTAAGTTATGCTACCTTAGTGGACTCTCAGTTGGGCCAGTGTGTTAAGTATGTTGGATTGTAAACATCGGATAATGTTGCGGTGCTCACTTAAGCAGTACCGGATGGTGGTGTCACAAAATAGATAAACCAAAGTTATATACCTCTCTGTTCTACTTACTCCGCAAGACATTTTCCTCCCCAATTCTCTTCTGAATCGTGAAAATTCCAGTTGAGACCGTGACACTCCATTTTCATCGTCTCTAGCGTTTGGCCATGAGGCAACTTCCAGTCAAATACATGCACAGCTGTAACGCTAGTGAGCGTGACCATCCGCAAGCACCCGAGCTGAGGCCCACGCAAATCCTTTGGCCCATGCCGAACGGTTTCAGCTCGAAGTCGCATCCCTTGATGTCAACGTTCTTGATGAACCCGCCGGGAGGTACCAGGATGGTTTGCTCCAAAAGAAGAAAATAAGGACTCCTTGGCTGCACTTTAATTGGCTGACGGCTATTGCTGTTTGTTATACATTAATTCTACTACAATATTTTATTTTCAATGTAAATCAGCAGCAGCGAAACATTAGTCAAGGCAACTGATCACCTCCCAAAATTCCACTATAGGTAATGTTCGGCATAACAAAGGAAAAAGGGTTAATTTGAACCATGTCATTGCAATTTTTTGTGTCTCTGAGATATACCATTACAATTCATCTTACTTAATTACAATTCTGTTAGAATTAGAACCATGCCATTATTAGACTCATTTGTACACGTTTTTCATATACAATATTTCTATAGACTATTTTAACCCCCCCCCCCCCCAACCTATCACCGATGGAGATGGCACCAGCTCGACTAAGATCCAGCGCCACCTTATCTGTTGTCATCTCCCTCTACAGCGGTCCCAGCCTAGCTAGAGCTGTCAGCAGCAAACAAAGGACGCACCATGCCGGGGAGCATAGCGCGCGAAGACGTTGGGGGAGAACACGAGTCAGCAGAGTTGGTGCTGGGTAGAAAAACAATGTATTGCCTATCAAGCCTGGCGACACTACTAGAATCTGCTAATCCTCCTAGCATGGTGGACTTATGCATGTGTTAGGCCCCCTTTACCAGAGCTCCATGGAGCTGATTCTCAGAGAGACTTCGGGGAGCTCTATCAAATGCTGTATTACATGAGAAGTGATCCTGTTTGAATATGTGAAGCGATTCTCTAAAATGAACTAAGGAGGCAATAAAGAATCACTTCATACAATCACTTCTGTTCAGAGAATCACTTCTCACTGAGAATTACTCCTAGAGAAGCTCTGTCAAAGGAGGCCTTAATCTTATATAATGGAAGAGTATTTCATGTGAAAGTCAAAATATTCAAAAAGATGAAAAAGGCACACGGAAGAGTCCCTGAGTTTCGTATGATTCCCATGTCACTCGGAGGCCTCCTTGACTTTAAGTCCGTTCCACCCTGCCTCCGTCAGTACAGACCTGCAGCGGTCGTCATGCCACTGTTAGCCGCTTCCGTTATCTCGGATGAAGAGCATGGTGCCTCCCCAAAATCTACATGCCCTGACTCCTACAACGAAGAAGCTGCTCCTGCCGCCAAGACTTTTTTGATTTTCGGACTCATAACTAGTGGCTTCGCAATTCTGCCACCCTTCAAATGGGCTTTGCAATTTTTGCTCTGACAATATTATCTTCTTGTATTTTTGCCACTACATCTATATCAACCTATTTTATTTTTCTTTTACACATTAAGATCACGTCACAAGACTAAATTACCTTTAGTTCATTTTACATGAAAAGATCGAATTCCCTTTTGCAGAACGGTAGTGCCGCCGCACCGTATCTGCCATGCCGGCCGGCCACATGCGGACATGCCTGGGTCAAGCGGCCAAGTGCCACCATGCTCACCGTACCAAAGGCCCCACGGTGGCCTAGCGCCGGATCCTCGCCATGCCACGCCGAATCCGCGACCGCACACCCTCTCACCACGATGCTTGCTGCACTGAAGCGGCCGCCGCCCGAAGCCCCTGCCCTAGTCAAGCCCCACCGTGCTCGCTGCGCCACCGCCATGGGCCGCGCCTACTGATTGCTTTTGCGTCGGTTGAGCGCCCCTAGCCACTAGGTGAGCGTCGAGCTGAACAAGCTCCAACACCCACATTATGTCCCTCGCCGCGTCGACATGCTCACAAGAACGGTGATGAACTTCCGTTGGTGCCTAGCACTAGCATATCGTCACTGCCCATACACAGAGCTCCCCTAGAGAGAGTAAAATATGTAGAGCTCCCCTAAAGAGAGTTAAAGGAACAGAGGAGAATTGAGTAAAAATTGTTGGACTTCGTGAAAGAAAAGGGTTATGTAAGCTTCATAACCATTATGCCCCAAAGGTATGAATTTGTTGATGATTGAATGAACATGATCTCACTTGTTAAGTCTAGCTCCTACATCTATGGACAATCGTTTGCGAGATGTACCTTGACCTTGTTGATGACAACTCAAAGATGAACACATGAGGATGTACATGGTTGGAGGATGGATTATGACCCTGGAGCATGAAGATCAAGCGTAGAGCTTTGTTTGATAGGTTTTGAGTCCATAGGACAACACTATATTAAGAGGGGCTGGGATGTCTAGCTACATCTTACTAGTTTAGGGTAGTTTGACAACTTATGTGAATTTTCCAAAGCACTAGAAGACATCAGAGAAGCCCAAAAAGTCAAGTCGTGAAGCTTGAAGGCAAGAACGCAACGAGAAGAACAAGTTTCAGCTTCAGCCACAGTCATTGTCTAGGACAGTGGAGTCATCGTCTATTTATCCAGAAGAGGTGGTCAGATGATAGATCAGTTGGTCAGCTGAAGGTCTAGTCATCGTCTAGCATGACGAGTATCGTCTAGTCTTCTAGAAGACATATCAGAAGACCAGTCAAGCAAGAAGGAGTCATTGTCTAGTCACCTAGAGAAGCCGAAAGTTGGGCCAGATCAAAAGACCTAGAGGAAGTACAGTCACCGTCCAGGATGATGGTGTCCGTCCAATCCAAGATTTGAACATATTTGATATATGACCATTGGAGATGGAGTCATCATCCAGGACGATGGTATCATCATCTAGTTATCCAGAAGTCTTGTTCCAGACATGATCCAGGAGAAACAGTCACCGTACAGGACGACGATTTAGTCATCGTCCAGGACGATGGAGTGTACGGTGACTGTCTTCGCTTAGTAACTTTTGAGTAACGGCCAGTTGGGGTGGTTGGCCCGTAAATAGCTGTTCCTCTTGCATCTTTGCAAGACTTTTGATCAGTGAAATACCTGAGGAATCCTAGGAGAGCCAAGAAGTCAAGGAGATAAGCACTTGAGCATACCAGAGAAGATCTTTGAATGCCAGTGGGAGAGTAACAAGAGTATTCATCCAGCTCTAGGCTAGTAGGTCGTAGGGGCCCATTCTGCTTGTTACTCTTGGTCTTTAGCAGGGCCTTGACCAATTAGGAGTAGGTGCTTGAACTTTCGGTGAAGATTGTGGAAGTCTACATCAAGTTTATACACGGTTTGGAGCCCTCCGTACAAAGAGACATCAAGAGAGACCGCCCGAATCTCTAGGAGGCTTGTCTCTAGGAAAGCAAGGTGTTGTCTGGGGAAGTGGAGGATGTCCGTGTCTTCACTCAAGGAGTGGAGCGCACTTTGGAGGCACCGCTCCGGGAACGGCGGGAGGGACCGGGACTCCGACGGGAGGCACCGAACCTTGTTGTTCTTGTTGACTTTCCTTTGAGCTACTAGAATTGCTTAGGTTTCTTGTCATCTTTATTTTCTCTCTTGGTGGCTATTGTGCTAGTGTGTGCCTTTGTTTCTGTTTGTGATCACTAGCATAATAGGGTTCCTATCCACTAGATTTGCATAGGGCTGTGCTTTGACATCTTGGTTTTGAGAATCATGAAACATGGTTGTGTTTGTCCACACGGATTCAACCCCCCTCCCCCTCGGTGCCTCGATTCTTACATGTGTGAGGTGAGGGTTCCACTTCCACGTTCTCCTCCTCTATTCTCTCTCTCTTTTCTCTGTGTGGAAGAGGTGTTCTTCATGTTGAATCTAGTCAAGAGGTCAACTAACGATCCATCTGATGGACCTTGATGGAAGGCCAATAATGGAACTCTAAATTTTTTTAAGGCCAAATAGGTCAGTTTCATTGGAAGGAGGTCAAGAAAGGAAAAGGAACATTTTTGGAGGCCAAATAAGTAATTTGCTAATATTGATTCCTACAAGATGTGATGTCATATTATTGTATCAAAACTTTTGAGCATACCAAATGCATTTCATATGCACATAAGTGGTGCACATGGTTTTTTGTAACTCTGGTTTTCTAAACTAATTATTGATGTTAGTCACTCCCGTGTGCATTCCATTCAGAGGAATCCATGGTGTGACCCATCATTTTTACAACTCTAGTTTTCCAAAATAAAGAAAAGATGGAAGTGGAGCCCATCATTGTCAAGGATAGGCTTCTCTAGCTCGTTACTAAAGGAAATTGGTAATGCTTAAGTACATTGTAATTTTGATATTCTTAGCTTTTACATTTTATTAATTATATCTATTCGATCATGAGGAGAAAGCATGAAGGCCGATATTTCAAGTTAAGGCATACGAAATAGGAAGAATGAGAGATCAAAGCTCTACAAAAAGAGTGGCGCCTCCGGGGGCATCCTGTCCCCTTGGGACCCTTTTCTCTTCAACCCAAATCTATTTGTTACTTGACTCTACTCTGTGTCTATGAGTCTGGCGCTCAACACCGACAGCACCTCCCTCTGAGTACTAATGTTTACGCTTCGACTCTACCTCACGAAAAGTAGATTTTCTTAATGAGCTAAAGGAGATTGCTCCTGTTGAGGATGTTCCTTGGGCCATCATGGGCGATTTCAATCTTACTCATACTGCTGCTGATAAAAATAACGACAATTTTAACTTCACGGAAGCTGCCCTGTTTAACGAGGCAATTGACCACCTTGCTTTGATAAAGATTCCCCTCATGGACAAGGCATATACTTGGTCAAATAACAGGGAGAATCCGATGCTTGTTAGGTTGGAACGAGTGTTCGCGAATCTGGCTTGGAACCAATGCTCCCTATCACTCGCCACACTTCTGACCATGTCCTCCTGGTCATGCATGTGTCCATGGCGATCCCCCGGTCCTGCTGCTTCCGATTTGAAAACACTTGCCTTGCTCACGTGGACTAGAAGCAACGTGTCGCTGATTGCTGGGGTGGCCTGCAACACAAAACCTAGAAATACCCTCACTCTCAAACTCAAAAACTGCAGGCAGGTCAATCGACAATGGCCCGCAACATGAGAAGGACCTCTGAGTGCTCGTTGATGCCTTTGACCTTTTGGAGGAATGCCGCAACCTCACACAAGACGAGCACAATCTCTGCTGCCTTGTTGTCCAAACTTTTCATGCAACCCTACAAGAAAAAATAATTTATTGGCGGCAGCGTTTTCCAGGTAGCTACAAAGGAGGATGAAAACACTCGGTTCTTCCATGCTCATGCTTCAGGATGGATACGCGAGAACACAACTCGGGTGCTCGAGTGGGACGGAGTGGCCTTTTCCTCTCATGATACCAAGGCACAAATTCTGAAGGATTTCTACACCGCCTTGCTAGGGTCTGTCTCTCCCACCTCTTGGTCCTTTGATCTTTCTAACATGTACCTTCCCTTGATATGGAGGGGTGTAGCCTCTCCTCTCCTTTCACTAGGGACGAGATCAAGTCTGCCCTATTTGCAATAAACTTTTAATCTAGCCTAGGGCTAGATGGTTTTGGTCCGTCTTTCTATCGTGCTTTCTAGAATCATGTTGAGGGCGATATCCTTTCCCTTTTTTCCTCCTTCTACTCCGGTTCCTTAAACTTGGACAAGCTCTTGGTTCTGCTCCCCACGAAGGATGGCCGCCAGACTGCAAACGCCTTTCGGCCGATCTCCTTGCAAAATTGTCCTGTTCAACTCCTGACTAAAGTGTTAACGAACCATCTCTAGCCTCAGCTCACCCAGTTGGTCGATCCTGATCACACAAGGTTCATCAAAGGGCACTTCATTCCGAGAATGTTGTCTATGCGGCTGAGCTTCTTAGTTGCTGCAACAAAAGGAAACAACCAACCATTATCCTTAAATTGGATTGCAGACAAGCTTTTGACTCGGTGAATTGTCTAAGCGTGGATGCCATCCTAGCAACCCGAGGCTTGGACGACAAGTGGTGTGGGTGGGTGAATGACATCCTAACAACAGGCAAGACTGTTGTCCTCCTCAATGGAGTCCGGGGGCTGGATCACCTACAAAAATAGGCTCCACCAGGGCAACCCTTTGTCCTCAAATCTTTTCATCATTGTCGCGGATGTTTTACAACACCTCATCCAGCTTGCTTCGGGAGCCGGCCTTCTACAACATCCGCTTGACCCATCTCATCCTAGTTCATGGGAGCATCACAGCGACACAACACCTCAAAAGTATCCTAGAATCCGTCTCGGCGGCAACTGGACTCATAATTAATTACCATAAATCTACTTTCATTACCATGTTCCTGGACCCTGATCTTGAATCATCCATTGCGGCCTGCCTTGGGTGCCCTGTCTCAGCCTTCCCTCAACCATACCTTGGACTCCCCCTGTCCCTTACAACGTTGCGGGTGTCGGACTACCAACCCTTTCTGGCGAGCTTTGACCACTACATTCCAAGATGGAGTTCTAGACTTCTTCCTTCGAGTGCTAGAGACTAACTAACAAATTTCGTCCTCGGAAGCTTACTGGTTTACTATATGTCGTCCCTCCCTCGCTCGAAAACAGTCCACGCTATCATTCGCAAACAATGCGCCTTCTGTGGGTCTGGCACAGAGAAATGCTGTGACGCGAAATGTCTAGTGGCTTGGGACCAAATCCTCCACCCAAGTTGGAGGCGGACTAGGAGTAAAGGATGTAGAAGTTCAAAACCACTGCCTTTTGATGAAGTTCGATCATAAGCTGCATTCTAGAGAATCTCCCACTGGAAGCGGTGATTAAGTCGCAACTGGAAGGAGATTTACCACATGTCGCGCCAGACACGTTTTCCTTAGTGGCGTCATCTAGGAAGAGCTCAATCCCTTTGGATGCAATGACTAAAGTGGAAGGAGATTTACCACATGTTGCGCCAGACACATCTTTCCTTAGTGGCGCCATCTAGGAAGAGCTCAATCGCTTTGGACGCAATAACTAAAGTGGTGGTCCGATTGGGGCGTTCAACCTCCTTTTGGTTTGACAACTGGCATGATAAAGGTCCGCTCTTTCTTACCTTCCCTACTCTCTTCTCACACGTAACTCAGGTTCACTAGTCTATTCATGAAACACTTTCAACTAGCTAATCTGCTCTCCCCCTCCTGCCAAAGCTTACGCACACCTTTCGAGATGAACTCGAGGGTCTCTGATGCGCCCTCCAGGACGTCTTCTTGGGCTCCGACAAGGATGACGCTACTTGCATGGTAGTTCGTCCCCCGAATACCACACCGTCGCCGCCTACGACGCGCTTGGAAGGAATGGGAGCCTCGACCTTGAGGCGTCGATCATCTGGTGGACACAACTGTCGACTAAGGTCAAGTTCTTCGCCTGGCTTCTTTTTGGCATCCGCCTCAACACCAGGGTGAATTTTCTGCACCAAAACCTGTTGCAGGTCCAGGGGGAGGCCAACTGCAAGAGGTGCCCAGCTGTACTAGAGACTCCTAGCTACCTCTTCATCTCCTGCACCGCGGATGCAGAGCTCTAGCATGGTAATTGACCTGTTTGCAGTACAGCTCACCTCACCTTGGGCGGTTGCTTACCCAAGCCACTTACCTAGTGTGTGGCCTGACTCCTTATCATTCCGTGGAGAGTTTGGATGGCGCGAAATTCTTTGATCTTCCAATCCGAGACTACTTGTCGACCACAACTCCTCCACGACATCTCATGAGACATCGCCCTCTGGAGTCAGTGCTACACTATGACCCGACATGACATGTGGATTTGGCGCAATTATGTATCCAGTTGTGTTTCTCCCTTGTAATCTCTCCTCGGTATACCGAGTGTGTGTTGTATGGTCTTGTACTGACTCAGAGCTTTGCTCAAACACAAAGAGTGAGAGGCAAGCTGAAAGAGCATGAAAAAAAGGCTCCAGCACAAGGACCTGGTGCAAGGACGTGCATACTTCAATAACGTTCACTCGGTCAGTATGCTAAGTTCTGCTATCTTGAACATGTCATGGGCCCATAGTTTTTTATATAGGTCTGTAATGCATACAATTACATTATAACTTTTAGTTTACTTATAGTCTATTTAAATAAAAATCCCACCATCTACCTATTCATCTGCTGCTATAATGAGTACCCCAGTCAGTATGCATTATCGACACTATATAAGGATTTACTTTGCAGCCTGACGATTTCTGATATTGAGTAGCCCAATCAATATGCATTATCGACATTGTATAAGGGTTTACTCGGCAGCCTGATGATTTTTGATATTTTATTTGCTATTTTCTCTGAGTCCACATGTGGGTCACTACAAAACCGATTTCTAGTGACAGGCCCCAAAATGCAACATGTGGTGGGCATAGGACATTTCAGAATGTTCTGTCACATTTCGAGCAAAGTGGACACAATTGTGGTGGGTAAAGTGACGTTGGTGGGCCATATGTGACGGGCCACATTGGAGCTCGCCACATAGCTGCATAAAAAATGTGGCGGGCTACTACGTGACCCGCCACTATGCCTGTAGACAAAAATGTGGTGGGCCATTTAGAAGCCCGCCACATATATGCGGGTAACATATGATGATCTTCTTAACAGCCTGCCACATACCAGCGGAGTGTTGTGGCGGGCGACTTATTGTGGCGGGCGACTTAGGAGCCCGCCACAACTTTGGCCACCACCACACTTGTGGCGGGCACTTAAGAAGCTTGTCACAGTGGAGCGCGCACATGTGACGGGCTCCTTCTGCGCCCGCCACATTTGTTCATAAGCACTACATATACCCCTGCCTGTTCGGGATACTATTCCAGAAACAGGGCAGCTCGAACTGTTCTTATTCATGGTGGCTAGAAATTTTTGATTTCGAGGGGCGAGGTTATGTTTATCCTTCCTTGGTGTGGTTGGTTCAGGAGGTAACTCTAAGTCTTTCTATGTATTTTAATTAACTTTTACTAGTGAATCAAGGCTTAATTTTGGGTTTGAAAATTTCTAGGGTTTCATGCTTTTTGACGAAATTAGCTAGATTTATTCCCTTATATTCATATTGTAGGGATTATTTGAGTTAGGTCTTTCATGGTTGACATGTTTTATAGCATTTTGTTAACTTTTTAACATAAGTATGATAGTAATTAAAATTAGGGTTACACCTATGGAGGGAGAGAGGGTGGGGAATTGAATATTTTCCTTTTGTAAGTTTACCACATGTTGTATTCCCTTATTGTTATTGTATCGATGCTTGAGTTTGATCTATTGTGGATGACCTCCTATTATAATTTCTTTCCTTGATCAGATGGATAGGTCATGGATGTACAATGACGAAAGGCCTACAAGTGGATTTCTTAGAGGAGTCAATAATTGCATCCTAGTGTTTCATCCTAGTCAGAAACAATCGTAGCACTCCATCTATACCCATTCTGCAGCTACCATTTGAGCCACCTAGTGACTAGAAATGAGAAAACATGTAGGGAGTAAGGTAGCCAAGAAAGCTAGGAGTATAAAGAGAGCTAAAGAAAGACGTTTGCATGATGATGATGAAGCTATAGGGGTTGATGAAAAAGACACATATTCTGACTGTGATTCATTGGCTGCACTTAGTGACAGCAGTTACGAATCTGATCTAGCTGCATCATCTGACTCTGATTATGACTCTGATTGTTCCCTTGACATTGACATATCTAACCATGATGATGATGATAATATCCCTGTCTTTGCATATGATGTTCTTTGATCTTTGTATTGATGTGGGTACGATGTTTCCAGACGTTGGCCAATACAAATCAGCAGTAACACATCATACCATTTTGCATGATTATGCATCCACTACTGTGAAGAAAAGTAGGCAAGATTTAGAGCAAAGTGCAAGAAGGCTGACACGGGATGTGAATGGATATTTTTTGTCAATACCAGCAAGAAGTATACAGGGTGCAAGGTATATAGGAGCTCATAATATTTATGCATTCACTACTTGTAATATGATTTTATCAACTCACTTAATGTGATTTTTTTCATACAGGTTAAATTTGTTGGCCCACCCCACACTTGTACTTCTGTCAATAGGTGTGGTGACATAATGGCTACATCAAGTTGGGTAGCTGACAGGTCAGTGGAGTTTGTAGTGGATAATCCGGCAATGAAACCAATGGAGTTGAAGAAAGAGTTCAGAAGAAGTACAAAATGGATGTCTTATATCACACAGTTTTAGTGGTAAACGGAAGGCTGAGGACATGATCAATGGAAAGTTGGATGACACAGCTATGACTTACTCCCTTCTTATAACGCCGAGATACTTAGATGTCTTCCTGGCAGTGTTGTTGAGCTGGATACAGAACAACATCAAGGGAATGCATTTTACGAGATTCTTTGTTGCTCTCAACCGTGCATTGATGGTTTCCTAGTAGGATGTCAGCCATATATTGCCATGGACTCTACCCACTTGACTGGTAGATCTAGAGGTCAGTTACCAGCAGCTGTTGCTGTGGATGGGCACAACTGTCTATTTCCTGTGGCTTATCGGGTGATCGAGGCAGAGTCTGTTGACAACTAGAAATGGTTTGTCAACAATGTTAAGAAAACTATTGGTACTCCTATTGGATTGTTCATTAGCACTAATGCAGGTAATATGATACTTGAATTTACTTTTCCATTGTATTTTGTGTGTTTGACATATTCAACTTAAAATGTACTCATTTCTTGTGGCAGGGAAAGGAATTAAGACTGCAGTAAGTGAAGTGTATCCAGGAGTAGAACATAGGAAATGCATGAGGCATCTTTGGAAGAACATGAAGAGGCAGTTTCATGGAACTGTGTATTCTCAAAACATGTGGGTTGCTGCCAAGACTTGTAGGAGTGAGCGATGTGACCATCACATGGGTAAAATTGAGGAGGTGAGTCCTAAAGCAATGGCCTGGTTGGATTAAAATCATTTCCATCTCTAGAGTAGAAGCAAATTTTGTGAACTATGCAAAGTCGATTACATTAATGATAACCTCTCAGAATCATTCAAGAGTTGGATGTCACGTACCAAAGGATTGCTAATTGTTGATATGCTTGATAAGATTAGGCAAATGATCATAAACAAGTTTGATGTGAGAAATAGGATTGCTTGGAAAATAATGGGTACAATCATCCCAAAAATTATTAGAGCACTAACTGCTCGATCTAAGACTATTAAAGATCTTGAGATTTTGAGATGTGGGGATGGATCAGCTGAAGTTACTGCATCTATCATTACACATGCAGTTAGTTTGGAGCACAAAACTTGTAGCTACAGAGCTTGGCAAGTAAGTGGGAAGCCTTGTAACCATACTTTGTCTTTCATTACAAAGCAAAGTAGACAAGTGCTGATGGATGACTTTGTGGATGAATATTACTCTATTCAGAAGTTTAGAGCCATATATGCAAGGGTTTTCAATCCAATGACATCAAAGCATCTATGACCAAAGCACGACGTAGGCTACAAGTCACGAAGCCAAAGTTGAGGAGGAAACCAGGAAGACCAAAAGTGATTAGAATGAAGCTAGGTGATGAGGTTGTATCAAAGAAAAGAAGATGTCCAGAATGTCAACAACTTGGCCATACTGCGAACTATTGTCCAGGAGGGCCTATAGCTAAAGAAAAAGGAACATTGCATCATTTGAAAATGTTTCACACAAGAAAATAATGATTCAAGTGGTACACACATGTCTAAGTAAGTTATATAATTCAGCAGCATTTACCTTATTTTTGATGAACTCTTCATCTTTCTAATCTATTTAATTCCATCATGAAGTGCACCTCTTCTTCTACTGCATATGCTTCTTCTAGTGCACCACCTTCTTCAAGTGCAAGTCACATGGGAACTCCATCATTTACGGCTCCAAGGGGAAGAGGAAGGGGGTAGAGGAAGGGGAAGATCTGTGAGAGGTCGAGGAGGGTATCCGACTGCATGGTTTGGTACTTAAGTGTTTGTTGAGCTCTTTTTCTCTCTCTTATGTAATCTCGTTGATTTTGTTGCACATGATATGTGCCTGGGACATGTACTAAGGAGTTATTGAACTTGGATGACTTTTTTTGTTGCACATGATATGAGCCTTGGATATGTACTAAGAAGTTACTGAGTTTAATATGTCTTATATTTGTGTGCTGATAATGTTATGTCTTATATATTTATCATGTACTATTGTTATGTTAAGTTATTTCTACAAAATTTATGCCAAATTTTGTCGCATTCGATAATTAGATTCTCCAGAATTCTGCTATTTTTTGCTTCATAATTCTCATTTTTTGGTTATCTAGGTTCTCAAATAACAAGGCAGGGTCAGAATAGCAATGTCATCTTTAAAACAGGTTCAAATAAGCAATGTCACAAGTGTCTTTTTACCCCTGATTTTACACCGTTTAGTTCAGATAACAGAAAAGTGTTAGGGTGCATCTTCGTTTTTGAAAAGTAAGAGTCAAATCCGTAAAAATTAAAAAACGAGGTCAAATAAGCTAAGCGTCCTGAAAATAGAGTCAGATAAGCAACTACCCCAATTTGTATATATATGATACAAATTAGAACTTCAAGGTGTAGAGCATGGTATGATTCCAATTCTAACAGAAATGTAATGACACGATTCAAAAAAGATGGACTATAATGGTATATCTCAGAAACACGACACTTGCAATGGCATGATTCAAATTAATAAAAAAATGATAAAACTGCTTAAAGGTTCTCGATTACATAGATTACCCCAACATTAAAATTAGAGACAGAAGTAAACAATGTACATCTTATTTGACAGCAAGGGACACAAATAAGCCCAATAACGAACAATGATCGATCTTGGGCCTATATGATAAAAAAGAAGGGGGAAAGATTGATCGAGCACCTCTTTTGTTTCTATGCAACTTGATATGCAGATGGGAGCAGCCTGGGAACCGGGTGAACCATGAGCGGCACAGCTCGCTGCAGAAGCAAAGTATACGCCTCATCCATGTTGAGTTTATCCGGCGCCTGGCCAGCAGGCAGCTCCCAGTCGAACGCGTGCACCAGCGTCGCGCTCGTCAGAGTGACCATCCGGAGGCCCCAGCTGAGGCCGGCACAGATCCTCCGGCCCGCACCGAACGGCATGAGCTGGAAGTCCCCGCCTTTGAGCTCGACGTTCTCGTGGGAACCGCCCGGGAGGAACCGGGCCGGACGGAACTCGAGCGGGTCCGGCCACAGGGCCGGGTCTCGGGCGATGCCCCACACGTTGACCAGCAGCTCGGAGCCCTTGGGGACGCGGTAGCCGGCGACCTCGCAGTCCTCGGCGGCCACACGCGGCAGCGAGAGCGGCGTCGACGGGTGCAGGCGGAACGTCTCTTTGATGACCGCGTTGAAGAAGGTGAGCCGCGGGAGGTCGGACTCGGAGACGAGCCTGTCGCGGCCCACCACGGCGTCCAGCTCCTCCTGGGCCTGCTTGAGGAGGTGCGGGTGGCGGATCAGCTCGGCCACTGACCACTCCGCTATGGTCGACGTCGTGTCAGTCCCTGCCACAAATAGGTTCTGACGTAGCAGAGAAGCATAGTGAGTAGTAGGAGGTTGAAATACTCATGTCAAAAAAAGAAGTGGTTCGGGAGTCACTTCGACATACAGCCAGCGGTGGGAATTTCTTCTTCGGGGTTCAGATGAAGTGCCATCGCCAATTCCATTCACTGAGTATGGTGCATAATACTTATATAATACGTATTTATTATTTAGACTTTCTAAAATACCTCAGTAATAGTATGTATTTATTAATGATAATACATTTTTTTGTCCTTGACACTAGAAACATGAATTTGTCTTGTAGACATGACTCTCGATTTTGTTTCACGGATACGAAATATACGATATTTATATACAACATGCTACAGTAGAGAAAGAAACACTAAAATTTAAAAAATTGCAACAAAGATATAATGTTGTATACTTGTATTCCCTATTCATGGGATTTTTTATGGATGCATATTTTCTTTATTGTCTGTACGATTTGTTCAAAAACATTTTTTGTCGAAAAGTTACGTAAATAATTGAAAAATAATTAATAGAAAACACATAACCAGGAAACAAAATTTAAGTTGTAATGTATTTTATATATTGAAATAAAAAATTTAAAATACTTTATTTTTCTACTTAGAGTATGTTGTATATAAATATCATAATTTTGTATTGTTCATGACACAGCAATCCGATAATTATACTACCCAATAGTACTTGTACCCCTTCCTTTCAAAATGCTTGGCACGTCTTTATACAAGTAGTAAAAATTTTAAGTTACATATCGTGCTACAAGTATTATATTGTAAGTATTATGCACGGTAAAGGGGATCATTTGATTACTTTACGTCTACCGTCTGGGCAGTGGTTGGAGTTTCTTCTTGTTTTTATATGGAGTCGGACGAGAAGTTTGGGTTCAGATACCGTACACCGTGGACTTTATTCCTTTCTGCCTTTCGGGCAGATAATACACATGCAGTTCTGTGGAAAAGCAACGTGAACTTACCAAAATAAGTGCCTTGACGTCTGTATCGGTGATCCTGTCCACGTCGCCACCGGTGAGCGGCTGCTCCTTCTGGACCATCTCCAGCAACAAGCCCAGCAGGTCCTTGCTCTCCTCGGCCGCAGAAGGTTGGTAATTCCCACCAGACCTCCTCCTCTCGGAGATTATGCCGTTCATCATGTCGTCGAACCGGCGGTGTAGCTTCTTCATCTTGGACACCACGCCCTGCGGGTCCAGCCACCTTAGCGCCGGCACGAAGTCGCCGACGTTGAGCACGCCGCCCACCTGCATCACCTCCAGCACGATGTCCTTGAAATCCCTGGCGCCGTCGCCGAACACGCGCAGCCCGACCGCCGCCCGAGACAGCGCGTTGGTCGTACAGACGTTGATCGCCCTGCCGAGCGCCACGGCGGCGGCACTCGGACCGGCCTCCGCGAGGAGCGACCTCACCATAAGCGTGGCCTCCCTCTCGCGGACGGCCCGGAGGTCGTCGAGCGCGCGGGCGGAGAAGAGGTTGACGGCGCACACCTTCCGCATGGCCCGCCACCGGGGCCCGTAGGGCGCGAACACGACGTCCTGGTAGTTGTACGCCATGTGCTCGCCGCCGGAGTTGAGCGGCCGGCAGCTGAAGTTGGCGTCGTGGACGCGGAGGAACTGCTCCGCCACGGCCGCGGACCCGGCGACCACCACGTTCGAGCTGCCGAACCGCAGACGAAGCAGCGGGCCGTACGTCTTGGTCATCTCGTGCAACGTCTGGTGGGTCTTCCCGCCGAGCTGTGGCAGGTTGCCGAGCACTGGCCATCCCCTTGGGCCAGGCGGCAGTGGCGCACGATGCGTCCTGGACGCCTTTCCGGCAAGGACGAAGAGGACGTAACATACTATGCCGGACACAGCAATGGTAGAGAGCAGAAACGGGAGAGGAGGGAGCTCCATGGGAGTCGTGAGGTGTGTGTGGGAACGAAAGTACACGTCTATGTAATGGAGACGAACTATGAGGTTGGTGCACTAATAAATGCCAGAAGACCTATTGCAAACAAACCACTGCTACCAACGATGACCACTGAAAGAGACGCTCAAGAAAGGGGAGCTAGCAAAAGCACACCAACGGGATTAGGTTGTGTTTGGTTTGCCTCCGTGCAGTGGTAACATATGACATCGACTCCTCTCGAATCTATTTCAGTCATTGTGGTAACTAGAAAACGCGGGCATGTGCTTAGGCAGTGCGCTCCAGGCACTCGATTTTGGGCGCCAGCAGGGGCTGACGGGCTGTGACTGTGATGGCTGCCTGGTACAGGTACTTAGGGCAGTTTGTTGCGCTCCGCTCTACCTGACAAATACGCTGTAGCGTCACTGTGTACGTATTGTAGCGTGGAGTTATTTCTTCGACTCTCAGCAAAATGAATGGGAGTTTAAGGCTGTGTTTGGCGCAGCTCCGAGCAGCTCCGCTCCAGCTGACAGGAGTCCTGTAGCGGTACTGTAGCGACACTGTAGCATGGAGCAGTTTCATTCGACTCCGGTAAAATGAACTGGGAGCGGCGAAGCTGGTATTTGTAGCTTCGGCTGCTCCGTTCCTTCAGATAAATAGTGTCGCTACAATACATCTACAGTGCGGGAGCTGGAGCGGTGAGGAGCTGCGCCAAACACAGCCGAATAGCTTTGCCCGCTCCTAGGAGCACCTGCGCTTTGACATACCGCAGGCTGGAGCGGGTGCAGCTGGGAGCCATACCAAACACAGTCACGCCCAGATCGCCAATCAAACGATCTCTAAAGCCGCAGTAATACCAGACAGAGGCACCCAACATGGAGCGCCTGAGATACTGTATGGACACATAGTTTTTCAGATCGAATGTGAATCGACAACCCTTTGCCAGCTCGACAATTTCCTCATTGGATGCGAAGCCCTGCAGGGATCCGACCAGAACAGGGCAGGGATGGGGCTGACTTTTGTTCCACGGGGCTATTGGGGTAGGGACCCGAATCATAATAGGTCAGGGATGGGGATAGATTTTCACCTGTGGGCCTTGATGGGGAATCTTCAACAACACAATAAACAGGCCAAACCCACTTCATCTAATATATAAGGCCCCGTTTTGCAGGAGTGGGGAGCCAAACGGGAGGGCCTAAACTGAGCAATGGGCTAAAATGTGAGCAAAAAACTTTAGCCTGAAAGAGGCCCTAAAATGGGCTAAAGTGGTGTTGGACGAGTATACCCCTCGCAACCTTATCCATCAATTGAGCTTGCCTCATCGCCGTCCTCTCCAGAAGAAGCGCCGCCACCATAGCAAGGGGCGCCGCCGCCAGGTCTCATCGTCCTTGCCGAACCGCCGCCCCTCGACCCCCCGGCACCCACCAGGCCTCCACTTCCACCGCCGACGCCGCCCTCGGCCCCAGAAGCGTGACGAGCAGCGCTTGTTCGTGGCGCCCGCCGACCCATCAGCGCCCCCGTCTGGCGTGCACTGGCCGCCCCCCCCCCCCCCTGACATCCCAGGTGTCACTGCAAACTTATCGACTAAATCTTAAACCTCAAGAATTAATTCTTGCACTTTGAAGCAAAATTTACACTTGAGCTAATAAATAATCCTGTTGAAACACTTCCATTAACCTCCACAAAAATTTTGGTGAATTATTGAACACTATTATCAGATCAGGAGTTTTTAAATCACAGTACCAAAATCATTGTTTAACAGGTAAAAATGTAAACACCTCTTTCAAAACCCATCAAAAATCACATATAAACCTAGCAACGTTTTTACATGGCAATTAATTTCATTTCAAAATAAAATTTTAGAGATTTTATCAGAATTTTTGGAAAAGGTTAAACCCCCTTAAAAATTCAAACAAACTTGATTTGAATTGGAAATTCCCAAATTTTTAGAAGAAGAATCAGGACTTCTTCCTTTAACGAAAGTTGTTACAACTAATTCACTGAGTGCCCACAAATATTTTAAAATTCTCCGAGCTCAGGAAGTGTGGTTTTCAAATGAATTAAGGGAGGATAATTGGAAATTTTGCAAAAAGAAAAAATAAAAAAAAACATTGAACGGCGCCTGCCGCACCGCCGCGGCAGCCAACCGGCGCGCCGCAGCGGCGCAGCGCGGCAAACACCGGGGGAGGGCGCGCCTTTTTCCGCTCGCCCCGTCCCGTCGACTGAGCGGGATTCGCTCCTCCCCTATCTCTTCTCCTCTCTCTCTCTCTCTCTCCCTCCCACGCTATAATTTTCCCTCTGGCGCACGCCACCGCCTGCGCAACCACCACCCTCGCGCGCCACTCGCCATCGACCGTCCGTCGCGCTTGCCTGCCACTCCCCGTGCAGTTCTTTAAGTCCCCGTGCGCAGACTAGTTCAAAAGCCGAGCGAAGGACGAAGCGCACCCCAACCCCCCCTCCCCCCATTCCTGCTTCTCCCACACGCAAGCGCACCGACGTCATTGCCGCCGTTGAACCTCCGCACGTCGGCAGCTTCGTCTAGTGACTCCCGTGCTCCGCCATCGTGCCGAGCAGCCTCCCCTCGTCCTCCTTCAGCTCCCGGACCACCAAGGCCTCCTCTGGTCCATTCTTCTGCCGGGAATGCACCTTCTCCATCCTTCGGTCGAGAGCACCACCGCCGATCTTCGAGCTCTGATTTCGTCGTCGTGGTACCTTCTCACCTCGATTCCTCTCGCCAGCATGTTTACCTCATTCTTGCGCATTTGTGTGACAAGGTTGTGGCCGCAGAGAGTCACTGGTGATGACGAATTCGTTGGTCCGCCTTAGTCGCCGCTCAAGAGCTCACCGGCGACTTCAACCTTCCGGCCCTCCCCGACGCCTCTCACACCTCCAATCGGTTCCTTGTCTCACGGTGAAGCTCCTAGACACCCTCTTTTTCACTCTACTGCACTCTCCGAGACCTATGATGATAGCTACCGGTGGGAAGAGCCTCGTCCAGAGTTCGGGAACCTCCAGTGGGAACGTTGTAATTCGCCGCATTGAATCTTGTGTGACTAGTAGCATGGTGCCACTGGGTAAGGCTTTTGCTTAAGGTCTGAGAGTTGGAGTCTATACCCCGTTTAATGCTTCTGCTGTATTTTGTGTTTTCAAAACTTCCAATCGTACTTTGATGATGTAAGACTTAATTTTAAATTATGAAACTATGTTATATTAAATTCTCTCATCCTGTAAAAGATTACTGTTTATCCTGCCTGTGTTGTACCATGTGTATGTTCGCTTCGCCGAGCATTGCCCAACAGGGTTCTGGCAAGACGATCCGTCCCATATTTTCTGGGGCGGGTCCGTCATAGCTGGTATCAGAGCCGTGTTGGGAATTGGTACGACAATTAAAGACATATTTTCAAAAATTACGCGCGAGTGAGATACGAGCCCTAATAGAAGTAAGTAGTATCAGGTAGCAAAGCTAACCTAGTGCAGGCGCTAACTAAAGCCAGTTTAGATTTACATTTCTGTAACGACGCACCTACGCTCAGGTCAGCGAGGTAAGGTACGCCGCTTGACTGTGGTGAAAGGACGGGAAATCCCTGTTGCGTTAGCAACAATAGCGTTCTGTACCAGGATGGTATGGAAGGAGGTATTATATTCGTTGTAATGTAACGCACCCCCTTGCCGTTTAGGGAGAAAAGCAGACCTACCGTACGAGGTGTGGGTTACGGACCTGTTGCGAATGCAGACCTTCACAATAGTAGTGTCTTGTGCCATTGGCGCACAAGAGATGAGTTTGTTCCTCACTACTTAAGTTTTGCAGAACTCTCTCATACCTCCACTGCCTGAGGTGAAGTGCAGTCTCTTGCGGCGCAATGAAGGTCGGACACATGATCCCCGTACGTGGCCTACTCAGGGTGACCCATATGGCAATGATATGGGTTATTGTTTTTACTTTGGATATGTATTATATTGCAACTGCCTATGATGTCTTCTTCTGCAGGTACGCTAACCACGATATCGTAAGAAACGTGTAGCAACGTCTAACTTGAGTGCGATCTGCCACCGCCTAAACGTATATTAGGTTTATTTTGTGAGGACATATAGGCTGATGTAAGATTGCATTGCATGTTATAATTGTAAAACCAATGAAGTTTGCAGATATATAGTTTATCAAAACCTTGGAACGTTAAAATCCTTCAAACTTACACTAAAACCATCCAGGAGCAAAATTCCAGCAACAATGGTTGTAGCCCTTTCAAGAATAAAAGAGCCAACTTGGACCTCCCTCCCTTAGAGAATGCGTGGCACCCAATTCAACAAACAAGTCCTAAATAGAACTCTTCGTCAAAATTGAGCCTTTTTGCAGTACTGTACTCGATGAGAAGATTGTCTCCTTGACAGGTCAACTTAGATAGTAAAGCACCTTGGGTAATTGATGGTTATTGCTAGAATAGCAATGCTCGTGAGATTTAGACGTGTTGATCTTGGATTATTCTTTTACGCAGAGATGAGAATATTTTATGTATTGAAAGATTTTTGCATACTTTGAACTATGTGTCAACATATGGCTTCTGATTAATAAAATATTGCTCATCTCTGTGATGCAGATGTCTGACAACATGAACGAGCAGGGACCAGAGGACTTTGGAATTGAGAACCCCACTCCCAACCGCGTCACCAAAGAGTAGGGACGCAGAGGATTTGTTGAGCTACTCCGCCAGACGCTGCAGTCGCTAGGCTGTATAGAGTCTCCTTGGTTCCAAATCCGGGAGTTCAGACAGCATGGCCAACCTCACTGCTCAGCCATATTTACTCTACCTGCTCACCCTCACCGAGCCGATTGGGAGACTTGGACCATTACCTCACTTGGTTCGGACAAGACTGAGGCGATTGAGGCTGCTGCCCACAGAGCTGTGCTGAGACTCTGTGAGGAACATCTAAAGGACTTAACGCAACAGCCAACGGCACTGTTTTCGATACGTCGCTAAATCGACAGTACCTGGTGTCGCAATGTCAAGAACGCCATTGACAGGACTCTCAAGGGAGAAAAAGACCATGTGACTCCGCTTTTCACGTAGAGCTTGGCAATGCTCAACTTGTATGAGGACACCGTTCGCACTATCGAGTTTGACCGCCAGGCTCTGGGACGAGCTCATAGGGAGCTAGCCCGATTCCAAGAGAGGATTAAGAGCTTGGAGAGTAGGAACAATGGGCTGCGTGCTCGTTGCAACTCCCGAGCTCAGCAAATTGCCGAATTGGAGCAAGTCTCTGCAATCAAGACTACTCAGCTGCACGCCCGGGATAATGACTGCAACATTATGCTGCAACACATTCCCCAGCTGGAGATTCTTCGGAGTGAGGCCGTGCAGATGGCGGAAAACCTCGTTCACGAGAACCATCACCTGCAGCATCAGATTGAGGGACTCTTAGAGGCACAGCAACCACCTCCCGTGAACGATGATGTACCTGAGTCGGAAGTGTTGGACCCCGATGCTTCAGACCTAGAGCCCAAGGAGGAGTAGTTTAGAGACGTCCTAGCAAAACGAGTGCTTCTAGTTGTACGCGTAAGGAGTGTGTTGTACTCGTTGTAGTGTTCAGTGTTGTGTTTTCTCGTAAGGCTATCATAGCAGCAGTGTGGAACATCATGATGTAAAGATGGATTGTTTGACAGTCTAGAAAGCTTGTGGGACGGATGTACTGTCATAATTTTGTGGATGAATGAAGTTAATGTAACGCTTCGCTTTTCTTCATCGGGTTAAAAAGGAAACTAATTCAATCGCAAAGAAGTACCAAAATTTGGGGATTAAAGTAACTAACAAAATCTCTAGTAATCTCTAAAAAGAAATCACTTTCACTGGTGCAAAGAAAATACTTTAAAGCTTGCAAAGAATTCTCGCAAAATAAAAGGTAGTCAAAATTTGAACTATTAGTTTAAACCTTTCAGCTCAAATTCAAACTTTATTTAATTCTTGGAATTAACTTTGGGCTCTTGTCAACTTCCTGTGAAATTTTTGGGATTTTTTGAAAAATATTTCACCAGTGGGACCCATCGGGCAGCCCCCTTTCTCTCTTCTTCTTTCTCTCTCTGCTTCCTCCTCCCTTCCTACGCAGGCGCGCCCCTCCACGCTCTCGCCCGATGCAGAGCACGCGTGGCCTGCCCGGCGCGTTGAAAAGGGGCGCCTCGGCCGTCTTCTCTCGATTCCTTTGCCGCTCTGTCCCTTCTCCGTTCCTCCCTCCTCCTCTGTCTCTCCGCACCGTACAGCCGCGCCTCGAGCTCGCCGAAGCCCGGTCATTTTCCTTGCAACGGCACGTCGAAGGCCCCCCCGTCCACTCCCGTGCTCGGCCACCGCGAATTTCTCTGGAGCTCGCTCGAATTGAAGCCTCGCCGCCGCCGTGTTCGCCGGTCGAAGGTAGCCGCGCGGTGAGCAACCCCTCCGGTGAGGGCCCGGCCCTTTTTCCCCTCCCTTAGCTTCGCCATGCCGCGAGGAAGGCGCTCAGCAAGATCCGGTGGCCGGTCGCACGGTATAGGGCCGCCGCGCCATGGCCGCCGTCCCGACCGCGCCGCCGCTTGTCGCCGCCGTTATTCCGGTGCTCGCCGTGGGTCCAACCCGAGTCAATTGAGTTCCCTGGACCGAGCTCTTGCCGTCGGTGGCCTCGCCGCCGGCCGCCATCGCCGGTAGCGCCGCGGACCACCGCCGGCCGGCTAGGGCAAGGCCCTAGCTAGGGCTTTTATTTTCCTTTTGTTGAAAAATTCTATTAATTCGGCTGGAAATTTAATAATTCATATAAAATCAATTTTACCTCAGAAAAATATAAACCCAATTGTTTTGGAACCAGGGAAAAATCTAATTTTAAGAAAAATAAAAAACTTCAGTGTGTGGAAGTATTAATTTTTGGGATTTATTTAATTAACCATAAATGGCTAAAAACATGATTTAATTAATCTGCAACTATTAAAATTGGAAAATTTGTATAAACCCTAGGTTTAACCCTTGCTACTTAATGGTGTTTCGACAACTTGATTAGGGTTTGATTGGGTGCTACTAAGTTAAATAACTCGATTTAGGTCAAAACCCTTTTCGACCTCGGGAATAATTTTAACTTGTGAGCGATCACTTAAATTCAATTGAGAAGTTATTAATTGCTAATGTGACCTCTCTACTTGCATCATGTACACGTCGACGTGAACGAGGTAGCCATTAAGGTGGACCCCGAGTTTTCCGAAGACACCGTCGCCGCAGACCAGGAAGAACACCCACAAGGCAAGCCCCGGTGCACTACTGTTTTAAAATTTTCCTTTTTACAACTGTGAATGTGAGTCATGTGATATGCATTTAGGTCGACAGGAGTTGAATAAAACCCTAGATGCATAAGTTTCTAGTAGTACCTATTTTGGTATATTGGTACAGGTAACCCGTAGTAGCTGCTAAGCTTAGAAATTCTCTGCGGTAAAGTCAAGCAGATCGGACACTGCCCGTGATATGATAGAAATTGATTGAAACTTCCACTCTTGGTAGAGAATTTGTAGCAGGTTCAGATTTCATGGAAAGAAACCGGGGTCAAACAGGGAATGGTAGGAACACAACAGACGGGGTTCTGTGTGCGGTAGCGCTATCGAACCCGTGTGGCACAGTTGATTGAGTATTGAATGTACTGCTCACATACTGGAGTTATAGGACCCAGTAAACCTAGGTAGCCTAGAGACAGCAAAGCTGAACCTACCTTATGGTGTCTGATTGGCGGTGGGCTGGGGTGGACAGTGTGTGAACTCCACAGATACCGTTTGGGACGAGGGATCTGGTGGGACGCGGCACTGTTGAGGGAACGTAAGAGGGAATTAGCTTTGTCAAATCTGGTGCGAACGGTTGCCACGTACGGTCCGGGACGCGCACGTGTCGTGTGACCAGGTTAACCCTGCAGGTGTAAAAACGTTTCGAACCGCTGACACTCTCAGTTTAGAGTTTACTCAATCTCTTTGTCGCATACGTTAAGAAGTGAACAGAAGAAGAATGATGTTTACGGTTGTGATGTTTATACTGATCATTGTTAGTCAACATGAGTGTTTAGTCATAGTGCAAACTAAAGTTTACTTTTCTCAAACTTAAGTTGAGCTAAAACTTGAAAGTAGGAAAGCTACTTAGTAAGGCGTGCGCTTTTGCAACTATCCTACCCAGAGTCAGCCGTGCATGTCTAGGTGTCGGCTGTAGATAGCCATGTTGACGGGTCAGTCTTGCTGAGCTTCTTAGAAGCTCACGCATTGCGACTTGTGGCTTTCAGATGGGTTTGATGCGACCGGTGGTAGCGATGGTCAGTTCTTGGAGGAGTCGGCCCCCGCTTGGGGTAGCTTCTAGTGGGACCAGATCGAGTAGCCGCTACTTGTGTGTGGCTAGTAGCAAGGTGCCGTTGGGCAAGGCCCTTGCTTTTGCTTAGTGTCGGAGTCGGAGTCTGTAACCCTATCTTTCGTTTCCGCGTTTCCGCTGTTTATGAAAACTAGTTCACGTGGAATTGAAACCTCTGTAATAACACTCATGTAATATTTTTTTTCTGTCTGTAAACTGTGCTTTTACTGCCTGTGTTGTGCCCTGTGAATGTTCGCTTCGACGAACATCGCCCAGAATGGATCCCGGGAGGAGGACCTCCCTCGTTTCCAAGGCGGTCTGCCACAGCTGGTATCAGAGCCATTCTGGGATAGGTACGACCTTTTCCAGGGCATATTTTCGAAAACCGCGTGCGAGTGAGGAACGTGCCCTAGTAGAGCTAGGTTGTATCAGGTGGCAAGCTGACCTAGTGTAGAGTCCAACAAAACCCAGTTAGATTCATTTTTCCGTTGAATGGAGGGGCCGGGGAGGGATTTGGTGGGCCGAGAGCTGCGCAAAGGAAGGAGAAAGAGATTAGACATGGTGTGGCGCGGGATTGTACACCGGAGGATAGGGCTCACCACGAGGGGGGGGGGGCTTCGGCAGCAATGGCGCAACGGCGGCGACCGAAAGAAGGAAGAGCAATTCGGGCGGCTGGAAAGGGAAGGAAGGAAGGAGAAGCTTGCGCGCCCATTTAAAGGACCTTTGGGCGGGAAGATAGGGGAAACAGAGGAGGAATAGCGTGGCCACGCCGGCATGGCGGCTCGGGCAGCGCCGTGTCCCGAGCGGCGCACAGTGAGGAGTAATTGCCGCAGGGGAGGAAGGAAAAGTGAGGGAGAGAGAGGAGGAGATGGAGGTGGCGGGGCAATTGAAGGCGACGTGCGCCTATTATGGCCGTGTCGGCCGGGCGCCATGCCCTGTCGCCCGCCGCTCGGTCGGGCGGGCGGCAGGGCACTGTGGCCCGTCCGACAATGCCATTGATTTTTTTTTCCTTTTCTTTTTCTTAAAGCTGGAAAGCAATCCAATTAAAAGGCACATTTTCCAAGCTCAAAAATTTTTGAGAATTTTTGTACAAGCTCAGGAATTTATTTGGAACACTTTTCATTTAAGGTTCAAGTCACGATTTGGCCTCTAAAAATTCTTGAATTTCTAGGTTGATTATAGTTTCTGTGAATTTTTAAGAGGTCTAAATCTTTTCCAAAAATCTTGAATAATTTCCCAAAATTCTATTTGATGTGTACTTAATTGTTATGTAAAAATATAGCTAGGGTTCTGTGGAAATTTTGATGGTCAAGAGTTAGGGTTTGGATTTCTTTCTGTTAACGAGATTTTGACACTGTTAGTTGAGATTTCTTCGGACTTTGCTAAAGTGCTCTGTTGTTTATCAAAATTTTCATAGTGTTCCTTTAAAGCATTTTAAACAATATTTCTTTTTATTTCCCTGATTGAATCTGCTTTAAAGTGAGTGAAATTACCGATTAGGGTTTTGGGTTGGTGTGTGAATAGGAAATGACCATGTACCGCGGATTGAGGGTTCCTGTTTGGTGAAAAGCGCTCAAAAATTAATTTAGGTACATTGATATATTTTTTTGTATAGGTTAATGGAAGTATTTTAGGTACATTGATCACTATCTCAAGTGCTAGTTTTACTCAAAAGTGTAAAAAGTCCTTTTTAGGGTTTTCGTTTTGTCGATTACTGTTTAAGTGACACCTGGGGTGTCACACCACCAGAAAACTCTGTTCGCAGCCCAGATGCTATATGGGCATGCCGGCGCATGGTGGGCCAATTACATAGCCACCTTTCCACCCGGTACTGAAGTGCAGTGGGAGCAGTTCAAGGAAGCTTTCCGTGCCCATCATATACCCGCCGGGCTGATGCAGCGAAAGGCCAAAGAATTCATGGCCTTAACTCAGAGAAACCGCTCCGTCCACGAGTACTCCAGAGCATTTAATCAGCTATCCCTCTATACTCCAGAGCAGGTCGACACGGACGAAAAACATAAGAGTCGTTTTATAGAAGGGCTGAATACTACACTTCAGTCCCGCATGGCTCTGAACCAAGGCGGTACCTTTAACGAGGTCGTAAGCAAAACCCTTATCGTCGAGGAGTATCTCGAGAAGGAGCAGCGTGATAAGAAGCAAAGCAGTGGTGGCTCCTCCAGCGCGCCACCCCCAAAGTATCGCTTGGTCTACACTACGCCCGACGGGAGGAGGTTCGGATCGGTTCCTCAGCTGGGGCCGTCCTTCCGTCCGCTGCAGCAACAGTATCGGCCCCCGCATCACTAGCAGCAGGGCGGAAACCGCGCGCCACCGCCCCCAAAGCAGCAGAATCGGGGTGCCCGTCCACCTCAACAGGGCAACCGACTGGGACCTAGAGCTCCATGTTTCACTTGTGGGCTCCCGGGGCACTTCGCTCGTGAATGTCCTACCCACAGGCAGGGTAACCTAGGTCGCCAGCAGAGCTCGGGGCAGAACCAGTCCAGGGGGCAGAGGGCCACCAGATCGGGTCGGGTAAACTATACCACGACCGCAGACATTGCAAAAGGTGAACCTGTGCTGGCGGGTATGTTCTCACTCTCTGGTCACTTCGCTTTTGTTCTGTTTGATTTTGGTGCCTCTCACAATGTCATCAGTAGAAGCTTTGTTGAGGATAAATACTTCATACTATTCTACTAGATCCATCGTTTATCATAAAATCGCCACGGGGATGTATCTTGTCACGGTATGGGTTAAAGGAAACACCACTAAATCTAGGTGGACACACCTACCCTACTTCTTTCATAATCCTTGACGGGCAGGGTATCTATATCATTATTGGTATGTTGTGGATGAAACACCACAAAGCCCTTCTCTATATAGCACACCGTGTAGTCCACCTAACCTCACCACTTGGCGGGTCTGTATCTTTAAAGTTAGATCACTCCAGATCCACTTCTACACAAATCTGTCATACTGTCAGGAAGAGTTTGGAGGAGATACCGGTGGTGAGAGAGTTTCTGGATATGTTTCCAGAAGATCTACCGGGGTTACCCCCGGATCGGGATGTGGAATTCAGAATTGATCTACAGCTAGGCACGGCCCCGATTTCTCGCAGACCATATAAGATGGCGCCAAAAGAACCGGCTGAGTTGAAAGTGCAGTTTAAGGAGCTGTTGGACAAGGGTTTTATATAACCCAGCTCTTCTCCTTGGGGTTGTCCGGCATTATTTGTGAAAAAAAAAGGACCGATCCTACGGTTGTGTGTTGACTACCGCCCTTTGAATGCGGTCACAATCAAAAATAAATATCCGCTACCCCGCATCGACATCTTATTTGATTAGTTGGTTGGAGCTAAGGTCTTCTCTAAAATAGACATTCGGTCTGGCTATCATCAGATCAAAATTCGGCCGGAGGATGTTCCGAAGACGGCATTCTCCACGAGATACGGCCTATATGAGCACTTGATGATGTCTTTCGGACTCACCAACGCTCCAGCTCACTTTATGTACCTCATGAACTCTGTCTTCATGCCAGAGCTAGACAAATTTGTTGTCGTGTTCATCGATGACATCCTAATCTATTCCAAGACCATGAAAGACCACTCTGAACATCTCCGAACGGTCTTGCAGAGGTTAAGGGATCACAAACTGTATGCTAAATTCAGCAAGTGTGAATTCTGGATTGATCGTGTCCAATTCTTGGGCCATGTGGTATCCTCAGAAGGCACCAACCTCGGTCCATAAAGTGCGCAGTTTCCTCGGGATGGCAGGGTATTACCGTCGGTTCATTCCCAGCTTCTCTAAGATAGCTAAACCAATAACTGAGCTGCTCAAGAAGGGCAACCAGTTTAAGTGGACCGATAACTGTGAAAAAGCCTTCCAGACCCTAAAAAGGCACTTGACGACAGCCCCAATGCTAGCACAGCCCGATCTGAGCAAACCATTTGATGTAAATTGTGATGCGTCTGGTGTTGGTCTCGGATGTGTGTTAATGTAGGAGGGTCGAGTGATTGCTTATGCTTCCAGGCAACTCCGTAAGCATGAGCAAAATTATTCGACTCACGTCTTGGAGCTAGCAGCGGTCGTACTAGCACTAAAAGTGTGGAGACACTACTTGTTAGGGAATCTCGTGCATCTGTATATCGATCATAATAGTTTGAAGTATATCTTGACCCAGAGCGAGCTCAACATGAGACAAAGAAGGTGGCTTGAGCTGATTAAGGACTATGAATTGGAGATTCATTATCACCCTGGCAAGGTTAATGTCGTTGCGGACGTCTTGAGTAGGCATGCTCATTGCCACCACCTAGACCAGGGAATTTCCACAGAAGAAGAAGAAGTGGCCCTACGAGTTCTACCTCTTGGATCATTGTATAATCTCGCTCTAATCCCAACCATTAAGGATGAGGTAGCAAGTGCCCAACAAGAGGATAAGGGTATGGAGAACATCAGGCTCAGGCTAAAAGATAAAAGGATGTAGTGCTTTCTAGAGGATAAGGACGGGGTGTTATGGTTCAAGGACAGGTTAGTCGTGCCAAAGAGTCTTGCGCTCCGAAAGAAGATTATGGACGAGGCTCATCTGTCAAAATATTCCATTCATCCCGGCAGCAATAAGATGTATCAAGACTTGAGAAGAAGATTCTGGTGGACAAGGATGAAAAGGGAAATTGCAAAATATGTGGCTGAGTGCGACATATGCAGGCGAGTCAAGGCGGATCATTTGAAAGAGCCCGGACTCTTGCAACCCTTGAGTGTTCCCGTTTGGAAATGGGAGGATCTGAGCATGGACTTTACAGTTGGGCTACCCATGACCTCTCGACGCCATAATTCTATCTGGGTAGTCGTGGATCGTCTCACAAAGTCCGCTCATTTCATACCGGTGAACACCAATTATCGAATGAAGAAGTATGCAGAATTGCACATCGCTCAAGTCGTCAATCAACATGGGATACCAAAGACCATCATCTCCGATCAGGGAGCCCAGTTTGTTGCTAGGTTTTGGGAGCAACTACATGCGGCATTGGGTACCAAGCTACTAAGAAGCTCCGCGTACCATCCCCAAACTGACGGACAGACCGAGAGCGTCAATCAAATTTTGGAGGACATGTTGCGAGCCTCCATGCTAAATCATGGCGGGAATTGGGACAAATACTTACCCCTGACCAAGTTTGCTTACAACAACAGCTACCAGGGAAGTATTCAAATGTCACCTTTCAAGGCGTTGTATGGTCGGAGTTGTAGAACCCCGTTAAACTGGTCCGAGTCGGGTGAGAGGGTAATACTTGGACCGGACCTAGTTCAACAAGCAGAAGAGAAAGTGAGGTCCATCCGGTCTAACTTGAAGGCCGCCCAATCCCGACAGAAAAGTTATGCAGACAAAAGACGACGGCCCTTGAGCTTCGAGGTGGGTAATTTTGTGTATCTACGGGTCTCGCCTACCAAGTGGGTACAGCGATTTGGGGTGAAAGGCAAGCTGGCTCTGAGGTACATTGGTCCGTTTCCGATCCTTGAGAAATGTGGGCCGGTAGCGTACAAGCTAGATTTGCCAGCTCACTTATCAGGGTTGCACAATGTCTTCCACGTGTCGCAACTGAAGAAGTGCCTAAAAGCCCCATCGGACAAAACTGTACCAAAGGTGGTAGGGTTACAACCGGATCTGACTTATTCCGAGAAGCCTATTAGGGTACTCGACGAGAAAGAACGAGTTACCAGAACCCGGACCATCAAATTTTATAAGATGCAGTGGAGCAATCACTCTGAGGAGGAAGCCACGTGGGAATTGGAAGAGTTCCTTCGTGCACGTTACCCCGAGGTCCTTCCACCATCACTAGGTACCCTCACCTTTCCACCCTTGTTTCTAAACCCAATTATTCTAGAACCAGGGAAAAATCTAATTTTTAAGAAAAATATAAAACTTTAGTGTGTGGAAGTATTAATTTTTGGGATTTATTTAATTAACCATAAATGGCCAAAAACACGATTTAATTAATCTGCAACTATTAAAAATTGGAAAATTTGTATAAACCCTAGGTTTAACCCTTGCTACTTAATGGTGTTTCCACAGCTCGATTAGGGTTTGATTGGGTGCTACTAGGTTAAATAACTCGATTTCGGTCAAAACCCTTTTCGACCTCGGGAATTATTTTAACTTGTGAGCGATCACTTAAATTCAATTGAGAAGTTATTAATTGCTAATGTGACCTCTCTACTTGCATCATGTAGACGCCAACGTGAATGAGGTAGCCATCGAGGTGGACCCCGAGTTTTCCGAAGACACCGTCGCCGCAGACCAGGAAGAACACTCACAAGGCAAGCCCCGGTGTACTTTTCCTTTTTACAACAGTGAATGTGAGTCATGTGATGTGCATTTAGATCGACAGGAGTTGAATGAAACCCTAGATGCATAAGTTTCCAATAGTACCTATTTTGGTATATTGGTATACGTAGCCCGTAGTAGCTGCTAGGCTTAGAAATTCTCTGCGGTAGAAGTCGGGCAGATCGGACACTGCCCACGATATGATAGGAATTGATTGAAACTTCCACTCTTGCTAGAGAATTTGTAGCAGGTTCAGATTTTATGGAAAGAAATAGGTGTCAGACAAGGAATGGTAGGAACGCAACAGACGGGGTTCTGTGTGCGGTAGCGCTGTCTGACCCGTGTGGCACAGTTGGTTGAGTATTGAATGTACTGCTCACATGTTGGAGCTATGGGATCCATTAAACCTAGGTAGCCTAGAGACGGCAAAGCTGAACCTACCTTACGGTGTTTGATTGGCGGCGGGTTGGGGTGAACAGTGTGTGAACTCCACAGATACCGTCCGGGACAGGGGATCTGGTGGGACGCGGCACTGTTGAGGTAGTGTAAAAGGGAATTAACTTTGCCAAATCTGGTGCGAACGGTTGCCACATGAGGTCTGGGACGCGCACGTGTCGTGTGACCAGGTTAACCCTGCAGGTGTAAAAATGTTTCGAACCGCTGACACTCTCAGTCTAGAGTTTACTCAATCTCTCTGTCGCATACGTTAAGAAGTGAACAAAAGAAGAATGATGTCTACGGTTGTGATGTTTATACTGATCATTGTTTGTCAACATGAGTGTTTAGTCATAGTGCAAACTAAAGTTTACTTTTCTCAAACTTAAGTTGAGCTAAAACTTAAAAGTAGGAAAGCTACTTAGTAAGGCGTGTCCTTCTGCAACTATCCTACCCAGAGTCAGCCGTGCATGTCTAGGTGTCGGCTGTAGACAGCTATGCTGACGGGTCAGTCTTGCTGAGCTTCTTAGAATCTCACACGTTGTGACTTGTGGCTTTCAGGTGGGTTTGATGCGACCAGTGATAGCGATGGTCAGTTCTGGGAGGAGTCGGCCCCCGCTTGGGGTAGCTTCCAGTGGGAGCAGATCGAGTAACCGCTGCTTGTGTGTGGCTAGTAGCAAGGTGCCGTTGGGCAAGGCCCTTGCTTTTGCTTAGTGTCGGAGTCGAAGTCTGTAACCCTATCTTTCATTTCCGCTTGAGGACTGTATCGTTTCCGCTGTTTATGAAAACTGGTTCGTGTGGAATTGAAACCTCTGTAATAACACTCATGTAATATTTTTCTTCTGTCTGTGAACTATGCTTTTACTGCTTTTGTTGTACCCTGTGAATGTTCGCTTCGACGAACATCGCCCAGAATGGATCCCGGGAGGAGGACCTCCCCTTTTTCCGGGGCGGTCTGCCACAGCTGATTTTTAGGGTTTAGCGTAATGAGTTATCAGTGCATTACTTTATGACATTCTTTTTCATATGACAAGACAGAATGATGGAATGAACTGCACTAACGGGCACCTTTTCGCTTTTTCAACATGGTGAACACTAGGGGTGGACTCCAAGACGCTGAGGGCTCAAACCCGCCACCCCTGCCTGTTGAGCCGACCTTGGCCACGGCTATGGCGGCCATGTTGCAGAGCAGCCAGCAAACCAACGAAATGCTGCGAGCTATAATGGATAATGCTGGTCAACACTGAGGACCCAGGAACCAAAACCAGGACAGCACCGATGCTGATTTTGTGGCAACGCATCCGCCTGAGTTTAAAGATGCAAGGGAGCTGATGGAAGCGGATCACTGGCTTCGCATGATCGAGGCCAAATTTGGGCTGCTTCGTTGCACGGAGCAACAGAAGACTTGGCTCACCGCCCAAATGCTTCAGGGGCACGCAGGTGCTTGGTGGGCCAACAATCTTGCCACCTTCCTGCCAAACACCCCAGTGCCTTGGACACAGTTCAAGGAAGCGTTCCGCACTTATAAAACATTCCTACAGACTTAATACAGAGGAAGGCCAAAGAGTTCATGGCCTTAACCCAGGGCAACCGCTCTGTGCATGAATACTCCCAAGTGTTCAACCAGCTCGCTCTATATGCTCCGGAGCAAGTGGACACGAATGCGAAGTGGAAACATCGCTTCATGGAGGGGTTGAATATCACGCTCCAGGGCCGCTTATCATTAAATCAGGGAGGCTCATTCAATGAATTTGTGAGCAATGCATTCATTGCCGAGGAGTATTTGGAAAAGGAGCAACGGGAGAAGAGGCGGCTTAGTGGCGGCCAGTCAAGTGCACGCCCCCTAAAGTACCGTTTGGTGTACACAGCACCGGATGGTAGGAAGTACAGGGCTGCACCGCCGTAGGGCAATCATTCCGCCCGCCGCAGCAACCCTACAGACCCTCGCAGAATTAGCCGCAGGGTGGCTACCGTGCGCCACCGCCCCCACAACAGAGGAACCGGGTGTTCGCCCACCTCAGCAGGGCGCCCAACCTGGACCAGGAAACCCGTGCTTCACTTGCGGGCAGCCGGAGCACTTCGCTCGCGAGTGTCCTACGCACCAGCAGCCTGGAGGCAGCCGTCAGGCCAACCAGGGGCAGGGCCAGCAGAGGGGCCAGGAGGCCCACAGAACCGGTCGGGTGAACTATACCTTAGCCGAGGAGATAGCCGAAGGGGAACCTGTGCTTGCAGGTATGTTTTCGCTCTCTAGTCATTCCACATCCGTTCTATTTGATTCCGGTGCCTCACACAACTTCATCGGTAAAAACTTTGTTAAGCGTAAAAACTTCATTATTGTTCTTCTAGAGCCACCCTTCGTCATAAAATTGCCTGGGGGAAATATCTTGTCACGATATGGCTTAAGGGAGACACCACTAAATCTAGGAGGTTACACATATCCTACGTCATTCATAATCCTAGACGGGCAGGGTATCGATATTATTATTGGTATGAAATGGATGAAACACCAAAATGCCCTTCTCGATATAGCTAACCGTGTAGTCCGCCTAACCTCACCACTTCACGGGTCTGTTTTCTTAAACTTAGATCACCCTAGATCTACCCCCAAGCAAATCTGCCATGTTACCGGGAAAGGTTTAAATGAGATACCAGTGGTGAGAGAATTTCCAGATGTGTTCCCAAAGGATCTACATGGCTTACCCCTGGACAGGGATGTTGAGTTCCAAATTGACCTACAGCCAGGCACAGCCCCGATTTCCCGTAGACCATACAAGATGGCACCGAAGGAACTAGCTGAATTGAAAATACAGCTGAAAGAATTGCTGGACAAGGGTTTCATATGCCCCAGCTCCTCACCTTGGGGTTGCCCAGCTCTATTTGTGAAGAAGAAGGATCAGTCCTTGAGACTATGCGTGGATTACCGCCCTTTGAATGCGGTCACCATCAAGAACAAGTATCCACTACCAAGCATAGATACTCTGTTTGATCAGCTAGCTGGAGCAAGGTCTTTTCCAAAGTTGATCTTAGATCTTGCTATCATCAGATCAAGATTCGTCCCATAGATGTCCCAAAGACAGCTTTCTCTACCAGATATGGGTCATATGAGTACTTGGTGATGTCATTTGGACTCACTATTGCACCGGCATACTTCATGTATCTTATGAACTCAGTTTTCATGCCGGAGGACAAATTCGTGGTAGTGTTCGTTGATGACATCCTGGTATATTCTAAGACCTCTGAAGAGCATGCTGAGCATCTCCGGATAGTCGTGCAAAGACTCGAAGACCATCAACTCTATGCCAAATTCAGCAAATATGAATTTTGGATTGAGCGTGTCCAATTCCTGGGTCACGTGGTGTCAGCTGAAAGCATTTCTGTTGATCCGGGGAAGGTGCAAGATGTCGTCGATTGGAAAGCACCCACGTCAGTCCGTGCGTAGCTTCTTGGTATTAGCAGGATATTATCGTCGCTTCATCCCAGCTTCTCCAAAATTGCCAAACCTATTACAGACCTACTCAAGAAGGATCAGAAGTTCAAATGGACAGCGAAGTGCGAAGAGGCTTTCCAAACTCTGAAGAAGCACTTAACCTCAGCCATCGGTACTCGCCCAACCAAACTTGAGCAAGCCCTTCGACGTGTATTGTGACGTGTCAGGAATTGGGCTTGGTTGCTGTTGATGCAAGAGGGGTGGGTAATTGCTTATGCTTCCAGGCAACTCCATAAGCATGAGCAGAATTACCCAACACATGATCTGGAGTTGGCAGCCGTGGTGTTAGCTCTGAAGGTGTGGAGAAATTATTTACTGGGGAATCTAGTGCATCTCTACACTGACCACAAGAGCTTAAAGTACATCTTCATTCAGAATGAGTTGAACATGAGGCAACGAAGGTGACTAGAGCTAATCAAGGATTATGAACTGGAGATTCATTACCATCCTGGCAAGGCCAATGTAGTTGCAGATGCATTAAGTAGGAACGCTCACTGCCATTACTTAGATCAAGGGGTTACAACGGAAGAACCAGAGTCCACCTTGAGAATTCTACCCCATGGAACCCTATACAATCTAGCCTTAGTTCCAACACTCAAGGGCGAGGTAGCCAAAGCCCAGCAACTTGACAAGGGCATGGAAAAGATCAGGCTAGGGCTAAGAGAAAAGAAGATGCAGTGCTTTCGGGAAGACGGAGTTTTGTGGTTCAAGAACAGATTGGTAGTGCCAAGAGATCACGCGCTCCGAAGAAAGATCATGGATGAGGCTCGCTTGTCCAAATACTCCATTCATCCTGGCAGCAACAAGATGTACCAGGATTTGAGGAAGAAGTTTTGGTGGACGAGAATGAAGAGAGAAATCGCTCGGTACATAGTCGAGTGTGACACTTGCCGGAGAGTGAAGTTAGCTCATTTGAAAGGTGCAGGTTTGTTGCAACCTCTAAACACTCCATCCTGGAAATGGGAAGATATCAGCATGAACTTCATTGTTGGGTTACCCATGACTGCTCAAAGATTAGATTTTATTTGGGTCATAGTCGATCGTTTAACCAAAACAGCCCATTTCATTCCTGTGTCTACCAGATACAGTATAAAGAAGCATGCTCAGCTGTACATTGATCGAATAGTGTGTCTGCATGGAGTGCCCAAGACCATAATCTCTGACCGAGGTACCCAGTTCATAGGACGCTTTTGGAAGCAGCTCCACGAATCGCTAGGAACTAGACTAATCCACAGCTCTGCCTACCACCCCCAGACGGATGGCCAAACTGAAAGGGTAAATCAGATCCTTGAGGATATGCTCCGAGCTTGTGTTTTGGAGCATGGGAAAAGCTAGGATAGTTATCTGTCATTGGCGGAATTCTCGTACAACAACAGCTACCAAGAGAACATCCAAATGTCGCCTTTTGAAGCATTATATGGTCGTAGCTGCAGAACACCGCTCAATTGGTCGGAAGCAGGCGAAAGAATTATACTTGAGCCTGCCCTAGTGCAGCAGGCCAAGGAAAAAGTACGGGTCATTCAAGCTAATTTGAAGACTGCCAAGTCCAGACAGAAGAGCTATCCGGAGAGAAGGCGTAGGCCACTGAGTTTCATGATAGTAGACTACGTCTACTTAAGAGTCTTGCCCACTAAAGGAGTTCAGCGGTTCAGAGTCAGAGGCAAGTTAGCACCCCGATACATCGGTCCGTATCTCATCACTGCCATGTGCGGACCCGTGGCATACCAGGAGGAACTACTAGAAAGGTTATCCGGAGTACACAACGTTTTTTACGTCTCACAACTGAAGAAGTGCTTGAAGGCACCCGTGGATCAAGTAATCCCAGAGGTAGAAGAGTTGCAACCAGACCTAACGTATCCAGAACGTCCAATTCAGATACTAGGCGAGAAGGAACGGGTTACCAGGAAGCGAATTCTCAAGTTCTACAAGGTCCTGTGGAGCAATCACTCTGAAGATGAAGCCAAATGGGAGTCCGCAGAATTCCTTCGATCACACTACCCCAAGTTACTCCCAGCCCCCTAGGTACCCATGCCAAACCTAACCACCTCCTTAAATCTCGGGACACGATTTCTTTTAGGGAGAAGGCTGCGACACCCCAGGTGTCACTGCAAACTTATCAACTAAATCTTAAACCCAAGAATTAATTCTTGCACTTTGAAGCTAAAACTAGAGCTAATAAATAATCTAGTTTGAAACACTTCCATGAACATCCACAAAAATTTTGATGAATTACTGAACACTTGTATCAGATGAGGAGTTTTTAAATCACTGTACCAAAATCATTCTTTAATAGGTAAAAATGCAAACACCTCTTTCAAAACTCATCAAAAATCCCATATAACCCTCATAATGTTTTTTACATGGCAATTAAGTTCACTTCAAGATAATATTTTGGAGATTTTATCAGAATTTTTAGAAAAGGTTTAACCCCCTTAAAAATTCAAACAAACTTGATTTGAATTGGAAATCCCAAATTTTGAGAAGCCGAATCAGGACTTCGTCCTTTAAAGAAAGTTGTTCCAAATAATTCAGTGCGTGTCCACAAAAATTTTCAAAATTCTTCGAGCTCAGAAAGTCTGGTTTTCAAATGAATTAAGGGATGATAATTGGAAATTTTGCAAAAAAAAATTGAACCGCGCCTGCCGCACCGCCGCGGCGCCCAACCGGCGCGCCGGAGCGGCGCAACGTGGCAGACGTCGGGGGAGGGCGTGCCTTTTTCCGCCCGCCCCGTCCCGTCGGCTGAGCGGGATTCGCTCCTCCCCTCTCTCTTCTCCTCTCTCTCTCCCCCTGCGCTATAATTTTCCCTCTGGCGCAAGCCACCACCTACGCAACCACCGCCCTAGCGTGCCACTCGCCATCAACCGTCTGCCCCTTTTGCACGCTACTCCCCGTGCAGCTCTTTAAGTCCCCGCGTGCAGACTAGTTCAAAAGTCGAGCGAAGGACGAAGCACACCCCCAAACCCCCCCGCCTCCCCCCCCCCCCCCATTCCTGCTTCTCCCACTCGCGAGCGCACCGACGCCATTGCCGCCGTTGAACCTCCGCTCGTCGGCAGCTTTGTCCGGTGACTCCCGTGCTCCGCCACAGTGTCGGGCAGCCTTCCCTCGTCCTTCTTCAGCTCCCGGACCATCAAGGCCTCCACCGGTCCATTCTTCCACCAGGAACGCACCTTCTCCTTCCTTCGGCCGAGAGCACAACCGCCGGTCTTCGAGCTCCGATTTCGTCGTTGTGGTACCTTCTCGCCTCGATTCCTCTCGCCAGCAAGTTTACCTTATTCTTGCGCACTTGTGTGACAAGGTTGTGGCCGCAGAGAGTCACCGGTGATGACGAATTCGCCACGCCGCCGTCGATCCACCTTAGTCGCTGCTCAAGAGCTCATCGCGGCTCCTCATCGCCGGCCATGTTCCGGGCATCGTCGGCGGCCATGACCACCACCTAATGGTGTGGCTCAGTGCCCTGAGCACTATTCTAGCCAGCACCGACGAAATCGCGCCGCCGTCAGGCTCGCCGGAGCCCTGCCCCGCCGCCCTTGTTCTTCTCCCCTGTTTCCAAATTTAAATTAATTTCATCATTTCTAGTCCATTTTGTAAAATGCCTAGTAAATCAAGAAAACTCTAAAAATGCTAAACCAAAATTTATTGGAATCTTTGTAAAATACTCTAATTAGCTGCTAAAACACTTTTTCAAAAAGGTTTATGAAACTTCCTCAATAAATAAATTAATCATTCCTATCTTTGAATTTTAAATGGAGTTCCATGCATCTTCTAGGCCTGAAACATGAACCAAAGCTCTGTCGCAGCATTAGTCACCTCCTATAATTTTTCCAGGATTTTACAGTTACAAAGTTATATGGGTCATTATATACACTCTAAACTATCATTTTAATTTGTCATTTTCTAAAATACATTATGCATGTCAACTAAAAATCCAACCCTTAATCCAAACTTTAGTTTAGGTGCTCACTGGTACATCTATCAAGTTTTATGATTTTACCATAAGGTTTTGAATTTATTTCTTATTTTATACTTTTAATTAACAGAAATTTTACTGAATTTTTATAAAATCTAGAGAATTCCGTTTAACCTCAGCCAAACCCGAAAATTCATATTTCAGAGAGCACTATCAAGTAAAAATAATCTCCTGGTAGAATCTGAAGTTTCACTTTAGTCCATGATTTGATTAACAGAAAATTTAACTAAATTTCTATAAAATCTAGAGAATTCAGTTTGACCTCAACCAAGTTCCAAAATTCATATTTCAGAGAGCACTGTCAACTAAAAATAGTCTCATGGTAAGATATGAAGTTTCACTTTAGTCAATACTCATTAAGAATAATTGCTTTTAGTGACATGCCGTAATTCGAAATATTTAGGGTTAACTCTAAACTGCTAGAAGTAATGATGAAAACATCATAGTATCTATGATGAAAACATCATTTTACATGACCTAATTATAACTTATCTCATTCTTGTTGTATCATGTAGACACCAAAGTGAACGAGGTAGCTGCTGATCCGGAGTTCTCGATCCCCGAAGAAGTTGCCATCACCAACCCCGGAGATCAAGGCAAGCCCCGGTACACAACCCGGTTTTAAAATTTTCTTTTCTTAGTGTTGTGAATGTTCGTTAAGTTTATAGGAGTTGATTGAAACCCTAGCTGCATCTGTTTTCTTAGGGAACCCTATTGGTATTTGGTATAGATACCTCGAGGTAGCATGCTATGCTTAGATATGCTTACCGGTAGAAGTCGAGCAGAGTGGACGCTGATCGCGATTGCTAGGAGTTGAATGAAACTATCACCTAATACATATGAAACATGGCAAAGTAGGATTAAAGGAAAGATAAAACTGGAGGATCAGACAGGATAAAAAGTAGGTCGGCAACTGGACTGGGTCCAGGGTGACCATAGTCTTGTCTGATCCATGTGGTCTGAGTCTGATTGAGCATTGAATGTATTGATCATATGCTGGGTATAATGGGGCCTAGTAAACCTATGTAGCCTAGCGATTGCAAAGTCGAACCTACCCTATGGTGTCTGATTCGGAGGCGACCTGGGGTGGGCAGTTGTGGAAACTCCACAGAAACCGTCCGAGACGTGTGTTCTGGTGGGATGCGGCACTGCTAAGGTAGGTAGGAGGGAATTGACTTTGCAGGATCTGGTGCGAACGGTTACCACATACGATCTGGAACACGCACGTGTCGTATGATTAGGTTATCCCTGCAGGTGTAAATCGGTTCGAATCGCTGTCGCTCTCAGCTATGAGTATGCTTGTGAAACGCAACACATTTTAATTAAGATGATGGGCTATGAGGATGATGGTTAAGTTGTGATGATTATTTTGTCTATTGCTTCTATTTATGTTTGACTAGAGCAGTGCAAACTAAAGTTATGATTATAATCACTTAACCTGAGCTAAAACTTGACCAACAATAGCTTCAAGTAATGCGAGTCCTTTGGCAAAGTAACATACCCTGAGTCAGCCAGTATGTCTAGGTGTCGGCTGTAGATAGCCAATTTATCGGGTCAGTCTTGTTGAGCTTCTTAGAACCTCACGCTTTGCGAATACATGGTTTTTAGGTGCCAACGCGTATACCTATGATGATAGCTACCAGTGGGAAGAGCCTCGCCTAGAGTTCGGGAACCTCCAGTGGGAACGTTGTGATTCGCTGCATTGAATCTTGTGTGGCTAGTAGCATGGTACCACTAGGCAAGGCTCATGCTTTTGCTTAAGGTCTGAGAGTCGGAGTCTGTACCCCGTTTAATGCTTTCGCTGTATTTTATGTTTTCACAACTTCCAATCGTACTCTGATGATCTAAGACTTAATTTTAAGTTATGAAACTATGTTGTATTAAATTCTCTCATCCTGTAAAAGATTGCTGTTTATCCTGCCTGTGTTGTACCATGTGTATGCTCGCTTCGCGGAGCATTACCCAACAGGGTCCTGGCAAGACGATCCGTCCCAGATTTTCTAGGGTGGGTCCGTCACACACACACACCCCTCCCGCCCCCCCTCCCCCCACCCACCCTCCCCCGCGTGACCTCCACTTCCGCCGTCGACGCCGCGCCCAGACCTAGAAGCGCGATGAGCCGCCGCGCCTATTCGTGGCGCCCGCCGACCCATCCACGCCCCCGTCTAGCGTGCACTAGCTGACGGACCCCGCCCCTCCCCCCCCCTCCGCGCGGCCTCCACTTCCGCCGCCGACGCCGCCCTAGACCCAGAAGCGCGACGAGCCGCCACGCCTGTTCATGGGCTTTGCTCTGCCGCTCGTTGGCCTCATCCCGGAGGACCGAGTAACACGTTGCCAGCCGGAGGCTTCCTCCCCAGCCGCTGGCGCCGCTGCCTCATCTTCGCGCACACCGACCGCTTCATAGCTATGCTCCACCACCCGCCGTCCTCATTTCGGAGGACAGAGGAGCGCAACGCCCGCCGGACTCCTCCTTCTAGCTAGCAACCACATGCACTGGCATATCCACCTCCTCCAGACGCACATGGACCCATTCGGCGGCGACGGCTCCAGGGATTGCTTCTCGCAGCTCCAGTCATATTCTCCACCTCCGGCCGATGGTTTCAACATTTTCTCCGACACGGCTGGCCTCCATCCGGGCTCAAGCTCCATTCGTGGTACCCTGATTGGCCTCGAGGCACTGGACCTCAACTCACAGTTGGAGAGTTGGCCGCATATGGCTGCTTACCAGGAGTATCTGCAATTGGGCACTGATGATGGAGGCAACGACGGCACCCTGTCGTTCCCTCCCCCCCCCCCCCCGACCGCGCACTATCAATCGATCCTAAGCTTACGCGCGCCTCACAGCAGCTGTGGCGGCATTCCTGGGTGGGGTTGAGGGCGCACGGAACCGGTTGTTCGTGGTCGTGTCCAACGCCCTCCGTACCCACCTATTTCTTCAAGCGGCCGTGCCATGTCCTCCCAGCCTCCCGGAGCGGTAACTCGAGGCGGTGTTTTGGTGGTGCACGACGCAGTGAAGATGATGATTATGCTGACAACAACGGTGATGAAGAAATTTGTTTGAGCCCTCAGGTACATTCCAACTGTTGAATCAATCAGCACTTTTAGTTTTAATTTAATCCAGAAATAAATCATGATCACACATAGCAGATTATAAATATTAGATAGATCTACGTTAGATCTAAACAAATCTATCATGCTAAACAGAATCATAGATTCTACCATACACTCAAGCAATATGAACATATAGTAGATCACTATAGCATGAATAGAAGACATGATAGCAGATGCGAGTACGTACGATTTCTTCTCGACGACGATCGGGGGGTAGCGTAGATGTCCGCGCCAAACAGCAATCGCGCGCAGAAGATCACGAGCGGTGCGCGTCAGATGGCGGCGCGAAAGTCGAGCCGTGGTGACGAAGTTGAAGACGAACGCGCCGGAGCGATGAAGAAGAAGCGATTGAGCAGTCGCACAGAGCGCTTCCCAAAAACCTTATTCGTCCTCTCCCGGTGCAGGAGCTCAGAGGGCGAGGGTTCCGGAGACCTGCTCTCCCGGTCGACGGTGCACGCCGGCGATCGGGATGGAGTAGGCAGCAGCGGCGGCGCAGCGATAGCAGAGGCGAAAACTTAGATGCGTTGGGATGCGTTTGATTGCGAGGTGCCCTCTGGCTACGGCTTCGGCCTGGTTATATAGAGGGGAAACCGCTAGGGTTGAGGCGTCCCTCAACCGAGTCGGTTACAGATCGTGGCCGTGGTGGACACGATCTCTCGTCCAGGTCGGTTACGATATCAGATCGTACCGAGTCGGTTACAGATCGTGGCCGTGGTGGACACGATCTCTCGTCCAGGTCGGTTACGATATCAGATCGTATTCGTGTTGAACACGAAACCGCAAAAAGGAAAAACAACAAAACGAGGCCGCGCACGTTTCCTTCTTCCTCCCATCATCCACTTGCATAAATGGGCCTTTGAGATTTTCTAGGAATTATTTTGAATTTCAAATGAGCCTAGCCCAATAATTCTAACACCAACATCCAAGTGTTACATTCAAAATTACTACCGTGCGATGTTCTCAGATTACCTGTTAACTGGATTTGATCTTCTTACTAGAATAAAACTGATAAGGCAAATTGGTAAAAAAAATATAATAAAGTGTTATGTAAGTTTCTGCTTGAACAAATTGCTTTGGGTAACTACAACAAAGGAGTTATGACGGCTAGAGGGTACAAGCAGATATACATAAGTATCACCGTGCAACAAATTTGAGGCACGATAGGAAGCAAATCAGAAACCAAATCAGGCAATTGAAGCAAATGTACGAGTTCATAAAAGATCTTTGTACCAATTCCAGACTAGGCCGCGATGAAAATGGATGGCCTACCGCAGATCCTCAATGGTGGAAAGATGCAACAGAGGTACTACATTGTGCTGCACGAATTATAATAACTGCACTAGGATTCATTGATCACTATCTAACTTTATATGTTGACATATGCAGAAACATCCAGAATGGAAAAAGCTAAAATCAGGACGTCCGGAGTACTTACCAGAGCTTGAGGAAATATTTGAGGGAGTTGCTGTGGATGGTTTCTCTTCCTATGTTCCTGGACAAAGTAGTTTTGATGACGAAACAGAACATCTGGAACATGAAGATGATGATGACGGATTTGAAGAGTTGCAACCGAGTCCAATGAGTTCAAGTAGCCGCAAGAGAGCAAGTATTACTAGCAGCACAACTCAAAGTCCTAGAAAGAAATCTAAAAGCTCAATGGTAAAGATGATGAAGAATTATTTGACTGTATCCACTAAGATGTCAGCTGAAAGGAATGAGTACTTGAAGGCAGCTTGTACTGACAAGAAAGAGAGGATGTCTGAGTTGCATTCTTCGATTAGGCAATGTCAACAGTTGGCTTTAGAGTGTGGGGCGAAAGAAACAAGTGCAGAATTCTATGCAGTTTCACAGATTTGTAAAGATGACTGCACTAGACACTTTTTCATTAACATGAAAACACCAGAAGAAAGGCTGGCCTTCTTACAAAGATACTGCAAGCAGCACAACCTTAATTAGATTGGCCTATGAAAGTTTTGTGTCATCTTTAGCGGGGCTATGAACCCATTACGTCTATGTGTCATGTAAACGTATTATCTATATGTGTGATGTGAACCTACTGTGACTATGGAGATGTGAACCCATTATCTGTATTTGTGATTTATGAGATGGCAATCTGTGTTGTTTAAGTGGTTTGTTATGTGCACATGTTATAAATTTGTGACTTCTGAACTATTGTCTGATGAGTTTGTTTGAACTGGAGTTGTAGGATATGTCTGGTCAGACTGACTCAAGTGAGGATGAACTTGTGAAGCTTGTACTTAAGGAAGAGGAGAGACAACAAAGGGAGGTCATGGATGGCATGTTCATGTTTGGTATGTATCATGAAACTTACTTCAAAAAAACCTAAGAGGAGAAAGGTCATTTTAAGTGGTCATGATTGGGTTATGAGAAATTTAGCAGATGTTACAGAATGCTATAACATGTTTAGAATGAGTAGACCATTATTTGATAGACTTCATGATCTATTGGTGCACTCATACGGACTAAAGTCCACAAAAAAAAGTTCTTCGGTGGAGGCATTAGGAATGTTTCTTTGGATGGTAGGTGCACCTCAATCAGTTAGATAAGCTATGAATCGCATGGAGAGGTCTCTAGAGATAGTGCACCGTAACTTTGACAAAGTATTAAATTGTGTTCTTAAGCTTGCTGCTGACATAATTAGGCCATTGGACCCTGAATTTGCAACATTGCACTGTAGGCTACAGAATCTTAGGTTCTTTCCGTACTTCAATAATTGGATAGGAGCATTAGACGGCACTCACGTACAAGTTGTGATATCAAAGGACAAGGTGGTTCAACACATGTGTCGGAAGGGTTTAACTACTCAAAATGTGCTTATTGTTTGTGACTTCGACATGAGGTTCACATTTGTTCTTGCGGGCTGGCCAGGTTCAGCACATGACATGAGAGTGTTCAATGATGCTACCCACAAATACAAAGACAAATTTCCACATCTTCCAACAGGTATCATGCTATCTATGTTGTCATAGTTAATCTTCTATGTGCACTCATGGTGTAGGTACTAGTTGTAACAAAACATTTGACATTTGTAGGAAAGTTTTACCTAGAGGATTCTGGATACCAGAATCGACGGGGTTATCTTGCACCATACAAGGGAACAAAGTACCATGTACCAGAGGTTCAGCGCGGGTCAATACCTAAAGGTATAAAAGAGACATTTAATTTTGCTCATGAGTCATTAAGAAATGTTGTGGAGAGGGTATTTGGAGATTTAAAGATGAAGTGGAGGATTTTATTGAAAGTGCCAAGTTATCCAATGAGAAAGCAAAGCGAAATAATTGTAGCATGCGTGGCACTGTATAGTTTTATTCGAGACAGTAAAATTGAAGACAGGGACTTTGAGATATTTGATCGTGATGAAAATTTTGTTCCTTTAGAGGCTTCAACATCTCAACCTCCTACAAGGATTACTGACGCAAAAGAGGAAGATCAAAGTATGAATGCATTCCGTGATCAACTAGCGTACACTTTGTTTAGAAGATTGTAAGGCGGATTTGTTCTTTGCTATGCGAGCACACTACTGTGTTGTGTAATTGAGATATTATTCAAACCGAAATATTTTGTTGCTGCATGTATGATGATCAACTTTGTTGTAATTAAATGAGGACAATTTTACAGTGCAAGACGAAAATTTAGTTCCAACATCCAAACATCCCTAAAGGACTAAATTTTAGGTGCTAAATTTTTAGGCCTAAATTTTAGTCTGGCACCTACTAATCCAAACACTATCTAAGTCACCTACTATTCTCTCCTCCCTTGCCTCTCTCTCTCAGCGGCAGCCGGCAACACCACAGCAAGCAGCGCCTCCTACCTCTCTCTAAGCGGTGCCGGGCAGCAAGCGGCAGCGGCAGCAGGCACGGCAAGCTCGCCACAAACTGGATCCGACAAGCTGTGGTGGGGGCAGGCGGCGACGGCGGTGGCGGGTCGCGCGCGGTGGGCAACGACGAGCTTGCCACAAGCCAGATCCGGCGAGCTTTGGTGCGGGCGGGCCGCACGGGCGGCGGCGAGTCTCGCGGTAGCGACGGTAACGTGACGATGGCATCGAGCAAGAGCCCTGCGGGGACCTAGCGGGGAAACGAAGACCCGGCGGGGACAGGAATGGGCGAGATTTTTGCCCGTTAACCTAACGGTCCCGGGCGGATTCGGGGATCAGTTTAATGGGGCTGGTATGGTTCTGCTTCCGCCAACCCTGCCCCGCTCTGTTGCGGGGTGGAACCATTTGTGCTATAGCGTAGACACCAGAGGTGGAAGGGGGCGCAAGAACTAATGGACCTCTATTATTAAAGGAGTAAAGATAAATCATATTTGAATAATTTTATGTGTGGCTCCTGAATTCTAATGCGTTAGATTTTTGTGTATATATGAAAAGGTCGATGTGTTTATAAGACCTCCCAAGACCTGAATGTTAATTTATAAGTGACAACTAATTTATATTGTACTTACAGTTATGCTACGTGTAAATTGCACCAAAAAACTTTTTAATGTACAACTTCTTATTGATAATAATGATGAGGTAAACTAAATTCAGGTGTTTAGAATCAAGTTTGGTTCGAAATTGAATGACTAATAAAATTCAAACATTACTAGAGGCCCCCGAAACACGTGGTACGACAGTGCCTAATAAATTTAAAAGCAGCCTCACTAGGCTGTGTTCTTGTTTATGTTCTTTTATTTTACATTTTTATTCTTTCGACTTGTACTTTCTTCTTTTAATTAATATACAGCACCGTAGCAGCCTCTGCTCCTACAGTTTCCTTCAAAAAGCAACCTCAACTCCTTCGCAAAAAAAAAAAAGAAAAAGCAACCTCAACTTTGAGGATTTCAGCTGGTGTGGCATTTTCGATTAGGTTGCAGACCACAACAGCGCGGAGGGGTCCCTTTCGCATCCGATCCACCTAGCTATCTTATTAACGATCATTGCATGGCAGCTAACCTGTCTCGGTCGAATTGTTGGTGAACTTCAGACGTAGAGCTGATATCATGCATACGTCACGTGCTAGGCACACGAACCCGTATTAGTATTACTGTACCAAGCAATCTTCCAGTTAGCCGGTTTAATAACATTGGGAAAAAGGTTTTCGTCTTTTGGAGGTCATGAGAATGGATATTCTTCGATTAAGCATGTACTTCCTCCGTTCTTTTTTATATATCGTTATTGACTCTGATCATAAATCTTATTAAAAGAAGTATAAGAAATATCTAATATTTTGTCAGATTTAATTTATTATTAAAATTTTTTAAATCCTAATTTTTAATTTTACATATTTAAACTAATTTTTTAAATAAGATAATTGGTCAAAGTTTTCGGACAAAATCAAGGTGACAAGTACAATCGAACAGAGGAAGTATTTGGTAATGCTGTGTATGTTAAATACTCTTTCTATTCTTTTTTTATTGTCGTTCACTTATATTAAAAACTTTGATCACTCGTCTTATTTAAAAAATTAGTTCAAACGTGTAAAATCAAAAAATAGGATTTAAAAAATTTAATACTAAATTAAATTCTAACAAAATATTTGATATCTCTTATTTTTTTAATTAGAATAAAAAAAATCATACTTATTAATTAAAGTAAACGGTGACATATAAAAAAGAACGAAAAAAATATAAAAAAAAGTCCATGTACCTTTAAAAAAAAGTTCATGTAATGTCCGTATCGGACACCTTCCTGCGCTCCACAACCTCCAAGAAGACAGCCTTAGTGGCGGAACCATAGGGCGAGTGAGTCAAGCGATGGAGACAAAACAAAAAGGGATAATTACTCATTTGATCCTGTTCTCATGACGCTTTGCTCATTTGACTCTGTTTTTTAGGTTTTACGGACGTGACCCTACTTTTCAAAAACAAAGGTGTACCTTAACCCTGTTTTGTTATCTTAATTAAACAGTGTGAAATTAGGGGTAAAAAGACATTTGTATTCTTATTTATTTGATCCTGCTTTAAAGATAATATTGCTATTTTAATCCTGTTTTGTTTATTTGAGAATTTGATAGCTAAAAATAAGGATTATAAAGTTAAAAAAATAGCAGAATTATGAAGAATCTAATTATCAAATGCGACAAAAATTTAGTATAAATTTTATAGGAATAACTTAAGATAATAGTACATGACCAGCACACAAATATAAGAAATAACATTCACTACAATAGATTTAACCTTCTATGACGTTTTCACATTGACGATTAATCAAAACATCATGAAGTACTCTGTTTATGATGAATGGATTTTGTGTGGTGATGAAAATGAATCGTGCGTCACAAACATTTGATCTAAAACGTCATTAACAATTGTAGGATCATATTATGACGCATTGTTATTCCGTTATGTGACACTATCTAGGATCGTCACAAGTGTATGACACTCGAAAATTGTCATTGTTTCAATTTTCGTTAAAAAAATATGTGAGAAATGGGAAAAAAATAAATGGTGAGAAATGAAAAAAAAACTCTACCTTTTTTTCTAAATATGTGATAAGAAATGGAAAAAATGAAAAATAATTACCTGATCAAAGTTTTCGTCATAAAAAATATATGAGAAAAATAGGGGAAAAATACATGGTGAGAAATGGAAAACAATAAAAATAATAAAGAATCCAAGGTTCAAACCCGTGACCTGCTGAAACTGAATGAGGCGTGGTACCCGAACCACCAGCTGAATCTATCTGTCTTTTTGAGGGCCAGATGGCAATATTAAAAGTTTTATATGGACTTAACTGCCGCAGCCGCACGGGGGACAGACTCTGCCTTTGACTTAGCCGCACAGAAATTGGATCGGGACGCCTAAAGCTGCCAGCGCCGCCGCCGCTGCTTGCTGCGTCCGCCCACCTCCGTGTGCTGCGACTCGAGCCCTGCGGCAAGGCGAGGGAGGCAATTTCACGGTGGCCTGAATCTACGGGGCGATTTGGGCGGCCTGGGTGCGTCAGGCAGTGAGGCGTGGCAGCCGGCGACGGGCGCACGGCAGGGTCGGGGCGAGCAGCGCGGCGCGACAGCCGGCGACGGGATCGCGGCGCGACAGCCGGCAAGGGGCGCGCGGCAGGTCGGAGCGAGCGGCACTAGGCGGCAGCTAGGCGACGGACGCGGGGCGCGGCAGAGCAGGGTACGCTGCGGGTGCGCGGCGCGGCTGCCAGGCAACGGGTGTGCGGCGCAATCAGGCAAGCCCAGCGCCCACCGCGGAAGAGGTCGCCCGCCTGGTCACACTCTGCTACCACACGCCGCCCACTGTCGCACAGACAGCATGTTATGGAGACATTTTTTGATGAAATTGATTTTGTATTCTATATGGATTATGTGCAACAATCGAAGTTCTTTCGGAATGAATTAGGGTGGTGTACTGAGGTAGAAGATATTGACCAATTTTATGGTTTTTCAATTATTTGGATGAAATTGATGTTGTATTTTGTATGGATTTAGTGCAGCAATTCATGTTTCTTTTGGTTCATTCTAACATTGTGCAGATGGATAGAGGAAGTTGGATAAAGTCTAGGCGATTCGGCAAGCCTCATCTGGATGGGGTTTGTGAGTTCATGACCTTTGTTTCACAGACATGTGGTGAAAATGAAGAGATATTTTGCCCTTGTCGTATGTGTTTAAATCATATTAGTCATCCTAAAAGCATTGTTTAGGACCATTTAATAATGAATCACATGGATAGCACATACATGAGATGGATATATCATGGAGAAAATCTTTGGATGTCGTCTTTGATAGGAATGTGGGCCATGGAGATGACCATATTAGTATGAATGAGGATGTCACTATGCATGAAGATGAGGAAGATCTAGATGATAGAATTCCTGAAATGGTAGAGGAGTTGTATACAGCTGGACAAGAGGATGGTCAACAATCTCTTTTGCAGCTTTATTAGAACAGATGAAGAAGGAAATTTACCCTGGTTCACCATCTACAAGATTTTCTTTTGTGGTGAAGCTACTTTATATAAAGTCATTTTATCGAATAAGCAAGTTGCATTTACTGCAATAATGAAGTTGTTGTCATCTTCATTCCCTGCTTGCTCTATTCCAGAATCATATAATGAAGCAAAGAAAGTTATTCGTGCAATGGGACTCGGATATATTTCAATTCATGTGTGTCCCAATAACTGTGTCTTGTTTCGAAAAGAGTATGAGAAGCTTGATGAATGTCCTGTATGTCATGCATCAAGATGGAAAGATCCAGACACAGAGAAGCAGATTCCTCAAAAAGTATTACGGCATTTTCTATTGATTCCAAGGCTTAAGAGAATATTTAGCTCTAAGAAAACAGCAGAGGGGGCACAATGGCACAAGTTGAAGAGGAAACCAGTTGAGAATGAACTAAGCCATCCAGCTGATGGTGAGGCATGGAAAGATTTTGATAGAAAATATGGGTGGTTTGCAGCAGATGCGAGGAACATCAGATTTGGGCTTGCTACAGATGGTTTCAATCCATATGGCAATATGAGCTCCTCGTACAGCATGTGGCCTATTTTTGTTATGCCTTACAACTTTGCTCCATGGACATGTATGGACCAATCAAACTTTATGATGACTCTACTCATCCCTGGTCCCAACCAATGCCCTGGAAAGGATTTAATATATTTCTAGAGCCACTAATTGAAGAGTTGCTAGAACTTTGGAATGGTGTTCGTATGTATGATGCATTCAGTGGTAGATCGTTTGATCTACATGCAGCAGTGATATGGTGCATTCATGATTATCCAGGTCTGAGTGTTCTGTCTGATAGAGTCACAAAAAGCTATTATGCTTGTCTGCATTGTGACAAGAACCCTTGTTGTCGAAGGATAAGGAATAAAATATGTTATATTGGTCATCGACGTTTCCTTACGCAGGGGCATCCATGGGGAGAATGAAATGTTTTGATGGTCAAATTGAAAAACATGACAAGCCAGAGTCATTTAATACAAATGAGTTGATGGAGGAGTTGGAGAGAGTCAAGGATGTTAGACCCGGCAAGCATCCGGTGAGCAAAAAGAGGAAGCGGGAAGTCGGTAATCAATGCTAGAAGCGAAGGTCATGTTTGTTTGATTTGCCTTATTGGTCGGGTTTAAAGGTACGGCATAACCTTGATATAATGCATATTGAGAAAAAATGTGTGTGACTATTTCCTTGGTACATTTCTTGGAATCGTTGGGAAAACTTAGGACACTATTAGTGCAAGGCTTGGTTTGGAAGATATGGGCATCAGGAAAAATTTGCACCTAATTCCTGATGGAAATACATACATTTGTCCACATGCCTCTTATACAATGACTAGAGATCAAAAGATTGCATTCTGTGACTTTTTAAGGAGTTTGGAATTCCCTGATGGTTATGTGTCTAACTTAGCAAGCCATGTCTCTGCTGATGGATGCAACCTTCAAGGACTAAAAACTCATGATTGCCATATCCTACTCCAAAGGACTTTAGCAGCTGGTATTCGTGGAATCATGCACAAGGACATATATGAAGCAGTAGCTGAATTAGGTAACTTCTTTCAGCAGTTGTGTGCTAAAACTTTAAAGGTAGATGTCTTGAAGAAAATGAAGGATGAAATCCCACTCATACTTTGCAAGCTCGAGAAAATATTTCCTGCTCGGTTCTTTGATATCTGACTGTTCATTTACCTGATGAGGCAATGTTAAGAGGTCCAGTACAATATGGATGGATGTACCCAGTTGAGAGAATGTTGTGTACCTTGAAACGTTTTGTGAGAAACAGGGCAAGACCTGAAGGATCCATTGCAGAAGCATATGTAGCTAATGAGTGCACGAACTCTTGCTCGAGTTTTCTCGATGATGTTGACACGAGACATAATCATGAGGGTAGGAACCGAGAGCACATTGATTTGAGAAAAGGTGACCTATCTGTTTTGAGGCATGGAGTTGATTTACTTGGAGCGTCTAGGGTTACATGTCTCCGAGAAGATTATGAAAAGATGGTTTGGTATGTGCTCAACAATTGTGAAGAGGTGGAGCCATACATTGAGTACGCCATCCATACACACTTTCCATATTTATCTCAGCTATTAATTATTCCACTAATGTTCGAATCAACTGCATTTTGTAGGGCATTCAGGGAGGTGCTAAGGGAGATAGGTACTCCTAATCTTGAAAGAACTCTTGAGAAGGAATTCCCCCCTAGTTTAAGACACATGTAAGTTTTAGTAATTTCATATTCACAAGAATTGCAAATTTCTCCATGTTTTTATGTTGGGCTGTGTTGGTTCTTGTTGGCACACACAGATTGCACATAAGCGTTATGTGGACAATGAGGACATCAGTGATGACCTATTTGCTTTGGCTTCTCAACCGGATCTGCGCCTTCGAATCTTTTCAGCTTGTATTGTTAATGGTGTGCGATATCATACTGTTGAGCATGAGAAGTATAGAAGGTCCCAGAATAGCGGAATCACGGTTGAGGGTACGCATAATGAGGATTCATGTGACTACTTTGGTTGTTTGAAACAAATCATTCAGTTGCAATATAATTCAGATTTTGGTGTCAATCGGACAGTGGTTTTATTTCGGTGTGATTGGTTTGATACTGATAGCAAGAAGTCTACAATGAAAGATGACGGTTTTCTAGTAAGCATCAAGCTAGGAAGTTATTGGTACAAGGATGACCCGTTTATTCTAGCAACACAAGCTACAAAGGTTTTTTACTTAAATGACACTAAGTATGGTGACAGTTGGAGAGTAGTTCAGAAGTTTACACATAGACAGTTGTGGAATGTTGCTGAGAACAACAATGAGGAAGGTCAACCTGCCGGCATGGGGCTGTCATAGCAAGATGACAATTGTGTAGGCTTCCATGTGGAAGTTAGTGAAGGGACTATTGATAATGAACAAGTTAGTGAAGAGTATTCTTGTAGTGTTGATGCAAGGGAAGTTGAGGAGGCTCTTGTAGAAAATGAAGAGGCAAATGATAAGTCAACTGATGATGAAGATGAAACTGTTTTGTAATATGACAGCAATAATGAAGCAGGTCCAAGTGTGAGTGATGAAGATAGCGATTATGATTAGGTTGTGAAAGATGAAGTTGTAGGTATGATTCCAGCTTCATGTTGTATGATTTACTAGGTGCTAACTAAGAGATAAGTGTTTTTTTGCTGATCTGTTTGCACAATTTTAACCTATGCAGTACTGTCAAATATACTCCCGAAACCAATAGGGGCAAATATTAATGGAGGCATTTTTTCAGCATTACAACTTAAACTGGAATATGGAGCACAAAATTGTTGGACCTTGCTTATCAATTGCGAGATGTGATGGTGTGTTAACATTTGTTGTAAAATTAAGTTATTAGCTCTGTTGTACTTGGACAAAAATTATTTGTTCTTGCTTATCATTTGTGAGATGTGGTGATTGTTTGAATAATAATTAGCTCTGTTATGATTTGTCGTTTTCCCTCTGTTGGCAGATAAATTTTGACGTGATCTGAGTTGTTAAAACTGCTATAGAGACGAAAATAGAATTAAAAAATTTCCCATGGTCTTGCGACTGGCAAGCACAGAGAAACATTAGACAGCATCTACTGCAGTCGAAAGATCCAGATGGCTAAACAGTTGTATGCGTCTACCTGGGCACCGACGAGTGGCCAAATATTTAAGCAGGTCCGCGTCTCGTTAGCTAGGCGAGGTGGTGCTAAACGCTATTGTGCCATGAGCGTCTACGCGCCGCGTCAAATGGGCCAATTTTTCAGTTGGCCAAGCACGAGCGCGAAGCCCACGACGGCAGTATGCACCGTGCAAATGAAACTGACATGTGGGGCTAGGCTCATGTTGAGTTCTTGCTGAGTTCTTCAATGTGGCTTTGTTTTTTTATTTTGATTTATTCACAAAATTTTAAACTCGTTTAAAATACTCGTCTTAGGTCCAAATGAGTTGTTTTTTTTCTATATTGAAATAATAAATATTATTTTCTGTTTATATCAATTTTGCATCGTAAAAGATTTGTGAAATTTTTTCGTCCTATGGATGCGCCATTAATGATCACTTTTTACTTTTTTCTAAATTATTTTTGTAAATCACCAAAATATTCAAAATTTTCTATGAAAATTTGTGTGCATATAAGAATCAAGTACATCTACATGAATAACTTTTAAGTTTATTTTTTTATGTACTAAGAATTGCAATAGTTCACTTTTCAACTAATCCAAGTCAAAGTTTCTATACCATGTAAACCTATAGTCTCAATTTAACATATACTTATAGAAAAAATCACTACAACAATTTAAATAAAAGTACAAAGGTTGTTTTGAACGTGTAATAGCCATCCAACATGGTTGTGTACAAAAAAATATCAATATTTTCGAAATAAAAAATATATTAGAAATTAAAAAATGCACTTACATTTGTTTTTTTAGCACTTTATAGGCTACGAATTTGAAGATGTAAGTTTGTAGACATATGAATCATGTCTTCCTAAACAAAACTATATTTTTTGCTGAATTTTTTAAAATTTTGGTGCATGTGTTGCTAAAGGGATAATCGAAAACAAGCCAAATTGAGGCTGACGGGTGGACCAGTACTGTCGGTACGTTTTCATCTCCCGCACACGTACGTTTTCATCTCCCGCCTCACGTATGTTTTCATCTCCCGCCGCACTCGTGCAAACACTACCCGGGCCATTGCTTTTAGTATTCCCACCGCACTCAACCAGTCATCCTCTCTATCTCCCACCAACAGGCATCCTCTCCTCTCCTCTCCTCTCCACACTGCATAGCGCCGCAATCCCCTTCCCCGTCCACTGTGTAGCTGCCCCCGGCGATGGTTCCGCGCCTGAAGAGGAAACCAGAACCAGAAGCAGGTTAGGTTTCCGGTCCTCTCCTTTTGCTTCGTGTGTGCTCGGTCTAGACATGGTTTAGGTTAGGGATGGCATAGGCAGCCATGGCGCCGATGATGAGAAGCCATGGCAGCTGCAATGGTGTAAATCTATCGTGGTCATTAGTACACGGGATGGCTCAAGATCTTAGAAGAGGGTCAGGATTTGCATTCACGTTAGGTAGGGTGGCTGCCCTAGTGCTTGGTCTGCCTTTGAGTTTCATTGACGTTAGCTAGGGCAGTTGCCTGTCCTATTGCTTGCGCTCTTTTCTTTTTTTTTCGTGCCGTTGTTACTAATCTATTTTATAGTAGTGAGATTCTTTGACTACTTTTACTAACCAATGTCAAAGATAATCTAATTATGTTGCATACAAGTTAACATGTTGTCATGTCCTTAGCCTGTCAGGTAGAATGCTTGGTGCTTTCCGTTACAATGAGTTTTTTTAATGCAGCTGAAGAGGCTGTACTTACTGAGTATGAGAAGCAAAGGATACAAAACATGATGAGGAACAATCAAATAATACAGCAACTTGGTGTCAAATCACTATCCACACTGCTACGCCAATCATCAAAAAGAAAGGCTAAAGTCAGAAAATATTGTCTTACCAAGTGGAAGCAAGGCGATAAGGTACTAATATTTTTTGTAGTATCATAGTAGTCTGTCTTTGGAATGAAATATGAAGGTCTTATGCTTCATACCTGTGATTGAGATTTTAATGTGGCTTCCTGTATTTTGCCTATGAGGTAATGCAGGTGTCACATGATACTTTACCAGACACCTTTCTGACACCGAACTCAATACAAAGTGGAGGAACAAGATCAAAGAGGGTTATGGCTTCTGAAGTGCTTGTCCAGCCTGCTCGATTGACAAGGCAGAGGACAAGGGAGCTGGAAGCAAGTGAGGAAGCTGTCCAAAGGTCAACTATAGATTTTTCACAGTATGTTAATCCCGATGCTCATGCCCAACTTAATGAACAGATCTGTCTACCCAATGAAGGCAAGCACCTTATCTAATTTTTGTTGGCCTTGTAGCATGCTTATTTTACATTTTAGCTTCTAGCATATCTTTTTTTTACCTTGTACCATGCATGTCTTGCTCTAAGTGTTTTAACTACTATCACATTTTTTTTAGCTTGTACCATATCTAATCTGAATTTTACCATCCCACTTGGACCTGATCTATTTTTTAACTCCTGTCATGTGTAATTCGTAGGTGAAAAGAATGCCTTGGTCCAACGACCAAGGGGCACAAGTATGGGCAAAGGGTTGTCTAAGCTAACTCAAGGCTTAGACTCCAAGATGCCCATTGATCATTGCTGAAGGGAAAAGGAGGCCCGAGGCACCATTTCAAGCTGCAAAGCTCACCTCAGAAGCTGGCATTATAATGTGTCATGATATTAATGTTTTCCCACACTGGAAGGAATACAAGAAGCCAGAGAATGCTGCACAGCTCAAGGAGTTCATGGGTAAAGTTTCCGTAAGTGCTAACCCCTATGCTTTACTTGACTTCTTAATGTTCTACCACTATGCCTCAATATTGATGTACATTCTTCTACCTAGGGTAAATTCAACATTGACCCCAACAACAAGCCAGTCGCTGCTGCGTGCACTGATTTAATGAAGTCTGGATTAAGGCAGTTTTGGTATAGACTCAAGCAGAAGTATTTTGATGGTGTAGCGGCAAATGAAGCGCCTACAACATCGCCAGTACGTAGCATAAGTGATGATCAGTGGAGGGCATTGGTGGAGATGTGGTCGTCCACAAAGCATAACGTACACATTTTACATATAGTGAAGGGCTTCTTTTCTTATTGACTCCACTAACATGCTATCATGGAATAGTATTATTTCTTCCATTTTAAATGATTGGTTTATTACATCATTGCTTTGTAGAATAAATGTGAGCCAAACAAAAAGAATCTTGAAAAAGTTGTGTTACATCACACTACTGGCTCTCGTTGCTATATTGCACATGGTCACATCCTTGTAAGTTATACAAACATTTTCGTGTTCACCAAAAGTCAGTTTGTTTCTTATGTCCAAAACTAACTTTACATTTCACGTGTGATTTCAGAAGCAGCAGGAGAAATATAAAGATTCATCACCTACTCCAATTGACCTATTCAAGGATTTCCATTGCAGTAGCAAAACTGGATTCACTGAACCAGTAAAAGTTGTTGTTAGTTCATTTTGCAATATGACTCTGCTTTCTTTTTTCCCTGCTACAATATATATTTGCACACCCATTCAGATAGTTGGATGTACCCCTTATTTAATACTAATTGTTTGCTACTGTTAGGCACAAATGGAGGCTATTCTGGATGAACCTGTGGAGGAAGGACGTGTCAAAGACTCCTGCTGAAGTTGTAGCGCAAGTGTTGCCACCAAAGAATAAGTTTCTTCAAAACGTTGGCTTCGAACGACCACTTGCAAAGAAGATTGACAAAGCTGCTGCTGCCCATGTTCAGGAGCTTCAGGCTGAACTCAAGATGAAGGAGCAAAATGAACATGCTCTTAAAGATGAGGTTGCAAGTCTAAAAGAGAAGGTTTTACAATCAGATAAAGCAATTGAGAAGCTGATGAAGAATAGTGAGGAGACTCAATCGCTTCTTCGACTTATGATGTCCTTCAACAATAAAACGTAGCAGATTTACTAATTTATTTTGGTACTTTCTGACCTTAATAAGTAGTTTCTCTTGTATATATATATTTGTTCTACTAGTTAAGTATCTTTGTTTTAGTTTAATTGTTCTGTTTTGCTTACTACAAATTGGAATGACCAGCACCATGTGCTAATCACTAGTAGTGAATAAGCATGCTGACTAGTTTCTTTATGTATGTACCATCCTTGCTTGTTGCAATTTTTGCTTCATCTTTTATTTGAAGAACTTGGTTGATCTATAGGGATGAAGATATCAAACATGCTTGTTTTATCATTTTTAGGTTCTGTATTTCTTTGACATCCTAGTGTCTTTGGCTGCACATGATCTGCTCGCACACTGATCTATTTGTAAGTTTTGAAGTTCTGCACACTGATTTGTTTGCATATTTTAAAGTTGTGCACATTTATCTGTTTACATGATCTATAAGTAACATTCTTGGTTGATAAAATTGGAATGGTCATGCTGTATGCAGGGATGAAGATTCAATGGTGAACAAAGATGGACTTGAGTTGATTAGAGGGCCACATGTTAGTTTGTAGCTGAATCACAAATTATTTTGGTACTTCCTAATCTTAGTAGCTGAACTACCTGTTTTGTTGAGGCCGAACTTGGTTCAACTGGTTATGTTGTGATGGATATGTCTATTGTGTTATTTTCTGATGTTAACTACTGGATGTATGGTATTGTTGGATGCTAATTTGACAGCTTCAGTAAGTTATTTTGCTGCATTTTGATTGTTCTGTGAACTTTGGTAACTGCATTTTGTGTTGTGACTGAAATGATGATGTTCTGTCTGATTATTGTGGTGGGCTGTAATGAATTTCTTGTATGAGCTATTTATAGTTGGGTTGAAATTAAATATTGATATTTTTGATGGACTGAAACAATGATTATGGTCATGGAAATAATGGGCAGGCCCATATCAATAAAATAGATGTGGCCTATTATACTGGCCCAAAAGCTAAATTTAGTCCATAGTATTTTAGTGGGCTAAATCAACATGATGATCTAGTCAGCACCATGTCATGTCCTAGTCGGCGCCACATCATGTTCGGATCAGCGCCATGTCACGTCCCAGTCAGTGCCAACGTCACTTAAGGGCATATAATTTAGTGACGATCATATAGTTCATAGTGACAAAATTAGAGCGTCATAAATCAATGACGATGGAAGAATCGTCACAAATCATTTATGACAAAAAAAAACTGAATCGTCACAAAATACCTTATATGACGAGCCTTTTGTGACGGAAGCAAAATCGTCACCAGTTTGTCACGGATTACATTTTATGATGAAAAATCATCCTTTTATAATGAAATGAAACTGTCACAGAAGGTTAAATCTGTTGTAGTGATTATCACTACAGAAATATAAGACACATCAAACTCAGTAACTCCTTAGTACATATCCAAGGCACATATCATGTGCAACAAAATAAGTCATACAATTTTAATATCTACTTAGTACATGTCCAAGACACATATCATGTGTAACAAAATAAGTCATACAAGTTCAATAACTTCTCAGTACATGTCCAAAGCACATATCATGTGCAATAAAATCAATAATATTATATAAGAGAGAGAAAAAGAGCTCAATAAACACTTAAGCACCGAACCATACAGCCATCCTCCCTTCTCAACCTCTCACAGATCTTCCGCTTCCCCTGCCCCTTTCCCTTCCTCTTACAGCCGTAAATGATGGAGTTTTCATGTGACTTGCACTTGAAGAAGGCGGTGCACTTCATGATAGAATTAAATAGCTTAGAAAGATGAAGAATTCATCAAAAATAAGGTAAATATTGCTGAATTATACAACTTACTGGGGTCAAAAATATTGACAGAAGTACAAGTATAAGGTGGGCCAACAGATTTAACTTGTGTGAAAAAATCACATTAAATGAGTTCATGAAATCGTATTACAAGTAGTAAAGAATGCATAAACTATTATGAGCTCATATATACCTTGCACCCTGTATACTTCTTGCTGGTGTTGGTAAAAAATACCCACTCACATCCCGTGTCAGCCTTCTTGCACTTCACTCTAAATCTTGCCTTACTTTTCTTCACAGTAATGAATGCATAATCATGCAAAATGGCATGATGTGTTACTGCTGATTTGCACTGGTCAACTTCTGGAAACATCATACCCACATCAATACAAGGATCAGCAACATCATATGGAAAGGCAGAGATATCATCATCGTCATCAAAGATTTCAATGTCAAAAAAATAATCAGAGTCATAATCGGAGTCAGATGATGCAGTTAGATCAAAGTCATAACTATCGTCACTAGATGCAGCCAATGAATCTCAGTCAAAATATGTGTCTTCCTCATCAACCCCTATAGCTTCATCATCATCATGCAAATGTCTTTTTTAGCTCTCTTTATACTACTAGCTTTCTTGGCTGCTTACTCTCTACATGTTTTCTCATTTTTAGTTCACTACGTGGCTCAAATGGTAGCTGCACAATAGGTCCAGATGGAGTACTATGATTGTTTCTCACTCTAGGATGAAACATTCTTTCGTCAGTGAGCATTGCAATAGCTCCTCAAAATTAAATATTTCAACATCGATGTGTGCTACTCCAATATCAACATTCAAAGTCAGTCACTCAGTCAATTGTTCATAGACAAGTGCGCGAGACAAAGAAATGAATTGCTTACTGCCCCAATCATATTTTGCATATTTTGCTCCTATGAACTTAACTAATTCATCCAATGTAATTTTAGAAATATTAACCACTGTCCTTAAATTCTAACTACTGAAATATCGTCTTGGTCCATCATCTCGCAAGCTGAAATACGCCTTCATTGTAACATCAATAGTTAAGTTGTTGTGATTCAACCTACAAATCACAACAAATTGACCACCATGAGCTACCGGGTCTGCTAAATCGCTCCTTACATGCATCTATTTTTCGAGTTAACCAAAAAATCTTGAAAGTACCTCACTGGTTCCTCGGGCTGAGACATTTTAGTGCGCATCATTCACTCGCCGCGCCGACCGTGCACCCGCTGGCCGCGCCCGAACCCGCACGCCCGCAGGCTGTGCCCGCTGCGCCTCGCCCCGACCACGCTGACCGCGCGCCTCCACGTGCGCTCACGCGCCCACGCGCTCGCTGGCCGTACTCGTCGCACGCCCGCCGGCCTCGCCCCACCTCGCGCCACGCGCCCGCTGGCCTGGCTCCGCGCGCCGCTGCTCCGTGCACCAGATCTGTAGCCGTCAGAGAGAAGAGATAGAGAAGGAGAGAATATGTCAAGGATGCATGGGCTGGGCTGGGCTGGATATTAGGGTTAGCCAGGGGTAATTTGGACATTTAGCGATATAATTTATTTATTAAATAATTTTTTTAGTTCCAAAAGCTAACCGAGGAAAATGGCATAATAGAGTAGAGTCAGACGAGAGCTTTATTTTTCTAAAATGAGATCAAATCTGTAAAAACTGAAAAGCAGAATCAAATGAGCAAAGCGTCTTAAAAATAGAGTCAAATAAATAATTATCTCAAATAAAAAGCATTCGCCGCCGTCAACTTTTTGGTACTAAAACTCATGACCGCTTCGGTCTTTCGATCGGCCGCCAATTTAAATTAGTTCCGAGGCCCAAACCCGTTCGGGGCTCCAAAGCCGAACCACAACAGGCCCGTGTCGCCGTAAGAAGTTGGAGCCTGTTGCAAGTTGAAACAGGTCCGTGTCGCCGTAACAAGGACTCATCGACGGCCTATTCAAAGAGCAGGACAGCGAGGACCGATACGAGAGCAGAACATAAGGGAGTACTGATCTATGGAGAGTTAAGTACCAAAAAAAAAAAAAGACGAGCTCAAAAAAGAAGGGAACAAATACCATAAAATATTTGCACACCATTCTCTACCAAAAAGCAATGTACGCTACTACGGGACTGCCTATACATCTTCCATCTGATAATTTCGTTCATTTCAAACGGCCCAACTGCCTGTATTTTTCAGTGGAGATTTGCTCTTTGTCAGTTGTACGAGATTTTGTATATCTCTCAATCATATTATTAAATAATTAATATAGAAAATTTTATTTGTAGTACTGGAACAATTTAAAATTAAAGTTAGAACATTAGTGGTGGAACAATCTTTACAGCTTCTTTGTTGAAAATCTTATCCTAAATAACAGAATATTCCACCTTTAATGAACCATTTGCTTCAGCTTTAATTACAAATTATTGTAGCAATGCAAACAAAATGTTCTTTACGTTAATACAATTGTTTCGAAAATGTGACTGAGAGATATACAAAATCTCAGACGACTGATAACTGAGACACACCCTTTTTAGGGTGCGCGGTAATGGTAAACCCACTATTTTGGTGGAAGATTGCAACAGAAATTTAATAAAAAGAGCATACATTTATTTTTGTTATTCTTTACTATAAATTTATGTAGAAAGGTTTTTGATGAGTACATTCTGGCTTGGTAAATGTTATTCGTTATGTTGAGAAAAAGACATGTGAAATCTTATTTTAGTATATAAAAATGTAAAATATATTATATTTAAATGTTGTCCTAAAGATACAAGAATGGTCACTCTATGTTAACTCCATTATATATAAAAGGAAAAGTCATTTTGACCTCCCTCAACTATTATACAAGTTTGATTTTTCTTCCTCTATTACGAAACTCGGTAGAAATGTAGAATTACTCCTTCAACTTAGAAAATAGTTTGTTTTTTTCATCCCACTATAGTTTTGAAGGTTGATTTTGATGACATGTTGCTTGAAAATTTTGTTTGCATCATTTATCTTGCTCCAAAAAATCACTAAACTTTTTATAGTAACTAATCAGGTTATAGGGAGAAACTTTAGTTGTTGAACTATGTTTTGATTCATCTTTCAAAAATTTATAAAAAAAAGATCTCTTGAAAGCCCTTTTTTTGGAAAAAATAGTAGATTACACCATTTTTGTGATGCATAAAATTCTAAATTTTTTTTGCAAAATTAAGTTTTATTGTGATATTTACAATCATGAAGTTCATATTGAAATGTTTTAAAAGGAAGCCACGTTTCAATTCACGAAGATTTTAACATAATTGCACATCAAGGTCTTTATGGTTGTACTAATCACCTCAAAGCATAATTTTGGTAATTTTTTTTGAAGCCTTTTACATATCTCAAAATGGTCATTTCTAGAGATTGGTTGTTTTTTTTTCTTTGTTTGTGAAAGCGGCCCTAGTTCTGCAGCAGGCAAAAGAGCTCATCCTCATATCCAACTGATCAACGGTGGTGCAACTGTGGCTTCCCGAGAAGGCACTCTGGAAAATTTCAGTCTCTGGTGCGTGCTACAACAGGGTAGAGAGTTTCTGGAAGCTTTGTAATAATTAAATGGTTGGATACATCGCCATTTTTGTAGAGGTCAGGATTCATTCATCTGTGGGATGAAATATAATTTTCCCTCGTGAAAAAAGGATGGGACCCCCTTGAAAAAAAGGATGGGACCATAATAAGTTTAAAAAGTATTTATGAATTTTACTCAAACAATTTATAGAAAAAACACAACTATAGAAGACTGAAATCTAATGCTAGGGGGTGTTTGGCAGAGATTATTAAAGTTGATTATGAAATTATAGTCTATAAATAATTATAATTATTAAAGATCTAAATGTTATATGATTTAAGAATAACTTATAGATGAATGTGACTATAATTAGTTAGAAGTTTTTTGAGTGAATTAGTTTCTTGGCCTTCAAAATTTTCTTTCTTTTCAAAGAAAGTTCTTTTCTTGACCTGAAAAAAATTGAAGACCCCTATTGTGGCTTTCCGTTAGAAATGGAGCTAATACCGTTAGTTTGAGGCCAAGAAAGGAACTTTAAAAATTCAAGTCATTCTTTGAGTATATCTGTAATTCATTAAAAAATATCATTTGTTGCACGAATTTTGTAACAAAGTATATTTGTAAATAAAAAGTACTATATATTGACCGTAGTTTGTCAAAAATGTTTATTCTTAATACAAAATAGTAGATGTTGATATTATTTTAGCATAATAAAATGAGAAAAAATGAGTAAGTGTGATTTAACTAAAAGAATGTCAAAAGTACCAAATTAGGATATACATGCATATTTTCGGAATGTTGAACATAAATGGCATGGTTTAGCAAGTACTTTAGAGAGTTCGGAGGCTTAGATGAGACCCCTCGCAGCTTCTTGCGGTCCATCGTCAACGTCGTTCCAAAATATATCAACGGAAATGCATCACTTAAATTATATCTTATTGCTATTTAAGAAAATCAACACAAACATATGTCTAAAGATATTAGTGGCAGATGCGACGCCGAGGACGGAGACGGCCATGCGCTACAGGCACATGATCCCGGACAGCAGGCCTGTGACACAGCGCACCAGCGGCACGAATGTGCGGTCATAGAGCGCCAGGGTGACGAGCAGGACACGGTGGCGAACATGGACATGGTCGCCGGCGGGATCACAAAGCAGTCACTCGCGACGTGACAGTCCATGTTTTGCGCCTACGTGATGGTGAAGCTGCTGTTGTGTGTCTCGGCCGTCACGAGCATAATCTATATTTTTTTAGTTAAATGACACTTATTTTTTCTCATATTATTCAACATCTACTTTTTTTTCACAGGCAACATCTACTATTTTGTATTAAGAATAACATTTTTTTTGACAAACTACAGTCAATATATAGTTTTTTTTATTTACAAATATAATTTTATTATGAAATTCATGTAACAAATGATATTTTTGGTTGAATTACAAACATACTCGAAGAATGACTTAAAATTTCTAAAGTTCATTTCTTGACCTCATACTAATGGTGTTAGCTTCATTTCTAACGGGTCATAGGAGGGATCTTCAAATTTTTTACATGTCAAAGAAACAACTTTCTATGAGAAGGCTAAGGAAGAAGAAGAAAATTTTTGAAGGCTAAGAAAGTAATTCACTCATAAGTTTTATATGTTTAGGTGGACAAAATTATTTTATGGCTATAATTCGTTTGCATAATTAATTTTATAATCTATATCAAATATGTTCTAACTATATAAGTTAATGCAATCCAATAATAAAAGAAAAAAGCATTGTGTACATGTCGGACCCCTTGCGCAACCTGCAAGAAGAATATAAGTTAATGCAATCCGATAATAAAAGAAAAAAGCATTGTGTACATGTCGGACCCCTTGCGCAACCTGCAAGAAGAATATAAGTTAATGCAATCCGATAATAAAAGAAAAAAGCATTGTGTACATGTCGGACCCCTTGCGCAACCTGCAAGAAGACATATAGTTGCCTCAGTGGCGGAACCACTGGGCGGGCGAGACAAGCGCTGATCGAGAGATAATAAAAAGCGTACTTCGCCATCAAATTAGCTGTTTGGTCCTAAACCTGAATGCTTGATGACCGTTTCGTTTTTCCCATCGGCCGCCAACTAAATTAGTTCGGAGGCCCAACCCGTTGCGGGCCCCGCACTGAGGGAGGGAAATAGGCCCATGTCGCGTTATGAAGTTCCCATCTGGAAATCTTGTTCGTTTATAGTCTTTGCACGCACGGCCTGTTCCCCACTGGACAAAATATTTTATTCAAAACAAATGTAGCGAATGAATCGGATTCATTAACAATTCAATTTACAGATCAAAATTAAAAAAAAAGAATCTCATTGCGCACAGAAGGAGAGCTTCTCCATAACGAAAACGCTCATTATCTATTTCCCCCTGGATTGGTAATAATAGAAGCCGGCGATATAATCCGAAATCTGAAAAGCGATCAAGAGTACGGCCGAAAATGTTGAACATGATCCTGCATAGTTTGCTACGGGAAGTCCGAGAGAGTATTTATTTATTTTACTTTTCTTCTTTCCAATTTTGTTTGACCAAAAGACAATTTTTTTTTCTTGATTTTGTCTCAGTCATTACACCAAGCCTTCCATATCCAATTTTAGCTCAGACACAGCTGCCTTTTTGGGCGTGAAGCAGGGGTCAGCCATGTAAAGAAGAATATGGGGGATGTAAGATTTCCCGCCTGATCTTTACCTATAAAAATGAAAGTAGCTCGATCTGTTTTGAAACTAAAAAAATCTCAAAAACAATTAATTGAAGGAAAACTCTCGAAAGTGAGAGCAAGGAATCACCCAACGAATGGCATTTGGATTTTGCTCTTCTAAAAGGAAGGTCCAGAATTTCAAAATCCTACTCTTTATCATAGCCATCCCTTAGATTATATATAATGAAGAAGAAAGGAGTGTTTCCTCGAGTAGATGATCCCCACACACAGAAAAAAAAACTCATCTCAAGACATGTCACATTTGATGAAACACAATTTGCGCAGCCCAGTGCCGGCGGCTTATCAAGTGCCCCCCGAACCACGCAAAATTGTTGCCTATTACACGGCTCACAAACTGCCTAGGTTTTTCCTTTGGCCAAACGGTACTTTGAACCCACAGTGTCAGGCAATCTCGTCATATATTTCTCTGAGATATCTTTGCAACTATTTATAATTCGTGATGTAATCACGAAATGAGTCAAAATTCCGTTTACCAAACAAGACATCGAGAGGCGAACCTCCAAAGGATCTGCAAGCTTTTCTCACTGAATTGACCTCCCCTTCACCTGGTCATCTCGGAAAGATAGATAAAGCTCGAGTTTTTGATGCGATTGCTGAAGAATTGAGGGAAGAAGCGTTGTAGGCCAGGTAGGTTAAGGTCTTTTATTGGTGTGGTTCCATAGTCTACTGCTTGTACTGCCTCGGCGGCTCAACTAGTAATACTAATGTAGGAACTCTGATTGGTTGTGGGATCAATCGGCTGGATGGAAAGAGAGGAGTTAGAGAAATTCTTACAGGATACATTTGACACCTAATGTGAAGAAAAGGGGATTTCCAGAATTGGTTCTCATAAATATCACATAATTATAAAAAAAGGAATTTGTTGAAATTTTTCTTTTTTTTTTCTTGTTTATAAATGGAGCCGTGTGACAAAGCTGGTAGTTGCTTAGTTTTTTTTTGCTGGTAGGGCGGGTAGCTTTGGAGATCCCGTTTTTTATGTTTACCGGTCAAAAGATAGACCTTGGTTCTATTTCATCTTTTAACAAGTTTAGTAATAAGCATATCTTTGAGAAAACGGACTTTGTATCAACTAAAATATATACTTCGATTGAAATTAGTCAATTCAGTTGGCATTGTCAATTTATCCATAACTTCTCTTTCCTCAGTGAAACTCCCCAGGATAGAGTTTTCTCTCTTTCTTGGAGTCACCAAGAGTGTGGGGAGAGGTGGATCTTCAATCAAAGGTAGGAAGTTGTCGGGTAACTCATTCACTGGATGAAAGAAAGTTCACGTTCCCTAGTAGAAATTGAATCAGCTGGTAGGGAGATTTGTTGTGGTGTTCTAGGAAAATGAGCCATGATCATGAACTGAAAAGCACATGGCAACAAAATCGAATGAAAGTACAGCCTATCTCGATTAACTGATCGAAACCTAGTGTATCATGTTTTTGTAGGGAAAGGGAAAAATGGAGAATATCTTTAAGAACCAGTCAAGAAAACTCTTGTCTTATGCACATTAGACAAAATGAAGTAAAAAATAATTTCTAGAAATTCTCATAAGATCTTTAGTCTTACTCAAAAGGTCCAACAGTGTATCTTTAAAATGCAAAGTTGATGTTCCGGCACGAATCTCCACAATTACTTGCTTTTCCTGCTAGAATCAGAAATCCTGTATTTTCAATGACGGATCTTCTCGAACCAGAGTGACTCATCAAGTATATCCAAAGCTTGAAATTGGTTTAGGATTTATCTCTAAGGCTCCTTGAGTGAAGGACTGGGTTGTTCGTTTATCGAGGGTTCTAGCGATCGATATCCTTTCGCAAATAATTGAAAATGCAATTTCGTGATTTGAATCTTTAATTGTTGGAAACTCCTCAAGTTCTTCTGCCAAGCCTTGATTAATGAACGTACAAAATCCCTCAAATTAGATCTGGCTAAATCCCGTATTGTGGACATTCCCTCATTTCCATTTCAGAGCATCTTAAATTTCCTATTTATCGAAGAAAAATTCCATTATCACCTCACTCTTCATCAATCCTTACGGATTAATCTAGCAATCTCAGGAAACTTTGATCGTTGTGGATTGATACTAATATCAAGTCCTAGGCAAGCGGAAAAACTAGGCTTTCTAATAACTAATCACTGGCGTCGGCTTGTCGATCAGGGATCGCCCAGGATCGGGTGGAAGCGGAGAAGCGGTATGAAAAAAAGGACATCGATATATGGGTAACATAGGCCCCCTCCCGTTCATTAGTCTTGGGTGGAATGCTAGTGGGGGCTGAGCATATAAGGCCAGGCTCTGTCTTCACTTCCAAATTGAAATCCAAATAATATGATTGAACCCCCGTTGAGCTTCTTCTGGATCAATGTCACTACCCAGTTCTACATCATTTACTAAAATGGTGATCTCATTATTAACTATTCTCGCAAAACCACTCCACAGAACCGCCGTTCCATTGGTCGTTGGGGATTTATTTTCTCTTTTTTACAATTTTATATTGAAATATATTACTATCCCATCAATAATTATTGTTTTCTTTTGTTCTAACATGCGTTTCATACTGTTCTACCACTTTTATATATGCAATTATTCTATAAATATAGTGATATTATTGCGGTATTATTGTTTTATAAATAACTTTATGTATCCGGGAACAATCAATCATTTTTTTAGTTGTCTAGAAACATTTGTGCTATGCACTGGAACATTTTTGTATGTTTTGAAAATAATCTAATATATTCAAAAACAATATAGTATGTTCGAGAACATTTTCTCGTTTCTGTGAACATTTTCTTTTGTGCTAGAACATTTGTATATGTCATGGAACAATCTAATATGTCCGGGACCAATATAGTACGTGCAGAACATTTTGTAGCTATCTCGGAACATTGTCATCTACGGTAGAACAATTTTATGTCTTGGAACATTTCTAGCATCTACGAACATTTTCTTACATCTTGGAACATTTTAAAAATTTTTGGAACAATTACTTCTATCTCAGAAAATTTGTAAACATTTGGAACAATTGATTTTTTTACTATTAGAGTAATTACTATTTTACTATTAAAAATTAATAAAATAATGTTCAAAATATTTAATTCATATATACACTGCAATTTCAAAAATATATTATTTTTTAGTAAAAATGTTCATGTGGATCTCATTTTGGTGTATTAATTTTCAAGAGTATGATAATTTAAACGAATTAAAACTGGAGCAAAAAATTGAGAGAAAAATTGTTTTGAGCTTGATCTGTCCAACACGTGTTGCATGATTGCATCTTTTATGAAGTCAGCGAGCCTCCACGGTCCCCGACGTCTTCACTCCGCTAGTCTGGCTCACATGCATGCGCACGCGGCCCAAACAGGCCCACTCAGCGGTGGTGGGCACGTTAGCAGCGTTGGGAGAAAATCTATTCCGATTTAATGAAAAAGATGCTTGTCTCTCCGCCATGAAAACTAAAGTTGTTTCCATCTCCCATGAGTCAATCGTGTGCCTCGACACCAGATTTTAGTAGGAGTTTGCCTATACAGTTGCCATGTCTGGATCTAGCGATAATCACAAGAAACCCTATGAGACAACGATAATGTTACGAGGAATATAACCAAAACAAACACAAGAATTCACATGTCTGATTTGTTTATTATTGTTCGCTGAAACATACAACGCGATTAGTAACAAGAGCAAACGATGTACATCGTCGTCACTCCAGTAATAAATAACAAAACGTTTTTTTTACTTCTTAAAATATATTTAAAATGTGTTTGGTAGGAATTATGAAATTGATTATGTAAATAGATTATATGTGATAAGTGATCTTGTGTGTGTTCAAACATGTAAAACTCATAAGTGATTATAGTCACAATCATTCATAAGTTACTTTTACATTATATAATCTTTAAATATTTAATAGTCACAATCACTTGTAAACTATAATCTATTTACATAATCAGCTTAATAATCCCTATCAAATACATACTTAGTTTACCACGTCTCCATCTCTTCTTACTATATATATACCCTTGCAATTATTGGTCTCATGAATAAAAGTGTATTGCATATGTAATGTGAGTGTGAGTTACGACCCATCAAAAAGATCTCGCGTTAGTAATCTTGCACTAAACAACTTTGATCATGGCTCCCGCGCCGCACGCTCTTGTCATCCCTTACCCGGCGCAGGGCCACGTCATCCCGCTGCTGGAGCTGGCGCACACGCTGGTGGACAGGGGATTCATGGTGACCTTCGCCAACTCCGAGTTCAACCACGAGCGCGTGGTCGCCGCCATGTCGGAAGACGCCGGGCTTCTGGACCGCATCCGGCTTGTGGCGGTGCCCGACGGCATGGCGCCCGGGGAGGACCGCAACAACCTCGTCAGGCTGACCGTGGTCATGGTGGAGCACATGGCCCCGGCGGTGGAGGAGCTGGTCCTGCGCAGCGGCGGCTCCGCCGGCGAGGAGCCCATCACGTGCATGGTCACGGACTACAACCTGGGGGCCTGGGCGCTCGGCGTCGCGCGGAGGACCGGGATCAAGTCGGCGGTCGTCTGGCCGGCCTCGGCTGCCGTGCTCGCGAGTCTGCTCAGCATCCAGAAGCTGATACAGGACGACATCATCGACTCAAACGATGGCTCTGCGCTGAAGAAGCACGAGTTCCGGCTGTTCCCGGACATGCCCACGATGGACCCCGCCCAGCTCGCGTGGAACTGCATCGGCAACCACGAGGGCCAGGCTGCGCTGTTCCGGTACCTGATCTCCGGCGTGCGCGCGGTCGAGGACTGCGACTCGGTCCTCTGCAACTCCTTCGTCGGCGCGGAGGAGGCGACCTTCGCGCGGTTCCCCAAGATCCTCCCCATCGGCCCGCTCCTCACCAGCGGGCGCGGCAAGGCGTCGATGGTGGGCCACTTCTGGCGGCCAGAGGAGGAGGCGTGCCTGGCGTGGCTGGACGCACAGCCGGCGCGGTCCGTGGCGTACGTCGCCTTCGGCAGCTTCACCATGTTCGACCGGCGGCAGTTCGAGGAGCTCGCGCTGGGGCTGGAGCTATCCGGCAGGGCGTTCCTGTGGGTCGTGCGCCCGGATATCGTTGTCCACGGCGCGGTCCACGAGTACCCGCCAGGGTTCATGGACCGCGTCGCCAGTCGGAGCATGGTCGTGGCGTGGTCGCCGCAGCAGAGGGTGCTGGCGCACCCGGCCGTGGCGTGCTTCGTCTCGCACTGCGGCTGGAACTCCACCATGGAGGGCGTCCGCAACGGGGTGCCGTTCCTCGGGTGGCCCTACTTCGCCGACCAGTTCGTCAACCGGACATACATCTGCGACGTCTGGAAGGTCGGCCTCCCCGCAGAACGCGACGAGGAGGCGGGGGTAGTCACCAAGGAGCACATCGCCGCCAGGGTGCAGGAGCTGATGAGCGACGCCGGCATGCGAGAGAGGGTCGAGGCGTTGAAGAAGACCGCGCTCCAGAGCGTCGACGAGGGGGGATCCTCGCGCGACAATTTCGACATGTTTGTTCATGCCATGATGAAGCCATAACAACACGGAACAAGGATTGGACAGAGTTCTGGCGGCAAACAGCGAGTGAGTGAGTCCCTTCCAAATTATGGCAGCACCAGTGGTGACAGCGCGATTAGCAGTGCGCAGGGATAGTTCCTGACGAAATCATTTGAACATGTTATTTGCAAAGAAAATCTATATATTTGACGAAACACACTGAACTTTTTTCGTTTGAATACAAAGTTTTGGCATGGTGGCAATCTTTGGAGGGGTATCGTGTACTGTACATCGACCGGTCAGTGGAAGATGACTGTAAATGTGAAATACAGGTTGCTGCTCTTGCATAGTCCAGCGCGAGAAGTATTTTTTTTTTCTCCAAATAGTAAAAATCAGCTTCTGGTACTGAACTACAGTTCAGCTTTCTCCAAATAGTAAAACTCTGCTTAACAAGAAATTTTGAGTAACGATCTTATAATTAAAAAAATGTAATATTTCATCTTCTATATGACATAGTGGCTGCATTCAGTGCGTTACGACAAAGACAAATGAAATTTAGAAACAAACGTTATTCGCTACTCACAGATCTAATCATTTTACCTCTTGTTTCTATGGCAATTTTTAAACTTTGTAATATTATTATTAGTATTAGTTGTTAACCCCACGCGATGCGACGGCATTTTAATTGTAGTTTATACTAACAAAAAAGTGTAAAGTTTTTTAACATGGAGGTTGATTATTAATTTAATGTGATCATAAGGAAACATATTTTAATAATATTTATAGCTTTTATCAAAACAAAAAGTGGTGGTAGCTTAAGTAAGGTGTTTACCTTGATTCTTTAAAGTTAAGGTTGATTCTCTATTTTAACATAACTTTAACACTAATTATCAATACCTCAATAAAGTGTATGATTCTTAGACTAATCAGAAGGTTGTGGTTTGTTGATGCTAATCAGATGGCTGGTTTTTGTTGATGATGTGATGCAATGTGATATAAGAGAATCGGGGGTGGGTAATAGTTATTATCATTATGAGGTTTGTTATGGTGCTTGAAATTAACAACAACCGTTTATTTAATCAGATCTAACGGTTAAGAATATAGAGGTACCTACTAAAAGGTATTTAAAGTGGTGGACCGGTAGCCAAATAGGTGGATCCGGTATCATTTTTTAATATCAATGGTTAGAATTAATTTAAAAGAAGAGGTACTGAGAGGTACCTTTCAAGAACCATAACAAAACTCATTATACAAAGGTAGATTAGGGACATACCGAGACAGGGAGTCTCTTCCATTTTCTAATAAAAAAAATCATTGGACTACAGTTTGCCAAATGGATTTAGCTGTCCTCTCGTCATCATTGTAAGACCCAAAAGGCACCATGAAGAATTCATCGTACTCTATACCAAAAATTCTACGCAATATCAACCAGTGCTTGAGCTTCATCCGAGCTCAGATCGACCGCTGGGTCCTCGACTGCTTTACAATTTACATTCCAGGAAAATACTATAGAATTTTCTCACATTTTGCCGGCCGGTCCCGGCAACAAAGGAATTCAAAACTCTAGATTGATAGAAGATGTTTGTAGCCTGCTGCAGAGGTTCATTATTTCATGCATATAGTATATGTGTGAGTGAGATGCAAAGCTGACCATTTCTTCCTACGAAACAAAATCTTTCCACACATGTCGCTCCAAGGATAAGTACTTGTTCCGCCACAGAATCTACAACATTTCTGATACTCTAAAAGCTTCGAAACTTGCCAAATATGAATGGCAAAAGAACTTGGATGGACCCGATAGAATGGCAATTAAATAAGTTAAATTTACGGTAGCCTCAAATAATTGTCGAACGTATATTTGTGTAAATTTCAAAACATACGATGAAATCATACACCTTGGAGGTAATAGTTAGTTACTTATTATTGTTATCAGTAACTAGAAAGAGATATTAGTTGTTAAATTATTTCTAAATTTGATACTCTAATTTTCATCTATTGACCCCTAACTTTCTTTGTTGATTTTTAGTATCTTATCCCTTGTAATTGATAAGTTTATTTTTGTAAAATTTAACAACCTAGATTTGTTATCTTATCTTATTAGAATGTAACCGTTGTAAAAATGTGACGTTTATGGCCATGAAAAATGAACTGTGGTAATACGTCTTTTTTTTTTTGCCACAGATAAGTAACGTTATGACAGCCTTGATTTTTCGTTGTGTAAAGATATACGGGAGAAAAGATGTAGCGGCAAAAAATATTTTTTTTCTTTCTTTCTTTGTTTGCACTTGGGCCTCATCAGACAAGGTGGTCCAAGTCAAGGTTAACGAAACCATTGTAGCCGTGGATACCGCACGCCGACGGTTTAACGAAAACCACGATTACCGCTCAAACTGTTCAGAAAAGCGTTCAAAATTCAGAAAACGAAATTCGAACGAAATTCACCAAATCGTAAACGGTAAGCCGAGCGGTATCAACGGCTTACCGCATAGTTTCTACGGCTTTTCGCTGGCGAGAGTTCCAAGCCGTGGCCGCGGCGTCGCTGTCCATCTGCAGAGTTCTCCACGGCGACGGACACGCGCAGTAGCTGTCGGGCCACCACGGCGACGCCCCCCCAGGTCGGCTGCCACAGCTGCGTGACCGTCCGTCCACGCACGTAGCTCAGTAGGCCGCGTCGTTCTCAGCTCCGTCCGCAGCACCTCTTGTGGCGGACGCGTCCTGTGGCGACGATGCGGCAAGCTCCAGCGTGCACCGCACGGGCCTCCACGACGAACCGTCGTCGAGCAGCGGCAAGTCACCCGTCACCAACACCAACGGCTTTTGTTTTGTCCGCGGCCGGGGGGAGCGGTTAGCAGCTAAATCGCTCAGCTAACCGCCCTTGGTGCAGGGTAAGCCGCCTCTGGTCGCACTGGCTCGCCGGACGCGGCTGCATACGGGACGGATGAGGCTCAGCGGCGCCTGTGCGCTGGATTCTTGCGATCTGGGAAGAAAGAGATTAGAGCAAAGTGCTTGCAGTGGCAAACGGAGAGAAGAGGATAAGGTGTTCTTCTCTATTTTTTTCAGTTTTATCTTTTTCGTCGATCAAATATGATTCTTTTCAACATCTTCTTCCACCAAAATTCTTTATTTTTAATCTAGTTTTTTCACATATTTTTCTTACAGATTTTCAAAATTTAAATTTAACCATATTTCAGAAACAAAAACAGTCCGTCCGTGAAAATCGGACGGTTTTTACGAAAACCGAGTTTTCGCTCGATTTTAAACGGTTTCATGAACCCTGGTCCAAGTCATTCTCAACCTGCCCATATGCAAATCAAGGAATACTCGTGCGGGCCCAATTTGTGCAGTCCATATAGTTAATTAATATTTATGTATACATACTTTTTTTTGAGTGACAAGTAAAAATATTTTGTTACAATTACGTATTTGTGTGGCCCAAATAATAGGTGATATGGACTCACGCTAGCTAATGGGCTTAACTATTTTGGTTTCAGCCAAATAAGAGTATTTGACTCATACACGTACGTGACAGCCTATAATCTCCAAAATAGAAAAACCCTACAGCAGCCTCAAACATCGTTGTGCTTAGTCCCTTGGCGAACGGCAGCCTCAGACGTCGGTGTGCTTAGTCCCTTGGCGAACATCTGCCTGTGGCGGCGAGCTTAATCCGTCAACGAACACCGACCTGCATCCTAGCGCACTCTCCGCCATCGTCAAACCTCGATCCATATCTGCATCAGATTCCGCGGTAGCCGCGCGAACTTACTTATTAATTAGGCACCAGGTATATTTTTGCACCAATTTATTTCAGATACAACTTTTTTCCATGCTTCGGATAAGTCTTGGTGTCCTGTAATATTTTTTTACCAATTTATTTATAACTAGATGAGTCAATAGAAACAAAAAATTGTCAGGTTAACTTACGAACTGTAACAATCTGTTAGTATGCATGTCTTGTAGAATCATATCAAATTAGAGCACACCTATTACGTGTTGATGTTTTTTTTTTTAATTCTCCTTGTTTTGCATGGTTTAATAGAACGCACAAAATATCTGACACATGCATACAAAAATAGTGATTTACTCTTTCGACTGAAAAAAGGCTGAACTGACAGGAAAAAAAAACTTAGAAAATGGGGTGATAGAGGACATTGAAGGATGATCTGTCTCATTGGTTCTGAATGTGACAAAAAAAAAAAATTAATTCAGCCACATAAACCTTCTACCCTCATGTCAACTGACATATCAGATTTACCTAGTAAGAACATCCTTCATGTGACATCCCAGGTGTCACCAGGGTAAAAATCGACGACTGTAAACCCTAATCCACAATTTCACTCACTTTAAGCAGATTCAATCATGAAAATAAAAAGAAATATTGTTTAAAATATTTTAAAGGAACACTATGAAAAGTTTGACAAGCAACAGAACACTATAGCAAAATTCGGAAAAATCTCAACTAACAGAGTCGAAATCCTACTAACAGGAAGAAATCCAAACCCTAACTCATGGCTGCCCAAATTTCCACAGAATCCTAACCATATTTTTACATAACAATTAATTACACTTCAAAATGGAATTTTGGGAAATTATTCAAGATTTTTGGAAAAGATTTAGACCTCTTAAAAATTCACATAAGCTATAAGCAACCTAGAAATTCAAGAATTTTTAGAGGTCAAATCATAACTTAAACCTTAAATGAAAAATGTTCCCAATAAATTCCGGAGCATGCAAAAAAATTTCCAAAATTTTTGGAGCTCAGGAAGTGTGCCAATTCATCGAATTGCATTCCAGCTAAAATAAAAAAAAAATAAAAAGGACCGCTGTTGCCGGGGGGGCTACAGTGCCCCGCCCGCCCGACAACGCGGCGCGGCAGGGCAGCTGCACCGCCCGACACCAGCCTCCGTCCCCACGTCGCCTTCAAAGCATGGTGTTTCTCTCCCTCACTCATCCCTCTCCTCTCTCACTCCTCTCTCTCTCTCTAGCCCCCCTCCCTCCCTCTCTTTTTCTCTGTCGCCTGCCCCGCTGCCCGAGCCGCCCAGGGCGCCGCCCGCCATGCCGCGCCGGCCACACCCCCCCTGTCCCCTACTCTCCCCTACCCCCGGCCCTCCTATAAATGGCGCGAGCTCCTCCATCTCCCCCCCCTTCTTCCATTTTTCTTCTTCCCCGCGCAAGGAAGCCCTTCTTCTGCCCGGCCGCCGTCCACCATAGTCGCCGACGCCGCCTCCACGGTGAAACGCCACCCCCGACCAATTTCAATCAAATTCCTTCACCAAATCAGTTCCTCTCCACCCCGTGAAGCTCACAAAACCCTCCATCCTCCGGATTCAAGCCCCCATCGTCGGAATTTCGCTCACCGCCGCCGCCCCGAGACACCCCACGGTGAGCGCCCCTCTCACGGCCAAAACCTTGATGAATATCATGTTTCCGAGCTTCGTCATGTCGTGTGGATCGTGAAAAGCCAAGGTTCGACGGCCGGCGACCACCCCATCGTCGGGAATTGGCCGCCGGAGCTCGTCGGAGAAACCTCCCCTGTTTTTCTTTTTCTTTTTATTTTCCAGATTATTACTCTGTTTTGTAAAATCTGTAGAAATTCACAGAAAAATCCAAAAATGTCAAACAAAAATTTGTTAGAACCCTCGTGAAAATTACTAATTTTCTGTTAAAACACTTTTTTAACAAATGACCAAAAATTTGCAGAATTAATTAAAAACACTCCTTTCTGTTTTTGAATTTTAAATTACATTATAGAGCAATTCTAGGGCTAACCTTTGATCCACAAGTACACCATGGTAATACACACCCTCTGGAATTTTATGAAGATTTTAGGAACACGAAATGGTCTCTAACCCTATCAAATAACTTCAATCTGCCTAGTCTAAATACCATTTTCTAAAGTGCATTGTAAAAGTAATTTACAAGATTAGACCCAAAAGCAAAGTTTTAGATCTGGTGCTCAGGAATGCTCACTTAAAGTTTCATAATTTTATTCTAATGTTTACTAGTGCTTTCTGATTTTACAAGATCTAAAAACAGGAATTTGATGAATTTTTATAAAATATAGAAAATTTATCTAGGCCCCACCCAAAGCCCAAAATGCTTATTCCGGGGAGTACTACCAACTAAAAATAATCTTGAGGAAGAATTAAAATCTTCATTTTAACCCTAGTTTAATAGCCGAAGGAATTAAATAATATTAACCGATGAAAATTGTCGAATTAACTTAACTAGAGTTAAAGTTGTTGAACATGCCAACTAAAAGTCACCTCATGAGAGTTTAATAGATTTCTTCAAACATCATTCACAGATTAAGATTTGAATTTAATCGACGACGTCGAGTAATTAGGGCTAACCCTAATTCTGGGCGTCGCCAATCTAAACCCTAGGTTACTATTGATAATAACAATAAGTTTTTTTTCATTAAACTTATCATAATCCTACTGCATCATGTAGATTCTGACGCTCACGAAGTAGCTGCAGATCCAGTTGCCTCGACCTCCGTCGAAGAAGTCAACAACGCTGAAGAACCAGGCAAGCCCCGGTGCACATCCGAATTTTAAAGTTTTACTTTTCTAACTAAGTGCGTCTTGTTTGTGCATTAAGTACTAGGAGTTGATTGAAACCATAGCTGCATTGCCTCCCATAGGAAACCCTGTAGGTAGCTGGTATAGATACCCCGTAGTCTGCTATGCTTAGTAGGTATTGCCGGTAGAAGTCGAGCAGAGTGGACGCTGCTCGCAAAAGGATAGGTTGTTGAATGAAACTATTTCATGAGATGGGTCACACGAATGTGAATAAGTAAGAAAGATAAAAGTTTGAGGGTCAGACAGGATACACAGTAGGTCGGCGACTGGACTGGGTCCAGGGTGACTGTAGACTTGTCTGATCCGTGTGGTTCGAGACTGATCGAGTGTTGAATGTACTGGTCGTATGCTGGGTGTTATGGTCCCCAGTAAACCTATGTAGCCTAGTGATTGCAACGTCGAACCTGCCCTACGGTGTCTGACTAGGAGGAGATCTGGGGTGGGCAGCGTAGGAACTCCACAGAAACCGTCTGGGACGTGTTGTCTAGTGGGACGCGGCGCTGCTAAGGCAGGCGTAGGAGGGAATTAACGTTGCAGGAGCTGGTGTGAACGGTTGCCACGTGCGGGTCTGGGACACGCAGGTGTCGTACGGTCAGGTTTCCCCCTGCAGGGTATAAAATCGTTTCGAACCGCTGTCGCTCCCAGTTAGTGAGCATGCTCGTGAAACGCACCACGTTCTAGTAAATAGGTTGAGACACAATGAGAATGAACATGATGATTATCATGCTATTGTTACTTCTGTTATGTTTGCTTAGCTTAGAGCTAACTAAATTTATTTTCTAATCACTTAACCTGGGCTAAAATTTGACAAGATTAGTACAGGCTTGCGAGTCCTTTTTACAATAAACCTACCCCCATCAGCCGTCATGTCTAGGAGTCGGCTGTAGCCAGCCTTTTGTCGGGTCAATCTTGCTGAGCTTCTTAGAAGCTCACGCATTAGTGTTTTGTGGTTTTCAGGCGCCGTCATGCAGGAACCAGCAGGTAGCTTCTATTGGGAGGAGCCTCTCCCCGAGTTCGGGAACCTCCAATGGGAGTTGTGCGAGTCGCCGCATTGAAATGTTGAAGTGGTTAGTAGCATGACGCCCGTGGGCACGGCGCGTGCTTTTGCTTAAGTCCGAGTGTCGAGTTGTAATCGTTCTAGTCTTTCGCTGTTATCATTTTCAAAACTTTTGCGTACTCTGAAACAATGTAATATTCAACTTCAAAGTTATGAACCAATGATGTATTAAAGTTCCCTCTTCTTGTAAATTATTGCTGTTTATCCCTGCCTGTGTTGTATCGTGTGTACGCTCGCTTCGCCGAGCGTTGCCCAACAGGATCCTGGCTTAACGACTGACCGGATCCGTCCTGAGACGAGATTTTCTGGGCGGGTCGTGTCAGCTTTGGTATCAGAACCATGTTGGGAAACGATACAACGTTTAAGGCATATTTTCGAAAAATTACGTGCGAGTGAGGTACGCGCCCTATTAGTTAATAGGTTATCAGGTGGCAAACTAACCTAGTGTAGGAGCTAACTAAACCCATTTTAGATTTACTTTTCTGTAACGACGCACCTACGCTCAGGTAAGCAAGGTAAGGTACGCTGCTCGACTGCGGTGAAAGGTCAAGAAATCCCTGTTGCGTTAGCAGCAGTAGCGTTCTATACCATGGTGGTATGGAAGGAGGTATTATGTTCGCTGTAACATAGTACGCCCCCTTGCCGTTTAGGGAGAGAAGCGGCCCTCTACCGTACGAGGTGTGGGTTATGGACCTGTTGCGAATGCAGACCTTCGCAACAGTGGAGTCTTGTGTCTTTGGCACACAAGAGATGAGTTTGTTCCTCACGCCTTCGGTTTTGCGGAACACTCTCATACCTCCGCTGCCTGAGGTAAAGTGCAGTCTGTCGCCGCGCAGGGAAGGTCGGACACGTGATCCCCGTACGTGACCTACTCGGGGCGACCCATATGGCAATGATATGTGTTGTTGTTTTTACTTTTAATATATATTTATATTGCACTGCCTGTGATGTCATCTTCTGCAGGTACGCTAACCACGATATCGTAAGAAACGTGTAGTAACGGCTAACTTGAGTGCGATTCTGCCACCGCCTAAGCGTATTCTTCTTACTTTGTGAGGACGTATAGGCCGATGTAGGATTGCATTGCATGAAGAAATATTAAAATCCTTCAAACTTATACTAAAACCATCAGGAGCAAAAATTCCATCAATAATGACTGTAACACCATCAGAAAAATTAAGAAGTCAACCTGGATACCTTCCTCCCTTAGGGATTACGTGGAATCAACCGAGTTGGAGTAAAACCTTGGTATACCATTGAGCCTTCCCAGAACTTTCCTCGATGAGAAGATTGTCTCCTTGACAGGTCAACTTAGATGGTAAAGCACCTTGGACAAACCGGCCGTCACCAGTTAGCATCCTTAGTGACCGATTTGGATCACCTTTTTACACAGGGATGAAAAATATTTTACGTATCGGAAGATTTAGCATGCTTTGAACTATGTGTCAACATGTGGCTTCTGATTGATAAAATATTGTTCATCTCTGTGATGCAGATGGACGACAACACGATCGAGCATGGGCTCGCGGAGATAGGCATCGAGGACTCCACCCCTACCTACGTCACCAAGAAATTAGGACGCAGAGGCTTTGTGGAGATTCTCGAACGGACCTTACAGTCACTGGGATATGCAGAGACTCCTTGGTTTCAGATCCAGGAGTATCGGCAGTATGATCTACCACGCTGCTCGGCCACGTTACATTACCCACGCACCCTCAGCATGCCAACGGAGAGATTTATACCACCACCACATTCGGTTCAGATAAGACGGAGGCATTGAGTCAGCCGCTCATCAGGCTTTATTGAGGATTTGCGAGTGACACCTTGAGGACCTGGCAGACAAACCAGCGGCGATGTTTCTGATACGGGACCAGGTCGACCCTACCTGGCACCGTAATGTCAAGAATGCTCAGAAGAGGACTTTCAGGGGAGAGATGGACCATGTCACTCCCTTGTTCACGTGGAGCCTAGCGCTACTCAACTTGCATGAAGATATTGTTCTCACAGCTCAGATGGATCGCCAGGCTTTGCGACAGGCTCATGTTGAGGTAGCTCAACTCAAGAAGAAGGTCCAGGATTTGGAGAGCAGAAACAATGCACTGCGTGCTCGCTGCGACGCGCGCGCTACACGTATCTCTGAGTTGGAGGCGGTCTCCGAGATTAAGACTGCCCAGATCCATGCTAGAGAGAATGATTGCAACATCATGTTGCAACACATTCACCAGCTGGAGATACTCAGGGATAACGCAGTTCAGATGGCGGAGAACCTCACCCATGAGAACCATCATTTGCAGCATCAGTTAGCGGGACTTTTGGAGGCACAGCAACCGCCTCCCGCTAACGATGATGCGCCTGAGTCAGAAGTATCGGACCTCGAAGCTTCAGACCCAGAGCCAGATGAGGAGTAGACTGGAGATGGTTCCGAAGTGATAGTTTAGCTAGATGCTTCGCTAAGGAGTGCGTTGTCTTTGTCTTGGAGTTAGTGTGTGTTCTTAGGAGTTTATCTTAGTGGCGTTGTAGTCTTGTGGATGTAAGAATGGTGGTTTGGCAGTCTAAGGGGTTGAACGATGGATGTACTGTCATCTTTTGGGGAATGAATGGAGCTTGTTTTCATTGAGATATCCGTGCCGTGCATTTTGATGTGCTCGTACTTATGTTGAGAAATGGACATGGATTGAATTGCTCTAATAAGGAACCTTTTGCTTTTTCAGCATGGTGAACACTAGAGCAGGACGTCAGGAGGTGGAAAGCTCCAACCCGCCGCCCCCGCCAGCTGAGCCAACCTTGGCCACAGCTATGGCGGCCCTGATTCAAAGCAGCCAGCAAACGCAAGAGATGCTGCGAGCTATCTTGGAGAATAGCGGCACGAATCGAGGCGCTCGGAACCGCGACCAGGACAGCACATATGCTGAATTCCTGGCCACTCATCCCCCGGAGTTCAGAGATGTCCGGGAACCAATGGAGGCAGACCACTGGCTTCGTACAATCGAGGCCAAGTTTGGGCTACTCCGTTGTTCGGAGACTCAGAAGACGCTTTTCGCGGCCCAAATGCTCCACGGACATGCCGGAGCTTGGTGGGCCAACTACTTGGCCACTCTTCCGGCCGACACCCTGGTGCCATGGGCACAGTTCCGGGAGGCGTTCCGCGCTCACCACATTCCTGCGGGACTCATGCAGAGGAAGGCCAAGGAGTTCATGGCCTTAACACAAGGGAACCGCACGGTGCACGAATATTCCCGTGTCTTCAACCAACTTGCTCTGTATGCTCCGGAGCAGGTTGACACGGATGCTAAGCTAGAAGCACCGCTTCATGGAAGGGTTGAACATCACACTCCAGGGTCGCTTGGCCCTGAACCAAGGCGGCTCATTCAATGAGCTCGTCAGCAACGCCCTCATCGCCGAGGAGTACCTCGAGAAGGAGCAGCGGGAGAAAAGGCGAGCCAGCGGTGGGCCATCGAATGCCCCGCCACCCAAGTACCGTCTGGTGTACACTGCACCCGATGGTAGGAGGTACAAGGCAACCCCGCCGCAGGCACCGTCATTCCGTCCGCCGCAGCAGCCATACCGGCCCCCACAGAATCAACAGCAAATCGGCTACCGCGCACCTCCCCCGCCGCAGAGGAACCAGGGTGTCCGCCCACCTCAACAGGGCGCCCGCCCTGGACCAGGCACGCCTTGCTTCAATTGCGGGCAGCCCGGACACTTCGCCCGTGAATGCCCCTCCAACCAGCAGTCGGGAGGCAACCGGCAGTCAAATCAAGGACAGGGCCAGCAAAAGGGCCAGAAGAACACTAGGACCGGTCGGGTAAACTACACCACGACCGAGGAAATTGCTGAGGGCGAACAAGTACTGGCGGGTACGTTTTCACTCTCTACCCACTCAGCTTTTGTTCTTTTCGATTCCGGTGCAAGCCACAATTTTAGTAGTAGGAATTTTGTCAAAGACAAAAACCTAGCCACAGTTCTCCTAGAACCACCTTTCGTAATAAAATCGCCTGGAGGCAACATATTATCAAACCATGGCTTGAGTGAAGCTCCCCTCAATCTGGGAGGTCACATCTATCCTATTTCCTTCATCATCCTAGATGGGCAGGGTATAGATATTATCATCGGCATGAAATGGATGAAACACCATAATGCCTTCCTCGATATTACTAACCGTGTAGTCCACTTAACCTCTCCACTTCACGGTTCCATGTCCATAAACCTAGATCACCCTAAAGCCACCCTCAATCAAGTCTGCCATGTGGTCGGGAAAAGTCTGGACGAGATACCAGTGGTTAAGGAGTTTCCGGACGTATTCCCAGAAGATTTACCTGGTTTACCACCGAACAGAGATGTGGAGTTCCAGATTGAGCTGTTGCCAGGCACAGCCCCGATCTCCCGCAGACCGTACAAGATGGCACCTAAGGAACTAGCAGAGTTGAAGAAACAGTTGTAGAAGTTGTTGGACAAGGGCTTTATACGGCCCAGTACCTCGCCTTGGGGTTGTCCGGCATTGTTCGTGAAAAAGAAGGACCAGTCATTGAGGCTATGCGTGGATTACCGCCCCTTGAATGCGGTAACTATCAAGAACAAGTATCCCTTGCCACGCATAGACACTCTGTTTGATCAGTTGGCTGGAGCAAAGGTCTTCTCAAAGTCGATCTTCAGTCTGGTTATCATCAGATCAAGATCCGTCCCAGTGACGTTTCGAAGACGGCTTTCTCCACCAGATACGGACTATATGAGTATTTGGTGATGTCCTTTGGACTCACAAACGCACCAGCTTACTTCATGTACCTCATGAACTCAGTCTTCATGCCAGAGGTGGATAAGTTTGTAGTGGTGTTCATTGACGACATCCTAATATACTCCAAGTCAACCGATGAGCATGCAGAGCACCTTCGGACAGTTCTCCAAAGACTCAGAGATCATAAGCTCTATGCCAAGTTCAGCAAGTGCGAGTTTTGGATCGAGCGTGTTCAGTTTCTGGGTCATGTTGTGTCCGCGGAAGGTATTTCTGTTGATCCAGGAAAGGTGCAAGATGTAGTTAATTGGAAAGCACCCACAACAGTCCGCAAGGTGCGAAGTTTCTTGGGATTAGCGGGATATTATCGCTGCTTCATTCCCAACTTCTCCAAGATTGCCAGGCCTATTACAGACCTACTCAAGAAGGATCAGAAGTTCAAGTGGACAGAAAAGTGCGAAGAAGCCTTTCAGACTTTGAAGAAGCACTTGACCACAGCACCAGTACTCGCCCAACCAGATTTGAGCAAGCCCTTCGACGTGTATTGTGATGCGTCGGGCACGGGACTTGGTTGTGTGTTAATGCAAGAAGGACGGGTAATTGCTTATGCTTCCACGCAACTCCGTAAGCATGAGTTGAATTATCCCACGCACGACTTGGAATTGGCAGCCGTGGTACTAGCTCTGAAGGTGTGGAGGCATTACTTATTGGGAAACCTAGTACACCTCTACACCAACCACAAGAGTCTCAAGTACATCTTCACCCAGAACAAGTTGAACATGAGGCAACGAAGATGGCTAGAGTTGATCAAGGATTACGAGATAGAGATCCACTATCATCCGGGCAAGGCTAATGTGGTTGCAGACGCGTTGAGCCGAAACGCCCATTGCCACTACTTGGATCAGGGAGTTGCAACCGAAGAACTAGAGCCAGCCGTAAGGATTCTACCCCATGGAGCCCTCTACAACCTAGCCTTAGTGCCAACACTTAGAGATGAGATATCCAAGGCCCAGAAGCTTGATAAGGGCATGGAGAAGATCAGATTGGGACTGCAAGAAAAGAAGATGCAGTGTTTCCGTGAAGACGAAGAAGGAGTTTTGTGGTTCAAGAACAGACTGGTAGTGCCGAAGGATCACGAGCTCCGAAGGAAGATCATGGATGAAGCTCATTTATCTAAGTACTCAATTCACCCTGGCAGTAACAAGATGTATCAGGATCTGCGAAAAAAGTTTTGGTGGACAAGGATGAAGAGAGAAATCGCTCGGTATGTAGCGGAGTGTGACACCTGCCGCAGAGTAAAGGCCGACCATCTGAAAGGCGTAGGGTTGTCGCAACCGTTTGTCGCAACCCCGTCCGATAAAATCGTACGGTTGCTCATCCAGGATCATTCGGGGTGCCACTTGGCGAAGCAAGCGACCATACAGTACAATAATTAACAAGGACACGCAAAACATGATTTAAAGGGTACATGAATTCTTAATATTACAACATTGGTTCAGATAGTTTAAGTGCGGAAACGTAGTTCGAAAACAAGCGAAAGTCAGAGGAAGCTACTGATTACATCTCGACGATACAATTAAGCACGCCAGCCCACGGGTGCTTAATCTTCATAGGTCGGAGAAGCGGGAACCCACTCGAAGGTCCACTCCGAGGGTGCCTCCCCTTCCCAACCACCAAAACCACACGAAGCAAGGTTAGAAGAATCACCTGCAAAAATATTAATCCACAAAGCCTGAGCAACTAATACTCAGAAAGACTTACCCGTCAACGTGGCCAGCTAATGACCGACTCCTAGAATGCAGGGGTATTGGTGGAGGTTGATCGGGTCTTGCGAAAACGGCGCTAATATTCTATTCAAATTTTAGCCAAATTAACAGTAGTCAATGCGAATTTACTAAATGTGCCGCTATTCTAACAATCAAGAATTCATTGCAACAAAGCAGAGTGAATTTAGCCACTTCATCATAACCCACTATTCTCATATCGTTGCGGCGAAAAGGAGCAAGTGCTACTCTTAACCACGAGAAGTGGCAATTATAATTGATTTACATCCTGCAGGAGAAACCCGAATGACACGACACGTGCACACTCAACTTGAGTCACACGTGGCTACCTTTCGCAACATCGTGACAGTGTTGGCTCAACATCCATCCCTCCAAGGACATGGTCCTCCAGGCGATGCCCTGCATCCCTGTACGGCCGCAAGCCTTTCCCACTAGCACAAGCCCAAGAAACAAAAGCAAATGCGTCCACCTTGCTGGTCCGTTCACCCAGAAAAAGGGATGGCCAATTGTCCAACAAAGCACGGTGAGCTACATCGGTTTCCTGGTCCCATATACCAGTATGCACTCTGTACACGTCTCAAACTTGACCAATGCAACCGCACCCGATAGGGTTCCCAAATTTTAATCACAGTTAAGATCAACATATTGTCGACTTTTCCTCTTTTGAATAAACACGAGTAGTCTCCATACTACTCGGATACTACCGGATTCCTATCCTTAAGCATCGCATTCTATCGAGGGCTCTACCCAAAATAATCCATAGGAAACCTACCAAGTCATGCAACTAGGTCTTCACGACAATTTCCTCGAAACTTAATGCACAAACAATTCCTACATCCATAGTGATAAAAGGAAAACATGTAAAACATAGGTGTGCACCGGGGCTTGCTTTGGTTGGCAGAATAGTCAGAGTACTCAAACAAGGAGTTAGTTCCTGCGGGTGCCTCTTCTGGATTCTCGTTCACCGGCGGAAGTTCCTGGTCGGTTCCTATATGATGAAAATGCAGTGAAATGTTTAATGAAAAGAGTCACCAAGCTTTTATTAAAGATTAACTAGGGTTTCATGGTTGGGAATTAGGGTTAGACCGACACTTGGCTTCGAGTATTAATCGTTTTAATAACTGCGACTATTTATCTAGGTTAAAAATGAAATTTTTAATTACCTCTCAAGATTATTTTTAATTGGTGGTACTCACTGCAATATGAATTTTAAGCTTTGGTTGAGGCCTAGGTGATGTTTCTAGATTTTACAATAATTCATCGAAGTTCCTGTTATTGGACTTTATAAAATCAGAAACCATATGTAAACCTTGGAATAAAATTATGATATTTTATGGTCTTACTCAGGAGAGTCAAATCTACAACTTTGTTTTTGGGGTCTAAACTTTTTACTGACTTCTACAATGTATTTTAGAAAATGGTATTTTAATAGGCAGATTGGGGTATTGTGAAAGTATTATATACAATTTGGTGGTCCTAAAATCCCCATAAAATTTCAGTGGGTGTGCTCTGCCATGAGGTACTTGTAGATCAAATTTCAGACTTAACACTGCTTTACAACATGAACTAAAATTCAAAAACAGCAAGGAGTATTTTAATTATTCCTGAAAATGTGTGGTCATTTCATAAAAAGTGTTTTAACAGAAATTTATTCCTAGTCATGAAGTTTCTAAAAAGGTTTGGTTTGCTATTTTTGGAGTAGTATTCTATTTTATGTGAATTTTGCAATCTGGTGAATTTTTCCCTAGAATTTGAATAATTTGAAATGAACCCGGGCCCGCTGGTCAGTGGCACGAGACAGGGGAGCGGCGCTAGGGCAACGCCCGACGGCGCACCACCGGCGGTTCTCGCCGGAGGGAGAGTCGGCGGCGGCTTCCATGGTGCCCACCGCACTCAGCGTGAGTCAGAGAGTTCGTTTGATGACGGAGGGGCGACGGGGCTCACCGGAGATACGCCGGCGACGGTGGACCTATTACGGCAATGGCGGCGGCGGTGTTCCGGCGGCTCGACGGTCGGTGGGTGTCGGGGTCGAGCACTGTGAGCTGCAGTAGAGGTCGGGGATGACGCTGGGCACGGCGAGGATGAGTGAAAGTGGCCGGAAGAGGGTCGTCGACGGTGAGGTGGCGGGTCGGCGGGTGCTCCAGCGATGGCACGACGATTTCGTCACCGCTGCTTCACCAAAACCGGTGCGGTCAATTGAAACGGAACACGGGCTACCCGAGGGTCGTGCCGACGGAAGGAATTGGAGAAACTCTCACCGGTGACGAAGAATTCGACAGAGCAGCGGTAATGGCGGTACGGCGGTGCTCCGAGGACGGATTGCCGGCGTTGGCTAGGGTTTCGGCTCTGGGAGGGTGAAATGGATGTGGGAGGATGTAGTGATTGATCTCACGCACGTTGGAGAGGCTCGGTTTGGTTTGAATTGTAGGGGGGGGGGGGCGGTCGGTCGTCGTGGAAACAGGGCGGCGGAAATGGCGGCAGGGCAGAGGAAGAAGAGAGAATGGGCGGGGAGTGAGACTAGTAGAGCAACGGAGAAATATATCAGCGCCCTGGAATGGGCTGAGCGCGCGCGTGCAGCACGATGATGATGGCCGACGGCTCCCCGTACGCGGCAGTTGGGCGGGCGACAGAGAACAGCGCGCTCGGGAATTCAATTGGCGCCGCGGCGAGGACGAAGGCGGTCGGTCACTCCCGTACGTGGGTAGCTCGCCGGACTGACGGGGCAGCGGCACTCGCGGAAGGGAGTAATGGCGCGCGACGGCTAGCCTTGGCTACGGCGTAGGGTGGCGCTTCGGCGGGAGAAACGGTATGGCGACTCTGTTTTCTGCAGCGGCTGTACTGTGCTCGTCCGACAACAGAGAAAAAGAAAGAAGCGACAGTACAGGAGGAAAGGAAGAAGAAGAGAAAAGTATTAGAGTAGGGGTTTGAAAAAATTTTAAATTCCCATTGCATTTAAACTCCACCAAATTGGTTGATGGGTTTGAAATATAAAGGAATTAACAATCAAATTTTTGAATCTGCTATTTGTGTTTCTCGAATACTTTTTGTTTATTATTTAAAATTCCGACCTAATTAGGGTTTTGATTGAACCATTTCGGAATTTGAACAATCGCCCTCAACAATCTTGATTACTAATGCCCTAAAACTTTGCGAATTTAGTGGGAAGGCTAGAAAGGTGTGGAATCCAAAATTTCAGTTTGAATTATTATTTAAATTTTAAGTCCTCCGATAAACTTTTCTTTTCTAGCATCATTATTCCGATATCCTTATGGAAATTAGGTCTCGTGCTCTCCCTACCACTAAACCGAAGTTAATAGGTCTACAATAATTTGCCATGACCGGAAGTATTAACAACCCATTTAAGTTTTTGCGGAGTGGTAGTCGTTTATTCAATTCCCTCTTCTTTATTACACGACCACGAATGTTTTAATCCTTTATTTTTGACGCCATAAACTTGCTTGTTTATCGGATTGATCGAGTTTAAATTTTTTGAGGTGTCACACCGTTGAGCGTTCTGTCATGGAAGTGGGAGGACATAAGTATGGACTTCATTGTTGGACTGCCCATGACAGCTCAAAAGTTGGATTCAATTTGGGTTATAGTAGATCGCTTGACAAAGACAGCCCATTTCATTCCTGTCTCAACCAGATACACCATGAAGAAGTATGCACAGCTGTACATCGACCGGATAGTCTGTCTACATGGAGTACCCAAGACGATCATCTCCGATCGAGGCACCCAATTCGTCGGTCGATTTTGGAAACAACTCCACGAGTCACTAGGAACCAGGCTAATCCACAGTTCAGCCTACCACCCTCAGACTGATGGTCAGACGGAAAGAGTGAACCAAATACTCGAAGACATGCTCCGAGCTTGTGTTTTGGAGCACGGTAAAGGATGGGACACTTATCTGTCATTGGCGGAGTTCTCATACAACAACAGCTACCAAGCCAGCATCCAGATGTCCCCTTTCGAAGCACTTTATGGCCGTAGTTGCAGAACCCCACTCAACTGGTCAGAAGCAGGCGAAAGAGTTGTATTGGGACCAGACCTGGTACAGCAGGCTGAAGAAAAGGTACGGGTTATACAAGCCAATCTGAAGGCCGCCAAGTCAAGACAGAAGAGCTATGCAGATAAAAGGCGTAGACCATTGACCTTTGAGGTAGGAGACTACGTCTACCTACGAGTCTCGCCAATGAAGGGAGTTCAACGGTTCGGGATCAGAGGCAAGTTAGCACCCCGGTACATAGGTCCATATCCTATCACAGCTAAGTGCGGACTAGTGGCGTATCAAGTAGAACTGCCAGAAGGATTATCAGGAGTGCATAACGTCTTCCATGTCTCCCAATTGAAGAAATGTCTGAAGACACCACTAGACCAAGTGATCCAAGAAGTAGAAGAATTGCAACCAGACCTAACCTACCCAGAGCGTCCAATCCGGATACTAGATGAGAAGGAACGAGTTACAAGAAGACGGACACTCAAGTTCTACAAAGTTCTGTGGAGCAACCACACGGAAGACGAAGCCACGTGGGAATCTGCAGAATTTCTTCAGTCACACTACCCCGAGCTACTCCCAAACCCCTAGGTACCTATGCCTATCCTAACCCTCTCCTTAAATCTCGGGACGCGATTTCTTTTAGGGGGGAGGGCTGTGACACCCCAGGTGTCACCAGGGAAAAAATCGACAACTGTAAACCCTAATCCATAATTTCACTCACTTTAAGCAGATTCAATCATGAAAATAAAAATAAATATTGTTTAAAATACTTTAAAGGAACACTATAAAAAGTTTGACAAGCAACAGAACACTATAGCAAAATCCGGAAAAATCTCAACTAACAGAGTCGAAATCCTATTAACAGGAAGAAATCCAAACCCTAACTCATGGCTGCTCAAATTTCCACAGAACCCTAACCATATTTTTACATAAAAATTAAGTACACTTCAAAATGAAATTTTAGGAAATTATTCAAGATTTTTGGAAAAGATTTAGACCTCTTAAAAATTCACACAAGCTATAAGAAACCTAGAAATTCAAGAATTTTTAGAGGCCAAATCATGACTTGAACCTTAAATGAAAAATGTTCCAAATAAATTCCTGAGCATACACAAAAATTTTCAAAATTTTTGGAGCTTGGGAAGTGTGCCAATTCATCGAATTACATTCCAGCTAAAATAAAAAAAAAATGAAAAGGACCGCTGTTGCCGGGCGGGCTACAGTGCCCCGCCCGCCCGACAACGCGGCGCGGCAGGGCAGCTGCGCCGCCCGACACCAGCCTCTGCCCCCACGTCGCCTTCAAAGCATGGTGTTTCTCTCCCTCACTCATCCCTCTCCTCTCTCACTCCTCTCTCTCTCTCTAGCCCCCCTCCCTCCCTCTCGTTTTCTCTGTCGCCTGCCCCGCCGCCCGAGCCGCCCAGGGCACCGCCCGCCATGCCGCGCCGGCCACACCCCCCCTGTCCCCTACTCTCCCCTACCCCCGGCCCTCCTATAAGTGGCGCGAGCTCCTCCAACTCCCCCCCCCCCTTCTTCCATTTTTCTTCTTGCGCAAGCAAGCCCTTCTTCTGCCCGGCCGCCGTCCACCATAGTCGCCGACGCCGCCTCCACGGTGAAATGCCACCCCCGACCAATTTCAATCAAATTCCTTCACCAAATCAGTGCCTCTCCACCCCGTGAAGCTCACAAAACCCTCCATCCTCCGGATTCAAGCCCCCATTGTCGGAATTTCGCTCACCGCCGCCGCCCCGAGACACCCCACGGTGAGCACCCCTCTCACGGCCAAAACCTTGATGAATATCATGTTGCCGAGCTTCGTCATGTCGTGTGGATCGTGAAAAGCCAAGGTTCGACGTCCGGCGACCACCCCATCGTCGGGAATTGGCCGCCGGAGCTCGTCGGAGAAACCTCCCCTGTTTTTCTTTTTCTTTTTATTTTCCAGATTATTACTCTGTTTTGTAAAATCTGTAGAAATTCACAGAAAAATCCAAAAATGTCAAACAAAACTTTGTTAGAACCCTCGTGAAAATTAATAATTTTCTGTTAAAACACTTTTTAACAAATGACCAAAAATTTGCAGAATTAATTAGAAACACTCCTTTCTGTTTTTGAATTTTAAATTGCATTATAGAGCAATCCTAGGGCTAAACTTTGATCCACAAGTACACCATGGTACTACACACCCTCTGGAATTTTATGAAGATTTTAGGAACACGAAATGGCATCTAACCCTATCAAATAACTTCAATCTGCCTAGTCTAAATACCATTTTCTAAAGTGCATTGTAAAAGTCATTTACAAGGTTAGACCCAAAAGAAAAGTTTTAGATCTGGTGCTCAGGAATGCTCACTTAAAGTTTTATAATTTTATTCTAATGTTTACTAGTGCTTTCTGATTTTACAATATCTAAAAACAGGAACTCTGATGAATTTTTATAAAATATAGAAAATTCATCTAGGCCCCACCCAAAGCCCAAAACGCTTATCCCGGGGAGTAATACCAACTAAAAATAATCTTGAGGAAGAATTAAAATCTTCATTTTAACCCTAGTTTAATAGCCGAAGGAATTAAATAATATTAACCGATGAAAATTGTCGAATTAACTTAACTAGAGTTAAAGTTGTTGAACATGCCAACTAAAAGTTACCTCATGAGAGTTTAATAGATTTCTTTAAACATCATTCATAGATTAAGATTTGAATTTAATCGACGACGTCGAGTAATTAGGGCTAACCCTAATTCTGGGCGTCGCCAATCTAAACCCTAGGTTACTATTGGTAATAACAATAAGTTTCTTTTTCATTAAACTTATCATAATCCTACTGCATCATGTAGATTCTGACGCTCACGAAGTAGCTGCAGATCCAGTTGCCTCGACCTCCGTCGAAGAAGTCAACAACGTTGAAGAACCAGGCAAGCCCCGGTGCACAACCGAATTTTAAAGTTTTACTTTTATAACTAAGTGCGTCTTGTTTGTGCATTAAGTGCTAGGAGTTGATTGAAACCATAGCTGCATTGCCTCCCATAGGAAACCCTGTCGGTAGCTGGTATAGATACCCCCTAATCTGCTATGCTTAGTAGGTATTGCCGGTAGAAGTCGAGCAGAGTGGACGCTGCTCGCGAAAGGATAGGTTGTTGAATGAAACTATTTTATGAGATGGGTCACACGAATGTGAATAAGTAAGAAAGATAAAAGTTTGAGGGTCAGACAGGATACACAGTAGGTCGGCGACTGGACTGGGTCCAAGGTGACCGTAGACTTGTCTGATCCGTGTGGTTCGAGACTGATCGAGTGTTGAATGTACTGGTCGTATGCTGGGTGTTATGGGCCCCGGTAAACCTATGTAGCCTAGTGATTGCAACGTCGAACCTGCCCTACGGTGTCTGACTAGGAGGAGATCTGGGGTGGGCAGCGTGGGAACTCCACAGAAACCGTCTGGGACGTGTTCTCTGGTGGGACGCGGCGCTGCTAAGGCAGGCGTAGGAGGGAATTGACGTTGCAGGAGCTGGTGTGAACGGTTGCCACGTGCGGGTCTGGGACACGCACGTGTCGTACGGTCAGGTTTCCCCCTGCAGGGTATAAAATCGTTTCGAACCGCTGTCGCTCCCAGTTAGTGAGCATGCTCGTGAAACGCACCACATTCTAGTAAATAGGTTGAGACACAATGAGAATGAACATGATGATTATCTTTGCTATTGTTACTTCTGTTATGTTTGCTTAGCTTAGAGCTAACTAAATTTATTTTCTAATCACTTAACCTGGGCTAAAATTTGACAAGATTAGTACAGGCTTGCGAGTCCTTTTTGCAATAAACCTACCCCCATCAGCCGTCATGTCTAGGAGTCGGCTGTAGCCAGCCTTTTATCGGGTAAGTCTTGCTGAGCTTCTTAGAAGCTCACGCGTTAGCGTTTTGTGGTTTTCAGACGCCGTCATTCAGGAACCAGCAGGTAGCTTCCATTGGGAGGAGCCTCTCCCCGAGTTCGGGAACCTCCAATGGGAGTTGTGCGAGTCGCCGCATTGATATGTTGAAGTGGCTAGTAGCATGACGCCCGTGGGCACGGCGCATGCTTTTGCTTAAGTCCGAGTGTCGAGTTGTAATCGTTCTAGTCTTTCGCTGTTATCATTTTTAAAACTTTTGCGTACTCTAAAACAATGTAATATTCAACTTCAAAGTTATGAACCAATGATGTATTAAAGTTCCCTCTTCTTATAAATTATTGCTGTTTATCCCTGCCTGTGTTGTATCGTGTGTACGCTCGCTTCGCCGATCGTTGCCCAACAGGATCCTGGCTTAACGACTGACCGGATCCGTCCTGAGACGAGATTTTCTGGGCGGGTCGTGTCACTTCAAAATAGTGCGTTGGCAAGGTGTCACATAATATGTACAAATGCACTCTCTGAACAGTGAGTTGAACTATGGTCATCTTCACCATTATCTAAGAATCTTCATCTTTATCTGAACAAAAAGTTTGAATGAGAATCTATTTCTAACATGTCAGGAAGGTTTGAGCTTTTCTTAATATAGGAAAAGGTGTGTGCATACTCATGTAATGAAAATATTGTGAGTTTTCAATTTCCATCTTATTAATCCAAGTAGGTGCTATGGTTGATTAACCTTTGAGATATTTCATGAGCTCTACTGGTATCATCTGAAAATTAAAACACATGAGGTTCCTTTAAAACATATGAATTTGGGCATCCAATAGATATCAGTAGGCTTTTAGACAGCTGCCAACATGTGTCCACATGATGCGTGTCCACACTCATGAATAACACGTTCTCGTTTTAAAAGAAAAAACATAGCAGTATTTGATATAGGTGATGTGTTGTGCTAGCAAATAATCAATTATCATAACATACTAAACAATGTCATATAGCTGGAATTTAGAATACAATGTGGTTCAGAGTGAAAATTTTCCATGTGCCATTCAAGAAAAATGAATAACAAGCATTCTGAACTGAAACTTCTGTATATAGATATTGTACAAGCTATTTATAAGTAACAACAGAATTGCTTTTGTCTTGAGAACAACAGAACTTTATATCATTAAATTTCATGAAGCCCATTAGAGTTTCCTAGTTTCTATCCGGGCCTTCAAAATATAAAACCAAAGGGCCTGCAATGAAACAACCATTCAGAATATTTTTACAGTCATCTGCTTCATAAAGTATAGTCACAGTGTTTATTAAGTGATGTGATGAAAGAAGAACAGTTAATATGTGTTTGATTTTGCCCACAGGAATTAGTTGGATTATTACCCATTCTGACAACTATATTTGAGAAGCTTTTGAGGAAGCATGTCAGAAGATAGGAGTTGGATGCGCTTGAATTAGTCAAGAACTGAGTGGCAAAAAGGATTAGAGAAATTCATGGAACTTACATTTGGAGGAACCTCAGGTGGAGGAACTGCACCCTGTCCATGTAAAAGATGTTGTAGAATGTCCTACAGGACACAAGCTGAGGTTCAAAATCATTTGCTTCATAGACAATGTGATGCAAGTTTCATCGACGAGAAAGTTGTTAATGGTGAACATTCAGATGACAACAACAATTACGATGAAGATGCAACAAATGGTTGTAACATCCCGAACTAAATTCTCGCTAAATCTTTTGTCAATAAAGGCTTATTGTGTTTGATAAAAATCTCAAAACCCAAGTTAATGACATCGTAGAATCTAATCAACAGAACTTAAATTCAAAAATTTAATTTGAAATCCAATCTTTATTGTCCTTCTGCTTCTCTCTTCTTTCGTCCGTGCACCGCCGGCCTTGCTCCGCTCCGAGCAGGGACGAGTGCCGTCCGGTCTCCTCTGTTCGTTTCCATGTCTTCCCGACCCCGTCGTTTGGAAATTTTCCGTTTCGCCCGACCTCCGACCCAGAGGTCGGATGACTTTTACGTTTCGCCCGACCTCCGACCCAGAGGTCGGATGACTTTTACGTTTCGCCCGACCTCCGACCCAGAGGTCGGATGATTTTCGCGATTCGCCCGACTCCGACCCCCAGCGGTCGGACATTATTTTCCGTCTCGCCCGACCCGTCGTCATCACTCTCCGCTTCGCTCGACCCCGAGGTCGGACAAGCCGTTCGCTCCGCCTCGCTCGACCCCGAGGTCGGACAAGCCTTTTCGCTCCGCCTCGCTCGAACCCGAGGTCGGACAAGCCGCTCTCGCTCCGCCTCGCTCGACTCCGAGGTCGGACAAACTCGTCGGACCGAGCTCGAAGCGGCCACGCCTTTAATGCTGCCGGCCATCTCCCCAACCGTAAAAGCGCCTGGCCGTACACAGCAGTGCTGCCACCGCGCCGAAAGTCTTCGTGATGGGACGCGCACGCCCGGCGCCCATGCGCTGCAGTACGCTGCCGCCGCGCCAACTTGCGTCGCCCTGGAGAGACAAAAGGAACGGAGGCTGATATTTTCCAGAGACGAAACACTTCACTCGGCGTGCTCATTTGCTCCTTCTGCTCGCTCGTCTCTTTGCTCTCGTCTTTTCTGCCTTCCGCCTTTACCGCCGAAGAGCTCCGCAGGGCCCGAAGCAGAGCAAGCTTTTCTCGTGCTCAGGTGAGCTCGGTAACCCATGCCCTGCCGTCGCTTCCCTCATCAGCCGTTATCGCCTCTAACCGCCGCCCTAATCTTCCGCATTATTGCAGAAGTAGCGGCGCGTCGACATCACTTTTCCGACGACCAGTCTCCGTTGTTGTTCTTTTCCACCGACAACCCTCTGGTAATCTTTGCCGTCCGACCAGTCTAGCTAGTCTCGTCTACCGAAGCAACACACTAAAGTTGTTAGAGAGAAATTCATGCAACTTCACTCATCTGTTAATACAAGTTACCTTGCATCTTCATATAGGAACCGAGCTGCAGACGGCCACTGAGGCTGAGGAGGACTTCCCCGCTGCCGACCCCGCCGTCGACTGTGCTAACTTCTCCCCGAACCGAGGCAAGCCCCGGTGCATACCTATGTTTAAAGTTTTGCTTTCTCACTGTGTATGTAGGTTTTGTTGTGCATTAAGTTTCGAGGCTTGTGTGGAAACTTAGTTGCATGACTTGTAGGATCTCCTACGGGTTGTCCTGTTAGAGCCAGTACGTTAGTGCTATGCTTACTAATAGGGCAACGAAGGGAATTGAGTGGTATGGAGACTACTCAGGGGATTATTTATAGGAGTAGTTGAGGAAGTCAGGACCCAACATTGTGTGAATAAAAATTGAGCACAGTGTCGGGTGCGGTTGCATTGGTCAAGTTTGAGTTGTGTACCGAATACATACTGGTATATGGGACCCAGGAAACCGACGTAGCTCATTGCGCAGTGATTGGACGACCAGCCATCTCTTTTTCCGGGTGAACGGACCAGTATGGTGGATGATTTCGCATTTTTGTTTCTTGGGTATGTGTTAGTGGGAAAGGCTTGGGGCCGTACAGGGACGCAGGGCGTTGCCTGGAGGACCATGTCCTTGGAGAGATGGCAGTCGGGCCGACACTGTCGCGATGCAGTGAAAGGTGGCCACGTGCGACTCGTGGAGTGCGCACGTGTCGTGTTATTCGGGTTTCTCCTGCAGGATGTAAAATCAATTATAATTGCCGTCCCTCGCGGTATTGAGTACCACTTGCTCCTTTCTGCCGTGGCGACACTATAAAAAATGTGATAGCAGGAATTGTGATTGGAGATTTGAGAATAAATTTCAGAACTGATGTATTGCACTTGTTTGCTTAGTTGCTGCCTCACTTAGTAAAAATTTCATTAGCTATTTGATAACTTGGCTAAAATACTGAAAAACCATTAGTAGTGCTGTCGTTTGCAAATACCTACCAGCTGCCACCAATATTCCAGCATTTTAGGAGTCGGCCTTAGAAGGCCTATTGACGGGTAAGTCTTGCTGAGCGTCAGTCGCTCACGATTTGTTGATTTGCTGTTTTGCAGGTAATAGTGCTGACTGTAGCCAGGGTGGTTGGGAAGAGGAGACGCCCTCGGAGTGGACCTTCGAGTGGGTCCCCGCTTCTCCCTACCGTGGAGATTAAACACCATCGGGCTGGGGTGTTTAATCAAGGCGTCGAGTGTTAGATTTTTGCTTCCGCTGAAATCCACGTGTTTGTTATCAAAATTACGTTCCGCACTTCCTAAACTTCCGAAATCAGTTGTAATATAACCTGAATTAATGTATCTTCAAATCATTTATGCGAGTCCTTGTTAATTATTGTACTGCAAAGTCACTTGTTTCGGCAAGCGGCCCCCCGAATGATCCTGGATGAGCAACCGTACGATTTTATCGGACGGGGTTGCGACAGCTGGTATCAGAGCTATTTGAGGGTTAGTACTCTAATTAACGAGGCATGTTTTCAAAAAATTGCGCTACGGTGAGGAACGGTGTAGCACAGCCCTTAGTGGAGGTTAGAGTTAGGAAGGTGGCAAGCTAACTGTGCATTCATGCATTTTACCTTCCTGTAAGTTTATTATTATGTAACGACGCACCAACGAACTACAACGAAGGTACGTAGTCCTGCCGTGGGATAATATTCACGGTCGCTTGGTGTTCGCGTTGCCGGTTCACCCATCTTGCCTGAGATGCTTTTCATGGCCGCTAACGGCAAGGCGTTACTGGTTGCCGCCGGTTGCCATGAGTCGTGACTATCATGGCCATATTGCATACCTGTTCTGTGATGTGTTTTTCTGCAGGTACACTGACTATCGTTAGACCGTGTAGAAAACGATTTGTCTCGAGAGAACGAGTAGTGCCACCGAGGGTAACGTATTAAGGTTTTCCTTTTTGGTGAGGACGAATAGGCCGTGGCATCCTTTAAAATCTGCAGGAGTCCTAAAATTCACCTAACCAAAAAGTTCAACTCTGTAAATCCGATAAGAACCTGTGAATTAACTAAGGAAAGAAGGACTTAAGAGTTTCATCCTCCTGTGTTCAGCCTGTTCCTCACTCCAGAATCCTATAGAATTCGTAGGATTTCATCTCCTAAATTCATTCTCCAGACTCCTCTTAAGGGGGAAGGTGCCCCTCTGTTCTGGAAAGGACATCGGACCATCCGATGCAGGGCCGGACAGTCCGAAGACACTCCCTCTGGAATTCTCTTTTTTGGTCACCGGGCATTCCGATGTGGGATCGGACCTTCCGGTGAACACCTCTCTGGACTGAAATCAACCAAGCCGGGATTTCAGCAATGAGTCATTTTCCAAAGCTTGTAGTTCGCGCCTGTTATTCTAAAAATGTGAATGGGCACAATTTGGAAGGGTGTGAAAAATATCTACGACTTTTGTAGTTGGGAAATCTTGTGTTTCCAACCCCCCCACTTCAGGAAAAATGTGTTTTCCTCTCTGCTGCCATAGCAGGACAGAAACCTGTTGTTGTTCTGGAAATCCCATCTTCGATTGATTCTTTCCATTTTAGGTCTTGCACATTATTCCTCATTTGGTCGAGAAATGAGTTGTAGTGTAGGACTTGCGCCTATCATTTTGGAAATGAGGGCTAATTGTTCAACCTTCTTACACAGATGGCAGGACGAACTCGCGGATCAAGCGGACAGGACCAGGCTAGTGGCTCTAATCTTCCTCCACCGCCGCCCCCACCTCCAAGGATGTGGGAACAATTCATGGCTACCCAACAGCAGCTCATGCAGGTTCTGATCGAGCAGAATCGGCAGGGTGGTCGTCAGCGTGCACAGGCACCCCCGCCAGAGAGCTCCTATGGGGATTTCTCGGCCGTCCATCCGCCAACCTTCGCGGATGCAGCTGACCCATTGGACGCCGATAATTGGCTGCGCACCATCGAGTCCAAGTTTGAGCTCCTTCACTGCACCGAGCATTAGAAGACTCTCTTCGCGGCTCAGCAACTCCGCGGACCGGCGAGAGCGTGGTGGTTTAATTACACTGCCTCTCTTCCCGATGGACACCAAGTGCAATGGGCAGAGTTTCGGGACGCTTTCAGAGCACATCATATTCCTGAGGGCCTCATACAGCGCAAGGCGAGAGAATTTGAAGAGCTACGCCAAGGCCACATGAGTGTCCACGAGTACTCGCGCAAGTTTAACTACCTGGCGCAGTACGCTGGGCACCACGTGGACACGGACGCCAAGAAAAGGAGCTGTTTCATGAAGGGCCTAAACTCCAAGTTACGTGATCGCCTAGCCCTCCACAACAGCGCCAATTTCAACGCATTGGTGAGCGCTGCCATTGTCCAAGAGGATGCCATTCGCGCCCATCAAGAAGAGAAGAAGCGCAAGCAGCCAGCTGGAGGCCCCCTGGGAATCAGCAGCCCCAGAGGTATCGTCTAGCCATTACGTCTCCTACGGGCCAGAGGTACAAAGCTCCGGTGCCACCGGGTGGAAATTTTCGGCCGTCATTCCAGCAGCGGCCCGTAGCGCGTCAAGGCCAGCAAACGGGTTCTCAAGCCGGAAATTCCAGACAGTCGGCTTCAACTTCTCACCCGCCGCAGCCGTACAGCAACACGGGGCCGAGGCCGTGTTACAACTGCGGTCGTCCTGGGCATTTCGCCAAGGATTGCCGGCAACCTCCCCGTCAGCAAGGCCATGTCCAGCAGAGCAACCCCCGCAGCGACAACAATTCCCGCTCTCAACCTGCTGGAAATGGACAGAAGCAGGGCCTTGTTAACCACACCACGGTCGAGGAAATTCAAGAAGGAGAACAAGTCCTTGCGGGTATGTTCTCAATTCAGAAAAATTCTGTGTTCGTCCTTTTCGATTCGGGTGCAACCCACAACTTCATTAGTAGGGCATGTGTCCAAAGGTGCAACCTCCGCACCATCATCACTAAAACACCCTATCTTATCACATCACCCGCCGGAAAAATAACAACTACACTAAAAGTCCAGCAAGTATCATTAAAATTGGGAAGAAAAATCTTTAAGTCCCAATTCATCGTTCTTGACCACCATGGCATAGATATAATACTAGGAATGGGTTGGATGGTGTACCATAGAGCCGTGCTGCATATCTCGCCACGAAAAATCCAACTAGACTCTCCGGTGCACGGTTCCATATCTTTTCAAGTCACACCACCCACCCCAAATTCCGGGAGCCTTCATCATGTCTCCGGAAAGAAGCTTGAAGATATTCCGGTCGTGTGTGAATTTCCCGATGTATTTCCGGATGATTTACCGGGACTGCCACCCGATCGTGATGTTGAGTTCAAGATTGAACTTCAACCCGGTACAGCTCCTATCTCCCGAAGGCCGTATAGGATGGCTCCAAATGATTTGGCAGAATTGAAAATCCAGTTAAAGGAGCTACTGGACAAGGGATTTATTCGGCCTAGTTCATCTCCATGGGGCTGTCCCGCCATATTTGTGAAGAAAAAGGATGAGACCCTGAGGCTTTGTGTTGATTACCGGCCATTGAATGCGGTCACTATCAAGAATAAATATCCTTTGCCGCGCATTGATATTTTATTCGATCAACTTGTGGGCGCCAAGGTCTTCTCTAAAGTAGATCTGCGCTCGGGGTATCATCAGATAAAGATCCGTCCTGAGGACATTCCTAAGACTGCCTTTTCCACAAGGTATGGTCTCTATGAGTACCTTGTCATGTCCTTCGGTTTGACCAATGCTCCAGCCCACTTCATGTATCTAATGAATTCCGTTTTCATGCCCGAGTTGGACAAATTCGTCGTGGTCTTCATCGACGACATCCTTATTTATTCCAAGTCGGAGGAAGAGCATGCGAAACATCTTCGTATTGTTCTCCAGAGGCTGAGGGAACATAAGCTGTACGCCAAATTCAGCAAATGTGACTTTTGGTTGAAAGAAGTACAGTTCCTTGGTCATGTGATTTCCGCCGAAGGTATCTCTGTTGACCCAAGCAAGGTGAAAGATGTGCTTGACTGGAAGCCCCCAAGGTGCGTCAAAGATGTTCGCAGTTTCCTTGGGCTTGCTGGATACTATCGACGCTTCGTTCCAAATTTTTCGAAGATCTCCAAGCCCATGACGGAACTGCTTCACAAAGGGGTCGCTTTCTATTGGAGCGATTCTTGTGATGAGGCTTTTCGAACTCTCAAGAAACACTTAACCACCGCTCCAGTTTTGGCTCAACCGGACATCACCAAACCGTTTGATGTTTACTGTGATGCTTCTGGCACGGGCCTGGGATGTGTATTGATGCAAGACGGTCGCGTCATTGCCTATGGATCAAGACAGCTGCGACGTCATGAGTTGAATTACCCCACTCATGATTTGGAACTCGCCGCAGTGGTGTTTGCCTTAAAAATCTGGAGGCATTATCTTCTTGGGAATCTCGTACACTTGTACACGGATCACAAAAGCTTGAAGTATATTTTTTCTCAAGATGATCTGAATATGAGGCAAAGAAGGTGGATGGAATTGATCAAAGACTATGAATTAGAAATCCATTACCATCCGGGCAAGGCGAATGTTGTGGCTGATGCCCTAAGTCGCAAGGCTGGGTGTAATTCCACTATAGCTCAAGTTTCTACCACTGTTCTCTGTTGTAGCCCAGGAGAGCCAAGTCTTCGTATCATTCCCCATGGGGCGTTGTATAATTTGGCTCTTATTCCTACCCTCCGTGAGGAAGTTGTTGCAGCACAGAAGGTTGGTAAGGGAATGGAAAAGATCCGCGCTCGGCTAGGCAGCAGCAAAATGGAGTGTTTCCGCCTTGATGAGGAAGGTGTTCTTTGGTTCAACGACCGCCTCGTCGTACCGAAGAATTTCGAGCTGCGGAAGAAAATCATGGATGAGGCTCACCTCTCCAAGTATGCTATCCATCCAGGTAGCAATAAGATGTACCAAGACCTGCGAAGGAAATTTTGGTGGACTCGAATGAAGCGTGAAGTCGCTCGATATGTTGCTGAGTGCAACACATGTCGCCAGGTCAAAGCAGATCATCTGAAGAGTGCTGGTCCGTTGCAGCCTCTCAGTGTGCCATCATGGAAATGGGAAGACATTAGTATGGATTTTATCGTCGGCCTTCCTCTCACTGTCCAGAAGCATGATTCTATTTGGGTCATAGTAGATCGACTCACAAAATCTGCTCACTTCATCCCGGTGAACACCCATTATAACGCAAGGAAATACGCGGAGCTTTATATCTCTCGTATCATGTGCCTCCATGGTGTTCCAAAGACCATCATTTCGGATCGGGGTACCCAGTTTGTGAGCCGTTTCTGGGAACAATTTCATGAAGCACTTGGTACTAAGTTAATTCATGGTTCAGCTTATCACCCGCAAACCGATGGTCAGACAGAACGTGTAAATCAAGTCCTGGAAGATATGCTTCGCGCATCTGTGCTGACCCATGGGAAGAGTTGGGAAGAGTACTTACCATTGGCTGAATTTTCGTACAACAATAGCTATCAAGAGAGCATCAAGATGTCTCCATTCGAGGCGTTGTATGGTCAGCCATGTCGCACGCCTTTAAACTGGTCTGAGGCAGGAGAAAGAGTAATCTTTGGGCCAGATTTGGTGACTCAAGCCGAAGAGAAAGTGAGGGTTATTCAAGAAAATTTGCGAGCTGCAAGGTCCCGGCAGAAAAGTTATGCCGACAAAAGGCGTCGACCGTTAACTTTTGAAGTGGGTGATCACGTCTATCTTCGTGTGTCACCAACAAAAGGTGTTCAACGCTTTGGCATTAAGGGCAAGTTAGCTCCAAGGTTCATTGGACCTTTCAAAATCATCGAGCGATGTGGTCCAGTAGCATATCGATTGGAGCTGCCCTCTCATATGTCGGGAATTCATAACATCTTCCATGTCTCTCAGCTCCGGAAGTGTTTGAAGCTGTCTGAACAAGTGGTCATCCCGGATGTTGAAGTAATCCAAGAAGACCTCACATATCCGGAGATACCGATGAAGATACTTGATCGGAAGGATCGCGTAACTCGTCGGAGAACCAAAACTTTCTTCAAGGTGCAGTGGACAAATCATTCGGAAGATGAGGCTACCTGGGAAAGTGAAGAATTTCTTCATTCACAGTTCCCGGAATTCATGGCATCGGTCACGAAATAGTCATCGATTCCCCCCCTTGCAACGTTTTCTCGAAATCTCGGGACGAGATTTTCTTAAGGGGGAAGGGCTGTAACATCCCGAACTAAATTCTCGCTAAATCTTTTGTCAATAAAGGCTTATTGTGTTTGATAAAAATCTCAAAACCCAAGTTAATGACATCGTAGAATCTAATCAACAGAACTTAAATTCAAAAATTTAATTTGAAATCCAATCTTTATTGTCCTTCTGCTTCTCTCTTCTTGCGTCCGTGCACCGCCGGCCTTGCTCCGCTCCGAGCAGGGACGAGTGCCGTCCGGTCTCCTCTGTTCGTTTCCATGTCTTCCCGACCCCGTCGTTTGGAAATTTTCCGTTTCGCCCGACCTCCGACCCAGAGGTCGGATGACTTTTACGTTTCGCCCGACCTCCGACCCAGAGGTCGGATGACTTTTACGTTTCGCCCGACCTCCGACCCAGAGGTCGGATGATTTTCGCGATTCGCCCGACTCCGACCCCCAGCGGTCGGACATTATTTTCCGTCTCGCCCGACCCGTCGTCATCACTCTCCGCTTCGCTCGACCCCGAGGTCGGACAAGCCGTTCGCTCCGCCTCGCTCGACCCCGAGGTCGGACAAGCCGCTCTCGCTCCGCCTCGCTCGACTCCGAGGTCGGACAAACTCGTCGGACCGAGCTCGAAGCGGCCACGCCTTTAATGCTGCCGGCCATCTCCCCAACCGTAAAAGCGCCTGGCCGTACACAGCAGTGTTGCCACCGCGCCGAAAGTCTTCGTGATGGGACGCACACGCCCGGCGCCCATGCGCTGCAGTACGCTGCCGCCGCGCCAACTTGCGTCGCCCTGGAGAGACAAAAGGAACGGAGGCTGATATTTTCCAGAGACGAAACACTTCACTCGGCGTGCTCATTTGCTCCTTCTGCTCGCTCGTCTCTTTGCTCTCGTCTCTTCTGCCTTCCGCCTTTACCGCCGAAGAGCTCCGCAGGGCCCGAAGCAGAGCAAGCTTTTCTCGTGCTCAGGTGAGCTCGGTAACCCATGCCCTGCCGTCGCTTCCCTCATCAGCCGTTATCGCCTCTAACCGCCGCCCTAATCTTCCGCATTATTGCAGAAGTAGCGGCGCGTCGACATCACTTTTCCGACGACCAGTCTCCGTTGTTGTTCTTTTCCACCGACAACCCTCTGGTAATCTTTGCCGTCCGACCAGTCTAGCTAGTCCCGTCTACCGAAGCAACACACTAAAGTTGTTAGAGAGAAATTCATGCAACTTCACTCATCTGTTAATACAAGTTACCTTGCATCTTCATATAGGAACCGAGCTGCAGACGGCCACTGAGGCTGAGGAGGACTTCCCCGCTGCCGACCCCGCCGTCGACTGTGCTAACTTCTCCCCGAACCGAGGCAAGCCCCGGTGCATACCTATGTTTAAAGTTTTGCTTTCTCACTGTGTATGTAGGTTTTGTTGTGCATTAAGTTTCGAGGCTTGTGTGGAAACTTAGTTGCATGACTTGTAGGATCTCCTACGGGTTGTCCTGTTAGAGCCAGTACGTTAGTGCTATGCTTACTAATAGGGCAACGAAGGGAATTGAGTGGTATGGAGACTACTCAGGGGATTATTTATAGGAGTAGTTGAGGAAGTCAGGACCCAACATTGTGTGAATAAAAATTGAGCACAGTGTCGGGTGCGGTTGCATTGGTCAAGTTTGAGTTGTGTACCGAATACATACTGGTATATGGGACCCAGGAAACCGACGTAGCTCATTGCGCAGTGATTGGACGACCAGCCATCTCTGTTTCCGGGTGAACGGACCAGTATGGTGGATGATTTCGCATTTTTGTTTCTTGGGTATGTGTTAGTGGGAAAGGCTTGGGGCCGTACAGGGACGCAGGGCGTTGCCTGGAGGACCATGTCCTTGGAGAGATGGCAGTCGGGCCGACACTGTCGTGATGCAGTGAAAGGTGGCCACGTGCGACTCGTGGAGTGCGCACGTGTCGTGTTATTCGGGTTTCTCCTGCAGGATGTAAAATCAATTATAATTGCCGTCCCTCGCGGTATTGAGTACCACTTGCTCCTTTCTGCCGTGGCGACACTATAAAAAATGTGATAGCAGGAATTGTGATTGGAGATTTGAGAATAAATTTCAGAACTGATGTATTGCACTTGTTTGCTTAGTTGCTGCCTCACTTAGTAAAAATTTCATTAGCTATTTGATAACTTGGCTAAAATACTAAAAAACCATTAGTAGTGCTGTCGTTTGCAAATACCTACCAGCTGCCACCAATATTCCAGCATTTTAGGAGTCGGCCTTAGAAGGCCTATTGACGGGTAAGTCTTGCTGAGCGTCAGTCGCTCACGGTTTGTTGATTTGCTGTTTTGCAGGTAATAGTGCTGACTGTAGCCAGGGTGGTTGGGAAGAGGAGACGCCCTCGGAGTGGACCTTCGAGTGGGTCCCCGCTTCTCCCTACCGTGGAGATTAAACACCATCGGGCTGGGGTGTTTAATCAAGGCGTCGAGTGTTAGATTTTTGCTTCCGCTGAAATCCACGTGTTTGTTATCAAAATTACGTTCCGCACTTCCTAAACTTCCGAAATCAGTTGTAATATAACCTGAATTAATGTATCTTCAAATCATTTATGCGAGTCCTTGTTAATTATTGTACTGCAAAGTCACTTGTTTCGGCAAGCGGCCCCCCCGAATGATCCTGGATGAGCAACCGTACGATTTTATCGGACGGGGTTGCGACAATGGTGCTGGTTCTGTTCATCTGGTCCAATCACTAATAAGGGGTGTCATACATTGTGAGATCACAGGTACTAATAATGATGAGCCAAATGAATGTGCTAAGGCATTCCTTAAATTATTGAACGAGGTAGAGAAGGAATTGTATCCGGGATGCGAGGAGGTAAATAAGGTATCATTCATTGTCATGCTATTTCAGCTCAAGTGCCTGTATGGTCTCAGCAAGAGTGCTTTAGAGGTTGTCCTTCTTCTGTTCAAGCTTGTCCTAAAAAATCATTGTATTCCAGACACAATGGACAAAGTCCAAAAGGTTGTTCGCAATCTATGCCTCAACTATGAAAGGATACATGCATGTGTCAACGATTGTGTGTTATTTCGAAAGGAATATGCTAAAATGGATAAGTGTCCAACATGTGGTGAGTCTAGGTGGAAAATGACCACTGCAGATGAAAACGATGAGGCTAGTAGCAGTGCTGCAACCAAGAAACATGTTCCGTGTAAAATTCTATGATACTTCCCAGTTATTCCTTGTTTGCAAAGGTTGTATATGGCAGATAGCACATCGTCCCTTATGCGATGGCATAAGGATGGATTGGTCAGCAATGGAAAAAATGCGCCACCCAGCTGACTCTATGGCATGGAAGCACGTGGATAACATGTTTTCTGAATTTGCATCTGATCCTCGCAATATTAGGTTGGGGCTTGCATCGGATAGCTTCAACCCATTTGGGATGTTGAATGTAACGTACTACATGGCATGTGATCCTAATCCCTTACAACTTGCCTCCTTGGTCGTGTTTGAAACAATCATTCTGGATGATGTCAATGTTGATACCAGGGCCAAAATCTCAGGACAAAACATTGATGTATATTTGCAACCCTTGATTGATGAGCTAATAGAACTTTGGATTAATGGTGTTCATACATGGTGTTCACCCTATGTGCACTTCTATTATGGACAGTTAATGATTTTCCAGCATATGCAATGCTATCAGGATGGAGACCAAAGGAAAATTTGCATGCCCGTACTGTCATAAGGACACTGATTATTATGGTTGAAATATGGGTCCAAGCATTGCTATATGGGACATCGCCGGTTTTTGCCATTACACCATAGGTGGCGCCATAACAAGAGCAGCTTCAATAACAATGTGGAAAACAGGGAGCCTCCTGTACCACGGATAGGTGAACAGGTGTTGCAACAATATGAAAGTTTTGAGCAAGTGACATTTGGAAAGATGACGAGGAAGAGGAAGCAGCGTGAAGAGGAAACTAGATGGCACAACCGGAGGAAGAAGAGTATTTTTTTTGAACTGTCATATTGGAAACATTTGCTTGTGAGGCATAATTTAGATGTCATGCACATTGAGAGAAACATTTGTGAGAGTATATTGGGTACTCTGCTTCAGGTACCTAGTAAATCAAAAGATGGTGAAAAGGCTCGGCTTGACTTGCAAGATATGGGGATACGAGAGGACCAACATCCTTTGATCAAGAATGGTTAGTACTCCTTCCACCAGCATTGTACCATTTGGGTAAGGATGAGAAGACATATTTATGCAAATTTATAGAATGAGTGAAGATGTCAAACGGGTATGCTTCAAGTTTCAGGAGGCTGGTGGATGTCTAGGCTTGTAAGATATCTGGTAGCAAAACTCATGACTGTCATGTTATCTTCCAGAAATTTTTACCCCTAGCAGTACACAACATATTGCCTGAAGATGTTGCTATCCCATTAATTCAGTTTAGTAGATTCTTCAATTCATTATGTTCCAAGGAGCTCGAGGTTGAAGAACTTGATAAACTGAGTATTTTGATTAGAGAAACCCTTTGTCGGCTTAGGATGACTTTCCCACCAGGTTTTTTTGACATAATGATGCATTTACCAATTCATCTAGCTGATGAGGCTAAACTAGGTGGACCTATGTGCTACAGATGGATGTATCCAGTTGAGAGATACCTTCGCACACTTAAAGGATATGCGCGGAATAAAACGTACCCTGAAGGTTTAATAGCCGAGGGATATATATTAGAGGAGTGTTTGACATTTTGTTCTCGCTTCATGCCAGACATGGATACCAAGCTGAATCATCTAGAGCGTCATGAAAGCGCTACAGTGAATGAACCGCCATCCAGGCTAAGCATATTTGGTAACATTGACTATAGTAAGAAAGGATTCACTATTGAGTTAATTGATAGTTCTCAGATGCAACAAATGAGGCATTATATAATCACCAATTGTGATGAGGCCATTCCATGGGTCAAATAAGATGTTATGTTCTTTATTTATCATCCTAGTATGCCTGATCTTGATTTTTTTTCCTAATTCCAAGCCTTTTTCTTCAAATTAGTGAGCATAAGGAACTTCTTGGAAAAACTAATCCATGTACTGCTGAGAAACGTCCCAAGGAACAATTTGTAGATTGGTTTGAGCACAAGGTGAGTTATTATTTTATTATATGCCTTGTGTTTCTATTGTGGTCATGTAATTATCAAGAGAAGTTGTATCTGATTATTTTAAAAGTTTGCATTTATGATTGGTGTAGATTAAAAAACTATATCAAGAAGCAAAAATAAGTGATCTCATGTATGCCCTTCCTCAAGGTCCAGATCATCGTGCACTTGTTTTCAACAGATGGTTCATTAATGGTATTCTATTTCGAACAGCTGGCATAGAGAAGAACCTAACTACTTAAAATAATGGTGTAGTTGTGAAAGGTGATGACAGTAATGCCAATATGGACTGTGTTGGGGGGCCAAGGCCCACCCACGGTCCCTTTTCGAAAGATGGCGTAAAGCCCACGAAGGCCTGCGATAAGCCCGCGAGCAATAATCCCGTGAAGTCTCGTGATCAAGAGACCCTTCGGGCCTGGAGGATCCTACTGATCCGAAGGATCCTTCGGTCGCGAGATCCTTCTGTACTATAGTAGTAGTCCACGCTGTAAGGATGTGGCCCGTGATGTATAAAGCTCGGAGGTACAGCTGTGCCTGTACTAAGAGATAATAAAATTACGGAATGCCCTACGTACAAGTAGAAAGAGGGGGGTATTACCGTAATAGGATTGATAAAGGTATAATGGCTGGGGCTATAAATAGCCCCCCAGGGCACTGTAACGAATTCAATTCGGATTATTACAAAAACTTCAGCTACTCAATTTCCCTTGCCCTTACGCTCCAAAGAAAATCTAAATCCAACAGCTGGCGCCGTCCATGTTGTTCGGACAAAAAGTCTGTTAGGATGGCCGGAGCCAAAGGGAAGGCGAAGAAACCATCTCGCGACGGTGAAAGTTCTCACCTGGAGGACGAAACCGAAGCTTCTATTCAAGCACCGGCGGCCACTATGGCTGCAGAGGCAACAGCGAGGACTTCCGCTCCGGCGCCCTTACCGGAAAGGTTGATCACCGAAGGCCCTTCCGAAGCCGACGGTCAAGAGCTTCCATCTTCACAACTCGAGGCCATGGCGCGCCTTCAGCAAGAGAAAGATGCAGCCGTGGCGGAGGAGCGAAGAGCTGCAGAGCTCATGGTGGAGCTCAAAAGAGCTAAGGCCGCGGCAGAGGAGGAGCAGCTTCGGAGGCAGGCTCTGGAGAGCATGTCCAAGGAGGAGTCCGGTTATAAGCTCCGGGCCGAAGCCGCTCGCCGACAGCAGGATTCGCTTCGGAAGCAGATAGAGGCTCTGAAGAGGGTGGGCATTCCGGAAGCCGAAGCTCCAGGCCACGCATCCTTTGACGAAGCTTCCCCGTCATCCCTGTCACCGGCAGCACCTTATGACAAGACCTCGCCGTTGGCTCCAGAGCTTCAGCAGGCACCATGGCCGTCGCGTTTTGCCGCGGTCAAGCTTCCGACGTATGCAGGCGTCTCCGATCCCAGGGAGTTCTTCATGAGCTACGAGGCAGCTATCGAGTCCATTGGTGGCGGTGAAGCCGTCAAAGCAAAGGCCTTCGTGCTGGCTGTCGAAGGAATTGCCCGAACGTGGTACACCAGATTGCACCCGCTGAGTATCTTCTCTTGGGGGCAACTGAGGCATGAGGTATCTGTGCACTTCCGGGGAAATCACACGCGTCCTGTCAGCTCAGGCGATCTTCACGCTTGCATTCAGCGTGATGGCGAAAGCTTAGCAGCATATGTTCGGCGGTTCATTCACCTCAAGTGCCAGGCCGAAGACATCAACGACGAAACTATTATTGACTCCGTCACGAAGGGGCTTCGGCTTGGTCCAGCCAGGTCTGAGCTGCGCAAGGTACAACCAAGGACTCTGGATCATATGCTGAGCATCCTGGAAGCTCAGGTCCGAGTCGAAGATGACATCAGGCGGGAGAAAGAGCACCATGAGCCGCTAAGGGGGGCTCACCCTGAAAGGCGCCGACCTTCCTTACACCGCCACCACAGCAAGCCGTATGAGTTACCTCGTCGTGAAGTGCTTTCTATTCAGAAAGATCATGAACCATCCCGAGCCCGATCCCCGCCGCGCAATCATCAACCGGAGTCGCGGCGGCAGGACAGGCATCGGGTGAGTAAAGACCAGGGGGGGCGTTTCTCCGGCCCTCAGCATCGCCCGCCAAGAGACCCCAGTAAACTCTATTGTCTCTACCATGGCGTCGGACAGGGGCACACTTCGAACTACTGCCCTGACCTCCTAGCTCTCCGAGAAGCCAAGCTTCGTGCGGAAGCTCTGGAAGCAGCCAAGCAAGTTTCGCACACTTTCAGGCGACACGAAGGAGCTTCGTCGTCATATCAGCCAACTCAGCAGCTTACATTGCCTTCACCACCACCATGTCCTGCTCTTGCGTGGGCTCCTACGCACAACACGCATCAAGAGTACCTGCCGCCGCCGCCGCCTCTACCGCAGCAGACATCCGAGCAGGCCCCTTCTTCCGCCCAGCAGACCCAAGCGCGCAAGGTTATCTTTGCTATTACTGGGGGCTCCGGTCAGGATTTTCCTTCTAAACGTCAATGCCGAGAGTATATCAGGCGGGTCAATCATGTGGCAGCTCACCCACCTCTTGTTCAGTGCCGCTGGTCTCATGTGCCCATAAGCTTCACTCAGGATGACCTCAAGCCGATGGATTATCCTCACAAAGATGCATTCGTTGCAGTTGTGGACATCAACGGGGATGAGGTTCGTAGGGTCCTTATCGATGGAGGCAGTCCTGCTGACGTCATCTTCCTTAGCGCTCTCTGGCAGATGGGTATTTCACGGGAAGACCTTCGAGCCTCCCCAGTACCTTTGTAGGGGTTCGGAGGTCAGCTGGTGTATGCAATCGGCAGTATTAAGCTCAAAGTGTCATTCTCTGGCACAGGAGGCCATCGTACCGAAGAGATAGTCTTTGATGTCATGGACTTCCCGTACCCTTACAATGCCATCTTCGGCCGGGGGGCAATCAATGCGTTCAGTGCTGCAGTACACCATGGCTACTTATGCATGAAAATGCCAGCACCGAACAGAGTTATCGCGGTATATGGTGATCAGGCAGAAGCACGTCGTCTTGAACTGGACATTGCTCCGGGTCAGAAGCAGGTTCATGCGCCCACCTCGGGGCCGAAGAGTCAGGTATTTGACGAAACTCATGTCACAGCACTGCCTAAGCCTCCAGTTCAGGCGAAGGCCGAAGTCGCCTCCAAGGAAGTTCACCTCAGCCAGACTGCTCCAGATCAGCTCATCCGCATAGGCACCGAGTTGTCTCCGGAGCAAGAAGAAGAACTCTTGACCTTCTTGCGATCCAATGCCGACATCTTTGCTTGGTCGCCCAAAGATCTTCCGGGCATTCGTCGGACATAATGGAACATGAGCCCGCACTACCCCCCGGTAAAGCAGAAGATAAGGCAATGGACAGCCGAGAAAGCTGCCGCACTCAAGCACGAAGTACAGAAGTTACTTGACACAGGAGTCATTCGACCCATAGACCGTACAACTTGGCTTGCCAACCCTGTTCTCGTCAAGAAGCAGAATGGCCAGTGGAGAATGTGCATTGACTTCACCTCCCTCAACAAGGCTTGTCCGAAGGATGATTTCCCACTAGCTCGCATAGACCAGTTGGTGGACGACACAGCGGGCTGTGAGCTACTGAGCTTTCTGGATGGCTATTCTGGTTTTCATCAAGTGTGGCTGGCTCCATCAGATCAACCTTTCACAGCATTCCAAACTTCAGAAGGAACCTTCTGCTACAACAGGATACCTTTCGGTCTTAAGAACGTCGGGGCTACTTTCTCTCGGGTGGTCAGAGAGATGCTCAAGCAACAGCTCGGGCGCAACGTAGCTGCTTACATCGATGACATCGTGGTCAAAAGCACAGTGCAAGCTACTCACATCTCGGATCTCACCGAGACATTTGAGAGCCTCCGAAGGGTCGGAATGAAATTGAATCCTTCTAAGTGTGTCTTTGGAGTACGCTCCGGCAAGCTTCTGGGCTACATGATCTCGAAGAATGGCATTGACTCGAACCCCACAAAGATACAGGCAATACTCGATATGAAGCCTCCTAAGACTATAAGAGACTTGCAGAAATTCACCGGGCGGCTCACAGCTCTAAATCGATTCATCGCCAAGTCAGCTGAGAGGAGCCTGCCCTTCTACGAGATCCTTAGAGGGTCCCGGCCTTTCATATGGACTCCTCAACACCAGGAAGCATTTGAGGAGCTCAAAGCCTACCTCATCCGGATAACCACTCTGCATCCCCCACCTCCGAAGGCCCCTCTGATACTCTACATTGCTGTTGCCCAATGCGCAGTTAGCGCCGTTCTGGTGCATGAGCTCAAGCTGGATGAGAAACTCGTCCAACAACCAATCTATTATGTCTCGGAGGTGCTATCTGGAGCTAAGTGCAACTACCTTCTGGGAGAAAAACTGGCTTTTGCAGTTCTAATGGCGGCCAGGAAGCTCCGGCGCTATTTCGATGAGCACCCCATACTAGTCCCTTCGGCTTACCCCATTCGTGACATTCTCGAGAAGAAGAATGCTCCAATTCGAGTCATCAAATAGGCAGCGGAGCTAGCACAATACAACATATCTTTCGTTGCTCGGAAAGCCATCAAGTCCGGGGTCATAGCTGAGTTTCTGGCAAAATGGGCTGCTTCTGAGCATGCTGATATCCCTCCAGTAGACCCCTCCTGGCTTGTCTTCACCGACGGGGCTTGGGGAGCTTCTGGTGCCGGCTGCGCCGCAATTATCACGTCGCCTAGCGGGCAGAAGCTTCGGTACTCAGCATCTCTTCAGTTTCAAACAACCAACAATGGGGCTGAGTATGAAGGCATCCTGCTAGGCCTCCGAAGGGCCCGTGATCTGGGTGCGAAGCGGCTAGTTGTACTGAGTGACTCTCAACTAGCTTCTGGGCAGATAACAAAAGACTTCCAAACTAAAGAGCCGGAGCTTGCCCGTTACATCCAACTCATTCGGGACATGGAGAAGCAATTTCTTGGTTTTGAGGTTCGGGCCATTCGGCGCAGTGAGAATGAAGAGGCGGACATGTTGGCTAAGGCCGCAGCTTACCAGAAGGACAAACCAGCTGATGTCTTTCATGAAGTCATCAAATCCCCTTCTACGGCACACATCAAGCTTGTGGCTGCTGTGAGCCCCTCTGTGGTAGAAGATTGGCGCGCTCCTATCAGAGCTTATATCGAAGGGCGCCTTTCTCCTGATGATCATATAGAGGAGCAACGTCTCCGCCACCGCGCAAGGGGCTATGTCTTGGTCGAAGGAATCTTGTACAAAGCCGGTGTATGCGCGCCATTGCTTCGGTGCCTGTCCCGCGACGAGGGCCGTAGCCTTCTCTCCGACATACATCAGGGGCTATGCTCGTCACATCTCGCACCTCGTGCTCTGGTCTCTAAGGCTTTCCGCGAAGGTTTTTACTGGCCTACAGCTCTCGTTGACGCGGAGTCTTTAGTCCGCACATGTCCCGGATGCCAATGTCATCTGTGACCATGCCAACTCATACCTCATACGCATCCTCGTGAGTCATTTTGTTTTCTTCACTTTGGGCCGAGCTGCAACTTCGGAGAAGTCTTGTGGGTTTCTTCCTTTTGTGCCGAGCTGCGTCTCGTGCGAAGTCCCGCAAGTCATTTTATTTCCTCTTCACCTTTGAGCCGAGCTGCGCCTCGGGCTAGGTCTTTCGAACCTTTTAGTTGCTGACTTTCTAAGCTGAGCTGTGTCTCACGACACTGTAAACTGAATTTGAGCTGCGTCTCACCACAATGTAAACCGAGTAACATCCGAAAGACGCCCCCGCAAACGTCCTATGCATACTTTGTGCCTTCGAGGCTGTGCCTCAGATGATTCCTCGTGCCTTCGATGCATCGAGATGCCGGCTCATGTCCGAAGAGGCTGTGCCTCAGATGATTCCTCGTGCCTTCGATGCATCGAGATGCCGGCTCATGTCCGAAGAGGCTGTGCCTCAGATGATTCCTCGTGCCTTCGATGCATCGAGATGCCGGCTCATGTCCGAAGAGGCTGTGCCTCAGATGATTCCTCGTGCCTTCGATGCATCGAGATGCCGGCTCATGTCCGAAGAGGCTGTGCCTCAGATGATTCCTCGTGCCTTCGATGCATCGAGATGCCGGCTCATGTCCGGAGAAGAGGCTGTGCCTCAGATGATTCCTCGTGCCTTCGATGCATCGAGATGCCGGCTCATGTCCGGAGAAGAGGCTACGCCTCAGAGGATTCCTCGCGCCTTCGATGCATCAAAACACCTCTATCTTTCGCGTAACGCTCCTTCACCGCTTCGTGCGCATAAAAGATATTTCGCGACCAAAAGTAACGTAACGCTCCTTCACCCCTTCGTGCGCATAAAAGCCGTTTCGTGACCGAAAGTAACGCAACGCTTCGAGCAACCGAAGGCCTCTCTTCAACTATGCAGCGGTTCTCGCAAAACAACCAAACACGTTGGCCCGTACTCTCGAAGATGAAAGTTACGCGAACCGAAGCACATCTTTCGTCCCGGCTCACGAACAAGGGAAGAATATATATTAAACACATTTCTTCGGTTACAACGACTTCAAAGTACATCTCTTCGGCACATTGATGTCATATACATCTCTTCGATGAGTGCAATGTCGTATACATTCCTTCGTTACAATCAATGTTTCTTCGTTACAACAATCACTCATACGCACAACACAAGAAGCCCTCCCTCGTTACTCACACCACTACAACAACCGAGTCACGGCGCTCGCCGACCGAAGCGAAAGGGCCAGCTGCTCCAAGTCTGGAACTGGTTCTTCGGGTGACGAAGCCCCACTCGATATCTCAATAATCTCAACTCCCGTTTCCACCTTTGGCGCACCCAGCAGGAGGGCCGGGCTCTGACGGTCCCGAAGAGCCCTTCGTTGGTCCCGCTTCACGCGGCGCCTTAGCCTCTCTTCCGAGCTCACTTTATTACACGACTCCTTTATAGCGGCGCTATGATTTTTCATGAATTCTCGGAACTCTTCTAGGGTTCCGGAGGGGTTCTTCCGGAACCATTTGCGCCACTGGTGTTTACTCGCGAAGTCGATACGGCTAACGATGGTGCTTCCCGAAGGGATGTACGACACAGGCACCGCGTCAAGAATTAATCCGTCCTGAGCAAAAGGAACTTAAGTCACTTTCCGAGCCAAAAGTTATATTACAAAGCTTTTGCGGTGCTAGTTCCGAAGCTTTCAAAAACCTAGGTACAATCTACAGACTCACACCTGGAGCTGTCCTTCGGCCGCCCCCCCCCCCGACGAGCCGCCCTCCGCCGCCGCGCCTTCGCGTTCGCCTTCGCGTGCCCGAGCGGTGCTTGCTTCGCCGACTTCTTGCGTCGAAGGGCCCGGTCTTCCCGCAGCAGCCGGTCTTCCGCCTCCCGCCGCGCGGAGCGCAGACTCGCGGCTTAGCTCGGCGCCGCCTCGAAGCCAGAACCCCTGGGCGAAGGCCTTCGACACGTCGCGAAGAGACTCCCGGAGGTCTGCATACGCTTCGAAGCCTCCGGCACAAGCCTCCTGCACCCCGGTGATAGCTCTCTTGATCGGGGTGAAGTCCACAATGCCGCCCGCACGAACGGCGGCGAAGGCGCCGGTCTAGGAAACTTGGGCGCAGTGATTTCCGAAGGTCCGGAGGGCCTTATGGGCGGCTTCAATCCCGCGTCGGATCCGCGATATGCCCGCCAAAGGATCCTCCGACGCGTCCGGCTTCCTCGCTGCGATGTTTACCCCCAACGTGCTGAGGAGACCGTCCACTTCTTCCATCAACTGCCCCACCCCTTCGGCGAGCTGCTCCATGGTCGTAAGCTGACCTTCGGCAGCGGTGAGAGCTTCGTGGAAGTCGTCCCGCTCCTTCTACACAGCCCCAAGTGCTTGTTCTAGTTCCACAAGGCGGAGCTCGGCTTTACGCCGTAACTCCGAAGAATTCTTCGCTTCGGTCTCCGCGGCCCGGAGTCGGCTCTGCAGATCTTCCCGGTTCTTTCGAGCCTGCGACGCTACATGTCGCGCCAGCATCGCACTCTGGCAAGTACGCAAAGGCAACTGTTAACATCCGAACAAGTTAGTAATACGAAGCTCCTTTGTATATAAGAAATACCTGTATAGCCATCCCGGAGAGGGACTCCGACGCTTCATCTGGACTCAGCTCCTCGAGCAGCTCGTCAACTGCGGCCATATCAAGCAGCCGGCCAGCCAAACCCAGAGCGTGCCGCGCACCTTCGCGCGGCCGGAAATCTTCTTTCCGGAGCTCAGCAGCTATATCATCGGGCGTCGACCCCGACGGCAGGAAGCTATACAAGCCCTTCCCGCGGCCATGGACGGGCGGCCTTCCGGAGCTACCGCTGTCGGCGGCGCCCTCATCGTCATCAGACCCCACCTCCTTCGCAGGGGAGGTCTCAGGCTCTGCAGAAGACGCAACGTTAAACCTAAGTGCATCACTATTCTGTACATAACCATTCCAAAGCACATACCTTCTCCGAAGCAGAAATCTATGTCTCCAACGAAGTAGTCATCGAGGGCCTCGGGTACGGCTCCCCCTCCCGAAGCCCCTGCCGCGGCAGTCGAGCAGCCCGGGCTCCCTTCTTCAGCAGAGTCCTCCTCGGCCTCCGGCTCCGGGGGCAGCGAGCCCGAAGCACTCGGCGAGCTTCGGCCTTGCAGCGCCGTGATGGCCCTCGCAGCGGCCCTCTTCGCGGCCCGAGCGCCCTCAAGGGGCGAGGCCGCCTCGTCACCGGCCTTCCGCTTCTTCGAACTCAAAGCCTCCCCGGCCGCTGCCTTCCCCTTCCCCTTCTCTTCCTTATCGCCCAGCTTCCGCTCCGGAAGCTGCGCTTCCGGGTCCTTCAGCAGCAGGACCCAATTAAGTCGCGGCCCGCACCGAGCACGTTCTCGGTGGCGCGCTTCCATCTCCCGAAATTTTCCGAGGTAGTGCTCAGCCCGCGCTTCGATCTCCTCCAAACTGAGATCTGCATATCAGTCATATAAGTCCGCCGCATGAAACTCTAAGTGCCGAAAGGCCGAAGAGAGTAAAGCTCACAAAGGAGTTACCGGGAAACTTCTCCGGCTGTAGCACCAGCCTTTTCCGGCCGCCGGGCAGCCCAACAAGGAACTCCCGGACCAGTCCTTGAGCAGCGGACTGATTCCGGCAGTCACAAACTCTTCGCACAAGTCCCGCATGGTCAGCTTGCGGGACACCTCCTCCAGCACCTTCATCCGGTGCTTCGACTTGTCACTTAGCTCGATGTCCGGGCGCGGCCAGTGCAGAATCTCCGAGCAAGTGGACCGAAGGGGGCTTCCCTCTTCCACTTGGTAGTAGAACCACCCGGAGGTCCAGCCCCGACCCCAATGTTCGTGATAAGCCTTAGCCGGCAGCCGGTTCTCGTCGATTGGCACGAAGCTCACGGTGGCGTAGGGCATCATGTAACCCTCCCCCAGCGGGCTATCGTGCTTCCGGTAGGCCGTCCGGTGCATCGCAGCGAAGACGTCGGCGTCCAGCATAACTCCCTCCATACGGAAGGCCCACTCCATGATGCTCAGCCTCACGATGGCATTCACCGTGATTTGCTGAATCTCCAGCTCGTAGCGCTCCAACACCTTGCCGACGAAACTTGAGCACGGCATCCGGAGCCCTCCGTCGAAGAAGCGAAGGAACAACACGGCGCGGTCGGCACGCACCTCCGGCTGAGTCGCCCCCTTCGGAGGCAGCGAGGCCAAATGCCTCTCCAGCCACCCCCGCGCCGCCATCTCGTCCAGTTGGCTCTCCGTCACCGTGCTCAATCCGAGCACGGGGCTCGTGCGCAGGGAGTCGGAGACACGGCACCGACCCTTCGAGCTCGATGCGCCTCCAGCTTTCGGCATGACTACTGGGTTAGATTGTGGGGCTTCGGAGAAAGGTTTCGAGCACACAGCTAAGGCTTCGACGAAGCGGCCGCGAAAAGGGAAGGAGGTTTCTAGTCAAGCTCGGGCTTCGGCAAAGCAAACTCGCAAGCAGGCCGTCGGAACTTCAACTGAGCGCGCGAGGATGCGAATGGATCGCGCCCCCCGCCCCGCTCCTGCTTTTATAGGCGCGACCATCGTCACCTCGCCGCACGCACCGAAACGCGGTTCATCGAAAAACGTGCCCCGTTCCGTTTCCACTGCGCTGTCGCCGCTTCGTGCTCGCAAAATGCATTTCATCGGACATCGTGCCCGTTGTCGCCAACCGCGCGGCTGCCACTTCGTCTTCGGACACTTCACGACTAACATTTATTTCATCGGCATGAAATCTCTTTCGCAAGCCTTCTGAAGCACCGAAAAGGGGGGAGGACCGATGGGCTTGGCCTTCGGATCATGGTTTCGGTCCTTCCGAAGGCGGATCTCACCCATGAGGGGCTGCTGTTGGGGGGCCAAGGCCCACCCACGGTCCTTTTTCGAAAGATGGCGTAAAGCCCACGAAGGCCTGCGATAAGCCCGCGAGCAATAATCCCGTGAAGTCTCGTGATCAAGAGACCCTTCGGGTCTGGAGGATCCTACTGATCCGAAGGATCCTTCGGTCGCGAGATCCTTTTGTACTATAGTAGTAGTCCACGCTGTAAGGATGTGGCCCGTGATGTATAAAGCTCGGAGGTATAGCTGTGCCTGTACTAAGAGATAATAAAATTACGGAATGCCCTACGTACAAGTAGAAAGAGGGGGGTATTACCGTAATAGATTGATAAAGGTGTAATGGCTGGGGCTATAAATAGCCCCCCCAGGGCACTGTAACGAATTCAATTCGGATTATTACAAAAACTTCAGCTACTCAATTTCCCTTGCCCTTACGCTCCGAAGAAGATCTAAATCCAACAGACTGGTATGGCGTGATTAAAAAATTATCTCACTAGAGTTTCCAAATGAAAAGGAAGTTATACTATTTGAGTGTAGCTGGTACGATGTACCTGCTGCCACTATGAAAAAGGGTAGAGGCTACAAAAAGGATCAGTATGGGCTCATCGATATTGACACTACTCGATTTGGATATTTAAATGATCCTTACATCCTCGGCACACAAGCTGAGCAAGTGGTATATGTAAAAGGTGTCAAGAAACCAGAATGGTGTACTATTGTTAGATTGAAACCAAGATATTTGTTTGCTATGCCTGAAGCACCAGATACAGAAAACCAGGGAGAAATCGATATAGATTCGCTGGATGTGGGTGTCAGAAACATGAATATTTCTGGTAGACATGAAGAGTTGAGCAATTGGAGAAGGCCTGACTTGGAAGGAGAAAGTGTTGATGCTTCTATCATTCAAAAGGTACTTGCTGAATCTATACCTGAACCAAGTGATTTAGACTTATCAGATGAAGAAGATGATGATGACACCTACATTGATGATGGACATGTTGCACCTGTAGCTCGTGCAGCAGAAGATTTTGAGGATGATTTTTTTGTTTAAATCACTGTTTTTTGAATAATGTGAGATACATAGCTCAAGTTGTTAGGATTGGTCGAGCTCAAGATATCTATGTTTGCTTATGCAATATATTTTTTTTCTAAAGTTTGTTAAAGTATAAATTCACTTAGGTACATCTGAGAAACATAATATGAATCATTAACAATACCTTTCCCAAGACAGGGGCCATCCCATGATGACTGAAGCGAAAGCCGAGCCAACATGCATGTTGTGATGAATCTGATGACAACTCCTGTAGATGTGGCTGGCATGGGTTAGTTCAACACTTTCAAGTTTTATATCTGAAGAAACAAAAAATGATAAAGACAATATTTCCCAACATTTATGTGTGCAAATCACGAGTTCAGAACTTGAACTTAGATGAGCAGTAAAAATAGAGAAGGAAACTAAACCTGCCAATTGGAATTACTGAGATAAAAATAAATCTGCCTACTAAAATATATTACCAAATACAGTGTTAATAATAACCAGAGCACCTCACCTTAACAATGGTCCTTTCTGAATCAGCCATGGAACTAAACATTTTTTTTTTCTTCTGTGGAACCAGGAAACTAAAATTTAAAGGAAAACACAGTCAATAGATGATTAATCTTGTAAGTTTCAGCATAAAATAGGTTCATAAGTGCTAATGGAGAACATAATATAATAAATATTAAAAAAATTTTATGATCACAAAAAACACAGTAACAATATCAATTAATGAGTCTGATATAACTTGTAATAGAGCTTTTAAACTGTAACACCATTAGGTTAACAACATTAGGACATAATCAGTGATATATATGCAATTAATATTGAACACGAGGAATATATAAAATTCTTAAGTCATAATTGCAGCCAGTTAACTACACTGAATCGTTAGCAGCCAATGGAGGTTCGTCAACGCAGCTCTTTGCATGCAGACCATTCCAAATTTAAGAAATACGAATCTACTCCAGACTTTCACATATAATTATGAATACAATTTATTTTTTACTGGACTAATTAAATCACAAAGCCAAATATGCTAGCAATGCATCAGATAATCAGCACATAGTGATAGCAAGTTAAATTATGTACAAAATGCTAACCAGAGGCACATGGGAAGCAATAGCAAAGAACATTTACAGACAAAAGAATTATCTAAGATTACAGACACACATGAGCCAAGAGAACCTGCAATTCGTGCCTTCATACTTCTATTCCCAAACCCTAGCGAGGTCATCCACTGCAAGATTTTAGGGAAAACGAGACAGACCTTGGCTGCATGACAATGGTGAGAAAGTGTTGAATGCGACAACAACAAACATTGTTTGCTCCTTCACAAGAGGAGCAAAAACATGGATGGGCAGGCTGGCCACCTGTTGCTGCTGCGATGCCATAACCGAATGAATAGAGGGTGAGCCCCTTGGGTGCTTGCCGGCTGGAGGGATAGCCACACGAAGGTAGAGCACGAGCGCCCTCTGTGCCACTTAAGCCGCAAAGGAAGCAGGACCAGAGGAAGCCGGAGGAAGGCCGAGGTGCAGCCTGGCCACGCTAACTGCGACTGCTGGTGGTGAGGAAGCAGACAGAGAAAAAGTCGAGGAGACGGGAGGGCCTGGATTTGGAGGGCGAGGAGATGGGAGGGGCGCCGGCGGCAGCTTGGAGGAAGGTTTTTCGGCTGCTCCGTTGACAGGTCGTGTGCGCAGGTGCAGGTTGCAGTTGGTGGGCTTGGGCGGCTGTGGCAGAAGCGAGAAGGCAAAAATGCTTTAGCTGCTTGGGCGGGACTGTGAAAATGTTGTTCCGCGTTTTTTTTAATCGGCGCCACAAATTTTTCATCCGGCGTTTTTTTAATTGGCGCCACAATTTTGTTCTCAGCAAAAAAAAACAATTCACCTTACGAATCCATCCAAATATCTCCATTTTGAAATGTCTTATACTCCCTCCATCCATAAATAAATGTTGTTTTTGGTTTTGAGACATCATGTTTGACCACAAATAATTAATTAAATGTTTAATACTAGTAATTTTTTATAAATCTAGTCAATATTAAGAATGTTTGACTAACACATATCCTAAACACATATCCCAAACGGGCACTTTCATCAGGACCGAGGGAGGACTGCACAATGCAGGTGCTAAAGCTACAGTGTGAAAAGAATGATATGATAATCTCAAATTGTTTTAACACATCATATGTTGATAAATATATCAAAATCATTGAAAAAGGGGAAAACGTATAGGATAATTACACAGTGAGTAATTAGAAACCAATTTTAATATTTTTTAATTTTAAATATTAATTTTCATTGGGAGGCTATTGTGAGGTACTCCAATTCTAATCTTAGTCTTTTTGAGTCTTATGTCCAATATGAATCTTACACAGGTAACATATATCTAAATGACTTATGCATTCCACCTTTTAAATTCAGCTGAGATATAGCGTGCAGTTTCAGAAGTGGCTCCACAGCTAGACCCATGAGCTCATTCAACTCATAGTAAACTCAGCTCAAGTCACCTCGTTCTAACTTTAAGCGAATTGAGCGTATATTTGTTTTACTCCCATTAGTCTAAAAATGCTTAATCAGCTAATTCTGAACATGAAGATTAAGAAATAGAGAATAAGATAGGTGCATGAAAAACGAGAAAGAGAGATGAAGATGGAGATATATTAGGAAGAGAGAAAGATGTATTGTGAAGTGAGAGAATAAGTAAAATGAAAAATTATAGAATTCTAGATGAACAAATAAATTGTTAATCTGGGATCAAATACTTGTTAAGATAAAGAGCCAACTCGAGCTGGCTCATGATCATAGCGAGCTATTTTATACTAATATTGAGTTGGAACAAATAATCCTAACGTATGTTTTTCCTCTTACATGTTTGTGTCTTGTAATTGTGATATTTTTGGGTTTTTCCTGTGTTGTTTTTCTTGAAAATATAATTATAAATGACGAGGCGAGCCGTGCTGGCTCAACAGCTAGCATTAGTATACAGTTCACCTAAAATAAAAGTTACCCCAATTCGTAGATTCTAATTTTTAACTTTATCAGTTATATATTCTTATTTTGAAATTACCTAACAGTTAGTATTTTTTTGCTACTAATTTATTTTTTCCCTTACAATAAGTCCTACGAAATCCTCATTGCGTCAGATTTTTTTCACTTCCTAAAATCCAGAACAGGCTAGTACTCCACCTCCCACGTCTCATCTCAGGGAAAAAAGAGGAAAACTGCCCTGCCCCCATCGAATCTAACGAGAGTAGTCCAAATAGGTAGTTCCTTTGTTCTCTGCGCCAACCGCTAGGGAACATGGCGACACCGCCCGGTGATTCCAGGACAGCCAGGAGGCCGGATCCTGATACGGGCGCCAGGGAGCACAACTTCGATCCTTCTCGTGATCAAGTTCACGCCTTCATTGGCGCGGATCCGAGTTCATTTAGTTCTCCCCCCACCAGGTGATTTCTGTACCTCCCATCCGTATGAGCTGGGCTGTTGGGTATCCTCGTATATGTGATTGCCTCAGATGGCTGCAGTTCAACCTCTTCCTGACAATGATTGATTATTGGTTACCGTCCAGTGCAATCGGTAAGATTAGGGAGCGGCGATGCGGTGCTTAGCAACCAATAACTTATTTTCTTTTTTTTTGTCCAGTTGACTGTAACTTGGTTGTGCTGGATTTCATAGCTAGGACACAGTTGATTCGATTGTCTCTAATTCGATTTTACAAAATGGCAGGACAAATGTTTTTTTACAAATAAATTGCTTTCCACCGCACTGGTTTCCCTGATCATTACTTCACTACTTATAATGTGTTATATTGAAATGTAGTTTGGAAGGTGCATTGACTTGTAGCTGTTATCATTTTACTTATAATTTCCTAGGCTGTTCAATTTTCAGAACAAAGACATTGTTTTTGAATCCCAACCTACCGTTGCGCTGTGTTGAAATCAATTTTTTTTTAGTCAGAAGTTATTAGTTAAATTAGTGCAGTATCAGTTTTCATTATTTTTTCTTATCAGAAGTTGTTAACTACCTTTATCAAATAGCCGTTTTCATTTTACCTACATTGAAACTTAATTTTTTCTAAGCTCAGCATGTTGGTTTGGTCTGTACATCAAATATTTGCATTTTTAAGAGCAGCATGCTCGCAATACAACTTTACTAGATCTTCAGTCCATATATTTTTTGTTCATTGTGGCAGGACGACTGGTGAGATTTGGGATCTGATTTTCCAGTGCCAGGGTACACCTCCAGAAAAAGAATTCATCCAGTTTATAGTTGATAGAGCTCATATCGCACATATCTACTTGATTTGTATCATTGTATGATATCAAAGTTGGGGTATGCTGCTAGGGACTTCTTGTATTATAAGAAACGATGTGGCAGGGATGTAGCAACTCTTGAGATGGTCGATTCTGATGATGATGCACTAGCAATGATACAAAATAATGAGAGAGAGAGAGAGAGGACAATCAGATTGTTAGTGAGTAAGGTCAAATCCCACAGCTGCAAGTTAGCATAACACCCACAAAGCGACCAAGAGAGCCCCCAAATGGTGATCCTTATACTAGTACAGAGGAATCAATCGATGAGTACAAGTTCTGGCTTGCATATCTGCAAGAGGAAGAACCTGACACACATAGGTTTTATTCCTTAAACACTCGCAATAATATAAAATCTGTGTGCTGCAATCAAAACATGCACTAATGTATCCATGCTTTGCAGACTTCAATGATGACTACAGGGAGGAAACAATCAAGACATACAAGGAATGGTTAAAGCAACGTCAAGAATTTGCTGATATCAGTAATTTTATTTTTTTCACTTAATGCTAAAATTTTATTATCCATTACAAATTAAGAGATGGATGACTTGCTTCCTTTGCATGCAGTTTCATATTTACAACAGGATACGGATGACGAGGATGCACATTCTGATGAAGAGAACCATGAAAGCCGCGTCTACCCATCCAAAGTGGCCTTCTCATGCTCGACTTCCTAAGAAGAAAAATGGTACACTATGGCGGCTTCAGTTCTAACTATATGCTCAGATCAAGCTTGCTAAATATGTGTGACCCAGTACAATCTTAATGTTTTAGTAGCTGGTGCCAAGAAATATGGTCGTGGTACCCTGAAAGGTTTATCGGCAGCCCCCAAGGGAATAAAGAGTGGAACTCAGAAACTCCCAATTGCATTTTCAGATATGAAGGACGGCCCTGTAGGACCAAATGTCCGTGCATTCGTCAATGAGGTGGTAACATTTACAAGAAAAAGTGCCCCACTCATAGGAGTGAGAAGCTGGAAGGATATAAAGCAGCATGTAAAAAATTCTATAGTATCTGTTGTACTGGTATGTACAATGATGTTTTACTACTCGTGTTCAATCTATTATTACAAAATAATTATTTGTCTCTCTGTATGCTCGATTGAAACAAAATAAGTGGACCTTTCCAAATAATGTGAATCCACAAGAAAAGATATTGGATATTGCCTCGGAGCGGTACAGAAGATGGAGGTCAACATTTAGCTCCACATACAAGGCATATAGCTCTTATGATGAGAGAATGAAGAAGAAACCTGAAGATGTTGATATTGTTGAGTGGCACTACTTGATGCTTTACTTTGGAAGTGCAAAATTCTAGGTTTTTCACTTTATTTTATCAAATCTATATGTTGAAATGAAAGCATTGTTCATTTCATTTGTAATGCCTTTTCTGTTGAGAACTTTTTTCTCTCTTTTGTATTGACACCTTGTGTAGAAGGTTAGCCAAAGGAGCTCAGAAAATCGACAACAGCAGAAGAGCCAACATCTGATGCTCTCCAAACCATATTCTCAATTTAGTTATGAGCGGGTAATTATATGATAAACATCTAGTTCTTTATTTCTTAAACTAATAACTACTCACATCATTCATTCTCTACATGTTAGAGGAATCCTGAAACCGTGAAGAGCCAAGTGATTTTGCGCGCCACTAGGTTTTGATGCCACGAAACACAATGTGTGGCAATAGGTCATTCGCAACAAAAAACTATACGTGGCAATAGAATCTAATGCCACGAAACATTTTTTAGCAAAATAATTTTTTGCTATCATCATGGTTAGTTGCAAATAAATGCTAACGCAATGCCCCTCTGCGTGGCAATATCAATTATTGCCACCGGGATCGGTCGTTGCAACAACTATGATGTGCAACGCTTTGTTTCGTTGCAATTACTATGAGTTATTGCAACAAAATAATACAACCATGGCGCATCCTTTTGCCACACAACTACTTGCAAAGACTTCCAACGAAACTAATATTGTGGCAATTAGAGGATATTGCAGCCATTATGGACCTAATGCAACCATATTTCACCATTGCAATAGGCAAAATTTCTACTAGTGATAGTTGGCTTAATCAAGAATGTCTTTGTGGTGTTTCATTCACTTCATGCCGATGATTATATCTATACCCTGCCCTTCTATGATAATGAAGGTGGTAGGATAAACTCGGCCTTCAAGAATAAGGGGTGTCTCATCTAAGCCGTAATATGACAATATTACCCCCAGGAGATTTGATTATAAAAGGTGGCTCTAGTTGGATAGTGGTGAATGGTTTGTGTTTGAGAAACTTCGTGTGATACACTGGAATAAAAAAGAACGAATGCATGATGATCGTTGAGCGAAAACGTACCCGTGAGCACGGATTCTCCCTCAGCCACGTCCTCGGCCGTGGTGTAGTTCACTCAATCGGTCCTGTTGGCCTTTTGGCCCTTCTACTGGTTCTACCCCTGGTTCGACTGGCGGTTGCCACCCTGCTGCTGGTGGGTGGGGCACTCCTGAGCGAAGTGTCCCGACAGTCCACACGTGAAGCACAGAGCTCCCGGTCCTGGCCTATGGCCCTATTGAGGTGGACAGACATCCCGGTTTCGCTGCTGTGGGGGCGATGGTGCACGGTGTCCACCCTGCTGTTGGTGCTGCGGGGGCCTGTACGGCTACTGCGGTGGATGGAAGGACGACCTCTATTGAGGCGTGGATCGGTACTTCCTCCCATCCAGTGCAGTGTACACCAGACGTTACTTCGACGGTGGCGCACCAAATGAGCCGTCGTTGTTCCTCTTCTCCCGCTGCTCCTTCTCTAGGTACTCCTCAGTGATCAGGGCGTTGCTCACAAATTCATTGAAGGAGGCGCCCTGGTTCAGTGCCATACGGCTTTGGAGCGTGATTGATAGAGCTGAAGTGCCCGATCTTTCGGTGAGTGAAGATAATTTCGATTTGGTGGAAGTAGACCCTCATGATCCGACTACGACGAGCAAGCCCGAGGCGCCAATGCAATCGCTGAACCAACTCCCGATGGTTACAAACCTTGCTGGCGCAAGATCAGCCTGATCACGAAGATTGTTTCCTGCACGCAATCCAAGAACGAGCAAGAAAGAGATGCAAGCAATCTGATGTATTACTTGAAGGTGGAGTTCTGAATACACGTGGCAGCGCTGTAATGCGTGCGATGGCTGTAGCTAAAGCTAACAATTAAATAAAACTCAAAAATAAACAAGGGGCGCAGCCCCTAGGTGGCGCGCATCCCTAGGGTTGTGCGCAACCCTAGGTTGGCCCATGAGGGGGGGCCTTCAACTGGGCCGACTGGATAATCTTCTGGGCCTTCGTTCTTCAGCAACATGACATAGTTCAGCTCTCTTGCACGGGCCCTCGTGATTGGCCCCACTGATGAAGTAAGCGTCGCTTGAGGTAGAGGCGCATCTGGTGGAGCCGTGACTGGAAGTGGAGACGCGTCCGCAGGTGGTGGAGGCGCGTCCGCAGGTGCTGCTGGTGTGGCCGTTCCCGTGTTGGAGTCAATGTCCTCATCATCCTCCCCTTCTTGAACTGAAGTCGTCCTCGACAGCAACTCCTCATCCTCACCCGCATATGGTTTCAAATCTGCACATTAAAACTAGTAGAAACACCAAATTCCGTAGACAGATCAAGAATATAAGCATTATCATTGATCTTGGTTAGTACGTTAAAAGGACCAGCAGCACGAGGCATCAATTTAGAATGGTGCAAAGCAGGAACCTTATACTTACGCAAGTAACATGTTTGCGCCCTTTACTACCAGCAACCTTATATTTGGCATTAGCATCAGCAATGTTTTGTTGTGTTTGCTCATGTAAATGTATCATTTGTTCGACATGTGCAACCGCATCTACATGTGGCTCATCCTCAGCAGCAAGTGAAAACAAATCAATGGGCGCCCTAGGGATGTAACCATAAACAATCTGAAAAGGGCACATCTTTGTAGAAGAATGCATTGCACGATTATAAGCAAACTCAACATGAGGCAAGCAGTCTTTCCAACGCCTTAAATTCTTGTCTAAAACAGCCCTAAGCATGGTTGATAAAGTTCTATTAACTACCTCAGTTTGTCCATCAGTTTGAGGACGACAAGTGGTGCTAAACAGTAAGTTAGTACCTAATTTACTCCAAAGAGAACGTCAAAAATGACTAAGAAACTTAGCATCACGATCAGAAACTATAGATTGAGGAATACCATGCAAACGAACTACTTCACGAAAGAACAATTCAGCAACCATGGAGGCATCATCAGTTTTATGACAAGGTATGAAATGAGCCATTATGGAGAACCTATCAACAACCACAAAAAAGCTGTCCCTCCCCTTCTTAGTGCGAGGTAAACCCAAAACAAAATCCATTGAAATATCATGCCAAGGAGAAGAGGGAACAGGTAAAGACATATACAACCCATGGTTACCCAAACGAGACTTAGCTTTCTGACATGTAGTGCAACGGGCAACAAGGTGCTCAACATCACGGTGCATCCGGGGCCAAAAGAAGTGTTCGGCCAGCACCTCATGTGTCTTAAAAACGCCGAAGTGGCCCATAAGACCACCTCCATGAGCTTCCTGCAGCAACAAAAGACGAACCGAGCTAGCTGGAACACACAGCTTGTTACACGGAACAAAAACCAATCCTGCACGTGAAATTTGCCCCATGGTTTGCCATCCTTACAATGTGACAGGATATCATGAAAATCAGCATCATTGACATATTGACCTTTCAAAGTTTGCAAACCAAAGATTTGAAAATCTAATTGGGACAGCATGGTATATCGACGAGACAAAGCATCAGCAATAACATTTTCCTTCCCATTCTTGTGTTTAATGATGTAAGGAAAGGACTCAATGAATTCGACCCACTTAGCATGACGACGGTTTAGATTTGTTTGGGTTCGAATATGTTTCAAAGCCTCATGATCAGAATGAATGATAAACTCGCGAGGCCACAAGTAAAGCTGCCATGTTTGCAAGGTGCGCACTAGAGCATAAAGTTTCTTATCATAAGTTGAATATTTCAGGGCAGCACTACTCAATTTCTCACTAAAGTAAGCAACAGGTTTACGGTCTTGTAGAAAAACAGCACCTAAACCTATGCCACTAGCATCACATTTTAATTCAAACACTTTATTAAAATCAGGTAATTGTAAAAGAGGAGCATGAGTTAACCTGTCCTTCAAAGTGTTAAATGCAGGAAACACCTTTCTTTGTGAGCTCATGCAACGGGGCAGCAATGGAGCTGAAATCACGCACGAACCTTCGGTAGAATCTGGCGAGGCCAAGGAAACTCCGAACCTGCGTGACCGTCGTCGGTGTAGGCCAGCCCTGAATGGCATCCACCTTGCTGCTATCCACCTCAATTCCCTGTGAAGTAACAACGTAGCCAAGAAAAGAGACGCGTTGCGTGCAAAAGGTGCATTTTTCCAAGTTACCGAACGAGCGAGCAGCACGCAAAGCATCAAAAACAGCAGGCATGTTCTAAATGCTCATCCATAGACTTGTTGTAAATAAGGATATCATCAAATAAATAACAATAAACAGTCCTATGAATGGCCTAAGAACTTTATTCATTAAGCGCATGAAAGTGCTGTGACACGACCCGTCCAGAAAACCTCGTCTCGGGACGGATCCGGTCAGTCGTTAAGCCAAGATCTTGTTGGGCAACGCTCGGCGAAGCGAGCGTACACACGATACAACATAGACAGGGATAAACAGCAATAATTTACAAGGAGAGAGAACTTAATACATCATTGGTTCATAAATTGAAGTTGGATATTACAATTGTCTCAGGGTACGCAACAGTTTTGAAAACGATAACAGCGGAAGACTAGAACTATTACAACTCCGACACTCGGACTTAAGCAAAAGCACGCGCCGTGCCCACGGGCGTCATGCTACTAGCCACTTCAACATTCATTGCGGCGACTCGCACAACTCCCACTGGAGGTTCCCAAACTCGAAGGGAGGCTCCTCCCAATGGAAGTTACCAGCTGGATCCTGCATGACGGTGCCTGAAAACCACAAAACGCTAACGCGTGAGCTTCTAAGAAGCTCAGCAAGACTTACCCGACAAAAGTGGCTGACTACAGCCGACTCCTAGACATGAAGGCTGACTCGGGAGGGTTTACTTGCAAAAGGACTCGCAAGCCTATACTACTCTTGTCAAGTTTTAGCATCAGATTAAGTGATTAGAAAATAAATTTAGTTAGCACTGAGCTAAGCAAACATAACAGAATCAACAATAGCAATATTAATATTCATAATTCATTCTCATGGTGTCTCAACTATTTACTAAAATGTGGTGCGTTTCACGAGCATGCTCACTAACTGGGAGCGACAGCGGTTCGAAACGATTTTATACCCTGCAGGGGGATACCTGACCGTACGACACGTGCGTGTCCCAGACTCGCACGTGGCAACCGTTCACACCAGCTCCTGCAACGTCAATTCCCTCCTACGCCTGCCTTAGCAGCGCCGCGTCCCACCAGACAACACGTCCCAGACGGTTTCTGTGGAGTTCCCACGCTGCCCGCCCCAGATCTCCTCCTAGTCAGACACCGTAGGGCAGGTTCGACGTTGCAATCACTAGGCTACGTAGGTTTACTGGGGCCCATAACACCCAACATACGACCAGTACGTTCAACACTCGATCAGTCTCGAACCACACGGATCAGACAAGTCTACGGTCACCATGGACCCAGTCCAGTCGCCGACCTACTTTGTATCTTGCCTGACCCTCAATCTTTTATCTTTCTTACTGATTCACATTCGTGTGGCCCATCTCATAAAATAGTTTCAATCAACAACCTATCCTTTCGCGAGCAGCGTCCACTCTGCTCGACTTCTACCGGCAACTATCTGCTAAGCATAGCATACTAGGGGTATCTATACAAGCTACCGTCAGGGTTTCCTATGGGAAACAAATGCAACTATGGTTTCAATCAACTCCTAGCACCTAATGCACAAACAAGACACACTGAGTTGTAAAAGTAAAACTTTAAAATTCGGTTGTGCACCGGGGCTTGCCTGGTTCTTCGGTGTTGTTGCAGACTTCTTCGACGGGGTCGAAGAACTTGGATCGGCAGCTACCTCGTTAGCGTCAGAATCTACATGATGCAGTAGGATTATGATAAGTTTAATGAAAATGAAACTTAGTATTATTATCAATAACAACCTGGGTATAGATTGGCGACGCCCAGAATTAGGGTTAACCCTAATTACTCGGCGCCGTCAATTAAATTAAATTCTTAATCTGGAAATGTTGTTTAAATAATCTATTTGACTCTCATGAGGTGACTTTTAGCTGGCATGTTTTAATAACTTCAACTTTAGTTAAGTTAATGTGACACTTTTCATCGGTTAACTATTATTTAATTACTTCGGCTATTAAACTAGGGTTAAAATGAAGATTTTAATTCTTCCTCAAGATTATTTTTAGTGGGTAGTACTCTCTGGAATAAGCATTTTGGGCTTTGGGTGGGGCCTAGATGAATTTTCTGTATTTTATAAAAATTCATCAAAGTTCCTGTTTTTAGATCTTGTAAAATCAGAAACCACTAGTAAACATTAGAATAAAATTATGAAACTTTATGTGAGCATTCCTGAGCACCAGATCTACAACTTTTCTTTTGGGGTCTAACCTTGCAAATGACTTTTACACTGTACTTTAGAAAATGCTATTTAAACTAGGTAGATTGAGGTTATTTAATAGGGTTAGATGCCAATTCGTATTCCTAAAATCTTCATAAATTTCCAGAGTGTGTGTAGATCAAGGGTTAGCCCTAGCATTGCTCTATAATGCAATTTAAAATTCAAAAACAGAAAGGAGTGTTTATAATTAATTCTGCAAATGTTTGGTCATTTGTTAAAAAGTGTTTTAACAGAAAATTAGTACTTTTCATGAGGGTTCTAAAAAATTTTGGTTTGGTATTTTTGGATCTTCCTGTGATTTTCTAGGGTTTTTAGAAGACAGAGCAATAATCTGGAAAATAATTGGAAAAAGGAAAAACAGTGCACAGTCTCCGACGAGCTCCGGCGGCCAATTCCCGACGATGGGGTGGTCGCCGGCCGTTGAACCTTGGCTTTTCATGATCCACACGACATGACGAGGCTCGGCAACATGGTATTCATCAAGGTTGGGCACGGCAGAGGGGGTCTCACCGTGGGGGTGCTTCGGAGGCGGCGGCGAAGTCCAAATTCCGACGACGTGGCTCGCCTTCGGAGGATTGGAGGCTTCTGTGGGCTTCACGAGGTGGAGAAGAGTTGATTCGGTGAGAGAATTTGATTGAAATTGAGTCGTGGCGGTGTTTCACCGAGGAGGCGGCGGTAATGGCGCCGGCGGCCGTGGGGCAGGAAAATTGGGGGCTTCCGCGCGGGGGGGGGGGGGGGGGGGAGGAGATGGAGGAGGAGTGAAATTGGGGAGGAGTTCACGCCATTTATAGGGGGAAACGGGGTAGGGGAAGTAGGGAGCAGGGGGAGCAGCAGGGGCGGCAATGGGGCGGCTCGGGCGGCTCGGCGGCGCACAGAGAAGAGAGAAAGAGAGAGGGAGGGAGGGAGAGGCTAGAGAGAGGGGAGCGTTTGAGAGAGAGAGTGAGGGGGGGGGGTAGGGGAGAACTGAGGGGGAGGCAAGGGGGGGGGCGGCCCGACGACGTGCTCATAAGAGCCGTGTCAGCCGGGCGGCGCAGCCCCTGCTCGCCCTGTTGTCGGGCGGGCGGGTACTGTAGCCCGCCCGGCAACAGTCTTCTTCTTTTTTTTTTAATTATTAAGGCTGGAAGGAATTTAATGAATTGGCACTCTTCCCGAGCTCGAAAAATTTTGAAAATTTTTGTACAAGCTCAGGAATTTATTTGGAACACTTTCATTTAAGGTTCAAGTCATGATTTGGCCTCTAAAAATTCTTGAATTTCTAGGTTGATTATAGCTTCTGTGAATTTTTAAGAGGTCTAAGGATTTTCCAAAAATCTTGAATAATTTCCCAAAATTCTAATTTGGAGTGTAGTTAATTGTTATGTAAAACTATAGCTAGGGTTCTGTGGAAGTTTTGATGGTCAAGAGTTAGGGTTTGGGTTTCTTCCTGTTAACGAGATTTCGACACTTTTAGTTGAAATTTCTCCAGACCTTGCTAAAAGCTCTGCTGTTTTGTCAAATTTTTCCCAGTGTCTCCTTAAAGCATTTTAAACAATGTTCCTTTTCATTTCTATGATTGAAACTGCTTTAAAGTGAGTGAAATTAGGATTTAGGGTTTATAGTTTGTCGATTTTTCACCCTGGTGACACCTGGGGTGTCACATGCTGGGAGCATTAGAGAAACCAAACGGCATAACCAACCATTCATATAAGCCAAATTTAGTTTTAAAAGAAGTTTTCCATTCATCCCCCAGTTTCATCCTAATCTGATGGTACCCGCTACGCAAATCAACCTTAGAAAAAAGAACAGCGCCACTAAGCTCATCAAGCATATCATCAAGGCGCGGTATGGGAGATCGATAACGGATTGTGATGTTATTAATAGCACGACAATCGACACACATACGTCATGAACCATCTTTCTTAAGAACAAGTAAAACAGGAACCGAGCAAGGACTGAGTGACTCATGGATGTAGCCCTTGTCTAATAGTGCTTGCACCAGACGCTGGATCTCCTTCGTCTCATCGGGATTAGTGCGGTACGGGGCGCGGTTTGGAAGCTGGCGCCGGGGATGAGATCGATCTGATGTTCGATGCCACGGATAGGAGGAAGACCCGATGGCAAGTCCTTGGGAAAGACATCAGCATAGTCCTGCAAAAGGTTAGCAACAGCAGGGGGAATATCCAAGAACGGTGCCGCCTGAAGTGAAACAAGCATGTTGGAGCAAACAAGTGCATAGCAAGGCAAATTATCATAACGCAGCTCAGCAAAATCAGCACGTGTAGCAAGCAAAACAGGGGTATGCAACTTGATTTCAGATCTAGCAAGGGCGGCTGGAGGTGATTTGTGAGACTTTGCTGTCTTGGCCGTCCGAGCCATGTCATCTTTCAGAATTTGTTCTGGGGTCATGAGACGAATGATTATTTTCTGACCCTTAAACATGAGTGAATAATGATTTGAACGACCATGATGTACACTATCAGTATCATATTGGCAAGGTCGACCAAGCAACAAAGAGCATGCTTCCATAGGGACAACATCACAATCAGCATAATCCGAATAGGTGCCCAGAGAAAAAGGAATACGTACCGAACGCGTTACCTTTATTTTGCCACCATCATTGAGCCATTGGATGTGGTACGGGTGTGGATGTTGGCGAGTGGGTAAGGATAATTGCTCTACCAACGCCGTACTCGTCAAATTGTTGCAGCTGCCACTATCGATGATGATCCAGATCGCCCATTCCTGTACCACGCCCTTAGTGTGGAAAATCGTGTGTCGCTGATTGTGCTCGGCCGTGGCAACCTGTGTACTGAGGACACGCTGCACAACAAGACTCTCATACCTATCGGCGGCGCTGGAATCAACGTGAACCTCCGTATGATCTACATGGTCAGTGGAAAGCATAACATGTGTAGTCTCCTCAGTATCACTAGCTGAAGAGTACTCACCATTGTCACAGATCAGCAAAGTACGCTTATTGGGGCAGTTCCGAATCACATGACCGTAACCTTTGCAACGATGGCACTGAATGTCCCGAGTGCGCCCTGTGGAAGGAGAGGCGCCGTGGGCCAGAGGTGCTGCTGGCTTGGCCGGCTGCTCTCGTGGTGATGCGCTTGAAGTGGACGGTGCACGCTCGCGCGGCGTGGAGGATGACGTGGAGGATGTCGGACGGGGGGCTGGGATGGGAGCTTGGCCGCGTCCTGCAAAAGAGTTGGCGCGTGTCGACGATCGCGGTCCCTGCACTTCACGTTGAGCTTTGCAAGCAAATTCAAACAAAGTGGTCATATCATCATATTCCTTGTAATCAAGGATGTCCTAAATTTCATGATTCAAACCACCCCTAAAACGTGCCAACTAAACCACAAGGAATCATACCCTTTTGTAATGCTTGGTAATATTCCTCAACAGTTTGGGAACCTTGCTGAAATCATGGCATTTGGTTGAGCAAATCACGGGCATAATAAGAAGGAACAAATCTGTGACGCATGGTAGTTTTTAGTTGAGCCCAAGTTGTGGGAGTGTTATCGGGAAACTTTTGTTTATATTCACGTCACCAAATTAAAGTAAAATCAGTAAATTCACTAATAGCAGCCTTAACTTGTAAATGAGCAGGAATGTCATGGCATGAAAATTTCTGTTCGACCTCTAGTTTTCCAATCAAGATAAGCAGCAGGATAATATTTGCCAGTAAAAGATGGAATGCGAAATTTGATCTTAGCAAAGGAATCAGGAGGTGGGACACGTACCCTGCATGCACGACTGCAGCGATCACCATCGTCCTGCTCCGTATCACCGCCATAGTCCCGCGCCTGCTGCAACTCCGTTAGCTGTGTGGTCAAGGTCTCAAGACGAGTCATGATCGTCTCGAGCGTGGCGTGGACGGCCGTTTGAGCGAGGTCGATCTAGTCGAAACGCTCGGTCGATGAAGCAACCGTGGAATCCAGCCGTTCATGCAGCGTCTTGATGTTGCCGGCAAGGCCTTCGACGTGCGCGTGCACGTCCTGCAGTGTAGCGTCCGTCTTGGCGTCGTCTTTTGCCATGGTTAGTGCAAACACGAAACAGCAACGGAGAGGACACTACTATAGCAGGTGTATGGTGGGAGGTAAATCGCTCAAAATAACGCTGTTATCAAATTCTTACCCGTTCTTACCAAGCACATAGGGGTGAGCTGCAACCAACAGGTAGAACCGATGAAAGATTGGAGGAGCGATTGCCTGGAGAAACAAAACCTGCTCGTAGTAGAAATATTTGTAGTTCTGGGTAGGCTGCACTCGAGACAAGGATTAGCACGATCAAACAATAATTGCAAAGTTGAATAATAGTGCTAAAAACGTATGGACGCTGCTAGAAACAAGTGCGAGAAAGAGCTAGGGTTGGTTGTAGGAGAAGGTCCGGTGGAAAACAACCCGTGGCTGAGCGCCCAAAGACTGATTATATGAACAAAGAAAAGCAAATAAACAAGTCACCACATGCACTTTTTCTGGAGAGGCCAGGGGTAAAAAGGTAATTAAAAGATGGTCGAACATATCAATGAGCCGATGCTGCAGAACATGGACAGACTCACGAGTCCAACGAGGACACACGGCGAACCAGATCGGTTGGGATTGTCCCAACAAAACCGATCACGAGAAACAAGCCTCTCCTGTTCGGGTTTTTTTTTAATGGCACACTTGCGTGCTCTTTTCTCTCTTTTTCTTTTTTTTTTCTTTTTTTGATTGGACTGTCATGAAAACAAAACAGAGACCGAGACGAGTGGTATTCGGCGGCGTGACTGGCCGGGATTTGGCACGGCAGGACGCGGCCGATCTGGACTCCGCGCAGCAAGGTGTGCTGCCGTGAGCTAACGGAACTCGGCATGGCAGATGTGGTGCACACGGTGCAGCAGGAAGCGAGAGTGTAACCGGGTAGGACTTGGCGGAGGCGCGCGCGGCGGAACCACAAAGCAGGGGCGCAATCCAAGAACGAGTAAGAAAGAGATGCAAGCAATGGCGCAGCCCTTGGCTAAATACATGAGGGGAGGGGCGCAGCCCCTGGGTGGCGGCCAGAGGAGGGGGCGCAACCCCTGGGTGGCGCGCATCCCTAGGGTTGTGCGCAACCCTAGGTTGGCCCATGAGGGGGGGCCTTCAACTGGGCCGACTGGCTAATCTTCTGGGCCTTCGTTCTTCAGCAGCATGACATAGTTCAGCTCTCTTGCACGGGCCCTCGTGATTGGCTCCACTGATGAAGGAAGCGTCGCTTGAGGTAGAGGCGCATCTGGTGGAGCCGTGACTGGAAGTGGAGGCGCGTCCGTAGGTGGTGGAGGCGCGTCCGCAGGTGCTGCTGGTGTGGCCGTTCCCGTGTTGGAGTCGATGTCCTCATCAGTGATGTCCAGCCCCTCCATGAAGCGACTCTTATGCTTCCATCAGTGTCAACCTGCTCCGAAGCTGACGCGGACCCGCCCTGTTTTAGGACAGATGTCGTCGTCGTTCAGCCAGGATCCTGTTGGGCAACGCTCGGCGAAGCGAGCGTACACGCGGTACAACACAGGCAGAAATAAACAGCAATAATTTACAAGGAGAGAGAAATTAATACAACATTAATTCATAGATTGAAAGTTAGGCCTTACATTGATTCAGAGTATGCAAACAGAGTTTTCAAAATAGAAACAAATGGAAGACTTGAACGGTTACAGACTCCGACACTCATACTTAAGCAAAAGCATGCACCGTGCCCAGTGGCGTCATGCTACTAGCCACTTCAAGTGTTACTGCGGCGATTCACACAACTCCCACTGGAGATTCCCAACCTCGGGGTGAGACTCCTCCCAATGGATGCTACCATCCTGGTTCTGCAAGTCGGTGCCTGAAAACAACATGTCGCCAAAGCCTGAGCTTCTAAGAAGCTCAACAAGGCTGACCCGTCAAATTGGCCAACTACAGCCGACACCTAGACATGATGCCTGACTAGGGCTGGGTTTACCTTACAAAATGGACTTGCAGATCCTGAACTAATCTTAGTCTATTTTTAGCTCAGGCTAAGTGATTAGAAACTTTAGTTAGCACTGATCTAAGCAATCATAACTGGAGTAATGTAATATACAATAATAATCATTCTCATCATAGAATCTCAGTTTTCTTAATTGTAATATGACAGAGAGTTCAAGCAAACTCATAACTGAGAGCGACAGCGATTCGAACCGATTTTTATACCTCTGTAGGGTTAACCTAATCGTACGACACGTGCGCGTCCCAGACCGCACGTGGCAACCGTTCACACCAGATCCAACAAAGTCAATTCCCTCCTACGCCTGCCTTAGTAGTGCCGCATCCCACAAGACAACACGTCCCAGACGGTTTCTGTGGAGTTCCCACGCTGCCCACTCCAGATCGCCTCCGAATCAGACACCGTAGGACAGGTTCAACTTTGCAATCACTAGGCTACGTAGGTTTACTGGGCCCTATTATTCCCAGCATATGATCAGTACATTCAATACTTGCCCAACTGTCTCACACGGATCAGACAAGACTACAGTCACCCTGGTCCCGGACCAGTCACCGACCTACTTGTACCCTGTCTGACCCTCAATCTTTTATCTTTCCTTAATCATTCACAACCATGTGTCATGTTTCGTGTGGTAGTTTCAAACAACACCCTACCAATCGCGAGCAGCGTCCTCTCTGCCTGACTTCTACTGGTAAGTACTTTGCTAAGCATAGCAAACTAAAGGGGTCATCTATACCAGCTACCAATAGGGTTTCCTATAGAAACAAATGCAACTATGATTTTAATCAACTCCTAGCACTTAATTCACAACAAGACACACTTAGTCATAATATAAAAATATAAACCTCAGTTGTGCACCGGGGCTTACCTGGTTTTTTGGAGCTGTTGTTGACTTCTCCTGCGGGAATTGAGGAATCGGGCTCTACAGCTACTTCGTGCGCTTCAGAATCTACATGATGCATTATGATTGTGATGAGTTCAATGAAAAAGAGTCACAATGCTTTTATTAAAGATTATTCTAGGGTTTTCAAGCGGCGACGTTCAGAAATCAGGGTTAACCCTAATTCTTCGCCACTAGTTTATTTAAGTCCTAACTTTCTGAATGAGGTTCGACATGGAACTTCTAAATTTTTCCAGGAGGTGATTTTTAGTTGGCCATGTTCTCTGAATTAAGAATTTCAAACTTGGGTTGAGTTTAAACTGAATTTTTCTTCGAGTCGATAATTATTTAATAAAACTACGGCTATCCAACTAGGGTTAAAATGAAACTTTGAATTATACCATGAGTTTAGTTTTAATTGATACCACTCTCTGAAATATGAATTTTTAAATTTGGTTGAGGCTAAGATGAATTTTCTAGATTTTATAAAAATTCATCAAACTTTCTGACACGGACCCGCCCAGAAAACCACGTCTCGGGACGGATCCAGTCTGTCGTTGAGCCTGGATCCTGTTGGGCAACGCTCGGCGAAGCGAGCGTACACACGATACAACACAGGCAGGAGTAAACAGCAATAATTTACAGGGATGGAGAAATTAATACAACATTAATTCATGGATTGGAACTTAAGTCTTACAAAGATTCAGAGTGCGCAAACAAAGATTTGAAAAACGTAGCAGCGGAAGACTCGATCGTTACAGACTCTGACACTCATACATTAAGCAAAAGCATGCACCATGCCCAGGGGCGTCATGCTACTGGCCACTTCAAGTTACTGCGGCGACTCGCACAGTTCCCACTGGAGGTTTTCAACCTCGGGATGAGACTCCTCCCAGTGGCTGCTATCGTCCTGGTTCTGCATGTCGGCGCCTGAAAACCACATAACGCTAACACGTGAGCTTCTAAGAAGCTCAACAAGGCTGACCCGTCAAAAATGGCTGACTACTGCCGACTTCTAGACATGAAGGCTAATGGGGGTGGGTTTAGTTGCAAACGGACCCGCAAGCCTATACTACTCTGGGTCAAATTTTAGCACAGGTTAAGTGATTAAAATGTAACTTTAATTAGTACTGAACTAATCAAGCACAACAGGAGTAACAAAGTAATAGTGATCATCATAGTATCATCCTCATTGAACCTCATCTTATTTACTAAAATGTGACAGAGAGTCCAAGTAAACTCATAGCTGAGACCTCTGCAGGGTCAACCTAATCCTACGACACGTGCGCGTCCCAGACCGCACGTGGCAACCGTTCGCACCAGCTCCTGCAACGTCAATTCCGTCCTACGCCTGCCTCAGTAGCGCCGCATCCCACCAGACAACACGTTCCAGACGGTTTCTGTGGAGTTCCCACGCTGCCCACCCCAGATCTCCTCCGATTCAGACACCGTAGGGTAAATTCGACGTTGCATTTACTAGGGTGCGTAGGTTTACTGGGCCCCATTATTCCCAGCATATGATTAGTACATTCAATACTTGCCCAACTGTGCCACACGAATCAGACCAGAATACGGTCACCCTGGTCCCGGACCAGTCGCCGACCTACTTGTACCTGGTCTGACCCTCAACCTTTTATCTTTCCTTACTTATTCACAACTGTGTGGCACATCTCATGAAATAGTTTCATTCAATATCCTACCAATCGCGAGCAGCGTCCACTCTGCTCGACTTCTACCGGTAAAAACTTGCTAAGCATAGCAACTAATTGGTCATCTATACCAACTACCGGTAGGGTTTCCTATGGGAACAAATGCAACTAAGGTTTCAATCAACTCCTAACAACTTAATGCACAAACATGACACACTTTTTTAGTTGTAAAAGAAAACTTTAAACAATGATTGTGCACCGGGGCTTGCCTGGTTCTCCGGCTTCGTGGTTAACTTCTTCTGTGGGAATGGAGGAATCGGGCTCTGCAGCTACCTCGCGTGCTTCGGAATCTACATGATGCATTATGATTATGAGAAGTTCAAAGGAATGATAACATAATGTCTTTATCAAGGAGTATTCTAGGTTTTCAATCGGCGACGTTTAGAAATTAGGGCTAATCCCTAATTCTTCAACGCCACCAGCCGAATTATGCTTGCCTTAAAGAATGGGGTTCCAAGAAATCTACTCAATTTCCCACGAGGTGATTTGTAGTTGGCCATATTCCCTGAATCAGGCAATTTAAACATGGGTTGAGGATTGATCGGCACTTCTCTTTGGATATTAAGTATTTAATAAACTACGACTATTAATCTTAGGGTCAAAATGAAAATTTTAAGTTGTACTAAAATTTTATTTTTTATTTATAGTGCTCTCTAAAATATAAATTTTGAAATTTGGTTGAGGTCTAGATGAATTTTCTAGATTTTATAAAAATTCAACAAAGTTTCTATTATTAAAAATTGTAAAATCCGAAATAATTACTAAACCTTATAATAAAATTATGAAATTTTATGTAGTCACTCATGAGGATCAATACTAAAGTTATGTTCTTGGGTTCAACTTTTTGGAGTACTTTTATAATGTATTTTAGAAAAATGTAAATTAGCTAGGCAGATTGGAGTATTTTAAAAAGGTTACATGCATCTCTGTGGTCCTAAAATCCCCATAAAATTCCAGAGGATGCCTACTGTCATGCCATATTTGTAGATCAAATTTGAGTCCTATAATTGCTCTACAATTTAAATTAAAATTCAAAAACAGAAAAGATTATTCTAAATATTTCTAAAAATCCCTGGTCGTTTTTGAAAAAGTGTTTTAACAGAAAGTTAGTTCATTTCACGAGGATTCTAACAAATTTTAGTTTGGAATTTTTGGACTTTTCTGTGATTTGTTAGACACTTAGCAATGTTGACCAATTATTAGGTAAATGGATATTCAATGCTACAGGACCGCCGAAAACAGGGGAGGGCGGCGGGGCAAGTCCGGCGAGGCTCCGGCGAGGTGGCTCGGCCAGGAGGCAGCAAAATCACGGTCAACCCATCACCCTCTACCCAACGGCGCCGAGCTTGCTCTCTGGGACGACCGGAGCATGGCCGGCGGCGAGGAGCGGCGGCAGTGCCCGAAGTCCGACGAGGAGATCACCGGAAGAGCGGCGGAGGGTGGGGGTTAGTCGGTCTAGAAGGCTCACCGTGGCGTGGGGGTTCTGTTTGACGGAGTTGGGGGTCACGGGGATGGCCGGAAGACCGAAGTCGACGGTGAGCTCAAACGGCGTTAAGAGGTGACCGACGGCGGCGCCAGGAATCCGTCGTCGCCGGCGAGTTTCTGTGGCCGAAACCGTATCAAAACCAATCACAAGGACGAGAGGGAGGAGCCGGATGAAGGAATTGCAGAATGGTGGTACCGTGAGGAGGAATTTGAAGATCGTCGGTCGGGGCGGCGTCCTGTTGCCGGGGAGGATGATCGAGGCGTTCCGGGCGGAGGGAGCGACCGGAGGCGGACTTGGTGAACCAGGAGCTGTGCCGGAGTGAGGAAAACAGGTTAGGCAAGGTGAGAAGGCCGGTGGATGGCCGGAAGGGTGGACTCATCGTGAGCCTCTCTTCGGCGGCAATGGCGACGGCGGCAACCGAGCGAGAGGAACATCAATTGCTGTCGAGGAAACGAAATTGGACGCGGGGAAAGGAGTAGGGAGGCCTGGGCACTCCTTTAAGGTGTTGCGGGGAGAGATAGGAAGGGGAAACAGAGAGGAGCGGCGGGATTGGGCCGGCGGGGCGGTGGCGCGCTGCAGGGGCCTTGCCGCACGGGGAGGAGCAACGAGAGAGTGAGAGAGAGGAGGAGAAGGGAGGAGGAGATCGATTTGCAAGATCTTGTCGGAGGCTTGAATGCCTGGCGTCGGGAGGCGACCCCTGCCGGCGGGAGGGGCGCGCTGCCGCTCGGCGGATTGGCCGCGGTGGGCGGTCGCACTATAGCTCGTCAGCCTTTTGTCAAATTAAATTTTCGAATTACTTCAAGCCCCTCCTTGATTCAATTGAAAACCCTACCTCCCCAGCTGAGAAATTTTTGAAACTTTTTGAGCACGCTCAGGGATGTATTTGGAACACTTTTTGTTTAAGGTTCGAGTTCTGAATCGGCTTCAAAATTTCTCAAATGTTTGTGCCCATTTTAGTTTGTGTGAATTTTAAAAAGGTTTAAATCTTATCTAAAAATAAATTTCCAAAATTCCATTTTGAAGTGAACTTAATTGTTATGCAAAAATATAGCTAGGGTGTTGTGGAAATTTGATAGGTCACTCATTAGGGTTTATTTTCTCCCGAAGAAGAAGGTTTTCGACACTGTGGGTGGAAACTTTCAGAACCTGCTAGTCGAGTTCTGTCGTTTGTCACAATTGGCGTAGTGTTCCTTTGGAGTATTTTAACAATCATTTCTTTTACCACCAGTGTCGATTCTGCTCTTAAGTGTGAAATTTTTGTCGATTAGGGTTTTAAGTGTCGATTTAGGCCCTGGTGACACCTGGGGCGTCACACTTTTTGTTATTTAAACTTTTAAAAATAGAAATAAATATTAAACCCTAGAATAAAATTATGAAATTTTATGTAGTCACTTATGAGCACCAAAGCTAAAGTTTTGCTTTTGGGTTTAAGTTTTTGGAGGACTTTTATAATGTATTTTAGAAAATAATAATTTAACTAGGCAGATTGGAGTAATTTTAAAGGGTATGCAACTTTGTGGTTGTAAAATCCCATAAAATTCCAGAAGGTGTCTGCTGTCGTTCCGTACTTGTAGATAAAATTTTAGCCCTAGCACTGCTCTGGAATTTAAATTTAAATTCAAAAAAGCGTATTGTAATTATTTCTGAAAATCCCTGGTCGTTTCTAAAAAAGTGCTTTAAAAAAAATTAGTCCTTTTCATGAGGGTTCCAACAAATTTTAGTTTGGCATTTTTGGATTTTTCTTTGAATTGTTTGGCATTTTACAAGTCAGGACAGATTAATAGGAAGAATCAAAATTAGGGCAAAACAGGGGAGCGGATTCCGGCGAGCTCCGGTGGCCGTTTCCGGGCGGAAGAGTGGTCGTCGGTGCTCGACCCTTGGCCCTACACCTTCTACGCGACACGGCGAGTCTCGGCAACATGACGAAGGCCAAGTTCTACTACCGGAGAGGGGTTCTCACCGGGGAGGGCGACGGTGGCGGCGGCGAGGTGATGTTCCCGGCGATTGGAGCTCAATTCCGGAGAATGGAGAGCGCTGTGAGCTGCACGGGGGAGAGAGGAAGGGGTTAGGCAAAGAGAATAGGGTGGAGGAGGGCCGGAAGGTGGAGCTCATCGAGAGCCCTCCTCGGCAACAATGGCGCCAATGGTGAGCAGGGAGAAGAGAAGGGAAATTGGCGCCGGGCGGTGCAGAAAGGAGGAAGAGGGGGGAAGGAGAAGGAAGTGCGCGCAATTTAAAGGAGTTGGAGAGGGGGGGGGACAGCTCGGCATGGCCGGCATGGCAGCTCGGGCGGCGGCGTAATGGCAGTGGAGGAGGAACTGCGCCCGAGGGAGAAAGGAAGAGAGAGGGAGAGAGGAGGAGAGAGAGAGGGAGGAGGAGAGGGCGGGAAGAATTGAAGACGACGTGCACCCAAAAAGCCGTGCCGACCGGGGAGGTTGCCCTGCCGCTCACCGTTCGGTCGTGGCGGGCAGTAGGGCACTGTACGCTCCTGCTCTTTTTTAATTTTTTTTGCTATTATTAAAAAGTTGAATCCCTAATTCAATTGAAAGTCATGATTCTCGAGTTCCAAAATTTTTGAAAATTTTTTTGTAGGCTCAGTGATTTATTTGGAACATTTTTCATTTAGGGTTCAACTCCTGAATTGGCATTTAAAAGTTCCTGAATTTCCAAGATGATTCTTGTTTGTGTGAATTTTAAAGAGGTTTAAATCTTTTCTAAAATTTCTGAATAAATTCCTGAAATTCCATTTTGAAGTGAACTTAATTGTTATGCAAAAATATTGCTAGTGTTTTATAAGATTTTTGATGGGTTTCGAATTGGGGTGTGAATTCTTACCCGGTAAGAAATGATTTTTGTACCGGGGACTGAAAGCTTCCGTGTTGGTGAAAGTGTTCAAAAATTCACCAATTTTTGTTGTGTAGGTTCATGGAAGTGTTTTAAGCAACATTGCTCAATAGCTCAAGTGCTAGTTTGCTCAAAAGTGTGAAAAGTCCTTTTTAGGGTTTACGTTTTGTCGATGACTTTTTAAGTGACCCGGGGTGTCACAGAAGCATACATGGACAGCTGGTTGAACACGCGAGAGTACTCATGCACCGAGCGGTTTCCCTGTGTCAAGGCCATAAACTCCTTGTCCTTCCTCTACATCAGCCCCACAGGAATGTAATGAGCTCGGAACGCCTCATTGAACTGCGCCCACGGCACCTGGGTGTTTGGTTGAAAGGTGGCGCGGTAGTTCGCCTACCAAGCACCAGCGTGCCCCTGTACCATCTGGGCCGCAAAAAGTGTCTTCTGGTGCTCAGTACACCTGATCAGCCTAAATTTGGCCTCAATGGTGTGAAGCCAGTGGTCAGCTTCTAGTGGTTCCCTAGCATCCTAGAACCCCGGGGGATGGGTTGCCAGGAAGTCGGTGTAAGTGCTGTTTTGGGGCGGGTTGCGTGGACCTCCAGGACCGCGTTTCTGGTTACTATTCTCCACCAGAATCCTCATCATCCCCCCTGTTGCTGGAAGCCCTGCATCATGGCCGCCATAGCTTCTGCTAGGGTGGGTGCAGCTAGCGGGGGCGGTGGGCTATTGCCCCCTCCCCCTAGGAGCTCTCAGCATCGTTACTGCCCTGTGTACTCACCATGCTGAAATACAAATGAATGTTCCGTTAGTGCAATTCATCCAATCAGTACCCTTGACATATTAAAGTATTGCACAATGCGATGCACATGGTAAGCTCATAAAACCGGCTCCATTCATTCCCAAAATCATGACAGTACATCAATCCCAAAGACCATCGTAAACTGATCATGAGACAAAAAATCAAAATGGCGTTCTCCTCCCGTGCGACCCTCTCCCTGGTGATCTCTTGCTCCTCCCGTGCGATCCTCTCCCTGGTGATCTCTTGCTTTCCTGGTCATGGTGTACCTTGATCCCTCATGGGGGGTCTCTCCGATCTGGATCTCCAGCCTGGGCTGGTCTTCCAGGATTTGGTTCATTCCAGGTTTGGTTGTCCCGTGTCCCCCTTATCCTCATCATCCGGCTTTCTCTTGGTGGCTTCTTTCGGTCGTTCTGCTCTGAGGCTTAATGTGGAATCTGTTGGCTTGATATTACAATCATGCCTTGGTGGTGTGGCTGTGGATTATCGAGTCTCTTGGCTACGTGATTGGTGTTTCAAATTTGCCGTATCCTGCAAACATGTTGGTCTTATGGTTCATCATCTGAAAAAATTCAGCTGTGCTTTGTATGCAATTCATTTTAACCTCTGGAGCAATGGTGGCCCGGATTGGCGTCGGGAATTGCTTGCTTGGGAGGCCATGCAGGATAGTGAATGGCACACAGTGTCTCGTGCCAAAAAATCCTATTCGCAGGTGGTTCATCATGGTGCTTCTTCTTCCTCTGCCGCTCGTTCGGTATTTCGGAGGATCACTTATCCTGATGACTACTACTTGAAGAATTATGCATCTGCGGGCAATTCTGGTTCTGGTTTTCATTTGTCTTTGCCTGCACCAAAGGATCGCGACGTTAAGCCTGCTGCTCATGATGGTCATGGTGGCCGTGTTCTTCGGTCCAGCTTCAAAAGTTCAAATTTTGAAGAGCGTAATCCCAGGGGTGATCTAAATCAGGTGCGTTGTTTCCGTTGCTTAGCTCTGGGCCATAAGATTATGTCATGCACAAATGATTTCCGTTGCCGCACTTGCTATGGTTATGGTCATATCTCCCGTAATTGCCGGCGAGATTTTCTTCGGCTTAAGAAGTTTCGATATGTTGCCAAGTCCCGGCCCCAGCCCACTGCGCCGCAGCAACAGAAGGCTGAGATTTCTCCGGAAGGTGATTCTGTCTCCGACGTTTTGCCCCCTGCCGGTTCGCATTTACTTCGTCGCCAAGCCTCCGCCCCTTCGCATTCACTTCTTCACCGAGCTTCGTCGTCTCCGCCTTCGCTCCCTCCCCCACCTTCAACCCCAATGGCCAACTTCCCGATTGATCCCAGGCCTTTTGTGCCGCGCGGCTTTGAGCTCCAAGATGTGATGCGCGTGCCTGCTGAACGCGTTCGCTGCTTCCTCTCTCCACCGAAAGAGCGATTCTTTGAAAGCGTCGCCATCGCAAACTTTCTTCCCCATGTTGCGAAGCAGGACTTCCGTCACCTAGCCAGGGAGTTACATCGGGAGATGCAAGAGCAGTTTGGGATTGAGGAGCTTGAAGTGGAACCATGCCCGATCGGTGATGCTTATGTTGGTTTCCGCAATCCTGTTGAGCGTCTGCGATTCATCTCTGGTGAGCCTGTCATGGTTGGCAATTACAGTGTCACCTTCACGCGCCACGACGAAGGTATCAATGCAAGAGATCTTGATGTGGACAGAGAGGTCTGGTTAATGTTGCTTGCCTATCCTGGCGATCTCCGCTCGCCATCTGAGGTCTCCAAGGCTATCTCTGGATTTGCGGCATTGAAGTATATCTTTGAGCCTGACTTTCTTGGTCGCCTAGTGGTCCGTGTTATCTTGCATGATGAGCGACATATTCCGGCTGACCTCATTGTGGTTGTGGGCACTGGTCGTCAGATCAGAACCTGGACTGTGCCAATCTTTGTGCTACACCGACGTGATGTTGCTGCACTTGGAGATGAAGATCCTGTCCCTGTTGATGGTGTTATGCATCCGATGCTACCAGAGGCGCCTCGTTGGATGGGTCCGCGGGGTGCTCCACCACCAATTGATGAATCCCATGTCAGTCAAGCCACTGTGGATCAGCATCAAGGAGAACATGCACTGAGAGGGGGAGTTCAGGGTAACCGCGAGCCAAGAGCTGGAGTTCATGGAGGCCGAGCTTGGTTTCATCACACTATACCGCAAAGGCAGTCGGTGCCAGCCCAAGACCCTTCTGCACCCCAAATGCATCAGCTGCAAGGCATTGAGAGGATTGAGATGCCTCCTGTGGTGGCGCCGTCAGTTACTCCTCATGTGGTTGACGCTCCACTCATTCAAGACATTGCTGCTGCCCCTATTGCTTTGACTCTGCTTCCTGATCAGGTAGTGCACAAGGTGACTTTCTCTTGTGGCGGCCTTTCAATTCGTACTGGTTTTCATATCAATGCTATCAGTCAGTTTGTTATCAATATGGACACCCGCCTCCCACCGTATATTACTGATCTGCCTACTTTGATGCGCCTGATGAGAATTGTGGTTGATGATCCCTTGGTTCAGAGTGATGATGTAGCATCAGACAGTGAGGTCCAGGAAGTGATGACTGAAGCCTTTCCGGTGTCACCGCGAAGGAAGAGGCGCACCCGCAGAACTCACGTGCCACTTGATGTCTCGCTGCTTCGTCGTAGCAAGCGCCTCAACCCAGGGGAGTTTCGCGTCACACCTTCGGTGGCCCAGGACAGTGCCATGGTTACTGAACATCAAGTACAAGCTGCGGAGGAGATGATCATGAACCAGATGTATGTCGCTGCACCAATACAGGCTGATGACGCTGCACCAACGCCGTACCTGTCAGTGGAAATCATCCAGGCTATAGCTACTGGGTTTGTTCAGATGCAGGCTGGAGCTGTATCTGCTAAAGAGCTCCAAGCCGATGATGAAGATGTCAATAATGAATAGCTGGTTTATGTCGTCTGTAGTGCCCAAGCTCTGCAGTGGCTTGTGGAAGTTTCTTTTGTTATCTCTCTCTCCTCAGTTTGTGTTGAACCTTTGTTTGATTGCTGGTGCCTGTGGTTTCTTATCTTGGATGTTAGTTATGAATGATGCAATTCCTTATGTTTTCTACTGGTGTTTGTCTTTCCTGGCTTTTGTGAAGTCGGGTTCCAGTATTTCGGATATGTTTGGGTTTCCCTATGGCTACAAATCGTAAATGGAATTTCTTATGTTGGAATATCAGAGGAATAAACTCCCAAGAAAAATGGGATGCCCTGAGATGCAAGATTGGAGAGTCAGCCTGTTCTATATTCTGTTTACAAGAAACCAAGCGAGACTCTTTTGACATTTCGTATATTCACAAGTTTTGCCCGCGCTCCCTAAATAATTATGTTTTTTCTCCTTCAGTGGGCGCATCTGGTGGCCTTATAACAGTTTGGAATGGCTCTCTTTTCAGTGGGGATACTGTTTTGGTTAACTCTTACTCCATAACAATCAAATTCACTGATTCTTCCACAGGGCGTGCTTTTCACCTTACTAATATATATGGTCCTTGTACCCCACCAGAGAGGGCTTCTTTTGTTTCCTGGTTATATAATTTTGATTGCTCTTTAATTGAGGATTGGATTTGATGGGAGATTTCAATCTGATCAGATCTCAAGAAAACAGGAATGCACCAGGGGGACATCTTTCAGACATGTTAATGTTCAACGATCTAATTCATCACCTAGACTTGGTTGATATTGCCTTTCAAGGACGAGCTTACACATGGAGTAATATGCAAGCCAACCCATTATTACAGAAACTTGACTGGGTGTTTACATCGTCCTCGTGGACTTTAAATTACCCAGACACCACAGTGATTCCACTTTCAAGGCCTATGTCGGATCACATTCCCTTCCTTGTTCGGATTGGGTCATCGATGCCAAAAAGCAATGTTTTTCGTTTTGAGAGCTATTGGATTGAGTTTGCTGATTTGCTTTCTGTGGTTGAGCTACATTGGAATTCCACGGCATATACTAATAATGCAGCAACGACGCTCTCTGGCAAATCAAACAAGTCCGTGCTGGTCTGAAAAAGTGGAGCAAACAACTATCGCAATTAAACAAGAAAATCAACAACTGCAATTGGGTCATTGCTATGATGGATGGTTTGGAAAATCAGAGGCAACTCTCTCGGATTGAATCAAATTTCCGGAAAATCCTGAAAAAACACTTGTTTGCCCTCTTAACTATGAAAAGAATATACTGGAAACAGCGAGCAACTATCAGATGGGTTCGGTTTGGCGATGAAAATACTAAATTCTTTCAAGCAGTAGCTACCATTAAGCACAGAGCTAATAAAATTACTTCACTTACTCTGCATGACGGTTCTGTTGTATGCGACCATGATCTTAAAGCGCATGCTCTATGGGTTTCATTTCGGGAACGCCTCGGAGTCTCTGAATTCAGTGGTATCCTCTTTCCTCTATCGGACCTGTTACAACATCATAACCTTCCTGTCTTGGATGTGCCATTCACAGATGAGGAAATATCTTTGGCCCTAAAGGAAATGCCGGGGGATCATGCTCCAGGCCCGGATGGTTTCAATGGAGCATTTATGAAGAAATGTTGGCCTATCATTTCTGCAGATTTCAAAAGATTATGTAATGATTTTACTACTGGTCATTTGGATATCTCTAGCATCAATGGGTCCTTCATCACCCTCATACCAAAGAAAGATAATCCACAACTGATTAATGATTACCGGCCAATTTCCTTACTGAACTCAGGGCTGAAACTACTCACAAAACTGATTGCTTCTAGACTGCAAGCAGTCATTCTATCAGTGGTACATCCTAATCAATATGGCTTCATTAAAGGCAGGACTATACAGGATTGTTTAGCTTGGGCATATCAATTTCTGTTCTTTTGCCATAAGTCTAAAAAGGAAATAGTCATTCTGAAATTAGACTTTGAAAAAGCATTTGATAAGGTCGAACATCAAGCGATCTTGTCTATGTTTGAAGCAAAGGGTTTCAGTCCGACATGGATTGCATGGATCAGGCAAATACTCTCCTCTGGGTCTTCCTCAGTATTATTGAATGGTGTACCAGGCAAATCTTTTAAGTGCAAAAGGGGTGTGAGGCAGGGGGATCCCCTCTCACCACTTCTCTTTGTGATGGCTGCAGACCTCCTGCAAACTGTGGTTAATGAGGCTGCCAATCGGCATCTTATCCATCATCCTCTAGGTCCTGATTTTGGTGGTGACTACCCAATCGTACAGTATGCTGATGATACATTAATCATACTTCCTGGTGATGCAAGGCAACTTCTGGTACTCAAAGCGCTATTAAGGACGTTTGCTGATTCTACAGGGCTGCATGTTAATTTCAGTAAATCATTTCTGGTACCTATCAACATGGAACATGATCGTGCAGTTCATCTTGCTAATACAATGGGTTGTCAGGTTGGCAGGATGCCGTTCACATACTTGGGACTTCCACTTGGCACCACCAAACCAAGTGTAGCTGATTTTACACCAGTCCTGACTCGCATTGAAAAGAGACTTATGGGTCTTAATAAATTGTTATCCTACTCGGGGCGTCTGTTGATGGTCAATTCTGTCCTCTCAGCCTTACCAACGTTTTTTATGTGCACCTTGAAGCTCCCGGCATCCATAATTCAGCAAATTGACAAGTATCACAAACACTGTCTTTGGGATGGTGGTGACATCAATAGAAAAGGCTCTTGCCTGGTTGCCTGGACCAAAGCTTGTCGACCGAAGCAGCAAGGCGGATTAGGAATCATCAATCTCCGCGCACAGAACAAGGCACTCCTCCTGAAATTTTTGCACAAATTCTACAACCATGCAGACCTCCCATGGGTGCAATTAACGTGGCAGCTCTTATATAACAGATCGATGGTTCCACATGTTGGTAAGCCACAAGGCTCATTTTGGTGGAAGTCCATTATCCGATTAGCAGATCATTTTCTGATGCTTTCTTCTTGCTCGGTGAGGAATGGCAAATCAGTCTGCTTCTGGGAAAACACATGGGATGTGGGAACATTCAAGTGGCAATATCCGGAGCTCTACTCATTTGCACGAAACAAGCATATCTCAGTTCAGTAATTCTTCCAAGCTGACATACATGATTTATTCTGGTTGCCATTATCTATAACAGCTTCCACACAATTGGCATCTTTGCAACAGGAATTGCTGAACCTCCAGATTAATAATTCAGAGCATGACACCTGGACCTATCTTTGGGGAAATGATTCTTTTTCTTCACAAAAGGCCCATCAGAAGCTGATTGGTACGATCAATGCCTCTCCATGGTTTGCATGGACATGGAAGTCTTGTTGTCGTAGTAGGCAGAAATTCTTTTTTTGGCTTTTGCTCCGCGACAGGTTAAATACAAGAGCCTTGCTGCGTCGCAAAAAGATGATATTGCCAACCTATTTTTGTGTCCTCTGCACTCAGCAATGTGAAGAAACAGAATTGCATCTCTTTTTTGGTTGCCCTTTCAGTGCTTATTGCTGGCATTTGCTTGGTCTCCACTGGAATCTCAATGTACCTCCGGATGTCATGCTGGCCTTGGGACGTTGCTCCTCTCAATCCAGGATATTTAGAGAAATTCTAATCATTGGTTGTTGGGCTCTATGGAAACAACGCAATGGGATCATCTTTGATAACCTGCATGCTTCGGTACAAGGATGGCAGATGACGTTTAAGAGAGAGCTTGAGCTGGTAGCTCTGAGATCCAAGCCAGTAATAAAAGATAAGATAGATTCTTTTTTATGTAATTTCCTTTAACCTTCTCTGTTAGGGTCTTTTGTTGGGCTTACGGCCTTGTAAAATGTAAATATTCTTTTTCATTATTATTAAAAAAAAAATCAGGTAGGGAGCTTCCCTACTGACTTCGGTCAAAAAAAAAAATCCCAAAGACCATCCACACTGTCAAATATTCTCAGTATTACATTCGTGATGCAACATACTGCTGCTACAAAATCCTTGCTAGGATAGTACAACCCTGACATGAACAATGACCGAACAACACGCCTCTGTACACATACTAGACCGTGCTAGCTGGATAAGTTGCGAAGTCTCAAACTTAGAAGCCTGGACTACTATCTTCGTTCTACTTGTCCTCCGGCTCCGATCCTGATACGTCGGGTCTGACACCTCTGACTCGGGAGCACCATCATCTGCTGGGAGTGGGGGCTGCTGCTGAGCCTCTAAAAGTCCCACGACCTAGTGCTGCAGGTGGTGGTTCTCATGAATGAGATCCTGGACCGCTGTAGAGTCTCATCCCACGTAAACTCCATGGCGTTACAATCGGCATTCTTTGCCTGTACCTGGGCGAGCTAAGTCTCAGCAAGCTGCTCTAGCTCGGTTATGCGCTGTGCCCGCGCGTCACAACGAGCGCGTAGCCCATTATTCTTGCTCTCCAGGTCATGAATCTTCTCCTGAGCAAAGGCTAGCTTCTTGTGCGCACATCCCAAGGCCCAGCGATCATAGCTGGCTGTGGCTACCATGTCTTCATACAAGTTAAGCATAGCCAAGCTTTGCAGCATCAGTGGAGTCACAAAGTCTCTTTGCCCTTTTAGCGTCTCATCCGTGGCTGCATTGACGTTTCGGCGCCTGGTGCTATCTATCTAGTGCTGAATCGGGAACAGCACCGCTGGCTGGTTTGCCAAATCCTCCGTGTACTTCTCATAGAGCTCTAGTAGGGCCCTGAGGGCAGCGACCTTGATGGCTTTGGCCTTGTCGGACCCAATACGAGTAGTGGTCCCGGTCTCCCATTCTGCCCGGTAACGGTGAGCGGGGATCGTGACAGAGGCAGAGCAGCGATGCTGACCATGCTGCGTGTACTCCCAGATGTGTAACCAAGGAGCCTCAGTGCAGCCCAGAGAGTGCAGCGTCTGGCAGAGCAACTCAGAAAAACCCGTACGCCCTGACTCTTGGGTCATCCGTGTGGGCGTGGAGTTCTCAACCCCATACTCCTCCAAACCCTGCTCATCCGCACTGCTCGACATCTGCAGTCACAGAGATGGAAAAATATTTTATCAATAGAAGTCACATGTTGACTCTTAGTTCAAATCATGCATAAGGCTTCCGATGAGTAAAATATTAGCACCTCTGAGTAAAATAGTAATCTATCATCCACAACTACCGGTATAAGCGTCAGTCATTCCCTTTTAAATCATCACCCCCTTCTAGAAGATTGGTTGTTACTATTTTAGTTACTTTTATTTTCCTTATTAATATGCAATGCATTCCTGCATGGCCTATGCGTCCTCACCAATCATGAATAAAGTACGAAAGTCGGTGGCAAATCATTCTCTCAAATTAGTCGGATCTACTCTTTCTTTACGAATCGTGGTTTAGCATTACCTGCAGAAAATTTCACATCACAGGTAGTATAATATTCATCAAAGTAAAGACATCAACCCATATCATTGCCATATGGGTCGCCCCGAGTAGGTTACGTATGGGGACCATGTGTCCGACCTTCACAACGCGGCGACAGACTGCACTTCACCTCAGGCAGCAAAGGGATGAAATGGTTCCGCAAGACCTAAGTCATGAAGGACAGTCCCATCTCTTGTGCGCCAAAGGCATAGGAGGCCACTGTTGCAAGAGTTTGGTCTCACAACGGGCCCGTAACCAACACCTCGTACGGTAGAGGTCCGCTTTTCTATACTAGGTCAGAAAATTCTAAGCTGGTTTTTAGTTAGCTCCTATACTAGGTCAGCTTTGCCACCTAATACTACTTACTTCCTACTAGGGCGCGTACCTCACTCGCACGTTATTTTTAAAATATGCTTACAAAAGTTCGTACCAATCCTACAATGGCTCTGATACCGCTGTGACGGACCACCCCGAAACCAGGGTCGGCCTGTCTCTCCGAGAACCATTCTGGGAAGCAAGCATACACATGGTATAACACAGGCAGATAAATAGAATAATTTATAGGATGAGAGGAATTAATATGACGCGGACCCGCCCTAGAAAACTCAGTCCGGGACAGATCCCGCATCTCGCTAGGATCCTGTTCGACAATGCTCGGCGAAGCGAGCATACACATGGTACAACACAGGCAGGATAAACAGCAATCTTTTACAGGATAAGCGAATTTATTACATCGTGGTTTCATAAATTAAAATTTTGTCTTCCATCATCAGAGTACGAGTAGAGTTTTGAAAACATGGAAAATATAGCGGAAGACTGAAAATGGGGTACAGACTCCGACTCTCATAATTAAACAAAAGCATGGGCCTTGCCCAGTGGCACCATACTACTAGCCACACAACATTTACTACGGCGACTCGCAACGCTCCCACTGGAGGTTCCCGAACTCTAGAAGCAGCTCTTCCCACTGGCTATCATCGACTGAGCATACGCGTCGGTGCCTAAAAACTACGTATTCGCAAAGCGTGAGTTTCTAAGAAGCTCAACAAGACTGACCCGTCAAATTGGCTAACTACAGCCGGCACCTAGACATGCTGGCTGATTCAGGGTAGGTTTCTTTGCCAAAGGACTCGCATTACCTGAACTAGTCTTGGTCAAGTTTTAGCTCAGGTTAAGTGATTAGAAACATAATTTTAGTTTGCACCAATTCAACCAATTATAAATAGAACAATAGATATAATCATCATATCTCAGTCACCTACAGAGATAACCTAACATACGACACGTGTGCGTCCTAGACCACACGTGGCAACCGTTCACACCAGATCCTGCAAAGTCAACTCCCTCCTACGCCTGCCTTAGCAGCGCTGCATCCCATTAGAACACAAGTCCCGGACGGTCTCTGTGGAGTTCCCACACTACCCACCCCAGATCGCCTCCAAATCAGACACCGTAGGGCAGGGTTCGACTTTGCAATCACTAGGCTACATAGATTTATTAGGCCCCATTATACCCATCATATGATTAGTACATTCAATGCTCGATCAGACTCAGACCACACGGATCAGATAAGACTATGATCACCCTGGACCCAGTCCAGTTGCCGACCTACTTTGTACCCTGTCTGACGATGGCGCACAGCGTTCGTCCTCACCGGCGATTCTCTGTGGTCGAGACCTTGTTAAATAGGTGCGCAAAGAGGAGAAGAACTAGCTGGCGAAAGGAATTGAATCGAGAGAGTACCGTGATGACGAATTCGAAGATTGATGACCGGCGGTGGTGCTCTCGATCGGAGGAGGAAGAACAGGCGTTCTCGATGGAGGAGGGAACCGGAGGGGGTCTTGGTGGTCGGGGAGAGAAAGGAGGGCGAGGCGAGTTTAGCCGGCACGGTGGCGGAGCGCGAGAAGCCCCGAGCAGTGTTCTCGGCGTGAGGACGATCGTCGACGGCAGTGGCAGCTCGGTGACTCGGGCGCAGGAGGAGGAAGAAAGAAGCGGCGCGTGCGTTGCGGAAAGAAGAAGGGAGTGGGAAAAATGGAAGGGGGTCGTGTGCGACTTTAATGTTCTACGGGGAGGGAGAGAGAGAGAGGGTGGCAGCACGTCGCCGGTGGGTGGCGTGTGCGCGGGGCGAGGCAAAAGCACGACCAGTGAGAGAGAGAGGGAGGAAGGGAGAGAGATGGGAGGAAGAGATTCGGCGCATGATTTTCGTTGATGTAGTGATGGCACGGCGCCAAAAGGTGCGCCGGCTGGCGCTCGACTCGGCTGCCACCCGCTGCGGCGCGCCGGTTGGCCGTCGCAGCGGCGGCGGATTTCTTTTGATTTTTTTTGTAATTTATTTAAAATCCTGATATAAATTCAAATCAAGTTCATATTTTCCAAGCTCAGAAAATTTTGAAAATTTTTGTGCGTGCTCACTGATTTATTTGGAACAAATTTTATTTCAGGATGATGTCCTGATTCTGTTCCTAACAATTTGCGAATTTCAAATTAAATTCAAGTTTGTTTGAATTTTTAAGGGGTTTAAATCTTTCCTAGAAATTCTGATAAAATCTCCAAAATTCTATTTAAAGTGAACTTAATTGCCATGTAAAAATATTTCTAGGGTTACATAGGATTCTAGATGGATTTTGAAAGTAGTGCTTGAATTCTTTCCTGTTAAGAAAGTATTTTTGCACTGTGAGTTAAAACTCCTGATTCAATAAAATTGCTCAGCTATTCACGAAAATTTTTATGGAGGTTCATGGAAGTGTTTTAAACAATATTGCTTATTAGCTTAAGAGTTAATTTTGCTTCCAAGTACATGATTTCATCCTTAGGGTTTCAACTTGTTGATGATTTCATTAAGTGATACCTGGGGTCTCACAGCCCTCCCCTCTAAAAGAAATCGCGTCCTGAGATTTAAGGAGATGGTTAGGGTAGGCATGGGTACCTAGGGGACTAGGAGTAGCTCGGCGTAGTGTTCTCGAAGGAATTCTGCGGACTCCCACGTGGCTTTATCTTCTGAGTGGTTACTCCATAGGACCTTGTAGAACTTGAGCCTTTGCTTCCTGGTAACCCGTTCCTTCTCATCCGGTATCTCAATCGGACATTCTGGGTATGTTTGGTCTGGTTGCAACTCTTCCACCTCTAGAATTACTTGATCTACGGGTGCCTTTAAATACTTCTTTAGTTGGGAGACATGATAGACATTGTGTACCCCCGATAACCCTTCTGGTAGTTCCACCCGGTATGCCACTGGTCCGCACTTAGCTGTGATAAGATGTTGATAGAACTGGAGTGCCCGATCTTTCGGTGAGTGGAGATAAATTCGATCTGGTGGAAGTAGACCCTCACGATCCGACTACGACGAGCAAGCCCGAAGCGCCAATGCAATCGCTGAACCAACTTCCGATGGTTACCGACCTCGCGGGTGCAAGATCAGCCTGATCACGAAGATCGTTTCCTGCACGCAATCGAAGAACGAGCAAGAAAAAGAGGCAAGCAATCTGATGTATTACTCGAAGGTGGAGTCCTGAATACACGTGGCAGCGCTATAATGCGTGCGACGGCTGTAGCTAAAGCTATCAATTAAACAAAACTCAGAGAACAAAAGGGGCGCAGCCCTTGACTAAGTAAGGTGGGGGGGGGGGAGGCGCAGCTCCCTGGTGGAGGCAAACCCTAGGGCGTCCACGTGTAGGCCTTTAGTTGGGCCGACTATTCTCCAGGCCCGTCGTTCCTTAATAGCGTCACAAAGTTGAGCTCTCTTGCCCGGGCCCGAGTGAGAGGCCCCTTATATGGAGTCGCTGCTGGGATTGAAATAGAGTCCAATGCTCTCACGGCTGGAGTTGCATCCGACTCGGTCGCAGCTTGAGGTAGAGGCGCGGCTTGATTTGGTGTAGGCGCAGGTGGAGTTGAACCCGTGTTGGAGTCGATGTCCTCATCATCCTCCCCTTCTTGAACTGAAGTCGTCCTCGACGGCAGCTCCTCATCCTCGCCCGCATACGGTTTCAAATCTGCAACATTAAAACTAGTGGAAACACCAAACTCCGCAGGCAGGTCAAGAACATAAGCATTATCATTGATCTTGGTTAGCACTTTAAAAGGACCAGCAGCACGAGGCATCAATTTAGAGCGGCGCAAAGCAGGAAACCTATCCTTACGCAAGTGCAACCAAACCAAATCACCAGGCTCAAAAGTAACATGCTTGCGCCCTTTACTACCAGCAATTTGATATCTAGCAGTAGCAGCAGCAATGTTTTGTTGTGTCACGTCATGCAAATGTTTCATGTGATCAATATGAGCAAGCGCATCAACATGGGGATCATCCTCAGTATCCAGTGAAAACAAGTCAATAGGCGCCCGAGGAACATACCCATAAACAACCTCAAAAGGACACATCTTAGTGGAAGCATGTGTAGCACGGTTATAAGCAAATTCAACATGAGGTAAACAATCTTCCCAAAGCCTCAAATTTTTATCCAAAACAGCCCTAAGCATGGTAGACAAAGTGCGATTCACGACCTCAGTTTGCCCATCAGTTTGAGGATGACAAGTGGTGCTAAAAAGTAACTTAGTGCCTAGTTTATTCCAAAGACAACGCCAAAAATGACTAAGAAACTTAGCATCACGATCAGAGACAATTGTTTTAGGAATTCCATGCAAGCGAACAATCTCTCTAAAGAACAAATCAGCAATCATGGTTGCATCATCAGTTTTATGACAAGGTATAAAATGAGCCATTTTAGAGAACCTATCAACAACGACAAAGATGCTGTCCCTCCCCTTCTTAGTGCGAGGCAATCCCAAAACAAAATCCATCGAAATATCATGCCAAGGAGCAGAAGGAACAGGGAGAGGCAGATACAAACCATGGTTACCTAAACGAGACTTAGCTTTTTGGCACGTAGGACAGCGAGCAACGAAGCGCTCGACGTCACGACGCATCCGAGGCCAGTAGAAGTGGTCAGCCAGCAATTCTTGTGTTTTGAAAACACCGAAGTGACCCATGAGACCCCCTCCATGAGCTTCCTGCAACAATAACAAACGAACCGAACCAGCTGGAATGCACAGCTTGTTAGCACGAAACAGGAACCCATCCTGTATATGAAACTTGCCCCATGGCTTGCCATCCTTACAATGTGAAATAATATCATGAAAATCAGCATCATCCACATATTGATCTTTCAATGTTTGCAAACCAAAGATTTTAAAATCTAATTGGGACAGCATGGTATAGCGACGAGACAAAGCATCAGCAATGACATTTTCCTTCCCGTTCTTGTGTTTAATGATGTAGGGAAAGGACTCAATAAATTCTACCCATTTAGCATGTCTACGGTTCAGATTAGTTTGGGTACGAATGTGTTTCAAAGCCTCATGATCAGAATGAATAATAAATTCGCGAGGCCACAAGTAATGCTGCCATGTTTGCAAAGTGCGCACTAAAGCATATAACTCCTTATCATAAGTTGAATAGTTCAGGGCAGCACCGCTCAATTTCTCACTAAAGTAAGCAACAGGTTTACGATCTTGAAGTAAAACAGCACCTAAACCTATGCCACTAGCATCACATTCTAATTCAAACACTTTATTGAAATCAGGCAATTGTAAAAGAGGAGCATGAGTTAACCTGTCCTTCAAAGTGTTGAATGCATCTTCCTGTGGTGCATCCCAAGCAAAGGAAACACCTTTCTTTGTGAGCTCATGCAACGGGGCAGCAATGGAGCTGAAATCACGCACAAACCTTCGGTAGAACCCGGCGAGGCCAAGGAAACTCCGAACCTGCGTGACCGTCGTCGGTGTAGGCCAGCCCTGAATGGCATCCACCTTGCTGCTATCCACCTCAATTCCCTGTGGAGTAACAACATAGCCAAGAAAAGAGACACGTTGCGTGCAAAAGGTGCATTTTTCCAAGTTACCGAACAAGCGAGCAGCACGCAAAGCATCAAAAACAGCACGCATATGTTCTAAATGCTCATCCATAGACTTGCTGTAAATAAGAATATCATCAAAGTAAACAACAACAAACAGTCCTATGAATGGCCTAAGAACTTCATTCATTAAGCGCATGAAAGTGCTGGGAGCATTAGACAAACCAAACGGCATAACCAACCATTCATATAAGCCAAATTTGGTTTTAAAAGCAGTTTTCCATTCATCTCCCAGTTTCATCCTAATCTGATGGTACCCACTTCGCAAATCAACTTTAGAAAATATACTGGCACCACTAAGCTCATCAAGCATGTCATCAAGGCGTGGTATAGGATATCGATAACGAATGGTGATGTTATTAATTGCACGACAATCTACACACATACGCCAGGAGCCATCTTTCTTAGGGACAAGCAAAACAGGAACCGAGCAAGGACTGAGAGACTCACGAATGTAACCCTTATCAAGCAGCGCTTGCACCTGGCGCTGGATCTCCTTCGTCTCATCTGGATTAGTGCGGTACGGGGCGCGGTTTGGAAGCTGCGCGCCGGGGATGAGATCAATCTGATGTTCAATGCCACGGATAGGAGGAAGACCCGGTGGCAAATCCTTGGGAAAGACATCGGCATAGTCCTGCAAAAGGTTAGCAACAGCAGGAGGAATATCCGAGGATGGTGCCTCATGAAGTGAAACAAGCATGCGGGAGCAAACAAGTGCATAGCAAGGCAGGTTATCATCATGTAGCTCAGCAAAATCAGCACGTGTAGCAAGTAAAACAGGGGTATGCAACTTGATTTCAGAGTTAGCAGGAGCAAGTGGAGGTGATGTGTGAGACTTTGCTGTCTTAGCCGCCCTAGCCATGTCATCTTTTAGAATTTGTTCCGGGGTCATGGGATGAATAATTATTTTTTTCCCTTAAACATGAGTGAATAATGATTCGAACGACCATGATGCACACAATCAGTATCATATTGCCAAGGGCGACCAAGTAACAACGAACATGCTTCCATAGGGACAACATCACAATCAACATAATCAGAATAAGCGCCCAAAGAAAACAGGACACGTACCGAGCGTGTTACCTTAATTTTGCCGCCATCATTAAGCCACTGAATGTGATATGGATGTGGGTGATGTCGGGTGGGCAATGATAATTGCTCCACCAAGGCTGCACTGGCCAAATTGTTGCAGCTGCCACCGTCTATGATGATTCGAATCGCCCGTTCTTGTACAACGCCCTTGGTATGGAAGATGGTGTGTCGCTGATTTTGCTCGTGCTGGGAAACCTGTGTACTGAGAACACGCTGCACAACAAGACTCTCATACCTATCGGCGGCGCTGGAATCAACGTGAACCTCCGTATGATCTGCATGGTCAGTGGAAAGCATAGCATGTCTAGTCTCCTCAGTATCACTAGCGGAAGAGTACTCACCATTGTCACGGATCAGCAAGGTACGCTTGTTGGGGCAGTCCCGAATCACATGACCGTAACCTTTGCAACGATGGCACTGAATGTCCCGAGTGCGCCCTGTGGAAGGAGAGGCACCGTGGGCCGGAGGTGCTGTCGGCTTGGCCGGCTGCTCGCGTGGTGATGCGCTTGAAGTGGACGGCGCACGCTCGCGCGGCGTGGAGGACGACGTGGAGGACGTCGGGCGGGGGGCTGGGGTGGAAGCTTGGCCGCGTCCTGCAAAAGAGTTAGCGCGTGTCGACAATCGCCGTCCCTGCACTTCACGTTCAGCTTTGCAAGCAAATTCAAACAAAGTGGTCATATCATCATATTCCTTGTAATCAAGGATGTCCTGAATTTCACGATTCAAACCACCCCTAAAACGTGCCATAGCAGCGTCCTCCTGCTCAACTAAACCACAACGAATCATGCCCTTTTGTAACGCTTGGTAATATTCCTCAACAGTTTGGGAACCTTGCTGAAATCGTTGCATTTGGTTGAGCAAGTCACGGGCATAATAAGAAGGAACAAATCTGTGACGCATGGCAGTTTTTAGTTCATCCCAAGTGGTGGGAGTGTTATCAGGAAACTTTTTTTTATATTCACGCCACCAAATTAAAGCAAAATCAGTAAATTCACTAATAGCAGCCTTAACTTGTAGATGAGCAGGAATATCATGGCATGAAAATTTCTGTTCGACCTCTAATTCCCAATCAAGATAAGCAGCAGGATCATATTTGCCATTAAAGGATGGAATGCGAAATTTGATCTTAGCAAAGGAATCAGGAGGTGGGACACGTACCCTGCGTGCACGATCGCGGCGACCACCATCGTCCAGTTCCGTATCACCGTCATAGTCGCGCGCCTGCTGCAACTCCGTTAGCTGCGTGGTCAAGGTCTCAAGACGAGTCATGATCGTCTCGAGTGTGGCGTGGGCGGCCGTTTGAGCGAGGTCGATCTGGTCGAAACGCTCGGTCGATGAAGCAACCGTGGAATCCAGCCGTTCATGCAGCGTCTTGATGTCGCCGGCAAGGCCTTCGACGTGCGCGTGCACGTCCTGCAGTGTAGTGTCCGTCTTGGCGTCATCTCCTGCCATTGTTAGTGCAAACACGAAACAGCAACGGAGAGGACACTACGATAGCAGGTGTATGGTGGGGGGAAATCGCTCAAAACAACGCTCTTATCAAGTTCTTACCCGTTCTTACCAAGCACACAGTGGCGATCCGCAACCAACGGGTAGTACCTGTGAAAGATTGGAGGAGCGATTGCCAGGCGGAACAAGACCTGCTCGTAGTAGAAATATGTGTAGTTCTGGGTAGGCTGCACTCAAGACAAGGGTTAGCACGATCAAACAATAATTGCAAAGTTGAATAAGAGTGCTAAACACGTATGAACGCTGCTGGAAACAAGTGCGAGAGGGAGGTAGGGTTGTAGGGAAGACAGGGGTAAAAGGGTAAATATGCTGTTGGAAACGAGTGCAAGCTAGGTGAAAAAAAACAACCCGCGGCGTAGTGCCCAAACGGATTATATGAACAAGGGAAAGTAAACGAAACAAGTCACCACATGCAAATTTTTTTTTTTTTTTTGTTGGAGATTTCAGGGGTAAACAAGTCACCACATGCAAGTCTCTCTCTCTCTCTCTCGAGTAAGGCCGAAACTAATCAATGTACGAAACTGCAGTGACCCAAGATTCACGAGTCCAACGAGGACACACGGCGAAACAGATCGGTTGGCAAACTTCTGCTATTCGGTTTTCTTTTTCTTTTCTTTTTTTTTCTTTTCTTTTTCTTCTTTTTTTTTCACACACTCTTTCTGTTTTTTTTTTTGATTGCACACGTGGCCTTTTATATTTTGTTTTTCCTTTTTTTTTTTGACCGGAAAGAAAACACGGCAGGAGTCCGGACCGAACGGACACAGCAGGGCCGAAACCGACCTGAACTCAGCGGCGTACACGGCGCGTCCGAGCAGGATTCTGTGCACGGCGCGGCCGGCAGAGATGCAGCCGAGGCGTGACCAAGGCAGGCGTGATCGCCTGGGACTCTTGCGGAGCGCGGCGTGACCTGGTAGGAGGCGCGCACAGCAAACACACCGCGGCGGACACGACCTGGACTCTTACGCGCGCGGCAGCACACAGCAGATGGAAACAATCTGGACTCACGCGCACCGCACGGGAACGAGCTGGATTCTCGCGCGCGGCAGCAGATTGCGTAGTACACGACAGGGGGGTTGGTGGGGATGTAGGGTTTGTGGTGGCTATAACAGATGAGAAAAATCAAAACACAAGTAACCAGCAACAACGAACGCACAAGCACACAAATTCAACAATGCAAATTACTGATCGAAAGTGCGAGGCGCAAGGGGTGCTGGGATAAAAGATCTAACCTGAAAATTTTTGGTTGTTTGTGGACTAGGATGAACGAAAAATACACGATAAACTCACCGAGAAACACTGGAATCTGATACCACTTGATAGAACTGGAGTGCCCGATCTTTCGGTGAGTGGAGATAAATTCGATCTGGTGGAAGTAGACCCTCACGATCCGACTACGACGAGCAAGCCCGAAGCGCCAATGCAATCGCTGAACCAACTTCCGATGGTTACCGACCTCGCGGGTGCAAGATCAGCCTGATCACGAAGATCGTTTCCTGCACGCAATCGAAGAACGAGCAAGAAAAAGAGGCAAGCAATCTGATGTATTACTCGAAGGTGGAGTCCTGAATACACGTGGCAGCGCTATAATGCGTGCGACGGCTGTAGCTAAAGCTATCAATTAAACAAAACTCAGAGAACAAAAGGGGCGCAGCCCTTGACTAAGTAAGGTGGGGGGGGGGGGGGAGGCGCAGCTCCCTGGTGGAGGCAAACCCTAGGGCGTCCACGTGTAGGCCTTTAGTTGGGCCGACTATTCTCCAGGCCCGTCGTTCCTTAATAGCGTCACAAAGTTGAGCTCTCTTGCCCGGGCCCGAGTGAGAGGCCCCTTATATGGAGTCGCTGCTGGGATTGAAATAGAGTCCAATGCTCTCACGGCTGGAGTTGCATCCGACTCGGTCGCAGCTTGAGGTAGAGGCGCGGCTTGATTTGGTGTAGGCGCAGGTGGAGTTGAACCCGTGTTGGAGTCGATGTCCTCATCAGATGTGGACCGATGTATCGTGGTGCTAACTTGCCTCTGACTCCGAACCGCGGAAGTCCATTTGTGGGCGAGACCCTTAAGTAGACGTAGTCGCCTAACTCGAAGCTTAATGGTCTACGCCTTCTATCCGCGTAGCTCTTCTGTCTGGACTTGCGGTCTTCAGATTGGCTTGAATGACCCGTACTTTTTCCTCGGCTTGCTGCACTAGATCAGGTCCAAGTATGATTCTTTCGCCTGCTTCCGACCAGTTGAGCGGTGTTTTGCAACTTCAACCATACAGTGCCTCAGAAGGCAACATTTGGATACTCTGTTAGTAACTGTTGTTTGTACGAGAATTCCGCCAATGATAAATAACTATCCCAATTTTTTCCATGCTCCAAAACACAAGCTCAGAGCATATCTTCAAGTATTTGGTTTACCCTTTTAGTTTGGCCATCTATCTGTGGGTGGTAGGCAGAGCTATGGATTAATCTAGTTCCTAGCGATTGGTGGAGCTGTTTCCAAAATCGACCTATGAACTGGGTACGTCGGTCGGAGATTATGGTCTTGGGCACTCCGTGCAGACATACTATTCGGTCAATGTAGAGCTGGGCATACTTCTTCGTACTGTTTCTGGTAGACACAGGAATGAAATGGGCAGTCTTGGTCAACCGATCTACTATGACCCAAATAGAATCCAATCTCTGAGCAGTCATGGGTAACCCTACAATGAAGTCCATGGTGATATCTTCCCATTTCTAGGACGGCACACTTAAATGTTGCAACAATCCTGCACCTTTCAGATGATCTGACTTCACTCTCCGGTAGGTGTCACACTCTGCTATGTACCGAGCGATCTCTCTCTTCATCCTTGTCCACCAAAACTTCTTCCTTATGTCCTGGTATATCTTGTTGCTGCCAGGATGAATGGAGTATTTGGACAAGTGAGCTTCATACATGATCTTTCTTTAGAGCTCGTGATCTTTTGGCACTACCAATCTGTTCTTGAACCACAAAACTCCGTCTTCATCTTCCCGAAAGTACTGCATCTTCTTTTCTTTTAGCCCTAGTCTGATCTTTTTCATGCCCTTGTCAAGATGCTGGGTTTTGGCTACCTCGTCTCTAAGTGTTGGCGCTAAAACTAGGTTGTATAGGGATCCGTGAGGTAGAATTCTCAAAGTCGGTTCTGGTTCTTTCATTGTGATCTAGGTAATGGCAGTGAGCGTTCCTACTCAATGCATCTGCAGCTACATTGGCTTTGCCTAGATGGTAGTGAATCTCTAGTTCGTAATCCTTGATTAACTCCAGTCATCTTCGTTGCCTCATGTTCAACTCGTTCTGAGTGAAGATGTACTTTAAGCTCTCGTGATCGGTGTAGAGATTCACTAGATTTCCCAGTAAATAATGCCTCCACACCTTTAGAGCTAACACCACAGCTGCCAACTCGAAGTCGTGTGTGGGGTAATTTAGCTCATGCTTACGGAGTTGCCTTGAAGCATAAGCAATCACCCGTCCTTCTTGCATCAACACGCAACCAAGCTACAATACCTGACGCATCATAATACACGTCAAAGGGCTTGTTCAAGTCCGGTTGGGCGAGTATCGGTGCTGTGGTTAAGTGTTTCTTCAAAGTTTGAAAAGCCTCGTGACACTTCTCCATCCATTTGAACTTCTGATCCTTCTTGAGCAGCTCTGTGATAGGTTTGGCAATCTTGGAGAAGCTGCGGATGAAGCAACAATAATATCCCGCTAATCTCAAGAAGCTACGCACTTTGTGGACTGACGTGGGTGCTTTCCAATCAACGACATCTTGCACTTTCCTCGGATCCACAGAAATGCCTTCAACGGACACCACGTGACCCAAGAATTGGACACGCTCAATCCAAAATTCATATTTGATGGTCTCTGAGTCTCTGTAGGACTACCCGGAGATGTTCTACATGTTCATCGGCAGTTTTGGAGTACACTAGGATGTCATCAATGAACACCACTACAAATTTATCCAGCTCCGGCATGAAAACTGAGTTCATAAGGTACATGAAGTATGCTGGTGCATTAGTGAGTCCAAATGACATCACCAATCACTCATATAGCCCATATCTGGTGGAGAAGGCCGCCTTTTGAACGTCGATGGGACGAATCTTGATCTGATGATAGCCAGATCTAAGACCGACTTTAGAAAAGACCTTTGCTCCATCTAGCTGATCAAACAGAGTATCTATGCGTGGTAGTGGATACTTATTCTTGATGGTGACCGCGTTCAAGGGGCGGTAATCCACGCATAGTGTCAAGGATTGATCCTTTTTCTTTACAAATAGAGCCGGACAACCCCAAGCCGAGGAACCGGGCCATATAAAACCCTTGTCCAGCAATTCTTTCAACTATATCTTCAACTCATCTAGTTATTTTGGTGTCATCTTGTATGGTCTCCGAAAAATTGGGGCTGTGCTTGGCTGTAGGTTAATTTGGAATTCCACATCCCTGTCCGGGGGTAAGCCAGGTAGATCCTCTGGAAACACATCTGGGAATTCTCTTACTACTGGTATCGCGTCCAGACTTTTCCCGACAACATGGTAGATTTGCTTGGGGGTACATCTAGGGTGATCTAAGTTTAAGGAAACAGGTCTGTAGAGTGGTGAGGTTAGGCAGACAACACGGTTAGCTATATCGAGGAGGACATTTTGGTGTTTCATCCATTTCATACCAATGATAATATCGATGCCCTGCCCATCTAGGATTATGAATGAGGTAGGGTAGGTGTAACCTTCTAGATTTAGTGGTGTCTCCCTTAAGCCATATTGTGACAAAATATTTCCCCCAGGCGATTTTATGACAAAGGATGGTTCTAGAAGGATGGTGACTAAGTTTTTACCCTTAACAAAGTTTTTACTGATGAAGTTATGAGAGGCACCAGAATCAAATAGAACAAATGTTGAATGACCAGAGAGCGAGAACGTACCCGCCAGCACAGGCTCTCCTTCAGCTATCTCCTCGGACCTGGTGTAGTTTACTCGACATGTTTTGGGGTTCTTTTGACCTCTCTGTGGGGCCTGTCCCTGGTTGGCCTACCTGTTGCCTCCAGACGGGCGCCCTGCTGAGGTGGGCGGACACCCTGGTTCCTCTGTTGTGGGGGTGGTGGTGCACGATAGCCACCCTACTGCTGATGCTGTGGGGACCTGTAGGGTTGCTGCAGAGGGTGGAAGGATTGCCCCTACAGCGGTGCAGCCCTGTACTTCCTACCATCTGGTGCGGTGTACACCAAATGGTATTTCGGTGGTGGTGCATTTGACGGACCACCGCTGACCCGCTTCTTCTCACGTTGCTCCTTTTCCAAGTATTCCTTAGCAATGAGGGCATTGCTCACAAATTCATTGAATGAGCCCCCTTGATTCAGGACTAGGCGGCCCTGGAGTGGAATGTTGAACCCCTCCATGAAGCGATGTTTCCGCTTCGCATCCGTGTCAACTTGCTCTAGAGCATAGAGAGCTTGCTGATTGAACACCCCCAGAGTATTCGTGTACAGATCGATTGCCCTGAGTTAAGGCAATGAACTCCTTGGCCTTCCTTTGCATCAGTCTCGCGGGGATGTGATGGGCGCGGAACGCTTCCCTAAACTGTGTCTAAGACACTAGGATGTTTGGCGGGAGGGTGGTAAGGTAGTTGGCCCACCAAGCACCTGCGTGCCCCTGAAGCATTTGGACGGCAAAGAGGGTCTTCTGATGCTCCGTGCAGCGGAGCAGCCCAAATTTGGCCTCAATTGTGCAAAGCCAGTGATCCGCTTCCATCGGTTCCCAGACATCCTTGAATTCCGGGTGTGAGGCGTCGTCAAAAAATCAGCATAGGTGCTGTCCTGGTTTTGGTTCCTGGGGCCTCGGTTTGGGCCAGCATTCTCCATTATGGCCCGCACCATCTCGTGGGTCTGCTGGCTGCTTTGCAGCATGGCCGCCATAGCCGCTGCCAAGGTCGGCTCAGTTGGCGGGGTGGCGGGTTGGAGCTTTCAGCATCCTGCCGTTCACCTCTCGTGTTCACCATGCTGAAAAAGCGACGAGGTCCTCATTAGTGCAGTTCATTCCACGATTCTATTTCGACATATGAAAAAAATATCATAAAGCATGGCACGGATAACTCATAAAAATCAAACTTCATTCATTCCCAAAATGATGACAGTACATTAGTCCCACAACTCCCTAGACTGTCAAACAATCCATCCTTACATTAACACGGTTATACTGCTGCTACAGCCACCTTACGAGAGAACACAACGCTGAACCACAACGGGTACAACACAATCCTTAAGCGAACAAGTAAGAATGAACTCAAACTGCGAGATTATCTCCAAACTACTCGTCCTTGGGTTCGGGGTCTGAAGCATCGGGGTCCACCACTTCTGACCCTGGTGCATCATCGTTCGCGGGAGGCGGCTGCTGTGCCTCTAAGAGCCCCTCAATCTGATGCTGCAGATGAAGGTTCTCATGAATGAGGTTCTCAGCAATCTGCACTGCATTACTCTGGAGTATATCCAGCTGGTGAATATGCTATAGCATGATGTTGCAGTCATTATCCTAAGTATGTATCTGAGCAGTCTTGATTTCAGACACTGCCCTCAACTCGGCAATTTACGTATCTCGGGCATCACAATGAGCATGCAGCCATTGTTCCTGGCCTCTAAGCTCTTTACTCTCTCCTGGAGTCGGGCTAGCTGTGACACCCCAGGTGTCACCAGGCACCAAATCGACAACTAAAACCCTAATTGGCAAATTTTATACTTAAAAGCAAAATTGACGTTGGAAATAAAATGAAATGATGTTTGAAATGCTTTAAAGAAACACTACAAAAACCTTGGCACACAACAGGACACTATATCTAAAGTCGGAAAAATTCAACTAACATTGTTGAAATCCTGTTAACAGGAATTAAATCCAAACCCTAACTCATGGCTATCCAAATTTCCACAGAACCCTAGCCATATTTTTGCATAACAATTAAGTACACTTCAAAATAGAATTTTGGGAATTTATTCAAAATTTTTGGATAAGATTTAGACCTCTTAAAAATTAACACAAGCTATAATCATCTTGCAAATTCAAGAATTTTTAGAGGCCAAATCATGACTCGAACCCTAAATAAAAAGTGCTCCAAATAAATTTTTGAGCCCACAAAGTAGTTTTCAAAAATTTTTGAACTCGGGAAGCGTGTCATTCAATTGCATTGGATTTCAGCTTTAACCACTAGCAGGAAAATAAAAAAATAAATTTGTTTGAACCGGCAGGGGCGGCACAGTGCCGCCGCCCGCCACGGGTGGCAGGGCATGGCGCCCCGGCCGGCACGGCTTTTCCCCGGTTTGAATGCCACGTCGTCGTCATCAATTCGCTCCCGGCACTTCTCTCTCTCTCTCTCTCTCTCTCTCCCTCTCTCTCTGTACTCCCCACGTCGGGCACAGTCCCCGCCGAGCCGCCCAAGCGCCGCCCGGCCATGCCGCCACACCCCCCCTGCTCCCCCTACTTCCCTACTCCGACCCCCTTTAAAATGGCGCAAGCTCCTCCTTTTCTCCCCCTTTTCTCCCTTCCCCGCAACGCCCGCGCCGAGGACCTCCTTCCCCTGTCGCCGCCGCACACCATTGCCGCCATTGACGAGCCTCCACGGTGAACATCATGCTCCGACTCTCCTCCATTCCATTTTCCTCAACTAACTACTCTCTCTCCCTCCCGTGAAGCTCACCACACTCCCCAATCCTCGGAATCGAGCTCCAATCGCCGGAATTTTGCTCACCGCCGCCGCCATCGCCACCCCTCCGGTGAGACCACTTCTCCCGTGCAAAACCTCGATCACCGTCGTGTTGCTGAGCTTCGCCGTGTCGTGTAGATCGTGGAAAGCCAAGGTTCCCCGCCGGCGACCACCCCATCGCCGGGAAATGGCCGCCGGAGCTCGTCGGAGAATCTCCCCTGTTTTTCCTTTTTTCTTTTATTTTCTATATTATTCCTCTGCCTTGTAAAATCCATATAAATTCATATAAAAATTGAAAATTATCAAACCGAAATTTGTTGGGAACCACGCGAAAAGGTCTAATGTTCTGTTACAGCACTTTTTAGAAAACCACGAAACATTTGCAGAATTAATTAGAACTCTCTTTTCTGTTTTTGAATTTTAATTTGAATTCTCTAATAATTCTAGGACCACAAAGTTGCATACAACCCTTTTAAAATACTCCAATCTGCCTAGTTAAATTACCATTTGGCAAAATACATTGTACAAGTCATCCAAAAGGTTAGACCCAAAAGCAAAGTATTAGCGTTGGTACTCTTGAGTGACCACATAAAATTTCATAATTTTATTCTAAGATTTACTATTGCTTTCTGATTTTATAAGATTTAATAACAGAAATTTTGATGAATTTTTATAAAATCTAGAGAATTCATCTATGCCTCAACCAAAGTTCAAAATGCATATTTCAGAGAGTGCTATCCAGTAAAAATAATCTTGAGGTGTAATTAAGAGTTTCGTTTCTAACCCTAGTTTAATAGTCGTAATTATTAAATAATTATTAATCCAGGAAAAATGTCTAATTAACATTAATTAAAGTTGAAATTATTAATTTTAAGAACATGCCAACTAAAAGTCATCTCCCGGAAAGAAAATGAGAAGTTTCATTTTAACCACAAATCATAAAAATCAACACTTAATGAAATCGACGGCGTCGAGTAATTAGGGTTATCCCCAATTCTAGGCATCGCCGATCGAAACCCTAGATTACTATTGGTAAAAGCAATGAGTTTCTTTTCAATTAGACGTATCTTAATCATACTGCATTATGTAGATTCTGAAGCGCATGAAGTAGCTGTAGATCCAGATACCTCGACCTCCGCCGAAGAAGTCTTCAACAGCTCCGGAGAACCAGGCAAGCCCCGGTGCATAACCGATGTTTAAAATTTTCTTTTTATAACTCAGTGCGTCTTGTTTGTGCATTAAGTACTAGGAGTTGATTGAAACCATAGTTGTATTTATTTCCATAGGAAACCCTAACGGTAGTTGGTGTAGATACCCCCTTAGTATGCTATGCTTAGCAGGTATTGCCGGTAGAAGTCGAGCAGAGTGGACGCTGCTCACGAAGGTAGGTTGTTGGATGAAACTATCACTTGAAACATTATGACACATGATGATGAGTTAATTAAGGAAAGATAAAAGTTTGAGGGTCAGACAGGATACAAAGTAGGTCGGCGACCTGGACTAGGTCCAGGTTGACCGTAGACTTGTCTGATCCATGTGGTCCGAGTCTGATCGAGCCTTGAATGTACTGGTCATATGCTGGGTGTTATGGGCCCCAGTAAACCTACGTAGCCTAGTCATTGCAACATCGAACCTGTCCTACGGTGTCTGACTAGGAGGAGATCTGGGGTGGGCAGCGTGGGAACTCCACAGAAACCGTCTGGGACGTGTTGTCTGGTGGGATGCGGCGCTGCTAAGGCAGGCGTAGGCTGAAATTGACGTTGCAGGAGCTGGTGTGAACTGTTGCCACGTGCAAGTCTGGGACACGCACGTGTCGTACGATTAGGTTTCCCCCTGTAGGGTATAAAATCGTTTCGAACCGCTATCGCTCCCAGTTAGTGAGCATGCTCGTGAAACGCACCATATTCTAGTAAATAGGTTGAGATAGAATGAGAATGAATTATGATGATTACTTTTGCTATTGTTACTTCTGTTATGCTTGATTAGGTTAGTGCTAATTGAAGTTACATTTTAATCACTTAATTTGTGCTAAAATTTGACCAAGAGTAGTATAGGCTTGCGAGTCCGTTTTTGCAAGTAAGCATTGCCAAGCTCAACTCGAACAGCGGAGTCACATGATCTTTCTCTCCCTTGAGAGTCCTGTCAATGCCATTCTTGACATTTCGGCTCCATTTACTATCGATTTGGTCCCGTATCAGGAACAGTGCTGCTGGCTGGTTTGCCAGATCCTCCAAGTGTCCCTCACAAAGTCTCAACAGAGCTTTGTGAGCTGCTGCCTGGACAGCCTCGGCCTTGTCCGAACCAAAAGTGGTGATGGTCCAAGTATCTCTGTCAGCTCGGCGAGGGTGAGTGGGTAGCGTAACTGTGGCTGAGCAGCGAGGCTGGCCGTGCTATCTAAACTCCCTGATCTGAAACCATGGAGTCTCCATACAGCCTAGCGACTTCAGCGTCTGGCGGAGTAACTCAACAAATCCCCTGCGTCCCGACTCTCGGGGTGACGCGGGTAGGAGTGAAGTCCTCAATTCCAAGCTCGGCCCTGCTCGATCATGTTGTCAGACATCTGCATCACAGAGATGAACAATATTTTATTAATCAGAGGCCACATATTGACACATAGTTCAAGGCATGCAAAAACCTTTCAATACGTAAAATATTCTCATCCCTGCGTAAAAGGGTGATCCAAGATCGACACGGATGTTGCTAATCTAGCGATAACCAAATTACCCAATGTGTTTTACCATCTAAGTTGACCTGTCAAGAAGACAATCTTCTCATCGGGGATGGTACTGCAAAAGGCTCGATTTGACTTAGGATTCTATCAAGATTCGATTGGTGCCACGCATTCTCTAAGGGAGGGAGGTATTCAGGTTGACTCTTTTATTTTCTGAATGTGTTACAGCCATTATTGTTGAAATTTTTGCTCCTGGATAATTTTAGTATAATTTGAAGGATTTTATCATTCCAGGATCCGATAAACTAGAATTCAGTAACTTTATTGGTTTTACAATTTTATTATGTAATGCAATCCTCTCTCGGCCTACATCCTCACAAAATAAACAGAATATACATTTAGGCGGTGGCAGATCGCACTCAAGTTAGACGTTGCTACACTTTCTTACGATACCGGGGTTAGCGTACCTGCAGAAGATAACATCACAGGCAGCTGCAATATATTATATATCAAAAGTAAAGACAACAACCCATATCATTGCCATATGGGTCGCCCCGAGTAGGTCACGTACGGGGATCACGTGTTTGACCTTCACTTCGTGGTGACAGACTGCACTTTAACTCAGGCGGCGGAGCTATGAGAGAGTTCCGCAAAACCTAAGTCGTGAGGAACAAACTCATCTCTTGTGCACCTGATGGGAACGGGGTCCCAATCTTCCTACACATTCTGATAATCAACGATTTGGGCGGAGTCGCGACACAAATCGATCCGGCTTCCGAACGGCATGTTCGGAACCCCGCAATCGCAGCACCACGTCTCCTCTGATTATCACCCGCGTGAACACGGATGACCTCGCCGAGACGGCTAGTCTTTGCCTGTGAATCGAAGAACACAAGCAATAACGAAGTAGAAAGCAACCAAATTGCAGATGAAGATTAAACTCACAAAGTTGGGGTCTCACAAATCGATGAAATGGCGACACTGTTTTTAACAGGAATAATCTAAGCAAAACCCGAACCCTAAATGGTGGGGTGACAGCTGGTTATAAAAGAATTGGGGACGTGCAAGTCCCCTGGACACAACCCTAACGGACTCTAACTCGGTACAAGGCCAACCGGCCCAAAGTCGATGTCGCAGCACCCTGAAAGATTCTGGACTGTCCAATGTTTTGATGATTCCTATGGACTCTTGAGGAATTTGGATGTGGGACTTGTTCCATTGGAAAGATAATCTCGTCCTCTTTCCGTGAAGTGGTAGATCACCTAAAACGGAGTCCGTATGCGACCTAGGCACCCGTTTTAGTATGGACTGCTCCTGGACTCCGAGTTGGATTCGAAGTCGACGTGAGTTGTATCTCCTACTTGGCTTGGACGTCCTTGTCCGAATGGAAGTTGGTCTCCAGGGCCTTCCTTGACCTCTCCATGATTCCTAATTATAATATAATCATTAGGTAGCAATCTATTCTATATAGTAACATATAAACTCGTACTTAAGAATGAGCTCACCTCTAGATTCAATTGTCGTGCCCGAGCTCTAGTGATTGGTCCTTCAGTTGTCGTAGCGGGAGAAGGATTATGTGTAACCATGGGTGCGATGTCCTCATCATCCTCCCCCTCTTGAAGCGGAGTTGTCCTCAACTCCAGCTCATCAACTTCTCCCAAGTATGGCCCCCAATGGAAAGCAACACCCTTCTTTGTCAACTCAATCAGCGGTGTGGCGATGGTGCTGAATTCTTTGACAAAACAGCGATAAAATCCCGCTAGGCCAAGAAAACTCCTCACATGCGAAACTGTTGTGGGTGTAGGCCAACTATCAATCACCTCCGCCTTAGCGTTATCAACCTCAATGCCTTGTGGAGTCACAACATAGCCAAGAAAAGAGACTCAATCGGTGCAAAAGGTGCACTTGTCGAGGTTACCAAATAGGCATGCATCATGTAAGGCGGAGAAAACAGCACATAGATGATCCATATGTTCAGCCATAGACTTGCTATAAATCAGGATATCATCAAAGTAAACCACCACAAATTACCAATGAATGAACGTAAAATTTCATGCATTAAACTCATGAAAGTGCTAGGTGTAGTTAAACCAAAAGGCATGACTAACCATTCATACAACCCAAACTTAGTTTTAAATACAGTTTTTCATTCATCACTGAGTTTCATTCTAATATGGTGGTAACCACTACGCAAGTCAATTTTAGTAAAAACTATAGCACCACATTACTCATCAAGTATATCGTCTAGCCTATGAATAGGATGACGATACGGTATAGTAATGTTGTTTATGGCTCTACAATCTACACACATGCGCCACAAACCATCTTTTTTTTGGAACCAAAAGAACAGGAACAACACAAGGACTAAGACTCTCACGTACGTACCTGCGGTCCAAGAGGTCCTGGACTTGGCGCTGAATTTTCTTAGTCTCCTTAGGGTTGGTTCGGTACGCCGCATGGTTCGGTAAACTTGTACCAGGAATTAGGTCAATCTGGTGCTCGATCCCTCGAATGGGTGGCAGTCCTGGAGGGATCTCGTTAGGGAAAACATCGCGAAAACTCTTGCAAAAGGTTAGCAACCCCAAGTGGCAATTTACAAGGCAAATTATCCATTGAAGATAAGACATCCTTGCACACTAGAACATAGCATAGAGAAGTACCATCAGAAATTTCAACAAGGTCAGATTTTATAGCAAGCATGATAGGAGATTTTAAAATGATATTTTGCTGAGTTTCGGGTTTAGTATGAAGTGGTTGTTAGCATTAGCAGCCCTCTCCCTATCAGATTTAATAATTTGAGCAGGTGTCATGGGTAACAAAGTAATTTTCTTCCCTTTATGTATTAAGGTGTACTTATTACTACGACCATGGTGCAAAGCATCATTATCATGTTCCCAAGGACGACCCAACAAAAGATCGCATACTTGCATAGGAACGACATCACAATCCACATAATCTTTATAAGTACCAAGAGAAAAAGGAACGCGACACGATTGTGTTACCTTAGCTTTGTCGGAGTCATTCAACCATTGAATTATGGTATGGATGTGTATGTGGTCGCGTGGTCAAGCCGAGCTTCTTGACCAAATCAGAACTCACCAATTTGTTGGAGCTGCCCCCGTCAATGATCACACGTGCTCGCCGATTCTTGATCACGAACTCAATCTGAAACAAGTTATGGCGTTGGATCTGATCCGGTTCGCTTACTGCTTATTGAGGACGCGCTGAACAATGATGGAGTGGTACACGGAAGCGTCGTGGTTGCTGAGAACAACGCTGTCCGGAGACTACGGAGCCTCGTCTTTCGCATCTTCAATGTCGGATGTACTCTCATAACCTCCCTCATTAGTGGCGATGTAGGCACGCTTGCTTGGGCAGTCACGCTGCACGTGCCCAAGTCCAAGACAGCAATCGCACTGGATGCCAGAGGTGCGCCCCGTGGATGTAGTGGAAGGCGAAGTCTTCACTGGTCCCTGCACAGAAGATTTAGAAGACTCCGCAGGATGTGTCGAGGGAGGCGGTGCCGCAGTGGAAGGTCGCTCGCTTGCTGGTGAAGAGGGTGGACGAAAACTGGAAGAAGAACGCGGTGCTCCGGTTCTTGACGTTCTCGCAGCTTCCTGGCGTCCCTGCAATTCCTTTCCGCAAGCATAGCAAGGTGGAACAACTTCCTGAATTTCATGCCTCAACCCCCCATAGAAACGACAGATCTTATCCTCATTATCCTCAACTATACCACAACGCATCATGCCCTTCTGCAGCTCAGCATAATAATCTTGGACCGAATTGCTACCTTGCTCTAAGCGTTGCAGTTTAAGACGCATGTCTCGCTGAAAAGGAGACACAAAGCGATCGCGTATAGCAGTTTTTAACTCATCTCAAGTAGCAGGCAACTGTCTTACAGCAGCTAAACCAGTCCACCAAATAATAGCAAAGTTCTTAAATTCGCTAGAAGCTTGCCTAACTCTATGTTGTTCAGGGACTTGGTGAGCCTCAAATTTCTGTTGAACCGCCATCTCCCAATCTAGATATATCTCAGCATTATATGAACCAGAAAAGGAGGGCATAGAAAATTTCACCTTAGCAAAGGGATTGTCCTAAGGTCGATGCTGGTTGTTACCTCCCATACCTTGGCGGTTTTTGCGTAGGCGATGTCGAAGGCGTGCGTCCCGGTCGTCGTCAACGTAGACGGTGTCCTCGTCATTGTCGTTGTTCCCTGGAGGTGGACACCTTTCCAAATTGTCAAGTCACCTTGAAATTGCGGCCAACTGAGTGGTGATGCCTTGGAGAGTTGTTCCTATGTGCAGGTCATTGAGGTTCTTCGTCACGGTCTCAGTGATCTTGTCATCAATGCCTTCAAGTGCCTTGGTAAGTGCTCCCTGCAATTGATCTTGGCTGTCGCACTCGTTGAAGTCGGCCAGAGTCCTAAATTCCTCGATACCTGACATGATGAAAGAAACAAGAAACACAGAGAAAAGCGATAAAGGTTATCCCTATCAACTACTGTGAGAACGGTGGCACTCCTAGACAGCAAAAGGAAGCTTCAAACCAAGTTCTTGCAAGGATCTAAACTAACACAGAGCAAAGATACCTTGGAGAAATGATCCGACGATTATAGCGTTAAGAATCCGTGCCTGTTCAGAAGGTTTAAGTGGAGCTTGGAAGTCTAATATATATGTAAGTGGAACACAAATCAAAACCAGATAGTAATATTGAATAAATGTCTAAAGTACTGGTCCTAGTTGCTGGCCTAAAGCGTCCTATGACAGTTATGATATGTGGTCAAAGGACATGTGTAGGGAAACAGCAACAAAGATCAATAGCCAACGAAAACTAAATTCAGGACAAGCATAAAACAGCACCGAGTGTTCCAACAAAAGTTTATCAATTCATTTCTTTTTTTTCTTTTTCTTTTTTTACCACTAGAAGTAATCACAATACTTCCGTCTTTTTTTTGTATTATTTCTTTTTCTCAACTCAAAGCATGTGAAAGTTAACCTCACAAATTTTCTGATCAAAACGATATAATGGCAGAACTGAACTCTATGTCAGGCGGTTTTCTTTTCTGGTGCTGAAACAAACTAGGGTAGCGGAACAAAGAAAGATGGAATTTTGCGGCAGAAGCTCTGGATAAGGTGAAAAGTAGTGATGGATGATCAACCCATGTGAATCTAATGAATAACAGATCAGACACAACAAACGAAGAGGTGGGATCTGGGTTGGGAAAAAAATTGACGGCTAGGGTTTGACACAAGGCGGCGGAAGCAAAACAAACTGTAAGAAACGTGATCTAAACCAGCACAAGACTTGATTAAGGACACAAATTCAATACTACGGACTCTGAAATTTTGAAATATGCAGAGGCTAAACACGATTTTGGACAGGATGTAACTTTAAACTACAATTCTATTTTTGGCTTTTTATGGACTATAGGACGTAACAAAAACACGGAACTAGGATAAACAATGACGAATCTAAGGAACACCTGACGCTCTGATACCACTTGATGGGAATGGGGTCCCGATCTTCCTACAGGTTCTGATAATCAACGATTTGGGCGGAGTCGCGACACAAATCGATCCGGCTTCCGAACGGCACGTTCCAAACTGCGCAATTGCAGCACGACGTCTCCTCTGGTTATCACCCGCGTGAACACGGATGACCTCGACGAGAAGGCATCGAAGAACACAAGTAAGAACGAAGTAGAAAGCAACCAAATTACAGATGAAGATTAAACTCACAAAGTTGGGGTTTCACAAACTGATGAAACGGCGATACTATTTTTAACAGGAATAATCTAAGCAAAATACAAACCCTAATGGTGGGGTGACGGCTGGTTATAAAGGACTTGGGGACGTGCAAGTCCTCTGGACACAACCCTAACGGACTCTAACTCGATACAAGGCCAACCGGCCCAAAGTCGGTGTCGTAGCACCCTGATAGATTCTGGACTGTCCAATGTTTTGATGACTCCCGTGGCCTCTGGAGGAATTTGGACGTGGGACTTATTCCATTGGAAAGAAAATCTCGTCCTCTTTCCATGAAGTGGTAGATCGCCTAAAACGGAGTCCGTATGCGACCTGGGCGCCTGTTTTAGTACGGACTACTCCTAGACTCCGAGTTGGATTCGAAGTCGACGTGAGTTGGATCTCCTACTTGGCTTGGACGTCCTTGTCCAACTTGAAGTTGGTCTCCAGTGCCTTCCTTGACCTCTTCATGATTTCTAGTCATAATATAATCATTAGGTAGCAATCTATTCTCCATAGTAACATATAAATTCGTACTTAAGAACGAGCTCACCTCTAGATTCAATTGTCGTGCCCGAGCTCTAGTGATTAGTCCTTCATTTGTCGTAGCCGGAGAAGGATTATATGTAATCATGGGTGCGATGTCCTCATCAACTAGATTCTTTATACATCTGTAATTAATCTCCAACTGACATTTAAATTTTCTACTTTCTAAAATACATTGTGTATGTCAACCAAAACTGATGATACCTGTTCTAAACCTCGTTTCAGTAACCTTCTTATTCACGCATCTAAGTTTCTGGATTTATCTTGTCCTTAGTACCTTTTCTTGGTTTTCTAAGTTTTTTAATAACAGAAACTTGTTAGATTCTTAATAAAATCTTGGAAGCTCAACTTGACTTAAAACCTTTGCCAAACATCTAGTATTGAAGGCTGTTTTCAACATAACTTGAGCTGTAGACCTCTTATTGATGTATTTTCTTTTTGCATTGTGTCCATAGTCTTGGTAGCTACCTCTTTGCACCACGTCACATCTTCTGTTTGCATCATGTCAACATGGCATATTTTCTCATACCGACGCATTTCACTTTATAGAGTACAATCTGTCGGAGAGTGCCGCGGGTGCTGAGAGAGGAGCACTAGAAGCTGACCAGATCGCTGAGGAGAACACCACTGCTGTTGCTAAAGGCAAGCACCTCATATTGCTATCCTAAGTAAATATTAAATATTAATATATATGCTTACGTATAGGATTGCATTAAGTCGGGCATAGAGGTATTGTCGGGAATTCCTATTATTGCTGCATGTTACCCCTCCTTGATGTTGATTACGTCACCTTGTCAACTGGGTAGTGAGTCTATGTTCGAGTCACGAAATGCTTAGCCATGCTCACATAACGGTAGAAGTGGAGTGGTAAGTCCCACTCGCATGTATAGGATTCAACCCGGTTACTTATGGACTTGTGGCGAGTTCATATGTTGATAAAAGTTCATATGTTAAACTGAAATCCAGACGGTGGAATAGGAGTGCAGCAAGACGTGGAGGTCTTGTGTGCCCTAGGCCCTGTCTGGGTTGACCTAGGACCCGGCCATGTTATTCTTGGCCTAAGCACTTCCGTTCATACCACATGTCGAATATAGTGGTAAGACAAGCTGAGTATCTCACTGCGTCCCAATGTTTGGCCAATGACTGCATGGTGCGTGGAACGAGGGACTCACGTGTGCCTGCGAGGCCGTGGTACTCGTCACCTTGAGGATTTTCCAACCGTGTGGGCACGAGTGTGAAAAAGGTTGACATGAGTACCCCCTTGTGTAAATTTAGCAGGTTGCACGAGCCGTATGGTCCTCAGTCGTGTGGGTATAGTTGGACTCCCCTACAGGGTGTATAATAGGTTTGAATCGTCGTGGTCCCGGTTATGATCAAGCTCAGTGTCCTTTGGATAATATCGTAAAGTTGACACATAACATGATGAGCAATGGTTTATGGTTGATGGTATATTTGATACGGTTACATGGTACTTATGATCATGGGTTTAGTAGGTGTTTATGCCTGCAGAGTCTTTTACTTTATGCTTATTCACGTATGCTTAGTACAGCTTCAAGTAATCAAGTCTATCCATATGCCTTACTTACCTTGCTACTACCATATTGCATTATCCTTGGAGTTGAGAAATAATTCCCACACCAGGATAAGTCTTGCGAGTACCTTCGTACTCAACGTTTGTTGCTTAAGTTTTTGCAGGTGAGGATGAGTTGGTGTTCGGCTACTTTGTCCCTGCCGATACCGGCGAGGGCGAGGAGTAGTCCAGACGTTCGAGTGCTCCTGATTTGCGATGTTCATGGGCTGGGCATCGCGATCTTTTGTTGTTTTATCCTTGCCACCGCTGCAACCGCTCTATTCCTTAGAATCGCTTCTGTATTTTAATTTCCGGACTATGTATCGAAACTATGGCTTTTAATATTACTTCAAAACTGATGTAACCAAACCTTTGTGACCTATGTGATGTATCAATCGTTGTTGTACCGACGTGCTTGGATCTTGAGCGTTGCATGTCGGGGGACTGCAGGGTTTACATTCCTTTTTATCGGATTGTGTACTCGCATAACGTTCATGGACGGCGAGTCAATTCGATAAACTTGAATGTGAATTGGACGGGTCTCTCACACATCCCGTCCTGGAAATGAGAAGATATTAGCATGGACTTCATTGTTGGTTTACCTATGACTACTCAAAGATTTGATTCCATTTGGGTCATAGTAGATCGTTTAACCAAAACGGCCCATTTCATTCCTCTGTCTACAAGGTACAATATGAAGAAGTATGCCCAGCTCTACATTGACCGAATAGTGTGTTTGCGTGGAGTGCCCAAGACCATAATCTCCGATCGAGGTACCCGGTTCATAGGATGCTTTTAGAAGCAGCTCCACGAATCGCTAGGAACTAGATTGATCCATAGTTCTGCCTACCACCCCCAGATGGATGGCCAAACTGAAAGGGTAAATCAGTTCCTTGAGGATATGCTCCGAGCTTGTGTTTTGGAGCATGGGAAAAGCTGGGATAGTTATTTGTCATTGGCGGAATTCTCGTACAACAACAGCTACCAAGAGAGTATCCAAATGTCGCCTTTTGAGGCATTATATGGTCGTAGCTGCCGAACCCCGCTCAATTGGTCGGAAACAGGCGAAAGAATTATACTTGGACCTGACCTAGTGCAGCAGGCCGAGGAGAAAGTATGGGTCATTCAAGCTAATCTGAAGACCGCCAAATCAAGACAGAAGAGCTATGCGGATAGAAGGTGTAAACCACTGAGTTTCGAGATAGGAGACTACGTCTACTTAAGAGTCTCGCCCACTAAAGGAGTTCAGTGATTCGGAGTTAAGGGCAAATTAGCACCCCGATACATCGGTCCGTATCTCATCACTGCCAAGTGCGGGCATACCAGGTGGAGCTACCACAGAAGTTATCCGAGGTACACAATGTTTTTCACGCCTCCTAATTGAAGAAATGTTTGAAGGCACCCGTGGATCAAGTAATCCCAGAAGTGGAAGAGTTACAACCAGACCTAACGTATCCAGAGCGTCCAATTCAGATACTAGACAAGAAGGAACGGGTTACTAGGAAGCGAACACTCAAGGTCTACAATGTCTTGTGGAGCAATCACTCTGAAGATGAGGCCACACGGCAATCCGCAGAATTTCTTCTCGATCACACTACCCTGAGTTACTCCCAGCCCCATCGGTATTCACGAGTAACCTAGCCACCTCTTTAATTCTCGGGACGCGATTTCTTTTAGGGGGGAGGGCTGTGACACCCCAGGTGTCACTTAAAACTCATCGACTAAATCTCAAACCCTAAAAGTAAATTCTTGCTTAAACCAATGAAATTATTGATTTAAAAAGCAAACTCATAAACTGAGAGCGACAGCGCTTCGAACCGATTTATACCTAAACATACGACACGTGCGCGTCCCAGACCGTACGTGGGAACCGTTCACTCCAAACCTGCAAAGTCAATTCTCTCCTATGCTACCTTAGTGTGACACCCCAGGTGTCACTGCAAACTCATGGACTAAATCTCAAACCCTAGAATTAAATTCCTGCACTTTGAACCAAAATTTACACTTGAGCTAATAAGAAATCTTATTTTAAACAGTTCCATTAACCTTCACAAAACTTTTGGTGAATTACTGAACACTTTTGTCAGATCAGGAGTTTTTGAACCATAGTACCAAAATCTTCTTTAGCCGGTAAAAATTCCATCACCTCTTTCAAAACCCATCAAAAATCCCATATAACCTTAGTATTGTTTTTGCATGGCAATTAAGTACCCCTCAAAACAAAATTTGGGAGATTTTATCAGGATTTTATATAAGGTTTAACACCCTTAATAATTCAAACAAACCTGACTTAAATTGAAAACCCCTAAATTTTTAGAAGCGGATTCAGGACTTCTTCCTTTAATGAAAGTTGTTCCAAATAATTCACTGAGTGCCCACAAAAATTTTCAAATTTACCTAAGGTCAGGAAGTGCGGTTTTCAAATGAATTTAGAAGGAGATTTGGAAATAATTGCAAATTCAAAAAAAAGAAATCGGCGCGCAGCCGTCACGCGCGGCCAACCGGCGCGCCGCAGCGGCTAGCAGCCGCGGCAAGCGCCGAGCAGCGCCTCTTTTCCCACCGCTCCATCACGTCAACGAGCGAATCCCACTCAGGACCCCTGCTCTCTCTCCTCCTCTCACTCTCCCCTACACCACCCTTTCTCCTCTACTGCACGGCATTACCGCTGACGCGACCCCGCCCAGAGAACCTCGTATCGGGACGGATCCGGTCAGTCGTTGAGCTAGGATCCCGTTGGGCAACGCTCGGTGAAGCGAGCGTACACACGATACAACACAGGCAGGAATAAACAGCAATAATTTATAAGGAGATGAGATTTTTAATACAACATTACTCCATAAATTTAAAGATAGGTCTTATATTGATTCAGAGTACGCGAAAGTTTTTGAAAACAATAACAGTGGAAGACTTGAACGATTACAAACTCCGACACTCGGACTTAAGCAAAAGCACGCGCCGTGCCCAAGGGCGTCATGCTACTAGCCACTTCAAAGTTCACTGCGGCGACTCGCACAACTCCCACTGGAGGTTCCCGATCTCGGGGGGAGGCTCCTCCCAATGGAAGCTACCTGCTGGGTCCTGCATGTCGGCACCTGAAAACCACATATCGCTAACGCGTGAGCTTCTAAGAAGCTCAACAAAACTTACCCGTCAACGTGGCTGACTACAGCCGACTCCTAGACATGCTGGCTGACGCGGGTGGGTTTACTTGCAAAAGGGCTCGCAAGCCTATATTACTCTTGTCAAATTTTTAGCGCCAGATTGAGTGATTAGAATATAAATTTAGTTAGCACTGAGACTAATCAAACATAACAAGAGCAACAATAGCAATAGTAATAATCATGATTTCTTCTCATTGTGTCTCAACCTATTTACTAAAATGTGACAGAGAGTTCAAGCAAGCTCATAGCTGAGAGCGATAGCGGTTCGAACCGATTTTTATACCTCTGCAGGGTTAACCTAATCGTACGACACGTGCGTGTCCCAGACTCGCACGTGGCAACCGTTCACACCAGCTCCTGCAACGTCAATTCCCTCCTACGCCTGCCTTAGCAGCGCCGCATCCCACCAGACAACACGTCCCAGACGGTTTCTGTGGAGTTCCCACGCTGCCCACCCCAGATCTCCTCCTAGTCAGACACCGTAGGGCAGGTTCGACGTTGCAATCACTAGGCTACGTAGATTTACCGGGGCCCATAACACCCAGCATACGATTAGTACATTCAATACTTGCCCAGCTGTGCCACACGGATCAGACCAGACTACGGTCACCCTGGTCCTGGACCAGTCGCCGACCTAATTGTACCCAGTCTGACCCTCAACCTTTTATCTTTCTTACTCAGTCACAATCGTGTGGCACATCTCATAAAATAGTTTCAATCAATATCCTACTACTCGCAAGTAGCGTCCACTCTGCTCGACTTCTACCGGCAATACCTGCTAAGCATAGCGTACTAAGGGGGTATCTATACCAGCTACCGATAGGGCTTCCTATGGGAAACAATGCAACTACAGTTTCAATTAACTCCTAGCACTTAATGCACAAACAAGACACACTGAGTTATAAAAGCAAAATTTAAAACATCGGTTGTGCACCGGGGCTTGCCTGGTTCTCCGGAGCTGTGGTTGACCTCTTCTGTGGAAATCGACGAACCCGGATCTGCAGCTACCTCGTGCCCTTCAGAATCTACATGATGCAGTATGATTATGATAAGTTTAATTGCAAAGAAACTTATTGCTTTTACCAATAGCAACAAAGGGTTTCGATCGGCGACGCCTAGAATTAGGGTTAACCCTAATTACTCGACGCCGTCGATTATTAACTGTAGCAGCAAGGAAACAGCAAAAGATTGCGATGCCCAGCCCACGAACATCGCAAATCACGATCACTCGAAAGTCTTGACTACGCCTCGCCCTCGCCGGCATCGGCGGGGACGAAGTAGCCGAAGACCAACTCATCCTCACCTGCAAAAACTTAAACAACAAACGTTGAGTACGAAGGTACTCGCAAGTCTTACCCTGTAGTGGGAATTAGTTCCCGACTCCAAGGATAATGCAATGAGGCTGTAGCAAGGTATAAGGTATAGGAATGGACTCAATTGCTTAAAGCAGAAACTAAGCATATGTGAATAAGCATAAGAAAAAGGGACTCTTGCGGGCGTGAACATCTAATAAGCCCAATCCCTAAGCACCATGTAACCATAGCCATGTATAATACCCTCATCCATGTTTCATCCGAACCATGGATACCAATAACCATACTTCAATTCTCAACATGTTATGTGACAACTCTACGATATTATCCAAAGGACACTGAGCTTGATCATAACCGAGACCGCGGTGGATTCGAACCAATTTTACACCCTGTAGGGGAGTCCAACTGTACCCACACGACTGAGGACCATACGGCTCATGTAACCCGCTAAAATTACACAAGGGGGTACTCATGTCAACCTTTTTCACACTCGTGCCCACACGGTTGGAAAATCCACACAGTGCCGAGTATCACGGCCTCGCAGGCACCCATGAATCCCTCGTTCCACACACCGTGCAGTCATCAGCCAAACGTTGGTACGCAGTGAGATACTCAGCTTGTCTTACCATTATATCGGACATGTGGTATGAACGAAAAGTGCTCAGGCCAAGAATAACACGGCCGGGTCCTAGGTCAACCCAGACGGGGCCTACGGCACACAAGACCTCCATGTATTGCTGCACTCCTATCCCACCGTCCAGATTTCAGTTCTTTAACACTTTTCAACTTTTACCAACATATGAACTCGCCACAAGTCCATAAGTAATCAAGGTGGTTCCTATACATGCGAGTGGGACGTACCACTCGACTTCTACCGTGTTATCTAAGCATGGCTAAGCATTTCGTGACTCGAAACAATGACACTCTACCCAGTTTGTCAAGGTGACGTAAGCAATAGCAAGGAGGGGTACATGCAGCAATAATAGGTGTTCCCGATTTTATCACTATGCCCGACTTAATGCAAACCCTAGACGTAAGCATTCATATAATAATTAAGTAAATTACTTAGGGTAGCAATATGAGGTGCTTGCCTTCAACAATGGCGGTGTGGTCTCCCTCAGCAGCTGGATCAACCTCCGGTGCCTCTCCCGTAGCAGCACCCGCGTCACTCTCTGGCGGATCGTACTCTATAAAGCAAAAATGCATCGATATAAGATGCATGCCATGATGCCATGGTGCACAAATGATGCAATATGATGCAGAGAGGTAGCTACTGAGTCTACGAACACAATGCAAAAAGAACAAAGTCAATCGGAGTTCTACAGCTCAAGTTATAGCCAAAACAGTTTTACCGATTCCGGTTACGGGTTTTCCCGGTTCCCGGGTTCTCGGTTCCGATATCGGGTGGCATACAGATGTCGTTTCCGGAAAGAATCCCAAAACACATCACATGCACTGGTTTTACTAAGTGGCTTGGGTTACTACGAGACTAAGTTTGAGTGGTTTTGACTCGCGTTAGCAGGAACACGCGCCCTCCGATGGTCGTTGCCCGTTTACGACATCGGGAATACCGTAACGGTGCCGTAAAAGTCGTAACGACTTTTCCGGTGAAATTCAAAGTTAAGTTACAGGCATGGGACCATTTTTAGTTTAATTTAGGCTCTAAACTAAGACTTTTAGCTCTGGGTTGGGGTCAAGTTGGGCTTCTAAGAATTTATTAAAAATCAAACAATGTTCTGTTTTTAAAACTTGTAAATTCAGAAACATGTACTAAATCTTATGCAAAAATCATGAAACTTTATAGATCTACTAATGAACATATAAGATAAAGTTTTTGTTAAAGGTCTCGGGCTTTTGGGTGACTTGCCTAATGTACTTTAGCAAAGGTAAATAATCTAGGGTTTTGGGGATATTAACCATGACCTACATGCACAAATTTTCAAGAAAAATTCCAGTAAAAATGCAGGAGATGCATCATGCCAGGATACAATTATGGTTCAAAAATCAAGCCTAGAAACCTTCTGGAACTCCAATTAAAAATCAAAAACAGAAATATTTCAATGGATTATTGAGGGAATTACAGGGACATTTTTGAAAAGGTGCTTTTAACATAAAATTAGTTCATTATTCAAGGATTCGAATAAAATTAGGTTTGGAATTTTTAGATTTTTCCACTGTTTTCTACACACTTAACAACTTTTGGCTAATTAAAGGAAAATGGAAAAATCAATGGAACAGTACAGAAACAGGGGAAAACAGCAGGAGCGGCTGCTCCGGTGAGATTTCTCGCCGGAGAAGAGGGTTAGGGCGGGGATTGAAGTGTCGTGGAGCATCACCGTGACTCAAAGCACTGATTTGTCGAGGGTGCAGGCACGGGGAAGAGGGGAACAGGGCTGGCGACGGTGAGCTCGAGGCGGCGTCAATGGTGGCCGAGGTGGTGGCGCGAGGCGTTCTTCATCAACGGCGATGAACTGCAGCCTTAATCTTGTCAATTGGGTGCGCAAGTACTAGAGCAAGTAGCATGTGAAAGGAATTGGAGAATCATGGTACCACGACGACGAATTTTGGAGAAGAGTGGCCGCCGGTGAGATGTTCAGCCGAAAACAGGGGCGGCGCCGTTCCGGAGGAATTAGTGCACGGCCGGGCGGGGCTGGATGGTTAGAGAGTTTCAGGGGGTTGAGGAGAGCTCTCTTGGCACGGTGGTGGGGCTGAGGAAGGGCCGAAACTCGCTGGCACCGTGGAGGCGGCGAGGGGCGGCTATGGCGGCTGAAAAACAGGGCAATACGGGTGGCGCGCGGGGGAAAAGGCAGGGAAGGAGAAGAAGGAAGGTGGGGGCTCGGCTTTATGCTCAAGGAGGGGTGAGGAAGGGAGAGGGAGAAGGAGCACCGTGAATTGATGGCACAGGGGGCGGCAGCCGGCAGGAGGATGTGGGAGGCGGCTCCTGCCGCGACTATGTCGCGCGGCAACAGGGGGACTGGTCGGGCGCAGAGAGAAGAGAGAGGGAGGGAGGAGAGAGGAAGGGGGAAGTAAACTCGTGCCATGAGTCAAAGCGTGGAGGAGTAATGGCGACGTGGGGGGGGGGGGAGCCGGCCGACGGTCGGCCGCCTGGCCGTGAGCAGTGGCGGCGCACCACTGTTCATGGTACAGCCATTTTCGATTTCCAATTTTCTCATTTATTCCAATTCCCTTCACTTGAGTCAATTGAAAACTCTAGCTCCCGAGTTCAAACATTTTTGAAACTTTTTGTGTGGGCTAAGTTAATTATTTGGAACAACTTTTATTAAATAAAGTTTCCCTGATTCAGCTCCTAAAAGTTTGTAAATTTTCAACTTGGTTCAAATTTGTCGGAATTTTAAAAAGGTTTAAAGCTTTACCAAAAATTTTGATAAAATTTCCAAAATTCTATTTTAATGTGTAGTTGATTGTTATGTAAAAACATTGGGGTAGTTTTATGAAGAAAACAAAAGAGCCCGAGAAAGTCGATTAGGGTTTTCGAAAACGACGAAATTCAAAACCCTGACCCAAAAGCCAAAACGGAAAAAGACGAGATCAAATTCAAATCTTGTGAGCTCAAATTCAAGGATGACAAAAGGTTGAACTTTTTGGGATGTGACAAGTATGGCCGGCGTGGTCGGCCATGCCGGGCGTGTTCGGGCGGCGCGCGTGGGCGGCGGGGCAGTGAGGGAGAGAGCGAGAGAGAGCGAGGGAGAGTGAGAGAGAGAGAGGAGGAGGAGCACCGGGGCAAGCGGACGACGTGCCACTTATTGCCGTGTCGGGCGGGGCGCGGCGCCCTGCCGCCCGTCGCTCTGTCAAGCGGGCGGCGGGCACTGTAGCTGACGCGGACCCGCCCAGAAACCTCGTCTCGGGACGGATCTGGTCAGTCGTTAAGCCAGGATCCTGTTGGGCAACGCTCGACGAAGCGAGCGTACACACGATACAACACAGGCAGGAATAAACAACAATGATTTACAAGGAGAGAGAACTTAATACATCATTGGTTCATAAATTTGAAGTTGAATATTACATTGCTTCAGAGTACGCGAAAATGTTTAAAACAAAAAAAACAGCGGAAGACTTGAACGATTACAAACTCCGACACTCGGACTTAAGCAAAAGCACGCGCCGTGCCCAAGGGCGCCATGCTACTAGCCACTTCAGAGTTCACTGCGGCGACTCGCACAACTCCCGCTGGAGGTTCCCGATCTCGGGGAGAGGGTCCTCCCAATGGAAGCTACCTGCTGGGTCTTGAATGTCGGTGCCTGAAAACCACAAATCGCTAACGCGTGAGCTTCTAAGAAGCTCAGCAAGACTTACCCGTCAACGTGGCTGACTACAGCCGACTCCTAGACATGCTGGCTGACTCGGTGGGTTTACTTGTAAAAGGACTCGCAAGCCTATACTACTCTTGATCAAATTTTAGCACCAGATTAAGTGATTAGAATATAAACTTAGTTCGCCCTAAACTAATCAAACATAACAGAAGCCACAATGGCAATAGTAATAGTCATGATTCATTCTCATAGTGTCTCAACCTATTTACTAGAACGTGGTGCGTTTCACGAGCATGCTCACTAACTGGGAGCGACAGCGGTTCGAAACGATTTTATACCCTGCAGGGGGAAACCTGATCGTACGACACGTGCGTGTCCTAGACTCGCACGTGGCAACCGTTCACATCAGCTCCTGCAACGTCAATTCCAGCCTACGCATGCCTTAGCAGCGCCGCATCCCACCAGACAACACGTCCCAGACGGTTTCTGTGGAGTTTCCACGCTGCCCACCCTAGATCTCCTCCTAGTCAGACACCGTAGGGCAGGTTTGACGTTGCAATCGCTAGGCTACATAGGTTTACTGGGGCCCATAACACTCAGCATACGACCAGTACATTCAACACTCGATCAGTCTCGGACCACACGGATCAGACAAGTCTACGGTCACCCTGGACCCGGTCCAGTCGCCGACCTAATTGGTATCCTGTCTGACCCTCAAAATTTTATCTTTCCTTAATTAACTCATCATCATGTGTCATAATGTATCAACTGATAGTTTCAAACAACAACCTATCCTTTCGTGAGCAGCGTCCACTCTGCTCGACTTCTACCGACAATACCTGTTAAGCATAGCATACTAAGGGGTATCTATACCAACTTCCGATAGGGTTTCCTATGGAGACAAATGCAACTATGATTTCAATCAACTCCTAGTACTCAATGCACAAGCAAGACACACTTAGTTATAAAAGAAAAATTTAAACATCGATTGTGCACCGGGGCTTGCCTGGTTCTTCGGCGTTGTAGAGTTCTTCGGCGGAGGTCGAGGCAACTGGATCCGCAGCTACTTCGTGCGCTTCAGAATCTACATGATGCAGTATGATTAAGATAAGTTTAATTGTAAAAGGGTCATAATGCCTTTGTTAAAGGTTAACTAAGGATTTCGACGTTTAGGGATTAGGGCTAACCCTAATTCCTCGACGTCGTCGATTTAATTAAATTCTTAATCTACGAATGATGTTCAAAGAAATCTATCCACTCTCATGAGGTGACTTTTAGTTGACATATGTTTAAAATAATAATTTAAACTTTGGTTAATGTTAATTCGACATTTTATATCGGTTAAACATTATTTAATTTCTTCGACTATTAGACTAGGGTTAAAATGAAACTTTTAATTCCACCTCAAGAACATTTTTATTTGATAGCACTTTCTGAAATAAGCATTTTGAGCTTTGGGTGGGGCCTAGATGAATTTTCTAGATTTTATAAAAAGTCATTAAAGTTTCTATTTTTAAAAATTATAAAATCAGAAATCACTAGTAAACCCTAGAATAAAATTATGAGATTTTATGTGAGCATTCATCAGCACCAAAGCTACAACTTTGCTTTTGGGTGTGATCCTTTTAAATGACTTTTACAATGCATTTTAGAAAATAGTATTTTAACTAGGCAGATTGAAGTATTTTAAAAGGGTTAGATGCCATTTCTTGGTCCTAAAATCTTCATAAAATTCTAGAGAGTGTGTAATACCATGTGGTATTTGTGGATCAAAGGTTGTCCCTAGCATTGCTCTAGAATGAAAATTAAAATTCAAAAACAGAAAGGAGTGTTTTCTAATTAATTCTGCAAATTATTGGTTATTTTTTAAAAAGTGATTTAACAGAAAATTAGTCCATTTCATGAGGGTTCTAAAAAATTTTAGTTTGGCATTTTTGGATCTTCTTGTGAATTTCTAGGGATTTCACAAGATAGAGCAATAATCTGGAAAATAGATAAAAAAAAAGAAAAACAGGGGATTGCGCCGGCGAGCTCCGGCGAGCAATTGCCGGCGATGGGGTGGTCGCCGGCGGTGAGACCTTGGCTTTTCACGATCTATACGACACCACGATCCTCGGCAACACGACGAAGGTCAAGCTTTTGCACAGGAAGGGGGTGCTCACCGTGGAGGGTCTCGGTGGCGGCGACGAAGTCGAAATTCCGACGAACGGAGCTCAAATCCGGAGGGTTGTGGAGTTCGGTGAGCTTCACGGGAGGGAGAGTGAGTGATTTGTCGAGGAAGAAGGATTGGACGATGGTCGGGAGGGGGGGTTTCACCGTGAAGGTGCTCTGCCAACAATGGCGGGCGGCGCCGGCCGTGGAGAAGAAGGGATGTTTCGCGCGGGGGAGAGGGAGAAAGGAAGGAAGGGGGAGTTGGGGAGGAGGCGCACCGATATTTACAGGGAAAGCCGGGGGTAGGGAAATAGGGGAGGCAGCAGGGCCATGGTCGGGCGGCTCGGCGGCGGCGCACGGCGGCGTGCGGGCGGCGCGGCTCGGGAAATGAAGAGAGAGCGAGAGAGAGAAACGGCGGCGCGGCTCGGGAAATGAAGAGAGAGCGAGAGAGAGAGCTAGAGAGAGAGAGAGGGAGAGAGAGGGGGGGGGGGCGTCGGGCATTGAAGGCGGCGCGCCCCGGATGTCAGCCGTGTCGGGCGGGAGGCCATGCCCTGCCGCTCGCCGCTTTGTCGGGCGGTCGGCGGGGCACTGTAGCCCGCCCGGCAAAACAAATTTTATTTATTTATTTTATTCATTTAATCAAGCTAGAATGCAATTCAATTAAAAGACACACTTTCCGAGCTCAAACATTTTTGAGAATTTTTGTACAAGCTCAGGAATTTATTTGGAACACTTTTCATTTAAGGTTAAGTCATGATTTGGTCTCTAAAAATTCTTGAATTTCCAAGATGATTATAACTTGTGTGAATTTTTGAGAGGTCTAAATCTTGTCCAAAAATTCTGAATAAATTCCCAAAATTATATTTGAAGTGTACTTAATTGTTATGTAAAAATATGGCTAGGGTTCTGTGGAAATTTTGGTAGCCAAGAGTTAGGGTTTGGATTTCTTCCTGTTAATGAAATTTTCGACACTGTTAGTTGAGATTTTCCCGGACTTTGCTATAGGGTTTCTGTTGTTTGTCAAACTTTTTATAGTGTTTCTTTAAAGCATTTTAACAATATTCCTTTTTATTCTCAAGGTTGAATCTGCTTTTAGGCGAGTGAAATTATGGATTAGGGTTAACAGTTTGTCAATTATGCCCCTGTGACACCTGGGGTGTCACAGCCCTCCCCCCTAAAAGAAATCGCGTCCCGAGATTTAAGGAGAGGGTTAGGATAGGCATAGGTATCTAGGAGTTTGGGAGTAGCTCGGGGTAGTGTGACTGAAGAAAGTCTGCAGATTTCCACGTGGCTTCGTCTTCCATGTGGTTGCTCCACAGAACCTTGTAAAATTTGAGTGTCCGTCTTCTAGTAACTCGTTCCTTTTCATCCAGTATCCGGATTGGACGCTCGGGGTAGATTAGTGGTTGCAATTCTTCTACTTCTTGAATCACTTGGTCTACGGGTGCCTTCAGACATTTCTTCAACTAGGAGACATGGAAGACGTTATGTACTCCGGATAATTTTTCTGGCAGTTCCACTTGATACGCCACTGGTCCGCACTTGGCCGTGATAGGATATGGACCTATGTATCAGGGTGCTAACTTGCCTCTGATCCCGAACCGTTGAACTCCCTTCATTGGCGAGACTCGTAGGTAGACGTAGTGTCCTACCTCGAAGGTCAATGGTCTACGCCTTTTATCTGCATAGCTCTTCTATCTTGACTTGGCGGCCTTCAGATTAGCTTGTATAACCCGTACTTTTTCTTCAGCCTGCTGCACTAAGTCTGGGCCCAATATGATTCTTTCGCCTGCTTCTGACCAGTTGAGTGGGGTTCTGCAACTACGGCCGTAAAGCGCTTCAAAAGGGGACATCTGGATGCTGGCTTGGTAGCTGTTGTTGTATGAGAACTCTGCCAATGATAGATAAGTGTCCCATCCTTTACCGTGCTCCAAAACACAAGTTCGAAGCATGTCTTCAAGTATTTGGTTCACTCTTTCCGTCTGACCGTTAGTCTGAGGGTGTTAGGCTGAGCTGTGGATTAGCCTGGTTCCTAGTGACTCGTGGAGTTGTTTCCAAAACCGACCGATGAACTGGGTACCTCGGTCAGAGATGATCATCTTGGGCACTCCATGCAGACAGATTATTCGGTCAATGTACAGCTGCCCATACTTCTTCATGGTGTATCTGGTTGAGACAGGAATGAAGTGGGCTGTCTTTGTTAAACGGTCCACTATGACCCAAATTGAATCCAACTTTTGAGCTGTTATGGGCAGTCCAACAATGAAGTCCATACTTATGTCGTCCCACTTCCATGACGGAACGCTCAAAGGTTGCGACAACCTTACGCCTTTCAGGTGGTCGGCCTTTACTCTGCAAGTGTCACATTCCGCTACATACCGAGCAATTTCTCTTTTCATCCTTGTCCACCAAAACTTCTTTCGCAGATCCTGATACATCTTGTTGCTGCTAGGGTGAATTGAGTACTTGGATAAATGAGCTTCATCCATGATCTTCCTTTGGAGCTCGTGATCTTTCGGCACTACCAGTCTGTTCTTGAACCACAAAACTCCTTCTTCGTTTTCTCGGAAGCACTACATCTTCTTTTCTTGCAGTCCTAATCTGATTTTCTCCATGCCCTTATCAAGTTTCTGGGCCTTGGCTACCTCATCTCTAAGTGTTGGCACTAAGGCTAGGTTGTAGAGGGCTGTGTGGGATAGAATTCTTACGGCTGGCTCTAGTTCTTCGGTTGCAACTCCTTGACCCAAGTAGTGGCAATGGGCGTTTCTGCTCAACGCGTCTGCAACCACCTTGGCCTTGCCCGGATGATAGTGGATCTCTATCTCGTAATCCTTGATTAACTCTAGCCATCTTCGTTGCCTCATGTTCAACTCGTTCTACGTGAAGATATACTTAAGACTCTTGTGGTCGGTATAGAGGTGTAATAGGTTTCCCAACAAGTAATGCCTCCACACCTTCAGAGCCAATACTACGACTGCCAATTCCAAGTCGTGTGTGGGGTAATTCAGCTCATGCTTACGGAGTTGTCTGGAAGCATAAGCGATTATCCGTCCTTCTTGCATTAACACACAACCAAGTCCAGTGCCCGACGCATCACAATACACGTCGAAGGGCTTGCTCAAATCTGGTTGGGCGAGTACTGGTGCTGTGGTCAAGTGCTTCTTTAAAGTTTGAAAGGCTTCTTCACACTTTTCTGTCCACTTGAACTTCTAATCCTTCTTGAGTAGATCTGTAATAGGCCTGGCAATCTTGGAAAAGTTGGGAATGAAGCGACGATAATATCCCGCTAATCCCAAGAAACTTCGCACCTTGTGGACTGTTGTGGGTGCCTTCCAATTAACGACATCTTGCACCTTTCCTGGGTCCATAGAAATACCTTCCGCGGACACAACATGACCCAGAAATTGAACGCGTTCAATCCAGAATTCGCACTTGCTGAACTTGGCATAGAGCTGATGATCTCTGAGTCGTTGGAGAACTGTCCGAAGGTGCTCTGCATGCTCATCGGTTGTCTTGGAGTATATTATGATGCCGTCAATGAACACCACTACAAACTCATCAGTTCTGGCATGAAGACTGAGTTCATGAGGTACATGAAGTACGCTGGTGCGTTTGTGAGTCCAAACGACATCACCAAATACTCATACAGCCCGTATCTGGTGGAGAAGGCCGTCTTCGGAACGTCACTGGGACGGATCTTGATTTGATGATATCCAGACCGAAGATCGACTTTCGAGAAGACTTTTGCTCCAGCCAACTGATCAAATAGAGTGTCTATGCGTGGCAAGGGATACTTGTTCTTGATAGTTACCGCATTCAAGGGGCGGTAATCCACGCATAGCCTCAAAGACTGGTCCTTCTTCTTCACGAACAATGCCGGACAACCCCAAGGTGAGGTACTGGGCCGTATAAAGCCCTTGTCCAACAACTCCTGCAATTGTTTCTTCAACTCTGCTAGCTCCTTGGGTGCCATCTTGTACGGTCTGCGGGAGATCGGGGCTGTGCCGGGCAACAGCTCAATCTGGAATTCCACATCTCTATCCGGTGGTAAACCAGGTAAGTCTTCGGGGAATACGTCCGGAAACGCCTTAACCACTGGTATCTCGTCCAGACTTTTCCCGTCAGCATGGCAGACTTCATTGAGGGTGGCTTTAGGGTGATCTAGGTTTATGGACATGGAACCGTGAAGTGGAGAGGTTAAGTGGACTACACGGTTAGCAACATCAAGGATGGCATTATGGTGTTTCATCCATTTCATGCCGATGATTATATCGATACCCTGCCCATCTAGGATTATGAAGGAGATAGGATAGAGGTGACCTCCTAGATTTAGGGGAGCTTCACTTAAGCCATGGTTTGATAATATGTTGCCTCCAGGCAATTTTATGATGAAGGGTGGCTCTAAGGGGATGGTGACTAGGCTTTTGCCCTTGACAAAATTTTTACTGATAAAGTTGTGGCTTGCACCGGAATCGAAGAGAACAAAAGCTGAATGCGTAGAGAGCGAGAACGTACCCGCCAACACTTGTTCACCCTCAGCAATCTCTTCGGTCGTGGTGTGGTTCACCCAACCGGTCCTAGTGTTCTTCTGGCCCTTTTGCTGGCCCTGTCCCTGGTTTGATTGCCGGTTGCCTCCGGACTGCTGGTTGGAGGGGCACTCGCGGGCGAAGTGTCCGGGCTGCCCGCAGTTGAAGCAAGGCATGCCTGGTCTAGGACGGGTGCCCTGTTGAGGTGGGCGGACACCCTGGTTCCTCTACGGCGGGGGAGGTGCGCGGTAGCCGGACTGTTGTTGATTCTGTGGGGGCCGGTATGGCTGCTGCGGCGGACAGAATGACGGCGCCTGCGGCGGGATTGCCTTGTACTTCCTGCCGTTGGGTGCAGTGTACACCAGACGATACTTGGGTAGCGGGGCATTTGATGGCCCACCGCTGGCTCGCCTTTTCTCCCGTTGCTCCTTCTCTAGGTACTCTTCGGCGATGAGGGCGTTGCTGACGAACTCATTAAATGTGCCACCTTGATTCAGGGCCAAGCGACCCTGGAGTGTGACGTTCAATCCCTCCATGAAGCGGTGCTTCCGCTTCGCATCCGTGTCAACCTGCTCCGGAGCATATAGAGCAAGTTGGTTGAACACACGGGAATACTAGTGCAACGTGCGGCTTCCTTGTGTTAAGGCCATGAATTCCTTGGCCTTCCTCTGCATGAGTCCCGCGGGGATGTGGTGAGCGCGGAACGCCTCCCGGAACTGTGCCCATGGCACCTGGGTGTTGGCCGGGAGAGTGGCCAAGTAGTTGGCCCACCAAGCTCCAGCGTGTCCGTGGAGCATCTGGGCTGCAAAGAGTGTCTTCTGGGTCTCCGAACAACGCAGCAGCCCAAACTTGGACTCGATCGTGCGAAGCCAGTGGTCTGCCTCCATTGGTTCCCGGGCATCTCTGAACTCCGGGGGATGAGTGGCCAGAAATTCAGCATATGTGCTGTCCTGGTCGCGGTTACGAGCGCCTCGATTCGTGCCGCTATTCTCCAGCATAGCCCGCAGCATCTCTTGTGTCTGTTGGCTACTTTGGAGCATGGCCGCCATAGCTGCAGCCAAGGTTGGCTCAGCTGGCGGGGGCGATGGGTTGGAGCTTTCCGCCTCCTGACGCCCTGCTCTAGTGTTCACCATGCTGAAAAAGCAAAAAGGATTTCTTATTAGAGCAGTTCAACCCATGTCCATTTCCCAACATAAGTAACAGTACGTCAAAATGCATGGCACGGATATCTTAATAAAACAAACTTCATTCATTCCCCAAAATAGGACAGTACATCCATCGTTCAACTCCTTAGACTGTCAAACCACCACTCTTACATCCCAAAGATTACAATGCCCCTAAGTTAGACCCCTGAGAACACACACTAACACCATGACAAGAACAACACACTCCTTAAGCGAATCATCTAGTTAAACTAGCGTTGCGAAACCACCTCCGATCTACTCCTCGTCTGGCTCTAGGTCTGAAGCTTCAGGATCCGATACCTCTGACTCAGGCGCATCATTGTTAGCGGGAGGGGGCTGCTGTGCCTCCAAAAGTCCTGCTATCTGATGCTGCAGATGATGGTTCTCATGGACGAGGTCCTCAGCCATCTGAACCGCGTTATCCCTGAGTATCTCCAGCTGGTGAATGTGTTGCAACATGAGGTTGCAATCATTCTCTCTAGCATGGATCTGGGCAGTCTTAATCTCGGAGACCGCCTCCAACTCAGAGATGCGTGTAGCGCGCGCGTTGCAGCGAGCACGCAGTGCATTATTCCTGCTCTCCAAGTCCTGAATCTTCTCTTTGAGTTGGGCTATCTCTACATGAGCCCGTCGTAAGGCCTGACGGTCCATTTGGGCTCTGAGAACAGTGTCCTCATGCAAGTTAAGCAGCGCTAGGCTCAACGTGAACAAGGGAGTGACGTGGTCCATCTCTCCCCTGAGAGTCCTGATCTGAGCATTCTTGACATTGCGGTGCCAGGTACTGTCGACCTGGTCCCGTATCGGGAACATCGCTGCTGGTTTGTCTGCCAGGTCCTCAAGGTGTCGCTCGCAAAGCCTCAATAGAGCCTGATGAGCGGCCGACTCCATGGCTTCAGTCTTATCCGAACCAAATGTGGTGGTGGTCCAAATCTCTCCATTGGCATGCCGAGGGTGCGTGGGTAGTGTAACTGTGGCTGAGCAGCGCGGTAGGTCATACTGCCGATACTCTCGGATCTGAAACCAAGGAGTTTCTGCATATCCCAGCAACTGCAAGGTCTGACTGAGTATCTTCACGAATCCTCTGCGTCCTGATTTCTTGGTGACGTAGGTAGGGGTGGAGTCCTCAACACCTATCTCCGCGAGCCCATGCTCGATCGTGTTGTCGTCCATCTGCATCACAGAGATGAACAATATTTTATCAATCAGAAGCCACATGTTGACACATAATTCAAAGCATGCTAAATCTTCCGATACGTAAAATATTTTTCATCCCTGTGTAAAAGGGTGATCCAAATTGGTCACTAAGGTTGCTAATCTAGCGACAGCCGATTTACCCAAGGTGCCTTACCATCTAAGTTGACCTGTCAAGGAGACAATCTTCTCATCGAGGAAGGTGTTGAAAAAGGCTCAATGGTATGCAAGGGTTTTACTGCAACTCGGTTGATGCCACGTAATCTCTAAGGGAGGAAGGTATCCAGGTTGACTTCTTAATTTCTGTTGGTGTTACAGCCATTAATGATGGAATTTTTGCTCCTGGATGGTTTTAGTATAAGTTTGAAGGATTTTAACATTTCTTCATGCAATGCAATCCTACATCGGCCTATACGTCCTCACAAAGTAAAAAGAATACGCGTAGGCGGTGGCAGAATCGCACTCAAGTTAGCCGTTACTACACGTTTCTTACGATATCGTGGTTAGCGTACCTACAAAAAATGACATCACAGGCAGTTCAAATAATTATATCTCAAAAGTAAAGACAACAACCCATATCATTGCCATATGGGTCGCCCCGAGTAGGACATGTACGGGGATCACGTGTCCGACCTTCCCTGCGCGGCGACAGACTGCACTTTACCTCAGGCAGCGGAGGTATGAGAGTGTTCCGCAAAACCGAAGTCGTGAGGAACAAACTCATCTCTTGTGTGCCAAAGACACAAGACTCCACTGTTGCGAAGGTCTGCATTTGCAATAGGTCCGTAACCCACACCTCGTACGGTAGAGGTCCGGTTCTCTCCCTAAACGGCAAGGGGGCGTACTATGTTACAGCGAACATAATACCTCCTTCCATACCATCATGGTATAGAATGCTACTGTTGCGGATGCAACAGAGATTTCTCGACCTTTCACCGCAGTCGAGCGACGTACCTTACCTTGCTTACCTTAGCGTAGGTGCATCGTTACAGAAAAGTAAATCTAGACTGGGTTTAGTTAGATCCTGATCTAGGTTAGCTTGCCACCTGATAACCTATTAACTAATAGGGCTCGTACCTCACTCGCACGAAATTTTTTGAAAATATGCCTTAGATGTTGTACCGTTTCCCAACACAGCTCTGACACCAAAGCTGAAGCGACCCCGCCCAGAGAACCTCGTCTCGGGACGGATCCAGTCAGTCGTTGAGCCAGGATCCCGTTGGGCAACGCTCGGCGAAGCGAGCGTACACACGATACAACACAGGCAGGAATAAACAGTAATAATTTACAAGGAGATGAGATTTTTAATACAACATTACTCCATAAATTTAAAGTTAGGTCTTACATTGATTCAGAGTACGCGAAAGTTTTTGAAAACAATAACAGCGGAAGACTTAAACGATTACAAACTCTGACACTCGGACTTAAGCAAAAGCACGCGCCGTGCCCAAGGGCGTCATGCTACTAGCCACTTCAAAGTTCACTGCGGCGACTCGCACAACTCCCACTGGAGGTTCCCGATCTCGTGGGTGGGGGCTCCTCCCAATGGAAGCTACCTGCTGGGTCCTGCATGTCGGCACCTGAAAACCACATATCGCTAACGCGTGAGCTTCTAAGAAGCTCAACAAGACTTACCCGTCAATGTGGCGGACTACAGCCGACTCCTAGACATGCTGGCTGACGCAGGTGGGTTTACTTGCAAAAGGACTCGCAAGCCTATATTAGTCTTGTCAAATTTTTAGCACCAGATTGAGTGATTAGAATATAAATTTAGTTAGCACTGAGACTAATCAAATATAACAAGAGCAACAATAGCAATAGTAATAATCATGATTTCTTCTCATTGTGTCTCAACCTATTTACTAAAATGTGACAGAGAGTTTAAGCAAGCTCATAGCTGAGAGCGATAGCGGTTCGGACTGATTTTTATACCTCTGCAGGGTTAACCTAATCGTACGACACGTGCGTGTCCCAGACTCGCACGTGGCAACCGTTCACACCAGCTCCTGCAACGTCAATTCCCTCCTACGCCTGCCTTAGCAGCGCCGCATCCCACCAGACAACACGTCCCAGACAGTTTTTGTGGAGTTCCCACGCTGCCCACCCCAGATCTCCTCCTAGTCAGACACCGTAGGGCAGGTTCGACGTTGCAATCACTAGGCTACGTAGGTTTACCGGGGCCCATAACACCCAGCATACGATTAGTACATTCAATACTTGCCCAGCTGTGCCACACGGATCAGACCAGACTACGGTCACCCTGGTCCTGGACCAGTCGCCGACCTAATTGTACCCAGTCTGACCCTCAACCTTTTATCTTTCTTACTCAGTCACAATCGTGTGGCACATCTCATAAAATAGTTTCAATCAATATCCTACTACTCGCCAGCAGCGTCCACTCTGCTCGACTTCTACCGGCAATACCTGCTAAGCATAGCGTACTAAGGGGGTATCTATACCAGCTACCGATAGGGCTTCCTATGGGAAACAATGCAACTACGATTTCAATTAACTCCTAGCACTTAATGCACAAACAAGACACACTGAGTTATAAAAGCAAAATTTAAAACATCGGTTGTGCACCGGGGCTTGCCTGGTTCTCCGGAGCTGTGGTTGACCTCTTCTGTGGAAATCGACGAACCCGGATCTGCAGCTACCTCGTGCGCTTCAGAATCTACATGATGCAGTATGATTATGATAAGTTTAATTGCAAAGAAACTTATTGCTTTTACCAATAGCAACCTAGGGTTTCGATCGGCGACGCCTAGAATTAGGGTTAACCCTAATTACTCGACGCCGTCGATAAATTCAATTCTTAACTGTTGAATGAGGTTCAAGAAAATCTATTCAACTCTCATGAGGTGACTTTTAGTTGGCATGTTCCACAACTTCGACCTTAGTTAAGGTTAATTCGACATTTTATATCGGTTAAACATTATTTAATTTCTTCGACTATTAAACTAGGGTTAAAATAAAAATTTTAATTCTTCCTCAAGATTATTTTTAGCTGATAGCACTCCCTGAAATAAGCATTTTGAGCTTTGGGTGGGGCCTAGATAAATTTTCTAGATTTTATAAAAATTCATCAAAATTCCTGTTTTTAAATTTTATAAAATCAGAAAGCATTACTAAACCTTAGAATAAAATTATGAAATTTTATGTGGGCATTGCGGAGCACCAAATCTAAAACTTTGCTTTTGGGTCTAACCTTATAAATGATTGTTACAATGTACTTTTGAAAATAGTATTTTAACTAGGCAGATTGAAGTGATTCAATAGGGTTACATACAACTCCGTGGTCCTAAAATCTTCATAAAATTCTAGGTGATGTGTGTGGCAATGGTGTATCTGTGGATCGAAGATCAGTCCTAGCATTGCTCTAGAATGCAAATTAAAATTCAAAAACAGAATAGAGTGTTCTAATTAATTCTGCAAATTTTTGTACAATTTCTAAAAAGTGCTCTAAAAATTAGTGCAATGTTCAGTGATTCAAATAAAATTAGGTTTGGTATTTTTAGATTTTTCTATGATTTGTTACATGCCTAACAATCTCTGGCTAATTAAAAGAAATTAGGAAATTCAATAGAACAGTGGCAGAACAGGGGCGGCACGGCAGGGGAGGAGCTCCGGTGAAATTCTCGCCGGAGAAGAGGGTTAGGGCAGGGATGGAGCAGCTGTGGAGCTTCACCTCAAGTCTATGCACCAATTTGTGGAGGATGGAGGCCATGGGGAGAGGGGAACAAGGCCGTCGACGTGGAGCTCCGATGGCGGTTCCAGTGAAACCGACAGCGGCGCAAGGCGTTCGTCCTCACCGGTGGTCACCTGTGGCCGAGATCATGTCAAGTGGTTGCGCAAGGACGAGAGCTAACAGCCGGCAAGAGGAATTGGAGAATCGTTGTACCGTCGCGAGGAATTTCACGAGATTGTGGCCGCCGGCATTGCTCTTCGACCGAGGGGAAGACGGCGGCGTTCCGACGAAATTAGGGCACAGCCGGCGGGCTTGGTGGTCGGAGAGCAGCAGGGGGTGGAGGGGAGTCTCCCGGGCACAGTGGCGAGGTTCTGGAATGGCCGAAACGGCTGGCGTCATGGAGGTGGTGGGCGGCGGCTATGGCGGCGGCGCACTGAGCAGGGGGGGAAAGGAAGCTTCGTGCCGCGCGGTGAAGTAAGGAGGAAAAGGGGAGATGGAGAAGGGAGGTGGCGCTTTATAGGAGCTCGGAGTAGGAAAGGTAGGGGGGGGGAAGGAGTATGGTCGGCGTGGTCGGTCATGCCGGGCGGTGTTCGGGCGACGCGCGTGGGCGGCGGGGCAGTGAGGGAGAGAGCGAGAGAGAGCGAGGGAAGTGAGAGAGAGAGGAGGAGGAGCACCGGGGCAAGCGGACGACGTGCCACTTATTGCCGTGTCGGGCGGGGCACGGTGCCCTGCCGCCCGTCGCTCTGTCAGGCGGGCGGCAGGCACTATAGCCCGCCCGGCAACAGCGATTTTCTTTTTTTTTATTTAATCAAGCTGGAATGCAATTCAATTAAAAGACACACTTCCCGAGCTCAAACATTTTTGAGAATTTTTGTGCAAGCTCAGGAATTTATTTGGAACACTTTTCATTTAAGGTTCAAGTCATGATTTGGTCTCTAAAAATTCTTGAATTTCCAAGATTATTATAGCTTGTGTGAATTTTTAAGAGGTCTAAATCCTTTCCAAATATTTTGAATAAATTCCAGAACTTCTACTTTTAAGTGTACTTAATTGTTACATAAAAATATGGCCAGGGTTCTATGGAAATTTTGGTAGCCAAGAGTTAGGATTTGGATTTCTTCCTGTTAATGAGATTTCGACACTGTTAGTTGAGATATTCCCAGACTTTGCTATAGTATTCTGTTGTTTGTCAAACTTTTCACAGTGTTCCTTTAAAGCATTTTAAACAATATTTCTTTTTTATTTCCAAGATTGAATTTTGCTTTTAAGCGAGTGAAATTATGGATTAGGGTTTACAGTTGTCGATTTTGCCCTGGTGACACCTGGGGTGTTACAACCGCCCGCCACCCTCCAATCGACGACGCCCCCCCCCTCCTCTCTCTCCCCTCTCTCTCGGCCGTGGAGGAGGTGAGTATTAAGTAGCAATCTCTCCTCCCGCTCCCCAGACTCCATTTTCCCTCTCGCGGCACAAGCACCCCGCCCCTTTTCTTCCTCCTCTGCTCCGCGCGCGGGCCGCCATTGCCGCCCCTCAAGCCGCACAGTCCCCTCCGGTTGATTTCCACGCTGTTAACCTTGTCCAACTCACTCCTCCAATCCTCATGCAGCTTACGGAGGTTGCCGTTCCCCGGATTTCCACCCGGCTCATCGGGATCGTGAGCTCAACGCTGTCCGTCGCGAAGCGCTCCGTCACCGGCGATGCTCCGGTAAGAAACCAACCCATTTGTGGTGTTGCCGAGCTTCCCCAGGGCGCGTAGAGGGTGTACGACAAGGCCGTGGGCACGACCATGCGCTGCCGCGCTGACGCGAGCTCGCCGGAGTTGTGTTCGCACCGCCGCCTAATAGAACGGGGTCCCGATCTTCCTACAGGTTCTGAAAATCAAGGATTTGGATGGAGTCGCGACACAAATCGATCCGGCTTCCGAATGGCACGTTCTGAACTCCGCAATTGCAACACCATGTCTCCTCTGGTTATCACCCGCGTGAGCACGGATGACCTCGCTGAGAAGGCTAGTCTTTGCCTGCGAATTGAAGAACACAAGCAAGAATGAAGTAGAAAGCAACCAAATTACAGATGAAGATTAAACTCACAAAGTTGGGGTCTCATAAACTGATGAAACGGCGACACTATTTTTAACAGGAATAATCTAAGTAAAACCCAAACCCTCATGACGGGGTGACGGCTGGTTACAAAGGAATTGGGGACGTGCAAGTCCCCTGGACACAACCCTAACAGACTAACTCGGTACATGGCCAACTGGTCCAAAGTCGGTGTTGCAGCACCCTGAGAGATTCTGAACTGTCCAATATTTTGATGATTCCTGTGGACTCTGGAGGAATTTGGACGTGGGACTTATTCCATTAGAAAGATAATCTTTTCCTCTTTCCATGAAGTGGTAGATCGCCTAAAACGGAGTCCGTATGCGACCTGGGCACCCGTTTTAATACGGACTGCTCCTGGACTCCGAGTTGGATTCGAAGTCGATGTGAGTTGGATCTCCTACTTAGCTTGGACGTCCTTGTCTGACTTGAAGCTGGTCTCCAGGGCCTTCCTTGACCTCTCCATAATTCCTAATCATAATATAATCATTAGGTAGCAATCTATTCTCCATAGTAACATATAAACTCGTACTTAAGAACGAGCTCACCTCTAGATTCAATTGTCGTGCCCGAGCTCTAGTGATTGGTCCTTCATTTGTCGTAGCGAGAGAAGGATTGTGTGTAACCGTGGGTGCGATGTCCTCATCACCGCCCGTCGCGCTACCCTTTCGGTGGTCGCCGCCGGCCGCCGTCGTGCTTCGGGAGCTTCCGCACACCACGCGCAAGGTAGGAGGGTCCTCCCCGCGACTCCCCGTCGTCGGCACCACCGCCGAAGCTCACCGGAATCCCCCGCCGCCCCTGTTTCTCCCCTGTTTTCTAATTAACTGTTGAAACACTTTTTCCAAAAGGTTCATGGAACTTCCTAAATAAATAGCTTAATTTTTTTCTATTTTCCAATTTTAACTGGAGTTCCAGGGATCTTCTAGGGCTAAAATTTGAACCAAAACTGTGTCACGGCATGCCTGACTTACTATAATTTTTTCAGGATTTTACATTAACAAAGTTCCATGCATGTCAGTGAATATACTCCAAACTGCCATTTTAATTTGATATTTTCTAAAATACATTGTGCATGTCGACGAAAAATCCGAACCCTTAATCAAAACTTTAGTTTGGTGCTTACTGGTGCATCTATCCATTTTTATGATTTTACCATATGTTTTATTATTTATTTATGCTTTTATAAGTTTAACTAACAGAAAATTTACTGAATTTTTATAGAATCTAGAAAATTCAGTTTAACCTCAACCAAACTCCAAAATTCATATTTCAGAGAGCACTGTCAACTAAAAATAATCTCCTATTAAGATATGAAGTTTCACTTTAGTCCCTAATCATTATGAATAACTACTTTCAATAAAATGTCGTAGTCAAATTAATTAGGTTTTAAGTCAAACCCACCTCGACTAGGGTTAGCTTTAACCTCTAGAAGTAATGAAAACACCATATTATCTGATCTAATAATAACTCATCTCATTCTTGTTGCATCATGTAGACACTGAAGTGAGCGAAGTAGTTACTGATCCGGAGCCCTCGATCCCCGAAGAAGCTCTCACCACCACACAGGAGATCAAGGCAAGTTCCGACGCACAATCAGTTTTTAAAGTTTTCTTTTTATCATTATGTGTCCTGAATGTGCATTAGGTTTCTAGGAGTTGATTGAAGCCCTAACTGCATCTGTTTCCATAGGAACCTTATCGGTATATTGGTATAGGCACCCCAAGATAGCATGCTCTGCTTAGGTATACTCACCGGTAGAAGTCGAGCAGAGTGGACGCTGCTCGCGACTGCTAGGGTTTGCTTGAAACTACCTCATGACACATGCATGAACTATGGCTGAGTATGATTAAAGGAAAGATAAAACTGGAGGGTCAGACAAGGGAAAAGTAGGTTGACGACTGGATCAGGTCCAGGGTGGCCATAGTCTTCTCTGATCCGTGTGGTCCGAGTCTGATCGAGCGTTGAATGTACTGTTCATATGCTGGGTATAATGGGGCCTAGTAAACCTACATAGCCTAGTGATTGTAAAGTCGAACCTACCCTATGGTGTCTGATTCGGAGGTGATCTGGGATGGGCAGTTGTGGGAACTCCACAAAAACCGTCCGGGACGTGTGTTCTATTGGGATGGGGGACTGCTGAGCCTACACTTACCTCTATGCAGTGCCCACCCTGTTTCATCAAATAATCAAGGATGTCGACGTTGCAAACCCTAGATCGTCGTCGTCGCCATCATCCACTCTTGACCATGGTCACTATGTCAAAATATTCCTTACTGTTGGTATAACCATTTGGTTAGCACTCCTTGTCTAGCGTCACGTGTCACTCTCGATTATCCTTTCGTTGTATGGTAAATCTTAGGTTTTTGATTGTTTGTTTGTCAGTAGCATACGTGAATAAGTACTCAAGTTTCAGAACAACAGACTTCAAGACCAAGAGTTATGATCAATGAGCAACAACATTATTGAGGCAAGTGTCATTGATCATCTTACACCTATTCTTTCTTATCTCATAAATTGATTGCATGCTTGATTCAATATGCGGGAACACCTATGATAGGGTTTATTAGAATTGTTTGATTATCCTTGTCACCTGAAACTGTGGTATAAATTGGGTAGATCTTGCTTAGTTTGATCTGTTAACTGGGATGGTCTTATTACTCATGGTAATTGATACCAGTGCATATATAATTGGATGGTGGTTATTGATGAGATGGTTATTATGAGGATGAGGTCAGTGGATAGGTCTGAGCAAGTGGGAGCAATGGTGGGTGCCGTTGGCACGGATTGGGTGGGACGGAATGCTTGCTCGGGGCCTACTAGTAGGATTGGGGAGCGGCCACCCAAGTAACAATGCCACCACAAGACTGAAAATGGGATAGGCTTGGCTGATTAATTAGATGCTCTTCCAGTCTCGTGCAAGTCAAATGGCAGAGCTGGGAATAGTAGAGCTATCTTGGGATCCGAACAGCGCAAGAGGGGGCCCTTGGTAAAAAACAGGCATTAGAGGTCCGTTCTATGGACAGGTACGGAACGATCGCTCGTTAGCGAGCAGGCACCGGAAGGTCGTCCTTGGATAGCTGCCCAAAGGTCGTTCTCCTTCGGTGAAACCTTAGCAGGCGTGCGTGTGATGGAAGACCCTTCGGAAAGACCTCGTAGTGAAACCCTGCGATGCACCTAAGGAAGTGTGAATGTGAATCGCAATCATGGCATTAAAGGGTGACCACGACTTGTGGGTAAAGTGGTGTCACCTTTACAGAGTTTACAACTGTCATGACAGTCGTGCTCACGATTATGAGAGGCCTGGATCCTCACCTGAGTAGTTGGATGGTTCACAACGTTGGTTTGAAGATGGAGATGTCACACCAATGAATGTTTGGTATTGGGTTGGACTCTCACTTAGGTAAACAGGATGCTAATCTTAAATTAACCATTAATTCCTATAAACTGCTTTATAGCCTTCCTTATATTGGCCAATCATGTCATACTTTCGCACACTTTCGGAGTACAGCATGTACTCACACTTGCTATCCACAAAACATATATTGCTTAGTGAATGAAGATGAGGAGTTGAAAAAGATGAAGATGGTTAAGGAGAACTAGGCATGTGTTCTTCCGGTCGACTTACTGTGAAGATGAAGAACGCCTACGCATAACTAAAGCATCGCTACTCTGATGTATCATTTTTGTAATTGTTTATTTGATTATATAGTGACATTTTTTATTTTATCACATATATTGTCCTGTATGCGTGAAAACTTGATCCTAGGCACGCATACAGATGAGCTGCCGTTTTGGTCCTCAAAACCGGGAGTGGCAAGGTGGTATCAGAGCAATATCGACCGTAGGACGCAAATCTAGTTTGAAAATGATTTACAACCCTCTTTGCTTTCCCCAACAACCTTAATCAATTATTTTCTCTTTTCTTTTGGAAACTGTGACACCCCGGGTGTCACTGCAGAATCCATCGATAGATTTTAAACCTTAATAGTGAAATCATGCACTTTGAAGCAAAATCAACATTTGAGATAATAAAAACTGTTGTTTGAAACAGTTCCAGTAGCATGTATAAAAAGTTTGGGTGAATAATAGGACATTTTATTAACCCAGGAGATTTAACCCGTAGTGTCAAAATTAATTCTTAACTAGAAAGAATTCAACTCACCCACTTCGAAATCTATCTAAAATCCTATGTAACCCTAGCAATATTTTTACATGACAATTAAGTTCACTTCGAAATAGAATTTTAGGTGTTTTATCAGGATTTTTCGAAAACATTTGCACCCCTTAAAAATTCAAACAAACTTGAATTTAGTTGAAATTTACGAAATTTAGAGACCGAATCAGGACTTCATCCTTAAATTAAAGTTGTTCCAAATAAATCACTAAACACACACAAAAATGTTCAAAATTTTTCAAGCTCAGTAAGTATGAATTCACTTGAATCTGGATTCAAATTTTGAAATAAATAAAAAAAATCAATTTTAAATCGCCGGCCGCCACGGCGGCCAATCCGACGCGCCGCAGCGGTGCAGTGCGCCGAGCGCTGGCCGGTGCTCCTTTCGCGCTGAGCTGTCGCGTCACCACGCGAATCCCGCCTCCCCTGCTTCTCCCATCTCTCTCCCTTCCTCCCCTCTCTTCCGCGTGCCCTATTTTTCCCCGAGCACAAGCCACCGCCCGCCCCTCGCCATTCACCGACGAGCTGCTCCAATTCTCCTTTCTCTCTCTCCGCGGCGTCTTAAAGGTCACGCACGAGCTTCCCCACTCCTCCCCTACTTCATTTCTCTTCCTCCTGCAGCGCCGCACCTTCATCTCTTCCTCCTCCGCACGGAACACCGCCACCACCATTGCCGCCTGCGAGGTCGCACGGTGAGTACTCATTTCCGGCTGGTTTTCGTCCCCTCCACCTTGTCCAACACCTTCTTCCGGTCCTCATGCAGCTCACGGTGACCAACTTTCACCGGATTCTCGCTCAACTCATCAGGAACGTGAGCCCTCCGCCGTCCGCCGCGAAGCGCTCCGTCGCTGGTGACGCTCCGGTAAGAAAACCACCCCGTTGTGATCCTGCCAAGTTTTCCTAGAGAGCGTAGAGGATGTAGGACAAGGCCGCGGGCACGACCAGCCACTGTCGAGCCGCCGCGAGCTCGCCGGAGTTGAGTGGGCACCGCCGCCCGTCGCGCTACCCTTCGGCGGTCGCCGCCGGCCGCCGCCATACTCCGGGAGCCTCCCCACACCACGAGCAAGGCAGGAGGGTCCTCCCCGAGTTCCCCCATCACCGGCGAGCCTTCCCCCCACCGCCAATTGATTGCCAAAGCACCGCCGGCAGGCTCCCTGTTTTTGCCCCCTTTTTCCTTTTAAATTTCGATTTTCTATTATTTAGCCCATCTTGGAAAATGTCTAGAAAATTGAGAAAACATCTAAAAATTCCAGACCAAATTTTGTTTGAATCCGCGCGACATGCACTGAAACACGTTTTCAAAAAGGTTCATGGAACTTCTTTAATAAATAGATTAATCCTTTCTGTTTTTGAATTTTAAATGAAGTTCCAGAGAGCTCCTAGGGTTGAAATTTGAACCATAATTGTAACAGGGCAGTTTGCACCTCCTGCAATTTCCTTAAGATTTTTCACCAATAAAGTTATATGCATGTCATTAAAAAAACTCGAAACTAAAAAATTTAATTTGTCATTTTCAAAAATACATTATGAAAGTCATCAAAAAATCCAAACCCTTAACCGAAACTTTAAGTTTGATGCTCACTGGTACATGTATAAAATTTCATGATTTTACTCTATTGTCTAGTATTTATTTCTGATTTTATATGTTTAAATAACAGAAACTTCATTGAATTGTTATAAGTTCTAAAAAATTCGTTTAATTGGATAGGGTTAACCCTAAAACTTCTAAGGTGTGATGATGAAAACGCCATTGTAATCTATTATGAAAACACAATATTATCTATGATGAAACTACCATATTATATTATTTAATCATAACTCATTTTATTCATGTTTCATCATGTAGACACCGAAGTGAACGAGGTAGCTATCGACCCGGAGTCTTCAATCCCCGAAGAAGTCGTCGTCACCAACCCCGGAGATCAAGGTAAGCCCTAATGCACAACCTGTTTTAAAGTTTTTCCTTTTAACAATATGTGTCGTGAATGTGCTTTAGGTTTTCTAGGAGTTGATTGAAACCCTAGTTGCATCCGTCTCCCATAGGAAACCCTATCGGTACTTGGTATAGGTATCCATTGTAGTATACTATGCTTAGCGACACGTATCGATAGAAGTCGAGCAGAGTGGACGCTGCTCGCGACTGATAGGAATTGATCGAAACTTTCACATGAAATTTATGACACATGGCTATGGGTGATTAAGGAAAGATAAAAACTGAAGGGTCAGACAGGGTACAAATAGGTCGGCGACTGGTCTGGAACCAGGGTGACCGTAGTCTTGTCTGATCTGTGTGGTCCGAGCCTGATCAAGCATTGAATGTACTAATGATATGCTGGGTATATGGGGCCCAGAACCTACGTAGCCTAGTGATTACAAAGTCGAACCTGCCCTACGGTGTCTGATTCGGAGGTAATCTGAGGTGGGCAGTCATGGGAACTCCACAAAAACCGTCCGGGACGTGTGTTTTGGTGGGATGCGGCGTTGCTAAGGTAGGCGTAGGAGGGAATTGACTTTGCAGGACCTAGTATGAACGGTTGCCACGTGCGGTCCCTGCAATTCCTTTTCTGCAAGCATAGCAAAGTGGAACAACTAGTTGACAGTGTTAAAAGTCTTATAATCAACAATGTCCTGAATTTTATGCCTCAACCCCCCATAGAAACGACAGATCTTATCCTCATTATCCTCAACTACAAAACAACGCATCATGCCCTTCTGCAGCTCAGCATAATAATCCTGGACCGAATTGCTACCTTGCTCTAAGCACTGCAGTTTGAGACGCATGTCTCGCTGAAAAGAAGGAGGCACAAAGCAATCGCGCATAGCAGTTTTCAACTCATCCCCAAGTAGCAGGCAACTATCGTACAGCAGCTAAACCAGTCCACCAAATAATAGTGAAGTCCTTAAATTCGCTAGAAGCTTGCCTAATTCTATGTTGTTCAGGGACTTGGTGAGCCTCAAATTTTTGTTGAACCGTCATCTCCCAATCTAGATATATCTCTGCATTATATGAACCATAAAAGGAGGGTATGGAAAATTTCACCTTAGCAAAGGGATTGTCCTGAGGTCTATGCTGGTTGTTACCTCCCATACCTTGCGGTTTCCGCGTAGGCGATGTCGAAGGCGTGCGTCCCGGTCGTCGTCATTGTAGACGGTGTCCTCGTCATCGTCGTTGTTCCCTGGATGTGGACGCCTTTCCAAATTGTCAAGCCGCGTTGAAATTATGGCCAGCTGAGTGGTGATGGCTTGGAGAGTTGTTCCTATATGTAGGTCGTTGAGGGTCGTCGTCATGGTCTCAGTGATCTTGTCATCAATGCCTTCAAGCGCCTTGGTAATTGCTCCCTGCAATTGATCTTGGCTGACACACTCGTTGAAGTCGGCCGGCGTCCCAGATTCCTCGGTACCTGACATGATGAAAGAAACAAGAAACACAGAGAAAAACGGTAAAGGTTATCCCTATCAACTACTGTGAGAACGGTGGCACTCCTGGACAGCAAAAGGAAGCTTCAAACCAAGTTCTTGCAAGGATCTAAATGAACACAAAGCAAAGATACCTTGGAGAAGTAATCTGGCGATTGCAGGGTTAAGAATCTGTGCCTGTTCAGAAGGTTTAAATGGAGCTTGGAAGGCTAATATATATGTAAGTGGAACACAAATCAAAACCAGATAGTAATAATAAATAAATGTCCAAAGTATTGGTCCTAGTTGCTGGCCTAAAGCGTCCTATGACAGTCATGATACATGGTCAAAGAACATGTGTAGGGAGACAGCAACAAAGATCAATAGCCAAGGAAAATTGAATTCAGGTCAACTGGCCTAAAGCGTCCTATGACAGTTATGATACGCGGTCAAAGAACATGTGTAGCGAGACAGCAACAAAGATCAATAGCCAAGAAAAATTGAATTCAGGACAAGCATAAAACAGCATCGAGTGTTCCAACAAAAGTTTATCAATTCGTTACTTTTTTTTTTCTTTTTTTTAACACTAGAAGTAATCGCAATACTTCTGTCTCTTTTTTTTTGTATTATTTCTTTTTCTCAACTCAAAGCATGTGAAAGCTAACCTCACAAATTTTCTGATCAAAACAATATAATGGCAGAATTGAACTCTATGTCAGGCGTTTTTCTTTTCTGGTGTTGAAACAAACTAGGGTAGCCGAACAAAGAAAGGTGGAATTGCGGCAGAAGCTCTGGATAAGGTGAAAAGTAGTGATGGATGATCAACCCGTGTGAATCTAGTGAACAACAGATCAGACACAACAAACGAAGGGGTGGGATCTAGGTGGGGAAAAAAAATTTGACGGCAAGGTTTGACACAAGGTGGCGGAAGCAAAACAAATTGTAACGAGACGTGATCTAAACTAGCAACAAGACTCGATTAAGGACACAAACTCAATACTATGGACTCTAAAATTGAAATATGCAGAGGCTAAACACGGTTTTGGACAAGATGTAACTTAAAACTATAATTCTGTTTTTGGCTTTTTATGTACTATAGGACGAAACAAAACAAGGAACTAGGGTAAACAATGGCGAACTTGAGGAACACCTGAAGCTCTGATAACCACTTGATGGGGACGGGGTCCCGATCTTCCTACAGGTTCTGATAATCAATGATTTGGGCAGAGTCGCAACACAAATCGATCCGGCTTCCGAACGGCACGTTCCGAACCCCGCAATCGCAGCACCACGTCTCCTCTAGTTATCACCCGCGTGAACATAGATGACCTCGCCAAGAAGGCTAGGCTTTGCCTGCGAATCGAAGAACACAAGCAAGAACAAAGTAGAAAGCAACCAAATTGCAGACGAAGATTAAACTCAAAAAGTTGGGGTCTCAAAAACAGATTGAAACGGCTACACTTTTGTTAACAGGAATAATCTAAACAAAACCCGCACCCTAATGGTGGGGTGATGGCTGGTTATAAAGGAATTGGGGACGTGCACGTCCCCTGGACACAACACTAATGGACTCTAACTCGGTACAAGGCCAACCGGCCCAATGTCGGTGTTGCAGCACCTTGATAGATTCTGGGCTGTCCAATGTTTCGATGATTCCCGTGGACTCTGGAGGAATTTGGACGTGGGACTTGTTGCATTGGAAAGATAATCTCGTCCTCTTTCCATGAAGTGTAGATCGCCTAAGACGGAGTCCGTATGCGACCTAGGCACCTGTTTTAGTATGGACTGCTCCTGGACTCCGAGTTGGATTCGAAGTTGATGTGAGTTGGATCTCCTACTTGGTTTGGACGTCTTTGTCTGACTTGAAGCTGGTCTCCAGGGCCTTCCTTGACCTCTCCATAATTCCTAATCATAATATAATTATTAGGTAGCAATCTATTCTCCATAGTAACATATAAACTCGTACTTAAGAACGAGCTCACCTCTAGATTCAATTATCGTGCCCGAGCTCTAGTGATTGGTCCTTCATTTGCCGTAGCGGGAGGATTGTGTGTAATCATGGGTGTGATGTCCTCATCACCCGTACTTTTTCCTCGGCCTACTGTACTAGGTCAGGTCCAAGTATAATTCTTTCGCCGGTTTTTGACCAATTGAGCGGTGTTCTGCAGCTACAACCATACAATGCCTCGAAAGGCGACATCCGCTTACTCTCTTGGTAGCTATTGTTGTACGAGAATTCCACCAATGACAGATAACTATCCCAACTTTCCCAATGCTCCAAAACACAAGCTCGCGAGCATATCCTCGAGGATCTGATTTACCCTTTCAGTTTGGCCGTCCGTTTGGGGGTGGTAGGCACAGCTATGGATTAATCTAATTCCTAGCGATTCGTGGAGCTGCTTCCAAAATCGGCCTACGAACTGGGTACCTCAGTCGGAGATTATGGTCTTGAGCATTCCATGCAGACACACTATTCGGTCAATGTAGAGCTGGGCATACTTCTTCATACTGTATCCGGTAGACACGGGGATAAAATGGACGGTCTTCGTTAATCTGTCTACTTTGACCTATTTCTGAGCAGTCATAGGTAAACCGACAATAAAGTCCATACTGATATCTTCCCATTTCTAGGACGGAACACTTAGAGGTTGCAACAATCTTGCATCTTTCAGATAATCTGACTTCACTCTCCGGCTGGTGTCGCACTTTGCTATGCATCGAGCGATCTCTCTCTTCATTCTTGTCCACCGAAACTTCTTCCTCAAGTCCTGGTACTTCTTGTTGCTGCCAGGATGAATGGAGTATTTGGACAAGTGAGCTTCATCCCTGATCATCCTTCGGATCTCGTGATCCTTTGAGCACTATCAATCTGTTCTTGAACCACAAAACTCCGTCTTCATCTTCCCGAAAGCATTGCATCTTTTTTTCTTTTAGCCCTAGTCTGATCTTTTCCATGGCCTTGTCAAGTTGCTGGGCTTTGACTACCTCATCCTTAAGTGTTGGCACTAAGGCTAGGTTGTATAGGGATCCATAGGGTAGAATTCTCAAGGTTGGCTCTGGTTCTTCCATTGTAACCCCTTGGTCTAGGTAATGGCAATGAGCGTTCCTACTCAATGCATCTGCAACTACGTTGGCCATGCCGGGATGGTAGTGAATCTCCAATTCATAATCCTTGATCAGCTCTAGCCATCTATGTTGCTCATGTTCAACATATTCTGAGTGAAGATGTACTTTAAGCACTTGTGGTCAGTGTAAAGATTTCCTAGTAAATAATGCTTCCACACCTTCAGAGCTAACACCACAGCTACCAACTCCAAGTCGTGTGTTGGGTAATTTAGCTCATGCTTACGGAGTTTCCTGGAAGCATAACAATTACCCGTCCTTCTTGCATCAACACGCAACCAAGCCCAATTCCTGACGCATCACAATACACGTCGAAGGGCTTGCTCAAGTCCGGTTGGGCGAGTACCGGTGCTGAGGTTAGGTGCTTCTTCAGAGTTTGGAAAGCCTCTTCTCACTTCTCGGTCCACTTGAACTTCTGATCCTTCTTGAGTAGCTCTGTGATAGGCTTAGCAATCTTAGAGAAGCTAGGATGAAGCGACGATAATATCCAGCTAATTCCAAGAAGCTACGCACTTTGTGGACTTGCGTGGGTGCTTTCCAATGAACCACATCTTGCACTTTTCCCGGATCAACAGAAATGCCTTCAGCGGACACCACGTGACCCAAGAATTGGACACGCTCAATCCAGAATTCGCATTTGCTGAATTTGGCATAGAGTTGGTGGTCCCTGAGTCTTTGTAGGACTATTCGGAGATGTTCAGCATGTTCATCGGCAGTCTTGGAGTACATTAAGATGTCATCAATGAACACTACTACAAATTTGTCCAGCTTCGGCATGAAAACTGAGTTCATAAGGTACATGAAGTATGTCGGTGCATTAGTGAGTCCAAATGACATCACCAAATACTCATGCAGCCCATATCTGGTGGAGAAAGCCATCTTTGGAACGTCTATGGGCTGAATTTTGATCTGATGATAGCCAAATCTAAGATCAACTTTAGAAAAGACCCTTGCTCCAGCTAGCTGATCAAATAGAGTATCTATGCGTGGTAGTGGATACTTGTTCTTGATGGTGACCGCATTTAGGGGGCGGTAATCCACGCATAGTCTCAAGGACTGATCCTTTTTCTTCACGAACAAAGCAGGACAACCCCAAGGCAAGGAACTGGGCCGTATGAAACCCTTGTCCAGCAATTCTTTCAACTATATCCTCAACTCAGCTAGTTCTTTCAGTGCCATCTTGTATGGTCTGCGGGAAATTGGGGCTGTCCCTAGCTGTAGGTTAATTTGAAACTCAACATCCCTATCCGGGGGTAAGCCCGGTAGATCCTCCGGGAATACATCTGGGAATTCTCTCACCACTGGTATCTCATCCAGACTTTTTTCGATAACGTGGCAGAATTGCTTGGGGGTAGATCTAGGGTGATCTAGGTTTAAGAAATAGACCCGTGAAGTAGTGATGTTAGGCGGACACACGGTTAGCTATATCGAGAAGGGCATTTTGATGTTTCATCCATTTCATACCAATGATAATATCGATACCCTGCCCGTCTAGGATTATGAATGAGGTAGGATAGGTGTGTTGAGGGTAAATACCAGAGGTGATTAACCTTAATGACCCTCGACCTTAGTGATGTGATCAAGGTATAAATAATTCCCACCTAAACCAGCCTCCGCACTGTACGGGCATGTTGCGTGCCGAGCCGACAGGCGATCTCCGCCTCGCCCGACCCCTTTGAGGAGGGGTCGGATCCTCCACGCTCGCACGACGCGCTCGACCCCGTCTCTATAGGGGTCGAGCGAACGCATCTCCGCCTCGCCCGACCTCAGGGTCGGGCGAATCACTTACTACTCCACGAGTAGGACGGACGGCGACGGTTGGGAAATAAATACCTGACACTCCCACGCCCGCTGACAGGTAGAGCCGCCCGCTACCCAGGCAAGTGGGCGTTAAATGCACACAACATGCACCGTCCACGGGATGGGCGTCTCTCATACAGCTCCTGTCAGAGACTCATTGCCCTGTGCGACAGGACGTCCCGGAGCGACGGCCACAACTACGGCGTCATTTTCTCAAGCCGGCTCCTACAGTGATGTTTTCTCCACACGGATGGAACTCCACCGGATGACAGCACAGGCCACTCTGTCGAGCAGGAACGGCACGACCAAACCAAAGGCAACGCCCATCACAGCCCGGCCTAACTGGTGTACGGCTGCTGTCAACTCCACGGAACCGACCCTCCTCACCTCGCCATATAAAAGGGCGGGAGGTCGAAGACGAAGGATGACACGACCCGCCCAGAAAACCTTGTCTCAGGACGGATCTGGTCAGTCGTTAAGCCAAGATCCTGTTGGGCAACGCTCGGCGAAGCGAGCGTACACATGATACAACACAGGCAGGAATAAACAGCAATAATTTACAAGGAGAGAGAATTTTTAATACATCATTGGTTCATAACTTAGAAGTTGAATATTACATTGTTCAGAGTACGCAACAGTTTGAAAACGATAAACAGCGGAAGACTAGAACTATTACAACTCCGACACTCGGACTTAAGCAAAAGCATACGCCGTGCCCACGGGCGTCATGCTACTAGCCACTTCAACATTCATCGCGGCGACTCGCACAACTCCCACTGGAGGTTCCCAAACTCGAGGGGAGGCTCCTCCCAATGGAAGTTACCAGCTGGTTCCTGCATGACGGCGCCTGAAAACCACAAAACGCTAACGCGTGAGCTTCTAAGAAGCTCAGCAAGACTTACCCGACAAAAGTGGCTGACTACAGCCGACTCCTAGACATGAAGGCTGACTCTGGAGGGTTTACTTGCAAAAGGACTCGCAAGCCTATACTACTCTTGTCAAGTTTTAGCATCAGATTAAGTGATTAGAAAATAAATTTAGTTAGCACTGAGCTAAGCAAACATAACAGAATCAACAATAGCAAATTTAATATTCATAATTCATTCTCATGGTGTCTCAACCTATTTACTAAAATGTGGTGCGTTTCACGAGCATGCTCACTAACTGGGAGCGACAGCGGTTCGAAACGATTTTATACCCTGCAGGGGGAAACCTGACCGTACGACACGTGCGTGTCCCAGACCTGCACGTGGCAACCGTTCACACCAGCTCCTGCAACGTCAATTCCCTCCTACGCCTGCCTTAGCAGCGCCGCGTCCCACCAGACAACACGTCCCAGACGGTTTCTGTGGAGTTCCCACGCTGCCCACCCCAGATCTCCTCCTAGTCAGACACCGTAGGGCAGGTTCGACGTTGCAATCGCTAGGCTACATAGGTTTACTGGGGCCCATAACACCCAGCATACGACCAGTACGTTCAACACTCGATCAGTCTCGGACCACACGGATCAGACAAGTCTACAATCACCCTGGACCCAGTCCAGTCGCCGACCTACTTTGTATCCCGTCTGACCCTCAAACTTTTATCTTTCTTACTGATTCACAATAGTGTGGTCCATCTCATAAAATAGATTCATTCCACAACCTATCCTTTCGCGAGCAGCGTCTACTCTGCTCGACTTCTACCGACAATACCTACTAAGCATAGCAGACTAAGGGGGTATCTAGACCAACTACCGTTAGGGTTTTTTCCTATGGAACAATGCAGCTATGGTTTTCAATCAACCCCTAGTACTTAATGCACAAACAAGACACACTTAGTTATATAAAAAAAAAATTTAAACAACGGTTGTGTACCGGGGCTTGCCTGGTTCCTCTGAGTTGATGTCGACTTATTCGGCGGGGGTCGAGGAACTTGGATCGGCAGCTACCTCATTAGCGTCAGAATCTACATGATGCAGTAGGATTATGATAAGTTTAATGAAAATGAAACTTATTAATATTATCAATAACAACCTAGGATTTAGATTGGCGACGCCCAGAATTAGGGTTAACCCTAATTACTCGACGCCGTCGATTAAATTAAATTATTAATCTGTGAATGATGTTTAAGGAAGTCTATTATACTTCCATGAGGTGACTTTTAGTTGGCATGTTCATCAACTTCAACTTTAATTAAGTTAATGCGACATTTTTCATCGGTTAATTTTATTTAATTACTTCGGCTATTAAACTAGGGTTAAAAATGAAGATTTAATTCTTCCTCAAGATCATTTTTAGTGGGTAGTACTCTCTGGAATAAGCATTTCGGGCTTTGGGTGGGGCCTAGATGAGTTTTCTGTATTATATAAAAATTCATCAAAGTTCCTGTTTTTAGATCTTGTAAAATCAGAAAGCACTAGTAAACATTAGAATAAAATTATGAAACTTTACGTGAGCATTCCTGAGAACCAGATCTACAACTTTGCTTTTGGGGTCTAACCTTGCAAATGACTTTTACAATGGACTTTAGAAAATGGTATTTAAACTAAGCAGGTTGAGGTTATTTAATAGGGTTAGATGTCATTTTGTGCTCCTAAAATCTTCATAAAATTCCAGAGGGTGTGTAATACCATGGAGCACCTGTGGATAAAAGGCCAGCCCTAGCAATACTATATAATGTAATTTAAAATTCAAAAACAGAAAGGAGTGTTTCTAATTAATTCTGCAAATGTTTGGTCATTTGTTAAAACGTGTTTTAACAGAAAATTAGTACTTTTCATGAGGGTTCTAAAAAATTTTGGTTTGGCATTTTTGGATCTTCCTGTGATTTTCTAGGGTTTTTAGAAGACAGAGCAATAATCTAGAAAATAAATAGGAAAAAGAAAAACAGTGCACAGTCTCCGACGAGCTCCGGCGGCCAATTCCCGACGATGGGGTGGTCGCCGGCCGTCGAACCTTGGTTTTTCATGATCCACACGACATAAAGAAGCTCAGCAACATGGTATTCATCAAGGTTGGGCACGGCAGAGGGGGTCTCACCGTGGGGGTGCTTCGGTGGCGGCGGCGAAGTCAAAATTCCGACGAGGTGGCTCGCCGTCGGAGGGTTGGAGGCTTCTGTGAGCTTCACGAGGTGGAGAAGAGTTAATTCGATGAGTGAATTTTATTGAAATTGAGTCGAGGCGGTGTTTCACCGTGGAGGCGTCGGCAATGGGGGGTGGCGTCCGGAAACAGTGGAATTGAGGGGAGCTTCGCGCGCATGGGGAGGAGAAGAAGAAGGGGGGGGGGGGGAAATAGAGAGGATTGCGCGCCAATTTAAGGAGGGAACCGAGGTAGAGGAGAGTAGGGGACAGGGGGGGGTCGGCATGGCGGGCGGCGGCGCAGAGCAGGGGCGGCGCAGCTCGGGGGCGCGGGCAGAGAGAAAAAGAGAGAGGAGGGAGGGGGCTAGAGAGATAGAGAGGAGTGAGAGAGAGTGAGGAGGTAGGGGAGGCCGGCGAGTCAAAGCGACGTGGGGGGGGGGGGTGCTGCTGTCGGGCGGCGCAGCCGTGCCCTGCCGCGCCGTATTGTCGGGCGGGCGGGGCACTGTAGCCCGCCCGGCACAGCAAATTTTTATTTTTATTTTTTATTTTTATTTTTTTTTAAAGCCCGGCTGTAATTCAATTAAAAAGCACACTTTCTGAGCTCGAAAAATTTTGCAAATTTTTGTACTAGCTCAGGAATTTATTTGGAACACTTTTTATTTAAGGTTCAAGTTATGATTTGGTTTCTAAAAGTTCATGAATTTCTAAGTTGATTAGAGTTTGGGTGAATTTTTAAGGGGTCTAAATCCTTTCCAAAAATCTTGAAAAATTTCCCAAAATTCTATTTTGAAGTGTACTTAATTGTTATGTAAAAATATAGCTAGGGTTCTATGGAAATTTTTGACGGTCAAGAGTTAGGGTTTGGGTTTCCTTCTGTTAACGAGATTTCGACACTTCTAGTGGCGATTCCTCCAGATTTTGTTAAATGCTCTGTTGTTTGTCAAACTTTTCATAGTGTCTCTTTAAAGCATTTTAAATAATATTTCTTTTTATTTTCATGATTGAACTTGCTCTAAAGTGAGTGAAATTGTGGATTAGGGTTTCGAACTGGAGTGTGAATTCTTATCGGGTGGTAATGACTATGTACTGTGGAGCTGGGGGCCCCTGTTGGTGAAAGTGTTCAAACTTAAATTATTGAAATTGTTGTCTAGTTTAATGGAAGGGTTTTAAGCAGCATTGCTCATTAGTTCACGTGCTAGTTTTGCTCAAAAAGTGCAAAAATTTCTTTTTAGGGTTTACGATTTGCCAGTGACTTTTTAAGTGACACCTGGGGTGTCACAAAGGACGGGTCTTCAAGGGGCTTCCAAGCACACAAGTCTCTCTACCAACACCCATGAACGCACTTAGAGGCAGGAAGCACTCTCCCTTCCTCCTCTGTTTGTAACCCCCTTGTAATCCTTGTCGCAAGTAATACAAGCAGCACGAAAACTGGACGTAGGGCATTATTGCCTGAATCAGTATAAACCTTGTGTCCACTCGCGAACCATCGAAGCCTCAAACGCACCCCCCACGATAAATTTACTACTCGACGGTAACGAACCTTGACAGTTGCGTGCCAGGTAGGGGCGCTGTGCGTTTTTCGTCGATCATCTTTTCAGGTTTCGATGGCAAACTGCACCGACGGATAGGCACCTGGGACCGTCGTCTCCTTCAGGAGCCTCGACTTCGTTGCCACCTCTGGAGGCAACCTAGTGCTGGAAGACGCCCCTGCATCACCAGCCGCCACCCCTGATTCCCGTTACGCGCCGACCACTTCGGCCAACGGGAAGAAGCAACGACCGGGCAAAGGCTCGCGCTCCCGGAAGCCCTCACGCAAGGGTCCACGCGCAGCCTCTTCGCCCAATCAGGGCAGCCTTGGTACTGCCACGATGACTCGTACGTCATCGTGCGAAAGTCTACGCTCCACGGACACCGAGTTCGTGGGAATGACAGGCTATACGTCGGAATCCTTTTTCGACCTCCTCGACGAGGCGAACAGAGGTTCTGACCCGGAACACAGCGAGGGAAGCAACAACCCCTCGCGCGAATGCCTCATGACGCATTCCGAAGACCCGCTCGACTCGGGGGATAATCTCCCTCTCACCCAGCTGCTGCCGGCCTCCGAAACTCCCTCCCGCGACATACTGCCTGACCAGTTACAAGCACGGAGGGAGGAACTCCGTGAGGCCAAACGGCAGCTGGAACAGGAGGAGGCGGAGATCAACCGAGAGCTCGCTCGCGCCGAGCCCGGTGGACGTGCCCGCTCCATGGCGCGCGACGTATGCCAGCGGATCATGGAGGAAGGCGATGGGCCCCCACATTTCACGCGGGCGAGCCAGAACCTTGCTGCAGCAGCAGCATTGCTTCGAGAGCTCCCCGAACCCATCACGCCCGAAGCTCGATGCACTCGACGCGAAGTTGAGGTGCTATTGCAACGAGCAGCGGCACAACAACCGGAAAGCTCGCGATCGCGGGCACGCAAACCACACACCCCGAACGTGTCCGTACAGCAGACGCGCTCGGGGACGGACGAGGCCTCAAAAGCCTGCGTCCGCGGACGTCTTGGTGCGAACCGCGACGCCCGCGCAACCTTGGAGGCGCGACGGCGGCAGCCAGAACGCGTCCCTAAGGCAGGCCGAGATCGTCATCCACGCCGAGGAGGGCGATTCGATGATGACGAAGACAGAAGTCCGAGCCCGGATGCTCCGGGTCCTCGGGCTTTCAGCTCCCACATTCGGAGCGCTCCGTTCCCCCGGCGATTTCGGCCACCGACCAACGTGCCGAAATACGTCGGGGAGACGAATCCGAGCCTCTAGCTCGAAGACTATCGGCTCGCTTGCCGAGCCGGAGGAGCGGATGATGATCGCTTCATTATCCGCAACCTGCCACTCTACCTGGCCGACTCAGCCAGAACGTGGCTCGAGCACCTCCCCACTGATCGGATCACGAGCTGGTCTGACCTAAGGGAGGTCTTCGTAGGTAACTTCCAAGGGACCTACGCACGCCCGGGCAATCTCTGGGATCTGAAGAACTGTCGACAGAAACCGGGGGAAACTCTCCGAGAGTACGTCCGACGCTTCTCCCGGCAGTGCAACGAGCTGCCAGACATCGGCGACGCCGACGTCATCGGGGCTTTCTTGTCCGGGACTACTTGCCGCACCCTAGTCCACAAACTAGGGTGCAAAAGTCCGCGAACGGCCAAGGAACTCTTGGACATCGCGACCAGCCACGCTTCCGATGAGGAAGCCGTGGGCGCGATCTTCAACCGCCCCGACTCGAAGGGGAAGCAGGGGGACAACACCGGCGAAGATCCCTCCAACCGCTCCCGTAAGAAGAAGAAGAATCGGCCACAGCCGTCTGATGGGCAGATGGTTGCGGCCGCCGAGCGAAAGGGCGCCAAAGCGCCAGCGGCAGAGACCTCGGACCACTTCGAGAGAAAGTGGAACGGTCCATGCCCCAACCACGAGTACCCCATCAAGCACCTCTACAAGGACTGCTCGCTCTTGAAGCGGTTCTTAAACCAGGGGCCGCCGAAGGGCAAGCCGAGAGGCAAGCCTCGACAAGCCCCCGAGGGAGTAGATGGCGAAGGCGACGCCAGCGAAGGTAACGACGGCTTCCCCGAGCCCGACGATTGCCTTATGATCTTCGCAGGTCCAGAGGCGAACGGAGGAAAGCGCCGAGCGAAAGTCGAGCGTCGCGAGGTGTACGCTACCGAGCCCGCGACACCTGCCTTCCTCCGGTGGTCGGAGGCCCCGATCACGTTTGATCGATCCGACCACCCCAGCCACGTCCCCCGATCGGGTCGATACCCTCTAGTAGTCTACCCCATCATCAGCTAGAAGTGTCTCACCAAGGTCCTCATGGACGGAGGCAGCGGCCTCAACATCCTCTACGCGGAGACGCTTGACGCCATGGGCGTTGATCGGTTGCTCATTCGACCGACAGGAGCCCCGTTCCACGGCGTCGTCCCGGGGAAGCAAGCCGTCCCACTCGGGCAGATCGACCTGCCCGTCACGTTCGGGACCCCGACCAACTTTTGAACGGAGACTTTCACGTTCGAGGTAGTCGGATTCCACGGGTCGTACCACGCCATCTTGGGGAGGCCGTGCTACGTGAAGTTCATGGCTATCCCCAACTACACCTACCTGAAGCTCAAGATGCCTGGGCCGAAGGGGGTCATCACCGTAGGCGCTTCCTTTCAGCGCGCCTACCAGTGTGAGACGGAGAGCGGCGAGCTCGCTTCCGCAACCATCGCATCCACGGAAGAACTCGCTGTCATCCGGCAGCAGATCACCGAAGACGCCCCCGACTCCAACCGCAGCGCCGGATCCTTCGAGCCCGCTGAGGGCACCAAGGAGATCCAGCTTGACCCTATCAACACCCCCGAGAAGGTGGCCAAGATCGGGACATCCCTCTCCGCCAAATAGGAAAGCGTGCTCGTCGACTTCCTCCGCACGAACATCGACATCTTTGCGTGGAAACCCTCGGACATGCCGGGCATTCCGAGAGAAGTCGTCGAGACTCCTTGCATATCAAGCCGGACTCCCGGCCGGTGTAGCAACGACTGCGCCGTTTCGACGAGGAGAAGCGCAGAGCCATCGGAGAGGAGATAGCCAAGCTGCTGGCAGCCGGTTTCATCACGCCGTTCGGGTCGTACTGCTACGTCACGATGCCGTTCGGGCTCAAGAATGCAGGCGCAACCTACCAGCGCTGCATGATCAGATGCTTCGACGAACTCATCGAAGATATCGTCGAAGCATACGTCGACGACATCATCGTCAAATCCAAGAAGACCGACCAGCTCGTCGCCGACCTGGAGCGGACCTTCACCAAACTCCGAGCAAACGACATCAAACTCAACCTCGAAAAATGCGTTTTCGGGGTTCCAAGGGGAATGCTGCTCGGATTCATTGTCTCCGAACGTGGCATCAAAGCCAATCTGGAGAAAATCGAGGCCATCAATCGAATGGGCCCGATTCAAAATTTGAAGGGAGTGCAACGCGTAACCGGATGCTTGGCGGCGCTGAGCCGATTCATCTCGCGTCTTGGAGAACGCGTACACCCTCTCTACTAGCTCCTGAAGAAATCCGAGCGATTTCAATGGACACCAGAGGCACAGGACGCGCTCGACAGGATAAAAGTCATCCTGTCAAAGCCCCCAGTCCTGGTGCCTCCGACCCCCAAGGAGCCTCTCCTCCTCTACATCGCCGCGACGATCCAGGTCGTCAGCGTCGCCCTTGTTGTGGAGCGGACGGAAGAAGGCCACGTCCTCAAGGTCCAGCGACCGGTCTACTACGTGAGCGAAGTCTTGTCAGAGACGAAGACCCGGTATCTTCAGATCCTGAAGGTCCTCTACGGTGTCGTCCTCGCCAAAAGGAAGCTCCGACACTACTTCGAGTCTCATCCGGTGACCGTCGTCAGCTCCTTCCCGCTACGCGAGGTCGTCGAGAACCGCGACGTGACGGAAAAAGCCGCAAAGTGGGCATTCGAGCTAATGGGCGAGGGCATTACATACCTTGGCTGACTTCATAGCGGAATGGACAGAAGTACAATTACCCACGGCTCCTGTCGACCAGGAGTATTGGGTGATGTACTTCGACGGTTCACTGATGCGAAAGGGAGCAGGGGTCGGACTCGTCTTGTCTCCCCCTTAGGGGTGCGCATGAAGTACGTGATCCGCCTTTCATTCCCCGCGTCCAACAACGTAGCCGAATACGAGGCGGTCGTCAACGGGCTCAAGATCACCGACGAATTGGGAATTCGACGACTCGAAGTTCAGGGCGATTCCCAACTCGTCGTTGGCCAAGTCATGAAGGAGTCCAGCTGCCACAACGAGACCATGGACGCCTACTGCAAGGAGGTCCACAAGCTGGAACATAAGTTCCACGGCCTCGAGCTCAGGCACATCCCAAGGCGACAGAACGAAGAAGCTGACTCCTTGGCGAAGATGGCGGTCGGGCGCGAACAGATCCCGCCAGGGGTCTTCGCCCACGAACAGAGCCGACCGTCAATCCGACCCCAAGATACGCCAGGGGTCGGCACCGAGCCGCCCCAGGCACAAGGGGACGGACCGACCACGACGCCTCCCGACCCCTGCGTCATGGAGATCGACGAGGCGTCCGCACCTGATACGAGCCCTCTAGACGACTGGAGGACACCGTATCTCGACTGACTCCTCAAAGGAGAACTCCCCGCCGACAAGACGGAGGCTCGATGCATCGCACGACGCGCCAAGTCCTTCACCATTATCGACGGAGAACTCTACAAGAGGAGCCTCACCAGAATCTTGCAACGCTGCATCCCCATCGAGCAAGGGAAGATGCTGCTGCGAGACATTCATGGAGGGGTCTGTGGCCACCACGCTGCACACAAGACCCTCGTCGGAAACGCGTTCCGACAGGGATTCTACTGGCCAGCCGCCGTCAACGATGCCGCGCATATCGTTCGTACGTGTGAAGGTTGCCAGTTCTACGCTCGGCAGACCCATCTGCCGGCGCAAGCACTGCAGTCCATCCCCATCACATGGCCATTCGCGGTTTGGGGACTGGACCTGGTCGGGCCACTCAAGAAGGCACCCGGGGGCTACACCCACCTCTTGGTAGCTGTCGACAAGTTCACCAAGTGGGTTGAAGCCCGGCCAATCACAAGGATCCGACCAGAAGAGGCAGTCGAGTTCTTCCTCGACATAATCCATCGCTTCGGGGTCCCAAACTCCATCATCACGGATAATGGTACGCAGTTCACAGGGAAACGATTCCTTAAATTCTGCGACGACTACCATATCCGAGTAAATTGGGCGGCCGTGGCGCACCCCCGCACGAACGGGCAGGTTGAGCGCACGAATGGCATGATCCTACAGGGTCTGAAGCCACAAATCTACAATCGGCTGAAGCAATTCAGCGGGCGATGGGCAGCCGAGCTCCCCGCTGTGCTATGGAGTTTGCGGACGACCCCGAGCCGGGCGACGGGGTTCACCCCCTTCTTCATGGTGTATGGCTCCGAAGCTGTACTACCAACCGACCTCGACTATGGAGCCCCGAGGATCAGAGTCTACGATGAAGAAGGCAACCAGACGTGCCTCGAAGACGCCATGGATCAGCTCGACGAGGCGTGAGACTTAGCGCTCCTACAATCGGCGAAACACCAGCAGGCACTGCGACGTTACCACTCCCACTACGTGCGGGAAAGGGCATTCAACGTCGGCAACCTCGTCCTTCAGTGCGTTTAGAGCAGCAAGGACCGCCACAAGCTGTCGCCCCCATGGGAGGGGCCCTTCATCGTCTCCAAGGTTCTCCGACCCGGCTCCTACAAGTTGCAGACGGCGGACGGACAAGAACTCACCAACGCCTGGAACATTGAACAGCTACGTTGCTTCTATCCTTAGAACTCGTAGTAGTCTTACTGTTCCTTGCCACCGAGATAAGCGGCGCCCGACCCCCGTCACGTGGGAGTCGGACCCCGCTCGGGGGCTACACCTGCAAGGTGCGCATCGCGCGCGCACCTTGACACTTGTTAAAATTTTTACCGTCTCGATTGCAAAAGTTTTAACGAAGGGCTTAAAGCTCGTAGTGGTTCCATCCCTGGCCGATGACACGACCCGCCCAAAGAACCTCGTCTCGGGACGGATCCGGTCAGTCGTTAAGCCAGGATCTTGTTGGGCAACGCTCGGCGAAGCGAGCGTACACACGATACAACACAGGCAGAAATAAACAGCAATAGTTTACAAGGAGAGAGAACTTAAGACATCATTGGTTAATAAGTTTGAGGTCGAATATTACATTGCTTCAGAGTGCGCAAAAGTTTTAAAAATGATAACAGCCGAAGACTTGAATGATTACAACTCCGACGCTCAGACTTAAGCAAAAGCACGCGCCGCGCCCACGGGCGTCGTGCTACTAGCCACTTCAACAATTTACTGCGGTGACTCGCACAACTCCCACTGGAGGTTCCCGAACTCGGGGAGAGGCTCCTCCCAATGGAAGCTACCTGCTTGGTCCTGCATGACGGCGCCTGAAAACCACAAAACGCTAATGCGTGAGCTTCTAAGAAGCTCAGCAAGACTTACCCGTCAAAAGTGGCTGACTACAGCCGACTCCTAGACATGCTGACCGACTCGGGTGGGTTTACTTGCAAAAGGACTCGCAAGCCTATACTACTCTTATCAAATTTTAGCACAGGTTAAGTGATTAGAAAAATAAATTTAATTAGCACTGAGCTAAGCAAACATACAGAAGTAACAATAGCATTAGTAATAATCATAATTCATTCTCATTGTGTCTCAACCAATTTACTAAAATGTGACAGAGAGTTCAAGTAAGCTCATAGCTGAGAGCGACAGCGATTCGAACCGATTTTTATACCTCTGTAGGGTTAACCTAATCGTACGACACGTGCGTGTCCCAGACTCGCACGTGGCAACCGTTCACACCAGCTCCTGCAACGTCAATTCCAGCCTACGCATGCCTTAGCAGCGCCGCATCCCACCAGACAACGTGTCCCAGACGGTTTCTGTGGAGTTCCCACGCTGCCCGCCCCAGATCTCCTCCTAATTAGACACCGTAGGGCAAGTTCGACGTTGCAATCACCAGGCTACGTAGGTTTACCGGGGCCCATAACACCCAACATACGATCAGTACGTTCAATACTTGCCCAGCTGTGCCACACGGATCAGACCAGACTACGGTGACCCTGGTCCCGGACCAGTTGCCGACCTACTGGTACCCAGTCTGACCCTCAATCTTTTATCTTTCTTACTCGTTCACAGTCGTGTGGCACATCTCAGGAAATAGTTTCATTCAATATACTACTACTCGCGAGCAGCGTCCACTCTGCTCGACTTCTACCGGTAATTATCTGCTAAGCATAGGGTACTACGGGTGTCTATACCAGCTACCGTTAGGGTTTCCTATGGGAAACAATGCAACTATGGTTTCAATCAACTCCTAGCACTTAATGCACAAACAAGACACACTCAGTTATAAAAGAAAAACTTTGAACAATGGTTGTGCACCGGGGCTTGCCTGGTTCCTCTCAGCTGACGTTGACTTCTTCGACGGGGGTCGAGGAACTCGGATCTGCAGCTACCTCGTGAGCGTCAGAATCTACATGATGCATTAGGATTATGATAAGTTTAATAAAAAAGAAACTTATTGTTATTATCAATAGTAAGTCTAGGGTTTAGATTGGCGACGCCTAGAATTAGGGCTAACCCTAATTACTCGACGCCGTCGATTAAATTCAATTCTTAATCTGTGAATGATGTTTAAAGAAATCTATTCAGCTCTCATGAGGTAACTTTTAGTTGGCATGTTTAACAACTTCAACTTTAGTTAAGTTAATTTGACACTTTTCATTGGTTAAACATTATTTAATTCCTTCGACGATTAAACTAGGGTTAAAATGAAAATTTTAATTCTTCCTCAAGATTATTTTTAGTTGGTATCACTCTCTGGAATAAGAATTTTGGGCTTTGGGTGGGGCCTAGATGAATATTTGATATTTTATAAAAATTCATCAAAGTTCCTGTTTTTAAATCTTATAAAATCAGAAAGCACTAGTAAAACATAGAATAAAATTATGTGGGCATTCCTGAGCACCAGATCTAAAACTTTGCTTTTGGGTCTAACCTTATAAATGACTTATACAATGCACTTTAGAAAATGGAATTTAAACTAGGCAGATTGAAGTGATTTAATAGGGTTAGATGCCATTTCATGTTCCTAAAATATTCACAAAATTCCAGAGGGTGTGTAGTACCATGGTGTACTGGTGGATCAAAGGTTGGCCCTAGCATTATTCTAGAACTCAATTTAAAATTCAAAAAAATAAAGTATTTTTCTAATTAAATCTGCAAATATTTAGTCATTTGACAAAAAGTGCTTTAACAGAAAATTAGTACTTTTCATGAGGTTCCTAACAAATTTTAGTTTGGCATTTTTGGACCTTTCTGTGAATTTCTAGGGATTTTAGAAGATAGAGCAATAATCTGGAAAATAAAAAGAAAAAGAAAAACAGGGGAGGTTTCTCCGACGAGCTCCGGCGGCCGTTTCCCGGCGATGGGGTGGTCGCCGGCCGTCGAACCTTGGCTTTTCACGATCTACACGACACGACGAAGCTCGGCAACATGCTATTTATCGAGGTTTTGGCCGGGAAGGTGGTGCTCACCGTGGGGGTGTCTCGGGGCGGCGGCGGTGAGCAAAATTCCGGCGATGGGGGCTTGAATCCGGAGGATGGAGAGTGTGGGAAGCTTCACGGGAGTGAGAGGGAGCAATTTGTTGGGGGAATTGGATTGCAGGACGGCCGGGAGGTGGAGTGCACCGTGAGGGTGGTTGTGGCGGCTATGGCGTCGGCGGCCGGGGCAGGGGACGGGGGCTTGCACGGGGAAGGAAGAAGAATGGAGGAGGGGGAGAGTTGGGGAGGAAAATGCGCCACTTATAGCCCAGGTTGGGGGGGAGAAAGGGGAGGAGCACGGCGGCATGGGCGGCGCAGCGGGTCGGGCGGCGCGGCTCGGGTGGCGCGGCAGTGACAGAGAAGAGAGAGAGAGAGAGGAGAGGGAGTGAGGAGGGTAGGAGGGGCGCCGGCAACACTTGAATTCGATGACGTGCCCACAGGGGGCCGTGTCGGCCAGAGGCAGCGGTGCCCTGCCGCGCCGTTTTGTCGGGCGGGCGGCGGGACACTGTTGCCCGCCCGGCAAAACAGTTTTATATATATATTTTTTTTATTTTCTACAGTTATCAAATCGATGAAATGGCACACTTCCCTAGCTCGAAAATTTTTGAGAATTTTTGTGCATGCTCAGGAATTTATTTGGAGCACTTTTTATTTATGGTTCAAGTCGTGATTTGGCTTCTAAAAATTCTTGAATTTCCAAGTCAATTATAGCTTGTGTGAATTTTTTAAGAGGTCTAAATCCTTTCCAAAAATCTTGAATAATTTCCCAAAATTCTATTTTGAAGTGTACTTAATTGTTATGTAAAAATATGGCTAGGGTTCTGTGGAAATTTGAATAGCCATGAGTTAGGGTTTAGATTTGGTCCCCGATAACAGGATTTCGACAATGCTGTTGAAATTTTCCGACCCTAGTCATAATGTTCTGTTGTTTACCAAAATTTTTGTAGTGATCTTCTTGGAGCATTCTAAACATTATTTCTTATTACTTCTAGCGTTGATTTTGCTTCTAAGAGTGAATTGTTGCCGATTAGGGTTTATAGTTGTCGATTTTTGCCCTGGTGACACCTGGGGTGTCACAGCCCTCCCCCCTAAAAGAAATCACGTCCCGAGATTTAAGGAGAGGGTTAGGATAGGTATAGGTACCTAGGGGTTTGGGAGTAGCTCGGGGTAGTGCGTCTGAAGAAACTCTGCAGATTCCCACGTGGCTTCGTCTTCCGTGTGGTTGCTCCACAGAACCTTGTAAAACTTGAGTGTCCGTCTTCTAGTAACTCGTTCTTTCTCATCCAGTATCCGGATTGGGCGCTCTGGGTAGGTTAAGTCTGGTTGTAATTCTTCTACTTCTTGAATCACTTGGTCTAGGGGTGCCTTTAGACATTTCTTCAACTGGGATACGTGAAAGACGTTATGCACTCCCGATAATCTTTCTGGCAGTTCCACTTGATAGGCCACGGGTCCGCACTTGGCTGTGATAGGATATGGACCTATGTATCGGGGTGCTAACTTGCCTCTGATCCCGAACCGTTGAACTCTCTTCATTGGTGAGACTCGTAGGTAGACATAGTCTCCTACCTCGAAGGTCAATGGTCTACGCCTTTTATCTTCATAGCTCTTCTGTCTTGACTTGGTGGCCTTCAGATTTGCTTGTATAACCCGTACTTTCTCTTCAGCCTGCTGCACTAGGTCTGGGCCCAATATGACTCTTTCGCCTGCTTCTGACCAGTTGAGTGGGGTTCTGCAACTACGGCCATAAAGTGCTTCAAAAGGGGACATCTAGATGCTGGCTTGGTAGCTGTTGTTGTATGAGAACTCTGCCAATGATAGATAAGTGTCCCATCCTTTACCGTGCTCCAAAACACAAGCTCGGAGCATGTCTTCGAGTATTTGGTTCACTCTTTCCGTCTGACCATCAGTCTGAGGGTGGTAGGCTGAACTGTGGATTAGCCTGGTTCCTAGTGACTCGTGGAGTTGTTTCCAAAATCGACCGACGAATTGGGTGCCTCGGTCGGAGATGATCGTCTTGGGTACTCCATGTAGACAGACTATCCGGTCGATGTACAGCTGTGCATACTTCTTCATGGTGTATCTGGTTGAGACAGGAATGAAATGGGCTGTCTTTGTCAAGCGATCTACTATAACCCAAATTGAATCCAACTTTTGAGCTGTCATGGGCAGTCCAACAATGAAGTCCATACTTATGTCCTCCCACTTCCATGACGGAACGCTCAACGGTTGCGACAACCCTGCGCCTTTCAGATGGTCGGCCTTTACTCTGCGGCAGGTGTCACACTCCGCTACATACCGAGCGATTTCTCTCTTCATCCTTGTCCACCAAAACTTCTTTCGCAGATCCTGATACATCTTGTTACTGCCAGGGTGAATTGAGTACATGGATAAATGAGCTTCATCCATGATCTTCCTTCGGAGCTCGTGATCCTTCGGCACTACCAGTCTGTTCTTGAACCACAAAACTCCTTCTTCGTCTTCACGAAAACACTGCATCTTCTTTTCTTGCAGTCCCAATCTGATCTTCTCCATGCCCTTATCAAGCTTCTAGGCCTTGGCTATCTCATCTCTAAGTGTTGGCACTAAGGCTAGGTTGTAGAGGGCTCCATGGGGTAGAATCCTTACGGCTGGCTCTAGTTCTTCGGTTGCAACTCCCTGATCCAAGTAGTGGCAATGGGCGTTTCGGCTCAACGCGTCTGCAACCACATTAGCCTTGCCCGGATGATAGTGGATCTCTATCTCGTAATCCTTGATCAACTCTAGCCATCTTCGTTGCCTCATGTTCAACTTGTTCTGGGTGAAGATGTACTTGAGACTCTTGTGGTCGGTGTAGAGGTGTACTAGGTTTCCCAATAAGTAATGCCTCCACACCTTCAGAGCTAGTACCACGGCTGCCAATTCCAAGTCGTGTGTGGGGTAATTCACCTCATGCTTGCGGAGTTGTCTGGAAGCATAAGCAATTACCCGTCCTTCTTGCATTAACACACAACCAAGTCCAGTGCCCGACGCATCGCAATACACGTCGAAGGGCTTGCTCAAATCCGGTTGAGCTAGTACTGGTGCTGTGGTCAAGTGCTTCTGCCAAGTTTGGAAGGCTTCTTCGCACTTTTCTGTCCACTTGAACTTCTGATCCTTCTTGAGTAGGTCTGTAATAGGCCTGACAATCTTGGAGAAGTTGGGTATGAAGCGACGGTAGTATCCCGCTAATCCCAAGAAACTCCGCACCTTGTGAACCGTTGTGGGTGCTTTCCAATTAACAACATCTTGCACCTTTCCCGGATCAACAAAAATACCTTCCGCAGACACAACATGACCCAAAAACTGAACACGCTCAATCCAGAATTCGCACTTGCTGAACTTGGCGTAGAGCTGATGATCTCTGAGTCTTTGAAAAACTGCCCGAAGCTGCTCTGCATGCTCATCGGTTGACTTGGAGTATATTAGGATGTCATCAATGAAAACCACTACAAACTTATCCAGCTCTGGCATGAATACTGAGTTCATGAGGTACATGAAGTACGCTGGTGCGTTTGTGAGTCCAAACGACATCACCAAATACTATACAGCCCGTATCTGGTGGAGAAGGCCGTCTTCGGAACGTCACTGGGACGGATCTTGATCTGATGATAACCAGACCGAAGATCGACTTTTGAGAAGACCTTTGCTCCAGCCAACTGATCAAATAGAGTGTCTATGCATGGCAAGGGGTATTTGTTCTTGACAGTTACTGCATTCAAGGGACAGTAATCCACGCGTAGCATCAATGACTGGTCCTTCTTCTTCACGAACAATGTCGGACAACCCCAAGGCGAGGTACTGGGCCGTATAAAACCCTTGTCCAACAGCTCCTGCAGCTGTTTCTTCAGCTCTGCTAGCTCCTTGGGTGCCATCTTGTACGGTCTGCGGGAGATCGGGGCTGTGCCTGGCAACAGCTCAATCTGGAATTCCACATCTCTATCTGGTGGTAAACCAGGTAAGTCTTCTGGGAATATGTCCGGAAACTCTTTAGCCACTGGTATCTCGTCCAGACTTTTCTCAACAACATGGCAGACTTGATTGAGGGTGGCTTTAGGGTGATCTAGGTTTATGGACATGGAACCGTGAGGAGGAGAGGTTAAGTGGACTACACGGTTAGCAATGTCAAGGATGGCATTATGGTGTTTCATCAATTTCATGCCGATGATAATATCGATACCCTGCCCATCTAGGATGATGAAGGAGATAGGATAGATGTGACCTCCCAGATTGAGGGGAGCTTCACTCAAGCCATGGTTTGATAATACGTTTCCCCCAGGTGATTTTATTACGAAAGGTGGTTCTAGGAGAACTGTGGCTAGGTTCTTGCCTTTGACAAAATTCGTACTGATAAAATTGTGGCTTGCACCGGAATTGAAAAGAACAAAAGCTGAGTGGGTAGAGAGCGAGAACGTACCCGCGAGTACTTGTTCACCCTCAGCAATTTCTTCGATCGTGGTGTAGTTTACCCGACCGGTCCTGGTGTTCTTCTGGCCCTTTTGCTGGCTCTGTCCTTGGTTTGACTGCCGGTTGCCTCCGAACTGTTGGTTGGAGGGGCACTCGCGGCGAAGTGTCCGGGCTGCCCGCAGTTGAAGCAAGGCGTGCCTGGTCCAGGGCGGGCGCCCTGTTGAGGTGGGCGGACACCCTGGTTCCTCTGCGGCGTGGGAGGTGCACGGTAGCCGAACTGCTGTTGAGTCTGTGGGGGCCGGTATGGCGGCTGCGGCGGACGAAATGACAGCGCCTGCGGCGGGGTGGCCTTGTACCTCCTACCATCGGGTGCGGTGTACACCAGACGGTACTTGGGTGGGGGGGCATTTGATGGCCCACCGCTGGCTCGCCTTTTCTCCCGCTGCTCCTTCTCGAGGTATTCTTCGGCGATGAGGGCATTGCTGACGAGCTCATTAAATGAGCCGCCCTGATTCAGGGTCAAGCGACCCTGGAGTGTGATGTTCAGCCCTTCCATGAAGCGGTGCTTCCGAGCATCCGTGTCAACCTGCTCCGGGGCATACGGAGCAAGTTGGTTGAAGACACGGGAATACTCGTGCACCGTGCGGTTTCCTTGTGTCAAGGCCATGAATTTCTTGGCCTTCCTCTGCATGAGTCCCGCGGGGATGTGGTGAGCGCGGAACGCCTCCCGGAACTGTGCCCATGGCACCTGGGTGTTGGCCGGGAGAGTGGCCATGTAGTTGGCCCACCAAGCTCCGGCGTATCCGTGGAGCATCTGGGCCGCGAAGAGCGTCTTCTGAGTTTCTGAACAACGGAGTAACCCAAACTTGGCCTCGATTGTATGAAGCCAGTGGTCTGCCTCCATCGGTCCCCGGGCATCTCTGAACTCCGGGGGATGAGTGGCCAGGAACTCAGCATATGTGCTGTCCTGGTCGCGGTTCCGAGCGCCTCGATTTGCGCCGCTATTCTCCAAGATAGCTCGCAGCATCTCTTGTGTCTGCTGGCTGCTTTGAAGCATGGCTGCCATAGCTGCAGCCAAGGTTGGCTCAGCTGGCGGGGGCGGCGGGTTGGAGCTTTCCGCCTCCTGACGTCCTGCTCTAGTGTTCACCATGTTCCTTCATTCCCCAAAAGATGACAGTACATCCGTCGTCCAACTCCTTAGACTGTCAAACCACCACTCTTACACCCCAAAGATTACAACGCCACTAGGATAGACTCTTGAGAACACATACTAACACCAAGACAAAGACAACGCACTCCTTAAGCGAAGCATCTAGCTAAACTATCATTTCGGAACCACCTCCGATCTACTCCTCGTCTGGCTCTGGGTCTGAAGCTTCGGGATCCGATACTTCTGACTCAGGCGCATCATCGTTAGCGGGAGGCGGCTGCTGTGCCTCCAAAAGTCCCGCTAACTGATGCTGCAAATGATGGTTCTCATGGGCGAGGTTCTCCGCCATCTAAACCACGTTATCCCTGAGTATCTCTAGCTGGTGAATATGTTGCAACATGATATTGCAATCATTCTCTCTAGCATGGATTTGGGCAGTCTTAATCTTGGAGACCCCTCCAACTCAGAGATGCGTGTAGCGCGCGCGTTGCAGCGAGCACGCAGTGCATTGTTTCTGCTCTCTGTGACACCCCGTCGTAATAAAACCCAATCAATTGTATAAACCACTCTTTTAGGTTGAAAACAAGAATTTAAAAACCTCACTCATGAAATAGAAGTTGGGAAATATAGATGAGGTAAAGTATTGTTGAATTAAAAATTGATTCTTAATCCAAACCCTAATTGTCGAGAAGGATATAACAAGTGGGCCTCCAAAATTTCCACAAAACCCTACCCATATTTTTACATAACAATTAACTACACATTAAAATAGAATTTTGGGGATTTTACCAGAATTTTTAGAAAGGGTTTAAATACTTTTAAAATTCCAACAACTGTAAACCAAATTGAAAATTCAGAGATTTTTAGGAACCGATTCGGTCAAACTTCCTATAAGCAAAGTTGTTCCAAATAATTCAATTAGCCCACACAAAAGTTTTCAGAAATTTTGGAGCTCGGGAATCGAGGTTAGCAGTTTTGCTCTTGGGTACTGAAACTTTGCAAGTTAGCCCCTGGAGTCTACGGTTAATTCTGCCGCTAGCCCCTGCCGCTCACTGTTCTTCTTCTACCCCCGTACCGCCCGTACCCGGTTCAGCGCCGATCGACAGAGCCGATGGAACAAGTCGAGCGCACGCTGTCCTTCCACTGCAAACAAGTCGACGGGTCACTCCTGCCCACGCCGCCTCTGCTCCTCGCGCAAGAAAGTCCATCGTTCGTCTTCAATTCCGCCCGCGCTCGCCGCTGCCACCCGTCCGGCCACCGCCCACCGAACCCCCCGCGCCGGCTAAATTCATCACCTTCGGTCGAAATTACCCGCTCCCGACCCTCCTCACCTCTTCTTTATATACTCCAGCACCTATTTCGCACCATTTCAACCCTCAATTTCCCGTCTACACCTCCCTGTGCTCCGACGAGTCGCCGCCGCCACCGGAGGAACGCCATTGCCGCACCTCGGGAATTCTCGATCCACGGTGAGCCGCTCCTCGATTCCGTTTACCAACGAGACCATTGCACTGCCCTCGTTCCATTTTGACCAGCCTCCCGTGCTGTGCCGGAGCAGAATCGCCGGAACACCGCCGTCCTGTTTTCGTCGGCCAGGGACCTCGCCGGCGGCAGCCAAATCTCAAACTTCGTCATCACGCTAGAACCCTTCTTCGATTCCGTTTACCGGCTAGCTCACCTCACCCTACCTCACCATCGTGACATGGTTCCAGCCCCGGTTCACCGTCGTCGGAGAAGAACGCCCCGCGCCACCGTTCTGCCGCCATTGCCGCCAGATCAACCCCTCGTCGTCAGCTCGATTCCCTTCATCACCGTGGCCTTCACCTTCATCAAATCAGTGCTTTAGGTCGAGGTGAAGCTCTTTGACAACCCCTCCCTCGCCCTAGATCCCCGCACCGGCGAGGAGCTCACCGGAGCCGCCGCCTCCCCTGTCTGGGCACTGTTCCATTGATTTACTGTGCTCTTTTATTTAACCTGAGGATTGCCAAGCGTGTAACAAATCATGGAAAAATCTAAAAATGCCCAACCAAATTTTATTTGAATCCTTGAATAAAGCACTAATTTTCTGTTAAAACACTTTTTATTAAAAGTCCCAGAATTTGCAGAATTAATTAGGATGGTTTTTTCTGTTTTTGAATTTTAGTTTGAATTACAGAGCAATGCTAGGGCTGCCCTTTGGTACACAAAACCACCATGGTCACGCGCGTCTTCTGGAATTTTATGAAGATTTTAGGACCACCAAACTATATGTAACACTTTAACAATACTTCAATTCTGCATACTAAAACACCATTTCTAAAATACATTGTAAAAGTCCTTTTCAGTGGTGGGACCCAAAATGAAAGTTGTAGATCCGAAGCTCAGGAGTACCCTTATAAAATTTCAAAATTTATCTCTGAGGTTTACTATGCCATCCTGATTTTATAAGATTGAAAAACAGAAACTTTGTTGAATTTTTATAAAATCTAGGAAAATCGTCTAGGCCTCAACCAAAGCTCAAAATGCTTATTTCAGAGAGTACATTCAACTAAAAATAATATTAAGCTATGTTAAAAATTTTCGTTTTTAACCCTAATTAATAGCCGCAGTTAATTAAGCAAGTGGGCCCCACCGAAAAGTGTCGAATCTAACCCTGAACCCTAACTAAGAAAATCTAGTTGGACCTTAATAAAAGCCTTGCAACACATTTCCTTAAACATTACTACTGCATTTTCATTCTATAGGACCCGACTCAGAAGTCCAGGCGGAGGACGTGAACCCAGGAGAAGCAACCGCCGAAGCTAACTGTTCCTTTGAGTGCACTGACTGTTCTGCGGACCAAGGCAAGCCCCGGTGCACACCTATGTTTTAAAAGTTTTATTTTTAACACTATGAATGTAGGAATTGTTTGTGCATTAGGTTTCTAAGAAATTGCCGTGAAACCCTAGTTGCATGGCTTAATAGGATTCCTACGGTTCAATTGGTAGAGCCACCGATAGAATGCCGTGCTTAAGAAAATAGGTGTTCGGTAGCAACCGAGTAGTGTGGAGACTACTCGCGTTTAATTAAAGGAGAAAAGGACTAGGGATTAAGTTATCGTAATGTGATTAAAAGTTGAGCACCCTGTCGGGTGCGGTTGCATTGGACAAGTTCGAGGTGTGTACCGAGTGCATACTGGTATATGGGAACCAGGAAACCGATGTAGCTCATCGTGCTTTGTTGGACAGTTGGCCATCCCTTTTTCCGGATGAATGGACCAGTATGGTGGATGAATTCGCTTTTGATTTTCCTGGGCATGTGCTAGTGGGAAAGGCTTGGGGCCGTACAGGGACGCAGGGCGTTGCCTGGAGGACCATGTCCTTGGAGGGATGGATATTGAGCCAACACTGTCGCGATGTTGCGAAAGGTAGCCACGTGTGACTCTGCCGAGTGTGCACGTGTCGTGTCATTCGGGTTTCTCCTGCAGGATGTAAATCAATTATAATTGCCGCTCCTCGCGGATAAGAGTAGCACTTGTTTCCTTTCTGCCGCAACGATAAGGAAATAGTTGAGATGGGATGAAGATGATTATTACACTCTGTTGATGTACTGAATTCATGATTGTTTAGAATAGCAGCTCACTTAGCAAGTTTATAATGATTACCATTAATTTGGCTAAAAATTGGTAATAGACCTAAGTGCTATTTTCGCAATTACCCGGTCAGCTCCCACCAAATACTCCCTACATTCTAGGAGTCGGTCATTAGATGGCCACGTTGACGGGTAAGTCTTGCTGAGTATTAGTTGCTCAGGCTTTGTTGATTATTATTTTTGTAGGTGATCCTTCTAACTTTGGTTGTGGTGGTTGGGAAGGGGATGCACCCTCGGAGTGGACCTTCGAGTGGGTTCCCGCTTCACCAACCTATGAAGATTAAGCACCCGTGGGCTGGCGTGCTTAATTGTATCGTCGAGTTGTAATTATTAGCTTACGCTGACCACCGTTGTTTTCAAACTTCGCTTCCGCCCTTAAACTATTTGAACCACTCTGTAGTATTAAGAATTTGAGTACTCTTTAAATCGTTTTACGTGTTCCTGTTAATTATTGTACTGTAACGGTCATTGCTTCGGCAAGTGGCTCCCCAAAATGATCCTGGATGAGCAAACCGTACGATTTATCGGACGGGGTTGCGACACTCTCCAAGTCCTGGATCTTCTCCTTGAGTTGGGCTATCTCTACATGAGCCTGTCGCAAGGCCTGACGATCCATCTGAGCTGTGAGAACAGTGTCTTCATGCAAGTTGAGTAGCGCTAGGCTCCATGTGAACAAGGGAGTGACATGGTCCATCTCTCCCCTGAAAGTCCTCTTCTGAGCATTCTTGACATTACGGTGCCAGGTACTGTCGACCTGGTCCCGTATCGGAAACATCGCTGCTGGTTTGTCTGCCAGGTCCTCAAGGTGTCGCTCGCAAAGCCTCAATAGAGCCTGATGAGCGGCCAACTCGATGGCTTCCGTCTTATCTGAACCGAATGTGGTGGTGGTACAAATCTCTCCATTGGCATGCTGGGGGTGTGTGGGTAACGTAACGGTGGCCGAGCAGCGCGGTAGGTCATACTGCCGATACTCTCGGATCTGAAACCAAGGAGTCTCCGCGTATCCCAGTGACTGCAAGGTCTGCTCGAGTATCTCCACAAATCCTCTGCGTCCTGATTTCTTGGTGACGTAGGTAGGGGTGGAGTCCTCAACATCTACCTCCGCGATCCCATGCTCGATCGTGTTGTCATCCATCTGCAACACAGAGATGAATAATATTTTATCAATCAGAAGCCACATGTTGACACATAGTTCAAAGCATGCTAAATCTTCCGATACGTAAAATATTTTTCATCCCTGCGTAAAAAGGTGATCCAAATCGGTCACTAAGGATGCTAACTAGCGACAGCCGGTTTGTCCAAGGTGCTTTACCATCTAAGTTGACCTGTCAAGGAGACAATCTTCTCATCGAGGAAGGTATTGAAAAAAGGCTCAATGGTGTACAAGGGTTTTACTCCAACTCGGTTGATTCCACGCAATCCCTAAGGGAGGAAGATATCCAGGTTGACTTTTTATTTTCCGATGTTACAGCCATTATTGATGGAATTTTTGCTCCTGGATGGTTGTAGTATACGTTTGAAGGATTTTAACATTTCTTCATGCAATGCAATCCTACATCGGCCTATACGTCCTCACAAAGTAAAAAGGATACGCGTAGGCGGTGGCAGAATCGCACTCAAGTTAGCTGTTAGTACACGTTTCTTACGATATCGGGGTTAGCGTACATGGAGAAAATGGCATCACAGGCTGTTCAATATAAATATATATCAAAAGTAAAAACAACAACCCATATCATTGCCATATGGGTCGCCCCGAGTAGGCCACGTACGGGGATCACGTGTCCGACCTTCCTTGCGCGGCGACAGACTGCACTTTACCTCAGGCAGCGGAGGTATGAGAGTGTTCCACAAAACCGAAGTCGTGAGGAACAAACTCATCTCTTGTGTGCCAAAGACACAAGACTCCACTGTTCCGAAGGTCTGTGTTCGCAACAGGTCTGTAACCCACACCTCGTACGGTAGAGGGCCGCTTCTCTCCCTAAACGGCAAGGGGGCGTACTATGTTACAGCTAACATAATACCTCCTTCCATACCATCATGGTATAGAACGCTACTGTTGCGGATGCAACAGGGATTTCTCGACCTTTCACCGCAGTCGAGCGGCGTACCTTACCTTGCTTACCTGAGCGTAGGTGCGTCGTTATAGAAAAGTAAATCTACACTGGGTTTTGTTAGCTCCTACACTAGGTTAGCTTGCCACCTGATAACCTATTAACTAATAGAGCGCGTACCTCACTCGCACGTAATTTTCGAAAATATGCCTTAAATGTTGTACCGTTTCCCAACACGGCTCTGATGCCAAAGCTGACACGACCCACCCAGAGACCTCGTCTCGGGACGGATCCGGTCAGTCGTTAAGCCAGGATCTTGTTGGGCAACGCTCGGCGAAGCGAGCGTACACACGATACAACACAGGCAGGAATAAACAGCAATAGTTTACAAGGAGAGAGAACTTAATACATCATTAGTTAATAAGTTTGAGGTCGAATATTACATTGCTTCAGAGTGCGCAAAAGTTTTGAAAATGATAACAGCGGAAGACTTGAACCATTACAACTCTGACGCTCAGACTTAAGCAAAAGCACGCGCCGCGCCCACGGGCGTCGTGCTAGTAGCCACTTCAACAATTCACTGCGGCGACTCGCACAACTCCCACTGGAGGTTCTCGAACTCGGGGAGAGGCTCCTCCCAATGGAAGCTACCTGCTTGGTCCTGCATGACGGCGCCTGAAAACCACAAAACGCTAACGCGTGAGCTTCTAAGAAGCTCAGCAAGACTTACCCGTCAAAAGTGGCTGACTACAGCCGACTCCTAGACATGCTGGCCGACTCGGGTGGGTTTACTTGCAAAAGGACTCGCAAGCCTATACTACTCTTGTCAAATTTTAACACAGGTTAAGTGATTAGAAAAATAAATTTAATTAGCACTGAGCTAAGCAAACATACAGAAGTAACAATAGCATTAGTAATAATCATAATTCATTCTCATTGTGTCTCAACCTATTTACTAAAATGTGACAGAGAGTTCAAGTAAGCTCATTAGCTGAGAGCGACAGCGATTCGAACCGATTTTTATACCTTTGCAGGGTTAACCTAATCGTACGACACGTGCGTGTCCCAGACTCGCACGTGGCAACCGTTCACACCAGCTCCTGCAACGTCAATTCCAGCCTAAGCATGCCTTAGCAGCGCCGCATCCCACCAGACAACGCGTCCTAGACGGTTTCTGTGGAGTTCCCACGCTGCCCGCCCCAGATCTCCTCCTAATCAGACACCGTAGGGCAAGTTCGACGTTGCAATTACCAGGCTACGTAGGTTTACCGGGGCCCATAACACCCAGCATACGATCAGTACGTTCAATACTTGCCCAGCTGTGCCACACGGATCAGAGCAGACTACGGTCACCCTGGTCCCGGACCAGTTGCCGACCTACTGGTACCCAGTCTGACCCTCAATCTTTTATCTTTCTTACTCGTTCACAGTCGTGTGGCACATCTCATGAAATAGTTTCATTCAATATCCTAGTACTCGCGAGCAGCGTCCACTCTGCTCGACTTCTACCGGTAATTATCTGCTAAGCATAGCGTACTACGGGTGTCTATACCAGCTACCGTTAGGGTTTCCTATGGGAAACAATGCAACTATGGTTTCAATCAACTCCTAGCACTTAATGCACAAACAAGACATACTCAGTTATAAAAGGAAAACTTTGAACAATGGTTGTGCATCGGGGCTTGCCTGGTTCCTCTGAGCTGACGTTGACTTCTTCGGCGGGGGTCGAGGAACTCGGATCTGCAGCTACCTCGTGAGCGTCAGAATCTACATGATGCATTAGGATTATGATAAGTTCAATAAAAAAGAAACTTATTGTTATTATCAATAGTAAGTCTAGGGTTTAGATTGGCGACGCCTAGAATTAGGGCTAACCCTAATTACTCGACGCCGTCGATTAAATTCAATTCTTAATCTGTGAATGATGTTTAAAGAAATCTATTCAGCTCTCATGAGGTGACTTTTAGTTGGCATGTTGAACAACTTCAACTTTAATTAAGTTAATTTGACACTTTTCATCGGTTAAACATTATTTAATTCCTTCGGCGATTAAACTAGGGTTAAAATAAAAATTTTAATTATTCCTCAAGATTATTTTTATTTGCTAGCACTCTCTGGAGTAAGAATTTTGGGCTTTGGGTGGGGCCTAGATGAATTTTCTATATTTTATAAAAATTCATCAAAATTCCTGTTTTTAAATCTTATAAAATCAGAAAGCCCTAGTAAACCTTAGAATAAAATTATTAAATTTTATGTGGGCATTCCCGAGCACGAGGTCAAAAACTTTGCTTTTGGGTCTAACCTTATAAATGACTTTTACAATGTACTTTAGAAAATGGTATTTAAACTAGGCAGATTGAAGTTATTTAATAGGGTTAGATGCAATTTCTTGTTCCTAAAATCTTCATAAAATTCCAGAGTGTGTATAGTACCATTTTGTACTGGTGGATCAAAGGTTGGCCCTAGAATTATTCTAGGACTCAATTTAAAATTCAAAAACCGAAAGTATTTTTCTAATTAAATCTGCAAATATTTGGATATTTGACAAAAAGTGCTTTAACAGAAAATTAGTAATTTTCATGAAGTTTCTAACAAATTTTAGTTTGGTATTTTTGGACCTTCCTGTGAATTTCTAGGGATTTTAGAAGACAGAGTAATAATCTGGAAAATAAAAAGAAAAAGAAAAACAGGGGAGGTTTCTCCGACGAGCTCCGACGGCCGTTTCCCGGCGATGGGGTGGTCGCCGGCCGTCGAACCTTGGCTTTTCACGATCTACACAACACGACGAAGCTCGGCAACATGCTATTTATCGAGGTTTTGGCCGGGAAGGTGGTGCTCACCGTGGGGGTGTCTCGGGGCGGCGGCGGTGAGCAAAATTCCGGCGATGTGGGCTTGAATCCGGAGGATGGAGAATGTGGGAAGCTTCACGGGAGTGAGAGGGAGTGATTTGTTGGGGGAATTGGATTGGAGGACGGCCGGGAGGTGGAGTGCACCGTGAGGGTGGTTGTGGCGGCTATGGCGCCGGCGGCCGGGGCAGGGGACGGGGGCTTGCGTGGGGAAGGAAGAAGAATGGAGGAGGGGGAGAGTTGGGGAGTAAAATGCGCCACTTATAGCCTGGGTTGGGGGGGAGAAAGGGGAGAAGCACGGCGGCATGGGCGGCGCGGCTCGGGTGGCGCGGCAGTGACAGAGGAGAGAGAGAGAGAGGAGAGGGAGTGAGGAGGGTAGGAGGGGCGCCGGCAACATTTGAATTCGACGACGTGCCCACAGGGGGCCGTGTCGGCCGGGGACAGTGGTGCCCTGCCGCGCCGTTTTGTCGGGCGGGCGGGGGGACACTGTTGCCCGCCCGGCAAAACAGTTTTATATATATATTTTTTAATTTTCTACAGTTATGCAAATCAATGAAATGGGATACTTCCCAAGCTCGAGAATTTTTGAGAATTTTTGTGCATGATCAGGAATTTATTTGGAGCACTTTTCATTTAGGGTTCAAGTCATGATTTGGCATCTAAAAATTCGTGAATTTCCAAGTTGATTATAGCTTATGTGAATTTTTTAAGAGGTCTAAATCCTTTCCAAAAATCTTGAATAATTTCCCAAAATTCTATTTTGAAGTGTACTTAATTGTTATGTAAAAATATAGCTTGGGTTCTGTGGAAATTTGAACAGCCATGAGTTAGGGTTTAGATTTGGTCCCCGATAACAGGATTTCGACAATGCTGTTGAAATTTTCCGACCCTAGTCATAATGTTCTGTTGTTTACCAAAATTTTTGTAGTGATCTTCTTGGAGCATTCTAAACATTTTTCCTGATTACTTCTAGCCTTGATTGTGCTTCTAAGAGTGAATTGTTGCCGATTAGGGTTTATAGTTGTCGATTTTTGCCCTGGTGACACCTAGGGTGTCACAGCCGACCGAGATAAGCGGTGCCCGATTCCCGTCACACGGGAGTCGGACCCTGCTCGGGGGCTACACCCTCAGGGTGCGCGTACCGAACGCACACCTCGAGCACTCGTTAAACTTTCACCGTTCTGCTAAAGCGGCGCCCGATTCCCCTCGCACGGGAGTCGGACCCCGCTCGGGGGCTACACCTGCAAGGTGCGCATCGGGCGCGCACCTTGACACTCACTAAAATTTTGCCATTTTGCTTGCAAAATTTTGAAGCAAGGGTAAACGAAACTTTGCCCTCTTCAAGGGTCTCGACCCCTCGTCCTACGTTCGAATCTTAGAAGGGAAAGTCACGAGTTGAAGAAGACGTGAAGTCTAGTTGGCCGGACTGCGTAACGCCTACGACCCCCAAAGGTTACGGCAATGGCGCTCACCAGCTAGACGGAACGTTGGAGCCGCCCGTGGCCTAAGACTCCTGAGGATCGAAAACAAGGAAAAAGGAGTCGAACACCCTCGCGATTTTGTAAAGGAACGCCTTCACAAAAATACTTAGAGACACCTTTAGTAGTCAGAAGATGTTCGTTTCATTTCATCGGATTTACAAAAGGGCCGGGCACTTTTGGCCTCGGCCGTCCTAAGTACAAAACTACCCTAACTTCTATTCTGTCGGGGGGGGAGGGGGCACGTCTCCTGCCTCTTCTTCCGCCGTGCTTGCAGCGAGCTCCCGCGCGAAGGGGGCCACCTCCGCTTCAATAGCGTCCAGCTCGGCGTCGTTGTAACCGGGGGCAAAACCCTCGCTCCTGTAGTCGAGGCCGATATTGATATAGTGCGACCGGGCGACGGCGAACGCCTGGTGCACCCCCCGGTAGAGCCCATCCTCCGCCATGGCCCGCGCCCGAGTGACGAGCCGGGGAACTTGGGGAGCAAGTGAGCTCGACCCAACCTCCTCGGCCACACCCAGGTCAACAAGGGCCGCGCGGACAGCGGCTCGGAGGATCCCGTGCTCCTCAGCCTCGCCCTTCAGCTCCTCCCGGAGCGACGACAGTTCCTTCGCGCCTGCCTCCAGCTTCGCCGTCAGAACTGCAAGATAAAAAACATGACGGTTAGCCCGCAACCAAGCCTAAGGAAAGGGAAGGGTCGGAGTCGAAACTCACCCGACGTGCCGGCGCGGAGCTCCTTTGGGCTCGACGTCACTCTGGGCCACCTCCGCGGCCAAGGAAGCAGTCACCTCCTCGGCCTCGAGCCTGGCCTTGGTCTCCTCCTCCAAAGCGGTCCCGCCGCCTCCAGGCGGCAGGCCTGCTGCACCGCGAGGGCGGTCAGAGCGCCGTAGGCTCGCCGCGCCTCCTCTCGCTCGGCGCGGAGGCGGCTGTCACATCCCAAAAAGTTCAACCTTTTGTCACTTTGAATTTGAGCTCACAAGATTTGAATTTGATCTCGACCTTTTCCGTTTTGGCTTTTGGGTCAGGGTTTTGAATTTCGTCGTTTTCGGAAACCCTAATCGACTTTCTCGGGCTCTTTTGTTTTCTTCATAAAACTACCCCAATGGTTTTACATAACAATCAACTACACATTAAGATAGAATTTTGGAAATTTTATCAAAATTTTTAGTAAAGCTTTAAACCCTTTTAAAATTCTGACAAATTTGAACCAAGTTGAAAATTTACAAACTTTTAGGAGCTGAATCAGGGAAACTTTCTATAATAAAAGTTGTTCCAAATAATTAACTTAGCCCACACAAAAAGTTTCAAAAATGTTTGAACTCGGGAGCTAGAGTTTTCAATTCACTCAAGTGAAGGGAATTGGAATTAATAAAAAAAAAAGGAAACCGACAATGGTTGTACCGTGAACAGTGGCACGCCGCCACTGCTCACGGCCAGGCGACCGACCGCCGGCCGGTTTCTTCTCCCCCACGTCGCCATTACTCCTCCATGCATTGAATCATGGCACCAGCTTCCTTTCCCCTTCCTCTCTCCTCCCTCCCTCTCTCTTCCCTCGGCGCCATCATTTCCCCCTGTTGCCGCACGATGCCGTCACGGCAGTAGCCGCCTCCCACGTCCTCCTGCCGGCTGCCGCCGCCCCTGTGCCCTCAATTCGCAGTGCTTCTTCTCCCTCTCCCTTCCTCACTCCTCCTTGAGCATAAAGCCGAGCCCCCTCCTCCCTTTTCCCTTCCCTGCCTTTTTCCCCCGCGCGCCAACCGTGCTACTCTGTTTTTCAGCCGCCATAGCTGCCGCCTGCCACCTCCACGGTGCCGGCGAGTTCCAGCCCTTCCCTCAGCCCCACCACCGTGCCAAGCAAGCTCTCCTCAACCCCCTGAAACTCTCCAACCATCCAGCCCCGCCCAGCCGTGCACTAATTCCTCCGGAACACCGCCGGCCCTGTTTTCGGCCGAACATCTCACCGGCGGCCACTCTTCTCCAAAATTCATCGTCGTGGTACCATGATTCTCCAATTCCTTTCACCGGCTACTTGCTATAGTACTTGCGCACCCAATTGACAAGATTAAGGCTGCAGTTCATCGCCGTTGATGAAGAGCGCCTCGCGCCACCACCTCGGCCACCATTGACGCCGCCTCCAGCTCACCGTCGCCAGCCCTGTTCCCCTCTTCCCCGTGGCCTTCATCCTTGACAAATCAGTGCTTTGGGTCACGGTGATGCTCCACGACACTTCAATCCCCGCCCTAACCCTCTTCTCCGCGAGAAATCTCACCGGAGCAGCCGCCCCTGCTGTTTTCCCCTGTTTCTGCACTGTTCCATTGATTTTTCCATTTTTCTTTAATTAGCCAAAAGTTGTTAAGTGTGTAGAAAACAGTGGAAAAATCTAAAAATGCCAAACCTAATTTTATTCGAATCCTTGAATAATGAACAAATTTTATGTTAAATCACTTTTTCAAAAATATCCCTGGAATTCCCTCAATAATTCATTGAAATATTTTGGTTTTTGATTTTTAGTTGGAGTTCCAGAAGGTTACTAGACTTTATTTTTGAACCATAATTGTATCTTGGCATGTTACATCTGCTGGATTTTTACTAGAATTTTTCATGGACATTTGTGCATGTAGGTCATGGTTAATATCCCCAAAACCCTAGATTATTTACCTTTGTCTAAAGTACATTAGTCAAGTCACCCAAAAGCCCAGGACCTTTAACAAAAACTTTAGTTTATATGTTCAGTAGTAGATCTATAAAGTTTCATGATTTTTGCATAAGTTTTAGTACATGTTTCCGATTTTACAAGTTTGAAAAACAGAACATTGTTTGATTTTAATAAATTCTTAGAAGTTCAACTTGACCCCAACCCAGAGCTAAAAATCTTAGTTTAGAGCCTAATTAAACTACAAATGATCCCATGCCTGTAACTTAACTTTGAATTTCACCGGAAAAGTCGTTACGACTTTTACGGCACCGTTACGGTATTCCCGATGTCGTAAACGGGCAACGACCATCGGAGGGCTCGTGTTCCTGCTAACGCGAGTCAAAACCACTCCAACTTAGTCTCGTAGTAACCCAAGCCACTTAGTGAAGCCAATACATGTGATGTGTTTTGGGATTCTTCCTGGAAACGACATCCGTGTGCCACCCGATATCGGAACCGGGAACCCGGGAACCAGGGAACCCGTAACCGGAATCGGTAAAACTGTTTTAGCCATAACTTGAGCTGTAGAACTCCGATTAACTTCGTTCTTTTTGCATTGTGTTCATAGACTCAGTAGCTACCTCTCTGCATCATATCGCATCGTTTGTGCATTCATGGCATTATGGCATGCATCTCATATCTACGCGTTTTTACTTTATAGCTTACGAACCGCCAGAGAGTGACGCGGGTGCTGCTGCGGGAGAAGCACCGGAGGTTGATCCAGCTGCTGAGGAAGACAACACCACTGTTGCTGAAGGCAAGCACCTCATATTGCTACCTTAAGTAATTTACTTAATGATTAATATGAATGCTTACGTATAGGACTGCATTAAGTCGGGCATAGTGATACAGTCGGGAACAGCAAGCACCTCATTATTGTTGCATATACCCCTCCTTGCTATTGCTTACGTCACCTTGACAAACTGGGTAGAGTGTCATTGTTTTGAGTCACGAAATGCTTAGCCATGCTTAGATAACACGGTAGAAGTCGAGTGGTAAGTCCCACTCGCACGTATAGGAACCACCTTGATTACTTATGGACTTGTGGTGAGTTCATATGTTGGGAAAAGTTGAAAAGTGTTAAAAACTGAAATCTGGACGGTGGGATAGGAGTGCAGCAAGACAGAGGTCTTGTGTGCCGTAGGCCCCGTCTGGGTTGACCTAGGACCCGGCCGTGTTATTCTTGGCCTGAGCACTTTCCGTTCATACCACATGTCCGATATAATGGTAAGACAAGCTGAGTATCTCACTGCGTACCAACGTTTGGCCGATGATTCCACGGTGTGTGGAACGAGGGATTCATGGGTGCCTGCGAGGCCGTGATACTCGACGAGGGACTCACGTGTGCCTGCGAGGCCGTGGTACTCGACACCGTGTGGATTTTCCAACCGTGTGGGCACGAGTGTGAAAAAGGTTGACATGAGTACCCCCTTGTGTAACTTTAGCGGGTTACATGAGCCGTATGGTCCTCAGTCGTGTGGGTACAGTTGGACTCCCCTGCAGGGTGTAAAATCGGTTCGAATCCGCCGCGGTCTCGGTTATGATCAAACTCAGTGTCCTTTGGATAATATCGTAGAGTTGTCACATAACATGTTGAGAATTGAAGTATGGTTATTGGTATTCATGGTTCGGATGGAACATGGATGAGGGTATTATACATGGTTATGGTTACATGGTGCTTAGGGATTGGGTTTATTAGATGTTCACGCCCGCAAGAGTCCCTTTTTCTTATGCTTATTCACATATGCTTAGTTTCTGCTTTAAGCAATTGAGTCCATTCCTATACCTTATACCTTGCTACAGCCTCATTGCATTATCCTTGGAGTCGGGAACTAATTCCCACCACAGGGTAAGACTTGCGAGTACCTTCGTACTCAACGTTTGTTGTTTAAGTTTTTGCAGGTGAGGATGAGTTGGTCTTCGGCTACTTTGTCCCCGCCGATGCCGGCGAGGGCGAGGCGTAGTCAAGACTTTCGAGTGATCGTGATTTGCGATGTTCGTGGGCTGGGCATCGCAATCTTTTGCTGTTTCCTTGCTGCTACTACTGCGACTATCGCATTCCTTAGAATTGCTTCTGCTTTTTAAATTGTTAGTTTCAAGACTTCTGATGAACCTTGGTATGTAAGAATATTGTTAAATTGATGTTATTAAATTAATGTGACCTATGTGATGTATCACCTGTGACGTTGCCGACGTGCTTGGATCTTGGGCGTTGCTTGAGAAGCATGTCGGGGGACTGCCGGATTTATATTCTCTTTTATCGAGTTGAGTTCTCGCATACCATACGTGGGCCGCGAGTCAACTTGGTAAAATTGAATGTAAATTGGTTGGGTCTCTCACAGCGGCCCTCCATGGCCTTCCCCCGAGCGAGGGCGTCCGCCGCCGCGCGACGCGCGGCGACGAGCTGCTCCTCGTCGGCAAGTTGGCCACGGAGGAAAGCCACGACCGAGTCCAAAGCGGACAAGGCCCCCTCCGCGCCCTGCCGCGCGCTCCCGGAGCCTGGGGCACCTCCCTCCACCGGCCCCGCAGCCGGCAGAGTCACCGGTACTGCCGTCGGCGCTTCAACAGCGCCCTCCTCCGCGGCGACGCCCGACGCCGCCGCCTCCTCCGCCATGGGAGGTCCAAAAACGGGCAGCTTCCGCCCGGGCGCTGGGGCCTCCACCCGCTTCTCCGCCGCCACCGCCTCCGTCGACGACGCCTCCGGAGGGACGGCTGCCACCACCTCCTTTGTTTGCAGATTGGCAGCCGCCGCCGCTTCCGACGAGCCCGGAGGGACGGCCGAAGGGGCCTCCGGTTCTTCCGCCGCCGCCGTTGGGGGGCGCGGGGGCTCCGAAGCCCCGCCCTCGGCGCCCTTCGAAGCGCGCTCGGGCCACCGTCCCGCCAGAGCCTTCCGCGGCGCCACCAGGAGCGATCCTCCCCCCGCCGCGGACCTGTAAAAAAAAATACTTAGTATAAGCAGAAAGAGAAAAAGGCTCGTGCAACGCACTTACCCTCGCGTCGAAGTACGGCGATGCTTCGGGGTCGACCCCCCTTGCTCCACCGTCGGCCGCTTCTCGCCGACCCTTGGGCCGGTCGCCCCGACTAACGTCGGCCCAGGGGCCGACGGACCCGACCCCGCCGGTTCGGAGCCGACGCGAACGTCCTTCGGCGCGGGCGTCCCCTCTTCAAGGGCCGACCGCCCCACAGGGAACGTCGTCAACGGAGGCGGTGCCGCCTCTGAACCCCGAGCCTCCGACCCCCGAGGCTCCGGCCTTGGGCCCCGTTGGCGCGCGTGCACCAACTCCTGCCTCGAGAGGGGGGGGGAGGGATCTCCACGACCTCCTCCTCCTCTTCATCCTCCTCCTCCTCGTCCTCCTCCTCCTCCTCGTCGTCGTCGTCGCCCGACCCCTGCCTGCGCCGACCCCGAGCCAGCTTGGCCCGGAGTTTGAGGGCCCGCTTGGCTTTCCGGGCGTCCTTCTTCCGCTTGTGCTCCTCGGCGGCCAAGCGGTTGGCCTCCCGGACGGCCGCGTCTTCAGGCACCAGGGGGCGAGGGGGCCGGATCGCGAGCTCCCTCTTCTGTTGCCAGCCAAAAGAAAAAAGTCAGACCCAGAAGAGGGAAGCCAAGAGGTACGACAAGATAGGAGTCGCATTTACCAAGAGAGAGCTCCCCTCAGTGGGGCGCATCGGCGGGTGGTCGTTCACCGAGTCCTCGAGATCTTCGGCGGCGAGGGACTCCCGGCGCCACTGCTTCAACTCCAGCTCCGAGATCGGCTCAGCCGACATCACCGACCCGAAGAAATCGGAGCCGGGGACCATCTCCCAGAGCCGGAGCCGTCGTGCCATCAGCGGCAGCACGCGCCGGGCGTGGAATGCTGCGATGACCCCGGCGCCGCGTACCCTTCGGGTCCGCAGCTGCCACACGGCGTCGAGGGCGTCGTCCAGCCGCTTCCGCTCCTTTGCCGGCAGCCCCCACATCCACACCTCGGGCGCCGTGTCGAACGTACGCCCGGTGAACTCAGGTAGGGGCCCGGCAGCGTCGTTCTTGAGGTAGAACCACTGCCCGTGCCAGCCCCTGTGGGAGCTCCGCAACCGCAGGGGGATGTAGGAGCCTGCACGCTCCCCGCGGAGGTGGACGCTGGCGCAGCCGATGGGTAGGTGGGGCCCTTCCTTCATCGGAAACGAGACGGAGAAAAAGTACCGCCACAGATCGAAGTGGGGGGCGATCCCCAAGTAGCCCTCACACAACGCCACGAATGTGGCGATGTGGAGTATCCCGTTAGGGTTGAGGTGCTGCAACTCGAGGCCATAGTAGTGAAGGAGCCCCCGCAAGAAGGAGTGCGCAGGGACTCCCAGCCCGCGCTCATGGAAGTGGGTGAAAGACACCACATAATCATCCGGCGGCGCGGGCACCGCCTCGTTACCCGGGAGCAGCCACTCCCTCGCCTCCGTCCGGGCAACAAGGAGGCCACGACTAACTAGGCCCTCAAGGCGCGCCCTCCGGATATCGGACCTCAACCAAGAAGCCATGGAAACTAGCACGAAGTTGGAGAGGAACGAGAAGAGATCAAGGAAAGGAACGCACGGGTGCGGGAACATGGAAGGCGAAGAGCGAAGGAAAGCGAGATGGCGCGGGAGGCAAAGAGACGCGGATGACGAATGCGGCGAACGGGCATGCAAGGTGAGTACTTATACCTTTCACCCGCTCGGCGCTCCTCTCGCTGCGGACGGGGCCCGCCTAGTCATCTCGCCTGGCATGGGCGCCGCACTGCCTTCCCAATCTCCTCTCGTACCGTCCACTGTAGCTGGGCCCGCGGAACCACCTCATGCAGCGCGGGAAATATCCCGCCCTCTGGAAAACACTCCTGAACCGCTGTAGGTGGGACCCGCCTAACCAGTTCACCCCGCACGAACGCGACTCCGTCGCTCCGACTTCCTCTCACCTCGCTCGCTGCCAACGGGCCCCCTCTCGAACGCCACGCGCGGCGCGGGAAGCTTCCCGCCCGTCGAGCACTTTTCCCTCCGCCACTGCAAGCGGGACCCATGCCACCGCCTCGCGCGGAGCGGCATTTACTCCCGCCCACATGGCACCTACCGCGAGTCGCTGCATGAGGGACCCACGCGGCCGCCCGATCGGCAGGGTCGAGCGCACGCGCGTTTGCACTCATGACCCGCGAAGACTAACATCCCTGCCACACGTCCCGTCGCGGCAGGCGCCTCTGCTGCGCTGCTGCCACGAAATAAATTCTGGCAGGCAGGGGTTTGGGCTAAAAAATGCCCCGACGGCCCAAAGATGTATTACTTGAAGGTGGAGTTCTGAATACACGTGGCACCGCTGTAATGCGTGCGACGGCTGTAGCTAAAGCTAACAATTAAACAAAACTCAAAAATAAAAAAAGGGGCGTTGCCCTTGGCTAAATACACGAGGGGAGGGGCGCAGCCCCTGGGTGGCGGCCAGAGGTGGGGGCGCAGTCCCTGGGTGGCGCGCATCCTAGGGTTGCGTGCAACCCTAGGTTGGCCCATTAGGGGGGGTCTTCAACTGGGCCGACTAGCTAATCTTCTGGGCCTTCGTTCTTCAACACCATGACATAGTTCAGCTCTCTTGCACGGGCCCTCGTGATTGGCCCCATTGATGAAGGAAGTGTCGCTTGAGGTAGAGGTGCATCTGGTGGAGCCGTGACTGGAAGTGGAGGCGCGTCCGCAGGTGCTGCTGGTGTGGCCGTTCCCGTGTTGGAGTCGATGTCCTCATCATCCTCCCCTTCTTGAACTGAAGTCGTCCTCGATGGCAACTCCTCATCTTCGCCCGCATATGGTTTCAAATCTGCAACATTAAAACTAGTGGAAACATCAAATTCCGTAGGCAGATCAAGAATATAAACATTATCATTGATCTTGGTTAGCACTTTAAAAGGGCCAGCAGCACGAGGCATCAATTTAGAACGGCGCAAAGCAGGAAACCTATCCTTACGCAAGTGTAACCAAACCATATCACCGGATTCAAAAGTAACATGTTTGCGCCCTTTACGACCAGCAAACTTATATTTGGCATTAGCATCAGCAATGTTTTGTTGTGTTTGCTCATGTAAATGTATCATTTGTTCAACATGCGCAACCGCATCTACATGTGGCTCATCCTCAGCATCAAGTGAAAACAAATCAATAGACGCCCTAGGGATGTAACCATAAACAATCTGAAAAGGGCACATCTTTGTAGAAGAATGCGTTGCACGATTATAAGCAAACTCAACATGAGGCAAGCAGTCTTCCCAACGCCTTAAATTCTTGTCTAAAACAGCCCTAAGCACGGTTGACAAAGTTCTATTAACTACCTCAGTTTGCCCATCAGTTTGAGGATGACAAGTGGTGCTAAAAAGTAACTTAGTGCCTAGTTTATTCCAAAGACAACGCCAAAAATGACTAAGAAACTTAGCATCACGATCAGAGACAATTGTTTTAGGAATTCCATGCAAGCGAACAATGTCTCGAAAGAACAAATCAGCAATCATGGATGCATCATCAGTTTTATGACAGGGTATAAAATGAGTCATTTTAGAGAACCTATCAACAACAACAAATATGCTGTCCCTCCCCTTCTTAGTGCGAGGCAATCCCAAAACAAAATCCATCGAAATATCATGCCAAGGAGCAGAAGAAACAGGGAGAGGCAAATACAAACCATGGTTACCCAAACGAGACTTAGCTCTTTGGCACGTAGGGCAACAAGCAACGAAGCGCTCGACGTCACGACGCATCCGAGGCCAGTAGAAGTGGTCGGTCAGCACTTCTTGTGTTTTGAAAACACCGAAGTGACCCATGAGGCCCCCTCCATGAGCTTCCTGCAACAATAACAAACGAACCGAACCAGCTGGAATGCATAGCTTGTTAGCACGAAACAGGAACCCAGCCTGTATATGAAACTTGCCCCATGGTTTGCCATTCTTACAATGTGAAATAATATCATGAAAATCAGCATCATTCACATATTGATCTTTCAAAGTTTGCAAACCAAAGATTTTAAAATCTAATTGGGACAGCATGGTATAGCGACGAGACAAAGCATCAGCAATGACATTTTCCTTCCCGTTCTTGTGTTTAATGATGTAGGGAAAGGACTCAATAAATTCTATCCATTTAGCATGTCGACGGTTCAGATTAGTTTGGGTACGAATGTGTTTCAAAGCCTCATGATCAGAATGAATAATAAATTCGCGAGGCCACAAGTAATGCTGCCATGTTTGCAAAGTGCGCCCTAAAGCATATAACTCCTTATCATAAGTTGAATATTTCAGGGCAGCGCCGCTCAATTTCTCACTAAAGTCAGCAACAGGTTTACGGTCTTGTAGCAAAACAGCACCTAAACCTATGCCACTAGCATCACATTCTAATTCAAACACTTTATTGAAATCAGGCAATTGTAAAAGAGGAGCATGAGTTAACCTGTCCTTCAAAGTGTTGAATGCATCTTCCTGTGGTGCACCCCAAGCAAATGAAATGCCTTTCTTTATGAGCTCATGCAATGGGGCAGCAATGGAGCTGAAATCACGCATGAACCGTCGCTAGAATCCGGCGAGGCCAAGGAAACTCCGCATAGACATCCTGTTCGATCAGCTTGTGGGCGCCAAGGTCTTTTCCAAAGTTGATCTTCGCTCTGGGTATCATCAAATAAAAATCCGTCCGGAGGACATTCCCAAGACTGCCTTTTCTACAAGGTATGGCCTCTACGAATACCTTGTCATGTCCTTCGGTTTGACCAATGTATCTAATGAATTCCGTTTTCATGCCCGAGCTGGACAAATTCGTCGTGGTCTTCATCGACGACATCCTTATTTATTCCAAGTCGGAGGAAGAGCATGCGGAACATCTTCGTATGGTTCTCCAGAGGCTAAGGGAGCACAAACTTTACGCCAAATTCAGCAAATGTGACTTTTGGCTAAAGGAAGTGCAATTCCTTGGTCATGTGATCTCCGCGGAAGGTATCTCTGTCGATCCAAGCAAGGTGAAAGAAGTGCTTGACTGGGAACCCCCAAAGTGCGTCAAGGATATCCGCAGTTTCCTTGGACTTGCGGGATATTATCGACGGTTCATTCCAAATTTCTCCAAGATCTCCAAGCCTATGACTGAACTGCTTCACAAAGGGGTCACATTCTATTGGAGTGACGCTTGTGATGAGGCTTTTCGAACTCTCAAGAAACACTTAACCACCGCTCCAGTTTTGGCTCAACCGGACATCACCAAACCGTTTGATGTTTACTGTGATGCTTCTGGCACGGGCCTGGGATGTGTACTGATGCAAGACGGTCGCGTCATTGCCTATGGATCAAGACAGCTGCGACGTCATGAGTTGAATTACCCCACTCATGATCTGGAACTCGCCGCAGTGGTGTTTGCCTTAAAAATCTGGAGGCATTATCTTCTTGGGAATCTCGTACACTTGTACACGGATCACAAAAGCTTGAAGTATATTTTTTCTCAAGATGATCTGAATATGAGGCAAAGAAGGTGGATGGAATTGATCAAAGACTATGAATTGGAAATCCACTACCATCCGGGCAAGGCGAATGTTGTGGCTGATGCCCTAAGTCGCAAAGCTGGGTGCAATCCCATCATTGCTCAAGCAAATTCCACTGCCCCATGTTGCAACCCAGATGAACCAAGCCTTCGTGTCATTCCCCACGGAGCCTTATACAACTTGGCTCTTATTCCTACCCTCCGCGAGGAAATTGTGACTGCACAAAAGGCTGATAAGGGTATGGAAAATATCCGCGCTCAAATAGGCAGTAACAAAATGAAATGTTTCCGCCTTGACGAGGAAGGTGTTCTGTGGTTCGACAACCGTCTCGTTGTACCGAAAAATTTTGAGCTGCGGAAGAAAATCATGGATGAGGCTCACCTCTCCAAGTATGCTATCCATCCAGGTAGCAATAAGATGTACCAAGACCTGCGAAGGAAATTTTGGTGGACTCGAATGAAGCGCGAAGTCGCTCGATATGTTGCTGAGTGCAACACATGTCGCCAGGTCAAAGCAGATCATCTGAAGAGTGCTGGTCCGTTGCAGCCTCTCAGTGTGCCATCATGGAAATGGGAGGACATTAGTATGGACTTCATCGTCGGTCTTCCTCTCACTGCCCAGAAGCACGATTCTATTTGGGTCATAGTAGATCGACTCACCAAATCTGCTCATTTCATCCCGGTGAACACCCATTATAATGCGAGGAAGTACGCGGAGCTTTATATCTCTCGTATCATGTGCCTCCATGGTGTTCCAAAGACCATCATTTCTGATCGGGGTACCCAGTTTGTGAGCCGTTTCTGGGAACAATTTCATGAAGCACTTGGTACTAAGTTAATTCATAGCTCAGCTTATCACCCCCAAACTGATGGTCAAATAGAGCGTGTAAATCAAGTTCTGGAAGATATGCTTCGCGCATCTGTGCTGACCCATGGGAAGAGTTGGGAAGAGTGCTTACCCTTGGCTGAATTTTCGTACAACAATAGCTATCAAGAAAGCATCAAGATGTCTCCGTTCGAGGCGTTGTATGGTCAGCCATGTCGCACGCCTTTAAACTGGTCTGAGGCAGGAGAAAGAGTAATTTTTGGACCAGATTTAGTGACTCAAGCCGAAGAGAAAGTGAGGGCTATTCAAGAAAAGTTGCAAGCTGCAAGGTCCCGGCAGAAAAGTTATGCCGACAAAAGGCGTCGACCGTTAACTTTTGAAGTGGGTGATCACGTCTATCTTCGTGTGTCACCAACAAAAGGTGTCCAACGCTTTGGCATTAAGGGCAAGTTAGCTCCAAGATTCATTGGACCTTTCAAAATCATCGAGCGATGTGGTCCAGTAGCATATCGATTGGAGCTGCCCTCTCCTATGTCGGGAATTCACAACATCTTCCATGTCTCTCAACTCCGGAAGTGTTTGAAGCTGCCTGAACAAGTGGTCATCCCGGATGTTGAAGTAATCCAAGAGGACCTCAAGTATCCGGAGATGCCGATGAAGATACTTGATCGGAAGGATCGCGTAACTCGCCGGAGAACCAAAACTTTCTTCAAGGTGCAGTGGACAAATCATTCGGAAGATGAGGCTACCTGGGAAAGTGAAGAATTTCTTCATTCACAGTTTCCGGAATTCATGGCATCGGTCGTAAAATAGTCATCGATTCCCCCCCTTGTAACGTTTTCTCGAAATCTCGGGACGAGATTTTCTTAAGGGGGAAGGGCTGTAACATCCCGAACTAAATTCTCGCTAAACCTTTTGTCAATAAAGGCTTATTGTGTTTAATAAAAATCTCAAAACCCAAAGTTAATGACATCATAGGATCTAATCAACAGAACTTAAATTCAAAATGTAATTTGAAATCCAATCTTTATTGTCTTTCTGCTTCTCACTTCTTTCGCCCGTGCACCACCGGCCTTGCTCCGCTCCGAGCAGGAACAAGCGCCGTCCGGTCTCCTCTGTTCTCCCAAATGCAAACCGCCGCCCGAGTCCCTGCTCCACCCCCGGGCGCCGCTTCCCTGTTTCCCTTCCGTGCCTTCCCGACCCCGGCTTTGTGAGCCCGATTCGCCCGACCTCCGACCCAGAGGTCGGATGATTTTCCCGTTTCGCCCGACCTCCGACCCAGAGGTCGGATGACTTTTACGTTTCGCCCGACCTCCGACCCAGAGGTCGGATGATTTTCGCGGTTCGCCCGACTCCGACCCCCAGCGGTCGAACATTATTTTCCGTCTCGCCCGACCCGTCGTCATCACTCTCCGCTTCGCTCGACCCTGAGGTCGGACAAACCGTTCGCTCCGCCTCGCTCGACCCCGAGGTCGGACATTTCGCTCCGCCTCGCTCGACCCCGAGGTCGGACATTTCGCTCCGCCTCGCTCGACCCCGAGGTCGGACAAGCCGCTCTCGCTCCGCCTCGCTCGACCCCGAGGTCGGACAGACTCGTCGGACCGAGCTCGAAGCGGCCACGCCATTAATGCTGCCGGCCATCTCCCCAACCGTAAAAGCGCCTGGCCGTACACAGCAGTGCTGCCACCGCGCCGAAAGTCTTCGTGATGGGACGCGCACGCCCGGCGCCCATGCGCTGCAGTACACTGCCGCCGCGCCAACTTGCGCCGTGTCATGCAGAGACAAAAGGAACGGAGACTGATCTTTTCCAGAGACGACACACTTCACTCGGCGTGCTCCTTTGCTCTTCTGCGCGCTCGTCTCTCTACTCTCGTCTCCACTCCTTTCCGCCTTACGGCCGAAGAGCTCCGCAGGGCCCGAAGCAGAGCAAGCTTCTCTCGTGCTCGGGTGCGCTCGGTAAGCCTTGCCCTGCCGACGGTTCCCTCGTCCGTCGCTATCGTCTCTAACCGCCGCCCCATTCTTCCGCAGTATTTCAGCAGTAGCGGCGCGTCGACATCTCTTTTCCGACGACCAGTCTCCGTTGTTGTTCTTTTCCACCGACAACCCTCTGGTAATCTTTGCCGTCCGACCAGTCTAGCTAGTCCCGTCTATCGAAGCAACACACTAAAGTTTGTTAGAGAGAAATTCATGCAACTTCACTCATCTGTTAATACAAGTTTACCTTGCATCTTCATATAGGAACCGAGCTGCAGACGGCCACTGAGGCTGAGGAGGAGTTCCCCGCTGCCGACCCCGCCATCGACCGTGCTAACTTCTCCCCGAACCGAGGCAAGCCCCGGTGCATACCTATGTTTAAAGTTTTACTTTCTCACTGCGTATGTAGGTTTTTGTTGTGCATTAAGTTTTGAGGCTTGTGTGGAAACTTAGTTGCATGACTTGTAGGATCTCCTACGGGTTGTTCTGTTAGAGCCAGTACGTTAGTGCTATGCTTACTAATAGGGCAACGAAGGGATTTGAGTGGTATGGAGACTACTCAGGGGGATTATTTTATAGGAGTATTTGAGGAAGTCAGGACCCAACATTGTGTGAATAAAATTTGAGCACGGTGTCGGGTGCGGTTGCATTGGTCAAGTTTGAGTTGTGTACCGAATACATACTGGCATATGGGACCCAGGAAACCGACGTAGCTCATTGCGCAGTGTTTGGACAATTGGCCATCTCTTTTTCCGGGTGAACGGACCAGTAGGGTGGATGAATTCGCATTCTGTTTTTCTTGGGCATGTGCTAGTGGGAAAGGCTTGGGGCCGTACAGGAACGCAGGACGTTGCCTGGAGGACCATGTCCTTGGAGAGATGGATGTTGGACCAACTCTGTCGCGATGCAGTGAAAGGTGGCCGCGTGTGACTCGTGGAGTGCGCACGTGTCGTGTTATTCGGGTTTCTCCTGCAGGATGTAAAATCAATTATAATTGCCGTCCCTCGCGGTATTGAGTACCACTTGCTCCTTTCTGCCGTGGCGACACTATAAAATGTAATAGCAGGAATTGTGATTGGAGGTTTGAGAATAAATTCCAGAACTGTTGTATTGCACTTGCTTGCTTAGTTGCTGCCACACTTAGTAAAAATTTACATGAGCAATTCTGATAACTTGGCTAAAATACTGAAAACCATTAGTAGTGCTGTATTTTTGCAAATACCTACCAGCTGCCACCAATATCCCAGCATTTTAGGAGTCGGCCTTAGAAGGCCTATTGACGGGTAAGTCTTGCTGAGCGTCAGTCGCTCACGGTTTGTTGTTTTGTTGTTTTGCAGGTAATAGTGCTGACTGTAGCCAGGGTGGTTGGGAAGAGGAGACGCCCTCGGAGTGGACCTTCGAGTGGGTCCCCGCTTCTCCCTCCCGTGGAGATTAAACACCATCGGGCTGGGGTGTTTGATCGAGGCGCCGAGTGTTAGATTTTTGCTTCCGCTGAAATCCACGTGTTTGTTATCAAAACTACGTTTCCGCACTTCCAAAACTTCTGAAATCAGTTGAAATATAACCAGAATTAATGTATCTTTAAATCTTTTATGCGAGTCCTTGTTAATTATTGTACTGTAAACCACTTGTTTCGGCAAGCGGCCTCCCGAATGATCCTGGATGAGCAACCGTACGATTTTATCGGACGGAGTTGCGACAGCAAGTCCTTGGGAAAGACATCGGCATAGTCCTGCAAAAGGTTAGCAATAGCAGGGGGAATATCCAAGAACGGTGCCTCATGAAGTGAAACAAGCATGTTGGAGCAAACAAGTGCATAGCAAGGCAAATTATCATCATGAAGCTCAGCAAAATCAGCACGTGTAGCAAGCAAAACAGGGGTATGCAACTTGCTGAGCAGTTTGGGAACCTTGCTGAAATCGTTGCATTTGGTTGAGCAAGTCACGGGCATAATAAGAAGGAACAAATTTGTGACGCATGGCAGTTTTTAGTTCATCCCAAGTGGTGGGAGTGTTATCGGGAAACTTTTGTTTATATTCACGCCATCAAATTAAAGCAAAATCAGTAAATTCACTAATAGCAGCCTTAACTTGTAGATGAGCAGGAATATCATGGCATGAAAATTTCTGTTCGACCTCTAATTCCCAATCAAGATAAGCAGCAGGATCATATTTGCCATTAAAGGATGGAATATGAAATTTGATCTTAGCAAAGGAATCAGAAGGTGGGACACGTACCCCGCGTGCACGACCGCAGCGACCACCATCGTCCAGTTTCGTATCACCGCCATAGTCGTGCGCCTGCTGCAACTCCTTTAGCTGCGTAGTCAAGGTCTCAAGACGAGTCATGATCGTCTCGAGCGTGGCGTGGGCGGCCGTTTGAGCGAGGTCGATCTGGTCGAAACGCTCGGTCGATGAAGCAACCGTGGAATCCAGCCGTTCATGCAGCGTCTTGATGTGGCCGGCAAGGCCTTCGACGTGCGCGTGCACGTCCTGCAGTGTAGTGTCCGTCTTGGCGTCGTCTCTTGCCATTGTTAGTGCAAACACGAAACAGCAATGGAGAGGACACTACGGTAGCAGGTGTATGGTGGGGGAAAATCGCTCAAAACAATGCTGTTATCAAATTCTTACCCGTTCTTACCAAGCACACAGGGGTGAGCTGCAACCAACAGGTAGAACCGGTGAAAGATTGGAGGAGCGATTGCCTGGAGAACAAAACCTGCTCGTAGTAGAAATATGTGTAGTTCTGGGCAGGCTGCACTCAAGACAAGGATTAGCACGATCAAACAATAATTGCAAAGTTGAATAATAGTGCTAAACACGTAGGGACGCTGCTGGAAACAAGTGCGAGAACGAGCTAGGGTTGGGTGTACGGGAAGGTACGATGGAAAACAACCCGCGGCTGAGCGCCCAAAACTGATTATATGAACAAGGAAAAGCAAATGAACAAGTCACCACATGCACTTTTTCCGGAGATGGCACTCTCTCTCTCTCTCTCTAGAGTAAGGTCGAATGTATCATGGAGCCGATGCTGCAGAACACGGACAGACTCACGAGTCCAACGAGGGCACACGGCGAACCAGGTCGGTTGGGATTTTCCCAGCAAATCGATCACGAGCAACAAACGTCTCCTGGTCGGTTTTTTTTGTTTTTTTTTGTTGTGGCACACTTGCGTGCTCTTTTCTCTCTTTTGCTTTCTTTTTTTGATTGGACTGTCACGAAAACAAAACAGAGACGGAGACGAGTGGAATTCGGCGGCGTGACTGGTCGGATTTGGGTTCTGGCGCGGCGCTGAGATAGCAGATCGCAACCGAGTAGGACTCGTGCGCGGCGCTGAGATAGCAGAGCGCAACCGAGTAGGACTCGTGCGCGGCGCTGAGATAGCAGATCGTAATCGAGCAGGACTCGCGCGTGGTGCTGAGAGAGCAGATCTAGGCGCGTACGGCAGGGGAGCAGTGTTAGGGTTTGTGGCGGCTAGAACAGATGGATAAAAACATAAGTAATCCAGCAACAACGAAACGCGCAAGCACACAAATTCAACAGTGCAAATTACTGATCGAAAGTGCAAGGCGCAAGGGGGTGCTGGGATAACAGATCTAACCTGAAAATTTTTTGTTTTTGGTTTTTTGTGGACTATAGGATGAATGAAAAACACACAAAAAAACTTACCGAGAAACACTGGAATCTGATACCACTTGATAGAACTGGAGTGCCCGATCTTTCGGTGAGTGAAGATAACTTGATTTGGTGGAAGTAGGCCCTCACGATCCGACTACGACGAGCAAGCTCGAGACGCCAATGCAATCGCTGAACCAACTCCCGATGGTTACCAACCTTGCTGGTGCAAGATCAGCCTGATCACGAAGATTGTTCCTGCGCGCAATCGAAGAACAAGCAAGAAAGAGATGCAAGCAATCTGATGTATTACTTGAAGGTGGAGTTCTGAATACACGTGGCACCGCTGTAATGCGTGCGACGGCTGTAGCTAAAGCTAACAATTAAACAAAACTCAAAAATAAACAAGGGGCATAGCCCTTGGCTAAATACACGAGGGGAGGGGCGCAGCCCTGGGTGGCGGCCAGAGGTAGGGGCGCAGTCCCTAGGTGGCGCGCATCCTAGGGTTGCGTGCAACCCTAGGTTGGCCCATTAGGGGGGGGTCTTCAACTGGACCGACTGGCTAATCTTCTGGGCCTTCGTTCTTCAACACCATGACATAGTTCAGCTCTCTTGCACGGGCCCTCGTGATTGGCCCCATTGATGAAGGAAGTGTCGCTTGAGGTAGAGGCGCATCTGGTGGAGCCGTGACTGGAAGTGGAGGCACGTCCGCAGGTGCTGCTGGTGTGGCCGTTCTCGTGTTGGAGTCGATGTCCTCATCAGCTCCTACAATGGTGTTTTCTCCACACAGATGGAACTCCACCGGATGACAGCACAGGCCACTTCGTCGAACAGGAACGGCACAACCAAACCAAAGGCAACGCCTATCACAGCCCGGCCTAACTGGTGTACGGCTGCTGTCAACTCCACGGAACCGACCCTCCTCACCTCGCCATATAAAAGGGCGGGAGGTCGAAGACGAAGGACGGGTCTTCAAGGGGCTTCCAAGCACACAAGTCTCTCTACCAACACCCACGAACGCACTTAGAGGCAGGAAGCACTCTCCCTTCCTCCTCCGTTTGTAACCCCCCTGTAATCCTTGTCGCGAGTAATACAAGCAGCACGAAAACTGGACGTAGGGCATTATTGCCTGAACCAGTATAAACCTTGTGTCCACTCGCAATCATCGAAGCCTCAAAACGCATCCCCCACGATAAATTTACTAGTCGACGGTAACGAACCTCGACAAGGTGTAACCTCCTAAATTTAGTGGTGTCTCCCTTAAGCCATATTGTGACAAGATATTTCCCCCCGGCGATTTTGTGACGAAGGGTGGCTCTAGAAGTATGGTAATTAAGTTTTTACCCTTCACAAACTTTTTACTGATGAAATTATGTAAGGCACCGGAATCAAATAGAACAAAGGCTGAATGACCAGAGAGGGCTATCTCCTCGGCCACGGTGTAATTCACACGACTGGTTCCGTGGATCTTCCGACCCCTCTGTTGGCCCTGCCCTTGGTTGGCCTGACGGTTGCCTCTGGACTGCTGGTGCGTAGGACACTCGCGAGCGAAGTGTCCCAGCTGCCCGCAAGTGAAACACGGGGTTCCTGGTCTAGGTCGGGTGCCCTATTGAGGTGGGAGAACACCCTGGCTCCTTTGTGGTCGGGGCGGTGGCGCACGGTAGCCACCCTGTGTGACACCCTAGGTGTTACCAGGGCTTAAATCGACAAACCAAAACCCTAATCGATAAATTTCACACTTGAAAGCAAAATCGGCACTGGAAGTATAAAGAAATGCTGTTTGAAATGCTCTAAAGGAACACTATGAGAATTTTGGCAAATAACAGAACACTATGAATAGGATCGAAAAATTTCAACTAATAGTGTCGAAATCCTGTTAACAGGGAAAAATTCGAACCCTAACTAGAGATCTGTCAAAACTCTCATAAAACCCAAGCCATACTTTTGCATAACAACTAAGTTCACTCTAAAATGGAATTTTGAGAATTTATTCAGAATTTTTAGAAAAGATTTAGACCCCTTTAAAACTCACACAAACAAGAATCATCTTGGAAATTCAAGAATTTTTAGAAGTCAAATCAGGACTTGAACCTTACATGAGAAGTGCTCCAAATAAATCACTGAGCCTACACAAAAAGTTTCAAAAATTTTGGAACTGGGGAAGCATAACTTTCAATTAAATTAGGGAGTCAAGATTTGAACAATAGCACAAAAATTAAAGGAGAGAGAGAAGAGCTACAGTGCCCAACCGCCTGCCCAACCGAACGGCGAGCGGAAGGGCAGCCCTCCCCGACGGACATGGCTTTTTGGCGCACGTCACCTTCAATTGCCCATGCTCTTCCTCTCCCTCTCCCTTCTCTCTCTCTCTCTCTCATTGCTCCTCCCCCGCACGCCACGCGCGCCGCCCGGACACAGCCCCGTGCCGCCGGCCCATACCGGCCATTACCGCACTGCTCCCCCCCCTTGTTCCCTGCTCCACTCCTTTAAATTGCGCCCAAGCTTTCTCTTCTCCTCCCTTCCTTCCTTCTTCTTCCGGCCGCTCCAATTTCTCTTCCTTTCATTCGGTCGCCGCCACGCGCCATTGTTGCCGAGGGGGAGCTCTCGGTGAGCTTCGTGCCCCGGCCCTTCTCCACCCTATTCTCCTTGTCTAACTCCTTCCTCTCTTCCCCGTGCAGCTCACAGTGCTCCCCGTTCTCTGGAACTGTGCCCCAGTCGTCGGAATTTCGACCTCGCCGCCGCCACCGTCGCCCTCCACGGTGAGCACCCCTCTCCGGCATTAGAACCTGGCCTTCGTTGTGTTGCCGAGACTCGCCGTGATGCGTAGAAGGTGTAGAGCAAAGGTTCAAGCGCCGGCGACCACCCTTTCGTCGGGAATCGGCTGCCGGAGCTCGCCGGAAAATTCTCCTGTTCTGCCGCCACTTTTTCTTTTAAAATTTTATTTTCCTATTAATTGCTCTATCTTGTAAAATCCCTAACAGTTCACAGAAAAACTGAAAAATAGCAAACCAAAATTTGTTAGAATCTGCATGAAAAGGATTAATTTTCTATTAAAGAACTTATTCAAAAACGACCAAGAATTTTCAGAAATAATTAGAATACCCCTTTCTGTTTTTGAATTTTAGTTTAAATTCTAGAGCAGTGCTACGGCTAAGATTTGATCTACAAATAGATCATTACAGTAGCCACTTTCTGGAGTTTTGTGGGGAGTTTAGGACCACAAAGTTGCATATAACCCTCTAAAAATACTCCAATCTGCCTAGTTAAATTAACATTTTCTAAAATACAATGTAAAAGTCATCCAAAATGGTAGCGCCAAAAGCAAAGTTTTATCTTTGATACTCATGAGTGACTACATAAAATTTCATAATTTTATCCTAGGGTTTACTATTTGTTTCTGATTTTATAAAATTTATTAATAGGAACTTTGATGAATTTTTATAAAATCTAGAAAATTCATCTAGGCATCAACCAAAGTTCAAAATTCATATTTCAGATAGTTATATAAATTAAAAATAATCTTGTAGTATAATTAAAAGCTTCATTCTAAACCCTAATTTAATAGTCGTAGTTTATTAAATAATTATTACCCGAAGAAAAGTGTCGATCAATCCTCAACCCAAGTTTGAATTGCTTGATTCAGAGAATATGGCCAATTACAAATCATCTCATGGGAAGTTGAGTAGATTTCTTGGAACCACAATCATAAAATCAAAACTTAATAAAAACGACGTCGAGAAATTAGGGTTAACCCTAATTTCTAAACGTTGAAACCCTAGATTAATCTTTAATGAAGGCATGGTGATTCTTTTCATTAAACTTATCTTAATCATATTACATCATGTAGAGTCTAAGGCACACGAAGTAGTTGCAGATCCAGTTTCCTCGGTCTCCGCGGAAGAAGTCAACAATAGCTCCGAAGAACTAGGCAAGCCCCGGTGCAGAACCAGGATTTAAAATTTTCTTTTATAAGTGTGTCATGTTTGTGCATTAAGTTGCTAGGAGTTGATTGGAACCTTAGTTGCATTGTTTTCATACGATCCTACCGGTAGCTGGTATGGATGACCCTTTTAGTTTGCTATGCCTAGCAAGTCTTACCGATAGAAGTCGGACAGAGAAGACGCTGCTCGCGATTGGTAGGGTGTTGTTGAAACTACCACCTGAAACGTGACACATGGTTGTGAATAATTAAGGAAAGATAAAAGATTGAGGGTCAGACAGGGTACAAGTAGGTCGACGACTGGTCCGGGACCAGGGTGACCGTAGTGTTGTCTAATCCGTGTGACACAGTTGGTCAAGTATTGAATGTACTAATCATATGCTGAGAATATGGGGCTGACGCGGACCCGCCCAGAAAACCTCGTCTCGGGACGGATCCGGTCGGTCGTTGAGCCAGGATCATGTTGGGCAACGCTCGGTGAAGCGAGCGTACACATGATACAACACAGGCAGGAATAAACAGCAATGATTTACAAGGAGAGAGAACTTAATACATGATTGGTTTATAGTTTGAAACTTAAGTCTTATAGTGAATCAGAGTACGCAATTAAAGTTTTGAAAATAACAGCGGAAGACTTCATCGATTACAGACTCCGACGCTTAGGCTTAAGCAAAAGCATGCACCGTGCCCACGGGCGTCATCCTACTAGCCACTTCAATGTTCACTGCGGCGACTCGCACAACTCCCACTGGAGGTTCCCGAGCTCGGGGTGAGACTCCTCCCAGTGGATGCTACCAACTTGGTCCTACATGTCGGCGCCTGAAAACCACATATCGCTAACGCGTGAGCTTCTAAGAAGCTCAACAAGACTTACACGTCAACATGGCTGACTACAGCCGACTCCTAGACATGAAGGCTGCCTAGGGTGGGTTTACTTGCAAAAAGAACGCGCAAGCCTGTACTACTCTTGTCAAATTTTAGCACAAGTTAAGTGATGAGAAAATAAATTTAGTTATCACTGAGCTAAGCAAACATAACAGAAGTAACAATAGCAATAATAATAATCATAATTCATTCTCATTGTTTCTCAACCTATTTACTAGAATGTGACAGAGAAGTAAGCTCATAGCTGAGAGCGACAGCGATTCAAACCGATTGTTATACCTCTGCAGGGTTAACCTAATCGTACAACACGTGCGTGTCCCAGACTCGCACGTGGCAACCGTTCACACCAGCTCCTGCAACATCAATTCCCTCCTACGCCTGCCTTAGCAGCGCCGCATCCCACCAGACAACATGTCCCAGACGGTTTCTGTGGAGTTCCCACGCTGCCCACCCCAGATCTCCTCCTAGTCAGACACCGTAGGGCAGGTTCGACATTGCAATCACTAGGCTACGTAGGTTTATCGGGGCCCATAACACCCAGCATACGATTAGTACATTCGATACATGCCCAGCTGTGCCACACGGATCAGACCAGACTATGGTCACCCTGGTCCCGGACCAGTCGCCGACCTACTTGTACCAGGTCTGACCCTCAATCTTTTATCTTTCTTACTTATTCACAATCATGTGGCACATCTCATGAAATCGTTTCATTCAATATCCTACCACTCGCGAGCAGCGTCCACTATGCTTGACTTCTACCGTCAATTATCCGCTAAGCATAGCATACTAAGGGTATCTATACCATCTATCGTCAGGGTTTCCTATGGGAAACACATGCAACTATGATTTTAATCAACTGCTAGCACTTAATCCACAAACAAGACACACTGAGTTATAAAAGAAAATTTTAAACATCGGTTGTGCACCGGGGCTTGCCTGGTTCTCCGGCGTTGTTGTTGACCTCTTCTGTGGAAATCGAAGAACCGAGATCTGCAGCTACCTCGTGCGCTTCAGAATCTACATGATGCAGTATGATTAAGATAAGTTCAATTGCAAAGAACTCATGCCGTTATTAAAGTTTAAACTAGGTTTTCAACGTTTAGGAATTAGGGTTAACCCTAATCCCTCGACACCGTCGATTTAATTCCATTCTTAATCTGTGAATGATGTTCAAAGAAATCTATTCAACTCTCATGAGGTGACTTTTAGTTGGTATATGTTTAAAATAAGAAGTTCAACTTTGGTTAATGTTAATTCGACATTTTTTCTGGATTAATAATTATGTAACCACTCCGACTATTAACCTAGGGTTAAAAATAAAAATTTTAATTATATCTCAAGATTATTTTAGTTGATAGAACTCTCTGAAATAAGCATTTTGAGCTTTGGTTGGGGCCTAGATGAATTTTCTATATTTTATAAAAATTCATCAAAGTTCCTGTTATTGAATTTTATAAAATCAGAAAGTAATAGTGAACCTTAGTATAAAATTATGAAATTTTATGTGGGCATTCTTGAGCACCAAAGCTAAAACTTTGCTTTTGGGTCTAACCTTTTGCATGACTTTTACAATGTACCTTAGAAAATAGTATTTTAACTAGAAAGATTGAAGTAATTTAAAAGGGTTGCACGCAAATTCATGGTCCTAAAATCCTTATAAAATACTAGAAGCTGTGTAATATCATAGTGTATTTGTATATCAAAGATCAGCCCTAGAATTACTCTATAATTCAAACTAAAATTCAAAAACAAAAAAGAGTGTTCTAATTAATTCTGCAATTTTTTGGTCATTTGCTAAAAAGTGCTTTAACAGAAAATTTGTCCAGTGCTTAAGGATTCAAATAAAATTAGGTTTGGAATTTTTAGATTTTTCCATGATTTGTTACATGCCTAACAATCTCTGACTAATTTATGGAAATTAGGGCAATTAATAGAACAGTGGCAGAACGGGGGTGGCACGGCAAGGGCGGCTCTTCGATGGAATCCTCGCCGGAGGAGAGGGCTAGGGCGGGGATTTGAGGGTCGTGGAGCTTCACCTTGTGACAACGCACTGATTTGAAGAGGTTGAAGGCCACGGAGAAAAAGGAAAGGTGGCCGGCAACGTGAGCTATGCGACGGCGTTAATGGCGGCCGACGGGGTGGCGCACGGTGTTCTTCGTCGACGACGGTGTGCTGTGATTGGAACCATGTCAAATTGATGCGCAAGAGTGAGACGAGCTAGCCTGCGAAAGGAATCGAAGAAACGTTATACCATGGCGGCGAATTTTGGAGATTGGTGGCCGGCGGCGATGTCTTTGGCCGAGGGGGAAGGCGGCGGCGTTCCGGTGAAACTAGGACACAGCCGGCGGGCTTGGTGGTCGGAGAGCAGAAGGGGGTGGAGGGGAGTCTCCCGGGCACGGTGGCGAGGTTCTGGAACGGCCGAAATGGGCTGGCGTCGTGGAAGTGGCGGGCGGTGGCTATGGCGGCGACGCACTGAGCAGGGAGGAAGGAAGCATTGCGCTGCGCGGTGAAGTAAGGAGGAAAATGGGGGAGAAGGAGAAGGGAGGTGCCGTTTTATAGGAGCTCGGAGTAGGGAAAATAGGGGGGGGGGGGAGGAGGAGTATGGCCGGCGTGGCCGGCCATGCCGGGCGGTGCTCGGGCAGTGAGAGAGAGTGAGAGAGAGAGTGAGGGAGAGAGTGAGTGGGGAGAATAACGGCGGCGTGCAACAGTCAAAGTCGTTTATTTTTTTAATTATTTTGCTATTAGTCAAAGCCCGCATACAATTTAATTAAATGGCACAATTCCCGAGCTCAAAATTTTTTGAGAATTTTTGTACAAGCTCAGGTATTTTTTGGGAGCACTTTTCATTTAGGGTTTAAGTCATGATTCGGTCTCTACAAATTCTTGAATTTCCAAGATGATTATAGCTTGTGTGAATTTTTAAGAGGTCTAAATCTTGTCCAAACATTTTTAATAAAATTCCAAAATTTCTATTTTGAAGTGTACTTAATTGTTATGTAAAAATATGGCTAGGGTTATGTGGAAATTTTGATAGCCATGAGTTAGGGTTTGGATTTAATTCCTGTTAACAGGATTTCGACACTGTTAGTTGAATTTTTTCGACTTTAGCTTTTGTGACACCCCAAGTGTCACCAGGACAAAATCGAAAACTGTAAACCCTAATTGGCAACAATTCACTCTTAGAAGCAAAATCAACGCTAGAAGTAAAAAGGAATAATATTTAAAATGCTCCAAAAAGATCACTACAAAAATTTGGTAAACAACGGAACACTATGACTAGGGTTAGAAAATTTCAAACAGCACTGTCGAAATCCTGTTAACGGGGACCAAATCTAAACCCTAATTCATGGCTATCCAAATTTCCATAGAACCCTAGCCATATTTTTATATAAAAATTAAGTACACTTCAAAATAGAATTTTGGGAAATTATTCAAGATTTTTGGAAAGGATTTAAACCTCTTAAAAATTCACACAATCTATAATCAATTTAGAAATTCAAGAATTTTTAGAGACCAAATCATGACTTGAACCCTAAATGAAAAGTGTTCCAAATAAATTCCTAAGCTTGTACAAAAATTCTCAAAAATTTTTGAGCTTGGAAAGTGTGCCTTTTAATTAAATTGCAGCCAGGCTTTGATTATTAGCAAATAAAAAAAAATACGAAAAGGCAGCATTGTCGGGCAGGCTACAGTCCCGCCGCCCGCCCGACCGAGCGGCGGGCGGCAGGACCATGCCCGGCCGACACGGGCTCTGTTGTGCACGTCTAATTCACTCCATTGCCGGCGCATTTCCTCCTCACTCTCTCCTCTCTCCCTCCTCTCTCTAGCTCGCTCTCTCCCTCTCTCCACTCCCCGCTCCGCGCCTCTGCTATGAGCTGCCCGAGCGCCGCCCGGGGGCATGGCCGGCCATGCCGCCATGCCGTCCCCCCTTTTGCTCCCCCTCTGACTCCCCTACCCGGGACCCCTTTAAATCGATGCGCCTCCTCCCCAGCTTCCCCCTCCCTCTCCATTTCTTCTCCCCCCCCACGCAAGCTCCTTTCCCCTGCCACGACCGCCGACACCATAGCCGCCCGCAGCCGCACCTCCACGGTGAGAACCCCCTCCCAGCCATCCTCCAATCCTTCTTCCTCGACAAATCGCCCCCTCTCTCCCCCGTGAAGCTTCCCACAACTTTTCCCCCTCCGGATTTGAGCTCCGTTCGCCGGAATTTCATCGCCCGCCGCCGCCACCAACACCTCCACGGTGAGACCCCCTCTACCGTGCCAAAGCTTGATAAATATCGTGTTGTCGAGCTTCGTCGTGTCGAGTGGATCGTGGAAAGTTGAGTTTCGACCGTCGGCGACCACCCCACCGCCGGCAATTGCTCGCGGAGCTCGCCGGCGCCATCCACTGTTTTTTCTTTTTTCTATCTATTTTCTAGATTATTGCTCTGTATTTTAAAATCCCTATAAATTCACAGGAAGATCCAAAAATACCAAGCTAAAATTTGTTAGAACCCTCATGACAAGGCCTAATTTTCTGTTAAATCACTTTTCAATAAATGACCAAAAACTTGCAGAATTAATTAGAAACGCTCCTTTCTGTTTCTGAATTTTAATTTATGTTCTATAACAATGCTAGGACTGATCTTTGATCCACCACTACACCATGGCCACACACATCTCCTGAAATTTTATGAAGATTTTAGGACCATGAAATGGCATCTAAACCTTCTAAAATACTTCAATCTGCCTAGTTAAAGTACTATTTTCTAAACTGCATTGTAAAAGTCATTCAAAAGATTAGACCCAAAAGAAAAGTTTTAGATTTGATGCTCAGAAGTTTTCACATAAAATTTCATAATTTTATCCTAAGGTTTACTAGTGCTTTCTGATTTTATAATTTTTAAAAACAGAAATTTTGATGAATTTTTATAAAATATAGAAACTTTATCTAGGCCCCAACCAAAGCTCAAAAAGCTTAGTTCTAGAAGTTCTATCAAATAAAAATAATCTTGAGGAAGAATTAAATTTTTTATTTTAACCCTAGTTTAATAGCCGAAGGAATTAAATAATGTTTAACCGATGAAAAATATCGAATTAACCTTAACTCAAGTTGAAGTTGTTGGACATGCCAACTAAAATTCACCTCATGAGAGTTGAATATATTTCCTTGAACATCATTCACAGATTAAGAATTGAATTTAATCGACGGCGTCGAGTAATTAGGGTTAACCCTAATTCTAGGCGTCGCCGATCGAAACCCTAGATTACTATTGGTAAAAACAATAAGTTTCTTTTCCATGAACTTATCTTAATCATACTGCATCATGTAGAATCTGAAGCGCACAAAATAGCTGCGGATCCGGCCGCCTCGACCTCTGCAGAAGAAGTCAACGTCAGCTCAGAAGAACCAGGCAAGCCCCGGTGCACAACCGTTGTTGAAAGGTTTACTTTTACAACTCAGTGTGTCTTGTCTGTGCATTAAGTGCTAGAAGTTGATTGAAACCATACTTGCATTTGTTTCCCATAGAAAACCCTATCGGTAGCTGGTATAGATACCCCCTTAGTATGCTATGCTTAGTAGGTATTGCCGGTAGAAGTCGAGCAGAGTGAACGCTGCTCGCAAAAAGAAAGGTTGTTAGATGAAACTGTCAGTTGATTCGCTATGACGCATAATGATGAGTTAATTAAGGAAAGATAAAATTTTGAGGGTCAGACAGGATACAAAGTAGGTCGGCGACTGGACCGGGTCCAGGGTGACCGTAGACTTGTCTGATCCGTGTGGTCCGAGACTGATCGAGTGTTGAATATACTGGTCGTATGTTGGGTGTTATGGGCCCCAGTAAACCTATGTAGCCTGGTGATTGCAACGTCGAACCTGCCCTACGGTATCTGACTAGGAGGAGATCTGGGGTGGGCAGCGTGGGAATCCACAGAAGCCGTCTGGACGTGTTGTCTGGTGGGATGCGGCGCTGCTAAGGCAAGCGTAGGAGGGAATTGACGTTGCAGGAGCTGGTGTGAACGGTTGTCACGTGCGAGTCTGGGACATGCACGTGTCGTACGATCAGGTTTTTGCCTGGAGGGTATAAAATCGTTTCGAACCGCTGTCGCTCCCAGTTAGTGAGCATGCTCGTGAAACGCACCACATTTTAGTAAATAGGTTGAGACACAATGAGAATGGATCATGATTATTACTATTGCTATTGTTACTTTTGTTATGTTGGCTTAGCTCAGTGCTAACTAAATTTATTTTTCTAATCACTTAACCTGTGCTAAAATTTGACAAGAGTAGTATAGGCTTGTGAGTCCTTTTGCAAGTAAACCCACCCGCGTCAGCCAGCATGTCTAGGAGTCGGCTGTAGTCAACCACGTTGACGGGTAAGTCTTGTTGAGCTTCTTAGAAGCTCACGCGTTAGCAATTTGTGGTTTTCAGGCGCCGTCATGCAGGACCAAGCAGGTAGCTTCCATTGGGAGGAGCCTCTCCCCGAGATCGGGAACCTCCAGTTGGAGTTGTGCGAGTCGCCGTAGTGAACGTTGAAGTGGCTAGTAGCATGACGTCGTGGGCACGACGCGTGCTTTTGCTTAAGTCCGAGTGTCGGAGTTTGTAATCGTTCAAGTCTTCCGCTGTTTCTGTTTCAAACTTGTGCGTACTCTGAATCAATGTAAGATCCAACTTCAAATTTATGAATTAACGTTGTATTAAATTCTCTCTCCTTGTAAAATTATTGCTGTTTATTCCTGCCTGTGTTGTATCGTGTGTACGCTCGCTTCGCCGAGCGTTGCCCAACAGGATCCTGGCTCCAGGACTGACCGGATCCATCCCAAGACGAGGTTCTCTGGGCGGGGTCGCGTCAGCTTGATATCAGAGCTGTGTTGGGAAATGGTACAACGTTTAAGGCATATTTTCGAAAATTACGTGCGAGTGAGGTACGCGCCCTATTAGTTAATAGGTTATCAGGTGGCAAGCTAACCTAGTGCAGGAGCTAACTAAACCCAGGCTAGATTTACTTTTCTGTAACGATGCACCTACGCTCAGGTAAGCAAGGTAAGGTACGCCGCTCGACTGCGGTGAAAGGTCGAGAAATCCCTGTTGCACCCGCAACAGTAGCGTTCTGTACCATGATGGTATGGAAGGAGGTATTATATTCGCTGTAACATAGTACGCCCCCTTGCCGTTTAGGGAGAGAAGCGGACCTCTACCGTACGAGGTGTGGGTTACGGACCTGTTGCGAATGCAGACCTTCGCAACAGTGGAGTCTTGTGTCTTTGCCACACAAGAGATGAGTTTGTTCCTCACGACTTCGGTTTTGCGGAACACTCTCATACCTCCGCTGCCTGAGGTAAAGTGCAGTCTGTCGCCGCGCAGGGAAGATCGGACACGTGATCCCCGTATGTGACCTACTCGGGGCGACCCATATGGCAATGAAATGGGTTGTTGTTTTTACTTTTGATATATATTTATATTGAACGCCTGTGATGCCATTTTTTGCAGGTACGCTAACCACGATATCGTAAGACACGTGTAGTAACGGCTATTGACTCCATTGCCGGCGCATTTCCTCCTCACTCTCTCCTCTCTCCCTCCTCTCTCTAGCACGCTCTCTCCCTCTCTCCACTCCCCGTTCCGCGCCTCTGCTATGAGCTGGCCAAGCGCCGCCCAGGGGCATGGCCGGCCATGCCGCCATGCCGCCCCCCCTTTTGCTCCCCCTCTGACTCCCCTACCCGGGACCCCTTTAAATCGGTGCGCCTCCTCCCCAGCTTCCCCCTCCCTCTCCATTTCTTCTCCCCCCCCGCACAAGCTCCTTTCCCCTGCCACGGCCGCCGACACCATAGCCGCCCGCAGCCGCACCTCCACGGTGAGAACCCCCTCCCGGCCATCCTCCAATCCTTCTTCCTCGACAAATCGCCCCATCTCTCCCCCGTGAAGCTTCCCACAACTTTTCCCCCTCCGGATTTGAGCTCCGTTCGTCGGAATTTCATCGATCGCTGCCGCCACCAACGCCTCCACGGTGAGACCCCCTCTACCGTGCCAAATCTTGATAAATATCGTGTTGTCAAGCTTCGTCGTGTCGAGTGGATCATGGAAAACCGAGGTTCGACCGTCGGCGACCACCCCACCGCCGGCAATTACTCGTCGGAGCTCGCCGGCGCCATCCACTATTTTATCTTTTTTCTATCTATTTTCTAGATTATTGCTCTGTCTTGTAAAGTCCCTAGAAATTCACAGGAAGATCCAAAAATGCCAAAATAAAATTTTTTAGAACCCTCATGAAAAGGACTAATTTTCTGTTAAATTACTTTTTAACAAATGACCAAAAATTTGCAGAATTAATTAGAAATGCTCCTTTCTGTTTTTGAATTTTAATTTAAGTTCTAGAACAATGCTAGGACTGATCTTTGATCCACAAATACACCATGGCCACACACATCTCCTGAAATTTTATGAAGATTTTAGGACCACGAAATGGCATCTAACCCTTTTAAAATACTCTAATCTGCCTAGTTAAAATACTATTTTCTAAACTGCATTGTAAAATCATTCAAAAGATTAGACCGAAAAGAAAAGTTTTAGATTTGATTCTCAGAAGTGCCCACATAAAATTTCATAATTTTATCCTAAGGTTTACTAGTCTTTCTGATTTTATAAGTTTTAAAAACAGAAACTTTGATGAATTTTTATAAAATATAGAAAATTCATCTAGGCCCCAACCAAAGCTCAAAAAGCTTAGTTAAGGAACTTCTATCAACTAAAAATAATCTTGAGGAAGAATTAAAATTTTCATTTTAACCCTAGTTTAATAGCCGAAGGAATTAAATAATGTTTAACCGATGAAAAATATCGAATTAACCTTAACTCAAGTTGAAGTTGTTGGACATGCCAACTAAAAGTCACCTCATGAGAGTTGAATAGATTTCCTTGAACATCATTCACAGATTAAGAATTGAATTTAATCGACGGCGTCGAGTAATTAGGGTTAACCCTAATTCTAGGTTATCGCCGATCGAAACCCTAGATTACTATTGGTAAAAACAATAAGTTTCTTTTCCATTGAACTTATCTTAATCATACTGCATCATGTAGAATCTGAAGCGCGCGAAGTAGCTGCGGATCCAGCTGCCTCGACCTCTGCAGAAGAAGTCAACGTCAGCTCAGAAGAACCAGGCAAGCCCCGGTGCACAATCGTTGTTTAAAGTTTTACTTTTATAACTCAGTCTGTCTTTTTTGTGCATTAAGTGCTAGGAGTTGATTGAATTTATAGTTGCATTTGTTTCCCATAGGAAACCCTATCGGTAGCTGGTATAGATTGATAGAACTGGAGTGCCCGATCTTTCGGTGAGTGAAGATAACTTGATTTGGTGGAAGTAGACCCTCACGATTTGACTACGACGAGCAAGCCCGAGGCGCCAATGCAATCGCTGAACCAACTTCCGATGGTTACCAACCTTGCTGGTGCAAGATCAGCCTGATCACGAAGATTGTTTCCTGCGCGCAATCGAAGAACGAGCAAGAAAGAGATGCAAGCAATCTGATGTATTACTTGAAGGTGGAGTTCTGAATACACGTGGTAGTGCTGTAATGCGTGCGACGGCTGTAGCTAAGGCTAACAATTAAACAAAACTCGAAGACTAACAGGGGTGCAGCCCCGGACTAAATACACAAGAAAGGGAGCGCAACCCTAAGGTGGGCGTTCGGCCAAGGAGGGCACGCGTCCCTAGGTGGGGGCCCACATGGCGCGCGCGCGACAAGGGCTGAACACACGTGCGGCTCTAGCTGGTCTGATCGCCTGTCGATGCTTCTGGGCCTTGGTTCCGTAGCAGCGTGACATAGTTGAGTTCCCGAGCACGGGCCCGAGTCATTGGGCCTTGATATGGCGCCACTGCTGAAGTCAAAGTAGAGTCTGACTCGGTCATGGCATCAGGCGCAGCCTGAGGAAGTGGAGGCGCAGGTGCTGCTGTTGGAGAGTCGATGTCCTCATCATAGATACCCCCTTAGTATGCTATGCTTAGTAGGTATTGCTGATAGAAGTCGAGCAGAGTGAACGCTGCTCGTGAAAGGATAGGTTGTTGGATGAAACTGTCAGTTGATTCGCTATGACGCATAATGATGAGTTAATTAAGGAAAGATAAAATTTTGAGGGTCAGACAGGATACAAAGTAGGTCGGCGACTGGACCGGGTCCAGGGTGACCGTAGACTTGTCTGATCCGTGTGGTCCGAGACTGATCGAGTGTTGAATGTACTGGTCGTATGTTGGCTGTTATGGGCCCCAGTAAACCTATGTAGCCCGGTGATTGCAACGTCGAACCTGCCCTACGACGTCTGACTAGGAGGAGATCTGGGGTGGGCAGCGTCGGAACTCCACAGAAGCCGTCTGGGACGTGTTGTCTGGTGGGATGCGGCGTTGCTAAGGCAGGCGTAGGAGGGAATTGACATTACAGGAGCTGGTGTGAACGGTTGCCACGTGCGAGTCTAGGACACGCACGTGTCGTACGATCAGGTTTTCCCCTGCAGGGTATAAAATCGTTTCGAACCGCTGTCGCTCCCAGTTAGTGAGCATGCTCGTGAAACGTACCACATTTTAGTAAATAGGTTGAGACACAATGAGAATGGATCAAGATTATCACTATTGCTATTGTTACTTCTGTTATGTTGGCTTAGCTCAGTGCTAACTAAATTTATTTTTCTAATCACTTAACCTGTGCTAAAATTTGACAAGAGTAGTATAGGCTTGCGAGTCCTTTTGCAAGTAAACCCACCCGCGTCAGCCAGCATGTCTAGGAGTCGGCTGTAGTCAGCCACGTTGACGGGTAAGTCTTGTTGAGCTTCTTAGAAGCTCACGCGTTACCAATTTGTGGTTTTCAGGCGCCGTCATGCAGGACCAAGCAGGTAGCTTCCATTGGGAGGAGCCTCTCCCCGAGATCGGGAACCTCCAGTGGGAGTTTTGCGAGTCGCCGCAGTGAACGTTGAAGTGGCTAGTAGCATGACGCCCGTGGGCACGGCGCGTGCTTTTGCTTAAGTCCGAGTGTCGGAGTTTGTAATTGTTCAAGTCTTCCGCTGTTTCTGATTCAAACTTGTGCGTACTCTGAATCAATGTAAGATCCAACTTCAAATTTATTAATTAACGTTGTATTTAATTCTCTCTCCTTGTAAAATTATTGCTGTTTATTCCTGCCTGTGTTGTATCGTGTGTATGCTCGCTTCGCCGAGCGTTGCCCAACAGGATCCTGGCTCAACGACTGACCGGATCCGTCCCGAGACGAGGTTCTCTAGGCGGGGTCGCGTCAGCTTTAGTGCTCTGTTGTGTGTCAAAGTTTTCATTGTGATTCCTTAGAGCATCTTAAACATCATTTCATTTTACTTCCAGTGTTGATTTGTGTTTCTAAGGGTGTCAATTTACAAATTAGGGTTTTTAGTGTCGATGGTTCACCTGGTGACACTGGGGTGTCACAGGGGCCCAGTAAACCTACGTAGCCTAGTGATTGCAAAGTCGAACCTGCCCTACGATGTCTGATTCGGAGGCGATCTGGGGTGGGTAGCATGGAAACTCCACAGAAACCGTCTGGGACGTGTTGTCTGGTGGGATGCGGCACTGTTAAGGCAGGCGTAGAAGGGAATTCACTTTGTTAGATCTGGTGTGAACAGTTGCTACGTGCGGCCTGGGACGCGCACGTGTCGTATGATTAGGTTAACCCTACAGAGGTATAAAAATCGGTTCGAATCGCTGTCGCTCTCAGCTATGAGTTTGCTTGAACTCTCTGTCATATTACAATTAAGAAAACTGAGATTCCATGATGAGGATGATTATTATTGTATATTACATTGCTCCAGTTATGATTGCTTAGATCAGTGCTAACTAAAGTTACCATTCTAATCACTTAACCTGAGCTCAAATTGGACCAAGATTAGTTCAGCATCTGCGAGTCCATTTGGCAAGGTAAACCCACCCCGAGTCAGCCAGCATGTCTAGGTGTCGGCTGTAGTCAGCCAATTTGACGGGTCCGCCTTGTTGAGCTTCTTAGAAGCTCACGCTTTGGCGATATGTGGTTTTCAAGCGCCGACATGCAGAACCAGGATGATAGCATCCATTGGGAGGAGATTCACCCCAAGGTGGGGAACCTCCAGTGGGAGTTGTGTGAATCGCCGCATTGAATTCTTGAAGTGGCTAGTAGCATGACGCCATTGGGCACGGTGCATGCTTTTGCTTTAGTATGAGTGTCGGAGTCTGTAACCGTTCAAGTCTTTTGCTGTTTTTTATTTGAAAACTTTATTTGCGTACTCTGAATCTATGTAAGACCTAACTTCAAATTTATGAATTGATGTTGTATTAAATTCTCTCTCCTTGTAAAATTAGTACTGTTTATTCCTGCCTGGGTTGTATCGTGTGTACGCTCGCTTTGCCGAGCGTTGCCCAATAGGATCCTGGCTCAACGACGGTAGGATCCGTCCCGAAATGAGATTTTTTGAGGCGGGTCGGCGTCAGCTTGGTATCAGAGCTGTGTTGGGAAACGGTACAACGTTTAAGGCATATTTTCGAAAATTACGTGTGAGTGGGGTATGAGCCCTATTAGGTAATAGGTTATCAGGTGGCAAGCTAACCTAGTGCAGGAGCTAACTAAACCTAGTTTAGATTTATATTTTTGTAACGACGCATCTACGCTCAGGTAAGCGAGGCAAGGTACCCCGCTCGACTGCGGTAAAAGGTCGAGAAATCCCTGTTGCATCTGCAACAGTAGCGTTCTACACCGTGATGGTATGGAAGGAGGTACTATGTTCGTTGTAACACAGTACACCCCCTTGCCATTTAGGGAGAAAAGCGGACCTCTACCGTACGAGGTGTGGGTTACGGACCTTTTGCGAATGCAGACCTTCGCAACAGTGGTGCCTTGTGTCTTTGGCACACAAGAGATGAGTTTGTTCCTCACGAGTTTTGTGGAACACTCTCATACCTCCGCTGCCTGAGGTAAAGTGCAGTCTGTCGCTGTACAGGGAAGGTCGGACACGTGATCCCCGTACGTGACGTACTCGGGCCGACCCATATGGCAATGATATGGGTTGTTGTTTTTACTTGGGATATATATCATATTACAAAGCCTGTGATGTCATTTTCTGCAGGTACAGTAACCACGGTATCGTAAGAAACGTGTAGTAACGTCTAACTTGAGTGCCAATCTGCCACCGCCTAAGCATATAATCTTTTTACCTTGTAAGGACGTATAGGCCGAGGCAGGATTGCATTGCATGAAAAAATGTCAAAAAAAAGTCCTTCAAACTTATACTAAAACCGTCCAGGAGCAAAAATTCCATCAATAAGGGCTGTTACGCATTCAGAAAATAAAAAGTCCACCTAGATACTGTCACATCCCAAAAGTTTCAATCTTTTGTCCTTTTGATAATGAGCTCACTGATTTAATCATTTGATTTCGACCTTTTCCTGTTTTGAATTTGGGTCAGGGTTTCGAAGTTTTCGTCGTTTTCGCAAAACCCTAATCGACTTTCAAGAAGCCTTTTGTTTTCTTAATAAAACTACCCCAATGTTTTTGCAAAAAAAATTAACTATACATTAAAATAGAATTTTGGAGATTTTATGAAAATTTTTGGTAAAGGTTTAAACCCTTTTAAAATTCCAACAAAATTGAACTAGTTGAAAATTCACAGATCTTTAGAGGCTGAATCAGGGCATCTTCCTATAAGAAAAGTTGTTCCAAATAATCCGTTTAGCTCACACGAAAAGTTTCAAAAATTCTTGAGCTTGGGAGCTAGGTCTTTCTATTGAATCAAGAGGGAGGTTAATTGAATTAATTCAAAAATCAAAATCTGAAAACAGCCTTACGAGCTACAGTGGCGCCGCCTCGGCTGACCACTGCCGTGGCTGGCAGCCCGGCCAGCCGCTGGTGCCCTGCGCGCCTTTACTCCACAGAGCAAGATCGGGGCACAGGATTTCCTCCTTCACTGCTCCATTTCCCCTCCCCCTTCCTCTCTCCGCTCTCCCTCCCTCTGGTGCGTCGTCGCTTTTCGTACTGCCGCACGCCATCGCCCACGGCAGGAGCACCGCCTCTCTCGCCAATCGTCGGCCACCGCCGCACCTCTGCCCAATCTGCGTGCGCCCCGGCTCTCTCCCTCCCTTGGCTTAGTTTCCCCTCGAGTACAAAGTCGAAGCACCAGCTCCCCCTCCTTTCCCTTCTTCCTTCTCTGTTCCTGCTCAGTGCGCCGCCACCGCCATTGCCGCCTGAGCCACTCGCACGTCGACGGCTTGCCTCAGCACTCCCCAAGCCATGCCACCGTGCCCGGAAGATCCCCCTCGACTCGCTGTTGCTCTCCAACCATCTAGCCCCCCCGGTTGTGCCCTAGCTTCGCCGGAACACCGCCGCTCGTGTACTCGGCCGACAACCACGCTGGCGGCCACCTCTTTCCAAAATTCGCCGCCACGGCACCCCCTCCCCTCAATTCCTTTTGCCGGTGAGCTCTCCATGTTTTGGTGCACCCATTTGACAAGTATTGGTTGCAGCTCGTCACCGGTAAGGGAGGAACACCTCGCGCCACCCGTCGGCCGCCATTGAAGCCGCCACCGGAGCTCACCGTCGCCAACCACCCTGCTGCCTTCCCCGCGGCCTTCATCTTCTTCAAACCGGTTCCTTGACTCACGGTGATGCTCCACGATTGCTCAATCCCCCTTCCAACCTTCTTCTCCGGCGAGATTTCACCGGAGCACCGCGACGGCCATACTTCCCCTGTTTCTGTTACTGTTCCATTCAATTTTCTACTTTCTTTTTATTTAGTCAGAAGTTGCATAGTGTGTAGAAAATCATGGAAAGTCTAAAAATGCCAAACCTAATTTTATTTGAATTCTTGAATAATGAATTAATTTTCTGTTAAAGCACTTTTTCAAAAATGTCCCTGGAATTTCCTTAATAATTCAATGTATTATTTCTGTTGTTGATTTTTAATTGAAGTTCCAGAAGGTTTCTAGGGTTGATTTTTGTACCATAATTTTCTCTTGGGATGATGCATCTCCTGCATTTTTACCCGAATTTTTCATCAACATTTGTGCATGCATGTCATTGATAATATCCCCAAAACCCTAGATTAATTACCTTTGTCTAAAGTACATTAGTCCAGTCGCCCAAAAGCCCAAGACCTTTAACAAAAACTTTAGTTTATATGCTCAGTAGTAGATATATAAAGTTTCATGATTTTTCCATAAGTTTTAGCGCATGTTTCTGATTTTATAAGTTTGAAAAAACAGAACATTGTTTAATTTTTAGCAAATTCATAGAAGCTCAACTTGACCCCAAACTAGAGCCAAAAGTCTTAATTTAGAGCCTACTTTAAACTAAAAATGGTCCCATGCCTGTAACTTAACTTTGATTTTCATCGAAAAAGTCGTTACGACTTTTACGGCACCGTTACGGTATTCCCGATGTCGTAAACAGGCCACGACAGTCGGAGGGCTCGTGTTCCTGTTAACGCGAGTCAAAACTACTCAAACTTAGTCTCGTAGTAACCCAAGCCACTTAGTAAAGCCAGTACATGAGATGTGTTTTGGGATTTTTCCTGGAAATGACATCCGTGTGCCACCCGATATGGGAACCGGAAAACCGGGAACCGGGAAACCCGTAACCGGAATCGGTAAAACTGTTTTGGTCATAACTTGAGCTGTAGAACTCCGATTGACTTCGTTCTTTTTGCTTTGTGTCCGTAGACTCAGTAGCTACCTCTCTGTATCATATCACATCATTTGTGCATCTTGACATCATGACATACATCTTATCGACGCGTTTTTTTACTTTATAGCTTACGAACCGCCAGAGAGTGACGCGGGTGCTGCTACAGGAGAAGCACCAGAGGGTGATCCAGCTGCTGAGGAAGACAACACCGCTGCTGTTGAAGGCAAGCACCTCATAATGCTACCCTAAGTAATTTACTTAATGATTAATATGAATGCTTACGTATAGGACTGCATTAAAGTCGGGCATAGTGATAAAGTCGGGAACACCTAATATTGTTGCATGTACCCCTCCTTGGTATTGAATGCGTCACCTTGTCAACCTGGGTAGAGTGTCTTTATTCGAGCACGAAATGCTTAGCCATGCTTAGATAACACGGTAGAAGTCGAGTGGTAAGTCCCACTCGCACGTATAGGATTTACCCTGGTTACTTATGAGCTTGTGGCAAGTTCATATGTTGGTAAAAGTTGGGAAGTGTTAAAAACTGAAATCCGGACGGTGGGATAGGAGTGCAGCAAGACATGGAGGTCTTGTGTGCCGTAGGCCCCGTCTGGGTTGACCTAGGACCCGGCCGTGTTATTCTTGGCCTGAGCACTTTCCGTTCATACCACATGTCCGATATAATGGTAAGACAAGCTGAGTATCTCACTGCGTACCAACGTTTGGCCGATGACTGCACGGTGTGTGGAACGAGGGAGTCATGGGTGCCTGCGAGGCCGTGATACTCGACGAGGGACTCACGTGTGCCTGCGAGGCCGTGGTACTCGGCACCGTGTGGATTTTCCAACCGTGTGGGCACGAGTGTGAAAAAGGTTGACATGAGTACCCCCTTGTGTAACTTTAGCGGGTTGTATGAGCCGTATGGTCCTCAGTCGTGTGCGTACAGTTGGACTCCCCTGCAGGGTGTAAAATCGGTTCGAATCCGCCGCGGTCACGGTTATGATCAAGCTCAGTGTCCTTTGGATAATATCGTAGAGTTGTCACATAACATGATGGGAATTGGGATATTGTTGATGGAATTGAAATATGGTTGTTGGTATCCATGGTTCGGATGGAACATGGATGTTGGCATGTACATGGTTTATGGTTACATGGTACTTAGGGATTGGGTTTATTAGATGTTCATGCCCGCAGAGTCCTTTTACTTTATGCTTATTCACATATGCTTAGTTTCTGCTTTAAGCAATCGAGTCCATTCCTATACCTTATTTACCTTGCTACAGCCTCATTGCATTATCCTTGGAGTCGGGAACTAATTCCCACAACAGGGTAAGACTTGCGAGTACCTTCGTACTCAACGTTTGTTGTTTAAGGTTTTGCAGGTGAGGATGAGTTGGTCTTCGGCTACTTTGTCCCCGCCGATGCCGGCGAGGGCGAGGCGTAGTCAAGACATTTGAGTGACCGTGATTTGCGATGTTCGTGGGCTGGGCATCGCAATCCTTTGCTGCTTTCTTGTTGCAACCGCTGCGACTATCGTATTCCTTAGAATTGCTTCCGCTCTTTAATTTATTAGTTTCAAGACTTATGATGAACCTTGGTATGTAAGGATATTTTAAATTAATGTTATTAAATTATTGTGACCTATGTGATGTATCACCTGTGACGTTGCCGACGTGCTTGGATCTTGGACGTTGCTTGAGAAGCATGTCGGGGGACTGCCGGGTTTATATTCTGTTTTATCGGGTTGAGTTCTCGCATACCATGCATGGGCCACGAGTCAACTTGGTAAACTTGAATGTAAATTGGTCGGGTCTCTCACAGATACCTTCTTCCCCTAGAGATTTCGTGGCACCAACCGAGTCTTGGTAGAACCCTTGTAGACCATTGAGCCTTTTACAGTACTTTCCTCGATGGGAAGATTGCCTCCTTGACAGGTCAACTTAGATGGTAAAGCAGCTCGGGTAAATTGGTTATCGCTAGATTAGCAACCTTAGTGACAAACTTGGATCTCTCTTTTACGCAGGGATGAGAATATTTTACGTATCGAAAGATTTAGCATGCCTTGAACTATGTGTTAACATGTGGCTTCTGATTGATAAAATATTGTTCATCTTTGTGATGCAGATGGCTGATAACATGACCGAGCAGGGACCCGCAGAGTTCGGCATTGAGGACTCCATCCCTACCCACGTCACCAAGGAGTCGGGACGCAGGGGATTTGTAGAGATCCTCCATCAGACCTTGCAGTTGCTAGGTTACGCAGAGACTCCTTGTTTTCAGATTCGGGAGTTTAGCAGTATAACCTGCCGCGCTGCTCGGCCATGATTACGCTATCCACGCACCCTCGACTAGCCAATGGAGAGACTTGGACCCTCACTACTTTTGGCTCGGACCATACTGAGGCAGTCGAGTCAGCTGCACACCAGGCTCTATTGAGGCTATGCGAAAGGCACATAGGGGACTTGGCAAATAAGCCAGCGGCAATGTTCCTGATACGGGACCAGGTCGACATTAACTGGCGCCGTAATGTCAAGAATGCCCAAGTCAGAACCCTTAAGGGAGAAAAAGACCACGTCACTCCGTTGTTCACGTTGAGCTTGGCGATGCTCAACTTGCATGAGGACACTGTTCTCGCAGCTCAGATGGATCGTCAGGCTTTGGGATGGGCTCATGAGGAGATAGCCCAACTCCAGGAGAAGGTCAAGAACTTAGAGAGCAGGAACAATGGACTGCGTGCTCGCTGCGATGCCCGCGCACGCATCTCTGAGTTGGAAGCGGTCTCTGAGATTAAGACTGCCCAGATCCATGCTAGGGAGAATGATTGCAACATCATGTTGCAACACATTCACCAGCTGGAGATACTCAGAGGGAATGCAGTTCAGATGGCTCAGGACCTCGCCCATGAGAACCATCATTTGCAACATCAGATAGGGGACTTTTGGAGGCAAAACAGCAGCCACCTCCCGCTAACGAAGATGCGCCTAAGTCAGAGGTATCGGATCCCGATGCTTCGGACCCAGAACCCGAGGAGGAGTAGATCAGTGATGGTTTCACAATGCCAAGTTAGCTAGATGATTAGTTTAAGGAGTGCGTTGTGCTTGTCATGGTGTTAGCGTGTGTTCTCATGAGTCTATCGTAGTGGCGTTGTAATCTTTTGGATGTAAGAGTGGTGGTTTGACAGTCTAGGGAGTTTGAAGAAACTAATGTACTGTCATCATTTTGGAAATGAATGAAGTTTGCTTTAAGTTATCTGTGCCGTGCATTTTGACATACTTTTGCATGTGTCGAGTTATGGTCATGGAGTGAATTGTACTGATAGGGACCCCGTTTCGCTTTTTCAGCATGGTGAATACTAGGGCTGGACGTCAGGATGCGGAAAGCTCCAACCCGCCACCCCCGCCAGCTGAGCCAACCTTGGCCACAGCTATGGCGGCCATGCTACAAAGCAGTCAGCAAACCCAAGAGATGCTACGGGCCATTCTGGAGAATGGTGGCACGAATCGAGGCGCCAGAAACCACATCCAGGACAGCACAGATGCTGATTTCTTGGCCACTCATCCTCCAGAGTTCAGAGATGCCCGGGAACCAATGGAGGTAGACCACTGGCTTCGCACCATCGAGGCCAAGTTTGGGCTGCTCCGTTGCACGGAGACTCAGAAGACCCTCTGCGCTGCCTAGATGCTTTAGGGGCACGCCGGAGCTTGGTGGGTTACTATAGGGTTGTTGCTGGTTCTGCGGGGGCCTATAGGGTTGTTGCGGAGGGCAGAAGGATTGCCCCTGCGGTGGTGCAGCCCTATACCTCCTACCATCCGGTGTTGTGTACACCAAACGGTATTTCGGAGGAGGCGCATTGGATGGACCACCGCTGACCTGCTTTTTCTGCCGTTGCTCCTCCTCTAGATATTATTCGACGACGAGGGCGTTGCTCATGAATTCACTGAAGCAGCCTCCTTGATTCAGGGCCAAGCGACCCTGGAGTGTGATCTTTAGCCCTTCCATGAAACGGTGTTTCCGCTTCACATCCGTGTAAACTTGCTCTGGAGCGTACAGAGCGAGTTGATTGAATACCCGAGAATATTCATGCACCAATCGATTGCGCTGAGTTAAGGCCACAAACTCTTTGGCCTTCCTCTGCATCAGGCCCGCGGGGATGTGATATGCACGGAACGCTTCCCTGAACTGCGTCCAGGGCACTGGGGTGATCGGTGGGAGGGTGGCAAGGTAGTTGGCCCACCAAGCACCTGCGTGCCCCTAAAGCATTTGGGCGGCGAACAAGGTCTTCTGTTGCTCCGTGCAACGGGGCAGCCTAAATTTGGCCTCGATTGTGCGAAGCCAGTGATCTGCTTCCATTGGTTCCCGGGCATCCTTGAATTCCGGGGGATGTGTCCCCAGAAAATCAGCGTAGTTGCTATCCTAGTTTTGGTTTTGGGGACCTTGGTTTGGGCCAGCATTCTCCATTATGGCCGCAGCATCTCGTGGGTTTGCTGGCTGCTTTGCAGCATGGCCGCCATAGCCGCGGCCAAGGTCGGCTCATTTGGCGGCGGTGGCGGGTTGGAGCTATCAGCTTTCTGACGTCCACCTCTCATGTTTACCGTGCTGAAAAACGAAAAGGTCCCTATTAGTGCAGTTCATTCCATGATTCTTTCTTGACATATAAGAAAGAATGTCATAAAGCAATGCACTGATAACCCATAAAAAACCAACTTCATTCATTCCAAAATGTTGACAGTACATCCGTTCCATAAACTTCCTAGACTGTCAAACAATCCGTCCTTGTATTATCACGGTTACACTGCTGCTACGGCCACCTTACAAGGAAACACGATACCGAACACGACAACGGGTACAACTCACACCTTATGCTAACGACTAAGAATGAACCCCATTTGCGAGAACGCCTCCGATCTGCTCCTCCTCGAGTTCTGGATCCGAAGCACCGGGGTCCGACACTTCCGACTCAGGTTCATCTTCGTTTGCAGGAGGCGGCTGCTGTGCCTCTAAGAGTCCCTCAATCTGATGCTGCAGATGATGATTCTCATGAACAAGGTTCTCAGAAATCTGCACGCCTCACTCCGGAGTATCTCCAGCTGGTGAATGTGCTGTAGCATGATGTTGCAATCATTATCCCGAGCATGAATCTGAGCAGTCTTAATTTCAGAGACTGCCTCCAACTCGGTAATTTGCGTAGCTCGGGCGTCGCAATGAGCACGCAGCCCATTGTTCATGCTCTCCAAGCTCTTCAGCTTCTCCTAGAGTAGGGCTATCTCCTCATGAGCTCGTCCCAGAGCCTGGCGGTCAAACTCGGTAGTGAGAACGGTGTCCTCATGTAAGTTGAGCATTGTCAAGCTTAGCGTGAAAAGAGGAGTCACATGGTCCTTCTCCCCCTTGAGGGTCTTGGCAATGGCGTTCTTGACATTACGGCGCCAGGTACCATCGATCTGGTCCGTATTGGAAACAGGGCCACTGGCTGTTCCGTCAAATCCGCCAAATGTTCCTCACAGAGCCTCAACAGAGCTCTATGGGCAACGGTCTCGATAGCCTCGGCCTTGTCCGAGCCAAGTGAGGTGACAGTCCATGTTTCCCAGTCAGCTCGGTGAGGGCGAGCGGGTAAAGTGAATATGGTTGAGCAGCGAGGTAGGCCATGCTGTCTGAACTCCTTGATTTGGAACCAGGGAGACTCTATACAGCCTAGCGACTGCATCGTCTGGTGGAGTAGCTCCACAAATCCCCTGCGTCCCGATTCTTTGATGACGCGAGTGGGAGTGGGGTTCTCAACTCCAAACTCCGCTGGTCCCTGCTCAATCATGTTGTCAGACATCTGCATCATAAAGATGAACAATATTTTAGTAATCAGAAGCCACGTGTTGACACATAGTTCAAGGAATGCAAAAATCTTTCGATACGTAAAATATTCTCATCCATACGTAAAAGAGTGATCCAAGATCGATACGTCGACTAACATGAGCATTGCTAAACTAGTGATGACCAATACCCAAGGTACTTTACCATCTAAGTTGATCTGTCAAGGAGACAATCTTCTCATCGAGGAAAGTACTGCAAAAAGGCTCAAAATTTGACAAGGAGTGCTATTGTTGAATTGGGTACCACGCATTCTCTAAGGGAGGGAGGTCCAAGTTGGCTTCTTTTATTCTTGAAGTGCTACAGCCATTATTGATGGAATTTTTACTCCTAGATGGTTTAGTATAAGTTTGAAGGATTTTAACGTTTCAAGGTTTTGATAAACTAGCCATTTGTAAACTTCGTTTGTTGTACCATTTTAGCATGCAATGCAATCCTGCCTCGGCCTATACGTCCTCACAAAATAAATAGAATATACGTTTAGTGACGCGGACCCGTCCCAGATAACACAAACCGGGACGAATCCCGCATCTCGCCAGGATCCTGTTGAGCAATGCTCGACGAAACGAACATACACATGGTACACACAGGCAGGATAAACAACAATCTTTTACAAGATAAGAGAATTAATACATCATTGTCTCATAATTTAAACATTAGGTTTTACATCACAGTACGAACAAGTTTTTGAAAATCACGAACAACAGCGGAAGACTTCGAACGGGGTACAGACTCTGACGCTCATGGTAAAGCAAGCATGAACCGTGCCCAGTGGCATCATGCTACTAGCCACTTCAAGATTTACTGCGGCGATTCGTAAAGCTCCTACTGGAGTCTCCCGACCTCAGGACGAGGTTCTTTCCATTGGATGCTCTCATCCTGGGTATGCACGTCGGCGTCTGAAAACTACGTATTCGCAAAGCGTGAGCTGTAAGAAGCTCAACAAGGTTGACCCGTCAAAATGGCTGACTACAGCCGACACCTAGACATGCTGGCTGACTCAGAGTGGTTTATCTTGCAAAAAGGACTCGCAATTCCTGAAGCTAATTTTGGTCAAGTTTTAGCTCAGGTTAAGTTATTAGAATCGTAACTTTAGTTTGCACTGATCTAATCAATCATAACAGAAGTAATATACAATAATAATCATCATAACTTCATCCTCATCATTGTATCTCAACTTTCTTAATGTAATGTGGTGCATTTCACGAGCGAACTCACAAACTGGGAGCGATAGCGGTTCGAAACGATTTTTGTACTCTGCAGGGGGAAACCTAATCATACGACACGTGGCGTCCCAGACCCCCACGTGGCAACCGTTCACACCAGATGCTACAAATTCAATTCCCTCCTACGCCTACCTTAGCAGCGCCGCATCCCACCAGAACACACGCCCTAGACGGTTTCTGTGGAGTTCGCACGCTGCCCACCCTAGATCGCCCCCAAATCAGACACCGTAAGGCAGGTTCGACTTTGCAATCACTAGGCTACGTAGGTTTATTGGGCCCCATTATACCTAGCATACGATTAGTACATTCAAAGCTCAATTAGACTTGGACCACACGGATCAGACAAGACTATGGTCACCCTGGACCTAGTCCAGTTGCCGACCTACTTGGTACCCTGTCTGACCCTCTAGTTTATCTTTCCTTGACCATCCACACAATGGAGTGTCAGAGAATTCATGTGAGAGTTTCAATCAAAACCCTACCAATCGCGAGCTTCTACCGGTAAGGATAGCTAAGCATAGCACACTAATAAGGTCACCTATACCAACTACCGATAAGGTTGCCTGTGGAAACAGATGCAACTAGGGTTTCAATCAACTCCTAGAAACTTAAATGCGCAATCAGGACACATAGTTATAAAATAAAACGTTAAAACTTGGTTATGCACCGGGGCTTGCCTGGATCTCCTGCTTCGTTGGTGATGACGACTTCGGCGGGGATTGAAGACTTGGGATTGTCAGGTATGGCGTTCTCTTCGATGTCTACATGATGCAATATGAACATGATCAGTCCAATTAATATAACACGATGTTTTCATCAAAGAATATTATTGGGTTTTCCATTGTTCACACTTAGAGGTTAGGGTTAACCCTGATTCCTTGACTCCGTCTTTTTATTAAAGCTTTGACCTTATGAATGTGGTTCAACATGAAACTTCTTAATTTTCCCCGGAGATGATTTTTAGTTGGCAATGTTCTCTGAATTAGGAATTTCAAAATTTGGTTGGGGTTAAACTGAAATTCCGAGATTTTATAAAAATTTAGTAAAACCTACTCTTATTTAAACTAAGGGCCAAAATGAAACTTCATATTATTTTATGAGTTTATTTTTATTTAATAGAACTCTCTTGAATATGAATTTTGAATTTTGGTTGAGGGCATGTTGAATTTTCTAGATTTTATAAAAATTCAACAAGTTTTTGTTATTTAAACTTATAAAATCAGAAATAAATACTAAACCCTAGAGTAAAATCCTGAAATTTGATGTAGACACCTATGAGGACCAAATCTAAAGTTTTTATTTAGGGTTTAGATTTTTGGATGACTTTAATAATGTATTTTAGAAAATGACAACTTAAGTTGGCAGTTTAGAGTATCTTTAATGAGATGTATAACACTTTTTGGTTGTAAAATCCCAATAAAATTTCAGGAGATGTGTACTATCATGTTTCACTAGTGGTTCAAGTTTTAGCCCTAGAACTCCTTTGCAACTTCAATTAAAATTCAAAAACCAAAAAGGTTCATCTATTTATTCAAGCAAATCCATGAACGTTTTTGAAAAAGAGCTTTAACAGAAAATTGGTTCTTTTCATGTGGATCTAACAAATTTTGGTTTGGAACTTTTGGATTTTTCCTCAATTTGTTAGACACTTCATAATATTGGCTAATTAATAGAGAATGGAATTTAAATTTGAAAATTGGAGGGGCAGGGAGAAGAACAGGGGCTTGAGCCCGGCGGCAGGACTGACTCCGGCGAGCGGCACAGCAGGGAAGCAAAAAGGGGTTCACGGCGCAGAGGAAATGGAGAGAGCTTCACCAACCGGTCACCAACCTAGCAGACGGGGCTAAAGTCTTCGAGGACGACTGGAGTTGGGGCTCGGCGGTTAGGTCACGGCGGGAACTCCGGGAATCCGACGGTGGCGCGCGGCGGGCTTCCTCTCCGGCGACACTATTCGGACGAGGGCAAGTCAAAGGAATGCACATGGATTAGAGGAAGTAACTGGAGAGAAGAATCGAGAAATGGTGGTACCGTGGCGATGGAATCGAAGCTTTATTGCCGGCGGCGGCGCTCCCGGCCGGAGTGGCGTTCCGGTGAATGAGCGGCGATACACGGGGATTCCTTTTGCATTGAGCGTGGAGGAGCTCGGGGAAGTACGAAGGGCAAGGTGGTGCAACTCGGTTGGCTTTGTATTGCTCTGTCCACGGAAGGGTGGGGGCGGCTTTAATGGCGGGCGCGGCGATTGGCGTGTGCGGCGGCTTGCCGTGCTCGGGAGGAGAAGGGGAGTGCGAGAGAGAATTAGGAGAGGGCAAATTTGGCGTGTGCTTTTGTTGCTAGTGCGTCGTCGGGGAGAAAGTAGAGAGGGCAAGGGGAGTGGCGAGCGGTGGCCGTGGATTGGGGGCGGTGGCGGTGTGCCGTGCCGCAGTGGGACTGGCGCGGGGAAAAAGAAAGGAGAGAGGAGAGAGGGAGGGAGAGTGAGCGGAGGGGGAAATCTTTTGGGATCTTCTTGCGCTGAGGAGACGTCTCAGCGAACGACGCAGGCGCGCCCGGTGGGGAAAGCGGCGCAGCCGCGCTGCCATTGGTACGCGGCGCGGCGGCCTTAACTTGATTTGACCTCCCCTGTTTTTTAATTTAATTCCAAATTCCAATTTAGATTCGAGTGAAATTCATACTTCCCAAACTTGAAAAATTTTCAAAGTTTTGTGTGTGCTTAGGGATTTATTTGGAGCAACTTTCATTTAAGGTTAAATCCCTAATTCAGTCTCTAAAAATTCTTGAATTTCCCACTTGAAAGAAGTTTGTGTGAATTTTTGAGGGGCATAAATCTTTTACGAAAATTCTGAATAAATCTCCATGCAAACCTTGGTGCCTGAAAACCATGCATTCGCAAAGCGTAAGCTTCTAAGAAGCTCAACAAGACTGACCCATCAAATTGGCTAACTACAGCCAACACCTAGACATGCTGACTAACTCAGGGTAGGTTTCTTGCCAAAAGACTCGCATTACCTGAACTAATCTTGCTCGAGTTTTGCTCAGGTTAAGTGATTAGAAACACAACTTTAGTTTGCACTGAACTAGTCAATCATAAAAGAACAACATATAATAATCATCATATCTCAGTCATCATCCTTATAGCTCTTCAACTTAATTATAATGTGATGTGGTGTGTTTCACGAGCAAACTCACAAACTGGGAGTGACACAATTCGAACCGATTTACACCTGCAGGGATAACCTAATCATACGACACATGCGCATCCCAGATCCTGTAAAGTCAATTCCCTCCTACGCCTGCCTTAGCAGTGCCGCATCCCACCAGAACATACGTCCCGGACGATTTCTGTAGAGTTCCCACACTGCCCAACCCAGATCGCCTTCGAATCAGACACCGTAGGGCAGGTTCGACTTTGCAATCACTAGGCTACGTAGGTTTACTAGGCCCCATTATGCCCAACATATGATTAGTACATTCAATGCTCGATCAGACTCGGACCACACGAATCATACAAGACTACAGCCACATTGGACCCAGTCCAGTTGCCGACCTACTTTGTACCCTGTCTGACCCTCCAGCTTTTAGTTTTCCTTATCCATAGTCATGTGTCATTTGTTTCATGCGAAAGTTTCAAGCAAACCCTAACAGTCGCGAGCAACGTCCACTGTGCTCGACTTCTACCGTAAGTATCGCTAAGCATAGCATACTACAATGGTTACCTAAACTAAGTACTGATAGGGTTTCCTATGGAAAACAGATGCAACTAGGGTTTCATTCAACTCCTAGAAACCTAATGCACAATCACGACACATAGTGATAAAAGGAAAAACTTTAAAACAGGTTGTGCACCAGGGCTTGCCTTCATCTCCTATGTCGGTGATGACGACTTCTTCTGGGGTCGAAGACTCCGGATCAACAGCTACTTCTTTCACCTCGATGTCTACATGATGCAACAAGAATGAGATGAGTTATTGTTAAATAAGGAAATATGGTGTTTTAAATCAAGAGTTTACTCCTGACAAGGTGGGTTCAACTATCACTTACTATTTTTGACTTCGGCTTTTAAATAAGTTGATTATTTGCTAACAACCATGGCCTATTATGAAATTTCTAGATTCTGTTAGGAGATGATTTTTATCTGATAGTACTATCGGAAAATAATTTTTAGGGTTGGGTTGAGGTTGAACTGAAGCTCCTAGATTTTATAACAATTCTAACGAGTTCCTGCTATGAGATTATTCATAGGTATGCATGGAATCTTGTTAAGGTCAAATTCTGGGGCAAAAATTACAGAGGGTTCCTGTTTGTCGTGACACACTCCTGGGGGTTCTGCTGGCTATGACACACTTCTGACAGAAGTTCTAGCTCTAGAAGGGTTCTGGAACTCCAAATGTAAGGCAAAAATAGAACATTTGAGTTCTGTGTGCCATGACATACATCTGACAGAAGTTCCAACTCCAGATGAGTTCTGACACTCCAGATGTAAAGCGAAAACAGAAATTTGAGTTCTGTGTGCCATGATACATCTGACAAAAGTTCCAACTCCAGATGTAAAGCAAAAACAGAACATTTGAGTTCTGTGTGTCATGACATATATCTGACAAAAGTTCCAACTCCAGATGAGTTCTGGAACTCCAGATGTAAACCAAAAACAGAACATTTGAGTTCTGTGTGCCATGACATACATCTAACAGAAGTTCCAACTTCAGATGAGTTCTGGAACTCCAGATGTAAAACAAAAATAGAACATTTGAGTTCTGCTTGCAATGACACATATCTGACAGAAGTTCTAGTTCCAGAAGAGTTCTGGAACTCCAAATGTGAAGCAAAGACAGAAGGTCTCTACCTATCTATTTAGGCAGTTCCAAGGGAAAGTGCTTCAGCAGATGTTTAGAGTATTTTCCAAGATTCCAAGAATCTTTGTTTTAGCACTTTTAGAGTTTTTCCTTGATTTACTAGGCATTTTACAAAACTGACTAATTAATAGGAAATTGAAATTCAAAATGAAAGGTGGGCAGAAACAGGGGAGGCGGCGGGCGATGCTCCGATGAGAAATTGACGGTGGGGGAGGCCTCGCGGCGATGGGGAAGGGCTGAGGGGAGTGCCCCAGGCTCAAGCGCGGCTAGGGGTTCTCTGGAAATCACCACGGCGACCAGCGGTGGCTAGCGGAGAGCAGCGCGCGACGGCGGTAGTGCCAATGGCCACTCTGGCGAGCAATTGGCGGCGCGGCGATGCACGGTTCTGCTAGTCATGGAGAGGACCGGCAACACCATAACGGGGATCGAAGCTCAATGGAAGTTCGTCGGCGACGGTGTGCGTCGTGGCGGATGGCGGCGGCTTCATGTTCCCGTCGAACGGGTGGACTGGAGACCCTCTTGATGGACCGGGAGCTGCGCTAGGATGAGAGGAACACGTTAGACATGGCGAGAGGGACGGTGGCGTGCCTCGGGGGAGAAAACAGAGAAAGGGAGAGAGAGCGCCGAGCGCGGGACACAGAAAAGGAGGGAGGAGAGGGGAGGAGAGAGGAGGATCTTGCAGGATCTCGCTGGCGTGATGGTGCAGCAAAAGGTGCGCTGGGCGGTGGCTGCCCCGCTGCGCCGCTACGGTGCGCCGGATTGGCCACCGTGGCGGCAGGACGATTTTCTCTGATTTTTTTTGAATTATTTCAAAATTCTAAATTAAATTTAGTTGAATATCATACTTCTTGAGCTCGAAAAATTTTTAAACTTTTTTGGTTGCTCAATGATTTATTTGGAACAAGTTTTATTTAAGGACGAAGTCCTGATTCTATCTCTAACAATTTTCCAATTTTCAAATAAATTCAAGTTTTTTTTAATTTTTAAGGGGTTTAAATCATTTCTAAAAATTCTGATAAAATCTCAAAAATTCTATTTTGAAGTGAACTGAATTTTCCTGTAAAAATATTGCTAGGGTTACATAGGAGTTTTGATGGATTTCGAAATGGGTGTTTGAATTTTTTTCTGTTAAGAATTGATTATGGTACTGGGGATTAAAACTCCTGATTCAATAAAAATGTTCTGTAATTCACCAAAATTTTTGTGGATGCCATTGGAAGTGTTGAAAACAAATTGCTTATTGACTTAAGGGCGAATTTTGCTTCAAAGTGCATGATTTAATTTTCGGGGTTTCAAATTTGTCGATGAGTTCTTAAGTGATACCGGGGTGTCACATACATAGAGATTGTTTCTTTTATCACATATATTGTGATGTATGTATGAAAACTTGATCCTAGACATGCATAAAGATGAGCTCGGTTTTGGTCCTTAAAACCGGGTGTGACACCTATTTTGGTGGAAAGTTCCACAACATATTTAGGGCCTGTTTGACGGGCATTACACTTCGTAAGTGATTTTTTGTCTGTCTAAACACCTAAAACTCATAAGTAATTATGATCATACTTATTTATAAGTTATTCTTAAATCATAATTTTAAGTGTTTAACACTTATAATAACTTATAAAAAAAAGTTAATCTGCAGGGGGTATGACGGCCCCCGAGCATTTGCTTTATAAGAAAAGATCTCTCACGCAGATTAAGAAAACCCTTGAACCTTCTTTCCTTAACCCTTACAAAGGAAGCCGCGAACCCACGTGAGTTGGGACGGCTCTTCACCTGTGCTTCGGTGCGGAGTCAGACGAGGGGATTATTTTTTAACCCTAGTCTTGAAATTCGCTCCCGTGGGGAATCGAACCCAGGACATGAGGAGTGTCGCTTGAGCTCTCTAACCACTAGGCTAGAGGCCCTTTGGCCATAATCACTTATGAACTATAATCAATTTATATAATCAGCTTTCCGAACCAAACAGGCCCTTATTTTTCTGATTCTGAATACTGGCTAACTCGCGTTATTTTGTTCTAGTATGTATATGGAACTTTTGTTTCTACCACTTTATAAACAGCAATCTTTTACATGATGAGGGGATTAAATACATCATTGTTTCATAAGTGAAAAGTTTAAGTCTTACAACAACATCAGAATATGGAAGAGTTTTCGGAATCACAGAAGAACAGTGGAAGACTAAGACGAGTAGAGACTCCGACTCTCATGGTAAAGCAAAAGCATGAACCGTGCCTAGTGCACCATGCTACTAGCCACTTCAAGATTCACTATGGTGATTCGCAACGCTCCCACTGGAGGTTTCCGATCTCTGGACGAGATTCTTCCCACTGGATGCTCTCATCCTAGGTATGCGCGTCGGCGCCTGAAAACCACGTAATCGCAATGCGTGAGCTTCTAAGAAGCTCAACAAGACTGATCCGTCAAATTGGCTAGCTACAGCCGACACCTAGACATGCTGGCTGACTCGGGGTGGGTTTACCTTGCAAAAAGGACTCGCATTTCTTGAACTATTCTTGGTCAGGTTTTAGCTCAGGTTAAGTGATTAGAATGTTAACTTTAGTTGGCACTAATCTATCAATCATGACAGAAGTAATATACAGTAATAATCATCACTTCATCCTCATCATTGTATCTCAACTTCTTGATTATAATGTGGTGCATTTCACGAGCAAACTCACAAACTGGGAGCGACAGCGGTTCGAAATAATTTTTATACCCTGCAGGGAGAAAACCTAATCATACGACACGTGCGCATCCCAGACCGCACGTGGCAACCGTTCACACCAGATCCTGCAAAATCAATTCCCTCCTACGCCTGCCTTAGCAGCGCCGCATCCCACCAGAACACACGTCGCAGACGGTTTCTGTGGAGTTCCCACACTGCCCACCCCAGATCACCTCCAAATCAGACACCGTAGGGCAGGTTCGACTTTACAATCACTAGGCTACGTAGGTTTACTGGGCCCCATTATACCTAGCATACGATTAGTACATTCAAAGCTCGATCAAACTCAGACCACACGGATCAGACAAGACTACGGTCACCCTAGACCCAGTCCAGTTGCTGACCTACTTGGTACCATGTCTGACCCTCCTGTTTTATCGTTCCTTAACCATCCATAACTAGGTGTCGTATATTTCATGTAAGAGTTTCAATCAAACCCTACCAATTGCAAGCAGCGTCCTCTCTGCTCGACTTCTACCGGTAAGGATCGCTAAGCATAGCACACTATAATGGTCACCTATACCAATTACCGATTGGGTTTCCTGTGGAAACAGATGCAACTAGGGTTTCAATCAACTCCTAGAAACCTAATACACAATCACGACACATAGTTATAAAAGAAGAATGTTAAAACTTGGTTGTGCACCAGGGCTTGCCTGGATCTCCTACTTCGTTGGTGGTGACGACTTCGGCAGGGATTGAGGACTCTGGATTGTCAGCTACGGCATTCTCTTCGATGTCTACATGATGCGACATGAATACGATGAGTCGAATCAATAGATAACATGATGTTTACATCAAAGAACACTAAGGTATTTTCATCATCGACACTTAGAGGTTAGGGTTAACCCTAATCCTCGACTACGTCATTTTATTAAAGCTTTTACCTTATGAGTGTGATCCAAAGCGAAACTTCTTACTTTTTTAGGGGATGATTTTTATTTGGCAATGTTCTCTGAAATAGGAATTTTAAAATTTGGTTGAGGTCAAACTGAATTTTCTAGATTTTATAAAAATTCAGCAAAGTTTCTATTATTTAAACTTATAAAATCAAAAATAAATACTAAACCTTATTGTAAAATCATGAAACTTCATACATGCACCAGTGAGCATCTAAGATAAGGTTTTGATTAAGGGTTTAGGTTTTTGGATGATTTCCATAATGTATTTTAGAAAATGACAAATTAAATTGGCAGTTTGGACTATTTTTAATGACATGCATAGAGTTTTGTTGAGATTAAATCCTGAGAAAATTACAGGGGCTGCACACCACCATGAGACACGTGTGGTTCAAATTTCAGCCCTAGTACTGTTCTGGAACTGCAACTAAAATTCAAAAACAGGAAAGTTTCATCTAATTATTCAAGATATTCCATGAACATTTTTGAAAAAGTGTTTCAGCAGAAAATTAGTTCTTTTTACGAGGATTCTAACAAATTTTGGTTTGGAATTTTGGAAATTTTTGATTTATTAGACATTTTATAAGACTGACCAAATAAATACGAAAAGTAAATTTAAAAGAAAAGAAGGGCGGGGGGGGGGGGGGGGGGGGGGGGCGCAGGGGGGGCGAAAACTGGGGAGGCGGCATCCAGCTGGGCTCCGGCGAGACCGTGCGTCGCGGTGGTGCAAGACGGCGCCCGAGACTTCGCCTACACCCCCTACGTGCCCGGGGAACGCTTGGCATAAGCACAACGGTGGCGATTTCTCACCGAAAGGTGGCTCTCGCCGTGGAGGTCGACGGCGAGCCTTGGCAAGCACTTGTTCCCGACGACCCGAGCTGCGAAATAAACAAGGGTGAGCTCGGTGAGCTATGCCGGAACATGGCAAACTCGATTGGCAATGTTTTGGGAACTAGAAGTGGCCAGACGTGTGACTCACCGAGCGAAGCTCTCGGGCGGCAATGGCAGGCGGCGGCCGAGCGAAGGAGGAAGAAGAGGGAAGAAAGGGATGCGCCGTGGGAGGAGGGAAGAGATGTGGGGAGGAGTGGAGGACTCGTGCGTGACTTAAAATGCCGCGGAAAGGGAGAGGTGGAGTGGTGGCAGGACCGTGCACTAGGGATTGGGGAAAGGGCGACGGTGTCGTGCCGTGGAGAAGAAAGAGCGGCGCGGGAGAGAGAATGGAAAGAGAGAAAGAGAGAGAGGGAGAGGAAGAGGGAAAGATTCGGCCGGATCCTTGTCGATTTGAAGGCTCGGCTCCAAAAAGTGGCGCCGGTCGGCGCCCTTCCGGCTGCGCCGCTGCGCTGGCCGGATTGGCCACCGTGGCAGCGGGACGATTTGATATATTTTTTTTAATACAAAACCCTGAGCTACAATCAATTGAAACCCACACTTTCTGAACCTGTAAATTTTGAAAATTTTTATGTGTGCTCAGTGATTTATTTGGAACAACTTTCATTTAAGGTTCAAGTCCTGATTTCGTCTCTAAAATTCCTTGAATTTCCAACTAAATTCCAGTTTCTTTGAATTTTTAAGGGGCTTAACTCTTTTCCAAAAATTATGAATAAATCTCCAAAATTCCATTTTGAAGTGAGCTTAATTTTCATGTAAAAATATTGCTACAGTTACATAGGATTTTAGTTGGATTTTGAGTTGGGGTTTGAATTCCTTCCTGTTAAAGAAGGATTTCGCTACTGCTAGTTAAAACTTCCGGACTTTAACAAAAATGTTCTGTTTATTGCCAAAATTCTTGTAGTGGTTCTTTGGAGTGTGTCAAACAACATGTCTTATTACTTCAAGTGTCGATTTTTCTTCCAAGTGCATAATTTGACTATTAGGGTTACGATATTGTCGGTGAATTCTGCGGTGATATCTGGGGTGTCACAATTTTTTAGGGCCAAATCGGGATGGTAAAATTCCTTGCAGGATACGGAAGACCATTGGAGTTGCTTGGTGACATTGACTATGGCTTCTACTCCAACCATTGCACTTCAAGGGCGAGCATCTTCAGCAACCTCTGCCATGTCATGTTTCACAGCCTCGATGTTTCCACAAATGTGGCGCATGTTACATCGAGAAGGACTACACATGCTTGGGCCACATCTGACATCATGACTGGCGAGTCCTTGTGTGTGTGGAGTACTAATGAGGGACTCATCTTCAACAACAACCTCTACATCCTTGCTTCGCCCTCGCCTCTTCAACTCCTCGACAAACACTTGGTCCATGGTGAGGAGGCGTTTTGGTGGCAGGTGGCCATAGGACTCCACCAGACTCGACTCGACACCACTCATACTCACATTTACCCCGTGGTTATGGTGTTGGATGAGTTGCTCTTGCTGCACGATGATTTTCCCCTGAGGGCCACCTCTAAGGGTGGGGCTCATGTTGCATCTGAAGGGACTTCACATGAGCACTTCATTTTTGCTCCGGAGTTAGCAATTCCAAGGTCGACTTCATGGCTCATCTTCACCATCAACATTACTCGCAGCAAGTATTTCAACTCCGTCCTCTGCTTCAACTACTATGACTTCATACAAAAACAACACATTCAGCCTCGGGTGGAGCATTGGACGACACGAGGACGTATCGTCTGAAAAAGGAGGGGAGATATGTTATGGGCAATAATTTGGCCCATCATTGGCGCTAGGGTTAGGGCTGCCGTCACCCTAATGCAGCCAGGAGGGTAGCGAGATGTGGGAACCGCGGCAGCTTTCCAAAGTGGCTAAATTAATATATACAAAAAGGAGTATGTAATTTAGGAAAGAATAGATTAGTAGGTTGCTTGGAGAGAAAGTCATAGGTTTCTTAGGAGTCAATTAAGTCACCTCTATATAAAGACTGGGCGTGTAATCAAATCTAATCAAGTAATAGAAGGGGTAAAACCCAAATACTCTCCAGCTCCCTCTCCTTCTCACTCTCCCTGCCGTCCCCTCTCTCGCCCTAACGCCGCCGCCGCAGTCGTCAGCCCTCCACCATAGCTAGCTAGGGCCCTTACCTTGGCAGGTCCATAAGAATTTCTCCTCCATCCTATTCTAGTCAATAACATGCAACTTCCCTAGCGAAATTGGGACACCAAGGTATTTCAGGGGGAACATTCCAATTTGACAATTAAAATGTTAGCATAGCATAAAGCAAGATCATTATCACCTCCTATCTGTATAACGTCACTTTTCTCAAAGTTGATCTTAAGGCTAGACATAGGTTCATAGATATATAAGAGCATTTTCACGTTTCTGGCACCTTCTATGTTATGTTTGAGACAAAGAATAGTACCATCTGCATATTGTAATATAGCAACATCATTTGGTATCAATCTATCAGCTAGGCCAGTAATCAAATTGTTGTGTTGTGCAACATGAATCACTATAACTAGACAAGCTGCTATAGTGCTATAAAGTAGGGGTGAGAGAGGATCCCCTGCCTGATACCTTTATGACTTTGGAAATATGGTCACACTTGGTCATTTACTTTGACACTAATTGTTCCTTCCATAAGGACAACTTTTATCCAAGTACACCAGGTGTCATTAAAACCTCTCATACGTAGGCATTTCATCAAAAAGTTTCAATTGACATTATCATAGGCTTTTTCAAAGTCTAGTTTTAGAATGATTCCAATTTCTTGTCGTTGTTCTGTTTCATGCAGAATTTCATGCAATGCCAAAACTCTATTCATGATGTTTCTATCTTTGATAAAAGCGGTTTTAATATGGTCCCACTGGTTCTAACCTGATAGTTGCAACCGTAGCAAACCATTTATACAAGCAACTGAGTAAGCATATAGGTCAGTACTGTTGAATTTTGTCAGCAGATTTTGTTTTGGGAAGCAAAGTAACGATCCAATAGTTTATTCTTTTGATGTCTAAGCTCCTCAATTAAAAATCATTAAAGAGCTCTAGATTGTCGAATTTAATAATGTCCCAACAATGTTGGCAGAATTCAATAGGGATTTTATCCGGACTGCTGCCTTATTGGTTTCCATTGAAGATAGAGCAAATTTATTTCCTCTTCAGTAAACGGTTTAGTAAGCTCTTGGTTATCCAATGAGCTCACATTTTCACAATGAGCCCACAGATTAGGGTCAAGATCAAAAGCATTCCCATAGCAGGTCCAGAAAGAGCTTTTTAGTGTTGAGTGGCATGTTGAATTAGAGCATTGTTGTTGTTTTGTCTAATGAAATGCATCATCAAGTGCACAAGTTGTGTGGATTAAGCCAGGCCACAGACTAAGACTCTGTTTGGCATAGCTTGATTGTTGCCAAAATAGCTATCTAAATGCCAGTAAAAAGCAACTCCTACTTACTGTTTTTTAGTTCATTCTTCAAATCAACTTAACTAATAAACTGCTCCAGAATCCTAACATTTAGTATCCCTCCTGCTTATTTTCTGGGATGGTGTGCCACACACTCACAAAAGACCTTTTGCCTGAAAACAAGACCCGATACTATCTTCATGAGTTTAAGAAGAAAGAATTAAGCAAAACATGAACTTTTGAAGTAGTGCAAGAATATAAATCTACTGACTAGTTACATAATTTAAATTCGATAAAAACATACCGACAATCATGGCATACGAGTTAATACTTAAAACACCAAGGTACATGCTTGAACAAAAATTCAGCTGGAAGATTCGTGAAACTAATAGACAGGATTCCAGTCAAAATAGATCCAGCATCCAGCAAGGTGGAGTTATATACGAGTCAATGACGCAAAAAATCACATACCAGCCTAACCACATGACTAATCAGACACCTGAAATTGCAAGAGCCTAGAGGTGAACCAGATGCAATGATAAAGTGGCAGCATTAAACAGAAATGAATCTGAATAGAATACTGTTGGCCTAGAAATTAATCTGTAGAAATATAACATACTACCTAATGCAAATGGCCTGAAGAAATAAGTACAAGGCAGTCTGTTATGGGCAAACTCATTTAAGGCAATCAACCTAGGGCAGCGGTGGCTTAGCGGCTGCAGGGGCAACGGCTAGGGTTTCTAGGCACATGGCGGCTGCGGCGTGGAGGCGAGAGAGGCGTGGTGCAGAGCAGCAGCGGCTGCTCGTTGGACAGACAGGGAGAGAGAGAGAGGGAAATATTAGGGTTTAACCCTTTACTTTTGCTTGTCCTTTATTGATAGACTGCCTCTCTTTGTATAGAGAGGGTGCAACTTGACCTTTAGTTAATCTATTATAATATGAAAAGTTCTAAATACAATCGTTTTCTAACTTGATGGACAAGAATTCTATCGTGGATCTGTTGCTACAGTAGCCGCGGTACTGTTCATAAGTGTGAACAGTACCCGCCTGGGCAGTAGCTGGGCCTTGAGCCAACTTTAGCCCATACAGTCATTTCATACGTTATAATTTTATAATATTATATTAGTAATAACTTAGCATCACAGAAACTGTGTGTCTTGAAGTCAGGAACAGGAAAGCTGGCATCAGGGCCGTGACCATGTGCCTTCCTCATTACATCTTTATTCTTCACTCCAATAATTCTTCTAAAAAACAGAACACTTACTTGGAACTGTCATTATTACTCGACATAAAGAGTGGAACAATATATTTCCTGCGCACAATACAAGTTTTCAATAATAATGTAGTCCTTTAACAGAAAATTACCTGTTGAACACCCATATATAAATTATGAAATGACAAGGATATTAATCTGAATTCCGAAACACGACTAGAAAATCATAAGATAATTTTCAGTACTCATCTCTGGAAAATAGAAGTTTTCATTCTATTGGCAAGCCCACTTGATTCCCAAAGTTGATAACAAGCAAAGCTATATGTCAGGAAAAAAGCATTTTCATAATTCAATTGTAATATAGTGGACGCTGAAAGAATCTATACCTACACTGTCAAATATCTCAGTAATTCGTCCTCATTGAAGCTACTTCATCTTTCATTGCCTGACAAAACTTTTCAGCAGCTTCTACTTCCTTCTCCAAACAGACTAGATTGATTCCTTCATTCGATGTAGCACAGAGAGTTGAAATGAAACCTTTTTTGTTTTCATCCAAATGTCTCTCCATCTTCTGTATGTTGTCTTTCAATTTACTCAAATGAATTGAAAGTGACTTAACTCCTTTGCATCCTGATCCTTCTTCCGGGCATCCTCAAGCTTTTCCAAGGACTCTTGTAGCCTTTTAAGTCGGATCTGTGGCTCTTTCAAGCGGGCAATGAGATGTTTCACATTGAAACCAAATTGCTCCAAACGCTTAACTTTTTTCATCAGACATGCAATTTCAGAAACATCTGAATCACATGACGTCTTGAGGACCTCTTTCAACAAGCCAATTAGCAAACACCACAAGCCACTATAGGCTAGATCTCCTAAAATATTGTCTTTGACAAACCCTCTGTAATGTGGTTTCTGTGGAATGAACTCAAAGAACAGAGGATACTCCCTCATGGCTGCTTCAGCATAAGGGTCTTTGCAGACCCTTTTCAAGGTCTCTTGCTTTCTTCCATTCCCTTCATCTTCATCTGAGCTTTCCTCCCATTGAGAGAGAAGGCCAGAGCGTAGAAACTCATCTAGCTCCAGAACGAGCTGCCTATCATAACATTCAGGATCAAGGGCACTCTGTTCCTCATAGTCAAGGTTTATTATATCACATTCTTTATAATATGGTTGGAGAACAATACAATCCTCATCGCTGTCAATTTGTTTTAATGCATCACATTCCTTTAAACTAGAGTATAGACTGTCTTGGGTTGAAGAGTACTTCTGACCTTCTTGCAATATACTATTTTTGAAGTTATGTCTAACCAAGGTTTTATTCTTCTTACTAGCTCGATCTTCAGCAAATTTATGTTGTCTTTTCTTCTTTGTTTTCTTCTCTAGAGCAGTTGTGTTGCAGAACTGGTCACACGTCCGAAGACCTAGCACAACCACCTTTGTTTCGTTCCCCTGAGTTCCATTACAAAGTTGTGCTAGCTCTCCTTCACCGATGTATTTAGAGCTCTCCTGCGCATTACGTTCATCAGACAGGTGAACTGCTGCTTCGACCATATTCTTCTCATCTGAACTCAAGGGCAAGGAACTAGCTCCATTTTCGTGTCTTTGCACCACCGAACAATCATATTGATCAGCATCCTGATACCTATCAAGCTGCCCATTTCTGCACCATTCAACATAATCATCGCTGGCCATCCCATGCCTACCAACACTAGGTATCCATATTTCATTTCCCATGGAGGCAAAATCATTGGCAATAGACACAGGAACAACCTGATCATAACCAAACTGTCTTGCAACAAGTTGCGGATTGTACAATACAGAGTTATCCATGTCATCACCATACCACCCAGTCAAGACTGTTTGACTGATAACTGCAATGTAATCGTCATACCATTCTGGATTATCTTTACCTGTACAGCTCACTAGAATTGTGTCCTTGTTGTACCACTTGGGTTCCATCCATTTCAGGGAGTTGTACAGGTAGGGCCTCCAGTCAAAGCAGGCTTCGTCCTGCAGAATCCTAAGTGCCTCCTCCAGTGTGCAAGTCCTCTTCCTCCGACTCCAGTGCAACACCCGGACACTAGAGATGGGAAATGGAGGCGCTTTCAACGGTGGGGGGCGCAATTGCTTGTAGTGTTCCCACATCCACACCTGCAGCAGCCAGAACGGCGCCCACACATCAACACGGCCATTTGTCCCATCAACCACTGCAGAAGCAATTACCTTATCCATGTCGGCATAAAGATTCGCCACCATTGCCGGGCCAAGCGCAATGCGCTCACCAAGACTAAGCCTCACAGCAAGCCCAAATACGCGCCTTGGCAGCTCGCCAGCCCTAGCACGCAGCCGCGGCGTAACAAAGAAGGCTAGCCAGTAAGCGAAGAACCCGAGCCGCCGCAGCTCGTCATCCTCGCCGGGACGGATTCCGCCCTCAAACCATTCGAGCCAAACTTCCGCAGACACGCGGCGCGCGGCGCGGGCGCAGGGGTGGAGCTCCCTGATCTTCTCCTTCTCGATGACGAGGCGGATGCGGAGGTCCTCCTCCTCGGGGGTCAGGGGTCGGTCCAGTGCGGCGCCGGATGGGGGTAGCCCGGCGAGGAGGAGTGCGTCCTCAAGAGAGAACGTGGCCGGGCCGCCGGGAAGGCGGAAGACATGGGTGGTCGGGTCCCAAAGCGAGAGCAGCGCCGAAAGAGCGGAGCGGTCGGGGACTACGGCGGCGGTTGTGGCGGCGACGGCGTCGGAGATGGTGGCCGAGGCGAGGGCGGGAGCGAACGCAGAGTCCCGGAGCGCTGCGGTGGCCCAGGAAGACCAGCGCGGGCCGGAGGAAAGATTGCGGAAGGTGAGCGGCGGAACGCAGCGCGGCGGGAAGGAAGGAGGTGGTGGCGGCGGGGTTGGGGTGCGAGTGGGGAGTGGGAAGGGGAGCAACGCTGGGGGCCTGGCTTCGCGCTCGCCGTCCAGGTGGAGACAGCGGTCAGCAGAGGCCGGCATTTGAAGGATGAGTCGGGCGGCGCCGCGGCGGTGGTCGTGGGATGACCTGCCGTGCCGCCGCCGGCGGGTCTGAGCGGGAGTTCGAGATGGGATGAGATGGGATGGGAGGGAATCAGGGAGGCGGGGGGAGATTTCGGCTGTTTGGGTGGGGGTGGCCCTGCTGCTTCGGCTTCTGCCGTGATGAGGGTCATGTTTGTACTCAGGCTAGCGAGGTTCAATATAAACATGCGCGCTACCCACACGCGTAGTAGCTATGTAGGGCCTGTTTGGCTCCCCTCTTTACGGGACGCTCCAACTGAAAATTGCACTGTAGCATCTGGCATTTGCATTTTATCACAGAGCTGTTTTCACTGTGGCATGGGAGCGGCATAGCAAACAAAAACAGGGAGCGGCAGAGCCAAAAATCTAACAGTGAACAGTGCAAGAATGAGAGCGGCCGGAGCTATACCAAACACGGTCTTAGATTTTGGAGCTATCCACCCGCATAGTAGCTATTTGAATTTTTTATGGACTATCTAGATTGAAATGTTAAAAAGAAAATTCAGTCAACAAATCTTCACCATTGGATCACGATCGGACGAATCTCCGTGCGTCTTCTTTCTCTCGTCGCGCCGCCTCCTCTGTTTCTCCCACTCGCGCCGCCGGGCCTCTCGCCGGCGCGCCGCACCCCCGCCTCCATCTAAACCCATCAGACAGGTACTTTGGACAACCCCGGACCCTAACTGCCGGTGATAACTGTCATCCCGCGTCGCGGCGGCATCCAAGCCGTCGTGGCCCGTTCCGCCTCCACACGCCTACGCTCCGTCACCGCTAACGTCCGCAGCGCGTCACCGCCGTGTTCCTTATAGGCGTGAGTACGGTGACTAAATTAATCGATTAAGAAGAACCATTACCAATTTTTTTTTAGTGACTAGAGGTATTGTTTCTGGTTTTTCTGAAAATGTTAGAAAATCTCTTTTAATAAATCAAATGAAATATTGAATTTTTTACATATGTTTTAGTAATATAATTTTAGAGTAAATGTATTCAAAACGATTTAGCTTAATGCATATGTGCGCATGTATTTTGTGTGTCTATAAAGTGAGCTTAGTTCAGATGGTTAGGCTTCTTGTGGTGGAGCCAACCCACTCGGGTTCAAATATCAGATTTGACATAGGTGTTGTATTTACGGCTAATATTCGTTTAGTGGCAGGCGACGTTCCTAGCTATAGCGAGGCGCCATGGTGACTTCGTAGAATCTTAAGAACAGCCATCTTAGTCTTTCGTTGGTGCTCATAGGGATAGAATATGCGTGCCTATTTTAATAAGGGTGAGTACTCATACGTCTATGCGAGTGTCTCCATCTGTACTGTGTTTATATAAAAAAAAAGGTTTTTGTGTGTCTAAATTAATGTTAATGTTCTTAAATTGCAATAGAAACGGTATACCAATCAGTTCATGCAGAATGATGTCATTTACTTATGTTAATCATCTTTTGATGATCATTACTTAATACTCACTAGTACAATGGTCCGTACTAATGCCATGATTTATTAAAAATTAATATATAATAAGATTATTTAAGTATGTGTCGTTAGAGAAATTATGTACCTAGCTCGTGCTAACAAAAAGGAAGTTCTCGTGCCCGTGTTAACTCTAGTTCCTCGCTGGCACAAATAAAATTATGTATCAATACAGTCAACAGACCAGAATTCAACATCGAAAAAACTTACATTATAGACATATAAGGCATTGGAACATTTCTTACAAGAAGAACTAGGTGGTATCCCGCGCGGTGCCGTCGGATTTGCAAAACATTTTTTTTTATTAGTATTGATAAAAGAATATATAATAATTAAGTAACTATATGCTACTGTTATAGGCTTATGAAGAGAGAATATAAGACTAATATACTATCATATGGGGTCACCTATATTTACTACCCTAGATACGCACGACTGGAGCAAAATATAGCTTTTTTGATTTGTTAAGATGCACAAACGCAAAGACTCGACAATGATTAAACAAACGATGGAAAAATGATTATATAAAAACAGAACTATATTGCATTGCTCTTTTATTAGCTTTCTTACATGCTGAAGTGCATATGCGCGCGCACGGAGAGAGAGAAACCTATGGATGAAGTGTTGTGTGAAGGATGGTGCGGTGCCTGTGCTTATATATGGCTAAAATAGTCTCCTGGTTAATATATTATAAGTGCAAGTTAAACCTTACCGTTTTCTTTTATGCTTGAATACTCACGATATTTGAGGTGAAAGAGGAATTTAAGGTGGCAAAGCATTGGTGTTTTAAATATTAGTGGCAAATAAAAGGACTTTATATCCAGGGTAGCAGAATATGTATTGTGCTGATGATGGAGTATTGAAAGAGCAACAACGCAATTAAGGAATATATGTTAAATGCATAGCAGTTTTGGCATTAATATGGTTTAATGGAGGAAGAAAATGAGGTAATGGCGTGTGCTAATTGAGGATTATGTGATGGTAGGTGGTGGACACATGAAGATTGAGGGAAGAGGAGCTGCCGTTTGCAACCATTGAGATTAATGTACCGAGTTAAGCTGGGTATGAGGAGATTCTCTAGGATGATGTCACAGACATAAAAATGGAGGGATAGATTTTAGTGGGAGGAGAGCATCCAACGGTGATAAGAATTTCAGGTGATGTGGCACGATATGGATGCAGAGAAATGGGTGTTAGTGCGTTGTGCTTATAATAGAAGTATAGGTAATAGAAAGTTCCTAACTTGAGAGCTGTCCTTCCCCTTGCAGATTTCTACCCTAGAATTAAGACACGTGTGACACCCCAGGTGTCACCAGGGCAAAAATCGACAACTGTAAACCCTAATCGATAATTTCACCCGCTTAAAAGCAGGTTCAACCTTGAAGATAAAAAGAAATATTGTTTAAAATGCTTAAAAAGAATGCTACAAAAAGTTTGGCAAGCAACAGAACACTATAGCAAAGTCTGAGAAAAATCTCAACTAACACTGTCGAAATCCTGTTAACGGGGACCAAATCTAAACCCTAATTCATGACCATCCAAATTTCCACAGAATCCTAGCCATATTTTTTACATAACAATTAGTACACTTCAAATTTAGAATTTTGAAAATTTATTCAACATTTTTGGACAAGATTTAGACCTTTTAAAAATTCACACAAGCTATAATCATCTTGGATATTCAAGAATTTTTAGAGACCAAATCATGACTTGAACCCTAAATGAAAAGTGCTCCAAATAAATTCCTGAGCTTGCACAAATATTTTCGAAAATTTTTGAGCTCGGGAAGTATGCCATCCAATTGAATTGCATTCCAGCTTTAGTGTTTAAAAAAAAGAAAACAAATTGTTTGAAGCATGCCGGGGGGCAGCACTGCTGCCGCCGCAGGCGGCAGGCACGCCTCGGCCGACACGGCCTTTCCCCGGCAGCAGTGCACATGTTGCATTTAAGTGGCACTCTCTCCCGCGCTCCCTCCTCTCTCTCTCTCTCTCTCTCTCTCTCAATTTCTCCCGCGCGCGCGCCCCCGAGCCGCGTCGCCCGCACGCCGCCCTTTGCGCCGCCCATACCGCCGTGCCCCTGTGATAGAGCTGGAGTGCCCAATCTTTCGGTGAGTGAAGATAACTTGATTTGGTGGAAGTAAACCCTCACGACCCGACTACGACGAGCAAGCCCGAGGCGCCAATGCAATCGCTGAACCAACTCCCGATGGTTACCAACCTTGCTGGTGCAAGATCAGCCTGATCACGAAGATCGTTTCCTGCGCATAATCGAAGAACGAGCAAGAAAGAGATGCAAGCAATCCGATGTATTACTTGAAGGTGGAGTTCTGAATATGCGTGGCAGCGCTGTAATGCGTGCGACGGCTGTAGCTAAAGTTAACCATTAAACAAAACTCAAAATAAACAAGGGGCGTAGCCCTTGGCTAAATACACGAGGGGAGGGGCGCAGCCCCTGGGTGGCGGCCAGAGGTGGGGGCGCAGTCCCTGGGTGGCGCGCATCCTAGGGTTGCGTGCAACCCTAGGTTGGCCCATTAGGGGGGGGTCTTCAACTGGGCCGACTGGCTAATCTTCTGGACCTTCATTCTTCAACACCATGACATAGTTCAGCTCTCTTGCACGGACCCTCGTGATTGGCCCCATTGATGAAGGAAGTGTCGCTTGAGGTAGAGGCGCATCTGGTGGAGCCGTGACGGGAAGTGGAGGCGCGTCCGCAGGTGCTGCTGGTATGGCCGTTCCCGTGTTGGAGTCGATGTCCTCATCACCCTGCTCCCCTACCCCAGCTCCTTTAAAAAACGGTGCGCCTCCTCCCCACTTCCCCCCCTCTTCCATTTCTTCCTTCCCCACGCGCGGGAACTCCTCCTTTTCCCTGCCCCGGCCGGCCGCCGACGCCATAGCCGCCCGCAACCGCACCTCCATGGTGAACTCCACCCCTGACCAATCCCCCGCTCCAATTCCCTCGACAAAACACTCCCTCTCACTCCCGTGAAGCTCACCAAACCCCCACTTCTCCGAGATCAAGCCCCACTCGCCGCCGCCCCAAGACCCTCCACGGTGAGCACCCCCTTCCTGTGCAAAAGCTTGACCTTCGTCATGTTGCTGAGGATCACGGTGTCGTGTAGATCGTGAAAAGCCAAGGTCTCACCGCCTGCAACCACTCCATCGCCGGCAATTGCTCGCCGGAGCTCGCTGGCGCAATCCCCTGTTTTTCTTTTTTTCAATTTATTTTTCAGATTATTGCCCGGTTTTGTAAAATCCATAGAAATTCATAGAAAAATCCCAAAATGGCAAACCTAAATTTGTTAGAAACCTTATGGGGACTACTAATTTTCTGTTAAAGCACTTTTTAGAAAATGTCCAAAAATTTGCAGGATTAATTAGAACACTACTTTCTGTTTTTGAATTTTAGTTTGCATTCTATAGCAATGCTAGGGCTAATCTTTGATGCACAAATACACCATGATATTACACACCTTATGGAATTTTATGAGGATTTTAGAACCAGGAAGTTGCATGTAACCCTTTTAAATAACTTCAATCTGCCTAGTTAAAATAATATTTTCTAAAGTACATTGTAAAAGTCATTCAAAAGGTTAGACCCAAAAGAAAAGTTTTAGATTTGGTTCTCATGAATGCCCACATAAAATTTCATGATTTTATTCTAAGGTTTACTAGTGCTTTCTGATTTTATAATAACTAAAAACAGGAAATTTGATGAATTCTTATAAAATATATAAAATTCATCTGGGCCCCAACCAAAGCTCAAAGGGCTTATTTCAGGGAGTGCTATCAACTAATAATAATCTTGAGGAAGAATTAAAAGTTTCATTTTAACCGTAGTTTAATAGTTGAAGAAATTAAATAATGTTTAACCGATGAAAAATGTCGAATTAACCCTAACTCAAGTTGAAGTTGTTGGACATGCCAACTAAAAGTCACCTCATGAGAGTTGAATAGATTTCCTTAAACCTCATTCAACAGTTAAGAATTGAATTTAATCGACAGCGTCGAGTAATTAGGGTTAACCCTAATTCTAGGCGTCGCCGATCGAAACCCTAGGTGGCTATTGGTAAAAGCAATAAGTTTCTTTGCAATTGAACTTATCTTAATCATACTGCATCATGTAAATTCTGAAGCGCACGAAGTAGCTGCAAATCCAGTTGCCTCGACCTCCGCAGAAGAAGCCTTCGACAGCTCCGGAGAACCAGGCAAGCCCCGGTGCACAACCGTTATTTAAAGTTTTTCCTTTTATAACTCAGTGTGTCTTGTTTATGCATTAAGTGCTAGGAGTTGATTGAAACCATAGTTGCATTTGGTTCCCATAGGAAACCCTGTCGGTAGCTGGATAGATACCCCTTAGTATGCTATGCTTAGTAGGTATTTCCGGTAGAAGTCGAGCAGAGTGGACGCTGCTCGCGAAAGGTAGGTTGTTGGATGAAACTATCATTTGATACATTATGACACCTGATGATGAGTTATTTAAGGAAAGATAAAAGTTTGAGGGTCAGGTAGGATACCAATTAGGTCGGCGACTGGATCGGGTCCAGGGTGACCGTAGACTTGTCTGATCCGTGTGGTCCGAGACTGATCGAGTGTTGAATGTACTGGTCGTATGCTGGGTGTTATGGGCCCCAGTAAACCTATGTAGCCTAGTGATTGCAACGTCGAACCTGCCCTATGGTGTCAGACTAGGAGGCGATCTGGGGTGGGCAGCGTGGGAACTCCACAGAAACGGTCTGGGACGTGTCGTCTGGTGGGATGCGGCGCTGCTAAGGTATGCGTAGGCTGAAATTAACGTTGCAGGAACTGGTGTGAACGGTTGCATGTTCGGGGTGTTTCGGAGAGTTTCATTACGGAAGTATAACTGGTGCAAAAACGGCACCCGATTTGCGTACAACGCGCCAACGGACACATCAGAATCATCGCGTTGAAGCACACCAACAAACGCATCCAGTACACTCCATTTGGGCCAAACAAACATGTTTGGGTGCTTCGGAGAGTTTCAATACGGAAGTACAAGTGGTGCCAAAACAGCACCCGATTTGCGTGAACGCGCCAACGGACCCATCGAAACCATTACCTTGAATCACACCAACAAACTCGACCAATACACTTTGTTGGGCCAAACAAACATGTTTGGGGTGTTTCGGAGAGTTTCATTACGGAACTAAAAGTGGTGCGAAAACGGCACCCGATTTGCGTGAAACGCGCCAACGGACACATCGGAACCATTCTGAGGAAGCACAGCAACAAACGCGTCCAATACACTCCGTTGGGCCAATCAAACATGTTTGGGGTGCTTCGGAGAGTTTCATTACGGAAGTAAAAGTGGTGCGATAACGGCACCGATTCGTGAAACGCGCCAACGGACACATCGGAATCATTCCGTTGAAGCACACCAACGAACGCGTCCAATACACTCCGTTTTTCCAAACAAACATGTTTGGGTGCTTCGGAGAGTTTCATTACGGAAGTAAAAGTGGTGCCAAAACGACATCCGATTTGCGTGAAATGCACCAACGGACCCATCGGAACCATTACGTTGAATCACACCAATAATCGCGTCCAATACACTCCGTTGAGCCAAACAAACATGTTTGCGGTGTTTCGGAGAATTTCATTACGAAAGTAAAAGTGCTGCGAAAACGGCACCCGATTTGCGTGAAACGCGCCAACGGACACATCGGAACCATTCCGAGTAAGCACACCAACAAACGCGTCAATACGCTCCATTGGGCCAATCAAACATGTTTGGGGTGTTTTGGAGAGTTTCATTACGGAAGTAAAAGTGGTGCGATAACGGCACCCGATTCGTGAAACGCGCCAACGGACACATCGGAATCATTCCGTTGAAGCACACCAACAAACGCGTCCAATACACTCCGTTGGGCCAATCAAACATGTTTGGGGTGTTTCGGAGAGTTTCATGACGGAAGTAAAAGTGGTGCGATAACGGCACCCGATTCGTGAAACGCGCCAATGGACACATTGGAATCATTCCGTTGAAGCACACCAACAAATGCGTCCAATACACTCCATTTGTGCCAAACAAACATGTTTGGGTGCTTCGGAGAGTTTCATTACGGAAGTAAAAGTGGTGCCAAAACGGCATCCGATTTGCGTGAAACGCGCCAACGGACCCATCGGAACCATTACGTTGAATCACACCAACAAACGTGTCTAATACAGTCCGTTGGGCCAAACAAACATGTTTGGGGTGCTTCGGAGAGTTTTATTACGGAAGTAAAAGTGGTGCGAAAACGGCACCCGATTTGCGTGAAACGCGCCAATGGGCACATCGGAACCATTCCAGGGAAGCACACCAACAAACGCGTCCAATACACTCCGTTGGGCCAATCAAACATGTTTCGGGTGTTTCTGAGAGTGCCATAACGGAAGTATAACTGGTGCGATAACGGCACCCGATTTGCGTGAAACGCGCCAACGGACACATCGGAACCATTGATTTGAAGCACACCAACAAACGAGGCCAATACACTCTGTTGGACCAAACAAACATGTTTGGGGTGTTTCGGAGAGTTACATTACGGAAGTAAAAGTGGTGCGAAAACGGCACCCGATTTGCGTGAAACGCGCCAACGGACACATCGGAACCATTCCGAGGAAGCACACCAACAAACGCGTCCAATACACTCCGTTGGGCAAATCAAACATGTTTGGGGTGTTTCGGAGAGTTTCATTACGGAAGTAAAAGTTGATAGAACTGGAGTGCCCGATCTTTCGGTGAGTGAAGATAACTTGTTTTGGTGGAAGTAGACCCTCACGATCCGACTACGACGAGCAATCCCGAGGCGCCAATGCAATCGCTGAACCAACTCCCGATGGTTACCAACCTTGCTGGTGCAAGATCAGCCTGATCACGAAGATCGTTTCCTGCGCGCAATCGAAGAACGAGCAAGAAAGAGATGCAAGCAATCTGATGTATTACTTGAAGGTGGAGTTCTGAATACACGTGGCAACGCTGTAATGCGTGCGACGGCTGTAGCTAAAGCTAACAATTAAACAAAACTCAAAAATAAACAAGGGGCGTAGGCCTTGGCTAAATACACGAGGGGAGGGGCGCAGCCCCTGGGTGGCGGCCAGAGGTGGGGGTGCAGTCCCTGGGTGGCGCGCATCCTAGGGTTGCGTGCAATCCTAGGTTGGCCCATTAGGGGGGGGTCTTCAACTGGGCCGACTGGCTAATCTTCTGTACCTTCGTTCTTCAACACCATGACATAGTTCAGCTCTCTTGCACGGGCCCTCGTGATTGGCCCCACTGATGAAGGAAGTGTCGCTTGAGGTAGAGGCGCATCTGGTGGAGCCGTGACTGGAAGTGGAGGCGCATCCGCAGGTGCTGCTGGTGTGGCCGTTCCCATGTTGGAGTCGATGTCCTCATCATCCTCCCCTTCTTGAACTGAAGTCGTCCTCGACGGCAACTCCTCATCCTCGCCCGCATATGGTTTCAAATCTGCAACATTAAAACTAGTGGAAACACCAAATTTCGCAGGCAGATCAAGAATATAAGCATTATCATTGATCTTGGTTAGCACTTTACTATCAGCAACCTTATATTTGGCATTAGCATCAGCAATGTTTTGTTGTGTTTGCTTATGTAAATGTATCATTTGTTCAACATGCGCAACCGTATCTACATGTGGCTTATCCTCAGCATCAAGTGAAAACAAATCAATAGGCGCCCTAGGGATGTAACCATAAACAATCTGAAAAGGGCACATCTTTGTAGAAGAATGCGTTGCACGATTATAAGCAAACTCAACATGAGGCAAGCAGTCTTCCCAACGCCTTAAATTCTTGTCTAAAACAGCCCTAAGCATGGTTGATAAAGTTCTATTAACTACCTCAGTTTGGCCATCAGTTTGAGGATGACAAGTGATGCTAAAAAGTAACTTAGTGCCTAGTTTATTCCAAAGACAACGCCAAAAATGACTAAGAAACTTAGCATCACGATCAGAGACAATTGTTTTAGGAATTCCATGCAAGCGAACAATGTCTCGAAAGAACAAATCAGCAATCATGGATGCATCATCAGTTTTAGACAGGGTATAAAATGAGCCATTTTAGAGAACCTATCAACAATGACAAATATGCTGTCCCTCCCCTTCTTAGTGCGAGGCAATCCCAAAACAAAATCCATCGAAATATCATGCCAAGGAGCAGAAGGAACAGGGAGAGGCATATACAAACCATGGTTACCCAAACGAGACTTAGCTTTTTGGCACGTAGGGCAACGAGCAACGAAGCGCTCGACGTCACGACGCATCCGAGGCCAGTAGAAGTGGTCGCTCAGCACTTCTTGTGTTTTGAAAACACCGAAGTGACCCATGAGGCCCCCTCCATGAGCTTCCTGCAACAATAACAAACGAACCGAACCAGCTGGAATGCATAGCTTGTTAGCACGAAACAGGAACCCATCCTGTATATGAAACTTGCCCCATGGTTTGCCATCCTTATAATGTGAAATAATATCATAAAAATCAGCATCATTCACATATTGATCTTTCAAAGTTTGCAAACCAAAGATTTTAAAATCTAATTGGAACAGCATGGTATAGCGACGAGACAAAGCATCAGCAATGACATTTTCCTTCCCGTTCTTGTGTTTAATGATGTAGGGAAAGGACTCAATAAATTCTACCTATTTAGCATGTCGACGGTTCAGATTAGTTTGGGTACGAATGTGTTTCAAAGCCTCATGATCAGAATGAATAATAAATTCGCGAGGCCACAAGTAATGCTGCCATGTTTGCAAAGTGCGCACTAAAGCATATAACTCCTTATCATAAGTTGAATATTTCAGGGCAGCGCCGCTCAATTTCTCACTAAAGTAAGCAACAGGTTTACGGTCTTGTAGCAAAACAGCACCTAGACCTATGCCAATAGCATCACATTCTTATTCAAACACTTTATTGAAATCAGGCAATTGTAAAAGAGGAGCATGAGTTAACCTGTCCTTCAAAGTATTGAATGCATCTTCCTGTGGGGCGCCCCAAGCAAATGAAACGCCTTTCTTTGTGAGCTCATGCAACGGGGCAGCAATGGAGCTGAAATCACGCACGAACCGTCGGTAGAATCCGGCGAGGCCAAGGAAACTCCGAACCTGCGTGACCGTCGTCGGTGTAGGCCAGCTCTGAATGGCCTTCACCTTGCTGCTATCCACCTCAATTCCCTGTGAAGTAACAACATATCCAAGAAAAGAGACGCGTTGCGTGCAAAAGGTGCATTTTTCCAAGTTACCGAACAAACGAGCAGCACGCAAAGCATCAAAAACAGCACGCATATGTTCTAAATGCGCATCCATAGACTTGCTGTAAATAAGAATATCATCAAAGTAAACAACAACAAACAGTCCAATGAATGGCCTAAGAACTTCATTCATTAAGCGCATGAAAGTGCTGGGAGCATTAGACAAACCAAATGGCATAACCAACCATTCATATAGGCCAAATTTGGTTTTAAAAGCAGTTTTCTATTCATTCCCCCAGTTTCATCCTAATCTGATGGTACCCGCTATGCAAATCAACCTTAGAAAAAAGAACAGCGCCACTAAGCTCATCAAGCATATCATCAAGGCGTGGTATGGGATATCGATAACGAATTGTGATCTTATTAATAGCACGACAATCGACACACATACGCCAAGAACCATCTTTCTTAGGAACAAGTAAAACAGGAACCGAGCAAGGACTGAGTGACTCACGGATGTAGCCCTTGTCCAGTAGTGCTTGCACCTGGCACTGGATCTCTTTCGTCTCATCGGGATTAGTGCGGTACGGGGCGCGATTTGGAAGCTGGGCGCCGGGGATGAGATCGATCTGATGTTCGATGCCACGGATAGGAGGGAGACCCGGTGGCAAGTCCTTGGGAAAGACATCGGCATAGTCCTGCAAAAGGTTAGCAACAGCAGGGGGAATATCCAAGAACGGTGCCTCATGAAGTGAAACAAGCATGTTGGAGCAAACAAGTGCATAGCAAGGAAAATTATCATCATGAAGCTCAGCAAATCAGCACGTGTAGCAAGCAAAACAGGGGTATGCAACTTGATTTCAGATTTAGCAGGGGCGGCTGGAGGTGATTTGTGAGACTTTGCTGTCTTGGCCGCCCGAGCCATGTCATCTTTCAGAATTTGTTCCGGGGTCATGGGATGAAGGATTATTTTCTGACCCTTAAACATGAGTGAATAATGATTTGAACGACCATGATGTACACTATCTGTATCATATTGCCAAGGGCGACCAAGCAATAAAGAGCATGCTTCCATAGGGACAACATCACAATCAGCATAATCAGAATAGGAGCCTAGGGAAAAGGGAAGACGTACCGAGCGCGTTACCTTTATTTGCCACCATCATTGAGCCATTGGATGTGGTACGGGTGTGGATGTTGGCAAGTGGGTAAAGATAATTGCTCGACCAGCGCCGTACTCGCCAAATTGTTGCAGCTGCCACTGTCGATGATGACCCGGATCGCCCGTTCCTGTACGACGCCCTTAGTGTGGAAAATCGTGTGTCGCTGATTGTGCTCGGCCGTGGCAACCTGTGTACTGAGGACACGCTGCACAACAAGACTCTCATACCTATCGGCGGCGCTGGAATCAACGTGAACCTCCGTATGATCAGCATGGTCAGTGGAAAGCATAGCATGTCTAGTCTCCTCAGTATCACTAGCTGAAGAGTACTCACCATTGTCACGGATCAGCAAGGTACGCTTGTTGGGGCAGTCCCGAATCACATGACCGTAACCTTTGCAACGATGGCACTGAATGTCCCGAGTGCGCCCTGTGGAAGGAGAGGCACCGTGGGCCGGAGGTGCTGCCGGCTTGGCCGGCTGCTCACGTGGTGATGCGCTTGAAGTGGACGGCGCACGCTCGCGCGGCGTGGAAGACGACGTGGAGGACGTCGGGCGGGGGGCTGGGGCGGAAGCTTGGCCGCGTCCTGCAAAAGAGTTAGCGCGTGTCGACGATCGCCGTCCCTGCACTTCACGTTCAGCTTTGCAAGAAAATTCAAACAAAGCGGTCATATCATCATATTCCTTATAATCAAGGATGTCCTGAATTTCACGATTCAAACCACCCCTAAAACGTGCCATAGCAGCGTCCTCCTGCTCAACTAAACCACAACGAATCATGCCCTTTTGTAATGCTTGGTAATATTCGTCAACGTTTGGGAACCTTGCTGAAATCGTTGCATTTGGTCGAGCAAGTCACGGGCATAATAAGAAGGAACAAATCTGTGACGCATGGCAGTTTTTAGTTCATCCCAAGTGGTGGGAGTGTTATCGGGAAACTTTTGTTTATATTCACGCCACCAAATTAAAGCAAAATCAGTAAATTCACTAATAGTAGCCTTAACTTGTAGATGAGCAGGAATATCATGGCATGAAAATTTCTGTTCGACCTCTAATTCCCAATCAAGATAAGCAGCAGGATCATATTTGCCATTAAAGGATGGAATGCGAAATTTGATCTTAGCAAAGGAATCAGGAGGTGGGACACGTACCCTGCTGCACGACCGCGGCGACCACCATCGTCCAGTTCCGTATCACCGCCATAGTCGCGCGCGTGCTGCAACTCCGTTAGCTGCGTGGTCAAGGTCTCAAGACGAGTCATGATCGTCTCGAGCGTGGCGTGGGCGGCCGTTTGAGCGAGGTCGATCTGGTCGAAACGCTCGGTCGATGAAGCAACCGTGGAATCCAGCCGTTCATGCAGCGTCTTGATGTCGCCGGCAAGGCCTTCGACGTGCGCGTGCACGTTATGCAGTGTAGTGTCCATTTTGGCGTCGTCTCCTGCCATTGTTAGTGCAAACACGAAACAGCAACGGAGAGGACACTACGATAGCAGGTGTATGGTGGGGGGAAATCGCTCAAAACAACGCTGTTATCAAATTCTTACCCGTTCTTACCAAGCACACAGGGGTGAGCTGCAACCAACAGGTAGAAACGGTGAAAGATTGGAGGAGCGATTGACTGGAGAAACAAAACCTGCTCGTAGTAGAAATATGTGTAGTTCTGGGCAGGCTGCACTCAAGACAAGGATTAGCACGATCAAACAATAATTGCAAAGTTGAATAATAGTGCTAAACACGTATGGACGCTGCTGGAAACAAGTGCGAGAACGAGCTAGGGTTGGGTGTACGGGAAGGTACGATGGAAAACAACCCGCGGCTGAGCGCCCAAAACTGATATATGAACAAGGAAAAGCAAATGAACAAGTCACACATGCACCTTCTCTCTCCTCTCTCCTCTCTCTCGTAAGGTCGAATGTATCACGGAGCCGATGCTGCAGAACACGGACAGACTCACGAGTCCAACGAGGACACACGGCGAACCAGGTCGGTTGGGATTTTCCCAGCAAATCGATCACGAGCAATAAACGTCTCTGGTCGGTTTTTTTTTTTGTTGTGGCACACTTGCGTGCTCTTTTCTTTTTTTTTTTGATTGGACTGTCACGAAAACAAAACAGAGACAGAGACGAGTGGAATTCGGCGGCGTGACTGGTCGGATTTGGGTTCTGGCGCGGCGCTGAGATAGCAGATCGCAACCGAGTAGGACTCGTGCGCGGCGCTGAGATAGCAGAGCGCAACTGAGTAAGACTCGTGCGCGGCGCTGAGATAGCAGATCGTAATCGAGCACGACTAGGGCGCGGCGCTGAGAGAGCAGATCGGAACCGAGCAGGACTCGTGTGCGGCGCGGAGGAAACAGATCTAGGCGCGTACGGCAGGGGAGCAGTGTTAGGGTTTGTGGCGGCTAGAACAGATGGATAAAAACACAAGTAATCCAGCAATAACGAAACGCGCAAGCACACAAATTCAACAATGCAAATTACTGATCGAAAGTGCAAGGCGCAAGGGGGTGCTGGGATAACAGATCTAACCTGAAAATTTTTTATTTTTGGTTTTTTGTGGAGTATAGGATGAAAGAAAAGCACACGAAAAACTCACCGAGAAACACTGGAATCTGATACCACTTGATAGAACTGGAGTGCCCGATCTTTCGGTGAGCGAAGATAACTTGATTTGATGGAAGTAGACCCTTACGATCTGACTATGACGAGCAAGCCCGAGGCGCCAATGCAATCCTGAACCAACTCCCGATGGTTACCAACCTTGCTGGTGCAAGATCAGCCTGATCACAAAGATCGTGTCCTGCGCGCAATCGAAGAACGAGCAAAAAAGAGATGCAAGCAATCTGATGTATTACTTTGAAGGTGGAGTTCTGAACACACGTGGCAGCGCTGTAATGCGTGCGACGGCTGTAGCTAAAGCTAACAATTAAACAAAACTTAAAAATAAACAAGGGGCGTAGCCCTTGGCTAAATACACGAGGGGAGGGGCGCAGCCCCTGGGTGGCGGCCAGAGGTGGGGGTGCAGTCCCTGGGTGGCGCGCATCCTAGGGTTGCGTGCAACCCTAGGTTGGCCCATTAGGGGGGGGTCTTCAACTGGGCCGACTGGCTAATCTTCTGGCCTTCATTCTTCAACACCATGAATAGTTCAGCTCTCTTGCACGGCCCTCGTGATTGGCCCCACTGATGAAGGAAGTGTCGCTTGAGGTAGAGGCGCATCTGGTGGAGCCGTGACTGGCAGTGGAGGCGCGTGCGCAGGTGCTGCTGGTGTGGCCGTTCCCGTGTTGGAGTCGATGTCCTCATCATCCTCCCCTTCTTGAACTGAAGTCGTCCTCGACGGCAACTCCTCATCCTTGCCCGCATATGGTTTCAAATCTGCAACATTAAAACTAGTGAAAACACCAAATTCCGTAGGCAGATCAAGAATATAAGCATTATCATTGATCTTGGTTAGCACTTTAAAAGGACCAGCAGCACGGGGCATCAATTTAGAACGGCACCCGTTTGCGTGAAACGCGCAAACGGACACATCGGAATCATTGCGTTGAAGCACACCAACAAACGCGTCCAATACACTGCGTTTGGGCAAAACAAACATATTTGGGTGCTTCGGAGAGTTTCATTACGGAAGTAAAAGTGATGCAAAAAACGGCACCAGATTTGCGGGAAACGCGCCAACGGACACATCGGAATCATTCCTAGGAAGCACACCAACAAACGCGTCCAATACACCTGTTGCGCCAATCAAACATGTTTGGGGTGTTTCGGAGAATTTCATTACGGATGTAAAAGTGGTGCGATAACGGCACCCGATTTGCGTGGAACGCGCCAACAGACGCATCGGAATCATTTTGTTGAAGCACACCAACAAACGCGTCCAATACACTCCGTTGGACCAATCAAACATGTTCGGGGTGTTTTGGAGAGTTTCATTACGGAAGTATAACTGGTGCGAAAACGGCACCCGATTTGCGTACAACGCGCCAACGGACACATCGGAATCATTGCGTTGAAGCACACCAACAAACGCGTCCAGTACACTCCATTTGGGCCAAACAAACATGTTTGGGTGCTTCAGAGAGTTTCATACGGAAGTAAAAGTGGTGCCAAAACAGCACCCGATTTGCGTGTACGCGCCAACGGACCATCGAAACCATTACTTTGAATGACACCAACAAACTCGACCCATACACTCCATTGGGCCAAACAAACATGTTTAGGGTGTTTCGGAGAGTTTCATTACGGAAGTAAAAGTGGTGCGAAACGGCACCCGATTTGCGTGAAACGCGCCAACGGACACATCGGAACCATTTCGAGGAAGCACACCAACAAACGCGTCCAATACACTCCGTTTGGGCCAAACAAACATGTTTGGGTGCTTCGGAGAGTTTCAGTATGGAAGTAAAAGTGGTGCAAAAACGGCACCCGATTTACGTGAAACGCGCCAACGGACCCGTCGGAACCATTCCGTCGAATAACGCATCCAATACACTCCATTTGGGCCATACAAACATATTTGGGTGCTTCGGAGAGTTTCATTACGGAAGTAAAAGTGGTGCAAAAACGGCACCCGATTTGCGTGAAACGCGCCAACGGACCCATCGGAACCATTCCGAGGAAGCACACCAACAAACGCGTCGAATACACTCCGTTGGGCCAATCAAACATGTTTGGGGTGTTTCGGAGACTTTCATTATGCAAGTAAAAGTGGTGCGATAACGGCATCGATTTGCGTGAAACGTGCCAACGGACACATCGGAATCATTGCGTTGAAGCACACCAACAAACGCGTCCAATACACTCCGTTGGGCCAATCAAACATGTTTGAGATGTTTCGGAGAGTTTCATTACGGAAGTAAAAGTGGTGCGATAACGTCACCCGATTTGCGTGAAACGCGCCAACGGACACATCGGAATCATTGCGTTGAAGCACACCAACAAACGCTCCGTTTGGGCCAAAAAAACATATTTGGGTGCTTCGGAGAGTTTCATTACGGAAGTAAAAGTGGTGCGATAACGTCACCCGATTTGCGTGAAACGCGCCAACGGACACATCGGAATCATTGCGTTGAAGCACACCAACAAACGCGTCCAATACACTCCGTTTGGGCAAAAAACATATTTGGGTGCTTCGGAGAGTTTTATTACGGAAGTAAAAGTGGTGCGATAACGGCACCCGATTTGCGTGGAACGCGCGACACATCGGAATCATTGCGTTGAAGCACACCAACAAACGCGTCCAATACACTCCTTTTGGGCCAAAAAACATATTTGGGTGCTTCGGAGAGTTTTATTACGGAAGTAAAAGTGGTGCGATAACGGCACCCGATTTGCGTGGAACGCGCCAACAGACACATCGGAATCATTACGTTGAAGCACGCCAACAAACGTGTCTAGTACACTCCGTTTGGGCCAAACAAACATGGTTGGGTGCTTTGGAGAGTTTCGCTATGGAAGTAAAAGTGGTGCAAAAATGGCACCCGATTTGCGTGAAACGCGCCAACGGACACACCGGAACCATTCCGAGGAAGCACACCAACAAACGCGTCCAATACACTCCGTTGGGCCAATCAAACATTTTTGGGGGGTTTCAGAGAGTTTCTTTACGGAAGTAAAGGTGGTGCGATAACGGCACCTGATTTGCGTGAAACGCGCCAACGGACCCATCGGAACCATTCCGAGGAAGCACACCAACAAACGCGTCGAATACACTCCGTTGGGCCAATCAAACATGTTTGGGGTGTTTCGGAGACTTTCATTATGCAAGTAAAAGTGGTGCGATAACGGCATCCGATTTGCGTGAAACGTGCCAACGGACACATCGGAATCATTGCGTTGAAGCACACCAACAAACGCGTCCAATACACTCCGTTGGGCCAATCAAACATGTTTGAGATGTTTCGGAGAGTTTCATTACGGAAGTAAAAGTGGTGCGATAACGTCACCCGATTTGCGTGAAACGCGCCAACGGACACATCGGAATCATTGCGTTGAAGCACACCAACAAACGCTCCGTTTGGGCCAAAAAACATATTTGGGTGCTTCGGAGAGTTTCATTACGGAAGTAAAAGTGGTACGATAACGTCACCCGATTTGCGTGAAACGCGCCAACGGACACATCGGAATCATTGCGTTGAAGCACACCAACAAACGCGTCCAATACACTCCGTTGGGCAAAAAAACATATTTGGGTGCTTCGGAGAGTTTATTACGGAAGTAAAAGTGGTGCGATAACGGCACCCGATTTGCGTGAACGCGCCAACAGACACATCGGAATCATTGCGTTGAAGCACACCAACAAACGCGTCCAATACACTCCTTTGGGCCAAAAAAACATATTTGGGTGCTTCGGAGAGTTTTATTACGGAAGTAAAAGTGGTGCGATAACGGCACCCGATTTGCGTGGAACGCGCCAACAGACACATTGGAATCATTACGTTGAAGCACGCCAACAAACGTGTCCAGTACACTCCGTTTGGGCCAAACAAACATGGTTGGGTGCTTTGGAGAGTTTCGCTATGAAAGTAAAAGTGGTGCAAAAATGGCACCCGATTTGCGTGAAACGCGCCAACGGACACACCGGAACCATTCCGAGGAAGCACACCAACAAACGCGTCCAATACACTCCGTTGGCCAATCAAACATTTTTGGGGGTTTCAGAGAGTTTCTTTACGGAAGTAAAGGTGGTGCGATAACGGCACCTGATTTGCGTGAAACGCGCCAACGGACACATCGGAACCATTCCGAGGAAGCACACCAACAAACGCGTCCAATACACTTCGTTGGGATAATCAAACATGTTTGGGGTGTTTCTGAGAGTTTCATTACGGAAGCAAAAGTGGTGCGAAAACGGCACCCGATTTGCGTGAAACGCGCCAACGGACACATCGGAACCATTGCGTTGAAGCACACCAACAAACGCGTCCAATACACTCCGTTGGACCAAACAAACATGTTTGGGTGCTTCGGAGAGTTTCATTACGGAAGTAAAAGTGGTGCCAAAACAGCACCCGATTTGCGTGAAACGCGCCAATGGACCCATCGGAACCATTACTTTGAATCACACCAACAAACTCACGAACGCACTCCATTGGGCCAAACAACATGTTTGGGGTGTTCCGGAGAGTTTCATTATGAAAGTAAAAGTGGTGCGAAAACAGGCACCCGATTTGCGTGAAACGCGCCAACGGACACATCGGAACCATTGCGTTGAAGCACACCAACAAACGCGTCCGATGCACTCCGTTGGACCAACAAACATGTTTGGGGTGTTTTGGAGAGTTTCATTACGGAAGTATAAGTGGTGCGAAAACGGCACCCGATTTGTGTGAAACGCGCCAACGGACACTTTGGAACCATTGCGTTGAAGCACACCAAAAACGTGCCAATACACTCTCTTGGACCAAACAAAAATGTTTGGGGTGTTTCGGAGAGTTTCGTTACGGAAGTAAAGGTGGCGTTAAAACGGCACCCGATTTGCGTGAAACGCGGCCAACGGACACATCGGAACCATTCCGAGGAAGCACACCGACAAACGCGTCCAATACACTCCGTTGGGCCAATCAAACATGTTTGGGGTGTTTCGGAGAGTTTCATTACGGAAGTAAAAATGGAGCGATAACGGCACCCGATTTGCGTGGAACGGGCCAACGGACACACCGGAATCATTGCGTTGAAGCACACCAACAAACGCGTCCAATACACTCCGTTTGGACCAAACAAACATGTTTGGGGTGCTTCGGAGAGTTTCAGTATGGAAGTAAAAGTGGTGCAAAACGGCACCCGATTTGCGTGAAACGCGGAAACGGACCCATCGGAACCATTCCGTCGAATCACACCAACAAACGCGTCCAATAGACTCCGTTGGGCCAAACAAACATATTTGGGTGCTTCGGAGAGTTTCATTACAGAAGTAAAAGTGGTGCAAAAATGGCACCCGATTTTCGTGAAACGCGCCAACGGACCATCGGAACCATTCCGAGGAAGCACACCAACAAACGCGTCCAATACACTCCGTTAGGCCAATCAAACATGTTTGGGGTGTTTTGGAGAGTTTCATTACGCAAGTAAACGTGGTGCGATAACGGCACCCGATTTGCGTGTAACGCGCCAACGGACACATCGGAATCATTGCGTCGAAGCACACCAACAAACGTGTCCAGTACACTCCGTTTGGACCAAACAAACATGTTTGGGTGCTTCGGAGAGTTTTATTACGGACGTAAAAGTGGTGCCAAACAACACCCGACTTGCGTGAAACGCGCCAACGGACCCATCGGAACCATTACTTGAATCACACCAACAAACCCGACCAATACACTCCGTTGGGCCAAACAAACATATTTGGGGTGTTTCGGAGAGTTTCATACGGAAGTAAAAGTGGTGCGAAAACGGCACCCGAATGCGTGAAACGCGCCAACGGACACATCGGAACCATTCTGAGGAAGCACACCAACAAACGCGTCCAAGACACTCCGTTGGGCCAATCAAACATGTTTGGGGTGTTTCGGAGAGTTTCATTACGGAAGTAAAGTGGTGCGAAACGGCAACCGATTTGCGTGAAACGCGCCAACGGACACATCGAAACCATTACGTTGAAACACACCAACAAGCGTGTCCAGTACACCCGTTGAGCCAAACAAACATGTTTGGGTGCTTCGCAGAGTTTCATTACGGAAGTAAAAGTGGTGCAAAAACGGCACCCGATTTGCGTGAAACGCGCCAACGGACACATCGGGAATCATTCCTTTGAAGCGCACCAACAAACGCGTCCAGTACACTCCGTTTGGGCCAAACAAACATGTTTGGGTGCTTCGGAGAGTTTCATTACGGAAGTAAAAATGGTGCGAAAACGGCACCCGATTTGCGTGAAACGCGCCAACGGACACATCGGAACCATTCCGAGGAACACACCAACAAACGCGTCCAATACACTCCGTTGGGCCAATCAAACATGTTTGGGGTGTTTCAGAGAGTTTCATTACGGAAGTAAAAGTGGTGCGATAACGGCACCCGATTTGCGTGAAACGCGCTAACGGACACATCGGAACCATTCTGAGGAAGCACACCAACAAACGCGTCCAATACACTCCGTTGGCCCAATCAAACTAGTTTAGGGTGTTTCGGAGAGTTTCATTACGGAAGTAAAAGTGGCACGGTAACGGCACCAGATTTGCGTGAAACGCGCCAACGGACACATCGAAATTATTGCGTTGAAACACACCAACAAGCGTGTCCAGTACACCCCGTTTGAACCAAACAAACATGTTTGGGTGCTTCGCAAAGTTTCATTACGGAAGTAAAAGTGGTGCAAAAACGGCACCCGATATGCGTGAAACGCGCCAACGGACACATCGGCAATCATTCCTTTGAAGCGCACCAACAAACGCGTCCAGTACACTCCGTTTGGGCCAAACAAACATGTTTGGGTGCTTCGGAGAGTTAAATTGCGGAAGTAAAAGTGGTGCCAAAACAGCACCCGATTTGCGTGAAACGCGCCAACGGACCCATCGGAACCATTACTTTGAATCACACCAACAAACTCGACGAATACACTCCGTTGGGCCAAACAACATGTTTGGAATATTTCGGAGAGTTTCATTACGGAAGTAAAAGTGGTGCGAAAACGGCACCCGATTTGGGTGAAACGCGCCAACGGACACATCGGAACCATTCCGGGGAAGGACAGCAACAAACGTGTCCAATACAGTCTGTTGGGCCAAAGAGACATGTTTGGGGTGTTTCAGAGAGTTTTATTACGGAAGTAAAAGTGGTGCGAAAACGGCACCCGATTTACGTGAAACGCGCTAACGGACACATCGGAACCATTCTGAGGAAACACACCAACAAACGCGTCCAATACACTCCGTTGGCCCAATCAAACTTGTTTAGGGTGTTTCGGAGAGTTTCATTACGGAAGTAAAAGTGGTGCGTAACGGCACCCGATTTGCGTGAAACGCGCCAACGGACACATCGAAATTATTGCGTTGAAACACACCAACAAGCGTGTCCAGTACATCCCGTTTGAGCCAAACAAACATGTTTGGGTGCTTCGCAGAGTTTCATTACGGAAGTAAAAGTGGTGCAAAACGGCACCCGATTTGCGTGAAACGCGCCAACGGACACATCGGGAATCATTCCTTTGAAGCGCACCAACAAACGCGTCCAATACACTCCGTTGGGCCAAACAAACATATTTGGGTGTTTCGGAGAGTTTCATTACGGAAGTAAAAGTGGTGCGAAAACGGCACCCGATTTGCGTGAAACGCGCTAACGGACACATCGGAACCATTCTGAGGAAGCACACCAACAAACGCGTCCAATACACTCCGTTGGCCCAATCAAACTGTTTGGGTGTTTCGGAGAGTTTCATTACGGAAGTAAAAGTGGCCGGTAACGGCACCCGATTTGCGTGAAACGCGCCAACGGACACATCGAAATTATTGCGTTGAAACACACCAACAAGCGTGTCCAATACACCCGTTTGAGCCAAGCAAACATGTTTGGGTGTTCAGAGAGTTTCATTACGGAAGTAAAAGTGGTGCAAAACGGCACCCGATTTGCGTGAAACGCGCCAACGGACACATCGGGAACATTCCTTGAAGCGCACCAACAAACGCGTGCAGTACACTCCGTTTGGGCCAAACAAACATGTTTGGGTGCTTCGGAGAGTTTCATTACGGAAGTAAAAGTGGTGCGAAAACGGCACCCGATTTGCGTGAAACGCGCAACGGACACATCGAACCATTCTGAGGAAGCACACCAACAAACGCGTCCAATACACTCCATTGGCCCAATCAAACTTGTTTAGGGTGTTTCGAGAGTTTCATTACGGAAGTAAAAGTGGTCGGTAACGGCACCCGATTTGCGTGAAACGCGCCAACGGACACATCGAAATTATTGCGTTGAAACACACCAACAAGCGTGTCCAGTACACCCCGTTTGAGCCAAACAAACATGTTTGGGTGCTTCGCAAGTTTCATTACGGAAGTAAAAGTGGTGCAAAACGGCACCCGATATGCGTGAAACGCGCCAACGGACACATCGGCAATCATTCCTTTGAAGCGCACCAACAAACGCGTCCAGTACACTCCGTTTGGGCCAAACAAACATGTTTGGGTGCTTCGGAGAGTTAATTGCGGAAGTAAAAGTGGTGCCAAAACAGCACCCGATTTGCGTGAAACGCGCCAACGGACCCATCGGAACCATTACTTGAATCACACCAACAAACTCGACGAATACACTCCGTTGGGCCAAACAACATGTTTGGGGTTTTCGGAGAGTTTCATTACGGAAGTAAAAGTGGTGCGAAACGGCACCCGATTTGGGTGAAACGCGCCAACGGACACATCGGAACCATTCCGGGAAGGACAGCAACAAACGTGTCCAATACACTCTGTTGGGCCAAAAGACATGTTTGGGGTGTTTCAGAGAGTTTTATTACGGAAGTAAAAGTGGTGCGAAAACGGCACCCGATTTGCTGAAACGCGCTAACGGACACATCGGAACCATTCTGAGGAAGCACACCAACAAACGCGTCCAATACACTCCGTTGGCCCAATCAAACTTGTTTAGGGTGTTTCGGAGAGTTTCATTACGGAAGTAAAAGTGGTGCGGTAACGGCACCCGATTTGCGTGAAACGCGCCAACGGACACATCGAAATTATTGCGTTGAAACACACCAACAAGCGTGTCCAGTACATCCGTTGAGCCAAACAAACATGTTTGGGTGCTTCGCAGAGTTTCATTACGGAAGTAAAAGTGGTACAAAACGGCACCCGATTTGCGTGAAACGCGCCAACGGACACATCGGGAATCATTCCTTTGAAGCACACCAACAAACGCGTGCAGTACACTCCGTTTGGGCCAAACAAACATGTTTGGGTGCTTCGGAGAGTTTCATTACGGAAGTAAAAGTGGTGCGAAAACGGCACCCGATTTGCGTGAAACGCGCTAACGGACACATCGGAACCATTCTGAGGAAGCACACCAACAAACGCGTCCAATACACTCCGTTGGCCCAATCAAACTTGTTTAGGGTGTTTCTGAGAGTTTCATTACGGAAGTAAAAGTGGTGCGGTAACGGCACCCGATTTGCGTGAAACGCGCCAACGGACACATCGAAATTATTGCGTTGAACACACCAACAAGCGTGTCCAGTACATCCCGTTTGAGCCAAACAAACATGTTTGGGTGCTTCGGAGAGTTTCATTACGGAAGTAAAAGTGGTGCAAAAAGGCACCCGATTTGCGTGAAACGCGCCAACGGACACATCGGAATCATTCCTTTGAAGCACACCAACAAACGCGTCCAGTACACTCCGTTTGGGCCAAACAAACATGTTTGGGTGCTTCGGAGAGTTTATTACGGAAGTAAAAGTGGTGCCAAAACAGCACCCGATTTGGTGAAACGCGCCAACGGACCCATCGGAACCATTACTTTGAATCACACCAACAAACTCGACGAATACACTCCGTGGGCCAAACAACATATTTGGGTTTTCGGAGAGTTTCATTACGGAAGTAAAAGTGGTGCGAAAACGGCACCCGATTTGCGTGAAACGCGCCAACGGACACATCGGAACCATTGCGTTAAGCACACCAACAAACTGATGAGGACACGACTCCAACAGCAGCACTGCGCCTGCGCTCCCTCAAGCTGTGCCGAGTCGGACGCAACCCAGTGCACCCATATCAAGGGCCATCACTCGAGCCCACGAGTGTTCATCATTAAGGACGAACACAGACGATGGCTTAAGGAACCAATCAACTGCCACGTCCCCTCGATTCGAGAACCGTCGATGTTTCGACTAATCCTCAACGACGTCGAAACGGGAGATCTTGGACTGGGAAGGGACGACGACGCCATCGGGCGGTCCAGTCAATCCGTGATTCTGGGCCAAGCAAGGTTGCGTTGTTTGGAGATTTCCATTAACGTGGGTAAAAGTGGTGCGATAACGGCACCCGATTTGGTGAAACGCGCCAACGGACACATCGGAACCATTCGTGAAGCACACCAACAAACGTGTCCAATACACTCGTTGGACCAAATGAACATGTTTGGGGTGTTTCGGAGAGTTTCATTACGGAAGTAAAGGGTGCGAAAACGGCACCCGATTTGCGTGAAACGCGGCAACGGACACATCGGAACCATTCCGAGGAAGCACACCAACAAACGCGTCCAATACACTCCGTTGGGCCAATCAAACATGTTTGGGGTGTTTCGGAGAGTTTCATTACGGAAGTAAAAGTGGTGCGAAACGGCACCCGATTTGCGTGAAACGCGCCAACGGACACATCGGAACCATTCGAGGAACACACCAACAAACGCGTCCAATACACTCCGTTGGGCCAATCAAACATGTTTGGGGTGTTCGGAGAGTTTCATTACGGAAGTAAAGTGGTGCGAAAACGGCACCCGATTTGCGTGAAACGCGCAACGGACACATCGGAACCATTCCGAGGAACACACCAACAAACGCGTCCAATACACTCCGTTGGGCCAACAAACATGTTTGGGTGTTCGGAGAGTTTCATTACGGAAGTAAAGTGGTGCGAAAACGGCACCCGATTTGCGTGAAACGCGCCAACGGACCATCGGAACCATTCCGAGGAAGCACACCAACAAACGCGTCAAATACACTCCGTTAGGCCAATCAAACATGTTTGGGGTGTTTCGGAGAGTTTCATTACGAAAGTAACGTGGTGCGATAACGGCACCCGATTTGCGTGGAACGCGCCAACGGACACATCGGAATCATTGCGTCAAGCACACCAACAAACGTGTCCAGTACACTCCGTTTGGGCCAAACAAACATATTTGGGTGCTTCGGAGAGTTTTATTACGGAAGTAAAAGTGGTGCCAAAACAACACCCGATTTGCGTGAAACGCGCCAACGGACCCATCGGAACCATTACTCTGAATCACACCAACAAACTCGACCAATACACTCCGTTTGGCCAAACAAACATGTTTGGGGTGTTTCGGAGAGTTTCACTACGGAAGTAAAAGTGGTGCGAAAACGGCACCCGATTTGCGTGAAACGCGCCAACGGACACATCGGAACCATTCCGAGGAAACACACCAACAAACGCGTCCAATACACTCCGTTGGGCCAATCAAACATGTTTGGGGTGTTTCAGAGAGTTTCATTACGGAAGTAAAAGTGGTGCGATAACGGCACCCGATTTGCGTGGAACGCGCCAACAGACACACCGGAATCATTGCGCTAAAGCATACCAACAAACGCGTCCAATACACTTCGTTTGGGCCAAACAAACATGTTTGGGGTGTTTCGGAGAGTTTCATTACGGAAGTATAAGTGGTGCGATAACGGCACCCGATTTGCGTGAAACGCGGAAACGGACCCATCGGAACCATTCCGTCGAATCACACCAACAAACGCGTCCAATAGACTCCGTTGGGCCAAACAAACATATTTGTGTGCTTCAGAGAGTTTCATTACGGAAGTAAAAGTGGTGCAAAAACGGCACCCGATTTGCGTGAAACGCGCCAACGGACCCATCGGAACCATTCCGAGGAAGCACACCAATAAACGCGTCCAATACACTCTGTTAGGCCAATCAAACATGTTTGGGGTGTTTCGGAGAGTTTCATTACGGAAGTAAAAGTGGTGCGAAAACGGCACCCGATTTGCGTGTAACGCGCCAACGGACACATCGGAATCATTGCGTTGAAGCACACCAACAAACGTGCCAGTACACTCCGTTTGGACCAAACAAACATGTTTGGGTGCTTCGGAGAGTTTTATTACGGACGTAAAACTGGTGCCAAAACAACACCCGACTTGCGTGAAACGCGCCAACCGACCCATCGGAACCATTACTTTGAATCACACCAACAAACTCGACCAATACACTCCGTTGGGCCAAACAAACATGTTTGGGATGTTTCGGAGAGTTTCACTACGGAAGTAAAAGTGGTGCGAAAACTGCACCCGATTTGCGTGAAACGCGGCAACGGACACATCGGAACCATTCCAAGGAAGCACACCAACAAACGCGTCCAATACACTCCGTTGGGCCAATCAAACATGTTTGGGGTGTTTCGGAGAGCTTCATTACGGAAGTATAAGTGGTGCGATAACGGCACCCGATTTGCGTGAAACGCGCCAACGGACACATCGAAACCATTGTGTTGAAACACACCAACAAGCGTGTCCAGTACACCCCGTTGGAGCCAAACAAACATGTTTGGGTGCTTCGCAGAGTTTCCTTACGGAAGTAAAAGTGGTGCAAAAACGGCACCCGATATGCGTGAAACGCGCCAACGGACACATCGGGAATCATTCCTTTGAAGCGCACCAACAAACGCGTCCAGTACACTCCGTTTAGGCCAAACAAACATGTTTGGGTGCTTCGGAGAGTTTCATTACGGAAGTAAAAGTGTTGTGAAAACGGCACCCGATTTTGAAACGCGCTAACGGACACATCGGAACCATTCTGAGGAAGCACACCAACAAACGCGTCCAATACACTCCGTTGGCCCAATCAAACTTGTTTAGGGTGTTTCGGAGAGTTTCATTACGGAAGTAAAAGTGGTGCGGTAACGGCACCCGATTTGCGCGAAACGCGCCAACGGACACATCGAAATTATTGCATTGAAACACACCAACAAGCGTGTCCAGTACACCCCGTTTTAGCCAAACAAACATGTTTGGGTGCTTCGCAGAGTTTCATTACGGAAGTAAAAGTGGTGCAAAAACGGCATCCGATTTGCGTGAAACGCGTCAACGGACACATCGGGAATCATTCCTTTGAAGCACACCAACAAACGCGTCCAGTACACTCCGTTTGGGCCAAACAAACATGTTTGGGTGCTTCGGAGAGTTAAATTACGGAAGTAAAAGTGGTGCCAAAACAGCACACGATTTGCGTGAAACGCGCCAACGGACCCATCGGAACCATTACTTTGAATCACATCAACAAACTCGATGAATACACTCCGTTGGGCCAAACAACATGTTTGGGGTATTTCGGAGAGTTTCATTACGGAAGTAAAAGTGGTGTGAAAACGGCACCCGATTTGCGTGAAACGCGCCAACGGACACATCGGAACCATTGCGTTTAAGCACACCAACAAACGCGTCCGATGCACTCCGTTGGACCAACAAACATGTTTGGGGTGTTTTGGAGAGTTTCATTACGGAAGTATAAGTGGTGCGATAACGGCACCCGATTTGTGTGAAACGCGCCAACGGACACATCGGAACCATTGCGTTGAAGCACACCAAAAAACGTAGCCAATACACTCTGTTGAACCAAACGAACATGTTTGGGGTGTTTCGGAGAGTTTCATTACGGAAGTAAAGGTGGCGTTAAAACGGCACCCGATTTGCGTGAAACGCGGCAATGGACACATCGGAACCATTCCGAGGAAGCACACCGACAAACCCGTCCAATACACTCCGTTGGGCCAATCAAACATGTTTGGGGTGTTTCGGAGAGTTTCATTATGGAAGTAAAAGTGGTGTGCTAACGGCACCCGATTTACGTGGAACGCGCCAACGGACACACCAGAATCATTACGTTGAAGCACACAAACAAACGCGTCCAATACACTCCGTTTGGGCCAAACGAACATGTTTGGGGTGCTTCGGAGAGTTTTATTACGGAAGTATACGTGGTGCGATAACGGCACCCGATTTGCGTGAAACGCGCCAACGGACCCATCGGGAATCATTCCTTTGAAGCGCACCAACAAACGCGTGCAGTACACTCCGTTTGGGCCAAACAAACATGTTTGGGTGCTTCGGAGAGTTTCATTACGGAAGTAAAAGTGGTGCGAAAACGGCACCCGATTTGCGTGAAACGCGCTAACGGACACATCGGAACCATTCTGAGGAAGCACACCAACAAACGCGTCCAATACACGCCGTTGGCCCAATCAAACTTGTTTAGGGTGTTTTGGAGAGTTTCAGTACGGAAGTAAAAGTGGTGCGGTAACGGCACCCGATTTGCGTGAAACGCGCCAACGGACACATCGAAATTATTCCGTTGAAACACACCAACAAGCGTGTCCAGTATACCCCGTTTCAGCCAAACAAACATGTTTGGGTGCTTCGCAGAGTTTCATTACGGAAGTAAAAGTGGTGCAAAAACGGCACCCGATTTGCGTGAAACGCGCCAACGGACACATCGGGAATCATTCCTTTGAAGCCCACCAACAAACGCGTCCAGTACACTCCGTTTGGGCAGAACAAACATGTTTGGGTGCTTCGCAGAGTTTCATTACGGAAGTAAAAGTGGTGCCAAAACAGCACCCGATTTGCGTGAAACGCGCCAACGGACCCATCGGAACCATTACTTTGAATCACACTAACAAACTCGACGAATACACTCCGTTGGGCCAAACAGCATGTTTGGGGTGTTTCGGAGAGTTTCATTACGGAAGTAAAAGTGGTGCGAAAACGGCACCCGATTTGCGTGAAACGCGCCAACGGACACATCGGAACCATTCAGAGGAAGCACACCAACAAACGCGTCCAATACACTTCGTTGGGATAATCAAACATGTTTGGGGTGTTTCTGAGAGTTTCATTACGGAAGCAAAAGTGGTGCGAAAACGGCACCCGATTTGCGTGAAACGCGCCAACGGACACATCGGAACCATTCCGGGGAAGCACAGCAACAAACGCGTCCAATACACTCAGTTGGGCCAAACAGACATGTTGGGGTGTTTCGGAGAGCTTCGTTACGGAAGTAAAAGAGATGCGAAAACGACACCGGATTTGCGTGAAACGTGCCAACGGACGCATCGGATCCATTGCCTTGAAGCACACCAACAAACGCATCCAATACACACCGTTGGGCCAAACAAACATGTTTGGGGTCTTTCGGAGAGTTTCATTACGGAAGTAAAAGTGGCGCGAAAACGGCACCCGATTTGCCTGAAACGCGCCATCGGACACATTGAAATCATTCTGTTGAAGCACACCAACAAACGCGTCCAATACATTCCGTTGGACGATCAAACATGTTTGGGTGCTTCGGAGAGTTTCATTACGGAAGTAAAAGTGGTGCGCAAACGGCACCCGATTTGCGCGAAACGCGCCAACGGACACATCGGAACCATTGCCTTGAAGCACGCCAACAAACACGTCCAATACACTCCGCTGGGCAAAACAAACATGTTTGGGGTGTTTCGGAGAGTTTCATTACAGAAGTAGAAGTGGTGCGAAAAGGGCACCCGATTTGCGTGAAACGCGCCAACGGACATCGGAACCATTCTGTTGAAGCACACCAATAAACGCGTCCAATAAACTCCGTTGGACCAAACAAACATGTTTGGGGTGCTTCGGGAGTTTCATTACGGAAGTAAAAGTGGTGCGAAAACGGCACCCGATTTGCGTGAAACGCGCCAACGGACACATCGGAACCATTCTATTGAAGCACACCAACAAACGCGTCCAATGCACTCCGTTGAACCAAATAAACATGTTTGTGGTGTTTCGGAGAGTTTCATTACGGAAGTAAAAGTGGTGCGCAAACGGCACTCGATTTGTGTGAAACGCGCCAACGGACATCGGAACCATTCTGTTGAAGCACACCAATAAACGCGTCCAATAAACTCCGTTGGACCAAACAAACATGTTTGGGGTGCTTCGGGAGTTTCATTACGGAAGTAAAAGTGGTGCGAAAACGGCACCCGATTTGCGTGAAACGCGCCAACGGACACATCGGAACCATTCTATTGAAGCACACCAACAAACGCGTCCAATGCACTCCGTTGAACCAAATAAACATGTTTGTGGTGTTTCGGAGAGTTTCCTTACGGAAGTAAAAGTGGTGCGCAAACGGCACTCGATTTGCGTGAAACGCGCCAACGGACACATCGGAACCATTCTGTTGAAGCACACCAACAAACGCGTCCAATAAACTCCGTTGGACCAAACAAACATGTTTGGGGTGCTTCGGGAGTTTCATTACGGAAGTAAAAGTGGTGCGAAAACGGCACCCAATTTGCGTGAAACGCGCCAACGGACACATCGGAACCATTCCGGCGAAGCACAGCAACAAACGCGTCCAATACACTCTGTTGGGTCAAACAGACATGTTTGGGGTGTTTCGGAGAGTTTCGTTACGGAAGTAAAAGTGGTGCGATGACGGCACCGGATTTGCGTCAAACGTGCCAACGGACACATCGGAACCAGTGCCTTGAAGCAAACCAACAAACGCGTCCAATACACTCCGTTGGGCCCAACAAACATGTTTGGGATGTTTCGCAGAGTTTCATGGCGGAGGTAAAATTTGTTCGAAAACGGCACCCGATTTGCCTGAAACGCGCCATCGGACACATCGGAATCATTCCGTTGAAGCACACCAACAAACATGTCCAATACATTCCGTTGGACGAGTCAAACATGTTTGGGTGCTTCGGAGACTTTCATTACGGAAGTAAAAGTGGTGCGAAAACGGCACCGGATTTGCGCTAAACGCGCCAACGGACGCATGGGAACCATTGCGTTGAAGCACACCAACAAACATGTCCAATGCACTCCGTTGGACCAAAATAAACATGTCTGTGGTGTTTCGGAGAGTTTCATTACGGAAGTAAAAGTGGTGCGAAAACGGCACTCGATTTGCGTGAAACGCGCCAACGGACACATCGGAACCATTATTTTGAAGCACACCAACAAACGCGTCCAATGGACTCCGTTGGACCAAAATAAACATGTTTGTGGTGTTTCGGAGAGTTTCATAACGGAAGTAAAAGTGGTGCGAAAACGGCACCCGATTTGCGTGAAACGCGCCAATGGATACATCGGAACCATTCCGGGGAAGGACAGCAACAAACGCGTCCAATACACTCTGTTGGGCCAAAGAGACATGTTTGGGGTGTTTCGGAGAGTTTCATTACGGAAGTAAAAGTGGTGCGAAAACGGCACCCGATTTGCCTGAAACGCGCCAACGGACACATCGGAACCATTCCGGGGAAGGACAGCAACAAACGCGTCCAATACACTCTGTTGGGCCAAAGAGACATGTTTGGGGTGTTTCGGAGAGTTTCATTACGGAAGTAAAAGTGGTGCGAAAACGGCACCCGATTTGCCTGAAACGCGCCAACGGACACATCGGAACCATTCTGGGGAAGGACAGCAACAAACGCGTCCAATACACTCTGTTGGGCCAAACAGACATGTTTGGGGTGTTTCGGAGAGCTTCGTTACGGAAGTAAAAGTGGTGCGAAAACGGCACCCGATTTGCATGAAACGCGCCAACGGACACATCGGAACCATTCCGGGGAAGCACAGCAGCAAACGCGTCCAATACACTCTGTTGGGCCAAAGAGACATGTTTGGGGTGTTTCGGAGAGTTTCATTATGGAAGTAAAAGTGGTGCGAAAACGGCACCCGATTTGCGTGAAACGCGCCAACGGACACATCGGAACCATTCCGAGGAAACACACCAACAAACGCGTCCAATACACTCCGTTGGGCCAATCAAACATGTTTGGGGTGTTTCAGAGAGTTTCATTACGGAAGTAAAAGTGGTGCGATAACGGCACCCGATTTGCGTGAAACGCGCCAACGGACACATCGGAACCATTCCGAGGAAGCACACCAACAAACGCGTCCAATACACTTCGTTGGGACAATCAAACATGTTTGGGGTGTTTCTGAGAGTTTCATTACGGAAGTAAAAGTGGTGCGAAAACGGCACCCGATTTGCGCGAAACGCGCCAACGGACACATCGGAACCATTGCCTTGAAGCACGCCAACAAACATGTCCAATACACTCCGCTGGGCAAAACAAACATGTTTGGGGTGTTCGGAGAGTTTCATTACAGAAGTAGAAGTGGTGCGAAAATGGCACCTGATTTGCGTGAAACGCGCCAACGGACACATCAGAACCATTCTGTTGAAGCACACCAACAAACGCGTCCAATAAACTCCGTTGGACCAAACAAACATGTTTGGCGTGTTTGCAGAGTTTCACTACGGAAGTAAAAGTGGTGCGAAAACGGCACCCAATTTGCGTGAAACGCGCCAACGGACACATCGGAACCATTCTATTGAAGCACACCAACAAACGCGTCCAATGCACTCCGTTGGACCAAATAAACATGTTTGTGGTGTTTCGGAGAGTTTCATTATGGAAGTAAAAGTGGTGCGCAAACGGCACCCGATTTGCGTGAAACGCGCCAACGGACACATCGGAACCATTCCGGGGAAGCACAGCAACAAACGCGTCCAATACACTCTGTTGGGCCAAAGAGACATGTTTGGGGTGTTTCGGAGAGTTTCATTACGGAAGTAAAAGTGGTGCGCAAACGGCACCCGATTTGCATGAAACGCGCCAACGGACACATCGGAACCATTCCGGGGAAGCACAGCAACAAACGCGTCCAATACACTCTGTTGGGCCAAACAGACATGTTTGGGGTGTTTCGGAGAGTTTCTTTACGGAAGTAAAAGTGGTGCGAAAACGGCACCCGATTTGCGCTAAACGCGCCAACGGACACATGGGAACCATTGCGTTGAAGCACACCAACAAACGCGTCCAATGCACTCCGTTGGACCAAAATAAACATGTTTGTGGTGTTTTGGAGAGTTTCATTACGGAAGTAAAAGTGGTGCCAAAACGGCACCCGATTTGCATGAAACGCGCCAACGGACACATCGGAACCATTCCGGGGAAGCACAGCAACAAACGAGTCCAATACACTCTGTTGGGCCAAAGAGACATGTTTGGGGTGTTTCGGAGAGTTTCATTACGGAAGTAAAAGTGGTGCGAAAACGACACCCGATTTGCATGAAACGCGCCAACGGACACATCGGAACCATTCCGTGGAAGCACAGCAACAAACGCGTCCAATACACTCTGTTGGGTCAAACAGACATGTTTGGGGTGTTTCGGAGAGTTTCGTTACAGAAGTAAAAGTGGTGCGAACACGGCACCGGATTTGCGTGAAACGTGCCAACGGACACATCGGAACCATTGCCTTGAAGCACACCAACAAACGCGTCCAATACACTCCGTCGGGCCAAACACATATGTTTGGGGTGTTTCGCAGAATTTCATGACGGAGGTAAAATTGGTGCGAAAACGGCACCCGATTTGCCTGAAACGCGCCATCGGACACATCGGAATCATTCCGTTGGAGCACACCAACAAACGCATCCAATACATTCCGTTGGACGAATCAAACATGTTTTGGTGCTTCGGAGACTTTCATTACGGAAGTAAAAGTGGTGCGAAAACGGCACCGGTTTGCGCTAAACGCGCCAACGGACACATAGGAACCATTGCGTTGAAGCACACCAACAAACGCGTCCAATGCACTCCGTTGGACCAAAATAAACATGTTTGTGGTGTTTCGGAGAGTTTCATTACGGAAGTAAAAGTGGTGCGAAAACGGCACCCGATTTGCGTGAAACGCGCCAACGGACACATCGGAAACATTCCGGGGAAGGACAGCAACAAACGCGTCCAATACACTCTGTTGGGCCAAAGAGACATGTTTGGGGTGTTTCGGAGAGTTTCATTACGGAAGTAAAAGTGGTGCGAAAACGGCACCCGATTTGCCTGAAACACGCCATCGGACACATCGGAACCATTCCGGGGAAGGACAGCAACAAACGCGTCCAATACAATCTGTTGGGCCAAAGAGACATGTTTGGGGTGTTTCGGAGAGTTTCCTTACGGAAGTAAAAGTGGTGCGAAAACGGCACCCGATTTGCCTGAAACGCGCCAACGGACACATCGGAACCATTCCGGGGAAGCACAGCAACAAACGCGTCCAACACACTCTGTTGGGCCAAACAGACATGTCTGGGGTGTTTCGGAGAGTTTCGTTACGGAAGTAAAAGTGGTGCGAAAACGGCACCGGATTTGCGTGAAACGTGCCAACGGACACATCGGAACCATTGCCTTGAAGCACACCAACAAACGCATCCAATACACTCCGTCGGGCCAAACACATATGTTTGGGGTGTTTCGCAGAGTTTCATGACGGAGGCAAAAGTAGTGCGAAAACGGCACCCGATTTGCCTGAAACGCGCCATCGGACACATCGGAATCATTCCGTTGAAGCACACCAACAAACGCGTCCAATACATTCCGTTGGACGAATCAAACATGTTTGGGTGCTTCGGAGACTTTCATTACGGAAGTAAAAGTGGTGCGAAAACGGCACCCGATTTGCGCGAAACGCGCCAACTGACACATCGGAACCATTGTGTTGAAGCACACCAACAAACGCGTCCAATACACTCCGTTGGGCCAAACAAACATGTTTGACGTGTTTTGGAGAGTTTCATTACGGAAGTAAAAGTGGTGCGAAAACGGCACCCGATTTGCGCGAAACGCGCCAACGGACACATCGGAACCATTCCGGGGAAGCACAGCAACAAACGCATCCAATACACTCTGTTGGGCCAAACAGACATGTTTTGGGTGTTTCGGAGAGTTTCGTTTCGGAAGTAAAAGTGGTGCGAAAACGGCACCCGATTTGCATGAAACGCGCCAACGTACACATCGGAACCATTCCGGGGAAGCACAGAAATTAACGCGTCCAATACACTCTGTTGGGCCAAACAGACATGTTTGGGGTGTTTCTGAGAGTTTCGTTACGGAAGTAAAAGTGGTGCGAAAACGGCACCCGATTTGCGTGAAATGCGCCAACGGACACATCGGAACCATTCTTTTGAAGCACACCAACAAACGCGTCCAATGCACTCCGTTGGACCAAAATAAACATGTTTGTGGTGTTTTGGAGAGTTTCCTTACGGAAGTAAAAGTGGTGCGAAAACGACACCCGATTTGCATGAAACGCGCCAACGGACACATCGGAACCATTCCGGGGAAGCACAGCAACAAACCCGTGCAATACACTCTGTTGGGCCAAACAGACATGTCTGGGGTGTTTCGGAGAGTTTCGTTACGGAAGTAAAAGTGGTGCGAAAACGGCACCCGATTTGCATGAAACGCGCCAACGTACACATCGGAACCATTGACTTGTAGCACACCAACAAACGCATCCAATACACTCCGTCGGGCCAAACACATATGTTTGGGGTGTTTCGCAGAGTTTCATGACGGAGGTAAAAGTAGTGCGAAAACGGCACCCGATTTGCCTGAAACGCGCCATCGGACACATCGGAAACATTCCGTTGAAGCACACCAACAAACGCGTCCAATACATTCCGTTGGACGAATCAAACATGTTTGGGTGCTTCGGAGACTTTCATTACGGAAGTAAAAGTGGTGCGAAAACGGCACCCGATTTGCGCCAAACGCGCCAACGGACACATCGGAACCATTACGTTGAAGCACACCAACAAACGCGTCCAATACACTCCGTTGGGCCAAACAAACATGTTTGACGTGTTTCGGAGAGTTTCATTACGGAAGTAAAAGTGGTGCGAAAACGGCACCCGATTTGCGCGAAACGCGCCAACGGACACATCGGAAACATTCCGGGGAAGGACAGCAACAAACGCGTCCAATACAATCTGTTGGGCCAAAGAGACATGTTTGGGGTGTTTCGGAGAGTTTCATTACGGAAGTAAAAGTGGTGCGAAAACGGCACCCGATTTGCCTGAAAGACGCCAACGGACACATCGGAACCATTCCGGGGAAGCACAGCAACAAACGCGTCCAATACACTCTGTTAGGCCAAACAGACATGTTTGGGGTGTTTCGGAGAGTTTCGTTACGGAAGTAAAAGTGGTGCGAAAACGGCACCGGATTTGCGTGAAACGTGCCAACGGACACATCGGAACCATTGCCTTGAAGCACATCAACAAACGCGTCCAATACACCCCGTTGGGCCAAACAAACATGTTTGGGATGTTTCGCAGAGTTTCATGACGGAGGTAAAAGTGGTGCGAAAACGGCACCCGATTTGCCTGAAACGCGCTAACGGACACATCGGAACCATTCCGGGGAAGCACACCAACAAACGCGTCCAATACACTCCGTTGGACCAATCAAACATGTTTGGGTGCTTCGGAGACTTTCATTACGGAAGTAAAAGTGGTGCGAAAACGGCACCCGATTAGCGCGAAACGCGCCAACGGACACATCAGAACCTTTGCGTTGAAGCACACCAACAAACGCGTCCAATACACTCCGTTGGGCCAAACAAACATGTTTGGCGTGTTTGCAGAGTTTCACTACGGAAGTAAAAGTGGTGCGAAAACGGCACCCGATTTGCGCGAAACGCGCCAACGGACACATCGGAACCATTGCGTTGAAGCACACCAACAAACGCGTCCAATACACTCCGTTGGGCCAATCAAACATGTTTGGGGTGATTCGGAGAGTTTCATTACGGAAGTAAAAGTGGTGCGATAACGGCACCCGATTTGCGTGAAACGTGCAACGGACACATCGGAATCATTCCGTTGAAGCACACCAACAAACGCGTCCAATACACTCCGTTTGACCAAACAAACATGTTTGGGGTGCTTCGGGAGTTTCATTACGGAAGTAAAAGTGGTGCAAAAACGGCATCCGATTTGCGTGAAACGCGCCAACGGACACATCGGAACCATTCTGTTGAAGCACACCAACAAACGCGTCCAATGCACTCCGTTGGAACAAAATAAACATGTTTGTGGTGTTTCGGAGAGTTTCATTACGGAAGTAAAAGTGGTGTGAAAACGGCACCGGATTTGCGTGAAACGTGCCAACGGACACATCGGAACCATTGCCTTGAAGCACACCAACAAACGCGTCCAATACATTCCGTTGGGCAAAGAGACATGTTTGGGGTGTTTCGGAGAGTTTCATTACGGAAGTTAGAGTGGTGCAAAAACGGCAACTGATTTGCGTGAAACGCACCAACGGACACAGACACACCGCAACCATTCGAGGAAGCACACTAACAAACGCGTCCAATACACTCCGTTGGACGACACCCGATTTGCGTGAAACGCGCCAAGGAACACATCGGAATCATTGCCTTGAAGCACACCAACAAACGCGTCCAATACACTCCGTTGGGCCAAACAAACATGTTTGGTGTGTTTCGGAGAGTTTCATTACGGATGTGAAAGTGGTGCGAAAACGGCACCCTATTTGCGTGAAACGCGCGAACGGACACATCGGAACCATTGCGTTGAAGCACACCAACAAACGCGTCCAATACACTCCGTTGGACGAAATAAACATGTTTGGGGTGTTTCGAAGAGTTTCATACGGAAGTACAAGTGGTGCGAAAACGGCACCCGATTTGCCTGAAACGCGCCAACGGACACATCGGAACCATTACGTTGAAGCACACCAACAAACGCGTCCAATACACTCTGTTGGATCAAACAAACATGTTTGGGGTGTTTCGGAGAGTTCAATTACGGAAGTAAAAGTGGTGCAAAAACGGCAACCGATTTGCGTGAAACGCGCCAACGGACACATCGGAATCATTGCGTTGAAGCACACCAACAAATGTGGCCAATACTCTCCATTGGGCCAAACAAACATGTTTGGCGTGTTTCGAAGAGTTTCATTACGGAAGTAAAAATGGTGCGAAAACGGCAACTGATCTGCGTGAAACGCACCAACGGACACATCGGAACCATTCGAGGAAGCACACCAACAAATGCGTCCAATACACTTTGTTGGGCCAATCAAACATGTTTGGGGTGTTTCGGTGAGTTTCATTACGAAAGTAAAAGTGGTGCGAGAACGGCACCCGATTTGCGTGAAACGCGCCAGCGGACACATCGGATTCATTCCGTTGAAGCACACCAACAAACGCGTCCAATACACTCCGTTGGACTGAACAAACATGTTTGGGGTGCTTCGGAGAGTTTCTTGACGGAAGTAAATGTGGTGCGAAAACGGCACCCGATTTGCTTCAAACGCGCCAACGGACACATCAGAACCATTGCCTTGAACCACACCAACAAACTCATCCAATACACTCCGTTGGGACAAACAAACATGTTGGGGTGTTTCGGATAGTTTAATTACGGAAGTAAAAGTCGTGTGAAAACGGCACCCGATTTGTCTAAAACGCGCCATCGGACACATCGGAATCATTCCGTTGAAGCACACCAACAAATGCGTCTAATACATTCCATTGGACCAATCAAACATGTTGGGGTGCTTCGGAGAGTTTCATTACGGAAGTAAAAGTGGTGCGAAAACGGCACTCGATTTGCGTGAAACGCGCCAACGGACACATCGGAACGATTCCGTTGAAGCACACCAACAAACGCGTCTAGTACACTCCGTTGGACCAAACAAACATGCTTGTGGTGTTTCGGAGAGTTTCATTACGGAAGTAAAAGTGGTGCGAAAACGGCACCCGATTTGCCTGAAACGCGCTAACGGAGACATCGGAACCATTCCGGGGAAGCACATCAACAAACGCATCAAATACACTCCGTTGGGCCAAATAAACATGTTTGGGGTGCTTCGGAGAGTTTCATTACGGATGTAAAAGTGGTGCGAAAACGGCACCCTATTTGCGTGAAACGCACCAACGGACACATCGGAACCATTGCGTTGAAGCACACCAACAAACGCGTCCAATACACTCCGTTGGACGAAACAAACATGTTTGGGGTGTTTCGGAGAGTTTCATTACGGAAGTAAAAGTGGTGCCAAAACGGAACCCGATTTGCGTGAAACGCGCCAACGGACAGATCGGAACCATTCGAGGAACCACACCAACAAACGTGGCCAATACACTCCGTTGGACCAAACTAACATGTTTGGGGTGTTTGGAAGAGTTTCATTACGGAAGTAAAAGTGGTGCGACATGATAGAACTGGAGTGCCCGATCTTTCGGTGAGTGGAGATAAATTCGATCTGGTGGAAGTAGACCCTCACGATCCGACTACGACGAGCAAGCCCGAAGCGCCAATGCAATCGCTGAACCAACTTCCGATGGTTACCGACCTCGCGGGTGCAAGATCAGCCTGATCACGAAGATCGTTTCCTGCACGCAATCGAAGAACGAGCAAGAAAAAGAGGCAAGCAATCTGATGTATTACTCGAAGGTGGAGTCCTGAATACACGTGGCAGCGCTATAATGCGTGCGACGGCTGTAGCTAAAGCTATCAATTAAACAAAACTCAGAGAACAAAAGGGGCGCAGCCCTTGACTAAGTAAGGTGGGGGGGGGGGGGGGGGAGGCGCAGCTCCCTGGTGGAGGCAAACCCTAGGGCGTCCACGTGTAGGCCTTTAGTTGGGCCGACTATTCTCCAGGCCCGTCGTTCCTTAATAGCGTCACAAAGTTGAGCTCTCTTGCCCGGGCCCGAGTGAGAGGCCCCTTATATGGAGTCGCTGCTGGGATTGAAATAGAGTCCAATGCTGTCACGGCTGGAGTTGCATCCGACTCGGTCGCAGCTTGAGGTAGAGGCGCGGCTTGATTTGGTGTAGGCGCAGGTGGAGTTGAACCCGTGTTGGAGTCGATGTCCTCATCATCCTCCCCTTCTTGAACTGAAGTCGTCCTCGACGGCAGCTCCTCATCCTCGCCCGCATACGGTTTCAAATCTGCAACATTAAAACTAGTGGAAACACCAAACTCCGCAGGCAGGTCAAGAACATAAGCATTATCATTGATCTTGGTTAGCACTTTAAAACGACCAGCAGCACGAGGCATCAATTTAGAGCGGCGCAAAGCAGGAAACCTATCCTTACGCAAGTGCAACCAAACCAAATCACCAGGCTCAAAAGTAACATGCTTGCGCCCTTTACTACCAGCAATTTGATATCTAGCAGTAGCAGCAGCAATGTTTTGTTGTGTCACGTCATGCAAATGTTTCATGTGATCAATATGAGCAAGCGCATCAACATGGGGATCATCCTCAGTATCCAGTGAAAACAAGTCAATAGGCGCCCGAGGAACATACCCATAAACAACCTCAAAAGGACACATCTTAGTGGAAGCATGTGTAGCACGGTTATAAGCAAATTCAACATGAGGTAAACAATCTTCCCAAAGCCTCAAATTTTTATCCAAAACAGCCCTAAGCATGGTAGACAAAGTGCGATTCACGACCTCAGTTTGCCCATCAGTTTGAGGATGACAAGTGGTGCTAAAAAGTAACTTAGTGCCTAGTTTATTCCAAAGACAACGCCAAAAATGACTAAGAAACTTAGCATCACGATCAGAGACAATTGTTTTAGGAATTCCATGCAAGCGAACAATCTCTCTAAAGAACAAATCAGCAATCATGGTTGCATCATCAGTTTTATGACAAGGTATAAAATGAGCCATTTTAGAGAACCTATCAACAACGACAAAGATGCTGTCCCTCCCCTTCTTAGTGCGAGGCAATCCCAAAACAAAATCCATCGAAATATCATGCCAAGGAGCAGAAGGAACAGGGAGAGGCAGATACAAACCATGGTTACCTAAACGAGACTTAGCTTTTTGGCACGTAGGACAGCGAGCAACGAAGCGCTCGACGTCACGACGCATCCGAGGCCAGTAGAAGTGGTCAGCCAGCAATTCTTGTGTTTTGAAAACACCGAAGTGACCCATGAGACCCCCTCCATGAGCTTCCTGCAACAATAACAAACGAACCGAACCAGCTGGAATGCACAGCTTGTTAGCACGAAACAGGAACCCATCCTGTATATGAAACTTGCCCCATGGCTTGCCATCCTTACAATGTGAAATAATATCATGAAAATCAGCATCATCCACATATTGATCTTTCAATGTTTGCAAACCAAAGATTTTAAAATCTAATTGGGACAGCATGGTATAGCGACGAGACAAAGCATCAGCAATGACATTTTCCTTCCCGTTCTTGTGTTTAATGATGTAGGGAAAGGACTCAATAAATTCTACCCATTTAGCATGTCTACGGTTCAGATTAGTTTGGGTACGAATGTGTTTCAAAGCCTCATGATCAGAATGAATAATAAATTCGCGAGGCCACAAGTAATGCTGCCATGTTTGCAAAGTGCGCACTAAAGCATATAACTCCTTATCATAAGTTGAATAGTTCAGGGCAGCACCGCTCAATTTCTCACTAAAGTAAGCAACAGGTTTACGATCTTGAAGTAAAACAGCACCTAAACCTATGCCACTAGCATCACATTCTAATTCAAACACTTTATTGAAATCAGGCAATTGTAAAAGAGGAGCATGAGTTAACCTGTCCTTCAAAGTGTTGAATGCATCTTCCTGTGGTGCATCCCAAGCAAAGGAAACACCTTTCTTTGTGAGCTCATGCAACGGGGCAGCAATGGAGCTGAAATCACGCACAAACCTTCGGTAGAACCCGGCGAGGCCAAGGAAACTCCGAACCTGCGTGACCGTCGTCGGTGTAGGCCAGCCCTGAATGGCATCCACCTTGCTGCTATCCACCTCAATTCCCTGTGGAGTAACAACATAGCCAAGAAAAGAGACACGTTGCGTGCAAAAGGTGCATTTTTCCAAGTTACCGAACAAGCGAGCAGCACGCAAAGCATCAAAAACAGCACGCATATGTTCTAAATGCTCATCCATAGACTTGCTGTAAATAAGAATATCATCAAAGTAAACAACAACAAACAGTCCTATGAATGGCCTAAGAACTTCATTCATTAAGCGCATGAAAGTGCTGGGAGCATTAGACAAACCAAACGGCATAACCAACCATTCATATAAGCCAAATTTGGTTTTAAAAGCAGTTTTCCATTCATCTCCCAGTTTCATCCTAATCTGATGGTACCCACTTCGCAAATCAACTTTAGAAAATATACTGGCACCACTAAGCTCATCAAGCATGTCATCAAGGCGTGGTATAGGATATCGATAACGAATGGTGATGTTATTAATTGCACGACAATCTACACACATACGCCAGGAGCCATCTTTCTTAGGGACAAGCAAAACAGGAACCGAGCAAGGACTGAGAGACTCACGAATGTAACCCTTATCAAGCAGCGCTTGCACCTGGCGCTGGATCTCCTTCGTCTCATCTGGATTAGTGCGGTACGGGGCGCGGTTTGGAAGCTGCGCGCCGGGGATGAGATCAATCTGATGTTCAATGCCACGGATAGGAGGAAGACCCGGTGGCAAATCCTTGGGAAAGACATCGGCATAGTCCTGCAAAAGGTTAGCAACAGCAGGAGGAATATCCGAGGATGGTGCCTCATGAAGTGAAACAAGCATGCGGGAGCAAACAAGTGCATAGCAAGGCAGGTTATCATCATGTAGCTCAGCAAAATCAGCACGTGTAGCAAGTAAAACAGGGGTATGCAACTTGATTTCAGAGTTAGCAGGAGCAAGTGGAGGTGATGTGTGAGACTTTGCTGTCTTAGCCGCCCTAGCCATGTCATCTTTTAGAATTTGTTCCGGGGTCATGGGATGAATAATTATTTTTTTTCCCTTAAACATGAGTGAATAATGATTCGAACGACCATGATGCACACAATCAGTATCATATTGCCAAGGGCGACCAAGTAACAACGAACATGCTTCCATAGGGACAAATCACAATCAACATAATCAGAATAAGCGCCCAAAGAAAACAGGACACGTACCGAGCGTGTTACCTTAATTTTGCCGCCATCATTAAGCCACTGAATGTGATATGGATGTGGGTGATGTCGGGTGGGCAATGATAATTGCTCCACCAAGGCTGCACTGGCCAAATTGTTGCAGCTGCCACCGTCTATGATGATTCGAATCGCCCGTTCTTGTACAACGCCCTTGGTATGGAAGATGGTGTGTCGCTGATTTTGCTCGTGCTGGGAAACCTGTGTACTGAGAACACGCTGCACAACAAGACTCTCATACCTATCGGCGGCGCTGGAATCAACGTGAACCTCCGTATGATCTGCATGGTCAGTGGAAAGCATAGCATGTCTAGTCTCCTCAGTATCACTAGCGGAAGAGTACTCACCATTGTCACGGATCAGCAAGGTACGCTTGTTGGGGCAGTCCCGAATCACATGACCGTAACCTTTGCAACGATGGCACTGAATGTCCCGAGTGCGCCCTGTGGAAGGAGAGGCACCGTGGGCCGGAGGTGCTGTCGGCTTGGCCGGCTGCTCGCGTGGTGATGCGCTTGAAGTGGACGGCGCACGCTCGCGCGGCGTGGAGGACGACGTGGAGGACGTCGGGCGGGGGGCTGGGGTGGAAGCTTGGCCGCGTCCTGCAAAAGAGTTAGCGCGTGTCGACAATCGCCGTCCCTGCACTTCACGTTCAGCTTTGCAAGCAAATTCAAACAAAGTGGTCATATCATCATATTCCTTGTAATCAAGGATGTCCTGAATTTCACGATTCAAACCACCCCTAAAACGTGCCATAGCAGCGTCCTCCTGCTCAACTAAACCACAACGAATCATGCCCTTTTGTAACGCTTGGTAATATTCCTCAACAGTTTGGGAACCTTGCTGAAATCGTTGCATTTGGTTGAGCAAGTCACGGGCATAATAAGAAGGAACAAATCTGTGACGCATGGCAGTTTTTAGTTCATCCCAAGTGGTGGGAGTGTTATCAGGAAACTTTTTTTTATATTCACGCCACCAAATTAAAGCAAAATCAGTAAATTCACTAATAGCAGCCTTAACTTGTAGATGAGCAGGAATATCATGGCATGAAAATTTCTGTTCGACCTCTAATTCCCAATCAAGATAAGCAGCAGGATCATATTTGCCATTAAAGGATGGAATGCGAAATTTGATCTTAGCAAAGGAATCAGAAGGTGGGACACGTACCCTGCGTGCACGACCGCGGCGACCACCATCGTCCAGTTCCGTATCACCGCCATAGTCGCGCGCCTGCTGCAACTCCGTTAGCTGCGTGGTCAAGGTCTCAAGACGAGTCATGATCGTCTCGAGTGTGGCGTGGGCGGCCGTTTGAGCGAGGTCGATCTGGTCGAAACGCTCGGTCGATGAAGCAACCGTGGAATCCAGCCGTTCATGCAGCGTCTTGATGTCGCCGGCAAGGCCTTCGACGTGCGCGTGCACGTCCTGCAGTGTAGTGTCCGTCTTGGCGTCATCTCCTGCCATTGTTAGTGCAAACACGAAACAGCAACGGAGAGGACACTACGATAGCAGGTGTATGGTGGGGGGAAATCGCTCAAAACAACGCTCTTATCAAGTTCTTACCCGTTCTTACCAAGCACACAGTGGCGATCCGCAACCAACGGGTAGTACCTGTGAAAGATTGGAGGAGCGATTGCCAGGCGGAACAAGACCTGCTCGTAGTAGAAATATGTGTAGTTCTGGGTAGGCTGCACTCAAGACAAGGGTTAGCACGATCAAACAATAATTGCAAAGTTGAATAAGAGTGCTAAACACGTATGAACGCTGCTGGAAACAAGTGCGAGAGGGAGGTAGGGTTGTAGGGAAGACAGGGGTAAAAGGGTAAATATGCTGTTGGAAACGAGTGCAAGCTAGGTGAAAAAAAACAACCCGCGGCGTAGTGCCCAAACGGATTATATGAACAAGGGAAAGTAAACGAAACAAGTCACCACATGCAAATTTTTTTTTTTTTTTGTTGGAGATTTCAGGGGTAAACAAGTCACCACATGCAAGTCTCTCTCTCTCTCTCTCGAGTAAGGCCGAAACTAATCAATGTACGAAACTGCAGTGACCCAAGATTCACGAGTCCAACGAGGACACACGGCGAAACAGATCGGTTGGCAAACTTCTGCTATTCGGTTTTCTTTTTCTTTTCTTTTTTTTTCTTTTCTTTTTCTTCTGTTTTTTTTCACACACTCTTTCTGTTTTTTTTTTTGATTGCACACGTGGCCTTTTATATTTTGTTTTTCCTTTTTTTTTTGACCGGAAAGAAAACACGGCAGGAGTCCGGACCGAACGGACACAGCAGGGCCGAAACCGACCTGAACTCAGCGGCGTACACGGCGCGTCCGAGCAGGATTCTGTGCACGGCGCGGCCGGCAGAGATGCAGCCGAGGCGTGACCAAGGCAGGCGTGATCGCCTGGGACTCTTGCGGAGCGCGGCGTGACCTGGTAGGAGGCGCGCACAGCAAACACACCGCGGCGGACACGACCTGGACTCTTACGCGCGCGGCAGCACACAGCAGATGGAAACAATCTGGACTCACGCGCACCGCACGGGAACGAGCTGGATTCTCGCGCGCGGCAGCAGATTGCGTAGTACACGACAGGGGGGTTGGTGGGGATGTAGGGTTTGTGGTGGCTATAACAGATGAGAAAAATCAAAACACAAGTAACCAGCAACAACGAACGCACAAGCACACAAATTCAACAATGCAAATTACTGATCGAAAGTGCGAGGCGCAAGGGGTGCTGGGATAAAAGATCTAACCTGAAAATTTTTGGTTGCTTGTGGACTAGGATGAACGAAAAACACACGATAAACTCACCGAGAAACACTGGAATCTGATACCACTTGATAGAACTGGAGTGCCCGATCTTTCGGTGAGTGGAGATAAATTCGATCTGGTGGAAGTAGACCCTCACGATCCGACTACGACGAGCAAGCCCGAAGCGCCAATGCAATCGCTGAACCAACTTCCGATGGTTACCGACCTCGCGGGTGCAAGATCAGCCTGATCACGAAGATCGTTTCCTGCACGCAATCGAAGAACGAGCAAGAAAAAGAGGCAAGCAATCTGATGTATTACTCGAAGGTGGAGTCCTGAATACACGTGGCAGCGCTATAATGCGTGCGACGGCTGTAGCTAAAGCTATCAATTAAACAAAACTCAGAGAACAAAAGGGGCGCAGCCCTTGACTAAGTAAGGTGGGGGGGGGGGGGGAGGCGCAGCTCCCTGGTGGAGGCAAACCCTAGGGCGTCCACGTGTAGGCCTTTAGTTGGGCCGACTATTCTCCAGGCCCGTCGTTCCTTAATAGCGTCACAAAGTTGAGCTCTCTTGCCCGGGCCCGAGTGAGAGGCCCCTTATATGGAGTCGCTGCTGGGATTGAAATAGAGTCCAATGCTGTCACGGCTGGAGTTGCATCCGACTCGGTCGCAGCTTGAGGTAGAGGCGCGGCTTGATTTGGTGTAGGCGCAGGTGGAGTTGAACCCGTGTTGGAGTCGATGTCCTCATCACGACAACGGCACGCGATTTGCGTGCAACGCGCCAACGGACACATCGGAACGATTGCCTTGAAGCACACCAACAAATGCGTCCAATAGACTCCGTTGGGGCAAACAAACATGTTTGGGGTGTTTCGGAGAGTTTCGTTACGGAAGTAAAAGTGGTGCGAAAACGGCACCGGATTTGCGTGAAACGTGCCAACGGACACATCGGAACCATTGCCTTGAAGCACACCAACAAACGCGCCCAATACATTCAGTTGGGCAAAGAGACATGTTTGGGGTGTTTCGAAGAGTTTCATTACGGAAGTTAGAATGGTGCAAAAACGGCAACCGATTTGCGTGAAACGCACCAACGGACACAGACACACCGGAACCATTCGAGGAAGCACACTAACAAACGCGTCCAATACACTCCGTTGGACGACACCCGATTTGCGTGAAACGCGCCAAGGAACACATCGGAATCATTGCCTTGAAGCACACCAACAAACGCGTCCAATACACTCCGTTGGGCCAAACAAGCATGTTTGGGGTGTTTCGGAGAGTTTCATTACGTATGTGAAAGTGGTGCAAAAACGGCACCCTATTTGCGTGAAACGCGCGAACGGACACATCGGAACCATTGCGTTGAAGCACACCAACAAACGCGTCCAATACACTCCGTTGGACGAAACAAACATGTTTGGGGTGTTTCGAAGAGTTTCATTACGGAAGTACCAGTGGTGCGAAAACGGCACCCGATTTGCCTGAAACGCGCCAACGGACACATCGGAACCGTTGCGTTCAAGCACACCAACAAACGCGTCCAATACACTCTGTTGATCAAACAAACATGTTTGGGGTGTTCCGGAGAGTTCAATTACGGAAGTAAAAGTGGTGCAAAAACGGCAACCGATTTGCGTGAAACGCGCCAACGGACACATCAGAATCATTGCGTTGAAGCACACCAACAAACGTGGCCAATACGCTCCATTGGGCCAAACAAACATGTTTGGGGTGTTTCGAAGAGTTTCATTACGGAAGTAAAAATGGTGCGAAAACGGCAACTGATTTGCGTGAAACGCGCCAACGGACACATCGGAACCATTCGAGGAAGCACACCAACAAATGCGTCCAATACACTTTGTTGGGCCAATCAAACATGTTTGGGGTGTTTCGGTGAGTTTCATTACGAAAGTAAAAGTGGTGCGAGAACGGGACCCGATTTGCGTGAAACGCAGCAACGGACACATCGGATTCATTCCGTTGAAGCACACCAACAAACGCGTCCAATACACTCCATTGGACCGAACAAACATGTTTGAGGTGCTTCGGAGAGTTTCTTGATGGAAGTAAATGTGGTGCGAAAACGGCACCCGATTTGCGTGAAACGCGCCAACGGACACATCAGAACCATTGCCTTGAAGCACACCAACAAACTCGTCCAATACACTCCGTTGGGCCAAACAAACATGTTTGGGGTGTTTCGGAGAGTTTCATTACGGAAGTAAAAGTCGTGTGAAAACGGCACCCGATTTGTCTAAAACGCGCCATCAGACACATCGGAATCATTCCGTTGAAGCACATCAACAAATGCGTCTAATACATTCCATTGGACCAATCTAACATGTTTGGGTGCTTCGGAGAGTTTCATTACGGAAGTAAAAGTGGTGCGAAAACGGCACTCGATTTGCGTGAAACGCGCCAACGGACACATCGGAACGATTCCGTTGAAGCACACCAACAAACGCGTCTAGTACACTCCGTTGGACCAAACAAACATGCTTGTGGTGTTTCGGAGAGTTTCATTACGGAAGTAAAAGTGGTGCGAAAACGGCACCCGATTTGCCTGAAACGCGCTAACGGACACATCGGAACCATTCCGGGGAAGCACATCAACAAACGCATCAAATACACTCCGTTGGGCCAAACAAACATGTTTGGGGTGCTTCGGAGAGTTTCATTACGGATGTAAAAGTGGTGCGAAAACGGCATCCTATTTGCGTGAAACGCACTAACGGACACATCGGAACCATTCCGGGGAAGCACATCAACAAACGCGTCAAATACACTCCGTTGGACGAAACAAACATGTTTGGGGTGTTTCGGAGAGTTTCATTACGGAAGTAAAAGTGGTGCCAAAACGGCACCCGATTTGCGTGAAACGCGACAACGGACAGATCGGAACCATTCGAGGAACCACACCAGCAAACGTGGCCAATACACTCCGTTGGACCAAACTAACATGTTTGGGGTGTTTCGGAGAGTTTCATTACGGAAGTAAAAGTGGTGCGAAAACGGCAGCCGATTTGCATGAAACGCGCCAACGGACAGATCGGAACCATTCGAGGAACCACACCAACAAACGTGGCCAATACACTCCGTTGGACCAAACAAACATGTTTGGGGTGTTTCGGAGAGTTTCATTACGGAAGTAAAAGTGGTGCGACAACGGCACGCGATTTGCGTGCAACGCGCCAACGGACACATCGGAACGATTGCCTTGAAGCACACCAACAAATGCGTCCAATAGACTCCGTTGGGGCAAACAAACATGTTTGGGGTGTTTCGGAGAGTTTCATTGCGGAAGTAAAAGTGGTGCGAAAACGGCACCCGATTTGCGTGAAAAGCGTCAAAGGACGCATCAGAACGATTCCGTTGAAGCACACCAACAAACGCATCTAGTACACTCCGTTGGACCAAGCAAACATGTTTGGGGTGTTTCGGAGAGTTTCATTACGGATGTAAAAGTGGTGCGACAACAGCAACCGATTGGCATAAAATGCGCTAACGGACACATCGGAACCATTCTGGGGAAGCACACCAACAAACGCACCCAATACACTCCGTTGGGCCAAACAAACATGTTTGAGGTGTTTCGGAGAGTTTCATTACGAATGTGAAAGTGGTGCGAAAACGGCACCCCATTTGCGTGAAACGCGCCAACGGACACATCGGAACCATTGCGTTGAAACACACCAACAAACGCGTCCAATACACTCCGTTGGACGAAACAAACATGTTTGGGGTGTTTCGGAGAGTTTCATTACGGAAGTACAAGTGGTGCGAAAACGGCACCCAATTTGCGTGAAACGCGCCAACGGACACTGATATGCCAGGGGCTGATCCCGATCTTTCGATGAGAGGAGGATAACTTCGATTTGGGGTGGATTCGACGTTGGCTGTCCGATTACAACAACCAACAGGGTTGCTGCGCCTTAGCAACAGGTACACCGGCTCCGATTTGTTGTTGTTCTTGCTGTGCCAAGAACAACCCTGAGCCTGCAAGCAATCGAGAACAAGCAAGAACAAGATGAACAGGTAGACAACTCACAGATCTGGATATAATCACGAAATTGGGGTTCTGAATCAAGCAAATCGGGTGGTCTCGTCGACACACGCATTTACAGGGAAGTAGCTAAGGCTAAACTTGCATCTGAACAAAACCCCCCATCAAATGATGGCTACCACAGGTTTACATAGTGGAAAACATCCTGGAGGCGTGGGGGAGTCAAACCCTAACTTAGAGAGGGCCCCTAGTAGGTTAAACTGGATACAATGGGCCTCAGCCCATGACTGGACGTCCGAACACCTTTCAGTCGATTCTGATCACGTCTGGAGGAGTTTGAAGCTGAGGTTGGACCCATCTGAAAGTAGACTTCGAGATCTTTCCGACGAGTACTCATGAGCCTTCAACAACATCCGGAGTGAAAAATTATGATCGAAACAATCTAGCCCTGCTTGATGGTCCGTTCCTGCTTGATGGTCCTGGTGCTCCTCCCATGTTCCTAATCATAACAAAATCACCACAAGGATTTAGTAGTACTCCATTCTTAAAAGAACTACTATGGATAGCGAGGAATGACTTGACCTGATAATTAATTTGACGCGCTCAAGCTCGTGTCATTGGTCCTTCTTGTGCAATTGGTTTGGTTGTGTCTGTGGAAGTGATGTCCTCATCATCCTCCCCTTCTTGCATTTGAGTCATCCTCGACTCAAAGTCATCATCTTCTCCCATGTAAAGCTTCAAATCTGAAATGTTAAAAGTGGGGCTAACCCCAAAATCTGCAGGGAGCTCAAGTTTGTATGCATTGTCATTAATCTTTTCTAAAACTTTGAAAGGACCAGCAGCTCTAGGCAACAGCTTATATTTCCTTAAGTCAGCAAACCTATCCTTTCTTAAATGTAACCAAACTAGATCACCAGGTTCAAAAGTTACATGTTTCTTGCCCTTACTGCTAGCAAGTTTGTATTTTGCATTCATGCATTCGATATTTTCCTTAGTGGTTTCGTGCAGTTTTAACATCAGTTCAGCACGTTTATTTGCATCAACATTTACCCTCTCCGATGTTGGAAGGGGCAAAAGATCAATAGGAGCACGGGGAACAAAACCATAAACAATCTCGAAAGGACATTTCTTAGTAGTAGAGTGTTTTGAACGATTAAAAGCAAACTCAACATGAGGCAAACACTCTTCCTACAGTTTTATATTTTTCTTCAAAACAGCCCTAAGCAGAGTAGATAAAGTTCTATTAACAACCTCAGTTTGCCCATCTATTTGTGGATGACATGTCGTAGAAAATAAAAGCTTAGTTCCCAACTTAGCCCACAAGGTCCTCCAAAAATGGCTAAGAAACTTTGCATCACGATCAGAAACAATGGTGTTTGGTACACCATGCAAGCGAACAATATCACGAAAGAACAAATCAGCAACATGTATAGCATCATCTGTCTTGTGGCATGTATGAAGTGAGCCATCTTAGAAATCTATCCACCACAACAAAAACACTATCTCTCCCCTTCTTTGTCCTAGGCAGACTTAAAACAAAGTCCATGGAAATATCCTCCCACGGAACACTAGGAACAGGTAAAGGCATATATAAACCATGAGGATTAAGGCGAGACTTAGCTTTTTGACATGTTGTACAGCGAGCAACGAACCGTTCAACATCTCGCCTCATCTTTGGCCACAAGAAGTGTGCAGCAAGGATGTCTTCGGTTGCATCAGCCCTCCACCATGCGCTTCCTGCAACAATAACAAACGCACGGAGCTAGCTGGAATGCATAGCTTGTTAGCTCTAAAAACAAAACCGTCACTAAGTATAAATTTGTTCCATGACTTGCCCTCTTGGCAATTCAGCAAGACATCCTTAAAATCATTGACATATTGCTCCTTAATAGTTTCCAAACCAAAGATTTTAAAGTCTAGTTTGTGAAAGCATGGTGTAACGCCTAGACAAAGCATCAGCAATAATATTTTTCTTTCCCTTTTTGTGTTTTATGACATAAGGAAAGGACTCAATGAATTCAACCCACTTGGCATGCAGTCGATTCAGTTTTGCTTGGCTACGGATGTGTTTTAGGGATTCACGATCAGAGTGTACGACAAACTCTTTGGGCCACAAATAATGCTGCCAAGTTTCCAAAGCGCGAACAAGGGCAAGCAGTTCTTTGTCATAAGTAGAGTAGTTCAAACTAGGTCCACTTAACTTCTCACTAAAATATGCTACAGGTTTTCCCTCTTGCAACAAAACACCACCCAGTCCAATCCCACTAGCATCACATTCAAGCTCAAAAGTTTTATTGAAATCAGGAAGTTGGAGCAAGGGTGCGTGTGTTAACTTATCTTTTAGTGTGTCGAACGCATTCCTTTGTGTTGGTGTCCATGTGAAAGCAACACCCTTCTTGGTCAGCTCGTGCAGTGGGGCTGCAATGGTACTGAAATCCTTCACGAAGCGGCGGTAGAACCCAGCAAGTCCTAGAAAACTCCTCACTTGCGTAACTGTTGTGGGGACTGGCCAGCTGTGAATCGCGTCAACCTTGGCTTGATCAACTTCAATTCCCTGTGGAGTCACAACATAGCCAAGAAAAAAGACTCGATCTGTGCAAAAGGTGCACTTCTCAATGTTACCAAATAAACGAGCATCACGTAAAGCATCAAATACAGCACGTAAATGAGAAAGATGTTCCTCTAGCGTTCTGCTATATATCAGTATGTCATCAAAGTACACCACAACAAACCGTCCAATGAAAGCACGTAAAACTTCATTCATTAAGCTCATGAAAGTGCTGGGTGCATTAGTGAGACCAAAAGGCATGACCAACCACTCATATAAACCGAACTTGGTTTTAAAAGCAGTTTTCCATTCATCTCCTAACTTCATGCGAATCTGGTGGTAACCACTTCATAAATCAATCTTAGAGAACACAATTGAGCCACTCAGTTCATCAAGCATGTCATCTAATCGAGGAATCGGATGGCGATATCTAACTGTTATATTATTAATCGCCCTACAGTCCACACACATTCGCCAAGATCCATCTTTCTTAGGAACTAGAAGAACAGGTACATCACAAGGGCTAAGTGATTCTCGAATGTAACCTTTGTCAAGCAGTTCTTGCATTTGGCGCTGTATCTCTTTGGTTTCCTGTGGGTTGGTCCAATATGGAGCACGGTTCGGCAAGGAGGCTCCGGGGATGAGGTCAATCTGGTGCTCAATTCCTCGAATTGGTGGCAGCCCCGGTGGCACCTCCGTTGGAAAGACATCAGCATACACCTGCAAAAGGTTAGTAACAGCAGGAGGCAAAGACATAGGTATATCCTCAAGTGAAAACAAAGCTTCTTTGCAAATCAAAGCATAGCAAACATCAGTGGAAACATCAAACTCTTGCAGACAGATTTGGTTGCAAGCAAGCAGGTACCTTTTAATTTAATCTCATTTTTGTTATCAGGAGTTGGTTTGGTGTTTTTATTTGTGTGTTGCTCAAGTTCTTTAGCAATTATTTGATTTTCACTCTCAAGATGCTTCTTTATGTTCAACTTCTTAGCTCTAGCAAGTTCATCTTTCAAGACATCGTCAGGGGACATAGGATGTAACACAAGCTTCTTCCCATTATGAAGAAAAGAGTATTGATTGGTTCTACCATGATGCAACGAGTCTATATCAAATTGCCATGGTCTACCTAAAAGTATGGAACATGCTTGCATCGGTACAACATCGCAGTTAACAGTATCGTGATAAGAGCCAATTGACAAACTAACTCGAACCAACCTCGTTACCTTCACCTTGCCGCTGTTGTTGAACCACTGAATGTAGTAAGGTTGGGGGTGTGGCTGGGTGGCCAATTCTAGTTTCTTCACCATCTCTGAACTTGCTAGGTTGTTGCAACTCCCTCCATCAATGATCACACGACAAGAGCGTTCCTTTACCACACACTTTGTTTGGAACAAGGTGTGGCGCTGATTCTGTTCAGCTAAGTCCATCTGTGCACTCAACACTCGCTGCACAATAAGGCTCTCATAATGGTCAGCATGTGCAGCTCCAATGTGTTCTTCAACCTGATCTTCTTCTCCACCTGCATGGTCAGCTGCAAGCAAAGCATATGTTTCATCATCCAAATCACTAGCTGAGGAATACTCACCATCTTGTCGCACGATCAGCACACGTTTGCTTGGACAATCTTTACGCACATGTCCATATCCCTTGCATTGCAGGCATTGGATATCCCTTGTTCTCCCTGTAGAAGCAATGGATGCAGAACTTGCTGCCCCTTTTGTTGGTTCAGCAGGCGCTTGAATTGATTTTGATGTTACAGATTGTTTGTTGCTGTAGGGGGGTGGAGCAGGTGCACGAACTGATGGTGCCGCAGCTGATTTTGATGTCCAAGAACTAGCACGACCTGCAGAAGTATTAGTTCTCATGCTAGATCGACGTCCCTGCACTTCCCTTTCAGCTTTACAGGCAAGATGAAACAAGCGGTCGATTGAAGTATATTCTTTATAATTAAGAATATCCTGAATTTCACGATTCAAACCACCTAAGAACCTTGCCATTCCAGCATCTTCTCCTTCTACAAGGCCACAACGAAGCATACCAGTTTGCAACTCCTGGTAATATTCCTCTACAGATTTGTTTCCTTGTTTGAATTGCTGCAACCTATTCAACAAATCACGTGCATGATATGAAGGAACAAATCTATGTCTCATGACCCTTTTCAAGGCATCCCAAGTCTGAGGAACACGATTTGGATGAGCACGATGATACTCACTCCACCAAATGGAAGCAAAATCAGTAAATTCACTAGTTGCAGCTCTAACTCGCTTATTTTCAGGAAAATCATGGCAAGCAAATTTTTGATCAACAGCTAATTCCCAAGTGAGATATGCATCAGGATCATATTTTCCATCAAACGAAGGCATAGTGAACTTATAGTGAATCACCACTGTCACGTACCTCTCAACGTGGAGGTCTAGCACGACGATTGTGGTGTTGTGGACGTCGATTGCGAGGATGTACATCATCGTCAAGCTCAGTGTCACCTGCATAAAAATCCTCATTCTCAGCTGCAGCACTTCCCTCCCTACCACCATTGCTTTGGCGTCTATCTTCGTTGCTACGCGCTTCTTCCATTCTCTCAAGCCTGTGCAAAATAGCATCAAGTGAAGTGTTAACTGCTCCAATGGAGCCCTCCATCGCAGCTAGTCTTTGGTTGGTGTTAATCTGCACCGTCTCCATTAGTCCAAGGCGCTCATTGGTAACACGAACATCCTCCTCAAGAGCTTCAGCGTGTCTCCTTGTATGACGCTCAAAATGTTGTATGATTCCCCTTGTGCGCGGTGAATGTTGACGATGATCGGCGTCTTCTTCTCCTGGCATGGTTAGTGCAGAGGAAAACAGAAGGATTTGTTGATATCACTACAAGGAAGTTATGCTATTTCCTCTTCACTCAAACTTGCCCAACCAAGTTCTTACTTGTTCTTACCACGTTGCAGCAGGGATGCTGGCACAACAAGAACAACAACAATCGTAGCACCAAGTGTCACCCTGTGTTGTTGTAGTTAAATTTGTGGAGCTATGTGGCTGTAAGTAGAAACAAGGACAGCTTGAACCACGTTAGTCGAAAAACAAGTTGAATAATTGTTCAACGACGATATTGTGCTGGTCCCAGGTTCAAATGTGCTAGAAACGTGAGCCTAGGCACCAAAATAGCCACCAAGCAGTAACTTACACAAGCAAGCAAAGTAAGAGAAGAGGGAAAAAAAAAATTCTGCTGCTGAAACAAATTCCTTTTTTTTATCTTTCCTTCTCTTCTTTTCTTTTCTTCTTTTTTTTTTGAATATTTTTTATTGGCAGCACAACTCTGAAACACTGATCACAACATACACTTCTCTGAACAGGGGTATCACGGCACTTGCACATCAAAGCAATCACAACTCTTGTTCAGACTAGGAAATGAAACTATAACTTTGTAAGACCACAAATTGAGATAAAACGATGATTCAGATAGCAGCGGAGGTGGATGTAATGGTGGGGGAAAAACTGGTGGTTCTGGTCTGGAGGAAATTTTGGTGGAAGCGATGGTGATGGCAGCAGTGGTGGATCTGGTGGTGATAAAAAAAAAATCGTGAAAAGAACCAAAACTGTAATGGATGAAACCCTAGAACCAGCAACTCAATCAATCGATGTAACCAAAAACTCAACAAGTATTGACCAAGCAGAACAGCAAGGCACAAATTTGTTTTGGAAAATTTCAGGTTTATCCTATTTTTCTTGTGGGCAATTTCTGGACTATAGGCAAAGAAATCTAAACAGATTGGTAGATACTCTCACCGATAAACCTTGCTCTGATTACCACATGATATGCCAGGGGCTGATCCCGATCTTTCGATGAGAGGAGGATAACTTCGATTTGGGGTGGATTCGACGTTGGCTGTCCGACTACAACAACCAACAGGGTTGCTGCGCCTTAGCAACAGGTACACCGGCTCCAATTTGTTGTTGTTCTTGCTGTGCCAAGAACAACCCTGAACCTGCAAGCAATCGAGAACAAGCAAGAACAAGATGAACAGGTAGACAACTCACAGATCTGGATATAATCACGAAATTGGGGTTCTGAATCAAGCAAATCGGGTGGTCTCGTCGACACACGCGTTTACAGGGAAGTAGCTAAGGCTAAACTTGCATCTGAACAAAAAACCCCCATCAAATGACGGCTACCACAGGTTTACATAGTGGAAAAACATTCTGGAGGCATGGGGGACTCAAACCATAACTTAGAGAGGGCCCGTAGTGGGTTAAACTGGATACAATGGGCCTCAGCCCATGACTGGAGGTCCGAACACCTTTTGGACGATTCTGATCACGTCTGGAGGAGTTTGAAGCTGAGGTTGGACCCATCTGAAAGTAGACTTCGAGATCTTTCCGAGGAGTACTCATGAGCCTTCAACAACATCCGGAGTTAAAAATTATGATCGAAACAATCTAGCCCTGCTTGATGGTCCGATCCTGCTTGATGGTCCTGGTGCTCCTCCCATGTTCCTAATCATAACAAAATCACCACAAGGATTTAGTAGTACCCCATTCTTAAAAGAACTATTATGGACAGCGAGGAATGACTTGACCTGATAATTAAGTTGACGCGCTCGAGCTCGTGTCATTGGTCCTTCTTGTGCAATTGGTTTGGTTGTGTCTGTGGAAGTGATGTCCTCATCAGACACATCGGAACCATTGCGTTGAAGCACACCAATAAACGCGTCCAATACACTATGTTGGACCAAACAAACATGTTTGGGGTGTTTCGGAGAGTGTCATTACGGAAGTATAAGTGGTGCGATAACGGCACCCGATTTGCATGAAACGCGCCAACGGACACATCGGAACCATTCCGTTAAAGCACACCAACAAACGCGTCTAGTACACTCCGTTGGACCAAACAAACATGTTTGGGGTGTTTCGGAGAGTTTCATTACGGAAGTAAAAGTAGTGCGACAACGGCACCCGATTTGCGTGAAAGCGCCAACGGACACATCGAACCATTGTCTTGAAGCACACCAACAAACGCATCCAATACACTCTGTTGGACCAAACAAACATGTTTGGGGTGTTTCGGAGAGTTTCATTACGGAAGTAAAATTGGTGCGAAAACGGCAAACGATTTGCGTGAAACGCGCCAACGGACACATCGGAACCATTCGAGGAAGCACACCAACAAACACGTCCAATACACTTCATTGGGCCAATCAAACATGTTTGCGGTGTTTTGGAGAGTTTCATTACGGAAGTAAAAGTGGTGCGAAAACGGCAACCGATTTGCGTCAAACGCGGCAACGGACCCATCGGAACCATTACGTTGAATCACACCAACAAAATCGTCCAATACACTCCGTTGGGCCAATCAAACATGTTTGGGGTGTTTCAGAGAGTTTCATTACGGAAGTAAAAGTGGTGCGATGACGGCACCCGATTTGCGTGAAACGCGCCAATGTACACATCGGATCCATTCCGTTGAAGCACACCAACAAATGCGTCCAATACACTCCGTTGGACCAAACAAACATGTTTGGGGTGTTTCGGAGAGTTTCATTACGGAAGTAAAACTGGTGCGAACACGGCACCCGATTTCCGTGAAACGCGCCAACGGACACATCGGAACCATTGCCTTGAACCACACCAACAACCGCGTCCAATACACTCCGTTGGGCCAAACAAACATGTTTGGGGTGTTTCGGAGAGTTTCGTTACGGAAGTAAAAGTGGTGCGAAAACGGCACCCGATTTGTCTAAAACGCGCCATCGGACACATCGGAATTATTCCGTTGAAGCACACCAACAAACGTGTCCAATACATTCCGTTGGACCAATCAAACATGTTTGGGTGCTTCGGAGAGGTTCATTACGAAAGTAAAAGTGGTGCGAAAACGGCACCCGATTTGCGTGAAACGCACCAACGGACACATCGGAACCATTCCGTTGAAGCACACCAACAAACGCATCTAGTACACTCCATTGGACCAAACAAACATGTTTGGGTGTTTCGGAGAGTTTCATTACGGAAGTAAAAGTGGTGTGAAAATGGCACCCGATTTGCGCGAAACGCGCCAACGGACGCATCGGAACGATTCCGTTGAAGCACACCAACAAATGCGTCTAGTACACTCCATTGGACCAAACAAACATGTTTGGGGGGTTTCGGAGAGTTTCATTACGGAAGTAAAAGTGGTGCGAAAACAGCAACCGATTTGCATGAAACGCGCTAACGGACACATCGGAACCATTCCGGGGAAGCACACCAACAAACGCGTCCAATACACTCCGTTGGGCCAAACAAACATGTTTGGGGTGTTTCGGAGAGTTTCATTACGGAAGTAAAAGTGGTGCGAAAACGGCACCCGATTTGCGTGAAACGCGCCAACGGACACATCGGAACCATTGCCTTGAAGCACACCAACAAACGCGTCCAATACACTCCGTTGGGCCAAACAAACATGTTTGGGGTGTTTCGGAGAGTTCCAATACGGAAGTAAAAGTGGTGCGAAAACGGCAACTGATTTGTCTAAAACGCGCCATCGGACACATCGGAATCATTCCGTTGAAGCACGCCAACAAACGTGTCCAATACATTCCGTTGGACCAATCAAACATGTTTGGGTGTTCGGAGAGTTTCATTACAGAAGTAAAAGTGGAGTGAAAATGGCACCCGATTTGCGCGAAACGCGCTAACGGACGCATCGGAACGATTCCGTTGAAGCACACCAACAAACGCGTCTAGTACACTCTGTTGGTCCAAACAAACATGTTTGGGGTGTTTCGGAAAGTTTCATTACGGAAGTAAAAGTGGTGCGAAAACAGCAACCGATTTGCATGAAACGCGCTAACGGACACATCGGAACCATTCCGGGGAAGCACACCAACAAACGCGTCCAATACACTCCGTTGGGCCAAACAAACATGTTTGGGGTGTTTCGGAGAGTTTCATTACGGATGTAAAAGTGGTGCGAAAACGGCACCCGACTGACGTGAAATGCGCCAACGGACACATCGGAACCATTGCGTTGAAGCACACCAACAAACTCGTCCAATACACTCTGTTGGACGAAACAAACATGTCTGGGTGTTTCGGAGAGTTTCATTACGGAAGTAAAAGTGGTGCAAAAACGGCACCCGATTTGCGTGAAACGCGCCAACGGACACATCAAAACCATTGCGTTTCAGCACACCGACAAACGTGGCCAATACACTCCGTTGGGCGAAACAAACATGTTTGCCGGTGTTTCGTAGAGTTTCATTACGGAAGTAAAAATGGTGCGAAAACGGCAACCGATTTGCGTGAAACGCGCCAACGGACACATCGGAACCATTCGAGGTTGCACACCAACAAACGCGTCCAATACATTTCGTTGGGCCAATCAAACATGTTTGGGATGTTTCGGCGAATTTCATTACGGAAGTAAAAGTGGTGCGAAAACGGCAACCGATTTGTATGAAACGCGCCAACGGACCCATCGGAACCATTACGTTGAATCACACCAACAAACGCGTCCAATACACTCCGTTGGGCCAATCAAACATATTTGGGGTGTTTCCGAGAGTTTTATTCGGGAAGTAAAAGTGGTGCGATAACGGCTCCCGATTTGCGTGAAACGCGCCAACGGACACATCGGATTCATTCCGTTGAAGTACACCAACAAACGCGTCCAATACACTCCGTTGGACCAAACAAACATGTTTAGGGTGCTTCGGAGAGTTTCATTACGAAAGTAAAAGTGGTGCGAAAACGGCACCCGATTTGCGTGAAACGCGCCTGTCGCAACCCCGTCCGATAAAATCGTACGGTTGCTCATCCAGGATCATTCGGGGGGCTTGCCGAAACAAGTGACTTTGCAGTACAATAATTAACAAGGACTCGCATAAATGATTTGAAGATACATTAATTCAGGTTATATTACAACTGATTTCGGAAGTTTAGGAAGTGCGGAACGTAATTTTGATAACAAACACGTGGATTTCAGCGGAAGCAAAAATCTAACACTCGACGCCTTGATTAAACACCCCAGCCCGATGGTGTTTAATCTCCACGGTAGGGAGAAACGGGGACCCACTCGAAGGTCCACTCCGAGGGCGTCTCCTCTTCCCAACCACCCTGGCTACAGTCAGCACTATTACCTGCAAAACAAGCAAATCAACAAACCGTGAGCGACTGACGCTCAGCAAGACTTACCCATCAATAGGCCTTCTAAGGCCGACTCCTAAAATGCTGGAATATTGGTGGCAGCTGGTAGGTATTTGCAAACGACAGCACTACTAATGGTTTTTCAGTATTTTAGCCAAGTTATCAAATAGCTAATGAAATTTTTACTAAGTGAGGCAGCAACTAAGCAAACAAGTGCAATACATCAGTTCTGAAATTTATTCTCAAATCTCCAATCACAATTCCTGCTATCACATTTTTATAGTGTCGCCACGGCAGAAAGGAGCAAGTGGTACTCAATACCGCGAGGGACGGCAATTATAATTGATTTTACATCCTGCAGGAGAAACCCGAATAACACGACACGTGCGCACTCCACGAGTCGCACGTGGCCACCTTTCACTGCATCGCGACAGTGTCGGCCCGACTGCCATCTCTCCAAGGACATGGTCCTCCAGGCAACGCCCTGCGTCCCTGTACGGCCCCAAGCCTTTCCCACTAACACATACCCAAGAAACAAAAATGCGAAATCATCCACCATACTGGTCCGTTCACCCGGAAAAAGAGATGGCTGGTCGTCCAATCACTGCGCAATGAGCTACGTCGGTTTCCTGGGTCCCATATACCAGTATGTATTCGGTACACAACTCAAACTTGACCAATGCAACCGCACCCGACACTGTGCTCAATTTTTATTCACACAATGTTGGGTCCTGACTTCCTCAACTACTCCTATAAATAATCCCCTGAGTAGTCTCCATACCACTCAATTCCCTTCGTTGCCCTATTAGTAAGCATAGCACTAACGTACTGGCTCTAACAGGACAACCCGTAGGAGATCCTACAAGTCATGCAACTAAGTTTCCACACAAGCCTCGAAACTTAATGCACAACAAAACCTACATACACAGTGAGAAAGCAAAACTTTAAACATAGGTATGCACCGGGGCTTGCCTCGGTTCGGGGAGAAGTTAGCACAGTCGACGGCGGGGTCGGCAGCGGGGAAGTCCTCCTCAGCCTCAGTGGCCGTCTGCAGCTCGGTTCCTTATGAAGATGCAAGGTAACTTGTATTAACAGATGAGTGAAGTTGCATGAATTTCTCTCTAACAACTTTAGTGTGTTGCTTCGGTAGACGGGACTAGCTAGACTGGTCGGACGGCAAAGATTACCAGAGGGTTGTCGGTGGAAAAGAACAACAACGGAGACTGGTCGTCGGAAAAGTGATGTCGACGCGCCGCTACTTCTGCAATAATGCGGAAGATTAGGGCGGCGGTTAGAGGCGATAACGGCTGATGAGGGAAGCGACGGCAGGGCATGGGTTACCGAGCTCACCTGAGCACGAGAGAAGCTTGCTCTGCTTCGGGCCCTGCGGAGCTCTTCGGCGGTAAAGGCGGAAGGCAGAAGAGACGAGAGCAAAGAGACGAGCGAGCAGAAGGAGCAAATGAGCACGCCGAGTGAAGTGTTTCGTCTCTGGAAAATATCAGCCTCCGTTCCTTTTGTCTCTCCAGGGCGACGCAAGTTGGCGCGGCGGCAGCGTACTGCAGCGCATGGGCGCCGGGCGTGCGCGTCCCATCACGAAGACTTTCGGCGCGGTGGCAGCACTGCTGTGTACGGCCAGGCGCTTTTACGGTTGGGGAGATGGCCGGCAGCATTAAAGGCGTGGCCGCTTCGAGCTCGGTCCGACAAGTTTGTCCGACCTCGGAGTCGAGCGAGGCGGAGCGAGAGCGGCTTGTCCGACCTCGGGTTCGAGCGAGGCGGAGCAAAAAGGCTTGTCCGACCTCGGGGTCGAGCGAGGCGGAGCGAACGGCTTGTCCGACCTCGGGGTCGAGTGAAGCGGAGAGTGATGACGACGGGTCGGGCGAGACGGAAAATAATGTCCGACCGCTGGGGGTCGGAGTCGGGCGAATCGCGAAAATCATCCGACCTCTGGGTCGGAGGTCGGGCGAAACGTAAAAGTCATCCGCCCTCTGGGTCGGAGGTCGGGCGAAACGGAAAATTTCCAAACGACGGGGTCGGGAAGACATGGAAACGAACAGAGGAGACCGGACGGCACTCATCCCTGCTCGGAGCGGAGCAAGGCCGGCGGTGCACGGACGAAAGAAGAGAGAAGCAGAAGGACAATAAAGATTGGATTTCAAATTAAATTTTTGAATTTAAGTTCTGTTGATTAGATTCTACGATGTCATTAACTTGGGTTTTGAGATTTTTATCAAACACAATAAGCCTTTATTGACAAAAGATTTAGCGAGAATTTAGTTCGGGATGTTACAGCGCCAACTGACACATCGGAACCATTGCCTTGAAGCACACCAACAAACGCGTCCAATACACTCCGTTGGGCCAAACAAACATGTTTGGGGTGTTTCGGAGAGTTCCATTACGGAAGTAAAAGTGGTGCGAAAACGGCAACCGATTTGTCTAAAACGCGCCATCGGACACATCGGAATCATTCCGTTGAAGCACACCAACAAACGTGTCCAATACATTCCGTTGGACCAATCAAACATGTTTGGGTGTTTCGGAGAGTTTCATTACGGAAGTAAAAGTGGAGTGAAAATGGCACCCGATTTGCGCGAAACGCGCCAACGGACGCATCGGAACGATTCCGTTGAAGCACACCAACAAACGCGTCTAGTACACTCCGTTGGTCCAAACAAACATGTTTGGGGTGTTTCGGAGAGTTTCATTACGGAAGTAAAAGTGGTGCGAAAACAGCAACCGATTTGCATGAAACGCGCTAACGGACACATCCGAACCATTCCGGGGAAGCACACCAACAAACGCGTCCAATACACTTCGTTGGGCCAAACAAACATGTTTGGGGTGTTTCGGAGAGTTTCATTACGGATGTAAAAGTGGTGCGAAAACGGCACCCGACTTACGTGAAATGCGCCAACGGACACATCGGAACCATTGCGTTGAACCACACCAACAAACGCGTCCAATACACTCTATTGGACGAAACAAACATGTCTGGGTGTTTCGGAGAGTTTCACGGAAGTAAAAGTGGTGCAAAAACGGCACCCGATTTGCGTGAAACGCGCCAACGGACACATCAAAACCATTGCGTTGAAGCACACCAACAAACGTGGCCAATACACTCCGTTGGGCGAAACAAACATGTTTGGGGTGTTTCGGAGAGTTTCATTACGGAAGTAAAAATGGTGCGAAAACGGCAACCGATTTGCGTGAAACGCGCCAACGGACACATCGGAACCATTCGAGGAAGCACACCAACAAACGCGTCCAATACACTTCGTTGGGCCAATCAAACATGTTTGCGGTGTTTTGGAGAGTTTCATTACGGAAGTAAAAGTGGTGCGAAAACGGCAACCGATTTGCGTGAAACGCGCCAACGGACCCATCGGAACCATTACGTTGAATCACAGCAACAAAATCGTCCAATACACTCTGTTGGGCCAATCAAACATGTTTGGGGTGTTTCAGAGAGTTTCATTACGGAAGTAAAAGTGGTGCGATGACGGCACCCGATTTGCGTGAAACGCGCCAACAGACACATCGCATTCATTCCGTTGAAGCACACCAACAAACGCGTCCAATACAGTCCGTTGGGGCAAACAACCATGTTTGGGGTGTTTCGCAGAGTTTCATTACGGAAGTAAAAGTGGTGCGAAAACGGCACCCGATTTGCGTGAAACGCGCCAACGGACACATCGGAACCATTGCGTTGAAGCACACCAACAAACGTGGCCAATACACTCTGTTGGGCCAAACAAACATGTTTGGGGTGTTTCGGGGAGTTTCATTACGGAAGTAAAAGTGGTGCGAAAACAGCAACCGATTTGCATGAAACACGCTAACGGACACATCGGAACCATTCCGGGGAAGCACACCAACAAACGCGTCCAATACACTCCGTTGGGCCAAACAAACATGTTTGGGGTGTTTCGGAGAGTTTCATTACGGATGTAAAAGTGGTGCGAAAACGGCACCAATATTTGCGTGAAACGTGCCAGGGGACACATCGGAACCATTGCGTTGAAGCACACCAACAAACGCGTCCAATACACTCCGTTGGACGAAAAAAACATGTTTGGGGTGTTTCGGAGAGTTTCAATACGGAAGTAAAAGTGGCGCAAAAACGGAACCCGATTTGCGTGAAACGCGCCACCGGACACATCGGAACCATTGCGTTGAAGCACACCAACAAACGTGGCCAATACACTCCGTTGGAGCAATCAAACATGTTTGGTGCTTCGGAGAGTTTCATTACGCAAGTAAAAGTGGTGCGAAAACGACACCCGATTTGCGTGAAACGCGCCAACGGACACATCGGAACCATTCGAGGAAGCACACCAACAAACGGGTCCAATACACTTCGTTGGGCCAATCAAACAAGCTTGGGGTGTTTCGGAGAGTTTCATTATGGAAGTAAAAGTGGTGCGAAAACGGCAACCGATTTGCGTGAAACGCGCCAACGGACCCATCGGAACCATTACGTTGAATCACACCAACAAACGCGTCTAATACACTCCGTTGGGCCAATCAAACATGTTTGGGGTGTTTCGGAGAGTTTCATTACAGAAGTAAAAGTGGTGCGAAAACGGCACCCGATTTGCGTGAAACGCGCCAACGGACACATCGGAACCATTGCGTTGAAGCACACCAACAAACGTGGCCAATACACTCCGTTGGGTCAAACAAACATGTTTGGGGTGTTTCGGAGAGTTCCATTACAAAAGTAAAAATGGTGCGAAAATGGCAACCGATTTGCGTGAAACGCGCCAACGGACACATCGGAACCATTTGAGGAAGCACACCAACAAACGTGGCCAATACACTCCGTTGGGCCAAACAAACATGTTTGGGGTGCTTCGGAGAGTTTCATTACGGAAGTAAAAGTGGTGCGAAAACGGCACCGATTTGTCTAAAATGCGCCATCGGACACATCGGAATCATTCCGTTGAAGCACACGAACAAACGCGTCTAATACATTCCGTTGGACCAAACAAACATGTTTGGGGTGTTTCGGAGAGTTTCATTACGGAAGTAAAAGTGGTGCGACAACGGCACTCGATTTGCGTGAAACGCGCCAACAAACACATCGGATTCATTCAGCACACCAATAAACGCGTCCAATACACTCCGTTGGGCCAAACAAACATGTTTGGAGTGCTTCGAAAGTTTCATTAGGAAGTAAAAGTGGTGCGAAAACAGCAATCGATTTGCATGAAACGCGCTAACGGACACATTGGAACCATTCCGGGGAAGCACACCAACAAACGCGTCCAATACACTCCGTTGGACCAAACAAACATGTTTGGTGGTGCTTCGGAGAGTTTCATTACGGAAATAAAAGTGGTGCGAAAACGGCACCCGATTTGCGTGAAACGCGCCAACGGACACATCGGAACCATTGCCTTGAGGCACAATAACAAACGCGTCCAATACACTCCGTTGGGCCAAACAAACATGTTTGGGGTGTTTCGGAGAGTTCCATTACGGAAGTAAAAGTGGTGCAAAAACGGCACCCGATTTGCGTGAAACGCGCCAACGGACACATCGGAACCATTCCATTGAAGGACACCAACAAACGCGTCTAGTAAACTCCGTTGGACCAAACAAATATGTTTGAGGTATTTCGGAGAGTTTCATCACGGAAGTAAAAGTGGTGCGATAACGGCACCCGATTTGTGTGAAACGCGCCAACGGACACATCGGATTCATTCAGCACACCAACAAACGCGTCCAATACACTCCGTTGGACCAAACAAACATGTTTGGGGTGCTTCGGAGAGTTTCATTACGGAAGTAAAAGTGGTGCAAAAACGGAACCCGATTTGCGTGAAACGCGCCACCGGACACATCGGAACCATTACGTTGAAGCACACCAACAAACGTGGCCAATACACTCCGTTGGGCCAAACAAACATGTTTGGGCCGTTTCGGAGAGTTTCATTACGGAAGTAAAAATGGTGCAAAAACGGCAACCGATTTGCGTGAAACGCGCCAACGGACACATCGGAACCATTCGAGGAAGCACACCCACAAACGTGGCAAATACACTCCGTTGGGCCAAACAAACATGTATGTGGTGCTTCGGAGAGTTTCATTACGGAAGTAAAAGTGGTGCGAAAACGGCACCCGATTTGCGTGAAACGCGCCAACGGACACCTCGGAACCATTGCCTTGAAGCACACCAACAAACGCGAACAGCACCCGATTTGTTTAAAACGCGCCATCGGACACATCGGAATCATTCCGTTGAAGCACACCAACTAACGCGTCCAATACATTCCGTTGGACCAATCAAACATGTTTGGGTGCTTAGGAGAGTTTCATTATAGAAGTAAAAGTGGTACGAAAACGGCACCCGATTTGCGTGAAACGCGCAACGGACACCTCGAAACCATTGCCTTGAAGCACACCAACAAACGCGAACGGCACCCGATTTGTCTAAAACGCGCCATCGGACACATCGGAATCATTCCGTTCAAGCACACCAAAAAACGCGTCCAATACATTCCGTTGGACCAATCAAACATGTTTGGGTGCGTCGGAGAGTTTCATTACAGAAGTAAAAGTGGTGCGAAAACGGCACCCGATTTGCGTAAAACGCGCCAACAGACACATCGGAAACATTCCATTGAAGCACACCAACAAACGCGTCTAGTACACTCCGTTGGACCAAACAAACATGTTTGGGGTGTTTCGGAGAGTTTCATTACGGAAGTAAAAGTGGTGCGAAAACAGCAACAAATTTGCATGAAACGCGCTAACGGACACATCGGGACCATTCTGGGGAAGCACACCAACAAACGCGTCCAATACACTCCGTTGGGCCAAACAAACATGTTTGGGGTGTTTTGGAGACTTTCATTACGGATGTAAAAGTGGTGCGAAAACGACATCCGATTTGCGTGAAACGCGCCAACGGACACATCGGAACCATTGCGTTGAACCACACCAACAAACGCATCCAATACACTCCGTTGGACAAAACAAACATGTTTGGGTGTTTCGGAGAGTTTGATTATGGAAGTAAAAGTGGTGCAAAAACGGCACCCGATTTGCGTGAAACGCGCCAATGGACACATCGGAACCATTGCGTTGAAGCACACCAACAAACGTGGCCAATACACTCCGTTGGGCCAAACAAACATGTTTGGGGTCTTTCGGAGAGTTTCATTACAGAAGTAAAAATGGTGCGAAAACGGCAACCGATTTGCGTGAAACGCGCCAACGGACCCATCTGAACATTACGTTGAATCGCACCTGATAGAGCTGGAGTGCCCGATCTTTCGGTGAGGAAGATAAATTTGATTTGGTGGAAGTAGACCCTCACGATCCGACTACGACGAGCAAGCCCGAGGCGCCAATGCAATCACTGAACCAACTCTCGATGGTTACCAACCTTGCTGGTGCAAGATCAGCCTAATCACGAAGATCGTTTCCTGCGTAGCCCCTGGTGGCGGCCAGAGGTGGCGCGCAGCGCCTGGGTGGTGCGACCCTAGGTTGGCCCATGAAGGGGGGCCTTCAACTGGGCCGACTGGCTAATCTTCTGGGCCTTCGTTCTTCAGCAGCATGACATAGTTCAGCTCTCTTGCACGGGCCCTCGTGATTGGCCCCACTGATGAAGGAAGCGGCGCTTGATATAGCGGCGCATCTGGTGAAGCCGTGACTGGAAGTGGAGGCGCGTCCGCAGGTGCTGCTGGTGTGGCCATTCCCGTGTTGGAGTCGCTGTCCTCATCATCCTCCCCTTCTTGAACTGTAGTCGTCCTCGACGGCAACTCCTCATCCTCGCCCGCATATGTTTTCAAATCTGCAACATTAAAACTAGTGGAAACACCAAATTCCGCAGGCAGATCAAGAATATAAGCATTATCATTGATCTTGGTTAGCACTTTAAAAGGACCAGCAGCACGAGGCATCAATTTAGAACGGCGCAAAGTAGGAAACCTATCCTTACGCAAGTGTAACCAAACCACATCACCGGATTCAAAAGTAACATGTTTGCGCCCTTTACTACCAGCAACCTTATATTTGGCATTAGCATCAGCAATGTTTTGTTGTTTTTGCTCATCTAAATGTATCATTTGTTCAACATGTGCAACCGCATCTACATGTGGCTCATCCTCAGCATCAAGTGAAAACAAATCAATAGGCGTCCTAGGGATGTAACCATAAACAATCTGAAAAGGACACATCTTCGTAGAAGAATGCGTTGCACGATTATAAACAAACTCAACATGAGGCAAGCAGTCTTCCCAACGCCTTAAATTCTTGTCTAAAACAGCCCTAAGCATGGTTGACAAAGTTCTATTAACTACCTCAGTTTGCCCATTTGAGGATGATAAGTGGTGCTAAAAAGTAACTTAGTGGCTAGTTTATTCCAAACACAACGCCAAAAATAACTAAGAAACTTAGCATCACGATCAGATACAATTGTTTTACGAATTTCATGCAAGCGAACAATCTCTCTAAAGAACAAATCAGCAATCATGGATGCATCATCAGTTTTATGACAGGGTATGAAATGAGCCATTTTAGAGAACCTATCAACAACGACAAATATGCTGTCCCTCCCCTTCTTAGTGCGAGGCAATCCCAAAACAAATCCATCGAAATATCATGCCAAGGAGCAGAAGGAACAGGGAGAGGCATATACAAACCATGGTTACCCAAACGAGACTTAGCTTTTTGGCACGTAGGGCAACGAGCAACGAACCGCTCGACGTCACGATGCATCTGAGGCCAGTAGAAGTGGTCGGTCAGCACTTCTTGTGTTTTGAAAACACCGAAGTGACCCATGAGGCCCCCTCCATGAGCTTCCTGCAACAATAAGAAACGAACTGACGCAGCTGGAATGCATAGCTTGTTAGCACGAAATAGGAACCCATCCTGTATATGAAACTTACCCCATGGTTTGCCATCCTTACAATGTGAAATAATATCATGAAAATCAGCATCATTCACATATTGATCTTTCAAAGTTTGCAAACCAAAGATTTTAAAATCTAATTGGGACAGCATGGTATAGCGACGAGACAAAGCATCAGCAATGACATTTTCCTTCCCGTTCTTGTGTTTAATGATACAGGGAAAGGACTCAATAAATTCTACCATTTAGCATGTCTACAGTTCAGATTAGTTTGGGTACGAATGTGTTTCAAAGCCTCATGATCAGAATGAATAATAAATTCGCGAGGCCACAAGTAATGCCGCCATGTTTGTAAAGTGCGTACTAAAACATATAACTCCTTATCATAAGTTGAATATTTCAGGGCAGCTCCGATCAATTCTTCACTAAAGTAAGCAATAGTTTATGGTCTTGTAGCAAAACAGCACCTAAACCTATGCCACTAGCATCACATTCTAATTTAAACACTTTATTGAAATCAGGCAATTCTAAAAGAGGAGCATGAGTTAACCTGTCCTTCAAAGTGTTGAATGCATCTTCCTGTGGTGCGCCCCAAGCAAATGAAACGCTTTTCTTTGTGAGCTCATGCAACGGGGCAGCAATGGAGCTGAAATCACGCACGAACCGTCGGTAGAATCCGGCGAGGCCAAGGAAACTCCGAATCTGCGTGACCGTCGTCGGTGTAGGCCAGCTCTGAATGGCCTCCACCTTGTTGCTATCTACCTCAATTCCCTGTGAAGTAACAACATAGCCAAGAAAAGAGACGCGTTGCGTGCAAAAGGTGCATTTTTCCAAGTTACCGAACAAGCGAGCAGCACGCAAAGCATCAAAAACAGCACGCATATGTTCTAAATGTGCATCCATAGACTTGCTGTAAATAAGAATATCATCAAAGTAAACAACAACAAACAGTCCTATGAATGGCCTAAGAACTTCATTCATTAAGCGCATGAAAGTGCTGGAAGCATTAGACAAACCAAAGGGCATAACCAACCATTCATATAAGCCAAATTGGTTTTAAAAGCAGTTTTCCAGTCATCCCCCAATTTCATCCTAATCTGATGGTACCCGCTACGCAAATCAACCTTAGAAAAAAGAACAGCGCCACTAAGCTCATCAAGCATATCATCAAGGCGTGGTATGGGATATTGATAACGGATTGTGATGTTATTAATAGCACGACAATCGACACACATACGCCATGAACCATCTTTCTTAGGAACAAGTAAAACAGGAACCGAGTAAGGACTGAGTGACTCACGGATGTAGCCCTTGTCCAGTAGTGCTTGCACCTGGCGCTAGATCTCCTTCGTCTCATCGGGATTAGTGCGGTACGGGGCGCGGTTTGGAAGCTGGTCGCCGGGGATGAGATCGATCTGATGTTCGATGCCACGGATAGGAGGGAGACCCGGCGGCAAGTCCTTGGGAAAGACATCGGCATAGTCCTGCAAAAGGTTAGCAACAGCGGGGGAATATCCAAGAATGGTGCCTCATGAAGTGAAACAAGCATGTTGGAGCAAATAAGTGCATAGCAAGGCAAATTATCATCACGCAGCTCAGCAAAATCAGCACGTGTAGCAAGCAAAACAGGGGTATACAACTTGATTTCAGAGCTAGTAGGGGCGGCTGGAGGTGATTTGTGAGACTTTGCTGTCTTGACCGCCCGAGCCATGTCATCTTTCAGAATTTGTTCCGGGGTCATGGGATGAATGATGATTTTCTGACCCTTAAACATGAGTGAATAATGATTTGAACGACCATGATATACACTATCAGTATCATATTCCCAAGGTCGACCAAGCAACAAAGAGCATGCTTCCATAGGGACAACATCACAATCAGCATAATCAGAATAGGCGCCCAGAGAAAAGGGAATACGTACCGAGCGTGTTACCTTTATTTTGCCACCATCATTGAGCCACTGGATGTGGTACGGGTGTGGATGTTGGCGAGTGGGTAAAGATAATTGCTCGACCAGCGCCGTACTCGCCAAATTGTTGCAGCTGCCACTGTCGATGATGATCCGGATCGCCCGTTCCTGTATGACGCCCTTAGTGTGGAAAATCGTGTGTCGCTGATTGTGCTCGGCCGTGGCACCCTGTGTACTGAGGACACGCTGCACAACAAGACTCTCATACCTATCGGCGGCGCTGGAATCAACGTGAACCTCCGTATGATCTGCATGGTCGGTGGAAAGCATAGCATGTCTAGTCTCCTCAGTATCACTAGCTGAAGAGTACTCACCATTGTCACGGATCAGCAAGGTACACTTGTTGGGGCAGTCCCGAATCACATGACCGTAACCTTTGCAACGATGGCACTGAATGTCCCGAGTGCGCCCTGTGGAAGGAGAGGCACCGTGGGCCGGAGGTGCTGCCGGCTTGGCCGGCTGCTCGCGTGGTGATGCGCTTGAAGTGGACGGCGCCCGCTCGCGTGGCGTGGAGGACGACGTGGAGGACGTCGGGCGGGGGGTTGGGGCGGAAGCTTGGCCGCGTCCTGCAAAAGAGTTAGCGCGTGTCGACGATCATATTCCATGTAATAAAGGATGTCCTGAATTTCACGATTCAAAACACCCCTAAAATGTGCAATAGCAGCGTCCTCCTGCTCAACTAAATCACAACGAATCATGCCCTTTTGTAATGCTTGGTAATATTCCTCAACAGTTTGGGAACCTTGCTGAAATCGTTGCATTTGGTTGAGCAAGTCACGGGCATAATAAGAAGGAACAAATCTATGACGCATGGCAGTTTTTAGTTCATCTCAAGTGGTGGGAGTATTATCGGGAAACTTTTGTTTATATTCACGCCACCAAATTACAGCAAAATCAGTAAATTCACTAATAGCAGCCTTAACTTGTAGATGAGCAGGAATATCATGGCATGAAAATTTCTGTTCGACCTCTAATTCCCAATCAAGATAAGCAGCAGGATCATATTTGCCATTAAAGGATGGAATGCGAAAGTTGATCTTAGCAAAGGAATCAGGAGGTGGGACACGTACCCTGCATGCACGACCGCGGCGACCACCATCGTCCAGTTCCGTATCACCGCCATAGTCGCACGCCTGCTGCAACTCCTTTAGCTGCTTAGTCAAGGTCTCAAGACGAGTCATGATCGTCTCGAGCGTGGCGTGGGCGGCCGTTTGAGCGAGGTCGATCTGGTCGAAACGCTCGGTCGATGAAGCAACCGTGGAATCCAGCCGTTCATGCAGCGTCTTGATGTCGCCGGCAAGGCCTTCGACGTGCGCGTGCACGTCCTGCAGTGTAGTGTCCGTCTTGGCGTCGTCTCCTGCCATTGTTAGTGCAAACACGAAACAGCAATGGAGAGGACACTACGATAGCAGGTGTATGGTGGGGGAAAATCGCTCAAAACAACGCTGTTATCAAATTCTTACCCGTTCTTACCAAGCACACAGGGGTGAGCTGCAAACAACAGGTAGAACCGGTGAAAGATTGGAGGAGCGATTGCCTGGAGAACAAAACCTGCTCGTAGTAGAAATATGTGTAGTTCTGGGCAGGCTGCACTCAAGACAAGGATTAGCACGATCAAACAATAATTGCAAAGTTGAATAATAGTGCTAAACACGTAGGGACGCTGCTGGAAACAAGTGCGAGAACGAGCTAGGGTTGGGTGTACGGGAAGGTACAATGGAAAACAACCCGCGACTGAGCGCCCAAAACTGATTATATGAACAAGGAAAAGCAAATGAACAAGTCACCACATGCACTTTTTCCGGAGATGCACTCTCTCTCTCTCTCTCTCTAGAGTAAGGTCGAATGTATCACGGAGCCGATGCTGCAGAACACGGACAGACTCACGAGTCCAACGAGGACACACGGCGAACCAGGTCGGTTGGGATTTTCCCAGCAAATCGATCACGAGCAACAAACGTCTCCTGGTCGGTTTTTTTTTGTTTTTTTTGTTTTTTTTTGTTGTGGCACACTTGCGTGCTCTTTTCTCTCTTTTTCTTTTTTTTTTGATTGGACTCTCACGAAAACAAAACAGAGACGGAGACGAGTGGAATTCGGTGGTGTGACTGGTCGGATTTGGGTTCTGGCGCGCGGCGCTGAGATAGCAGATCGCAACCGAGTAGGACTCGTGCGCGGCGCTGAGATAGCAGAGCGCAACCGAGTAGGACTCGTGCGCGGCGCTGAGATAGCAGATCGTAATCGAGCAGGACTCGCGCGCGGTGCTGAGAGAGCAGATCTAGGCGCGTACGGCAGGGGAGCAGTGTTAGGGTTTGTGGCGGCTAGAACAGATGGATAAAAACACAAGTAATCCAGCAACAACGAAACGCGCAAGCACACAAATTCAACAATGCAAATTACTGATCGAAAGTGCAAGGCGCAAGGGGGTGCTGAGATAACAGATCTAACCTGAAAATTTTTTGTTTTTGGTTTTTTTGACTATAGGATGAATGAAAAATACACGAAAAACTCACCGAGAAACACTGGAATCTGATACCACTTGATAGAACTGGAGTGCCCGATCTTTCGGTGAGTGAAGATAACTTGATTTGGTGGAAGTAGACCCTCACGATCCGACTACGACGAGCAAGCCCGAGGCGCTAATGTAATCGCTGAACCAACTCCCGATGATTACCAACCTTGCTGGTGCAAGATCAGCCTGATCACGAAGATCGTTTCCTGAGCGCAATCGAAGAACGAGCAAGAAAGAGATGCAAGCAATCTGATGTATTACTTGAAGGTGGAGTTCTGAATACACGTGGCACCGCTGTAATGCGTGCGACGGCTGTAGCTAAAGCTAACAATTAAACAAAACTCAAAAATAAACAAGGGGCGTAGCCCTTGGCTAAATACACGAGGGGAGGGGCGCAGCCCCTGGGTGGCGGCCAGAGGTGGGGGCGCAGTCCCTGGGTGGCGCGCATCCTAGGGTTGCGTGCAAACCTAGGTTGGCCCATTAGGGGGGGTCTTCAACTGGGCCGATTGGCTAATCTTCTGGGCCTTCGTTCTTCAACGCCATGACATAGTTCAGCTCTCTTGCACGGGCCCTCGTGATTGGCCCCACTGATGAAGGAAGTGTCGCGTGAGGTAGAGGCGCATTTGGTGGAGCCGTGACTGGAAGTGGAGGCGCGTCCGCAGGTGCTGCTGGTGTGGCCGTTCCCGTGTTAGAGTCGATGTCCTCATCACACATCGGAACCATTCCGTTGAAGGACACCAACAAATGCGTCTAGTACACTCCGTTAGACCAAACAAACATGTTTGGGGTGTTTCGGAGAGTTTCGTTACGGAACTAAAAGTGGTGCGACAACGGCACCCGATTTGCGTGAAACGCGCCAACGGACACATCGGATTCATTCCGTTGAAGCACACCAACAAACGCGTCCAATACACTCCGTTGAACGAAACAAACATGTTTGGGGAGTTTCAGAGAGTTTTCTTACGGAAGTAAAAGCGGTGCGAAAACGGCACCCTATTTGCGTGAAACGCGCCAACGGCCACATCGGAACCATTGCGTTGAAGCACACCAACAAACGCGTCCAATACACTCCGTTGGACGAAACAAACATGTTTGGGGTGTTTCGGAGAGTTTCATTACGCAAGTAAAAGTGGTGCAAAAACGGAACCCGATTTGCGTGAAACGCGCCAACGGACACATCGGAACCATTGCGTTGAAGCACACCAACAAACGTGGCCAATACACTCCGTTGGGCCGAACAAACATGTTTGGGGTGTTTCGGAGAGTTTGGTTACGGAAGTACAAGTGGTGCGAAAACGCACCCGATTTGCGTGAAACGCGCCAACGGACACTGATATGCCAGTGGCTGATCCCGATCTTTCGACGAGAGGAGGATAACTTCGATTTGGGGTGGATTCGACGTTGGCTGTCCGACTACAACAACCAACGGGGTTGCTGCGCCTTAGCAACAGGTACACCGGCTCCGATTTGTTGTTGTTCTTGCTGTGCCAAGAACAACCCTGAAGCTGCAAGGAATCGAGAACAAGCAAGAACAAGATGAACAGGTAGACAACTTACAGATCTGGATATAATCATGAAATTGGGGTTCTGAATCAAGCAAATAGGGTGGTCTCGTCGACACACGCGTTTACAGGGAAGTAGCTAAGGGTAAACTTGCATCTGAACAAAACCCCCCATCAAATGACGGCTACCACAGGTTTACATAGTGGAAAAACATCCTGGAGGCGTGGGTGACTCAAGCCCTAACTTAGAGAGGGCTCCTAGTGGGTTAAACTGGATACAATGGGCCTCAGCCCATGACTGGAGGTCCGAACACCTTTCGGACGATTCTGATCACATCTGGAAGAGTTTGAAGCTGACGTTGGACCCATCTGAAAGTAGACTTTGAGATCTTTCCGATGAGTACTCATGAGACTTCAACAACATCGGAGTGAAAAATTATGATCGAAACAATATAGCCCTGCTTGATGGCCGATCCTGCTTGATTGTCCTGGTGCTCCTCCCATGTTTCTAATCATAACAAAATCACCACAAGGATTTAGTAGTACCCCATTCTTAAAAGAACTACTATGGACAGCAAGGAATGACTTGACCTGATAATTAAGTTGACGCGCTCGAGCTCGTGTCATTGGTCCCTCTTGTGCAATTCGTTTGGTTGTGTTTGTCCAAGTGATGTCCTCATCAGACACATCGGAACCATTGCGTGGAAGCATACCAACAAACGCGTCCAACACACTCTGTTGGACCAAACAAACATGTTTGGGGTGTTTCGGAGAGTGTCATTACGGAAGTATAAGTGGTGCGATAACAGCAACCGATTTGCATAAAACGCGCTAACGGACACATCGGAACCATTCCGGGGAAGCACACCAACAAACGCGTCCAATACACTCCGTTGGGCCAAAGAAACATGTTTGCGCGGTTTCGGAGAGTTTCATTACGGATGTAAAAGTGGTGTTAAAATGGCACCTGATTTGCGTGAAACGCGCCAACGGACACATAGGAAGCATTGCGTTGAAGCACACCAACAAACGCGTCCAATACACTCCGTTGGATGAAACAAACGTGTTTGGAGTGTTTCGGAGAGTTTCATTACGGAACTAAAAGTGGTGCAAAAGCGGCATCCGATTTCCGTGAAACGCGCCAACGGACACATCGGAACCATTGCGTTGAAGCACACCAACAAACGTGGCCAATACACTCTGTTGGGCCAAAAAAACATGTTTGGCGTGTTTCGGAGAGTTTCATTACGGAAGTAAAAATGGTGCGAAAACGGCAACCGATTTGCGTGAAACGCGCCAACGGACACATCGGAACCATTCGAGGAAGCACACCAACAAACGGGTCCAATACACTTCGTTGGGCCAATCAAACATGTTTGGGGTGTTTTGGAGAGTTTCATTACAGAAGTAAAAGTGGTGCGAAAACGGCAACCGATTTGCGTGAAACGCGCCAACGGACCCATCGGAACCATTACGTTGAATCACACCAACAAACGCGTCCAATACACTCCGTTGGGCCAATCAAACATGTTTGGGGTGTTTCGGAGAGTTTCATTACGGAAGTAAAAATGGTGCGAAAACGGCAACCGATTTGCGTGAAACGCGCCAACGGACACATCGAATTCATTCCGTTGAAGCACACCAACAAACGTGGCCAATACACTCCGTTGGGCCAAACAAACATGTTTGGGGTGCTTCGGAGAGTTTCATTACGGAAGTAAAAGTGGTGCGAAAACGGCATCCGATTTGTCTAAAACGCACCATCGGACACATCGGAACCATTCCGTGAAGCACACCAACAAACGCGTCCAATTAGATTCCATTGGAACAATCAAACAAGTTTGGGTGCTTCGGAGAGTTTCATTACGGAAGTAAAAGTGGTGCGAAAACGGCACCCGATTTGCGTCAAACGCGCCAACGGACACATCGGGACCATTCCGTCGAAGGACACCAACAAACGCGTCTAGTAAACTCCATTGGACCAAACAAACATGTTTGAGGTATTTCAGAGAGTTTCATGACGGAAGTAAAAGTGGTGCGACAACGACACCCAATTTGCGTGAAATGCGCCAACGGACACATCGGATTCATTCAACACACCAACAAACGCGTCCAATACACTCCGTTGGACCAAACAAACATGTTTGGGGTGCTTCGGAGAGTTTCATTACGGAAGTAAAAGTGGTGCAAAAACGGCATCCGATTTGCGTGAAACGCGCCAACGGACACATCGAAACCATTGCGTTGAAGCACACCAACAAACGTGGCCAATACACTCCATTGGGCCAAACAAACATGTTTGGGGTGTTTCGGAGAGTTTCACTACGGAAGTAAAAATGGTGCGAAAACGGCAACCGATTTGCGTGAAACGTGCCAACGGACACATCGGAACCATTCGAGGTTGCACACCAACAAACGCGTCCAATACACTTCGTTGGGCCAATCAAACATGTTTGGGGTGTTTCGGAGAGTTTCATTACGGAAGTAAAAGTGGTGCGAAAACGGCAACCGATTTGCGTGAAACGTGCCAACGAACCCATCGGAACTATTACGTTGAATCACACCAACAAACGCGTCCAATGCACTCCGTTGGGCCAATCAAACATGTTTGGGGTGTTTCGGAGAGTTTCATTACGGAAGCAAAAGTAGTGCGATAACGGCACCCGATTTGCGTGAAACGCGTCAACGGACACATCGGTTTCATTCCGTTGAAGCACACCAACAAACGCGTCCAATACACTCCGTTGGACCAAACAAACATGTTTGGGGTGCTTCGGAGAGTTTCATTACGGAAGTAAAAGTGGTGAGAAAACGGCACCCGATTTGTCTAAAACGCGCCATCGGACACATCGGAATCATTCCGTTGAAGCACACCAACAAACGCGTCCAATACATTCCGTTGGACCAAACAAACATGTTTGGGTCCTTCGGAGAGTTTCATTACGGAAGTAAAAGTGGTGCGAAAACGGCACCCGATTTGCGTGAAAGGCGCCAACACACCCATCGGAACCATTACGTTGAATCACGCCAACAAACGCGTCCAATAGACTCCGTTGGGCCAAACAAACATATTTGGGGTGTTTCGGAGAGTTTCATTAAGGAAGTAAAAATGGTGCGAAAACAGCACCCGATTTACGTAAAACGCGCCAACGGACACATCGGAACCATTGCGTTGAAGCACACCAACAAACGTGGCCAATACACTACGTTGGACCTATCAAACATGTTTGGGTGCTTCGGAGAGTTTCATTACGCAAGTAAAAGTGGTGCGAAAACGGCACCCGATTTGCGTGAAACGCGCCAACGGACACATCGAAACCATTCGAGGAAGCACACCAACCAACGCGTCCAATACACTTCGTTGGGCCAATCAAACATGTTTGGGGTATTTCGGAGAGTTTCATTACGGAAGTAAAAGTGGTGCGAAAACGGCACCCAATTTGCGTGAAACGCGCCAATGGACACAACGGATTCATTCCGTTTAAGCACACTAACAAACGCGTGCAATACACTCCGTTGGACCAAACAAACATGTTTGGGGTGCTTCGGAGAGTTTCATTACGGAAGTAAAATTGGTGCGAAAACGACACCCGATTTGCGTAAAATGCGCCAACGGACCCATCGGAACCATTACGTTGAATCACACTAACAAACGCGTCGAATAGACTCCGTTGGGCCAAACAAACATGTTTGGGGTGTTTCGGAGAGTTTCATTACGGAAGTAAAAGTGGTATGAAAACAGCAACCGATTTGCATGAAACGCGCTAACGGACACATCGGAACCATTCCGGGGAAGCACATCAACAAACGCGTCCAATAGACTCCCTTGGGCCAAACAAACATGTTTGGGGTGTTTCGGAGAGTTTCATTACGGAAGTAAAAGTGGTGTGAAAACGGCACCCGATTTGCGTGAAACGCGCCAACGGACACATCGGAACTATTGCGTTGAAGCACACCAACAAACGCGTCCAATACACTCTGTTGGACCAAACAAACATGTTTGGGGTGTTTCGGAGAGTTTCGTTACGGAAGTAAAAGTGGTGCGAAAACAGCAACCGATTTGCATGGGGCGTTTCGGAGAGTTTGATTACGCAAGTAAAAGTGGTGCGAAAACGGCACCCGATTGGCGTGAAACGCGCCAACGGACACATCGGAACCACTGCGTTGAAGCACACCAACAAACGCGTCCAATACACTCCGTTGGACCAAACAAACATATTGCCGTGCTTCTGAGAGTTTTATTACGGAAGTAAAAGTGGTGCGAAAACGGTACCCGATTTGCGTGAAACGCGCCAATGGACACATAGGATTCATTCCGTTTAAGCACACCAACAAACGCGTCCAATACACTCCGTTGGACCAAACAAACATGTTTGGGGTGTTTCGGAGAGTGCCACTACGGAAGTAAAAGTGGTGCGAAAACAGCAACCGATTTGCATGGGGTGTTTCGGAGAGTTTCATTACGGAAGTAAAAGTGGTGCGAAAACGACACCCGATTTGCGTGAAACGCGCCAACGGACACATCGGAACCATTGCGTTGAAGCACACCAACAAACGCGTCCAATACACTCCGTTGGACCAAACAAACATGTTTGGGCTGCTTCGGAGAGTTTCATTACGGAAGTAAAAGTGGTGCCAAAACGACACCCGATTTGCGTGAAATGCGCCAACGGACCCATCGGAACCATTACGTTGAATCACACCAACAAACGCGTCCAATACAGTCCGTTGGGCCAATCAAACATGTTTGGGGTGTTTCGGAGAGTTTCATTACGGATGTAAAAGTGGTGCGAAAACCGCACCCGATTTGCGTGAAACGCGCCAACGGGCACATCGGAACCATTGCGTTGAAGCACACCAAAAAACGTGTCCAATACACTCTGTTGGACCAAACACACATGTTTGGGTGCTTCGGAGAGTTTCATTAAGGAAGTAAAAGTGGTGCGAAAACGGCACCCGATTTACGTGAAACGCGCCAACGGAAACATCGGAACCATTCGAGGAAGGACACCAACCAACGTGTCTAATACACTTCGTTGGGCCAATCAAACATGTTTGGGATGTTTCGGACAGTTTCATTACGGAAGTAAAAGTGGTGCGATAACGGCACCCGATTTGCTTGAAACGCGCCAATGGACACATAGGATTCATTCCGTTTAAGCACACCAACAAACGCGTACAATACACTCCGTTGGACCAAACAAACATGTTTGGGGTGCTTCGGAGAGTTTCATTACGGAAGTAAAAGTGGTGCGAAAAGGACACCGGATTTGCGTGAAACGCGCCAACGGACACATCGGAACTATTGCGTTGAAGCAAACCAACAAACGCGTCCAATACACTCTGTTGGACCAAACAAACTTGTTTGGGGTGTTTCGGAGAGTGTCATTGCGGAAGTATAAGTGGTGCGAAAACGGCACCCGATTGGCGTGAAACGCGCAAACGGACACAACGGAACCATTCCGTTGAAGCACACCAACAAGCGCGTCCAACACACTCCGTTGGACGAAACAAACATGTTTGGGGTGTTTCGGAGAGTTTCGTTACGGAAGTATAAGTGGTGCGAAAACAGCAACCGATTTGCATGAAACGCGCTAGCGGACACATCGGAACCATTCCGGGGAAGCACACCAACAAATGCGTCCAATACACTCCGTTGGGCCAAACAAACATGTTTGGGGTGTTTCGGAGAGTTTCATTACGGAAGTAAAAATGGTGCGAAAACGGCAACCGATTTGCGTGAAACGCGCCAACGGACACATCGGAACCATTCCGGGGAAGCACACAAACAAACATGTCCAATACACTCCGTTGGACAAAACAAACATGTTTGGGGTGTTTCGGAGAGTTTCAATACGGAAGTAAAAGTAGTGCAAAAACGGCACCCAATTTGCGTGAAACGCCCCAACGGACACATCGGAACCATTGCGTTCAAGCACACCAACAAACGTGGCCAATATACTCCGTTGGGCCAAACAAACATGTTTTGGGGTGTTTCGGAGAGTTTCATTACGGAAGTAAAAATGGTGCGAAAACGGCAATCGATTTGCGTGAAACGCGCCAACGGACACATTGGAACCATTCGAGGTTGCACAGCAACAAACGCGTCCAATACATTTCGTTGGGCCAATCAAACATGTTCGGGGTGTTTCGGAGAGTTTCATTACGGAAGTATAAGTGGTGCAAAAACGGCACCCGATTTGCGTGAAACGCGCCAACGGACACATCGGAACCATTGCGTTGAAGCACACGAACAAACGCGTCCAATACACTTCATTGGACCAAACAAACATGTTTGGGGTGCTTCGGAGAGTTTCATTACGGAAGTAAAATTGGTGCGAAAACGGCACCCGATTTGCGTGAAAGGCGCCAACGGACCCATCGGAACCATTACGTTGAATCACCCCAACAAACGCGTCCAATAGACTCCGTTGGGCCAAACAAACATGTTTGGGATGTTTCGGAGAGTTTCATTACGGAAGTAAAAGTGGTTCGAAAACGGCACCCGATTTGCGTGAAAGGCGCCAACGGACCCATCGGAACCATTACGTTGAATCACCCCAACAAACGCGTCCAATAGACTCCGTTGGGCCAAACAAACATGTTGGGGGTGTTTCGGAGAGTTTCATTACGGATGTAAAAGTGGTGCGAAAACGGCACCCGATTTGGGTGAAACGCGCCAACGGACACATCGGAACCATTGCAATGACGCACACCAACAAACGCGTCCAATACACTCTGTTGGACGAAACAAAGATGTTTGGGGTGTTTCGGAAAGTGTCATTACGGAAGTATAAGCGGTGCGAAAACGGCACCCGATTTGCGTGAAACGCGCCAACGGACACATCGGAACCATTGCGTTGAAGCACACCAACGAACGCGTCCAATACCCTCCGTTGGACGAAACAAACATGTTTGGGGTGTTTCGGAGAGTTTCATTACGGAAGTAAAAGTGGTGCAAAAACGGCACCCGATTTGCGTGAGACGCGCCGACGGACACATCGGAACCATTGCGTTGAAGCACACCAACAAACGTGGCCAATACACTCCGTTGGACCAATCAAACATGTTTGGGTGCTTCGGAGAGTTTCATTACGGAAGTAAATGTGGTGCGAAAACGGCACCCGATTTGCGTGAAACGCGCCAACGGACACATCGGAACCATTCGAGGAAGCACACCAACCAACGCGTCCAATACACTTCGTTGGGCCAATGAAACATGTTTGGGCTGTTTCGGAGAGTTTCATTACGGAAGTAGAAGTGGTGCGATAAGGGCACCCGATTTGCGTGAAAGGCGCCAATGGACACATCGGATTCATTCCGTTGAAGCACACCAACAAACGCGTCCAATACACTCCGTTGGACCAAACAAACATGTTTGGGGTGCCTCAGAGAGTTTCATTACGGAAGTAAAAGTGGTGCGAAAACGACACCCGATTTGCGTGAAACGCGCCAAGGAACACATCGGAACCATTGCCTTGAAGCACACCAACAAACGCGTCCAATACACTCCGTTGGACCAAACAACATGTTTGAGGTGTTTCGGAGAGTTTCATTACGGATGTAAAAGTGGTGCGAAAACGGCACCCGATTTGCGTGAAACGCGCCAACGGACGCATCGGAACGGTTCTGTTGAAGCACACCAACAAACGCGTCTAGTACACTCCGTTTGACCAAACAAACATGTTTGGAGTGTTTCAGAGAGTTTCATTACGGAAGTATATGTGGTGCGAAAACAGCAACCGATTTGCATGAAACGCGCTAACGGACACATCGGAACCATTCCGGGGAAGCACACCAACAAACGCGTCCAATATACTCCGTGGGGGCAAACAAACATGTTGGGGGTGTTTCGGAGAGCTTCATTACGGATGTAAACGTGGTGCGAAAACGACACCCGATTTGCGTGAAACGCGCCAACGGACACATCGGAACCATTGCGCTGAAGGACACGAACAAACGCGTCCAATACACTCTGTTGCACCAAACAAACATGTTTGGGGTGTTTCGGAGAGTGTCATTACGGAAGTATAAGTGGTGCGAAAACGGCACCCGATTTGCGTGAAACGCGCCAACGGACACATCGGAACCATTGCGTTGAAGCACACCAACAAACGCGTCCAACACACTCTGTTGGACCAAACAAACATGTTTGGGGTGTTTCGGAGAGTGTCATTACGGAAGTATAAGTGGTGCGAAAAGGGCACTCGATTTGCGTGAAACGCGCCAACGGACACATCGGAACCATTGCGTTGAAGCACACCAACAAACGCATCCAACACACTCCTTTGGACGAAACAAACATGTTTGGGGTGTTTCGGAGAGTTTCGCTACGGAAGTATAAGTGGTGCGAAAACAGCAACCGATTTGCATGAAACGCGCTAGCGGACACATCGGAACCACTCCGGGGAAGCACACCAACAAACGCGTCTAGTACACTCCGTTTGACCAAACAAACATGTTTGGGGTGTTTCGGAGAGTTTCCTTACGGAAGTATAAGTGGTGCGGAAAGAGCAACCGATTTGCATGAAACGCGCTAACGGACACATCGGAACCATTCTGGGGAAGCACACCAACAAACGCGTCCAATACACTCCGTTGGGCCAAACAAACATGTTGGGGGTGTTTCGGAGAGTTTCATTACGGATGTAAAAGTGGTGCGAAAACGGCACCCGATTTGCGTGAAACGCTCCAACGGACACATCGGAACCATTGCAATGACGCACACCAACAAACGCGTCCAATACACTCTGTTGGACCAAACAAACATGTTTGGGGTGTTTCGGAGAGTGTCATTACGGAAGTATAAGCGGTGCGAAAACGGCACCCGATTTGCGTGAAACGCGCCAACGGACACATCGGAACCATTGCGTTGAAGCACACCAACGAACGCGTCCAATACCCTCCGTTGGACGAAACAAACATGTTTGGGGTGTTTCGGAGAGTTTCATTACGGAAGTAAAAGTGGTGCAAAAACGGCACCCGATTTGCGTGAGACGCGCCGACGGACACATCGGAACCATTGCGTTGAAGCACACCAACAAACGTGGCCAATACACTCCGTTGGACCAATCAAACATGTTTGGGTGCTTCGGAGAGTTTCATTACGGAAGTAAATGTGGTGCGAAAACGGCACCCGATTTGCGTGAAACGAGCCAACGGACACATCGGAACCATTCGAGGAAGCACACCAACCAACGCGTCCAATACACTTCGTTGGGCCAATGAAACATGTTTGGGCTGTTTCGGAGAGTTTCATTACGGAAGTAGAAGTGGTGCGATAAGGGCACCCGATTTGCGTGAAAGGCGCCAATGGACACATCGGATTCATTCCGTTGAAGCACACCAACAAACGCGTCCAATACACTCCGTTGGACCAAACAAACATGTTTGGGGTGCCTCAGAGAGTTTCATTACGGAAGTAAAAGTGGTGCGAAAACGACACCCGATTTGCGTGAAACGCGCCAAGGAACACATCGGAACCATTGCCTTGAAGCACACCAACAAACGCGTCCAATACACTCCGTTGGGCCAAACAACATGTTTGAGGTGTTTCGGAGAGTTTCATTACGGATGTAAAAGTGGTGCGAAAACGGCACCCGATTTGCGTGAAACGCGCCAACGGACGCATCGGAACGGTTCTGTTGAAGCACACCAACAAACGCGTCTAGTACACTCCGTTTGACCAAACAAACATGTTTGGAGTGTTTCAGAGAGTTTCATTACGGAAGTATATGTGGTGCGAAAACAGCAACCGATTTGCATGAAACGCGCTAACGGACACATCGGAACCATTCCGGGGAAGCACACCAACAAACGCGTCCAATATACTCCGTGGGGGCAAACAAACATGTTGGGGGTGTTTCGGAGAGCTTCATTACGGATGTAAACGTGGTGCGAAAACGACACCCGATTTGCGTGAAACGCGCCAACGGACACATCGGAACCATTGCGCTGAAGGACACCAACAAACGCGTCCAATACACTCTGTTGCACCAAACAAACATGTTTGGGGTGTTTCGGAGAGTGTCATTACGGAAGTATAAGTGGTGCGAAAACGGCACCCGATTTGCGTGAAACGCGCCAACGGACACATCGGAACCATTGCGTTGAAGCACACCAACAAACGCGTCCAACACACTCTGTTGGACCAAACAAACATGTTTGGGGTGTTTCGGAGAGTGTCATTACGGAAGTATAAGTGGTGCGAAAAGGGCACTCGATTTGCGTGAAACGCGCCAACGGACACATCGGAACCATTGCGTTGAAGCACACCAACAAACGCATCCAACACACTCCTTTGGACGAAACAAACATGTTTGGGGTGTTTCGGAGAGTTTCGCTACGGAAGTATAAGTGGTGCGAAAACAGCAACCGATTTGCATGAAACGCGCTAGCGGACACATCGGAACCACTCCGGGGAAGCACACCAACAAACGCGTCTAGTACACTCCGTTTGACCAAACAAACATGTTTGGGGTGTTTCGGAGAGTTTCCTTACGGAAGTATAAGTGGTGCGGAAAGAGCAACCGATTTGCATGAAACGCGCTAACGGACACATCGGAACCATTCTGGGGAAGCACACCAACAAACGCGTCCAATACACTCCGTTGGGCCAAACAAACATGTTGGGGGTGTTTCGGAGAGTTTCATTACGGATGTAAAAGTGGTGCGAAAACGGCACCCGATTTGCGTGAAACGCTCCAACGGACACATCGGAACCATTGCAATGACGCACACCAACAAACGCGTCCAATACACTCTGTTGGACCAAACAAACATGTTTGGGGTGTTTCGGAGAGTGTCATTACGGAAGTATAAGCGGTGCGAAAACGGCACCCGATTTGCGTGAAACGCGCCAACGGACACATCGGAACCATTGCGTTGAAGCACACCAACGAACGCGTCCAATACCCTCCGTTGGACGAAACAAACATGTTTGGGGTGTTTCGGAGAGTTTCATTACGGAAGTAAAAGTGGTGCAAAAACGGCACCCGATTTGTGTGAGACGCGCCGACGGACACATCGGAACCATTGCGTTGAAGCACACCAACAAACGTGGCCAATACACTCCGTTGGACCAATCAAACATGTTTGGGTGCTTCGGAGAGTTTCATTACGGAAGTAAATGTGGTGCGAAAACGGCACCCGATTTGCGTGAAACGCGCCAACGGACACATCGGAACCATTCGAGGAAGCACACCAACCAACGCGTCCAATACACTTCGTTGGGCCAATGAAACATGTTTGGGCTGTTTCGGAGAGTTTCATTACGGAAGTAAAAGTGGTGCGATAAGGGCACCCGATTTGCGTGAAAGGCGCCAATGGACACATCGGATTCATTCCGTTGAAGCACACCAACAAACGCGTCCAATACACTCCGTTGGACCAAACAAACATGTTTGGGGTGCCTCAGAGAGTTTCATTACGGAAGTAAAAGTGGTGCGAAAACGGCACCCGATTTACGTGAAACGCGCCAACGGACGCATCGGAACGGTTCTGTTGAAGCACACCAACAAACGCGTCTAGTACACTCCGTTTGACCAAACAAACATGTTTGGAGTGTTTCAGAGAGTTTCATTACGGAAGTATATGTGGTGCGAAAACAGCAACCGATTTGCATGAAACGCGCTAACGGACACATCGGAACCATTCGGGGAAGCACACCAACAAACGCGTCCAATATACTCCGTTGGGGCAAACAAACATGTTGTGGGTGTTTCGGAGAGCTTCATTACGGATGTAAACGTGGTGCGAAAACGACACCCGATTTGCGTGAAACGCGCCAACGGACACATCGGAACCATTGCGCTGAAGGACACCAACAAACGCGTCCAATACACTCTGTTGCACCAAACAAACATGTTTGGGGTGTTTCGGAGAGTGTCATTACGGAAGTATAAGTGGTGCGAAAACGGCACCCGATTTGCGTGAAACGCGCCAACGGACACATCGGAACCATTGCGTTGAAGCACACCAACAAACGCGTCCAACACACTCTGTTGGACCAAACAAACATGTTTGGGGTGTTTCGGAGAGTGTCATTACGGAAGTATAAGTGGTGCGAAAAGGGCACTCGATTTGCGTGAAACGCGCCAACGGACACATCGGAACCATTGCGTTGAAGCACACCAACAAACGCATCCAACACACTCCTTTGGACGAAACAAACATGTTTGGGGTGTTTCGGAGAGTTTCGCTACGGAAGTATAAGTGGTGCGAAAACAGCAACCGATTTGCATGAAACGCGCTAGCGGACACATCGGAACCACTCCGGGGAAGCACACCAACAAACGCGTTCAATACACTCCGTTGGGCCAAACAAACATGTTTGGCGTGTTTTGGAGAGTTTCATTACGGAAGTAAAAATGGTGCGAAAACGGCAACCGATTTGCGTGAAACGTGCCACGGACACATCGGAACCATTCGAGGTTGCACACCAACAAACGCGTCCAATACATTTCGTTGGGCCAATCAAACATGTTCGGGGTGTTTCGGAGAGTGTCATTACGGAAGTATAAGTGGTGCGAAAACGGCACCCGATTTGCGTGAAACGCGCCAACGGACACATCGGAACCATTGCGGGGAAGCACACAAACAAACGCGTCCAATACACTCCGTGGGACAAAACAAACATGTTTGGGGTGTTTCGGAGAGTTTCAATACGGAAGTAAAAGTAGTGCAAAAACGGCACCCGATTTGCGTGAAACGCCCCAACGGACACATCGGAACCATTGCGTTCAAGCACACCAACAAACGTGGCCAATATACTCCGTTGGGCCAAACAAACATGTTTTGGGGTGTTTCGGAGAGTTTCATTACGGAAGTAAAAGCGGTGCGAAAACGGCACCCGATTTGCGTGCAACGCGCAAACGGACACATCGGAACCATTCCGTTGAAGCACACCAACAAACGCGTCTAGTACACTCCGTTTGACCAAACAAACATGTTTGGGGTGTTTCGGAGAGTTTCCTTACGGAAGTATAAGTGGTGCGGAAACAGCAACCGATTTGCATGAAACGCGCTAACGGACACATCGGAACCATTCTGGGGAAGCACACCAACAAACGCGTCCAATACACTCTGTTGGACCAAACAAACATGTTTGGGGTGTTTCGGAGAGTGTCATTAGGGAAGTATAAGTGGTGCGATAACGGCACCCGATTTGCGTGAAACGCGCCAACGGACACATCGGAACCATTGCGTTGCAGCACACCAACAAACGCGTCCAATACCGTCCGTTGGACGAAACAAACATGTTTGGGGTCTTTCGGAGAGTTTCATTACGGAAGTAAAAGTGGTGCAAAAACGGCACCCGATTTGCGTGAAACGCACCAACGGACACATCGGAACCATTGCGTTGAAGCACACCAACAAACGTGGCCAATACACTCCGTTGGACCAATCTAACATGTTTGGGCGCTTCGGGGAGTTTCATTACGGAAGTAAAAGTGGTGCGAAAACGGCACCCGATTTGCGTAAAACGCGCCAACGGACACATCGGAACCATTCGAGGAAGCACACCAACCAACGCGTCCAATACACTTCGTTGGGCCAATGAAACATGTTTCGGGTGTTTCGGAGAGTTTCATTACGGAAGTAAAAGTGGTGCGATAAGGGCACCCGATTTGCGTGAAACGCGACAATGGACACATCGGATTCATCCGTTGAAGCACACCAACAAACGCGTCCAATACGCTCCGTTGGACCAATCAAACATGTTTGGGTGCTTCGGAGAGTTTCATTACGGAAGTTAAAGTGGTGCGAAAACGGCACCCGATTTACGTGAAACGCGCAAATGGACACATCGGAACCATTCGAGGAAGCACACCAACCAAAGCGTCCAATACACTTCGTTGGGCCAATCAAACATGTTTGGGGTGCTTTGGAGAGTTTCATAACGGAAGTAAAAATGGTGCGAAAACGGCACCCGATTTGCGTGAAACACGCCAACGGACACATCGGAACCATTGCGTTGAAGCACACCAACAAACGTGGCCAATACACTCCGTTGGACCAATCTAACATGTTTGGGTGCTTCGGAGAGTTTCATTACGGAAGTAAAAGTGGTGCGAAAACGGCACCCGATTTGCGTGAAACGCGCCAACGGACACATCGGAACCATTCGAGGAAGCACACCAACCAATGCGTTCAATAGACTTCGTTGGGCCAATCAAACATGTTTGGGGTGTTTCGGAGAGTGTCATTACAGAAGTAAAAGTGGTGCGATAAGGGCACCCGATTTGCGTGAAACGCGCCAAAGGACACATCGGATTCATCCGTTGAAGCACACCAACAAACGCGTCCAATACGCTCCGTTGGACCAAACAAACATGTTTGGGGTGCTTCGAAGAGTTTCATTACGGAAGTAAAAGTGGTGCGAAAACGGCACCCGATTTGCGTGAAACGCGCCACGGAACACATTGGAACCATTGCCTTGAAGCACGCCAACAAACGTGTCCAGTACACTCCGTTGGGCCAAACAAACTTGTTTGAGGTGTTTCGGACAGTTTCATTACAGATGTAAAAGATGTGCGAAAACCGCACCCGATTTGCGTGAAACGCGCCAACGGACACATCGGAACCATTGTGTTGAAGCACACCAACAAACGCGTCCAATACACTCCGTTGGACGAAACAAATATGTTGGGGGTGTTTCGGAGAGTTTCATTATGGATGTAAAAGTGTTGCGAAAACGGCACCCGATTTGCGTGAAACGCGTCAACGGACACATCGGAACCATTGCCTTGAAGCACACCAACAAACGTGGCCAATACACTCCGTTGGGCCAAACAAAAATGTTGGGGGTGTTTCGGAGAGTTTCATTACGGATGTAAAACTGGAGCGAAAACGGCACCCGATTTGCGTGAAACGCGTCAACGGACACATCGGAACCATTGCGTTGAAGCACACCAATGAACGCGTCCAATACCCTCCGTTGGACGAAACAAACATGTTTGGGGTGTTTCGGAGAGTTTCATTACGGAAGTAAAAGTGGTGCAAAAACGGCACCCGATTTGCGTGAGACGCGCCGACGGACACATCGGAACCATTGCGTTGAAGCACACCAACAAACGTGGCCAATACACTCCGTTGGACCAATCAAACATGTTTGGGTGCTTCGGAGAGTTTCATTACGGAAGTAAATGTGGTGCGAAAACGGCACCCGATTTGCGTGAAACGCGCCAACGGACACATCGGAACCATTGCCTTGAAGGACGCCAACAAACGCGTCCAATACACTCCGTTGGGCCAAACAAACATGTTTGAGGTGTTTCGAAGACTTTCATTACGGATGTAAAAGTGGTGCGAAAACAGCACCCGATTTGCGTGAAACGCGCCAATGGACACATCGGATTCATTGCGTTTAAGCACACCAACAAACGCGTCCAATACACTCCGTTGGACCAAACTAACATGTTTGGGGTGCTTCGGAGAGTTTCATTACGGAAGTAAAAGTTATGCGAAAACGACACCCGATTTGCGTGAATCGCGCCAAGGAACACATCGGAACCATTGCCTTGAAGCACACCAACAAACGCGTCCAATACCGTCCATTGGACGAAACAAACATGTTTGCGTGTTTCGGAGAGTTTCATTACGGAAGTAAAAATGGTGCGAAAACGGCAACTGATTTGCGTGAAACTCGCCAACGGACACATCGGAACCATTCGAGGTTGCACACCAACAAACGCGTCCAATACATTTCGTTGGGTCAATCAAACATGTTTGGGTGTTTCGGAGAGTTTCATTACGGAAGTAAAAGTGGTGCGAAAACGGCACCCGATTTGCGTGAAATGCGCCAACGACACATCGGAACCAATGCGTTGAAGCACACCTACAAACGCGTCCAATACACTCCGTTGGACCAATCAAACATGTTTGGGTGCTTCGGAGAGTTTCATTACGGAAGTTAAAGTGGTGCGAAAACGGCACCCGATTTGCGTGAAACGCGCCAAGGGACACATCGGAACCATTCGAGGAAGCACACCAACCAACGCGTCCAATACACTTCGTTGGGCCAATCAAACATGTTTTGGGTGCTTCGGAGAGTTTCATTACATAAGTAAAAGTGGTGCGAAAACGGCACCCGATTCGCGTGAAACACGCCAACGGACACATCGGAACCATTGCGTTGAAGCACACCAACAAACGTGGCCAATACACTCCGTTGGGCCAAACAAACATGTTTGGGGTGATTCGGAGAGTTTCATTATGGAAGTAAAAATGGTGCGAAAACGGCAACCGATTTGCGTGAAACGCGCCAATGGATACATCAGAACCATTGTGTTGAAGCACACCAACAAACGCGTCCAGAAAACTCTGTTGGACCAAAAAAACATGTTTGGGGTGTTTCGGAGAGTGTCATTACGGAAGTATAAGTGGTGCGAAAACGGCATCCGATTTGCGTGAAATGCGCCAACGGACACATCGGAACCATTGCGTTGCAGCACACCAACAAACGCGTCCAATACCGTCCGTTGGACGAAACAAACATGTTTGGGGTGTTTCGGAGAGTGTCATTACGGAAGTATATGTGGTGCGAAAACGGCACCCGATTTGCGTGAAACGCGCCAACGGACACATCGGAACCATTGCGTCGAAGCACACCAACAAACGTGTATAATACACTCCGTTGGACGAAACAAACATGTTTGGGGTGTTTCGGAGAGTTTCATTACGGAAGTAAAAGTGGTGCCAAAACGGCACCCGATTTGCTTGAAACGCGCCAACGGACACATCGGAACCATTGCGTTGAAGCACACCAACAAACGTGGCCAATACACTGCGTTGGGCCAAACAAACATGTTTGCGGTGTATCAGAGAGTTTCATTACGGAAGTAGAAATGGTGCAAAAACGGCAACCGACTTGCGTGAAACGCGCCAACGGACACATGAGAACCATTCGAGGTTGCACACCAACAAACGCGTCCAATACATTTCGTTGGGCCAATCAAACATGTTCGGGGTGTTTCGGAGAGTGTCATTACGGAAGTATAAGTGGTGCGAAAACGACACCCAAACGTGGCCAATACACTCCATTGGGCCAAACTAACATGTTTGGGGTGTTTCGGAGAGTTTCATTACGGAAGTAAAAATGGTGCGAAAACGGCAACCGATTTGCGTGAAACGCGCCAATGGACACATCGGAACCATTCGAGGAAGCACACCAACAAACGGGTCCAATACACTTCGTTGGGCCAGTCAAACATGTTTGGGGTGTTTCGGAGAGTTTCATTACGGAAGTAAAAGTGATGCGAAAACGGCAACCGATTTGCGTGAAACGCGCGAACGGACCCATCGAAACCATTACGTTGAATCACACCAACAAACGTGTCCAATACACTCCGTTGGACCAAACAAACATGTTTGGGGTGCTTCGGAGAGTTTCATTACGGAAGTAAAAGTGGTGCGAAAGCGGCACCCGATTTGCGTGAAACGCGCCAACGGACACATCGGAACCATTGCCTTGAAGCACACCAACAAACACGTCCAATGCACTCCGTTGGGACAAACAAACATGTTTGGGGTGCTTCGGAGAGTTTCATTACGAAAGTAAAAGTGGTGCAAAAACGGCACCCGATTTGCGTGAAACGCGCCAACGGACACATCGAAACCATTGCGTTGAAGCACACCAACAAACGTGGCCAATACACTCCATTGGGCCAAACAAACATCTTTAGGGTGTTTCGGAGAGTTTCATTACGGAAGTAAAAATGGTCCGAAAACGGCAACCGATTTGCGTGAAACGTGCCAACGGACACATCGGAACCATTCGAGGTTGCACACCAACAAAGGCGTCCAATACACTTCGTTGGGCAATCATACATGTTTGGGGTGCTTCGGAGAGTTTCATTACGGAAGTAAAAGTGGTCCGAAAACGGCACCCGATTTGCGTGCAACGCGCAAACGGACACATAGGAACCATTCCGTTGAAGCACACCTACAAACGCGTCTAGTATACTCCGTTTGACCAAACAAACATGTTTGGGGTTTTTCGGAGAGTTTCCTTACGGAAGTATAGGTGGTGCGGAAACAGCAACCGATTTGCATGAAACGCGCTAACGGACACATCGGAACTATTCTGGGGAAGCACACCAACAAATGCGTCCAATACACTCCGTTGGGCCAAACAAACATGTTGGGGGTGTTTCGGAGAGTTTCATTACGGATGTAAAAGTGCTGCGAAAACGGCACCCGATTTGCGTGAAACGCGCCAACGGAGACATCGGAACCATTGCGTTGACGCACACCAACAAACGCGTCCAATACACTCTGTTGGACCAAACAAACATGTTTGGGGTGTTTCGGAGAGTGTCATTACGGAAGTATAAGTGGTGCGAAAACGGCACCCGATTTGCGTGAAACGCGCCAACGGACACATCGGAACCATTGCGTTGAAGCACACCGACGAAAGCGTCCAATACCCTCCGTTGGACGAAACAAACATGTTTGGGGTGTTTCGGAGAGTTTCATTACGGAAGTAAAAGTGGTGCAAAAACGGCACCCGATTTGCGTGAGACGCGCCAACGGACACATCGGAACCATTCCGGGGAAGCACACCAACAAACGTGGCCAATACACTCCGTTGGACCAATCAAACATGTTTGGGTGCTTCGGAGAGTTTCATTAGGGAAGTAAATGTGGTGCGAAAACGGCACCCGATTTGCGTGAAACGCGCCAAGGAACACATCGGAACCATTGTCTTGAAGCACACCAATAAACGCGTCCAATACACTCCGTTGGGCCAAACAAACATGTTTGAGGTGTTTCGGAGAGTTTCATTACGGATGTAAAAGTGGTGCGAAAACGGCACCCGATTTGCGTGAAACGCGCCAACGAACGCATCGGAATGGTTCTGTTGAAGCACACCAACAAAAGCGTCTAGTACACTCCGTTTGACCAAACAAACATGTTTGGAGTGTTTCGGAAAGTTTCATTAGGGAAGTATAAGTGGTGCGAAAACAGCAACCGATTTACATGAAACGCGCTAACGGACACATCGGAACCATTCCGGGGAAGCACACCAACAAACGCGTCCAATATACTCCGTTGGGCCAAACAAACATGTTGGGGGTGTTTCGGAGAGTTTCATTACGGATGTAAACATGGTGCGAAAACGGCACCCGATTTGCGTGAAACGCGCCAACGGACACATCGGAACCATTGCGTTGAAGGACACCAACAAACGCGTCCAATACACTCTGTTGCACCAAACAAACATGTTTGGGGTGTTTCGGAGAGTGTCATTACGGAAGTATAAGTGGTGCGAAAAGGACACCCGATTTGCGTGAAACGCGCCAACGGACACATCGGAACCATTGCGTTGAAGCACACCAACAAACGCGTCCAACACACTCTGTTGGACCAAACAAACATGTTTGGGGTGTTTCGGAGAGTGTCATTACGGAAGCATAAGTGGTGCGAAAAGGGCACTCGATTTGCGTGAAACGCGCCAACGGACACATCGGAACCATTGCGTTGAAGCACACCAACAAACGCGTCCAATACACTTCATTGGACCAAACAAACATGTTTGGGGTGCTTCGGAGAGTTTCATTACGGAAGTAAAAGTGGTGCGAAAACAACACCCGATTTGCGTGAAACGCGCCAACGGACACATCGGAACCATTCGAGGAAGCACACCAACCAACGCGTCGAATACACTTCGTTGGGCCAATCAAACATGTTCGGGGTGTTTCGGAGAGTTTCATTACGGAAGTATAAGTGGTGCGAAAACGGCACCCGATTTGCGTTAAACGCGCCAACGACACATCGGAACCATTTCGTTGAAGCACACCAACAAACGCGTCCAACACACTCTGTTGGACCAAACAAACATGTTTGGGGTGTTTCGGAGAGTGTCATTACGGAAGTATAAGTGGTGCGAAAAGGGCACTCGATTTGCGTGAAACGCGCCAACGGAGACATCGGAACCATTGCGTTGAAGCACACCAACAAACGCATCCAATACACTGCGTTGGACGAAACAAACATGTTTGGGGTGTTTCGGAGAGTTTCGTTACGGAACTATAAGTGGTGCGAAAACAGCAACCGATTTGCATGAAACGCGCTAGCGGACACATCGGAACCATTCCGGGGAAGCACACAAACAAACGCGTCCAATACACTCCGTTGGGCCAAACAAACATGTTTGGGGTGTTTCGGAGAGTTTCATTACGGAAGTAAAAATGGTGCGAAAACGGCAACCGATTTGCGTCAAACGCGCCAACGGACACACCTGAACCATTCGAGGTTGCACACCAACAAACGCGTCCAATACATTTCGTTGGGCCACTCAAACATGTTCGGGGTGTTTCGGAGAGTTTTATTACGGAAGTATAAGTGGTGCGAAAACGGCACCCGATTTGCGTGAAACGCGCCAACGGACACATCGGAACCATTGCGTTGAAGCACACCAACAAACGCGTCCAATACACTCCATTGGACCAAACAAACATGTTCGGGGTGTTTCGGAGAGTTTCATTACATAAGTAAAAGTGGTGCAAAAACGGCACCCGATTTGCGTGAGACGCGCCAACGGACACATCGGAACCATTGCGTTGAAGCACACCAACAAACGTGGCCAATACACTCCGTTGGACCAATCAAACATGTTTGGGTGCTTCGGAGAGTTTCATTACGGAAGTAAATGTGGTGCGAAAACGGCACCCGATTTGCGTGAAACGCGCCAACGGACACATCGGAACCATTCGAGGGAGCACACCAACAAACGCGTGCAATACACTCCGTTGGACCAAACAAACATGTTTGGGGTGGCTCGGAGAGTTTCATTACGGAAGTAAAAGTGGTGCGAAAAACGACACCCGATTTGCGTGAAACGCGCCAAGGAACACATCGGAACCATTGTCTTGAAGCACACCAATAAACGCGTCCAATACACTCCGTTGGGCCAAACAAACATGTTTGAGGTGTTTCGGAGAGTTTCATTACGGATGTAAAAGTGGTGCGAAAACGGCACCCGATTTGCGTGAAACGCGCCAACGAACGCATCGGAACGGTTCTGTTGAAGCACACCAACAAACGCGCCTAGTACACTCCGTTTGACCAAACAAACATGTTTGGAGTGTTTCGGAAAGTTTCATTACGGAAGTATAAGTGGTGCGAAAACAGCAACCGATTTACATGAAACGCGCTAACGGACACATCGGAACCATTCCAGGGAAGCACACCAACAAACGCGTCCAATATACTCCGTTGGGCCAAACAAACATGTTGGGGGTGTTTCGGAGAGTTTCATTACGGATGTAAACGTGGTGCGAAAACGGCACCCGATTTGCGTGAAACGCGCCAACGGACACATCGGAACCATTGCGTTGAAGGACACCAACAAACGCGTCCAATACACTCTGTTGCACCAAACAAACATGTTTGGGGTTGATAGAACTGGAGTGCCCGATCTTTCGGTGAGTGGAGATAATTTCGATCTGTGGAAGCTAACCCTCACGATCCGACTACGACGAGCAAGCCCGAGGCGCCAATGCAATCGCTGAACCAACTCCCGATGGTTACTAACCTTGCTGGATTGCAAGATCAGCCTGATCACGAAGATCAATCCCTGCACGCAATCGAAGAACGAGCAGGAATAAGAGGCGAGCAATCTAATCTATTACTCGAAGGTGGGGTTCTGAATACACGTCGTATGACGGCTGTAGCTAAAGCTATCAATTAAACAAAACCCAACCCTAATGTGGCGGCGGCTACTGAATATATAGGGTTTAGGTTGTGGCCTACCCCCCTGGTCACGCCCCTATGGGCTCCAACACGATACATGGGCCAACGGCCCAAAAGGCGGCGGCGCAGCGCCCTGGCAGATTCTGTATGTCCACTTGTTTCAAAGATTCCCGTTGACTCAGATGGAATTTGGGCATGAAACCGCTGCCATTGGAAAGTGTGTCTTCTTAGCTTTCCATCCATATGTAGAATGTCCAAAACGGACTCCGTATGTGGCCGGGGCGACCAAAACATCGTAGCTGCTCCTGAATTCCGAGATGGGCTCGAACTTGTGTTGTTTTGGGCCTCCACCTTGGTGACTCGAATTGGATTAGCCTTGGGCCTCCTTCATGACTTGGACAATCTTGTTGGACTCCTCTTTCACTAATGCATGACCCAATCATGGTCGTATGCATGTGTGTCATGTTCTTATCATCCTCCCCTTCTTGATGAAAAGCCGTCCTCGGCGTCGACTGTACTTGAAACCGATCCTGCAGAACACAAGGGAGAGCGGGGTGTCGAAAGCAAAGGAAATCAAAATTATTGTGAGGAGGGATGTCACCATGTTTCCAATTGGTGAATGTGTCATCTCGCTTAGAAGATTTAGCAAGTATGGAGGCTTCTTGATCGGACGACACACAATGTGTGGCAACACTATCCTGCAAAAGATTAGTACTAACAAAAGACAAAGCAGGGATTGATAGCGACCAGCAATGCTCCCCTTCTTGGGAGCAAACTTGTTTCACCAAAACAGAGCTAGAGGATGGTGAATTAATATTTGTAGTATGGCTGCCCTCTAGTGGATCAAAATTGCGCACAATCGAAGGATAATTCAGATTTTCACAAATGTACACTGTATGTATCATATATTCTCCTTCGTTGTTATATTTGCCAATAGCATGATATGTGTGTGTAGAAAACCATGGCAAATCAGCATATTTAGAAACTCTCTCTTCCAAACAATCTAGATTACACAAAACATCAAATTCAATGTAACCCAAAGTATGTAAAGAAGACAACATTTTAAGCTCATCGATCGTGTTCGAAATATGAATGGCACGTCTAATGTCAGCACACGTGTGTGGTTTTAAAGCATGTACAACGGAAGCATTGTCACACAAATCATTTTTATCACAAGGAACATCAAGCAAATCAACTTGTGACAAAGATAAATCAAGAATAGGTTCCACTAACAATTGCTCTATGATATCATGAGTTGTGGAAAAATTCAGCATATCAGACGAAGGCTCACCAGCCGTGAGTGGAGCACCTTGAGCAGTACTTTTGCTCTCAATATCACAAAGAGTAGGTGCATTGTCAAGTGATGGTTCTGAATTTGCACATGAAGTTGTGGAAGGAGCACCACCTGTGGTCGAGGGTGCTGCAGGTTTAGTCATCCTCTCGCGCGGTGTAGTGCTAGTCGTGGATGGCGCGGGGAGAGTAGGAGCAGCGCTGGATGACGGGTTTCGTCCTGCAAAAGAGTTAGTATATGTTTTCGAGCGGCGTCCCTGCACTTCACGTTCAGCTTTGCAAGCATATTCAAACAATGTGGTCATATCAGCATAATCTTTATATTCAAGTATGTCCTGAATTTCACGGTTCAAACCACCACGAAATCGTGCGATTGCAGCGTCGTCAGTCTCAATCAAACCACAACGAATTATACCTTTTTGTAGAGCCTGGTAATATTCCTCAACAGTTTGTTGCCCTTGCTGGAAATGCTGCATTTGATTAAGCAAATCGCGGCCATAATATGAAGGTACAAAACGATGTCTCATGGCAGCTTTTAATTGTGTCCAGGTGGTGGGGACAGCAGTGGTATGTTTTTGATTATAATCACGCCACCACGTTAAAGCAAAATCAGTAAATTCACTAATAGCAGCTTTAACTTGAGAACTAGTAGGAATATCATGGCATGAAAAATTCTGTTCGACCTCTAATTCCCAATCAAGATATGCAGCAGGATCATATTTGCCATTAAAAGATGGAATTTTAAATTTAATCTTAGCAAATGAATCATTAGCTGAGTGTCGTACCACACGTGGGCCACGACCGCGGCGATCTCCATCCTCCTGCAACTCTGTGATCGTAGTGGTCAATGCATCAAGCCGTGCCACGATGGTGTCGAGTGTGGTCTTAGCGGCCGTCTGAGCGCGGTCGAGCTGATCGAACCGCACGGTCTTCATGGTGTCAAGAGAATCAAACCGTTCATGCATCGTCTTCATGTTCGCGGCAAGTCCATCAACTTGAGTCCGCATGTCCTGCAGCTTATCCATCGTGCCGTCGACGTCTCCTGCCATGGTTAGCGCAAACACAAAACAAAATCGACGACAACAATGTGACAAGGGTGTAACGGCTCACAAGGCACTCACTACCATGCTGTTATCAAATTCTTATCCGTTCTTACCAAGCGCACAGGGGTGAGCTGCAACCAACAGGTAGTACCGGCGAAAGAATGGAGGAGCGATTTCCTGGGGAAACGAAGTATGCTCGTCGTAGAACTATATGGAGTTCTGGGTAGGCTGCACTCAATTCAAGGGTTAGCACAATCAAACAATAATGCAATGTTGAATAATAGTGCTAAACACGTATGGACGCTGCTGGAAACAAGTGCGAGAACGAGCTAGGGTTGGGTGTAGGGAAAGGTACGACGGAAAACAACCCGCAGCTGAGTGCCCAAAACTGATTATATGAACAAGGAAAAGCAAATGAACAAGTCACCACATGCACTTTTTCTGGACATGCACTCTCTCTCTCTCTCTCTAGAGTAAGGTCGAATTTATCAATGAGCCGATGATGCAGAACTGAGTATATGTGGTAATATGAACTAGTTGACGACAGACTCACGAGTCCAACGAGGACACAAGGCGAACCAGATTGGTTGGAATTTTCCCAACAAAACCGACCACGAGAAAAACCTCTGCTGTTCGGGGTGTTCTGTTCTTTTTTTTTTTTTGAATGGCACACTTGCGTGCTCGTTTCTCTTTTTTTTTTTGTGATCGGCAGGGAGAGCAAGCGAGTTTTTTTTTTTGACAGAACACTTTTTTCTTTTTTTTTTTTTGTTGTTTTGGCGCTGGACTCAAGCAAAACGCAACAAGGCAGGCGGAACCGCGCGTGGCAGGGCGCGGCGTGCTAGCTGTGCGCGCACAGCACCGTGTCTGATTTGGACTCGCACGGTGGTTGCAACACAAACAGCGAAGCAAGGCACCGTGTCTGAGTTGGACTTGCGGGGGAAAAACGTGGACGGACGGGCCTGTATGCGGGGAAACGTGGGCGGGCGGGTGGGATATCGTAACCGAGTTGGAGTCACTCGGCGCAGGCGTGATCTGGAGGATATGCGCACGGCAGGGGGGTATTAGGGTTTGTGGCGGCTATAACAGATGGAAAAAATTAAAACACAAGTAACCAGCAACAACGAACGCACAAGCACACAAATTCAACAATGCAAATTACTGAATGAAAGTGCAAGGCACAAAGGGTGCTGGGATAACAGATCTAACCTGAAATTTTTATTTTGTTTGTTTTTGGTTTATGTGGACTAGGATGAACGAAGAACACACGAAAAGAAACTCACCGAGAAACACTGGATAGAACTGGAGTGCCCGATCTTTCGGTGAGTGGAGATAATTTCGATCTGTGGAAGCTAACCCTCACGATCCGACTACGACGAGCAAGCCCGAGGCGCCAATGCAATCGCTGAACCAACTCCCGATGGTTACTAACCTTGCTGGATTGCAAGATCAGCCTGATCACGAAGATCAATCCCTGCACGCAATCGAAGAACGAGCAGGAATAAGAGGCGAGCAATCTAATCTATTACTCGAAGGTGGGGTTCTGAATACACGTCGTATGACGGCTGTAGCTAAAGCTATCAATTAAACAAAACCCAACCCTAATGTGGCGGCGGCTACTGAATATATAGGGTTTAGGTTGTGGCCTACCCCCCTGGTCACGCCCCTATGGGCTCCAACACGATACATGGGCCAACGGCCCAAAAGGCGGCGGCGCAGCGCCCTGGCAGATTCTGTATGTCCACTTGTTTCAAAGATTCCCGTTGACTCAAATGGAATTTGGGCATGAAACCGCTGCCATTGGAAAGTGTGTCTTCTTAGCTTTCCATCCATATGTAGAATGTCCAAAACGGACTCCGTATGTGGCCGGGGCGACCAAAACATCGTAGCTGCTCCTGAATTCCGAGATGGGCTCGAACTTGTGTTGTTTTGGGCCTCCACCTTGGTGACTCGAATTGGATTAGCCTTGGGCCTCCTTCATGACTTGGACAATCTTGTTGGACTCCTCTTTCACTAATGCATGACCCAATCATGGTCGTATGCATGTGTGTCATGTTCTTATCAGGGGTGTTTCGGAGAGTGTGATTACGGAAGTATAAGTGGTGCGAAAAGGGCACTCGATTTGCGTGAAACGCGCCAACGGACACATCGGAACCATTGCGTTGAAGCACACCAACAAACGCGTCCAATACACTTCATTGGACCAAACAAACATGTTTGGGGTGCTTCGGAGAGTTTCATTACGGAAGTAAAAGTGGTGCGAAAACGGCACCCTATTTGCGTGAAACGCGCCAACAGACACATCGGAACCATTCGAGGAAGCACACCAACCAACGCGTCGAATACACTTCGTTGGGCCAATCAAACATGTTCGGGGTGTTTCGGAGAGTTTCATTACGGAAGTATAAGTGGTGCGAAAACGGCACCCGATTTGCGTGAAACGCGCCAACGACACATCGGAACCATTTCGTTGAAGCACACCAACAAACGCGTCCAACACACTCTGTTGGACCAAACAAACATGTTTGGGGTGTGTCGGAGAGTGTCATTACGGAAGTATAAGTGGTGCGAAAAGGGCACTCAATTTGCGTGAAACGCGCCAACGGACACATCGGAACCATTGCGTTGAAGCACACCAACCAACGCATCCAATACACTGCGTTGGACGAAACAAACATGTTTGGGGTGTTTCGGAGAGTTTCGTTACGGAACTATAAGTGGTGCGAAAACAGCAACCGATTTGCATGAAATGCGCTAGCGGACACATCGGAACCATTCCGGGGAAGCACACCAACAAACGCGTCCAATACACTCCGTTGGGCCAAACAAACATGTTTGGGGTGTTTCGGAGAGTTTCATTACGGAAGTAAAAATGGTGCGAAAACGGCAACCGATTTGCGTGAAACGCGCCAACGGACACATCGGAACCATTGCGTTGAAGCACACCGACGAACGCGTCCAATACCCTCCGTTGGACGAAACAAACATGTTTGGGGTGTTTCGGAGAGTTTCATTACGGAAGTAAAAGTGGTGCAAAAACGGCACCCGATTTGCGTGAGACGCGCCAACGGACACATCGGAACCATTCCGGGGAAGCACACCAACAAACGTGGCCAATACACTCCGTTGGACCAATCAAACATGTTTGGGTGCTTCGGAGAGTTTCATTAGGGAAGTAAATGTGGTGCGAAAACGGCACCCGATTTGCGTGAAACGCGCCAAGGAACACATCGGAACCATTGTCTTGAAGCACACCAATAAACGCGTCCAATACACTCCGTTGGGCCAAACAAACATGTTTGAGGTGTTTCGGAGAGTTTCATTACGGATGTAAAAGTGGTGCGAAAACGGCACCCGATTTGCGTGAAACGCGCCAACGAACGCATCGGAATGGTTCTGTTGAAGCACACCAACAAAAGCGTCTAGTACACTCCGTTTGACCAAACAAACATGTTTGGAGTGTTTCGGAAAGTTTCATTATGGAAGTATAAGTGGTGCGAAAACAGCAACCGATTTACATGAAACGCGCTAACGGACACATCGGAACCATTCCGGGGAAGCACACCAACAAACGCGTCCAATATACTCCGTTGGCCAAACAAACATGTTGGGGGTGTTTCGGAGAGTTTCATTACGGATGTAAACATGGTGCGAAAACGGCACCCGATTTGCGTGAAACGCGCCAACGGACACATCGGAACCATTGTGTTGAAGGACACCAACAAACGCGTCCAATACACTCTGTTGCACCAAACAAACATGTTTGGGGTGTTTCGGAGAGTGTCATTACGGAAGTATAAGTGGTGCGAAAAGGACACCCGATTTGCGTGAAACGCGCCAACGGACACATCGGAACCATTGCGTTGAAGCACACCAACAAACGCGTCCAACACACTCTGTTGGACCAAACAAACATGTTTGGGGTGTTTCGGAGAGTGTCATTACGGAAGCATAAGTGGTGCGAAAAGGGCACTCGATTTGCGTGAAACGCGCCAACGGACACATCGGAACCATTGCGTTGAAGCACACCAACAAACGCGTCCAATACACTTCATTGGACCAAACAAACATGTTTGGGGTGCTTCGGAGAGTTTCATTACGGAAGTAAAAGTGGTGCGAAAACAACACCCGATTTGCGTGAAACGCGCCAACGGACACATCGGAACCATTCGAGGAAGCACACCAACCAACGCGTCGAATACACTTCGTTGGGCCAATCAAACATGTTCGGGGTGTTTCGGAGAGTTTCATTACGGAAGTATAAGTGGTGCGAAAACGGCACCCGATTTGCGTTAAACGCGCCAACGACACATCGGAACCATTTCGTTGAAGCACACCAACAAACGCGTCCAACACACTCTGTTGGACCAAACAAACATGTTTGGGGTGTTTCGGAGAGTGTCATTACGGAAGTATAAGTGGTGCGAAAAGGGCACTCGATTTGCGTGAAACGCGCCAACGGAGACATCGGAACTATTGCGTTGAAGCACACCAACAAACGCATCCAATACACTGCGTTGGACGAAACAAACATGTTTGGGGTGTTTCGGAGAGTTTCGTTACGGAACTATAAGTGGTGCGAAAACAGCAACCGATTTGCATGAAACGCGCTAGCGGACACATCGGAACCATTCCGGGGAAGCACACCAACAAACGCGTCCAATACACTCCGTTGGGCCAAACAAACATGTTTGGGGTGTTTCGGAGAGTTTCATTACGGAAGTAAAAATGGTGCGAAAACGGCAACCGATTTGCGTCAAACGCGCCAACGGACACACCGGAACCATTCGAGGTTGCACACCAACAAACGCGTCCAATACATTTCGTTGGGCCAATCAGACATGTTCGGGGTGTTTCGGAGAGTTTTATTACGGAAGTATAAGTGGTGCGAAAACGGCACCCGATTTGCGTGAAACGCGCCAACGGACACATCGGAACCATTGCGTTGAAGCACACCAACAAACGCGTCCAATACACTCCATTGGACCAAACAAACATGTTCGGGGTGTTTCGGAGAGTTTCATTACGGAAGTAAAAGTGGTGCAAAAACGGCACCCGATTTGCGTGAGACGCGCCAACGGACACATCGGAACCATTGCGTTGAAGCACACCAACAAACGTGGCCAATACACTCCGTTGGACCAATCAAACATGTTTGGGTGCTTCGGAGAGTTTCATTACGGAAGTAAATGTGGTGCGAAAACGGCACCCGATTTGCGTGAAACGCGCCAACGGACACATCGGAACCATTCGAGGAAGCACACCAACAAACGCGTGCAATACACTCCGTTGGACCAAACAAACATGTTTGGGGTGGCTCGGAGAGTTTCATTACGGAAGTAAAAGTGGTGCGAAAAACGACACCCGATTTGCGTGAAACGCGCCAAGGAACACATCGGAACCATTGTCTTGAAGCACACCAATAAACGCGTCCAATACACTCCGTTGGGCCAAACAAACATGTTTGAGGTGTTTCGGAGAGTTTCATTACGGATGTAAAAGTGGTGCGAAAACGGCACCCGATTTGCGTGAAACGCGCCAACGAACGCATCGGAACGGTTCTGTTGAAGCACACCAACAAACGCGCCTAGTACACTCCGTTTGACCAAACAAACATGTTTGGAGTGTTTCGGAAAGTTTCATTACGGAAGTATAAGTGGTGCGAAAACAGCAACCGATTTACATGAAACGCGCTAACGGACACATCGGAACCATTCCAGGGAAGCACACCAACAAACGCGTCCAATATACTCCGTTGGGCCAAACAAACATGTTGGGGGTGTTTCGGAGAGTTTCATTACGGATGTAAACGTGGTGCGAAAACGGCACCCGATTTGCGTGAAACGCGCCAACGACACATCGGAACCATTTCGTTGAAGCACACCAACAAACGCGTCCAACACACTCTGTTGGACCAAACAAACATGTTTGGGGTGTTTCGGAGAGTGTCATTACGGAAGTATAAGTGGTGCGAAAAGGGCACTCGATTTGCGTGAAACGCGCCAACGGACACATCGGAACCATTGCGTTGAAGCACACCAACCAACGCATCCAATACACTGCGTTGGACGAAACAAACATGTTTGGGGTGTTTCGGAGAGTTTCGTTACGGAACTATAAGTGGTGCGAAAACAGCAACCGATTTGCATGAAATGCGCTAGCGGACACATCGGAACCATTCCGGGGAAGCACACCAACAAACGCGTCCAATACACTCCGTTGGGCCAAACAAACATGTTTGGGGTGTTTCGGAGAGTTTCATTACGGAAGTAAAAATGGTGCGAAAACGGCAACCGATTTGCGTGAAACGCGCCAACGGACACACCGGAACCATTCGAGGTTGCACACCAACAAACGCGTCCAATACATTTCGTTGGGCCAATCAAACATGTTCGGGGTGTTTCGGAGAGTTTTATTACGGAAGTATAAGTGGTGCGAAAACGGCACCCGATTTGCGTGAAATGCGCCAACGGACACATCGGAACCATTGCGTTGAAGCACACCAACAAACGCGTCCAATACACTCCATTGGACCAAACAAACATGTTCGGGGTGTTTCGGAGAGTGTCATTACGGAAGTTTAAGTGGTGCGAAAACGGCACCCGATTTGCGTGAAACGCGCCAACGGACACATCGGAACCATTGCGTGGTAGCACACCAACGAACGCGTCCAATACCCTCCGTTGGACGAAACTAACATGTTTGGGGTGTTTCGGAGAGTTTCATTACGGAAGTAAAAGTGGTGCGAAAACAGCAACCGATTTACATGAAACGCGCTAACGGACACATCGGAACCATTCCGGGGAAGCACACCAACAAACACGTCCAATATACTCCGTTGGGCCAAACAAACATGTTGGGGGTGTTTCAGAGAGTTTCATTACGGATGTAAACGTGGTGCGAAAACGGCACCCGATTTGCGTGAAACGCGCCGACGGACACATCGGAACCATTGCGTTGAAGGACACCAACAAACGCGTCCACTACACTCTGTTGCACCAAACAAACATGTTTGGGGTGTTTCGGAGAGTGTCATTACGGAAGTATAAGTGGTGCGAAAAGGGCACCCGATTTGCGTGAAACGCGCCAACGGACACATCGGAACCATTGCGTTGAAGCACACCAACAAACGCGTCCAATACACTCTGTTGGACCAAACAAACATGTTTGGGGTGTTTCGGAGAGTGTCATTACGGAAGTATAAGTGGTGCGAAAAGGGCACTCGATTTGCGTGAAACGCGCCAACGGACACATCGGAACCATTGCGTTGAAGCACACCAACAAACGCGTCCAATACACTTCATTGGACCAAACAAACATGTTTGGGGTGCTTCGGAGAGTTTCATTACGGAAGTAAAAATGGTGCGAAAACGCAACCGATTTGCGTGAAACGCGCCAACGGACACACCGGAACCATTCGAGGTTGCACACCAACAAACGCGTCCAATACATTTCGTTGGGCCAATCAAACATGTTCGGGGTGTTTCGGAGAGTTTCATTACGGAAGTATAAGTGGTGCGAAAACGGCACCCGATTTGCGTGAAACGCGCCAACGGGCACATCGGAACCATTGCGTTGAAGCACACCAACAAACGCGTCCAATACACTTCATTGAACCAAACAAACATGTTTGGGGTGCTTCGGAGAGTTTCATTACGGAACTAAAAGTGTTGCGAAAACGACACCCGATTTGCGTGAAACGCGCCAACGGACACATCGGAAAGATTCGAGGAAGCACACCAACCAACGCGTCCAATACACTTCGTTGGGCCAATCAAACATGTTCGGGGTGTTTCGGAGAGTTTTATTACGGAAGTATAAGTGGTGCGAAAACGGCACCCGATTTGCGTGAAACGCGCCAACGGACACATCGGAACCATTGCGTTGAAGCACACCAACAAACGCGTCCAACACACTCTGTTGGACCAAACAAACATGTTTGGGGTGTTTCGGAGAGTGTCATTACGGAAGTATAAGTGGTGCGAAAAGGGCACTCGATTTGCGTGAAACGCGCCAACGGACACATCGGAACCATTGCGTTGAAGCACACCAACAAACGCGTCCAATACACTTCATTGGACCAAACAAACATGTTTGGGGTGCTTCGGAGAGTTTCATTACGGAAGTAAAAATGGTGCGAAAACGGCAACCGATTTGCGTGAAACGTGCCACGGACACATCGGAACCATTCGAGGTTGCACACCAACAAACGCGTCCAATACATTTCGTTGGGCCAATCAAACATGTTCGGGGTGTTTCGGAGAGTGTCATTACGGAAGTATAAGTGGTGCGAAAACGGCACCCGATTTGCGTGAAACGCGCCAACGGACACATCGGAACCATTGCGTTGAAGCACACCAACAAACGCGTCCAATACACTTCATTGAACCAAACAAACATGTTTGGGGTGCTTCAGAGAGTTTCATTACGGAACTAAAAGTGTTGCGAAAACGACACCCGATTTGCGTGAAACGCGCCAACGGACACATCGGAAAGATTCGAGGAAGCACACCAACCAACGCGTCCAATACACTTCGTTGGGCCAATCAAACATGTTCGGGGTGTTTCGGAGAGTTTTATTACGGAAGTATAAGTGGTGCGAAAACGGCACCCGATTTGCGTGAAACGCGCCAACGGACGCATCGGAACCATTGCGTTGAAGCACACCAACAAACGCGTCCAATACACTCCATTGGACCAAACAACATGTTTGGGGGGTTTCGGAGAGTTTCATTACGGAAGTATAAGTGGTGCGAAAACGGCACCCGATTTGCGTGAAACGCGCCAACGGAGACATCGGAACCATTGCGTTGAAGCACACCAACAAACGCGTCCAATACACTCTGTTGGACCAAATTAACATTTTTGGGGTGTTTCGGAGAGTGTCATTACGGAAGTTTAAGTGGTGCGAAAACGGCACCCGATTTGCGTGAAACGCGCCAACGAACACATCGGAACCATTGCGTTGAAGCACACCAACAAACGCGTCCAATACACTCCGTTGGGCCAAACAAACATGTTTGAGGTGTTTCGGAGAGTGTCATTACGGAAGTATAAGTGGTGCGAAAAGGGCACTCGATTTGCGTGAAACGCGCCAACGGACACATAGGAACCATTGTGTTGAAGCACACCGACAAACGCATCCAATACACTGCGTTGGACGAAACAAACTTGTTTGGGGTGTTTCGGAGAGTTTCGTTACAGAAGTATAAGTGGTGCGAAAACAGCAACCGATTTGCATGAAACGCGCTAGCGGACACATCGGAACCATTCCGGGGAAGCACACCAACAAACGCGTCCAATACACTCCGTTGGGCCAAACAAACATGTTTGGGGTGTTTCGAAGAGTTTCATTACGGAAGTAAAAATGGTGCGAAAACGACAACCGATTTGCGTGAAACGCGCCAACGGACACATCGGAACCATTCGAGGTTGCACACCAACAAACGCGTCCAATACATTTCATTGGGCCAATCAAACATGTTCGGGGTGTTTCGGAGAGTTTCATTACGGAAGTATAAGTGGTGCGAAAACGGCACCCGATTTGCGTGAAACGCGCCAACGAACACATCGGAACCATTGCGTTGAAGCATACCAACAAACGCGTCCAATACACTCCGTTGGGCCAAACGAACATGTTTGAGGTGTTTCGGAGAGTGTCATTACGGAAGTATAAGTGGTGCGAAAAGGGCACTCGATTTGCGTGAAACGCGCCAACGGACACATCGGAACCATTGCGTTGAAGCACACCGACAAACGCATCCAATACGCTGCGTTGGACGAAACAAACTTGTTTGGGGTGGTTCGGAGAGTTTCGTTACAGAAGTATAAGTGGTGCGAAAACAGCAACCGATTTGCATGAAACGCGCTAGCGGACACATCGGAACCATTCCGGGGAAGCACACCAAAACGCGTCCAATACACTCCGTTGGGCCAAACAAACATGTTTGGGGTGTTTCGGAGAGTTTTATTACGGAAGTAAAAATGGTGCGAAAACGGCAACCGATTTGCGTGAAACGCGCCAACGGACACACCGGAACCATTCGAGGTTGCACACCAACAAACGCGTCCAATACATTTCGTTGGGCCAATCAAACATGTTCGGGGTGTTCCGGAGAGTTTCATTACGGAAGTATAAGTGGTGCGAAAACGGCACCCGATTTGCGTGAAACGCGCCAACGGACACATCGTAATGAGAACATTCCAAGCATTTACTCATCTCCAAATGAAACTACACTTGATATAGCTGGTCCAATTACAAGGAGTAGAGCTAAACAATTGGAGAAGGAAATTCATTCTCAGGTGAACGCTAACCTTATGCTTAATAATCAGATTACGTTGAATGAACCTGTGCTTTTGAGTCCTTGTTTCAATGTTCTTAGGAATGATGGAGTGCACGAACAAGCATGGGATGATGATGGATTCTGCCCGCCAAATATATGCAAGGAACCTGGACGTGCATGAGAGAGGAAAGGCCATTCAGCTACCATGAATATCAGCCGTTGAAGTGCAAGCAAATAATTCAGGAGTTAGGAATGCATACAACAGCAACTGGGTTGCTGTGCACACACGCTCCAGCAGGCATGCAGAGAATACCAACCAGCCAGGCGTCCCACTAGGCTTGGTTATTAATAAAAGTAGTGCTGTAACCTCCCAGTACATGTTCTCAATTATTTTGCACCAAACTGAAACTCCACTAGTGCTACATATCCCTGTAATGAGTGACGTGAACAGTAACTGGTGATTGCAATTTCAGAAATGCCAACTCTTGGAATTCTTGTTCCAGCGTGAGTCTTGAGAGGCTTGCAAACTTGTTCTTTCGATTCCTGAGGGAATTATAGAACGCCGAACTGCGGTTCATCCAGTTTGTGCCTTCACGTCTATACGGCGTGATTGCGTGGGCTGTTCGTCGGTACGTGGAAGGGTGATTGTCTCGGCAGTTCGTCGCGTGGACAGCCTCGCGGTGCATTGCCTCTTCACCAGGTCACGTAGTGACAATTTATCAAGTTCGCAGATCCTACGAGAAGATCGGGCCACAACAACTCGTCACACGCAGCCCCTAGGCGTGTGCATATCACATCGGAACCATTGCGTTGAAGCACACCAACAAACGCGTCCAATACACTTCATTGAACCAAACAAACATGTTTGGGGTGATTTGGAGAGTTTCATTACGGAACTAAAAGTGGTGCGAAAACGACACCCGATTTGCGTGAAACGCGCCAACGGACACATCAGAAAGATTCGAGGAAGCACACCAACCAACGCGTCCAATACACTTCGTTGGGCCAATCAAACATGTTCGGGGTGTTTCGGAGAGTTTTATTACGGAAGTATAAGTGGTGCGAAAACGGCACCCGATTTGCGTGAAACGCGCCAACGGACACATCGGAACCATTGCGTTGAAGCACACCAACAAACGCGTCCAATACACTCCATTGGACCAAACAAACATGTTTGGGGTGTTTCGGAGAGTTTCATTACGGAAGTATAAGTGGTGCGAAAACGGCACCCGATTTGCGTGAAACGCGCCAACGGAGACATCGGAACCATTGCGTTGAAGCACACCAACAAACGCGTCCAATACACTCTGCTGGACCAAATTAACATTTTTGGGGTGTTTCGGAGAGTGTCATTACGGAAGTTTAAGTGGTGCGAAAACGGCACCCGATTTGCGTGAAACGCGCCAACGAACACATCGGAACCATTGCGTTGAAGCACACCAACAAACGCGTCCAATACACTCCGTTGGGCCAAACAAACATGTTTGAGGTGTTTCGGAGAGTGTCATTACGGAAGTATAAGTGGTGCGAAAAGGGCACTCGATTTGCGTGAAACGCGCCAACGGACACATCGGAACCATTGCGTTGAAGCACACCGACAAACGCATCCAATACACTGTGTTGGACGAAACAAACTTGTTTGGGGTGTTTCGGAGAGTTTCGTTACAGAAGTATAAGTGGTGCGAAAACAGCAACCGAATTTGCATGAAACGCGCTAGCGGACACATCGGAACCATTCCGGGGAAGCACACCAACAATCGCGTCCAATACACTCCGTTGGGCCAAACAAACATGTTTGGGGTGTTTCGGAGAGTTTCATTACGGAAGTATAAGTGGTGCAAAACGGCACCCGATTTGCGTGAAACGCGCCAACGGACACATCGGAACCATTGCATTGAAGCACACCAACAAACGCGTCCAATACACTCTGTTGGACCAAACAAACATGTTTGGGGTGTTTCGGAGAGTGTCATTACGGAAGTATAAGTGGTGCGAAAACGGAACCCGATTTGCGTGAAACGCGCCAACGGACACATTGGAACCATTGCGTTGCAGCACACCAACAAACGCGTCCAATACCGTCCGTTGGACGAAACAAACATGTTTGGGGTGTTTCGGAGAGTTTCATTACGGAAGTAAAAGTGGTGCAACAACGGCACCCGATTTGCGTGAAACGCGCCAACGGACACATCGGAACCATTGCGTTGAAGCACACCAACAAACGTGGCCAATACACTCCGTTGGACAAATCTAACATGTTTGGGTGCTTCGGAGAGTTTCATTACGGAAGTAAAAGTGGTGCGAAAACGGCACCCGATTTGCGTGAAACGCGCCAACGGACACATCGGAACCATTCGAGGAAGCACACCAACCAACACGTCCAATACATTCGTTGGGCCAATGAAACATGTTTGGGGTGTTTCGGAGAGTTTCATTACGGAAGTAAAAGTGGTGCGATAAGGGCACCCGATTTGCGTGAAACGCGCCAACGGACACATCGGATTCATCCGTTGAAGCACACCAACAAACGCGTCCAATACGCTCCGTTGGACCAATCAAACATGTTTGGGTGCTTCGGAGAGTTTCATTACGGAAGTTAAAGTGGTGCGAAAACGGCACCCGATTTGCGTGAAACGCGCCAACGGACACATCGGAACCATTGCATTGAAGCACACCAACAAACGCGTCCAATACACTCTGTTGGACCAAACAAACATGTTTGGGGTGTTTCGGAGAGTGTCATTACGGAAGTATAAGTGGTGCGAAAACGGCACCCGATTTGCGTGAAACGCGCCAACGGACACATCGGAACCATTGCTTGCAGCACACCAAGAAACGCGTCCAATACCGTCCGTTGGACGAAACAAACATGTTTGGGGTGTTTCGGAGAGTTTCATTACGGAAGTAAAAGTGGTGCAACAACGGCACCCGATTTGCGTGAAACGCGCCAACGGACACATCGGAACCATTGCGTTGAAGCACACCAACAAACGTGGCCAATACACTCCGTTGGACCAATCCAACATGTTTGGGTGCTTCGGAGAGTTTCATTACGGAAGTAAAAGTGGTGCGAAAACGGCACCCGATTTGCGTGAAACGCGCCAACGGACACATCGGAACCATTCGAGGAAGCACACCAACCAACACGTCCAATACATTCGTTGGGCCAATGAAACAAGTTTGGGGTGTTTCGGAGAGTTTCATTACGGAAGTAAAAATAAGGGCCCCCGATTGGCGTGAAACGCGCCAAAGGACACATCGGATTCATCCGTTGAAGCACACCAACAAACGCGTCCAATACGCTCCGTTGGACCAATCAAACATGTTTGGGATCTTCGGAGAGTTTCATTACGGAAGTTAAAGTGGTGCGAAAACGACACCCGATTTGCGTGAAACGCGCCAATGGACACATCGGAACCATTCGAGGTTCCACACCAACAAACGCGTCCAATACATTTCGTTGGGCCAATCAAACATGTTCGGGGTGATTCGCAGAGTTTCATTACAGATGTAAAAGTTGTGCGAAAACCGCACCCGATTTGCGTGAAACGCGCCAACGGACACATCGGAACCATTGCGTTGAAGCACACCAACAAACGCGTCCAATACACTCCGTTGGACGAAACAAACATGTTTGGGGTGTTTCAGAGAGTTTCATTACGGAAGTAAAAGTGGTGCAAAAACGGCAACCGATTTGCGTGAAACGCGCCAACGGACACATCGGAACCATTGCGTTGAAGCACACCAACAAACGTGGCCAATACACTCCGTTCGACCAGTCAAACATGCTTGGGTGCTTCGGAGAGTTTCATTACGGAAGTAAACGTGGTGCGAAAACGGCACCCGATTTGCGTGAAAAGCGCCAACGGACACATCGGAACCATTCGAGGAAGCACACCAACCAACGCGTCCAATACACTTCGTTGGGCCAATGAAACATGTTTGGGGTGTTTCGGAGAGTGTCATTACAGAAGTAAAAGCGGTGTGATAAGGCCACCCGATTTGCGTGAAACGCGCCAAAGGACACAGAGGATTCATCCGTTGAAGCACACCAACAAACGCGTCCAATACGCTCCGTTGGACCAAACAAACATGTTTGGGGTGCTTCGGAGAGTTTCATTACGGAAGTAAAAGTGGTGCGAAAACGACACCCGATTTGCGTGAAACGCGCCACGGAACACATTGGAACCATTGCCTTGAAGCACGCCAACAAACGTGTCCAGTACACTCCGTTGGGCCAAACAAACATGTTTGAGGTGTTTCGGAGAGTTTCATTACAGATGTAAAAGTTGTGCGAAAACCGCACCCGATTTGCGTGAAACGCGCCAACGGACACATCGGAACCATTGCGTTGAAGCACACCAACAAACGCGTCCAATACACTCCGTTGGACGAAACAAACATGTTGGGGGTGTTTCGGAGAGTTTCATTAGGGATGTAAAAGTGGTGCGAAAACGGCACCCGATTTGCGTGAAACGCGCCAACGGACACATCGGAACCATTGCGTTGAAGCACACCAACAAACGTGGCCAATACACTCCGTTGGGCCAAACAAACATGTTGGGGGTGTTTCGGAGAGTTTCATTACGGAAGTAAAAGTGGTGCGATAAGGGCACCCGATTTGCGTGAAACGCGCCAATGGACCCATCGGATTCATCCGTTGAAGCACACCAACAAACGCGTCCAATACGCTCCGTTGGACCAATCAAACATGTTTGGGTGCTTCGGAGAGTTTCATTACGGAAGTTAAAGTGGTACGAAAACGGCACCCGATTTGCGTGAAACGCGCCAATGGACACATCGGAACCATTCGAGGAAGCACACCAACCAACGCATCCAATACACTTCGTTGGGCCAATCAAACATGTTTGGGGTGCTTCGGACAGTTTCATTACGGAAGTAAAAGTGGTGCGAAAACGGCACCCGATTTGCGTGAAACACGCCAACGGACACATCGGAACCATTGCGTTGAAGCACAACAACAAACGTGGCCAATACACTCCGTTGGGCCAAACAAACATGTTTGGGGTGTTTCGGAGAGTTTCATTATGGAAGTAAAAATGGTGCGAAAACGGCAACCGATTTGCGTGAAACGCGCCAATGGACACATCGGAACCATTCGAGGTTCCACACCAACAAACGCGTCCAATACATTTCGTTAGGCCAATCAAACATGTTCGGGGTGATTCGCAGAGTTTCATTACAGATGTAAAGTTGTGCGAAAACCGCACCCGATTTGCGTGAAACGCGCCAACGGACACATCGGAACCATTGCGTTGAAGCACACCAACAAACGCGTCCAATACACTCCGTTGGACGAAACAAACATGTTTGGGGTGTTTCAGAGAGTTTCATTACGGAAGTAAAAGTCGTGCAAAAACGGCAACCGATTTGCGTGAAACGCGCCAACGGACACATCGGAACCATTGCGTTGAAGCACACCAACAAACGTGGCCAATACACTCCGTTGGACCAGTCAAACATGCTTGGGTGCTTCGGAGAGTTTCATTACGGAAGTAAAAGTGGTGCGAAAACGGCACCCGATTTGCGTGAAACGCGCCAACGGACACATCGGAACCATTCGAGGAAGCACACCAACCAACGCGTCCAATACACTTCGTTGGGCCAATGAAACATGTTTGGGCTGTTTCGGAGAGTGTCATTACAGAAGTGAAAGCGGTGCGATAAGGCCACCGATTTGCCTGAAACGCGCCAAAGGACACATTGGATTCATCCGTTGAAGCACACCAACAAACGCGTCCAATACGCTCCGTTGGACCAAACAAACATGTTTGGGGTGCTTCGGAGAGTTTCATTACGGAAGTAAAAGTGGTGCGAAAACGACACCCGATTTGCGTGAAACGCGCGACGGAACACATTGGAACCATTGCCTTGAAGCACGCCAACAAACGTGTCCAGTACACTCCGTTGGGCCAAACAAACATGTTTGAGGTGTTTCGGAGAGTTTCATTACAGATGTAAAAGTTGTGCGAAAACCGCACCCGATTTGCGTGAAACGCGTCAACGGACACATCGGAACCATTGCGTCGAAGCACACCAACAAACGTGTCCAATACACTCCGTTGGACGAAACAAACATGCTTGGGGTGTTTCGGAGAGTTTCATTACGGAAGTAAAAGTGGTGCCAAAACGGCACCCGATTTGCGTGAAACGCGCCAACGGACACATCGGAACCATTGCGTTGAAGCACACCAACAAACGTGGCCAATACACTCCGTTGGGCCAAACTAACATGTTTGCGGTGTTTCGGAGAGTTTCATTACGGAAGAATGGTGCGAACACGGCAACCGATTTGCGTGAAACGCGCCAACGGACACATGAGAACCATTCGAGGTTGCACACCAACAAACGCGTCCAATACATTTCGTTGGGCCAATCAAACATGTTCGGGGTGTTTCGGAGAGTGTCATTACGGAAGTATAAGTGGTGCGAAAACGACACCCAAACGTGGCCAATACACTCCATTGGGCCAAACTAACATCTTTGGGGTGTTTCGGAGAGTTTCATTACGGAAGTAAAAATGGTGCGAAAACGGCAACCGATTCGCGTGAAACGCGCCAATGGACACATCGGAACCATTCGAGGAAGCACACCAACAAACGGGTCCAATACACTTCGTTGGGCCAATCAAACATGTTTGGGGTGTTTCGGAGAGTTTCATTACGGAAGTAAAAGTGATGCGAAAACGGCAACCGATTTGCGTGAAACGCGCGAACGGACCCATCGGAACCATTACGTTGAATCACACCAACAAACGCGTCCAATACACTCCGTTGGGCCAAACAAACATGTTTGGGGTCTTTCGGAGAGTTTCATTACAGAAGTAGAAGTGGTGCGAAAATGGCACCCGATTTGCGTGAAACGCGCCAACGGACACATCGGAACCATTCTGTTGAAGCACACCAACAAACACGTCCAATAAACTCCGTTGGACCAAACAAACAAGTTTGGGGTGCTTCGGGAGTTTCATTACGGAAGTAAAAGTGGTGCGAAAACGGCACCCGATTTGCGTGAAACGCGCCAACGGACACATCGGAACCATTCTATTGAAGCACACCAACAAACGCGTCGAATGCACTCCGTTGGGCCAAACAAACATGTTTGGCGTGTTTGGGAGAGTTTCATTACGGAAGTAAAAGTGGTGCGAAAACGGCACCCGATTTGCGCGAAACGCGCCAACGGACACATCGGAACCATTCCGGGGAAGCACAGCAACAAACGCGTCCAATACACTCTGTTGGGCCAAAGATACATGTTTGGGGTGTTTCGGAGAGTTTCATTACGGAAGTAAAAGTGGTGCGAAAACGGCACCCGATTTGCATGAAACGCGGCAACGGACACATCGGAACCATTCCGGCGAAGCACAGCAACAAACGCGTCCAATACACTCTGTTGGGTCAAACAGACATGTTTGGGGTGTTTCGGAGAGTTTCGTTACGGAAGTAAAAGTGCGAAAACGGCACCCGATTTGCATGAAACGTGCCAACGGACACATCGGAGTCATTCCGTTGAAGCACACCAACAAACGCGTCCAATACACTCTGTTGGGCCAAACAGACATGTTTGGGGTGTTTGGGAGAGTTTCGTTACGGAAGTAAAAGTGGTGCGAAAACGGCTCCCGATTTGCATGAAACGCGCCAACGGACACATCGGAACCATTCCGGGGAAGCACAGCAACAAACGCGTCCAATACACTCTGTTGGGTCAAACAGACATGTTTGGGTGTTTCGAAGAGTTTCGTTACGGAAGTAAAAGTGGTGCGAAGACGGCACCGGATTTGCGTGAAACGTGCCAACGGACACATCGGAACCATTGCCTTGAAGCAAACCAACAAACGCGTCCAATACACTCCGTTTGGCCAAACGAACATTTTTTGTTTGGGATGTTTCGCAGAGTTTCATGACGGAGGTAAAATTGGTGCGAAAACGGCACCCGATTTGCCTGAAACGCGCCATCGGACACATCGGAATTGATAGAACTGGAGTGCCCGATCTTTCGGTGAGTGGAGATAATTTCGATCTGTGGAAGCTAACCCTCACGATCCGACTACGACGAGCAAGCCCGAGGCGCCAATGCAATCGCTGAACCAACTCCCGATGGTTACTAACCTTGCTGGATTGCAAGATCAGCCTGATCACGAAGATCAATCCCTGCACGCAATCGAAGAACGAGCAAGAATAAGAGGCGAGCAATCTAATCTATTACTCGAAGGTGGGGTTCTGAATACACGTCGTATGACGGCTGTAGCTAAAGCTATCAATTAAACAAAACCCAACCCTAATGTGGCGGCGGCTACTGAATATATAGGGTTTAGGTTGTGGCCTACCCCCCTGGTCACGCCCCTATGGGCTCCAACACGATACATGGGCCAACGGCCCAAAAGGCGGCGGCGCAGCGTCCTGGCAGATTCTGTACGTCCACTTGTTTCAAAGATTCCCGTTGACTCAGATGGAATTTGGGCATGAAACCGGTGCCATTGGAAAGTTTGTCTTCTTAGCTTTCCATCCATATGTAGAATGTCCAAAACGGACTCCGTATGTGGCCAGGGCGACCAAAACATCGTAAGCTGCTCCTGAATTCCGAGATGGGCTCGAACTTGTGTTGTTTTGGGCCTCCACCTTGGTGACTCGAATTGGATTAGCCTTGGGCCTCCTTCATGACTTGGACAACCTTGTTGGACTCCTCTTTCACTAATGCATGACCCAATCATGGTCGTATGCATGTGTGTCATGTTCTCATCATCCTCCCCTTCTTGAAGAAAAGCCGTCCTCGGCGTCGATTCTACTTGAAACCGATCCTGCACAACACAAGGGAGAGCGGGGTTTCGAAAGCAAAAGAAATCAAAATTATTGTGAGGAGGGATGTCACCATGTTTCCAATTGGTGAATGTGTCATCTCGCGTAGAAGATTTAGCAAGTATGGAGGCTTCTTGATCGGACGACACACAATGTGTGGCAACACTATCCTGCAAAAGATTAGTACTAACAAAAGACAAAGCAGGGATTGATAGCGACCAGCAATGCTCCCCTTCTTGGGAGCAAACTTGTTTCACCAAAACAGAGCTAGAGGAAGGTGAATTAATATTTGTAGTATGGCTGCCCTCTAGTGGATCAAAAGTGCGCACAATCAAAGGATAATTCCGATTTTCACAAATGTACACTCTATGTATCATATATTCTCCTTCGTTGTTATATTTGCCAATAGCATGATAAGTGTGTTTAGAAAACCATGGCAAATCAGCATATTTAGAAACTCTCTCTTCAAAACAATCTAGATTACACAAAACATCAAATTCAATGTAACCCAAAGTATGTAAAGAAGACAACATTTTAAGCTCATCGATCGTGTTCAAAATATGAATGGCACGTCTAATGTCAGCACACGTGTGTGGTTTGAAAGCATGTACAACGGAAGCATTGTCACACAAATCATTTTTATCACAAGGAACATCAAGCAAATCAACTTGTGACAAAGATAAATCAAGAATAGGTTCCACTAACAATTGCTCTATGATATCATGAGTTGTGGAAAAATTCAGCATATCAGACGAAGGCTCACCAGCCGTGCGTGGAGCACCTTGAGCAGTACCTTTGCTCTCAATATCACAAAAAGTAGGTGCATTGTCAAGTGATGGTTCTGAATTTGCACATGAAGTTGTGGAAGGAGCACCACCTGTGGTCGAGGGTGCTGCAGGTTTAGTCGTCCTCTCGCGCGGTGTAGTGCTAGTCGTGGATGGCGCGGGGAGAGTAGGAGCAGCGCTGGATGACGGGTTTCGTCCTGCAAAAGAGTTAGTATATGTTTTCGAGCAGCGTCCCTGCACTTCACGTTCAGCTTTGCAAGCATATTCAAACAATGTGGTCATATCAGCATAATCTTTATATTCAAGTATGTCCTGAATTTCACGGTTCAAACCACCACGAAATCGTGCGATTGCAGCGTCGTCAGTCTCAATCAAACCACAACGAATCATACCTTTTTGTAGAGCCTGGTAATATTCCTCAACAGTTTGTTGCCCTTGCTGGAAACGCTGCATTTGATTAAGCAAATCGCGGCCATAATATGAAGGTACAAAACGATGTCTCATGGCAGCTTTTAATTGTGTCCAGGTGGTGGGGATAGCAGTGGGATGTTTTTTATTATAATCACGCCACCACGTTAAAGCAAAATCAGTAAATTCACTAATAGCAGCTTTAACTTGAGAACTAGTAGGAATATCATGGCATGAAAAATTCTGTTCGACCTCTAATTCCCAATCAAGATATGCAGCAGGATCATATTTGCCATTAAAAGATGGAATTTTAAATTTAATCTTAGCAAATGAATCATTAGCTGAGTGTCGTACCACACGTGGGCCATGACCGCGGCGATCTCCATCCTCCTGCAACTCTGTGATCGTAGTGGTCAATGCATCAAGCCGTGCCACGATGGTGTCGAGTGTGGTCTTAGCGGCCGTCTGAGCGCGGTCGAGCTGATCGAACCGCACGGTCTTCATGGTGTCAAGAGAATCAAACCGTTCATGCATCGTCTTCATGTTCGCGGCAAGTCCATCAACTTGAGTCCGTATGTCCTGCAGCTCATCCATCGTGCCGTCGACGTCTCCTGCCATGGTTAGCGCAAACACAAAACAAAATCGACGACAACAATGGGACAAGGGTGTAACGGCTCACAGGGCACTCACTACCATGCTGTTATCAAATTCTTATCCGTTCTTACCAAGCGCACAGGGGTGAGCTGCAACCAACAGGTAGTACCGACGAAAGATTGGAGGAGCGATTGCCTGGGGAAACGAAGTATGCTCGTCGTAGAACTATGTGGAGTTCTGGGGAGGCTGCACTCAATTCAAGGGTTAGCACAATCAAACAATAATGCAATGTTGAATAATAGTGCTAAACACGTATGGATGCTGCTGGAAACAAGTGCGAGAAGGAGGCAAAGGTGAGGAACCGCTGGTGGCCGCACGACTAGGGATAGTCTGGTTCGGTTACGATCGGCCAAACAAAACCGATCAAGAGAAGACAACTGTGCCTTGTTGTTCTGGTTTTTTTTTTTTTTCTTTCTTTTTTTTTTCTTTTCTTTTTCTTCTTTTTTTTTCACACACTCTTTCTGTTTTTTTTTTTGATTGCACACGTGGCCTTTTATATTTTGTTTTTCCTTTTTTTTTTTTGACCGGAAAGAAAACACGGCAGGAGTCCGGACCGAACGGACACAGCAGGGCCGAAACCGACCTGAACTCAGCGGCGTACACGGCGCGTCCGAGCAGGATTCTGTGCACGGCGCGGCCGGCAGAGATGCAGCCGAGGCGTGACCAAGGCAGGCGTGATCGCCTGGGACTCTTGCGGAGCGCGGCGTGACCTGGTAGGAGGCGCGCACAGCAAACACACCGCGGCGGACACGACCTGGACTCTTACGCGCGCGGCAGCACACAGCAGATGGAAACAATCTGGACTCACGCGCACCGCACGGGAACGAGCTGGATTCTCGCGCGCGGCAGCAGATTGCGTAGTACACGACAGGGGGGTTGGTGGGGATGTAGGGTTTGTGGTGGCTATAACAGATGAGAAAAATCAAAACACAAGTAACCAGCAACAACGAACGCACAAGCACACAAATTCAACAATGCAAATTACTGATCGAAAGTGCGAGGCGCAAGGGGTGCTGGGATAAAAGATCTAACCTGAAAATTTTTGGTTGTTTGTGGACTAGGATGAACGAAAAACACACGATAAACTCACCGAGAAACACTGGAATCTGATACCACTTGATAGAACTGGAGTGCCCGATCTTTCGGTGAGTGGAGATAATTTCGATCTGTGGAAGCTAACCCTCACGATCCGACTACGACGAGCAAGCCCGAGGCGCCAATGCAATCGCTGAACCAACTCCCGATGGTTACTAACCTTGCTGGATTGCAAGATCAGCCTGATCACGAAGATCAATCCCTGCACGCAATCGAAGAACGAGCAAGAATAAGAGGCGAGCAATCTAATCTATTACTCGAAGGTGGGGTTCTGAATACACGTCGTATGACGGCTGTAGCTAAAGCTATCAATTAAACAAAACCCAACCCTAATGTGGCGGCGGCTACTGAATATATAGGGTTTAGGTTGTGGCCTACCCCCCTGGTCACGCCCCTATGGGCTCCAACACGATACATGGGCCAACGGCCCAAAAGGCGGCGGCGCAGCGTCCTGGCAGATTCTGTACGTCCACTTGTTTCAAAGATTCCCGTTGACTCAGATGGAATTTGGGCATGAAACCGGTGCCATTGGAAAGTTTGTCTTCTTAGCTTTCCATCCATATGTAGAATGTCCAAAACGGACTCCGTATGTGGCCAGGGCGACCAAAACATCGTAAGCTGCTCCTGAATTCCGAGATGGGCTCGAACTTGTGTTGTTTTGGGCCTCCACCTTGGTGACTCGAATTGGATTAGCCTTGGGCCTCCTTCATGACTTGGACAACCTTGTTGGACTCCTCTTTCACTAATGCATGACCCAATCATGGTCGTATGCATGTGTGTCATGTTCTCATCAGGAATCATTCCGTTGAAGCACACCAACAAACGCGTCCAATACATTCCGTTGGACGAATCAAACATGTTTGCGTGCTTCCGAGACTTTCATTACGGAAGTAAAAGTGGTGCGAAAACGGCACCCGATTTGCGCTAAACGCGCCAACGGACACATGGCAACCATTGCGTTGAAGCACACCAACAAACGTGTCCAATGCACTCCGTTGGACCAAAATAAACATGTTTGTGGTGTTTCGGAGAGTTTCATTACGGAAGTAAAAGTGGTGCGAAAACGGCACCCGATTTGCGTGAAACGCGCCAACGGACACATCGGAACGATTCTTTTGAAGCACACCAACAAACGCGTCCAATGCACTCCGTTGGACCAAAATAAACATGTTTGTGGTGTTTTGGAGAGTTTCATTACGGAAGTAAAAGTGGTGCCAAAACGGCACCCGATTTGCATCAAACGCGCCAACAGACACAGCGGAACCATTCCGGGGAAGCACAGCAACAAACGCGTCCAATACACTCTGTTGGGCCAAACAGACATGTCTGGGGTGTTTCGGAGAGTTTCGTTACGGAAGTAAAAGTGGTGCGAAAACGGCACCGGATTTGCGTGAAACGTGCCAACGGACACATCGGAACCATTGCCTTGAAGCACACCAACAAACGCATCCAATACACTCCGTCGGGCCAAACACATATGTTTGGTGTGTTTCGCAGAGTTTCATGACGGAGGTAAAAGTAGTGCGAAAACGGCACCCGATTTGCCTGAAACGCGCCATCGGCCACATCGGAATCATTCCGTTGAAGCACACCAACAAACGCGTCCAATACATTCCGTTGGACGAATCAAACATGTTTGGGTGCTTCGGAGACTTTCATTACGGAAGTAAAAGTGGTGCGAAAACGGCACCCGATTTGCGCTAAACGCGCCAACCGACACTTGGGAACCATTGCGTTCAAGCACACCAACAAACGTGTCCAATGCACTCCGTTGGACCAAAATAAACATGTTTGTGGTGTTTCGGAGAGTTTCATTACGGAAGTAAAAGTGGTGCGAAAACGGCACCCGATTTGCGTGAAACGCGCCAACGGATACATCGGAACCATTCTTTTGAAGCACACCAACAAACGCGTCCAATGCACTCCGTTGGACCAAAATAAACATGTTTGTGGTGTTTTGGAGAGTTTCATTACGGAAGTAAAAGTGGTGCCAAAACGGCACCCGATTTGCATCAAACGCGCCAACAGACACAGCGGAACCATTCCGGGGAAGCACAGCAACAAACGCGTCCAATACACTCTGTTGGGCCAAACAGACATGTCTGGGGTGTTTCGGAGAGTTTCGTTACGGAAGTAAAAGTGGTGCGAAAACGGCACCGGATTTGCGTGAAACGTGCCAACGGACACATCGGAACCATTGCCTTGAAGCACACCAACAAACGCATCCAATACACTCCGTCGGGCCAAACACATATGTTTGGTGTGTTTCGCAGAGTTTCATGACGGAGGTAAAAGTAGTGCGAAAACGGCACCCGATTTGCCTGAAACGCGCCATCGGCCACATCGGAATCATTCCGTTGAAGCACACCAACAAACGCGTCCAATACATTCCGTTGGACGAATCAAACATGTTTGGGTGCTTCGGAGACTTTCATTACGGAAGTAAAAGTGGTGCGAAAACGGCACCCGATTTGCGCTAAACGCGCCAACCGACACTTGGGAACCATTGCGTTCAAGCACACCAACAAACGTGTCCAATGCACTCCGTTGGACCAAAATAAACATGTTTGTGGTGTTTCGGAGAGTTTCATTACGGAAGTAAAAGTGGTGCGAAAACGGCACCCGATTTGCGTGAAACGCGCCAACGGACACATCGGAACCATTCTTTTGAAGCACACCAACAAACGCGTCCAATGCACTCCGTTGGACCAAAATAAACATGTTTGTGGTGTTTTGGAGAGTTTCATTACGGAAGTAAAAGTGGTGCCAAAACGGCACCCGATTTGCATCAAACGCGCCAACAGACACAGCGGAACCATTCCGGGGAAGCACAGCAACAAACGCGTCCAATACACTCTGTTGGGCCAAACAGACATGTCTGGGGTGTTTCGGAGAGTTTCGTTACGGAAGTAAAAGTGGTGCGAAAACGGCACCGGATTTGCGTGAAACGTGCCAACGGACACATCGGAACCATTGCCTTGAAGCACACCAACAAACGCATCCAATACACTCCGTCGGGCCAAACACATATGTTTGGTGTGTTTCGCAGAGTTTCATGACGGAGGTAAAAGTAGTGCGAAAACGGCACCCGATTTGCCTGAAACGCGCCATCGGCCACATCGGAATCATTCTGTTGAAGCACACCAACAAACGCGTCCAATACATTCCGTTGGACGAATCAAACATGTTTGGGTGCTTCGGAGACTTTCATTACGGAAGTAAAAGTGGTGCGAAAACGGCACCCGATTTGCGCTAAACGCGCCAACCGACACTTGGGAACCATTGCGTTCAAGCACACCAACAAACGTGTCCAATGCACTCCGTTGGACCAAAATAAACATGTTTGTGGTGTTTCGGAGAGTTTCATTACGGAAGTAAAAGTGGTGCGAAAACGGCACCCGATTTGCGTGAAACGCGCCAACGGACACATCGGAACCATTCTTTTGAAGCACACCAACAAACGCGTCCAATGCACTCCGTTGGACCAAAATAAACATGTTTGTGGTGTTTCGCCGTGTGTCCTCGTTGGACTCGTGAATCTTGGGTCACTGCAGTTTCGTACATTGATTAGTTTCGTACATATTTCTACTACGAGCAGGTCTTGTTCCGCCTGGCAATCGCTCCTCCAATCTTTCACAGGTACTACCCGTTGGTTGCGGGTCGCCACTGTGTGCTTGGTAAGAACGGGTAAGAACTTGATAAGAGCGTTGTTTTGAGCGATTTCCCCCCACCATACACCTGCTATCGTAGTGTCCTCTCCGTTGCTGTTTCGTGTTTGCACTAACAATGGCAGGAGATGACGCCAAGACGGACACTACACTGCAGGACGTGCACGCGCACGTCGAAGGCCTTGCCGGCGACATCAAGACGCTGCATGAACGGCTGGATTCCACGGTTGCTTCATCGACCGAGCGTTTCGACCAGATCGACCTCGCTCAAACGGCCGCCCACGCCACACTCGAGACGATCATGACTCGTCTTGAGACCTTGACCACGCAGCTAACGGAGTTGCAGCAGGCGCGCGACTATGGCGGTGATACGGAACTGGACGATGGTGGTCGCCGCGGTCGTGCACGCAGGGTACGTGTCCCACCTCCTGATTCCTTTGCTAAGATCAAATTTCGCATTCCATCCTTTAATGGCAAATATGATCCTTCTGCTTATCTTGATTGGGAATTAGAGGTCGAACAGAAATTTTCATGCCATGATATTCCTGCTCATCTACAAGTTAAGGCTGCTATTAGTGAATTTACTGATTTTGCTTTAATTTGGTGGCGTGAATATAAAAAAAAGTTTCCTGATAACACTCCCACCACTTGGGATGAACTAAAAACTGCCATGCGTCACAGATTTGTTCCTTCTTATTATGCCCGTGACTTGCTCAACCAAATGCAACGATTTCAGCAAGGTTCCCAAACTGTTGAGGAATATTACCAAGCGTTACAAAAGGGCATGATTCGTTGTGGTTTAGTTGAGCAGGAGGACGCTGCTATGGCACGTTTTAGGGGTGGTTTGAATCGTGAAATTCAGGACATCCTTGATTACAAGGAATATGATGATATGACCACTTTGTTTGAATTTGCTTGCAAAGCTGAACGTGAAGTGCAGGGACGGCGATTGTCGACACGCGCTAACTCTTTTGCAGGACGCGGCCAAGCTTCCACCCCAGCCCCCCGCCCGACGTCCTCCACGTCGTCCTCCACGCCGCGCGAGCGTGCGCCGTCCACTTCAAGCGCATCACCACGCGAGCAGCCGGCCAAGCCGACAGCACCTCCGGCCCACGGTGCCTCTCCTTCCACAGGGCGCACTCGGGACATTCAGTGCCATCGTTGCAAAGGTTACGGTCATGTGATTCGGGACTGCCCCAACAAGCGTACCTTGCTGATCCGTGACAATGGTGAGTACTCTTCCGCTAGTGATACTGAGGAGACTAGACATGCTATGCTTTCCACTGACCATGCAGATCATACGGAGGTTCACGTTGATTCCAGCGCCGCCGATAGGTATGAGAGTCTTGTTGTGCAGCGTGTTCTCAGTACACAGGTTTCCCAGCACGAGCAAAATCAGCGACACACCATCTTCCATACCAAGGGCGTTGTACAAGAACGGGCGATTCGAATCATCATAGACGGTGGCAGCTGCAACAATTTGGCCAGTGCAGCCTTGGTGGAGCAATTATCATTGCCCACCCGACATCACCCACATCCATATCACATTCAGTGGCTTAATGATGGCGGCAAAATTAAGGTAACACGCTCGGTACGTGTCCTGTTTTCTTTGGGCGCTTATTCTGATTATGTTGATTGTGATGTTGTCCCTATGGAAGCATGTTCGTTGTTACTTGGTCGCCCTTGGCAATATGATACTGATTGTGTGCATCATGGTCGTTCGAATCATTATTCACTCATGTTTAAGGGAAAAAAAATAATTATTCATCCCATGACCCCGGAACAAATTCTAAAAGATGACATGGCTAGGGCGGCTAAGACAGCAAAGTCTCACACATCACCTCCACTTGCTCCTGCTAACTCTGAAATCAAGTTGCATACCCCTGTTTTACTTGCTACACGTGCTGATTTTGCTGAGCTACATGATGATAACCTGCCTTGCTATGCACTTGTTTGCTCCCGCATGCTTGTTTCACTTCATGAGGCACCATCCTCGGATATTCCTCCTGCTGTTGCTAACCTTTTGCAGGACTATGCCGATGTCTTTCCCAAGGATTTGCCACCGGGTCTTCCTCCTATCCGTGGCATTGAACATCAGATTGATCTCATCCCCGGCGCGCAGCTTCCAAACCGCGCCCCGTACCGCACTAATCCAGATGAGACGAAGGAGATCCAGCGCCAGGTGCACGCGCTGCTTGATAAGGGTTACATTCGTGAGTCTCTCAGTCCTTGCTCGGTTCCTGTTTTGCTTGTCCCTAAGAAAGATGGCTCCTGGCGTATGTGTGTAGATTGTCGTGCAATTAATAACATCACCATTCGTTATCGATATCCTATACCACGCCTTGATGACATGCTTGATGAGCTTAGTGGTGCCAGTATATTTTCTAAAGTTGATTTGCGAAGTGGGTACCATCAGATTAGGATGAAACTGGGAGATGAATGGAAAACTGCTTTTAAAACCAAATTTGGCTTATATGAATGGTTGGTTATGCCGTTTGGTTTGTCTAATGCTCCCAGCACTTTCATGCGCTTAATGAATGAAGTTCTTAGGCCATTCATAGGACTGTTTGTTGTTGTTTACTTTGATGATATTCTTATTTACAGCAAGTATATGGATGAGCATTTAGAACATATGCGTGCTGTTTTTGATGCTTTGCGTGCTGCTCGCTTGTTCGGTAACTTGGAAAAATGCACCTTTTGCACGCAACGTGTCTCTTTTCTTGGCTATGTTGTTACTCCACAGGGAATTGAGGTGGATAGCAGCAAGGTGGATGCCATTCAGGGCTGGCCTACGCCGACGACGGTCACGCAGGTTCGGAGTTTCCTTGGCCTCGCCGGGTTCTACCGAAGGTTTGTGCGTGATTTCAGCTCCATTGCTGCCCCGTTGCATGAGCTCACAAAGAAAGGTGTTTCCTTTGCTTGGGATGCACCACAGGAAGATGCATTCAACACTTTGAAGGACAGGTTAACTCATGCTCCTCTTTTACAATTGCCTGATTTCAATAAAGTGTTTGAATTAGAATGTGATGCTAGTGGCATAGGTTTAGGTGCTGTTTTACTTCAAGATCGTAAACCTGTTGCTTACTTTAGTGAGAAATTGAGCGGTGCTGCCCTGAACTATTCAACTTATGATAAGGAGTTATATGCTTTAGTGCGCACTTTGCAAACATGGCAGCATTACTTGTGGCCTCGCGAATTTATTATTCATTCTGATCATGAGGCTTTGAAACACATTCGTACCCAAACTAATCTGAACCGTAGACATGCTAAATGGGTAGAATTTATTGAGTCCTTTCCCTACATCATTAAACACAAGAACGGGAAGGAAAATGTCATTGCTGATGCTTTGTCTCGTCGCTATACCATGCTGTCCCAATTAGATTTTAAAATCTTTGGTTTGCAAACATTGAAAGATCAATATGTGGATGATGCTGATTTTCATGATATTATTTCACATTGTAAGGATGGCAAGCCATGGGGCAAGTTTCATATACAGGATGGGTTCCTGTTTCGTGCTAACAAGCTGTGCATTCCAGCTGGTTCGGTTCGTTTGTTATTGTTGCAGGAAGCTCATGGAGGGGGTCTCATGGGTCACTTCGGTGTTTTCAAAACACAAGAATTGCTGGCTGACCACTTCTACTGGCCTCGGATGCGTCGTGACGTCGAGCGCTTCGTTGCTCGCTGTCCTACGTGCCAAAAAGCTAAGTCTCGTTTAGGTAACCATGGTTTGTATCTGCCTCTCCCTGTTCCTTCTGCTCCTTGGCATGATATTTCGATGGATTTTGTTTTGGGATTGCCTCGCACTAAGAAGGGGAGGGACAGCATCTTTGTCGTTGTTGATAGGTTCTCTAAAATGGCTCATTTTATACCTTGTCATAAAACTGATGATGCAACCATGATTGCTGATTTGTTCTTTAGAGAGATTGTTCGCTTGCATGGAATTCCTAAAACAATTGTCTCTGATCGTGATGCTAAGTTTCTTAGTCATTTTTGGCGTTGTCTTTGGAATAAACTAGGCACTAAGTTACTTTTTAGCACCACTTGTCATCCTCAAACTGATGGGCAAACTGAGGTCGTGAATCGCACTTTGTCTACCATGCTTAGGGCTGTTTTGGATAAAAATTTGAGGCTTTGGGAAGATTGTTTACCTCATGTTGAATTTGCTTATAACCGTGCTACACATGCTTCCACTAAGATGTGTCCTTTTGAGGTTGTTTATGGGTATGTTCCTCGGGCGCCTATTGACTTGTTTTCACTGGATACTGAGGATGATCCCCATGTTGATGCGCTTGCTCATATTGATCACATGAAACATTTGCATGACGTGACACAACAAAACATTGCTGCTGCTACTGCTAGATATCAAATTGCTGGTAGTAAAGGGCGCAAGCATGTTACTTTTGAGCCTGGTGATTTGGTTTGGTTGCACTTGCGTAAGGATAGGTTTCCTGCTTTGCGCCGCTCTAAATTGATGCCTCGTGCTGCTGGTCCTTTTAAAGTGCTAACCAAGATCAATGATAATGCTTATGTTCTTGACCTGCCTGCGGAGTTTGGTGTTTCCACTAGTTTTAATGTTGCAGATTTGAAACCGTATGCGGGCGAGGATGAGGAGCTGCCGTCGAGGACGACTTCAGTTCAAGAAGGGGAGGATGATGAGGACATCGACTCCAACACGGGTTCAACTCCACCTGCGCCTACACCAAATCAAGCCGCGCCTCTACCTCAAGCTGCGACCGAGTCGGATGCAACTCCAGCCGTGACAGCATTGGACTCTATTTCAATCCCAGCAGCGACTCCTTATAAGGGGCCTCTCACTCGGGCCCGGGCAAGAGAGCTCAACTTTGTGACGCTATTAAGGAACGACGGGCCTGGAGAATAGTCGGCCCAACTAAAGGCCTACACGTGGACGCCCTAGGGTTTGCCTCCACCAGGGAGCTGCGCCTCCCCCCCCCCCCCCACCTTACTTAGTCAAGGGCTGCGCCCCTTTTGTTCTCTGGGTTTTGTTTAATTGATAGCTTTAGCTACAGCCGTCATACGACGTGTATTCAGAACCCCACCTTTGAGCGATATCAGATTGCTCGCTTTATCATAATTCTTGCTCGTTCTTCGATCGCGTGCAGGAATTGATCTTCGTGATCAGGCTGATCTTGCAATCCAGCAAGGTTAGTAACCATCGGGAGTTGGTTCAGCGATTGCATTGGCGCCTCGGGCTTGCTCGTCATAGTCGGATCGTGAGGGTTAGCTTCCACAGATCGAAATTATCTCCACTCACCGAAAGATCGGGCACTCCAGTTCTATCAAAAGAGGAGTCCAACAAGGTTGTCCAAGTCATGAAGGAGGCCCAAGGCTAATCCAATTCGAGTCACCAAGGTGGAGGCCCAAAACAACACAAGTTCGAGCCCATCTCGGAATTCAGGAGCAGCTTACGATGTTTTGGTCGCCCCGGCCACATACGGAGTCCGTTTTGGACATTCTACATATGGATGGAAAGCTAAGAAGACACACTTTCCAATGGCACCGGTTTCATGCCCAAATTCCATCTGAGTCAACGGGAATCTTTGAAACAAGTGGACGTACAGAATCTGCCAGGGCGCTGCGCCGCCGCCTTTTGGGCCGTTGGCCCATGTATCGTGTTGGAGCCCATAGGGGCGTGACCAGGGGGGTAAGCCACAACCTAAACCCTATATATTCAGTAGCCGCCTCCACATTAGGGTTGGGTTTTGTTTAATTGATAGCTTTAGCTACAGCCGTCATACGACGTGTATTCAGAACCCCACCTTTGAGCGATATCAGATTGCTCGCTTTATCATAATTCTTGCTCCTTCTTCGATCGCGTGCAGGAATTGATCTTCGTGATCAGGCTGATCTTGTAATTCAGCAAGGTTAGTAACAATCGGGAGTTGGTTCAGCGATTGCATTGGCGCTTCGGGCTTGCTCGTCGTAGTCGGATCGTGAGGGTTACCTTCCACCAGATCGAAATTATCTCCACTCACCGAAAGATCGGGCACTCCAGTTCTATCAAGTGGTATCAGATTCCAGTGTTTCTCGGTGAGTTTCTTTTCGTGTGTTCTTCGTTCATCCTAGTCCACATAAACCAAAAACAAACAAAATAAAAATTTCAGGTTAGATCTGTTATCCCAGCACCCTTTGTGCCTTGCACTTTCATTCAGTAATTTGCATTGTTGAATTTGTGTGCTTGTGCGTTCGTTGTTGCTGGTTACTTGTGTTTTAATTTTTTCCATCTGTTATAGCCGCCACAAACCCTAATACCCCCCTGCCGTGCGCATATCCTCCAGATCACGCCTGCGCCGAGTGACTCCAACTCGGTTACGATATCCCACCCGCCCGCCCACGTTTCCCCGCATACAGGCCCGTCCGTCCACGTTTTTCCCCCGCAAGTCCAACTCAGACACGGTGCCTTGCTTCGCTGTTTGTGTTGCAACCACCGTGCGAGTCCAAATCAGACACGGTGCTGCGCGCGCACAGCTAGCACGCCGCGCCCTGCCACGCGCGGTTCCGCCTGCCTTGTTGCGTTTTGCTTGAGTCCAGCGCCAAAACAACAAAAAAAAAAAAGAAAAAAGTGTTCTGTCAAAAAAAAAAACTCGCTTGCTCTCCCTGCCGATCACAAAAAAAAAAAGAGAAACGAGCACGCAAGTGTGCCATTCAAAAAAAAAAAAAGAACAGAACACCCCGAACAGCAGAGGTTTTTCTCGTGGTCGGTTTTGTTGGGAAAATTCCAACCAATCTGGTTCGCCTTGTGTCCTCGTTGGACTCGTGAGTCTGTCGTCAACTAGTTCATATTACCACATATACTCAGTTCTGCATCATCGGCTCATTGATAAATTCGACCTTACTCTAGAGAGAGAGAGAGAGTGCATGTCCAGAAAAAGTGCATGTGGTGACTTGTTCATTTGCTTTTCCTTGTTCATATAATCAGTTTTGGGCACTCAGCTGCGGGTTGTTTTCCGTCGTACCTTTCCCTACACCCAACCCTAGCTCGTTCTCGCACTTGTTTCCAGCAGCGTCCATACGTGTTTAGCACTATTATTCAACATTGCATTATTGTTTGATTGTGCTAACCCTTGAATTGAGTGCAGCCTACCCAGAACTCCATATAGTTCTACGACGAGCATACTTCGTTTCCCCAGAAAATCGCTCCTCCAATCTTTCGCCGGTACTACCTGTTGGTTGCAGCTCACCCCTGTGCGCTTGGTAAGAACGGATAAGAATTTGATAACAGCATGGTAGTGAGTGCCTTGTGAGCCGTTACACCCTTGTCACATTGTTGTCGTCGATTTTGTTTTGTGTTTGCGCTAACCATGGCAGGAGACGTCGACGGCACGATGGATAAGCTGCAGGACATGCGGACTCAAGTTGATGGACTTGCCGCGAACATGAAGACGATGCATGAACGGTTTGATTCTCTTGACACCATGAAGACCGTGCGGTTCGATCAGCTCGACCGCGCTCAGACGGCCGCTAAGACCACACTCGACACCATCGTGGCACGGCTTGATGCATTGACCACTACGATCACAGAGTTGCAGGAGGATGGAGATCGCCGCGGTCATGGCCCACGTGTGGTACGACACTCAGCTAATGATTCATTTGCTAAGATTAAATTTAAAATTCCATCTTTTAATGGCAAATATGATCCTGCTGCATATCTTGATTGGGAATTAGAGGTCGAACAGAATTTTTCATGCCATGATATTCCTACTAGTTCTCAAGTTAAAGCTGCTATTAGTGAATTTACTGATTTTGCTTTAACGTGGTGGCGTGATTATAATAAAAAACATCCCACTGCTATCCCCACCACCTGGACACAATTAAAAGCTGCCATGAGACATCGTTTTGTACCTTCATATTATGGCCGCGATTTGCTTAATCAAATGCAGCGTTTCCAGCAAGGGCAACAAACTGTTGAGGAATATTACCAGGCTCTACAAAAAGGTATGATTCGTTGTGGTTTGATTGAGACTGACGACGCTGCAATCGCACGATTTCGTGGTGGTTTGAACCGTGAAATTCAGGACATACTTGAATATAAAGATTATGCTGATATGACCATATTATTTGAATATGCTTGCAAAGCTGAACGTGAAGTGCAGGGACGCTGCTCGAAAACATATACTAACTCTTTTGCAGGACGAAACCCGTCATCCAGCGCTGCTCCTACTCTCCCCGCGCCATCCACGACTAGCACTACACCGCGCGAGAGGACGACTAAACCTGCAGCACCCTCGACCACAGGTGGTGCTCCTTCCACAACTTCATGTGCAAATTCAGAACCATCACTTGACAATGCACCTACTCTTTGTGATATTGAGAGCAAAGGTACTGCTCAAGGTGCTCCACGCACGGCTGGTGAGCCTTCGTCTGATATGCTGAATTTTTCCACAACTCATGATATCATAGAGCAATTGTTAGTGGAACCTATTCTTGATTTATCTTTGTCACAAGTTGATTTGCTTGATGTTCCTTGTGATAAAAATGATTTGTGTGACAATGCTTCCGTTGTACATGCTTTAAACCACACACGTGTGCTGACATTAGACGTGCCATTCATATTTCGAACACGATCGATGAGCTTAAAATGTTGTCTTCTTTACATACTTTGGGTTACATTGAATTTGATGTTTTGTGTAATCTAGATTGTTTTGAAGAGAGAGTTTCTAAATATGCTGATTTGCCATGGTTTTCTAAACACACATATCATGCTATTGGCAAATATAACAACGAAGGAGAATATATGATACATAGAGTGTACATTTGTGAAAATCGGAATTATCCTTTGATTGTGCGCAATTTTGATCCACTAGAGGGCAGCCATACTACAAATATTAATTCACCTTCCTCTAGCTCTGTTTTGGTGAAACAAGTTTGCTCCCAAGAAGGGGAGCATTGCTGGTCGCTATCAATCCCTGCTTTGTCTTTTGTTAGTACTAATCTTTTGCAGGATAGTGTTGCCACACATTGTGTGTCGTCCGATCAAGAAGCCTCCATACTTGCTAAATCTTCTACGCGAGATGACACATTCACCAATTGGAAACATGGTGACATCCCTCCTCACAATAATTTTGATTTCCTTTGCTTTCGAAACCCCGCTCTCCCTTGTGTTGTGCAGGATCGGTTTCAAGTACAATCGACGCCGAGGACGGCTTTTCATCAAGAAGGGGAGGATGATGAGAACATGACACACATGCATACGACCATGATTTGGTCATGCATTAGTGAAAGAGGAGTCCAACAAGGTTGTCCAAGTCATGAAGGAGGCCCAAGGCTAATCCAATTCGAGTCACCAAGGTGGAGGCCCAAAACAACACAAGTTCGAGCCCATCTCGGAATTCAGGAGCAGCTTACGATGTTTTGGTCGCCCCGGCCACATACGGAGTCCGTTTTGGACATTCGACATATGGATGGAAAGCTAAGAAGACACACTTTCCAATGGCACCGGTTTCATGCCCAAATTCCATCTGAGTCAACGGGAATCTTTGAAACAAGTGGACGTACAGAATCTGCCAGGGCGCTGCGCCGCCGCCTTTTGGGCCGTTGGCCCATGTATCGTGTTGGAGCCCATAGGGGCGTGACCAGGGGGGTAAGCCACAACCTAAACCCTATATATTCAGTAGCCGCCTCCACATTAGGGTTGGGTTTTGTTTAATTGATAGCTTTAGCTACAGCCGTCATACGACGTGTATTCAGAACCCCACCTTTGAGCGATATCAGATTGCTCGCTTTATCATATTTCTTGCTCCTTCTTCGATCGCGTGCAGGAATTGATCTTCGTGATCAGGCTGATCTTGTAATTCAGCAAGGTTAGTAACAATCGGGAGTTGGTTCAGCGATTGCATTGGCGCTTCGGGCTTGCTCGTCGTAGTCGGATCGTGAGGGTTACCTTCCACCAGATCGAAATTATCTCCACTCACCGAAAGATCGGGCACTCCAGTTCTATCAAACGGCACCCGATTTGCCTGAAACGCGCCAGTGGACACATCGGAACCATTCCGTGGAAGGACAGCAACAAACGCGTCCAATACAATCTGTTGGGCCAAACAGACATGTTTGGGGTGTTTCGGAGAGTTTCGTTACGGAAATAAAAGTGGTGCGAAAACGGCACTCGATTTGCATGAAACGCGCCAACGGACACATCGGAACCATTCCGGGGAAGCACAGCAACAAACGCGTCCAATACACTGTGTTGGGCCAAAGAGACATGTTTGGGGTGTTTCGGAGAGTTTCATTACGGAAGTAAAAGTGGTGCGAAAACGGCACCCGATTTGCATGAAACGCGCCAACGGACACATCGGAACTATTCCGGGGAAGCACAGCAACAAACGCGTCCAATACACTCTGTTGGGTCAAACAGACATGTTTGGGGTGTTTCGGAGAGTTTCGTTACGGAAGTAAAAATGGTGCGAAGACGGCACCGGATTTGCGTGAAACGTGCCAACGGACACATCGGAACCATTGTCTTGAAGCAAACCAACAACCGCGTCCAATACACTCCGTTGGGCCAAACAAACATGTTTTGATGTTTTGCAGAGTTTCATGACGGAGGTAAAATTGGTGCGAAAACGGCACCCGATTTGCGCTAAACGCGCCAACGGACACATAGGAACCATTGCGTTGAAGCACACCAACAAACGCGTCCAATGCACTCCGTTGGACCAAAATAAACATGTTTGTGGTGTTTCGGAGAGTTTCATTACGGAAGTAAAAGTGGTGCGAAAACGGCACCCGATTTGCGTGAAACGCGCCAACGGACACAACGGGACCATTATTTTGAAGCACACCAACAAACGCGTCCAATGGACTCCGTTGGACCAAAATAAACATGTTTGTGGTGTTTCGGAGGGTTTCATTACGGAAGTATAAGTGGTGCGAAAACGGCACCCGATTTGCGTGAAACGCGCCAACGGACACATCAGAAACATTCCGGGGAAGGACAGCAACAAACGCGTCCAATACACTCTGTTGGGCCAAAGAGACATGTTTGGGGTGTTTCGGAGAGTTTCATTACGGAAGTAAAAGTGGTGCGAAAACGGCGCCCGATTTGCCTGAAACACGCTATCGGACACATCGGAACCATTCCGGGGAAGCACAGCAACAAACGCGTCCAATACAATCTGTTGGGCCAATGAGACATGTTTGGGGTGTTTCGGAGAGTTTCCTTACGGAAGTAAAAGTGGTGCGAAAACGGCACCCAATTTGCCTGAAACGTGCCAACGGACACATCGGAACCATTCCGGGGAAGCACAGCAACAAACGCGTCCACTACACTCTGTTGGGCCAAACAGACATGTTTGGGGTGTTTCGGAGAGTTTCGTTACGGAAGTAAAAGTGGTGCGAAAACGGCACCGGATTTGCGTGAAACGTGCCAACGGACACATCGGAACCATTGCCTTGAAGCACACCAACAAACGCGTCCAATACACTCCGTCGGGCCAAACACATATTTTTGGGGTGTTTCGCAGAGTTTCATGACGGAGGTAAAAGTAGTGCGAAAACGGCACCCGATTTGCCTGAAACACACCATCGGACACATCGGAATCATTCCATTGAAGCACACCAACAAACGCGTCCAATACATTCCCTTGGACGAATCAAACATGTTTGGGTGCTTCGGAGACTTTCATTACGGAAGTAAAAGTGGTGCGAAAACGGCACCCGATTAGCGCGAAACGCGCCAACGGACACATCGGAACCATTCCGGGGAAGGACAGCAACAAACGCGTCCAATACAATCTGTTGGGCCAAAGAGACATGTTTGGGGTGTTTCGGAGAGTTTACTTACGGAAGTAAAAGTGGTGCGAAAACGGCACCCGATTTGCCTGAAACGCGCCAACGGACACATCGGAACCATTCCGGGGAAGCACAGCAACAAACGCGTCCAATACTCTCTGTTGGGCCAAACAGACATGTTTGGGGTGTTTCGGAGAGTTTCTGATGAGAACATGACACACATGCATACGACCATGATTGGGTCATGCATTAGTGAAAGAGGAGTCCAACAAGGTTGTCCAAGTCATGAAGGAGGCCCAAGGCTAATCCAATTCGAGTCACCAAGGTGGAGGCCCAAAACAACACAAGTTCGAGCCCATCTCGGAATTCAGGAGCAGCTTACGATGTTTTGGTCGCCCCGGCCACATACGGAGTCCGTTTTGGACATTCTACATATGGATCGAAAGCTAAGAAGACACACTTTCCAATGGCACCGGTTTCATGCCCAAATTCCATCTGAGTCAACGGGAATCTTTGAAACAAGTGGACGTACAGAATCTGCCAGGACGCTGCGCCGCCGCCTTTTGGGCCGTTGGCCCATGTATCGTGTTGGAGGCCATAGGGGCGTGACCAGGGGGGTAGGCCACAACCTAAACCCTATATAATCAGTAGCCGCCGCCACATTAGGGTTGGGTTTTGTTTAATTGATAGCTTTAGCTACAGCCGTCATACGACGTGTATTCAGAACCCCACCTTCGAGTAATAGATTAGATTGCTCGCCTCTTATTCTTGCTCGTTCTTCGATTGCGTGCAGGGATTGATCTTCGTGATCAGGCTGATCTTGCAATCCAGCAAGGTTAGTAACCATCGGGAGTTGGTTCAGCGATTGCATTGGCGCCTCGGGCTTGCTCGTCGTAGTCGGATCGTGAGGGTTAGCTTCCACAGATCGAAATTATCTCCACTCACCGAAAGATCGGGCACTCCAGTTCTATCAAGTGGTATCAGATTCCAGTGTTTCTTGGTGAGTTTTTCGTGTGTTTTTCATTCATCCTATAGTCCACAAAAAAAAAACCAAAAACAAAAAAAAATTTTCAGGTTAGATCTGTTATCCTAGCACCCCCTTGCGCCTTGCACTTTCGTTCAGTAATTTGCATTGTTAAATTTGTGTGCTTGTGCGTTCGTTGTTGCTGGTTACATGTGTTTTGATTTTTCTCATCTGTTATAGCCGCCGCAAACCCTACATCCCCACCAACCCCCCTGTCGTGTACTACGCAATCTGCTGCCGCGCGCGAGAATCCAGCTCGTTCCCGTGCGGTGCGCGTGAGTCCAGATTGTTTCCATCTGCTGTGTGCTGCCGCGCGCGTAAGAGTCCAGGTCGTGTCCGCCGCGGTGTGTTTGCTGTGCGCGCCTCCTACCAGGTCACGCCGCGCTCCGCAAGAGTCCCAGGCGATCACGCCTGCCTTGGTCACGCCTCGGCTGCATCTCTGCCGGCCGCGCCGTGCACAGAATCCTGCTCGGACGCGCCGTGTACGCCGCTGAGTTCAGGTCGGTTTCGGCCCTGCTGTGTCCGTTCGGTCCGGACTCCTGCCGTGTTTTCTTTCCGGTCAAAAAAAAAAGGAAAAACAAAATATAAAAGGCCACGTGTGCAATCAAAAAAAAAAACAGAAAGAGTGTGTGAAAAAAAAAAGAAGAAAAAGAAAAGAAAAAAAAAAGAAAGAAAAAAAAAAAACCAGAACAACAAGGCACAGTTGTCTTCTCTTGATCGGTTTTGTTTGGCCGATCGTAACCGAACCAGACTATCCCTAGTCGTGCGGCCACCAACGGTTCCTCACCTTTGCCTCCTTCTCGCACTTGTTTCCAGCAGCATCCATACGTGTTTAGCACTATTATTCAACATTGCATTATTGTTTGATTGTGCTAACCCTTGAATTGAGTGCAGCCTCCCCAGAACTCCACATAGTTCTACGACGAGCATACTTCGTTTCCCCAGGCAATCGCTCCTCCAATCTTTCGTCGGTACTACCTGTTGGTTGCAGCTCACCCCTGTGCGCTTGGTAAGAACGGATAAGAATTTGATAACAGCATGGTAGTGAGTGCCTTGTGAGCCGTTACACCCTTGTCCCATTGTTGTCGTCGATTTTGTTTTGTGTTTGCGCTAACCATGGCAGGAGACGTCGACGGCACGATGGATGAGCTGCAGGACATGCGGACTCAAGTTGATGGACTTGCCGCGAACATGAAGATGATGCATGAACGGTTTGATTCTCTTGACACCATGAAGACCGTGCGGTTCGATCAGCTCGACCGCGCTCAGACGGCCGCTAAGACCACACTCGACACCATCGTGGCACGGCTTGATGCATTGACCACTACGATCACAGAGTTGCAGGAGGATGGAGATCGCCGCGGTCGTGGCCCACGTGTGGTACGACACTCAGCTAATGATTCATTTGCTAAGATTAAATTTAAAATTCCATCTTTTAGTGGCAAATATGATCCTGCTGCATATCTTGATTGGGAATTAGAGGTCGAACAGAATTTTTCATGCCATGATATTCCTACTAGTTCTCAAGTTAAAGCTGCTATTAGTGAATTTACTGATTTTGCTTTATTGTGGTGGCGTGATTATAATAAAAAACATACCACTGCTATCCCCACCACCTGGACACAATTAAAAGCTGCCATGAGACATCGTTTTGTACCTTCATATTATGGCCGCGATTTGCTTAATCAAATGCAGCGTTTCCAGCAAGGGCAACAAACTGTTGAGGAATATTACCAGGCTCTACAAAAAGGTATAATTCGTTGTGGTTTGATTGAGACTGACGACGCTGCAATCGCACGATTTCGTGGTGGTTTGAACCGTGAAATTCAGAACGTACTTGAATATAAAGATTATGCTGATATGACCACATTGTTTGAATATGCTTGCAAAGCTGAACGTGAAGTGCAGGGACGCCGCTCGAAAACATATACTAACTCTTTTGCAGGACGAAGCCCGTCATCCAGTGCTGCTCCCACTCTCACCGCGCCATCCACGACTAGCACTACACCGTGCGAGAGGACGACGAAACCTGCAGCACCCTCGACCACAGGCGGTGCTCCTTCCACAACTTCATGTGCAAATTCAGAACCATCACTTGACAATGCACCTACTCTTTTTGATATTGAGAGCAAAGGTACTGCTCAAGGTGCTCCACTCACGGCTGGTGAGCCTTCGTCTGATATGCTGAATTTTTCCACAACTCATGATATCATAGAGCAATTGTTAGTGGCACCTATTCTTGATTTATCTTTGTCACAAGTTGATTTGCTTGATGTTCCTTGTGATAAAAATGATTTGTGTGACAATGCTTCTGTTGTACATGCTTTAAACCCACACACGTGTGCTGACATTAGCCGTGCCATTCATATTTCGAACACGATCGATGAGCCTAAAATGTTGTCTTCTGTACATACTTTGGGTTACATTGAATTTGATGTTTTGTGTAATCTAGATTGTTTGGAAGAGAGAATTTCTAAATATGCTGATTTGCCATGGTTTTCTAAACACACATATCATGCTATTGGCAAATATAACAACGAAGGAGAATATATGATACATAGAGTGTACATTTGTGCAAATCTGAATTATCCTTTGGTTGTGCGCAATTTTGATCCACTAGAGGGCAGCCATACTACAAATATTAATTCACCTTCCTCTAGCTCTGTTTTGGTGAAACAAGTTTGCTCCAAAGAAGGGGAGCATTGCTGGTCGCTATCAATCCCTGCTTTGTCTTTTGTTGGTACTAATCTTTTGCAGGATAGTGTTGCCACACATTGTGTGTCGTCCGATCAAGAAGCCTCCATACTTGCTAAATCTTCTACGCGAGATGACACATTCACCAATTGGAAACATGCTGACATCCCTCCTCACAATAATTTTGATTTCCTTTGCTTTCGAACCCCCGCTCTCCCTTGTGTTGTGCAGGATCGGTTTCAAGTACAATCGACGCCGAGGACGGCTTTTCATCAAGAAGGGGAGGATGATGAGAACATGACACACATGCATACGACCATGATTGGGTCATGCATTAGTGAAAGAGGAGTCCAACAAGGTTGTCCAAGTCATGAAGGAGGCCCAAGGCTAATCCAATTCGAGTCACCAAGGTGGAGGCCCAAAACAACACAAGTTCGAGCCCATCTCGGAATTCAGGAGCAGCTTACGATGTTTTGGTCGCCCCGGCCACATACGGAGTCCGTTTTGGACATTCTACATATGGATCGAAAGCTAAGAAGACACACTTTCCAATGGCACCGGTTTCATGCCCAAATTCCATCTGAGTCAACGGGAATCTTTGAAACAAGTGGACGTACAGAATCTGCCAGGACGCTGCGCCGCCGCCTTTTGGGCCGTTGGCCCATGTATCGTGTTGGAGGCCATAGGGGCGTGACCAGGGGGGTAGGCCACAACCTAAACCCTATATAATCAGTAGCCGCCGCCACATTAGGGTTGGGTTTTGTTTAATTGATAGCTTTAGCTACAGCCGTCATACGACGTGTATTCAGAACCCCACCTTCGAGTAATAGATTAGATTGCTCGCCTCTTATTCTTGCTCGTTCTTCGATTGCGTGCAGGGATTGATCTTCGTGATCAGGCTGATCTTGCAATCCAGCAAGGTTAGTAACCATCGGGAGTTGGTTCAGCGATTGCATTGGCGCCTCGGGCTTGCTCGTCGTAGTCGGATCGTGAGGGTTAGCTTCCACAGATCGAAATTATCTCCACTCACCGAAAGATCGGGCACTCCAGTTCTATCAGTTTCGTTACGGAAGTAAAAGTGGTGCGAAAACGGCACCGGATTTGCGTGAAACGTGCCAACGGACACATCGGAACCATTGCCTTGAAGCACATCAAAAAACGCGTCCAATACACTCCGTTGGGCCAAACAAACATGTTTGGGATGTTTCGCAGAGTTTCATGATGGAGGTAAAAGTGGTGCGAAAACGGCACCCGATTTGCCTGAAACGCGCCATCGGACACATCGGAACCATTGCGTTGAAGCACACCAATAAACGCGTCCAATACACTATGTTGGACCAAACAAACATGTTTGGGGTGTTTCGGAGAGTGTCATTACGGAAGTAAAAGTGGTGCGAAAACGGCACCCGATTTGCGCGAAACGCGCCAACGGACACATTGGAACCATTGCGTTGAAGCACACCAACAAACGCGTGCAATACACTCCGTTGGGCCAATCAAACATGTTTGGGGTGATTCGGAGAGTTTCATTACGGAAGTAAAAGTGGTGCGATAACGGCACCCGATTTGCGTGAACGCGCAACGGACACATCGGAATCATTCCGTTGAAGCACACCAACAAACGCGTCCAATACACTATGTTGGACCAAACAAACATGTTTGGGGTGTTTCGGAGAGTGTCATTACGGAAGTAAAAGTGGTGCGAAAACGGCACCCGATTTGCGCGAAACGCGCCAACGGACACATTGGAACCATTGCGTTGAAGCACACCAACAAACGCGTGCAATACACTCCGTTGGGCCAATCAAACATGTTTGGGGTGATTCGGAGAGTTTCATTACGGAAGTAAAAGTGGTGCGATAACGGCACCCGATTTGCGTGAACGCGCAACGGACACATCGGAATCATTCCGTTGAAGCACACCAACAAACGCGTCCAATACACTCCGTTTGACCAAACAAACATGTTTGGGGTGCTTCGGGAGTTTCATTACGGAAGTAAAAGTGGTGCAAAAACGGCATCCGATTTGCGTGAAACGCGCCAACGGACACATCGGAACCATTCTGTTGAAGCACACCAACAAACGCGTCCAATGCACTCCGTTGGACTAAAATAAACATGTTTGTGGTGTTTCGGAGAGTTTCATTACGGAAGTAAAAGTGGTGCAAAAACGGCACCGGATTTGCGTGAAACGTGCCAACGGACACATCGGAACCATTGCCTTGAAGCACACCAACAAACGCGTCCAATACATTCCGTTGGGCAAAGAGACATGTTTGCGGTGTTTCGGAGAGTTTCATTACGGAAGTTAGAATGGTGCAAAAACGGTAACCGATTTGCGTGAAACGCACCAACGGACACAGACACACCGGAACCATTCGAGGAAGCACACTAACAAACGCGTCGAATACACTCCGTTGGACGACACCCGATTTGCGTGAAACGCGCCAAGGAACACATCGGAATCATTGCCTTGAAGGACACCAACAAACGCGTCCAATACACTCCGTTGGGCCAAACAAACATGTTTGGGGTGTTTCGGAGAGTTTCATTACGGATGTGAAAGTGGTGCGAAAACGGCACCCTATTTGCGTGAAACGCGCGAACGGACACATCGGAACTATTGCGATGAAGCACACCAACAAACGCGTCCAATACACTCCGTTGGACGAAACAAACATGTTTGGGGTGTTTCGAAGAGTTTCATTACGGAAGTACAAGTGGTGCGAAAACGGCACCCGATTTGCCTGAAACGCGCCAACAGACACATCGGAACCATTGCGTTGAAGCACACCAACAAACGCGTCCAATACACTCTGTTGGATCAAACAAACATGTTTGGGGTGTTTCGGAGAGTTCAATTACGGAAGTAAAAGTGGTGCAAAAAAGCCAACCAATTTGCGTGAAACGCGCCAACGGACACATCAGAAACATTCCGGGGAAGGACAGCAACAAACGCGTCCAATACACTCTGTTGGGCCAAAGAGACATGTTTGGGGTGTTTCGGAGAGTTTCATTACGGAAGTAAAAGTGGTGCGAAAACGGCACCCGATTTGCCTGAAACACGCCATCGGACACATCGGAACCATTCCTGGGAAGCACAGCAACAAACGCGTCCAATACAATCTGTTGGGCCAATGAGACATGTTTGGGTTGTTTCGGAGAGTTTCCTTACGGAAGTAAAAGTGGTGCGAAAACGGCACCCAATTTGCCTGAAACGTGCCAACGGACACATCGGAACCATTCCGGGGAAGCACAGCAACAAACGCGTCCTACACTCTGTTGGGCCAAACAGACATGTTTGGGGTGTTTCGGAGAGTTTCGTTACGGAAGTAAAAGTGGTGCGAAAACGGCACCGGATTTGCGTGAAACGTGCCAACGGACACATCGGAACCATTGCCTTGAAGCACACCAACAAACGCGTCCAATACACTCCGTCGGGCCAAACACATATGTTTGGGGTGTTTCGCAGAGTTTCATGACGGAGGTAAAAGTAGTGCGAAAACGGCACCCGATTTGCCTGAAACACACCATCGGACACATCGGAATCATTCCATTGAAGCACACCAACAAACGCGTCCAATACATTCCCTTGGACGAATCAAACATGTTTGGGTGCTTCGGAGACTTTCATTACGGAAGTAAAAGTGGTGCGAAAACGGCACCCGATTAGCGCGAAACGCGCTAACGGACACATCGGAACCATTCCGGGGAAGGACAGCAACAAACGCGTCCAATACAATCTGTTGGGCCAAAGAGACATGTTTGGGGTGTTTCGGAGAGTTTCCTTACGGAAGTAAAAGTGGTGCGAAAACGGCACCCGATTTGCCTGAAACGCGCCAACGGACACATCGGAACCATTCCGGGGAAGCACAGCAACAAACGCGTCCAATACTCTCTGTTGGGCCAAACAGACATGTTTGGGGTGTTTCGGAGAGTTTCGTTACGGAAGTAAAAGTGGTGCGAAAACGGCACCGGATTTGCGTGAAACGTGCCAACGGACACATCGGAACCATTGCCTTGAAGCACATCAAAAAACGCGTCCAATACACTCCGTTGGGCCAAACAAACATGTTTGGGATGTTTCGCAGAGTTTCATGATGGAGGTAAAAGTGGTGCGAAAACGGCACCCGATTTGCCTGAAACGCGCCATCGGACACATCGGAACCATTGCGTTGAAGCACACCAATAAACGCGTCCAATACACTATGTTGGACCAAACAAACATGTTTGGGGTGTTTCGGAGAGTGTCATTACGGAAGTAAAAGTGGTGCGAAAACGGCACCCGATTTGCGCGAAACGCGCCAACGGACACATTGGAACCATTGCGTTGAAGCACACCAACAAACGCGTGCAATACACTCCGTTGGGCCAATCAAACATGTTTGGGGTGATTCGGAGAGTTTCATTACGGAAGTAAAAGTGGTGCGATAACGGCACCCGATTTGCGTGAAACGCGCAACGGACACATCGGAATCATTCCGTTGAAGCACACCAACAAACGCGTCCAATACACTCCGTTTGACCAAACAAACATGTTTGGGGTGCTTCGGGAGTTTCATTACGGAAGTAAAAGTGGTGCAAAAACGGCATCCGATTTGCGTGAAACGCGCCAACGGACACATCGGAACCATTCTGTTGAAGCACACCAACAAACGCGTCCAATGCACTCCGTTGGACTAAAATAAACATGTTTGTGGTGTTTCGGAGAGTTTCATTACGGAAGTAAAAGTGGTGCAAAAACGGCACCGGATTTGCGTGAAACGTGCCAACGGACACATCGGAACCATTGCCTTGAAGCACACCAACAAACGCGTCCAATACATTCCGTTGGGCAAAGAGACATGTTTGCGGTGTTTCGGAGAGTTTCATTACGGAAGTTAGAATGGTGCAAAAACGGTAACCGATTTGCGTGAAACGCACCAACGGACACAGACACACCGGAACCATTCGAGGAAGCACACTAACAAACGCGTCCAATACACTCCGTTGGACGACACCCGATTTGCGTGAAACGCGCCAAGGAACACATCGGAATCATTGCCTTGAAGGACACCAACAAACGCGTCCAATACACTCCGTTGGGCCAAACAAACATGTTTGGGGTGTTTCGGAGAGTTTCATTACGGATGTGAAAGTGGTGCGAAAACGGCACCCTATTTGCGTGAAACGCGCGAACGGACACATCGGAACTATTGCGTTGAAGCACACCAACAAACGCGTCCAATACACTCCGTTGGACGAAACAAACATGTTTGGGGTGTTTCGAAGAGTTTCATTACGGAAGTACAAGTGGTGCGAAAACGGCACCCGATTTGCCTGAAACGCGCCAACAGACACATCGGAACCATTGTGTTGAAGCACACCAACAAACGCGTCCAATACACTCTGTTGGATCAAACAAACATGTTTGGGGTGTTTCGGAGAGTTCAATTACGGAAGTAAAAGTGGTGCAAAAAAGCCAACCAATTTGCGTGAAACGCGCCAACGGACACATCAGAAACATTCCGGGGAAGGACAGCAACAAACGCGTCCAATACACTCTGTTGGGCCAAAGAGACATGTTTGGGGTGTTTCGGAGAGTTTCATTACGGAAGTAAAAGTGGTGCGAAAACGGCACCCGATTTGCCTGAAACACGCCATCGGACACATCGGAACCATTCCGGGGAAGCACAGCAACAAACGCGTCCAATACAATCTGTTGGGCCAATGAGACATGTTTGGGGTGTTTCGGAGAGTTTCCTTACGGAAGTAAAAGTGGTGCGAAAACGGCACCCAATTTGCCTGAAACGTGCCAACGGACACATCGGAACCATTCCGGGGAAGCACAGCAACAAACGCGTCCACTACACTCTGTTGGGCCAAACAGACATGTTTGGGGTGTTTCGGAGAGTTTCGTTACGGAAGTAAAAGTGGTGCGAAAACGGCACCGGATTTGCGTGAAACGTGCCAACGGACACATCGGAACCATTGCCTTGAAGCACACCAACAAACGCGTCCAATACACTCCGTCGGGCCAAACACATATGTTTGGCGTGTTTCGCAGAGTTTCATGACGGAGGTAAAAGTAGTGCGAAAACGGCACCCGATTTGCCTGAAACACACCATCGGACACATCGGAATCATTCCATTGAAGCACACCAACAAACGCGTCCAATACATTCCCTTGGACGAATCAAACATGTTTGGGTGCTTCGGAGACTTTCATTACGGAAGTAAAAGTGGTGCGAAAACGGCACCCGATTAGCGCGAAACGCGCCAACGGACACATCGGAACCATTCCGGGGAAGGACAGCAACAAACGCGTCCAATACAATCTGTTGGGCCAAAGAGACATGTTTGGGGTGTTTCGGAGAGTTTCCTTACGGAAGTAAAAGTGGTGCGAAAACGGCACCCGATTTGCCTGAAACGCGCCAACGGACACATCGGAACCATTCCGGGGAAGCACAGCAACAAACGCGTCCAATACTCTCTGTTGGGCCAAACAGACATGTTTGGGGTGTTTCGGAGAGTTTCGTTACGGAAGTAAAAGTAGTGCGAAAACGGCATCGGATTTGCGTGAAACGTGCCAACGGACACATCGGAACCATTGCCTTGAAGCACATCAAAAAACGCGTCCAATACACTCCGTTGGGCCAAACAAACATGTTTGGGATGTTTCGCAGAGTTTCATGATGGAGGTAAAAGTGGTGCGAAAACGGCACCCGATTTGCCTGAAACGCGCCATCGGACACATCGGAACCATTGCGTTGAAGCACACCAATAAACGCGTCCAATACACTATGTTGGACCAAACAAACATGTTTGGGGTGTTTCGGAGAGTGTCATTACGGAAGTAAAAGTGGTGCGAAAACGGCACCCGATTTGCGCGAAACGCGCCAACGGACACATTGGAACCATTGCGTTGAAGCACACCAACAAACGCGTGCAATACACTCCGTTGGGCCAATCAAACATGTTTGGGGTGATTCGGAGAGTTTCATTACGGAAGTAAAAGTGGTGCGATAACGGCACCCGATTTGCGTGAAACGCGCAACGGACACATCGGAATCATTCCGTTGAAGCACACCAACAAACGCGTCCAATACACTCCGTTTGACCAAACAAACATGTTTGGGGTGCTTCGGGAGTTTCATTACGGAAGTAAAAGTGGTGCAAAAACGGCATCCGATTTGCGTGAAACGCGCCAACGGACACATCGGAACCATTCTGTTGAAGCACACCAACAAACGCGTCCAATGCACTCCGTTGGACTAAAATAAACATGTTTGTGGTGTTTCGGAGAGTTTCATTACGGAAGTAAAAGTGGTGCAAAAACGGCACCGGATTTGCGTGAAACGTGCCAACGGACACATCGGAACCATTGCCTTGAAGCACACCAACAAACGCGTCCAATACATTCCGTTGGGCAAAGAGACATGTTTGCGGTGTTTCGGAGAGTTTCATTACGGAAGTTAGAATGGTGCAAAAACGGTAACCGATTTGCGTGAAACGCACCAACGGACACAGACACACCGGAACCATTCGAGGAAGCACACTAACAAACGCGTCCAATACACTCCGTTGGACGACACCCGATTTGCGTGAAACGCGCCAAGGAACACATCGGAATCATTGCCTTGAAGGACACCAACAAACGCGTCCAATACACTCCGTTGGGCCAAACAAACATGTTTGGGGTGTTTCGGAGAGTTTCATTACGGATGTGAAAGTGGTGCGAAAACGGCACCCTATTTGCGTGAAACGCGCGAACGGACACATCGGAACTATTGCGTTGAAGCACACCAACAAACGCGTCCAATACACTCCGTTGGACGAAACAAACATGTTTGGGGTGTTTCGAAGAGTTTCATTACGGAAGTACAAGTGGTGCGAAAACGGCACCCGATTTGCCTGAAACGCGCCAACAGACACATCGGAACCATTGCGTTGAAGCACACCAACAAACGCGTCCAATACACTCTGTTGGATCAAACAAACATGTTTGGGGTGTTTCGGAGAGTTCAATTACGGAAGTAAAAGTGGTGCAAAAAAGCCAACCAATTTGCGTGAAACGCGCCAACGGACACATCAGAAACATTCCGGGGAAGGACAGCAACAAACGCGTCCAATACACTCTGTTGGGCCAAAGAGACATGTTTGGGGTGTTTCGGAGAGTTTCATTACGGAAGTAAAAGTGGTGCGAAAACGGCACCCGATTTGCCTGAAACACGCCATCGGACACATCGGAACCATTCCGGGGAAGCACAGCAACAAACGCGTCCAATACAATCTGTTGGGCCAATGAGACATGTTTGGGGTGTTTCGGAGAGTTTCCTTACGGAAGTAAAAGTGGTGCGAAAACGGCACCCAATTTGCCTGAAACGTGCCAACGGACACATCGGAACCATTCCGGGGAAGCACAGCAACAAACGCGTCCACTACACTCTGTTGGGCCAAACAGACATGTTTGGGGTGTTTCGGAGAGTTTCGTTACGGAAGTAAAAGTGGTGCGAAAACGGCACCGGATTTGCGTGAAACGTGCCAACGGACACATCGGAACCATTGCCTTGAAGCACACCAACAAACGCGTCCAATACACTCCGTCGGGCCAAACACATATGTTTGGCGTGTTTCGCAGAGTTTCATGACGGAGGTAAAAGTAGTGCGAAAACGGCACCCGATTTGCCTGAAACACACCATCGGACACATCGGAATCATTCCATTGAAGCACACCAACAAACGCGTCCAATACATTCCCTTGGACGAATCAAACATGTTTGGGTGCTTCGGAGACTTTCATTACGGAAGTAAAAGTGGTGCGAAAACGGCACCCGATTAGCGCGAAACGCGCCAACGGACACATCGGAACCATTCCGGGGAAGGACAGCAACAAACGCGTCCAATACAATCTGTTGGGCCAAAGAGACATGTTTGGGGTGTTTCGGAGAGTTTCCTTACGGAAGTAAAGGTGGTGCGAAAACGGCACCCGATTTGCCTGAAACGCGCCAACGGACACATCGGAACCATTCCGGGGAAGCACAGCAACAAACGCGTCCAATACTCTCTGTTGGGCCAAACAGACATGTTTGGGGTGTTTCGGAGAGTTTCGTTACGGAAGTAAAAGTGGTGCGAAAACGGCACCGGATTTGCGTGAAACGTGCCAACGGACACATCGGAATCATTGCCTTGAAGGACACCAACAAACGCGTCCAATACACTCCGTTGGGCCAAACAAACATGTTTGGGATGTTTCGCAGAGTTTCATGATGGAGGTAAAAGTGGTGCGAAAACGGCACCCGATTTGCCTGAAACGCGCCATCGGACACATCGGAACTATTGCGTTGAAGCACACCAACAAACGCGTCCAATACACTCCGTTGGACGAAACAAACATGTTTGGGGTGTTTCGAAGAGTTTCATTACGGAAGTACAAGTGGTGCGAAAACGGCACCCGATTTGCCTGAAACGCGCCAACAGACACATCGGAACCATTGCGTTGAAGCACACCAACAAACGCGTCCAATACACTCTGTTGGATCAAACAAACATGTTTGGGGTGTTTCGGAGAGTTCAATTACGGAAGTAAAAGTGGTGCAAAAAAGCCAACCAATTTGCGTGAAACGCGCCAACCGACACATCGTAATCATTGCGTTGAAGCACACCAACAAACGTGGCCAATACACTCCATTGGGCCAAACAAACATGTTTGGGGTGTTTCGAAGAGTTTCATTACGGAAGTAAAAATGGTGCGAAAACGGCAACTGATTTGCGTGAAACGCACCAACGGACACATCGGAACCATTCGAGGAAGCACACCAAGAAATGCGTCCAATACACTTTGTTGGGCCAATCAAACATGTTTGGGGTGTTTCGGTGAGTTTCATTACGAAAGTAAAAGTGGTGCGAGAACGGCACCCGATTTGCGTGAAACGCGCTAACGGACACATCGGATTCATTCCGTTGAAGCACACCAACAAACGCGTCCAATACACTCCGTTGGACCGAACAAACATGTTTGGGGTGCTTCGGAGAGTTTCTTGACGGAAGTAAATGTGGTGCGAAAACGGCACCCGATTGCGTGAAACGCGCCAACGGACACATCAGAACCATTGCCTTGAAGCACACCAACAAACTCGTCCAATACACTCCGTTGGGCCAAACAAACATGTTTGGGGTGTTTCGGAGAGTTTCATTACGGAAGTAAAAGTCGTGTGAAAACGGCACCAGATTTGTCTAAAACGCGCCATCGGACACATCGGAATCATTCCGTTGAAGCACACCAACAAATGCGTCTAATACATTCCATTGGACCAATCAAACATGTTTGGGTGCTTCGGAGAGTTTCATTACGGAAGTAAAAGTGGTGCGAAAACGGCACTCGATTTGCGTGAAACGCGCCAACGGACACATCGGAACCATTCCGTTGAAGCACACCAACAAACGCGTCTAGTACACTCCGTTGGACCAAACAAACATGCTTGTGGTATTTCGGAGAGTTTCATTACGGAAGTAAAAGTGGTGCGAAAACGGCACCCGATTTGCCTGAAACGCGCTAACGGACACATCGGAACCATTCCGGGGAAGCACATCAACAAACACGTCAAATACACTCCGTTGGGCCAAACAAACATGTTTGGAGTGCTTCGGAGAGTTTCATTACGGATGTAAAAGTGGTGCGAAAACGGCACCCTATTTGCGTGAAACGCACCAACGGACACATCGGAACCATTGCGTTGAAGCACACCAACAAACGTGTCCAATACACTCCGTTGGACGAAACAAACATGTTTGGAGTGTTTCGGAGAGTTTCATTACGGAAGTAAAAGTGGTGCCAAAACGGAACCCGATTTGCGTGAAACGCGCCAACGGACACTTCGGAACCATTCGAGGAACCACACCAACAAACGTGGCCAATACACTCCGTTGGACCAAACAAACATGTTTGGGGTGTTTCGGAGAGTTTCATTACGGAAGTAAAAGTGGTGCGACAACGGCACGCGATTTGCGTGTAACGCGCCAACGGACACATCGGAACGATTGCCTTGAAGCGCACCAACAAATGCGTCCAATAGACTCCGTTGGGGCAAACCAACATGTTTGGGGTATTTCGGAGAGTTTCATTACGGAAGTAAAAGTGGTGCGAAAACGGCACCCGATTTGCGTGAAAAGCGTCAAAGGACGCATCAGAACGATTCTGTTGAAGCACACCAACAAACGCGTCTAGTACACTCCGTTGGACCAAGCAAACATGTTTGGGGTGTTTCGGAGAGTTTCATTACGGAAGTAAAAGTGGTGCGACAACAGCAACCGATTGGCATGAAACGCGCTAAGGACACATCGGAACCATTCTGGGGAAGCACACCAACAAACGCACCCAATACACTCCGTTGGGCCAAACAAACATGTTTGAGGTGTTTCGGAGAGTTTCATTACGGATGTGAAAGTGGTGCGAAAACGGCACCCTATTTGCGTGAAACGCGCCAATGGACACATCGGAACCATTGCGTTGAAGCACACCAACAAACGCGTCCAATACACTCCGTTGGACGAAACAAACATGTTTGGGGTGTTTCGGAGAGTTTCATTACGGAAGTACAAGTGGTGCGAAAACGGCATCCGATTTGCGTGAAACGCGCCAACGGACACTGATATGCCAGGGGCTGATCCCGATCTTTCGATGAGAGGAGGATAACTTCGATTTGGGGTGGATTCAACGTTGGCTGTCCGATTACAACAACCAACAGGGTTGCTGCGCCTTAGCAACAGGTACACCGGCTCCGATTTGTTGTTGTTCTTGCTGTGCCAAGAACAACCCTGAGCCTGCAAGCAATCGAGAACAAGCAAGAACAAGATGAACAGGTAGACAACTCACAGATCTGGATATAATCACGAAATTGGGGTTCTGAACCAAGCAAATCGGGTGGTCTCGTCGACACACGCTTTTACAGGGAAGTAGCTAAGGCTAAACTTGCATCTGAACAAAACCCCCCATCAAATGATGTCTACCACAGGTTTACATAGTGGAAAACATCCTGGAGGCGTGGGGGAGTCAAACCCTAACTTAGAGAGGGCCCCTAGTGGGTTAAACTGGATACAATGGGCCTCAGCCCATGACTGGACGTCTGAACACCTTTCGGTCGATTCTGATCACGTCTGGAGGAGTTTGAAGCTGAGGTTGGACCCATCTGAAAGTAGACTTCGAGATCTTTCCGAAGAGTACTCATGAGCCTTCAACAACATCCGGAGTGAAAAATTATGATCGAAACAATCTAGCCCTGCTTGATGGTCCTGGTGCTCCTCCCATGTTAATCATAACAAAATCACCACAAGGATTTAGTAGTCCTCCATTCTTAAAAGAACTACTATGGACAGCGAGGAATGACTTGACCTGATAATTAAGTTGACGCGCTCAAGCTCGTGTCATTGGTCCTTCTTGTGCAATTGGTTTGGTTGTGTCTGTGGAAGTGATGTCCTCATCATCCTCCCCTTCTTGCATTTGAGTCGTCCTCGACTCAAAGTCATCATGTTCTCCCATGTAAAGCTTCAAATCTGAAATGTTAAAAGTGGGGCTAACCCCAAAATCTGCAGGGAGCTCAAGTTTGTATGCATTGTCATTAATCTTTTCTAAAACTTTGAAAGGACCAGCAGCTCTAGGCAACAGCTTATATTTCCTTAAGTCAGCAAACCTATCCTTTCTTAAATGTACCCAAACTAGATCACTAGGTTCAAAAGTTACATGTTTCTTGCCCTTACTGCTAGCAAGTTTGTATTTTGCATTCATGCATTCGATATTTTCCTTAGTGGTTTCATGCAGTTTTAACATCAGTTCAGCACGTTTATTTGCATCAACATTTACCCTCTCCGATGTTGGAAAGGGCAAAAGATCAATAGGAGCACGGGGAACAAAACCATAAACAATCTCGAAAGGACATTTCTTAGTAGTAGAGTGTTTTGAACGATTATAAGCAAACTCAACATGAGGCAAACACTCTTCCTACAGTTTTATATTTTTCTTCAAAACAGCCCTAAGCAGAGTAGATAAAGTTCTATTAACAATCTCAGTTTGCCCATCTATTTGTGGATGACATGTCGTGGAAAATAAAAGCTTAGTTCCCAACTTAGCCCACAAGGTCCTCCAAAAATGGCTAAGAAACTTTGCATCACGATCAGAAACAATGGTGTTTGGTACACCATGCAAGCGAACAATATCACGAAAGAACAAATCAGCAACATGTATAGCATCATCTGTCTTGTGGCATGGTATGAAGTGAGCCATCTTAGAAAATCTATCCACCACAACAAAAACACTATCTCTTCCCTTCTTTGTCCTAGGCAGACTTAAAACAAAGTCCATGGAAATATCCTCCCACGGAACACTAGGAACAGGTAAAGGCATATATAAACCATGAGGATTAAGGCGAGACTTAGCTTTTTGACATGTTGTGCAGCGAGCAACGAACCGTTCAACATCTCGCCTCATCTTTGGCCACAAGAAGTGTGCAGCAAGGATGTCTTCAGTTGCATCAGCCCTCCACCATGCGCTTCCTGCAACAATAACAAACGCACGGAGCTAGCTAGAATGCATAGTTTGTTAGCTCTAAAAACAAAACCGTCACTAAGTATGAATTTGTTCCATGACTTGCCCTCTTGGCAATTCAGCAAGACATCCTTAAAATCATTGACATATTGCTCCTTAATAGTTTCCAAACCAAAGATTTTAAAGTCTAGTTTGTGAAAGCATGGTGTAACGCCTAGACAAAGCATCAGCAATAATATTTTCCTTTCCCTTTTTGTGTTTTATGACATAAGGAAAGGACTCAATGAATTCAACCCACTTGGCATGCAGTCGATTCAGTTTTGCTTGGCTACGGATGTGTTTTAGGGATTCACGATCAGAGTGTACGACAAACTCTTTGGGCCACAAATAATGCTGCCAAGTTTCCAAAGTGCGAACAAGGGCAAGCAGTTCTTTGTCATAAGTAGAGTAGTTCAAACTAGGTCCACTTAACTTCTCACTAAAATATGCTACAGGTTTTCCCTCTTGCAACAAAACACCACCCAGTCCAATCCCACTAGCATCACATTCAAGCTCAAAAGTTTTATTGAAATTAGGAAGTTGGAGCAAAGGTGCGTGTGTTAACTTATCTTTTAGTGTGTCGAACGCATTCCTTTGTGTTGGTGTCCATGTGAAAGCAACACCCTTCTTGGTCAGCTCGTGCAGTGGGGCTGCAATGGTACTGAAATCCTTCACGAAGCGGCGGTAGAACCCAGCAAGTCCTAGAAAACTCCTCACTTGCGTAACTGTTGTGGGGACTGGCCAGCTGTGAATCGCGTCAACCTTGGCTTGATCAACTTCAATTCCCTGTGGAGTCACAACATAGCCAAGAAAAGAGACTCGATCTGTGCAAAAGGTGCACTTCTCAATGTTACCAAATAAACGAGCATCACGTAAAGCATCAAATACAGCACGTAAATGAGAAAGATGTTCCTCTAGCGTTCTGCTATATATCAGTATGTCATCAAAGTACACCACAACAAACCGTCCAATGAAAGCACGTAAAACTTCATTCATTAAGCTCATGAAAGTGCTGGGTGCATTAGTGAGACCAAAAGGCATGACCAACCACTCATATAAACCGAACTTGGTTTTAAAAGCAGTTTTCCATTCATCTCCTAACTTCATGCGAATCTGGTGGTAACCACTTCATAAATCAATCTTAGAGAACACAATTGAGCCACTCAGTTCATCAAGCATGTCATCTAATCGAGGAATCGGATGGCGATATCTAACTGTTATATTATTTGATTTTCACTCTCAAGATGCTTCTTTATGTTCAACTTCTTAGCTCTAGCAAGTTCATCTTTCAAGACATCGTCAGGGGACATAGGATGTAACACAAGCTTCTTCCCATTATGAAGAAAAGAGTATTGATTGGTTCTACCATGATGCAACGAGTCTATATCAAATTGCCATGGTCTACCTAAAAGTATGGAACATGCTTGCATCGGTACAACATCGCAGTTAACAGTATCGTGATAAGAGCCAATTGACAAACTAACTTGAACCAACCTCGTTACCTTCACCTTGCCGCTGTTGTTGAACCACTGAATGTAGTAAGGTTGGGGGTGTGGCTGGGTGGCCAATTCTAGTTTCTTCACCATCTCTGAACTTGCTAGGTTGTTGCAACTCCCTCCATCAATGATCACACGACAAGAGCGTTCCTTTACCACACACTTTGTTTGGAACAAGGTGTGGCGCTGATTCTGTTCAGCTAAGTCCATCTGTGCACTCAACACTCGCTGCACAATAAGGCTCTCATAATGGTCAGCATGTGCAGCTCCAATGTGTTCTTCAACCTGATCTTCTTCTCCACCTGCATGGTCAGCTGCAAGCAAAGCATATGTTTCATCATCCAAATCACTAGCTGAGGAATACTCACCATCTTGTCGCACGATCAGCACACGTTTGCTTGGACAATCTTTACGCACATGTCCATATCCCTTGCATTGCAGGCATTGGATATCCCTTGTTCTCCCTGTAGAAGCAATGGATGCAGAACTTGCTGCCCCTTTTGTTGGTTCAGCAGGCGCTTGAATTGATTTTGATGTTGCAGATTGTTTGTTGCTGTAGGGGGGTGGAGCAGGTGCACGAACTGATGGTGCCGCAGCTGATTTTGATGTCGAAGAACTAGCACGACCTGCAGAAGTATTAGTTCTCATGCTAGATCGACGTCCCTGCACTTCCCTTTCAGCTTTACAGGCAAGATGAAACAAGCGGTCGATTGAAGTATATTCTTTATAATTAAGAATATCCTGAATTTCACGATTCAAACCACCTAAGAACCTTGCCATTCCAGCATCTTCTCCTTCTACAAGGCCACAACGAAGCATACCAGTTTGCAACTCCTGGTAATATTCCTCTACAGATTTGTTTCCTTGTTTGAATTGCTGCAACCTATTCAACAAATCACGTGCATGATATGAAGGAACAAATCTATGTCTCATGACCCTTTTCAAGGCATCCCAAGTCTGAGGAACACGATTTGGATGAGCACGATGATACTCACTCCACCAAATGGAAGCAAAATCAGTAAATTCACTAGTTGCAGCCCTAACTCGCTTATTTTCAGGAAAATCATGGCAAGCAAATTTTTGATCAACAGCTAATTCCCAAGTGAGATATGCATCAGGATCATATTTTCCATCAAACGAAGGCATAGTGAACTTATAGTGAATCACCACTGTCACGTACCTCTCAACGTGGAGGTCTAGCACGACGATTGTGGTGTTGTGGACGTCGATTGCGAGGATGTACATCATCGTCAAGCTCAGTGTCACCTGCATAAAAATCCTCATTCTCAGCTGCAGCACTTCCCTCACTACCACCATTGCTTTGGCGTCGATCTTCGTTGCTACGCACTTCTTCCATTCTCTCAAGCCTGCGCAAAATAGCATCAAGTGAAGTGTTAACTGCTCCAATGGAGCCCTCCATCGCAGCTAGTCTTTGGTTGGTGTTAATCTGCACCGTCTCCATTAGTCCAAGGCGCTCATTGGTAACACGAACATCCTCCTCAGAGCTTCAGCGTGTCTCCTTGTATGACGCTCAAAATGTTGTATGATTCCCCTTGTGCGCGGTGAATGTTGACGATGATCGGCGTCTTCTTCGCCTGGCATGGTTAGTGCAGAGGAAAACAGAAGGATTTGTTGATATCACTACAAGGAAGTTATGCTATTTCCTCTTCACTCAAACTTGCCCAACCAAGTTCTTACTTGTTCTTACCACGTTGCAGCAGGGATGCTGGCACAACAAGAACAACAACAATCGTAGCACCAAGTGTCACCCTGTGTTGTTGTAGTTAAATTTGTGGAGCTATGTGGCTGTAAGTAGAAACAAGGACAGCTTGAACCACGTTAGTCGAAAAACAAGTTGAATAATTGTTCAACGACGATATTGTGCTGGTCCCAGGTTCAAATGTGCTAGAAACGTGAGCCTAGGCACCAAAATAGCCACCAAGCAGTAACTTACACAAGCAAGCAAAGTAAGAGAAGAGGGAAAAAAAAATTCTGCTGCTGAAACAAATTCCTTTTTTTTTATCTTTCCTTCTCTTCTCTTCTTTTCTTTTCTTCTTTTTTTTTGAATTTTTTTTATTGGCAGCACAACTCTGAAACACTGATCACAACATACACTTCTCTGAACAGGGGTATCACGGCACTTGCACATCAAAGCAATCACAACTCTTGTTCAGACTAGGAAATGAAACTATAACTTTGTAAGACCACAAATTGAGATAAAACGATGATTCAGATAGCAGCGGAGGTGGATGTAATGGTGGTGGAAAAACTGGTGGTTCTGGTCTGGAGGAAATTTTGGTGGAAGCGATGGTGATGGCAGCAGTGGTGGATCTGGTGGTGATAAAAAAAAATCGTGAAAAGAACCAAAACTGTAATGGATGAAACCCTAGAACCAGCAACTCAATCAATCGATGTAACCAAAAACTCAACAAGTATTGACCAAGCAGAACAGCAAGGCACAAATTTGTTTTGGAAAATTTCAGGTTTATCCTATTTTTTTTTGTGGGCAATTTCTGGACTATAGGCAAAGAAATCTAAACAGATTGGTAGATACTCTCACCGATAAACCTTGCTCTGATTACCACATGATATGCCAGGGGCTGATCCCGATCTTTCGATGAGAGGAGGATAACTTCGATTTGGGGTGGATTCGACGTTGGCTGTCCGACTACAACAACCAACAGGGTTGCTGCGCCTTAGCAACAGGTACACCGGCTCCGATTTGTTGTTGTTCTTGCTGTGCCAAGAACAACCCTGAACCTGCAAGCAATCGAGAACAAGGAAGAACAAGATGAACAGGTAGACAACTCACAGATCTGGATATAATCACGAAATTGGGGTTCTGAATCAAGCAAATCGGGTGGTCTCGTCGACACACGCGTTTACAGGGAAGTAGCTAAGGCTAAACTTGCATCTGAACAAAAAACCCCCATCAAATGACGGCTACCACAGGTTTACATAGTGGAAAAACATCCTGGAGGCATGGGGGACTCAAACCATAACTTAGAGAGGGCCCCTAGTGGGTTAAGCTGGATACAATGGGCCTCAGCCCATGACTGGAGGTCCGAACACCTTTTGGACGATTCTGATCACGTCTGGAGGAGTTTGAAGCTGAGGTTGGACCCATCTGAAAGTAGACTTCGAGATCTTTCCGATGAGTACTCATGAGCCTTCAACAACATCCGGAGTGAAAAATTATGATCGAAACAATCTAGCCCTGCTTGATGGTCCTGGTGCTCCTCCCATGTTCCTAATCATAACAAAATCACCACAAGGATTTAGTAGTACCCCATTCTTAAAAGAACTATTATGGACAGCGAGGAATGACTTGACCTGATAATTAAGTTGACGCGCTCGAGCTCGTGTCATTGGTCCTTCTTGTGCAATTGGTTTGGTTGTATCTGTGGAAGTGATGTCCTCATCAGACACATCGGAACCATTGCGTTGAAGCACACCAATAAACGCGTCCAATACACTATGTTGGACCAAACAAACATGTTTGGGGTGTTTCGGAGAGTGTCATTACGGAAGTATAAGTGGTGCGATAACGGCACCCGATTTGCATGAAACGCGCCAACGGACACATCGGAACCATTCGAGGTTGCACACCAACAAACGCGTCCAATACACTTCGTTGGGCCAATCAAACATGTTTGGGGTGTTTCGGAGAATTTCATTACGGAAGTAAAAGTGGTGCGAAAACGGCAACAGATTTGCATGAAACGCGCCAACGGACCCATCGGAACCATTACGTTGAATCACACCAACAAACGCGTCCAATACACTCCGTTGGGCCAATTGAACATATTTGGGGTGTTTCCGAGAGTTTTATTAGGGAAGTAAAAGTGGTGCGATAACGGCTCCCGATTTGCGTGAAACGCGCCAACGGACACATCGGATTCATTCCGTTGAAGCACACCAACAAACGCGTCCAATACACTCCGTTGGACCAAACAAACATGTTTAGGTGCTTCGGAGAGTTTCATTACGGAAGTAAAAGTGGTGCGAAAACGGCACCCGATTTGCGTGAAACGCGCCAACGGACACATCGAAACCATTGCCTTGAAGCACACCAACAAATGCGTCCAATACACTCCGTTGGGCCAAACAAACATGTTTGGGGTGTTTCGGAGAGTTCCATTACGGAAGTAAAAGTGGTGCGAAAACGGCAACCGATTTGTCTAAAACGCGCCATCGGACACATCAGAATCATTACGTTGAAGCACACCAACAAACGCGTCCAATATACTCTGTTGGACGAAACAAACATGTCTGGGTGTTTCAGAGAGTTTCATTACGGAAGTAAAAGTGGTGCAAAAACAGCACCCGATTTACGTGAAACGCGCCAACGGACACATCAAAACCATTGCGTTGAAGCACACCAACAAACGTGGCCAATACACTCCGTTGGGCGAAACAAACATGTTTGCCGGTGTTTCGGAGAGTTTCATTACGGAAGTAAAAATGGTGCGAAAACGGCAACCGATTTGCGTGAAACGCGCCAACGGACACATCGGAACCATTCGAGGTTGCACACCAACAAACGCGTCCAATACACTTCGTTGGGCCAATCAAACATGTTTGGGATGTTTCGGAGAATTTCATTACGGAAGTAAAAGTGGTGCGAAAACGGCAACAGATTTGCATGAAACGCGCCAACGGACCCATCGGAACCATTACGTTGAATCACACCAACAAACGCGTCCAATACACTCCGTTGGGCCAATCGAACATATTTGGGGTGTTTCCGAGAGTTTTATTAGGGAAGTAAAAGTGGTGCGATAACGGCTCCCGATTTGCGTGAAACGCGCCAACGGACACATCGGATTCATTCCGTTGAAGCACACCAACAAACGCGTCCAATACACTCCGTTGGACCAAACAAACATGTTTAGGGTGCTTCGGAGAGTTTCATTATGGAAGTAAAAGTGGTGCGAAAACGGCACCCGATTTGCGTGAAACGCGCCAACGGACACATCGAAACCATTGCCTTGAAGCACACCAACAAACGCGTCCAATACACTCCGTTGGGCCAAACAAACATGTTTGGGGTGTTTTGGAGAGTTCCATTACGGAAGTAAAAGTGGTGCGAAAACGGCACCCGATTTGTCTAAAACGCGCCATCGGACACATCGGAATCATTACGTTGAAGCACACCAACAAACGTGTCCAATACATTCCGTTGGACCAATCAAACATGTTTGGGTGTTTCGGAGAGTTTCATTACGGAAGTAAAAGTGGAGTGAAAATGGCACCCGATTTGCGCGAAACGCGCCAACGGATGCATCGTGATATGCACACGCCTAGGGGCTGCGTGTGACGAGTTGTTGTGGCCCGATCTTCTCGTAGGATCTGCGAACTTGATAAATTGTCACTACGTGACCTGGTGAAGAGGCAATGCACCGCGAGGCTGTCCACGCGACGAACTGCCGAGACAATCACCCTTCCACGTACCGACGAACAGCCCACGCAATCACGCCGTATAGACGTGAAGGCACAAACTGGATGAACCGCAGTTCGGCGTTCTACAATTCCCTCAGGAATCGAAAGAACAAGTTTGCAAGCCTCTCAAGACTCACGCTGGAACAAGAATTCCAAGAGTTGGCATTTCTGAAATTGCAATCACCAGTTACTGTTCACGTCACCCATTACAGGGATATGTAGCACTAGTGGAGTTTCAGTTTGGTGCAAAATAATTGAGAACATGTACTGGGAAGTTACAGCACTACTTTTATTAATAACCAAGCCTAGTGGGACGCCTGGCTGGTTGGTATTCTCTGCATGCCTGCTGGAGCGTGTGTGGACAGCCACCCAGTTGCTGTTGTATGCATTCCTAACTCCTGAATTATTTGCTTGCACTTCAACGGCTGATATTCATGGTAGCTGAATGGCCTTTCCTCTCTCATGCACGTCCAGGTTCCTTGCATATATTTGGCGGGCAGAATCCATCATCATCCCATGTTGTTCGTGCACTCCATCATTCCTAAGAACATTGAAACAAGGACTCAAAAGCACAGGTTCATTCAACGTAATCTGATTATTAAGCATAAGGTTAGCGTTCACCTGAGAATGAATTTCCTTCTCCAATTGTTTAGCTCTACTCCTTGTAATTGGACCAGCTATATCAAGTGTAGTTTCATTTGGAGATGAGTAAATGCTTGGAATGTTCTCATTAGCCTCCCCCACTTGAGAAGGAGTCGTCCTCGACTCAAGCTCACCAGCAAACGGAAGCAAGTCTTTGACATTGAATGTGGTACTCACATTGGAATATTCAGGTGGCAGCTCAAGTTTGTAAGCATTATCATTTATCTGTTGGAGAACCTTGAACGGACCATCACCCTAGGAGATAACTTACTCTTACGCTGTTGGGGAAAGCGATCCTTGCGTAGATGCAACCATACAAGATCTCCTGGCTGAAATGTAACCTTCTTCTTACCTTTGTTTGCTTGCTTTGCATATTGTGCTGATTTCTTCTCAATATTCTTTCTTGTCTCCGCATGTAACCGCCTGATAAAGTCCGATCTTTTCGTGGCATCCAAGTTAACTTGTTCCGGTAATGGTAAAGGCAAAAGATCCATGGGAGTATGCGGTTTAAACCCATAAACAATTTCAAATGGACAAGAGTTTGTTGTGGAATGAACTGCCCTGTTATAAGCAAATTCAACATGTGGAAGGCAGTCTTCCCAGAGCTTCAGATTCTTTTTCAACACAGCACGCAACATGGTTGACAAGGTACGGTTGACAACTTCAGTTTGCCCATCCGTTTGTGGGTGACAAGTGGTTGAAAATAACAACTTTGTGCCAAGCTTAGCCCACAATGTCTTCCAAAAGTAGCTGAGAAATTTTGTATCCCGGTCTGAAACAATATCTTTGGAACTCCATGTAAACGAACGATCTCCCTGAAAAACAAATCAGCAACATGTGAAGCATCATCGCTCTTATGACATGGGATAAAATGTGCCATTTTAGAAAAGCGATCTACAACAACAAAAATAGAATCCCTCCCCCTCTGAGACCGAGGTAACCCCAGAACAAAGTCCATAGATATATCTTCCCAAGGTACATGTGGAATAGGTAATGGAGTATATAAACCATGGGGATTGAGGTGGGACTTAGCTTTCAAGCAAACGATGCAGCACCCAACGTGCCGCTGGACATCACGTCGCATATGTGGCCAAAAGAAATGATCAGAGAGCATGTCCAATGTCTTTTTGACACCAAAATGACCAGCTAGTCCACCAGCATGTGCTTCCTGCAAAAGACTTGACGAATCGAACAAGCTGGAATGCATATTTTGTTAGTCCGAAACAAGAAACCATCATGCACATAATATTTATCCCAACCTTTTCCATCAATGCAACGAGAGAAAGGTTCTTGAAAATCAGCATCAGCAGCATAAAGTGTTTTAATGGATTCCAACCCAAGCACTTTTGTATCTAGTTGTGTAATCAACGCACATCTTCTAGACAAGGCATCGGCAACAATGTTATCTTTACCACGCTTATGTTTGACAACATAGGGAAACGTTTCAATGAACTCAATCCATTTAGCATGTCGGCGGTTCAGCTTGCCTTGGCTTTTAAGATATTTCAAAGCTTCATGATCAGAATGGATTACAAATTCTTTAGGTAACAAGTAATGTTGCCAAACTTCCAAAACGCGAACTAAGGCATAAAGTTCTTTGTCATAAACCGAGTAATTCAGATGTGGACCATTTAGCTTTTCAGAAAAGTAGGCAACAGGTTTACCTTCTTGCAGCAGTACACCTCCTATGCCAATACCACTTGCATCACATTCCATCTCAAATGTCTTATCAAAATCAGGAAGTTGTAGCAGCGGTGCTTCACAAAGCTTTGTTTTCAGCGTATGGAATGCTTGGTCTTCTTCATGTCCCCACTTGAATGGAACACCTTTCTTTGTGAGATTGTTAAGGGGTACAGCAAGGGTGCTGAAATCTTTGACAAAACGCCTATAGAAACTTGCAAGACCATGAAAGCTTCGAACTTGGCTCACATTTACCGGTGTAGGCCAATCCTTATTGCTTTAACCTTCTCTTCATCAACCTGAATACCATCTGCGGAAACAACAAAGCCAAGGAAAACAACACGGTCTGTGCAAAAGGTGCACTTAGCAATGTTGCCATACAATTTCTCTTCCCTCAAAACAGCAAGTACTTGACGGATATGATCAAGATGTTCATCAAATGATTTGCTATAGATCAGAATATCATCAAAATAAACAACTACAAATTTGCCAATAAAAGCTCGTAAAACATGATTCATTAAGCGCATAAAAGTTGAAGGAGCATTTGTCAAGCCAAAGGGCATCACAAGCCATTCATAGAGACCAATTTTAGTTTTAAATGCTGTTTTCCATTCATCACCAACTTTCATGCGAATCTGATGATAACCACTACGTAAATCAATCTTGGTGAAAATAATGGAACCACTCAATTCATCTAACATGTCATCAAGCCGTGGAATGGGATGGCGATATCTAACAGTTATAGCATTAATAGCACGACAATCGACACACATGCGCCAAGAGCCATCTTTCTTTGGGACTAAAAGAACTGGAACAGCACATGGTGATAAGGATTCACGAACATACCCTTTGTCCAAAAGATCTTTTACCTGTCGCTGAATTTCCTTTGTCTCTTCGGGATTCGTGCGATAGGCTGGGCGATTTGGAAGAGAAGCACCTGGTACCAAATCAATTTGATGCTCAATTCCGCGGAGTGGAGGAAGTCCAGCTGGTGCCTCATCGGGAAAAACATCTTCGAAGTCCTGTAAGAGATCAAGAACAGCACTAGGCAGCGATGAAGGTAAATTGTTAGTCGAAAGTAGGACCTCCTTGTGCAAGAGCACAAAGAATGGGGCTGTGGTGTTCCTCACGTCTCTCAAATCACTCCGGCTCACAAATAAACACTGATTTTGGTGTGGCTGTTTCGAAGGGAAATGAGGCTTTATGTGGCTGGATGGGTTGGGAGTCTTTTCCTTACTAGTGTTGGGGATCTCACTCAATTTTCTTTTGTCAGATTCCTCTCTTTTCTTGCGAGCCATATCTGAAGCATGTATCTCCTCTGGAGATAATGGAACAAGAACCACCTTTTTGTCATTGTGAATAAAACTGTGTTTGTTAGACCGTCCAAAATGCACTGAGTCCACATCAAATTGCCAGGGCCGACCAAGCAGCAAATGGCATGCTTGCATGGGGATAATATCACAATCAACCTCTCCATGATAATGACCAATGGAAAATGACAAACGAATCATGGCTGAAACCTTAACGGTCCAGAATTATTCAACCATTGCATATGATATGGATGTGGATGGCGACGTGGCTGCAAACCAAGCTTCTCAACAAGCAAAGCACTAACAATATTATTGCAGCTCCCACCATCTATGATGAAACGGCACACTTGTCCTTTCACTTTGCATCGGGATTGAAACAAATTATGGCGTTGTCCTTGTTCAGCAGCAACTAATTGAGTGGAAAGAACTCGCCTAACCACCAAAGAAGGAGATGGTGTGTTCATTGTAGAAGGCTTCAAATCAGGAAATTCAGCAAGTAACTCATCAAAATCAGCACTAGTAATCTCGTCGGAAAATGGAGAAACAACATCTTGTAATATTTCATTGTGGGCAAAAGTTGGAATAGGTTGAATGGCTAAACAATTCAAACCTAGCTCAAATGTACCATCCTCTGCTGAATACTCACAAGTGTCAAGATTAAGATCTGCAACATTGTTAAACTTGTCCTCCTCTTCACTTTGGGAATCATAAGAACCATCAGCAAGTGCAATAATAGTACGACGATTGGGACATTCAGCTTGTTTATGCCCATGACCACCACACTTAAAACACTCAATCTTGCTTGTCTGCGTTGGGTGGCTGCAGTAGAAGTGGGCTGACTTGAACTCACAGCTTTACCTTTCACATCCAATTGTTTGGAAGAAGTTGGAATAGATCTATTTGCTCCACGAGATGAGGGTTTGGGCGTTGCAGCTCCTTGCTGTTGGGATTGAGGCGTGACATCCCCTTGCTGTTGGGAATGACGCCATGAAGCATTGTATTTGTAGGACGTAGCAATTTGTCTTTCAGCCCTCTTTGCAAAATGAACCAACTCGGTGAGACATGTGTAATTTGTCATATCCACTTTATCAGCAATGGTTTATTGAGGCCAACAAGAAACCGAGCCATTGTGGATTCCTCATCTTCAGTTATTAGTAAACACATTTCTAATTCTTGAAAATATTCATCAACAGTACGAGTACCTTGCACAAGACGTTTCAGCTTCAAATGTAGATCACGAGAGTAATATGCAGGAACAAAACGACGTCGCATTTCCCTCTTCATGTCTTCCCAAGTTAGACGATCATGCCCAACTCTCTGATATTCAGTACGGACCTGATTCCACCAAGTTATGGCATAGCCTTTAAACTCAATGGCTGCAAGCTTTGCCTTCTTTTCAGCAGGGTATTCATAAAATCAAATATTTGTTCCACCTTGGTCTCCCATTCAAAATAAGCATCAGCATTCTCCTGTCCGCTGAAAGGGGGAATACACACTTTAACTTTGCTCAAACCATCATCATGGTGACGATGTTCAGGATAACGGTGACGATGATCACGGTAACCACCATGTCTACCAAAGTGATTGGCACCATAATTGCCAAAACGGCCAAAATTATCATCACCACGAGCAGCATAAGCACTATCAGTGGAACGACCATCAACATGTGATGCTGCAGCACCTCTGAAAGGAACACGGCGTGCACGCCCAACAAAAGGTGGTCTCCTAGGGACACCACCACCACGACCGCGTCCAGCACCACGGCCACGGCCAACACTACCGTCATCTGCAGAAGAATCATCATCCTCAATATGTTCATCATCATGAGGTGGAGGCTCCCCGCGTTGCTGCTGTAGTGATTGTTGAAGCGCTTGCATCCCTTGCATCAATTGTTGCATTTGTGCACGCACTTCTTGAAGTTCTTGAGCAGAAACAGTGTGAGAAGAGGAATCTTCGTTTCCTGCCATGTTAGTAACAAAGGGAGACAGTAATAGGACAAAATATATGTGGAATCACTCCCTCACCACTTACAAAACAAGTTCTTTCTCTCCCTGAAAAGAGCAAGAACCGGGGCTGCAATCTGTAGGGAAGAGTGATTGTAACAGCGACGACGGTGTAACAACTCACGGTGCTTTAAGTGGAGCTTGGTGGGGCTAATATGTAAGTGGAGTGCTCTGAAAAGCAGTGATGCAAAACCGAATAATAATCCAAAAACACAAGTCTAAGTTGCTGAATATAAAGAAAGATGCAGAGAAAGAAAGAAGATGGGAGAAAGGAGAGAATTGAAACAACCGATATGCTGCTCAACCCCTTTTGGCGTGCGGATCACAACTCTTCCTTCTTTTTTTTTTTTATAACAGGAACACGTTGGTTTCAGACCTGCATGCGACTCTCATATATCTTTCTTCTTTTTGTTGTGTTCTTTTTTTTTTGATCAATTCAGCACAACTAGAACTAGGGGCTGCTCATCAAAGAACAACAATACAGAGATGAAACGTGTGCAGCTAACAAAGGGTGGGACGGTGCAGCACACAATGGTGGACGGGTGGTGTCTGTTTTGTTTATGTATGCAGCACAAAGGGCGATCAGATCAAGGATGAAAGATAGAACAATATGGATAAAGAGAAAAAAAAAAACAGCAACAAGACAAGTCTCAAAGGATTACAACTCGGTAATACAAACTTACAAATCAGGAGCACAAATGAATTGCTGTAGGTTTTCTTTTGGCTTTGATTGGACAGTAGGTATATAAACTCTATCGTACTGAAAACAAGAATAATCCTACTGAGGAAACGGAGGCTTTGATACCAGATGATATGCACACGCCTAGGGTCTGCGTGTGACGAGTTGTTGTGGCCCGATCTTCTCGTAGGATCTGCGAACTTGATAAATTGTCACTACGTGACCTGGTGAAGAGGCAATGCACCGCGAGGCTGTCCACGCGACGAACTGCCGAGACAATCACCCTTCCACGTACCGACGAACAGCCCACGCAATCACGCCGTATAGACGTGATGGCACAAACTGGATGAACCGCAGTTCGGCGTTCTACAATTCCCTCAGGAATCGAAAGAACAAGTTTGCAAGCCTTTCAAGACTCACGCTGGAACAAGAATTCCAAGAGTTGGCATTTCTGAAATTGCAATCACCAGTTACTGTTCACGTCACCCATTACAGGGATATGTAGCACTAGTGGAGTTTCAGTTTGGTGCAAAATAATTGAGAACATGTACTGGGAAGTTACAGCACTACTTTTATTAATAACCAAGCCTAGTGGGACGCCTGGCTGGTTGGTATTCTCTGCATGCCTGCTGGAGCGTGTGTGGACAGCCACCCAGTTGCTGTTGTATGCATTCCTAACTCCTGAATTATTTGCTTGCACTTCAACGGCTGATATTCATGGTAGCTGAATGGCCTTTCCTCTCTCATGCACGTCCAGGTTCCTTGCATATATTTGGCGGGCAGAATCCATCATCATCCCATGCTTGTTCGTGCACTCCATCATTCCTAAGAACATTGAAACAAGGACTCGAAAGCACAGGTTCATTCAACGTAATCTGATTATTAAGCATAAGGTTAGCGTTCACCTGAGAATGAATTTCCTTCTCCAATTGTTTAGCTCTACTCCTTGTAATTGGACCAGCTATATCAAGAGTAGTTTCATTTGGAGATGAGTAAATGCTTGGAATGTTCTCATTACATCGGAACGATTCCGTTGAAGCACACCAACAAACGCGTCTAGTACACTCCGTTGGACCAAACAAACATATTTGGGGTGTTTCGGAGAGTTTCATTACGGAAGTAAAAGTGGTGCGAAAACAGCAACCGATTTGCATGAAACGCGCTAACGGACACATCGGAACCATTCCGTCGAAGCACACCAACAAACGCGTCCAATACACTCCGTTGGGCCAAACAAACATGTTTGGGGGGCTTCGGAGAGTTTCATTACGGATGTAAAAGTGGTGCGAAAACGGCACCCGACTTACGTGAAACGCGCCAACGGACACATCGGAACCATTGCGTTGAAGCACACCGACAAACGCGTCCAATACACTCCGTTGGCCCAAACAAACATGTTTGGGGTGTTTCGGAGAGTTCCATTACGGAAGTAAAAGTGGTGCGAAAACGGCACCCGATTTGTCTAAAACGCGCCATCGGACCCATCGGAATCATTCCGTTGAAGCACACCAACAAACGTGTCCAATACATTCCGTTGGACCAATCAAACATGTTTGGGTGCTTCGGAGAGTATCATTACGAAAGTAAAAGTGGTGCGAAAACGGCATCCGATTTGCGTGAAACGCGCCAACGGACACATCGGAACCATTCCGTTGAAGCACACCAACAAACGCGTCTAGTACACTCCATTGGACCAAACAAACATGTTTGGGGTGTTTCGGAGAGTTTCATTACGGAAGTAAAAGTGGTGTGAAAATGGCACCCGATTTGCGTGAAACGCGCCAACGGACGCATCGGAACGATTCCGTTGAAGCACACCAACAAACGCGTTTAGTACACTCCGTTGGACCAAATGAACATGTTTGGGGTGTTTCGGAGAGTTTCATTACGGAAGTAAAAGTGGTGCGAAAACAGCAACCGATTTGCATGAAACGCGCTAACGGACACATCGGAACCATTCCGGGGAAGCACACCAACAAACGCGTCCAATACACTCCGTTGGGCCAAACAAACATGTTTGGGGTGTTTCGGAGAGTTTCATTACGGATGTAAAAGTGGTGCGAAAACGGCACCCGACTTACGTGAAACGCGCCAACGGACACATCGGAACCATTGCGTTGAAGCACACCGACAAACGCGTCCAATACACTCTGTTGGACGAAACAAACATGTCTGGGTGTTTCGGAGAGTTTCATTACGGAAGTAAAAGTGGTGCAAAAACGGAACCCGATTTGCGTGAAACGCGCCAACGGACACATCAAAACCATTGCGTTGAAGCACACCAACAAACGTGGCCAATACACTCCGTTGGGCCAAACAAACATGTTTGGGGTGTTTCGGAGAGTTTCATTACGGAAGTAAAAATGGTGCGAAAACGGCAAACGATTTGCGTGAAACGCGCCAACGGACACATCGGAACCATTCGAGGAAGCACACCAACAAACGTAGCCAATACACTCCGTTGGGCCAAAACATGTTTGGGGTGCTTCGGAGAGTTTCATTACGGAAGTAAAAGTGGTGCGAAAACGGCACCGATTTGTCTAAAATGCGCCAACGGACACATCGGAACCATTCCGTTGAAGCACACCAACAAACGCGTCTAGTACACTCCGTTGGACCAAACAAACATCTTTGGGGTGTTTCGGAGAGTTTCATTACGGAAGTAAAAGTGGTGCGAAAACAGCAACCGATTTGCATGAAACGCGCTAACGGACACATCGGAACCATTCCGTCGAAGCACACCAACAAACGCGTCCAATACACTCCGTTGGGCCAAACAAACATGTTTGGGGGGCTTCGGAGAGTTTCATTACGGATGTAAAAGTGGTGCGAAAACGGCACCCGACTTACGTGAAACGCGCCAACGGACACATCGGAACCATTGCGTTGAAGCACACCGACAAACGCGTCCAATACACTCCGTTGGCCCAAACAAACATGTTTGGGGTGTTTCGGAGAGTTCCATTACGGAAGTAAAAGTGGTGCGAAAACGGCACCCGATTTGTCTAAAACGCGCCATCGGACCCATCGGAATCATTCCGTTGAAGCACACCAACAAACGTGTCCAATACATTCCGTTGGACCAATCAAACATGTTTGGGTGCTTCGGAGAGTATCATTACGAAAGTAAAAGTGGTGCGAAAACGGCATCCGATTTGCGTGAAACGCGCCAACGGACACATCGGAACCATTCCGTTGAAGCACACCAACAAACGCGTCTAGTACACTCCATTGGACCAAACAAACATGTTTGGGGTGTTTCGGAGAGTTTCATTACGGAAGTAAAAGTGGTGTGAAAATGGCACCCGATTTGCGTGAAACGCGCCAACGGACGCATCGGAACGATTCCGTTGAAGCACACCAACAAACGCGTTTAGTACACTCCGTTGGACCAAACGAACATGTTTGGGGTGTTTCGGAGAGTTTCATTACGGAAGTAAAAGTGGTGCGAAAACAGCAACCGATTTGCATGAAACGCGCTAACGGACACATCGGAACCATTCCGGGGAAGCACACCAACAAACGCGTCCAATACACTCCGTTGGGCCAAACAAACATGTTTCGGGTGTTTCGGAGAGTTTCATTACGGATGTAAAAGTGGTGCGAAAACGGCACCCGACTTACGTGAAACGCGCCAACGGACACATCGGAACCATTGCGTTGAAGCACACCGACAAACGCGTCCAATACACTCTGTTGGACGAAACAAACATGTCTGGGTGTTTCGGAGAGTTTCATTACGGAAGTAAAAGTGGTGCAAAAACGGAACCCGATTTGCGTGAAACGCGCCAACGGACACATCAAAACCATTGCGTTGAAGCACACCAACAAACGTGGCCAATACACTCCGTTGGGCCAAACAAACATGTTTGGGGTGTTTCGGAGAGTTTCATTACGGAAGTAAAAATGGTGCGAAAACGGCAAACGATTTGCGTGAAACGCGCCAACGGACACATCGGAACCATTCGAGGAAGCACACCAACAAACGCGTCCAATACACTTCGTTGGGCCAATCAAACATGTTTGCGGTGTTTTGGAGAGTTTCATTACGGAAGTAAAAGTGGTGCGAAAACGGCAACCGATTTGCGTGAAACGCGCCAACGGACCTATCGGAACCATTACGTTGAATCACACCAACAAAATCGTCCAATACACTCCGTTTGGCCAATCAAACATGTTTGGGGTGTTTCAGAGAGTTTCATTACGGAAGTAAAAGTGGTGCGATGATGGCACCCGATTTGCGTGAAACGCGCCAACGGACACATCGCATTCATTCCGTTGAAGCACACCAACAAACGCGTCCAATAGACTCCGTTGGGGCAAACAACCATGTTTGGGGTGTTTCGGAGAGTTTCATTACGGAAGTAAAAGTGGTGCGAAAACAGCACCCGATTTGCGTGAAACGCGCCAATGGACCCATCGGAACCATTACGTTGAATCACACCAACAAACGCGTCCAATACACTCCGTTGGGCCAATCGAACATATTTGGGGTGTTTCCGAGAGTTTTATTAGGGAAGTAAAAGTGGTGCGATAACGGCTCCCGATTTGCGTGAAACGCGCCAACGGACACATCGGATTCATTCCGTTGAAGCACACCAACAAACGCGTCCAATACACTCCGTTGGACCAAAGAAACATGTTTAGGGTGCTTCGGAGAGTTTCATTACGGAAGTAAAAGTGGTGCGAAAACGGCACCCGATGTGCGTGAAACGCGCCAACGGACACATCGGAACCATTGCCTTGAAGCACACCAACAAACGCGTCCAATACACTCCGTTGGGCCAAACAAACATGTTTGGGGTGTTTCGGAGAGTTCCATTACGGAAGTAAAAGTGGTGCGAAAACGGCACCCGATTTGTCTAAAACGCGCCATCGGACACATCGGAATCATTCCGTTGAAGCACACCAACAAACGTGTCCAATACATTCCGTCGGACCAATCAAACATGTTTGGGTGCTTCGGAGAGTTTCATTACGAAAGTAAAAGTGGTGCGAAAACGGCACCCGATTTGCGTGAAACGGGCCAACGGACACATCGGAACCATTCCGTTGAAGCACACCAACAAACGCGTCTAGTACACTCCATTGGACCAAACAAACATGTTTGGGGTGTTTCGGAGAGTTTCATTACGGAAGTAAAAGTGGTGTGAAAATGGCTCCCGATTTGCGCGAAACGCGCCAACGGACGCATCGGAACGATTCCGTTGAAGCACACCAACAAACGCGTCTAGTACACTCCGTTGGACAAAACGAACATGTTTGGGGTGTTTCGGAGAGTTTCATTACGGAAGTAAAAGTGGTGCGAAAACAGCAACCGATTTGCATGAAACGCGCTAACGGACACATCGGAACCATTCCGGGGAAGCACACCAACAAACGCGTCTAAAACACTCTGTTGGGCCAAACAAACATGTTTGGGGTGTTTCGGAGAGTTTCATTACGGATGTAAAAGTGGTGCGAAAACGGCACCCGACTTACGTGAAACGCGCCAACGGACACATCGGAACCATTGCATTGAAGCACACCGACAAACGCGTCCAATACACTCCGTTGGGTCAAACAAACATGTTTGGGGTGTTTCGGAGAGTTTCATTACAGAAGTAAAAATGGTGCGAAAATGGCAACCGATTTGCGTGAAACGCGCCAACGGACACATCGGAACCATTCGAGGAAGCACACCAACAAACGTGGCCAATACACTCCGTTGGGCCAAACAAATATGTTTGGGGTGCTTCGGAGAGTTTCATTACGGAAGTAAAAGTGGTGCGAAAACGGCACCGATTTGTCTAAAATGCGCCATCGGACACATCGGAATCATTCCGTTGAAGCACACCAACAAACGCGTCCAATACATTCCGTTGGACCAAACAAACATGCTTGGGGTGTTTCGGAGAGTTTCATTACGGAAGTAAAAGTGGTGCGACAACGGCACCCGATTTGCGTGAAACGCGCCAACGGACAGATCGGATTCATTCAGCACACCAACAAACGCGTCCAATACACTCCGTTGGACCAAACAAACATGTTTGGAGTGCTTCGAAAGTTTCATTATGGAAGTAAAAGTGGTGCGAAAACAGCAATTGATTTGCATGAAACGCGCTAACGAACACATTGGAACCATTCCGGGGAAGCACACCAACAAACGCGTCCAATACACTCCATTTGACCAAACAAACATGTTTGGGGTGCTTCGGAGAGTTTCATTACGGAAGTAAAAGTGGTGCGAAAACGGCACCCGATTTGCAGCGAAACGCGCCAACGGACGCATCGGAACGGTTCCGTTGAAGCACACCAACAAACGCGTCTAGTACACTCCGTTGGACCCAACGAACATGTTTGGGGTGTTTCCGAGAGTTTTATTTGGGAAGTAAAAGTGGTGCGAAAACAGCAACCGATTTGCATGAAACGCGCTAACGGACACATCGGAACCATTCTGGGGAAGCACACCAACAAACGCGTCTAATACACTCCGTTGGACCAAACAAACATGTTTGAGGTATTTCGGAGAGTTTCATTACGGAAGTAAAAGTGGTGCGACAACGGCACCCGATTTGCGTGAAACGCGCCAACGGACACATCGGATTCTTTCAGCACACCAACAAACGTGTCCAATACACTCCGTTGGAGCAAACAAACATGTTTGGGGTGCTTCGGAGAGTTTCATTACGGAAGTAAAAGTGGTGCAAAAACGGAACCCGATTTGCGTGAAACGCGCCACCGGACACATCGGAACCATTACGTTGAAGCACACCAACAAACGTGGCCAATACACTCCGTTGGGCCAAACAAACATGTTTGGGCCGTTTCGGAGAGTTTCATTACGGAAGTAAAAATGGTGCGAAAACGGCAACCGATTTGCGTGAAACGCGCCAACGGACACATCGGAACCATTCGAGGAAGCACACCCACAAACGTGGCCAATACACTCCGTTGGGCCAAACAAACATGTATGTGGTGCTTCGGAGAGTTTCATTACGGAAGTAAAAGTGGTGCGAAAACGGCACCCGATTTGCGCGAAACGCGCCAACGGACGCATCGGAACGATTCCGTTGAAGCACACCAACAAACGCGTCTAGTACACTCCGTTGGACAAAACGAACATGTTTGGGGTGTTTCGGAGAGTTTCATTACGGAAGTAAAAGTGGTGCGAAAACAGCAACCGATTTGCATGAAACGCGCTAACGGACACATCGGAACCATTGCCTTGAAGCACACCAACAAACGCGTCCAATACACTCCGTTGGGCCAAACAAACATGTTTGGGGTGTTTCGGAGAGTTTCATTACGGATGTAAAAGTGGTGCGAAAACGGCACCCGACTTACGTGAAACGCGCCAACGGACACATCGGAACCATTGCATTGAAGCACACCGACAAACGCGTCCAATACACTCCGTTGGGTCAAACAAACATGTTTGGGGTGTTTCGGAGAGTTTCATTACAGAAGTAAAAATGGTGCGAAAATGGCAACCGATTTGCGTGAAACGCGCCAACGGACACATCGGAACCATTCGAGGAAGCACACCAACAAACGTAGCCAATACACTCCGTTGGGCCAAAACATGTTTGGGGTGCTTCGGAGAGTTTCATTACGGAAGTAAAAGTGGTGCGAAAACGGCACCGATTTGTCTAAAATGCGCCATCGGACACATCGGAATCATTCCGTTGAAGCACACCAACAAACGCGTCCAATACATTCCGTTGGACCAAACAAACATGTTTGGGGTGTTTCGGAGAGTTTCATTACGGAAGTAAAAGTGGTGCGACAACGGCACCCGATTTGCGTGAAACGCGCCAACGGACAGATCGGATTCATTCAGCACACCAACAAACGCGTCCAATACACTCCGTTGGACCAAACAAACATGTTTGGAGTGCTTCGAAAGTTTCATTATGGAAGTAAAAGTGGTTCGAAAACAGCAATTGATTTGCATGAAACGCGCTAACGGACACATTGGAACCATTCCGGGGAAGCACACCAACAAACGCGTCCAATACACTCCGTTGGACCAAACAAACATGTTTGGGGTGCTTCGGAGAGTTTCATTACGGAAGTAAAAGTGGTGCGAAAACGGCAACCGATTTGCGTGAAACGCGCCAACGGACACACCGGAACCATTCGAGGAAGCACACCTACAAACGTGGCCAATACACTCCGTTGGGCCAAACAAACATGTATGTGGTGCTTCGGAGAGTTTCATTACGGAAGTAAAAGTGGTGCGAAAACGGCACCCGATTTGCGTGAAACGCGCCAACGGACACCTCGGAACCATTGCCTTGAAGCACACCAACAAACGCGAACGGCACCCGATTTGTCTAAAACGCGCCATCGGACACATCGGAATCATTCCGTTGAAGCACACCAACTAACGCGTCCAATACATTCCGTTGGACCAATCAAACATGTTTGGGTGCTTAGGAGAGTTTCATTACAGAAGTAAAAGTGATACGAAAACGGCACCCGATTTGCGTGAAACGCGCCAACGGACACCTCGGAACCATTGCCTTGAAGCACACCAACAAACGCGAACGGCACCCGATTTGTCTAAAACGCGCCATCGGACAAATCGGAATCATTCCGTTCAAGCACACCAACAAACGCGTCCAATACATTCCGTTGGACCAATCAAACATGTTTGGGTGCGTCGGAGAGTTTCATTACAGAAATAAAAGTGGTGCGAAAGCGGCACCCGATTTGCGTAAAACGCGCCAACAGACACATCGGAAACATTCCATTGAAGCACAGCAACAAACGCGTCTAGTACACTCCGTTGGACCAAACAAACATGTTTGGGGTGTTTCGGAGAGTTTCATTACGGAAGTAAAAATGGTGCGAAAACAGCAACAAATTTGCATGAAACGCGCTAACGGACACATCGGAACCATTCTGGGGAAGCACACCAACAAACGCGTCCAATACACTCCGTTGGGCCAAACAAACATGTTTGGGGTGTTTTGGAGACTTTCATTACGGATGTAAAAGTGGTGCGAAAACGGCATCCGATTTGCGTGAAACGCGCCAACGGACACATCGGAACCATTGCGTTGAACCACACCAACAAACGCGTCCAATACACTCCGTTGGACAAAACAAACATGTTTGGGTGTTTTGGAGAGTTTCATTACGGAAGTAAAAGTGGTGCAAAAACGGCACCCGATTTGCGTGAAACGCGCCAATGGACACATCGGAACCATTGCGTTGAAGCACACCAACAAACGTGGCCAATACACTCCGTTGGGCCAAACAAACATGTTTGGGGTCTTTCGGAGAGTTTCATTACAGAAGTAAAAATGGTGCGAAAACGGCAACCGATTTGCGTGAAACGCGCCAACGGACCCATCTGAACATTACGTTGAATCACACCTGATAGAGCTGGAGTGCCCGATCTTTCGGTGAGGAAGATAAATTTGATTTGGTGGAAGTAGACCCTCACGATCCGACTACGACGAGCAAGCCCGAGGCGCCAATGCAATCACTGAACCAACTCTCGATGGTTACCAATCTTGCTGGTGCAAGATCAGCCTAATCACGAAGATCGTTTCCTGCGTAGCCCCTGATGGCGGCCAGAGGTGGGGCGCAGCGCCTGGGTGGTGCGACCCTAGGTTGGCCCATGAGGGGGGGCCTTCAACTGGGCCGACTGGCTAATCTTCTGGGCCTTCGTTCTTCAGCAGCATGACATAGTTCAGCTCTCTTGCACGGGCCCTCGTGATTGGCCCCACTGATGAAGGAAGCGGCGCTTGATATAGAGGCGCATCTGGTGAAGCCGTGACTGGAAGTGGAGGCGCGTCCGCAGGTGCTGCTGGTGTGGCCATTCCCGTGTTGGAGTCGATGTCCTCATCATCCTCCCCTTCTTGAACTGTAGTCGTCCTCGACGGCAACTCCTCATCCTCGCCCGCATATGGTTTCAAATCTGCAACATTAAAACTAGTGGAAACACCAATTCCGCAGGCAGATCAAGAATATAAGCATTATCATTGATCTTGGTTAGCACTTTAAAAGGACCAGCAGCACGAGACATCAATTTAGAACGGCGCAAAGTAGGAAACCTATCCTTACGCAAGTGTAACCAAACCATATCACCGGGTTCAAAAGTAACATGTTTGCGCCCTTTACTACCAGCAACCTTATATTTGGCATTAGCATCAGCAATGTTTTGTTGTGTTTGCTCATCTAAATGTATCATTTGTTCAACATGTGCAACCGCATCTATATGTGGCTCATCCTCAGCATCAAGTGAAAACAAATCAATAGGCGTCCTAGGGATGTAACCATAAATAATCTGAAAAGGGCACATCTTCGTAGAAGAATGCGTTGCACGATTATAAACAAACTCAACATGAGGCAAGCAGTCTTCCCAACGCCTTAAATTCTTGTCTAAAACAGCCCTAAGCATGGTTGACAAAGTTCTATTAACTACCTCAGTTTGCCCATTTGAGGATGACAAGTGGTGCTAAAAAGTAATTTAGTGCCTAGTTTATTCCAAAAACAACGCCAAAAATAACTAAGAAACTTACCATCACGATCAGATACAATTGTTTTACGAATTTCATGCAAGCGAACAATCTCTCTAAAGAACAAATCAGCAATCATGGATGCATCAGCAGTTTTATGACAGGGTATGAAATGAGCCATTTTAGAGAACCTATCAACAACGACAAATATGCTGTCCCTCCCCTTCTTAGTGCGAGGCAATCCCAAAACAAAATCCATCGAAATATCATGCCAAGGAGCAGAAGGAACAGGGAGAGGCATATACAAACCATGGTTACTGATAGAACTGGAGTGCCCGATCTTTCGGTGAGTGGAGATAATTTCGATCTGTGGAAGCTAACCCTCACGATCCGACTACGACGAGCAAGCCCGAGGCGCCAATGCAATCGCTGAACCAACTCCCGATGGTTACTAACCTTGCTGGATTGCAAGATCAGCCTGATCACGAAGATCAATCCCTGCACGCAATCGAAGAACGAGCAGGAATAAGAGGCGAGCAATCTAATCTATTACTCGAAGGTGGGGTTCTGAATACACGTCGTATGACGGCTGTAGCTAAAGCTATCAATTAAACAAAACCCAACCCTAATGTGGCGGCGGCTACTGAATATATAGGGTTTAGGTTGTGGCCTACCCCCCTGGTCACGCCCCTATGGGCTCCAACACGATACATGGGCCAACGGCCCAAAAGGCGGCGGCGCAGCGTCCTGGCAGATTCTGTACGTCCACTTGTTTCAAAGATTCCCGTTGACTCAGATGGAATTTGGGCATGAAACCGGTGCCATTGGAAAGTTTGTCTTCTTAGCTTTCCATCCATATGTAAAATGTCCAAAACGGACTCCGTATGTGGCCAGGGCGACCAAAACATCGTAAGCTGCTCCTGAATTCCGAGATGGGCTCGAACTTGTGTTGTTTTGGGCCTCCACCTTGGTGACTCGAATTGGATTAGCCTTGGGCCTCCTTCATGACTTGGACAACCTTGTTGGACTCCTCTTTCACTAATGCATGACCCAATCATGGTCGTATGCATGTGTGTCATGTTCTCATCAGTTACCCAAACGAGACTTAGCTTTTTGGCACGTAGGGCAACGAGCAACGAACCGCTCGACGTCACGATGCATCCGAGGCCAGTAGAAGTGGTCGGTCAGCACTTCTTGTGTTTTGAAAACACCGAAGTGACCCATGAGGCCCCCTCCATGAGCTTCCTGCAACAATAAAAAACGAACCGACGCAGCTGGAATGCATAGCTTGTTAGCACGAAATAGGAACTCATCCTGTATATGAAACTTACCCCATGGTTTGCCATCCTTACAATGTGAAATAATATCATGAAAATCAGCATCATTCACATATTGATCTTTCAAAGTTTGCAAACCAAAGATTTTAAAATCTAATTGGGACAGCATGGTATAGCGACGAGACAAAGCATCAGCAATGACATTTTCCTTCCCGTTCTTGTGTTTAATGATATAGGGAAAGGACTCAATAAATTCTACCATTTAGCATGTCTACGGTTCAGATTAGTTTGGGTACGAATGTGTTTCAAAGCCTCATGATCAGAATGAATAATAAATTCGCGAGGCTACAAGTAATGCTGCCATGTTTGTAAAGTGCGCACTAAAACATATAACTCCTTATCATAAGTTGAATATTTCAGGGCAGCTCCGATCAATTTCTCACTAAAGTAAGCAATAGTTTACGGTCTTGTAGCAAAACAGCACCTAAACCTATGCCACTAGCATCACATTCTAATTCAAACACTTTATTGAAATCAGGCAATTGTAAAAGAGGAGCATGAGTTAACCTGTCCTTCAAAGTGTTGAATGCATCTTCCTGTGGTGCGCCCCAAGCAAATGAAACGCTTTTCTTTGTGAGCTCATGCAACGGGGCAGCAATGGAGCTGAAATCACGCACGAACCGTCGGTAGAATCCGGCGAGGCCAAGGAAACTCCGAACCTGCGTGACCGTCGTCGGTGTAGACCAGCTCTGAATGGCCTCCACCTTGCTGCTATCTACCTCAATTCCCTGTGAAGTAACAACATAGCCAAGAAAAGAGACGCGTTGCGTGTAAAAGGTGCAGTTTTCCAAGTTACCGAACAAGCGAGCAGCACGCAAAGCATCAAAAACAGCACGCATATGTTCTAAATGCGCATCCATAGACTTGCTGTAAATAAGAATATCATCAAAGTAAACAAGAACAAACAGTCCTATGAATGGCCTAAGAACTTCATTCATTAAGCGCATGAAAGTGCTGGGAGCATTAGACAAACCAAAGGACATAACCAACCATTCATATAAGCCAAATTGGTTTTAAAAGCAGTTTTCCAGTCATCCCCCAATTTCATCCTAATCTGATGGTACCCGCTGCGCAAATCAACCTTAGAAAAAAGAACAGCGCCACTAAGCTCATCAAGCATATCATCAAGGCGTGGTATGGGATATTGATAATGGATTGTGATGTTATTAATAGCATGACAATCGACACACATACGCCATGAACCATCTTTCTTAGGAACAAGTAAAACAGGAACCGAGCAAGGACTGAGTGACTCACGGATGTAGCCCTTGTCCAGTAGTGCTTGCACCTGGCGCTAGATCTCCTTCGTCTCATCGGGATTAGTGCGGTACGGGGCGCGGTTTGGAAGCTGGGCGCCGGAGATGAGATCGATCTGATGTTCGATGCCACGGATAGGAGGGAGACCCGGTGGCAAGTCCTTGGGAAAGACATCGGCATAGTCCTGCAAAAGGTTAGCAACAGCAGGGGGAATATCCAAGAATGGTGCCTCATGAAGTGAAACAAGCATGTTGGAGCAAATAAGTGCATAGCAAGGCAAATTATCATCACGCAGCTCAGCAAAATCAGCACGTGTAGCAAGCAAAACAGGGGTATGCAACTTGATTTCAGAGCTAGTAGGGGCGGCTGGAGGTGATTTGTGAGACTTTGCTGTCTTGACCGCCCGAGCCATGTCATCTTTCAGAATTTGTTCCGGGGTCATGGGATGAATGATGATTTTCTGACCCTTAAACATGAGTGAATAATGATTTGAACGACCATGATATACACTATCAGTATCATATTCCCAAGGTCGACCAAGCAACAAAGAGCATGCTTCCATAGGGACAACATCACAATCAGCATAATCAGAATAGGCGCCCAGAGAAAAGGGAATACGTACCGAGCCGTTACCTTTATTTTGCCACCATCATTGAGCCATTGGATGTGGTACGGGTGTGGATGTTGGCGAGTGGGTAAAGATAATTGCTCGACCAGCGCCGTACTCGCCAAATTATTGCAGCTGCCACTGTCGATGATGATCCGGATCGCCTGTTACTATACGACGCCCTTAGTGTGGAAAATCGTGTGTCGCTGATTGTGCTCGGCCGTGGCAACCTGTGTACTGAGGACACGCTGCACAACAAGACTCTCATACCTATCGGCGGCGCTGGAATCAACGTGAACCTCCGTATGATCTGCATGGTCAGTGGAAAGCATAGCATGTCTAGTCTCCTCAGTATCACTAGCTGAAGAATACTCACCATTGTCACGGATCAGCAAGGTACGCTTGTTGGGGCAGTCCCGAATCACATGACCGTAACCTTTGCAACGATGGCACTGAATGTCCCGAGTGCGCCCTGTGGAAGGAGAGGCACCGTGGGCCGGAGGTGCTGCCGGCTTGGCCGGCTGCTTGCGTGGTGATGCACTTGAAGTGGACGGCGCCCGCTCGCGTGGCGTGGAGGACGACGTGGAGGACGTCGGGCGGGGGGCTGGGGCGGAAGCTTGGCCGCGTCCTGCAAAAGAGTTAGCGCGTGTCGACGATCATATTCCATGTAATCAAGGATGTCCTGAATTTCACGATTCAAACCACCCCTAAAATGTGCCATAGCAGCGTCCTCCTGCTCAACTAAATCACAACGAATCATGCCTTTTTGTAATGCTTGGTAATATTCCTCAACAGTTTGGGAACCTTGCTGAAATCGTTGCATTTGGTTGAGCAAGTCACGGGCATAATAAGAAGGAACAAATCTGTAACGCATGGCAGTTTTTAGTTCATCTCAAGTGGTGGGAGTATTATCGGGAAACTTTTGTTTATATTCACGCCACCAAATTACAGCAAAATCAGTAAATTCACTAATAGAGGCCTTAACTTGTAGATGAGCAGGAATATCATGGCATGAAAATTTCTGTTCGACCTCTAATTCCCAATCAAGATAAGCAGCAGGATCATATTTGCCATTAAAGGATGGAATGCAAAAGTTGATCTTAGCAAAGGAATCAGGAGGTGGGACACGTACCCTGCGTGCACGACCGCGGCGACCACCATCGTCCAGTTCCGTATCACCGCCATAGTCGCACGCCTGCTGCAACTCCTTTAGCTGCTTAGTCAAGGTCTCAAGACGAGTCATGATCGTCTCGAGCGTGGCATGGGCGGCCGTTTGAGCGAGGTCGATCTGGTCGAAACGCTCGGTCGATGAAGCAACCGTGGAATCCAGCCGTACATGCAGCGTCTTGATGTCGCCGGCAAGGCCTTCGACGTGCGCGTGCACGTCCTGCAGTGTAGTGTCCGTCTTGGCGTCGTCTCCTGCCATTGTTAGTGCAAACACCGAAACAGCAATGGAGAGGACACTACGATAGCAGGTGTATGTGATAGAACTGGAGTGCCCGATCTTTCGGTGAGTGGAGATAATTTCGATCTGTGGAAGCTAACCCTCACGATCCGACTACGACGAGCAAGCCCGAGGCGCCAATGCAATCGCTGAACCAACTTCCGATGGTTACTAACCTTGCTGGATTGCAAGATCAGCCTGATCACGAAGATCAATCCCTGCACGCAATCGAAGAACGAGCAGGAATAAGAGGCGAGCAATCTAATCTATTACTCGAAGGTGGGGTTCTGAATACACGTCGTATGACGGCTGTGGCTAAAGCTATCAATTAAACAAAACCCAACCCTAATGTGGCGGCGGCTACTGAATATATAGGGTTTAGGTTGTGGCCTACCCCCCTGGTCATGCCCCCATGGGCTCCAACACGATACATGGGCCAACGGCCCAAAAGGCGGCGGCGCAGCGCCCTGGCAGATTCTGTACGTCCACTTGTTTCAAAGATTCCCGTTGACTCAGATGGAATTTGGGCATGAAACCGGTGCCATTGGAAAGTGTGTCTTCTTAGCTTTCCATCCATATGTAGAATGTCCAAAACGGACTCCGTATGTGGCCGGGGCGACCAAAACATCGTAAGCTGCTCCTGAATTCCGAGATGGGCTCGAACTTGTGTTGTTTTGGGCCTCCACCTTGGTGACTCGAATTGGATTAGCCTTGGGCCTCCTTCATGACTTGGACAACCTTGTTGGACTCCTCTTTCACTAATGCATGACCAAATCATGGTCGTATGCATGTGTGTCATGTTCTCATCATCCTCCCCTTCTTGATGAAAAGCCGTCCTCGGCGTCGATTGTACTTGAAACCGATCCTGCACAACACAAGGGAGAGCGGGGTTTCGAAAGCAAAGGAAATCAAAATTATTGTGAGGAGGGATGTCACCATGTTTCCAATTGGTGAATGTGTCATCTCGCGTAGAAGATTTAGCAAGTATGGAGGCTTCTTGATCGGACGACACACAATGTGTGGCAACACTATCCTGCAAAAGATTAGTACTAACAAAAGACAAAGCAGGGATTGATAGCGACCAGCAATGCTCCCCTTCTTGGGAGCAAACTTGTTTCACCAAAACAGAGCTAGAGGAAGGTGAATTAATATTTGTAGTATGGCTGCCCTCTAGTGGATCAAAATTGCGCACAATCAAAGGATAATTCCGATTTTCACAAATGTACACTCTATGTATCATATATTCTCCTTCGTTGGTATATTTGCCAATAGCATGATATGTGTGTTTAGAAAACCATGGCAAATCAGCATATTTAGAAACTCTCTCTTCAAAACAATCTAGATTACACAAAACATCAAATTCAATGTAACCCAAAGTATGTAAAGAAGACAACATTTTAAGCTCATCGATCGTGTTCGAAACATGAATGGCACGTCGAATGTCAGCACACGTGTGTGGTTTTAAAGCATGTACAACGGAAGCATTGTCACACAAATCATTTTTATCACAAGGAACATCAAGCAAATCAACTTGTGACAAAGATAAATCAAGAATAGGTTCCACTAACAATTGCTCTATGATATCATGAGTTGTGGAAAAATTCAGCATATCAGACGAAGGCTCACCAGCCGTGCGTGGAGCACCTTGAGCAGTACCTTTGCTCTCAATATCACAAAGAGTAGGTGCATTGTCAAGTGATGGTTCTGAATTTGCACATGAAGTTGTGGAAGGAGCACCACCTGTGGTCGAGGGTGCTGCAGGTTTAGTCGTCCTCTCGCGCGGTGTAGTGCTAGTCGTGGATGGCGCGGGGAGAGTAGGAGCAGCGCTGGATGACGGGTTTCGTCCTGCAAAAGAGTTAGTATATGTTTTCGAGCAGCGTCCCTGCACTTCACGTTCAGCTTTGCAAGCATATTCAAACAATATGGTCATATCAGCATAATCTTTATATTCAAGTATGTCCTGAATTTCACGGTTCAAACCACCACGAAATCGTGCGATTGCAGCGTCGTCAGTCTCAATCAAACCACAACGAATCATACCTTTTTGTAGAGCCTGGTAATATTCCTCAACAGTTTGTTGCCCTTGCTGGAAACGCTGCATTTGATTAAGCAAATCGCGGCCATAATATGAAGGTACAAAACGATGTCTCATGGCAGCTTTTAATTGTGTCCAGGTGGTGGGGATAGCAGTGGGATGTTTTTTATTATAATCACGCCACCACGTTAAAGCAAAATCAGTAAATTCACTAATAGCAGCTTTAACTTGAGAACTAGTAGGAATATCATGGCATGAAAAATTCTGTTCGACCTCTAATTCCCAATCAAGATATGCAGCAGGATCATATTTGCCATTAAAAGATGGAATTTTAAATTTAATCTTAGCAAATGAATCATTAGCTGAGTGTCGTACCACACGTGGGCCATGACCGCGGCGATCTCCATCCTCCTGCAACTCTGTGATCGTAGTGGTCAATGCATCAAGCCTTGCCACGATGGTATCGAGTGTGGTCTTAGCGGCCGTCTGAGCGCGGTCGAGCTGATCGAACCGCACGGTCTTCATGGTGTCAAGAGAATCAAACCGTTCATGCATCGTCTTCATGTTCGCGGCAAGTCCATCAACTTGAGTCCGCATGTCCTGCAGCTTATCCATCGTGCCGTCGACGTCTCCTGCCATGGTTAGCGCAAACACAAAACAAAATCGACGACAACAATGTGACAAGGGTGTAACGGCTCACAAGGCACTCACTACCATGCTGTTATCAAATTTTTATCCGTTCTTACCAAGCGCACAGGGGTGAGCTGCAACCAACAGGTAGTACCGGCGAAAGATTGGAGGAGCGATTTCCTGGGGAAACGAAGTATGCTCGTCGTAGAACTATATGGAGTTCTGGGTAGGCTGCACTCAATTCAAGGGTTAGCACAATCAAACAATAATGCAATGTTGAATAATAGTGCTAAACACGTATGGACGCTGCTGGAAACAAGTGCGAGAACGAGCTAGGGTTGGGTGTAGGGAAAGGTACGACGGAAAACAACCCGCAGCTGAGTGCCCAAAACTGATTATATGAACAAGGAAAAGCAAATGAACAAGTCACCACATGCACTTTTTCTGGACATGCACTCTCTCTCTCTCTCTCTAGAGTAAGGTCGAATTTATCAATGAGCCGATGATGCAGAACTGAGTATATGTGGTAATATGAACTAGTTGACGACAGACTCACGAGTCCAACGAGGACACAAGGCGAACCAGATTAGTTGGAATTTTCCCAACAAAACCGACCACGAGAAAAACCTCTGCTGTTCGGGGTGTTCTGTTCTTTTTTTTTGTTTTTTCTTTTTTGAATGGCACACTTGCGTGCTCGTTTCTCTTTTTTTTTTTTTGTGATCGGCAGGGAGAGCAAGCGAGTTTTTTTTTTTTTGACAGAACACTTTGTTCTTTTTTTTTTTTTTTGTTTTGGCGCTGGACTCAAGCAAAACGCAACAAGGCAGGCGGAACCGCGCGTGGCAGGGCGCGGCGTGCTAGCTGTGCGCGCGCAGCACCGTGTCTGATTTGGACTCGCACGGTGGTTGCAACACAAACAGCGAAGCAAGGCACCGTGTCTGAGTTGGACTTGCGGGGGAAAAACGTGGACGGACGGGCCTGTATGCGGGGAAACGTGGGCGGGCGGGTGGGATATCGTAACCGAGTTGGAGTCACTCGGCGCAGGCGTGATCTGGAGGATATGCGCACGGCAGGGGGGTATTAGGGTTTGTGGCGGCTATAACAGATGGAAAAAATTAAAACACAAGTAACCAGCAACAACGAACGCACAAGCACACAAATTCAACAATGCAAATTACTGAATGAAAGTGCAAGGCACAAAGGGTGCTGGGATAACAGATCTAACCTGAAATTTTTATTTTGTTTGTTTTTGGTTTATGTGGACTAGGATGAACGAAGAACACACGAAAAGAAACTCACCGAGAAACACTGGAATCTGATACCACTTGATAGAACTGGAGTGCCCGATCTTTCGGTGAGTGGAGATAATTTCGATCTGTGGAAGCTAACCCTCACGATCCGACTACGACGAGCAAGCCCGAGGCGCCAATGCAATCGCTGAACCAACTTCCGATGGTTACTAACCTTGCTGGATTGCAAGATCAGCCTGATCACGAAGATCAATCCCTGCACGCAATCGAAGAACGAGCAGGAATAAGAGGCGAGCAATCTAATCTATTACTCGAAGGTGGGGTTCTGAATACACGTCGTATGACGGCTGTGGCTAAAGCTATCAATTAAACAAAACCCAACCCTAATGTGGCGGCGGCTACTGAATATATAGGGTTTAGGTTGTGGCCTACCCCCCTGGTCACGCCCCTATGGGCTCCAACACGATACATGGGCCAACGGCCCAAAAGGCGGCGGCGCAGCGCCCTGGCAGATTCTGTACGTCCACTTGTTTCAAAGATTCCCGTTGACTCAGATGGAATTTGGGCATGAAACCGGTGCCATTGGAAAGTGTGTCTTCTTAGCTTTCCATCCATATGTAGAATGTCCAAAACGGACTCCGTATGTGGCCGGGGCGACCAAAACATCGTAAGCTGCTCCTGAATTCCGAGATGGGCTCGAACTTGTGTTGTTTTGGGCCTCCACCTTGGTGACTCGAATTGGATTAGCCTTGGGCCTCCTTCATGACTTGGACAACCTTGTTGGACTCCTCTTTCACTAATGCATGACCAAATCATGGTCGTATGCATGTGTGTCATGTTCTCATCAGTATGGTGGGGGAAAATCGCTCAAAACAACGCTGTTATCAAATTCTTACCCGTTCTTACCAAGCACACAGGGGTGAGCTGCAAACAACAGGTAGAACCGGTGAAAGATTGGAGGAGCAATTGCCTGGAGAACAAAACCTGCTCGTAGTAGAAATATGTGTAGTTCTGGGCAGGCTACACTCAAGACAAGGATTAGCACGATGAAACAATAATTGCAAAGTTGAATAATAGTGCTAAACACGTAGGGACGCTGCTGGAAACAAGTGCGAGAACGAGCTAGGGTTCGGTGTACGGGAAGGTACAATGGAAAACAACCCGCGGCTGAGCGCCCAAAACTGATTATATGAACAAGGAAAAGCAAATGAACAAGTCACCACATGCACTTTTTCCGGAGATGCACTCTCTCTCTCTCTCTAGAGTAAGGTCGAATGTATCACGGAGCCGATGCTGCAGAACACGGACAGACTCACGAGTCCAACGAGGACACACGGCAAACCAGGTCGGTTGGGATTTTCCCAGCAAATCGATCACGAGCAACAAACGTCTCCTGGTCGGTTTTTTTTTTGTTTTTTTTTGTTGTGGCACACTTGCGTGCTCTTTTCTCTCTTTTTCTTTTTTTTTTTGATTGGACTCTCACGAACACAAAACAGAGACGGAGACGAGTGGAATTCGGCGGTGTGACTGGTCGGATTTGGGTTCTGGCGCGCGGCGCTGAGATAGCAGATCGCAACCGAGTAGGACTCGTGCGCGGCGCTGAGATAGCAGAGCGCAACTGAGTAGGACTCGTGCGCGGCGCTGAGATAGCAGATCGTAATCGAGCAGGACTCGCGCGCGGTGCTGAGAGAGCAGATCTAGGCGCGTACGGCAGGGGAGCAGTGTTAGGGTTTGTGGCGGCTAGAACAGATGGATAAAAACACAAGTAATCCAGCAACAACGAAACGCGCAAGCACACAAATTCAACAATGCAAATTACTGATTGAAAGTGCAAGGCGCAAGGGGGTGCTGGGATAACAGATCTAACCTGAAAATTTTTTGTTTTTGGTTTTTTTGGACTATAGGATGAATGAAAAACACACGAAAAACTCACCGAGAAACACTGGAATCTGATACCACTTGATAGAACTGGAGTGCCCGATCTTTCGATGAGTGAAGATAACTTGATTTGGTGGAAGTAGACCCTCACGATCCGACTACGACGAGCAAGCCCGAGGCGCCAATGCAATCGCTGAACCAACTCCCGATGATTACCAACCTTACTGGTGCAAGATCAGCCTGATCACAAAGATCGTTTCCTGAGCGCAATCGAAGAACGAGCAAGAAAGAGATGCAAGCAATCTGATGTATTACTTGAAGGTGGAGTTCTGAATACACGTGGCACCGCTGTAATGCGTGCGACGGCTGTAGCTAAAGCTAACAATTAAACAAAACTCAAAAATAAACAAGGGGCGTAGCCCTTGGCTAAATACACGAGGGGAGGGGCGCAGCCCCTGGGTGGCGGCCAGAGGTGGGGGCGCAGTCCCTGGGTGGCGCGCATCCTAGGGTTGCGTGCAAACCTAGGTTGGCCCATTAGGGGGGGTCTTCAACTGGGCCGATTGGCTAATCTTCTGGGCCTTCCTTCTTCAACACCATGACATAGTTCAGCTCTCTTGCACGGGCCCTCGTGATTGGCCCCACTGACGAAGGAAGTGTCGCTTGAGGTAGAGGCGCATTTGGTGGAGCCGTGTGATGAGGACATCGACTCCAACACGGGTTCAACTCCACCTGCGCCTACACCAAATCAAGCCGCGCCTCTACCTCAAGCTGCGACCGAGTCGGATGCAACTCCAGCCGTGACAGCATTGGACTCTATTTCAATCCCAGCAGCGACTCCATATAAGGGGCCTCTCACTCGGGCCCGGGCAAGAGAGCTCAACTTTGTGACGCTATTAAGGAACGACGGGCCTGGAGAATAGTCGGCCCAACTAAAGGCCTACACGTGGACGCCCTAGGGTTTGCCTCCACCAGGGAGCTGCGCCTTCCCCCCCCCCCCCCACCTTACTTAGTCAAGGGCTGCGCCCTTTTGTTCTCTGGGTTTTGTTTAATTGATAGCTTTAGCTACAGCCGTCATACGACGTGTATTCAGAACCCCACCTTCGAGTAATAGATTAGATTGCTCGCCTCTTATTCTTGCTCGTTCTTCGATTGCGTGCAGGGATTGATCTTCGTGATCAGGCTGATCTTGCAATCCAGCAAGGTTAGTAACCATCGGGAGTTGGTTCAGCGATTGCATTGGCGCCTCGGGCTTGCTCGTCGTAGTCGGATCGTGAGGGTTAGCTTCCACAGATCGAAATTATCTCCACTCACCGAAAGATCGGGCACTCCAGTTCTATCACCGTGACTGGAAGTGGAGGCGCGTTCGCAGGTGCTGCTGGTGTGGCCGTTCCCGTGTTAGAGTCGATGTCCTCATCACACATCGGAACCATTCCGTTGAAGGACACCAACAAATGCGTCTAGTACACTCCGTTAGACCAAACAAACATTTTTGGGATGTTTCGGAGAGTTCCGTTACGGAAGTAAAAGTGGTGCGACAACGGCACCCGATTTGCGTGAAACGCGCCAACGGACACATTGGATTCATTCCGTTGAAGCACACCAACAAACACGTCCAATACACTCCGTTGAACGAAACAAACATGTTTGGGGAGTTTCGGAGAGTTTCCTTACGGAAGTAAAAGCGGTGCGAAAACGGCACCCTATTTGCGTGAAACGCGCCAACGGCCACATCGGAACCATTGCGTTGAAGCAGACCAACAAACGCGTCCAATACACTCCGTTGGACGAAACAAACATGTTTGGGGTGTTTCGGAGAGTTTCATTACGGAAGTAAAAGTGATGCAAAAACGGAACCCGATTTGCGTGAAACGCGCCAACGGACACATCGGAACCATTGCGTTGAAGCACACCAACAAACGTGGCCAATACACTCCGTTGGGCCAAACAAACATGTTTGGGGTGTTTCGGAGAGTTTCGTTACGGAAGTACAAGTGGTGCGAAAACGCACCCGATTTGCGTGAAACGCGCCAACGGACACTGATATGCCAGTGGCTGATCCTGATCTTTCGATGAGAGGAGGATAACTTCGATTTGGGGTGGATTCGACGTTGGCTGTCCGACTACAACAACCAACAGGGTTGCTGCGCCTTAGCAACAGGTACACCGGCTCCGATTTGTTGTTGTTCTTGCTGTGCCAAGAACAACCCTGAAGCTGCAAGCAATCGAGAACAAGCAAGAACAAGATGAACAGGTAGACAACTTACAGATCTGGATATAATCATGAAATTGGGATTCTGAATCAAGCAAATAGGGTGGTCTCGTCGACACACGCGTTTACAGGTAAGTAGCTAAGGGTAAACTTGCATCTGAACAAAACCCCCCATCAAATGACGGCTACCACAGGTTTACATAGTGGAAAAACATCCTGGAGGTGTGGGTGACTCAAGCCCTAACTTAGAGAGGGCTCCTAGTGGGTTAAACTGGATACAATGGGCCTCAGCCCATGACTGGAGGTCCGAACACCTTTCGGACGATTCTGATCACATCTGGAAGAGTTTGAAGCTGACGTTGGACCCATCTGAAAGTAGACTTTGAGATCTTTCCGATGAGTACTCATGAGACTTCAACAACATCCGGAGTGAAAAATTATGATCGAAACAATATAGCCCTGCTTGATGGCCGATCCTGCTTGATTGTCCTGGTGCTCCTCCCATGTTCCTAATCATAACAAAATCACCACAAGGATTTAGTAGTACCCCATTCTTAAAAGAACTACTATGGACAGCAAGGAATGACTTGACCTGATAATTAAGTTGACGCGCTCGAGCTCGTGTCATTGGTCCCTCTTGTGCAATTGGTTTCGTTGTGTTTGTCCAAGTGATGTCCTCATCAGACACATCGGAACCATTACGTTGAATCACACTAACAAACGCGTCCAATAGACTCCGTTGGGCCAAACAAACATGTTTGGGGTGTTTCGGAGAGTTTCATTACGGAAGTAAAAGTGCTGTGAAAACAGCAACCGATTTACATGAAACGCGCTAACGGACACATCGGAACCATTCCGGGGAAGCACATCAACAAACGCGTCCAATAGACTCCGTTGGGCCAAACAAACATGTTTGGGGTGTTTCGGAGAGTTTCATTACGGAAGTAAAAATGGTGCGAAAACAGCAACCGATTTGCATGGGGCGTTTCGGAGAGTTTGATTACGCCAGTAAAAGTGGTGCAAAAACGTCACCCGATTTGCGTGAAACGCGCCAATGGACACATCGGAACAACTGCGTTGAAGCACACCAACAAACGTGGCCAATACAATCCGTTGGACCAATCAAACATGTTTGGGTGCTTCGGAGAGTTTCATTACGGAAGCAAAAGTGGTGCGAAAACGGCACCCGATTTGCGTGAAACGCGCCAACGGACACATCGCAACCATTCCGTTGAAGGACACCAACAAACGCGTGTAGTACACTCCGTTGGACCAAACAAACATGTTTCGGGTGTTTCGAAGAGTTTCATTACGAAGTAAAAGTGATGCAAAAAGGCACCCGATTTGCGTGAAACGCGCCAACGAACACATCGGAACCATTGCGTTGAAGCACACGAACAAACGTGGCCAATACACTCCATTGGGCCAAACAAACATGTTTGGGGTGTTTCGGAGAATTTCATTACGAAAGTAAAAGTGGTGCGACAACGGCACCCGATTTGCGTGAAATGCGCCAGCGGACACATCGGACTCATTCAGCACACCAACAAACGTGTCCTATACACTCCGTTGGACCAAACAAACATGTTTGGGGTGCTTCCGAGAGTTTCATTATGGAAGTAAAAGTGGTGCGAAAACAGCAATCGATTTGCATGAAACGCGCTAACGGACACATTGGAACCGTTCCGGGGAAGCACACCAACAAACGCGTCCAATACACTCCGTTGGGGCAAACAAACATGTTTGGGGTGTTTCGGAAAGTATCATTACGGAAGTAAAAGTGGTGCAAAAACGGAACCCGATTTGCGTGAGACGCGCCAACGGACACATCGGAACCATTGTGTTGAAGCACACCAACAAACGCGTCCAATACACTCCGTTGGGGCAAACAAACATGTTTGGGGTGTTTCGGAAAGTATCATTACGGAAGTAAAAGTGGTGCAAAAACGGCACCCGATTTGCGTGAGACGCGCCAACGGACACATCGGAAGCATTGCATTGAAGCACACCAACAAACGCGTCCAATACACTTCGTTGGACCAAGCAAACATGTTTGGGGTGCTTCGGAGAGTTTCATTACGGAAATAAAAGTGGTGCAAAAACGACAGCCGATTTGCGTGAAACGTGCCAAGGAACACATCGGAACCATTGCCTTGAACACACCAACAAATGCGTCTAATACACTCCGTTGGGCCAAACAAACATTTTGGGGTGTTTCGGAGAGTTTCATTACGGATGTAAAAGTGGTGCGAAAACCGCACCCGATTTGCGTGAAACGCGCCAATGGACACATCGGAACCATTGCGTTGAAGGACACCAAAAAACGCGTCCAATACACTCTGTTGGACCAAACAAACATGTTTGGGGTGTTTCGGAGAGTGTCATTACGGAAGTATAAGTGGTGCGAAAAGGGCACCCAATTTGCGTGAAACGCGCCAACGGACACATCGGAACCATTGCGTTGAAGGGCACCAACAAACGCGTCCAATACACTCCATTGGACCAAACAAACATGTTTGGGTCCTTCGGAGAGTTTCATTACGGAAGTAAAAATGGTGCGAAAACGGCACCCGATTTACGTGAAACGCGCCAACGGACACATCGGAACCATTGCGTTGAAGCACACCAACAAACGTGGCCAATACACTCCGTTGGACCAATCAAACATGTTTGGGTGCTTCGGAGAGTTTCATTACGCAAGTAAAAGTCGTGCGAAAACGGCACCCGATTTGCGTGAAACGCGCCAACGGACACATCGGAACCATTCGAGGAAGCACACCAACCAACGCGTCCAATACACTTCGTTGGGCCAATCAAACATGTTTGGGGTGTTTCGGAGAGTTTCATTACGGAAGTAAAAGTGGTGCGAAAACGGCACCCGATTTGCGTGAAACGTGCCAACGGACACATCGGAACCATTCCGTTGATGCACACCAACAAACGTGTCCAATACACTCTGTTGGACCAAACAAACATATTTGGGGTGCTTCGGAGAGTTTCATTACGGAAATAAAAATGGTGCGAAAACGACAGCCGATTTGCGTGAAACGTGCCAAGGAACACATCGGAATCATTGCCTTGAACACACCAACAAATGCGTCCCATACACTCAGTTGGGCCAAACAAACATGTTTGGGGTGTTTCGGAGAGTTTCATTACGGATGTAAAAGTGGAGCGAAAACCGCACCTGATTTGCGTGAAACGCGCCAACGGACACATCGGAACCATTGCGTTGAAGCACACCAAAAAACGTGTCCAATACACTGTTGGACCAAACAAACATGTTTGGGTGCTTCGGAGAGTTTCATTAAGGAAGTAAAAGTGGTGCGAAAACGGCACCCGATTTGCGTGAAACACGCCAACGGAAACATCGGAACCATTCGAGGAAGGACACCAACCAACGCGTCTAATACACTTCGTTGGGCCAATCAAACATGTTTGGGGTGTTTCGGAGAGTTTCATTACGGAAGTAAAAGTGGTGCGAAAACGGCACCCGATTTGCGTGAAACGCGTCAATGGACACATAGGATTCATTCCGTTTAAGCATACCAACAAACGCGTACAATACACTCCGTTGGACCAAACAAACATGTATGGGGTGCTTCGGAGAGTTTCATTACGGAAGTAAAAGTGGTGCGAAAACGACACCCGATTTGCGTGAAACGCGCCAACGGACCCATCGGGACCATTACATTGAATCAAACTAACAAACGCGTCCAATAGACTCCATTGGGCCAAACAAACATATTTGGGGTGTTTCGGAGAATTTCATTACGGAAGTAAAAGTGGTGCGAAAATGACACCGGATTTGCGTGAAACGCGCCAACGGACACATCGGAACTATTGCGTTGAAGCACAGCAACAAACGCGTCCAATACACTCTGTTGGACCAAATAAACTTGTTTGGGGTGTTTCGGAGAGTGTCATTGCGGAAGTATAAGTGGTGCGAAAACGGCACCCGATTGGCGTGAAACGCGCCAACGGACACATCGGGACCACTGCGTTGAAGCACACCAACAAACGCGTCCAATACACTCCGTTGGACCAAACAAACATGTATGGGGTGCTTCGGAGAGTTTCATTACGGAAGTAAAAGTGGTGCGAAAACGACACCCGATTTGCGTGAAACGCGCCAACGGACCCATCGGGACCATTACGTTGAATCAAACTAACAAACGCGTCCAATAGACTCCATTGGGCCAAACAAACATATTTGGGGTGTTTCGGAGAATTTCATTACGGAAGTAAAAGTGGTGCGAAAATGACACCGGATTTGCGTGAAACGCGCCAACGGACACATCGGAACTATTGCGTTGAAGCACAGCAACAAACGCGTCCAATACACTCTGTTGGACCAAACAAACTTGTTTGGGGTGTTTCGGAGAGTGTCATTGCGGAAGTATAAGTGGTGCGAAAACGACACCCGATTGGCGTGAAACGCGCCAACGGACACATCGGGACCACTGCGTTGAAGCACACCAACAAACGCGTCCAATACACTCCGTTGGACCAAACAAACATGTTTGCCGTGCTTCTGAGAGTTTCATTACGGAAGTAAAAGTGGTGCGAAAACGGTACCCGATTTGTGTGAAACGCGCCAATGGACACATAGGATTCATTCCGTTTAAGCACACCAACAAACGCGTCCAATACACTCTGTTGGACCAAACAAACATGTTTGGGGTGTTTCGGAGAGTGTCACTACGGAAGTAAAAGTGCTGCGAAAACAGCAACCGATTTGCATAGGGTGTTTCGGAGAGTTTCGTTACGGAAGTAAAAGTGGTGCGAAAACGGCACCCGATTTGCGTGAAACGCGCTAACGGACACATCGGAACCATTCTGGGGAAGCACACTAACAAACGCGTCCAATACACTCCGTTTGGCCAAACAAACATGTTGGGGGTGTTTCGGAGACTTTCATTACGGATGTAAAAGTGGTGCGAAAACGGCACCCGATTTGCGTGAAACGCGCCAACGGACACATCGGAACCATTGCGTTGAAGCACACCAACAAACGCGTCCAATACACTTCGTTGGGCCAATCAAACATGTTCGGGGTCTTTCGGAGAGTTTCATTACGGAAGTATAAGTGGTGCGAAACGGCACCCGATTTGCGTGAAACGCGCCAACGGACACATGGGACCATTGCGTTGAAGCACACCAACAAACGCGTCCAATACACTTCATTGGACCAAACAAACAAGTTTGGTTGCTTCGGAGAGTTTCATTACGGAAGTAAAAGTGGTGCGAAAACGGCACCCGATTTGCGTGAAAGGCGCCAACGGACCCATCGGAACCATTACGTTGAATCACACCAACAAACGCGTCCAATAGACTCCGTTGGGCCAAACAACATGTTTGGGGTGTTTCGGAGAGTTTCATTACGGAAGTAAAAGTGGTGCGAAAACGGCACCCGATTTGCGTGTAACGTGCAAACGGACACATCGGAACCATTCCGTTGAAGCACACCAACAAACGCGTCTAGTACACTCCGTTTGACCAAACAAACATGTTTGGGGTGTTTCGGAGAGTTTCCTTACGGAAGTATAAGTGGTGCGGAAACAGCAACCGATTTGCATGAAACGCGCTAACGGACACATCGGAACCATTCCGGGGAAGCACACCAACAAACGCTTCCAATACACTTCGTTGGACAAAACAAACATGTTTGGGGTGTTTCGGAGTGTTTCATTACGGATGTAAAAGTAGTGCGAAAACGGCACCCCGATTTGCGTGAAACGCGCCAATGGACACATGAGAACCATTGCATTGATGAACACCAACAAACGCGTCCAATACACTCTGTTGGACCAAACAAACATGTTTGGGGTGTTTTGGAGAGTGTCATTACGGAAGTATAAGTGGTGCGAAAACGGCACCCGATTTGCAAACGCGCCAACGGACACATCGGAACCATTAGGTTGAAGCACACCAAAAAACGCGTCCAATACCCTCCGTTGGACGAAACAAACATGTTTGGGGTGTTTCGGAGAGTTTCATTACGGAAGTAAAAGTGGTGCAAAAAAGGCACCCGATTTGCGTCAAACGCGCCAACGGACACATCGGAACCATTGCGTTGAAGCACACCAACAAACATGGCCAATACACTCCATTGGACCAATCAAACATGTTTGGATGCTTCGGAGAGTTTCATTACGAAAGTAAAAGTGGTGCGAAAACAGCACCCGATTTGCGTGAAACGCGCGAAGGGACACATCGGAACCACTGCGTTGAAGCACACCAACAAACGTGGCCAATACACTCTGTTGGACCAATCAAACATGTTTGGGTGCTTCGGAGAGTTTAATTACGGAAGTAAAAGTGGTGCGAAAACGGCACCCGATTTGCGTGAAACGCGCCAACGGACACATCGGAACCATTGCGTTGAAGCACACAAACAAACGCGTCCAATACACTCCGTTTGACAACACAAACATGTTTGGGGTGTTTCGAAGAGTTTCATTACGGAAGTAAAAGTAGTGCAAAAACGGCACCCGATTTGCGTGAAACGCCCCAACGGAGACATCGGAACCATTGCGTTGAAGCACACCAACAAAGGTGGCCAATACACTCCGTTGGGCCAAACAAACAATTTTGGGGTGTTTCGGAGAGTTTCATTACGGAAGCAAAAATGGTGCGAAAACGGCAACCGATTTACGTGAAACGCGCCAACAGACACATCGGAACCATTCGAGGTTGCACACCAACAAACGCGTCCAATACATTTCGTTGGCCAATCAAACATGTTCGGGGTGTTTCGGAGAGTTTCATTACAGAAGTATAAGTGGTGCGAAAACGGCACCCGATTTGCGTGAAACGCGCCAACGGACACATCGGAACTATTGCGTTGATGCACACCAACAAACGTGGCCAATACACTCCATTGGACCAATCAAACATGTTTGGGTGCTTCGGAGAGTTTCATTACGGAAGTAAATGTGGTGCGAAAACGGCACCCGATTTGCGTGAAACGCGCCAACGGACACATCGGAACCTTTCGAGGAAGCACACCAACCAACGCGTCCAATACACTTCGTTGGGCCAATCAAACATGTTTGGGGTGTTTCGGAGAGTTTCATTACGGAAGCAAAAGTGGTGCGATAAGGGCACCGATTTGCGTGAAAGGCGCAATGGACACATCGGATTCATTCCGTTGAAGCACACCAACAAACGCGTCCAATACACTCCGTTGGACCAAACAAACATGTTTGGGGTGCCTCGGAGAGTTTTATTACGGAAGTAAAAGTGGTGCGAAAACGACACCCGATTTGCGTGAAACGCGCCAAGGAACACATCGGAACCATTGCCTTGAAGCACACCAACAAACGCGTCCAAACATGTTTGGGGTGTTTCGGAGAGTGTCATTACGGAAGTAAAAGTGGTGCGAAAACGGCACCGGATTTGCGTGAAACGCGCCAACGGACACATCGGAACTATTGCGTTGAAGCACACCAACAAACGCGTCCAAACATGTTTGGGGTGTTTCGGAGAGTGTCATTACGGAAGTAAAAGTGGTGCGAAAACGACACCCGATTTGCGTGAAACGCGCCAAGGAACACATTGGAACCATTGCCTTGAAGCACACCAACAAACGCGTCCAATACACTCCGTTGGGCCAAACAAACATGTTTGAGGTGTTTGGAGAGTTTCATTACGGATGTAAAAGTGGTGCGAAAACGGCACCCGATTTGCGTGAAACGCGCCAACGGACACATCGGAGTTGAAGCACACCAACAACGCGTCCAATATACTTCATTGGACCAAACAAACATGTTTGGGGTGCTTTGGAGAGTTTCATTACGGAAGTAAAAGTGGTGCGAAAACGACACCCGATTTGCGTGAAATGCGCCAACGGACCCATCGGAACCATTACGTTGAATCACACCAACAAACGCGTCCAATAGACTCCGTTGGGCCGAACAAACATGTTTGGGGTGTTTCGGAGAGTTTCATTACGGAAGTAAAAGTGGTGCGAAAACGGCACCCGATTTGCGTGAAACGCGCCAACGGACACATCGGAACCACTGCGTTGAAGCACACCAACAAACGTGGCCAGTACACTCCGTTGGACCAATCAAACATGTTTGGGTGCTTCGGAGAGTTTCATTACGGAAGTTAAAGTGGTGCGAAAACGGCACCCGATTTACATGAAACGCGCCAACGGACACATCGGAACCATTGCGTCGAGGCACACAAACAAACGCGTCCAATACACTCCGTTGGACAAAACAAACATGTTTGGGGTGTTTCGGAGAGTTTCATTACGGAAGTAAAAGTGGTGCGAAAACGACACCCGATTTGCGTGAAACGCGCCAAGGAACACATCGGAACCATTGCCTTGAAGCACACCAACAAACGCGTCCAATACACTCCGTTGGGCCAAACAAACATGTTTGAGGTGTTTCGGAGAGTTTCATTACGGATGTAAAAGTGGTGCGAAAACGGCACCCGATTTGCGTGAAACGCCCCAACGGACACTTCGGAACCATTGCGTCAAGCACACCAACAAACGTGGCCAATACACTCCGTTGGGCCAAACAAACATGTTTGGGGTGTTTCGGAGAGTTTCATTACGGAAGTAAAAATGGTGCGAAAACGGCAATCGATTTGCGTGAAACGCGCCAACGGACACATCGGAACCATTCGAGGTTGCACACCAACAAACGCGTCCAATACATTTCGTTGGGCCAATCAAACATGTTCGGGGTGTTTCGGAGAGTTTCGTTATGGAAGTATAAGTGGTGCAAAAACGGCACCCCGATTTGCGTGAAACGCGCCAACGGACACATCGGAACCATTGCCTTGAAGCACACCAACAAACGCGTCCAATACACGTCATTGGACCAAACAAACATGTTTGGGGTGCTTCGGAGAGTTTCATTACGGAAGTAAAAGTGGTGCGAAAACGGCACCGGATTTGCGTGAAACGCGCCAACGGACACATCGGAACTATTGCGTTGAAGCACACCAACAAAACACGTCCAGAACATGTTTGGGGTGTTTCGGAGAGTGTCATTACGGAAGTAAAAGTGGTGCGAAAACGACACCCGATTTGCGTGAAACGCGCCAAGGAACACATCGGAACCATTGCCTTGAAGCACACCAACAAACGCGTCCAATACACTCCGTTGGGCCAAACAAACATGTTGGGGTGTTTATCGGAGAGTTTCACGGAACCATTGCGTTACGGCCACACCAAACAAACAGTGGTGCGAAAACGCACCCGATGCGTTGCGTGCAACAAACGCGCGGACACTTCGTCCGATTCATTGAAGCACACCAACAAACGCGTCCAATACACGTCATTGGACCAAACAAACATGTTTGTGCTTCGGAGAGTTTCATTACGGAAGTAAAAGTGGTGCGAAAACGCACGATTTGCGTCATTTGCGTTGAAGCACACCAACAAACGCGCCAGACATGTTTCGGAGACACAGTGGTCGGACACCCGAGTTATCGGAACCATTGCCTTGAAGCACGCCAACAAACGCGTCCAATACACTCCGTTGGGCCAAACAAACATGTTTGGGTGTTTCGGAGAGTTTCATTACGGATGTAAAAGTGGTGCGAAAACGGCACCCGATTTGCGTGAAACGCGCCAACGGACACATCGTTGAAACGCGACACTTCGGAACAAACATGTTTGGGGTGCGAGACATTACGCGAAAACGACACCCGATTTGCATATCGGACGTTGAATCACACCAACAAACACTCCGTTGGGCCAAACAAACAAGAGTTTCATTACGGAAGTAAAAGTGGTGCGAAAACGGCCCGATTTGCGTGAAACGCGCCAACGGACACATCGGAACCACTGCGTTGAAGCACACCAACAAACGTGGCCAGTACACTCCGTTGACCAACAAACATGTTTGGGTGCTTCGGAGAGTTTCATTACGGAAGTTAAGTGGTGCGAAAACGGCACCCGATTTACGTGAAACGCGCCAACGGACACATCGGAACCATTGCGTTGAGGCACACAAACAAACGCGTCCAATACACTCCGTTGGACAAAACAAACACACATTACACGGACACCCGATTTCGGGTTGAAACGCGTCCACACCAAACAAACTTCGACAATACCCGATTTCGGAGTTGCACACCAACAAAGTCAAACATGCGTGTTTGGACCAAACAAACATGTTTGGGTTGCTTCGGAGAGTTTCATTACGGAAGTAAAAGTGGTGCGAAAACGGCACCCGATTTGCGTGAAATTGCGCGCCAACGGACAAACATCCAACATTGGTTAAGAACAAACACCAACAAACATGTTTCGGAGAGTTTCATTACGTAAAATAGATTTGCGTCATCGGAACCATTGCCTTGAAGCACACCAACAAACGCGTCCAATACACTCCGTTGGGCCAAACAAACATGTTTGCGGAAGTAAAAGTGGTGCGAAAACGGCACCCGATTTGCGTTTGAAATTACGGACAGGATTGTTTCATTACGCGAACGGCAATCGATTTGCGTGAAACGCGCCAACGGACACATCGGAACCATTGTTGACATACACAACGTCCACCCGATACACATCCGTTGGGGGCCAAACAAACATGTTTGGGGTGTTTCGGAGAGTTTCATTACGGAAGTAAAAGTGGTGCGAAAACGGCACCCGATTTTAACGGACACATCGGAACCACTGCGAAACACGTTGGCACCAACGTCCGCGTACACATCGGATTGCGTTGGCACACAAACAAACGCGTCCAATACACTCCGTTGGACAAAACAAACATGTTACGTGCGTTTCCATTACGCGACAAACAAACAAGAGAAGTAAAAGTGGTGCGAAAACGGCACCCGATTTGCGTGAAACGCGATTGGACATTTCATTACGGAAGTAAAAGTGGTGCGAAAACGCACCCGATTTGCGTTGAAACACAAACAAACGCGTCCAATACACTCCGTTTGGACAAAACAAACATGTTTGGGGTGTTTTTCGGAGCAGTTTCATTACGGCCAAACAAACATGTTTGGGGTTTGCGAAAACGGCACCCGATTTGCGTGCCAACGGAAACACACATCGGACGGCACCATTCGGAACCATTGCGAAGCACACCAACAAACGCGTGGGCCAAACAAACATACACTCCGTTGGGCCAAACAAACATGTTTGTTGGGTGTTTCGGAGAGTTTCATTACGGAAGTAAAAATGGTGCGCGAAAACACAATCGATTTCGGCGTGAAACGCGCCAACGGACACATCGGAACCATTGAAGCACACCAACAAACGCGTCCAATACACTCCGTTGGGCCAAACAAACATGTTTGGGGTGTTTCGGAGAGTTTCATTACGGAAGTAAAAGTGGTGCGAAAACGGCACCCGATTTGCGTGAAACGCGCCAACGGACACATCGGAACCATGTTTGGGGTGTTTCGGAGAGTTTCATTACAGTCGTCATCGGTGCGAAAAGCATACATGTTTGGGGTGTGTGTAAAACGCGCACCCGATTTTTCGGAACCATTACGCGAGTTGGGACACATTACAAAAACGGCACCCGATTTGCGTTGAAATACACACCAAACAAACAAGACATACGCGAAAACCATTCGGAGAAATCAAACATGTTTGGGGTGCTTCGTGCAAAAACGGCACCCGATTTGCGTCATCATTACGCGTCCAATACACGTTGGACCAAACAAACATGTTTGGGGTGCTTCGGAGAGCGGAAGTAAAAGTGGTGCAAAACGGCACCGATTTGCGTGAAACGCGCCAACGGACACATCGGAACGCGCAACAAACGCGTCCAACACGGAGACATTACGGAAGTAAAAGTGGTGCGAAAACGCACCCGATTTGCGTGAAACGCGCCAAGGAACACATCGGAACCATTGCCTTGAAGCACACCAACAAACGCGACACTCCGTTGGGCCAAACAAACGTTTCGGAGAGTTTCATTACGGAGTAAAAGTGGTGCGAAAACGGCACCCATTTGCGTGAAACGCGCCAACGGACACATCGGAGTTGAAGCACACCAACAAACGCGGGACCAAACAAACATGTTTGGGGTGCTTCGGAGAGTTTCATTACGGAAGTAAAAGTGGTGCGAAAACGCACCCGATTTGCGTGAAATGCGCCAACGGACCCATCGGAACCATTACGTTGAATCACACCAACAAACGCGTCCAATAGACTCCGTTGGCCAAACAAACATGTTTGGGGTGTTTCGGAGAGTTTCATTACGGAAGTAAAAGTGGTGCGAAAACGGCACCGATTTGCGTGAAACGCGCCAACGGACACATCGGAACCACTGCGTTGAAGCACACCAACAAACGTGGCCATACACTCCGTTGGACCAATCAAACATGTTTGGGTGCTTCGGAGAGTTTCATTACGGAAGTTAAGTGGTGCGAAAACGGCACCCGATTTACGTGAAACGCGCCAACGGACACATCGGAACCATTGCGTTGCACACAAACAAACGCGTCCCATACACTCCGTTGGACAAACAAACATGTTTGGGGTGTTTCGGAGAGTTTCATTACGGAAGTAAAAGTGGTGCGAAAACGACACCCGATTTTGCCGGTCGGAAATTGCGCACACCAACAAACGCGACCCATCGGAAGAAGTAAAAGTGGTGCGAAAACGGCACCCGATTTGCGTTGAAGCACACCAACAAACGCGTCCAATACACGGATAGACTCCGTTGCGTTTGGGTTTGGGGTGTTTCGGAGAGTTTCATTACGGAAGTAAAAGTGGTGCGAAAACGGCACCCGATTTGCGTGAAACGCGCACACCAACGTTGGACCACATGGCATTGCGCGACAGCGTCGGACAATACATTGCGTTGAGCACACAACAAACGCGTCCAATACACTCCGTTGGACAAAACAAACATGTTTGGGGTGTTTCGGAGAGTTTCATTACGGAAGTAAAAGTGGTGCGAAAACGCACCCGATTTGCGTGAAACGCGCCAAGGACACATCGGAACCATTGTTGAAGCACACCAACAAACGCGTCCAATACACTCCGTTGGCCAAACAAACATGTTTGGGTGTTCGGAGAGTTTCATTACGCACACCAACAAACGCGTTAAAATACACTCCGATTTGCGTGAAACATGAAACGCGCCAACGGATCGGAGAGTTTCATTACGGAAGTAAAAGTGGTGCGATTGGCTTGCGTCCAACCACGTCCGATACACATCGGAACCATTGCGTTGCCACCAAACATGTTTGGGTTTCGGAGAGTTTCGTACGGAAGTTCCGTTACGGACACCCCAAACAAACATGCGTGTTTCGGAACACATCGGAACCATTGCCTTGAAGCACACCAACAAACGCGTCCAATACACTCCGTTGGGCCAAACAAACATGTTTGGGTGTTTCGGAGAGTAAAAGTGGTGCGAAAACGGCACCGATTGCGTTGCACACCAACAAACGCGTAAAACGGAGCGAAAACGGACACCCGATTTCGGCGTTGCACACCAACAAACGCGAAGCGTCGTTTCGGAGAGTTTCATTACGGAAGTAAAAGTGGTCGTTGGGCATTGCGTTAAGCACGGGTGTTTCGGAGAGTTTACGTCCGAACGTACACTCATTTGCGTTGCAACAAACGGCACTCCCAAAACAAACATGTTTGGGGTGTTTCGGAGAGTTTCATTACGGAAGTAAAAGTGGTGCGAAAACGCACCCGATTTGCGTGAAAAAGGAACACATCGGAACCATTGCCTTGTCCAATACACTCCGTTGGGCCAACAAACAACGCAGTGGTCGATTTGCGTGAAACGCGGACACTCGGAACCATTGCGTTTGGCCACACCAAACAAACATTGCGGAAGGGTGCACGGCTTCGGAAACGCGAGTCGGAACCAAGGTTACAATTTCGTTGGGCAATCAAACATGTTGTTTCGAAAACCCGTTTGCGTTCGGAACCATTGCGTTGAAACGCGTACAACATCGGAGAGAACAAAAACGGCACCCGTTTCGGAACCATTACGTTGAATCACACCAACAAACGCGGATGTTTCGGAGAGTTTCATTACGGAAGTAAAAGTGGTGCGAAAACGGCACCCGATTTGCGTTCGGAACCATTCCGTTGAAGCACACCAACAAACGCGTCAATACACTCCGTTTGACCAAAAAACATGTTTGGGGTGTTTCGGAGAGCGGAAGTAAAAGTGGTGCGAAAACGCACCCGATTTGCGTGAAACGCGCCAACGGCATCGGAACCATTCGTTGAAGCACACCAACAAACGCGTCCAATACACTCCGTTGGGCCAAACAAACATGTTTGGGGTGTTTCGGAGAGTTTCATTACGGAAGTAAAAGTGGTGCGAAAACGCACCCGATTTGCGTTCGGAACCATTTGAAGCACACCAACAAACGCGTCCAATACACTCCGTTGGGCCAAACAAACATGTTTGGGTGTTTCGGAGAGTTTCATTACGGAAGTAAAAGTGGTGCGAAAACGGCACCGATTTGCGTGAAACGCGCCAACGGACACATCGGAACCATTGCGTTGAAGCACACCAACAAACGCCATACACTCCGTTGGACCAACAAACATGTTTGGGTGCTTCGGAGAGTTTCATTACGGAAGTAAAGTGGTGCGAAAACGGCACCGATTTTGAAACGCGCCAACGGACACATCGGAACCATTGCAGCACACAACAAACGCGTCCAATACACTCCGTTGGACAAACAAACATGTTTGGGGTGTTTCGGAGAGTTTCATTACGGAAGTAAAAGTGGTGCGAAAACGCACCGATTTGCGTGAAACGCGCCAAGGACACATCGGAACCATTGCCTTGAAGCACACCAACAAACGCGTCCAATACACTCCGTTGGGCCAAACAAACATGGGTGTTTCGGAGAGTTTCATTACGGAAGTAAAAGTGGTGCGAAAACGGCACCCGATTTGCGTGAAACGCCCCAACGGACACATCGGAACCATTGCGTTGAAGCACACCAACAAACGTCCAATACACTCCGTTGGGCCAAACAAACATGTTTGGGGTGTTTCGGAGAGTTTCATTACGTGCGAAAACGGCCCGATTTGCGTGAAACGCGCCAACGGACACATCGGAACCGTTGCACACCAACAAACGCGTCCAATACACGGACATGTTGGGGTGTTTCGGAGATCGGACGGCACCCGATTTGCGTGAAACGCGCCAACGGACACATCGGAACCATTGCCTTGAAGCACACCAACAAACGCGTCCAATACACACCAAACAAACGCTTCGGAGAGTTTCATTACGGAAGTAAAAGTGGTGCGAAAACGGCACGATTTGCGTGAAACGCGCCAACGGACACATCGGTTGCGTTGAAGCACACCAACAAAAACATGTTTGGGGTGTTTCGGAGAGTTTCATTACGGAAGTAAAAGTGGTGCGAAAACGGCACCCGATTTGCGTGAAACGCGCCAACGGCGCCAACGGACACCATCGGAACCATGCGTTGAAGCACACCAACAAACAAACGTGGCCAATACACTCCGTTTGGCCACCAATCAAACATGTTTGGGTGCTTCGGAGAGTTTCATTACGGAAGTAAAGTGGTGCGAAAACGGCACCCGATTTGCGTGAAACGCGCCAACGGACACATCGGAACCATTGCGTTGAGCACACAAAAAACGCGTCCAATACACTCCGTTGGACAAACAAACATGTTTGGGGTGTTTCGGAGAGTTTCATTACGGAAGTAAAAGTGGTGCGAAAACGCACCCGATTTGCGTGAAACGCGCCAAGGACACATCGGAACCATTGCCTTGAAGCACACCAACAAACGCGTCCAATACACTCCGTTGGGCCAAACAAACATGTTTGGGTGTTTCGGAGAGTTTCATTACGGAGTAAAAGTGGTGCGAAAACGGCACCCGATTTGCGTGAAACGCGCCAACGGACACATCGGGTTGAAGCACACCAACAAACGCGTCCAATACACTCGTTGGACCAAACAAACATGTTTGGGGTGCTTCGGAGAGTTTCATTACAGTAAAAGTGGTGCGAAACATGAACCATTTTGAACACACCAACAAACGCGTCAATAACTCCGTTGGGCCAAACAAACTTCGGAGGACGGAAGTAAAAGTGGTGCGAAAACGGCACCCATTTGCGTTCGGAACCACGGACACTCCGTTAAACAGTTTGGGTGCTTGTTTCATTACGGAAAACGAAAAAGGCACCCGATTTCGGCATTGCTTGAAGGAAACGCGTTGGACAAACAAACATGTTTGGGGTGTTTCGGAGAGTTTCATTACGGAAGTAAAAGTGGTGCGAAAACGACACCCGATTTGCGTGAAACGCGCCAAGGACACATCGGAACCATTGCCTTGAAGCACACCAACAAACGCGTCCAATACACTCCGTTGGGCCAAACAAACATGTTGGGTGTTTCGGAGAGTTTCATTACGGAGTAAAAGTGGTGCGAAAACGGCACCCGATTTGCGTCCGGAACCATTGCGTTACGTCCAATACACTCCGTTGGGCCAAACAAACATGTTTGGGGGTTTGTCATTACGGGAGAAAACGGCCGTTGAAACGCGCCAACGGACACATCGGAACCATTACGCGTCCAATACCGTTGGGCCAACAAACAGTTGTGTCGGAGAGCGGAAGTTAAGTGGTGCAAAAACGGCACCCGATTTGCGTGAAACGCGCGGCATCACCACTTGAAGCACACCAACAAACAATACACCATTGGACCAAACAAACATGTTTGGGTGTTTGCGTTGCACCCGAGCACAACCAACGGAACCATTGCGTTGAAGCACACAACAAACGTGGCCATACACTCCGTTGGACCAATCAAACATGTTTGGGTGCTTCGGAGAGTTTCATTACGGAAGTTAAGTGGTGCGAAAACGGCACCCGATTTGCGTTCGGAACCACGTGAAACGTCCAATACTCCGTTGGACAAACAAACACGGAGTTTCATTACATGCGGACACCATGAAACGCGCCAAGGAACACATCGGCGTTGAACACCAACAAACGCGTCCAATACACTCCGTTGGGCCAAACAAACATGTTTGGGTGTTTCGGAGAGTTTCATTACGGAGTAAAAGTGGTGCGAAAACGGCACCCGATTTGCGTGAAACGCGCCAACGGACACATGGACACCAAACAAACATGTTTGTTTGGGGTGTTGGTCGGACACCCGAGTGAAATTCGGAACCACGTTTCACACCAACAAACGCGTCCAATAAGTTAAAAGTTTGGGGTTTCGGAGAGTTTCATTACGGAAGTAAAAGTGGTGCGAAAACGGCACCCGATTTGCCAACGTCGGAACCACTGCGTTGAAGCACACCAACAAACGTTACACTCCGTTGGACCAATCAAACATGTTTGGGTGCTTCGGAGAGTTTCATTACGCGACGGCACCACGTTCGGAACCCGTTGAAGTCCAATACACTCCGTTGGACAAACAAACACGTTTCATTACGTGCGAAAACGCACCCGATGAAACGCGCCAAGGACACACACCTCCGTACACTCCGTTGGCCAAACAAACATGTTTGGGTGTTTCGGAGAGTTTCATTACGGAAGTAAAAGTGGTGCGAAAACGGCACCCGATTTGCGTGAAACGCCCAACGGACACATCGGAACCATTGCGTTCAAGCACACCAACAAACGTGGCCAATACACTCCGTTGGGCCAAACAAACATGTTTGGGGTGTTTCGGAGAGTTTCATTACGGAAGTAAAAATGGTGCGAAAACGGCACCCGATTTGCGTGAAACGCGCCAACGGACACATCGGAACCATTCGTTGCACACCAACAAACACGTCCAATACACTCCGTTGGGCCAATCAAACATGTTGGGGTGTTTCGGAGAGTTTCGTTACGGAAGTAAAGTGGTGCGAAAACGGCACCCGATTTGCGTGAAACGCGCCAACGGACACATCGGAACCATTGCGTTGAAGCACACCAACAAACGCGTCCAAATACACTTCATTGGACCAAACAAACATGTTTGGGGTGCTTCGGAGAGTTTCATTACAGAAGTAAAAGTGGTGCGAAAACGGCACCCGATTTGCGTGAAAGGCGCCAACGGACCCATCGGAACCATTACGTTGAATCACACCAACAAACGCGTCCAATAGACTCTGTTGGGCCAAAACATGTTGGGATGTTTCGGAGAGTTTCATTACGGAAGTAAAAGTGGTGCGAAAACGGCACCCGATTTGCGTGCAACGCGCAAACGGACACATCGGAACCATTCCGTTGAAGCACACCAACAAACGCGTCTAGTACACTCCGTTTGACCAAACAAACATGTTTGGGGTGTTTCGGAGAGTTTCCTTACGGAAGTATAAGTGGTGCAGAAACAGGAACCGATTTGCATGAAACGCGCTAACGGACACATCAGAACCATTCTGGGGAAGCACACCAACAAACGCGTCCAATACACTCCGTTGGGCCAAACAAACATGTTGGGCGTGTTTCGGAGAGTTTCATTACGGATGTAAAAGTGCTGCGAAAACGGCACCCGATTTGCGTGAAACGCGCCAACGGACACATCGGAACCATTGCGTTGACGCACACCAACAAACGCGTCCAATACACTCTGTTGGACCAAACAAACATGTTTGGGGTGTTCCGGAGAGTGTCATTACGGAAGTATAAGTGGTGCGAAAACGGCACCCGATTTGCGTGAAACGCGCCAACGGACACATCGGAACCATTGCGTTGAAGCACACCAACGAACGCGTCCAATACCCTCCGTTGGACGAAACAAACATGTTGGGGTGTTTCGGAGAGTTTCATTACGGTAGTAAAAGTGGTGCCAAAACGGCACCCGATTTGCGTGAGACGCGCAAATGGACACATCGGAACCATTGCGTTGAAGCACACCAACAAACGTGGCCAATACACTCCGTTGGACCAATCAAACATGTTTGGGTGCTTCGGAGAGTTTCATTACGGAAGTAAATGTGGTGCGAAAACGGCACCCGATTTGCGTGAAACGCGCCAACGGACACATCGGACCATTCGAGGAAGCACACCAACTAACGCGTCCAATACACTCCGTTGGACCAAACAAACATGTTTGGGGTGCCTCGGAGAGTTTCATTATGGAAGTAAAAGTGGTGCGAAAACGACACCCCGATTGCGTGAAACGCGCCAAGGAACACATCGGAACCATTGCCTTGAAGCACACCAATTAACGCGTCCAATACACTCCGTTGGGCCAAACAAACATGTTTGAGGTGTTTCGGAGAGTTTCATTACGGATGTAAAAGTGGTGCGAAAACGGCACCCGATTTGTGTGAAACGCGCCAACGAACGCATCGGAACAGTACTGTTGAACCACACCAACAAACGCGTCTAGTACACTCCGTTTGACCAAACAAACATGTTTGGAGTGTTTCGGAGAGTTTCATTACGGAAGTATAAGTGGTGCGAAAAGGGCACCCGATTTGCGTGAAACGCGCCAACGGACACATCGGAACTATTGCCGTTAAGCACACCAACAAACGCATCCAATACACTGCATTGGACGAAACAAACATGTTTGGGGTGTTTCGGAGAGTTCCGTTACGGAAGTATAAGTGGTGCGAAAACAGCAACCGATTTGCATGAAACGCGCTAGCGGACACATCGGAACCATTCCGGGAAGCACACCAACAAACGCGTCCAATACACTCCGTTGGTCCAAACAAACATGTTGGGGTGTTTCGGAGAGTATCATTACGGAAGTAAAAATGGTGCGAAAACGCACCCGATTTGCGTGAAACGCGCCAACGGACACATCGGAACCATTGTGTTGAAGGACACCAACAAACGCGTCCAATCCACTCTGTTGCACCAAACAAACATGTTTGGGGTGTCTCGGAGAGTGTCATTACGGAAGTATAAGTGGTGCGAAAAGGGCACCCGATTTGCGTGAAACGCGCCAACGGACACATCGGAACCATTGCGTTGAAGCACACCAACAAACGCATCCAATACACTGCATTGGACGAAACAAACATGTTTGGGGGTGTTTCGGAAAGTTTCGTTACGGAAGTATAAGTGGTGCGAAAACAGCAACCGATTTGCATGAAACGCGCTAGCGGACACATCGGAACCATTCCGGGGAAGCACACCAACAAACGCGTCCAATACACTCTGTTGGGCCAAACAAACATGTTTGGGGTGTTTCGGAGAGTTTCATTACGGAAGTAAAAATGGTGCGAAAACGGCAACCGATTTGCGTGAAACGCGCCAACGGACACATCGGAACCATTGCGTTGAAGCACACCAACAAACACGACCAACACACTCTGTTGGACCAAACAAACATGTTTGGGGTCTTTCGGAGAGTGTCATTACGGAAGTATAAGTGGTGCAAAAAACGGCACTCGATTTGCATGAAACGCGCCAACGGACACATCGGAACCATTGCGTTGAAGCACACCAACAAACGCGTCCAATACACTCCATTGGACCAAACAAACATGTTTGGGGTGTTTCGGAGAGTTTCGTTACGGAAGTATAAGTGGTGCGAAAACAGCAAACCGATTTGCATGAAACGCGCTAGCGGACACATCGGAACCATTCCGGGGAAGCACACGAACAAACGCGTCCAATACACTCCGTTGGGCCAAACAAACATGTTTGGGGTGTTTCGGAGAGTTTCATTACGGAAGTAAACATGGTGCGAAAACGGCACCCGATTTGCGTGAAACGCGCCAACGGACACATCGGAACCATTGCGTTGAAGCACACCAACAAACGCATCCAATACACTCCGTTGGACCAATCAAACATGTTTGGGGTGTTTCGGAGAGTGTCATTACGGAAGTAAAAGTGGTGCAAAAACGGCACCCGATTTGCGTGAAAACGCGCCAACGGACACATCGGAACCATTGCGTTGAAGCACACCAACAAACGCGTCCAATACACTCCATTGGACCAAACAAACATGTTTGGGGTGTTTCGGAGAGTTTCGTTACGGAAGTATAAGTGGTGCGAAAACAGCAACCGATTTGCATGAAACGCGCCAACGGACACATCGGAACCATTGCGTCGTAGCACACCAACAAACACGTCCAATACCGTCCGTTGGACGAAACAAACATGTTTGGTGTGTTTCGGAGAGTTTCATTACGGAAGTAAAAGTGGTGCGATAAGGGCACCCGATTTGCGTGAAACGCGCCAATGGACACATCGGATTCATCCGTTGAACCACACCAACAAACGCGTCCAATACGCTCCGTTGGACCAATCAAACATGTTTGGGTGCTTCGGAGAGTTTCATTACGGAAGTTAAAGTGGTGCGAAAACGGCATCCGATTTGCGTGAAACGCGCCAATGGACACATCGAACCATTCGAGGAAGCACACCAACCAACACGTCCAATACACTTCGTTGGGCCAATCAAACATGTTTAGGGTGCTTCGGAGAGTTTCATTACGGAAGTAAAAGTGGTGCGAAAACGGCACCCGATTTGCGTGAAACACGCCAACGGACACATCGGAACCATTGCGTTGAAGCACACCAACAAATGTGGCCAATACACTCCGTTGGCCAAACAAACATGTTTGGGGTGTTTCGGAGAGTTTCATTATGGAAGTAAAAATGGTGCGAAAACGGCAACCGATTTGCGTGAAACGCGCCAATGGACACATCGGAACCATTCGAGGTTGCACACCAAAAAACGCGTCCAATACATTTCGTTGGGCCAATCAAACATGTTCGGGGTGATTCGGAGAGTTTCATTACAGATGTAAAAGTTGTGCGAAAACCACACCCGATTTGCGTGAAACGCGCCAACGGACACATCGGAACCATTGCGTTGAAGCACACCAACAAACGCGTCCAATACACTCCGTTGGACGAAACAAACATGTTTGAGGTGTTTCGGAGAGTGTCATTACGGAAGTAGAAGTGGTGCAAAAACGGCACCCGATTTGCGTGAAACGTGCCAACGACACATCGGATTCATCCGTTGAAGCACACCAACAAACGCGTCCAATACGCTCCGTTGGACCAAACAAACATGTTTGGGGTGCTTCGGAGAGTTTCATTACGGAAGTAAAAGTGGTGCGAAAACGACACCCGATTTGCGTGAAACGCGCCACGGAACACATCGGAACCATTGCCTTGAAGCACACCAACAAACGCGTCCAATACCGTCCGTTGGACGAAACAAACATGTTTGGGTGTTTCGGAGAGTTTCATTACGGAAGTAAAAAATGGTGCGAAAACGGCAACTGATTTGCGTGAAACGCGCCAACGGACACATCGGAACCATTCGAGGTTGCACACCAACAAACGCGTCCAATACACTCCGTTGGACCAATCAAACATGTTTGGGTGCTTCGGAGAGTTTCATTACGGAAGTTAAAGTGGTGCGAAAAGGGCACCCGATTTGCGTGAAACGCGCCAATGGACACATCGGAACCATTCGAGGAAGCACACCAACCAACGCGTCTAATATACTTCGTTGGGCCAATCAAACATGTTTGGGGTGCTTCGGAGAGTTTCATTACGGAAGTAAAAGTGGTGCGAAAACGGCACCCGATTTGCGTGAAACACGCCAACGGACACATCGGAACCATTGCGTTGAAGCACACCAACAAACGTGGCCAATACACTCCGTTGGGCCAAACAAACATATTTGGGGTGTTTCGGAGAGTTTCATTATGGAACTAAAAATGGTGCGAAAACGGCACCCGATTTGCGTGAAACGCTCCAACGGACACATCGGAACCATTGCGTTGAAGCACACCAACAAACGTGGCCAATACACTCCATTGGGCCAAACAAACATCTTTGGGGTGTTTCGGAGAGTTTCATTACGGAAGTAAAAATGGTCCGAAAACGGCAACCGATTTGCGTGAAACGTGCCAACGGACACATCGGAACCATTCGAGGTTGCACACCAACAAACGCGTCCAATACACTCCGTTGGCCAATCAAACATAATTGGGGTGTTTCGGAGAGTTCATTACGGAAGCAAAAGTGGTGCGAAAACGGCACCCGATTTGCGTGAAACACGCCAACGGACACATCGGTTTCATTCCGTTGAAGCACACCAAAAAACGCGTCCAATACACTCCGTTGGACCAAACAAACATGTTTGGGGTGCTTCGGAGAGTTTCATTACGGAAGTAAAAGTGGTGCGAAAACGGCACCCGATTTGCGTGAAACGCGCCAACGGACACATCGGAACAATTGCCTTGAAGCACACCAACAAACGCGTCCAATACACACCGTTGGGCCAAACAAACATGTTTGGGGTGCTTCGGAGAGTTTCATTATGGAAGTAAAAGTGGGTGCAAAAACGGCACCCGATTTGCGTGAAACGCGCCAACGGACACATCGGAACCATTGCGTTGAAGCACACCAACAAACGTGGCCAATACACTCCATTGGGCCAAACAAACATGTTTGGGGTGTTTCGGAGAGTTTCATTACGGAAGTAAAAATGGTGCGAAAACAGCAACCGATTTGCGTGAAACGCGCGAACGGACACATCGGAACCATTCGAGGAAGCACACCTACAAACGTGTTTGGGGTGCTTCGGAGAGTTTCATTACGGAAGTAAAAGTGATGCGAAAACGGCACCCGATTTGCATGAAACGCGCCGACGGACACATCGGAACCATTGCCTTGAAGCACACCAACAAACGCGTCCAATACACTCCATTGGGCCAAACAAACATGTTTGGGGTGCTTCGGAGAGTTTCATTACGGAAGTAAAGTTGATGCGAAAACGGCACCCAGTTTGCGTGAAACGTGCCGACGGACACATCGGAACCATTGTCTTGAAACACACCAACAAACGCATCCAATACACTCCGTTAGGCCAAACAAACATTTTTGGCGTGTTTTGGAGAGTTTCATTACGGAAGTAAAAGTGGTGCGATAACGGCACCCGATTTGCGTGAAACACGCAAACGGGCACATCGGAACCATTGCGATGAAGCACACCAACAAACGTGGCCAATACACTCCGTTGGGCCAAACAAACATGTTTGAGGTGCTTCCGAGAGTTTCATTACGGAAGTAAAAGTGGTGCGAAATCGGCACCCGATTTGCGTGAAACGCGCCGACGGACGCATCGGAACCATTGCCTCGAAGCACACCAACAAACGCGTCCAATACACTCCATTGGACCAAGCAAACATGTTGGGGGTGTTTCAGAGAGTTTCATTACGGAAGTAAAAGTTGGGCGATAACGGCACCCAATTTGCGTGAAACGAGCAAACGGGCACATCGGAACCATTGCGATGAAGTACACCAACAAACGCGGCCAATACACTCCGTTGGGCCAAACAAACGTGTTTGCGGTGTTTCGGAGAGTTTCAGTACGGAAGTAAAAGTGGTGCGCAAACGGCACCTGATTTGCGGGAAACGCGCCGACGGACACATCGGAACCATTGCCTTGAAGCACACCAACAAACGCGTCCAATACACTCCGATGGGCCAAACAAACATGTTTGGGGTGCTTCGGAGAGTTTCATTACGGAAGTAAAAGTGATGCGAAAATGGCACCCGATTTGCGTGAAACGCGTCGATGGACACATCGGAACCATTGCCTTGAAGCACGCCAACAAACGCATCCAATACCCTCCGTTGGGCAAACAAACATGTTTGGGGTGTTTCGGAGAGTTTCATTACGGAAATAAAAGTGGTGCGAAAACGGCACCCGATTTGCGTGAAACGCGCCGACGGACACATCGGAACCATTGCCTTGAAGCACACCAACAAACGCGTCCAATACACTCCGTTGGGCCAAACAAACATGTTTGGCGTGTTTCGGAGAGTTTCATTACAGAAGCAAAAGTGGTGCGATAACGGCACCCGATTTGCGTGAAACGCGCCAACGGACACATCGGTTTCATTCCGTTGAAGCACACCAACAAACGCGTCCAATACGCTCCGTTGGACCAAACAAACATGTTTGGGGTGCTTCGGAGAGTTTCATTACGGAAGTAAAAGTGGTGCGAAAACGGCACCCGATTTGCGTGAAACGCGCCAACGGACACATCGGAATCATTGCCTTGAAGCACACCAACAAACGCGTCCAATACACTCCGTTGGGCCAAACAAACAGGTTTGGGGTGCTTCGGAGAGTTTCATTACGGAAGTAAAAGTGATGCGAAAACGGCACCTGATTTGCGTGAAACGTGCCGACGGACACATCGGAACCATTGGCTTGAAGCACAACAAGAAACGCATCCAATACACTCCGTTGGGCCAAACAAACATTTTTGAGGTGCTTCGGAGAGTTCCATTACGGAAGTAAAAGTGGCGGGAAAACATTACCCGATTTGCGTGAAACGCGCCGACGGACACATCGGAACCATTGCCTTGAAGCACACCAACAAACGCGTCCAATACACTCCGTTGGGCCAAACGAACATGTTTCGGGTGCTTCGGAGAGTTTCATTACGGAAGTAAAAATGATGCGAAAACGGCACCCGATTTGCGTGAAACGCGCAATCAGACACATCAGAATCATTCCGTTGAAGCACACCAACAAACGCGTCCAATACATTCCGTTGGACCAAACAAACATGTTTGGGGTGTCTCGGAGAGTTTCATTGCGGAAGTAAAAGTGGTGCGACAACGGCACCCGATTTGCGTGAAACGCGGCAACGGACACACCGGATTCATTCAGCACAGCAACAAATGTGTCCAATACACTCCGTTGGACCAAACAAACATGTTTGGGGTGCTTCGGAGAGTTCCATTATGGAAGTAAAAGTGGTGCGAAAACAGCAATCGATTTGCATGAAACACGCTAACCGACACATTGGAACCATTCCGGGGAAGCAGACCAACAAACGCGTCCAATACACTCCGTTGGGCCAAACAAACATGTTCGGGGTGTTTCGGAGAGTATCATTACGGATGTAAAAGTGGTGCGAAAACGGCTCCCTATTTGCGCGAAACGCGCCAACGGACACATCGGAACCATTGCGTTGAAGCACACCAACAAACGGCTCCAATACCCTCCGTTGGACGAAACAAACATGTTTGGGGTGTTTCGGAGAGTTTCATTACGGAAGTAAAAGCGGTGCAAAAAACGGCACCCGATTTACGTGACGCGCCAACGGACACATCGGAACCATTGCGTTGAAGCACACCAACAAACGTGGCCAATACACTCCGTTGGGCCAAACAAACATGTTTGGGGTGTTTCGGAGAGTTTCATTACGGAAGTAAAACTGGTGCGAAAACGGCACCCGATTTCCGTGAAACGTGCCAACGGACACATCGGATCCATTACGTTCAATCACACCAACAAACGCGTCCAATACACTTCATTGGGCCAATCAAACATGTTTGGGGTGTTTCGGAGAGTTTTATTACGGAAGCAAAAGTGGTGCGATAACGGCACCCGATTTGCGTGAAACGCGCCAACGGGCACATCGGTTTCATTCTGTTGAGGCACACCAACAAACGCGTCCAATACACTCCGTTGGACAAAACAAACATGTTTCGGGTGCTTCGGAGAGTTCCATTACGGAAGTAAAGGTGGTGCGAAAACGGCACCCGATTTGCGTGAAACGCGCCAACGGACACATTGGAACCATTGCCTTGAAGCACACCAACAAACGCGTCCAATACACTCCGTTGGGCCAAACAAACATGTTAGGGGTGTTTCGGAGAGTTTCATTACGGAAGTAAAAATGGTGCGAAAACGGCAATCGATTTGCGTGAAACACGCCAACGGACACATCGGAACCATTCGAGGAAGCACACCAGCAAACATGGCCAATACACTCTGTTGGGCCAAACAAACATGTTTGGGGTGCTTCGGGGAGTTTCATTACGGAAGTAAAAGTGGTGCGATAACGGCACCCGATTTGCGTGAAACGCGCCAACGGACACATCGGAATCATTCCGTTGAAGCACACCAACAAACGCGTCCAATACATTCCGTTGGACCAAACAAACATGTTTGGGGTGTCTCGGAGAGTTTCATTACGGAAGTAAAAGTGGTGCGACAACGGCACCCGATTTGCGTGAAACGCGCCAACGGACACACCGGATTCATTCAGCACACCAACAAACGCGTCCAATACACTCCGTTGGACCAAACAAACATGTTTGGGGTGCTTCGGAGAGTTCCATTATGGAAGTAAAAGTGGTGCGAAAACAGCAATCGATTTGCATGAAACACGCTAACGGACACATTGGAACCATTCCGGGGAAGCAGACCAACAAACGCGTCCAATACACTCCGTTGGGCCAAACAAACATGTTCGGGGTGTTTCGGAGAGTATCATTAGGGATGTAAAAGTGGTGCGAAAACGGCTCCCTATTTGCGCGAAACGCGCCAACGGACACATCGGAACCATTGCGTTGAAGCACACCAACAAACGCGTCCAATACCCTCCGTTGGACGAAACAAACATGTTTGGGGTGTTTCGGAGAGTTTCATTATGGAAGTAAAAGTGGTGCAAAAACGGCACCCGATTTACGCGCCAACGGACACATCGGAACCATTGCGTTGAAGCACACCAACAAACGTGGCCAATACACTCCGTTGGGCCAAACAAACATGTTTGGGGTGTTTCGGAGAGTTTCATTACGGAAGTAAAAATGGTGCGAAAACGGCTCCCTATTTGCGTGAAACGCGCCAACGGACACATCGGAACCATTGCGTCGAAGCACACCAACAAACGCGTCCAATACACTTCGTTGGACGAAACAAACATGTTTGGGGTGTTTCGGATAGTTTCATTACGGAAGTAAAAGTGGTGCGAAGACGGCAACCGATTTGCGTGAAATGCGCGAACGGACACATCGAAACCATTCGAGGAAGCACACCAACAAACGTGGCCAATACACTGCGTTGGGCCAAACAAACATGTTTGGGGTGCTTCGGAGAGTTTCATTACGGAAGTAAAAGTGGTGCCAAAACGGCACCCGATTTGCGTGAAACGCGCCAACGGACACATCGGAACCATTGCCTTGAAGCACACCAACAAACGCGTCCAATACACTCTGTTGGACCAAACAAACATGTTTGGGGTGCTTCGGAGAGTTTCATTACGGAAGTAAAAGTGGTGCGAAAACGGCACCCGATTTGTCTAAAACGCGCCATCGGACACATCGGAATCATTCCGTTGAAGCACCCCAACAAACCGTCCAATACATTCCGTTGGACCAATCAAACATGTTTGGGTGCTGCGGAGAGTTTCATTACGGAAGCAAAAGTGGTGCGATAACGGCACCCGATTTGTCTAAAACGCGCCATCGAACACATCGGAATCATTCCGTTGAAGCACACCAACTAACGCGTCCAATACATTCCGTTGGACCAATCAAACATGTTTGGGTGCTTAGGAGAGTTCCATTATGGAAGTAAAAGTGGTGCGAAAACAGCAATCAATTTGCGTGAAACGCGCTAACGGACACATTGGAACCATTCCGGGGAAGCATACCAACAAACGCGGCCAATACACTCCGTTGGGCCAAACAAACATGTTCGGGGTGTTTCGGAGAGTTTCATTACGGAAGTAAAAATGGTGCGAAAACGGCACCCGATTTCCGTGAAACGCGCTAACGGACACATCGGAACCATTGCGTTGAAGCACACCAACAAACGCGTCCAATACACTCCGTTGGGCCAAACAAACATTTTTGGGTGCTTCGGAGAGTTTCATTACGGAAGTAAAAGTGCTGCGAAAACGGCAACCAATTTGCGTGAAACGCGCCAACGGACCCATCGGAACCATTACGTTGAATCACACCAACAAACGCGTCCAATACACTCCGTTGGGCCAATCAAACATGTTTGGGGTGTTTCGGAGAGTTTCATTACGGAAGTAAAAGTGGTGCGATAACGGCACCCGATTTGCGTGAAATGCGCCAACGAACACATCGGAACCATTGCGTTGAAGCACACGAACAAACGTGGCCAATACACTCTGTTGGACCAAACAAACATGTTTGGGGTGTTTCGGAGAGTGTCATTACGGAACTATAAGTGGTGCAATAACGGCACCCGATTTGCGTGAAACGCGCCAATGGACACATAGGATTCATTCCGTTGAAGCACACCAACAAACGCGTCCAATACACTCCGTTGGACCAAACAAACATGTTTGGGTGCTTCGGAGAGTTTCATTACAGAAGTAAAAGTGGTGCGAAAACGACACCCGATTTGCGTGAAATGCGCCAACGGACCCATCGGAACCTTTACGTTGAATCACACCAACAAACACGTCCAATAGACTTTGTTGGGCCAAATAAACATGTTTGGGGTGTTTCGGAGAGTTTCATTACGGAAGTAAAAGTGGTGCGAAAACGGCACCCGATTTGCGTGAAACGCGCCAACGGACACATCGGAACTATTGCGTTGAAGCACACCAACAAACGCGTCCAATACACTTTGTTGGACCAAACAAACATGTTTGGGGTGTTTCGGAGAGTTTCATTACGGAAGTAAAAGTGGTGCGAAAACAGCAACCGATTTGCATGAAACGCGCTAATGGACACATCGGAACCATTCCGGGGAAGCACACCAACAAACGCGTCCAATACACTCCATTGGGCCAAACAAACATGTTGGGGGTGTTTCGGTGAGTTTCATTACTGATGTAAAAGTGGTGCGAAAACGGCACCCGATTTGCGTGAAACGCACCAACGGACACATCGGAACCACTGCGTTGAAGCACACCAACAAACGTGGCCAATACACTCCGTTGGACCAATCAAACATGTTTGGGTGCTTCGGAGAGTTTCATTACGGAAGTAAAAGTGTTGCGAAAACGGCAACCGATTTGCGTGAAACGCGCCAACGGACCCATCGGAACCATTACATTGAATCACACCAACAAACGCGTCCAATACACTCCGTTGGGCCAATGAAACATGTTTGGGGTGTTTCAGAGAGTTTCATTACGGAAGTAAAAGTGGTGCGATAACGCCACCCGATTTGCGTGAAACGCGCCAACGGACACATCGGATTCATTCCGTTGAAACACACCAAGAAACGCGTCCAACACACTCCGTTGGACCAAACAAACATGTTTGGGGTGCTTCGGAGAGTTTCATTACGGAAGTAAAATTGGTGCGAAAACGACACCCGAGTTGCGTGAAACGCGCCAACGGACACATCGGAACCATTGCCTTGAAGCACCCCAACAAACGCGTCAATACACTCCGTTGGGCCAAACAAACATATTTGGGGTGTTTCGAAGAGTTTTATTACGGATGTAAAAGTGGTGCGAAAACGGCACCCGATTTGCGTGAAACGCGCCAACGGACACATCGGAACCATTGCGTTGAAGCACACCAATAAACGCGTCCAATACCCTCCGTTGGACGAAACAAACATGTTTGGGGTGTTTCGGAGAGTTTCATTACGGAAGTAAAAGTGGTGCACAAACGGCACACGATTTGCGTGACGCGCCAACGGACACATCGGAACCATTGTGTTGAAGCACACCAACAAACGTGGCCAATACACTCCGTTGGGCCAAACAAACATGTTTGGGGTGTTTCGAAGAGTTTTATTACGGATGTAAAAGTGGTGCGAAAACGGCACCCGATTTGCGTGAAACGCGCCAACGGACACATCGGAACCATTGCGTTGAAGCACACCAACAAACGCGTCCAATACCCTCCGCTGGACGAAACAAACATGTTTGGGGTGTTTCGGAGAGTTTCATTACGGAAGTAAAAGTGGTGCAAAAACGGCACCCGATTTGCGTGACGCGCCAACGGACACATCGGAACCATTGTGTTGAAGCACACCAACAAACGTGGCCAATACACTCCGTTGGGCCAAACAAACATGTTTGGGGTGTTTCGGAGAATTTCATTACGGAAGTAAAAATGGTGCGAAAACGGCACCCGATTTCCGTGAAACGTGCCAACGGACACATCGGAACCATTGCGTTGAAGCACACCAACAAACGTGGCCAACACACTCCGTTGGACCAATCAAACATGTTTGGGTGCTTCGGAGAGTTTTATTACGGATGAAAAAGTGGTGCGAAAACGGCAACCGATTTGCGTGAAAGGCGCCAACGGACACAGCGGGACCATTGCCTTGAAGCACCCCAACAAACGCGTCAATACACTCCGTTGAGCCAAACCAACATATTTGGGGTGTTTCGAAGAGTTTTATTACGGATGTAAAAGTGGTGCGAAAACGGCACCCGATTTGCGTGAAACGCGCCAACGGACACATCGGAGCCATTGCGTTGAAGCACACCAATAAACGCGTCCAATACCCTCCGTTGGACGAAACAAACATGATTGGGGTGTTTCGTACAGTTTCATTACGGAAGTAAAAGTGGTGCAAAAAGGGCACCCGATTTGCGTGACGCGCCAACGGACACATCGGAACCATTCTGTTGAAGCACACCAACAAACGTGGCCAATACACTCCGTTGGGCCAAACAAACATGTTTGGGGTGTTTCGAAGAGTTTTATTACGGATGTAAAAGTGGTGCGAAAACGGCACCCGATTTGCGTGAAAGGCGCCAACGGACACAGCGGAACCATTGCCTTGAAGCACACCAACAAACGCGTCCAATGCACTCCGTTGGGCCAAACAAACATTTTTGGGGTGTTTCGGAGAGTGTCATTACGGAAGTAAAAGTGGTGCGAAAATGGCACGCGATTTGCGTGAAACGCGCCAACGGACACATCGGAACCATTGCGTTGAAGCACACCAACAAACGCGTCCAATACACTCCGTTGGACCAAACAAACATATTTGGGGTGCTTCGGAGAGTTTCATTACGGAAGTAAAAGTGGTGCGAAAACGACACCCGATTTCCGTGAAATGCGCCAACGGACCCATCAGAACCATTACGTTGAATCACACCAACAAACGCGTCCAGTAGACTCCGTTGGGCCAAACAAACATGTTTGGGGTGCTTCGGAGAGTTTCATTACGGAAGTAAAAGTGGTGCGAAAACGACACCCGATTTGCGTGAAATGCGCCAACGGACCCATCAGAACCATTATGTTGAATCACACCAACAAACGCGTCCAGTAGACTCCGTTGGGCCAAACAAACATGTTTGGGGTGTTTCGGAGAGTTTCATTACGGAAGTAAAAGTGGTGCGAAAACAGCAACCGATTTGCATGAAACGCGCTAACGGACACATCGGAACCATTCCGGGGAAGCACACCAACAAACGCGTCCAATATACTCCGTTGGGCCAAACAAACATGTTGGGGGTGTTTCGGTGAGTTTCATTACGGATGTAAAAGTGGTGCGAAAACGACACCCGATTTGCGTGAAATGCGCCAACGGACCCATCAGAACCATTATGTTGAATCACACCAACAAACGCGTCCAGTAGACTCCGTTGGGCCAAACAAACATGTTTGGGGTGTTTCGGAGAGTTTCATTACGGAAGTAAAAGTGGTGCGAAAACAGCAACCGATTTGCATGAAACGCGCTAACGGACACATCGGAACCATTCCGGGGAAGCACACCAACAAACGCGTCCAATACACTCCGTTGGGCCAAACAAACATGTTGGGGGTGTTTCGGTGAGTTTCATTACTGATGTAAAAGTGGTGCGAAAACGGCACCCGATTTGCGTGAAACGCACCAACGGACACATCGGAACCACTGCGTTGAAGCACACCAACAAACGTGGCCAATACACTCCGTTGGACCAATCAAACATGTTTGGGTGCTTCGGAGAGTTTCATTACGGAAGTAAAAGTGTTGCGAAAACGGCAACCGATTTGCGTGAAACGCGCCAACGGACCCATCGGAACCATTACGTTGAATCACACCAACAAACGCGTCCAATACACTCCGTTGGGCCAATCAAACATGTATGGGGTGTTTCAGAGAGTTTCATTACGGAAGTAAAAGTGGTGCGATAACGCCACCCGATTTGCGTGAAACGCGCCAACGGACACATCGGATTCATTCTGTTGAAACACACCAAGAAACGCGTCCAACACACTCCGTTGGACCAAACAAACATGTTTGGGGTGCTTCGGAGAGTTTCATTACGGAAGTAAAAGTGGTGCGAAAACGACACCCGAGTTGCGTGAAACGCGCCAACGGACACATCGGAACCATTGCCTTGAAGCACCCCAACAAACGCGTCAATACACTCCGTTGGGCCAAACAAACATATTTGGGGTGTTTCGAAGAGTTTTATTACGGATGTAAAAGTGGTGCGAAAACGGCACCCGATTTGCGTGAAACGCGCCAACGGACACATCGGAACCATTGCGTTGAAGCACACCAACAAACGCGTCCAATACCCTCCGTTGGAAGAAACAAACATGTTTGGGGTGTTTCGGAGAGTTTCATTACGGAAGTAAAAGTGGTGCAAAAACGGCACCCGATTTGCGTGAAAGGCGCCAACGGACACATCGGAACCATTCCGGGGAAGCACACCAACAAACGCGTCCAAATACACTCCGTTGGGCCAAACAAACATGTTGGGGGTGTTTCGGTGAGTTTCATTATGGTTGTAAAAGTGGTGCGAAAACGGCACCCGATTTGCGTGAAACACGCCGACGGACACATCGGAACCATTGCGTTGAAGCACACCAAAAAACGCGTCCAATACACTGTTGGACCAAACAAAATGTTTGGGGTGTTTCGGAGAGTGTCATTACGGAAGTAATGTGGTGCGAAAACGGCACCCGATTTGCGTGAAACGCGCCAACAGACACATCGGAACCATGGCGTTGAAGCCTATCAACAAACGCGTCCAATACATGTTTGGGGTGTTTCGGAGAGTTTCATTACGGAAGTTAAAAGTGGTGCAAAAACGGCACCCGATTTGCGTGAAACGCGCCAACGGACACATCGGAACCATTGCGTTGAAGCACACCAACAAACGCGGCCAATACACTACGTTGGACCAATCAAACATGTTTGGGTGCTTCGGAGAGTTTCATTACGGAAGTAAAATTGGTGCGAAACGGCACCCGATTTGCGTGAACCGCGCCAACGGACACATCGGAACCATTTGAGGAAGCAAAACCAACCAACGCGTCCAATACACTTCGTTGGGCCAATCAAACATGTTTGGAGTGTTTCGGAGAGTTTCATTATGGAAGTAAAAGTGGTGCGATAAGGGCACCCGATTTGCGTGAAACGCGCCAATGGACACATCGGATTCATTCCGTGAAGCACACCAACAAACGCGTCCAATACACTCCGTTGGACCAAACAAACATGTTTGGGGTGCTTCGGAGAGTTTCATTACGGAAGTAAAAAGTGGTGCGAAAACGACACCCGATTTGCGTGAAACGCGCCAACGGACACATCGGAACCATTGCGTTGAGGCACACCAACAAACGCGTCCAATAGACTCCGTTGGGCCAAACAAACAAGTTTGGGGTGTTTTGAGAGTTTCATTACGGAAGTAAAAGTGGTGCGAAAACAGCAACCGATTTGCATGAAACGCGCTAACGAACACATCGGAACCATTCCGGGGAAGCACAGCAACAAACGCGTCCAATACACTCCGTTGGGCCAAACAAACATGTTTGGGGTGTTTTGGAGACTTTCATTACGGATATAAAAGTGGTGCGAAAACGGCATCCGATTTCCGTGAAACGCGCCAACGGACACATCGGAACCATTCGAGGAAGCACACCAACAAACGTGGCCAATACATTCCGTTGGGCCAAACAAACATGTTTGGGGTGCTTCGGAGAGTTTCATCACGGAAGTAAAAGTGGTGCGATAACGGTACCCGATTTGCGTGAAACGTACGAACGGACACTTCGGAATCATTCCGTTGAAGCACACCAACAAACGTGTCCAATACACTCCGTTGGGCCAAACAAACATTTTTGGGGTGTTTCGGAGAGTGTCATTACGGAAGTAAAAGTGGTGCGAAAATGGCACGCGATTTGCGTGAAACGCGCCAACGGACACATCGGAACCATTGCGTTGAAGCACACCAACAAACGCGTCCAATACACTCCGTTGGACCAAACCAACATGTTTGGGGTGCTTCGGAGAGTTTCATTACGGAAGTAAAAGTGGTGCGAAAACGACACCCGATTTGCGTGAAATGCGCCAACGGACCCATCAGAACCATTATGTTGAATCACACCAACAAACGCGTCCAGTAGACTCCGTTGGGCCAAACAAACATGTTTGGGGTGTTTCGGAGAGTTTCATTACGGAAGTAAAAGTGGTGCGAAAACAGCAACCGATTTGCATGAAACGCGCTAACGGACACATCGGAACCATTCCGGGGAAGCACACCAACAAACGCGTCCAATACACTCCGTTGGGCCAAACAAACATGTTGGGGGTGTTTCGGTGAGTTTCATTACTGATGTAAAAGTGGTGCGAAAACGGCACCCGATTTGCGTGAAACGCACCAACGGACACATCGGAACCACTGCGTTGAAGCACACCAACAAACGTGGCCAATACACTCCGTTGGACCAATCAAACATGTTTGGGTGCTTCGGAGAGTTTCATTACCGAAGTAAAAGTGTTGCGAAAACGGCAACCGATTTGCGTGAAACGCGCCAACGGACCCATCGGAACCATTACATTGAATCACACCAACAAACGCGTCCAATACACTCCGTTGGGCCAATGAAACATGTTTGGGGTGTTTCAGAGAGTTTCATTACGGAAGTAAAAGTGGTGCGATAACGCCACCCGATTTGCGTGAAACGCGCCAACGGACACATCGGATTCATTCTGTTGAAACACACCAAGAAACGCGTCCAACACACTCCGTTGGACCAAACAAACATGTTTGGGGTGCTTCGGAGAGTTTCATTACGGAAGTAAAAGTGGTGCGAAAACGACACCCGAGTTGCGTGAAACGCGCCAACGGACACATCGGAACCATTGCCTTGAAGCACCCCAACAAACGCGTCAATACACTCCGTTGGGCCAAACAAACATATTTGGGGTGTTTCGAAGAGTTTTATTACGGATGTAAAAGTGGTGCGAAAACGGCACCCGATTTGCGTGAAACGCGCCAACGGACACATCGGAACCATTGCGTTGAAGCACACCAATAAACGCGTCCAATACCCTCCGTTGGAAGAAACAAACATGTTTGGGGTGTTTCGGAGAGTTTCATTACGGAAGTAAAAGTGGTGCAAAAACGGCACCCGATTTGCGTGACGCGCCAACGGACACATCGGAACCATTGTGTTGAAGCACACCAACAAACGTGGCCAATACACTCCGTTGGGCCAAACAAACATGTTTGGGGTGTTTCGAAGAGTTTTATTACGGATGTAAAAGTGGTGCGAAAACGGCACCCAATTTGCGTGAAACGCGCCAACGGACACATCAGAACCATTGCGTTGAAGCACACCAACAAACGCGTGCAATACCCTCCGTTGGACGAAACAAACATGTTTGGGGTGTTTCGGAGAGTTTCATTACGGAAGTAAAAGTGGTGCGAAAACGACACCCGATTTCCGTGAAATGCGCCAACGGACCCATCAGAACCATTACGTTGAATCACACCAACAAACGCGTCCAGTAGACTCCGTTGGTCCAAACAAACATGTTTGGGGTGCTTCGGAGAGTTTCATTACGGAAGTAAAAGTGGTGCGAAAACGACACCCGATTTCCGTGAAATGCGCCAACGGACCCATCAGAACCATTACGTTGAATCACACCAACAAACGCGTCCAGTAGACTCTGTTGGGCCAAACAAACATGTTTGGGGTGCTTCGGAGAGTTTCATTACGGAAGTAAAAGTGGTGCGAAAACGACACCCGATTTGCGTGAAATGCGCCAACGGACCCATCAGAACCATTATGTTGAATCACACCAACAAACGCGTCCAGTAGACTCCGTTGGGCCAAACAAACATGTTTGGGGTGTTTCGGAGAGTTTCATTACGGAAGTAAAAGTGGTGCAAAAACGGCACCCGATTTGCGTGAAAGGCGCCAACGGACACATCGGAACCATTCCGGGGAAGCACACCAACAAACGCGTCCAAATACACTCCGTTGGGCCAAACAAACATGTTGGGGGTGTTTCGGTGAGTTTCATTATGGTTGTAAAAGTGGTGCGAAAACGGCACCCGATTTGCGTGAAACACGCCGACGGACACATCGGAACCATTGCGTTGAAGCACACCAAAAAAGGCGTCCAATACACTGTTGGACCAAACAAAATGTTTGGGGTGTTTCGGAGAGTGTCATTACGGAAGTAATGTGGTGCGAAAACGGCACCCGATTTGCGTGAAACGCGCCAACAGACACATCGGAACCATGGCGTTGAAGCACATCAACAAACGCGTCCAATACATGTTTGGGGTGTTTCGGAGAGTTTCATTACGGAAGTAAAAAGTGGTGCAAAAACGGCACCCGATTTGCGTGAAACGCGCCAACGGACACATCGGAACCATTGCGTTGAAGCACACCAACAAACGCGGCCAATACACTACGTTGGACCAATCAAACATGTTTGGGTGCTTCGGAGAGTTTCATTACGGAAGTAAAATTGGTGCGAAACGGCACCCGATTTGCGTGAACCGCGCCAACGGACACATCGGAACCATTTGAGGAAGCAAAACCAACCAACGCGTCCAATACACTTCGTTGGGCCAATCAAACATGTTTGGAGTGTTTCGGAGAGTTTCATTATGGAAGTAAAAGTGGTGCGATAAGGGCACCCGATTTGCGTGAAACGCGCCAATGGACACATCGGATTCATTCCGTGAAGCACACTAACAAACGCGTCCAATACACTCCGTTGGACCAAACAAACATGTTTGGGGTGCTTCGGAGAGTTTCATTACGGAAGTAAAAAGTGGTGCGAAAACGACACCCGATTTGCGTGAAACGCGCCAACGGACACATCGGAACCATTGCGTTGAGGCACACCAACAAACGCGTCCAATAGACTCCGTTGGGCCAAACAAACAAGTTTGGGGTGTTTTGAGAGTTTCATTACGGAAGTAAAAGTGGTGCGAAAACAGCAACCGATTTGCATGAAACGCGCTAACGAACACATCGGAACCATTCCGGGGAAGCACAGCAACAAACGCGTCCAATACACTCCGTTGGGCCAAACAAACATGTTTGGGGTGTTTTGGAGACTTTCATTACGGATATAAAAGTGGTGCGAAAACGGCATCCGATTTCCGTGAAACGCGCCAACGGACACATCGGAACCATTCGAGGAGGCACACCAACAAACGTGGCCAATACATTCCGTTGGGCCAAACAAACATGTTTGGGGTGCTTCGGAGAGTTTCATCACAGAAGTAAAAGTGGTGCGATAACGGTACCCGATTTGCGTGAAACGTACGAACGGACACTTCGGAATCATTCCGTTGAAGCACACCAACAAACGTGTCCAATACACTCCGTTGGGCCAAACAAACATTTTTGGGGTGTTTCGGAGAGTGTCATTACGGAAGTAAAAGTGGTGCGAAAATGGCACGCGATTTGCGTGAAACGCGCCAACGGACACATCGGAACCATTGCGTTGAAGCACACCAACAAACGCGTCCAATACACTCCGTTGGACCAAACCAACATGTTTGGGGTGCTTCGGAGAGTTTCATTACGGAAGTAAAAGTGGTGCGAAAACGACACCCGATTTGCGTGAAATGCGCCAACGGACCCATCAGAACCATTATGTTGAATCACACCAACAAACGCGTCCAGTAGACTCCGTTGGGCCAAACAAACATGTTTGGGGTGTTTCGGAGAGTTTCATTACGGAAGTAAAAGTGGTGCAAAAACGGCACCCGATTTGCGTGAAACGCGCCAACGGACACATCGGAACCATTCCGGGGAAGCACACCAACAAACGCGTCCAATATACTCCGTTGGGCCAAACAAACATGTTGGGGGTGTTTCGGTGAGTTTCATTACGGATGTAAAAGTGGTGCGAAAACGACACCCGATTTGCGTGAAATGCGCCAACGGACCCATCAGAACCATTATGTTGAATCACACCAACAAACGCGTCCAGTAGACTCCGTTGGGCCAAACAAACATGTTTGGGGTGTTTCGGAGAGTTTCATTACGGAAGTAAAAGTGGTGCGAAAACAGCAACCGATTTGCATGAAACGCGCTAACGGACACATCGGAACCATTCCGGGGAAGCACACCAACAAACGCGTCCAATACACTCCGTTGGGCCAAACAAACATGTTGGGGGTGTTTCGGTGAGTTTCATTACTGATGTAAAAGTGGTGCGAAAACGGCACCCGATTTGCGTGAAACGCACCAACGGACACATCGGAACCACTGCGTTGAAGCACACCAACAAACGTGGCCAATACACTCCGTTGGACCAATCAAACATGTTTGGGTGCTTCGGAGAGTTTCATTACGGAAGTAAAAGTGTTGCGAAAACGGCAACCGATTTGCGTGAAACGCGCCAACGGACCCATCGGAACCATTACGTTGAATCACACCAACAAACGCGTCCAATACACTCCGTTGGGCCAATCAAACATGTTTGGGGTGTTTCAGAGAGTTTCATTACGGAAGTAAAAGTGGTGCGATAACGCCACCCGATTTGCGTGAAACGCGCCAACGGACACATCGGATTCATTCTGTTGAAACACACCAAGAAACGCGTCCAACACACTCCGTTGGACCAAACAAACATGTTTGGGGTGCTTCGGAGAGTTTCATTACGGAAGTAAAAGTGGTGCGAAAACGACACCCGAGTTGCGTGAAACGCGCCAACGGACACATCGGAACCATTGCCTTGAAGCACCCCAACAAACGCGTCAATACACTCCGTTGGGCCAAACAAACATATTTGGGATGTTTCGAAGAGTTTTATTACGGATGTAAAAGTGGTGCGAAAACGGCACCCGATTTGCGTGAAACGCGCCAACGGACACATCGGAACCATTGCGTTGAAGCACACCAATAAACGCGTCCAATACCCTCCGTTGGAAGAAACAAACATGTTTGGGGTGTTTCGGAGAGTTTCATTACGGAAGTAAAAGTGGTGCAAAAACGGCACCCGATTTGCGTGACGCGCCAACGGACACATCGGAACCATTGTGTTGAAGCACACCAACAAACGTGGCCAATACACTCCGTTGGGCCAAACAAACATGTTTGGGGTGTTTCGAAGAGTTTTATTACGGATGTAAAAGTGGTGCGAAAACGGCACCCAATTTGCGTGAAACGCGCCAACGGACACATCGGAACCATTGCGTTGAAGCACACCAACAAACGCGTGCAATACCCTCCGTTGGACGAAACAAACATGTTTGGGGTGTTTCGGAGAGTTTCATTACGGAAGTAAAAGTGGTGCGAAAACGACACCCGATTTCCGTGAAACGCGCCAACGGACCCATCAGAACCATTGCGTTGAAGCACACCAACAAACGCGTGCAATACCCTCCGTTGGTCGAAACAAACATGTTTGGGGTGTTTCGGAGAGTTTCATTACGGAAGTAAAAGTGGTGCGAAAACGACACCCGATTTCCGTGAAATGCGCCAACGGACCCATCAGAACCATTACGTTGAATCACACCAACAAACGCGTCCAGTAGACTCCGTTGGTCCAAACAAACATGTTTGGGGTGCTTCGGAGAGTTTCATTACGGAAGTAAAAGTGGTGCGAAAACGACACCCGATTTCCGTGAAATGCGCCAACGGACCCATCAGAACCATTACGTTGAATCACACCAACAAACGCGTCCAGTAGACTCTGTTGGGCCAAACAAACATGTTTGGGGTGCTTCGGAGAGTTTCATTACGGAAGTAAAAGTGGTGCGAAAACGACACCCGATTTGCGTGAAATGCGCCAACGGACCCATCAGAACCATTATGTTGAATCACACCAACAAACGCGTCCAGTAGACTCCGTTGGGCCAAACAAACATGTTTGGGGTGTTTCGGAGAGTTTCATTACGGAAGTAAAAGTGGTGCAAAAACGGCACCCGATTTGCGTGAAAGGCGCCAACGGACACATCGGAACCATTCCGGGGAAGCACACCAACAAACGCGTCCAAATACACTCCGTTGGGCCAAACAAACATGTTGGGGGTGTTTCGGTGAGTTTCATTATGGTTGTAAAAGTGGTGCGAAAACGGCACCCGATTTGCGTGAAACACGCCGACGGACACATCGGAACCATTGCGTTGAAGCACACCAAAAAACGCGTCCAATACACTGTTGGACCAAACAAAATGTTTGGGGTGTTTCGGAGAGTGTCATTACGGAAGTAATGTGGTGCGAAAACGGCACCCGATTTGCGTGAAACGCGCCAACAGACACATCGGAACCATGGCGTTGAAGCACATCAACAAACGCGTCCAATACATGTTTGGGGTGTTTCGGAGAGTTTCATTACGGAAGTAAAAAGTGGTGCAAAAACGGCACCCGATTTGCGTGAAACGCGCCAACGGACACATCGGAACCATTGCGTTGAAGCACACCAACAAACGCGGCCAATACACTACGTTGGACCAATCAAACATGTTTGGGTGCTTCGGAGAGTTTCATTACGGAAGTAAAATTGGTGCGAAACGGCACCCGATTTGCGTGAACCGCGCCAACGGACACATCGGAACCATTTGAGGAAGCAAAACCAACCAACGCGTCCAATACACTTCGTTGGGCCAATCAAACATGTTTGGAGTGTTTCGGAGAGTTTCATTATGGAAGTAAAAGTGGTGCGATAAGGGCACCCGATTTGCGTGAAACGCGCCAATGGACACATCGGATTCATTCCGTGAAGCACACTAACAAACGCGTCCAATACACTCCGTTGGACCAAACAAACATGTTTGGGGTGCTTCGGAGAGTTTCATTACGGAAGTAAAAAGTGGTGCGAAAACGACACCCGATTTGCGTGAAACGCGCCAACGGACACATCGGAACCATTGCGTTGAGGCACACCAACAAACGCGTCCAATAGACTCCGTTGGGCCAAACAAACAAGTTTGGGGTGTTTTGAGAGTTTTATTACGGAAGTAAAAGTGGTGCGAAAACAGCAACCGATTTGCATGAAACACGCTAACGAACACATCGGAACCATTTCGGGGAAGCACAGCAACAAACGCGTCCAATACACTCCGTTGGGCCAAACAAACATGTTTGGGGTGTTTTGGAGACTTTCATTACGGATATAAAAGTGGTGCGAAAACGGCATCCGATTTCCGTGAAACGCGCCAACGGACACATCGGAACCATTCGAGGAGGCACACCAACAAACGTGGCCAATACATTCCGTTGGGCCAAACAAACATGTTTGGGGTGCTTCGGAGAGTTTCATCACAGAAGTAAAAGTGGTGCGATAACGGTACCCGATTTGCGTGAAACGTACGAACGGACACTTCGGAATCATTCCGTTGAAGCACACCAACAAACGTGTCCAATACACTCCGTTGGGCCAAACAAACATTTTTGGGGTGTTTCGGAGAGTGTCATTACGGAAGTAAAAGTGGTGCGAAAATGGCACGCGATTTGCGTGAAACGCGCCAACGGACACATCGGAACCATTGCGTTGAAGCACACCAACAAACGCGTCCAATACACTCCGTTGGACCAAACCAACATGTTTGGGGTGCTTCGGAGAGTTTCATTACGGAAGTAAAAGTGGTGCGAAAACGACACCCGATTTGCGTGAAATGCGCCAACGGACCCATCAGAACCATTATGTTGAATCACACCAACAAACGCGTCCAGTAGACTCCGTTGGGCCAAACAAACATGTTTGGGGTGTTTCGGAGAGTTTCATTACGGAAGTAAAAGTGGTGCAAAAACGGCACCCGATTTGCGTGAAACGCGCCAACGGACACATCGGAACCATTCCGGGGAAGCACACCAACAAACGCGTCCAATATACTCCGTTGGGCCAAACAAACATGTTGGGGGTGTTTCGGTGAGTTTCATTACGGATGTAAAAGTGGTGCGAAAACGACACCCGATTTGCGTGAAATGCGCCAACGGACCCATCAGAACCATTATGTTGAATCACACCAACAAACGCGTCCAGTAGACTCCGTTGGGCCAAACAAACATGTTTGGGGTGTTTCGGAGAGTTTCATTACGGAAGTAAAAGTGGTGCGAAAACAGCAACCGATTTGCATGAAACGCGCTAACGGACACATCGGAACCATTCCGGGGAAGCACACCAACAAACGCGTCCAATACACTCCGTTGGGCCAATCAAACATGTTGGGGGTGTTTCGGTGAGTTTCATTACTGATGTAAAAGTGGTGCGAAAACGGCACCCGATTTGCGTGAAACGCACCAACGGACACATCGGAACCACTGCGTTGAAGCACACCAACAAACGTGGCCAATACACTCCGTTGGACCAATCAAACATGTTTGGGTGCTTCGGAGAGTTTCATTACGGAAGTAAAAGTGTTGCGAAAACGGCAACCGATTTGCGTGAAACGCGCCAACGGACCCATCGGAACCATTACGTTGAATCACACCAACAAACGCGTCCAATACACTCCGTTGGGCCAATCAAACATGTTTGGGGTGTTTCAGAGAGTTTCATTACGGAAGTAAAAGTGGTGCGATAACGCCACCCGATTTGCGTGAAACGCGCCAACGGACACATCGGATTCATTCTGTTGAAACACACCAAGAAACGCGTCCAACACACTCCGTTGGACCAAACAAACATGTTTGGGGTGCTTCGGAGAGTTTCATTACGGAAGTAAAAGTGGTGCGAAAACGACACCCGAGTTGCGTGAAACGCGCCAACGGACACATCGGAACCATTGCCTTGAAGCACCCCAACAAACGCGTCAATACACTCCGTTGGGCCAAACAAACATATTTGGGATGTTTCGAAGAGTTTTATTACGGATGTAAAAGTGGTGCGAAAACGGCACCCGATTTGCGTGAAACGCGCCAACGGACACATCGGAACCATTGCGTTGAAGCACACCAATAAACGCGTCCAATACCCTCCGTTGGAAGAAACAAACATGTTTGGGGTGTTTCGGAGAGTTTCATTACGGAAGTAAAAGTGGTGCAAAAACGGCACCCGATTTGCGTGACGCGCCAACGGACACATCGGAATCATTGTGTTGAAGCACACCAACAAACGTGGCCAATACACTCCGTTGGGCCAAACAAACATGTTTGGGGTGTTTCGAAGAGTTTTATTACGGATGTAAAAGTGGTGCGAAAACGGCACCCAATTTGCGTGAAACGCGCCAACGGACACATCGGAACCATTGCGTTGAAGCACACCAACAAACGCGTGCAATACCCTCCGTTGGACGAAACAAACATGTTTGGGGTGTTTCGGAGAGTTTCATTACGGAAGTAAAAGTGGTGCGAAAACGACACCCGATTTCCGTGAAATGCGCCAACGGACCCATCAGAACCATTACGTTGAATCACACCAACAAACGCGTCCAGTAGACTCCGTTGGTCCAAACAAACATGTTTGGGGTGCTTCGGAGAGTTTCATTACGGAAGTAAAAGTGGTGCGAAAACGACACCCGATTTCCGTGAAATGCGCCAACGGACCCATCAGAACCATTACGTTGAATCACACCAACAAACGCGTCCAGTAGACTCTGTTGGGCCAAACAAACATGTTTGGGGTGCTTCGGAGAGTTTCATTACGGAAGTAAAAGTGGTGCGAAAACGACACCCGATTTGCGTGAAATGCGCCAACGGACCCATCAGAACCATTATGTTGAATCACACCAACAAACGCGTCCAGTAGACTCCGTTGGGCCAAACAAACATGTTTGGGGTGTTTCGGAGAGTTTCATTACGGAAGTAAAAGTGGTGCAAAAACGGCACCCGATTTGCGTGAAAGGCGCCAACGGACACATCGGAACCATTCCGGGGAAGCACACCAACAAACGCGTCCAAATACACTCCGTTGGGCCAAACAAACATGTTGGGGGTGTTTCGGTGAGTTTCATTATGGTTGTAAAAGTGGTGCGAAAACGGCACCCGATTTGCGTGAAACACGCCGACGGACACATCGGAACCATTGCGTTGAAGCACACCAAAAAACGCGTCCAATACACTGTTGGACCAAACAAAATGTTTGGGGTGTTTCGGAGAGTGTCATTACGGAAGTAATGTGGTGCGAAAACGGCACCCGATTTGCGTGAAACGCGCCAACAGACACATCGGAACCATGGCGTTGAAGCACATCAACAAACGCGTCCAATACATGTTTGGGGTGTTTCGGAGAGTTTCATTACGGAAGTAAAAAGTGGTGCAAAAACGGCACCCGTTGCGTGAAACGCGCCAACGGACACATCGGAACCATTGCGTTGAAGCACACCAACAAACGCGGCCAATACACTACGTTGGACCAATCAAACATGTTTGGGTGCTTCGGAGAGTTTCATTACGGAAGTAAAATTGGTGCGAAACGGCACCCGATTTGCGTGAACCGCGCCAACGGACACATCGGAACCATTTGAGGAAGCAAAACCAACCAACGCGTCCAATACACTTCGTTGGGCCAATCAAACATGTTTGGAGTGTTTCGGAGAGTTTCATTATGGAAGTAAAAGTGGTGCGATAAGGGCACCCGATTTGCGTGAAACGCGCCAATGGACACATCGGATTCATTCCGTGAAGCACACCAACAAACGCGTCCAATACACTCCGTTGGACCAAACAAACATGTTTGGGGTGCTTCGGAGAGTTTCATTACGGAAGTAAAAAGTGGTGCGAAAACGACACCCGATTTGCGTGAAACGCGCCAACGGACACATCGGAACCATTGCGTTGAGGCACACCAACAAACGCGTCCAATAGACTCCGTTGGGCCAAACAAACAAGTTTGGGGTGTTTTGAGAGTTTCATTACGGAAGTAAAAGTGGTGCGAAAACAGCAACCGATTTGCATGAAACGCGCTAACGAACACATCGGAACCATTCCGGGGAAGCACAGCAACAAACGCGTCCAATACACTCCGTTGGGCCAAACAAACATGTTTGGGGTGTTTTGGAGACTTTCATTACGGATATAAAAGTGGTGCGAAAACGGCATCCGATTTCCGTGAAACGCGCCAACGGACACATCGGAACCATTCGAGGAGGCACACCAACAAACGTGGCCAATACATTCCGTTGGGCCAAACAAACATGTTTGGGGTGCTTCGGAGAGTTTCATCACGGAAGTAAAAGTGGTGCGATAACGGTACCCGATTTGCGTGAAACGTACGAACGGACACTTCGGAATCATTCCGTTGAAGCACACCAACAAACGTGTCCAATACACTCCGTTGGGCCAAACAAACATTTTTGGGGTGTTTCGGAGAGTGTCATTACGGAAGTAAAAGTGGTGCGAAAATGGCACGCGATTTGCGTGAAACGCGCCAACGGACACATCGGAACCATTGCGTTGAAGCACACCAACAAACGCGTCCAATACACTCCGTTGGACCAAACCAACATGTTTGGGGTGCTTCGGAGAGTTTCATTACGGAAGTAAAAGTGGTGCGAAAACGACACCCGATTTGCGTGAAATGCGCCAACGGACCCATCAGAACCATTATGTTGAATCACACCAACAAACGCGTCCAGTAGACTCCGTTGGGCCAAACAAACATGTTTAGGGTGTTTCGGAGAGTTTCATTACGGAAGTAAAAGTGGTGCAAAAACGGCACCCGATTTGCGTGAAACGCGCCAACGGACACATCGGAACCATTCCGGGGAAGCACACCAACAAACGCGTCCAATATACTCCGTTGGGCCAAACAAACATGTTGGGGGTGTTTCGGTGAGTTTCATTACGGATGTAAAAGTGGTGCGAAAACGGCACCCGATTTGCGTGAAACGCGCCGACGGACCCATCAGAACCATTATGTTGAATCACACCAACAAACGCGTCCAGTAGACTCCGTTGGGCCAAACAAACATGTTTGGGGTGTTTCGGAGAGTTTCATTACGGAAGTAAAAGTGATGCGAACACGACACCCGATTTGCATGAAACGCGCCGACGAACACATCGGAACCATTGCCCTGAAGCACACCAACAAACGCGTCCAATCCACTCCATTGGGCCAAACAAACATGTTTGGGGTGCTTCGTAGAGTTTCATTACGGAAGTAAAATTGATGCCAAAACGGCACACGGTTTGCGTGAAACGCGCCGACGGACACATCGGAACCATTTGAGGAAGCACACCAACCAACGCGTCCAATACACTTCGTTGGGCCAATCAAACATATTTGGAGTGTTTCGGAGAGTTTCATTATGGAAGTAAATGTGATGCGATAAGGGCACCCGATTTGCGTGAAACGCGCCAATGGACACATCGGATTCATTCCGTGAAGCACACCAACAAACGCGTCCAATACACTCTGTTGGACCAAACAAACATGTTTGGGGTGCTCCGGAGAGTTTCATTACGGAAGTAAAAAGTGGTGCGAAAACGACACCCGATTTGCGTGAAACGCGCCAACGGACACATCGGAACCATTGCGTTGAGGCACACTAACAAACGCGTCCAATAGACTCCGTTGGGCCAAACAAATATGTTTGGGGTGTTTCGAGAGTTTCATTACGGAAGTAAAAGTGGTGCGAAAACAGCAACCGATTTGCATGAAACGCGCGAACGGACACATCGGAACCATTCTGGGGAAGCACAGCAACAAACGCGTCCAATACACTCCGTTAGGCCAAACAAACATGTTTGGGGTGTTTCGGAGACTTTCATTACGGATGTAAAAGTGGTGCAAATACGGCACCCGATTTGTGTGAAACGCGCCAACGGACACATCGGAACCATTACGTTGAAGCACACCAACAAACGTAGCCGATACACTCCGTTGGTCCAAACAAACATGTATGGGGTGTTTCGGAGAGTTTCATGACGGATGTAAAAATGGTGCGAAAACGGCAACCGATTTGCGTGAAACGCGCCAACGGACACATCGGAACCATTCGAGGAAGCACACCAACAGACGTGGCCAATACACTCCGTTGGGCCAAACAAACATGTTTGGGGTGCTTCGGAGAGTTTCATTACGGAAGTAAAAGTGGTGCGATAACGGCACCCGATTTGCGTGAAACGCACCAACGGACACTTCGGAATCATTCCGTTGAAGCACACCAACAAACGCGTCCAATACACTCCGTTGGACCAAACAAACCTGTTTGGGGTGCTTCGGAGAGTTTCATTACGGAAGTAAAAGTGATGCGAAAACGGCACCCGATTTGCATGAAACGCGCCGACGAACACATCGGAACCATTGCCTTGAAGCACACCAACAAACGCGTCCAATACACTCCATTGGGCCAAACAAACATGTTTGGGGTGCTTCGGAGAGTTTCATTACGGAAGTAAAATTGATGCCAAAACGGCACCCGGTTTGCGTGAAACGCGCCGACGGACACATCGGAACCATTGCCTTGAAACACACCAACAAACGCGTCCAATACACTCCGTTGGGCCAAACAAACATGTTTGGCGTGTTTCGGAGAGTTTCATTACGGAAGTAAAAGTGGTGCGATAACGGCACCCGATTTGAGTGAAACACGCGCACGGACACATCGGAACCATTGCGATGAAGCACACCAACAAACGCGGCCAATACACTCCGTTGGGCCAAACAAACATGTTTGAGGTGCTTCAGAGAGTTTCAGTACGGAAGTAAAAGTGGGGCGATAACGGCACCCCATTTGCGTGAAACGCGCAAACGGACACATCGGAACCATTGCGATGAAGCACACCAACAAACGCGGCAAATACACTCCGTTGGGCCAAACAAACATGTTTGCGGTGCTTCGGAGAGTTTCAGTACGGAAGTAAAAGTGGTGCGAAAACGGCACCTGATTTGCGTGAAACGCGCCGACGGACACATCGGAACCATTGCCTTGAAGCACACCAACAAACGCATCCAATACACTCCGTCGGGCCAAACAAACATGTTTGAGGTGCTTCGGAGAGTTTCATTACGGAAGTAAAAGTGGCGCGAAAACGGCACCCGATTTGCGTGAAACGCGCCAACGGACACATCGAAACCATTAAGTTGAATCACACCAACAAACGCGTCCAATACACTCCGTTGGGCTAATCAAACATGTTTGGGGTGTTTCGGAGAGTTTCATTACGGAAGTAAAAGTGGTGCGATAACGCCACCCGATTTGCGTGAAACGCGCCAACGGACACATCGGATTCATTCCGTTGAAACACACCAAGAAACGCGTCCAACACACTCCGTTGGACCAAACAAACATGTTTAGGGTGCTTCGGAGAGTTTCATTACGGCAGTAAAAGTGGTGCGAAAACGACATCCGATTTGCGTGAAACGCGCCAACGGACACATCGGAACCATTACGTTGAATCACACCAACAAACGCGTCCAATACACTCCGTTGGGCCAATCAAACATGTTTGGGGTGCTTCGGGAGTTTCATTACGGAAGTAAAAGTGATGCGAAAACGGCACCCGATTTGCGTGAAACGTGCCGACGGACACGTCGGAACCATTGCCTTGAAGCACACCAACAAACGCGTCCAATACACTCCGTTGGGCCAAACAAACATGTTTGAGGTGCTTCGGAGAGTTTCATTACGGAAGTAAAAGTGGCGCGAAAACATTACCCGATTTGCGTGAAACGCGCCGACGGACACATCGGAACCATTGCCTTGAAGCAGACCAACAAACGCGTCCAATACACTCCGATGGGCCAAACAAACATGTTTGGGGTGCTTCAGAGAGTTTCATTACGGAAGTAAAAGTGATGTGAAAACGGCACCCGATTTGCGTGAAACGTGCCGACGGACACATCGGAACCATTGCCTTGAAGCACACCAACAAACGCGTCCAATACACTCCGTTGGGCCAAACAAACATGTTTGATGTGCTTCGGAGAGTTTCATTACGGAAGTAAAAGTGGTGCGAAAACATTACCCGATTCACGCGCCGACGGACACATCGGAACCTTTGCCTTGAAGCAGACCAACAAACGCGTCCAATACACTCCGATGGGCCAAACAAACAGGTTTGGGGTGCTTCAGAGAGTTTCATTACGGAAGTAAAAGTGATGCGAAAACGGCACCCGATTTGCGTGAAACGCGCCGACGGACACATCGGAACCATTGCCTTGAAGCACACCAACAAACGCGTCCAATACACTGTGTTGGGCCAAACAAACATGTTTGGCGTGTTTCGAAGAGTTCCTTACAGAAGCAAAAGTGGTGCGATAACGGCACCCGATTTGCGTGAAACGCGCCAACGGACACATCGATTTCCTTCTGTTGAAGCACACCAACAAACGCGTCCAATACGCTCCGTTGGACCAAACAAACATGTTTGGGGTGCTTCGGAGAGTTTCATTACGCAAGTAAAAGTGGTGCGAAAACGACCCCCGATTTGCGTGAAATGCGCCAACGGACACAGCGGAACCATTGCCTTGAAGCACACCAACAAATGCGTCCAATACACTCCGTTGGGCCAAACAAACATTTTTGGGGTGTTTCGGAGAGTGTCATTACGGAAGTAAAAGTGGTGCGAAAATGGCACGCGATTTGCGTGAAACGCGCCAACGGACACATCGGAACCATTGCGTTGAAGCACAACAACAAACGCGTCCAATACACTCCGTTGGACCAAACAAACATGTTTGGGGTGCTTCGGAGAGTTTCATTACGGAAGTAAAAGTGGTGCGAAAACGACACCCGATTTGCGTGAAACGCGCCAACGGACACATCGGAACCATTGCGTTGAGGCACACCAACAAACGCGTCCAATATACTCCGTTGGGCCAAACAAACATGTTGGGGTGTTTCGGTGAGTTTCATTACGAATGTAAAAGTGGTGCGAAAACGGCACCCGATTTGCATGAAACGCGCCGACGAACACATCGGAACCATTGCCTTGAAGCACACCAACAAACACGTCCAATACACTCCATTGGGCCAAACAAACATGTTTGGGATGCTTCGGAGAGTTTCATTACGGAAGTAAAATTGATGCGAAAACGGCACCCGGTTTGCGTGAAACGCGCCGACGGACACATCGGAACCATTGCCTTGACGCACACCAACAAACGCGTCCAATACACTCCGTTGGGCCAAACAAACAAGTTTGAGGTGCTTTGGAGAGTTCCATTATGGAAGTAAAAGTGGCGCAAAGACATTACCCGATTTGCGTGAAACGCGCCGACGGACACATCTTAATCATTCCGTTGAAGCACACCAACAAACGCGTCCAATACACCCGATTGCGAGAAACGCGCCATCAGACACATCGGTATTATTATGTTGAATCACACCAACAAACGCGACCAATTGATCCGTTGGGCCAAACAGACATGTTTGGCGTGTTTGGGAGAGTTTCATTACGGAAGTAAAAGTGGTACGATAACGGCACCCGATTTGCGTGAAACGCGCCGACGGACACATCGGAACCATTGCCTTGAAGCACACCAACAAACGCGTCCAATACACTCCGTTGGGCCAAACAAACAGGTTTGGGGTGCTTCGGAGAGTTTCATTACGGAAGTAAAAGTGATGCGAAAACGGCACCCGATTTGCGTTAAACGTGCCGACGGACATATCGGAACCATTGGCTTGAAGCACACCAAAAAACGCGTCCAATACACTCCGTGGGGCCAAACAAGCATGTTTGAGGTGCTTCGGAGAGTTTCATTACGGAAGTATAAGTGGCGCGAAAACGGCACCCGATTTGCGTGAAACGCGCCGATGGACACATCGGAACCATTGCCTTAAAGCACGCCAACAAATGCGTCTAATACACTCCGTTGGGCAAACAAACATGTTTGGGGTGCTTCGGAGAGTTTCATTACGGAAGTAAAATTGATGCGAAAACGGCACCCGGTTTGCGTGAAACGCGCCGACGGACACATCGGAACCATTGCCTTGAAACACACCACCAAACGCGTCCAATACACTCCGTTGGGCCAAACAAACATGTTTGAGGTATTTCGGAGAGTTTTATTACGGAAGTAAAAGTGGCGCGAAAACGGCACCCGATTTGCGTGAAACGTGCCGACGGACACATCGGAACCATTGCCTTGAAGCACACCAACAAACGCGTCCAATACACTCCGTTGGGCCAAAGAAACATGTTTGACGTGCTTCGGAGAGTTTCATTACGGAAGTAAAATGGCGCGAAAACATTACCCGATTTGCGTGAAACGCGCCGACGGACACATCGGAACCATTGCCTTGAAGCACACCAACAAACGCGTCCAATACACTCTGATGGGCCAAACAAACATGTTTGGGGTCCTTCAGAGAGTTTCATTACGGAAGTAAATGTGATGCGAAAACGGCACCCGATTTGCGTGAAACGCGCCGATGGACACATCGGAACCATTGCCTTGGAGCACGCCAACAAACGCGTCCAATACACTCTGTTGGGCAAACAAACATGTTTGGGGTGTTTCGGAGAGTTTCATTACCGAAATAAAAGTGGTGCGAAAACGGCACCCGATTTGCGTGAAACGCGCCGACGGACACATCGGAACCATTGCCTTGAAGCACAGCAACAAACGCGTCCAATACACTCCGTTGGACCAAACAAACATGTTTGGCGTGTTTCGGAGAGTTTCATTACAGAAGCAAAAGTGGTGCGATAACGGCACCCGATTTGCGTGTAACACGCCAACGGACACATCGGTTTCATTCCGTTGAAGCACACCAACAAACGCGTCCAATACGCTCCGTTGGACCAAACAAACATGTTTGGTGTGCTTCCAAGAGTTTCATTACGGAAGTAAAAGTGATGCGAAAACGGCAACCGATTTGCGTGAAACGCGCCAACGGACACATCGGAACCATTGCCTTGAAGCGCACCAACAAACGCGTCCAATACACTCCGTTGGGCCAAACAAACATGTTTGGGGTGTTTCGGAGAGTTTCATTACGGAAGTAAAAAAGTGGTGCGAAAACGGCACCCGATTTGTCTAAAACGCGCCATCGGACACATCTTAATCATTCCGTTGAAGCACACCAACAAACGCGTCCAATACACCCAATTTGCGTGAAACGCGCCATCAGACACATCGGTATCATTACGTTGAATCACACCAACAAACGCGACCAATTGATCCGTTGGGCCAAACAGACATGTTTGGCGTGTTTTGGAGAGTTTCATTACGGAAGTAAAAGTGGTACGATAACGGCACCCGATTTGCGTGAAACGTGCCAACGGACACATCGGAATCATTGCCTTGAAGCACACCAACAAACGCGTCCAATAAACTCCGTTGGGCCAAACAAACATGTTTGGGGTGTTTCGGAGAGTTTCATTACGGAAAAATGATGCGAAAACGGCACCCGATTTGTGTGAAACGCGCCGATGGACACATCGGAACCATTGCCTTAAAGCACGCCAACAAATGCGTCCAATACACTCCGTTGGGCAAACAAACATGTTTGGGGTGTTTCAGAGAGTTTCATTACGGAAATAAAAGTGGTGCGAAAACGGCACCCGATTTGTCTGAAACGCGCCTTCAGACACATTGGTATCATTACTTTGAATCACACCAACAAACGCGACCAATTGATCCGTTGGGTCAAACAGACATGTTTGGCGTGTTTTGGAGAGTTTCATTACGGAAGTAAAAGTGGTGCCATAACGGCACCCGATTTGCGTGAAACGCGCCAACGGACACATCGGAATCATTCCGTTGAAGCACACCAACAAACGCGTCCAGTATACTCCATTTGGGCCAAACAAACATGTTTGGGTGCGTCGGAGAGTTTCATTACGGAAGTAAAATTGGTGCAAAAACGGCACCCGATTTGCGTGAAACGCGCCTACGGACCCATCGGAACCATTACGTTGAATCACACCAACAAACGCGTCCAATACACTCCGTTGGGCCAATCAAACATGTTTGGGATATTTCGGAGAGTTTCATTACGGAAGTAAAAGTGGTGCGATAACGCCACCCGATTTGCGTGAAACGCGCCAACGGACACATTGGATTCATTCCGTTGAAGCACACCAACAAACGCGTCCAATACACTCCGTTGGACCAAACAAACATGTTTGGGGTGTTTCGGAGAGTTTCATTACGGAAGTAAAAGTGGTGCGAAAACGTCACCCGATTTGCGTGAGACGCGCCAAGGGATACATCGGAAACATTGCCTTGAAGCACACCAACAAACGCGTCCAATACACTCCGTTGAGCCAAACAAACATGTTTGGGGTGTTTAGGAGAGTTTCATTACGGATGTAAAATTGGTGCGAAAACGGCACCCGATTTACGTGAAACGCGCCAACGGACACATTGGAACCATTGCGTTGAAGGACACCAACAAACGCGTCCAATACACTCCATTGGACCAAACAAACATGTTTGGGTGCTTCGGAGAGTTTCATTACGGAAGCAAAAGTGGTGCGAAAACGGCAACCGATTTGCGTGAAACGCACCAACGGACCCATCGGAACCATTACGTTGAATCACTCCAACAAACGCGTCCAATACACTCCGTTGGGCCAATCAAACATGTTTGGCGTGTTTTGGAGAGTTTCATTACGGAAGTAAAAGTGATGCGATAACGGCACCCGATTTTCGTGAAACGCGCTAACGGACACATCGGAATCATTCCGTTGAAGCACACGAACAAACGCGTCCAGTATACTCCGTTTGGGCCAAACAAACGTGTTTGGGTGCGTCGGAGAGTTTCATTACGGAAGTAAAAGTGGTGCAAAACCGGCACCCGATTTGCGTGAAACGTGCCAACGGACCCATCGGAACCATTACGTTGAATCACACCAACAAACGCGTCCATTACGCTCCGTTAGACGAAACAAACATGTTTGGGGTGCTTCGGAGAGTTTGATTACGGAAGTAAAAGTGGTGCGAAAACGGCACCCGATTTGCGTGAAACGCGCCAACGAACACATCGGAACCATTGCCTTGAAGCGCACCAACAAACGCGTCCAATACACTCCGTTGGGCCAAACAAACATGTTTGGGGTGTTTCAGAGAGTTTCATTACGGAAGTAAAAGTGGTGCGAAAACGGCACCCGATTTGTCTAAAACGCGCCATCGGACACATCTTAATCATTCCGTTGAAGCACACCGACAAACGCGTCCAATACAACCGATTTGCGTGAAACGCGCCATCAGACACATCGGTATCATTACGTTGAATCACACCAACAAACACGACCAATTCATCCGTTGGGCCAAACAGACATGTTTGGCGTGTTTTGGAGAGTTTCATTACGGAAGTAAAAGTGGTACGATAACGGCACCAGATTTGCGTGAAACGCGCCAACGGACACATCGGAACCATTGCGTTGAAGCACACCAACAAACGCGTCCAATACACTCCGTTGGACCAAACAAACATGTTTGGGGTGCTTCGGAGAGTTTCATTACGGAAGTAAAAATGATGCGAAAACGACACCCGATTTGCGTGAAACGCGCCGATGGACACATCGGAACCATTGCATTAAAGCACGCCAAGAAATGCGTCCAATACACTCCGTTGGGTAAACAAACATGTTTGGGGTGTTTCAGAGAGTTTCATTGCGAAAATAAAAGTGGTGCGAAAAGGTCACCCGATTTGTCTGAAACGCGCCTTCAGAGACATCGGTATCATTACTTTGAATCACACCAACAAACGCGACCAATTGATCCGTTGGGCCAAACAGACATGTTTGGCGTGTTTTGGAGAGTTTCATTACGGAAGTAAAAGTGGTGCCATAATGGCACCCGATTTGCGTGAGACGCGCCAACGGACACATCGGAATCATTCCGTTGAAGCACACCAACAAATGCGTCCAGTATACTCCATTTGGGCCCAACAAACATGTTTGGGTGCGTCGGAGAGTTTCATTACGGAAGTAAAAGTGGTGCAAAAACGGCACCCCATTTGCGTGAAACGCGCCTACGGACCCATCAGAACCATTACGTTGAATCACACCAACAAACGCGTCCAATACACTCCGTTGGGCCAATCAAACATGTTTGGGATGTTTCGGAGAGTTTCATTACGGAAGTAAAAGTGGTGGGATAACAGCACCCGATTTGCGTGAAACGCGCCAACGGACACATCGGATTCATTCCGTTGAAGCACACCAACAAACGCGTCCAATACACTCCGTTGGACGAAACAAACATGTTTGGGGTGTTTAGGAGAGTTTCATTACGGATGTGAAAGTGGTGCGAAAACGGCACCCGATTTACGTGAAACGCGCCAACGGACACATCGGAACCATTGCGTTGAAGGACACCAACAAACGCGTCCAATACACTCCTTTGGACCAAACAAACATGTTTGGGGTGTTTTGGAGAGTTTCATTACGGAAGTAAAAGTGATGCGATAACGGCACCCGATTTTCGTGAAACGCGCTAACGGACACATGGAATCATTCCGTTGAAGCACACGAATAAACGCGTCCAGTATACTCCATTTGGGCCAAACAAACGTGTTTGGGTGTGTCGGAGAGTTTCATTACCGAAGTAAAAGTGGTGCAAAAACGGCACCCGATTTGCGTGAAACGTGCCAACGGACCCATCGGAACCATTACGTTGAATCACACCAACAAACGCGTCCATTACGCTCCGTTAGACGAAACAAACATGTTTGGGCTGCTTCGGAGAGTTTGATTACGGAAGTAAAAGTGGTGCGAAAACGGCACCCGATTTGCGTGAAACGCGCCAACGGACACATCGGAACTATTACGTTGAATCACACCAACAAACGTATCCAATACACTCCGTTGGGCCAATCAAACATGTTTGAGGTGTTTCGGAGAGTTTCATTACGGAAGCAAAAGTGGTGCGATAACGGCACCCGATTTGCGTGAAACGCGCCAACGGACACATCGGAACCATTGCGTTGAAGCACACCAACAAACGCGTCCAATACACTCCGTTGGACCAAACAAACATGTTTGGGGTGCTTCGGAGAGTTTCATTACGGAATTAAAAATGATGCGAAAACGGCACCCGATTTGCGTGAAACACGCCGATGGACACATCGGAACCATTGCCTTAAAGCACGCCAACAAATGCGTCCAATACACTCCGTTGGGCAAACAAACATGTTTGGGGTGTTTCAGAGAGTTTCATTACGGAAATAAAAATGGTGCGAAAACGGCACCCGATTTCCGTGAAACGCGCCGATGGACACATCGGAACCATTGCCTTGAAGCACCCCAACAAACGCATCCAATCCACTCCGTTGGGCAAAACAAACATGTTAGGGGTGTTTCGGAGAGTTTCATTACGGAAGTAAAAATGGTGCGAAAACGGCACCCGGTTTCCGTGAAACGTGCCAACGGACACATCGGAACCATTGCGTTGAAGCACACCAACAAACGTGGACAATACACTCCGTGGACCAATCAAACCTGTTTGGGTGCTTCGGAGAGTTTCATTACGTGAGTAAAAGTGGCGCGAAAACGGCACCCGATTTGCGTGAAACGCGCCAAGGGACACATCGGAACCATTACGTTGAATCACACCAACAAACGCTTCCAATACCCTCCGTTGGACGAAACAAACATGTTTGGGGTGTTTCGGAGAGTTTCATTACGGAAGCAAAAGTGGTGCGAAAACGGCAACCGATTTGCGTGAAACGCGCCAACGGACCCATCGGAACCATTAAGTTGAATCACACCAACAAACGCGTCCAAGACACTCCGTTGGGCTAATCAAACATGTTTGGGGTGTTTCGGAGAGTTTCATTACGGAAGTAAAAGTGGTGCGATAACGCCACCCGATTTGCGTGAAACGCGCCAACGGACACATCGGATTCATTCCGTTGAAACACACCAAGAAACGCGTCCAACACACTCCGTTGGACCAAAAAAACATGTTTGGCGTGCTTCGGAGAGTTTCATTACGGAAGCAAAAGTGGTGCGATAACGACACCCGATTTGCGTGAAACGCGCCAACGGACACATCGTTTCATTCCGTTGAAGCACACCAACAAACGCGTCCAATACACTCCGTTGGACCAAATAAACATGTTTGGGGTGCTTTGGAGAGTTTCATTACGGAAGTAAAAATGATGCGAAAACGGCACCCGATTTGCGTGAAACGCGCCGATGGATACATCGGAACCATTGCCTTAAAACACGCCAACAAATGCGTCCAATACACTCCGTTGGGCAAACAAACATGTTTGGGGTGTTTCAGAGAGTTTCATTACGGAAATAAAAGTGGTGCGAAAACGGCACCCTATTTGCGTGAAACGCGCCGATGGACACATCGGAACCATTGCCTTGAAGCACACCAACAAACGCGTCCAATACACTCTGTTGGGTCAAACAAACATGTTTGGGGTGTTTCGGAGAGTTTCATTACGGAAGTAAAAGTGGTCCGAAAATGGCACGCGATTTGCGTGAAACGCGCCAACGGACACATCAAAACCATTGCGTTGAAGCACACCAACAAACACGTCCAATACCCTCCGTTGGACGAAACAAAAATGTTTGGGGTGTTTCGGAGAGTTTCATTACGGAAGTAAAAGTGGTGCAAAAACGGCACCCGATTTGCGTGAAACGCGCCAACGGACACATCAGAACCATTGCGTTGAGGCACACCAACAAACGCGTCCTATAGACTCCGTTGGGCCAAACAAACATGTTTGGGGTGTTTTGGAGAGTTTCTTTACGGAAGTAAAAGTGGTGCGAAACAACAACCGATTTGCATGAAACGTGCTAACGGACACATCGGAACCATTCCGGGGAAGCACACCAACCAACGCGTCCAATACACTCCGTTGGGCCAAACAAACATGTTGGGGGTGTTTCGGAGAGTTTCATTACGGATGTATATGTGGTGCGAAAACGGCACCCGATTTCCGTGAAACGCGCTAACGGACACATCAAAACCATTGCGTTGAAGCACACCAACAAACGCGTCCAATACCCTCCGTTGGACGAAACAAAAATGTTTGGGGTGTTTCGGAGAGTTTCATTACGGAAGTAAAAGTGGTGCAAAAACGGCACCCGATTTGCGTGAAACGCGCCAACGGACACATCGGAACCATTGCGTTTAAGCACACCAACAAACGTGGCCAATACACTCCGTTGGACCAATCAAACATGTTTGGGTGCTTCGGAGAGTTTCATTACGTGAGTAAAAGTGGCGCGAAAACGGCACCCGATTTGCGTGAAACGCGCCAACGGACACATCGGAACCATTGCGTTGAAACACACCAACAAATGCGTCCAATACACTCCGTTGGACCAAACAAACATGTTTGGGGTGCTTTGGTGAGTTTCCTTACGGAAGTAAAAATGATGCGAAAACGGCACCGATTTGCGTGAAACGCGCCGATGGACACATCGGAACCATTGCCTTAAAGCACGCCAACAAATGCGTCCAATACACTCCGTTGGGCAACAAACATGTTTGGGGTGTTTCAGAGAGTTTCATTACGGAAGTAAAAGTAGTGCGAAAACGACACCCGATTGCGTGAAACGCGCCAACGGACACATCGGAACCATTACGTTGAATCACACCAACAAACGCGTCCAATAGACTCCGTTGGGCCAAACAAACATGTTTGGGGTGTTTCGGAGAGTTTCATTACGGAAGTAAAAGTGGTGCGAAAAGGGCACCCAATTTGCGTGAAACGCGCCAACGGACACATCGGAACCATTGCGTTTAAGCACACCAACAAACGTGGCCAATACACTCCGTTGGACCAATCAAACATGTTTGCGTGCTTCGGAGAGTTTCATTACGGGAGTAAAAGTGGTGCGAAAATGGCACCCGATTCCGTGAAACGCGCCAACGGACACATCGGAACCATTCGAGGAAGCACACCAACCAACGCGTCCAATACACTTCATAGGGCCAATCCGACATGTTTGGGGTGTTTCGGAGAGTTTCATTACGGAAGTAAAAGTGGTGCGATAAGGGCACCCGATTTGCGTGAAACGCGCCAATGGACACATCGGATACATTCAGTTGCAGCACACCAACAAACGCGTCCAATACCCTCCGTTGGACGAAACAAACATGTTTGGGGTGTTTCGGAGAGTTTCATTACGGAAGTAAAAGTGGTGCAAAAACGGCACCCGATTTGCGTGAAACGCGCCAACGGACACGTCGGAACCATTGCGTTGAAGCACAGCAACAAACGTGGCCAATACACTCCGTTGGGCCAAACAAACATGTTTGGGGTGTTTCTGAGAATTTCATTACGGAAGTAAAAATGGTGCGAAAACGACACCCGATTTCCGTGAAACGTGCCACGGGCACATCGGAACCATTGCGTTGAAGCACACCAACAACCGTGGCCAATACACTCCGTTGGACCAATCAAACCTGTTTGGGTGCTTCGGAGAGTTTCATTACGGAACTAAAAGTGGTGCGAAAACGGCGACCGATTTGCGTGAAACGCGCCAACGGATCCATCGGAACCATTACGTTGAATCACACCAACAAACGCGTCCAATACACTCCGTTAGGCCAATCAAACATCTTTGGGGTGTTTCGGAGAGTTTCATTACGGAAGTAAAAGTGGTGCGATAACGCCACCCAATTTGCGTGAAACGCGCCAACGGACCAATCGGATTCATTCCTTTGAAACACACCAAGAAACGCGTCCAACACACTCCGTTGGACCAAACAAACATGTTTGGGGTGCTTGGGAGAGTTTCATTACGGAAGTAAAAGTGGTGCAAAAACGACACCCGAGTTGCGTGAAACGCGCCAAGGGACACAGCGGAACCATTACCTTGAAGCACACCAACAAACGCGTCCATACACTCCGTTGGGCCAAACAAACAATTTTGGGGTGTTTCGGAGAGTTTCATTACGGAAGTAAAAGTGGTGCGAAAACGACACCCGAGTTGCGTGAAACGCGCCAACGGACTCATCGGAACCATTCGAGGAAGCACACCAACCAACGCGTCCAATACACTTCGTTGGGCCAATCAAAAATGTTTGGGGTGTTTCAGAGAGTTTCATTACGGACGTAAAAGTGGTGCGATAAGAGCACCCGATTTGCGTGAAACGCGCCAATGGACACATCGGATTCATTCCGTTGAAGCACACCAACAAACGCGTCCAATACACTCCGTTGGACCAAACAAACATGTTTGGGGTGCTTCGGAGAGTTTCGTTACGGAAGTAAAAGTGGTGCGAAAACGACACCCAATTTGCGTGAAACGCGCCAACGGACACATCGGAACCATTGCGTTTAGGCACACCAACAAACGCGTCCAATAGACTCCGTTGGGCCAAACAAACATGTTTGGGGTGTTTTGGAGAGTTTCATTACGGAAGTAAAAGTGGTGCGAAAACAGCAACGGATTTGCATGAAACGCGCTAACGGACACATCGGAACCATTCCGGGGAAGCACACCAACAAACGCGTCCAATACACTCCGTTGGGCCAAACAAACATGCTGGGGGTGTTTCGGAGAGTTTCATTACGGATGTAAAAGTGGTGCAAAAACGGCACCCGAATTGCGTGAAACGCGCCAACGGACGCATCGGAACCATTGCGTTGAAGCACACCAACAAAGGCGTCCAATACACTCTGTTGGAACAAAGAAACATGTTTGGGGTGTTTCGGAGAGTTTCATTACGGAAGTAAAAGTGGTGCGAAAACGGCACCCGATTTGCGTGAAACGCGCCAACGGACACATCAGAACCATTGCGTTGAAGCACACCAACAAACGCGTCCAATACGCTCCGTTGGACCAAACAAACATGTTTGGGGTGCTTCGGAGAGTTTCATTACGGAAGTAAAAGTGGTGTGAAAACGACACCCGATTTGCGTGAAACGCCACAAGGGACACATCGGAACCATTACGTTGAATCACACCAACAAACGCGTCCAATAGACTCCGTTGGGCCAAACAAACATGTTTGGGGTATTTCGAAGAGTTTCATTACGGACGTAAAAGTGGTGCGAAAACGGCACCCGATTTGCGTGAAACGCGCCAACGGACACATCGGAACCATTGCGTTTAAGCACACCAACAAACGTGGCCAATACACTCCGTTGGACCAATCAAACATGTTTAGGTGCTTCGGAGAGTTTCATTACGGAAGTAAAAGTGGTGCGAAAACGGCAACCGATTTGCGTGAAACGCGCCAACGGACCCATCGGAACCAGTAAGTTGAATCACACCAACAAACGCGTCCAATACACTCCGTTGGGCTAATCAAACATGTTTGGGGTGTTTCGGAGAGTTTCATTACGGAAGTAAAAGTGGTGCGATAACGCCACCCGATTTGCGTGAAACGCGCCAACGGACACATCGGATTCATTCCGTTGAAACACACCAAGAAACGCGTCCAACACACTCCGTTGGACCAAACAAACATGTTTGGGGTGCTTCGGAGAGTTTCATTACGGAAGTAAAAGTGGTGCGAAAACGACACCCGATTTGCGTGAAACGCGCCAACGGACACATCGGAACCATTACGTTGAATCACACCAACAAACGCGTCCAATACACTCCGTTGGGCCAATCAAACATGTTTGGGGTGTTTCGGAGAGTTTCATTACGGAAGCAAAAGTGGTGCGATAACGGCACCCGATTTGCGTGAAACGCGCCAACGGACACATCGTTTCATTCCGTTGAAGCACACCAATAAACGCGTCCAATACACTCCGTTGGACCAAACAAACATGTTTGGGGTGCTTTGGAGAGTTTTATTACGGAAGTAAAAATGATGCGAAAACGGCACCCGATTTGCGTGAAACGCGCCGATGGACACATCGGAACCATTGCCTTAAAGCACGCCAACAAATGCGTCCAATACACTCTGTTGGGCCAAACAAACATGTTTGGGGTGTTCCGGAGAGTTTCATTACGGAAGTAAAAATGGTGCGAAAACGGCACCCGATTTCCGTGAAACGTGCCAACGGACACATCAGAACCATTGCGTTGAAGCACACCAACAAACGTGGCCAATACACTCCGTTGGACCAATCAAACCTGTTTGGGTGCTTCGGAGAGTTTCATTACGGAAGTAAAAGTGGTGCGAAAACGGCAACCGATTTGCGTGAAACGCGCCAACGGACCCATCGGAACCATTACGTTGAATCACACCAACAAACGCGTCCAATACACTCCGTTAGGCCAATCAAACATGTTTGGGGTGTTTCGGAGAGTTTCATTACGGAAGTAAAACTGGTGCGATAACGCCACCCGATTTGCGTGAAACGCGCCAACGGACACATCGGATTCATTCCTTTGAAACACACCAAGAAACGCGTCCAACACACTCCGTTGGACCAAACAAACATGTTTGGGGTGCTTCGGAGAGTTTCATTACGAAAGTAAAAGTGGTGCAAAAACGACACCCGAGTTGCGTGAAACGCGCCAAGGGACACAGCGGAACCATTGCCTTGAAGCACACCAACAAACGCGTCCAATGCACTCCGTTGGGCCAAACAAACATGTTTGGGGTGTTTCGGAGAGTTTCATTACGGAAGTAAAAGTGGTGCGAAAACGACACCCGATTTGCGTGAAACGCGCCAACGGACTCATCGGAACCATTCGAGGAAGCACACCAACCAACGCGTCCAATACACTTCTTTGGGCCAATCAAACATGTTGGGGTGTTTCGGAGAGTTTCATTACGGAAGTAAAAGTGGTGCGATAAGAGCACCCGATTTGCGTGAAACGCGCCAATAGACACATCGGATTCATTCCGTTGAAAAGCACACCAACAAACGCGTCCAATACACTTCGTTGGACCAAACAAACATGTTTGGTGTGCTTCGGAGAGTTTCGTTACGGAAGTAAAAGTGGTGCGAAAACGACACCCGATTTGCGTGAAACGCGCCAACGGACACATCGGAACCATTGCGTTTAGGCACACCAACAAACGCGTCCAATAGACTCCGTTGGGCCAAACAAACATGTTTGGGGTGCTTCGGAGGGTTTCATTACGGAAGTAATAGTGGTGCGAAAACGACACCCGATTTGCGTGAAACGCGCCAACGGACGCATCGGAACCATTGCGTTGATGCACACCAACAAAGATGTCCAATACACTCTGTTGGACCAAACAAACATGTTTGGGGTGTTTTGGAGAGTGTCATTACGGAAGTATATGTGGTGCGAAAACGGCACCCGATTTGCGTGAAACGCGCCAACGGACACATCGAACACCACTGCGTTGAAGCACACCAACGAACGCGTCCAATACCCTCCGTTGGACGAAACAAAAATGTTTGGGGTGTTTCAGAGAGTTTCATTACGGAAGTAAAAGTGGTGCGATAAGGGCACCCGATTTGCGTGAAACGCACCAACGGACACATCGGAACCGTTGCGTTGAGGCACACCAACAAACGCGTCCTATAGACTCCGTTGGGCCAAACAAACATGTTTGGGGTGTTTTGGAGAGTTTCTTTACGGAAGTAAAAGTGGTGCGAAAACAGCAACCGATTCCGGGGACACATCGGAACCATTCCGGGGAAGCACACCAACCAACGCGTCCAATACACTCCGTTGGGCCAAACAAACATGTTGGGGGTGTTTCGGAGAGTTTTATTAGGGATGTAAAAGTGGTGCGAAAACGGCACCCGTTTTGCGTGAAACGCGCCAACGGACACATCGGAACCATTGCGTTGAAGCACACCAACAAAGGTGTCCAATACACTCTGTTCGACCAAACAAACATGTTTGGGGTGTTTCGGAGAGTGTCATTACGGAAGTATATGTGGTGCGAAAACGGCACCCGATTTGCGTGAAACGCGCCAACGGACACATCGAAACCATTGCGTTGAAGCACACCAACAAAGGCATCCAATACCCTCCGTTGGACGAAACAAAATGTTTGGGCTGTTTCGGAGAGTTTCATTACGGAAGTAAAAGTGGTGCAAAAACGGCACCCGATTTGCGTGAAACGCGCCAACGGATACATCGGAACCATTGCGTTGAAGCACACCAACAAACGTGGCCAATACACTCCATTGGACCAATCAAACATGTTTGGGTGCTTCGGAGAGTTTTGTTACGTGAGTAAAAGTGGCGCGAAAACGGCACACAATTTGCGTGAAACGCGCCAACGGACACATCGGAACCATGACGTTGAATCTCACCAACAAACTCGTCCAATAGACTCCGTTGGGCCAAACAAACATGTTTGGGGTGTTCCGGAGAGTTTCCTTACGGAAGTAAAAGTGGTGCGAAAACAACACCCGATTTGCGTGAAACACGCCAACGGATACATCGGAACCATTGCGTTTAAGCACACCAACAAACGTGGCCAATACACTCCGTTGGACCAATCAAACATGTTTGGGTGCTTCGGAGAGTTTCATTACGGGAGTAAAAGTGGTGCGAAAACGGCACCCGACTTGCGTGAAACGCGCCAACGGACACATCGGAACCATTCGAGGAAGCACACAAACCAACGCGTCCAATACACTTCGTTGGGCCAATCAGACATGTTTGGGGTGTTTCGGAGAGTTTCATTACGGAAGTAAAAGTGGTGCGATAAGGGCACCCGATTTGCGTGAAACGCGCCAATGGACACATCGGATACATTCAGTTGAAGCACACCCACAAACGCGTCCAATACCCTCCGTTGGACGAAAGAAACATGTTTGGTGTGTTTCGGAGAGTTTCATTACGGAAGTAAAAGTGGTGCAAAAACGGCACCCGATTTGCGTGAAACGCGCCAACGGACACATCGGAACCATTGCGTTGAAGCACACCAACAAACGTGGCCAATACACTCCGTTGGACCAATCAAACATGTTTGGGTGCTTCGGAGAGTTTCATTACGTGAGTAAAAGTGGCGCGAAAACGGCACCCGATTTGCGTGAAACGCGCCAACGGACACATCGAAACCATTGCGTCGAAGCACAACAACAAACGCTTCCAATACCCTCCGTTGGACGAAACAAACATGTTTGGGGGGTTTCGGAGAGTTTCATTACGGAAGTAAAAGTGGTGCGAAAACGGCACCCGATTTGCGTGAAACGCGCCAATGGACACATCGGAACCATTGCGTTAAAGCACACCAACAAACGCGTCCAATACACTCCGTTGGACCAAACAAACATGTTTGGGCTGCTTCGGAGAGTTTCATTACGAAAGTAAAAGTAGTGCGAAAACGACACCCGATTTGCGTGAAACGCTCCAACGGACACATCGGAACCATTACGTTGAATCTCACCAACAAACACGTCCAATAGACTCCGTTGGGCCAAACAAACATGTTTGGGGTGTTTCGGAGAGTTTCATTACGGAAGTAAAAGTGGTGCGAAAACGACACCCGATTTGCGTGAAACGCGCCAACGGACACATCGGAACCATTGCGTTTAAGCACACCAACAAACGTGGCCAATACACTCCGTTGGACCAATCAAACATGTTTGGGTGCCTCGGAGAGTTTCATTACGGGAGTAAAAGTGGTGCGAAAACGGCACCCGATTTGCGTGAAACGCGCCAACGGACACATCGGAACCATTCGAGGAAGCACACCAACCAACGCGTCCAATACACTTCATTGGGCCAATCAGACATGTTTGGGGTGTTTCAGAGAGTTTCATTACGGAAGTAAAAGTGGTGCGATAAGGGCACCCGATTTGCGTGAAACGCGCCAATGGACACATCGGATACATTCAGTTGAAGCACACCAACAAACACGTTCAATACCCTCCGTTGGACGAAACAAACTTGTTTGGGGTGTTTCGGAGAGTTTCATTACGGAAGTAAAAGTGGTGCGAAAACGGCACCCGATTTGCGTGAAACGCGCCAACGGACACATCGGAACCATTGTGTTGAAGCACAACAACAAACGCGTCCAATACACTTCGTTGGACCAAACAAACATGTTTGGGGTGCTTCGGAGAGTTTCATTACGGAAGTAAAAGTGGCGCGAAAACGTCACCCGATTTGCGTGAAACGCGCCAACGGACACATCGGAACCGTTGCATTGAAGCACACCAACAAACGTGGCCAATACACTCCGTTGGGCCAAACAAACATGTTTGGATGTTTCGGAGAGTTTCATTACGGAAGTAAAAATGGTGCGAAAACGACACCCGATTTCCGTGAAACGTGCCAACGGACACATCGGAACCATTGCGTTGAAGCACACCAACAAACGTGGCCCATACACTCCGTTGGACCAATCAAACATGTTTGGGTGCTTCGGAGAGTTTCATTACGGAAGTAAAAGTGGTGCGAAAACGGCAACCGATTTGCGTGAAACGCGCCAACGGACCCATCGGAACCATTACGTTGAATCACACCAACAAACGTGTCCAATACACTCCGTTAGGCCAATCAAACATGTTTGGGGTGTTTCGGAGAGTTTCATTATGGAAGTAAAAGTGGTGCGATAACGCCACCCGATTTGCGTGAAACGCGCCAACGGACACATCGGACTCATTCCTTTGAAACACACCAAGAAACGCGTCCAACACACTCCGTTGGACCAAACAAACATGTTTGGGGTGCTTCGGAGAGTTTCATTACGGAAGTAAAAGTGGTGCAAAAACGATACCCGAGTTGCGTGAAACGCGCCAAGGGACACAGCGGAACCATTGCCTTGAAGCACACCAACAAACGCGTCCAATACACTCCGTTGGGCCAAACAAACATGTTTGGGGTGTTTCGGAGAGTTTCATTACGGAAGTAAAAGTGGTGCGAAAACGACACCCGATTTGCGTGAAACGCGCCAACGGACTCATCGGAACCATTCGAGGAACCACAACAACCAACGCGTCCAATACACTTCTTTGGGCCAATCAAACATGTTTGGGGTGTTTCGGAGAGTTTCATTACGGAAGTAAAAGTGGTGCGATAAGAGCACCCGATTTGCGTGAAACGCGCCAATAGACACATCGGATTCATTCCGTTGAAGCACACCAACAAACGCGTCCAATACACTCCGTTGGACCAAACAAACATGTTTGGTGTGCTTCGGAGAGTTTCGTTACGGAAGTAAAAGTGGTGCGAAAACGACACCCGATTTGCGTGAAACGCGCCAACGGACACATCGGAACCATTGCGTTTAGGCACACCAACAAACGCGTCCAATAGACTCCGTTGGGCCAAACAAACAGGTTTGGGGTGCTTCGGAGGGTTTCATTACGGATGTAATAGTGGTGCGAAAACGACACCCGATTTGCGTGAAACGCGCCAACGGACACATCGGAACCATTGCATTGAAGCACACCAACAAAGATGTCCAATACACTCTGTTGGACCAAACAAACATGTTTGGGGTGTTTTGGAGAGTGTCATTACGGAAGTATATGTGGTGCGAAAACGGCACCCGATTTGCGTGAAACGCGCCAGCGGACACATCGAACACCATTGCGTTGAAGCACACCAACAAACGCGTCCAATACCCTCCGTTGGACGAAACAAAAATGTTTGGGGTGTTTCAGAGAGTTTCATTACGGAAGTAAAAGTGGTGCGATAAGGGCACCCGATTTGCGTGAAACGCGCCAACGGACACATCGGAACCGTTGCGTTGAGGCACAGCAACAAATGCGTCCTATAGACTCCGTTGGGCCAAACAAACATGTTTGGGGTGTTTTGGAGAGTTTCTTTACGGAAGTAAAAGTGGTGCGAAAACAGCAACCGATTCCGGGGACACATCGGAACCATTCCGGGGAAGCACACCAACCAACGCGTCCAATACACTCCGTTGGGCCAAACAAACATGTTGGGGGTGTTTCGGAGAGTTTCATTACGGATGTAAAAGTGGTGCGAAAACGGCACCCGTTTTGCGTGAAACGCGCCAACGGACACATCGGAACCATTGCGTTGAAGCACACCAACAAAGGTGTCCAATACACTCTGTTCGACCAAACAAACATGTTTGGGGTGTTTCGGAGAGTGTCATTACGGAAGTATATGTGGTGCGAAAACGGCACCCGATTTGCGTGAAACGCGCCAACGGACACATCGAAACCATTGCGTTGAAGCACACCAACAAATGCATCCAATACCCTCCGTTGGACGAAACAAAAATGTTTGGGGTGTTTCGGAGAGTTTCATTACGGAAGTAAAAGTGGTGCAAAAACGGCACCCGATTTGCGTGAAACACGCCAACGGACACATCGGATCCATTGCGTTGAAGCACACCAACAAACGTGGCCAATACACTCCGTTGGACCAATCAAACATGTTTGGGTGCTTCGGAGAGTTTCGTTACGTGAGTAAAAGTGGCGCGAAAACGGCACCCGATTTGCGTGAAACGCGCCAACGGACACATCGAAACCATTGCGTCGAAGCACACCCACAAACGCGTCCAATACCCTCCGTTGGACGAAAGAAACATGTTTGGGGTGTTTCGGAGAGTTTCATTACGGAAGTAAAAGTGGTCCAAAAACGGCACCCGATTTGCGTGAAACGCGCCAACGGACACATCGGAACCATTGCGTTGAAACACACCAACAAACGTGGCCAATACACTCCGTTGGACCAATCAAACATGTTTGGGTGCTTCGGAGAGTTTCATTACGGGAGTAAAAGTGGTGCGAAAACGGCACCCGATTTGCGTGAAACGCGCCAACGGACACATCGGAACCATTCGAGGAAGCACACCAACAAACGCGTCCAATACACTCCGTTGGACCAAACAAACATGTTTGGGGTGCTTCAGAGAGTTTCATTACGGAAGTAAAAGTGGTGCGAAAACGACACCCGATTTGCGTGAAACGCGCCAACAGAAACATCGGAACCATTACGTTGAATCACACCAACAAACGCGTCCAATAGACTCTGTTGGGCCAAACAAACATGTTTGGGGTGTTTCGGAGAGTTTCATTACGGAAGTAAAAGTGGTGCGAAAACGGCACCCGATTTGCGTGAAACGCGCCAACGGACACATCGGAACCATTGTGTTCAAGCACAACAACAAACGCGTCCAATACACTTCGTTGGACCAAACAAACATGTTTGGGGTGCTTCGGAGAGTTTCATTACGGAAGTAAAAGTGGCGCGAAAACGTCACCCGATTTGCGTGAGACGCGCCAACGGACACATCGGAACCGTTGCGTTGAAGCACACCAACAAACGTGGCCAATACACTCCGTTGGGCCAAACAAACATGTTTGGATGTTTCGGAGAGTTTCATTACGGAAGTAAAAATGGTGCGAAAACGACACCCGATTTCCGTGAAACGTGCCAACGGACACATCGGAACCATTGCGTTGAAGCACACCAACAAACGTGGCCAATACACTCCGTTGGACCAATCAAACATGTTTGGGTGCTTCGGAGAGTTTCATTACGGAAGTAAAAGTGGTGCGAAAACGGCAACCGATTTGCGTGAAACGCGCCAACGGACCCATCGGAACCATTACGTTGAATCACACCAACAAACGCGTCCAATACACTCCGTTAGGCCAATCAAACATGTTTGTGGTGTTTCGGAGAGTTTCATTATGGAAGTAAAAGTGGTGCGATAACGCCACCCGATTTGCGTGAAACGCGCCAACGGACACATCGGATTCATTCCTTTGAAACACACCAAGAAACGCGTCCACCACACTCCGTTGGACCAAACAGACATGTTTGGGGTGCTTCGGAGAGTTTCATTACGGAAGTAAAAGTGGTGCAAAAACGACACCCGAGTTGCGTGAAACGCGCCAAGGGACACAGCGGAACCATTGCCTTGAAGCACACCAACAAACGCGTCCAATACACTCCGTTGGGCCAAACAAACATGTTTGGGGTGTTTCGGAGAGTTTCATTACGGAAGTAAAAGTGGTGCGAAAACGACACCCGATTTGCGTGAAACGCGCCAACGGACACATCGGAACCATTACGTTGAATCACACCAACAAACGCGTCCAATAGACTCCGTTGGGCCAAACAAACATGTTTGGGGTGTTTCGGAGACTTTCATTACGGAAGTAAAAGTGGTGCGAAAACGGCACCCGATTTGCGTGAAACGCGCCAGCGGACACATCGGAACCATTGCGTTTAAGCACACCAACAAACGTGGCCAATACACTCCGTTGGACCAATCAAACATGTTTAGGTGCTTCGGAGAGTTTCATTACGGGAGTAAAAGTGGTGCGAAAACGGCACCCGATTTGCGTGAAACGCGCCAACGGACACATCGGAACCATTCGAGGAAGCACACCAACCAACGCGTCCAATACACTTCGTTGGGCCAAACAGACATGCTGGGGTGTTTCGGAGAGTTTCATTACGGAAGTAAAAGTGGTGCGATAAGGGCACCCGATTTGCGTGAAACGCGCCAACGCACACATCGGAACCATTGCGTTGAAGCACACCAACAAAGGCGTCCAATACACTCTGTTAGACTAAACAAACATGTTTGGGGTGTTTCGGAGAGTTTCATTACGGAAGTAAAAGTGGTGCGAAAACGGCACCCGATTTGCGTGAAACGCGCCAACGGACAAATCAGAACCATTGCGTTGAAGCACACCAACAAACGCGTCCAATACACTCCGTTGGACCAAACAAACATGTTTGGGGTGCTTCAGAGAGTTTCATTACGGAAGTAAAAGTGGTGCGAAATCGACACCCGATTTGCGTGAAACGCGCCAACGGACACATCGGAACCATTACGTTGAATCACACCAACAAACGCGTCCAATAGACTCTGTTGGGCCAAACAAACATGTTTGGGGTGTTTCGGAGAGTTTCATTACGGAAGTATAAGTGGTGCGAAAACGGCACCCGATTTGCGTGAAACGCGCCAACGGACACATCGGAACGATTGCGTTTAAGCACACCAACAAACGTGGCCAATACACTCCGTTGGACCAATAAAACATGTTTAGGTGCTTCGGAGAGTTTCATTACGGGAGTAAAAGTGGTGCGAAAACGGCACCCGATTTGCGTGAAACGCGCCAACGGACACATCGGAACCATTGGAGGAAGCACACCAACCAACGCGTCCAATACACTTCGTTGGGCCAAACAGACATGTTTGGGGTGTTTCGGAGAGTTTCATTACGGAAGTAAAAGTGGTGCGATAAGGGCACCCGATTTGCGTGAAACGCGCCAATGGACACATCGGATACATTCAGTTGAAGCACACCAACAAACGCGTCCAATACCCTCCGTTGGACGAAACAAACATGTTTGGGGTGTTTCGGAGAGTTTCATTACGGAAGTAAAAGTGGTGCAAAAACGGCACCCGATTTGCGTGAAACGCGCCAATGGACACATCGGATACATTCAGTTGAAGCACACCAACAAACGCGTCCAATACCCTCCGTTGGACGAAACAAACATGTTTGAGGTGTTTCGGAGAGTTTCATTACGGAAGTAAAAGTGGTGCAAAAACGGCACCCGATTTCCGTGAAACGCGCCAACGGACACATCGGAACCATTGCGTTGAAGCACACCAACAAACGTGGCCAATACACTCCGTTGGACCAATCAAACATGTTTGGGTGCTTCGGAGAGTTTCATTACGGAAGTAAAAGTGGTGCGAAAACGGCAACCGATTTGCGTGAAACGCGCCAACGGACCCATGGGAACCATTACGTTGAATCACACCAACAAACGCATCCAATACACTCCGTTAGGCCAATCAAACATGTTTGGGGTGTTTCGGAGAGTTTCATTACGGAAGTAATAGTGGTGCGATAACGCCACCCGATTTGCGTGAAACGCGCCAACGGACACATCTGATAGAGCTGGAGTGCTCGATCTTTCGGTGAGTGGAGATATATTCGATCCGGTGGAAGTAGACCCTCACGATCCGACTGCGACGAGCAAGCCCGAAGCGCCAATGCAATCGCTGAACCAACATTCGATGGTTACCGACCTCGCGGGTGCAAGATCAGCCTGATCACGAAGATCGTTTCCTGCACGCAATCGAAGAACGAGCAAGAAAAAGAGGCGAGCAATCTGATGTATTACTCGAAGGTGGAGTTCTGAATACACATGGCAGCGCTGTAATGCGTGCGACGGCTGTAGCTAAAGCTATCATTTAAACAAAACTCGAGTCTAAACAGCGGCGGCTGTGTGGAATATAAAGTAGGGACGTCCTAGGGTTGAAGGCGGCCAGGGGTTGGACGCCCACAACTTGGGCTTAAGGCCCAACACGTTACATGGCCAAATTGGCCCAAACAGGTGACGCAGCACCTTGCTGTGGTCACACAGAATGATCCACGGACCTTCTGGAGCTGGGACCAGAACCAAAACGATGGCGTCGTCGTCCCCTTTCCAACGAGTCCAAGATCTCCCCGTTTCGACGTCGTATGAGGGAGTTATGATCGAAACATCGACGACGTGTCTGCTGAATCCGAGGGCGACGTGGCAGTTGAGTTGGAGATGAGTTGCAACTTGGAGAAGGCCATGGCGTCGGTGTGTTCGTTCCTTAGCAGCATGATGAAGTTCAGCTCTCGTGCACGGACTCGAGTGATTGGCCCTTGATATGGAGGCGCCACTGGAGTTGCGTCCGACTCGGTCACAGCTTGAGGGAGCGCAGGCGCAGGTGCTGCTGTTTGAGAGTCGATGTCCTCATCAACATCGAATTCATTCTGTTGAAACACACCAAGAAACGCGTCCAACACACTCCGTTGGACCAAACAAACATGTTTGGGGTGCTTCGGAGAGTTTCATTACGGAAGTAAAAGTGGTGCGAAAACGACACCCGAGTTGCGTGAAACGCGCCAAGGGACACAGCGGAACCATTGCCTTGAAGCACACCAACAAACGCGTCCAATACACTCCGTTGGGCCAAACAAACATGTTTGGGGTGTTTCGGAGAGGTTCATTACGGAAGTAAAAGTGGTGCGAAAACGGCACCCGATTTGCGTCAAACGCGCCAATGTGTAGCCCGATTTGCGTCAACATGTTTGCGCCCTTTACTACCAGCAACCTGATATTTAGCATTAGCAGCAGCAATGTTTTGTTGTGTTTGCTCATGTAAATGCGTCATTTGATCAACATGTGCAACGGCATCTACATGTGGCTCATCCTCAGCACCAACGGAAAACAAATCAATGGGCGCCCGAGGTATGTAACCATAAACAACCTCAAAAGGACACATCTTAGTGGAAGCATGTGTAGCACGGTTATAAGCAAATTCAACATGAGGTAAACAATCTTCCCAAAGCCTCAAATTTTTATCCAAAACAGCCCCAAGCATGGTAGACAAAGTGCGATTCACGATCTCAGTTTGCACATCAGTTTGAGGATGACAAGTGGTGCTACAAAGTAACTTAGTGCCTAATTTATTCCAAAGACAACGCCAAAAATGACTAAGAAACTTAGCATCATGATCAGAGACAATTGTTTTAGGAATTCCATGCAAGCGAACAATCTCTCTAAAGAACAAATCAGCAATCATGGATGCATCATCAGTTTTATGACAAGGTATAAAATGAGCCATTTCAGAGAATCTATCAACAACGACAAATATGCTGTCCCTCCCCTTCTTAGTGCGAGGTAATCCCAAAACAAAATCCATCGAAATATCATGTCAAGGAGCAGAAGGAACAGGGAGAGGCAGATACAATCCATAGTTACCTAAACGAGACTTAGCTTTCTGGCACATAGTGCAACGTGCAACAAGGCGCTCCACATCACGTTGCATCCGGGGCCAAAAGAAGTGTTCGTTCAGCACCTTTTGTGTCTTGAAAACAACGAAGTGACCCATGAGGCCGCCTCCATGAGCTTCCTGCAGCAACAAAAAACGAACCGAACCAACTGGAATGCACAGCTTGTTAGCACGAAACAGGAACCCATCCTGTATATGAAACTTGCCCCATGGTTTTCCATCCTTACAATGTGAAATAATATCATGAAAATCAGCATCATCCACATATTGATCTTTCAATGTTTGCAAACCAAAGATTTTAAAATCTAATTGGGACAGCATGGTATAGCGACGAGACAAAACATCAGCAATGACATTTTCCTTCCCGTTCTTGTGTTTAATGATGTAGGGAAAGGACTCAATAAATTCTACCCATTTAGCATGTCTACGGTTCAGATTAGTTTGGGTACGAATGTGTTTCAAAGCCTCATGATCAGAATGAATAATAAATTCACGAGGCCACAAGTAATGCTGCCATGTTTGCAAAGTGCGCACTAAAGCATATAACTCCTTATCATAAGTTGAATAGTTCAGGGCAGCACCGCTCAATTTCTCACTAAAGTAAGCAACGGGTTTACGGTCTTGAAGCAAAACAGCACCTAAACCTATGCCACTAGCATCACATTCTAATTCAAACACTTTATTAAAATCAGGCAATTATAAAAGAGGAGCATAAGTTAACCTGTCCTTCAAAGTGTTGAATGCATCTTCCTGTGGTGCGCCCCAAGCAAAGGAAACTCCTTTCTTTGTGAGCTCATGCAATGGGGCAGCAATGGAGCTGAAATCACGCACGAACCTTCGGTAGAACCCGGCGAGGCCAAGGAAACTCCGAATCTGCGTGACCATCGTCGGTGTACGCCAGCCTTGAATGGCGTCCACCTTGCTGCTATCCACCTCAATTCCCTGTGAAGTAACAACATAGCCAAGAAAAGAGACGCGTTGCCTGCAAAAGGTGTATTTTTCCAAGTTACCGAACAAGCGAGCAGCACACAAAGCATCAAAAACAGCACGCATATGTTCTAAATGTTCATCCATAGACTTGCTGTAAATAAGAATATCATCAAAGTAAACAACAACAAACAGTCCTATAAATGGCCTAAGAACTTCATTCATTAAGCGCATGAAAGTGCTGGGAGCATTAGACAAACCAAACGGCATAACCAACCATTCATATAAGCCAAATTTGGTTTTGAAAGCTGTTTTCCATTCATCTCCCAATTTCATCCTAATCTGATGGTACCCACTGCGCAGATCAACCTTAGAAAAGATAGTGGCACCACTAAGCTCATCAAGCATATCATCAAGGCATGGTATAGGATATCAATAACGAATTGTGATGTTATTGATAGCACGACAATCTACACACATACGCCAGGAGCCATCTTTCTTAGGGACAAGCAAAACAGGAACCGAGCAAGGACTGAGAGACTCACGAATGTGGCAGCTGCAACAATTTGGCCAGTACAGCCTTGGTAGAGCAATTATCATTGCCCACCCGACATCACCCACATCCATATCACATTCAGTGGCTTAATGATGGCGGCAAAATAAAGGTAACACGCTCGGTACGTGTCCCCTTTTCTTTGGGCGCTTATTCTGATTATGTTGATTGTGATGTTGTACCTATGGAAGCATGTTCCTTATTACTTGGTCGCCCTTGGCAATATGATACTGATTGTGTGCATCATGGCCGTTTGAATCATTATTCATTCATGTTTAAGGGCAAGAAAATAATTATTCATCCCATGACCCCGGACCAAATTTTGAAAGATGACATGGCTAGGGCGGCCAAGACAGCAAAGTCTCACACATCACCTCCACTTGCTCCTGCTAAATCTGAAGTCAAGTTGCATACCCCTGTTTTGCTTGCTACACGTGCTGATTTTGCTGAGCTGCTTGATGATAATCTGCCTTGCTATGCACTTGTTTGCTCCCGCATGCTTGTTTCGCTTGATGAGGCACATTCTTGGATATTCCCCCTGTTGTTGCTAACCTTTTGCAGGAGTATGCCGATGTCTTTCCCAAGGACTTGCCACCGGGTCTTCCTCCTATCCGTGGCATTGAACATCAGATCGATCTCATTCCCGGCGCCCAGCTTCCAAACCGCGCCCCTACCGCACTAATCCCGATGAGACGAAGGAGATCCAGCGCCAGGTACAAGCGCTGCTTGATAAGGGCTACATTCGTGAGTCTCTCAGTCCTTGCTCGGTTCCTGTTTTGCTTGTCCCTAAGAAAGATGGCTCCTGGCGTATGTATGTAGATTGTCGTGCTATCAATAACATCACAATTCGTTATTGATATCCTATACCATGCCTTGATGATATGCTTGATGAGCTTAGTGGTGCCACTATCTTTTCTAAGGTTGATCTGCGCAGTGGGTACCATCAGATTAGGATGAAATTGGGAGATGAATGGAAAACAGCTTTCAAAACCAAATTTGGCTTATATGAATGGTTGGTTATGCCGTTTGGTTTGTCTAATGCTCCCAGCACTTTCATGCGCTTAATGAATGAAGTTCTTAGGCCATTCATAGGACTGTTTGTTGTTGTTTACTTTGATGATATTCTTATTTACAGCAAGTCTATGGATGAACATTTAGAACATATGCGTGCTGTTTTTGATGCTTTGCGTGCTGCTCGCTTGTTCGGTAACTTGGAAAAATGCACCTTTTGCACGCAACGCGTCTCTTTTCTTGGCTATGTTGTTACTTCACAGGGAATTGAGGTGGATAGTAGCAAGGTGGACGCCATTCAGGGCTGGCCTACACCGACGACGGTCACGTAGATTCGGAGTTTCCTTGGCCTCGCCGGGTTCTACCGAAGGTTCGTGCGTGATTTCAGCTCCATTGCTGCCCCATTGCATGAGCTCACAAACAAAGGAGTTTTCTTTGCTTGGGGCGCACCACAGGAAGATGCATTCAACACTTTGAAGGACAGGTTAACTCATGCTCCTCTTTTACAATTGCCTGATTTCAATAAAGTGTTTGAATTAGAATGTTATGCTAGTGGCATAGGTTTAGGTGCTGTTTTGCTTCAAGACCGTAAACCCGTTGCTTACTTTAGTGAGAAATTGAGCGGTGCTGCCCTGAACTATTCGACTTATGATAAGGAGTTATATGCTTTAATGCGCACTTTGCAAACATGGCAGCATTACTTGTGACCTCGCGAATTTATTATTCATTCTGATCATGAGGCTTTGAAACACATTCGTACCCAAACTAATCTGAACCGTAGACATGCTAAATGGGTAGAATTTATTGAGTCCTTTCCCTACATCATTAAACACAAGAACGGGAAGGAAAATGTCATTGCTGATGCTTTGTCTCGTCGCTATACCATGCTGTCCCAATAGATTTTAAAATCTTTGGTTTGCAAACATTGAAAGATCAATATGTGGATGATGCTGATTTTCATGATATTATTTCACATTGTAAGGATGGCAAACCATGGGGCAAGTTTCATATACAGGATGGGTTCCTGTTTCATGCTAACAAGCTGTGCATTCCAGCTGGTTCGGTTCGTTTTTTTGTTGCTGCAGGAAGCTCATGGAGGCGGCCTCATGGGTCACTTCGGTGTTTTCAAGACACAAGAGGTGCTGAACGAACACTTCTTTTGGCCCCGGATGCGGCGTGATGTGGAGCGCCTTGTTGCACGTTGCACTACGTGCCAGAAAGCTAAGTCTCGTTTAGATTTGAAACCGTATGCGGGCAAGGATGAGGAACTGCCGTCGAGGACAACTTCAGCTCAAGAAGGGGAGGATGATGAGGACATCGACTCTCAAACAGCAGCACCTGCGCCTGCGCCTGCGCTCCCTCAAGCTGTGACCGAGTCGGACGCAACTCCAGTGGCGCCTCCATATCAAGGGCCAATCACTCGAGCCCGTGCACGAGAGCTGAACTTCATCATGCTGCTAAGGAACGAACACACCGACGCCATGCCCTTCTCCAAGTTGCAACTCATCTCCAACTCAACTGCCACGTCACCCTCGGATTCAGCAGACATGTCGTCGATGTTTCGATCATAACTCCCTCATACGATGTCGAAACGGGGAGATCTTGGACTCGTGGAAAAGGGGACGACGACGCCATCGTTTTGGTTCTTGTCCCAGCTCCAGAAGGTCCGTGGATCATTCTGTGTGACCACAGCAAGGTGCTGCGTCACCTGTTTGGGCCAATTTGGCCATGTAACGTGTTGGGCCTTAAGCCTAAGTTGTGGGCGTCCAACCCCTGGCCGCCTTCAACCCTAGGACGTCCCTACTTTATATTCCACACAGCCGCCGCTGTTTAGACTCGAGTTTTTTTTAATTGTTAGCTTTAGCTACAGCCGTCGCACGCATTACAGCGCTGCCACGTGTATTCAGAACTCCACCTTCAAGTAATACATCAGATTGCTTGCATCTCTTTCTTGCTCATTCTTCGATTGCACGCAGGAAATGACCTTCGTGATTAGGCTGATCTTGCACCAGCAAGGTTGGTAACCATCGGGAGTTGGTTCAGCGATTGCATTGGCGCCTCGGGCTTGCTCGTCGTAGTCGGATCGTGAGGGTCTACTTCCACCAAATCAAGTTATCTTCACTCACCGAAAGATCGGGCACTCCAGTTCTATCAGCGGAGCACCGCTTTACCGCGCCTATCGTCGCCTGCCACCCCTCTGCTCCAATTCGCGCTTGCCACTGCTCTCTCTCTCCCTTGGCTCCTCTTCTTCGAGCATAAAGTCGAGCGCCGCCCCTTCCTTCTTCCTCCCCCTGTTCTTCCTCCGCGCGCAAGCTCTGCCGCCGCCATTGCCATAGCCGACCGCCGCTCCACGACGCCAGTACAACTCAGCACTTCCCGAGCCCCGCCACCTTGCCGGCTAAGTCCCTCTCCATCTCCTGAAGCTCTCCAACCACCAAGAGCCCCGTCCGTGCCCTAGTTTCCCCGGTACACCATCATCAACCGTTTCGGCCGAGAACCACGCCAGCGGCCACAATTTCTTAAAATTCCTCACCACGGTACGACGATTCTTCAATTCTTTTCACTGGCTAGATCCTCTCACCATGGTGCACCCAATGACATGATTCCGGCCACGGGTGATCGCCGTTGATAAAGAACACCTCGCGCCATCTCTTCGGCCGCCATTAACGCCGTCGCATAGCTCACGTCGCCGGTCACCTTTCCTTTTCCCCCGTGGCCTTCATCCTCTTCAAACCGGTGCATTGAATCAAGGTGAAGCTTCTCGACAGCTCAATCCCCCTTCCTAACCCCTCCTTCGGCGAGAAGCTCACCGGAGCAACCGCCGTGCCCTAGTCCTCTGTTCTGTCGTCCTGTTCCATCAATTTTTCATTTTCCATTATTTAGCCAGAAATTCTTAAATATGTAGAAAATCATGGAAAAATCTAAAAATTCCAAACCTAATTTTAATTGAATCCCTGAACAATGATATTATTTTATGTTAAAGCACTTTTTTAAAAACATCCCTGGAATTTTCTCAATAATTCAATGAATTATTTCTGTTTTTGAATTTTATTTGAAGTTCCCGAAGGTTTCTAGGGTTGATTTTTGAACCATGATTGTATCTTCACATGGTGCATCTCCTGAATTTTTATAAAGATTTTTCAGCAACATTTGTGCATGCATGTCATTGGAAATATTCATGAATGCCTAGTTAAATTGTCTTTTTCTAAAATGCATTGGACAAGTCATCCAAAATTCCAGACCCTTAACCAAAACTTTAGTTTAGTTTCTCACTAGTATCTCTATAAAGTTTCATAATTTTTCCATAGGTTTTAGTACATGTTTCTGATTTTATTAGTTTGTAAAATAGAACCTTGTTAGATTTTTAATAAACTCTTGGGAGCTCAACTTGACCCCAACCCAGAGCCAAAAGTCTTATTTTAGAGCCTACTTTGAACTAAAAATGGTCCCAGTCCTGTAACTTAACTTTTAACTTTTACGGTATCGTTACGGTTTTTCCCGATGTCGTAAACGGGCAACGACAGTCGGAGGGCTCGTGTTCCAGCTAACGCGAGTTGAAACCATTCAAACTTAGTATTATAGTAACCCCAAGCCACTTAGTAAAGCCAATACATGAGATGTGTTTTGGGATTTTTCCCGAAAACGACATCCGTGTGCCACCCGATATCGGAACCGGAAACCGGTATCCGGAACCGATAAAACTGTTTTTCAGCATACCTAGAGCTATAGACCTCCATTTGACATGGTTCTTTTTGTATTGTGTTAGTCATTATCGTGTTTCCATCCTACAGGGAAAATGCTCCCCTCGTCCGCTGGCGCTCCTCCCTCCCCAAGCCCCACGCCGGCGCCGCTCCAGGCCCCGGCGGCCACCTGCTCTGCGGCTCCCGCCGCTGCTCCTGCCCCTCCCCCCGAAGCGCCAGCTCCTGTCCCCTCCCCCGCTCTGAGAGGAAGGTCTAAGGCGGATAGATGGTGCTCCAGCCCGTCTTCTTCCGACGGTTCGTCCTCCGGTCGGTCCTTCCGTGATGTCCTCCTGTCAAAGCCGAAGGTGCAGCTGGAGGAGCCCCAGTCGACCGTGGTGAGGCCACGTGCTGGACCTAAGGTTAACCTGGTCTCCCACCAGCGGCCTAGTGCGGCTCCAAAAAACCCTGATCCTCAAGGTTGGAAAAAGGTCGTCAGCCGCCGTGCGCGCAGAAAGGAGCAGGCTTCCTCTCGCCTAGCTCGGCCGGTGGATTTGAAAGGAAAGTGCTTCAACTGCTTCTCTCCGGCTCACCGTGCAGCTGCGTGTCGTCGTCAACCCTGCTGCTTCAAGTGCAGGGAACTTGGCCATTGTTCCTACGTCTGCCCCCTCTCGCGAGTCGGCCGAACCGTGCCTGTTTGGCGTCGGGTGTCACCGCTTCCGGCTCCTAGTGGTGCGACCTGTGCGTCGATGGTTTCAGGAGGCGTTTTGACTCTCGCCGACGGAGACGGCGCTCCCAACTGGTGGGGCTGTGGTGGCAAGCGTCGCCGGCATCGTTCACGCAAGAGAAAGAGGCAAGGTGGTGACAGTCCTCATAAGGAAGATGAGCAGGCTTTGGCTGATGGTGCCGGCCGACAGCTTTGTTCTGTCAATGGCGCTCCCCTTCCCCCCCGGCGTGTCATCGACCGTTCAACCAGCATTGTGAGGGCAGAAGCCGAGCTGTGCAAGGCTCTTTCTGTCATGGTTGTTGGAGATGACATTTCACCGGTCGATGTACTTTGCGACTGAGCTCGCTCGTCGTATGGAACTCCCGGTGGATGCCTTGGTTCTTCATTGTCTTGTACCTGGGGACTACGTTCTAGTTCTTCCAGATGAGGAGACTGCAATCAGAGTGTTTAATGAAGGGCGCCCGCTCCAGCTGCCTCCCTTCGTGGTGTTTTTTTGTCGATGGTCGCGCTTCAAGATTGCAACCGCAGTTTCTCTCCCCGTCCTCATCGAAGTTGAGCTTGTGGGTGCCCGGAGCACGCTTGGGAGCTTGAGACTGCTGAACATCTTTTGGACGAGTGGTGTTGGGTTCGTAGACTGCATCCTGATACAGTTCACCGTCGGGATTGCTCGTCTTTTTGTCTCACTGCCTGGTCGACCCAACCAGAGCTCATCCCGTCATCCATGGAGCTTGTTATTGTGGAGCCGCCAGTTCTGGTTCAAGAAGCTCAACCCTTGAAGCGTGCCTTGGGCTACCCTGTTCAGATCAAGGTGTTTCCTCTGTTTGATCCCCCTGAAGGTGCACAGCCGCCTCCGCCATCGGATTCTGATTCCAGGGAGGATGGTCGACGCCGCCAGTGGCAGCATAGCCCCCGGTCACCGGCTTCTGCTTCGTCCAGGGCAAGGGACGACTCGCCTGCTGTGACACCCCAGGTGTCACCAGGGCAAAAGTCGACAACTATAAACCTAATTCGTAATTTCACTCACTTTGAAGCAGTTTCAATCGTGGAAATAAAAAGAAATATTGTCTAAAATGCTTTAAGGAGACACTACGAAAAGTCTGACAAACAACAGAGCATTTTAGCAAAGTCCGGAGAATTCTCAACTAAAAGTATCGAAATCTCGTTAATAGAAAGAAATCCAAACCCTAACTCTTGACCATCAAAATTTCCACAGAACCCTAGATATATTTTTACATAACAATTAAGTACACTTCAAAATAGAATTTTGGGAAATTATTCAAGATTTTTGGAAAATATTTAGACCTCTTAAAAATTCACAAAAGCTATAATCAACCTAGAAATTCAAGAATTTTTAGAGGCCAAATCATGACTTGAACCTTAAATAAAAAGTGTTCCAAATAAATTCCTGAGCTTGTACAAAAATTTTCAAAATTTTTCGAGCTCAGGAAGAGTGCCAATTCATTGAATTACTTCCAGCCTTAATGAAATAAAAAAAAATATATAATCAAACTGTTGCCGGGCGGGCTACAGTGACCGCCCGCCCGACAACAGAGCGCAGCCGCCCGGCCGCTGCGCCGCCCGACACCAGCCTCCGCTCCCACGTCGCCTTCAATTCACCCCGGCTCCCCTACCTCCTCACTCATCCCTCTCCCTCACTTCACTCTCTCTCTAGCTCCCTCTCTCTTTTCTCTCTTCTCTGCCCCGCCGCCCGAGCTGCCAGGGCGCCGCCCGCCTCCCTGCCGCCCATGCCGCCGTGCTCCCCCTTTCTCCCCCAAACCCCCGGCTATAAGTGACGCATTCTCCTCCCCAACCCCCCCCCCCCTCCATTTTCCTCCCTCCCACGCGCGAAGGCCCTTCCATTCTCCTGCCCCGGCCGCCGCCAACGCCATAGCCGCCGCCTCCACGGTGAAACGGCACCTCCGAACCATTTCAATCAAATTCCTTCACCAATTCACTCCCTCTCCACCTCGTGAAGGTCACAGCACCTTCCAATCCTCCGAAGGCGAGCCACCTCGCCGGAATTTCATCGATCGCCGCCGCCCCGAGGCACCCCCACGGTGAGACCCCCTCTGCCGTGCCCGACCTTGATGAATATCATGTTGCCGAGCTTCATCATATCATGTGGATCGTGAAAAGCCAAGGTTCGACGGCCGGCGACCACCCCATCGTCGGGAATTGGCCGCCGGAGCTCGTCGGAGACTGTGCCCTGTTTTTCCTTTTTCCTATTTAATTTCCAGATTATTGCTCTGTCTTCTAAAATCCCTAGAAATTCACAGGAAAATCCAAAAATGCCAACCCAAAATTTGTTAGAACCCTCGTGAAAAGTACTAATTTTCTGTTAAAGCACTTTTTAACCAATGACCAAACATTTGCAGAATTAATTAGAAACACTCCTTTCTATTTTTGAATTTTAAATTGCATTTTAGAGCAATGCTATGGCTAACCTTTGATCTACAAGTACACCATGGTACTACACACCCTCTAGAATTTTATGAAGATTTTAGGAACACGAAATGACATCTAACCCTATTAAATAACTTCAATCTGCTTAGTTTAAATACCATTTTCTAAAGTACATTGTAAAAGTCATTTACAAGGTTAGACCCAAAAGCAAAGTTGGAGATCTAGTGCTCAGGAATGACCATATAAAATTTCATAATTTTATTCTAATGTCTACTAATGCTTTCTGATTTTACAAGATTTAAAAACTGAAACTTTGATGAATTATTATAAAATATAGAAAATTCATCTAGGCCCCAACCAAAGCCCAAAATGCTTATTCCAGAGAGTACTACCCACTAAAAATAATCTTGAGGAAGAATTAAAATCTTCATTTTAACCCTAGTTTAATAGCCGAAGTAATTAAATAATATTAACCGATGAAAAGTGTCGCATTAACTTAACTAGAGTTGAAGATGATGAACATGCCAACTAAAAGTAACCTCATGGGAGTTTAATAGACTTCATTAAACATCATTCACAGATTAATAATTGAATTTAATCGACGGCGTCGAGTAATTAGGGTTAACCCTAATTCTGGGCGTCGCCAATCTAAACCCTAGGTTGTTATTGATAATAACAATAAGTTTCTATTTCATTGAACTTATCATACTACTACTGCATCATATAGACTCTCACGCTCACGAAGTAGCTGCGGATCCAAGTTCCTCGACCCCCGCCGAAGAAGTCGACATCAACTCAGAGGAACCAGCCAAGCCCCGGTGCACAACCGAATTTAAAGTTTTACTTTTACACTAAGTGTGTCTTGTTTGTGCATTAGGTGCTAGGAGTTGATTGAAACCATAGTTGCATTTGTTTCCCATAGGAAACCCTGACGGTAGCTTGTTTGGATACCCCTAGTATGCTATGCTTAGCAGATGGTTACCGGTAGAAGTCGAGCAGAGTGGACGCTGCTCGCGAGTAGTAGGGTTTTGAATGAAACTATTCCATGAAATGTGCCACATGATTTGTCAATGAGTAAGAAAGATAAAAGATTGAGGGTCAGACTGGGTACAAGTAGGTCGGCGACTGGTCCGGGACCAGGGTGACCGTAGTCTGGTCTGATCCGTGTGGCACAGCTGGGCAAGTATTGAATGTACTAATTGTATGCTGGGTGTTATGGGCCCCGGTCAACCTACGTAGCCTAGTGATTGCAACGTCGAACCTGCCCTACGGTGTCTGACTAAGAGGAGATCTGGGGTGGGCAGCGTGGGAACTCCACAGAAACCGTCTGGGACGTGTTGTCTGGTGGGACGCGGCGCTGCTAAGGCAGGCGTAGGAGGGAATTGACGTTGCAGGAGCTGGTGTGAACGGTTGCCACGTGCGAGTCTGGGACACGCACGTGTCGTACGATTAGGTTAACCCTTGCAGTGGTATAAAAATCGGTTCGAATCGCTGTCGCTCTCAGCTATGAGCTTACTTGGACTCTCTGTCACATTTTAGTAATTAGGTTGAGACACATCGAGAATGAATATTGATGAATACTATTGTTATTGTTGCTTCTGTCATGTTTGCTTAGCTCAGTGCTAATTAAATTTATTTTTCTAATCACTTAACCTGTGCTAAAATTTGACAAGAGTAGTACAGGCTGCGAGTCCTTTTTGCAATAAACCTACCCCCATCAGCCTTCATGTCTAGGAGTCGGCTGTAGCCAGCCATTTGTCGGATAAGTCTTACTGAGCTTCTTAGAAGCTCACGCGTTAGCGTTTTGTGGTTTTCAGGCGCCGTCGTACAGGAACCAGCAGGTAGCTTCCATTGGGAGGAGCCCCCCCTCGAGTTTGGGAACCTTCAGTGGGAGTTGTGCGAGTCGCCGCATTGATCTGTTGAAGTGGCTAGTAGCATGACGCCCGTGGGCACGGCGCGTGCTTTTGCTTAAGTCCGAGTGTCGGAGTTGTAATAGTTCTAGCCTTCCGCTATTTATCGTTTTCAAAACTGTTGCGTACTCTGAAACAATGTAATATTCAACTTCTAAGTTATGAACCAATGATGTATTAAGTGCTCTCTTTTTGTAAATTATGGCTGTTTATTCCTGTCTGTGTTGTATCGTGTGTACGCTTGCTTCGCCGAGCGTTGCCCAACAAGATCTTGACTTAACGACTGACCGGATCCGTCCTGAGACGAGGTTTTCTGGGCGGGGTCGTGTCACCTGCCTGTGAGCCGTCCGCGCGAGGCCCTGCGCATGCGCGGGGGGGACAGGGTGGTGGAGTCGAGGGCTGCGCGCGTGTTCCCGAGGTGGTCTCCTCGTTTGCCGAGGAGGACTTTCAAGATGGTAGGTTTTCTCCCGAAGCGTCGAAGGCGGCGGGCGGCGCTGTTACGTCGTCTACCGTTGGGGATTTTGACATGGCGGCCAGTGTAATCTTTCCGCTGCTGGACTCCCATCCCCCGTCTGATCCAATAATCTCTAGTGGGTTTCAGGCCTGCTACGAGCTGGGCTCGTCTCAAGGCCCAACTCCGGATGGCTCGCTGGAGGCTCAGGCCTTGCCAACCTCTACAGTAAGAGTTGCGCCAGAACTTTCTCCACGAACCTTAGCTGTGCACGAAGAACAGCAGCGCTCCCTTTCTTCAGTTCAGAGCATTCAGGCCGTTGAGTGCTCCTCTCTGCTGGTTCCAGAACGGGCGCCGCCCCTCGTGGGGGGAGTGGTGGACGAGATCGGGCAGGCTGAAACTCCGCCCCTGATACCTTTTGGTGCTGGGCGCGTCGTAGTCTCAGCTAGCTCGCCGTCCGCCCATGACTTGCCAGTTACTGCAGTTGAGGTTTCGTTGGCTACTGCTCCGGCTGGTTCTGCTCTGCGGATGGATGATGTCGGATTGGTTGGGACTCCACCTCAGGCACTTGAGAATGCTGGGGGCGTAGCAGTCTCAGCGAGCTCGCCGTCCGCCCGTGACTTGCTGGTTTCTACAGTTGAGGGATTCATTGGCTCCTGCTCCGTTTGGTTCTGCTCTGCTGGGGGACGATGTCGGGTCGGTTGGGACTCCGCCTCAGGCACCTGAGAGTGCTGGGGGCGTCGCAGTCTTGGCCGGCGCGCCGTCCGCCCAGGCAAGTCCGCCTCTATCGCTGGTAGTTACAGGGGAGCAGCCGGAGTTGTCTTCAGCAACACTAGCGGATGGTTTTTCCCCTGTTCTGGTTCCTCCTCAGGTGTGTGCTACACCTGCTGCTGCTGGGACGCGCACGCCCCTATTCTACTCCCGCCTTCAACCCCGTAACGATGGTCCAGCTGGTAATCTCCATGATTCGGTGGCTTCAACTTCTGTTTCAGATGAGCTTACTCCACGTAAGCAGTTTCTTCAGAGTTTAACTAAAGCAGCAGGTTCCCTGCTCCCGATTCCAAAGATCAATAAAAGAAGAAAGAAAACTCCACCTGCAGATCATGTGCCTCGCCGCAGTAGAAGAATTGCTGGACTGGATGCTTCTGTTGCACAGCCTGACCTGCCGCAATGCAAGAAAAGAGTAATGAGAACTCTCGGTTTGGGAAACAATAGGGAGAGGCTCCGACAAGAAGATCAAGAAAATTATGCTAAGTTGTTTCTTCAACCTCTGTCAGATGTGCAGATTCAGGCTCGAGCAGCACTCTTCAATTGGTCCTTTTCGGAAAGGATTGAGGGGGAGGAAGATGCAGGAATGACTTGTGTCTGATGTCCTGGTTTTTGTCCTTTGTTAGGTCGTTGTTCTTTTTGTTTCCCAATGGATCCCTCTACCGTCTTAATCTGGAATGTGCGGGGATTGAACTCTCCTGCACGTCAAGACTCTGTGCGAATGTTAGTCGATTCTACTAGAGCAGATATAGTTTGTCTGCAAGAAACAAAGATGATGTATATTACTCGCTGGAATGTCCTTCAATGCTGGGAGCTGATTTTGATAATAATTTCGTTTACCTGTCATCGGTTGGAGCAAGCGGAGGAATTCTTATTGCATGGAGATCTAATTTGGGAGCTGCGGCTGCAAGCAGAATTGACTTGTTTAGTGCCTCTGTTCAGTTCAGCCCGCAAAATAGTGAATCCTGGTGGCTCACATGTGTCTATGGGCCACAAGGAGCAGATGATAAAGTGGCTTTTCTCCAAGAACTCAGGGACATCAGATCTCTGTGTAATGGACCGTGGATGCTAGCAGGTAACTTTAATATGATCTACAGAGATGAAGACAAGAATAACACCAATCTTAATAGGGCTATGATGGGCCGTTTCAGAAGGTTCATTGATGATGTGGCTATCACAGAGATCCCTTTACATGGTCAAAAGTTTACCTGGACAGGTTCGGGCAATTCCCCCACCATGGTGAAGCTTGATCGGGTTTTTTGTTCGGTTGATTGGGAGCAGCTTTTTTCAAACTCCCTGCTGCAGAGTACAGCCTCAGGGGACTCTGACCATTGCCCCTTGATCTTAGGGCTGAATGTCATTCAGCAAGGAAAAAGAAGATTTCAGTTTGAATCTTTTTGGCCAAAAGTTTGATGGTTTTATGGATACTGTGCAGAATGCTTGGGATTCTATACCATGTAAGCTGTGCCCTATGGAAACTCTTTCCTTGAAGCTCAAAGCTACAGCAAGAGAATTACAAAGTTGGAGTGACAAGAAAGTGGGGCATCTTAAGTCACAACTAGAGGATGCAAAAGAAATCCTTCATCAGCTTGAAATTGCACAAGATAGCAGGTGTTTGTCTCCTCAAGAGCTGTGGTTGCGCAATAACTTTAAAAAGCATTCTCTTGCTGTTTCATCCCTGACCGCACAGTGGCTAGGATTCGGTCAAGAATTAATTGGTTGCAGGATGGTGATGCTAACACAAAACTATTTCATCTCCATGCACGCCACAGGAAGAGGAAGAATTTCATTGCTAAACTTGTGAGTGGAAATCAGATAGCTACCAGTCACACTAACAAAGCTGAAGTGCTGCAGAATTTCTATAACAACTTGATAGGTTCCAGAGAGGAAAGAGAGCACACCATTGATCTGGATACACTTGGTTGCCAGCAACATGATCTTGGTCTGTTGGAGGCACCAATTTCTGAGGAAGAAGTCTGGAACACGATTAAGCAGCTACCTTCAGATAAAGCCCCGGGCCCGGATGGTTTTACGGGAAAATTTTATAAAGTCTGCTGGCCCATTATTAAAGCAGACGTTATGGCAGCCATCTCAGCAGTTTGGAGAAGGGATTTCAGAAAATTTAGACTGCTCAATTCAGCATATATTACTCTTGTACCAAAGAAAGAAGATGCTTCTCATGCAAAGGATTTTCGCCCCATAAATCTCATTCACAGCTTTGCAAAATTGATCACTAAAATTCTTGCTAACAGGCTGGCGGGTCGGCTTGAGAGCATGATTTCCACTAATCAAAGTGCATTCGTCAAAGGTTGATTCATCCAAGACAATTTTATGATGGTTCAGCAAACGGCAAGGTATCTGCACTCACAAAGGAAGCCGAGAATCCTTCTTAAACTTGATATATCAAAGGCTTTTGACTCAATTTCTTGGGCTTTCCTCTTGGAAGTGTTGGAGAAACAAGGTTTTGGAGCAATATGGCGTGACATTCTGAGTGGACTTCTAACATCCTCCTCCACACAAATTCTTTTGAATGGAGTCTCTGGTGAGGTCATTACCCATAAACGGGGCTTGCGGCAAGGTGATCGGCTTTCACCAATGCTCTTTATTTTGGTTATGGATGTCCTAAATCTTTTGGTGACGAAGGCTTTTGACTTGGGACTTTTGATGCCACTCTCATCTCGCTCCATCCAGCATCGGCTCTCTCTCTATGCGGATGATGTGGTTCTCTTTATCCGTCCTATAACAAATGACATTGACCTCACAACTGGTATTCTTAAGCTGTTTGGCAGTGCTTCAGGTCTGCATACTAATGTGCAAAAAAGTAGCGTAGTGCCGATAGCATGCAATGAAGAGGACTTGCAGGTGGTTCAGCAGCGGCTCCCATGCCAGTTGGAGTCCTTTCCAGTCCGGTATCTTGGTCTGCCTCTATCCATCTCTAGGCTTACCAAGCCCCAGCTTCAGCCGTTCATCGACCGTCTAGCTGATTTTCTTCCTGGATGGAAAGCCGAGCTGATGACAAGGGCTGGCAGAGCTGTGCATGTTCAGTTTGTTCTCACTGCCACGGTTATCTATCATGCCATGGCGCTGGATTTACCTGCTTGGGCAGTGAGGGCCATTGATAAGATCAGACGAAATTTTTTGTGGAAAGGTAGAAAAGAAGCCAATGGAGGCCATTGTTTGGTGCTTGGTCAAAGGTGACTCGGCCTAAGGATCTTGGAGGGCTAGGAATTTCCGATCTAACACTTCTGAACTGGGCTCTCAGAGTGAGATGGCTGTGGTTGAGGAAATCTGATCCGAGCAAACCGTGGGCGTCCCTCCCAATTCAGGTAAACAGGTGTGTTGAGGTGCTCTTCGCCATGGCAATGAAGTCCGAAGTGGGTGACGGGAACGGCACTTTATTTTGGAAGGGTCGCTGGATTTTTGGGCAATGCATTCAGGATGTAAGCCCAACTCTCACTGCCATGGTTCCCAAGAGAGTTATAAACAGAGAACAGTAGCTGAAGCTCTCATTGAGAATAAATGGGTAGAGGATATTCATGGGGAAGCATCTCTGGCTGTCATGGTAGAGGTTATCACAGTAGCAGACTTTATTTCAACAACAGTCCTGCAACGTGGGATACTGGATACACACCTTTGGAGGCTTTCTAGTTCGGCAAGTACACTGCTACCTCGACCTACAGGGCACTCTTTGCGGGCTCCGTGAGTTTTGCTCCTTGGGAGCGAATTTGGAAGACTTGGGCGCCACCTAAATGCAAATTCTTTATGTGGTTAGTTGCCCACGATCGATGTTGGACAGCCGACAGATTAGCTAAGTGCCACTTGCCTCATCTAGATAAATGCCCTTTATGTGATCAGGAAGCAGTAATCATTTGCTCACCTCATGTGTCTTTGCGCACCAATTCTGGTTTTCTCTTCTTCGGCGATTTGGCTTAGCATCCTGTACCCCTCAGCCCTTGGATGTTCTCCTGGATGAATGGTGGAGCCGGGTCCTTCATTCAGTAGAGAACTCTATGCAGAAAGGCCTCAATTCTCTCATTATTCTGGGCGCATGGACTTTATGGCGGCATCGCAATGACTGTGTCTTCAATGGCCGATCTCCGGACCTTGCTGTAGCTCTTCTGATGGCACAGGAGGAAGCGAGGTTCTGGGCTCTAGCTGGGGCCAAGGGCCTAAGTCAATTGCTTGAACCGGTTGAGTGTTAGTGCTCCTTGTTTAGTGTGGCTGGTCGTCGTTCTGTAATCGGTTCATGTGACTTTGTAGACTTTGTATGGAGGTGTGTTGTAACCTTTTTTTCTTTTTTCTTCTTCTATTAATGTAATGATACGCAGCTCCTGCATATTCGAGACTTTTTGCATTGTGTTCGTAGTCTCAGTAGCTACCTAATGTCAATACTAACAATTACCTTTATGGTTATTATTTTACAATAACAAAACATTGATAAAATCAAACAATAAGTATAATAATAATGCTAATAATCATCTAACTCTAGTAAGTAAATATTATCAAACTTAAAGCTAATAACAACCCTGCCCCAACCCATCCGCTTAAGAGCTGCTAACTAAATATAAGTAATTTTAAAGCTAATGGTGACCTTAATCCTAATAGCCACCCTAATTAGAGATCTTGTGCTAGTGGCGATTCAAATGGTTAAACAACAATTAACAATAAGCATCTTAAACCTGCCTCTTCAAAAATAATTAGGATTTCGATCATGAGCTAGACCCTTGACCATCATTGATTATCTCTGAAGAGTATAAGTAGTCCAAGTAAATTAGTTCCCTAAAGTATATTACAATGATAGTGACCCTAACTTAATAAAATTTCCATTTCATCATTTCTAATCTACCTTGTAAAATGCCTAATAAATCGAGAAAAAATCTAAAAATGGTAAACCCAAGTTTATTGGAGTCCTTGTAAAATACACGAAACATCTGCTGAAACCCTTTTTCATGAAACTCCTTGAAGCTGCCTAAATAGATAGGTAGAGACCTGTTGTTTTTACCTTACACCTATAGAGCCAGGACTTCTGGCTGATGTGCGTCATGACAAGCAGAACGCTAATATTCTGATTTCGCCTAACATTTGAACCTCCAAAACTTTCTCAAATTAGAGCTTATGTCAGAAGTGCGTCGTGGCAAGCAGAAAGCTAATGTTCTGATTTCGCCTAACATCTGACTTTACAAAGCTATTCTCAAACTGGAACATCCGTCAGATGTGCGTCCGGCTCAGCAGATCCCAAGTGTTCTATTTTTGCTCAACATCTAGAGATTTCAAAACATCTGGAACGTGGACTTCTGTCAGATGAGTGTTGTGGTACTCAGAACTCAATGTTCTGATTTTACATAACATCTGGCGTTCCCGAACTCATCTAGAGTTGGAGTTCTGTCAGATGTATGTCACGACACCCGGGACTCAATGTTTCAATTTTTAAATAACGTCTGGAGTTCTAGAGCTCATCCGGAGATGAAGCTTTTGTCAGATGTGTGTCTCGGCAAACACTCCTTATGTAAATTTTTCCCAGAACTTGACCTCAATAATACCCCCTTTCCTACCTGTAAATAACCTCCTAACAGAAAATCGTTAGAATTGCTATAAAACGTAGGGACTTCAGTTCAAACAAACAACCCAACCTCAAAAATCATCTTTTCGATAACACCATCCGATGAAGATCACCTCCTAACAGAATCTGAAAGATTTCATAATAGGTCATGGTTGTTAAGCAAATAATCAACTTATCTAACAGCCGAAGTCAAAATAATAAATGATAGTTGAAACCACCTTGTCAAAAGTAACCTTTCGATTACTCTTTAACAGAACCACCATATTTCCTTTATTTAAAATAACAACTCATCTCCCTATTTGCATCAAGTAGACATCGAAGAGAACGCCGTAGCTAACAATTCCGAGTCTTCAATCCCCGCCGAAGTCGTCATCACCAACGAAGCAAGAGATCCAGGCAAGCCCCGGTGCACAACCAAGATTTTAACTTTTCCTTTATAACTATGTGTCGTGTTTGTGCATTAAGTTGCTAGGATTTAATTGAAACCTTAGTTGCATTTGTTTTCATAGGAAACCCTAACGATAGCTGGTATAGATGACCAATTAGTGTGCTATGCTTAGCAAGTACTTACCGGTAGAAGTCGGGTAGAGAGGACGCTGCTTGCGATTGGTAGGGTGTTGTTTGAAACTACCATATGAAACATGACAATGATTGTGAATGATTAAGGAAAGATAAAAGATTGAGGGTCAGACAAGGTACAAGTAGGTCGGCGACTGGTCCGGGACCAGGGTGACCGTAGTCTTGTCTGATCCGTGTGGCACAGTTGGGCAAGTATTGAATATACTGATCATATGCTGAGAATAATGGGGCCCAGTAAACCTACGTAGCCTAGTGATTGCAAAGTCGAACCTGCCCTACGGTGTCTGATTCGGAGGCGATCTGGGGTGGGCAGCGTGGGAACTCCACAAAAACTGTCTGGGACGCGTTGTCTGGTGGGATGCGGCGCTGCTAAGGCAGGCGTAGGAGAAAATTGACTTTGCAGGATCTGGTGTGAACGGTTGCCACGTGCGGTCTGGAACGCGCACGTGTCGTATGATTAGGTTAACCCTGCAGAGGTATAAAAATCGGTTTGAATAGCTGTCGCTCTTAGCATGAGTTTGCTTGAACTCTCTGTCACATTACAATTAACAAAACTGAGATTCCTTGATGAGGATATTAATATTGTATATTACATTGCTCCAGTTATGATTGCTTAGATCAGTGCTAACTAAAGTTACCATTCTAATCACTTAACCTGAGCTAAAATTGGACCAAGATTAGTTCATGATTTTGCGAGTCCATTTTGCAAGGTAAACCCACCCTAAGTCAGCCAGCATGTCTAGGTGTCGGCTATAGTCAGCCAATTTAACGGTCAGCCTTGTTGAGCTTCTTAGAAGCTCACGCTTTTGCGATATGTAATTTTTAGGCGCCGATATACAGAACCAAGATGAAGTATCCATTGGGAGGAATCTCACCCCGAGGTGGGGAACCTCTAGTAGGAACTGTATGAATCGCTGCAGTAATACTTGAAGTGGCTAGTAGCATGACGCCACTGGGCACGGTTCATGCTTTTGCTTAAGTATGAGCGTCGGAGTCTGTAACCGATCAAGTCTTCTGCTGTTTATGTTTTCGAAAAACTCTATTTGCGTACTCTGAATCATTGTAAGACCTAAATTTTAATTTATGAATCAATGCTATATTAAATTCTCTCTCCTTGTAAATTGTTGCTGTTTATTCCTACCTGTGTTGTACCGTGTGTATGCTCGCTTCGCCGAGCGTTGTCCAGCAGGATCCTGGCTGAACGACGGCAGGGTCCGTCCCAAAACGAGGTTTTCCGAGGCGGTTCTGCGTCAGTTTGTGTTGAGATTTATGAAAATTAATGTGGAGTTGACACACGCGGGTAAATAATTCTACTATCATCGCTAATTCACATATTTTATTTACTTTTTATAAATCTTACATGGTTGAAATTAGCTATTTTAGGTGTTTTTTGGTGACGTGGTTCTACAAATTATGTCCGTTTTTTATGGTATAGATAAACCGATGACAATTTGCATGGTAAGCGTAACTAGTTACACTTTAGCATATAATTGTTATAAACTCAAAATTTTTAAACCGCAGGACGCGAGAACACTATGAAGAACGTTCCTGATTGACGTACTAACTTATGATGGAAATTCAAGTAAATCCATCATATCTATACACATACGGGATTATCTTAATCGGATCAAGGGAAAGTGTTTGATACATGTAAAAGCGTACTACTATATTGTATTTGAGACGGTCATAAATCCGAAAGAATAAATAATGTGTTCTTTTTTCTCTACACAAAAGTCCTATTTTTTAGTTCAATAAAGATAGATTGAAAAAATAACCCGTAGCAACGCACGAATATATTACTTTAATAAAATTGATGTTTGATTATAATTATTAGACATACTATTAGTTAAATTAAATTATTGCTTAATTATATAGTAATGTGCACTAAGTTATTGTTTATTTAATTATATGATAATGTGAATTTTGAATATACCCATAACAACGCATAGACATTGATCTTTTTATTGAGTAAATCTCCACACTTGGATTAGCCAACTTGGATATAGTTATACTGATCGATTCAAAACCACTAGTACTCTTACCTGTGCTAACGCCACGAATTAAAACAAAAAAAATATAATAATCCAACATATATAATTTTTTAGTTATATGAGTATAATGCCCATACAAATGTCATGGTGTTGACGCGGGCCTGCCCCAGATAACTCAATCCGAGACGGATCCCGCATCACACTAGGATCCTGTTGGGCAATGCTCGGCGAAATGAGCATACACATGGTACAACGCAAGCGGATAAACAATATTCTTTTACAAGATAAGAGAATTTAATACATCATTGCTTAGTGAATTGAAATTGAAGTCTTACAATTCATGTCAGAGTGCGAAACTGAGTTTTGAAAACAAAATTACAGCAGAAGACTAAAACGAGTACAGACTCCGACTCTCATAGTAAAGCAAAAGCATGAACCGTGTCCAGTGGCATCATGCTACTAGCCACTTCAAGATTCACTACGGCGATTCACAAAGCTCCCACTGGAGGTTTCCGACCTCTGGTCGAGATTCCTCCCACTGGATGCTCTCATCCTGGGTATGCACGTCGGCGCTTGAAAACCACGTATTCGCAAAGCGTGAGATTCTAAGAAGCTCAACAAGATTGACCCGTCAAATTGACTGGCTACAGCCGACACCTATACATGCTGGCAGACTCAGGGTAGGTTTACCTCACAAAACGGACTCACAAACCTGAACTATTCTTGGTCAAATTTTAGCTCAGGTTAAGTAATTAGAATGGTAACTTTAGTTGGCACTGAACTAATCAATCATAACAGAAGTAGTATACAGTAATAATAATCATCATAACTTCATCCTCATTGTATCTCAACTTTCTTAATTGTGATGTGGTGTGTTTCACGAGCGAACTCACAAACTGGGAGTGACAGTCATTCGAAATGATTTTATACCCTGCAGGGGGAAACCTAATCGTACGACACGTGCGTGTCCCAGACCCGCACGTGGCAGCCGTTCACACTAGATCCTGCAAAGTCAATTCCCTCCTACGCCTGCCTTAGCAGCGCCGCATCCCACCAGAACACACGTCCCAGACGGTTTCCGTGGAGTTCCCACGCTGCCCGCCCCAGATCGCCTCCGAATCAGACACCGTAGGGCAGGTTCGACTTTGCAATTACTAGGCTACGTAGGTTTACTAGGCTCCATTATACCCAGCATACGATTAGTACATTCAAAGCTCGATCAGACTCGGACCACATGGATCAGACAAGACTACGGTCACCCTGGACCCAGTCCAGTTGCCGACCTACTTGGTACCCTGTCTAACCCTCCAGTTTTATCTTTCCTTACTCATCCATCACCATGTGTCGTATGTCTCATGTGATAGTTTTCAATCAATATCCTACCAATCGCGAGCAGCGTCCACTCTGCTCGACTTCTACTGGTAACTACTTGCTAAGCATAGCATACTAAAAGGACATCTATACCAGCTACCGATAGGGTTTCCAATGGAAACAGATGCAACTAGGGTTTCAATCAACTCCTAGAAACTTAATGCACAAACATGACACATAGTTATAAAGAAACAGTTAAAATTTGGTTGTGCACCGGGGCTTGCCTGTATCTCCTGCTTCGTTGGTGTTCATGACTTCAGCGGGGATTGAAGACTCGGGATTGTCAGCTACGACGTTCTCTTCTTTGTCTACATGATGCAATATGAACATGATGAGTCCAATTAAAAGATAACACGATGTTTTCATCAAAGAATATTACAGAGTTTCCATCGGCGATATTTAGAGGTTAGGGTTAATCCTAATTCCCGACTTCGTTGTTTTATTAAAGTCTTTACCATCTGAATGTGGCCTAAAGCGAAACTTCTTACTTTTCCAGGGGATGATTTTTAGTTGGCAATATTCTCTAAAATAGAAATTTTGAAAATTTGGTCGAAGTCAAGCTGAGTTTTTCTTAGAGGCTATAAATATTTAGTAAAAGTTACGATTATTCAAACTAGGGTTAAAATGAAACTTTTAAATTATATCATGAGTTTATTTTTAGTTGATAGTACTCTCTGGAATATGAATTTTGAAATTTATTTGAGGCCAAGATGAATTCTCTAGATTTTATAAAAATTCAGCAAACTTGCTGTCATTTAAACTTATAAAATCAGAAATAAATACTAAACCCTAGAGTAAAGTCGTGAAATTTGATGTAGACATCATGAGCACCAAATCTAAAGATTTGCTTTAGGGTTTAGATTTTTGGGTGACTTTCATAATGTATTTTAGAAAATGATAAATAAAATTGGCAGTTTAGAGTATTTTTAATGAGATGTATACCATTTTTGTGGTTGTAAAATCCCAAGAAAACTTCAGGAGATGTATGCTATCATGTTGCACTTGTGGTTCAAGTTTTAGCCCTAGCACTCCTCTGGAACATCAATTAAAATTCAAAAACAGAAAAAGTTCATCTAATTATTCAAGAAATTCCATGAACATTTTTGAAAAAGTGTTTTAACAGAAAATAGATCTTTTCATGTGGGTTCTAACAAATTTTGGTTTGGCATTTTTAGATTTTTCTTTGATTTGTTAGACATTTTACAAAACAGGCCAAATAATAGGAAATGAAAAATTAAAATGAAAAAGGAGGCCCAAAACAGGGGAGGCGGCGGCGGTGCTCCGGCGAGCCGGCGGCGAGGCTATTTGGCCAAGGGGTAGGAGATTCGCGCTCAGCACGTTGAGCTCTATTCGTGGGTGCAGGAGTTGGTCGCCAGAATCGACCGAGTAGGGCCGGCGACGTGAGACCGCGGCGGCGCCATAGCTCCGGTGACGAGTTCACCGGAGAAGAGCGGTAGAGGGGAAAAGGAATTGCCTAGAAGCTTCACCGTGATGCGAGGGGTTGATTTGATGGAGTTGGAGGTCACGGGAACAGCCGGAAGACCAAAGTCGACGATGAGCTCGGGCGGCATCAAATGGTGGACTGACGGCAACGCTACGAATGCGTCGTCACCGGTGATCTGCCATGGACGAAACCTTGTCAAAACAAAACAAAAGGAAGAGAGGGAGGGGCCGGAGGAAGGAATTGCAGTATGGCGGTACTGTGAGGAGGAATTTGAAGATCGCTGGCCGGCGGTGGTGCCCTCGGCCGGGGAGGAGGATTGGGGCGTTCCGGGCGGAGGGAGGAGCAACCGGAGACTGGCTTGCTGGACCAGGAGCTGTGCTAGAGTGAGGGAAAGAAGTTAGACATGGTGAGAAAGCTGGAGGATAGCCGGAACAATGTGCTCACCGGGTGATCTTTGCGGGCGGTGATGGCGGGCGGTGCACCGAGCAGCGAAGGGAGAAAAACAGGGGCGTGGGCGCTGTGGAAGGGGAGAGTGGGGAGAAGTGGGGAGACTTGCGTTGTGATTTTAAGCGTTGCAAAGAGAGAGAAGGAGGGGGGTGGAGTGGTGGCAGGGCGCCGCGTCGGCGATTGGAGCCGGCAGGCGGCAATACCGTGCGGCAGTGGAGGAAAACTGGCACGGAAGGGAGAGGAAGAGAGAGGAAGGGAGGAAGAGAGAGTGAGGGAAAAGATTTCGCAATCTTGGCGATTGAATTCGTGGCTCAAAAAGGTGAGCCCCGGCCGGCGCCTGCCGAGGCGGCCAGCCGCTGCGGCGGTTGGCCGTCGGGGCGGCGGCCGGGTACTGTTTGATCTCTTTTTTTAATTTTGCTATTTATTCCAAACCTTAGCTGTGATAGGATATGGACCGATGTATCGGGTGCTAACTTGCCTCTGACCCCGAATCGTTGAACTCCCTTTGTTGGCGAGACTCGTAGGTAGACGTAGTCTCCTACCTTAAAACTTAGTGGTCTACGCCTTATATCCGCATAACTCTTCTGTCTGGACTTGGCGGTCTTCAAATTAGCTTCAATGACCCGTACTTTTTCCTCAGCCTGCTGCACTAGATCTGGTCCAATTATGACTCTTTCGCCTGCTTCCGACCAGTTGAGCGGTGTTCTACAACTACGGCCGTAGAGTGCCTCAAAAGGCGACATCTTGATACTGGCTTGGTAGCTGTTGTTGTACGAGAATTCCGCCAATGACAGGTGGGTGTCCCAGCCTTTTCCGTGCTCTAGAATGCAAGCTCGGAGCATGTCTTCAAGTATTTGGTTTACTCTTTTAGTTTAGCCGTCTGTCTGTGGGTGGTAGGCAGAGCTATGGATTAACCTAGTCCCTAGCGATTCGTGGAGTTGCTTCCAAAATCGACTGATGAACTGGGTACCTCGGTCGGAGATTATGGTCTTGGGCACTCCATGAAGACAGACTATTCGATCAATGTAGAGCTGAGCATACTTCTTCATAGTGTATCTGGTAGACATAGGAATGAAGTGGGCAGTCTTTGTGAAACGGTCCACTATGACCCAAATAGAGTCCAACTTCTGAGCCGTCAGGGGTAGTCCAACAATAAAGTCCATGCTGATGTCTTCCCATTTCCAGGACGGAACACTTAGAGGTTGCAACAATCCTACACCTTTCAGATGATCTGTCTTCACTCTCCGGTAGGTGTCACACTCTGCTACGTACCGAGCGATCTCTCTTTTCATCCTTGTCCACCAAAACTTCTTCCGCAAATCCTGGTACATCTTATTACTGCCAGAATGAATGGAGTATTCGGATAAGTGAGCCTCGTCCATGATCTTCCTTCGGAGCTCGTGATCTTTTGGCACTAGCAATCGGTTCTTGAACCACAAAACTCCGTCTTTGTCTTCCCGGAACACTGCATCTTCTTTTCTTTTAGCTCTATTCTTTTAGCTCTAATCTGATCTTTTCCATGCCCTTGTCAAGCTTCTGGGCCTTGGCTACCTCGTCTCTAAGTGTTGGTACTAAGACTAGATTGTAGAGGGATCCGTGGGGTAGAATTCTTAAGGATGGCTCTAGTTCTTTGGTGGCATTCCCTCGATCTAAGTAGTGACAGTGGGCGTTTCTACTCAGTGCATCTACAACCACATTGGCCTTGCCTGGATGGTAGTGAATCTCCAGTTCATAATCCTTGATTAACTCTAGCCATCTTCGTTGCCTCATATTCAACTCAGTCTGACTGAAGATGTACTTGAGGCTCTTGTGGTCGGTGTAGAGATGTACTAGGTTTCCCAATAAGTAATGCCTCCATACTTTCAGAGCTAATATCACGGCTGCCAACTCCAAATCGTGGGTTGGGTAATTTAGCTCGTGCTTACGGAGTTGCCTGGAAGCATAAGCAATTACTCAACATTCTTGCATTAACACGCAACCAAGTCCAATACCTGACGCATCACAATACACGTCAAAAGGCTTGTTCAAGTCCGGTTGGGCGAGTACCGGTGCTGTGGTCAAGTGCTTCTTCAAAGTTTGAAAAGCTGCTTCACACTTTTCCCATTTGAACTTTTGATCTTTCTTGAGCAGCTCTGTGATAGGTTTGGCAACCTTGGAAAAGCTGGGAATGAAGCGCGATAATATTTCGCTAATCCCAAGAAACTTCGCACTTTGTGGGCTGTTGTGGGTGCTTTCCAATCAACAACATCTTGCATCTTCCCCGGATCCACAGAAATGCCTTCAGCGGACACTAGGTGACCCAAAAACTGGACACGCTCAATCCAGAGTTCACACTTACTGAATTTGGCATAGAGCTGATGATCTCTGAGTCTCTGTAGGATGATCCGGAGGTGTTCAGCATGCTCAACGACAGTCTTGAAGTACACTAGGATGTCATCAATGAACACCACTACAAACTTATCCAGCTCTGGCATGAAAACTGAGTTCATAAGGTACATAAAGTACGCTGGTGCATTAGTGAGTCCAAACGACATCACCAAGTACTCATACAGCCCATATATGGTGGAGAAGGCCGTCTTCGGAATGTCAATGGGACGGATCTTGATCTGATGATAGCCAGATCTAAGATCGACTTTAAAAAAGACCTTTGCTCCAGCCAACTGATCAAACAGAGTATCTATGCGTGGTAGTGGATACTTGTTCTTGATGGTGACCGCGTTTAAGGGGCGTAATCCACGCATAGTCTCAAGGATTGATCCTTCTTCTTTACAAATAGAGCCGGACAACCCCAAGGCGAGGAACTGGGCCGTATAAAACCCTTGTCCAGCAATTCTTTCAATTGTATCTTCAACTCTGTTAGCTCTTTTGGTGCCATCTTGTATGGTCTGGGGGAGATCGGGGGCTGTGCTGGCTGTAGGTCAATTTGGAATTCTACATCCCTGTCTGGGGGTAAGTCAGGTAGATCTTCCAGAAACACATCTGGGAATTCTCTGACCACTGGTATCTTATCCAAGCTTTTCCTGACAACATGGCAGATTTGCTTGGGGGCAGATCTAGGGTGATCTAGGTTTATAGAAACAGATCCGTGAAGTGGGGAGGTTAGGCGGACTACACGGTTAGCAATATCAAGGAGGGCATTTTTGTGTTTCATCCATTTCATACCAATGATAATATCGATGCCCTGTCCGTCTAGGATTATGAATAAGGTAGGATAGGTGTAACCTCCTAGATTTAATGGCATCTCCCTTAAATCATAGTTTGACAAAATGTTTCCCCCAAGCGATTTTATGATGAATGGTGGCTCTAGAGGAACTGTGACTAGTTTTTACCCTTAACAAAGTTTCTACTGATAAAGTTGTGTGTGGCACCGGAATCAAATAGAACAAATGCTGAATAGGCAAAGAGCGAGAACGTACCTGCCAGCACAGGCTCTCCTTCAGCTATTTCTTCGGTCGTGGTGTAGTTCACCCGACCGGTTCTGGGGTTCTTCTGGCCTCTTTGTTGGCCCTGCCCTTGGTTGGCCTGCCGGTTGCCTCCAGCCTGTTGGTTCGAGGGGCACTCGTGGGCGAAGTGTCCCGGTTGCCCGCACGTGAAGCACGGGGTTCCTGGTCCAGGACGGGCGCCCTGTTGAGGTGGGCGGACACCTTGGTTCCTCTGCGGTGGTGGGGGTGCACGGTAGCCAACCTGTGGCTGATTCTGCAGTGGCCGGTATGGCTGCTGCGCAGGACGGAACAACGGAGCCTGCGGCGGGGTCGCTCTATATCTCCTACCATCTGGTGCTGTGTACACCAAACGGTACTTTGGTGGTGGTGCATTCGACGGCTCACTGCTGACTCGCCTCTTCCCCCGTTGTTCTTTTTCCAGGTATTCTTCGGTGATGAGGGCGTTGCTCACGAACTCATTGAATGAGCCCCCTTGATTCAGGGCCAGACGACTCTAGAGTGGAATATTCAGCCCTTCCATGAAACAGTGTTTTCGTTTTGCATCCGTATCAACCTGCTCTGGCGCATATAGAGCAAGTTGGTTGAACACATGGGAGTAGTCGTGCACTGAGCGGTTACCTTGTGTTAAGGTCATGAACTCCTTGGCCTTCTTTTGCATTAGTCCCGCGGGGATGTGATGAGCGCGGAACGCTTCCCGAAACTGCGTCCATGACATCGGGGTGTTTGCCGGGAGGGTGGCCAGGTAGTTAGCCCCCCAGACACCGGCATGCACGTGAAGCATCTGGGCAGCAAAAAGGGTCTTCTGGATCTCCGTGCAACGGAGCAGCCCAAACTTGGCCTCGATCGTGCGAAGACAGTGATCAGCTTCCATCGGTTCCCGGGCATCTTTAAACTCCAGGGGATGCGTCGCCAGAAAGTTAGTTATTACAAAACAGTCCATGCATTGTCAAAGGCTCGAAGGATTGGGATAGATTGAACGCTAAACATCGACGGAGTGGATTAGCAGCAAGTAAAATCACATATAACCTATTACTACGTATCTACTAAATTATCATTATCAACATAAACTTCGATACCAAAAATAAAAGATGACTAACAGACCCACATGATGTGCTCTGCCTTGACATTACATCAAAAAATTATTGAACATGAACGAAAATGAAAGTATTGAAATTATAATCTATAAATTATAAGTTTCTTAAAAGTTGTATGAGTATTGAAACTATTTATCACATAAGTTAAAATACGTTTCTCTAATCTAGATTATTAAATTATTTAATCTGGATTGTCAGATTATATAAGTTAAAAATAAACAGTCTATTTGTTAACTTCTAAAATTATAATCTATATATTATATAATCTCATACGAACCTAGTCACAATATAAATGAATCTCAGTTTTGAAAGAATATATAAATGAATCTCAGTCCCCAAGCCCTAGGCCCTAGCTTTCCAAGTCCAGCACTCCATCCTCCAGGTCTCCAGCCGCCGTCCTCCACCCGGCTCCCGCCGCCTCCGCGCCGCACACACGCCGTCGCCGCCTCCACGCCCCGCGCGCCGTCGCCGCCGGGACGCCCAGCTCGCGCGCGTCCTTGCTGCCGCCGCCTTGCCCCGCTGGCCCGTGACTGCTGTTGCTCCGCCATGTCTTTGTTCGGGTAATACGGCCACCCGAACCCCGAACCCAAAATTTTCGGGTAGCGATTCTGAATATCCGAAGTTCAAAAAACTCCAAATACCCGAGCCGAAATTTCGGGTTTACCCGAACAACCAGGGTCCTTGGTGCACACCTTTGGAGAGAGGCGAATATCGGTGCGGACCAGCAATGGGCTCCATGACGATTGGAGCTAAGTACAAGACCACGGTCAAGGACCCCGGCACCCCGGGCGTTCTCCGCATGGTGCGTACCGTCCTTCCCCAATCCTTCCTTCTGCTGCCTTCACGCGTGGCTCAGTTTGACCCTGCACGTTGTGCTTTGCTCGTGAAGCTAAATCATGGTGTCATAAACTCATAACCATCTTCTATGATTCTTATGCTTTCCCTTCACTAGTACCTCTCCGTTTACTTGCTCTTCATTAGGCCTCTCAGTTTATTTCCTTATAATTGCAGAACGAAGACAAGTTCTTCTTCACACCTATTGATCCACGCTCAGCAATGAACCTTAATGTTGATTTCCGAGCAATTAAAGGTATTCTCTCTATATAACACACATTGATTGTGATGGTTTCTGGAAGAGAGCATTCCTCATAGGAAAAGATAAACCAGCTATGCATGATTTACCTTGAACCTCTGCAGTGGTGGAGCTAGGATTCACCGGTATGGTGGTCCAGCAATTTTTCTCCCTACAAAACATATGTTAAATGTCATCTTGCTTTGCTGTAGAAGCTTAAGATTTTTAATATTTTATCTTTCAAACATAGTAAATCATCAATAATGGTCGAATGCAAGCTTACACATATGATTACACTGAAAAAACCCTACCTTTTCTAGTTGCCTTTGTTAAACCTGCACTTCTAATGACATTAAAGTAAATTAAAAAAAATGGCGATAAAAGTATCCATTACATATCATCTTACTTCATATTTATCATATTTAAAACAAAATGCCCCAATCAATAAAATTGGTTCAACATTATCAAACAAATTACCACTTTTTCTATTTCTTAATTTATTTATGACAAAATTCATTGTCGAAAATGCTCTTTCATCAATCAATACTATAACAATTTTTAGTTGCTGCAAATTTCTAGAAAATAGAGGTGATATCTCTATATCGCTTCATAATTGACAACTTTACACTATAACAATCCTGTTGCACTGAAAATGTACCAATTTACTACACCTAAAATTTTAGAGTGCAAATTGAACAAGAGAAATTAAATTAAATACCACATTTATGCAATGAGGTTTGCCAGATAAATGTTGTCTTGCTCGATGCCAGAGCCGAACCGAGCTAGCACCATTGGTAGGCCATGGCCACCAAACACTTGGTTGTCGCAGCCAACAACTGACAACTGCCAGCGTTGACTGTGTTGTTGGATGTCATAGCCAACAACCAAATCCTAGCTCCCATGCCGTGTCGGAGCCGCTCAACCAGTTCGGCTTGTTGCTCGTTGTCAGGCAGTCCAATGGGCATGGTCAAGGTAGGGGTGACACACCTCGGTCGGGCAACGACCAACTGGCTCCTTCGGTCAAATTTCAAATTGGCTACAAGACACTTGAAAGGCTGACATTCGCTCCAATTCACTACAAATGCCAATGTAGTATTTTGTTATGGTGGCATCAACAAAAAGAATCCGAGCCAGTTAGGGCAGGCTAGAGATGAATCCTTAAGATCCAACACAAACAGGAGACAAAGGAAGGTGGAGAAGACAAAGGATGGAAGAAAAAAGAAACAAAAATAAAACTAAAGCTAAGAATGTGTGAAGCATCTAACATAAATGAATGACAAAAGGAATGACGGAAGTAAACCAAAAGGGTGAAAAAGATTGAAAACCTATCTGTAGTGCATCGCCAATTTCAACATTTTTCTATCTGTGGATAACTCCTTAGCGACATTATAATCCTCCGTGTCCCTCTTCATGGTCTGCTGTTATGGGCCAAAAGGCCCCCATGCACCCACCCCTGGCCGGCGCTGCAAAGCAGGGTGCCTCCAGCCCAAGCTGAGCGCCAGGAGGGACTCCAGATCCTCCGGGCTGCCCCTCCAACCATGATTGAGTCAGATTCTATTACATGAAAGCGAATTGCAGATTAGGAATCATATTAGAGTTGGAAAGTTAGATTCCTAGTTGGTTGTTATTGAGTTGGAGTCTTTTTGATAAAAGGGAATTTCAGATTACTAGTCGTATCTATACTACTACTAAAAATGTGATTTGGTGAGCGACAGTTGTTGGCGGTCCGTCGCCCCAACCATCAGAAATCTTGCACCGATAGGTGGGGCCCACACCACACCGCTTGTTGCACTTCTGCTCATCGGCTGCTGCTCCCTGCCCCGTAACTTCCCATCCATGGTGCTTGAACAAGACAGGATATAGCCACACCACCTGCTGGGCCGTCGTCGTCCTCGGGCTCTTGTCCGGTATGATTCTTCCCCGCCACACATTCACTGCAGAGGCAGCAGCGGCCGTGCCTAGGGCGGTGTGGAGGTAACTAGATCTGGAGGAATGCAAAATATGGATGTGAGTGTGGGGATCCGAGGGTGGAAGGTAGGGATCCAAGAAAGTGATGGAAGTGTTTGGATTGAGCTGATAGCACCCGAATCGGTGTCCCACCTGCTGATTCGAGCTCCCTTCACTAGAGCTGTTGAGCCCCTCTGCTTCATTAACAGATGAGCTTCTTGCCTGGTGCCTGACAACATGAAAGTAGATCGTAGAGCATGTGTCGGAAACATGATAGTGCCCTTTCAATTGATTATGAATAGGCATAGAAGATGTTGGGGGTTTGTGTAACTTGCAAGAATAGATTGGAAGAACAAAGCTTCTTCTTGCTATTAGCATCTTTGCTTTGTCGGTTATTGCAAACGGGTTGGTTCTGAATACAGTTGTGTGATATCTTAGTTTGTAAGAACTCCCTGTGCCATGAACATTTGTAAGCATGTTAGTTGCTCATTCTCCATTAATTTACCAATTCTATCTTATTATATACTCCCAATGTTGTGATCAGTGACTGAACCTTGAGCTTTGATTCTTTGAAATTAGGAGGCAATCAAGCATTATGTTAAGTTTTATTTGTGTAAATACCTAGCTTATGACTTATTACTGTAAAATAGCTCACTGGTTGGGATTTTTAATGCTCAGTTTAAGAAGACCTCAATGGAAAATTTGGACTTCTACTGTTGTATAATAGGATGATTCTTTTGCAATGATAATTGGTGTATAAGCAAGGGAATTGTTAACTAAGGGTTCTGATAAATGTTACACAATTATTGAACACTATTGTTGCTGTAAAATTTTGGACCTTGTGGCGCAAAAGGTGTGTGGAGAATAAAACAAATAGATGTGAAATAAGTCTGCCCCTAGGCAAAGATTTTCCTTTTAATTTTACAATTTAGATCTGTGACAATGCCCGGGCAGTTGACTAGTTATAGTTGGAGTATTAGTTGGATTGTGAGTCAAGTAAACCCCTATATAAATAAGGGGTATGTACCAAGTCATGGAAAAATAATACAATAAAGAAATTAATCCTATTATTCTTCTGCGATCTAGCTCTCCTGCGCCCTAGCTCTCCTACGGGCTAGCTCTCCTGCGACCTAGCCGTCGCTGCCACCACCGCCGTCGCAGCACCACTGTGGCTGCCGCCGCCGATGACCACCCTAATTGTAGCTGCCGGTAAGAACCTAGCCGGGTCTGATCATAACATCTGCCCTTCTCCTGCTTCGGTTCATGTTGTGGGGGTGTCTTATTATCCTGTTATGTACAGGTGCCTCATGTGGCCTTTGTTGGATATGTTCAAACCATCTCAAAACGATGTTGCACAAGTTTCTAGTCCACTGGAGCCACCCCTAATCTCTCTAATGTCATCATCCTTGTCATGGTCTCTTCCTGTGTGGCCTCAAATCCATTGTAGAGTACGAATCTCAGCCATGCTTAGCTATTGGCAAGCCGCTACCAAAATCTGGTTATTTGCTGCATGACACTAAAGAAGGGGAAATCATATTTTGAACCTTTTTTTGTATCCTATGAAATATATTACAACTTGATACTCCATGGGATACACTACTGCATTATCTATCCATTTGCTTTCTTGTAGATTTTATTATGTAGTTTAGCTTACAAAGTAATTATTTTTCATAATGAAAAATTATAAGAGGGAAAAAATCTATAAAAAAGAGCGTGTATAGTTAATGCAACAATGTATCTTTGTACAAATTGTCAATTTATAAGGTTTTGCTAAGAAATTTGAAAATATCATTTTCCTGTAACCCTTGAGGATGAATCTAAAATGGAGAAGAATGATTTCGATACGAAACATGTGGTGTGTGACATACTAGATGAAGATGGAGCACACCTGTTCTTCAAGTGTAAGCAGATGTGCAGTCTGTGATCTAATTGGATTCAGCAAAGAAAATGATGGGGACGGGGTCACGATCTTCCTACAGGTTCTGATAATCAAAGATTTGGGTGGAGTCGCGACACATCTCGATCCGACTTCCGAACGACACGTTCCGAGCCTCGCAATCGCAACACCACGTCTCCTCTGGTTATCACCCGCGCGAACACGGATGACCTCGCTGAGAAGGCTCGTCTTTGCCTACGAATCGAAGAACACAAGCAAGAATACAAAAGATCGAACTCAATGCTGAATTAATCTCGCGAACTGGGGTTCTACAAACCGATGACGGCGAAACTGTTCTTGACAGAATTATATAAGCAAAACCCAAACCCTAATGGTGGGTGTGGTGACTGGATATAAAGGAATTGGGGACGCGCAAATCCCCTGGACGCAACCCTAGTGGACTCTAACTCAGTACGAGGCCAGCCGGCCCAAAGTCGGTGTCGCAGCAACCTAACAGATTTTGGACTATCCAAAGTCGATGTTGGTTGGGCCTCCACCTTACATATGACGCTCAAGCTGGCCTCCTCAGGAGGTGGCCAAGGGGGAGGACGTCATGGGCTTCCTTTAGACGGTCTCCACTTGGTTGGGCCATCCCTCCTCTTAGGCCGGGATCCCAAGGAATATCAGGCCCACGACGACATGATGAATGTCCATAACACGCATCCCTTTTCATCCTTCAAGATATTATTTCTGCATTGCATGAGATACACTACTCATGATGTAGTATTTTTTGTTCAAATAGATATATTGTTGAATCAACATAAAACATATTCACCTTCAATTCATCACTACGTGGATTTGGTTATATCTCTGCGGTTATGTCCTCATCAGAAAGACAAACCATGTCTGAAATAAAGTCATCTTGGAAGGCTGCTGAATTCATACTAAATCTGCCAGAGGAGAAAAGGGAGAAGTGTATCATTGCCTTGTTGGAATGTTGGGCGGAGAGGAACAAATCCAACAGGGACAACAAAAGAGAAAATCAGAATGGGTAGCACGCAGCATACTGGTGTATAGCGATGAAATACTTATAAAAGGAGAAAACACAACAAGTTTCGAGGGCGATTAAGAGATGGAAAAGACCTAGGACAAGATGTATCAAACTGAACAGTGATGCGACTTTCAGGAACGAGATGGCTTCAGGAGGCTGGGGCTACCTGCTAGGGGATTTCAGTGGGGATATCCTAGCTCCTGGGCACGGTTGCTTACCAGCGCTTCTAAGTCCACAACAAGTGGAGGTGATCGCCTCTATTCAGGGAGTGTAAGCAGCAATCAACGCTGGTGTGGGTCATCTAATAGTGGAAACTGATTCACTTGCTATCGTTAAAGCGATTCACTCATGTGAATATGATCTCCGTCCAAAAGGAAGACTAATTGCTGAGCTGAGAAATCTGCTTGATTTAAACTTTATTTCCTTTGTTTTCCAGAATAGAGCAAGGAATTGTAACCGAGCAGCACACCTGTTAGCTGCTTTGGGTAATGAGTGTAGTCTGGATTATGATCCAATTGTGGTTCACCTTCCAAACTTAATTTCCTCTGTAATTGCTGATGATTCAGAACTGTTTCCCTTGTAAAGAAAAATTGATAGTGTAACACAACTAAATACTCTCTCGGTTCTTTTTTACTTGTCGTCATTGACTTTGGCTGCTCGTCTTATTCAAACAATTAGTTTAAATGTGCAAAATTAAAAATTAGGATTCAAAAACCTCCAATAATAAATCAAATCCTAACAAAACATTTGATATTTCTCATACTTTTTGAATAAGACGAATGGTCAAAGTTATTGGTCAAAGTCAATGATGACACGCAAAAAAGAACGGAGGAAGTAGCACAGTTGATATTTTGAAGTTTTCTATAGCCAATTTTTCTTTTGAAATGACATAATCAACAATGGAGAATAACCGAACTTGACATAATGGCTTAAGACTGTTTCCTTATGGAACACTGAAAAAATGGGGTTAATGATTGACTGCTCTTGGGTGTTTGACCGGGGGCTAAACACGCTGACATTTATGAAAAGACATCACACCACAATAAGCATAGGGAGAGTTTTTTTACCTAGGGTGATGCTACGTGGAGGATAACTTGTTCTACATAGTTTTCTACTTTGTTATTTTGCATGAGAGTGGGAGAGTGCAGAGGGAAACTGCTCTAGCCTCCACGAATGGGAGTTAGAGAAAGAAGCCTCCCCTAGGCCCTGGTGCTCCTCTTTATAGTCAAAGTAGGCTGCCCACAATAGTTAGTGAAAGGGAAAAAAAAAGAGGTATTAATACAAAATGGTTTGACGGGACATTTGCTTTCTTAGATGTGTACGTGTGCCTGCTGTGCTGAGGTGCTCATATTATCCTTTTATTTTGGCAAATAGCGGCATGGACACTGGTGGTGTGCTGAGCAGCTGTGACACATGTATGTGGTGTGGTGGCCTGCAATTTGATGGAGACTAGACCTTTTCTTTATATTTGTTTTCTCACCTAGGAAATTCACTACATGAGGGCAGAGCCACACATGGACGTGGGACCTGTCGCCTCTTCAGCTGTTCCCATTTATGCAAATGAGTGCGCCCCATGTGGTCCTTTTGCTCTTAGGTCGTCTGTGTTACGCACTCACATGGCTTTTGAGACCTCAGTAACCGTTCCACCGACAAAGACGTACCTGTGTGGATCATCTAGAAAGGACTTAAATTGCAAATATGCTGCTTATGCTTCATGTTAATTGTGCACTCTACTTTTCTTCTGTTGCAGGTCACAAGTTCAACAAAGTAGATGGTAGTAAACCAGCACCACCATTATTGAATCTATTTAAAGATTCTGATAAGGTGCGACTAATATCTAGGTATGTGCTCTGCAATTTTATTGTGACCCGGCACATCGTCACATCTTATTCTATCTTTCTTAGGGTGGTGGCTACATTTTTGAGTTCGACAACGTTGCTAACCGCGATCTGTGTCGGGACTTCGTAGGTAATGATTATTTTACCGTTAGTGCATTTTTTGTCGAACAACAATTTGTGCTATTTCAGATAGCTAATGTTTTCTTTAGGTGATTTGAAATGTAGGAATGAAAACAAAAGGCAATTTGTTGTGTGTCACTGCTAACTCGCATAATATTGTATCTGCCATCGTAAGAAAGAAAATATAATATATGCCATCGTTTGTGCAAACTTTAATATCTTCTCCTATTTGCATGGATAAATATTTTCATATTTTATTTGCACGCAAACAAGCATTGCCATTAACATTTTTACACATTACAATTGGCATAATATCTGTTTACATGCAAAAAAAAAACATGAAAATGTTTATCCATACAAGTGGCTACAGTGATACAAAATAATGCAAAATCTGAGCACTGATTCGGCTATAGTGGTCCTTTCTTGTGGCCATCACATCCTGACTAATGGCAGCCTCTTGGCAATGGAACAAAACATTAAAGTTTACAAAAACAATGGCGTACGCCATAGTTTATTTTTTGTGATGGTAGATACCACATTACGCGAGTTTGTAATGGCACACAACAAATTATCTCTTTATTTAACCCTTGCATATACACTATAATTAAACTATCATCTACCACACTTCTGCCGTATATCCAACTATAATATAACATTGTTAGAAAAACATGCTGAAATTTTGACTGAATAGTTTATTTGTTTTGCCATGCTTTTAGTACAAATGCCTATCGCCCAATTAAACATATGGATATCTTACATTGCATCCTTTCAGCTAGAGTTTTAGGCAAACATCAAGGGACACTGCCCCCTCGACAAAATGTGCCTCCAGAAAACTTAGTTGCTTCAACTGGTCCGGAACAGCTCAGCGTTGCAGAAGTCGACCGACGGATGAAATTGTTACGGGAAAATAGGTAATGCGATTATTTGGAACCTCTGCACTAGTTTACTGTTGTGAAAATTGCATGAAGTATTGATGCCAATTCAATACTATAAGCAAGCACAAGTTTTAATTGCTTTTTGCCCTCAAGGAACTTCTTTGGGTTTATTTTCTTTCAAATGCTGGCTTGATCGATAAGTAATTAATTATTATTTTTCATTGTAAACCACGTGATTGCTCTTATATAGTTTCGCTGTATAAAAATGTATTAGAGCTTTGCTAGTCTTGCTCAGTTTAGTGTGCTTTGCTAAAACAGGGGCGACATGGATGTCATTCTTTCTATGCTATACTCCCTATCAAAAAAAAAGTAGTTTAAGACAATGACATGGTCTCCAAAACATGACTTTGACTTCAATTTTTGATAAAAAATATTTATTAAAAAGTGACATATGTATACTTTTATGAAAGTATTTTTCAAGATGAATCTACTCATATGATTTTTATATTTCAAACAAAATAATTTAAAAGTTATTCATGATTTATATTCGCAATGTTTGACCGGAACCTTGTCTTAAACTGCATTCTTTTTGACACCGGAGGGAGTGTTTTTTCTCACTCTTTTCCGCAATCATGGCAATTTTACTTTGTTTTGTTTCATTGCTGATGAAATTGTTTCATTCCTTGTTAGAAATTTGTTTTATTCAGAAATATGCTATATTCGAATATTTGTATTGTTGTTCGAGAAAATATTTTGGACAAATGTGCAATTTGTTCAAAAACAAAAAACCACCGTGTGTTTTAGCGGCAAACAAGTTGGGTTAGGCTAGAGATGAAACCCATGAGGTCCAACATAAACAATAGACAAAGGAAGACGGAGAATATAAAGAATGAAAGACAAAAAAACTGCACAGAAACAAACAAAGCACCCACACCAAAGGCAAACAAAAGGAGTGATGGAAGGAAAAGAGAAAATACGGGACATGCAAAAAGGAAAATTGAAATAAAAGTAAACCAAAAATATAGGTGAAAAAAGTTACAAAAATTAAATTTCTGACATGTATTGCCAATTTCCATGTTTCACTTATCTATTGCTGACTCCTTAGCGGTATTCCAACCCTAAAATGTCCGTCCATGGACTCCTCCCATAAATTTTGTCTTCCTCTGCCTCTCTTCACGTTGTCAACCTTATTATCCTCCTACGTAGTGATGCCTCTTACGCCTCGCTTGGCCACTACATTTGTTAAACATTATTTCACTTTACAGTGAATTACAGAAATTGCACAGGAAGTTTGTTCTTGGGAATATTCTGCAGGAATCTGAGTTTTGGGCTACAAGAAAGGTAAAATCCATAGAAAACATTGTATGAACACATTATTCAAAATTGATGGTTCATTTTTTTTTTCTTATTTGAAACATTGTCTTTAATGGCATCTGTAGAGTTTACTTGATGATGAGGCAAATAATGAAACAAAGCAAAAGCCAGGTTTCAAGAGTGCGATGCTAGCAGATGTTAGACCTTCCGCTGATGGTCGGGTATGTAGAATACTTGTTTTCTACTAGGATGCAGTGTAGTCAGCTTTTTTCACACTCCTTTCAAGGATATTAAACAACTGTAGCTTCTTATTTGTATTTTGTGCATTTCAGACGAACAAAATCACGTTCAATCTCACAACTGAAATTATCCATCAGGTATCACTTCTCGATACTTCTAAGTATTCATAAATCATAGGTGGGCTAATGTCTGAAGGTAAAACCAGAACCTTACCTAATGAAATGGCTCAAACCTTGATTTCACCCAAGCCAGCTATGCTAGGCTTGGCTCAAAATTCAGAGTCCATACATGTCTCTGAACCAAGTTTTTTTTTTCCCCTACGACCCTAGAAAATACTATTCTCTATGTAAGGTTACACTTTCTTTTTTGAAACATGAGCTTAATTATTTGATGGTACACCCGGATCTTTGATAATTAAAACAGCTAACCCTAACTTGTTAACGACATTTCTCCTTGTTTACTGCTACAGATTTTTGCAGAAAAACCTGCTGTTCGTAGGGCATTTTTAGATTTTGTTCCGAAAAAGGTTAGATGCATTTATATTGCTGAATGTCTGAGCATATATGTAATGATTTTTTTTGTTTCTAAGATTATGTAGTTCTATTCTGTCTCTTATATTATCAATTCTAGTAATTGATACCAAATTTTTATTGTGTTTTATTCTGGTCACTTTTGTCATCCTCAATTATATATTTTGCCAAGGACAGATGTCAGAGAAAGATTTTTGGACAAAATACTGTAGAGCTGAGTATTTACTTAGAACGAAAAATACTGTGGTAGCAGCCGCTGAGGCTGCTGAAGATGAGGAGTTAGCCATCTTCCTGAAGAATGATGATATACTGGCAAATGAAGCAAAAGCAAAGGTACAAATTTGTAGCTGCACTACTGAACATCGTCATTTTTGTGGTTTTGTTTCATGGACACATTCTTCCATGTATAAGTTGGCATCTTGGTTGCAGATAAAGCGAGTTGATCCAACTCTCGACATGGAGGCAGACGCGGGAGATGATTACATCCATCTTCCGGTTTGTTTCCCTCACCTTCAGTTTTCTTATAAGTTGCAAAATGGTTTCTATGCTTCCTAAGAGTTTATAACTTTATCTGCATGTTATACTATAATGAAATACAACCAAACCTTTTAGTCCCATATTATCATGAAATACAACAATATTGTCATAAAAATGCTAATCCATTTTTTTACCTAAAATACAGCAGGGGAGGCCCCCACTACCAGAAATGATAATCAATTGTTGGAAGTACTTTTCAGTCGTATTTTTTGGAATGCAGGACCATGGAATTCTCCGTGATGGCAGCAAGGAGACAGTTGATAATGACAATGAATTGGCAAGGAGAACTCTGTCTCACGATCTGAATCGGCATGGTACCGTTGTTCTTGAAGGGAGAGCTTCAGGTTAGTTTTGGACTTATCATAATAACTTAGCTCGCATATGTTTTGTTCTCATAAATACATAGATAGGATTGCTTGAGTCTATACTATTCTTAAAAATCAGAGTTGGTGATGCATGGTTGTTGACGGGCTGTCACCCAAGTGTGCTGACCAGTCGGCCTGTTATCACGCGGTTCAACTTCCTCAGTCCGTGCCCTTCTAGTACCTTCTGCACCATCATCCCATCTGACCATCTGTACTGGTGTCTCCTATATGCACAACTATTCCCTGGCTATGCCGTGGCATCTGAGTGCGGCTATCAATAGTGGCGGAGGACAGGAACAAATTTAGGTATGGCCATGCGGCAAACATGGAAGTTGACAAAATAAATAAAAATAATTATTACTTAAACGGTGCGAACACTTTTACATATTGACCAAATATATACAGATACAGGTGTGTACAAATATGCAATAAAGTCCCTATACAATGGACTAATACATGTATATCTAACATGCGCGGGAAAGAGGAAGGAGGGAGAGAGGAGGGGGCCAGGGACATATTCGGCCCAAATAGAGGATAAAACCTTTTTCTTTTTCAGGGTTTTGAGTAAAGCTAAAACAATTAAAATTAAAACTATATCAATAAATCAAATAAAAATAAAGGATCAAATGCAAGAGTAAAAATTTAAGCATGATGTCATGGGATGAGATGCTATGATTTAGATATTTATTCCCAAAAATAAAGTTTTCCCTTATACTAATAATGAGCTAGGCTAGTTAATTAGGTTCTTTTTATTGTTGAAAAAGTAGGGTCTTGCAACACAGCACTGCAGATTCCTACATTATGTTGCATTTTCTATTCTTTATTTGCATGCTGCTAATGATCGCACAGTGTTCTTCCAATCATGGTGATTATTATGCTTGTCTTGTAGATGTTGAATTAACTGATGCAAAGACTGTCGCTGAAGCACTTGTGAGGTCTATGAAAGGTTAGGAGCTACAGAATTCACTAAATCATTTTTATGATTGATACCCTTTTGTGCTGATGAATTATTGACAGCAGAGCCCTCTTCGGCATCTTTTATTGATGATGCTAATGGTGAAAGGTTGGTAAAAGTGGCTCGCATGACTGCAATAGAGGATTTGCAGGCTCCTCGAAGCCTCCCATATGCACCACTTTGTATAAAGGTACATCTTGTCCCTGGAACTTAATATTAGACGTACAGTACATGCAACAATAGGATGATTATGTTTATTTTCTCTCTTCTTATCAGGATCCTCGAGATTATTTTGACTCCCAACAAGCAAATGCTCTGGGATCTTTTGGTGGTAGTAACGATGGAAGAAAAGCCCAGAATTGCATACTAAGCACTGATGATGTGTTCCATCATTTGAGTGATCAAATATCTTATATTAAAATTCATAAGCTGAACTGTCCAGTTATTCAGCCAGATACGTCTCTTAAGGTAAACAGTGATGAATAGGCTGATTAGTGTTTAGTTTTACTTCAAGCTGATTAGATTCTATCAGTAAATCATATTAGATGCCCAACAGATTGTTCGGGTTAGCTAAATTCAACAGGAATGTGCAAGCAGAGTTTCAGGAATCTGACATGTGCCTTCTAATCAGTTCATCGGTCAACACTTATAGTTGTCTGTAACCACCTGACGTCAAGATGCCCCTAAAGATGGGTGTCATCTAGCAATCCACCTGATTAGTTGTTTGGGAACCATCAAAAGCTGGTGGCTTTCCTGGGATGGCATTCTTGCTTGAGATCGCTTGAAATTTTGAATGTATGATTTAAGGTTCAGTTAATGAACTTTCAGAGTAGCACAAGATCTACTTGTAGCTGGTGGCTTCCTATCGGATGACATCATTTACTGATTGGGAACCCTTAAAATTTTCAATGAAAGTTTTAAGGTTCAGCTTATGAACTTCCAGAATAGCACAAGTGCATGTCCCGGTATTAACTAAGATGTTAATTCCACGGTGGAGGACCCCTAGATATGAAACCTGCATTTTCTCTTGCATCTAGTGCCCCTGCATTTTATTTGATTGGGATAAGCGCATATTACACTTGTGAACCTCATGACGTGTGCAATTATCATCCTGAGCTATGAAATAATACACATCATATTTTTAACTATTACTACAGGTTGAGTTTGCATCCCTGAGTTCATTTAAAATGATTCCTCTGTTAATTACCTATCGCTGGATGGGCTATGGAATGGGGTTTGGCAACTAGCAGCGTCCCCCTCCTGAACTCCTGGTAAACCTAGTATGTGAGGCACAAGGCATAAACATAGCTACTGCTGTGCTGCTAGTATTTTTGCTAGCACAGAGCTCTAGGCATCGCTTGTTGACAGTGGTTAAGCCTAGCTACTTGTATCTTACTTTTATGTCTTTACCTTTACTGCAATTAGTAGGTGCCTTGGTTCCCAAGTTGATCGTGGAAACCTTGACAGCCAAGTAGTCTAAGCATCTTGCTTTATGCAAGGAATATACCCTGTTAGGTAGAGGTCCTGCTATACAAGCAGTGACAAGTCTTGTAAGCACCATACCTTGCATTTCTAATTCAATCCAAGCGGCCCTTAGGTCAAGCTGACATCTGGGCATTTTCATCAATTTGTTTTGATGTTTGGGCAACACTTGTAACTTGCCCACTTGCATAGAATGATAGCACCGAGTCATATGATAATTTGAAGCCAGTCAAAGCTTTTTCCTTGGCCTCACCAATTGAGGAGGTCCAATACAATGTTCACCTCTGCCTCCTCTCTGTTCCAGCTGATACTACCACCGACAGAATTATCGTGGCCCTGTAGTAGCATTGTTGGTACCAGGCACGTTTGGACACTGAAGAAAGCAGCCATTAGTGGCAATATTTTTCTTTGATTTCCATCCATCTGCATCCCAATAAAGCTGCTGGCCTTTCTATTCACCAAAGCCTCATGACCATAAGCCACATTGCTGAAACCAAAGCATTGTCTTGGCATGTTGTGGAAACTTCCATTTACTAGTCAAAACCAATGACGTATCATCACAATTTATGAACAGTACAATAATACGGCGAAAATTAGGCAAATTGAGAGTTCAGGTGAAATATTGTGGAACCTATCATTTGAGTTCCTTCAAAACTCAAAGTCAGGTTTCATACCTTATTCGCAGATGAGCATGGTGCATCCAGTTAGGACTGTTTCTATATAATGTTGGACCTAGAGGTGGGACTGGTCAGCTGGGTAGACTGTTAACGCACCTGTACATATGCATATGTACATGCGCACGCATGCACATCTGGTTGGCAGCTATTGAACTTACCAACACCTGAGAACTTGAACACCGCATGTTTTGTATGATATAATGCTACTGTGGCTTGTGTATTCTTAAGGTACTGAATTGCATTAGCAAAAAAAGACCTAACTACCTAAATGGTGTGCGCCTAGGTTCTTAATGAATTGAATGAAGGGATTTCACGCTCGAGGAGACTTAATCATAAGAATCCTCAAGAAAGTCTTCTTGGCCGGCTACCTCAACACACACGGGACGAACTTATGGACGTGAGATTCTTAATCTATTTTTTCTTTTGTTGATGTACTGCAGTTTAAATCTTTTGTTCTAGAACAATTATTGTTCCTTGGACACTCCTGCTCTTTTTAAAATTGAACAGCTTGTGCTGTCATTGAAAAATTCTGTCTCGACTAGGTTGTCTTCTATGAATTCCTGTATGTTGCTGGAATTTTGTTAAACTTTATTTTTCGCAGCATTGGACAACCATCCAGGAATTACTGTGCCACTTTTGGTCATCTTATCCAATAACTAGCGTGGTCCTCTATAATAAGGTATGCCTCCACCATCTTTATGTGTGAATTTTTATCACTTATGCTGGGTGTATATAGGTCTGTTTGAGAATGAGGGATAGGCTAGATTTTGTTTATTTGGAGAATGAGAGATAGCTATTTGAAAATGACCTAGTAACTAGATTTTGTTTCCATTGTAGTTTTGTGACTAGTGTGGATAGCTACCTAGGTAGACTGCTATATGAAACATATTTGTCTCGAGAAATACTTGGACCCCTGTTGGCCCTAAAATGGATCAAAGGCTGTTCAGGTGTTAGCTGAAGTTGAGAGGAAGAGTGGAGTCTTTTTGGCTGATGGGAACTTTCTTTCTTCACTCATTAGGCTGCCCATGTACACACACACACACACACACACACACACACACACACACACACACACAGACACACACACCCACACACGTACACACACACACACACACACGCACACACACATATATATATATATATAGAGAGAGAGAGAGTACAAGAGGAAGACTCTAAAACAGCCTGCATACTGCTGCTGCTGGTCAGCAAGCAAATATCTCCCATTTCTTGCTGCTGAAGCAAGTGGGAACATTCTAGATACTACTACTAGCTACTACTAGTTACTACTAGCTCCTGCCCACTTCTACAACCTTATACAAGTTTCTATAAGTGGCAGGACAGAAATATACAAGGATTATTACCTCACAATTCTCTTACTAATCCTTGTATTACTAGTTTACTTGGACCATCCGGATCCTAGCTCTTAATTCTGAGAACTTGACTCTTCCAAGAGCCTTTGTGAGGATGTTGGCGAGCTGGTCCGATGTGGGGATATAAGTGGCACTGATGCTTCCTTCTTCCAAGCAGCCTCTTATGAAGTGAGATAGCGATCAATGTGTTTGTTGCGCTCATGGAAGACTAGATTTTTAGCAAGCGCCAAGGCAGAATTGTGGTCCACCTTTAGTTCGACTGCTTGTGGATCTTCTCCTGTGAGTGTTCACTCAGCAGCTGAGCCAACCAAATTGCTTGTGTTGCGGCGGTGGTGGCAGCAACATACTCGGCCTCACATGATGAGAGTGCCACCACTCTTGGCTTGACTGATTGCCAACTAATGAAGCAGTTACCAAGGAAGAAGAGAGTGCCGCTGGTGCTCTTCCTGGTGTCGATATCGCTGGCTAAGTCGCTGTCACACTAGCTGACCAGCCGTGCTGCTCCTGTCTGTGAAAGTTGCCTAGAGGGGGGGTGAATAGGCAATTTATAATTTTCCTGCGAAATAGCACTCAGCCACCTGAATCAGTCACCCGAATGTCCGGCAAAACGTCGGATATCCGGTGCGTCGGAGTTCCGGTAAATTGCCAGAACTCCGGCAAAACCTAGTAAATGCGGAATTCACAAGCTGAGCAGGTATTTGGAAAAACTATTTGAACCAAAAACAAGCCTAGATATGTAAGAATAGGAAAGGACAAGCTAAACAGGTTATTAGCAAGTATATGCGTAGATCGAAGCAAATAACTAGAGGAAATGAAGAACAAGCACAAGTTAGCTAAAAGAGAGAAAAGCACACGGAGACACAAGATTTGTTTTCCGAAGTTCAGCTCTACAAAGAAGCCTACATCTCTGTTGGGAGGTTCATAAAGAACCGGGTCTCTTTCAACCTTTTTTCTCTTCCAGCAACCACGAAGGTCAAACTTGGTTCTTCACTAGCAAATTCCTCATGTGAGGAGGGGCAATACAAACTTCCAGGGACGTCACCACACAAGTTTGGGAGCTCCCGGGCGGCCTCTAGTCGTCTAGGGGATGAATCCTCGAGAGTAATAGGTCCAAGACCAAGCTTCGAAGACTCCTCAAATGCTCAAGAGTGGAAATGGAGTGCTCTCAACCTTTCAATCTCTCTCACTAGCAAACCCGAGCTCAAATCTTTGCTTGGAAGCTTTAGTAGGGTGTGGGAAAGGAGGAGAGAGCTCAGGAGGGTGTTTTTCGTGTGTAGGCAAGAGATGTTAAGTGTTGGAGACGAAGGGGTATTTATACCCAAGACCCACAGCAATTAGCCGTTAGGGTTTGGTTACAGAATCCCCGGAGTTCCGGCTATTGATCGGACCTCCGAAGCGTCGGAGCTCCGGCAGTCTACTGGACATCCGGCAAGTGGTTTCAGGCAGTCGGCACTGTTCGGATGGTCCGGAGGTCTGGCAACTTGCCTGACTTCCGACGCGCCGGAGTTCCGGCCATGGGCCGGAGGTCCGGCCTGAAGTTTCTGGTCCGAAAGTTGGATTTTGATTATTTTGAGCATTCGATTAGTCCATCCACTTGGTTTTGCACCTCGCTTGATAGTACGACATGCCTAGACGAGAAAAACAGAAATTGGACTCGATTTTCTTCACGTTTCTTCCTTATTTTGATGTCCTTTTGAATCCTCAACCTTGTAACAAATTGAGGGGGCATCCTTTCTAGGTCATATGCCATCTTTTCTCCGTATGCATACACATTTGCTGCACAATTACTCAAGATATGATTAGCTCTTTAATTTTATTGTCATTAACCATCAAAACCCACTTAGGGGGCCTAGATGCACTTTCAATCTCCCCTTTTTTGGTGATTGATGACAACTCTATTAAAGCTTCATAAGATTGTTATTAAAAGAACTTTTGAATGCTTCGATATTAGAGATCTCCTCCTTAATTTGTGCATGGAGTGATTTTCCAAATAAAAATGGCCTAAAATGCCAAGTGCACATATTTTCATCAAGATGTGAGGGCTCCCTTTATATCCAAGCATTCGTGGGGTGCAAAAAGGAACAAGTGTGAACATAATATCCATGATGTTTATGACATGAAAAACACACAAATGCAAAAGCTAGAAAAGACAAGCATCACATCATCACAAAAGACATAAAACATCATATTACATAGGTTCAATATAGGCTTAAAAGATAGCAAATATGTCTTACACGTCAAACATAGTTCATCACTTACAAATCCGTTACATGTCCTTAAAGGATGAAAATAAAACAAAGATACATACATACTTCTCCCCCTTTGCATCACATCGCCAAAAAAGGAGAAAAGTGGCGTCTACTCATCATTCTCGGTGACGTCTTCGTCGTCGTTGCTGCCCTCCTCCCCGTAGGTGTCTTGGGCTACACCGCCTTCTCCCTTGTGTTCTCATCGTCCTTCTCCGCTATGTCTCGAGCAAGATGATATGGAGCATAGGGATCCACAATGGGCTCCGGAGAAGGGATGTGAGGATACGTATGTGGTGGTGAGAGCTCCACATTAGAGGCATGTGCAAGGCGCTCTTGATTCGCCTCAATGCGCTCCAACCTCTCACGTGGCTCCTTGTAGTACTCTCTAGTTTGCACCGCATTTTGGGTGCATGTAGCGAAGATAGCCTTGATAGCACGGTGAATGAGAAAGGACTTCTTCCGGCGAGTGGTGGTGTCACGGTAGCAGTAGAGCGGGAAGAAGCGGGAGCATCTTCTTCTTCTATGGTCACACCATGAGCTGCACGTGCTTGTGTTGGCTTTTTGATCACTTGGGGCCTATAAGGAAGGTGTTGTACACCCGTAGCAATGTTGACTCCAGTGATCTCAATGCAAAGCTTCATGATGTATGGGACAAAACAAGCCTTGTTGGGTGTCATCGAGTTCTCCACAATGGAGGTGTAGAGAAAATCAAAGACACGAAAGCCCTTATTCCTCTCCGGAGAGTCCTCCATATAGAAGAGAAGGTGGCGAGCATTGGCATTGATGGTGGTAGAATCGCCCACCTTCGGATCCAAAGTGTTGCGGAGAAAAAGATTGAGTACCTTGTAATATGGGGCCAAACTATGTGTCATCCCAAAAGTGGGTGGTCCATAAGCCTCATCATATATGAAAGCGAGCTCTTCATTGCGAAGCTTCCGTCCACCTATAATCTTCTTGTCTAGATCATCATCCCTGAAGCCTAGAGCACTAGCAATCTGAGAGTAGGAAGCCTGAAACTGATTGCCCTCAAGCATCCAATGAAGCACATCTTCATCATCACTCCGATCAAGCCAAAGAGTGGAGTAGAATTGGGCAACGATCTCATCATTTCAGTCTTGCTGCAGCCCCATAACCCGCGTGAGCCCCGTGCGCTCACACATCTCGAGCCATGGCATGCCAATCGATGTACCTCATGGGGACAACCCGATTCTGCTTCTTGTCATAGGTGACCGATTCATACCAATCGGACTGAAAGTGGCTGTGGAAGTGATGATCCATAATCTCTGGATCCCTCTCATAGATGAACGGGTTCTCAGACCTTAGCTGCAAGAAGTTGTGCTTGTGTTTCTTCTGGTTGACAGTCCTCGTACCTCCCGCGATCATAGAGCAGCCTTTGCTTGGAAACTTGATTGTGAGGGGATGCTCGGTAGAGAGGGGGCACGGTTCGTAACGCCCGTGGCAACACTTCCCCCACCAACAACCTTTTCCTTGCCCTTGCCGAGCGAGACGCATTGCTTGCGTCCGTGACGAGGTTGAGGTGCAGCATGAGCACCCTCTCGAATCAAAGGGCCACCAGTGGGTCGTGAGGCAAGCCATTTCCTCTTTGGAGGAATCACTTCTTCCTCATGCACACTTTGGATTTCAGGGTCATCTTTATCCAAACTTGGATCGACGCTCACGGTGGCCTGACATCTGTCAAGAGATGTGCAAAAGCATGTATGAGACACGGTACATGTGAACGATATCGATAGAAAATAGATTGCAAAAGCTACAGAATTGCCGGAGTTCCGGCAAAGGGCCGGACTTCCGGGGCCCCGGATGTCCGGCGAAGCGCCAGACCTCAAGGAATCCTGTAGGTTTTGAGTTCACCTCGCCCAAGAACAGAAATTTGAGCATTGAGTCAGGTTTTGGGCGTTGATTCTAGGACCTAAGAGGAGCACAAGACTGAAATATTATGCATAGAAACCTCTTAGTTTGAGAGATCGGGGCAAAACAAGCTTGAATGAGATTTGAACCCTAACTTCGATTCTAGCCATGGAGTTGCTACCAAACCATTAGCATTGACTTAAAACCATGTGGTAGCAAGAATGTAACACTTGAAACCATCGAAAACAGTCCACGGCTAGAGATCGGGCAAAAGAGGATTTTTGATGAATACCTTCAAAACAGCTCAAATCCGATTAAAGAAGTCGTGGAGCACGTTGGAGAGGTATTGGGGATTGATTTGGAGACGATCCCCCGCTTGATTCGCCAAAAATCCGTGCGGAAGTGGAAGGTAGCGATTTTGAGGGTTAGGGCGTGGGGTGGAGAGGAAAGAAAGAAGTGAGAGCCGTTAGCGCGGGGAGATCCTTAAGTACCCCGCGATCCCCGGATCTCCGGCGATGTGTCGGACCTCCGGCCCCTCAGAACTCCGGCCCTTTGCCGGACGTCCGAGCCGGAGTTTCAGGTTGGACAGCACACGTTCCGTCGACGAACAAGATTTTTGACTAAGGAGGATCATGGACATGTAGGAGCACTCAAATGATGGTGATTAGCCAACAATCAACAAGAAATAACAATAATCACCAAGATTTGAGTGTAGGCCATAGGCGAAGAACAAACAAATAGTTTGAATAATCACACAATATTTTCACAATCGTTTTGCCTTTGTAAACAAATAAAGATCAACATTACAGATATCCAACATCTCAAGCCACATTCCGAGAATCTATGATATTTAACTTATTCCTAAGCTCACAAAAACGCTTCTCATCTAATGGCTTGGTGAATATATCGGCCAATTGTTCGTCGGTTCTCACATGAGAGATAAGAATATCTCCTTTTAGTGTATGATCTCTCAGAAAATGGTGCCAACAAGCCACTGATAGTGCATCGCATCCACCTCTGGAGCTGTGCTGTTGCGGCTGAGCTTGAGCATCTCCTCCATTGGTGTATGGACTGAATTGCAGTCCTCCATTCCAGCCAACTCAAGGATGCTTCGAGCATACCGAGCTTGGCAAAGTGTGATGGCATCATTGTCTTGATGCACCTCGATGCCCAAATAAAGTGACAGGAGCCCAAGGTCACTCATCAGGAACATGGACTTCATCTCAGCCTTGAACGCTTCAATGCTTACCGGTGAAGCCCCAGTGACGATGAGATCATCCACGTATCACGCCGACAAGCAGAACAAATTTACTATCGGCTCTGCGATACACAGCGTGCTCATGCTCGCTCTAGTGGAATCCGAGCCTCTTGATTGATGGTCCAGCTTCTCATTCCACTCCTGTGGTGCTTGGCGCGGGCCATAGAGTGCTTTGTGAAGCCACAAAACCTTGTGTTCTTGTCCCGTGACAACGAAACCATGTGGTTGGCGGACATAGACCTCCTCCTTCAAGTCTCTGCTAGTGCGAGCAGTAGGCAGACGGATTCCATGCACGCTACAGGTGCAAGACTTCTTCAAAGTCGACATCGGCTTGCTGGACAAAGCTACGTGCCACCAATCTTGCCTTGTGCTTGACCACCTCCCCTGCTTCATTTTTCTTCATCTTGAATACCTATTTGAGGGTGATAGGGCGCTGTCAAGGTGGTAGATCGACGAGCTCCCAAGTTCCATTTTGATCAATAGAGTCAATCTCATCCTTCATCGCTGCCCTCCACGCTTCATCATGCAGCAAAGGAGCATGGCTCCCCTATGCTCATCATGTATAGCTCAGCCTCAGGGTTCTGCTGTGCGAGTTCCGACACAGGTGGCTCTACTACGATCAGGTTATTCGGGCAAGCCACTTCGCTTTGGTGAGGTAGTGCACTAGTGCTTCCCTCCAATCTACAGCGGTTGTTTTGGTGCAAGCTCGACATGATTGTCGACTACCTTGAGACGGCCCGTGACTTCCTCAAGCGAGAGCGTTGCCGTGTCCAGAAGTGTCTCGACTGACAGTGCAATCTGTGAGTACTTAGGCAGGACCACGTGCAGAAGCTTCTCCACAGCCCGCTGCTCGTCAATTGGGTTGCCATAGATGTTGAGGGAGCTCATCAACCCGAATAGCCGCAACGCGAAGTCATCCACCGTCTCACCCTCCTTGAATCTGAGTAGCTCCCATTCCCGATGCAACCTCTGAAGTGTCGACCTATGAACACGCTCATCACTGATGTGTAGCAAGCGGATGGCCTCCCAAGCTGCCTTAGCTATCTTCTTCACCGCCAGGGTCCGAATCATCTTTGGCGGCATGGCGCTAAGCAAGGCTTCAAGCGCCATACGGTCCACCTGATGGTCGACATCGCCCAGCTCAATCACTTCCCAGAGCCTACGAGCCTCGACGTGCACTTTCATCAGCAAACTCCATTCCTCATAGTTGCCTTCTGTCAGCAGCGGGATACCGCTGACCTCCTTGACCACGCGTGTGACCACCTCACGGGTGTCTCTATGCCTGCCATGGCGAGCCTGTCGGTGGTAGTGCTGCGGGGAGGTGTTTCCATCACCAGCTGACATTGCTGCCTATGGAACTCGGCTCTGATACTAATTGTTGGCCCTAAAATGGATCAAAGGTTGTTCAGGTGTTAGCTGAACTTGAGAGGAAGAGTGGACTCAATATACTGCTATTCTTCACCTAGGGTGATGAATTCTTATTCTTCACCAACTCTATTTACTGAATGAATTCCTCAATAAAAAACACCGACGATGATTACTGAGACAATATAATACCTGTCCAATCATGATTATAAAAAATCAGTAATTCATGGGTTTTTTGATTCAGTAATTTTTGTTTTTGTTCAGTAAAATCAGATTGGTGAACAATAGCGCAATCGTATAGTACAAGAGAAGACTCTAGAACAGCCTACATACTGCTGCCGCTGGTCAGCAAGTAAATATCTCCCATTACTTGCTGCTGAAGCAAGTGGGAAGATTCTATATACTACTACTAGTTACTACAAGCTCCTGCCCACTTCTACAACCTTCTACAAGTTTATATAAGTGACAGAACAGACATATACAAGGATTATTATCTCACAAGGGCCATATATCAGTATATGGTTTATCGTAGTACTTGCACTAATATTTGCACTATACACTTTCATTTCTCTACAATTTTAAACACTTTGTTTTTCAATATACTGTTTTGAAGGTTCAAAGGGTTAAGGATGCAATGGCACAGATATATCATAAGCTGCAGGTAAACTTTTTATCAGCAATGTTTGTTCCCTATCTCCCTCTATCCTCGTGCTCAGCTGCAATGCACTGGTGAATGTTAGCAATAGTCAAGCGCCTAAGTTACAAAGATCCTAACAATTTTAAGTGTGTATTGTCTTTTTTTTCTTATGTGCACTGGTGTATGTAACTGAGATTCTGTGACCAAGAGTCTTTTGAAAATAACGCATCATTTGTGCTGCTTCTGAGCTGCAGAATATAAAGGAATCAGCAGAGTCAGATGTAAGGCATGAAATATCTCAGTTAGTAAAGCCCATGGCTCAGGTTTGTAGCATTACGTACTTGATTTTTATTACCTTAGAGTAACAATACCCCTTCGCGTATTCATAAACCATGTGTCTTTGGTGTTTATTTTGTTCTTGCACAAAGTTTTGGTACAAGCATTAACTTTGTTACTATATATGTTTTCTTTTGTTGTGGTCCAGGCTTTGGATGCTGCCTTTAACCATGATATACAACAGCAGCAAAAATCCACAAAGTCCGGGAACTCGATCAACGGGCTTTGAGCTGTCAAAAATGGCTTCCTAAAGAGCTCAGACTTAATTATTGCTAGTTGGAGGGGGCCATGCCTTGTATATATCATCTGTAACTGGCCTCGCTCCCAGTTTATGAGCTTGGATGTTACATTCTGTTAGGCTTGATGATCAAGTATGTTTGTAAGTATTCTAACCGTAGCCTTGGAAACTCATTATACATGCTTATTTTTAGCCTAGTTGTGATGGTATTCATGTCAATTTTCATTGTGACTCGATTCAGGCATTTAGGGCTAGTTTGGTTCATGGCATAAGAAAAGTGCGTGCTCCTGCGCTCCATGCGGCGGCTGCTGCCTGGCAGTCCACAAAGCAAACACGCCTTTATTGCGGCCTTACAAATATATTCGGTCCATTCTTTAGTTACAAATGAATTAAGTTTTACAAATTGCATTTATTTTTGAAAATAAACTAAGAGGTTTGAAGGTGAAAATAATACAAATCACGCTCTTTCTAGTTGGACCTATGGTGATGATTAACGTAGGCCTCCTTCAGAATGGAGGAATTATGGTGGCATTTTGAAGGATTTGATTCTTATACAATTTTTCCCTATGAAGCCCTCATCTCGTGAAAATTTATTTGAGAACTTTAATGCACAAATGTGTCTTTCTCTTCATCTTTTGTCTAATAAACTATTCTTGCCATTTTTTCATGTATTTCTTCGGGGCACATCCAAATAACATCTTTGTAACCTAGATTTTTTTTGTTTTTATTAGAATTTAAGTGATGTTATCCTACTTTCCAAAGGAGACCTATACCAGAGCTTTGCCCTTTTTGTCCTTCAATCCATCTTGGTAGTCATAGCGTTTGTGACCGTAGCTTGCGGCTCAAGATGCAAGCGGGACGGGTAGCGGACAGGCTACAAGCCATGAAGCTTGTGACAAAGCATTTTGGTGAGCTTTGCGGAAACCTGTGAACCACAAATTTTATAAGTCATAAGATTTCTAGATGTGTACGGATAAATTCGTCAAACTATTAGGTCCACATATATATAAAATTAAAATTCAATAAATAAATTATTATAACTACACTAATATATGAGGCACATATCAATCTAACCTATATTGGTTCATTTGTAATAAATAGAAGTTGACTAGCCGCTGGTTATTGCGTGCATATGTTAGCCCATTTTGGAATGTGAACGGTTCGTCAATAATAAACATGAAGATCAAAATAGTATTTAAAGTAAATTTTAAAAAAATGATTTATTGGTCTTAACTTTTGATGATTCATTTTTAAATATTTTCAAAAAAATGTTTCTTTTAAAGGATTTAAAAACTTTCATTAAACAGATTTTTAAACAAACTATATTCAAATTTTTACATAGTTTCAAATTTTAAAACTTACAAATATGATTTATTTTGGCATTCACACTAATATTTTGAAACTTGTATAAACTATTTTTTAGGTTAAAAATCTCTAAGAATTGACTTTTATTTTGTTTACCCTTCGCTCTCTGGTTCCAAATCCAAGTTTGGGCCATGGCCGATCTTTTCTTCTTTGAACCCCACTCTGTTGTGATATGGTCGCTATGTTCTTCTGCGTTTTATCCACGGTCATTTTATAACCATCTCCATAGAACATACTCCCTCCATTCTTTTTTTTGTGTTGTCATTGACTTTGATCAATAACTTTAATCATTCGTCTTATTTAAAAAATACGAGAAATATCAAATATTTTATTAGGATTTGATTTTGTGACACCCCAGGTGTCACTAGGGCTTTAATCGACACACTAGAAATCTAATCAACAAATTACGCATTTAAAAACAAAAATCAACACTGGAGATAGAAAGGAATGATGTTAGAATGCTCTAAAGAATCACTATGAAAAATTTGGCACACAACAGAACACTAAAACTAAAGTCAGAAAAATTCAACTAACAAGTGTCGAAATCCTGTTAAAAGGAATTAAATCCAAACCCTAACTCATGGCTATCCAAATTTTCACAGAACCCTAGCCATATTTTTACATAACAATTAAGTACACTTCAAAGTAGGATTCTGGGAATTTATTCAGAATTTTTGGAAAAGATTTAGACCCCTTTAAAATTCACACGGACAATAATCATCTTGGAAATTCAAGAATTTTTAGAAGTCGAATCATGACATGAACCCTAAATGAAAAATGCTCCAAATAAATTCTTCAACTTGCATAAAAATTTCAAAAATTTTTGAGCTCGGGAAGTGTGCCATTTCATTGATTTGCATTCCAGCTTTAAAAAAAAAAATCAATCAGCGCTTGCAGTGCCCGCCGCCCGCCCGACAGAGCGGTGGGCGGCAGGACACCGCGCCCCGGCCGATACGGTCTTTGGCACGTCGCGCTTTAAGTCCCAGCCGGTGCTCTCTCTCCCGCGCTCCCTCTCTCTCTCTCTCCCTCTCTGTTATGCGCCACCCGAGCCGCCCTTGCACCGCCCGATGCGCCGCCCATGCCGGCCATACTCCTCCCCCCCCTATTTTCCCTACTCCGAGCCCTTTAAAACGGTGCACTCCCTTCCCCACTTTTCCCTTCCTTCCTTTCTTCCTCTTCCACGCGCGAAGCACTCTTTTCTTCTCCACGGCCGCCGCCCCCCGCCATTGTTGGCCTAGCACCTCCAAGGTGAACTCCCCTCCCCGGCTCTCCTCCACCCTAATCACCACGCCTAACTCCTTCCTCTCTTCCCCATGAAGCTCTCAACACTTCCACTTCTCCGAAATTGAGCCTCGGTCACCGGGATTGCCACGCCATCGCCGCCGAATTCACCCTCCACGGTGAGCACCCCTCTCCCGTGCAAAAACTCGATGAACGTCGTGTTGCCGAGCTTCGTCATGTCGTATAGGTCGTGGAAAGTCAAGGTCTCACCGTCGGCGACCACTCCATCGCCGGCAATTGCTCGCCGGAGCTCGCCGGAGACAAATCCCCTGTTTTTCTTTTTCATTTTATTTTTCCATATTATTTATCTGTTTTGTAAAATCCATAGAAATTCACAGAAAACTCCAAAAATGGCAAAACTAAATTTGTTAGAAACCTCATGAGAATTACTAATTTTATGTTAAAGCACTTTTTAGAAAAATGATCAAAAATTTGCAGAATTAATTAGCACACTCTATTCTGTTCTTGAATTTTAAATTGAGCTCTAGAGAAATCCTTGGGCTAATCTTTGATCCACAGATACACCATGGCCAAACACACTCTCTGGAAGTTTATGAGGATTTTAGGACCACGAAGTTGCATGTAACCATTTTAAAATACCCCAATCTGCCTAGTTAAAGTCCCATTTTCTAAAATGCATTGTAAAAGTCATCCAAAAGGTTAGACGCAAAAGCAAAGTTTTAGCTTCAGTGCTCACAAGTGCCCACGTAAAATTTCATAATTTTATTCTAAGGTTTACTATTGCTTTTTATTTTATAAGGTTTGATAACAGAAAGTTTGATGAATTTTTATAAAATATAGAAAATTCATCTATGCCTCAACCAAAGTTCAACATGCATATGTCAGAGAGTGCTATCCAGTAAAAATAATCTTGAGCTGTAATTAAGAGTTTCGTTTCTAACCCTAGTTTAATAGTCGTACTTATAAAATAATTATTAATCTAGGATAAATGTCGAATTAACATTAACCAATGTTGAAATTCTTAATTTTAAAAATATGCCAATTAAAGTCATCTCCCGGGAAGGAAATGAGAAGTTTCATTTTAACTATCATCATGAAATCAAAACCTAATAAATCGACGATGTCGAGTAATTACGATTAACCCTTATTCTAGGCATCGTCGATTGAAACCTTCGATTACTATTGGTAAAAGCAATGACTATTTCTTTTAAAATTATCATAATCATACTGCATCATGTAGATTCTGAAGCGCACGAGGTAGCTGCAGATCCTGGTTCTTCGATTTCCACGGAAGACGTCGACAACAACGCCGGAGAACCAGGCAAGCCCCGGTGCACAACCGATGTTTAAAATTTTCCTTTTATAACTAAGTGTGTCTTGTTTGTGCATTAATGCTAGGAGTTGATTGAAACCATAGTTTGCATTGATTTCCATAGGAAACCCTAACGGTAGTTGGTATAGATACCCCCTTAGTATGCTATGCTTAGCAGATATTGCTGGTAGAAGTCGAGCAGAGTGGACGCTGCTCATGAAAGGTAGGTTGTTGGATGAAACTATCACTTGAAACATGATGACATATGATGATGAGTTTAATTAAGAAAAGATAAAAGTTTGAGGGTCAGACAGGATACAAAGTAGGTCGGCGACTGGACTGGGTCTAGGGTGACCGTAGACTTGTCTGATTCGTGTGGTCCGAGTCTGATCGAACCTTGAATGTACTGGTCGTATGCTGGGTGTTATGGGCCCTAGTAAACCTATGTAGCCTAGTGATTGCAACGTCGAACCTGCCCTACGGTGTCTGACTAGGAGGAGATCTACGATGGGCAGCGTGGGAACTACACAGAAACCGTCTAGGACGTGTTGTCTGGTGGGATGCGGCGCTGCTAAGGCATGCGTAGGCTGGAATTGACGTTGCAGAAGCTGGTGTGAACGGTTGCCACATGCGAGTCTGGGACACGGACGCGTCGTACGATCAGGTTTTCCCCTGCAGGGTATAAAATCGTTTCGAACCGCTGTCGCTCCCAGTTAGTGAGCATGCTCGTGAAACGCACCACATTCTAGTAAATAGGTTGAGATACAATGAGAATGAATTATGATTACTACTATTGTTATTGTTGCTTCTGTTATGTTTGATTAGTTCAGGGCGAACTAAATTTATATTCTAAATACTTAATCTGGTGCTAAAATTTGATCAAGAGTAGTACAGGCTTGCGAGTCCTTTTTTGCAAGTAAACCCACCCGAGTCAGTCAGCATGTCTAGGAGTCGGCTGTAGTCAGCCACGTTGACGGGTAAGTCTTGTTGAGCTTCTTAGAAGCTCACGCGTTAGCGATATGTGGTTTTCAGGCGCCGACATGCAGGACCGAGCTGGTAACATCCATTGGGAGGAGTCTTACCCCGAGCTCGGGAACCTCCAGTGGGAGTTGTGCGAGTCGCCGCAGTGAACATTGAAGTGGCTAGTAGCATGACGCCCGTGGGCACGGTGCATGCTTTTGCTTAAGTCCGAGCATCGGAGTCTGTAATCAATGAAGTCTTCTGCTGTTATTTCCAAAACTTTAATTGCGTACTCTGATTCACTATAAGACTTAAGTTTCAAACTATGAACCAATGATGTATTAAGTTCTCTCTCCTTATAAATCATTGCTGTTTATTTCTGTCTGTGTTGTATCGTGTGTACGCTCGCTTCGTCGAGCATTGCTCAACAGGATCCTGGCTCAACGACTGACAGGATCCATCCCGAAATGAGGGTTTTCTAGTCGGGTCCGCGTCAGATTTATTATTAAAAAATTTTTAATCTTAATTTTTAATTTTACATATTTGAACTACTTTTTGAATAAGATGAACGGTTAAAGTTTTTAATCAAAGTCAATGGCGACAAGTAAAAAAGAATGGAGGGAGCATCGATTTTGTCTCAATCATTGATATTGATCCTTATTGACTACCTAACTTCTCAAATCCTACTCTCTCTGAATCTCGGAATGAGATTCATGTTAAGGGGGTAGGTTGTCACATCTCAAAATTCTCATTTTGAAATGTGAATCGTTTTCCAACAACAAACCTCAATTATCGTATTTTGAGTGCTTTTATTAAAATTAAACTTTAAAATGGTTTTATTTTTTAATATTATGAAATATGCTTTGTTTAAAAGACATTAGTTTAATTAAAATGGTTTCAAATTTAAACTTTAATTTGCCATGAAAATCTTAAAATAATGTAAATTTGATTTGGTTTATAAAATACAATCTTTTTATATGAAAATTTAACAATGTATTAATATGTTCTTTGAAATGACCATGACAATAAACCGTCACGGTTACCACATTAAGACACGATGTAGCCCCCCCCCCCCTCCCCCAACCCCTCCCTCACCCTTACAAACCTTAAGGTAGTGTTTGGTTGCTTGATCGAGAATGGTTCTCGACAAAATCATTCAATGGATTCTCGATGAGAAGCCACTAATCCATGCCATGGTGAGGGCAAGCCAAGAGGTAATTTTGGAATCAATCACACGCCTTACGGAAAGCTTACTGAAAGCTTGAAACTCTACCACGAAGGGCGTTGGTTTTACCCATCAAGTAGAACTTGGCGAGCAGCACTTTCTGAAGTATCCACAGCACTTCTATAGGCATAGAACCACTGCTTAGGTCTCCCAAGAAGGGAAAACGAAAACAGTTGGAGTCTGACAGCTTCAGTCCTAACCCCTTGGATGGTGATGGTGAAGGACATCATGGTAATGAGACCCGTCTAGAGTTCAAAACTGTCATCTCCTGTGTTAATCTCGGGCCCAATAGACGCGTGGCTAGCAGAGGGAGCGGAGTATTCATGAAGCGTCTTCTTGGCCATGGCTTCGTAACCTAATGGTGCTCGGCTAGTTGATGAACTTGCAGTGGTTGGCGTTCGAGGCGGTGTCAAGCGAGAGCGATCTCTACGAAGGAATGCCTCGGAGTCTTCAATAAAGTTTTTAGGTAAGTCAAACCTTGTCATACACTACCCTTGTTTGGCCCAACGAAGTGTATGGGACGCGTTTGTTGGTGCACTTCAATGGAATGTTTTCGATGTGTTCGATGACACGTCTCAATCAAATCGGATGTCGTTTTCACACCACTTTTACTTCCATAATGAAACTCTGCAAGACACCCCAAACATGTTTGTTTGGCCCAACGGAGTGTATGGGACGCGTTTGTTGGTGTGCTTCGGCGGAATGGTTTCGGATATGTCCGTTGGCGTGTTTCACGCAAATCGAGTGCCGTTTTCGCACCATTTTTACTTTCATAATGGAACTCTCTGAAACACCCTAAACATGTTTGTTTGGCCGAACCGAGTGTATGGGACGCGTTTGTGGTGTGCTCCAATGAAATACTTCGTATGTGTCCGTCGGCGTGTGTCATGCAATTCGGACGCTGTTTTTGCACCACTTTTACTTTCATAATAAAACTCTCCGAAACACCCAAACATGTTTGTTGAGCTCAACGGAGTGTGTTGGAAGCGTTTGTTGGTGTGCTCCAACGGAATCGTTGCGATGAGTGCGACGGCGCGTCTCGAGCAAATCGGGTGCCGTTTTGGCACCATTTTTACTTCCGTAACGAAACTCTCCGAAGCACCCAAAACATGTTTGTTTGGTCCAACGGAGTGTGTTGGACGCGCTTGTTGGTGTGCTTCAAAGGAATGTTCCGATGAGTGCGACGGCGCGTCTCGATCAAATCGGGTGCCGTTTTCGCACCACTTTTACTTCCGTAATGAAACTCTTCGAAACCCCCCAAACATGTTTATTTGGTCCAACGAAGTGTATGATTGGACATGTTTGTTGATGTGCTTCAACGGAATGGTTCCGATGCGTCCGTTGGCGTGTTTCACACAAATCGGGTGCCGTTTTCGCACCACTTTTACTTCCGTAATGAAACGCTTAGAAACACCCCAAACATGTTTGTTTGGCCCAACGGAGTGTATTGGACGTGTTTGTTGGTGCGCTTCAACCGAATGTTTCCGATGTGTGCGAACGCGTCTCAATCGAATCGGATGCCGATTTCGCACCACATTTACTTCCGTAATAAAACTCTCCGAAACACTCCAAACATGTTTGTTGGGCCCAACGAAGTGTATGGGACACATTTGTTGGTGTGCATCAACAGAATGGTTCGGATGTGGCCGTTGGCATGTGTGACACCCCAGGTGTCACCAGGGCAAAGTCGACAACCGTAAACCCTAATCCACAATTTCACTCACTTTAAAGCAGATTCAATCTTGGAAAATAAAAAGGAATATTGTTTAAAATGCTTTAAAGGGACACTAAGAAAAGTTTGACAAACAACAGAACACTATAGCAAAGTCCGGGAAAAATCTCAATTAGCAGTGTCGAAATCTCGTTAACAGAAAGAAATCCAAACCCTAACTCTTGACCATCATAATTTCCACAGAATCCTAGCCATATTTTTACATAACAATTAAGTACACTTCAAAATAGAATTTTGGGAAATTATTCAAGATTTTTGGAAAGGATTTAGACCTCTTAAAAATTCACACAAGCTATAATCAACTTAGAAATTCAAGCATTTTTAGAGACCAAATCATGACTTGAACCTTAAATGAAAAGTGTTCCAAATAAATTCCTGAGCTTGTACAACAATTCTCAAAAATTTTTGAGCTCGGGAAGTGTGCCTTTTAATTGAATTGCAGCCAGGCCTTGATTATTAGCAAAAAAAAAAGGGGGGGGGGGGGGGGGGGGGGCAGCGTGCCAGGCGGGCTACAGTCCCGCTGCCCGCCCGACCGCACGGCGGGCGGCGCGACCATGCCGTCCCGGCCGACATGGCCGCAGCCCACCCCAGGTTGCATTTACTCGGCGGCACTCTCTCCCGCGCTCCCCTCCCCTCTCCTCTCTCTCCCTCTCTTTTTTCCTTTCTCCCGCGCGCGCGCCCCCGAGCCGCGCCGCCCGAGCCGCCCATGCCGCCGTGCTCCCCCTTTCTCCCCCCAACCCCAGGCTATAAGTGGCGCATTTTCCTCCCCAACTCCCCCCTCCTCCATTTCCTCCCTCCCACGCGCGAAGACCCCTTCCTTTCTCCTGCCCCACGGCCGCCGACGCCATTGCCGCCGCCCTCACGGTGAAACGCCCTCCCGGCCATCCTCTACCCCAATTCCCTCGCCAAATCCCTTCCTCCCCGCCCCGTGAAGCTCACAGCACCTTCCCCTCCTCCGAAATTGAGCCCCATCGTCGGAATTGTTGCTCACCGCCGCCGCCCCGAGACCCCCCACGGTGAGCACCCCTTTCCCGGCCAAAACCTCAATATACATCATGTTGCCGAGCTTCGTCGTGTCGAATGGATCGTGGAAAGCCAAGGTTCGACGGCCGGCGACCACCCCATCGACGGGAAATGGCCGCCGGAGCTCGTCGGAGAAAGCCTCCCCTGTTTTTCTTTTTCTTTTTATTTTCCAGATTATTGCTCTGTTTCGTAAAATCCGTAAAAATTCATAGAAAAGTCCAAAAATTCCAAACCAAACTTTTTTAGAACGCTCGTGAAAAGGAATAATTTTCTGTTAAAGCACTTTTCACAAAAAGACCAAAAATTTGTAGAATTAATTAGGAACACTCCTTTCTGTTTTCGAATTTTAAATTGAGTTCTAGAACAATGCTAGGGCTAATCTTTGATCCACAAATACACCATGTCCACACCCATCCCCTGGAATTTTATGAAGATTTTAGGACCACGAAATGGCATCTAACCCTTTTAAAATACTTCAATTTGCCTAGTTAAAATACCATTTTCTAAAGTACATTGTAAAAGTCATTTATAAGGTTAGACCCAAAAGCAAAGTTTTAGATCTGATGCTCAGGAATTCCTACATAAAATTTCATAATTTTATTCTAAGGTTTACTAGTGCCTTCTGATTTTATAAGATTTAAAAACAGGAACTTTGATGAATTTTTATAAAATATAGAAAATTCATCTAGGACCCACCCAAAGCCCAAAATGCTTATTCCAGGGAGTACTACCAACTAAAAATAATCTTGAGGAAGAATTAAAATTTTTATTTTAACCCTAGTTTAACAGCCGAAGGAATTAAATAATGTTTAACCGATGAAAAGTGTCGAATTAACTTAACTAAAGTTAAAGTTGTTGAACATACCAACTAAAAGTCACCGCATGAGAGTTGAATAGATTTCTTTAAACATCATTCACAGACTAAGAATTGAATTTAATCGACGACGTCGAGTAATTAGGGTTAACCCTAATTCTAGGCGTCGCCAATCTAAACCCTAGATTACTATTGATAATAACAATAAGTTTCTTTTTCATTGAACTTATCATAATCCTACTGCATCATGTAGATTCTGACGCTCACGAGGTAGCTGCAGATCCGAGTTCCTCGACCCCCGCCGAAGAAGTCAACGTAAGCTCAGAAGAACCAGGCAAGCCCCGGTGCACAACCGATGTTTAAAATTTTGCTTTTACAACTCAGTGTGTCTTGTTTGTGCATTAAGTGCTAGGAGTTGATTGAAACCATAGTTGCATTTGTTTTCCATAGGAAACCTGATGGTAGCTGGTATAGATACCCTTAGTATGCTATGCTTAGCAGATAATTGCCGGTAGAAGTCGAGCAGAGTGGACGCTGCTCGCGAGTAGTAGGATATTGAATGAAACATTTCATGGGATGTGCCACACGATTGTCAACGAGTACGAAAGATAAAAGATTGAGGGTCAGACTGGGTACAAGTAGGTTGGCGACTGGTCCGGGACCAGGGTGACCGTAGTCTGGTCTGATCCGTGTGGCACAGCTGGGCAAGTATTGAATGTACTAATTGTATGCTGGGTGTTATGGGCCCCGATAAACCTACGTAGCCTAGTGATTGGAACGTCGAACCTGCCCTACGGTGTCTGACTAGGAGGAGATCTGGGGTGCAGCGTGGGAACTTCACAGAAACCGTCTGGGACGTGTCATCCGGTGGGACGCGGCGCTGCTAAGGCAGGCGTAGGAGGGAATTGACGTTGCAGGAGCTGGTGTGAACGGTTGCCACGTGCGAGTCTGGGACACGCACGTGTCGTACGATTGGGTTAACCCTGCAGAGGTATAAAAATCGGTTCGAATCGCTGGCGCTCTCAGCTATGAGCTTACTTGAACTCTCTGTCACATTTTAGTAAATAGGTTGAGACACGATGAGAATGAATTATGATTATTACTAATGTTATTGTTACTTCTGTTATGTTTGCTTAGCTCAGTGCTAATTAAATTTACTTTTTTTCTAATCACTTAACCTGTGCTAAAATTTGACCAGAGTAGTATAGGCTTGCGAGTCCTTTTGCAAGTAAACCCACCCGCGTCAGCCAGCATGTCTAGGAGTCGGCTGTAGTCAGTCGTCTTGACGGGTAAGTCTTGCTGAGCTTCTTAGAAGCTCACGCGTTAGCGTTTTGTGGTTTTTCAGGCGCCGTCATACAGGACCCAGCAGGTAGCTTCCATTGGGAGGAGCCTCTCTCCGAGGTCGGGAATCTCTAGTGGGAGTTGTGCGAGTCGCCGCAGTGAATTGTTGAAGTGGCTAGTAGCATGACGCCCTTGGGCACAACGCGTGCTTTTGCTTAAGTCTGAGTGTCGGAGTTTGTAATCGTTCAAGTCTTCCGCTGTTTTGGTTTCAAAACTTTTACGTACTCTGAATCATTGTAAGACCTAACTTTAAATTTATGGAGTAATGTTGTATTAAAAATCTCCTCTCCTTGTAAATTATTGCTGTTTATCCCTGCCTGTGTTGTATCGTATGTACGCTCGCTTCGCCGACCGTTGGCCAACAGGATCCTGGCTCAACGCCTAAACGGATCCGTCCCAAGACGAGGTTTTCTGGGCGGGTCGCGTCAGCACGTTTTGCGCAAATCAGGTGCCGTGTTCGCACCACTTTTACTTGCGTAATGAAACTCTCCGAAACACCTATCACATGTTTGTTTAGCCCATCGGAGTGTGTAGGATGCATTTGTTTGTGCGATTCAACGAAATGGTTCCGATGTGTGCGATGGCACATCTCAATCAAATGGGGGCCATTTTCGCACCACTCTGACTTCCATTATTAAACTCTCCAAAACTTCTGAAATATGTTTGTTTGGCCCAACGGAGTGTAATGGATGCGTTTGTTGGATGCTTCAACGGAATGTTTCCGATATGTGTGATGGCGCGTCTCAATCGAATCTTGTGTCGTTTTCGCACCACTTTTACTTCATAATGAAACTCTCTGAAACACCCGAAACTTGTTTGTTTGGACCAACGGAGTGTAACACGTTTTTGGTGTGCTCCAACGGAATGCTTCATATGTGTCCGTCAGCGTGTGTCATGCAAATCACACGCCGTTTTCGCACCACTTTTACTTCTGTCATAAAACTCTCCGAACATGTTTGTTGAGCCCAACGGAGTGTATGGGACACGTTTGTTGGTGTGCATCAATGGAATGGTTCGGATGTGGCCGTTAGCACGTTTTCCGCAAATCGGGTGTCGTTTTCGCACCACTTTTACTTGCGTAATGAAACTCTCGAAAACACCCAAAACATGTACGTTTGGCCCATCAGTGTGTATGGGATGCGTTTGTTGGTGCGATTCAACGGAATGGTTCCGATGTGTGCGATGGTGCGTCTCAATCGAATCGAGTGCCGTTTTCGCACAACTTTTACTTTCATAATTAAACTCTCTAAAACATCTAAAACATGTGTTTGACCCAACGGAGTGTATGGGACGCATTTGTTGGTGCGCTTCTATGAAGCAGTTCCGATGTGTGCGATGGCGCGTCTCAATCGAATCGAGTTCCGTTTTCGCACAACTTTTACTTCATAATGAAACTCTCCGAAACACCCCAAACTTGTTTGTTTGGCCCAATAGATTGTATGGAACGCATTTGTTTGTGTGCTTCGACGGAATGGTTCGTATGTGTCTGTTGGCGCGTTTCACGCAAATCAGGTGCCGTTTTTGCAGTACTTTTACTTCCATAATGAAACTCTCCGAAACACCCCAAACATCTTTGTCGCCCAATAGAGTGTATGGGACGAGTTTTTTGTGTGCTCCAAGGGAATGCTTCGTATGTGTCGGCGTGTGTCATGCAAATTGGACGCCGTTTTCGCACCACTTTTACTTTCGTAAAACTCTTCGGAACACCCCAAACAAGTTTGCTGGGCCCAACGGTGTGTATGGGACACGTTTGTTGGTGTGCATCAATGGAATGCTTCGGATGTGGCCAATGGCACGTTTTGCGCAAATCGGGTGCCGTTTTCGCACCACTTTTAGTTGCATAATGAAACTTTCTGAAACACCCAAAACATGTTTGTTCGCCCCAACGGAGTGTATGGGATGCATTTGTTGGTGCGATTTAATGGAATGGTTCCGATGTGTGCAATGGTGCGTCTCAATCAAATGGGGTGCCGTTTTCGCACCACTTTTACTTCTATAGTTAAACTCTCCAAGACATCTGAAACATGTTTGTTTGGCCCAATGGAGTGTATGGGACGCGTTTGTTGGTACACTTCAACGGAATGTTTTCGATGTGTTCGATGACGCGTCTCAATCACATCGGGTGCCTTTTTCCCACCACTATTACTTCCGTACTGAAACTCTACGGAACATCCCAAACATTTTTGTTTGGCCCAACAGAGTGTGTGGGACGCGTTTGTTGGTGTGCTTTGGCGGAATGGTTCGGATATGTCTGTTGGCGCGTTTCACGCCAAAGCGGGTGCTGTTTTCGCACCACTTTTACTTCGATGATGAAACTCTCTGAAACACCCCAAACATGTTTGTTTGGCCCAACGGAGTATATAGGACACGTCTTTGGTGTGCATCAATGGAATGCTTCGTATGTGTCCGTCGGTGCGTCTCACTCAAATCGAGCGCCATTTTCTCACCACTTGACTTCCATAATGAAACTCTCCAAAACGTCCCAAACATGTTTGTTTAGCCCAACGGAGTGTATGGGACACGCTTGTTGGTGTGCATCAATAGAATGGTTCGGATGTGGCCGTTGGCACGTTTTGCGCAAATCGGGTGTTGTCTTCATACCACTTTTACTTGCGTAATGAAACTCTCTGAAACACCCAAAACATGTTTGTTTGGCCTATCGGAGTGTATGGGATGCGTTTGTTGGTGCGATTTAACGGAATGGTTCCAATGTGTGCGATGGCGCGTCTCAATCAAATGGGGTGCCGTTTTCGCACCACTTTTACTTCCGTAAGGAAACTCTCAAAGGAAACACCCCAAACTTGTTTGTTTGGCCCAACAGAGTGTATGGGACGCTTTTGTTGGTGTGCTTCGGTGGAATGGTTCGGATGTGTCCGTTGGCGCGATTCACGCAAATCGGGTGCCGTTTTCGCACCACTTTTACTTCTATAATTAAACTCTTCAAAACATCTGAAACATGTTTGTTGAGACCAATGGAGTGTATGGGAGGCGTTTGTTGGTGCACTTCAACGGAATGTTTCCGATGTATTCGATGACATGTCTCAATCAAACCGGGTGCCATTTTCGCAACACTATTACTTGCGTACTGAAACTCTGCGAAACATCTCAAACATGTTTGTTTGATCCAATGGAGTGTATGAGACGCATTTGTTGGTGGGCTTCAGCGGAATGGTTCAGATATGTCCGTTGGTGCGTTTCACACAAAGTGTGTGTCATTTTCACACCACTTTTACTTCCATAATGAAACTCTCCGAAACAATCCAAACAAGTTTGCTTGGCCCAATTGAGTGTATGGGATGCGTTTTTGGTGTACTCCAACGGAATGCTTCGTATGTGTCCATCGGCGTGTGTCATGCAAATCGGGCGCCGTTTTCACACCACTTTTACTTCGGTAATGAAGCTCTCCAAAACACCCCAAACATGTTTGGTTGGCCCAACGGAGTGTATGGGACACGCTTGTTGGTGTGTATCAACGGAATGGTTCGGATGTGGCCGTTGGCACGTTTTCTGCAAATCGGGTGTCGTTTTCGCACTACTTTTACTTCCATAGTGAAACACTCTGAAACATCCAAACATGTTTGTTTGTTCCATCGGAGTGTATGGGACACGTTTGTTGGTGTGCATCAACGGAATGGTACGGATGTGCCCGTTGGCACGTTTTGCGCAAATCGAGTGTCGTTTTCGCACCACTTTTACTTCCGTAATGAAACCATCCGAAATACCCCAAACATGTTTGTTTGACCCATCGGCGTGTATGGGATGTGTTTGTTGGTGCGATTCAATGGAATGATTTCGATGCGTGCGATGGTGCGTCTCACTCAAATCGGGGACCGTTTTCGCACCACTTTTACTTCCACAATGAAACTCTCCGAAACGTCCCAAACTTGTTTGTTTAGCCCAACAGAGTGTATTAGACACGTTTGTTGGTGTGCATCAACATAATGGTTCGGATGTGGCCGTTGGCACGTTTTGCGCAAATTGGGTGCCGTCTTCATACCACTTTTACTTGTGTAATGAAACTCTCTGAAACACCCAAAACATGTTTGTTTGGCCTATCGGAATGTATGGGATGCGTTTGTTGGTGCGATTTAACGGAATGGTTCCGATGTGTGCGATGGCGCGTCTCAATCAAATGGGGTGCCGTTTTCGCACCACTTTTACTTCCGTAAGGAAACTCTCAAAGGAAACACCCCAAACTTGTTTGTTTGGCCCAACAGAGTGTATGGGACGCGTTTGTTGGTGTGCTTCGGCGGAATGGTTCGGATGTGTCCGTTGGTGCGATTTACGCAAATCGGATGCCGTTTTCGCACCACTTTTACTCCGAAACATCCCAGACATGTTTGCTTGGCCCAACTGAGTGTATGGGACGCGTTTTTGGTGTGCTTCAACGGAATGCTTCGTATGTGTCCGTCGGCGTGTGTCATGCAAATCGGGCGCCGTTTTCGCACCGCTTTTACTTCTGTAATCAAACTCTCTAAAACACCCCTAACATGTTTGTTTGGCCCAACGGAGTGTATGGGACACGTTTATTGGTGTGTATTAAGGGAATGGTTCGGGTGTGGCCGTTGGCATGTTTTGCGCAAATCGGATGACGTTTTCGCACCAATTTTACTTCTGGAATGAAACTTTCCAAAACACCCCTAACATGTTTGTTTGGCCCATCGGAGTGTATGGGATGTGTTTGTCACGGTGGCCAATCCAGCCACCGCAGCGGCGCAGCAGGGAGGACGCCGGCCGGCGCGCCTTTTGCCGCGCCATTACACCGGTGAGATCCACCAAGATTTCCCCCTCCTCTCTCCCCCCTCCTCTCTCTACCGCACGCGACACTCTCTCTCTCTCTCCATCTGCTTCTCCCCGGGCGAACGTGATGAGGACATCGACTCCAACACGGGAACGGCCACACCAGCAGCACCTGCGGACGCGCCTCCACTTCCAGTCACGGCTCCACCAGATGGGCCTCTACCTCAAGCGACACTTCCTTCATCAGTGGGGCCAATCACGAGGGCCCGTGCAAGAGAGCTGAACTATGTCATGGTGCTGAAGAACGAAGGCCCAGAAGATTAGCCAGTCGGCCCAGTTGAAGGCCCCCCTAATGGGCCAACCTAGGGTTGCCGCAACCCTAGGGATGCGCGCCACCCAGGGGCTGCGCCTCTCCCCTCGTGTATTTAGCCAAGGGCTGCGCCCCTTATTTAATTTTGAGTTTTAATTGTTAGCTTTAGCTACAGCCGTCGCACGCATTATAGCGCTGCCACGTGTATTCAGAACTCCACCTTCAAGTAATACATCAGATTGCTTGCATCTCTTTCTTGCTCGTTCTTCGATTGCGCGCAGGAAACGATCTTCGTGATTAGGCTGATCTTGCACCAGCAAGGTTGGTAACCATCGGGAGTTGGTTCAGCGATTGCATTGGCGCCTCGGGCTTGCTCGTCGTAGTCGGATCGTGAGGGTCTACTTCCACCAAATCAAGTTATCTTCACTCACCGAAAGATCGGGCACTCCAGCTCTATCAAGTGGTATCAGATTCCAGTGTTTCTCGGTGAGTTTTTTTCGTGTGTTTTTCGTTCATCCTATAGTCTAAAAAAAACAAAAAACACAAAATTTTCAGGTTAGATCTGTTATCCCAGCACCCCCTTGCGTCTTGCACTTTCGATCAGTAATTTGCGTTGTTGAATTTGTGTGCCTGCGCGTTTCGTTGTTGCTGGAGACTTGTGTTTTATCCATCTGTTCTAGCCGCCACAAACCCTAACACTGCTTCCCTGCCGTACGCGCCTAGATCTGTTCCCTCCGCGCCGCGCACGAGTCCTGCTCGGTTACGATGTGCTATCTCAGCACCGCGCGCGAGTCCTACTCGGCTACGATCTGCTATCTCAGCGCCGTGCACGAGTCCTGCTCGGTTACGATCAAGAGCAATCAAGTGTGCCAAAAAAAAAAAGAAAAAGAGAGAAAAGAGCAAGCAAGTGTGCCATAAAAAAAAAGAGAAAAGAGCACGCAAGTGTGCCACAAAAAAAAAACCGAACAGGAGAGGGTTGTTTCTCGTGATCGGTTTTGCTGGGACAATCCCAACCGACCTGATTCGCCGTGTATCCTCGTTGGACTCGTGAGTTTGTCCGTGTTCTGCAGCATCGGCTCTTTTAATTACCTTTTTACCCCTGGCCTCTCCGGAAAAAGTGCCTGTGGTGACTTGTTCATTTGCTTTCCTTTATTCATATAATCAGTTTTGGGCGCTCAGCCGCAGGTTGTTTTCCATCGTACCTTCCCCTACACCCAACCCTAGCTCGTTCTCGCACTTGTTTCCAGCGGCGTCCATACGCGTTTAGCACTATTATTCAACTTTGTAACTATTGTTTGATCGTGCTAATCCTTGTCATGAGTGCAGCCTGCCCAGAACTACACATATTTCTACTACGAGCAGGTTTTGTTCTCCAGGCAATCGCTCCTCCAATCTTTCATCAGTTCTACCTGTTGGTTGCAACTCACCCCTGTGTGCTTGGTAAGAACGGGTAAGGATTTGATACCAGCGTTATTTTGAGCGATTTACCTCCCACCATACACCTGCTATCGTAGTGTCCTCTCCGTTGCTGTTTCGTGTTTGCACTAACAATGGCAGGAGACGATGCCAAGACAGACACTACATTGAAGGACGTGCACGCGCACGTCGAAGGCCTTGTCGGCGACATCAAGACGCTGCATGAACGGCTGGATTCCACGGTTGCTTCATCGACTGAGCGTTTCGACCAGATCGACCTCGCTCAAACGGCCACCCATGCCACGCTCGAGACGAACATGACTCGTCTTGAGACCTTGACCACGCAGCTCACGGAGTTGCAGCAGGCGCGCGACTATGGCGGTGATACGGAGCTGGACGATGGTGGTCGCCGCGGTCGTGCATCCAGGGTACGTGTCCCACCTCCTGATTCCTTTGCTAAGATCAAATTTCGCATTCCATCCTTTAATGGCAAATATGATCCTGCTGCTTATCTTGATTGGGAATTAGAGGTCGAACAGAAATTTTCATGTCATGACATTCCTGCTCATATACATGTTAAGGCTGCTATTAGTGAATTTACTGATTTTACTTTAATTTGGTGGCGTGAATATAAACAAAAGTTTCCCAATAACACTCCCACCACTTGGGATGAATTAAAAACTGCCATGCGTCACATATTTGTTCCTTCTTATTATGCCCGTGATTTGCTCAACCAAATGCAACGATTTCAGCAAGGTTCCCAAACTGTTGAGGAATATTACCAAGCATTACAAAAGGGTATGATTCATTGTGGTTTAGTTGAGCAGGACGACGCTGCTATGACACGTTTTAGGGGTGGTTTGAACCGTAAAATTCAGGACATCCTTGATTACAAGGAATATGATGATATGACCACTTTTGTTTGAATTTGCTTGCAAAGCTGCACGTAAAGTGCAGGGACGGCGATCGTCGACACGCGCTAACTCTTTTGCAGGACGCGGCCAAGCTTCCACCCCAGCCCCCCGCCCGACGTCCTCCATGTCCTCCTCCACGCAGCGTGAGCGTGCGCCGTCCACTTCAAGTGCATCACCACGCGAGCAGCCGACCAAGCCGGCAGCACCTCCGGCCCACGGTGCCTTTCCTTCCACAGGGCGCACTCGGGACATTCAGTGCCATCGTTGCAAAGGTTACGGTCATGTGATTCGGGACTGCCCCAACAAGCGTACCTTATTGATCCGTGACAATGGTGAGTACTCTTCAGCTAGTGATATTGAGGAGACTAGACATGCTATGCTTTCCACTGACCATGCAGATCATACAGAGGTTCACGTTGATTCCAGCGCCGTCGATAGGTATGAGTCTTGTTGTGCAGCGTGTCCTCAGTACACAGGTTGCCACGGCTGAGCACAATCAGCGACACATGATTTTTCACACTAAGGGTGTAGTACAGGAACGGGCGATCCGGATCATCATCGACAGTGGCAGCTGCAACAATTTGGCGAGTACGACGCTGGTAGAGCAATTATCTTTACCCACTCGCCAACATCCACACCCGTACCACATCCAATGGCTCAATGATGGTGGCAAAATAAAGGTAACACGCTCGGTACGTATTCCTTTTCTCTGGACGCCTATTCTGATTATGCTGATTGTGATGTTGTCCCTATGGAAGCATGCTCTTTGTTGCTTGGTCGACCTTGGCAATATGATACTGATAGTGTACATCATGGTCGTTCAAATCATTATTCACTCATGTTTAAGGGTCAGAAAATAATCATTCATCCATGACCCCGGAACAAATTATGAAAGATGACATGGCTCGGGCGGCCAAGACAGCAAAGTCTCACAAATCACCTCCAGCCGCCCCTGCTGGATCTGAAATCAAGTTCCATACCCCTGTTTTGCTTGCTACACGTGCTGATTTTGCTGAGTTGCATGATGATAATTTGCCTTGCTATGCACTTGTTTGCTCCAACATGCTTGTTTCACTTCATGAGGCACCGTTCTTGGATATTCCCCTTGCTGTTGCTAACCTTTTGCAGGACTATGCCGATGTCTTTCCCAAGAACTTGCCACCGGGTCTTCCTCCTATCCGTGGCATCGAACATCAGATAGATCTCATCTCCGGCGCCCAGCTTCCAAATCGTGCCCCGTACCGCACTAATCCCGATGAGACGAAGGCGATCCAGCGCCAGGTGCAAGCACTACTGGACAAGGGCTACATCCGTGAGTCACTCAGCCCTTGCTCGGTTCCTGTTTTACTTGTTCCTAAGAAAGATGGTTGGTGACGTATGTGTGTCGATTGTCGTCCTATTAATAACATCACAATCCGTTATCGATATCCCATACCACGCCTTGATGATATGCTTGATGAGCTTAGTGGCGCTGTTCTTTTCTCTAAGGTTGATTTGCATAGCGGGTACCATCAGATTAGGATGAAATTGGGGGATGAATGGAAAACTGCTTTTAAAACCAAATTTCGCCTATATAAATGGTTGGTTATGTCATTTGGTTTGTCTAATGCTCCCAGCACTTTCATGCGCTTAATGAATGAAGTTTTTAGGCCATTCATAGGACTGTTTGTTGTTGTTTACTTTGATGATATTCTTATTTACAGCAAGTCTATGGATGAGCACTTAGAACATATGCGTGCTGTTTTTGATGCTTTGCATGCTGCTCGCTTGTTCGGTAACTTGAAAAAATACACCTTTTGCATGCAACGCGTCTCTTTTCTCGGCTATTCACAGGGAATTGAGGTGGATAGCAGCAAGGTGGAGGCCATTCAGAGCTGGCCTACACCGACGACGGTCACGCAGGTTCGGAGTTTCCTTGGCCTCGCCGGATTCTACCGACAGTTCGTGTGTGATTTCAGCTCCATTGCTGCCCCGTTGCATGAGCTCACAAAGAAAGGTGTTTCCTTTGCTTGGGGCGAACCACAAGAAGATGCTGATAGAACTGGAGTGCCCGATCTTTCGGTGAGTGGAGATAAATTCGTTCTGGTGGAAGTAGACCCTCACGATCCGACTACGACGAGCAAGCCCGAAGCGCCAATGCAATCGCTGAACCAACTTCCGATGGTTACCGACCTCGCGGGTGCAAGATCAGCCTGATCACGAAGATCGTTTCCTGCACGCAATCGAAGAACGAGCAAGAAAAAGAGGCAAGCAATCTGATGTATTACTCGAAGGTGGAGTCCTGAATACACGTGGCAGCGCTATAATGCGTGCGACGGCTGTAGCTAAAGCTATCAATTAAACAAAACTCGGAGAACAAAAGGGGCGCAGCCCTTGACTAAGTAAGGTGGGGGGGGGGGGGGGAAGGCGCAGCTCCCTGGTGGAGGCAAACCCTAGGGCGTCCACGTGTAGGCCTTTAGTTGGGCCGACTATTCTCCAGGCCCGTCGTTCCTTAATAGCGTCACAAAGTTGAGCTCTCTTGCCCGGGCCCGAGTGAGAGGCCCCTTATATGGAGTCGCTGCTGGGATTGAAATAGAGTCCAATGCTGTCACGGCTGGAGTTGCATCCGACTCGGTCGCAGCTTGAGGTAGAGGCGCGGCTTGATTTGGTGTAGGCGCAGGTGGAGTTGAACCCGTGTTGGAGTCGATGTCCTCATCATCCTCCCCTTCTTGAACTGAAGTCGTCCTCGACGGCAGCTCCTCATCCTCGCCCGCATACGGTTTCAAATCTGCAACATTAAAACTAGTGGAAACACCAAACTCCGCAGGCAGGTCAAGAACATAAGCATTATCATTGATCTTGGTTAGCACTTTAAAAGGACCAGCAGCACGAGGCATCAATTTAGAGCGGCGCAAAGCAGGAAACCTATCCTTACGCAAGTGCAACCAAACCAAATCACCAGGCTCAAAAGTAACATGCTTGCGCCCTTTACTACCAGCAATTTGATATCTAGCAGTAGCAGCAGCAATGTTTTGTTGTGTCACGTCATGCAAATGTTTCATGAGATCAATATGAGCAAGCGCATCAACATGGGGATCATCCTCAGTATCCAGTGAAAACAAGTCAATAGGCGCCCGAGGAACATACCCATAAACAACCTCAAAAGGACACATCTTAGTGGAAGCATGTGTAGCACGGTTATAAGCAAATTCAACATGAGGTAAACAATCTTCCCAAAGCCTCAAATTTTTATCCAAAACAGCCCTAAGCATGGTAGACAAAGTGCGATTCACGACCTCAGTTTGCCCATCAGTTTGAGGATGACAAGTGGTGCTAAAAAGTAACTTAGTGCCTAGTTTATTCCAAAGACAACGCCAAAAATGACTAAGAAACTTAGCATCACGATCAGAGACAATTGTTTTAGGAATTCCATGCAAGCGAACAATCTCTCTAAAGAACAAATCAGCAATCATGGTTGCATCATCAGTTTTATGACAAGGTATAAAATGAGCCATTTTAGAGAACCTATCAACAACGACAAAGATGCTGTCCCTCCCCTTCTTAGTGCGAGGCAATCCCAAAACAAAATCCATCGAAATATCATGCCAAGGAGCAGAAGGAACAGGGAGAGGCAGATACAAACCATGGTTACCTAAACGAGACTTAGCTTTTTGGCACGTAGGACAGCGAGCAACGAAGCGCTCGACGTCACGACGCATCCGAGGCCAGTAGAAGTGGTCAGCCAGCAATTCTTGTGTTTTGAAAACACCGAAGTGACCCATGAGACCCCCTCCATGAGCTTCCTGCAACAATAACAAACGAACCGAACCAGCTGGAATGCACAGCTTGTTAGCACGAAACAGGAACCCATCCTGTATATGAAACTTGCCCCATGGCTTGCCATCCTTACAATGTGAAATAATATCATGAAAATCAGCATCATCCACATATTGATCTTTCAATGTTTGCAAACCAAAGATTTTAAAATCTAATTGGGACAGCATGGTATAGCGACGAGACAAAGCATCAGCAATGACATTTTCCTTCCCGTTCTTGTGTTTAATGATGTAGGGAAAGGACTCAATAAATTCTACCCATTTAGCATGTCTACGGTTCAGATTAGTTTGGGTACGAATGTGTTTCAAAGCCTCATGATCAGAATGAATAATAAATTCGCGAGGCCACAAGTAATGCTGCCATGTTTGCAAAGTGCGCACTAAAGCATATAACTCCTTATCATAAGTTGAATAGTTCAGGGCAGCACCGCTCAATTTCTCACTAAAGTAAGCAACAGGTTTACGATCTTGAAGTAAAACAGCACCTAAACCTATGCCACTAGCATCACATTCTAATTCAAACACTTTATTGAAATCAGGCAATTGTAAAAGAGGAGCATGAGTTAACCTGTCCTTCAAAGTGTTGAATGCATCTTCCTGTGGTGCATCCCAAGCAAAGGAAACACCTTTCTTTGTGAGCTCATGCAACGGGGCAGCAATGGAGCTGAAATCACGCACAAACCTTCGGTAGAACCCGGCGAGGCCAAGGAAACTCCGAACCTGCGTGACCGTCGTCGGTGTAGGCCAGCCCTAAATGGCATCCACCTTGCTGCTATCCACCTCAATTCCCTGTGGAGTAACAACATAGCCAAGAAAAGAGACGCGTTGTGTGCAAAAGGTGCATTTTTCCAAGTTACCGAACAAGCGAGCAGCACGCAAAGCATCAAAAACAGCACGCATATGTTCTAAATGCTCATCCATAGACTTGCTGTAAATAAGAATATCATCAAAGTAAACAACAACAAACAGTCCTATGAATGGCCTAAGAACTTCATTCATTAAGCGCATGAAAGTGCTGGGAGCATTAGACAAACCAAACGGCATAACCAACCATTCATATAAGCCAAATTTGGTTTTAAAAGCAGTTTTCCATTCATCTCCCAGTTTCATCCTAATCTGATGGTACCCACTTCGCAAATCAACTTTAGAAAATATAATGGCACCACTAAGCTCATCAAGCATGTCATCAAGGCGTGGTATAGGATATCGATAACGAATGGTGATGTTATTAATTGCACGACAATCTACACACATACGCCAGGAGCCATCTTTCTTAGGGACAAGCAAAACAGGAACCGAGCAAGGACTGAGAGACTCACGAATGTAACCCTTATCAAGCAGCGCTTGCACCTGGCGCTGGATCTCCTTCGTCTCATCTGGATTAGTGCGGTACGGGGCGCGGTTTGGAAGCGGCGCGCCGGGGATGAGATCAATCTGATGTTCAATGCCACGGATAGGAGGAAGACCCGGTGGCAAATCCTTGGGAAAAACATCGGCATAGTCCTGCAAAAGGTTAGCAACAGCAGGGGGAATATCCGAGGATGGTGCCTCATGAAGTGAAACAAGCATGCGGGAGCAAACAAGTGCATAGCAAGGCAGGTTATCATCATGTAGCTCAGCAAAATCAGCACGTGTAGCAAGTAAAACAGGGGTATGCAACTTGATTTCAGAGTTAGCAGGAGCAAGTGGAGGTGATGTGTGAGACTTTGCTGTCTTAGCCGCCCTAGCCATGTCATCTTTTAGAATTTGTTCCGGGGTCATGGGATGAATAATTATTTTTTTTCCCTTAAACATGAGTGAATAATGATTCGAACGACCATGATGCACACAATCAGTATCATATTGCCAAGGACGACCAAGTAACAACGAACATGCTTCCATAGGGACAACATCACAATCAACATAATCAGAATAAGCGCCCAAAGAAAAGAGGACACGTACCGAGCGTGTTACCTTAATTTTGCCGCCATCATTAAGCCACTGAATGTGATATGGATGTGGGTGATGTCGGGTGGGTAATGATAATTGCTCCACCAAGGCTGCACTGGCCAAATTGTTGCAGCTGCCACCGTCTATGATGATTCGAATCGCCCGTTCTTGTACAACGCCCTTGGTATGGAAGATGGTGTGTCGCTGATTTTGCTCGTGCTGGGAAACCTGTGTACTGAGAACACGCTGCACAACAAGACTCTCATACCTATCGGCGGCGCTGGAATCAACGTGAACCTCTCTAGTAAGGTCGAAACTAATCACTGTACGAAACTGCAGTGACCCAAGATTCACTTTTTTGTTGGAGATCGGTTGGCAAACTTCTGCTATTCGGTTTTCTTTTTCTTTTTTTTTTTTTTTTTTTGATGGCACACTTGCGTGCTCCTTTCTCTTTTGTTGTTTTTTTTTTTTTTTTTTTTGATTGGACTGTCACGGCAGCAAAACAGAAACGTAACCGTGGGAAACTCAACTATTGACGCGGCAAATTGTGGGCGCGTGGGACCTGCGCGTGGGGGGGGGGGTGGGGTAGGGTTTGTGGCGGTTAGGGGTTGTGGCGGTTACGGTTGCGAGGGGGAGGCTAGGGGTTGGTGGGCAGGGTAGGGTTTGTGGCGGCTAGGGTTTGTGGCGGCTACGGTTTGTGGCGGCTAGAACAGATGGAGATAAACAAAAACACGAGTAACCAGCAACAATTGAACGCATAAGCACACAAACTCAACAATGTAGATTATTGAATGAAAGTGCAGGCGCAAAGGGTGCTGGGATAACAGATCTAACCTGAAATTTTTTTTTTTGTTTGTTGTGGTTTATGTGGACTAGGATGGACGAAGAACACACGATAAACTCACCGAGAAACACTGGAATCTGATACCACTTGATAGAACTGGAGTGCCCGATCTTTCGGTGAGTGGAGATAAATTCGATCTGGTGGAAGTAGACCCTCACGATCCGACTACGACGAGCAAGCCCGAAGCGCCAATGCAATCGCTGAACCAACTTCCGATGGTTACCGACCTCGCGGGTGCAAGATCAGCCTGATCACGAAGATCGTTTCCTGCACGCAATCGAAGAACGAGCAAGAAAAAGAGGCAAGCAATCTGATGTATTACTCGAAGGTGGAGTCCTGAATACACGTGGCAGCGCTATAATGCGTGCGACGGCTGTAGCTAAAGCTATCAATTAAACAAAACTCGGAGAACAAAAGGGGCGCAGCCCTTGACTAAGTAAGGTGGGGGGGGGGGGGAAGGCGCAGCTCCCTGGTGGAGGCAAACCCTAGGGCGTCCACGTGTAGGCCTTTAGTTGGGCCGACTATTCTCCAGGCCCGTCGTTCCTTAATAGCGTCACAAAGTTGAGCTCTCTTGCCCGGGCCCGAGTGAGAGGCCCCTTATATGGAGTCGCTGCTGGGATTGAAATAGAGTCCAATGCTGTCACGGCTGGAGTTGCATCCGACTCGGTCGCAGCTTGAGGTAGAGGCGCGGCTTGATTTGGTGTAGGCGCAGGTGGAGTTGAACCCGTGTTGGAGTCGATGTCCTCATCAGATGCATTCAACACTTTGAAGGACAGGTTAACTCATGCTCCTCTTTTACAATTGCCTGATTTTAATAAAGTGTTTGAATTAGAATGTGATGCTAGTGTCATAGGTTTAGGTGCTGTTTTGCTACAAGACGTAAACCTGTTGCTTACTTTAGTGAGAAATTGAGCGGCGCTGCCCTGAAATATTCAACTTATGATAGGAGTTATATGCTTTAGTGCGCACTTTGCAAACATGGTAGTATTACTTGTGGCCTCACGAATTTATTATTCATTCTGATCATGAGGCTTTGAAACACATTCGTACCCAAACTAATCTGAACCGTAGACATGTTAAATGGATAGAATTTATTGAGTCCTTTCCCTACATCATTAAACACAAGAACGGGAAGAAAAATGTCATTGCTGATGCTTTATCTCGTCGCTATACCATGCTGTCCCGATTAGATTTAAAATTTTTAGTTTGCAAACTTTGAAAGATCAATATGTGAATGATGCTAATTTTCATGATATTATTTCACATTGTAAGGATGACAAACCATGTGGCAAGTTTCATATACAGGATGGGTTCCTGTTTCGTGCTAACAAGTTATGCATTCCAGCTGGTTCGGTTCGTTTGTTATTGTTGCAGGAAGCTCATGGAGGGGGCCTCATGGGTCACTTCGGTGTTTTCAACACACGAGAAGTGCTGACCGACCACTTCTACTGGCCTCGGATGCATCGTGACGTCGAGCGCTTCGTTGCTCGTTGCCTTACGTGCCAAAAAGCTAAGTCTCGTTTGGGTAACCATGGTTTGTATATGCCTCTCCCTGTTCCTTCTGCTCCTTGGCATGATATTTCGATGGATTTTGTTTTGGGATTGCCTCGCACTAAGAAGGGGAGGGACAGCATATTTGTCGTTGTTGATAGGTTCTCTAAAATGGATCATTTCATACCCTGTCATAAAACTGATGATGCATCCATGATTGCTGATTTGTTCTTTAGAGAGATTGTTCGCTTGCATGAAATTCCTAAAACAATTGTATCTGATCGTGATGCTAAGTTTCTTAGTCATTTTTAGCGTTGTTTTTGGAATAAACTAGGCACTAACTTACTTTTTAGCACCACTTGTCATCCTCAAATGGGCAAACTGAGGTAGTTAATAGAACTTTGTCAACCATGCTTAGGGCTGTTTTAGACAAAAATTTAAGGCGTTGGGAAGACTGCTTGCCTCATGTTGAGTTTGCTTATAATCGTGCAATGCATTCTTCTAAAAAGATGTGCCCTTTTTAGATTGTTTATGGTTACATCCCTAGGGCGCCCATTGATTTGTTTTCCCTTGATGCTGAGGATGAGCCACATGTAGATGCGGTTGCACATGTTGAACAAATGATACATTTACATGAGCAAACACAACAAAATATTACTGATGCTAATGCCAAATATAAGGTTGCTAGTAGTAAAGGGCGCAAACATGTTACTTTTGAACCCGGTGATATGGTTTGGTTACACTTGGTGTAAGGATAGGTTTCCTGCTTTGCGCCGTTCTAAATTGATGCCTCGTGCTGCTGGTCCTTTTAAAGTACTAACCAAGATCAATGATAATGCTTATATTCTTGATCTGCCTACGGAATTTGGTGTTTCCACTAGTTTTAATGTTGCAGATTTGAAACCATATGCGGGCGAGGATGAGAAGTTGCCGTCGAGGGAGACTTCAGTTCAAGAAGGGGAGGATGATGAGGACATCGACTCCAACACGGGAACGGCCACACCAGCAGCACCTGCGGACGCGCCTCCACCACCTGCGGACGCGCCTCCACTTCCAGTCGCGGCTCCACCAGATGCGCCTCTACCTCAAGCGACACTTCCTTCATCAGTGGGGCCAATCACGAGGGCCCGTGCAAGAGAGCTGAACTATGTCATGGTGCTGAAGAACGAAGGCCCAGAAGATTAGCCAGTCGGCCCAGTTGAAGGCCCCCCTCATGGGCCAACCTAGGGTTGCGCGCAACCCTAGGATGCACGCCATCCAGGGGCTTCGCCCCCACCTCTGGCCGCCACCCAGGGGCTGCGCCCCTCCCCTCATGTATTTAGCCAAGGGCTGCGCCCCTTGTTTATTTTTTAGTTTTGTTTAATTGTTAGCTTTAGCTACAGCCGTCGCACGCATTACAGCACTGCCACGTGTATTCAGAACTCCACCTTCAAGTAATACATCAAATTGCTTGCATCTCTTTCTTGCTCGTTCTTCGATTGCATGTAGGAAACGATCTTCGTGATCAGGCTGATCTTGTACCAGCAAGGTTGGTAACCATCGGAGTTGGTTTAGCGATTGCATTGGCGCCTCGGGCTTGCTCGTCGTAGTCGGATCGTGAGGGTCTACTTCCACCAAATCAAATTTATCTTCCTCACCGAAAGATCGGGCACTCCAGCTCTATCATTCACCATGGTACAGGGAGTCGGTTTGTTGGGGTTGGAGACCATGGGGGCGGCCGGAAGATGGTCGGGGACGGCGAGCTCCACGGGCGGCAACAATGGCGACCAACGGTGGCGCGACGAATTCGTCATCACCGGTGGTTTTCTGTGGACGAAACTTTGTCAAAACAAAGCGCAAGGAAGAGAAGGAGGGGCCGGTGGAAAGAATTGAACTACGGCGGTACCATGAGGACGAACTTGGAGCTCGAAGGTGGCGGCGGCGCGTTCGGCCGGAGGGAGAAGATGGAAAAGAAGGAGGAGCGCTCTGTGGAGGAAGAAGGGGGAGTGGGGGATTGACACGACCCGCCCAGAAAACCTCGTCTCGGGACGGATCTGGTCAGTCGTTAAGCCAGGATCCTGTTGGACAACGCTCGACGAAGCGAGCGTACACACGATACAACACAGGCAGGGATAAACAGCAATCATTTACAAGAAGAGAGATCTTAATACATCACTGGTTCATAACTTAGAAGTTGAATATTACATTGTTTCAGAGTACGCAACAGTTTTGAAAACAATAAACAGCGGAAGACTAGAACTATTACAACTCCGACACTCGGACTTAAGCAAAAGCACGCGCCGTGCCCACAGGCGTCATGGTACTAGCCACCTCAACAGATCAATGCGGCGACTCGCACAACTCCCACTGGAGGTTCCCAAACTCGAGGGGAGGCTCCTCCCAATGGAAGCTACCTGCTGGTTCCTGCATGACGGCGCCTGAAAACCACAAAACGCTAACGCGTGAGCTTCTAAGAAGCTCAGCAAGACTTACCCGACAAATGGCTGGCTACAGCCGACTCCTAGACATGAAGGCTGACTCGGGAGGGTTTACTTGCCAAAAAGGACTCGCAGCCCATACTACTGTTGTCAATTTTTAGCACAAGTTAAGTGATTAGGAAAAATAAATTTAGTTAGCACTGAGCTAAACAAACATGACAGAATCAACAATAGCAATAATATTGTTCACATTTCATTCTCATGGTGTCTCAACCTATTTACTAAAATGTGACAGAGAGTCCAAGTAAGCTCATAGCTGAGAGCGACAGCGATTCGAACCGATTTTTATACCACTGCAGGGTTAACCTAATCGTACGACACGTGCGTGTCCCAGACTCGCACGTGGCAACCGTTCACACCAGCTCCTGCAACGTCAATTCCAGCCTACGCATGCCTTAGCAGCGCCGCATCCCACCAGACAACGCGTCCTAGACGGTTTCTGTGGAGTTCCCACGCTGCCCACCCCAGATCTCCTCCTAGTCAGACACCGTAGGGCAGGTTCGACGTTGCAATCACTAGGCTACGTAGGTTTACCGGGGCCCATAACACCCAGCATACGATTAGTACATTCAATACTTGCCCAGCTGTGCCACACGGATCAGACCAGACTACGGTCACCCTGGTCCCGGACCAGTCGCCGACCTACTGGTACCCAGTCTGACCCTCAATCTTTTATCTTTCTTACTCATTCATAATCGTGTGGCACATCTCATGAAATGATTTCATTTAAAATCCTATTACTCACGAGCAGCGTCCACTCTGCTCGACTTCTACCGGCAACTATCTGCTAAGCATAGCATACTAGGGGTATTCAAACAAGCTACCGTCAGGGTTGCCTATGGGAAACAATGCAACTATGGTTTCAATCAACTCCTAGCACCTAATGCACAAACAAGACACACTTAATTGTAAAAGTAAAACTTTAAAATTCGGTTGTGCACTGGGGCTTGCCTGGTTCTTCGGTGTTGATGTCGACTTCTTCGGCGGGGGTCGAAGAACTTGGATCGGCAACTACCTCGTTAGCGTCAGAATCTACATGATGCAGTAGGATTATGATAAGTTTATTGAAAATAAAACTTATTATTATTATTATCAATAACGACCTAGGGTTTAGATTGGTGATGCCCAGAATTAGGGTTAACCCTAATTACTCGACGTCGTCGATTAAATTAAATTCTTAATCTGGAAATGGTGTTTAAATAATCTATTTGACTCTCATGAGGTAACTTTTAGCTGGCATGGTTTAATAACTTCAACTTTAGTTAAGTTAATGCGACACTTTTCATCGGTTAATTATTATTTAATTACTTCGACTATTAAACTAGGGTTAAGATAAAGATTTTAATTCTTCCTCAAGAATATTTTTAGTTGGTAGTACTCCCTGGAATAAGAATTTTGGGCTTTGGTTGGGGCCTAGATGAATTTTTTTATATTTTACAAAAATTCAACAAAGTTCCTGTTTTTAAACCTTGTAAAATCAGAAGGCACTAGTAAACATTAGAATAAAATTATGAAATTTTATGTGGGAAATCCTGAGCACCAGATCTAAAACTTTGCTTTTGGGTCTAACCTTATAAATGACTTTCACAATGTATTTTAGAAAATGGTGTTTAAACTAGGCAGATTAAGGTTATTTAATAGGGTTAGATGCCATTTCGTGTTCCTAAAATCTTCATAAAATTCCAGAGGGTGTGTAGCATCATGATGTACTTGTAGATCAAAGGTTAGCCCTAGCATTGCTCTATAATGCCATTTAAAATTCAAAAACAGAAAGGAGTGTTTCTAATTAATTCTGCAAATGTTTGGTCATTTGTTAAAAAGTGTTTTAACAGAAAATTAGTACTTTTCACGAGGGTTCTAACAAATTTTGGTTTGGCATTGTTGGATCTTCCTGTGATTTTCTAGGATTTTTTAGAAGACAGAGCAATAATCTGGAAAATAATTAGAAAAAGGAAAAACAGGGCACAGTCTCCGACGAGCTCCGGCGGTCAATTCCCGACGATGGGGTGGTCGCCGGCCGTCGAACCTTGGCTTTTCACGATCCTCATGACACGACGAAACTTGGCAACATGGTATTCATCAAGGTTGGGCACGGCAGAGGGGGTCTCACCGTGGGGGTGCCTCGGGGCGGCGGCGATCGATGAAATTCCGGCGAGGTGGCTCGCCGTCGGAGGATTGGAAGGTGCTGTGGGCTTCACGAGGTGTAGAGGAGCTGATTTGGTGAGTGAATTTGATTGAATTTGATCGGAGGTAGGGTTTCACCTTGGAGGCGGCGGCAATGGAGTTGGCGGCGGCCGGGGGCAGCGAATTGGGGGGTTCTCGCGCAGGGGGGAAAGAAGAAATGGAGGAGGGGGAAATTGGGGAGCTCGCGCGCAGTTTATAGGAGGCCGGGGGTAGGGGAGAGCAGGGGAGCAGCAGGGGGGGTCGGCATGGCGGGCGGCGGCGCACCTCCTGTTGTCGGGCGGCGCACAGTCGGCGGAGTAGAGAAATGAGAGAGAGAGGAAGGGAGAGCTAGGGAGAGCGAGGGGGGGGGGAGTAGGGAGTAGGGAATGGCAGAGGGGCATGGCTCGGCGGTGTGCTGGAGCAGCTCGGGCGGCACATGGCGGCGTGGCTCGGCAGAGGAGAAAACGGCGGCGAGTCAAAGAGAGAGATAGCTAGAGAGAGAGAGAGAAGTGAGGGAGAGTGAAGTGAGGGAGGGAGGAGGTCGGCGGCAATTGAAGGCGACGTGGGGGCAACGGCCGTGTCGACCGGGGCAGCGGCGGCTGCGCGCGCTCTGTTGTCGGGCGGGCGGCACTGTAGCCCGCCCGGCAACAGTTTGATTATTTTTTTTATTTCATTAAGGCTGAAAGTAATTCAATGAATTGGCACTCTTCCCGAGCTCGAAAAATTTTGAAAATTTTTGTACAAGCTCAAGAATTTATTTGGAACACATTTCATTTAAGGTTCAAGTCATGATTTGGTCTCTAAAAATTCTTGAATTTCTAAGTTGATTATAGCTTGTGTGAATTTTTAAGAGGTCTAAATTCTTTCCAAAAATTTTGAATAATTTCCCAAAATTCTTTGAAGTATACTTAATTGTTATGTAAAAATATGGCTAGGGTTCTGTGGAAATTTTGATGATCAAAAGTTAGGGTTTGGATTTCCTTCTATTAACGAGATTTCGACACTTTTAGTTGAGATTTCTCCGGACTTTGCTAACTGCTCTGTTGTTTATCAAACTTTTCGTAGTGTCTTCTTAAAGCATTTTAGACAACATTTCTTTTTATTTCCATGATTGAATCTACTTTAAAGTGAGTGAAATTAGGATTTAGGGTTTATAGTTGTCGATTTTCGTCCTGGTGACACCTGGGGTGTCACAGGGATTGTGGCGGGCTCGGGTGTGCCTTAATGCGCTGCAGGACAAAGCGAGAGAGAAGAGGTGGCAGAGCAGCGCCGAGGATTGGGGAGGCGCGGGCGGTGGCGTGTGTGCCCGGGGAGAAGTAGAGGGAGAGAGAGAGAGAGAGTGTCGCGCACGGTAGAGAGAGAAGGAGGGAGGAGGGAGGAGAGGGAAGATCTTGGTGGATCTCACCGGTGTAATGGTGCGGCAAAAGGCGCGTCAGCCGGCGTCCTCCCCGCTGCGCCGCTGCGGTGCCTGGATTGGCCACCGTGGCGGCGGGATGATTTTGAAATTTTTGTCTTTAAATTATTACAAAATCCCGAACTAACATCAATTGAAAGCCATACTTCCCGAGCTCGGAAAATTTCAGAATTTTTGTGTGTGTTGAGTGATTTATTTGGAAGAACTTTCATTTAAGGATGAAGTCCTGATTCGGTCTCTAAAATTTCGTAAATGTCCAACTAAATTCAAGTCTGTTTGAATTTTTAATGGTGTTAAATCTTTTTCAAAAATTCTGATAAAATCTCCAAAATTCTATTTTGAAGTGAAATTAATTATCATGTACAAATATTGCTAGGGTTACATAGGATTTTAGATGGACTTCAAAGTGGGTGGTTGAATTCTTTCTAGTTAAGAATTAATCTTGGCACTGTGGGTTAAATCTCCTGATTTAATAAATGTCCTAATATTCACCCAAACTTTTTGTACATGCTATTGGAAGTGTTTTAAACAATAGTTCTTATTATCTCAAGTGTTGATTTTGCTTCAAAGTGCATGATTTAACTGTTAGGGCTTAAAATCTGTCGATGGATTCTGCAGTGAGACCCGGGGTGTCACAGCCCTCCTCCCTAAAAGAAATCGCGTCCCGAGATTTAAGGAGATGGATGGGTAGACATGGGTACCTAGGGGGCTGGAAGTAACTCGGGGTAGTGTGATCGAAGGAGCTCTGCAGGCTCCCACGTGGCTTCATCTTCCGTGTGATTGCTCCACAGGACTTTGTAGAACTTGACTGTCCGCTTCCTGGTAACCCGTTCCTTCTCATCTAGTATCCAAATTGGGTGTTCTAGATAGGTTAGATCTGGTTGCAACTCTTTCACCTCTGGGATGACTTGATCTATGGGTGTCTTTAAACACTTCTTCAGTTGGGAGACGTGAAAGACATTGTGTACCCCCGATAACCCTTCTGGTAGTTCCACTCGGTACGCCACTGGTCCGCACTTAGCTATGATAATAGTATCAGGGTGCTAGCTTGCCTCTGACTTCGAATCGGTGAACTCCTCTGGTGGGCGAGGCCCTTAAATAAACGTAGTCTCCCATCTCAAAACTCAACGGTCTACGCCTTCTGTCTGCATAGCTCTATTGTCTAGACTTGACGGTCTTTAGGTTAGCTTGAATGACCCGTACTTTTTCCTCGGCCTGCTGCACTAGGTCTGGTCCAAGTATAATTCTTTCGCCTGCTTCCGACCAGTCGAGCGGTGTTCTGCAGCTACAACCATATAGTGCCTCAAAAGGTGACATTTGGATACTCTGTTGGTAGCTGTTGTTGTACGAGAATTCCGCCAATGACAAATAACTATCCCAGCTTTTTCCATGTTCCAAAACACAAGCTGTGAGCATGTCTTCAAGTATTTGATTTACCCTTTCAGTTTGGCCATCCGTCTGGGGGTGGTAAGCAGAGCTATGGATTAATTTAGTCCCTAGTGATTCGTGGAGCTGCTTCCAAAAGCGTCCTATGAACTGGGTACCTCGGTCGGAGATTATGGTCTTGGGCACTCCATGCAGACACACTATTCGGTCAATGTAGAGTTGGGCATGCTTCTTCATACTGTATCTGGTAGACACGGGGATGAAATGGGTGGTCTTGGTTAATCGGTCTACTATGACCCAAATAGAATCCAGTTTCTGAGCAGTAGTGGGTAAACCGACAATGAAGTACATACTGAAATCTTCCCATTTCCAGGGTAGAACACTTAGAGGTTGCAACAATCCTGCACCTTTCAGATGATCTGACTTCACTCTCCGGCAGGTGTCGCACTCTGCTATGTACCGAGTGATTTCTCTGTTCATCCTTGTCGACCAAAACTTCTCCCGCAAGTCCTGGTACATCTTGTTGCTGCCAGGATGAATAGAGTATTTGGACAAGTGAGCTTCATCCATGATCTTCCTTCGGAGCTCGTGATCCTTTGGCACTAACCAATCTGTTTTTGAACCACAAAACTCCGTCTTCGTCTTCCCGAAAGCACTGCATCTTCTTTTCTTTTAGCCCTTGATAGAGTTGGAGTGCCCGATCTTTCGGTGAGTGGAGATAAATTCGATCTGGTGGAAGTAGACCCTCACGATCCGACTGCGACGAGCAAGCCCGAAGCGCCAATGCAATCGCTGAACCAACTTCCGATGGTTACCGACCTCGCGGGTGCAAGATCAGCCTGATCACGAAGATCGTTTCCTGCACGCAATCGAAGAACGAGAAAGAAAAAGAGGCGAGCAATCTGATGTATTACTCGAAGGTGGAGTTCTGAATACACGTGGCAGCGCTGTAATGCGTGCGACGGCTGTAGCTAAAGCTATCCTTTAACAAAACTCGAGTCTAAACAGCGGCGGCTGTGTGGAATATAAAGTAGGGACGTCCTAGGGTTGAAGGCGGCTAGGGGTTGGACGCCCACAACTTGGGCTTAAGGCCCAACACGTTACATGGCCAAATTGGCCCAAACAGGTGACGCAGCACCTTGCTGTGGTCACACAGAATGATCCACCGACCTTCTGGAGCTGGGACCAGAACCAAAACGATGGCGTCGTCGTCCCCTTTCCAACGAGTCCAAGATCTCCCCGTTTCGACGTCGTATGAGGGAGTTATGATCGAAACATCAACGACGTGTCTGCTGAATCCGAGGGCGACGTGGCAGTTGAGTTGGAGATGAGTTGCAACTTGGAGAAAGCCATGGTGTCGGTGTGTTCGTTCCTTAGCAGCACGACGAAGTTCAGCTCTCGTGCACGGGCTCGAGTGATTGGCCCTTGATATGGAGGCGCCACTGGAGTTGCGTCCGACTCGGTCACAGCTTGAGGGAGCGCAGGCGTAGGTGCTGCTGTTTGAGAGTCGATGTCCTCATCATCCTCCCCTTCTTGAGCTGAAGTCGTCCTCGACGGCAGTTCCTCATCCTCGCCCGTATACGGTTTCAAATCTAAACGAGACTTAGCTTTCTGGCACGTAGTGCAACGTGCAACAAGGCGCTCCACATCACGCCGCATCCGGGGCCAAAAGAAGTGTTCGTTCAGCACCTCTTGTGTCTTGAAAACACTGAAGTGACCCATGAGGCCGCCTCCATGAGCTTCCTGCAGCAACAAAAAACGAACCGAACCAGCTGGAATGCACAGCTTGTTAGCACGAAACAGGAACCCATCCTGTATATGAAACTTGCCCCATGGTTTGCCATCCTTACAATGTGAAATAATATCATGAAAATCTGCATCATCCACATATTGATCTTTCAATATTTGCAAACCAAAGATTTTAAAATCTAATTGGGACAGCATGGTATAGCGACGAGACAAAGCATCAGCAGTGACATTTTCCTTTCCGTTCTTGTGTTTAATGATGTAGCGAAAGGACTCAATAAATTCTACCCATTTAGCATGTCTACGGTTCAGATTAGTTTGGGTACGAATGTGTTTCAAAGCCTCATGATCAGAATGAATAATAAATTCGCGAGGCCACAAGTAATGCTGCCATGTTTGCAAAGTGCGCACTAAAGCATATAACTCCTTATCATAAGTTGAATAGTTCAGGGCAGCACCGCTCAATTTCTCACTAAAGTAAGCAACGGGTTTACGGTCTTGAAGCAAAACAGCACCTAAACCTATGCCACTAGCATCACATTCTAATTCAAACACTTTATTGAAATCAGGCAATTGTAAAAGAGGAGCATGAGAAAACCTGTCCTTCAAAGTGTTGAATGCATCTTCCTGTGGTGCGTCCCAAGCAAAGGAAACTCCTTTCGTTGTGAGCTCATGCAATGGGGCAGCAATGGAGCTGAAATCACGCACGAACCTTCGGTAGAACCCGGCGAGGCCAAGGAAACTCCGAATCTGCGTGACCGTCGTCGGTGTAGGCCAGCCCTGAATGGCGTCCACCTTGCTGCTATCCATCTCAATTCCCTGTGAAGTAACAACATAGCCAAGAAAAGAGATGCGTTGCGTGCAAAAGGTGCATTTTTCCAAGTTACCGAACAAGCGAGCAGCAGCAAAGCATCAAAACAGCACGCATATGTTCTAAATGTTCATCCATAGACTTGCTGTAAATAAGAATATCATCAAAGTAAACAACAACAAACAGTCCTATGAATGGCCTAAGAACTTCATTCATTAAGCGCATGAAAGTGCTGGGAGCATTAGACAAACCAAACGGCATAACCAACCATTCATATAAGCCAAATTTGGTTTTGAAAGCTGTTTTCCATTCATCTCCCAATTTCATCCTAATCTGATGGTACCCACTGCGCAGATCAACCTTAGAAAAGATAGTGGCACCACTAAGCTCATCAAGCATATCATCAAGGCGTGGTATAGGATATCGATAACGAATTGTGATGTTATTGATAGCACGACAATCTACACACATACGCCAGGAGCCATCTTTCTTAGGGACAAGCAAAACAGGAACCGAGCAAGGACTGAGAGACTCACGAATGTAGCCCTTATCAAGCAGCGCTTGTACCTGGCGCTGGATCTCCTTCGTCTCATCGGGATTAGTGCGGTACGGGGCGCGGTTTGGAAGCTGGGCGCCGGGAATGAGATCGATCTGATGTTCAATGCCACGGATAGAAGGAAGACCCGGTGGCAAGTCCTTTGGAAAGACATCGGCATACTCCTGCAAAAGGTTAGCAACAATAGGGGGAATATCCAAGAATGGTGCCTCATCAAGCGAAACAAGCATGCGGGAGCAAACAAGTGCATAGCAAGGCAGATTAGCATCAAGCAGCTCAGCAAAATCAGCACGTGTAGCAAGCAAAACAGGGGTATGCAACTTGATTTCAGATTTAGCAGGAGCAAGTGGAGGTGATGTGTGAGACTTTGCTGTCTTGGCCGCCCTAGCCATGTCATCTTTCAAAATTTGGTCCGGGGTCATGGGATGAATAATTATTTTCTTGCCCTTAAACATGAATGAATAATGATTCAAACGGCCATGATGCACACAATCAGTATCATATTGCCAAGGGCGACCAAGTAACGAGGAACATGCTTCCATAGGTACAACATCACAATCAACATAATCAGAATAAGCGCCCAAAGAAAAGGGGACACGTACCGAGCGTGTTACCTTTATTTTGCCGCCATCATTAAGCCACTGAATGTGATATGGATGTGGGTGATGTCGGGTGGGCAATGATAATTGCTCTACCAAGGCTGTACTGGCCAAATTGTTGCAGCTGCCACCGTCGATGATGATTCGAATGGCCCGTTCTTGCACAACGCCCTTGGTATGGAAGATGGTGTGTCGCTGATTTTGCTCGTGCTGGGAAACCTATGTGCTGAGAACACGCTGCACAACAAGACTCTCATACCTATCGGCGTCGCTAGGAGCAACATGGACCTCCGTATTACCTGCATGGTCAGTGGCGAGCATAGCATGTGTAGTTTCCTCGGAATCACTAGCTGAAGAGTACTCACCATCGTCACGAATCAGCAAGATACGCTTGTTCGGGCAGTCCCGAATCATGTGACCGTAGCCTTTGCAACGATGACACTGAATGTCCCGAGTGCGCCCGGTGGAAGGAGCAGCGCCCTTGGCCGGCGGTGCTGCGGGCTTGGCCAGCTGCTCGCGTGTAGGTGCGCTGGGAGCGGACGGCGCACGCTCGCGCGGCGTGGAAGACGAAGTAGAAGACGCCGGACGTGGAGCTGTAGTGGGAGCTTGGCTGCGTCCTGCAAAAGAGTTAGTGCGTGTCGACGATTGCCGTCCCTGCACTTCACGTTCAGCTTTACAAGCAAATTGAAACAAAGTGGTCATATCATCATATTCCTCGTAATCAAGGATGTCTTGAATTTCACGGTGCAAACCACCCCGAAAACGTGCCATAGCAGCATCATCCGTTTCGACTAACCCACAACGAATCATACCCTTTTGTAAAGCTTGGTAATATTCCTCAACAGTTTGGGAACCTTGTTGAAAACGTTGCGTTTGGTTAAGTAGATCACGGGCATAATATGAGGGAACAAATCTGTGACGCATGGCAGTTTTTAATGCAGTCCAAGTGTTTGGAATGTCATTGGGATACTTGTTCTTATATTCACGCCACCAAATTAAAGCAAAATCAGTAAATTCACTAATAGCAGCTTTAACTTGTTGATTAGCAGAAATGTCATGGCATGAAAATTTCTGTTCTACTTCAAGTTCCCAATCAAGATAAGCAGCAGGGTCATATTTGCCAGTAAATGTTGGAATTCGAAATTTAATCTTGGCAAATGAATCAGAAAGTGTAACACGTACCCTACGTGCACGGCTGCGGCGATCCCCATTGTCCTGCTCCGTGTCACCGCCATAGTCGCGCGCCTGCTGCAACTCCCTGAGCTGCGTGGACAAGGTCTCAAGGCGAGTCATGATCGTCTCGAGCGTTGTGTGGGCAGCCGTCTGAGCTAGGTCAATCTGGTCGAAGCGATCAGTCGACGAAGTGATCGTGGAGTCCAGCCGTTCGTGCATCGTTTTGATGTCGCCGGCAAGACCCTCGACGTGCGCTTGCACGTCTTGGAGCGTGGCGTCCTGCTGTGTCGCTTTCCCCTTGTCGTCGTCCCCTGCCATGGTTAGCGAAAACAAGAAGAAAACAGCAAGGAGAAAATAGCCCTACTCCTACAGGTATATGGTGGAAGGCAAAACGCAATCAAATGCTGTGATCAAGTTCTTACCCGTTCTTACCAAGCACACAGTAGCGATCCGCAACCAACGGGTAGTACCTGTGAAAGATTTTTAGAAGCGATTGCCAGGCGGAACAAGACCTGCTCGTAGTAGAAATATGTGTAGTTCTGGATAGGCTGCACTCAAGACAAGGGTTAGCACGATCAAACAATAATTGCAAAGTTGAATAAGAGTGCTAAACACGTATGAACGCTGCAGGAAACAAGTGCGAGAAGGAGGTAGGGTTGTAGGGAAGACAGGGGTAAAAAGGTACTCTCTCTCTCTCTCTCTCTCTCTCTGGAGTAAGGTCGAAACTTATCAATGTGCGGATGCTGCAGTGACCCAAGATTCACGAGTCCAACGAGGACACATGGCGAAACAGAGCGGTTGGGATTGTCCAAGCAAAACCGATCACCAGAAACAATCCTCTGCTGTTCGGGTTTCTTTTTTTTTGTTTGTTTTTTGATGGCACACCTGCGTGCTCGTTTCTCTTTTTTTTTGTTTTTTGTTTTTTTTTTTGGATTGGACAGTCACAGGAGCGAAACAGAACAGAACGTAACCAAGCAAACAAAACGGGGACCGGCTAGAACAGATGGAACTAGCAGGTAGGGCGTATGGGTGGAGCCTGCGTGTGGAGGGAGTGGGGCGGGGGGTAGAGTTTGCAGCGGCGAGAACAAATGAAACTAGGGTTGGTGGTGCAGCAGGTAGGGCGCGTGGGGTGGGTGGGGGGTGTAGGGTTTGTCTGCGCGGCGGCTAGAAAAATAACAGATTAGAAACAAAAACACGAGAACCAGCAACAATCGACGCGAAGCACACAAACTCAACAATGCAGAATTACTGAATGAAAGTGCAAGGCGCAAAGGTGCTGGGATAACAGATCTAACCTAACAAAATTTTTGTTTTTTCTTGGTTTATATGGACTAGGATGAACGAAGAACGCACGATAAACTCACCGAGAAACACTGGAATCTGATACCACTTGATAGAGCTGGAGTGCCCGATCTTTCGGTGAATGGAGATAAATTCGATCTGGTGGAAGTAGACCCTCACGATCCGACTGCGACGAGCAAGCCCGAAGCGCCAATGCAATCGCTGAACCAACTCCGATGGTTACCGACCTTGCGGGTGCAAGATCAGCCTGATCACGAAGATCATTTCCTGCACGCAATCGAAGAACGAGCAAGAAAAAGAGGCGAGCAATCTGATGTATTACTCGAAGGTGGAGTTCTGAATACACGTGGCAGCGCTGTAATGCGTGCGACGGCTGTAGCTAAAGCTATCATTTAAACAAAACTCGAGTCTAAACAGCGGCGGCTGTGTGGAATATAAAGTAGGGACGTCCTAGGGTTGAAGGCGGCTAGGGGTTGGACGCCCACAACTTGGGCTTAAGGCCCAACACGTTACATGGCCAAATTGGCCCAAACAGGTGATGCAGCACCTTACTGTGGTCACACAGAATGATCCACGGACCTTCTGGAGCTGGGACCAGAACCAAAACGATGGCGTCGTCATCCCCTTTCGAACGAGTCCAAGATCTCCCCGTTTCGACGTCGTATGAGGGAGTTATGATCGAAACATCGACGACGTGTCTGCTGAATCCGAGGGCGACGTGGCAGTTGAGTTGGAGATGAGTTGCAACTTGGAGAAGGCCATGGCGTCGGTGTGTTCGTTCCGTAGCAGCATGACGAAGTTCAGCTCTCGTGCACGGGCTCGAGTGACTGGCCCTTGATATGGAGGCGCCACTGGAGTTGCGTCCGACTCGGTCACAGCTTGAGGGAGCGTAGGCGCAGGTGCTGCTGTTTGAGAGTCGATGTCCTCATCAGCCCTAGTCTAATCTTTTCCATGCCCTTGTCAAGCTGCTAGGCCTTGGCTACCTCGTCTCTAAGTATTGGCACTAAAGCTAGGTTGTATAGGGATCCATGAGGTAGAATTCTCAAGGTCGGCTCTGGTTCTTCCATTGCAACCCCTTGATCTAGGTAATGGCAGTGAGCGTTCCTACTCAGTGCATGGCAACTACATTGGCCTTGTCTGGATGGTAGTGAATCTCCAGTTCATAATCCTTAATTAACTCCAGCCATCTTCGTTGCCTCATGTTCAACTCATTCTTAGTGAAGATGTACTTTAAGCTCTTGTGGTCGGTGTAGAGGTTCACTAGATTTCCCAGTAAATAAGGCCTCCACACCTTCAGAGCTAACACCACAACTGCCAACTCCAAGTCGTGTGTGGGGTAATTTAGTTCATGCTTACAGAGTTGCCTTGAAGCATAAGCAATGACCCGTCATTCTTGCATCAACACATAACCAAGTCCAATACCTGACGCATCACAATACACGTCAAAGGGCTTGTTCAAGTCCGGTTGGGCGAGTACCGGTGCTGTGATTAAGTGTTTCTTCAGAGTTTGAAAAGGCTCTTCACACTTTTCCGTCCATTTAAACTTCTAATCTTTCTTGAGCAGCTCTGTGATAGGTTTGGAAATCTTGGAGAAGCTGGGGATGAAGCGATGATAATATCCCGCTAATCCCAAGAAACTTCACACTTTATGGACTGTCATGGGTGCTTGCCAAGCAACGACATCTTGCACCTTCCCCGGATCCACAGAAATGCCTTCAGCGGACACCACGTGGACCCAAGAATTGGACACTCTTAATCCAAAATTCATATTTGCTGAATTTGGCATAGACTTGATGGTCTCTGAGTCTCTGTAGGACTATCCGAAGATGTTTAGCATGTTCATTGGCAGTCTTGGAGTACACTAGGATGTCATCAATGAACGCCACTACAAATTTATCCAGCTCCGGCATGAAAACTGAGTTCATAAGATACATGAAGTATGCTAGTGAATTAGTGAGTCCAAATGACATCACCAAGTACTCATATAGCCAGTATCTGGTGGAGAAGGCCGCCTTTGGAACGTCGATGGGACGAATCTTGATCTGATGATAGCCAGATTTAAGATCGACTTTAGAAAAGACCTTTGCTCCAGCCAGCTGATCAAATAGAGTATCTATGCGTGGTAGTGGATACTTGTTCTTGATGGTGACCGCGTTCAAGGGGCGGTAATCCATGCATAGTCTCAAGGATTGATCCTTCTTTTTTACAAATAGAGCCGGACAACCCCAAGGCGAGGAACTCGGCTGTATAAAACCCTTCTCCAGCAATTCTTTCAAATGTATCTTCAGCTCGGCTAGTTCTTTTGGTGCCATCTTGCATGGTCTACGGAGATTGGGGCGTGCTTGGCTGTAGGTCAATTTGAAACTCGACATCCCTGTCCGGGGTAAGCCAGGTAGATCCTCCGAAAACACATCTGGGAATTCTCCCACCACTGGTATCTCATCCAAACTTTTCCTGGTAACAAGGCAGAGTTGTGTGGGGGTAGATCTAGGGTGATCTAAGTTCACGAAAATAGATCCGTGAAGTGGTGAGGTTAGGCGGACTACACGGTTAGTTATATCGAGAAGGGCATTTTGATGTTTCATCCTTTTCATACCACTGATAATATCGATGCCCTGCCCATCTAGGATTATGAATGAGGTAGGATAGGTGTAACCTCCTAAATTTAGTGGTGTCTCCCTTAAGCCATAATTTGATAAGATATTTCCCCTAGGTGATTTTATGACGAAGGGTGGTTCCAGGGGGACAGTAACTAAGTCTTTCCCCTTAACAAAGTTTTTACCGATGAAGTTATGCGAGGCACCGGAATCAAAGAGAACGAATGCTGAATGACCAGAGAGTGAGAATGTACCCGCCAGCACAGGCTCTCCTTCGGTTATTTCTTCGGTCGTGGTGTGGTTCACCCGACCGGTTCTGGGGTTCTTCTGACCTCTTTGTTGGCTCTGTCTCGGATTGGTCTGACGGTTGCCTCCAGCTTGCTGATGCGTAGGACACTCGCGACCGAAGTGTCCTGGCTGCCTGCATGTTAAGCGCGGGGCTCCTAGTCCAGCACGGGCGCCCTGTTGCGGTGGGCGGACACCCTGGTTCCTCTGTGGTGGTGGTGGTAGCGCACGGTAGCCACCTGGTTGCTGATTTTGCAGGGGCCCGTAGGGTTGCTGCGGCAGGCAGAATGATTGCCCCTACGGCGGTGCAGCCCTGTACCTTCTACCATCGGGTGTGGTGTACACCAAACAGTACTTCGGTGGTGGTGCATTTGACGGACCACCGCTGACCCACTTCTTCTCTCGTTGCTCCTTCTCCAGATATTCTTCGACGATGAGGGCGTTGCTCACAAATTCAGTAAATGAGCCCCCTAGGCGGCCCTGGAGTGGAATGTTCAGCCCTTCCATGAAACGGTGTTTCTGTTTCACATCCGTGTCAACTTGCTCTGGAGCATATGAAGCAAGTTGGTTGAACACGCGGGAGTACTCATGCACTGAGGGGTTCCCTTGGGTTAAGGCCATGAACTCCTTGGCCTTCCTTTGCATCAGTCCCGCGGGAATGTGATGGGCGCGGAACGCCTCCCTGAACTGCGTCCATGGCACTGGGGTGTTTGACGGGAGGGTGGCAAGGTAGTTAGCCCACCAAGCACCAGCATGCCCTTGAAGCATCTGGGCGGCGAAGAGGGTCTTCTGATGCTCCGTGCAACGGAGCAGCTCAAAGCCTCGATCGTGTGAAGCCAGTGACCGCTTCCATCGATTCCCGGGCATCTTTGAATTCCGGGGGATGCGTTGCCAGAAAGTCAACATAGGTGCTATCCTGATTTTGGCTTCTAGGGCCTCGATTTGTTCCACCATTCTCCAATATGACCCGCAGCATTTCGTGGGTCTGCTGGCTGCTTTGCAGCATGACCGCCATAGCAGCGGCCAAGGTTGGCTCAGTTGGCGGGGGTGGCGGGTTGGAGCTTTCAGCATCCTACAGTCCAACTCTCGTGTTCACCATGCTGAAAAAGCGACAAGGTCCTTATTAGTGCAGTTCACTCTATGATTCTATTTCGACATTGCAAAAAAAAAAATTTCATAACACCTGGCACGGATAACTCATAAAAATCAAACTTCATTCAACCCCAAAATGATGACAGTACATTAGTCCCACGACTTCCTAGACTGTCACACAATCCATCCTTACATCAACATGGTTACACTGCAGCTATCGCCACCTTACGAGACAACACAAAGCTGAACCACAACGAGCTCAACACACTCCTTAAGCTAACAACTAAGAATGAGCTTAAACTACGCGATCATCTCCGAACTATTCCTCCTCGGGCTCTGGATCTGAAGCATGGGGGTCCGACACATCCGACTCCGGTTCATCTTCGTTTGCGGGAGGCGGCTGCTGTGCCTCTAAGAGTCCCTCAATCTGATGCTGTAGATGATGGTTCTCATGAACGAGGTTCTCAGCAATTTGCACGGCCTCACTCGGAAGTATCTCCAGCTGGTGGATGTGCTGTAGCATGATGTTGCAGTCATTATCCCGGGCATGAATCTGAGCAGTCTTGATTTCGAAGACTGCCTCCAACTCGGAAATGCGCGTAGCTCGGGCGTCGCAACGAGCACGCAGCCCATTGTTTCTGCTCTCCAAACTCTTAATCCTCTCCTGGAGTTGGGCTATCTCCCTATGAGCCTGTCCCAAAGCCTGACGGTCCATCTGGGCAGTCAGAACAGTGTCCTCATGCAAGTTGAGCGTTGTGAAGCTTAGTGTGAATAACGAGTCACATGGTCCTTTTCCCCCTTGAGGGTCTTGGCCAGGGCGTTCTTGACATTGCACCGCCAGGTACTGCCGATCTGGTCCCGTATCGGAAACATCTCCGCTGGCTGGTCTGCCAGATCCCCGATGTGTCTCTCGCAAAGCCTCAATAGAACCTTGTGAGCTGTTGACTCGATAGCCTCAGTCTTGTCTGAACCAAATGTCGTGATGGTTCAAATCTCTCTATTGGTTGTCGAGGGTGAGTGGGTAGCGTAACTGTGGTTGAGCAGCGCGGTAGGTCATATTGTCTAAACTTCCGGATCTGAAACCAAGGAGTCTCTGCATAGCCCAGCGACTGCAAAGTTTGACGGAGTATCTCCACAAATCCCCTGCGCCCGGATTCCTTGGTGACGCGGGTAGGTGTGGAGTCCTCAATGCCGAACTCTGCGGGTCCCTGCTCAATCATGTAGTCAGACATCTGCATCACAGGGATGAACAATATTTTATTAATCAGAAGCCACATGTTAGCACATAGTTCAAGGCATGTAAAAATCTTTCGATACGTAAAATATTCCCATCTCTGCGTAAAAGATTGATCCAAGATCGATACGTCTACTAGCACGAGCATTGCTAACTAGCGATGACCAATAACCCAAGGTGCTTTACCATCTAAGTGGACCTGTCAAGGAGAATCTTCTCATCAAGGACAGTACTGCAAAAGGCTCAATTTTGACAAGGGTTCACAACAGGACTCGGTTGGTGCCACATATTCTCTAAGGGAGGGAGATATCCAGGTTGACTCTTTTATTTTCTGAATGTGTTACAACCATTATTGATGGAAATTTTTGCTCCTGGATGATTTTAGTATAAGTTTGAAGGATTTTTAACGTTCCAAGTTTGATAACTAGTATCTGCGACTTCATTTGTTTCACGATTTTATCATGCAATGCAATCCTGCATCGGCCTATACGTCCTCACCAAAGTAAAAAGAATGTACGTTTAGGCGGTGGCAGATCACACTCAAGTTAGACGTCGCTACACGTTTCTTACGATATCGAGGTTAGTGTACCTACAGAAGATGACATCACAGGCAGTTGCAATATAATATATATCAGAAGTAAAGACAACAACCCATATCATTGCCATATGGGTCGCCCCGAGTAGGCCACGTATGGGGATCATGTGTCCGACCTTCACTGCGCGACGACAGACTGCTCTTTACCTCAGTCAGCGGAGGTATGAGAGTGTTCCGCAAGACCGAAGACGTGAGGGAACAAACTCATCTCTTATGTGTCAATGACACAAGACACCACTGTTGCGAAGGTCTGCATTCGCAACAAGTCCTTAAACAAAAACCAAAGACTAACAGGGGCGCAGCCACGCACTAAATACACAAGAAAGGGGGCGCAACCCTGAGGTGGGGGTGCGGCCAAGGAGGGCGCGCGTCCTGTGACACCCCGATCCAGGGCTTAATAGGATTAATAGGATACTCATATCAACCAGTTGCAACTTCTTTTTCGGTAGCCTAGCTCCGAAAATCTCCGAGGTTAAGCGTGCTTGGCCTAGAGCAATTTCAGGATGGGTGACCGACCGGGAAGTTATTCCTGGGGGCGCACGAGTGAGGACAAATGTGCGTAGAAAAGACTTGTGTTGGTCTGTGAGTCCAGCCTATGTCCTATAAAAAAGCTACCTGATGTAAGCGGGCCCGGACTCGAGGAGGCGGGACGTTACATAATGGTATCAGAGCCGACTCTCGCAGTTTTACGGGCGTGTGTGTCGCAGTTGCGCAGGCATGGTGTGCATGGCTGGTGTGGATCCAGAGTGGTCACACAGCATGACACATGCGCTGGCACTGGACACATGGACGTGGTCAAGAGAGAACGTTCCTGGCTTGGGAGTGACCGACGAGGACGTCGGTCTCTTAAGGGGGTGAGTATGTGACACCCCGATCCAGGGCTTAATAGGATTAATAGGATACTCATATCAACAAGTTGCAACCTCTTTTTCGGTAGACAAATGTGCGTAGAAAAAACTTGTGTTGGTCTGTGAGTCCAGCCTATGTCCTATAAAAAAGCTACCTGATGTAAGCGGGCCCGGCCTCGAGGAGGCGGGACGTTACACGTCCCTAGGTGGGGGCCCACATGGCACGCGCACGACAAGGGCTGAACACATGTGCGGCTCTAGCTGGTCTGATCGCCTGTCGATGCTTTTGGGCCTTGGTTCCGTAGCAGCGTGACATAGTTGAGTTTTCGAGCACGGGCCCGAGTCATTGGGCCTTGATATGGCGCCACAGCTGAAGTCGATGTAGAGTCTGACTCGGTCATGGCATCAGGCGCAGCCTAAGGAAGTGGAGGCGCAGGTGCTGCTGTTGGAGAGTCGATGTCCTCATCACTTCGGACCCAGAGCCCGAGGAGGAGTAGGTCAGAGATGGTTTCACAATGCCAAGTTAGCTAGATGATTCGCTTAACGGTGGGTTGTGCCTGTCATGGCGCTAGCCTTGGGTTCTCATGAGTCTACCGTAGTGGCGTTGTAATCTTTTGAATGTAAGAGTGGTGGTATAACAGTTTAGGGAGTTTGAAGAAACTAATGTACTGTCATCATTTTGGACATGAATGAATTTTGCTTTAAGTTATCCGTGCCGTGCATTTTGACATACTTTTGCATGTGTCGAGTTATGGTCATGGAGTGAACTGTACTGATGGGGACCCCGTTTTGCTTTTTCAGCATGGTGAACACTAGGGCTGGACGTCAGGGTGCGGAAAGCTCCAACCCGCCGCCCCCGCTAACTGAGCCAACCTTCACCACAGCTATGGCAGCCATGCTACAAAGCAGTCAGCAAACCCAAGAGATACAACGGGCCATTCTGGAAAATGGTGGCACGAATCGAGGCACCAGGAACAAGAACCAGGACAGCACTTATGCTGACTTCCTGGCCACGCATCCCCCGGAGTTAAAAGATGCCCGGAACCGATGGAAGCAGATCACTGGCTTCGCACCATCGAGGCCAAGTTTGGGCTTGTCGATGTTCGTCACTGTCGACTAGTAAATTTGTCATAGGGAGTGTGTTTTAAGGCTTTGATGGTTCGCGAGAGGACACAAGGATTTATACTGGTTCAGGCAACGTTGCCCTACGTACAGTCTTCGTGCTGCTTGTATTACTCGCGACAGAGATTACAATGGGGGGTTACAAGCGGAGGAGAAAGCGAGGGCGCTCCCTGCCTCTAAGGGTGAACGTGTGTGTGGTTTTCTGTGCTTGTGCCTGGAGAACTTCGTCGGTCTTGAAGACTTGTCCTTCTTCTTTGATCTCCCTCCCCTTTTATATGGTGGCGTGAGGAGGACCGGTTCCGTGAGTTTGACAGCAGCCGTACTCCGGTTAGGCCGAGCTGTAATGGCGATGCCTTTGGTGCGGTCGCGTCGTTCCTGTTCAACGGAGTGGCATTGTGCTGTCGTTCGGCGGGGTTCCATCCGTATGGAGGAGACGTCACTGTAGGAGCCGGCTTGATGACGCCGTGGTGATGGCCGTCGCTCCGGGGCGTCCTATTGCACAGGACGGTGAGTCTCTGACAGGGGGCTGTTGGAGTGACGCCCATCCCGTGGACGGTGCACGTCGTGCGCATTTACTCTTCCGTTTACGGGAGCGGTCATCGCCACTGTCCGATCGGGAGTTGGAGCTTGGAGTATTAATGGCTCAACTGTCCCCGGACACCCGTCTCGTCCGGGGTGGTTGGATCGCCCAGTCTCGTCCGACCCCGGAGGTCGGGGTCGGGCTGGGCGGAACCCTCGTCCGACCCCTCGAGGTCGGGGTCGGGCGAGGCGGAACTCTTGTCCGACCTCAGGGGTCGGGCGCTGCCCGTCCGAGTCCCGAACGTCGGGGTCGGGCGAGACGGAGTGACCTCCCTCGTCCTCGGGCCTGGGTCTATCAAAGCGGAGGTGGTTTGGCTATACTGCGCGGCTTAGCCTTCCGGGCTAATACGATTAATTAGCCCAGGTACCAAACCTCCACAGTAGCCCCAGAGCCTGAGAAGGAGTGAATGACTCGTTCTCAGGCTCCCGAATTGTGATGTTCTGCGATCCCGTGCGGATCTCTTTTTGCGATTCCGCTCTCCGGGTTCTCCGCTCGTCGCGGATCCCCGACCGGAGGCGCGGTTCGTCTTGAATCGCCCTCCACGCGTCCGTCCGCCAGACGAGGAGGTTGAGCCGAGCCGCACTATACCCCGAGGGCCATAGTGCGACGCTCATTGAGCTGCTAACGGGTAGTTCAAGTGGGGCCCCGGGATCCCTTCGGGGGGGGATCCCGACGTAGGCCAGCTGGTGGCCGGCCCCAATATTCCCAGTCGCCGACCCATACGGTTCTCGGTTCCGTTGATAGGTTCCGAGGGCTCGTTGCCTCCTTGCGATAGGATACCCATGGGTCGGTGCGAACCATCATTAGGCTCGATGAACCGGGACTCGAACGCGGGTTACGGTGTCCCCGGCGCCAGAGCGCACCCTGGACTCTAAACGGGGGCATCGTTTTCCGTCCCTCGCTCTGTTCGCGCCATGAGCGGCTGTCGAACCCGTTCGCCGGGCCAGCCTTCGAACTCTACGCGCCGTCGGGGCGTGTTTCAGCCCAAATCCTTGCCCGACCGAGCAGTGGCTTAAAGCTGCTGTGCTCTGCGATCCCGTACGGATCTCTTTTTACGATTCCGTCCTCCGAGTCCTCCGCTCGTCGCAGAGTCCCATCCGGAGACGCGGTTCGTCTTTAATCGCCTTCCCGTGCGTCTGTTCGCCAGACGGGGAGGTTGAGCCGAGCCGCACTATACCCCGGGGGCCGTAGTGCGACGCTCATCGAGCTGCTAACGGGTAGTTCAAGTGGGGCCCCGGGATCCCTTCGGGGGGATCCCGACGTAGGCCAGCTGGTGGCCGGTCCCAATATTCCCAGTCGCCGACCCATATAGTTCTCGGTTCCATTCGATAGGTTCCGAGGGCTCGTTGTCTCCTTGCGATAGGATACCCATGGGTCGGCGCGAGCCATCACTAGGCTCGACGAACTGGGACTCGAACGCGGATTTACGATGCCCTTGACGCCCGGGCGCCCAGGCGCTAGGGTATTGGCCGCTAGTGGGCCCATCGTAATCCACCCCTCACTCTAGTTACGCCCTGAGCGGCTGTCGAACCCGTCCATCGGGCCAGCCTTCGAACTCGTTGGGCCGTCGGGGCGTATTTCAGCCCTTATAGACCATACCTGACTAAGTCGCGACCCGTGCGGAAGCTGAAACGGCGGGCACGACTCAGGCGTCAGGTTAGGTCGGGAGCGTTTCGTCGCGCCGATCGAGTCGGTCGCAACAACGCCGGTCGAACCGACCGAGGGTGGAACCCTGCACACGAAATATATATGCATATATATGTATCGATTTACTGCGGAGAGGCTCGTACGTACCCTTTCCTCGAAATTTTAATATATATGCATATATATGTATCGATTTACTGTGGAGAGGCTCGTACGTACCCTTTCCTCGAAATTTTGCAAGCGAAATGACAAAAATTTTAGCAAGTATCAAGGTGCGCGCGCGAGGCGCACCTTGCAGGTGTAGCCCCCGAACGGGGTCCGACTCCCGCGTGACGGGGGTCGGGCGCCGCTTAGCAGAAAGGCGAAATTTTAACGAGTGCTCGGGGTGCGCGTTCGGTACGCGCACCCTGAGGGTGTAGCCCCCGAGCGGGGTCCGACTCCCGCGTGACGGGGGTCGGGCGCCGCTTATCTCAGTTGGCACGGGGTCAAACTACCGTTGGTTCTAGGTCCTTCGTTGCAGATGAGACGGCAAAAAATTTTTATAAGAGTCAAGGTGCGCGCGCGATGCGCACCTTGCAGGTGTAGCCCCCGAGCGGGGTCCGACTCCCGCGTGACGGGGGTCGGGCGCCGCTTATCTCGGTGGCGAGGAACGGTAAGACTACTACGAGTTCTAGGGATAGAAGCGACGTAGCTGTTCGATGTTCCATGCGTTGGCGAGTTCTTGTCCGTCCGCCATCTGCAACTTGTAGGAGCCGGGTCGGAGAACTTTTGAGATGATGAAGGGCCCTTCCCATGGAGGCGACAGCTTGTGGCGGTCGTTGCTGCTCTGTACACGTCGAAGGACGAGGTCGCCGACGTTGAACGCTCTTTCCCGCACGTAGCGGGAGTGGTAACGTCGCAGCGCCTGCTGGTATTTCGCCGATCGCAGAGCGCTACGTCACGCGCCTCGTCGAGCTGATCCATGGCGTCTTCGAGAGACATCTGGTTGCCTTCTTCGTCGTAGGCTCTGATCCTCGGGGCTCCGTAGTTGAGGTCGGTCGGTAGTACGGCTTCGGAGCCGTACACCATGAAGAAGGGGGTGAACCCCGTCGCCCGACTCGGGGATGTCCGCAAACTCCACAGTACAGCGGGGAGCTCGGCTGCCCATCGCCCGCTGAACTGTTTCAGCCGACTGTAGATACGTGGCTCGAGGCCTTGAAGGATCAGGCCATTGGCGCGCTCAACCTGCCCGTTCGTACGGGGGTGCGCCACGGCCGCCCAATCTACTCGGATATGGTAGTCGTCGCAGAACTTAAGGAATCGCTTCCCTGTGAACTGCGTACCATTATCCGTGATGATGGAGTTTGGGACCCCGAAGCGGTGGATTATGTCGAGGAAGAACTCGACTGCCTCTTCTGGTCGGATCCTCGTGATTGGCCGGGCTTCAACCCACTTGGTGAACTTATCGACAGCTACCAAGAAGTGGGTGTAGCCCCCGGTGCCTTCTTGAGTGGTCCAACCAGATCCAATCCCCAGACCGCGAATGGCCACGTGATGGGAATGGACTGCAGCGCTTGTGCCGGCAGATGGGTCTGCCGAGCGTAGAACTGGCAGCCTTCGCACGTACGAACGATGTGCGCAGCATCGTTGATGGCGGTTGGCCAGTAGAATCCCTGTCGGAACGCGTTTTCGACGAGGGTTTTGTGCGCGGCGTGGTGACCGCAGACCCCTCCGTGAATGTCTCGCAGCAGCATCTTTCCTTGCTTGACGGGGATGCAGCGCTGCAAGATTCTGGTGAGGCTCCTCTTGTAGAGTTCTCCGTCGATGATGGTGAAGGACTTGGCGCGTCGCGCGATGCGTCGAGCCTCCGTCTTGTCGCTGGGAGTTCTCCTTTGAGGATTCGGTTGAGGTACGGCGTCCTCCAGTCGTCCGGAGGGCTCGTACTTGGTGCGGATGCCTCGCCGATCTCCATGACGCAGGGGTCGGGAGGCGTCGTGGCCGATCCGTCCCCTTGTGCCTGGGGCGGCTCGGTGCCGACCCCTGGTGTGTCTTGAGGTCGGATTGATGGTCGGCTCTGGTCGTGGACGAAGACTCCCGTCGGGATTTGTTCGCGCCCGGCCGCCATCTTGGCCAAGGAGTCGGCTTCTTCGTTTTATCGCCTTGGGATGTGCCTGAGCTCGAGGCCGTGGAACTTATGTTCCAACTTGCGGACCTCCTTGCAGTAAGCATCCATGGTCTCGTTGTGGCAGCTAGACTCCTTCATGACTTGGCCAACGATGAGCTGGGAATCGCCCCGAACTTCGAGTCGTCGGATTCCCAATTCGTTGGCGATCTTGAGCCCGTTGACGACCGCCTCGTACTCGGCTATGTTGTTGGACGCTGGGAACGAGAGGCGGATTGCGTACTTCATGCGCACCCCCAGAGGGGAGACGAAGACGAGCCCGACCCCTGCTCCCTTTCGCATCAACGAACCGTCGAAGTACATCACCCAATACTCCTGGTCGATAGGGGCTGTGGGTAATTGTACTTCTGTCCATTCCGCTATGAAGACAGCCAAGGACTGGGACTTGATCGCCGTTCGGGGGCGTATGTGATGCCCTCGCCCATCAGCTCAAGGGCCCACTTCGTGGCTTTGCCCGTCGCGTCGCGGTTCTCGACGACTTCGCGCAGTGGGAAGGAGCTGACGACGGTCACCGGGTGAGACTCGAAGTAGTGTCGGAGCTTCCTTTTAGCGAGGATGACGCCATAGAGAATCTTCAAGATTTGAAGATATCGTGTCTTCGTCTCCGACAAGACTTCGCTCACGTAGTAGACCGGTCGCTAGACCTTGAGGGCGTGGCCTTCTTCCGTCCGCTCTACAACGAGGGCGACGCTGACGACCTGGGTCGTCGCGGCGATGTAGAGGAGGAGAGGCTCCTTCGGGGTCGGAGGTACCAGGACTGGGGGCTTCGACAGGATGACTTTTATCCTGTCGAGTGCGTCCTGTGCCTCGGGCGTCCATTAAAACCGCTCGGATTTCTTCAGGAGCTGGTAGAGAGGGTGTACGCGCTCTCCGAGACGTGAGATGAAGCGGCTCAGAACCGCTAAGCATCCGGTCACGCGCTGTACTCCCTTCAAGTTTTGGATCGGGCCCATTCGGTTGATGGCCTCGATTTTCTCCGGATTGGCTTCGATGCCTCGCTCGGAGACGATGAATCCGAGCAACATTCCCCTCGGAACCCCGAAGACACACTTTTCAGGGTTGAGTTTGATGTTGTTTGCTCGGAGTTTAGCGAGGTCCGCTCCAGATCGGTGACGAGCTGGTCGGTCTTCTTGGATTTGATGACGATGTCGTCAACGTATGCTTCGACGATGTCTCCGATGAGTTCGTCGAAGCATCTGATCATGCAGCGCTGATAGGTTGCGCCTGCATTCTTGAGTCCGAACGGCATCGTGATGTAGCAGTACGATCCGAACGGAGTGATGAAGGATGTCGCGATTTGATCGGATTTCTTCATACGGATCTGATGGTACCCGGAATACGCATCAAGGAAGCACAAAGCTTCACACCCTGAGGTGAAATCGACTATTTGGTCTATGCGCGGCAAAGGAAAAGGATCCTTTGGACACGCTTTGTTGAGGCTGGTGTAGTCAACACACATTCTCCATTTCCCATTCTTTTTTCGTACAAGGACGGGATTGGCTAACCATTCAGGGTGGTACACTTCCTTGATGAAACCGGCTGCCAACAGTTTGGCTACCTCCTCTCCGATGGCTCTACGCTTCTCCTCGTCGAAGCGGCGCAGTCGTTGCTTTACCGGGCGGGAGTCCGGTTTGATATGCAAGGAGTGCTCGGCGACTTCCCTCGGAATGCCCGGCATGTCCGAGGGTTTCCACGCGAAGATGTCGATGTTTGCGCGGAGGAAGTCGACGAGCGCGCTTTCCTATTTGGCGGAGAGGGACGTCCCGATCTTGGCCACCTTCTCGGGGGCGTTGTCGGGGTCGAGCTGGATCTCCTTGGTGCCCTCGGCGGGCTCGAAGGATCCGGCACTGCGGTTGGAGTCGGGGGCGTCTTCGGTGATCTGCTGCCGAATGACAGCATGCTCTTCCGTGGACGCAATGGTGGCGGAGGCGAGCTCGCCGCTCTCCGTCTCGCATTGGTAGGTGCGTTGGAAGGAGGCGCCTACCGTGATGATCCCCTTCGGCCCAGGCATCTTGAGATTCAGGTAGGTGTAGTTGGGGATAGCCATGAACTTCGCGTAACACGGCCTCCCCAAAATGGCGTGGTACGATCCGTGGAATCCGACTACTTCGAACATGAGGGTCTCCGTTCGGAAGTTGGTCGGGGTCCCGAACATAACGGGCAGGTCGATCTGCCCGAGCGGGACGGCTTGCTTTCCTGGAACGACGCCATGGAACGGGGCTCCGGTCGGTTGAACGAGTGATCGATCGATGCCCATGGCGTCGAGCGTCTCGGCGTAGAGGATGTTGAGGCCGCTGCCTCCATCCATGAGGACTTTGGTGAGACGCTTCTTGCCGACGATGGGGTCGACTACCAGCGGGTATCGACCCGGTCGGGGGACGTGGCTGGGATGGTCGGATCGATCGAACGTGATCGGGGCCTCCGACCATCGGAGGAAGGCTAGCGTCGCGGGCTCGGCCGCGAATACCTCGCGACGCTCGACCTTCGCACGGCGCTTCCCTCCTTGTGCTTCTGGCCCTGCGAAGATCATAAAGCAACCGTTGGGTTCGGGAAAACCGTCGTTACCTTCGCTGGCGTCGCCCTCGCCATCCGCTCCCTCGGGGGCTTGTCGAGGCTTGCCTCTCGGCTTGCCCTTCGGTGGCCCGTGGTTCAAGAACCGCTTCAAGAGCGAGCAGTCCTTGTAGAGGTCCTTGACGGGGTATTCGTGGTTGGGGCATGGACCGTTCCACTTCTTCTCAAAGCGGTCCGATGTCTCCCCTGCTGGTGCCTTGGCGCCCTTGCGTTCGGCGGCCGCAACCATCTGTCCTTCAGATGATTCTTGCCGGTTCTTCTTCTTCTTGCGGGAGCGATTGGAGGGGCCTTCGCCGGCGTTGTCCCCCTGTTTCCCCTTCGCGTCAGGGCGATTGAAGATCGCGCCTACAGCTTCCTCGCCGGAAGCATGGCTGGTTGCGATATCCAGGAGTTCCTTGGCCGTTCGAGGACTCTTGCGCCCTAGCTTGTGGACTAGGGTGCGGCAAGTAGTCCCGGACAGGAACGCCCCGATGACGTCGGCGTCGCCGATATCCGGCAGCTCGTTGCATTGCCGGGAGAAGCGTCGGACGTACTCCCGGAGGGTTTCCCCCGGTTTCTGTCGACAGTTCTTCAGATTCCAGGGATTGCCTGGGCGCGCGTAGGTCCCTTGGAAGTTACCCACGAAGATTTCCCTTAAGGCGGACCAACTCGAGATCCGATCGGCGGGGAGGTGCTCGAGCCACGTTCTGGCCGAATCGGCCAGGTAGAGTGGCAGGTTGCGGATGATGAAGCGATCATCATCCGCTCCTCCGGCTTGGCAGGCGAGCCGGTAGTCTTCGAGCCAGAGGCTCGGATTTGTCTCCCCAGCGTACTTTGGCACGTTGGTGGGCGGCCTAAAGCGCTGTGGAAACAGAGCGCTTCGTATGTGGGAGCTGAAGACGCGAGGACCCGGAGCGTCAGGGCTCGGGCTCCTATCCTCGTCATCGTCGTAGCGCCCCCCTCGGCGCGGATGACGTCCTCGGCCCACCTCAGGAACGCATTCTGGCTGTCGTCGTCGCGCCTGCAGGGTGGCGCGGGCATCGCGGTTTGCACCGAGACGTCCGCGGACGCAAGCTTTTGAGGCCTCGTCCGTCCCCGGATGTGTCTGCTGTACAGACGCGTTCGGAGTATGCGGTTTACGCGCTCGCGATCGCGAGCTCTCCGCTTGTTGCGCCGCTGCTCGTTGCAGCAGCATCTCAACTTCACGTTGAGTGCGTCGGGCTTCGGGAGTGATGGGTTCAGGGAGCTCCCGAAGCAGTGCTGCTGCTACAGCGAGGTTTTGGCTTGCCCGCGTGAAGTGTGGGGGGCCGTCGCCCTCCTCCATGATGCACTGTCGTACGACGCGCGCCATGGAGCGGGCACGTCCGCCGGGCTCGGCGCGAGCGAGCTCTCGGTCAATCTCCGCCTCCTCCTGTTCCAGCTGCCGTTTGGCTTCGCGGAGTTCCTCCCGCCGCGCTTCTAACTGGTCAGGCTGTATGTCGCGTGGGGGAGTCCCAGAGACCGGTGGCAGCTGGGTGCGAGGGAGATTGTCCCTGGAGTCGAGCGGGTCTCCGGAATGTGCCATGAGGCACTCACGCGAGGGATTGTTGCTCCCCTCGCTGCGCTCCGGATCGGAACCTCTATTCGCCTCGTCGAGGAGGTCAAAGAAGGATTCCGACGTATAGCCCATCATTCCTACGAACTCGGTGTCCGTGGAGCACGGGCTTTCGCACGATGACGTACGAGTCATCGTGGTTGTACCAGGATTGCCCTGGTTGGGCGAAGAGACTGCACGTGGGCCCTTGCGTGAGGGCTTCCGGGAGTGCGAGCCTTTGCCCGGGCGTCGCTTCTTTCCACTGGCCGGGGCGGCCGGTGTGTACTGGGAAGAAGAGGCGGTGGCTGGCGACGCTGTGGCGCCTTCCAGCATTAGGTTGCCCGTAGAGGTGGCAACGAAGTCGAGACACGACGGTCCCGGGAATCCATCCGTCAGCGTGGCTTGCCATCGAAGCCTGAAAAGATGATGGACGAAAACACACAGGCCCCCCTACCTGGCGCGCCAACTGTCGATGTTCGTCACTGTCGACTAGTAAATTTATCGTGGGGAGTGTGTTTTAAGGCTTTGATGATTCGCGAGAGGACACAAGGATTTATACTGGTTCAGGCAACGTTGCCCTACGTCCAGTCTTCGTGCTGCTTGTATTACTCGCGACAGAGATTACAATGGGGGGTTACAAGCGGAGGAGAAAGCGAGGGCGCTCCCTGCCTCTAAGGGTGAACGTGTGTGTGGTTTTCTGTGCTTGTGCCTGGAGAACTTCGTCGGTCTTGAAGACTTGTCCTTCTTCTTTGATCTCCCTCCCCTTTTATATGGTGGCGTGAGGAGGACCGGTTCCGTGAGTATGACAGCAGCCGTACTCCGGTTAGGCCGAGCTGTAATGGCGATGCCTTTGGTGCGGTCGCGCCGTTCCTGTTCGACGGAGTGGCATTGTGCTGTCGTTCGGCAGGGTTCCATCCGTATGGAGGAGACGTCACTGTAGGAGCCGGCTTGATGACGCCGTGGTGATGGCCGTCGCTCCGGGGCGTCCTATTGCACAGGACGGTGAGTCTCTGACAGGGGGCTGTTGGAGTGACGCCCATCCCGTGGACGGTGCACGTCGTGCGCATTTACTCTTCCGTTTACGGGAGCGGTCATCGTCACTGTCCGATCGGGAGTTGGAGCTTGGAGTATTAATGGCTCAACTGTCCCCGGACACCCGTCTCGTCCGGGGTGGTTGGATCGCCCAGTCTCGTCCGACCCCGGAGGTCGGGCGAGGCGGAACTCTCATCCGACCTCTCGAGGTCGGGGTCGGGCTGGGCGGAACCCTCGTCCGACCCCTCGAGGTCGGGGTCGAGCGAGGCGGAACTCTTGTCCGACCTCAGGGTTCGTGCGCTGCCCGTCCGAGTCCCGAACGTCGGGGTCGGGCGAGACGGAGTGACCTCCCTCGTCCTCGGGCCTGGGTCTATCAAAACGGAGGTAGTTTGGCTATACTGCGCGGCTTAGCCTTCCGGGCTAATACGATTAATTAGCCCAGGTACCAAACCTCCACAGGGCTGCTCCGTTGCACGGAGACTTAGAAGACCCTCTTCGCTGCCCAGATGCTTCTGGGGCACGCCGGAGCTTGGTAGGCTAACTATCTGGCCACTCTCCCGGCCAACACCCCGGTGCTTTGGACGCAGTTCCGGGAGGCGTTCTGCGCTTACCATATCCCCGCGGGACTCATGCAAAGGAAGGCCAAGGAGTTTATGGCCTTAACATAAGGAAACTGCACGGTGCACGAATATTCCCGCGTGTTCAACCAGCTTGCTCTATATGCCCCAGAGCAAGTGGACACGGATGCGAAGCGAAAACACCGCTTCATGGAAGGGCTGAACCTTACACTCCAGGGTAGCTTGGGCCTGAATCAAGGCGGCTCATTCAATGAGTTTGTAAGCAACGCCCTTGTGACATCCCCGCCTTAAACTCATCCGACCAATTGGTAATCAAGTCCTTGGTGTTAAAAATATTAGATTATGAATTTCATCCATTCTATGGTATTAGGAAACAGTAGCCGAGCCCCGCTTAATTGTCGAAATCTTAATTAATTTCAAAACCCTAATCGTCGGGAAGGACTAAAATAGTGGGCTTCCAAATCTCCACAAAAACCTACCCATATTTTTACATAACAATTAACTACACATTAAAATAGAATTTTGGGAATTTTATCAAAATTTTTGGAAATAGTTTAAACACTTTTAAAATTCCAACAATTATAAACCAAGTGGAAAATTCACAGACTTTTAGGAAGTGATTCAGTCAAACTCCCTATAAGAAAAGTTGCTCCAAATAATTCACTTAGCTCACACAAAAATTTTCAGAAATTTTCGAGCTCGGGAACCAAGGCTAGCTGTTTTGCTTTTGGGTATTGCAGTTTTGCAGTATAGCCCCTGAAGTCTAGCCAAAATCACGCGCTACCCCCCCGCTTCTGTTTTTCTTCCTCCTCTCTCTCTCCAGTACCGCCGTCCTCTGTTCTCCGCCTGGCACGGCAGTGGCAGCGATGCCTCGCGTCGCTCTTTAGCCGCCGTAGCATCAAATCGGACAAGACCGTTCCTTCCTCCCTATCTCTCTCTCTTCCGCGCCTCTTCCTCCTCTCTCTCTCCCGATTTTTCTCTCTGCCGCAGCACTGCGCCGACCGCGCCATACCCTGCCACGGCCATACCCCCTGCCCTCCCCAGCTCTTTAAATCGGGTGCGCAATCCCCTCTCCTTTCCCCCCCCCCCCACTCTTCCCTCTCTTTCTCCCACGCGCGCGAGCCCGGTCCTCTTCTTCTTCCTCGGTGCGCCGCCGCCCCACCATTTCCGCGCTCGGCCTCACGTCGACGGCACGCCACGGTGAGACACCTCCATCATTATCTCGTTGCCGGTCTTCTCCTTGGTACCTAGATGCTGTAGGAGCAAGCCCGGGCCATCTTCTTGTATCGCCGCGCCGCCGCGAGCCCGCCGAAGTCCTCCCGGGAGCGCCGCCCGTCGTGCGCCGTGCCTCGCTAGGTATCGCCGGTCCTCGTGCTGCCTCCGTGGCTCCCCATGTCGTGTAGAATATTTACCCTCCCTCCCCCGTCGCCGGCGAGTCCCCAGCCGGCAGGAATTTCTCGCCGGAGACCCCGCCGGAGCAGCCGCCCCTGTTCTATTGCTCCTGACAGGTGGGTCCCGCGCCGATTCAATTTAATTCAATTCCAGAGAATTACCTAGAACTTGTAAAATCCGTATAAAATAGAATACAGATCCAAAAATAGCAAACCAAATTTTTTTCGAACTCTCATGAAAAACACTTAATTTCTCTTAAAGCACTTTTTATAATACAGCCTTATATTTTCAGTAATAATTAAAATAAACTTTTCTGTCTATGAACTTTAATTCAAATTCCATAGCAATGCTAAGGCTGATATTTTACCAAAAATTTTTCCCTGGCATCACACATCCCCTGAAAAATTATGAGGATTTTAGGAGCACAAAGTTGTATGTAATACTTCAACAATACTTCAAATCTGCCCACTAAAATACCATTTCTAAAATACATTGAAAAAGTCCTTTTCAGTGGTGGGACCCAAAACGAAAGTTGTAGATCTGAACCCCAGAAGTGCCCACATAAAGTTTCACAATTTATCTTTAAGGTTTACTATGCCATCCTGATTTTACAAGATTGCAAAACAGGAACTTCGTTGAATTTTTGTAAAATCTAGGAAAATCATCTAGGCCTCAACCAAAGCTCAAAATGCTTATTTCAGAGAGTACATTCAACTAAAAATAATATTAATCTATGATAAAAATTTTCATTTTAACCCTAATTAGTAGCCGCAGTTAATTAAGTAAGTAGGACCCGTCGAAAAATGTCGAATCTAACCCTGAACCCTAACTATGAAAATCTAGTTATACTTCAATAAAAGCTTTGCAACGCATTTCATTAAACATTACTACTGCATTTTTATCATATAGGGACCGACTCAGAAGTTCAGGCGGAGGACGCGAATCCAGAGGAAGCGCCCGTCGGATCTAACTGCTCGTGCGAGTGCACTAACTTTTCTGCAGACCAAGGCAAGCCCCGGTGCACACCTATGTTTTACAAGTTTTATTTTTGTCACTATGAGTGTAGGAATTGTTTGTGCATTAGGTTTCTAGGAAATTGTCGTGAAACCCTAGTTGCATGACTTAATAGGATTCCTACGGTTCAATTGGTAGAGCCACCGATAGAATGCCGTGCTTAAAGAATTAGGTGCGCGGTAGCATTCGAGTAGTATGGAGACTACTCGTGTTTAATTAAAGAAGAAAAGGAGTATGGATTAAGTTATCGTGATGTGACTAAAAGTTGAGCACCCTGTCGGGTGCGGTTGCATTGGACAAGTTTGAGGTGTGTACCGAGTGCATACTGGTATATGGGAACCAGGAAACCGATGTAGCTCATCGTGCTTTGTTGGACAATTGGCCATCCCTTTTTCTGGGTGAACGGACCAGTATGGTGGATGAATTCGCTTTTGATTTTCTTGGGCATGTGCTAGTGGGAAAGGCTTGGGGCCGTACAGGGACGCAGGGCGTCGCCTGGAGGACCATGTCCTTGGAGGGATGGATATTGAGCCAACACTGTCGCGATGTTGCGAAAGGTAGCCACGTGTGACTCCGTTGAGTGCGCACGTGTCGTGTCATTCGGGTTTCTCCTGCAGGATGTAAATCAATTATAATTGCCGCTCCTCGCGGATAAGAGTAGCACTTGCTCCTTTCCACCGCAACGATATGGAAATGATTGGTTGTGATGAAAATGGTTATTACACTCTGTTTGTTGTATCGAACTCTTGATTGTTTAGAATAGTAGCACATTTAGTAAAGTATTATAACGACTACTGTCAATTTGGCTAAAATTTGAAAATAGACTATACGGGCTGTTTTCGCAAAAACCCGGTCAACCCCCACAAAATACCCCCTGCATTCTAGGAGTCGGTCATTAGATGGCCACGTTGACGGGTAAGCCTTGCTGAGTATTAGTTGCTCAGGCTTTGTTGAATTATATTTTTGCAGGTGTTTCTTCCAACTTTGGTTGTGTTGGTTGGGAAGGGGATGCACCCTCGGAGTGGACCTTCGAGTGGGTTCCCGCTTCGCCGACCTATGAAGATTAAGCACCCGTGGGCTGGTGTGCTTAATTGTATCGTCGAGTTATAATTATTAGCTTCCGCTGACTATCGTTTGTTTTTGAACTACGCTTCCGCACTTAAAATATTTGAACCAACTCTGTAATATTAAGAATTTATGCACTCTCTAAATCATTTTACGTGTTCCTGTTAATTATTGTACTGTAATGGTCATTGCTTCGGCAAGTGGCTCCCCAAAATGATCCTGGATGAGCAAACCGTACGATTTATCGGACGGGGTTGCGACAGCCCTCATCACCGAAGAGTACCTCGAGAAAGAGCAGCGGGAGAAGAGGCGAGCCAGCGGTGGACCATCCAATGCCCCGCCACCCAAGTACCGTTTGGTGTACACTGCGCCCGATGGTAGGAAGTACAAGGCAACCCCGCCATAGGCTCCGCCATTCCATCCGCTGCAACAGCATTACCGGCCCCCACAGAATCAGTAACAGGCTGGCTACCGAGCACCACCACCGCCACAGAGGAACTAGGGTGTCCGCCCACCTCAACAGGGCACCCGTCCTGGACCAGGCACACCTTGCTTCACCTGCGGGCAGCCTGGACACTTCGCCGGCGAGTGCCCTTCGAACCAGCGGTCCGGAGGCAACCGGCAATCAAACCAGGGGCAGGGCCAGCAAAGGGGCTAGAAGAACACGAGGACCGGTCGGGAGAACTACACCACGACCGAAGAAATTGCTGAAGGAGAGCAAGTGCTGGCGGGTACTTTCTCGCTCTCTACCCACTCGGCATTTGTTCTATTCGATTCCAGTGCAACCCACAATTTTATCAGTAAAATTTTATCAAGGGTAAAAGCCTAGTCATAGTTCCCCTAGAGCCACCATTCCTCATAAAATCGTCTGGGGGCAAAATATTGTCAAACTATGGCTTAAGGGAGACACCCCTAAATCTAGGAGGTCACATCTATCCTACCTCCTTCATAATCCTAGACAGGCATGGTATCGACATTATCATCGGCATAAAATGGATGAAACACCATAATGCGGTCCTTGATATTGCCAACCGTATAGTCCACTTAACCTCCCCACTTCACGGTTCCATATCGATAAACCTAGATCACCCTGGATCTGCCCTCAAACAAGTTTGTCATGTTGTCGGGAAAAGTCTGGATGAGATACCCGTGGTTAAGGAATTTTCGGATGTATTCTCAGAAGATTTACCTAGCTTACCACCGGACAGAGATGTGGAATTCCAGATTGAGCTGCAGCTAGGCACAGCCCCGATCTCCCGCAGACCGTACAAGATGGCACCCAAAGAGCTAGCAGAATTGAAGAAACAGTTGAAAGAGTTGCTGGACAAGAGCTTAATATGGCCCAGTTCCTCGCCTTGTGGTTGTCCGGCACTGTTTGTAAAGAAGAAGGACCAATCCTTGACTATGCATGCGTTACCGCCCTTTGAATGCGGTCACAATCAAGAACAAATATCCACTGCCACGCATAGATACTCTATTTGATCAGTTGGCTGGAGCAAAGGTCTTCTCTAAAGTCGATCTTCGGTCTGGCTATCATCAGATCAAGATCCGTCCCATTGATGTTCCGAAGACGGCCTTTTCAACCAGATACAGGCTGTATGAGTATTTGGTGATGTCGTTTGGACTTACTAACGCACCAGTGTACTTCATGTACCTCATGAACTCAATCTTCATGCCAGAACTGGATAAGTTTGTAGTGGTGTTCATTGACGACATCCTAGTGTACTCCAAGACGGTCGATGAGCATGCTGAGCATCTTCGGATAATTCTATAGAGACTCAGAGATCATCAGCTCTATGCCAGATTCAGCAAGTGCGAATTTTGGATTGAGCGTGTTCAGTTTCTAGGTCATGTAGTGTTCGTGGAAGGTATTTCTGTGGATCCAGGAAAGGTGTAAGATATTGTTGATTGGAAAGCACCCATAATAGTCCACAAGGTGTGAAGTTTCTTGGGATTAGCAGGATATTATCGTCGTTTCATCCCCAACTTTTCCAAGATTGCCAAACTTATCACAGAGCTGCTCAAGAAGGATCAGAAGTTCAAGTGGATAGAAAAGTGCGAAGAAGCTTTTCAAACTTTGAAGAAGCACTTGACCACAGCACCGGTACTAGCCCAACCGGATTTGAGCAAGCCCTTCGACGTGTATTGTGATGCGTCAGGCATTGGACTTGGTTGTGTGTTAATGTAAGAGGGACGAGTAATTGCTTATACTTCCAGGCAACTCCGCAAGCATGAGTTGAATTACCCCACACACGACTTGGAATTGGCAGCCATGGTATTGGCTCTGAAGGTGTGGAGGCATTACTTATTGGGAAACCTAGTACACCTCTACACCGACCACAACAGTCTCAAGTACATCTTCACCCAGAATGAGTTGAACATGAGGCAACGAAGATGGCTAGAGTTAATCAAGGATTACGAGATAGAGATCCACTATCATCCGGGCAAGGCTAACGTGATTGCAGATGCACTGAGGAGAAACGCACATTGCCACTACTTGGATGAAGGGGTTACAACCGAAGAACTAGAGCCAACCGAAAGAATTCTACCTCACGGAGCCCTCTCCAACCTAGCCTTAGTGCCAACACTTAGAGAAGAGGTAGCCAAGGCCCAGAAGCTTGATAAGGGCATGGAGAAGATCAGATTAGGACTTTGCAAGAAAAGAAGATGCAGTGCTTTCGGGAAGACGAAGACGGAGTTTTGTGGTTCAAGGACAGACTGGTAGTACCAAAGGATCACGAGCTCCGAGGGAAGATCATGGGTGAGGCTCATTTATCCAAGTACTCTATTCACCCTGGTAGCAACAAGATGTACCAAGACTTGCGAAAGAAGTTTTGTGGACCGGGAAAATCGCATCGCCGCCGCCACCGTCGCCCCTCTCCGGTGAGCACCCCTCTCCGACATTCAAACCTGGCCTTCGTCGTGTTGCCGAGACTCGCCATGATGCGTAGAAGGTCTAGGTCCAAGGTTCGAGCACCGGCGACCACCCTTTCGCCGGGAATCGGCCGCCGGAGCTCGCCGGAAAACGCCCCTCTTTCTGCCGCCTTTTCTCTTTCAAAATTTCTTTTTCTTATTTACTGTCCTGTCTTGTAAAATCCCTAACAATTCACAGAAAAATCCAAAAATGCCAAACTAACATTCGTTGGGACCCGCTTGAAAAGGAATAATTTTTTGTTAAAGCACTTTTTCAAAACCGACCAGAGATTTTCAGAAATAATTAGAATACTCTTTTCTGTTTTTAAATTTTAATTTAAATTCTATAGTAGTGCTAGGGCTAAGATTTTATCTATAAATACATCATGAGAGTAGCCGCCTTCTAGAATTTTAAGGGGATTTTAGGACCAAAACATTGCATATAACCCTCTAAAAATACTCCAATCTGCCTTGTTAAAATAACATTTTCTAAAATACATTGTAAAAGTCATCCAAAAAGGGTAGGCCCAAACACAAAGTTTTAGCTTTGATTCTCATGAGCGACTGCATAAAATTTCATAATTTTATCCTAGGGTTTACTACTTGTTTCTGATTTTATAATATTTATTAACAGGAACTTTGTTGAATTTTTATAAAATCTTGAAAATTCATCTAGGCCTCAACCAAAGTTCAAAATTCATATTTCAGAGAGTGCTTCATTCTAAACCCTAAGTTAATAGTCATAGTTTATTAAATAATTATGACCCGAAGAAAAGTGTCGATCAATCCTCAACCCAAGTTTGAATTGCTTGATTTAGAGAATATGGCCAATTACAAATCACCTCATGGGAAATTTAGTAGATTTCTTGGAACCACAATCATAAAATCAAAACTTAATAAAAACGATGTCGAAGAATTAGGGTTAACCCTAATTTCTAAACGTCGAAACCCTAGGTTAATCTTTAATAAAGGCATGGTTATTCTTTTCATTAAACTTATCTTAATCATATTGCATCATGTAGATTCTGAGGCGCACAAAGTAGTTGCAGATCCAGTTTCCTCGGTCTTCGCGGAAGAAGTCTTCAACAGCTCCGGAGAACCAGGCAAGCCCCGGTGCATAACCAAGATTTTAACTTTTCTTTTATAACTAAGTGTGTCATGTTTGTGCATTAAGTGCTAGGAGTTGATTGAAACCTTAGTTGTATTTGTTTCCATAGGAAACCCTATCGGTAGATGGTATAGATACCCTTTAGCATGCTATGATTAGCAATTGTTTGTCGGTAGAAGTCGAGCAGAGTGGACGCTGCTCGCGATTGGTAGGATATTGAATGAAACTATTACATGAAACATGACACATGGTGGTGAATAATTAAGAAAAGATAAAAGATTGAGGGTCAGACGGGTACAAGTAGGTCGGCGACTGGTCCGGGACCAGGGTGATCGTAGTTTGTTTGATCCGTGTGGCACAGTTGGGCAAGTATTGAATGTACTGATCATATGAATAATAGGGCCCAGTAAACCTACGTAGCCTAGTGATTGCAAAGTCGAACCTACCCTACGGTGTCTGACTAGGAAGAGATCTGGGGTGGGCAGCGTGGGAACTCCACAGAAACCGTCTGGGACGTGTTGCCTGGTGGGATGCGGCACTGCTAAGGCAGGCGTAGGAGGGAATTGACTTTGCAGGATCTGGTGTGAACGGTTGCCACGTGCGGTCTGGGACGCGCACGTGTCATATGATTAGGTTAACCCTGCAGAGGTATAAAAATCGGTTCGAATCGCTGCCGCTCTCAGCTATGAGTTGCTTGAACTCTCTGTCACATACATTAAGATGATGAGAAATGAGGATGATGATTCAGTTACGATGACGAATTGATCTGTTGTTCTATTCATGATTGATTAGATCAGTGCAAATTAAAGTTTCTATTCTAATCACTTAACCTGAGCTAAAACTTGACCAAGAATAGTTCAGGTTATGCGAGTTCGTTTTGCAAGGTAAACCCTCCCTAAGTCAGCCAACATGTCTAGGTGTCGATTGTAGTCAGCCAATTTAACGGGTCAACCTTGTTGAGCTTCTTAGAAGCTCAGGCTTTTGCGATACGTAGTTTTCAGGCGCCGAGAAGCAGAACCAGGATGATAGCATCTATTGGGAGGAGTCTCACCCCGAGGTTGGGAACCTCCAGTGGGAACTGTGTGAATCGCTGCAGTAATATTGAAGTGGCCAGTAGCATGACGACCCTGGTGATAGAACTGGAGTGCCCGATCTTTCGGTGAGTGGAGATAATTTCGATCTGTGGAAGCTAACCCTCACGATCCGACTACGACGAGCAAGCCCGAGGCGCCAATGCAATCGCTGAACCAACTCCCGATGGTTACTAACCTTGCTGGATTGCAAGATCAGCCTGATCACGAAGATCAATCCCTGCACGCAATCGAAGAACGAGCAAGAATAAGAGGCGAGCAATCTAATCTATTACTCGAAGGTGGGGTTCTGAATACACGTCGTATGACGGCTGTAGCTAAAGCTATCAATTAAACAAAACTCAGAGAACAAAAGGGGCGCAGCCCTTGACTAAGTAAGGTGGGGGGGGGGGAGGCGCAGCTCCCTGGTGGAGGCAAACCCTAGGGCGTCCACGTGTAGGCCTTTAGTTGGGCCGACTATTCTCCAGGCCCGTCGTTCCTTAATAGCGTCACAAAGTTGAGCTCTCTTGCCCGGGCCCGAGTGAGAGGCCCCTTATATGGAGTCGCTGCTGGGATTGAAATAGAGTCCAATGCTGTCACGGCTGGAGTTGCATCCGACTCGGTCGCAGCTTGAGGTAGAGGCGCGGCTTGATTTGGTGTAGGCGCAGGTGGAGTTGAACCCGTGTTGGAGTCGATGTCCTCATCATCCTCCCCTTCTTGAACTGAAGTCGTCCTCGACGGCAGCTCCTCATCCTCGCCCGCATACGGTTTCAAATCTGCAACATTAAAACTAGTGGAAACACCAAACTCCGCAGGCAGGTCAAGAACATAAGCATTATCATTGATCTTGGTTAGCACTTTAAAAGGACCAGCAGCACGAGGCATCAATTTAGAGCGGCGCAAAGCAGGAAACCTATCCTTACGCAAGTGCAACCAAACCAAATCACCAGGCTCAAAAGTAACATGCTTGCGCCCTTTACTACCAGCAATTTGATATCTAGCAGTAGCAGCAGCAATGTTTTGTTGTGTCACGTCATGCAAATGTTTCATGTGAGCAATATGAGCAAGCGCATCAACATGGGGATCATCCTCAGTATCCAGTGAAAACAAGTCAATAGGCGCCCGAGGAACATACCCATAAACAACCTCAAAAGGACACATCTTAGTGGAAGCATGTGTAGCACGGTTATAAGCAAATTCAACATGAGGTAAACAATCTTCCCAAAGCCTCAAATTTTTATCCAAAACAGCCCTAAGCATGGTAGACAAAGTGCGATTCACGACCTCAGTTTGCCCATCAGTTTGAGGATGACAAGTGGTGCTAAAAAGTAACTTAGTGCCTAGTTTATTCCAAAGACAACGCCAAAAATGACTAAGAAACTTAGCATCACGATCAGAGACAATTGTTTTAGGAATTCCATGCAAGCGAACAATCTCTCTAAAGAACAAATCAGCAATCATGGTTGCATCATCAGTTTTATGACAAGGTATAAAATGAGCCATTTTAGAGAACCTATCAACAACGACAAAGATGCTGTCCCTCCCCTTCTTAGTGCGAGGCAATCCCAAAACAAAATCCATCGAAATATCATGCCAAGGAGCAGAAGGAACAGGGAGAGGCAGATACAAACCATGGTTACCTAAACGAGACTTAGCTTTTTGGCACGTAGGACAGCGAGCAACGAAGCGCTCGACGTCACGACGCATCCGAGGCCAGTAGAAGTGGTCAGCCAGCAATTCTTGTGTTTTGAAAACACCGAAGTGACCCATGAGACCCCCTCCATGAGCTTCCTGCAACAATAACAAACGAACCGAACCAGCTGGAATGCACAGCTTGTTAGCACGAAACAGGAACCCATCCTGTATATGAAACTTGCCCCATGGCTTGCCATCCTTACAATGTGAAATAATATCATGAAAATCAGCATCATCCACATATTGATCTTTCAATGTTTGCAAACCAAAGATTTTAAAATCTAATTGGGACAGCATGGTATAGCGACGAGACAAAGCATCAGCAATGACATTTTCCTTCCCGTTCTTGTGTTTAATGATGTAGGGAAAGGACTCAATAAATTCTACCCATTTAGCATGTCTACGGTTCAGATTAGTTTGGGTACGAATGTGTTTCAAAGCCTCATGATCAGAATGAATAATAAATTCGCGAGGCCACAAGTAATGCTGCCATGTTTGCAAAGTGCACACTAAAGCATATAACTCCTTATCATAAGTTGAATAGTTCAGGGCAGCACCGCTCAACTTCTCACTAAAGTAAGCAACAGGTTTACGATCTTGAAGTAAAACAGCACCTAAACCTATGCCACTAGCATCACATTCTAATTCAAACACTTTATTGAAATCAGGCAATTGTAAAAGAGGAGCATGAGTTAACCTGTCCTTCAAAGTGTTGAATGCATCTTCCTGTGGTGCATCCCAAGCAAAGGAAACACCTTTCTTTGTGAGCTCATGCAACGGGGCAGCAATGGAGCTGAAATCACGCACAAACCTTCGGTAGAACCCGGCGAGGCCAAGGAAACTCCGAACCTGCGTGACCGTCGTCGGTGTAGGCCAGCCCTGAATAGCATCCACCTTGCTGCTATCCACCTCAATTCCCTGTGGAGTAACAACATAGCCAAGAAAAGAGACGCGTTGCGTGCAAAAGGTGCATTTTTCCAAGTTACCGAACAAGCGAGCAGCACGCAAAGCATCAAAAACAGCACGCATATGTTCTAAATGCTCATCCATAGACTTGCTGTAAATAAGAATATCATCAAAGTAAACAACAACAAACAGTCCTATGAATGGCCTAAGAACTTCATTCATTAAGCGCATGAAAGTGCTGGGAGCATTAGACAAACCAAACGGCATAACCAACCATTCATATAAGCCAAATTTGGTTTTAAAAGCAGTTTTCCATTCATCTCCCAGTTTCATCCTAATCTGATGGTACCCACTTCGCAAATCAACTTTAGAAAATATAATGGCACCACTAAGCTCATCAAGCATGTCATCAAGGCGTGGTATAGGATATCGATAACGAATGGTGATGTTATTAATTGCACGACAATCTACACACATACGCCAGGAGCCATCTTTCTTAGGGACAAGCAAAACAGGAACCGAGCAAGGACTGAGAGACTCACGAATGTAACCCTTATCAAGCAGCGCTTGCACCTGGCGCTGGATCTCCTTCGTCTCATCTGGATTAGTGCGGTACGGGGCGCGGTTTGGAAGCTGCGCGCCGGGGATGAGATCAATCTGATGTTCAATGCCACGGATAGGAGGAAGACCCGGTGGCAAATCCTTGGGAAAAACATCGGCATAGTCCTGCAAAAGGTTAGCAACAGCAGGGGGAATATCCGAGGATGGTGCCTCATGAAGTGAAACAAGCATGCGAGAGCAAACAAGTGCATAGCAAGGCAGGTTATCATCATGTAGCTCAGCAAAATCAGCACGTGTAGCAAGTAAAACAGGGGTATGCAACTTGATTTCAGAGTTAGCAGGAGCAAGTGGAGGTGATGTGTGAGACTTTGCTGTCTTAGCCGCCCTAGCCATGTCATCTTTTAGAATTTGTTCCGGGGTCATGGGATGAATAATTATTTTTTTTTCCTTAAACATGAGTGAATAATGATTCGAACGACCATGATGCACACAATCAGTATCATATTGCCAAGGGCGACCAAGTAACAACGAACATGCTTCCATAGGGACAACATCACAATCAACATAATCAGAATAAGCGCCCAAAGAAAAGAGGACACGTACCGAGCGTGTTACCTTAATTTTGCCGCCATCATTAAGCCACTGAATGTGATATGGATGTGGGTGATGTCGGGTGGGCAATGATAATTGCTCCACCAAGGCTGCACCGGCCAAATTGTTGCAGCTGCCACCGTCTATGATGATTCGAATCGCCCGTTCTTGTACAACGCCCTTGGTATGGAAGATGGTGTGTCGCTGATTTTGCTCGTGCTGGGAAACCTGTGTACTGAGAACACGCTGCACAACAAGACTCTCATACCTATCGGCGGCGCTGGAATCAACGTGAACCTCCGTATGATCTGCATGGTCAGTGGAAAGCATAGCATGTCTAGTCTCCTCAGTATCACTAGCGGAAGAGTACTCACCATTGTCACGGATCAGCAAGGTACGCTTGTTGGGGCAGTCCCGAATCACATGACCGTAACCTTTGCAACGATGGCACTGAATGTCCCGAGTGCGCCCTGTGGAAGGAGAGGCACCGTGGGCCGGAGGTGCTGTCGGCTTGGCCGGCTGCTCGCGTGGTGATGCGCTTGAAGTGGACGGTGCACGCTCGCGCGGCGTGGAGGAGGACGTGGAGGACGTCGGGCGGGGGGCTGGGGTCAGCATATTTAGAAACTCTCTCTTCAAAACAATCTAGATTACACAAAACATCAAATTCAATGTAACCCAAAGTATGTAAAGAAGACAACATTTTAAGCTCATCGATCGTGTTCAAAATATGAATGGCACGTCTAATGTCAGCACACGTGTGTGGTTTTAAAGCATGTACAACGGAAGCATTGTCACACAAATCATTTTTATCACAAGGAACATCAAGCAAATCAACTTGTGACAAAGATAAATCAAGAATAGGTTCCACTAACAATTGCTCTATGATATCATGAGTTGTGGAAAAATTCAGCATATCAGACGAAGGCTCACCAGCCGTGCGTGGAGCACCTTGAGCAGTACCTTTGCTCTCAATATCACAAAGAGTAGGTGCATTGTCAAGTGATGGTTCTGAATTTGCACATGAAGTTGTGGAAGGAGCACCACCTGTGGTCGAGGGTGCTGCAGGTTTAGTCGTCCTCTCGCGCGGTGTAGTGCTAGTCGTGGATGGCGCGGGGAGAGTAGGAGCAGCGCTGGATGACGGGTTTCGTCCTGCAAAAGAGTTAGTATATGTTTTCGAGCAGCGTCCCTGCTCTTCACGTTCAGCTTTGCAAGCATATTCAAACAATGTGGTCATATCAGCAAAATCTTTATATTCAAGTATGTCCTGAATTTCACGGTTCAAACCACCACGAAATCGTGCGATTGCAGCGTCGTCAGTCTCAATCACACCACAACGAATCATACCTTTTTGTAGAGCCTGGTAATATTCCTCAACAGTTTGTTGCCCTTGCTGGAAACGCTGCATTTGATTAAGCAAATCGCGGCCATAATATGAAGGTACAAAACGATGTCTCATGGCAGCTTTTAATTGTGTCCAGGTGGTGGGGATAGCAGTGGGATGTTTTTTATTATAATCACGCCACCACGTTAAAGCAAAATCAGTAAATTCACTAATAGCAGCTTTAACTTGAGAACTAGTAGGAATATCATGGCATGAAAAATTCTGTTCGACCTCTAATTCCCAATCAAGATATGCAGCAGGATCATATTTGCCATTAAAAGATGGAATTTTAAATTTAATCTTAGCAAATGAATCATTAGCTGAGTGTCGTACCACACGTGGGCCATGACCGCGGCGATCTCCATCCTCCTGCAACTCTGTGATCGTAGTGGTCAATGCATCAAGCCGTGCCACGATGGTGTCGAGTGTGGTCTTAGCGGCCGTCTGAGCGCGGTCGAGCTGATCGAACCGCACGGTCTTCATGGTGTCAAGAGAATCAAACCGTTCATGCATCGTCTTCATGTTCGCGGCAAGTCCATCAACTTGAGTCCGTATGTCCTGCAGCTCATCCATCGTGCCGTCGACGTCTCCTGCCATGGTTAGCGCAAACACAAAACAAAAGCGACGACAACAATGGGACAAGGGTGTAACGGCTCACAGGGCACTCACTACCATGCTGTTATCAAATTCTTATCCGTTCTTACCAAGCGCACAGGGGTGAGCTGCAACCAACAGGTAGTACCGACGAAAGATTGGAGGAGCGATTGCCTGGGGAAACGAAGTATGCTCGTCGTAGAACTATGTGGAGTTCTGGGGAGGCTGCACTCAATTCAAGGGTTAGCACAATCAAACAATAATGCAATGTTGAATAATAGTGCTAAACACGTATGGATGCTGCTGGAAACAAGTGCGAGAAGGAGGCAAAGGTGAGGAACCGCTGGTGGCCGCACGACTAGGGATAGTCTGGTTCGGTTACGATCGGCCAAACAAAACCGATCAAGAGAAGACAACTGTGCCTTGTTGTTCTGGTTTTTTTTTTTCTTTCTTTTTTTCTTTTCTTTTTCTTCTTTTTTTTTCACACACTCTTTCTGTTTTTTTTTTTGATTGCACACGTGGCCTTTTATATTTTGTTTTTCCTTTTTTTTTTGACCGGAAAGAAAACACGGCAGGAGTCCGGACCGAACGGACGCAGCAGGGCCGAAACCGACCTGAACTCAGCGGCGTACACGGCGCGTCCGAGCAGGATTCTGTGCACGGCGCGGCCGGCAGAGATGCAGCCGAGGCGTGACCAAGGCAGGCGTGATCGCCTGGGACTCTTGCGGAGCGCGGCGTGACCTGGTAGGAGGCGCGCACAGCAAACACACCGCGGCGGACACGACCTGGACTCTTACGCGCGCGGCAGCACACAGCAGATGGAAACAATCTGGACTCACGCGCACCGCACGGGAACGAGCTGGATTCTCGCGCGCGGCAGCAGATTGCGTAGTACACGACAGGGGGGTTGGTGGGGATGTAGGGTTTGTGGTGGCTATAACAGATGAGAAAAATCAAAACACAAGTAACCAGCAACAACGAACGCACAAGCACACAAATTCAACAATGCAAATTACTGATCGAAAGTGCGAGGCGCAAGGGGTGCTGGGATAAAAGATCTAACCTGAAAATTTTTGGTTGTTTGTGGACTAGGATGAACGAAAAACACACGATAAACTCACCGAGAAACACTGGAATCTGATACCACTTGATAGAACTGGAGTGCCCGATCTTTCGGTGAGTGGAGATAATTTCGATCTGTGGAAGCTAACCCTCACGATCCGACTACGACGAGCAAGCCCGAGGCGCCAATGCAATCGCTGAACCAACTCCCGATGGTTACTAACCTTGCTGGATTGCAAGATCAGCCTGATCACGAAGATCAATCCCTGCACGCAATCGAAGAACGAGCAAGAATAAGAGGCGAGCAATCTAATCTATTACTCGAAGGTGGGGTTCTGAATACACGTCGTATGACGGCTGTAGCTAAAGCTATCAATTAAACAAAACCCAGAGAACAAAAGGGGCGCAGCCCTTGACTAAGTAAGGTGGGGGGGGGGGGGGGGGGGGGGGAGGCGCAGCTCCCTGGTGGAGGCAAACCCTAGGGCGTCCACGTGTAGGCCTTTAGTTGGGCCGACTATTCTCCAGGCCCGTCGTTCCTTAATAGCGTCACAAAGTTGAGCTCTCTTGCCCGGGCCCGAGTGAGAGGCCCCTTATATGGAGTCGCTGCTGGGATTGAAATAGAGTCCAATGCTGTCACGGCTGGAGTTGCATCCGACTCGGTCGCAGCTTGAGGTAGAGGCGCGGCTTGATTTGGTGTAGGCGCAGGTGGAGTTGAACCCGTGTTGGAGTCGATGTCCTCATCACCTGGGCACGGTGCATGCTTTTTCTTAAGTATGAGTGTCGGAGTCTGTAACCGTTCAAGTCTTCCGCTATTTCCATTTCGAAAACTCTATTTGCGTACTCTGAACTATTGTAAGACCTACATTTAAATCTATGAATTAATGTTGTATTAAATTCTCTCTCCTTGTAAATTATTGTTGTGTATCCTGCCTGTGTTGTACCGTGTGTACGCTCGCTTTGCCGAGCGTTGCCCAACAGGATCCTGGTGAAGACAGCAGGATCCGTCCCGAAACGGGGTTTTCCGGGGCGGGTCCGCGTCAGCTTCAACGGAATAGTTCTGATTTGTGCGATGGCGCGTCTCAATCGAATCGGGTGCCGTTTTCGCACCAGTTTTACTTCCATAATCAAACTCTCCGAAACACCCCAGACATGTTTGTTTAGCCCAACTCAGTGCATGCGACACGTTTTTGGTGTGCTCCAACGGAATGCTTCGTATGTGTCCGGCGTGTGTCATGCAAATCGGGCCCCGCTTTCACACCGCTTTTACTTCCGTAATGAAACTCTCTGAAACACCCCAAACATGTTTGTTTGGTCCAACGGAGTATATGGGACACGTTTCTTGGTGTGCTTCAACAGAATGGTTCCTATGTAGCCGTTGGCATGTTTTGCACAAATCGGATGCCGTTTTCGCACCATTTTTACCTCCGTAATGACACTCTCTGAAACACCTAAACATGTTTGTTTGGCCCATCGGAGTATATGGGATGTGTTTGTTGGTGCGATTCAACGGAGTGGTTCCGATGTATGTGATGGCGCGTCTTAATCAAATCGTGTGCCATTTTCGCACCACTTTCACTTTCATAATTAAACTCTTCGAAACACCCCAAACATGTTTGTTTGGCCCAACGGAGTATATGGGACACGTTGGTTGGTGTTCATCAACGGAATAGTTCGGACGTGTCCGCTAGCGCGTTTTGGCCAAATCGGGTGCCGTTTCTGCAACACTTAAACTTCCGTAATGATACTCTCCGAAACTCGTAGAACATGTTTTTTTGGCCCATCGGAGTGTATGGGATGCGTTTGTTGGTGCGATTCAACGGAATGGTTCTGATGTGTGCGATGGCGCATCTCTACTTCTGGAATGAAACTCTTTGAGACACCCAAACATGTTTGTTTGGCCCATCGGAGTGTATGGGATGTGTTTGTTGGTGCGATTCAACGGAATAGTTCCAATGTGTGCGATGGCGCGTCTCAATCAAATCGGGTGCCGTTTTCGCACCACTTTTACTTCCATAACGAAATTCTCCGAAACACCCCAGACATGTTTGTTTGGCCCAACTGAGTGTATGGGAGGCGTTTTTGGTGTGCTCCAACGGAATGCTTCGTATGTGTCCGTTGGTGTGTGTCATGCAAATCGGGCGCCGTTTTTGCACAAATTTTACTTCCGTAATGAAACTCTTCGAAACACCCCTAACATGTTTGTTTGACCCAACGGAGTGTATGGGACACGTTTGTTGGTGTGCTTCAACGAATGGTTCGGATGTGGCTGCTGGCACATTTTGCGCAAATCAGGTGACGTTTTCGCACCACTTTTACTTCCGGAATGAAACTCTCCGAAACAGCCCAAACATGTTTGTTTGGTCCATCCGATTGTATGGGATGCGTTTGTTGGTGCGATTCCATGGAGTGAATTCGATGTGTGCAATGGTGCGCCTCAATGAAATCGGGTGTCGATTTCGCACCACTTTTACTTCCATAATTAAACTCTCCAAAACACCCCAATCATGTTTGTTTGACCCAACGGAGTGTATGGGACACGTTTGTTGGTGTGCTTCAACGGAATGGTTCCGATGTAGCCGTTGGCACGTTTTACGCAAATTGGGTGCCGTTTTTGCACCACTTTTACTTCCACAATGAAACTCTCTGAAACATCCAAACATGTTTGTTTCGCCCAACTGAGTATATGGGATGCGTTTGTTGGGATTGACCGACGAGGACGTCGGTCTCTTAAGGGGGTGAGTATGTGACACCCCGATCCAGGGCTTAATAGGATTAATAGGATACTCATATCAACAAGGTACAACTTCTTTTCCGGTAGCCTAGTTCCAAAAAACTCCGAGGTTAAGCGTGCTTGGCCTGGAGCAATTTTAGGATGGGTGACCGACCGGAAAGTTATTTCCGGGTACGCACGAGTGAGGACAAATGTGCGCAGAAAAGACTTGTGTTGGTTTGTGAGGCCAGCCTACGTCCTATAAAAAGCTACCTGATGTAAGCGGGCCCGGCCTCGAGGAGGCAGGACGTTACATAATGATATCAGAACCGACTCTCGTGGTTTCACGGGCGTGTGTGTCACAGTTGCGCAGGCATGGTGTGCATGGCTGGTGTGGATCCAGAGCGGTCACATAGCATGACACATGAGCTGGCACTGGACACATGGACGTGGCCAAAAGAGAATGTTCTTGGCTTTTATGTCCTATAAAAAGCTACCTAATGTAAGCGGGCCCGACCTCGAGGAGGCGGGACGTTACATAAAAGCCAAGAACGTTCTCTTTTGGCCACGTCCATGTGTCCAGTGCCAGCTCATGTGTCATGCTATGTGACCGCTCTGGATCCACACCAGCCATGCACACCATGCCTGCGCAACTGCGACACACACGCCCGTGAAACCGCAAGAGTCGGTTCTGATATCATTATGTAACGTCCTGCCTCCTCGAGGCCGGGCCCGCTTACATCAGGTAGCTTTTTATAGGACGTAGGCTGGCCTCACAAACCAACACAAGTCTTTTCTGCGCACATTTGTCCTCACTCGTGCGCACCCAGAAGTAACTTCCCGGTCGGTCATCCATCCTAAAATTGCTCCAGGCCAAGCACGCTTAACCTTGGAGATTTTCGGAACTAGGCTACCGGAAAAGAAGTTGCAACTTGTTGATATGAGTATCCTATTAATCCTATTAAGCCCTGGATCGGGGTGTCACAGCTATACTTGCCGGTAGAAGTCGAGCAGAGCGGACGCTGCTCACGACTACTAGGAGTTGAATGAAACTACCTCCTGAAACATGTAGAACATGGCTATGTATGATTAATGTAAAATAAAACTGGAGGCTCAGACAGGGGAAAGATAGGTCGGCAACTGGACCGGGTCCAGGGTGACCATAGTCCTGACTGATCCGTGTGGTATGAGCCTAAATCGAGCATTGAATATACTAATCATATGCTGAGAAATGATGGTGCCCAGTAAAACCTATGTAACCTAGTGATTGCAAAGTTGAACCTACCATACGGTGTCTGATCAGAGGTGATCTGGGGTGGGTAGGTGAGAACTCCACAAAAACTGTTTAGGACGTGTGTTCTGGTGCGATGCGGCGCTCCTAAGGTAGCGTAGGAGGGAATTGACTTTGCAGGATCTGGTGTGAACGGTTGCCACATGCAGTCTAGGACGCGCACGTGTCGTATGATTAGGTTATCCCTACAGGTGTAAATCGATTCGAATCGCTGTCACTCTCAGTTTATGAGTTTGCTTGTTAAACGCACTACATTTAATTAAGATGTTGAGCTATGATGATGACTGGATTATGATGATAATTATTGTATCTATTGCTTCCTCTCTATGATTGATTAGTCTAGTGCAAACTAAAGTTATGGTTTTCTAATCACTTAACTTGAGCTAAAACTTGACCAGAGTAGCTTCTAGTAGTGCGAGTCCTTTATGCAAGATACTCTACCCTGAGTCAGCCTCCATGTCTAGGTGTCGGCTGTAGATAGCAAATTTGATGGGTCAGTCTTGCTGAGCTTCTTAAAAGCTCACGCTTTGCGATACATGGTTTTCAGGCGCTGACGCTTGTGCCTATGATGGCCACTACCGGTAGGAGGAGCAGCGCCCAGATCTTGGGAGCATCCAGTGCGAGCGCTCTGATTCGTCGCAGTAAACTTTGGGTGGCTAGTAGCATAGTGCCGGTGGGCAAGGGACATGCTTTTGCTGAGTCTACGAGAGTCGGAGTCTGTATCGTGTCTTATGCTTCCGCTAAAGTCGTATTTGAAAGTTGTATGCCGTACTCTGTTTCTAAGATTTCTGTAATGAACCAAGTTTGTAATCATTTTCCCTTCTTGTAATTTATGTTGTTTTCTCGGTCTATGTTGCACCATGTGATTACTCGCTTCACCGAGTATCGCCCAAAAGGATCCCGGATCAGACGAACCGTCCCTGGTTTTGGGGCACGCTGTCGCAGCTAGTATTAGAGCCATTTTGGGATTGGTACGACATTTGAAAGACATATTTTTGAAAATTAAGTGCGAGTGAGGTACGAGCCCTAATAAGAAGTAAGTTGTATCAGGTAGCAAAGCTAACCTAGTATAGGGGCTAACTAAACTCAGTTTAGATTTAAATTTCTATAACGACGCACCTACGCTCAGGTAAGCAAGGTAAGGTACGCCGCTCGAATGCGGTGAAATGTCGGAAAATCCCTGTTGCATCAGCAGCAGTAGCGTTCTGTGCCATGATGGTATGGAAGGAGGTATTATGTTCGTTGTAACATAGTACGCCCCCCTTGCCGTTTAGGGAGAGAAAGCAGACCTCTACCGTACGAGGTTTGGGTTACGGACCTGTTGCGGATGCAGAACTTTGCAACAGCGGCATCTTGTGCCGTTGGTGCACAAGAGATAAGTTTGTTCCTCACGACTTAGGTCTTGCGGAACTCTCGTGTACCTCCGCTGCCTGAGTTGAAGTGCAGTCTGCCGCCGCGCAATGAAGGTCGGACATATGGTCCCCGTACGTGGCCTACTCGGGGTGCCCATATGGCAATGATATCGGTTGTTGTTTTTATTTTGATTTATATATTATATTGCAACTGCCTGTGATGTCCTTCTTCTACACGTATGCTGACCACGATATCGTGAGAACTTGTAGAAACGTCTAACTTGAGTTTGAGCTGCCATCGTGTAACGAATATTATTTTTTATTTTGGTAAGGACGTATAGGCCATGTAGGAAATGCATTGCATGTTAATCGAACCTATTAAGAAACCTAAGGCTAAAACATATCATAATCTCACCTGGGCAATTAAAGGTTACTGGTAGATAATGCTTATATCGTTAGACGTGTAGAGATCTCGAATATTATTTTACTCATATGTGGGAATATTTTACGTATCGGAAGTTTATGCATGCCTTAAACTATGTGTCAGCATGTGACTTCTAATTAATAAAATATTATCAATCTCTGGTTGCAAATGTCTGGCAGCGCGAACGAGCAGGGCCAGGAGGGTTTCGAGGTTGAGAACTCCACTCCCACCTGGGTCACCCAAGAGTCGGGACGCAGAGGATTCACTGAGCTGCTCGGCCAGACACTGCAGTCGCTGGGCTGTACTAAGTGTCACATCCCAAAAGTTTCAATCTTTTATCCTTTTGATATGAGCTCACTGACTCAATCTTTTGATTTCAACCTTTTCCTGTTTTGAATTGGGTCAGGGTTTCGAAGTTTTCGTCGTTTTCGCAAAACCCTAATCGACTTTCAAGAAGCCTTTTGTTTTCTTAATAAAACTACCCCAATGTTTTTGCATAACAATTAACTATACATTAAAATAGAATTTTGGAGATTTTATGAAAATTTTTGGTAAAGGTTTAAACCCTTTTAAAATTCTAATAAATCTGAACTAAGTTGAAAATTCACAGACCTTTAGGAGCTGAATCAGTGAATCTTTCTTTAATAAAAGTTGTTCCAAATAATTCATTTAGCACACACAAAAAGTTTCAAAAATTCTTGAGCTCGGGAGCTAGGTCTTTCAGTCGAATCTTGAAGGAGGAATTGAATTAATTAGAATTTGAAAATACGCTGACGGTGAACAGTATGCCGCCCGCAGCGACCATTGCCGTGGCTTGCAGCCCGAGCGCGGCGCCGGCCACCCCAGCCTTCCCGCGCCTCCTTTACTCGCCCAGGACCGAATCTCGCCAAGATCTCGCGCTCTCTCTCTCTGCCCCCTCTCTCCCTTCCTCCCTTCCTCTGGCGCAGAGCTCCTGCCGCACGGCACCATCGAAGCCGAAGCCACCGCCCTAGCCCGCCAATCGCCGGCCACCGCTCCCCTCACCAATCAACGGTGCGCCACTGCCCTCTCTCTCCCTTGGCTCCTCCTCCTCGAGTACAAAGCCGAAGCACAAGCTCCCCCTCCTTTCCCTTCTTCCTCCTCTGTCCCTGCCAGTGCGCCACCGCCATTGCCGCCCGAGCCACTCGCACGTCGATGGCTCGCCTCAGCACTCCCCAAGCCACGCCACCGTGCCCGGAAGATCCCCCTCGACCCACTGAAACTCTCCGAACACCAAGAGCCCCTGCCGTGCACTAATTTCTCAGGAACGTCGCCGCTCCTGTTCCTCGGCCGACAACAACGCCGGCGGCCACCTCTTCCCAAAATTCGTCACCACGGTAGCTCAATTCTTCAATTCCTTCAACCGGCTTATTCCTCTCACCATGGTACACCAATTTGATAAGCTATCGGCCGCAGATCATCGCCGGTGAGGAAGGAACACCTCGCGCCACCGTCGGCCGCCATTGAAGCCGCCACTGGAGCTCACCGTCGCCAACCACCCTGCTGCCTTTCCCGTGGCCTTAATCCTTTCCAAATCGGTTCTTTGAATCAAGGTGATGCTCCATGACCATTTAATTCCTGCCCTAACCTTCTTCTCCGGCGAGATTTCACCGGAGCAACCGCCACGGCCATGTTCCCCTGTTTCTGTTACTGTTCCATTCATTTTCTATTTTTCCTTTAATTATCCAGAAGTTGTAAAATGTATAGAAAACAGTGGAAAAATCTAAAAATGCAAGACCTAATTTTGTTTGAATCCTTGAATAATGAGTTAATTTTCTGTTAAAGCACTTTTTCAAAAATGTCCCTGGAATTTCTTTAATAATTCAATGTTTTATTTCTATTGTTGATTTTTATTTGAGGATCCAGAAGGTTTCTAGGGTTGATTTTTGTACCATAATTTTATCTCAGCATGATGCATCTCCTACATTTTTACCAAAATTTTTCATGAACATTTGTGCATGCATGTCATTGTTATTATCCCCAAAACCCTAGATTAATTACCTTTGTCTAAAGTACATTAGGCCAGTCGCCCAAAAGCCCAAGACCTTTAACAAAAACTTTAGTTTAGATTCTCAGTAGTAGCTCTATAAATTTTCATGATTTTTTCATAAGTTTTAGTACTTGTTTCTGATTTTATAAGTTTGAAAAATAGAACATTGTGTGATTTTTAATAACATCTTAGGAACTCAACTTGACCCCAGACCAGAGCCAAAAGTCTTAGTTTAGAGCCTATTTTAAACTAAAAATGGTTCCATGCCTGTAACTTAACTTTGAATTTCACCGGAAAAGTCGTTACGACTTACGACACCGTTACGGTATTCCCGATGTCGTAAACGGGCAACGACCATCGGAGGGCTCGTGTTCCTGTTAACGCGAGTCAAAACCACTCAAACCTAGTCTCATAGTAACCCAAGCCACTTAGTAAAGCCAGTACATGTGATGTGTTTTGGGAATTTTTCCCGGAAATGACATCCGTGTGCCACCCGATATCGGAACCGGAACCCGAGAACCGGGAAAACCCGTAACCGGAATCGGTAAAACTGTTTAGGGCATAACTTGAGCTGTAGAACTCCGAATGCCTTCATTCTTTTTGCATTGTGTCCGTAGACTCAGTAGCTACCTCTCTGCACCATATCACATCATTTGTGCGTCATGGCATCATGGCATGCATCTCATACTGTCGCGTTTTTACTTTATAGCTTACGAACCGACAGAGAGTGACGCGGGTGCTGCTACGGGAGAAGCACCAGAGGTTGACCAAGCTGCTGAGGAAGTCAACACCGCTGCTGTTGAAGGCAAGCACCTCATATTGCTACCCTAAGTAATTTACTTAATGATTAATATGAATGCTTACGTATAGGAATGCATAAAGTCGGGCTTAGTAGTAACATTGGGAAAAACCTATTATTGTTGCATGTACCCCTCCTTGGCATTGAATACGTCACCTTGTCAACCTGGGTAGAGTGTCTTTGTTCGAGTCACAAAATGCTTAGCCATGCTTAGATAACACGGTAGAAGTCGAGTGGTAAGTCCCACTCGCACGTATAGGAACCACCTTGATTACTTATGGACTTGTGGCGAGTTCATATGTTGGTAAAAGTTGAAAAGTGTTAAAAGCAGAAATCTGGACGGTGGGATAGGAGTGCAGCAAGACATGGAGGTCTTGTGTGCCGTAGGCCCCGTCTGGGTTGACCTAGGACCCGGCCGTGTTATTCTTGGCCTGAACACTTTCCGTTCATACCACATGTCCGATATAATGGTAAGACAAGCTGAGTATCTCACTGCGTACCAACGTTTGGTCGATGACTGCACGGTGTGTGGAACGAGGGAGTCATGGGTGCCTGCGAGGCCGTGACACTCGACGAGGGACTCACGTGTGCCTGCGAGGCCGTGGTACTCGGCACCGTGTGGATTTTCCAATCGTGTGGGCATGAGTGTGAAAAAGGTTGACATGAGTATCCCCTTGTGTAACTTTAGCGGGTTACATGAGCCGTATGGTCCTCAGTCGTGTGGGTACAGTTGGACTCCCCTGCAGGGTGTAAAATCGGTTCGAATCCGCCACGGTCTCGGTTATGATCAAGCTCAGTGTCCTTTGGATAATATCGTAGAGTTGTCAAATAACATGTTGGGAATTGGGATATTGTTGATGGAATTGGAATGTGGTTGTTGGTATCCATGGTTCGGACGGAACATGGATGACGGCATATACATGGTTTATGGTTACATGGTACTTGGGGATTGGGTTTATTAGAAGTTCATGCCCGCAGAGTCTTTTACTTTATGCTTATTCACATATGCTTAGTTTCTGCTTTAAGCAATCGAGTCCCTTCCTATACCTTATTTACCTTGCTACGGCCACATTGCATTATCCTTGGAGTCGGGAACTAATTCCTACAACAGGGTAAGACTTACGAGTACCTTCGTACTCAACGTTTGTTGTTTAAGTTTTTTGCAGGTGAGGATGAGTTGGTCTTCGGCTACTTTGTCCCCGCCGATGCCGGCGAGGGCGAGGCGTAGTCAAGACGTTCGAGTGACCGTGATTTGCGATGTTCGTGGGCTGGGCATCGCAATCCTTTGCTTTTTCTCATTGCAACTGCTGCGACCATCGTCTTTCTTAGAATTGCTTCCGCTCTTTAATTTGTTAGTTTCAAGACTTATGATGAATCTTGGTATGTAAGAATATTTTAAATTAATGTTATTAATTAATGTGACCTATGTGATGTATCATCTGTGACGTTGCCGACGTGCTTGAATCTTGGGCATTGCTTGAGAAGCATGTCGGGGGACTGCCGGATTTATATTCTCTTTTATCGGGTTGAGTTCTCGCATACCATGCGTGGGCCGCGAGTCAACTTGGTAAACTTGAATATAAATTGGTCGGGTCTCTCACACTAAGACTCCTTGGTTCCAGATCCAGGAGTTAGCCAGCATGGCCAGCCCCGCTGCTCCGATGCAGTTACCCTCCCCGCTCACCCTCACCGAGCCGACTAGGAGACCTGGACCACCGCCTCACTTGGTTCGGACAAGGCTAAAGCTGTTGAAGCTGCTGCCCACGGGGCTCTGTTGAGGCTCTTTGAGGAGCACCTGGAGGACTTGACAGATTAGCCAGCAGCGCTGTTGATAGAACTGGAGTGCCCGATCTTTCGGTGAGTGGAGATAATTTCGATCTGGTGGAAGGTAACCCTCACGATCCGACTACGACGAGCAAGCCCGAAGCGCCAATGCAATCGCTGAACCAACTCCCGATTGTTACTAACCTTGCTGAATTACAAGATCAGCCTGATCACGAAGATCAATTCCTGCACGCGATCGAAGAACGAGCAAGAATTATGATAAAGCGAGCAATCTGATATCGCTCAAAGGTGGGGTTCTGAATACACGTCGTATGACGGCTGTAGCTAAAGCTATCAATTAAACAAAACCCAACCCTAATGTGGCGGCGGCTACTGAATATATAGGGTTTAGGTTGTGGCCTACCCCCCTGGTCACGCCCCTATGGGCTCCAACACGATACATGGGCCAACGGCCCAAAAGGCGGCGGCGCAGCGCCCTGGCAGATTCTGTATGTCCACTTGTTTCAAAGATTCCCGTTGACTCAGATGGAATTTGGGCATGAAACCGCTGCCATTGGAAAGTGTGTCTTCTTAGCTTTCCATCCATATGTAGAATGTCCAAAACGGACTCCGTATGTGGCCGGGGCGACCAAAACATCGTAGCTGCTCCTGAATTTCGAGATGGGCTCGAACTTGTGTTGTTTTGGGCCTCCACCTTGGTGACTCGAATTGGATTAGCCTTGGGCCTCCTTCATGACTTGGACAATCTTGTTGGACTCCTCTTTCACTAATGCATGACCCAATCATGGTCGTATGCATGTGTGTCATGTTCTTATCATCCTCCCCTTCTTGATGAAAAGCCGTCCTCGGCGTCGACTGTACTTGAAACCGATCCTGCAGAACACAAGGGAGAGCGGGGTGTCGAAAGCAAAGGAAATCAAAATTATTGTGAGGAGGGATGTCACCATGTTTCCAATTGGTGAATGTGTCATCTCGCTTAGAAGATTTAGCAAGTATGGAGGCTTCTTGATCGGACGACACACAATGTGTGGCAACACTATCCTGCAAAAGATTAGTACTAACAAAAGACAAAGCAGGGATTGATAGCGACCAGCAATGCTCCCCTTCTTGGGAGCAAACTTGTTTCACCAAAACAGAGCTAGAGGAAGGTGAATTAATATTTGTAGTATGGCTGCCCTCTAGTGGATCAAAATTGCGCACAATCAAAGGATAATTCAGATTTTCACAAATGTACACTGTATGTATCATATATTCTCCTTCGTTGTTATATTTGCCAATAGCATGATATGTGTGTGTAGAAAACCATGGCAAATCAGCATATTTAGAAACTCTCTCTTCCAAACAATCTAGATTACACAAAACATCAAATTCAATGTAACCCAAAGTATGTAAAGAAGACAACATTTTAAGCTCATCGATCGTGTTCGAAATATGAATGGCACGTCTAATGTCAGCACACGTGTGTGGTTTTAAAGCATGTACAACGGAAGCATTGTCACACAAATCATTTTTATCACAAGGAACATCAAGCAAATCAACTTGTGACAAAGATAAATCAAGAATAGGTTCCACTAACAATTGCTCTATGATATCATGAGTTGTGGAAAAATTCAGCATATCAGACGAAGGCTCACCAGCCGTGAGTGGAGCACCTTGAGCAGTACTTTTGCTCTCAATATCACAAAGAGTAGGTGCATTGTCAAGTGATGGTTCTGAATTTGCACATGAAGTTGTGGAAGGAGCACCACCTGTGGTCGAGGGTGCTGCAGGTTTAGTCATCCTCTCGCGCGGTGTAGTGCTAGTCGTGGATGGCGCGGGGAGAGTAGGAGCAGCGCTGGATGACGGGTTTCGTCCTGCAAAAGAGTTAGTATATGTTTTCGAGCGGCGTCCCTGCACTTCACGTTCAGCTTTGCAAGCATATTCAAACAATGTGGTCATATCAGCATAATCTTTATATTCAAGTATGTCCTGAATTTCACGGTTCAAACCACCACGAAATCGTGCGATTGCAGCGTCGTCAGTCTCAATCAAACCACAACGAATTATACCTTTTTGTAGAGCCTGGTAATATTCCTCAACAGTTTGTTGCCCTTGCTGGAAATGCTGCATTTGATTAAGCAAATCGCGGCCATAATATGAAGGTACAAAACGATGTCTCATGGCAGCTTTTAATTGTGTCCAGGTGGTGGGGACAGCAGTGGTATGTTTTTTATTATAATCACGCCACCACGTTAAAGCAAAATCAGTAAATTCACTAATAGCAGCTTTAACTTGAGAACTAGTAGGAATATCATGGCATGAAAAATTCTGTTCGACCTCTAATTCCCAATCAAGATATGCAGCAGGATCATATTTGCCATTAAAAGATGGAATTTTAAATTTAATCTTAGCAAATGAATCATTAGCTGAGTGTCGTACCACACGTGGGCCACGACCGCGGCGATCTCCATCCTCCTGCAACTCTGTGATCGTAGTGGTCAATGCATCAAGCCGTGCCACGATGGTGTCGAGTGTGGTCTTAGCGGCCGTCTGAGCGCGGTCGAGCTGATCGAACCGCACGGTCTTCATGGTGTCAAGAGAATCAAACCGTTCATGCATCATCTTCATGTTCGCGGCAAGTCCATCAACTTGAGTCCGTATGTCCTGCAGCTCATCCATCGTGCCGTCGACGTCTCCTGCCATGGTTAGCGCAAACACAAAACAAAATCGACGACAACAATGGGACAAGGGTGTAACGGCTCACAAGGCACTCACTACCATGCTGTTATCAAATTCTTATCCGTTCTTACCAAGCGCACAGGGGTGAGCTGCAACCAACAGGTAGTACCGACGAAAGATTGGAGGAGCGATTGCCTGGGGAAACGAAGTATGCTCGTCGTAGAACTATGTGGAGTTCTGGGGAGGCTGCACTCAATTCAAGGGTTAGCACAATCAAACAATAATGCAATGTTGAATAATAGTGCTAAACACGTATGGATGCTGCTGGAAACAAGTGCGAGAAGGAGGCAAAGGTGAGGAACCGCTGGTGGCCGCACGACTAGGGATAGTCTGGTTCGGTTACGATCGGCCAAACAAAACCGATCAAGAGAAGACAACTGTGCCTTGTTGTTCTGGTTTTTTTTTTTCTTTCTTTTTTTTTTCTTTTCTTTTTCTTCTTTTTTTTTTCACACACTCTTTCTGTTTTTTTTTTTGATTGCACACGTGGCCTTTTATATTTTGTTTTTCCTTTTTTTTTTGACCGGAAAGAAAACACGGCAGGAGTCCGGACCGAACGGACACAGCAGGGCCGAAACCGACCTGAACTCAGCGGCGTACACGGCGCGTCCGAGCAGGATTCTGTGCACGGCGCGGCCGGCAGAGATGCAGCCGAGGCGTGACCAAGGCAGGCGTGATCGCCTGGGACTCTTGCGGAGCGCGGCGTGACCTGGTAGGAGGCGCGCACAGCAAACACACCGCGGCGGACACGACCTGGACTCTTACGCGCGCGGCAGCACACAGCAGATGGAAACAATCTGGACTCACGCGCACCGCACGGGAACGAGCTGGATTCTCGCGCGCGGCAGCAGATTGCGTAGTACACGACAGGGGGGTTGGTGGGGATGTAGGGTTTGTGGTGGCTATAACAGATGAGAAAAATCAAAACACAAGTAACCAGCAACAACGAACGCACAAGCACACAAATTCAACAATGCAAATTACTGATCGAAAGTGCGAGGCGCAAGGGGTGCTGGGATAAAAGATCTAACCTGAAAATTTTTGGTTGTTTGTGGACTAGGATGAACGAAAAACACACGATAAACTCACCGAGAAACACTGGAATCTGATACCACTTGATAGAACTGGAGTGCCCGATCTTTCGGTGAGTGGAGATAATTTCGATCTGGTGGAAGGTAACCCTCACGATCCGACTACGACGAGCAAGCCCGAAGCGCCAATGCAATCGCTAAACCAACTCCCGATTGTTACTAACCTTGCTGAATTACAAGATCAGCCTGATCACGAAGATCAATTCCTGCACGCGATCGAAGAACGAGCAAGAATTATGATAAAGCGAGCAATCTGATATCGCTCAAAGGTGGGGTTCTGAATACACGTCGTATGACGGCTGTAGCTAAAGCTATCAATTAAACAAAACCCAACCCTAATGTGGCGGCGGCTACTGAATATATAGGGTTTAGGTTGTGGCCTACCCCCCTGGTCACGCCCCTATGGGCTCCAACACGATACATGGGCCAACGGCCCAAAAGGCGGCGGCGCAGCGCCCTGGCAGATTCTGTATGTCCACTTGTTTCAAAGATTCCCGTTGACTCAGATGGAATTTGGGCATGAAACCGCTGCCATTGGAAAGTGTGTCTTCTTAGCTTTCCATCCATATGTAGAATGTCCAAAACGGACTCCGTATGTGGCCGGGGCGACCAAAACATCGTAGCTGCTCCTGAATTCCGAGATGGGCTCGAACTTGTGTTGTTTTGGGCCTCCACCTTGGTGACTCGAATTGGATTAGCCTTGGGCCTCCTTCATGACTTGGACAATCTTGTTGGACTCCTCTTTCACTAATGCATGACCCAATCATGGTCGTATGCATGTGTGTCATGTTCTTATCAGCTGTTACCGATACGGCACTAGATTGCTGGTATCTAACACCAGAACGTCAGGGCTGCCAAGGACAAGACCCTCAAGGAAGAAAAGGACTTTGTGACTCCGCTTTTTCTGCAGAGCTTGGCGATGTTCAACCTATATGAGGACACCATTGTCACAACCGAATTTGATCGCTGGGCCCTAGGACGCGCCCATAAGGAGCTAGCCACGGTCCAGGAGAAGATTCGGAGCTTGGAGAGCAGAAACAATGGGCTGCGTGCTCGTTGTGACTCCCGAGACCAGTGGATCACTGAGTTAGAGCAGATTTCTGAGATCAAGACCGCTCAATTGCAGGCCAGAAATAATGACTGCAATGCTATGCTGGAGTACATTCATCAGTTGGAGATTATTCGTGATCAGGCCCTGTAGGTCGCTGAGAATCTCGTTCACGAGAACCACCACCTGCAGCATCAGGTCGCTGGACTCTTAGAGGCTCAGCCACCATCTCCATGTCCCGCGGACGATGGTGCGCCTGAGTCAGAGGTGTCGGACCCTGATGCATTCGACTCAGAGCCTGAGGAGGAGTAGATCAACGACGATAGCACATGCTAGTAGATCTGTGACGTCCTAGCTAATCGAGTTATCAAGGTTGTTAGAGTAAGGAGTGCATTGGGATCGTTGTCATGTCAGGTGTTGTGTTCTCTTAGTAAGGATATCGTAGTAGCAGTGTAAGGTGCCATGTTGTAATGCTAGAATGTTTGACAGACTAGGAGGTTTTTGGAACAGATGTACTGTCATGATATTGGGAATGAATGAAGTTGGTATTTATGAGTTATCAGTGCACTGCTTTATGAAATCCTTTTTGTATGTCAAGGCGAAAAATGGAGTGAACTGCACTAATGAAAACCTTATTCGCTTTTCAACATGCTGAATACAAGGGCTGGACACCAAGATCCTGAAGGCTCGAACCCACCACCCCCGCCTGGTGACCCACAGTGGCCGCGGCTATGGCAGCTATGTTGCAAAGCAGTGAGCAGAACAGCGAAAGGCTGAGGGTTTTGATGGAGAACGCCAACCAAAACCGTGGTCCCCAAAACCAGCACCAGGATAGCACCTACGCTGACTTCCTAGCAACTCATTCAGAGCAGGTGGATACAGATGCGAAGCGTAAGCATCGCTTCATGGAGGGACTGAACATCACGCTCCAAGGCCGCCTCGCTCTGAATCAAGGAGGCTCTTTTAACGAGTTTGTGAGCAATACTCTCATCGCGGAGGAGTACTTGGAGAAGGAACAGCGGGAGAAGAAGAAGTTCAGTGGTGGCCCGTCTAATGCGCCGCCCTCGAAATACCGTCTGGTGTACACCGCACCAGATGGTAGGAAGTATAGAACTACACCACCGTAGGGGTCAACCTACCACCCTCCACAGAAAACGTATAGGCCCCCGGAGAACCAACAGTAGGGTGGGTACCATGCACCACTGCCACCGCCACCGCCACCGCAGCAGTGGAACCAGGGCGCTCGCCCACCTCAGCACGGCGCCAAACCGGGACTGGAAGCCCATGTTTCACCTGCGGGCTGCCGGGACACTTTGCTCGTGAATGCCCCACACACCAGCAGCAAGGAAGCAGTCGCCAGTCCAATCCAGGGCAGAACCAGCAAAAAGGCCAAAAGGTCCACAGGACCGGTCGGGTGAACTACACCACGGCCGGGGAGGTAGCTGAGGGAGAACCGGTGCTGGCGGGTACGTTTTTGCTAAATGGTCATTCCGCTCTTGTTATTTTCGATACAGTGCATCACACAATTTTATCAGTGGGAATTTTCTTAAGAACAAAACATTCACCACCGTTCAACTAGAACCTCCTTTCATAATAAGATCCCCGGGGGGAGATATTTCTAACACATGACGGGTTAGACGAAACACCACTTATTCTAGGAGGTCGAGCTTATCCCACCACCTTCATCATCATCGATGGGCAGGGGATAGTGATGAGGACATCGACTCTCAAACAGCAGCACCTGCGCCTGCGCTCCCTCAAGCTGTGACCAAGTCGGACGCAACTCCAGTGGCGCCTCCATATCAAGGGCCAATCACTCGAGCCCATGCACGAGAGCTGAACTTCGTCATGCTGCTAAGGAACGAACACACCGACGCCATGGCCTTCTCCAAGTTGCAACTCATCTCCAACTCAACTGCCACGTCGCCCTCGGATTCAGCAGACACGTCGTCGATGTTTCGATCATAACTCTCTCATACGACGTCGAAACGGGGAGATCTTGGACTCGTTGGAAAGGGGACGACGACGCCATCGTTTTGGTTCTGGTCCCAGCTCCAGAAGATCCGTGGATCATTCTGTGTGACCACAGCAAGGTGCTGCGTCACCTGTTTGGGCCAATTTGGCCATGTAACGTGTTGGGCCTTAAGCCCAAGTTGTGGGCGTCCAACCCCTGGCCGCCTTCAACCCAAGGACGTCCCTACTTTATATTCCACACAGCCGCCGCTGTTTAGACTCGAGTTTTGTTTAAATGATAGCTTTAGCTACAGCCGTCGCACGCATTACAGCGCTGCCACGTGTATTCAAAACTCCACCTTCGAGTAATACATCAGATTGCTCGCCTCTTTTTCTTGCTCGTTCTTCGATTGCGTGCAGGAAACGATCTTCGTGATCAGGCTGATCTTGCACCCGCGAGGTCAGTAACCATCGGAAGTTGGTTCAGCAATTGCATTGGCGCTTCGGGCTTGCTCGTCGCAGTCGGATCGTGAGGGTCTACTTCCACCAGATCGAATTTATCTCCACTCACCGAAAGATCGGGCACTCCAGCTCTATTAAGTGGTATCAGATTCCAGTGTTTCTCGGTGAGTTTATCGTGCGTTCTTCGTTCATCCTAGTCCATATAAACCAAGAAAAAACAAAAATTTTGTTAGGTTAGATCTGTTATCCCAGCACCTTTGCGCCTTGCACTTTCATTCAGTAATTCTGCATTGTTGAGTTTGTGTGCTTCGCGTCGATTGTTGCTGGTTCTCGTGTTTTTGTTTCCAATCTGTTATTTTTCTAGCCGCCGCGCAGACAAACCCTACACCCCCCACCCACCCCACGCGCCCTACCTACTGCACCACCAACCCTAGTTTCATTTGTTCTCGCCGCTGCAAACTCTACCCCCCGCCCCACTCCCTCCACACGCAGGCTCCACCCATACGCCCTACCTGCTAGTTCCATCTGTTCTAGCCGGTCCCCGTTTTATTTGCTTGGTTACGTTCTGTTCTGTTTCGCTCCTGTGACTGTCCAATCCAAAAAAAAAAACAAAAAACCAAAAAAAAAGAGAAACGAGCACGCAGGTGTGCCATCAAAAAACAACAAAAAAAAAAAACAAGAAACCCGAACAGCAGAGGATTGTTTCTGGTGATCGGTTTTGCTTGGACAATCCCAACCGCTCTGTTTCGCCATGTGTCCTCGTTGGACTCGTGAATCTTGGGTCACTGCAGCATCCGCACATTGATAAGTTTCGACCTTACTCCAGAGAGAGAGAGAGAGAGAGTACCTTTTTACCCCTGTCTTCCCTACAACCCTACTTCCTTCTCGCACTTGTTTCCAGCAGCGTTCATACGTGTTTAGCACTCTTATTCAACTTTGCAATTATTGTTTGATCGTGCTAACCCTTGTCTTGAGTGCAGCCTACCCAGAACTACACATATTTCTACTACGAGCAGGTCTTGTTCCGCCTGGCAATCGCTCCTCCAATCTTTCACAGGTACTACCCGTTGGTTGCGGATCGCCACTGTGTGCTTGGTAAGAACGGGTAAGAACTTGATAAGAGCGTTGTTTTGAGCGATTTCCCCCCACCATACACCTGCTATCGTAGTGTCCTCTCCGTTGCTGTTTCGTGTTTGCACTAACAATGGCAGGAGATGACCCCAAGACGGACACTACACTGCAGGACGTGCACGCGCACGTCGAAGGCCTTGCCGGCGACATCAAGACGCTGCATGAACGGCTGGATTCCACGGTTGCTTCATCGACCGAGCGTTTTGACCAGATCGACCTCGCTCAAACGGCCGCCCACGCCACACTCGAGACGATCATGACTCGTCTTGAGACCTTGACCACGCAGCTAACGGAGTTACAGCAGGCGCGCGACTATGGCGGTGATACGGAACTGGACGATGGTGGTCGCCGCGGTCGTGCACGCAGGGTACGTGTCCCACCTCCTGATTCCTTTGCTAAGATCAAATTTCGCATTCCATCCTTTAATGGCAAATATGATCCTGCTGCTTATCTTGATTGGGAATTAGAGGTCGAACAGAAATTTTCATGCCATGATATTCCTGCTCATCTACAAGTTAAGGCTGCTATTAGTGAATTTACTGATTTTGCTTTAATTTGGTGGCGTGAATATAAAAAAAGTTTCCTGATAACACTCCCACCACTTGGGATGAACTAAAAACTGCCATGCGTCACAGATTTGTTCCTTCTTATTATGCCCGTGACTTGCTCAACCAAATGCAACGATTTCAGCAAGGTTCCCAAACTGTTGAGGAATATTACCAAGCGTTACAAAAGGGCATGATTCGTTGTGGTTTAGTTGAGCAGGAGGACGCTGCTATGGCACGTTTTAGGGGTGGTTTGAATCGTGAAATTCAGGACATCCTTGATTACAAGGAATATGATGATATGACCACTTTGTTTGAATTTGCTTGCAAAGCTGAACGTGAAGTGCAGGGACGGCGATTGTCGACACGCGCTAACTCTTTTGCAGGACGCGGCCAAGCTTCCACCCCAGCCCCCCGCCCGACGTCCTCCACGTCGTCCTCCACGCCGCGCGAGCGTGCGCCGTCCACTTCAAGCGCATCACCACGCGAGCAGCCGGCCAAGCCGACAGCACCTCCGGCCCACGGTGCCTCTCCTTCCACAGGGCGCACTCGGGACATTCAGTGCCATCGTTGCAAAGGCTACGGTCATGTGATTCGGGACTGCCCCAACAAGCGTACCTTGCTGATCCGTGACAATGGTGAGTACTCTTCCGCTAGTGATACTGAGGAGACTAGACATGCTATGCTTTCCACTGACCATGCAGATCATACGGAGGTTCACGTTGATTCCAGCGCCGCCGATAGGTATGAGAGTCTTGTTGTGCAGCGTGTTCTCAGTACACAGGTTTCCCAGCACGAGCAAAATCAGCGACACACCATCTTCCATACCAAGGGCGTTGTACAAGAACGGGCGATTCGAATCATCATAGACGGTGGCAGCTGCAACAATTTGGCCAGTGCAGCCTTGGTGGAGCAATTATCATTGCCCACCCGACATCACCCACATCCATATCACATTCAGTGGCTTAATGATGGCGGCAAAATTAAGGTAACACGCTCGGTACGTGTCCTCTTTTCTTTGGGCGCTTATTCTGATTATGTTGATTGTGATGTTGTCCCTATGGAAGCATGTTCGTTGTTACTTGGTCGCCCTTGGCAATATGATACTGATTGTGTGCATCATGGTCGTTCGAATCATTATTCACTCATGTTTAAGGGAAAAAAAATAATTATTCATCCCATGACCCCGGAACAAATTCTAAAAGATGACATGGCTAGGGCGGCTAAGACAGCAAAGTCTCACACATCACCTCCACTTGCTCCTGCTAACTCTGAAATCAAGTTGCATACCCCTGTTTTACTTGCTACACGTGCTGATTTTGCTGAGCTACATGATGATAACCTGCCTTGCTATGCACTTGTTTGCTCCGCATGCTTGTTTCACTTCATGAGGCACCATCCTCGGATATTCCTCCTGCTGTTGCTAACCTTTTGCAGGACTATGCCGATGTCTTTCCCAAGGATTTGCCACCGGGTCTTCCTCCTATCCGTGGCATTGAACATCAGATTGATCTCATCCCCGGCGCGCAGCTTCCAAACCGCGCCCCATACCGCACTAATCCAGATGAGACGAAGGAGATCCAGCGCCAGGTGCAAGCGCTGCTTGATAAGGGTTACATTCGTGAGTCTCTCAGTCCTTGCTCGGTTCCTGTTTTGCTTGTCCCTAAGAAAGATGGCTCCTGGCGTATGTGTGTAGATTGTCGTGCAATTAATAACATCACCATTCGTTATCGATATCCTATACCACGCCTTGATGACATGCTTGATGAGCTTAGTGGTGCCATTATATTTTCTAAAGTTGATTTGCGAAGTGGGTACCATCAGATTAGGATGAAACTGGGAGATGAATGGAAAACTGCTTTTAAAACCAAATTTGGCTTATATGAATGGTTGGTTATGCCGTTTGGTTTGTCTAATGCTCCCAGCACTTTCATGCGCTTAATGAATGAAGTTCTTAGGCCATTCATAGGACTGTTTGTTGTTGTTTACTTTGATGATATTCTTATTTACAGCAAGTCTATGGATGAGCATTTAGAACATATGCGTGCTGTTTTTGATGCTTTGCGTGCTGCTCGCTTGTTCGGTAACTTGGAAAAATGCACCTTTTGCACGCAACGCGTCTCTTTTCTTGGCTATGTTGTTACTCCACAGGGAATTGAGGTGGATAGCAGCAAGGTGGATGCCATTCAGGGCTGGCCTACACCGACGACGGTCACGCAGGTTCGGAGTTTCCTTGGCCTCGCCGGGTTCTACCGAAGGTTTGTGCGTGATTTCAGCTCCATTGCTGCCCCATTGCATGAGCTCACAAAGAAAGGAGTTTCCTTTGCTTGGGGCGCACCACAGGAAGATGCATTCAACACTTTGAAGGACAGGTTAACTCATGCTCCTCTTTTACAATTGCCTGATTTCAATAAAGTGTTTGAATTAGAATGTGATGCTAGTGGCATAGGTTTAGGTGCTGTTTTGCTTCAAGACCGTAAACCCGTTGCTTACTTTAGTGAGAAATTGAGCGGTGCTGCCCTGAACTATTCAACTTATGATAAGGAGTTATATGCTTTAGTGCGCACTTTGCAAACATGGCAGCATTACTTGTGGCCTCGCGAATTTATTATTCATTCTGATCATGAGGCTTTGAAACACATTCGTACCCAAACTAATCTGAACCGTAGACATGCTAAATGGGTAGAATTTATTGAGTCCTTTCCCTACATCATTAAACACAAGAACGGGAAGGAAAATGTCATTGCTGATGCTTTGTCTCGTCGCTATACCATGCTGTCCCAATTAGATTTTAAAATCTTTGGTTTGCAAACATTGAAAGATCAATATGTGGATGATGCTGATTTCATGATATTATTTCACATTGTAAGGATGGCAAGCCATGGGGCAAGTTTCATATACAGGATGGGTTCCTGTTTCGTGCTAACAAGCTGTGCATTCCAGCTGGTTCGGTTCGTTTGTTATTGTTGCAGGAAGCTCATGGAGGGGGTCTCATGGGTCACTTCGGTGTTTTCAAAACACAAGAATTGCTGGCTGACCACTTCTACTGGCCTCGGATGCGTCGTGACGTCGAGCGCTTCGTTGCTCGCTGTCCTACGTGCCAAAAAGCTAAGTCTCGTTTAGGTAACCATGGTTTGTATCTGCCTCTCCCTGTTCCTTCTGCTCCTTGGCATGATATTTCGATGGATTTTGTTTTGGGATTGCCTCGCACTAAGAAGGGGAGGGACAGCATCTTTGTCGTTGTTGATAGGTTCTCTAAAATGGCTCATTTTATACCTTGTCATAAAACTGATGATGCAACCATGATTGCTGATTTGTTCTTTAGAGAGATTGTTCGCTTGCATGGAATTCCTAAAACAATTGTCTCTGATCGTGATGCTAAGTTTCTTAGTCATTTTTGGCGTTGTCTTTGGAATAAATTAGGCACTAAGTTACTTTTTAGCACCACTTGTCATCCTCAAACTGATGGGCAAACTGAGGTCGTCAATCGCACTTTGTCTACCATGCTTAGGGCTGTTTTGGATAAAAATTTGAGGCTTTGGGAAGATTGTTTACCTCATGTTGAATTTGCTTATAACCGTGCTACACATGCTTCCACTAAGATGTGTCCTTTTGAGGTTGTTTATGGGTATGTTCCTCGGGCGCCTATTGACTTGTTTTCACTGGATACTGAGGATGATCCCCATGTTGATGCGCTTGCTCATATTGATCACATGAAACATTTGCATGACGTGACACAACAAAACATTGCTGCTGCTACTGCTAGATATCAAATTGCTGGTAGTAAAGGGCGCAAGCATGTTACTTTTGAGCCTGGTGATTTGGTTTGGTTGCACTTGCGTAAGGATAGGTTTCCTGCTTTGCGCCGCTCTAAATTGATGCCTCGTGCTGCTGGTCCTTTTAAAGTGCTAACCAAGATCAATGATAATGCTTATGTTCTTGACCTGCCTGCGGAGTTTGGTGTTTCCACTAGTTTTAATGTTGCAGATTTGAAACCGTATGCGGGCGAGGATGAGGAGCTGCCGTCGAGGACGACTTCAGTTCAAGAAGGGGAGGATGATGAGGACATCGACTCCAACACGGGTTCAACTCCACCTGCGCCTACACCAAATCAAGCCGCGCCTCTACCTCAAGCTGCGACCGAGTCGGATGCAATTCCAGCCGTGACAGCATTGGACTCTATTTCAATCCCAGCAGCGACTCCATATAAGGGGCCTCTCACTCGGGCCCGGGCAAGAGAGCTCAACTTTGTGACGCTATTAAGGAACGACGGGCCTGGAGAATAGTCGGCCCAACTAAAGGCCTACACGTGGACGCCCTAGGGTTTGCCTCCACCAGGGAGCTGCGCCTCCCCCCCCCCCACCTTACTTAGTCAAGGGCTGCGCCCCTTTTGTTCTCTGAGTTTTGTTTAATTGATAGCTTTAGCTACAGCCGTCGCACGCATTATAGCGCTGCCACGTGTATTCAGGACTCCACCTTCGAGTAATACATCAGATTGCTTGCCTCTTTTTCTTGCTCGTTCTTCGATTGCGTGCAGGAAACGATCTTCGTGATCAGGCTGATCTTGCACCCGCGAGGTCGGTAACCATCGGAAGTTGGTTCAGCGATTGCATTGGCGCTTCGGGCTTGCTCGTCGTAGTCGGATCGTGAGGGTCTACTTCCACCAGATCGAATTTATCTCCACTCACCGAAAGATCGGGCACTCCAGTTCTATCACGCACCACAGGAAGATGCATTCAACACTTTGAAGGACAGGTTAACTCATGCTCCTCTTTTACAATTGCCTGATTTCAATAAAGTGTTTGAATTAGAATGTGATGCTAGTGGCATAGGTTTAGGTGCTGTTTTGCTTCAAGACCGTAAACCCGTTGCTTACTTTAGTGAGAAATTGAGCGGTGCTGTCCGGAACTATTCAACTTATGATAAGGAGTTATATGCTTTAGTGCGCACTTTGCAAACATGGCAGCATTACTTGTGGCCTCGCGAATTTATTATTCATTCTGATCATGAGGCTTTGAAACACATTCATACCCAAACTAATCTGAACCATAGACATGCTAAATGGGTAGAATTTATTGAGTCCTTTCCCTACATCATTAAACACAAGAACGGGAAGGAAAATGTCATTGCTGATGCTTTGTCTCGTCGCTATACCATGCTGTCCCAATTAGATTTTAAAATCTTTGGTTTGCAAACATTGAAAGATCAATATGTGGATGATGCTGATTTTCATGATATTATTTCACATTGTAAGAATGGCAAACCATGGGGCAAGTTTCATATACAGGATGGGTTCCTGTTTCGTGCTAACAAGCTGTGCATTCCAGCTGGTTCGGTTCATTTTTTGTTGCTGCAGGAAGCTCATGGAGGCGGCCTCATGGGTCACTTCGGTGTTTTCAAGACACAAGAGGTGCTGAACGAACACTTCTTTTGGCCCCGGATGCGGCGTGATGTGGAGCGCCTTGTTGCACGTTGCACTACGTGCCAGAAAGCTAAGTCTCGTTTAGGTAACCATGGATTGTATCTGCCTCTCCCTGTTCCTTCTGCTCCTTGGCATGATATTTCGATGGATTTTGTTTTGGGATTGCCTCGCACTAAGAAGGGGAGGGACGGCATATTTGTCGTTGTTGATAGATTCTCTAAAATGGCTCATTTTATACCTTGTCATAAAACTGATGATGCATCCATGATTGCTGATTTGTTCTTTAGAGAGATTGTTCGCTTGCATGGAATTCCTAAAACAATTGTCTCTGATCGTGATGCTAAGTTTCTTAGTCATTTTTGGCGTTGTCTTTGGAATAAATTAGGCACTAAGTTACTTTTTAGCACCACTTGTCATCCTCAAACTGATGGGCAAACTGAGGTCGTGAATCGCACTTTGTCTACCATGCTTCGGGCTGTTTTGGATAAAAATTTGAGGCTTTGGGAAGATTTTTTACCTCATGTCGAATTTGCTTATAACCGTGCTACACATGAGCTTCCACTAAGATGTGTCCTTTTGAGGTTGTTTATGGTTACATACCTCGGGCGCCCATTGATTTGTTTTCCGTTGATGCTGAGGATGAGCCACATGTAGATGCCGTTGCACATGTTGATCAAATGACGCATTTACATGAGCAAACACAACAAAACATTGCTGCTGCTAATGCTAAATATCAGGTTGCTGGTAGTAAAGGGCGCAAACATGTTACTTTTGAACCCGGTGATATGGTTGGTTACACTTGCGTAAGGATAGGTTTCCTGCTTTGCGCCGCTCAAAATTAATGCCTCGTGCTGCTGGTCCATTTAAAGTGTTAACTAAAATCAATGATAATGCTTATGTTCTTGACCTACCTGCGGAGTTTGGTGTTTCCACTAGTTTTAATGTTGCATATTTGAAACCGTATGCGGGCGAGGATGAGGAACTGCCGTCGAGGACGACTTCAGCTCAAGAAGGGGAGGATGATGAGGACATCGACTCTCAAACAGCAGCACCTGCGCCTGCGCTCCCTCAAGCTGTGACCGAGTCGGACGCAACTCCAGTGGCGCCTCCATATCAAGGGCCAATCACTCGAGCCCGTGCACGAGAGCTGAACTTCGTCATGCTGCTAAGGAACGAACACACCGACGCCATGGCCTTCTCCAAGTTGCAACTCATCTCCAACTCAACTGCCACGTCGCCCTCGGATTCAGCAGACACGTCGTCGATGTTTCGATCATAACTCTCTCATACGACGTCGAAACGGGGAGATCTTGGACTCGTTGGAAAGGGGACGACGACGCCATCGTTTTGGTTCTGGTCCCAGCTCCAGAAGATCCGTGGATCATTCTGTGTGACCACAGCAAGGTGCTGCGTCACCTGTTTGGGCCAATTTGGCCATGTAACGTGTTGGGCCTTAAGCCCAAGTTGTGGGCGTCCAACCCCTGGCCGCCTTCAACCCAAGGACGTCCCTACTTTATATTCCACACAGCCGCCGCTGTTTAAACTCGAGTTTTGTTTAAATGATAGCTTTAGCTACAGCCGTCGCACGCATTACAGCGCTGCCACGTGTATTCAAAACTCCACCTTCGAGTAATACATCAGATTGCTCGCCTCTTTTTCTTGCTCGTTCTTCGATTGCGTGCAGGAAACGATCTTCGTGATCAGGCTGATCTTGCACCCGCGAGGTCAGTAACCATCGGAAGTTGGTTCAGCAATTGCATTGGCGCTTCGGGCTTGCTCGTCGCAGTCGGATCGTGAGGGTCTACTTCCACCAGATCGAATTTATCTCCACTCACCGAAAGATCGGGCACTCCAGCTCTATCAAGTGGTATCAGATTCCAGTGTTTCTCGGTGAGTTTATCGTGCGTTCTTCGTTCATCCTAGTCCATATAAACCAAGAAAAAACAAAAATTTTGTTAGGTTAGATCTATTATCCCAGCACCTTTGCGCCTTGCACTTTCATTCAGTAATTCTGCATTGTTGAGTTTGTGTGCTTCGCGTCGATTGTTGCTGGTTCTCGTGTTTTTGTTTCCAATCTGTTATTTTTCTAGCCGCCGCGCAGACAAACCCTACACCCCCCACCCACCCCACGCGCCCTACCTACTGCACCACCAACCCTAGTTTCATTTGTTCTCGCCGCTGCAAACTCTACCCCCCGCCCCACTCCCTCCACACGCAGGCTCCACCCATACGCCCTACCTGCTAGTTCCATCTGTTCTAGCCGGTCCCCGTTTTATTTGCTTGGTTACGTTCTGTTCTGTTTCGCTCCTGTGACTGTCCAATCCAAAAAAAAAAACAAAAAACCAAAAAAAAAGAGAAACGAGCACGCAGGTGTGCCATCAAAAAACAACAAAAAAAAAACAAGAAACCCGAACAGCAGAGGATTGTTTCTGGTGATCGGTTTTGCTTGGACAATCCCAACCGCTCTGTTTCGCCATGTGTCCTCGTTGGACTCGTGAATCTTGGGTCACTGCAGCATCCGCACATTGATAAGTTTCGACCTTACTCCAGAGAGAGAGAGAGAGAGAGTACCTTTTTACCCCTGTCTTCCCTACAACCCTACTTCCTTCTCGCACTTGTTTCCAGCAGCGTTCATACGTGTTTAGCACTCTTATTCAACTTTGCAATTATTGTTTGATCGTGCTAACCCTTGTCTTGAGTGCAGCCTACCCAGAACTACACATATTTCTACTACGAGCAGGTCTTGTTCCGCCTGGCAATCGCTTCTCCAATCTTTCACAGGTACTACCCGTTGGTTGCGGATCGCCACTGTGTGCTTGGTAAGAACGGGTAAGAACTTGATCGCAGCATTTGATTGCGTTTTGCCTTCCACCATATACCTGTAGTAGTAGGGCTATTTTCTCCTTGCTGTTTTCTTCTTGTTTTCGCTAACCATGGCAGGGGACGACGACAAGGGGAAAGCGACACAGCAGGACGCCACGCTCCAAGACGTGCAAGCGCACGTCGAGGGTCTTGCCGGCGACATCAAAACGATGCACGAACGGCTGGACTCCACGATCACTTCGTCGACTGATCGCTTCGACCAGATCGACCTAGCTCAGACGGCTGCCCACACAACGCTCGAGACTATCATGACTCATCTTGAGACCTTGTCCACGCAGCTCAGGGAGTTGCAGCAGGCGCGCGACTATGGCGGTGACACGGAGCAGGACGATGGGGATCGCTGCGGCCGTGCACGTAGGGTACGTGTTCCACTTGGCTGTGACCGTATGCGGGCGAGGATGAGGAACTGCCGTCGAGGACGACTTCAGCTCAAGAAGGGGAGGATGATGAGGACATCGACTCTCAAACAGCAGCACCTGCGCCTGCGCTCCCTCAAGCTGTGACCGAGTCGGACGCAACTCCAGTGGCGCCTCCATATCAAGGGCCAATCACTCGAGCCCGTGCACGAGAGCTGAACTTCGTCATGCTGCTAAGGAACGAACACACCGACGCCATGGCCTTCTCCAAGTTGCAACTCATCTCCAACTCAACTGCCACGTCGCCCTCGGATTCAGCAGACACGTCGTCGATGTTTCGATCATAACTCCCTCATACGACGTCGAAACGGGGAGATCTTGGACTTGTTGGAAAGGGGACGACTCCATCGTTTTGGTTCTGGTCCCAGCTCCAGAAGGTCCATGGATCATTCTGTGTGACCACAGCAAGGTGCTGCGTCACCTGTTTGGGCCAATTTGGCCATGTAACGTGTTGGGCCTTAAGCCCAAGTTGTGGGCGTCCAACCCCTGGCCGCCTTCAACCCTAGGACGTCCCTACTTTATATTCCACACAGCCGCTGTTTAGACTCGAGTTTTGTTTAAATGATAGCTTTAGCTACAGCCGTCGCACGCATTACAGCGCTGCCACGTGTATTCAGAACTCCACCTTCGAGTAATACATCAGATTGCTCGCCTCTTTTTCTTGCTCGTTCTTCGATTGCGTGCAGGAAACGATCTTCGTGATCAGGCTGATCTTGCACCTGCGAGGTCGGTAACCATCGGAAGTTGGTTCAGCGATTGCATTGGCGCTTCGGGCTTGCTCGTCGCAGTCGGATCGTGAGGGTCTACTTCCACCAGATCGAATTTATCTCCACTCACCGAAAGATCGGGCACTCCAGCTCTATCAGATAGATATTATTCTCGGCATGAAATGGATGAGGCACCATAAAGCCATTCTCGATAACCGCATAGTCTCGCTAAACTCACCACTTCACGGGTCAGTTACCTTGAATCTGATCCACCCAAGGTCCACCTCTACTAAAGTTTACCACCTCACCGAGAAAAATTAGAAGATATACCAGTAGTAAGGGAGTTTCCAAACGTGTTTCCAGAGGACCTACCTGGTTTGCCCCAGATAGAGATGTTGAGTTCCAAATTGACCTTTTACCCAGCACAACACCGTTATCTCAAAGGCCTTACCAAATGGCCCCGAAAGAGTTGGCCGAGCTGAAGGTGCAGCTGAAGGAGTTGCTGGATAAAGGCTTCATATGCCCTAGCTCCTCACCTTGGGGATGTCCAGCCTTGTTTGTAAAGAAGAAAGATCAGTCCCTGAGGCTATTGTGGATTACCGCCCCTTGAACACGGTTACCATCAAGAACAAATATCCACTGCCACGCATAGACACCTTGTTTGATCAGCTGGCTGGAGCCAAGGTCTTCTCTAAGGTTGACCTTAGATCCGGCTATCATCAGATCAAGATTCATCTAATAGACGTTCTGAAGACGGCTTTCTCAACAAGATACGGTCTATACGAGTACTTGGTGATGTCGTTGGGACTCACAAATGCACCAGCATATTTCATGTATCGCATGAACTCGGTCTTTATGTCGGAACTGGACAAGTTTGTGGTGGTATTCATCGATGACATCCTTGTGCATTCCAAGACCCCCGAAGAGCATGCCGAGCACCTCCGGATACTCTTGCAAAGGCTCAGGGATCATCAATTGTATGCTAAATTCAGTAAATGTGAATTCTGGATTGAAAGTGTCCAATTCTTGGGTCACGTGATATTTGTTGAGGGCATTGCTGTTGATCTGGGAAAGGTGCAAGAAGTTGTCAAGTGGAAGGCACCCACGTCGGTCCACAAGGTGCACAGTTTTCTCGGATTAGCCGGATACTACCGTCGGTTCATACCCAGCTTCTCAAAAATTGCCAAACCCATTACCGTGCTACTCAAGAAGGATCATAAGTTCAAGTGGACCGATAAGTGTGAAGAAGCTTTCCAAACCTTGAAGAAGCACTTGACCACAGCACCAGTACTAGCCCAATCAGACCTGAGCAAACCCTTTGACGTATATTGTGATGCGTCGGGGATCGGGCTTGGGTGCGTGTTGATGCAAGAAGGACGGGTGATTGCTTATGCTTCCTGACAACTTCGTAATCTTGAGCTAAATACCCAACGCACGACCTAGAGTTGGCTGCTGTGGTGTTAGCCTTGAAGGTGTGGAGACATTACTTGCTAGGAAATCTTGTACACCTCTACACTGACCATAAGAGCTTGAAGTACATCATCACTCAGAGCGAGCTAAACATGAGGCAACGCAAATGGCTTGAGCTGATCAAGGATTATGAAGTGAAAATTCACTACCAGCCTGGCAAAGCCAATGTCGTTGCAGATGCATTGAGTAGGAATGCTCACTGCCATTATCTAGATCAAGGAGTTACGACTGAGGAACCAGAGACGAGCTTGAGAATTCTACCCCATGGGTTGCTGTACAACCTCGCCTTGGTTCCGACCCTCAAGGACGAGGTAGTAAAAGCTCAACGACTTGACAAGGGCATGGAGAATATCAGGCTTGGACTAAAAGACGAGAAGATGCAGTGCTTCTGAGAAGATGAGGACGAAGTCTTGTGGTTCAAGAATAGATTGGTGGTGCCAAAGGATCATGAGCTCCGAAAAAAGATCATGGATGAGGCTCACTTATCCATCCTGGCAGCAACAAGATGTATCAAGATTGAAGGAAAAGTTTTGGTGGACCATAATGAAGAGAGAGAACGCACGATACATGGGCGAATGTGACACCTGTCGGAGACTTAAAATGAATCATCTGAAAAAGGCAAGTTTGTTGCAACCTTTGAACATCCCATCTTGGAAATGGGAAGACATTAGTATGACTGCTCAAAGGTTGGATTCCATTTGGATCATAGTGGATCGGTTAACCAAAACAGCCTAATTCATTCCGGTATCTGCGAGATATGGCATGAAGAGGTATGCTCAACTCTACATTGATCGGATAGTATGCCTACATGGAGTACCAAAAATCATAATTTCAGACCGAGGTACACATTTTGTAGGACGGTTTTGGAAACAGCTCCATGAGTTGCTAGTTACTAAGTTGATTTATAGCTCTACCTATCATCCACAGACAGATGGCCAAACAGAAAGAATAAATCAGATCCTTGAAGATATGCTACGAGCTTATGTTTTGGAACATGGAAGAAGCTGAGATAATTATTTATCATTGGTAGAATTCTCTTACAACAATAGCTACCAAGAAAGTATCCGAATGTCACCTTTTGAGGCATTGTATGGACGTAGCTGCAGAACTCCACTAAATTTGTCTGAGGCAGGAGAAAGGACCATAGTTGGACCGGACCTAGTGCAGCAAGCAGAAGAGAAAGTATGGGTTGTTCAAGCTAACCTGAAAGCAGCCAAATCCCTGCAGAAGAGCTATGCTGATAAAAGACGTAAACCTTGAGTTTTGAAGTAGGTGACCATGTGTACCTTCGAGTCTCACTGGCTAAAGGGGTTCAGCGATTTGGAGTTAAAGGCAAGTTAGCACCACGATACGTTCGCCCATTTCTCATCACTGCAAAGTGCGGACCTGTGGCATACCAAGTGGAGCTACTTGAGAAGCTGTCGGGAATACATAATGTTTTCCACGTTTCCCAGCTGAGGAAATGTTTGAAAGTGCCCATGGATCAAGTAATTCCTGATATGGAAGATATGCAATCGGATCTGACGTATCCAAAATGACCAATTCGGATATTGGACGAGAAGGAACGAGTAACTAGGAAACGAACCCTCAAATTCTAAAAGGTCCTATGGAGCAACCATTCTGAGGATGAAGCCACTTGGGAGTCCGCGGAATTCCTTCGGACGCACTACCCAGAGATACTTCCAGCCGCCATAGGTACCAACGAAAAACCCAACCACCTCCTTAAATCTCGGGATATGATTTCTTTTAGGGGGGAGGGCTGTGACACTCCGGGTGTCACTTAAAATTCATCGAATGAATTTCACACTTAAAAAGCAAATCTCTACATGAACCAATGGCACTATTGTTTTAACAATTTCACTTAACCTCCACAAAAATTTTGGTGAAAGTTTGAGCATTTTTGAAAAAAATATGGAGTTTTGGATCCCAGTACCAAAAATATTTGGCATACGGGTACAAATTCCATCTGACTTTTATAAAACCATTAAATTCTCAATATTATGATATAGATGTTTTGGCATGGCAATTAAGTTCACGTCAAAACAAAAGTTTTGAGATTTTACTAGAATTTTTTGAAAAGGTTTAACCTCCTTAAAAATTCAAACAAATTTGATCTGAGTTGAAACTCTATAAAATTTTAGAGACCGAATCAGGACTTCTTCCAAAAATAAAAGTTGTTCCAAATAATGTTCTGAGTGCCCACAAAAATTGTCACATTTTTCCGAACCCAGGAAGTATGAATTGTTTTGAATTCAGTGGAGAGATTTTGAAATATTTCTAATATTAAACAAAAAAAAAGGAAAAAGTCCGCGCGCGCCGCGCCGCCGGCCAACTGCAGCGCCGCAGCGCCTGCGTTGGGCCTGGCAGCCGTCCCATCATCGGGGCGAGAATCCCGCTCCCTCCCTCCTCCTTTTTTCTCTCCTGCCCCCCTCTCTTCTCCCTCTGCGCACGTCGACGCCGCCCCACACGCCCAATCGCCGCCGCCGGTCTCTGCGCCCGCCAGCCGCATGCCACGCGAGCCATAAAACTCTCTACACACGCGCGTGCTTAAGCAGACGGCGAGCGGGAAAAACCGCGCCAACACTGCTCCCCACTTCCTTCTACCTCCGCGCGAGAGCACCGCCCGACCGCCATTACCACTACTGCCCCCTTCGTGGACAGCTCCGCTCAGTGCTTTCCATGCTACGCCACCGTGCCATTTAGCTCCCACTCCACTCCCTTCAGCTCCCTGCCAAAGTTGTCGCTCTCCGCCGCCCTGAATCGCCCAGAACACGTCGTCGTCTACCTCAGTTCAGAGCGCCCATGCCGCCACGGGTTCTTCGATTTCTTCCTCACCGCTCGAACGTGGTTTGATTCCTTCCTCTGGCTAGCTACCTACTCCTTGCGCTCCCCTGTGTTGCTTGCAGGAACTCACCGGAGCTGTCAGAATCCCCACGCCGCCCGCCATCGCCGCCGCCGCGACCCTCTCATCGACATGCTACTCCCAGCCATCTCCGGCGACTCTAGCCGACTCAGCTCACCTCCTCGCGTCACGGTGAAGCTCTTGGACCTCTCCTTTAGCCTTCTACCGTACTTTTTCACCGCGCACCTTGCCGGAGTTGGTACTCCATCACCGCCTGATGAGGACATCGACTCCAACACTGGAACGGCTACACTAATAGCACCTGCGGACGCGCCTCCACTTCCACCCACGGCTCCACCAGACGCGCCTCTACCTCAAACGACGCTTTCTTCATCAGTGGGGCCAATCACGAGGGCCCATGCAAGAGAGCTGAACTATGTCATGCTGCTGAAGAACAAAGGCCCAGAAGATTAGCCAGCCGGCCCAGTTGAAGTCCCCCACACATGGGCCAACCTAGGGTTGCGCAAAACCCTAGGGAGGCACACCACCCAGGGGCTGCGTCCCCTCCTCTGGCCGCCACCTAGGGGCTGCGCCCCTCCTCTCGTGTATTTAGCCAAGGGCTGTGGCCCTTGTTTACTTTTAAGTTTTGTTTAATTATTAGCTTTAGCTAGCCGTCGCACGCATTACAGCTTTGCCACGTGTATTCAGAACTCCACCTTCAAGTAATACATCAGATTGCTTGCATCTCTTTCTTGCTCGTTTTTCGATTGCGCGCAGGAAACGATCTTCGTGATCAGGCTGATCTTGCACCAGCAAGGTCGGTAACCATCGGGAGTTGGTTCAGCGATTGCATTGGCGCCTCGGGCTTGCTCGTCGTAGTCGGATCGTGAGGGTCTACTTCCACAAAATCGAAATATTATCTTCACTCACCGAAAGATCGGGCACTCCAGCTCTATCACCGCCCCTCGTCGCCGACCGCCTTCCGGCCGTTGCCGGCGACCAACTCCGTCTCTAACGCGTGCGCCTTGACTGGCTGAGCACCAACCTGGCCAGCTCCGGCGGAACCTCGCCGCTGTTGAGCTCGCCGGATGTCACATCCCAAAATGTTCAACCTTTTGTCCTTTTGAATTTGAGCTCACTAGATTTGAATTTGATTTCGACCTTTTCTGTTTTGGCTTTTGGGTCAGGGTTTCGAAGTTTTCGTCGTTTTCGGAAACCTTAATAGGCTTTCAAGAGGTCTTTTGTTTTCTTAATAAAACTACCCCAATGTTTTTGCATAACAATTAACTACACATTAAAATACAATTTTGGAGATTTTATCAAAATGTTTGGGAAAGGTTTAAACCCTTTTAAAATTCCAACAATTTAGAACTAAGTAAAAATTTCACAGATCTTTAGAGGCTGAATCAGGGCACCTTCCTTTAAGAAAAGTTGTTTCAAATAATTTCTTTAGTACACACAAAAATTTTTAAAAATTCTTGAGCTCGGGAGCTAGGGCTTTCTGTTGAATCAAGAGGGAGGGTACTTGAACTAATTAAAAACCAAAATTGAAAATGACTTGATGGGCTACAGTACTCACCGCCGCCCACAGCCAACCGCCGCCGAGCCATGCGCCGGCCGGCCAGTGCCCTGCGCGCCTTTACTCCTCGGAGCAAGATCGGGGCAAAGGATTTTCTCCTTTACTGCTCCACTTCCCCTCCCCCTTCCTGTCTCCTCCCTCTCCCTCTCATTAGCGTTGCTTCCTGCTGCACGGCAACAGCAAAGCCGAAGCCACCGCCCTAGCCGCCAATCGCCGGCCACCGCTCCCCTGACCAATCAACGGTGCGCCACAGTTCTCTCCTTCCTTGGCTCACCCTCCACTCGAGTATAAAGCCGCAAGCCACCAGCTTCTCCACCCTTCCTTTCTCTCTGCCACAGCACCGCCGCTGCTAGTGCCGACCCGCCGCCCCCACGACGCCAGCAAGTTCCGGCGAGTCCCCAGCCTCGCCACCGTGCCGCCTAGGTTCTCCTCAACCCCCTGAAGCTCTCCAACCATCTAGCCCCCCCCCCCCCCCGGTTGTGCCCTAATTTCTCAGGAACGCCGCCGTCCCTCCTTTTCGGCCAAGGACACGCCGGCGGCCACCATTCTCCAAAATTCGTCGCCACGGTACAACAATTCTTCGATTCCTTTCGCTGGCAAGCTCCACTTGTTATGGTGCATCGATTTGACAAGGTTTTGGTCGTAGCTCACCACCGTTGACGAAGAACGCCGCGCGCCACCACTTTGGCCGCCATTAATGCCGCCTCAAACTCACCGTCGCCGACCCCTTTCCCCTCTCCTCCTTGGCCTTCGTCATCATCAAACCGGTGCATTGAATCAAGGTGAAGCTCCTCGACGGCTCAATCCCCCTTCCTAACCCCTCCTCCGGCGAGGAATCTCACCGGAGCACCGCCACTGCCTATTCCCCTGTTCTGTGATACTGTTCTATCCATTTTTCCATTTTCCTTTAATTAGCCAGAGTTTGTTAAGCATGTAACAAATCATGGAAAAAAATCTAAAAATGCCAAACCTAATTTTATTTGAATCCATGAACAGTGAGATAATTTTCTGTTAAAGCATGTTTTCAAAAATGTCCCTGGAATTTCTTTGATAATTCAATGAATTATTTCTGTTGTTGATTTTTATTTGAAGTTCCAGAAGGTTTCTAAGGTTTTATTTTTGTACCATAATTGTATCTTGGCATGATACATCTCTTGCATTTTTACCAGAATTTTTCATGAATATTTTTGCATGTTATGTCATTGTTAATATCCCCAAAACCCTAGATTATTTACCTTTGTCTAAAGTACATTAGGCAAGTCACCCAAAAGCCCAATACCTTTAACAAAAACTTTAGTTTAGACGCTCAGTAGTAGATCTATAAAGTTTCATGATTTTTCCATAGGTGTTAATACATGTTTCTGAATTTATAAGTTTGAAAAGCAGAACATTGTTTGATTTTTAGTAAATTCATAGAAGCTCAACTTGACCCCAAACCAGTATCAAAAGTCTTAGTTTAGAGCCTACTTTAAACTAAAAATGGTCTTGTGCCTGTAACTTAACTTTGATTTTTACCCAAAAAGTCGTTACGACTGTTACGGCACTGTTACGGTTTTTCCCCAATGTCGTAAACAGGCAACGACAGTCGGAGGGCTCGTGTTCCTGTTAACACGAGTCAAAACTACTCAAACTTAGTCTCGTAGTAACCCAAGCCTCTTGGTAAAGCCAGTACATGAGATGTGTTTTGGGATTTTTCCCGAAAACGACATCTGTGTGCCACCTCATATCGGAACCGGAAACCCGTAACCGGAATCGGTAAAACTGTTTTGAGCATTACTTGAGTCGTAGAACCCCGATTGACTTTGCTGTTTTTGCATTGTGTTCGTAGACTCAGTAGCTACCTCTCTGCACCATATCGCATCATTTATGCATCATGGCATCATGGCATACATCTTATCGTCGCGTTTTTTCTTTATAGCTTACGATCCGCCAGCGAGTGACGCGGGTGCTGCTACAGGAGAAGCACCAGAGGTTGATCCAGCTTCTGAGGAAGACAACACCACCGTTGTTGAAGGCAAGCACCTCATATTGCTACCCTAAGTAATTTACTTAATGATTAATATGAATGCTTACGTATAGGACTGCATGAAGTCGGGCATAGTGATAAAGTCGGGAACACCTATTATTGTTGCATGTCACCCTCCTTGGTATTGAATACGTCACCTTGTCAACCTAGGTAGAGTGTCTTTGTTCGAGTCAAGAAATGCTTAGCCATGCTTAGATAACACGGTAGAAGTCGAGTGGTAAGTCCCACGCACGTATAGGATTTATCCTGGTTGCTTATGAGCTTGTGGCAAGTTCATATGTTGGTAAAAGTTGAAAAGTGTTAAAAACTGAAATCCGGACGGTGGGATAGGAGTGCAGCAACACATGGAGGTCTTGTGTGCCGTAGGCCCCGTCTGGGTTGACCTATGACCCGGCCGTGTTATTCTTAGCCTAAGCACTTTCTGTTCATACCACATGTCGAATATAATGGTAAGACAAGCTGAATATCTCACTGCGTACCAACGTTTGGCCGATGACTGCACGGTGTGTGGAACGAGGGATTCATGGGTGCCTGCGAGGCCGTGATACTCGACGAGGGACTCACGTGTGCCTGCGAGGCCGTGGTACTCGGCACCGTGTGGATTTTTTCCAACCGTGTGGGCACGAGTGTGAAAAAGGTTGACATGAGTACCCCCTTGTGTAACTTTAGCGGTTGCATGAGCCATATGGTCCTCAGTCGTGTGGGTATAGTTGGACTCCCCTGCAGAGTGTAAAATCGGTTCAAATGCGCCGCGATCTCAGTTATGATCAAGCTCAGTGTCCTTTGGATAATATCGTAGAGTTGTCACATAACATGATGGGAATTGGGATATTGTTGATGGAATTGGAATATGGTTGTTGGTATCCATGGTTCGGATGGAACATAGATGATGGTATGTACATGGTTTATGGTTATATGGTACTTAGGGATTGGGTTCATAGTAGTTGTTCATGCCCGCAGAGTCTTTTTACTTTATGCTTATTCACATATGCTTAGTTTCTGCTTTAAGCAATCGAGTCCATTCCTATACCTTATTTACCTTGCTACAGCCACATTGCATTATCCTTAGAGTCGGGAACTAATTCCCACAACAGGGTAAGACTTGCGAGTACCTTCGTACTCAACGTTTGTTGCTTAAGTTTTGCAGGTGAGGATGAGTTGGTCTTCGGCTACTTTGTCCCCGCCGATGCCGGCGAGGGCGAGGCGTAGTCAAGACATTCGAGTGCCGTGATTTGCGATGTTCGTGGGCTGGGCATCGCAGTCCTTTGCTGTTTTCTCGTTGCAACTGCTGCGATCGTCGTCTTTCTTAGAATCGCTTTCGCTCTTTAATTTATTAGTTTCAGGACTTATGATGAACCTTGGTATGTAAGAATATTTTAAATTAATGTTATTAATTAATGTGACCTGTGATGTTACCGACGTGCTTGGATCTTGCGCATTGTTTGGGAAGCAAGTCGGGGGACTGCCGGGTTTATATTCTCTTTTATCGGGTTGAGTTCTCGCATACCATGCGTGGGCCGCGAGTCAACTTGGTAAACTTGAATATAAATTGGTAGGGTCTCTCACATCGGAGCTCCTCCTGCCCCTCCCCTGTTTTCTTCTTTTTTTTCAAATTTTCAAATTAATTTTATTATTTCTAGTATAGTTTGTAAAATGCATAGTAAATCACAGTGATCTCCTAAAAATGCACACTAAATTTTCCTGGACTCGTCTTAAAAGGCTTTAAGATTTTGCTAAACAGATTTGTCATGAAAAGTCCATGGAACTTCCTACATAAATAGATTAATGTTTAATATTTTTAATTTATTGCTGGAGTTCTAGAACTCTTCTAGAGCTGAGACTTGTGCGAGTGGTGTGTCATGACATGAAACACCTCCTGAAATTTTCCCATGATTTAATGTTAACAAAGTTCTATGCATGCATGTAATTTTTCTCAAACCTGTCATTTTAAAGTATTATTTTCTGAAATGCATTATGCTTGTCAACCAAAAATTATAATAAATTTTTAAAACTTCAGTATAGATGCTTGCAAGTGCATCTATCCAGTTTCATGGTTTTATCATGTAGTTTAGTGCCTTTTCTTGAATTTATAAGTTTAATTATTAGAAAATTATATGAATTATTATAAAATCCAGAGATATCAGTTCAACATCAACTCAACTCCGAAAATTATATTTCAGAGAGTGCTATCAAATAAAAATAATCTCCGGACAGGATCTAAAACTTCATTTTAGTCCATGGTTGTTAGGTAAATAATTTACTTTATTAAATGCCGTAATCGAAAATCGTTAAGTCTTAAGTTGAACTCATCTTTACATGAGTAAACTCTTGAGAATTAATGATGAAGACACCATATTATCAATAATGAAAACACCATATTATCAATGATGAAAACACCATATTATTAATGATGAAACACCATATTATCATAACACTAATGACAGCACCATACTGTTTGCATCATGTAGACGTCGAAGCGAACGAGGTAGTTGCAGACCCGGAGCCACGTTCACTGAAGAAGCTGAAGCCACCAAAGCAGGAGATCAAGGCAAGCCCCGGTGCACAACCATTTTTTGAAGTTTTACCTTTATCACTATGTGTCGTGTATGTGCATTAGGTTTCCAAGAGTTGATTCAAACCCTAACTGCATATGTCTCCTTAGAGAACCCTATTGGTATATCAGTATAGGTAGCGCGTGGTAGTATGCTATGCTTAGCTGTACTTGCGAGTAGAAGTCGAGCAGAGCGGATGCTGCTCGCGACCTCTAGGAGTTGAATGAAACTACCTCCTGAAACATGCAGAACATGGCTATGTATGATTAATGGAAGAGAAAACTAGAGGGTTAGCCAGGGAAAGATAGGTCGGCAACTGGACCAGGTTCCAGGGTGATCGTAGTCCGGCCTGATCCGTGTGGTCCGAGCTTGATCGACATTGAATGTACTGATCATATGTTAGGAAATGATGGGGCCCAGTAAACCTACGTAAACTACTGATAACAAAGTCGAACCTACCCTACGGTGTCTAATCGAAGGGGATCTGGGGTTGGCAGGTGTGAGAACTCCACAGAAACCATTTGGAACGAGTGTTTGGGTGGGATGTGGCACTGATCAGATAGCATAGGACGGAATTGACTTTGCAGGATCTGGTGTGGACGATTGCCACGTGCGGTATGAGACGCGCACTGTGACACCCCAGGTGTCACTTAAAAAGTCATCGACAAAATGAAAACCCTAACTTACACTTTTGAGCAAAACTAGCACGTGAGCTAATGAACAATGTTGCTTAAAACACTTCCATTAACCTACACAAAATTTTTGGTAAATTAATCTTTGAACACTTTCACCAAACAGGGGCCCTCAGTCCACGGTACATAGTCATTTCCTACCGGGTAAGAATTCACACTCTAATTCGAAACCCTAATCGGTAAATTTAACACTTAAAAGCAAAATTTGACATTGGAAATAAAAAAGAAAGACGTTTGAAATTGTCTAAAGGATCACTATGTAAGTTTTGGCAAACAACAGAACACTATAGCTAGGTCCGAGAAATTTCATCTCACACTTTCGAAATCTCGTTAACAGGAATTAAATCCAAACCCTAACTCATGACTATCCAAATTTCACAGAACCCTAGCCATATTTTTGCATAACAATTAACTACACTTCAAAATAGAATTTTGGGAATTTATTCAAAATCTTTTTGGATAAGATTTAGACCTCTTAAAAATTCACCCACACAATAATCATCTTGTAAATTCAAGAATTTTTAGAAGCCAAATCATGAATTGAACCCTAAATGAAAAGTACTCCAAATAAATTATTGAGCCTACACAAAAAGTTTCAAAAATTTGTGAACTCGGGAAGCATGTCATTTGATTGCATTGGATTCCAGCTTTAATCATAAAAAAAAAAAGTTTGAACCTGCAGGGGCGGCACAGTGCCGCCACCCGCCACAGGCGGCTGCGCCCATGCCCGCCGGCCGACACGGGCACAAGGCGCACGTCTTCATCAATTCGCGCCTCCCTTTCTCTCTCTCTCTCTCTCTTCTCTCTCTTTCATTTCTCCCGCGGGCGCCCTCCTTCTCCACTGCTGCGCCACCCGAGCCACCTCCTCCACTGTCGCGCCGCCGGCCCATGCCCGAGCCACGCCATGCTGTTTCCCCTGAGTTTCCCCGCTTCACGGTCCTATAAGTTGCGCGCCACCTTCTCCTTTCCTCCCTCTTCCTCTTCTCTGCAGCACCCCGCGGAATCCCTTTTTCTTCCACTGTCCGGCCGCCGTGCGCCATTGCCAAGGCGGAGCTCACGGTAAGCTCCACCTTCGGTTCCTTCCCCGCCCTTTTCTTCTCACCTAAATCCTTCCTCTCATCTTTGTGCAGCTCACGACGCCTCGGCCCCTCTGAATTCGAGCTTCCCTCGCCGGAATTTCTCGCCGCCGCCGCCATCACCACCTCTCACGGTAAGCCCCCCCCTTCTCGTTGTAAAGCTTGATCTTCGTCATGTTGTCGAGGATCACGGTGTCGTGTAGATCATGAAAAGCTAAGGTTCGCCTGCCGGCGACCACCCCATCGCCGGGAAATGGCCGCCGGAGCTCGCCGGAGAATCCCCCTGTTTTTCCTTTTTCCTTTTATTTTCCGTATTATTGCTCTGCTTTGTAAAATCCATAGAAATTCGTAGCAAAATCCAAAATTAGCAAAACAAAAATTTTTGGAAACCTCATTAAGAGGACTATATTTATGTTAAATCACTTTATTAAAAACAACCAAGAATTTTCAGAAATAATTAGAATACTCTTTTCTGTTTTTGAATTTTAATTTGAATTCTAGAGCAGCGCTAGGGCTAATTTTTGATCCACAAATACAACATGGCCATGCACTCCTTCTGGAATTTTATGAAGATTTTAGGACCACAAAGTTGCATGTAACCCTTTTAAATTACTCCAATCTACCTAGTTAAAGAACCATTTTCTAAAATACATTGTACAAGTTATCCAAAAGGTTAGACCCAAAAGCAAAGTTTTAGCTTTGATGCTCATGAGTGACCACATAAAACTTAATAATTTTATTCTAAGGTTCACTATTGCTTTCTGATTTTATAAGGTTTACTAGCAGGAACTTTGATGAATTTTTTATAAAACCTAGAAATTCATCTAGGCCTCAACCGAAGTCCAAAATTTATATTTTAGAGAGTGCTATCAATTAAAAATAATCTTGAAGTATAATTAAAAGTTTCATTTTTAACCCTAGGTTAATAGTCGAAGTTGTTAAATAATTATTAATCCAGGAAAAATGTCGAATTAACATTAACCAAAGTTGAAATTCTTAATTTTAAAAATATGCCAACTAAAAGTCATCTCCCAGAAAGGAAATGAGAAGTTTTATTTTAACCATCATCATGAAATCAAAACCTAATAAATCGACGGCGTCGAGTAATTAGGGTTAACCCAAATTCTAGGCATCGCCGATCGAAACCCCAGATTACTATTGGTAAAAGCAACGACTCTTTTCATTAAATTTATCTTAATCATACTGCATCATGTAGATTCTGACGTGCACGAGGTAGCTGCAGATCCCGGTTCTTCGATTTCCCCAGAAGAGATCAACCACTGCTCCAGAGAACCAGGCAAGCCTCGGTGCACAACCGATGTTTAAATTTTCCTTTTATAACTCAGTGTGTCTTGTTTGTGCATTAGGTGATAGGAGTGATTGAAACCATAGCTGTATTTGTTTCCATAGGAAACCCTAGCGGTAGCTGGTATAAATATCCTTTAGTATGCTATGCTTAGCAGATATTTACCGGTAGAAGTCGAGCAGAGTGGACGCTGCTCGCGAGTGGTAGGATATTGAATGAAACTACGACATGAGACATGACACATGGTTGTGAATAAATAAGGAAAGATAAAAGATTGAGGGTCAGACCGGGTACAAGTAGGTCGGCGACTGGTCCGGGACCAGGGTGACCGTAGGCTGGTCGGATCCGTGTGGCGCAGCTGGGCAAGTATTGAATGTACTGATCGTATGCTGGGTGTTATGGGCCCCAGTAAACCTACGTAGCCTAGCGATTGCAACATCGAACCTGCCCTACTGATAGAGCTGGAGTGCCCCATCTTTCGGTGAGGAAGATAAATTTGATTTGGTGGAAGTAGACCCTCACGATCCGACTACGACGAGCAAGCCCGAGGCGCCAATGCAATCGCTGAACCAACTCCCGTTGTTTTCCAACCTTGCTGGTGCAAGATCAGCCTGATCACGAAGATTGTTTCCTACGTGCAATCGAAGAACGGTAAGAAAGAGATGCAAGCAATCTGATATATTACTTGAAGGTGGAGGTCTGAATACACGTGACAGCACTGTAATGCGTGCGACGGTTGTAGCTAAAGCTAACAATTAAACAAAACTCGAAGACTAACAGGGGTGCAGCCCTGGACTAAATACACAAGAAAGGAGGCACAACCCTAAGGTGGGGGTGCGGCCAAGGAGGCCGCGCGTTCCTAGGTGGGGGCCCACATGGCCCGCGCCCGATAAGGGCTGAACACACGTGCGGCTCTTGCTGGTCTGATCGCCTGTCGATGCTTCTGGGCCTTGGTTCCGTAGCAGCGTGACATAGTTGAGTTCCTGAGCACAGGCCCGAGTCATTGGGCCTTGATATGGCGCCACAGCTGAAGTCGAAGTAGAGTCGGACTCGGTCATGGCATCAGGCGCAGCCTGAGGAAGTGGAAGCGCAGGTGCTGCTGTTAGAGAGTCGATGTCCTCATCATCCTCCTCTTCTTGAGCTGAAGTCGTCCTCGATTGGTAGCTCCTCATCCTCGCCTGCATACGGTTTGAAATCTTCAACATTAAAAGTAGTGAAAACACCAAACTCCGCAGGCAGGTCAAGAACTAAGCATTATCATTGATTTAGTTAACACTTTAAATGGACCAGCAGCATGAGGCATTAATTTAAAGCGGCGTAAAGCAGGAAATCTATCCTTACGCAAGTGCAACCAAACCAAATCACCAGGCTCAAAAGTAATATGCTTGCGCCCTTTACTACCAGCAATTTGATATCTAGCATTAACAGCAGCAATGTTTTGTTGTGTCACCTCATGCAAGTGTTTCATGTGATCAATATGAGCAAGCGCATCAACATGGAGATCATTCTCAGTATCCAGCGAAAACAAGTCAATAGGCGCCCGAGGAACATACCCATAAACAACCTCAAAAGGACACATCTTAGTGGAAGCATGTGTAGCACGGTTATAAGCAAATTCAATATGAGGTAAACAATCTTTCCAAAGCCTCAAATTTTTATCCAAAACAGCCCTAAGCATGGTAGAGAAAGTGCGATTCACGAGCTCAGTTTGCCCATCAGTTTGAGGATGACAAGTGGTGCTAAAAAATAACTTAGTGCTTAGTTTATTCCAAAGACAACGCAAAAAATGACTAATAAACTTAGCATCACGATCAGAGATAATTGTTTTAGGAATCCCATGCAAGCGAACAATCTCTCTAAAGAACAAATCAGCAATCATGGATGCATCATCAGTTTTATGACAGGGTATGACACGACCCGCCCAGAAAACCTTGTCTCAGGGCGGATCTGGTCAGTCGTTAAGCCAAGATCCTGTTGGGCAACGCTCGGCAAAGCGAGCGTACACACGATACAACACAGACAGGAATAAATAGCAATAATTTTCCAGAAGAGAACACTTAATACATCATTTGCTTCATGACTTAGAAGTTGAATATTACATTGTCTCAGAGAGCGCAACAGTTTTAAAAACGATAACAGCGGAAGACTAGAACTATTACAACTCCGACACTCGGACTTAAGCAAAAGCACACGCCGTGCCCACGGGCGTCATGCTACTAGCCACTTCAACAAATCACTGCGGCGACTCACACAGCTCCCACTGGAGGTTCCCAAACTCGAGGGGAGGCTCCTCCCAATGGAAGCTACCTGCTGGTTCCTGCATGACAGCGCCTGAAAACCACAAAACGCTAACGCGTGAGCTTCTAAGAAGCTCAGCAAGACTTACCCGACAAAAGTGGCTGACTACAGCCGACTCCTAGACATGAAGGCTGACTCGGGAGGGTTTACTTGCAAAAGGACTCGCAAGCTTATACTACTCTTATCAAGTTTTAGCATCAGATTAAGTGATTAAAAAAAATAAATTTAGTTAGCACTGAGCTAAGCAAACATAACAGAATCAACAATAGCAATATTAATATTCATAATTCATTCTCATGGTGTCTCAACCTATTTACTAAAATGTGGTGCGTTTCACGAGCATGCTCACTAACTGGGAGCGACAGCGGTTCGAAACGATTTTATACCCTGCAGGGGGAAAACCTGACCGTACGACACGTGCGTGTCCCAGACCCGCACGTGGCAACCGTTCACACCAGCTCCTGCAACGTCAATTCCCTCCTACGCCTGCCTTAGCAGCGCCGCGTCCCACCAGACAACACGTCCCAGACGGTTTCTGTGGAGTTCCCACGCTGTCCACCCCAGATCTCCTCCTAGTCAGACACCGTAGGGCAGGTTCGACGTTGCAATCACTAGGCTACGTAGGTTTACTGGGGCCCATAACACCCAGCATACGACCAGTACGTTCAACACTCGATCAGTCTCGGACCACACGGATCAGACAAGTCTACGGTCACCCTGGACCCAGTCCAGTCCCGACCTACTTTGTATCCTGTTTGACCCTCAAACTTTTATCTTTCTTACTGATTCACATTTTTGTGGTCCATCTCATGAAATAGTTTCAATCAACAACCTATCCTTTCGCGAGCAGCGTCCACTCTGCTCGACTTCTACCGGCAAGTACCTGCCAAGCATAGTATACTAAGTGGGTGTCTATACCAACTACCGTTAGGGTTTCCTATGGGAACAAATGCAACTATGGTTTCAATCAACTCCTAATACTTAATGCACAAAAAAGACACACTTAGTTAAAAGTAAAACTTGAAAATTTGGTTGTGCACTGGGGCTTGCCTGGTTCCTCTGAGTTGATGTCCATTTCTTCGGCGGGGGTCGAGGAACTTGGATCCGTAGCTACTTCGTTAGCGTCAAAATCTACATGATGCAGTAGGATTATGATAAGTTTAATGAAAATGAAACTTATTATTATTATCAATAGTGACCTAGGGTTTAGATTAGCGACGCCCAGAATTAGGGTTAACCCTAATTACTCGACGTCGTCGATTAAATTAAATTCTTAATCTGTGAATGATGTTTAAAGAAGTCTATTAAACTTTCATGAGATGACTTTTAGTTGGCATGTTCATCAATTTCAACTTTAGTTAAGTTAATGCGATATTTTTCATCTGTTAATATTATTTAATTACTTCGGCTATTAAACTAGGGTTAAAATGAAGATTTTAAATTCTTCCTCAATATTATTTTTAGTGGGTAGTACTCTCTGGAATAAGCATTTTGGGCTTTGGGTGGGGCCTAGATGAATTTTCTGTATTTTATAAAAATTCATCAAAATTCCTGTTTTTAGATTTTGTAAAATCAGAAAGCACTAGTAAACATTAGAATACAATTATGAAACTTTATGTGAGCATTCCTGAGCACCAGATCTACAACTTTTCTTTTGGGGTCTAACCTTGCAAATGACTTTTACAATGTACTTTAGAAAATGCTATTTAAACTAGGCAGATTGAAGTTATTTAATAGGGTTAGATGCCATTTTGTGTTCCTAAAATCTTCATAAAATTCCAGAGGGTGTGCAGCATCATGGTGTACTTGTAGATAAAAGGTTAGCCCTAGCATTGCTCTATAATGCCATTTAAGATTCAAAAACAGAAAGGAGTGTTTCTAATTAATTCTGCACATTTTTGGTCATTTGTTAAAAAGTGTTTTAACAGAAAATTAGTACCTTTCACGAGGGTTCTAGAAAATTTTTGTTTGGAATTTTTGGATCTTCCTGTGATTTTCTAGAGTTTTTAGAAGACAGAGCAATAATCTGGAAAATAATTGGAAAAAGGAAAAACAGTGCACAGTCTCCGACGAGCTCCGGCGGCCAATTCCCGACGATGGGGTGGTTCCCGGCTGTCGAACCTTGGCTTTTCATGATCTACACGACATGACGAGGCTCGCCAACATGGTATTCATCAAGGTTGGGCACGGCAGAGGGGGTCTCACCGTGGGGGTGCTTCGGTGGCGGCGGCGAAGTCAAAATTCCGACGAGGTGGCTCGCCGTCGGAGGGTTGGAGGCTTCTGTGAGCTTCACGAGGTGGAGAAGAGTTGATTCGGTGAGTGAATTTGATTGAAATTGAGTGGTGGTGGGTTTTCACCGAGGAGGCGGCGGTAATGGCGCCGGTGGCCATGGGGCAGAAAATTAGGGGCTTCTCGCGCGGGGGGGGGGGGGGGGGGGGGGGAAAGAAATGGAGGAGGAGTGAAATTGGGGAGGAGTTCACGCCATTTATAGGGGGAAACGGGGTAGGGGAAGTAGGGAGCAGGGGGAGCAGCAGGGGCCGCAATGGCGGCTCGGGCTCTGTTGTCGGGCGGCTCGGGCGACGCAGAGAAAAAAGAGAGAGGGAGGAAGAGAGGAGGGAGCGAGCTAGAGGGAGAGAGAAGGGAGGGGTGAGGAGGTAGGGGAGGCGGCGGCAATTGAAGTCGATCGTGTGCCACAGGAGCCGTTGTCGGCCGGGGCAGCGGCGGCTGCGCGCTCCTGTTGTCGGGCGGGCGGGTACTGTAGCCCGCCCGGCAACAGTTATGTTATTATTTGTTTTTTTTTAATGCTGGAAGGGATTCAATGAATGGGCACTCTTCCCGAGCTTGAAAAATTTTGGAAATTTTTGTACAAGCTCAGTAATTTATTTGGAACATTTTTCATTTAAGGTTCAAGTCATGATTTGGCCTCTAAAAGTTCTTGAATTTCTAGGTTGATTATAGCTTCTGTAAATTTTTAAGAGGTCTAAATCTTTTCCAAAAATCTTGAATAATTTCCCAAAATTCTATTTTGAAGTGTACTTAATTGTTATGTAAAAATATAGCTAGGGTTCTGTGGAAGTTTTGATGGTCAAGAGTTAGGGTTTTGGATTTCTTTCTGTTAACGAGATTTCGACACTTTTAGTTGAGAATTCTCCGGATTTTGCTAAAATGCTCCGTTGTTTGTCAAACTTTTCATAGTGTCTCTTTAAAGCATTTTAAACAATATTTCTTTTTATTTCCATGATTGAATCTGCTCTTAAAGTGAGTGAAATTACGGATTAGGGTTTTACTGTTGTCGACTCTTCACCCTGGTGACACCTGGGGTGTCACAGCCCTCCCCCCTAAAAGAAATCGCGTCCCGAGATTTAAGGAGAGGGTTAGGATAGGCATAGGTACCTATGGGTTTGGGAGTAGCTCGGGGTAGTTTGACTGAAGAAATTCTGCAGGTTCCCACGTGGCTTCGTCTTCCGTGTGGTTGCTCCACAGAACCTTGTAAAACTTGAGTGTCCGTCTTCTTGTAACTCGTTCTTTCTCATCCAGTATCCGGATTGGACGCTCTGGGCAGGTTAGGTCTGGTTGCAACTCTTCTACTTCCTGAACCACTTGGTCTACTGGTGCCTTCAGGCACTTCTTCAATTGGGAGACATGGAATACGTTATGCACTCCTGATAACCTTTCTGGCAGTTCCAGTTGATACGCCACCGGTCCGCACTTAGCTGTGATAGGATATGGACCTATGTACCGGGGTGCTAACTTGCCTCTGATCCCGAACCGTTGAACTCCCTTCATTGGCGAGACTCGTAGGTAGACGTAGTCTCCTACCTCGAAGGTCAATGGTCTACGCCTTTTATCTGCATAGCTCTTCTGTCTTGACTTGGCGGCCTTCAAATTGGCTTGTATAACCCGTACTTTCTCTTCAGCCTGCTGCACTAGGTCTGGGCCCAATATGATTCTTTCGCCTACTTCTGACCAGTTGAGTGGTGTTCTGCAACTACGGCCGTAAAGTGCTTCGAAAGGGGACATCTGGATGCTGGCTTGGTAACTGTTGTTGTATGAGAACTCCGCCAATGACAGGTAAGTGTCCCATCCTTTTTCGTACTCCAAAACACAAGCTCTGAGCATGTCTTCCAGTATTTGGTTCACTCTTTCCGTTTGACCGTCAGTCTGCGGGTGGTAGGCTGAGCTGTGGATTAGCCTGGTTCCTAGTGACTCGTGGAGTTGTTTCCAAAATCGACCGACGAATTGGGTGCCTCGGTCGGAGATGATCGTCTTGGGCACTCCATGCAGACAGACTATCCGGTCAATGTACAGCTGTGCATACTTCTTCATGGTGTATCTGGTTGAGACAGGAATGAAATGGGCTGTCTTTGTTAAACGATCTACTATAACCCATATTGAATCCAACTTCTGAGCTGTCATGGGCAGTCCAACAATGAAGTCCATGCTTATGTCTTCCCATTTCCATGACGGAATGCTCAAAGGTTGCGACAACCCTGCGCCTTTTAGATGGTCGGCCTTTACTATGCGGCAGGTGTCACATTCCGCTACATACCGAGCGATTTCTCTCTTCATCCTTGTCCACCAAAACTTCTTTCGCAGGTCCTGATACATCTTGTTACTGCCAGGGTGAATTGAGTACTTGGATAAATGAGCTTCATCCATAATCTTCTTTCGGAGCTCGTGATCCTTTGGCACTACCAGTCTGTTCTTGAACCACAGAACTCCTTCTTCGTCCTCACGAAAACAGTGCATCTTCTTCTCTTGCAGTCCTAATCTGATCTTCTCCATGCCCTTATCAAGCTTCTAGGCCTTGGCTACTTCGTCTTTAAGTGTTGGCACTAAGGCTAGGTTGTAGAGTGCTCCGTGGGATAGAATCCTTACGGCTGGCTCTAATTCTTCAGTTGCAACTCCCTGATCTTAGTGGCAATGGGCATTTCTGCTCAATGCGTCTGCAACCACATTAGCCTTGCCCGGATGATAGTGGATCTCTATCTCGTAATCCTTGATTAACTCTAGCCATCTTCGTTGCCTCATGTTCAACTCGTTCTGGGTGAAGATGTACTTGAGACTCTTGTGGTCGGTGTAGAGGTGTACTAGGTTTCCCAATAAGTAATGCCTCCACACCTTCAGAGCTAATACCACGGCTGCCAATTCCAAGTCGTGTGTGGGGTAATTCAACTCATGCTTACGGAGTTGTCTGGAAGCATAAGCAATTACCCGTCCTTCTTGCATTAACACACAACCAAGTCCAGTGTCCGACGCATCACAATACACGTCGAAGGGCTTACTCAAATCCGGTTGGGCGAGTACTGGTGCCGTGGTCAAGTGCTTCTTCAAAGTCTGAAAGGCTTCTTCACACTTTTCTGTCCACTTGAATTTCTGATCCTTCTTGAGTAGATATGTAATAGGCCTGGCAATCTTGGAGAAGTTGGGAATGAAGCGGCGATAATATCCCGCTAATCCCAAGAAACTTCGCACCTTGTGGACTGTTGTGGGTGCTTTCCAATTAACAACATCTTGCACCTTTTCCGGATCAACAGAAATACCTTCAGCGAACACAACATAACCCAGAAACTGAACACGCTCAATCCAAAACTCGCACTTGCTGAACTTGGCATAGAGCTTATGATCTCTGAGTCTTTGGAGAACTGTCCGAAGGTGCTCTGCATGCTCATCGGTTGACTTGGAGTATATTAGGATGTCGTCAATGAACACCACTACAAACTTATCCAGCTCTGGCATGAATACTGAGTTCATGAGGTACATGAAGTACGCTGGTGCGTTCGTGAGTCCAAACGACATCACCAAATACTCATACAGCCCGTATCTGGTGGAGAAAGCCGTCTTTGGAACGTCACTGGGACGGATCTTGATCTGATGATAACCAGACCGAAGATCGACTTTGGAGAAGACCTTTGCTCCAGCCAACTGATCAAATAGAGTGTCTATGCGTGGCAAAGGATACTTGTTCTTGATAGTTACCGCATTCAAGGGACGGTAGTCCACGCATAGCCTCAAGGACTGGTCTTTCTTCTTCACGAATAATGCCGGACAACCCCAAGGCGAGGTACTGGGCCGTATAAAGCCCTTGTCCAACAACTCCTGCAGCTGTTTCTTCAACTCTGCTAGCTCCTTGGGTGCCATCTTGTACGGTCTGCGGGAAATCGGGGCTGTGCCTGGCAACAGCTCAATTTGAAATTCCACATCTCTGTCCGGCGGTAAACCAGGTAAGTCTTCTGGGAATACGTCCAGAAACTCTTTAACCACTGGTATCTCGTCCAGACTCTTCCCGACAACATTGCAGACTTGATTTAGGGTGGCTCTAGGGTGATCTAGGTTTATGGACATGGAACCGTGAAGTGGAGAGGTCAAGTGGACTACACGGTTAGCAATATCAAGGATGGCATTATGGTGTTTCATCCATTTCATGCCGATGATAATATCGATACCCTGCCCATCTAAGATGATGAAGGAAATAGGATAGATGTGACCTCCCAGATCGAGGGGAGCTTCACTTAAGCCATGGTTGGATAATATGTTGCCTCCCGGCGATTTTATGACGAAAGGTGGTTCTAGGAGAACTGTGGTTAGGTTTTTGCCTTTGACAAAATTCCTACTGATAAAATTGTGGCTTGTACTGGAATCGAAAAGAACAAAAGCTGAGTGGGTAGAGAGCGAGAACGTACCCGCCAGTACTTGTTCGCCCTCAGCAATTTCCTCGGTCGTGGTGTAGTTTACCCGACCGGTCCTGGTGTTCTTCTAGCCCTTTTGCTGGCCCTGTCCTTGGTTCGACTACCGGTTGCCTCCGGACTGCTGGTTGGAGGGGCACTCGCGGGCGAAGTGTCCGGGCTGCCCACAGTTGAAGCAAGGCGTGCCTGGTCCAGGGCGCGCGCCCTGTTGAGGTGGACGGACACCTTGGTTCCTCTGCGGCGGGGGAGGTGCGCGGTAGCCGGCTTGTTGCTGATTCTGTGGGGGCCGGTACGGCTGCTGTGGCGGACGTAACGACGGCGCCTGCGGCGGGGTTGCCTTGTACTTCCTACCATCGGGTGCAGTGTACACCAGACGGTACTTGGGTGGTGGGGCATTCGATGGCCCACCGCTGGCTCGTCTCTTTTCCCGCTGCTCCTTCTCGAGGTACTCCTCGGCGATGAGGGCGTTGCTGACGAGCTCGTTGAATGAGCCGCCTTGGTTCAGGGCCAATCGACCCTGAAGTGTGATGTTCAGCCCTTCCATGAAGCGGTGCTTCCGCTTAGCATCCGTGTCAACCTGCTCCGGAGCATATAAAGCAAGTTGGTTGAAGACACGGGAATACTCGTGCACCGTGCGGTTCCCTTGCGTTAAGGCCATGAACTCCTTGGCCTTCCTCTGCATGAGTCCCGCGGGGATGTGGTGAGCGCGGAACGCCTCCCAGAACTGTTCCCATGGCACCTGGGTGTTGGCCGGGAGAGTGGCCAAGTAGTTGGCCCACCAAGCTCCGGCGTGTCCATGGAGCATCTGGGCCGCGAAGAGCGTCTTCTGGGTCTCCGAACAACGGAGCAGTCCAAATTTGGCCTCGATTGTACGAAGCCAGTGGTCTGCCTCCATCGGTTCCCGGGCATCTCTAAACTCCGGGGGATGAGTGGCCAGGAACTCCGCATATGTGCTGTCCTGGTCGCGGTTCCGAGCGCCTCGATTCGTGCCGCTATTCTCTAAGATAGCTCGCAGCATCTCTTGCGTTTGCTGGCTGCTCTGAATCAGGGCCGCCATAGCTGTGGCCAAGGTTGGCTCAGCTGGCGGGGGCGGCGGGTTGGAGCTTTCCGCCTCCTGACGTCCGGCTCTAGTGTTCACCATGCTGAAAAGTAAAAAGATCCTTATTAGAGCCATTCAACCCATGTCCACTTCTCAACATAAGTAAATGTACGTCAATATGCACGGCACGGATATCTCCATAAAAACAAACTTCCTTCATCCCCCAAAAGATGACAGTACATCCATCGTCCAATCCCTTAGACTGTCAAACCACCACTCTTACATCCACAAGATTACACGCCACTAAGATAGACTCTTGAGAACACTCACTGACATCCTGACAAGGACAACACACTCCTAAGAGAACCATCTAACTAAACTATCACTTCGGAACCATCTCCAGTCTACTCCTCATCTGGCTCTGGGTCTGAAGCTTCGGGATCCGATACTTCTGACTCAGGCGCATCATCGTTAGCGGGAGGCGGCTGCTGTGCCTCCAAAAGTCCCGCTAACTGATGCTGCAAATGATGGTTCTCGTGGACGAGGTTCTCCGCCATCTGAACTGCGTTATCCCTGAGTATCTCCAGCTGGTGAATGTGTTGCAACATGATGTTGCAATCATTCTCTCTAGCATGGATCTGGGCAGTCTTAATCTCGGAGACCGCCTCCAACTCAGAGATGCGTGTAGCACGCGCGTCGCAGCGAGCACGCAGTGCATTGGTTCTGCTCTCCAAGTCCTGGACCTTCTTCTTGAGTTGAGCCATCTCTACATGAGCCTGTCGCAAGGCCTGGCGATCCATCTGAGCTGTGAGAACAATATCTTCATGCAAGTTGAGTAGCGCTAGGCTCCACGTGAACAGGGGAGTGACATGGTCCATCTCTCCCCTGAAAGTCCTCTTCTGAGCATTCTTGACATTACGGTGCCAGGAACGGTCGACCTGGTCCCGTATCGGAAACATCGCTGCTGGTTTGTCTGCCAGGTCCTCGAGGTGTCGCTCGCAAATCCTCAATAAAGCCTGATGAGCAGCTGACTCGATGGCTTCCGCCTTATCTGAACCGAATGTGGTGGTGGTATAAACCTCTCCATTGGCATGTCGGGGGTGCGTGGGTAATGTAACGGTGGCCGAGCAGCGCGGTAGATCATACTGCCGGTACTCCCGGATCTGAAACCACGGAGTCTCCGCATATCCCAGTGACTGCAAGGTCTGCTCGAGTATCTCCACAAATCCTCTGCGTCCTGATTTCTTGGTGACGTAGGTAGGGGTGGAGTCCTCAATGCCTATCTCCGCGATCCCATGCTCGATTGTGTTGGCGTCCATCTGCAACACAAAGATGAGCAATATTTTATAAATCAGAAGCCACATGTTGACACATAGTTCAAGGCATGCTAAATCTTCCGATACATAAAATATTTTTCATCCCTGCGTAAAGGGTGATCCAAATCGATCACTAAGGATGCTGACTAGCGACAGCCGTTAGTCCAAGGTGCTTTACCATCTAAGTTGACCTGTCAAGGAGACAATCTTCTCATCGAGGAAAGTTCTGGGAAGGCTCAATGATATACAAGGGTTTTGCTCCAACTCGGTTGATTTCACGCAACCACTAAGGGAGGAAGGTGTCCAGGTTGACCCTTTTTAACTTCTGTTTGTGTTACAGCCATTATTGATGGAATTTTTGCTCCTGGATGGTTTTAGTATAAGTTTGAAGGATTTTAACATTTCTTTATGCAATGCAACCCTACATCGGCTTATACGTCCTCACAAAGTAAAAAGAATACGCATAGGCGGTGGCAGAATCGCACTCAAGTTAGCCGTTACTACACGTTTTCTTACTATATCGTGGTTAGCGTACCTGCAGAAAATGGCATCACAGGCAGTTCAATATAAATATATATCAAAAGTAAATGCAACAACCCATATCATTGCCATATGGGTCGCCCCGAGTAGGTCACGTACGGGGATCACGTGTCCGACCTTCCCTGCGCGGCGACAGACTGCACTTTACCTCAGGCAGCGGAGGTATGAGAGTGTTCCGCAAAACCGAAGTCGTGAGGAACAAACTCATCTCTTGTGTGCCAAAGACACAAGACTCCACTGTTGCGAAGGTCTGCATTCGCAACAGGTCCGTAACCCACACCTCGTACGGTAGAGGGCCGCTTCTCTCCCTAAACGGCAAGGGGGCGTACTATGTTACAGCGAACATAATACCTCCTTCCATACCATCATGGTATAGAACGCTACTGCTGCGGATGCAACAGGGATTTCTCGACCTTTCACCGCAGTCGAGCGGCGTACCTTACCTTGCTTACCTGAGCGTAGGTGCGTCGTTACAGAAAAGTAAATCTAAACTGGGTTTAGTTAGCCCCAACACTAGGTTAGCTTGCCACCTGATAACCTATTAACTAATAGGGCGCGTACCTCACTCGCACGTAAATTTTTTAAAAATATGCCTTAAACGTTGTATCGTTTCCCAACACGGCTCTGATACCAAAGCTGACACGACCCGCCCAGAAAACCTTGTCTCAGGGCGGATCTGGTCAGTCGTTAAGCCAAGATCCTGTTGGGCAACGCTCGGCGAAGCGAGCGTACACACGATACAACACAGACAGGAATAAACAGCAATAATTTTCCAGAAGAGAACACTTAATACATCATTTGGTTCATGACTTAGAAGTTAAATATTACATTGTCTCAGAGAGCGCAACAGTTTTGAAAACGATAACAGCGGAAGACTAGAACTATTACAACTCCGACACTCGGACTTAAGCAAAAGCACACGCCGTGCCCACGGGCGTCATGCTACTAGCCACTTCAACAAATCACTGCGGCGACTCGCACAGCTCCCACTGGAGGTTCCCAAACTCGAGGGGAGGCTCCTCCCAATGGAAGCTACCTGCTGGTTCCTGCATGACAGCGCCTGAAAACCACAAAACGCTAACGCGTGAGCTTCTAAGAAGCTCAGCAAGACTTACCCGACAAAAGTGGCTGACTACAGCCGACTCCTAGACATGAAGGCTGACTCGGGAGGGTTTACTTGCAAAAGGACTCGCAAGCCTATACTACTCTTGTCAAGTTTTAGCATCAGATTAAGTGATTAAAAAAAATAAATTTAGTTAGCACTGAGCTAAGCAAACATAACAGAATCAACAATAGCAATATTAATATTCATAATTCATTCTCATGGTGTCTCAACCTATTTACTAAAATGTGGTGCGTTTCACGAGCATTCTCACTAACTGGGAGCGACAGCGGTTCGAAACGATTTTATACCCTGCAGGGGGAAAACCTGACCGTACGACACGTGCGTGTCCTAGACCCGCACGTGGCAACCGTTCACACCAGCTCCTGCAACGTCAATTCCCTCCTACGCCTGCCTTAGCAGCGCCGCGTCCCACCAGACAACACGTCCCAGACGGTTTCTGTGGAGTTCCCACGCTGCCCACCCCAGATCTCCTCCTAGTCAAACACCGTAGGGCAGGTTCGACGTTGCAATCACTAGGCTACGTAGGTTTACTGGGGCCCATAACGCCCACATTACGACCAGTACGTTCAACACTCGATCAGTCCCGGACCACACGGATCAGACAAGTCTACGGTCACCTTGGACCCAGTCCAGTCGCCGACCTACTTTGTATCCTGTCTGACCCTCAAACTTTTATCTTTCTTACTGATTCACATTTTTGTGGTCCATCTCATGAAATAGTTTCAATCAACAACCTATCCTTTCGCGAGCAGCGAACACTCTGCTCGACTTCTACCGGCAACTACCTGCCAAGCATAGTATACTAAGTGGGTGTCTATACCAACTACCGTTAGGGTTTTCCTATGGGAACAAATGCAACTATGGTTTCAATCAACTCCTAATACTTAATGCACAAACAAGACACACTTAGTTAAAAGTAAAACTTGAAAATTTGGTTGTGCATCGGGGCTTGCCTGGTTCCTCTGAGTTGATGTCGATTTCTTCGGCGGGGGTCGAGGAACTTGGATCCGCAGCTACTTCGTTAGCGTCAGAATCTACATGATGCGGTAGGATTATGATAAGTTAATGAAAATGAAACTTATTATTATTATCAATAGTGACCTAGGGTTTAGATTAGCGACTCCCAGAATTAGGTTAACCCTAATTACTCGACGTCGTCGATTAAATTAAATTCTTAATCTGTGAATGATGTTTAAAGAAGTCTATTAAACTTTTATGAGATGACTTTTAGTTGGCATGTTCATCAATTTCAACTTTAGTTAAGTTAATGCGATATTTTTCATCTGTTAATATTATTTAATTACTTCGGCTATTAAACTAGGGTTAAAATAAAGATTTTAAATTCTTCCTCAAGATTATTTTTAGTGGGTAGTACTCTCTGGAATAAGCATTTTGGCCTTTGGGTGGGGCCTAGATGAATTTTCTGTATTTTATAAAAATTCATCAAAGTTCCTGTTTTTAGATCTTGTAAAATCAGAAAGCACTAGTAAACATTAGAATAAAATTATGAAACTTTATGTGAGCATTCCTGAGCACCAGATCTACAACTTTACTTTTGGGGTCTAACCTTGCAAATGACTTTTACAATGTACTTTAGAAAATGCTATTTAAACTAGGCAGATTGAAGTTATTTAATAGGGTTAGATGCCATTTCGTGTGCCTAAAATCTTCATAAAATTCCAGAGGGTGTGTAGCATCATGGTGTACTTGTAGATCAAAGGTTAGCCCTAGCATTGCTCTATAATGCCATTTAAGATTCAAAAAGAGAAAGGAGTGTTTCTAATTAATTCTGCAAATTTTTGGTCATTTGTTAAAAAGTGTTTTAACAGAAAATTAGTACTTTTCACGAGGGTTCTAAAAAATTTTGGTTTGGAATATTTGGATCTCCCTGTGATTTTCTAGGGTTTTTAGAAAACAGAGCAATAATCTGGAAAATAATTGGAAAAAGAAAAAACAGTGCACAGTCTCCAACGAGCTCCGGCGGCCAATTCCCGACGATGGGGTGGTCGCCGGCCGTCGAACCTTGGCTTTTCATGATCCACACGACATGACGAGGCTCGCCAACATGGTATTCATCAAGGTTGGGCACGGCAGAGGGGGTCTCACCGTGGGGGTGCTTCGGTGGCGGCGGCGAAGTCAAAATTCCGACGAGGTGGCTCGCCGTCGGAGGGTTGGAGGCTTCTGTGAGCTTCACGAGGTGGAGAAGAGTTGATTCGGTGAGTGAATTTGATTGAAATTGAGTGGTGGTGGGTTTTCACCGAGGAGGCGGCGGTAATGGCGCCGGCGGCCGTGGGGCAGGAAAATTGGGGGCTTCTCGCGCGGGGGGGGGGGGGGGTCCCGTGGGGGAAAGGAATGGAGGAGGAGTGAAATTGGGGAGGAGTTCACGCCATTTATAGGGGGAAACGGGGTAGGGGAAGTAGGGAGCAGGGGGAGCAGCAGGGGCGGCAATGGCGGCTCGGGCTCTGTTGTCGGGCGGCTCGGGCGACGCAGAGAAAAAAGAGAGAGGGAGGAAGAGAGGAGGGAGCGAGCTAGAGGGAGAGAGAAGGGAGGGGTGAGGAGGTAGGGGAGGCAGCGGCAATTGAAGTCGATCGTGCGCCACAGGAGCCGTTGTCGGCCGGGGCAGCGGCGGCTGCGCGCCCCTGTTGTCGGGCGGGTGGGTACTGTAGCCCGCCCGGCAACAGTTATATTATTATTTGTTTTTTTTTTAATGCTGGAAGGGATTCAATGAATGGGTACTCTTCCCGAGCTCGAAAAATTTTGGAAATTTTTGTACAAGCTCAGTAATTTATTTGGAACATTTTTCATTTAAGGTTCAAGTCATGATTTGGCCTCTAAAAGTTCTTGAATTTCTAGGTTGATTATAGCTTCTGTGAATTTTTAAGAGGTCTAAATCTTTTCCAAAAATCTTGAATAATTTCCGAAAATTCTATTTTGAAGTGTACTTAATTGTTATGTAAAAATATAGCTAGGGTTCTGTGGAAGTTTTGATGGTCAAGAGTTAGGGTTTTGGATTTCTTTCTGTTAACGAGATTTCGACACTTTTAGTTGAGAATTCTCCGGATTTTGCTAAAATGCTCGGTTGTTTGTCAAACTTTTCATAGTGTCTCTTTAAAGCATTTTAAACAATATTTCTTTTTATTTCCATGATTGAATCTGCTCTTAAAGTGAGTGAAATTACGGATTAGGGTTTTAATGTTGTCGACTCTTCACCCTGGTGACACCTGGGGTGTCACAGGGTATAAAATGAGCCATTTTAGAGAACCTATCAACAACGACAAATATGCTGTCCCTCCCCTTCTTAGTGCGAGGCAATCCCAAAACAAAATCCATCAAAATATCATGCCGAAGAGCAGAAGGAACAGGGAGAGGCATATACAAACCATGGTTACCCAAACGAGACTTAGCTTTTTGGCACGTAGAACAACGAGCAACGAAGCGCTCGACGTCACAACGCATTCGAGACCAGTAGAAGTGGTCGGTCAGCACTTCTTGTGTTTTGAAAACACCGAAGTGACCCATGAGGCCCCCTCCATGAGCTTCCTGCAACAATAACAAAGGAACAGAATCAGTTGGAACGCACAGCTTGTTAGCACGAAACAGGAGCCCATCCTGTATATGAAACTTGTCCCATGGTTTGCCATCCTTACAATGTGAAATAATGAAAATCAGCATCATTCACATATTGATCTTTCAAAGTTTGCAAACCAAAGATTTTAAAATGTAATTGGGACAGCATGGTATAACGACGAGACAAATCATCAGCAATGACATTTTCCTTCCCGTTCTTGTGTTTAATGATGTAGGGAAAGGACTCAATAAATTCTACCTATTTAGCATGTCTACAGTTCAGATTAGTTTGGGTATGAATGTGTTTCAAAGCCTTATGATCAGAATGAATAATAAATTCGCGAGGCCACAAGTAATGCTGCCATGTTTGCAAAGTGCGCACTAAAGCATATAACTCCTTATCATAAGTTGAATATTTCAGGGCAGCGCCACTCAATTTCTCACTAAAGTAAGCAACAGGTTTACGGTCTTGTAGCAAAACAGCACCTAAACCTATGCCACTAGCATCACATTCTAATTCAAACACTTTATTGAAATTAGGCAATTATAAAAGAGGAGCAAGAGTTAACCTGTCCTTCAAAGTGTTGAATGCATCTTCCTGTGGTGCGCCCCAAGCAAAGAAAACACCTTTCTTTGTGAGCTCATGCAACGGGACAGCAATGGAGCTGAAATCACGCACGAACCTTCGGTAGAATCCGGCGAGGCCAAGGAAACTCTGAACCTGCGTGATCGTCGTCGATGTAGGCCAGCTCTAAATGGCCTCCACCTTGCTGCTATCCACCTCAATTCCCTGTGAAGTGCAAAAGAAAAGAGACGTGTTGCGTGCAAAAGGTGCATTTTTCCAAGTTGCCGAACAAGCGAGCAGCACGCAAAGCATCAAAAACAGCACGCATATGTTCTAAATGCTCATCCATAGACTTGCTATAAATAAAGATATCATCAAAGTAAACCACAACAAACAGTCCTATGAATGGCCTAAAAACTTCATTCATTAAGCGCATAAAAGTGCTGGGAGCATTAGACAAACCAAACAGCATAACCAACCATTCATATAAGGCAAATTTGGTTTTAAAAGCAGTTTTCCATTCATCCCCCAATTTCATCCTAATCTGATGGTACCCGCTACGCAAATCAACCTTAGAAAAAAGAACAGCGCCACTAAGCTCATCAAGCATATCATCAAGGCGTGGTACGGGACATCGATAACGGATTGTGATGTTATTAATAGCACAACAATCGACACACATACGCCATGAACCATCTTTCTTAGGAACAAGTAAAACAGGAACCGAGCAAGGACTGAGTGACTCACGGATGTAGCCCTTGTCCAGCAGTGCTTGTACCTGGCGCTGGATCTCCTTGGTCTCATCGGGATTAGTCCGGTACGCGGCGCGATTTGGAAGCTGGGCGCCGGGGATGAGATCGATCTGATGTTCGATGCCACGGATAGAGGAAGACCCGGTGGCAAGTCCTTGGGAAAGACATCGGCATAGTACTGCAAAAGGTTAGCAACAGCAGGGGGAATATCAGAGAACGGTGCCTCATGAAGTGAAACAAGCATGTTGGAGCAAACAAGTGCATAGCAAGGCAAATTATCATCATGCAGCTCAGCAAAATCAACACGTGTAGCAAGCAAAACAGGGGTATGCAACTTGATTTCAGATCTAGCGGGGGCGGCTGGAGGTGATTTGTGAGACTTTGCTGTCTTGGCCACCCGAGCCATGTCATCTTTCAGAATTTGTTCCGGGGTATGGGATGTATGATTATTTTCTGACCCTTAAACATGAGTGAATAATGATTTGAACGATCATGATGTACACTATCAGTATCATATTGCGAAGGTCGACCAAGCAACAAAGAGCATGCTTCCATAGGGACAACATCACAATCAGCATAATCAGAATAGGCGCCCAGAGAAAAGGGAATACGTACCGAGCGCGTTACCTTTATTGTGCCACCATCATTGAGCCATTGGATGTGGTACGGGTGTGGATGTTGGTGAGTGGGTAAAGATAATTGCTCTACCAGAGCCGTACTCACCAAATTGTTGCAGCTGCCACTGTCGATGATGATCCGGATCGTCCGTTCCTGTACCACGCCCTTAGTGTGGAAAATCGTGTGTCGCTGATTGTGCTCGGCCGTGGCAACCTGTGTACTGAGGACACGCTGCACAACAAGACTCTCATACCTATCGACAGCGCTGGAATCAACGTGAACCTCTGTATGATCTGCATGGTCAGTGGAAAGCATAGCATGTCTAGTCTCTGCAGTATCACTAGCTGAAGAGTACTCACCATTGTCACGGATCAGCAAGGTACGCTTGTTGGGGCAGTCCCGAATCACATGACCGTAACCTTTGCAACGATGGCACTGAATGTCCTGAGTGCGCCCTGTGCAAGGAGAGGCGCCGTGGGCCGGAGGTGCTGCCGGCTTAGCCGGCTGCTCGCGTGGTGATGCGCTTGAAGTGGATGGCGCACGCTCGCGCGGCGTGGAGGACGACGTGGAGGACGCCGGGTGGGGGGCTGGGGGTGGGAGCTTGGTCGCGTCCTGCAAAAGAGTTAGCGCGTGTCGACGATCGTCCCTGCACTTCACGTTCAGCTTTGCAAGCAAATTCAAACAAAGTGCTCATATCATCATATTCCTTGTAATCAAGGATGTCCTGAATTTCATGGTTCAAACCACCCCTAAAACGTGCCATAGCAGCGTCATCCTGCTCAACTAAACCCCAACGAATCATACCCTTTTGTAATGCTTGGTAATATTGCTCAACAGTTCGGGAACCTTGCTGAAATCATTGTATTTGGTTGAGCAAATCACCGGCATAATAAGAAGGAACAAATCTGTGACGCATGGCAGTTTTTAGTTGAGCCCAAGTGGTGGGAGTGTTATCGGGAAACTTTTGTTTATATTCACGCCACCAAATTAAAGCAAAATCAGTAAATTCACTAATAGCAGCCTTAACTTGTATATGAGCAGGAATGTCTTGACATGAAAATTTCTGTTCGACCTCTAATTCCCAAACAAGATAAGCAGCAGGATCATATTTGCCAGTAAAGGATGGAATGCGAAATTTGATCTTAGAAAAGGAATCAGGAGGTGGGACACGTACCCTGCATGCACGACCGCGGCGATCACCATCGTCCTGCTCCGTATCACCGCCATAGTCGCACGCCCGCTGCAACTCCATTAGCTGCGTGGTCAAGGTCTCAAGACGAGTCATGATCGTCTCGAGCGTGGCGTGGGCGGCCGTTTGAGCGAGGTCGATCTCGTCGAAACGCTTGGTCGATGAAGCAACTATAGGATGAACGAAAAACACACGAAAAACTCACCGAGAAATACTGGAATCTGATACCACTTGATAGAGCTGGAGTGCCCGATCTTTCGGCGAGGAAGATAAATTTGGTGAAAGTAGACCCTCACGATCCGACTACGACGAGCAAGCTCAAGGCGCCAATGCAATCGCTGAACTAACTCCCGATGGTTACCAACCTTGCTGGTGCAAGATCATCCTGATCACGAAGCTCGTTTCCTGCGCGCAATCAAGCAAGAAAGAGATGCAAGCAATCTGATGTATTACTTGAAGGTGGAGTTCTGAATACACGTGGCAGCTTGTAATGCGTGCGACGGTTGTAACTAAAGCTTACAATTAAACAAAACTCGAAGACTAACAGCGGCGTGGCCCCAGACTAAATACACAAGAAAGGGGGCGCAACCCTAAGGTGGGGGTGCGGCCAAGGAGGCCGCGCGTCCCTGGGTGGGGGCCCACATGGCGCGCGCGCGACAAGGGCTGAACACACGTGCGGCTCTAGCTGGTTTGATCGCCTGTCGATGCTTCTGGGCCTTGGTTCCGTAGCAGCGTGACATAGTTGAGTTTCCGAGCACGGGCCCGAGTCATTGGGCCTTGATATGGCGCCACAGCTGAAGTCGAAGTAGAGTCGGACTCGGTCATGGCATCAGGCGCAGCCTGAGGAAGTGGAGGCGCAGGTGCTGCTATTGGAGAGTCGATGTCCTCATTACCTACGGTGTCTGATTAGGAGGAGATCTGGGGTGGGCAGCGTGGGAACTCCACAGAAACCGTCTGGGACGTGTTGTCTGGTGGGATGCAGCGCGGCTAAGACAGGAGTAGGCTGGAATTGACGTTGCAGGAGCTGGTGTGAATGGTTGCCACGTGCGAGTCTGGGACACGCACATGTCGTACGATCAGGTTAACCCTGTAGAGGTATAAAAATCGGTTCGAATCACTGTCACTCTCAGCTATGAGCTTACTTGAACTCTATGTCACATTCTAGTAAATAGGTTGAGATACAATGAGAATGAATTATGATTATTACTATTGCTATTGTTGCTTCTGTTAGGTTTGATTAGTTCAGGGTGAACTAAATTTATATTCTAATCATTTAATCTGGTGCTAAAATTTGACCAAGAGTAGTACAGGCTTGCGAGTCCATTTTACAAAGTAAACCCATCCGAGTCAGCCAACATGTCTAGGAGTCGGCTGTAGTCAGCCACGTTGACGGGGTAAGTCTTGTTGAGCTTCTTAGAAGCTCACGCGTTAGCGATATGTTGTTTTCAGGCGCCGACATACAGGACCAAGCTGGTAGCATCCATTGGGAGGAGTCTCACCCCGAGATCGGGAACCTCCAGTAGGAGTTGTGCGAGTCGCCGTAGTGAACATTGAAGTGGCTAGTAGCATGACGCCCGTGGGCACGGTGCATACTTTTGCTTAAGTCTGAGCGTCGGAGTCTGTAATCGATGAAGTCTTCCGCTGTTGTTTCCAAAACTTTAATTGCCTACTTTGATTCACTGTAAGACTTAAGTTTCAAACTATGAACCAATAATGTATTAAGTTCTCTCTCCTTGTAAATCATTGCTGTTTATTCCTACCTGTGTTGTATCGTGTGTACGCTCGCTTCGCCGAGCGTTGCCCAATAGGATCCTGGCTCAACGACTGACAGGATCCGTCCCGAAGTGAGGGTTTTCAAGGCGGGTCCGCGTCACGCACGTGTCGTATGATTAGGTTATCCCTGTAGGTGTAAATCGATTTAAATCGCTGTCGCTCTAAATTTATGAGTTTGCTTGTGAAACGTACCACATTTAATTAAAATGTTGAGCTATGATGATGACTGGATTATGATAATGATTATTGTATCTATTGCTTCCTCTCTATGATTGATCAGTCTAGTGCAAACTAAAGTTATGTTTTTCTAATCACTTAACTTGAGCTAAAACTTGACCAGGGTAACTTCTTGCAGTGTGAGTCCTTTATGCAAGATACTCTACCCTGAGTTAGCCTGCATGTCTAGGTGTCGGCTGTAGATAGCCACTTTGATGGGTCAGTCTTGCTGAGCTTCTTAGAAGCTCATGCTTTACGATACGTAGTTTTCAGGCGCCGACACTTGTGCCTGCGATGTCCACTACCAGTGGGAGGAGCAGCGCCCAAGATCTTGGGAGCATCTAGTGAGAACGCTCTGATTCACCGCAGTGAACTTTAGGTGGCTAGTAGCATAGTGCCGGTGGGCAAGGCACATGCTTTTGCTGAGTCTACTAGAGTCGAAGTCTGTATCGCGTCTTATGCTTCCGCTAAACTCATATTTGAAAGTTGTATGCTGTACTCTAGTTCTAAGATTTCTACAATGAACCAAGTTTGTAATCATTTTCCCTTATCTTGTAATTTATGTCATTTTCTTGGCCTATGTTGTACCATGTGAACACTCGCTTCGCCGAGTATCGCCATAAAAGGATCTCGGACCAGACAAATCGTCCCTGGTTTCGAGGCGGGCCGCGCAGCGCGTCTCAATCAAATCGGGTGTCGTTTTCTCACCACTTCTACTTTCGTAATTAAACTCTCAGAAACACCCAAAACATGTTTGTTTGGCGCAACGGAATGTATGGACGCGTTTGTTGGTGTGCTTCAACGGAATGGTTCCGATGTGTGCGATGGCGCGTCTCGATCAAATCGGGTGCCGTTTTCGCGCCACTTTTACATCCATGATGAAACTCTCCGAAACACCGCAAACATATTTGTTTGGCCCAACGGAGTGTATGGGATATGTTTGTTGGTGTGCATCAACGGAATGGTTCGCATGTGGCCATTGGCGCATTTTGGGCAAATCGGGTGCCGTTTTCGCACCACTTTTATTTCCGTAATGAAACTCTCCCAAACACCCCAAACATGTTTGTTTGGCCCATCGAAGTGAATGTGATGCGTTTGTTAGTGCAATTCAACGGAATGGTTCTGATGTTTGCGATGGCGCGTCTCGATCAAATCGGGTGCCGTCTTCTCACCACTTTTACTTTCGTAATGAAAACTCTCCGAAACACCCACAACATATTTGTTTGGCCCAACGGAATGTATGGGACGTGTTTGTTGGTTGCTTCAATGGAATGGTTGCGATGTGTGCGATGGCGCGTCTCGATCAAATCGGGTGCCATTTTCGCGTCACTTTTACTTCCATAATGAAACTCTCCGAAACACCCCAAACAAGTTTTGTTTGGCCCAACGGGAGTGTATGGGACATGTTTGTTGGTGTGCATCAACGGAATGGTTCGGATGTGGCTGTTGGCACGTTTTACGCAAATCAGATGCCATTTTCGCACCACTTTTACTTCTGTAATGAAACTCTCGAAAACACCCCAAACATGTTTGTTTGGCCCAACGGAGCGTATGGGACGCGTTTGTTGGTGCGCTTCAATGGAATGCTTCGGATGTGTCTGTTGACGTGTTTCGCGCAAACCAGGTGCCGTTTTCACACCACTTTTACTTCCGTAATGAAACTCTCCGAAACACCCCAAACATGTTTTTTTGGCCCATTGGAGTGAACGGGATGCGTTTGTTGGTGCCATTCAACGGAATGGTTCTGATGTGTGCGATGGCGTGTCTCGATCAAATCGGGTGTCGTTTTCTCACCACTTTTACTTTCGTAATGAAACTCTCCGAAACACCCCAAACATGTTTTGTTGGCCCATCGGAGTGAATGGGATGCGTTTGTTGGTGCGATTCAATGGAATGGTTCCGATGTACACGACGGCACCTCTCAATCAAATCAGGTGTCGTTTTTGCACCAGTTCTACTTCCGTAATTAAACACTCCGAAACACGTCAAACATATTTGTTTGGCCCAACGTAGTGTATGGGACGCGTTTGTTGGCGCGCTTCAACGGAATGGTTCCGATGTGTGCGATGGCGCGTCTCGATCAAATCGGGTGCTGTTTTCGTGCCACTTTACTTCCATAATGTAACTCTTTGAAACACCTGAACATGTTTGTTTGGTCCAATGGAGTGTATTGGATCCGTTTGTTGGTGACCTTCAACGGAATGCTTCGGATGCATCCGTTGGTGCGTTTCACACAAATCGGGTGCCGTTTTCGCACTACCTATACTTCCGTAATGAAACTATCCGAACCACTCCAAACATGTTTGTTTGGCCCAACGGAGTCTATAGGACGTGTTTGTTGTTGTGCTTCAACGGAGTGGGTCCGAAGCCTTCGACGGAATGTATGGGATGCGTTCGTTGCTGCGGTTCAACGGAATGGTTTTGATGTGTGCGATGGCGCGTCTCAATCAAATCGGGTGCCGTTTTCTCACCACTTTTACTTTCTTAATGAAACTATCAGAAACACCCCAAACATGTTTGTTTGGCCCAAAGGAATGTATGGGACGCGTTTGTTCGTGTCCTTCAACGGAATGGTTCCGATCTGTGCGATGGCGCGTCTCTATTAAATCGAGTGCCGTTTTCTCACCGCTTTTACTTTCGTAATGAAACTCTCAGAAACACCCCAAACATGTTTTTTTGGCCCATCGGAGTGAATGGGATGCGTTTGTTGGTGCGATTCAACGGAATGGTTCCGATGTGTGCGATGGCGCGTCTCAATCAAATCGGGTGCCGTTTTCGCACCACTTTTACATCCATAATGAAACTCTCCGAAACACCTCAAACATGTTTGTTTGGTCCAACGGAGTGTATGGGACACGTTTGTTGGTGTGCATCAACGGAAGGGTTTTGATGTGGCCGTTGGCGCGTTTTGCGCAAACCAGGTGCCGTTTTCGCACCACATTTACTTCCGTAATGAAACTCTCCGAAACACCCCAAACATGTTTTTTTGTCCCATCGGAGTGAATGGGATGCGTTTGTTGGTGCGATTCAATTGAATCGTTCCGATGTGTGCAATGGCGCGTCTCAATCAAATTCGGTGCCGTTTTTGCACCACTTTTACATCCATAATGAAACTCTCCGAAACACCCCAAACATGTTTGTTTGGCCCAACGGAGTGTATGGGACATGTTTGTTGGTGTGCATCAACGAAATGGTTCGGATGTGGCCGTTCGCGCGTTTTGCGCAAATCGAGTGCCGTTTTCGCATCACTTTTACTTTCCTAACGAAACTCCCCGAAACATCCAAAACATGTCTGTTTGGCCCAATGGCATGTATGGGACGCGATTGTTGGTGTACTTAAACGAAATGGTTCCGATGTGTGCATTGGCGTGTCTCGATCAAATTGGGTGCCGTTTTCGCGCCACTTTTACTTCCATAATAAAACTCTCCGAAACACACCAAACATATTTGTTTGGCCCAACGGAGTGTATTGGTTGCGTTTATTGGTGTGATTCAACGTAATGGTTCCGATGGGTCCGTTGGAGCGTTTCACGCAAATCGGGTGCCGTTTTTACACCACTTTTACTTCCATAATGAAACTCTCCAAAGCACCCCAAACATGTTTGTTTGGTCCGACGGAGTGTATTGAACGCGTTTGTTGGTCTGCTTCACGGCAATGGTTCCGATGTGTCCGTTGGCGCGTTTCACGCAAATCGGGTGCTGTTATCGCACCACTTTTACTTCCGTAATGAAACTCTCTGAAACACCCCAAACATGTTTGATTGGCCCAACGGAGTGTATTGGACGCGTTTGTTGGTGTGATTCAACGTAATGGTTCCGATGGGTCCGTTGGCGCGTTTCACGCCAATCGGTTGCCGTTTTCGCACCACTTTTACTTCTGTAATGAAACTCTCCGAAGCACCCAAACATGTTTGGTTGGTCCAATGGAGTGTATTAGACGCGTTTGTTGGTGTCCTTCAACGCAATGGTTCCGATGTGTCCATTGGCGCGTTTCACGCAAATCGGGTGCCGTTTTCGCGCCACGTTTACTTCCATAATAAAACTCTCCGAAACACACCCAACATGTTTGTTTGGCCCAACGGAGTGTATTGGACGCGTTTGTTGGTGTCCATCAACAGAATGTTTGGGATGCATCCGTTGGCGCGTTTGTTGGTGCGATTCAACGGAATGGTTTCGATGTGTGCGATGGCGCGTCTCGATCAAATCGGGTGCCGTTTTCGCTCTAGTTCTACTTCCATAATTAAAGTTTCCGAAAACCTCAAACATGTTTGTTTGGCCCAACGGAGTGTATGGGACGCGTATGTTGGTGTGCTTCAACGGAATGGTTCCGATGTGTTCGATGACAAGTCTCAATCAAATCGGGTGCCATTTTCGCCCCACTTTTACTTCCATAATGAAACTTTCCAAAACACCCCAAACATGTTTATTTGGCCCAACAGAGTGTATGGGACGCGTTTGTTGGTGTCCTTCAACGGAATGCTTCGGATGCATCCGTTGGTGCGTTTCACAAAAATCGGGTGCCGTTTTCGCACCACTTTTACTTCCGTAATGAAACTCTCTGAAACGCCCTAAACATGTTTGTTTGGCCCAACGAAATGTATGGGACGCGTTTGTTGGTGTCACTTGAATGGAATACTTCGGATGGGTCCGTTGGCACGTTTCACATAAATCGGGTGTCGTTTTCACACCACTTTTACTTCCGTAACGAAACTCTCTGAAGCACCCCAAACATGTTTGTTTGGCCCAACGAAATGTATGGGACGCATTTGTTGGTGTCACTTGAACGGAATACTTTGGATAGGTCCGTTGGCACGTTTCACATAAATCGGGTGTCGTTTTCACACCCGTTTTACTTTCGTAATGAAACTCTCCTGTCGCAACCCCGTCCGATAAAATCGTACGGTTGCTCATCCAGGATCACTTTGGGGTGTCACTTGACGACGTAAGCGACCATACAATATAATGATTAACGAGGACACGCAAACATGATTTTAAGGGTACCTAAATTCTTAATATTGCATCATTGGTTCAAATCATTTAAGTGCGGAAACGTAGTTCGAAAACAAGTGGGAGACAGCGGAAGCTAATAATTACAACTCGATGATACAGTTAAGCACGCCAGCCCGGGGTGCTTAATCCTCATGGGTCGGAGAAGTGGGAACCCACTCGAAAGGTCCACTCCGAGGGTGCTTCCCCTTCCCAACCACCACAACCAAACGAAGCAAAGTTAGAAGCATCACCTGCAAAACATTAATCCACAAAGCCTGAGCAACTAATACTCAGCAAGACTTACCCGTCAACGTGGTCATCTAATGACAGACTCCTAGAATGCAGGGAGTATGGGTGTAAGTTGGTCTGGTATTGCAAAAACAGCGCTAGTAGTCTATTCCAATTTTTAGCCAAGTTAACAGAAGTCGCTATGAATTTCCTAAGTGTGCCGCTATCCTAACAATCAAGAGTTCAACATGACCAATCAGGGTGAAAACAACCACTTTCATCATAAATCTACTATTTACATATCGTTGCGGCAGAAAGGAGCAAGTGCTACTATTAACCATGAGGAACGGCAATTATAATTGATTTACATCCTGCAGGAGAAAGCCGAATGATATGACACGTGCACACTCGAATGAGTCACACGTGGCTACCTTTCGCAACATCGTGACAGAGTTGGCCCAACATCCATCCCTCCAAGGACATGTTCCTCCAGGCGATGCCCTGCATCCCTGTACGGCCCCAAGCCTTTCCCACTAGCACGAGCCCAAGAAAACAAAAGCGAATTCATCCACCTTGCCGGTCCGTTCACCCAGAAAAAGGGATGGCCAATTGTCCGATAAAGCACGGTGAGCTACGTTGGTTTTCTGGTCCCATTTACCAGTATGCACTCGGTACAAACTCAAACTTGACCAATGCAACCGTAACCGATAAGGTTCTCAAATTTTAATCACATTTAAGACCAAACATATTCCTCGACTTTTCCTTCTTTGATTAAACACGAGTAGTCTCCATACTACTCGTATTCTACTGGAATCCTATCCTTAAAGCATAGCATTCTACCGAGGGCTCTACCAAAGTAACCCACAGGAAAACCTACCAAGTCATGCAACTAGGTTTTCACGGTAATTTCCTCGAAACTTAATGCACAAACAATTCCTACACACATAGTGGTAAACAGAAAATTTGTAAAACATAGGTGTGCACCAAGGCTTGCCTTGATCTACAGAAAAGTCAACACACTCAAGTGAGAAGTTAGCTCCTGCAGGTGCCTCATCCGAATTCTCGTTCGTCGTCGGAAATTCCGGATCGGTTCCTATATGATTATATGATGAAAATGCAGTAAGATTGTGATAAGTTAAATGAAAGGAGTCACAATGCCTTTATTAAAGGTTAACTATGGTTTTGGCGTTAGGAATCAGGGTTCGGTCGACACTTTTCTTCAAGTATTAATTATTTAACAACTACGACTATTAACCTAGGGTTAAAAATGAAACTTTTAGTTATATCTCAAGATAATTTTTAGTTAATTGTACCTTCTGAAACATGCATTTTGATCTTTGGTTGAGGCCTAGATAAATTTTCTAGATTTTATAAAAATTCATCAAAGTTTCTGTTATTAAATTTTATAAAATCAGAACCCATTAGTAACCCTTAGAATAAAATTGTGAAATTTTATGGGGCCACTCATGACATCCAAAGCTAAAAGTTTGCTATTGGGGTCTAACCTTTTTAATGACTTTTACAATGTATCTTAGAAAATGGTATTTTACTAGGCAGATTGGAGTATTGTTAAATTGTTATATGCAACTTTGTTGTTCTAAACTCCTCATAAAATTCCAGAAGGTGTGTGTAATGTCATGCTGTACTTGTGGATCAAATCTTAGCCCTAGTACTGCTCTAGAATTTAAATTATAATTTTGAAAACAGAATAGAGTGTTTTAATTGTTTCTGAAAATTTTTGGTCGTTTTCTAAAAGGTGATTTAACAGAAATTTAGTAATTTTCATGAGATTTCTAACAAATTTTGGTTTGCTATTTTTTGATTTTTCTATGAATTGCTAGGAATTTTACAAGATCGACCAATCATTAGGAAAAAAAAATAGAAATTTCGAAATGGGGAGGCAGAACAGGGGAACCAGGGAGGTGGCGGGGGAAGTCCGGCAATCTCGGCGGCGGGCCCCTTGTCGGCGGTGGGAAACCCGGAGGAGGGTGCTCCTGCCTAGCTCGCGGGGTGGAGAGGGTTTTGGAGTGTGGCGGTGACCGGCGGCGGTTAGCGGAATGGGTCGCGCGACGGCGACGGCGCAATTGCCGACTCCGACGAGCCCGCGGCGGTGCAATAGGGCACAACGTGGCTCGAGGCTTAGCCCTAAAGTCTCTACACGCCACGGGGAGGACCGGCAACCAACACAACCGAAGGAATTTCTCACCGAGCTTCCCGGCGACGGAACGGGTCTCGGTGGACGGTGGTGTACCGAGGAAGAAGAAATGCGTTGGGGGTGGGAGCTGTGGGGAAGGAGAAAGGGGAAGAAGGAGAAAGGCAGTGCTCAATTTAAAGGGCTTCGGCACGGGAGGAGGAGGGAGGTTGATAGTGCGGCATGGCGGCACGGGCTCAGGCGGTAGCGCGCGACGTGGGGCAGCGGGTGGGGAGGGAAGAGAGAGAGAGAGAGAGAGAGAGAGAGAGAGAGAGAGAGAGGAAGGGAGAAAGAGCCGAATTGAAGTCAACGTGCACAAAGCCACGATGGCCGGGGAAAGGACGGTGCGACGTGGACGCCGGCCGGCGGTTAGCAGCTCCTGGTGGTGAACAGTGGTGGCGCACTACTGTTCACCATACAGCCGTTTTTAATTTCCACCAACTCCCTTCACTTGAGTCAATTGAAAACCCTAGCTCCCGAGTTCAAAAATTTTTAAAATTTTTTTGTGTGAGCTAAGTGAATTATTTGAAACAACATTTCTTATAGGAATATTCCTTGATTCAACTCCTAAAAGTCTGTGAATTTTCAGCTTCGTTCAAACTTGTCGGAATTTTAAAAGGGTTTAAACTTCTTCAAAAAATTTTGATAAAATTTCCAAAATTCTATTTTAATGTGTAGTTAATTGTTATATAAAAATATGGCTAGGGTTTTGTGGAAATTTGGATAGCCATGAGTTAGGGTTTGGATTTAATTCCTATTAACAAGATTTCGACACTGTTAGTTGAATCTTTCCGAACTTAGCTATAATGTTCTGTTGTGTTGCCAAGTTCTCATGGTGATCCTTTAGAGCATTTCAAACATCATTTCTTTTTTACTTTCAGTGTTGATTTGTACTTTTAGGTGAGTAAATTGCCGATTAGGGTTTTGGTGTGTCGATTTAACCTGGCGGCACCTTGGGTGTCACATCTGCGAAACACCCCAAACATGTTTGTTTGGCCCAAAGAAATCTATGGGATGCGTTTGTTGGAGTCCTTCAACGGGATGCTTCGAATGCGTCCGTTGGCGCGTTTCACACAACTCGGGTGCCGTTTTCACACCACTTTAACTTCCGTAATGAAACTATCCGAAACACCCCAAACATGTTTGTTTGGCTCAACGGAGTGTATGGGATGCGTTTGTTGGTGTGCTTCATCGGAATGCTTCCGATCTGTGCGATGGCACGTCTCGATCAAATCTAGTGCCGTATTCGCACTATTTTTACTTTCATAATGAAACTCTATGAAACACCCAAAACATGTTTGTTTAGCCCAACGGAGTGTATGGGATGCATTTGTTAGCGTGCTTCAACGGAATGGTTCCGATGTGTGCGGTGCGCGTCTCGACCAAATCGGGTGCCGTTTTCGCATCACGTTTACTTCCATAATGAAACTCTCCGAAACACCCCAAACATGTTTGTTTGGCCCAACGGAGTGTATTGGACGCGTTAATTGGTGTCCTTTAATGAAATGCTTCGGATGCGTCCTTTGGCGCGTTTCACACAAATCAGGTGCCATTTTCGCACCATTTTTACTTCCGTAATGAGACTCTCCAAAACCCACCAAACATGTTTGTTTGGCCCAACGGAGTCTATGGGACGCGTGTTGTTGTGCTTCAACGGAATGGGTCCGATGTATGCCACGGCGTGTCTCGATCAAATCGGGTGCCATTTTCTCACCACTTTTATTTTCGTAATGAAACTCTCAGAAACACCCAAACTTGTTTGTTTGGCCTAATGGAATGTATGGTACGCGTTTGTTGGTGTGCTTCAACGGAATAGTTCCGATGTGTGCGCTGGCGCGTCTCGATCAAATCAGGTGCCGTTTTCGCGTCACTTTTACTTCCAAAATGAAACTCTGCGAAACACCCCAAACATGTTTGTTTGGCCCAACGGAGTGTATGGGACGCGTTTATTGGTGTGCTTCAACGGAATGGTTCCGATGTGTCCGTTGGCGCATTTGACACAAATCGGGTGCCATTTTCATACCACTTTTACTTCCGTGAAACTCTCTGAAACACCCCAAACATGTTTGTTTGGCCCAACGGAGTCTATGGGACGCGTTTCTTGTTGTGCTTCAATGGAATGGGTCCGATGTGTGCGACGGCACGTCTCGATCAAATCGGGTGCCGTTTTCGCACTACTTCCATAATGAAACTCTTTGAAACACCCAAAACATATTTGTTTGGCCCAATAGAGTGTATGGGACGCGTTCGTTGGTGTGCTTCAACGGAATGGTTCCGATGTGTGCGATGACGCGTCTCGATCAAATCGGGAGCCATTTTCGCACCACCTTTACTTCCATAATGAAACTCTCTGAAACACCCAAAATATGCTTCTTTGGCCCAACGGAGTGTATTAGACGCGTTTGTTGGTGTCCTTCAACGGAATCCTTCAGATGCGTCCGTTGGCGCGTTACACACAAATCGGGTGCCGCTTTCGTACCACTTTTACTTCTAAAATGAAACTCTCCGATACACCCAAAACATGTTTGTTTGGCCCAACGGAGTCTATGGGACGCGTTTGTTGGTGCGCTTCAAAGTAATGGCTCCGATGTGTGCGAAGGCGCGTCTCGATCAAATCGGGTGCTGTTTTCGTACCACTTTTACATCCATAATGAAACTCTCCGAAACACCCCAAACATGTTTGTTTAGCCCGACGGAGTGTATGGGACGCGTTTGTTTGTGTCCTTCAAAGGAATGCTTCGGATGCGTCCATTGGCGCGTTTGACACAAATCGGGTGTCGTTTTCACACGACCTTTACTTCGATAATGAAACTCTCCAAAACACCCCAAACATATTTGTTTGGCCCAACGGAGTCTATGGGACGCGGTTCTTGTTGTGCTTCAATGGAATGGGTCCGATCTGTGCGACGGCGCATCTCGATCAAATCGGGTGCCGTTTTCGCACCACTTTTACTTCCATAGTGAAACTCTCCGAAACACCCAAAACATATTTGTTTGGCCCAACGAAGTGTATGGGACGCGTTCGTTGGTATGCTTCAACGGAATGGTTCGGATGTGTGCATTGGTGCGTCTTGATCAAATCGGGTGCCGCTTTCGCACCACCTTTACTTCCATAATGAAACTCTCCGAAACACCCCAAACATGTTTGTTTGGCCCAACGGAGTGGTTGGACGCGTTTGTTGGTCTCCTTTAATGGAATGCTTCGGATGCGTCCGTTGGCGCGTTACACACAAATCGGGTGCCGTTTTCGCACCACTTTTACTTCCGTAATGAAACTCTTCGAAACACCCCAAATATGTTTGTTTGGCCCATCGGAGTGAATGGAATGCGTTTGTTGGTGCGATTTAATGGAATGGTTCCGATGTATGCGATGGCGCGCCTCGATCAAATCGGGTGCCGTTTTTCGCACCAGTTTTACTTCTATAATTAAACTCTCAGGAACACCTCAAATGTTTGTTTGGCCCAACGGAGTGTATGGAACGCGTATGTTGGTTCGTTTCAACGGAATGGTTCCGATGTGTTCGATGACACGTCTTAATCAAATCGGGTCCCATTTTCGCACCACTTTTACTTTCATAATTAAACTCTCCGAAACACCCCAAACATGTTTGTTTGACCCAACGGAGTCTATGGGACGCATTTATTTTTGTGCTTCAAAGGAATGAGTCCGATGTGTGCAACGGCGTGTCTCAATCAAATCGGGTGCCGTTTTCACACCACTTTTACTTTCGTAATGAAATTCTCCAATACACCCAAAACATGTTTGTGCCCAACGGATTATATGGGACGCGTTTGTTGGTACGCTTCAATGTAATGGCTCCGATGTGTGCGATGGCGCGTCTCGATCATATCGGGTGCCGTTTTTGTACCACTTTTACTTCGATAATGAAACTCTCCGAAACACCCCCAAGCATGTTTTTTTGGCCCAACGGAGTGTCTAGGACGCGTTTGTTGGTGTCCTTCAAAGGAATGCTTCGGATGCGTCTGTTGGCTCGTTTGACACAAATCGGGTACCGTTCTCATACCACTTTTACTTCCGTAATGAAACTCTCCGAAGCATCCCAAACATGTTTGTTTGGCCCAATGGAGTCTATGGGACGCATTTCTTGTTGTGTTTCAATGGAATGGGTCTGATGTGTGCGACGGCGCGTCTCGATCAAATCGGGTGCCGTTTTCGCACCACTTTTACTTCCATAATGAAACTCTCTGAAACACCCAAATATGTTTGTTTGGCCCAACGGAGTGTATGGGACGCGTTCGTTGGTGTGCTTCAACGGAATGGTTCCGATGTATGCGATGGCGCGTCTCGATCAAATGGGGAGCCGTTTTCGCACCACCTTTACTTCCATAATGAAACTCTGTGAAACACCCTAAACATGTTTCTTTAGCCCAACGGAGTGTATTAGACGCGTTTGTTGGTGTCCTTCAACGGAATGCTTCGGATGCGTCCGTTGGCGCGTTTCACACAAATTGGGTGTCGTTTTCACACCACTTTTACTTACGTAATGAAACTTTCCGAAACACCCCAGTCTTGTTTGTTTGGCCCAGCGGAATGTATGGGACACGTTTGTTGGTGTGCATCAACGGAATGGTTCGGATGTGGCCATTGGCCGGGTGCTGTTTTCGCACCATTTTTACTTTTATAATGAAACTCTTCGAAACACCCAAACATGTTTGTTTGGCCCAACGGAATGTATGGGACACATTTGTTGGTGTCCTTCAACGGAATACTTCGGATGCGTCCGTTGGCGCGTTTCACATAAATCGGGTGCCATTTTCGCACCATTTTTTCTTCCGTAATGAAACTCTCCGAAACACCCCAAACATGTTTGTTTGGCAGGAGTGAATGGGATCCGTTTGTTGGTGTGATTCAGCGGAATGGTTCTGATGTGTGCGATGGCGTGTCTCAATCAAATCGGGTACCGTTTTGGCATCACTTTTTCTTCCATAATTAAACTCTCCGAAACACCTCAGACATGGTTGTTTGGCCCAACGGAGTGTATGGGACACGTTTGTTGGTGCGCTTCAATCTAATGGTTTGAACCGTTTCGTTGTTGCTCTCGCTCTCAATCTATGAGTTTGCTTGTGAAAGATGCCACATTATGTTAAGAGATTGAATTCAGGGAATGGAATTGGATTATGTTGATGATGATCATTACTACTATGTTTGATTGAGATCTATGGTTGTTTAAGTTAGTGCAAACTAAAGTTATGTTTCTAACAACCTAATCTGGGCTAAAAATATGACTAGAGGAACACTTAGTACCACGAGTCCTTTTGCAAGATGTCCCTACCCTGAGTCAGCCTGCACGTCTAGGTGTCAGCTGTAGTCAGCCCCGTTGACGGGTCAGTCTTGCTTTGCTTCCTAGAAACTCATGCTTTGCGATATGTGGTTTTCAGGGGCTGAGGTGTGCTCTTGCGATGGCCGGTACCACTGGGAGGAGCAGCAATCGGATGGTTGGAGCGTCCAGTGGGAGCGGTGTGACCCACCGTTTTAAGCTTGTTGTATCTAGTAGCATAGCGCCGTTGGGCAAGGCACGTGCTATGACTTAGTCTACGAGAGTCGGAGTCTGAATCATCCATTGTCTTGTCTTATGCTTTCGCTGAACTCGTATTTGAAAACTCATGTATCTGTACTTTAAATTGTAAGACTTATTTATGCTATGGAACCGTTGTTGTAATAGATCTCCTTATCCTGTAAATTATTTTTTTTTATCTTCTATGTTGTACTATATGTATGCTCGCTTCCTCGAGTATCGTCCAGAATGGATCCTGGGGAGACGTACCATCCCATTCTCTGGTTGGTCTGCCACACCTTGATGGACTCGGCAACCACCACCTAGACATTTAGATTGATCTGCCAATCATGCTAAAAGTCATAGTCATTCGAAAAAAAGGGTGCCTGGGGTGAGCTAGTTTCTTCAAAGCAACTCTCAAACGTATTTTTTCAAGAAAGTCTTTCCTTTGGAATTGTCGACCAGACCAATCAATCCCAAAGCTGGGGGCTACACCTAATAGGTGCACCTAGGGTGCACCAACTCAAAATAATTTTCAAAAACAAAACAATAATTTGTAACAATTTATCTTTAGTCTTGCCTTCGGAATTGATTTGACCAGACCAATAAATCCCAAAGCCGGGGGGCCTACACCTATTAGGTGCACCCTAGGTCACCTAATCCTAATAACCTCACAAATAATATTCAATATTGTCTTTGGAATTGATTTGGCCAGACCAATTAATCCTAAGCCGGGGGCTACACCTAATAGGCGCACCCAGGGCGCACCTAGTACATGCAAATTTTCTAACCCAGAAGAAGAGTCATTTTTTGGCTTCATAAATCCGCTTACCCGGAGAAACTAGTCGGGTATCAATGTCAAGGAAGAAGCAGCTCAATCATCCAAAAAATCACTCGGGGGCTACTGTGGTAAATCGGTACCGGGATACCCAGCTAGACATAAATGGGCCAAGTATACCGAGGCCCACAATGTGTAAGAAGATCTACTAGGGTTACCCTGAACCCGTAAGAAGGAAGGAGATCGCGTCTGCTATAACTTGACGACCAAGGCTTCATTATAGATATAGAAATAGTTGTCAATAGATTCCATGTGTTATATTCGACTTGAATTCGACCATGTAACCCTGCACCTCCCACATATAAGGAGAGACAGGGACCCCATTCAGATCCATCCACTATCAGCAATACATACTACCAAGCACTGGACATAGGGTTATTATCCTCCAGGAGGCTGAACCAGTATAAACCCTTGCGTCTTGTGCATCCCTACCTTTTACATCATAGTGCATACCCGTGCTGCTACTGTTGACTCAAACGTCAACAGCTGATTAAAGAATTTGGTCTGGGTGGTGGACCAAACTGATAGAGCCGCTTTGGTTTGGATTAGCCTATTCGTTTAACGAAAAGTACAGGTAGTAATTTTTGAGATAGCTATGTTGTTCTCATTTTTTCATTGACGATTGAAGTATGTAGAATTGAATCGGTTCCACCAGTTCTTGTTTATGAGTTCCCTATCAAAGCACTTTTTTCATATTGTTTGATTTATGGGGTGGATGCGTTTGTGTTATATTCTGAAATTAAACATGCGATCCAAACCTTTGAAAACAGAAAAAGGAAGAGAATAAATAGGCTTACAATATATATGATGGTGGCTGCAAATTCAGGCTGCAATTCCTTCTCCAATCCAATAAATTATGCAGCCTTTCCAGGGCTACGATTTAACTGAATCGTCTTGCATGGGGGCTGCCACGGTCATCGGTCAGGCCAAAGGAGTCAAGTAGTATGGTTTTGCTGCGCAGCTGGCATCACATATGGAGACAAAGATCGTCGACCGGGCTACCGGCGAGACGATCAGATTGGGGCAGCTAGGACATCTCTGGGTCTGAGGACCAGTCGTCATGAAAGGCAAAGTAACTAATTGTTAATTAATTTGGTTGTCCAAATTGTTGTTTTTACTTGCTATCTGGAATACGCAAATAGGTTGACGATAGGGTGTATAAGAGCTCCTTTCATTTTCATCACTGTTAGTTAATTACTGACTGTGCTCCTCTTATTGCCGTACTGTTCTGATTTACAGGTGTTGTTTGGACGGAGTTCGCACGACCTGAGGTACCGCGTCGAGTTCGATTCTGTTGAGTCGCCATTACATATTCGCACGACCTTATAGTTTGTTTATTTGATTTCTGATATTTTTTTCACTTGCTTATGTATGGTTCTACTGGGCTATAATCAAAGATAATTCAAGATTAGAACTGATACTTAACCCATCAACAATAATGACTAAAAAATGTGAAGACAACGCAATGAACTTTAGTTACTGTTGGGCAAATCATGCAATTTTCTCTCTGCCTCTGGGTGATGCCAGAATGTTGTAGCAACTGCATGGAATTCAGCTGGCGCTCTGCCACTTCTTGTTCGAGAAGGCAGTTGGCTGTTTCATAGGAAGATGCTGACCCAATAACGAGAGAGGTGTCCATTATAATCCATATGAATTAACTTATGCTACTGCTTAAAAAATCGGTTGAATATAGTGTACAATTGTTCATCTGTTTCATTTAGATGTATCCAATTATGTGCTGTGACCGACCACCCTAAAATTAGGGACGATCCATCTCGCTGGTATCTTTTCTGAACGATACTCGACGATGCGAATATTCACATGGTACAACACAGGCACATAAAAGAATAATGTACAAGACGGAAATATTACATGAGTTGATAATTATACAACCAGAGTTCCAACAGTACCAAGTATCTGCTAGAACTGTTTTATAAGACGGATACAGCGGAAGCATAAAACCTATATACAACTCCGTCTCGTACTACTAAGTAAAAGCACCTGTCTTGCCCGGAGACATGGTGCCACTAGCCATCCAAAACACAGAGCTGCTACTCGTAGAGTTCCCAATGAACACATCCCTAGTCAGGGGGCTGATCTTCCCAATAATAACTACCGCTAACATCTTCCGAACCTGCTTCACCTGAAAATGACAAGCCGCAAAACGTGAGCCTCTAATAAGCTCAGCAAGACTGACCCGTCAACATGGCTCTTTACAGCTGACACCTAGACATGCAAGGCTGACTCGGATAAGGGTTAATAACAGAAAAGACTCACGCTAATTAGTAGTTTCTACTTTTGAGTTCTAGCTCAAGTTAAGTTTCTAGTTTCTAACTTAATTTGCACTATAGCTAACAAACATAGTTATCAATCAATAATCACATTGATCGTCAAGTAATTCATTTCATCCTTATAGTTCACTTCTTAACATATGCGACAGAGAGGACAAGTAAACCCATAGACTAAGAGCGATAGCGATTCGAATCGATTTACACCTGCAGGAATAACCTGATCACACGACACATGGTTGCTTCAAGTCACACGTGTCAACCGTTCATCCAGATCCTGCAACGTCAATTTATTCCTACGTTGCCTTAGCAGGAGAGTCTACTCCACCAGATCACACGTCCCGAACAGTATCGGTCAGAGGATACCTCAATGTTCTTTTCCAGACCGCCTCCAGTCAGACATCGTAGGTTGCGTTCGACGTTGCTATCACTAGACTACGTAGGTTTACTTGGTCTCATATATTCTAGTATAAGACCAGTACATTCAATACTTGATCAACTGTGCCACACAGATCAGACAGGACTACGACACACAAGACTCATGTACCTTGGCCAACCTACAACTATTTGTCTGATCCCGATTTTTGTCCATGAAAATAAGAACTAGCTACAAGCCCTCCATAAGGATAAAAGTTTCAACCAATTTCAATCATATCGCAAGCAGCATCCGCTCCGCTCAACGTCTATCGTATAAAATTGCTAAGCAAAGTATCTACATCACGCTACATGTACCACTAAGGTACAAGACAGGAACTACCACAACACACTAGGGTTTTAATCAACTCCTAGAAAACCTAATGCATAATCCATGACACGCCATTCTTGTGAGAGAATAAATTTAAAAGACGATAGTATACTGGGACTTGCCTTGGTCTAATGAATATGTTATGGAATCTTCCTCCGTGAAGGCCTGCTCGGACTCAGAAGCTACCTCATCTGCTCCAGAAGCTACATCATGCAGAAACAGAAATTCTCAAAATCTAATTATTAAGTAATAATCCAAGCATATGATTAATTATACTTTAAGTGAATCATCCAATTCGACTACTGATGCTTTGTCAATGATTCCTTTTAAATTTCGGAAGTATACCTTTCATAAATAAATCCTAAAAATAAGAATGTCCAAACAGGTGTGTTTCTTATCTTACTTGGAAAGTAGAGTTTTCAGAGATTCCAAAACATTAAAAATTATATTTTTCTGAGTTAATATCGATTTTTTACCAATTATTGAAATTTCAGCCGAGTTAATTAGTTAAAATAAAAATCATAAAACCAACCCTCGGGCAGGGCAGCTGCCCTAGGTCGCCGGAACACGGCGGCGTGCCGCCGGAAGGGCGTTGCCGGCGACAAAGGATCGCCGCACACCCACTCTGAGCACCACCGCTCAACGGGCGTCAACCTGGTGGCGAGCACCGGAGACGGTCAATCGACCAGCGGCGGCGCCATACCTGCTCCAGCAAACTCGCAGCAGAGCTACAGAGCTCAAAATCAAATTCCGTTTCGCCCGTCGCGCTCTACAGGGTGTATGGATTTCTGGCACCACGAGAACGGTCGGGGATACCCACCGAGAATTGCGGCGCGGCAAGCGGTGGCGCAATTTCGACGGAAGTCATGCTGCGACGGCGTTACCGAGCCAAACAACTAGCAAAACTTTGTCCTACAGGCGCTACGCGATACGAGGAAGCTGAAAGTTGGGTTAACGGTCACGATTCCTCACAGGAAAACCACTGGCGACGACGAAGTCGACGGCGAGCGGCGGCGTTGCAGTGTTCCCGGCGATGGAGACCTCGACCTGGACAAAGGTGGTCGGAATCAGTTGCGCGGGCACTCGAACGGTTTCTGTGACAAGGTTTTAGGTTAGAAAATCAACGGGAACAAGGTCATCACCGTGCACCTCCCTCCAATGGCCGCCGGCGGTGAACTGCGTGTTCTCGTCTCGTCGACGGGGACCTTGACTCTGAAAACCACGGTGATATGAGTTTCGCAGTGGCTAATAAGACTTGGTAGACATGGTTATGTGACTAAAAATGTCCCGGTTGTGGGAACTCACCGTGAGCCTGCACTGCTCGTCAATCTCCGATGGTGGCGCCGCCCCAAATTCGTCGTCGTCCGGCGATGATTGCTGCCAAACGCCGGTGAATGGATGGTTGAGTTCTTGGTGCTCTCGTTTGAGAAGAAAGTGCGAAGATTGAAGCGTGGAACGGAATTCGCTGCGCGATGCACTGGGCGGCGAGAAGTGGAGTGAAACATAGAGAGAGCAGCGGCAGGCGGCACTCTGCTTATATGCGTGCGCGATGCGGTGCAGAGGCGGTGAAGCGGCGTGCGCACGACGGCGAGACACGCAGCTGCGTGGTTGCCTGCCTGGCCGGGATTGAGCGGCAAGCGGTGCGTCGGGCGAGAGAGACAGAGAGAGGAAAAACGAAGAGGGTGAGGGAGAGAATAGAGAGAGATGGAGTGGCTGCCTTGTGGTGCCTTCTAAATCAGTGGGTCCCACAGGTAAAATATGTAGGAAAAATATTAAATTTCAAAGAAATTCTAATTTGGAAATGATTATAATAGTTGAAGTGTTAAATTTTGAATTTCAAACCTTATTTGAATTGAATGTGAATTCAACAAAATTATTAGCCTAAAAACGGATTTATAAAAATTGACATACTTGTAAAGAATAATGGAACTACTATTATATGCTCTCCTCAATTGTTTAATAACCTTAATTTAATTCAATCTTTCATTTGGAATGGTTTTTATAATTTGAATATTTATCCAATGCTTCCTATGAGCATCAATACCCCCCTTAACATAATTATAGCTTAATTATATTTGGTGCTCTTAATAATTTAATCTTTTAAACCTTTCTTAAATAGAGTTCCAGGTTTCCATTTATTGCTAGAATAGTTCAACTTAATCCTTTTTCTTTATTTAGCAATTTGGGTCTACTAAATCTAAGTGTGACACAGGGGTGTCACAGCCCTCCCTCCTCATAAAAATCTCGTCTCGAGATTTGACGGTGCTAGCTTGGTGGTTGCAGTTACCTAAGGTTGGTGTAGAACTTCGGGATATTGAGATCGCAGGAATTCTTCTGACTCCCATGTGGCTTCCTCTTTAGAGTGGTTGCTCCATTGAACCTTGTAGAAGTTGATGGTCCTGTTTCTGGTAACTCGCTCTTTTTTATCAATTATCTTAATTGGTTTCTCGAAGTAGGTTAGATCTGGTTGTAGCTCTGCTATGTCAGGTATTGTTTGATCGGTAGGAGTCTTTAAACATTTGTTCAGTTGGGATACATGAAATATATCATGAATTTGTGAAAGTCGAACCGGTAGTTTCAGTTTGTATGCCACTAGGCCACACTTCTCGAGGATGAAGGTCCAATATATCGTGGTGCTAACTTGTCTTTCACTCCAAAGCGCTACACTCCCTTTGTAGGTGAGACTCGACGGTAGACTAAATCACCGATTTCAAAGTTCAAGGGTCTTCACCTCTTATCCGTGTAACTCTTTTGTTGAGATTGGGCGGCCTTGAGATTTCTTTGATAATCCGCACTTTCTCCTCAGCCTGTTGCGCCAGATCTGGCCCAAGTAGGACCCTTTCTCCAGATTCTGTCCAATTTAAGAGGGTTCTACAACTACGTCCATACAATGCCTCAAACGGTGACATCTGTATACTCTGTTGATAGCTGTTGTTGTACGCGAACTCTGTTAGCGGTAAATACTCATCCCAACTCTTGCCATGATCTAATTTGGTTGATTCTTTCCGTCTGTCCATCAGTTTGGGGTTGGTATGCAGAACTTTAATCAATTTGGTACCTAAAGCTGCATGCAACTGTTCCCAAAATCTGGCAACAAACTGGGTGCCTCTATCTGATATGATGGTTTTTGGTACCCCGTGTTGACTTACTATCCAAGAAATATATAGTTCTACATATTTCTTCAATCTATAATTGGTATTTACAGGTATGAAATGAGGGGACTTGGTTAGGCGATCCACAACTACCCAGATGGAATCATGATGATGAGCAGTCATGGGCAATCCTACAATGAAGTCCATACAGAGGTCTTCTCATTTCCAAGCGGAAATACTTAATGGTTGCAGGAGTCCGTGTTTCTTTAAATGATCTACCTTAACTCTCCTACACGTGTCACATTCAGCTACATATTTTGCTATTTCTCTCTTCATCCTTGTCCACCAAAATCTTTTCCTAAAATCTTGATATATCTTGTTACTCCCAGAATGAATAGAATATTTTGATGAGTGGGCTTCATCCATGATCCTTTTCCAAGTTATTGGTCCTTTGGTACTACGAGTCTGTCCTTGAACCATAGTATTCCATCTTTGTCCTCGCGAAAACATTTCATTCTCTCTTCTTGTAATGGAAAAGTTTGGAATAATAACCCGCCATCCCCAAGAAACTGCGCACCTTATGTACTGACTTAGGTGCCTCCCAATTCAGAATGTCCTGTACTTTTCCTGGGTCAACTGCTATGCCTTCTGCTGATACAACGTGACCCAGAAATGGATATGATCAATCCAGAACTCACATTTACTGAACTTTGCATATACTTTATGATTCGTAAGCCTTTGTAAGACCGTCCTAAGGTGTGTCTCATGCTCTGTCGCTGTCTTGGAGTAAATAAGGATATCATCTATAAACACTACAACAAACCTATCTAACTCTGGCATAAACACCAAGTTCATGAGATACATGAAATGTGCTAGGGCATTTGTAAGTCCAAATGACATCATTAGATACTCATATAAGCCATATCTTGTGGAAAAGGTTGTCTTTGGAACATCTTCGGGTCTAATCTTTATCTGGTGATAGCTTGAACAAAGATCTATCTTAGAAAAGACTTTTGCTCTAATTGATCAAAAAGGATATCTATGCGAGGCAAAGGATACTTGTTCTTAATGGTGACCGCATTTAAGGGTCGATAGTCCACACATAGTCTTAAGGTTTGATCCTTCTTCTTCACAAATAGAGCTGGACAACCCCATGATGATGAGCTAGGTTGTATGTATCATTTATCTAACAGCTCTTTCAAATGTACCTTTAACTCGGCCAATTCTATTGGTGCCATCTTGTAAGGTCTTCGAGAGATCAGGGCCGTGCCTGGCTGCAAGTCAATCCTGAACTCCACATCCCTTATTGGTGGTAATCCAGGTAGATCATCTGGAAATACATTTGGAAATTCTTTTTCTATGGGTATCTCTTCCAACTTCTTTTCAGCAACATGAAAGACTTGGGTGGAGGTGGGTTTTGGATGTACTAAAGTTAAGCAAACTGACCCATGTAGTGGAGAGTTTAAGAAAACTACACGGTTTGGCATATCTAGAGCATTATGGTGTTTCATCCACCTCATTCCAAGGATTATATCAATGCCCTGCCCACCAGGTATAATGAAACTGGTAGGATATTGTGGCGGACCACCCCTAAAACGGGGGAGATCCTCCTCCCGGGATCCATTCTGGGCGACGTTCGTCGAAGCGAACGTTCACAGGGTACAACACAGGCAGTAAAAAGCACGGATTACAGACAGAAGAAAAATATTACATGAGTGTTGTTATAGAGTTTTTAGCATCCACACGAACAGTTTTCACAAACAGCAGAAACGGTTACAATCCTCAAGCGAAAGCGAAAGATAAAGATACAGACTCCGACTCCGACACTAAGCAAAAGCAAGGGCCTTGCCCAACGGCACCTTGCTACTAGCCACACACAAGCAGCGACTACTCAAACGGTTCCCACTGGAAACTACCCCAGGCAGGGGACGACTCCTCCCAGAACTGGCCACCAACACCACCGGTCGCATCGAACCCACCTGAAAACCACAAGTCGCAAAGCGTGAGCTTCTAAGAAGCTCAGCAAGTCTGACCCGTCAACAAGGCTGCCTATAGCCGACACCTAGACATGCACGGCTGACTCTGGGTAGGATAGTTGCAAAAGGACACGCCTTACTAAGTAGCTTCCTACTTTCAAGTTTTAGCTCCAATTTAAGTTCAAAAAAAATAACTTTAGTGTGCACTATGACTAAACAATCATGTTGACAAACAGTGATTAGTATAAACATCACAACATAATTATCATTTTTCCCTCATTTCACTTCTTAACATATGCGACAGAGAGATTGAGTAGAGACTGAGAGTGTCAGCGGTTCGAAACGATTTACACCTGCAGGGTTAACCTATCACACGACACGTGCGCGTCCCAAACCGCACGTGGCAACCGTTTGCTCCAGATCTAGCAAAGCTAATTCCCTCTTATGCTACCTCAACAGTGCCGCGTCCCACCAGATCACCCGTCCCGGACGGTACCTGTGGAGTTCACACACTGTCCACCCGAGACCGCCGCCAATCAGACACCGTATGGTAGGTTCAGCTTTGCCGTCTCTAGGCTACCTAGGTTTACTGGTTCCCATAGTTTCAGCATGTGAGCAGTACATTCAATACTCAACCAACTGTGCCCCACGGATCAGATAGAGCTACTGCATACAGAACCACGGTCTGTTGCCTTCCTATCATTCTCTGTCTGACCCCGATTTCTTTCCATTAAACCTGAACCTGCTAAAATAATTCTCTAGCAAAGTGGAAGTTTCAATCAATTCCTAACATATCGCGAGCAGTGTCCAATCTGCTCGACTTCTACCGAAGAGAAATCCTAAGCATAGCAGCTACATCGGGCTACCTGTACCAATATTCCAAATAGGTACTACTGGAAACATATGCATCTAGGGTTTTCATTCAACTCCTGTCGACCTAAATGCACATCACATGACTCGCATATACTGTTGCAAAAGAAAAACTTCAAAAACAGTAGTGCACCGGGGCTTGCCTTGTGGATATTCTTCGTGGCCTGCGACGACGGTGTCTTCTGCAAAGTTGGGGTCCGCGTCGATGGCTACTTCGTTCACGTCGGCGTCTACATGATGCAAGAGTAGAGGTGGCATTAGCAAATATTAATTTCCTGCAAACTTATGTAGCCGCTAGTGAAATAAGGCACTTAGGGTTTTGTCGAGGAGCGATTTTTGACCTAAACCAAAATAATGCTTTACGAAGCATCTAAACAACCCTAATTGAGCCTTCGATACACTATTAAATAGCAGGGGCTAAGCCTAGGGTGTTTACAAATTTTTCCAAATTTTAATAGTTGCAATTTAATTAAATAGTGTTTTTGGCCATTTTTGGGTAATTAAATAAATCCCAAAAATTATTAATTGTAAACAATGAATTTTTATATTTTTCTTAAAAACTAGGTTTTTCACTGATTTCAGAACATTTGGATTCATATTTTTCTGAGCAAAAATCACTTTTCTATGATTTATTGAATTTCTAGCCGAGATAAATGAATTATTGAAGCAGCGCTACAGTAGAACCCTAGGTTAGGGTCTTTGCCCTAACCGGCTGGTGGTGGTCGGCGGCCCTGCCGGCGATGGCTGCCAGCGGCGAGCACACCACGGGGACGAGCGTCGCACGGGGATTCCAATTTGCTCGGGTGGGACCCACGGCAAGGACCGAAGCAACGGCGGCGACGAGCGGCGGCGCTTCGGCGTGCGGCCAGCCGAGGCACCTTGCCGAGAAACCTCCTCGCGGCACGGCGGAGCTAGGGGAGGAGGAAGATGGGTTGGCCCTCACCGGAAAGGCGGTCGACGGCGAGACGCCCCACAACGGCGGACGGCGGCTCGAGTTCCCGGCGATGGAGGCTTTGTCCTGGAAAATGGCCGGCGGGATGAGCTTCGCCTTGCGACGGGGACCACAAATGGCAAGGAAAATAGCTTGAACTCGGGGCGCTAGGGGGTCCTCACCGGAGCGGCTCCTCGGTGGCGAGTACCAGCGGCGGCGCTTAGAAATTTCAGTGAGCTTCGGTGAAAATTGCGGCGGTCGGTGGTCGGGAGGAGGAGAGTGGTGCCGGGTGCGTCGATTTGTAAAGGAGGATGGCGCGTTGGTGGCGAGTGCGGCGCACGGTGGCTCGACGGGTGGCTCGGCGGGGACGAAGCAGAGAAGGAGAAAGGGAAACAGAGGAAGGGCAGCGGAGGAAACGAGAGAAACAGCCGAAGCGTTCCTTTTACGCACCGGGGCGGACACGCGCGCTCTCGCCACGCACGCGCGCGGTGCAGGCCGCGCGCAGCAGGTGGCGCAAGCGCCCTGCCTCGGTCGAGAGCGTGGAGCAGCGTGCGCGCGCAGGAAAGAGAAGGAAAAACAGAGAGAGAAAGAAGGAAGAAAGGGGCTCTCTGGTGGGGCCCACTGGTGATCAAATTTTCAGAAAAAACCCACAAAATCTCAGGAATTTGACGAGAGCCCAGAAATTAATTCTAAGAATTAAAATGGAGTTTGGATTTTTTTTTTTGAATTTAAAGTTTTAAACTAACAATTCAAAATTTTGACTAGCTTTTATTTTTGCAAAATTTCTTGCAAGCTTAATATTTATTCGGACCAAATGAGATAGTTCCTTTTTAGCACTTACTAGAAATTTTGCTAATTACCTTAATCTTAAAATTTTCTTTTAATTTGATTTACTCCCTCTTTTTAACCCGATGAAGAAAAACGAAGTGTTAGAGATATGGTTTTCCATCAAGGATCAGTGGGGTTTTCTGAAGTCCTACTCTCACGATATCATTGTCCCCCCCCCCCCCCTTGATGTAACAACAAATGGGGGTTCTAATAAGATTGTACTTAGATCATATTTTGAACAAAATATTTAGTGATGAATTCATGTGATGCACCGGAATCAAGTAGCACGAAAGCAGGATGACCAACAAGGGAAAACATACCCGCAAGTACCGGTTCTCCCTCCGCTATCTCCTTGGTCGTAGTATAGTTTACTCGACCAGCTCCGGACGCCTTCTGACCCCTTTGTCGGCCCTGACCTAGTCCTTGCTGGCGATTGGTATTATTCTGCTTGGTGGTGGGGCAATCGCGAGCAAAGTATCCAAGGAAGCCACTGGTGTAACATGGAGCTCCCGATCCTGGCCTTTGCCCTGTTGAGGTGGACGGGCATCTCTATTCTGCTCCTGTGGGGGTGGAGCTGGTGCACGGTAACCACCCTGCGGTTGATACTATGGTGGCCTAACGGGCGGCTGTGGTGGCCTGTAATGTGGCTGCGGCAGACAAAATGGCGGTTGCTGCTGAGGGTTCGACCTGTACCTCCTCCCGTCTGGTGCAGTGTATATCATACGATATTTTTGGAGAGGTGGATTGAATGAACCACCGCTGCTCCTCTTGGTCTCCAGACGTTCCTTCTAGAGGTATTCTTTTGCAATGAGTGTATTACTAACGAACTCATTGAATGACTCTCCTTGATTGAGAGCCATGTGGGACTGAAGAGTGATGTCCAGGCCCTCCATGAAGCGATTCTTACACTTCCCATCCGTGTCTACATGTTCCGACGCATCCAGGGATAACTGATTGAATACCCTAGAGTATTCATGCCCCAACCGGTTCCCCTGAGTTAATGCTAGAAACTCCTTCTCTTTCCACTGCATGAGTCCAGCTGGAATATGCTGAGCACAGAAAGCTTCTTTGAATTATTGCCATGGCACTTGATAGTCTGGTGGAAAGGTAGCAACAAATTTATCCCACCAGGCACCAGCGTAACCATGATTTGGGCCGCGAACAACGTCTTTAGCTGTTCGATGCATCTGATCAAACAAAATTTGGCTTCGATAGTACGAAGCCAGTGATCTGCCTCCAGAGGTTCCCTTGCGTCCTTGAACTCTAGAGGATGAGTGGCCATGAAGTCAGAGTAAGTACTATATTGAGGCTGTTCCCGTGGCCCTTGACGTCCATGATTCTGATGGCTGTTTTCCACCAACATCCGCAGCATTTCGCTCTGCTGCTGGGAGCTGTGCATCAAGGCTGCCATAGCTTCGGCTAGAGTAGGTGCTACTGGTGGAGCGGGTGGGGTTCTTCCCTCCCCCCTTCAGAAAGGCTCAGCCTCATTGCGATTCCGCGTATTCACCATGCTGAAATATGCAAAAGGATTTCTATCATCTCATAATTCCAAATAACTTCATCAGGGTAGAATAATAGAAACATGCTCATGCACACACTCTAAGCACACAAAAGCAAACCGCAATCATTCCCAAAATCATGATGGTACACTTTTGTGCTATTTTACAACCACCACGTCATGCCTTCCAACTACTATAACCATACAAAACCTGCTACTACTATAGTCACACCATTACTACAACCATTACTAGAAAATATTTTACATTGCATTCTTGTTGTTCGTATATTACATTTTATTCCCACACCCATTCTACGAGTACGACTCCTAGGCTAGCGACCTAGTGTCCTGCATCACTACCGGCATTAGTTTGCTACACCAAACTCTGAAGTAGCCGTCATCGGATCCGACACCTCCGACTCAGGCTCATCGTCGTCCTCGGGAGGTGGGGCTACTGTTGTGCTTCTAAGAAGTCATGCACCCCCTGCTGCAGAAGGTCCATCTGTTCCTGCACATTCTGCACCTGCTGCAGTGCGGCGTCCCTCTGGTTCTTGAGCTGATGTATTATATCCACGAGAGCACTATTGTCCACATTACGCGCGTGGATCTGTAGGTCCTTGGTCTAGCAGAGCAGCTCCAATTCCTCTATACATTGCCCCGGGGACTCGCAACGAGCATGTAAACCATTGTTCCTATTTTCCAGACTCCGAATCCTCTGCTCTGCAAAGGTTAGCTTCTTATGCATCTGACGTAAAGCTCGACGGTCTGAACTGGCTATGCTCACCGTGTCTTCATAGAGATTTAGCATGTAGACGCTCTGTCGCACTAACGGCTCCAGGAAATCCTTTTCTCCCTTAAGTGTTGCATCCATGGCTGCCCTGACATTCCTGCGCATGTACTGTCGGTCTGATCTCTTACCGGATATAATAGTGCTGGCTTATCCGACATCTCTTCCTTGTACTTCTCACAAAACTCCAACAAAGCTTCGTGAGCAGTAGCTTCAATAGTCTCCATCTTGTCGGCACCAACACAAGTGGTGGTCCAACGGTGCCAATCGACTCGGTGAGGGCAGATCGTTACTCTCAGTCAATCACTTCTACACGTATCGTATGAATTCGTGGTTAGCATACCTGCAGAAAATCACATCACAGGCAGTACAATATCATATATCAAAATAAAGACACCAACCCATATCATTGCCTTGTAGGTCGCCTTGAGTAGCATACGGGGTCACGTGTCCAACCTTCACTGTGCGGCGATAGACTGCACTTCACCTTCGGCAACGGAGGTATGAGAAAGTTCTGCAAGACCTAAGTCGTGAAATACAGACTCATCTCTTGTTTGCCACAGACACAATATGCTACTATTGCGAAATCTGATTTCACAATAGGACTCGTATCCCACACCTCGTACGACAGAGGTTTGCTTCTCTCCTGAAGAAGCAAAGGGGCGTAGTATGATACAACAAACATACCCGCCTTCTATACCATCTTGGCACAGAACGCTACTGTTCCTATTGCAACAGGGGTTTCTTGACATTTCACCGTAGTCGAGGACGTACCTTACCTTGCTTACCTCAGCGTAGGTGCGTCGTTATAGAAAAGTGAATCTATGTAAGGATCAAGACACCACGAAGGGAGGGTTGAACTGGTGTGGACAAACACAAACGTGTCACACAATTCTCAAAACTCAAGTCGTCGAAACAAGGTCCTAGGCAAGTCTAGTGGCTAAGAACGCTATCACACTAATGACATAAGAGCAACAAGCAAAGCAAACACACTAGTACGATAGCCACCAAAAGAGAAGGAAAACAACAAGCAACCTATGCAATTCTACTAGCTCAAACAAAAATCAAACAAGAACAACAAGCTAGAAAGAGTGATAGAGAAAGGTTGATGTGTCAATGTTTTCCCGAGGTATCGGCTCCTAATCCTCGTTGGACCACTCCCACCGGAGTCTCGGTCCCTCCCGCCGTTCCGGGAATGGTATCACCCAAGGTGCTCCACTCCTCAAATGAAGACACGGACTTCCTCCGCCGCCCCGAGCAGCACCTTGTTACCGGGTGATAAGCCTCCTAGCTCGGACGCTCTCTCTTGATGCCCCTTTGAACGGAGGGCTCCAAACCGTGTACAAACTTGTAAAGTCTTCCATAAACTCCAAAGAAGCTAAATCACCAACTCCTAACTAGTCTAGGCCCTGCCATAAGACCAAGAGTAACAAGCCAAGATGTCCTTTTACAGCCGACTAGCCTAGAGATGGATGAACACTCCTTGTTACTCTCCCACAAGCACTCGAAGACGGACTTCCTTCGCCGCCCCGGGCAGCACCTTGTTACCCGGTGATAAGCCTCCTAGCTCGGACGCTCTCTCTAGATGCCCCTTTAAATGGAGGGCTCCAAACCGTGTACAAACTTGTAAAGTCTTTCATAAACTCCACAGAAGCTAAATCACCAACTCCTAACTAGTCTAGGCCCCGCCAAAAGACCAAGAGTAACGAGCCTAGAGATGGATGAACACTCCTTGTTACTCTCCCACAAGCACTCGAAGATCTCCTCTTCTTTGTCCAAGTGCTTCTCTTCTTGACTTCTTGGCCCTCCTAGGGTTCCTCTGCTATTCCACTGGCCAAAACTCTCTCAAACAACCGAGAGGGACGGCTATTTATAGGGCCAACCACGCCCACCAACCGTTATACTCAAGTCCCTCTACGTAGACAATCGTTGTACCATCATGGTATGATGATACTGTCGTATGGTACGACGACTATAACTCCTAAACTCAACTCTAAAACAGGCCTTTTGGAGAATGGTATGACGATACCGTCGTATGTTACGACGATTATATCACATCCAGTCATCTCCAGCTCAGCTCCAACAGCTCCAATGGTATGATGACTGTCACATCCCAAAATTCCAGTCCTTTGTTCAGATGAAAATGAGGTCACTGGTTTGATTTTTTGATTTTTAGCATTTCCTATTATTGGGGAGTTTCTGTTCCGGGTAACAAAATTGTTTTATTGCGGGTAACCCTTTTTATTGTTTTTGCAAAATCTTTTGTTTCTAATGAAACCATACCAATGTTTTTGTATATTAATTAAATGCATATTAAAATAGAATTTTGGAGATTTTATCAAAATTTTTCGAAAAGGTTTAACCCCATTAAAAATTCAAACGAATTTAGTCTAAGTTGATAAATTGCAAACTTTTAGAAGCTGAATCAGGACTCCTTCCTAAAATGAAAGTTGTTTCAAATAAATCACTGAGTATCCACAAAAATTTTTAAAATTATCCGAGCTTAGAAAGTGTGAATTCCTTTTGAAATTGGAGAGGGACATTGAAATTATTGTAGAAAATCAAACACAATATCAGCCCGCCGCTGCGACGGCCAACCGGCGCGCTGCAGCGGGCAGAGAGCGGCAGACGCCAGGAGATCTTCAAATCTCTCGCTCTTTGCTCGCTCTCACTTGTCCCCTTATCGAGCGAAAATCTCGCTCCGCCCGATCTGCTCTCTCTCGCGCAAAGAGGACGACGGCAAACGACATAAGCAGCGCGCCAGACTCCTCTCTCCCTCCTCGTAAAAGCTCCTGGCGCACCACTGCCATTTCTCTTCCCCGCGCGTGCGCCCATTCGCCGCTCTTGCCGCCACGCAACCCCCTCGCGTGGATGACACACCACGAGCGGTTTCCAAGCGCTCCATCGTGCCATTTAACCTTCCAGCCCTCTCCTCCAACTTCCACATCGAGCACTTCCTCGCTAGTCCACTCGGTCGTCAGGAACGCGCCGTCTTCAAACTTCTGCCGCGAGCACCGCCGCCGGCGTTCAAGCTTCGAATTCGTCCTTTCGGTACCATTAGGTTCGATTCCTTTCTCTACCTAGCTTCTCACGTCCTTGCGCTTCTTAGTGACAAGGTTGTGCCCACAGGAAGCCGTTGGTGAGGAAGAACTCGCCACACTGCCTCTGCCGCCTTCATCACCACCATGAGCTGCTTGTCGCCGACTAGTCTCCGGTCATCCCCGTGGTCTTCATCACCGGCCAATCGACTCCACGCGACACGATGATGCTCCCATACATCTGAATCTAACCCTAAAACCCCTCCTCCGCCGCGCGCATCATCCGCGATGAACTTCTTCCGCCACCTTTGTTCTGTTTTTGCCTTACTTCTGGAGTTCCAGAACTCTTTTGGAGTTGGAACTGTGCTAGAAGTATGTCACGGCACGTAGAACCGTTGGTTCTGCTTTTGCTGTACTTCTGGAGTTCCCGAACTCTTCTAGAGTTGGAACTATGTCAGAAGTATGTCATGGCAGGCAGAACCTCTTCTTCTGCTTTTGCTTTACTTCTGAAGTTCTCGAACTCTTCTGGAGTTGGAACTATGTCAGAAGTCTATCATGGCAGGCAGAACCTCTTCTTTTGCTTTTGCTTTACTTCTGAAGTTCCCGAACTCTTCTGGAGTTCGAACTATGTTGGAAGTATGTCGTGGCGGGCAGAACCTCTTCTTCTACTTTTGTTTACTTCTGAAGTTCCCAAACTCTTCTGAAGTTGGAACCATGTCAGAGTATGACATGACAGGCAGAACCTCTTCTTCTGCTTTTGCTAACTTCTGTAGTTCCAGAACTCTTCTGAAGTTGGAACTATATCAGAAGTATGTCATGGCAAGCAGAACCTCTTCTTCTGCTTTTGCTAACTTCTAGAGTTCTAGAACTCTTCTGGAGTTAAAACTATGCCAGAAGTGTGTCAGAAGCATGTCATGACGAGCAGAACCCCCTGTTCTGAGATTCTTAATGATTCTTGATATTCTTTTGGCAGACTTTGTAAAATGCATAACAAATTGATCTTAGCTCTAAAAATGGTGAACCGAAATTCTTTAGATCCTTGTGAAATGCTCTAAACTCTGATGAAACACTTTTCCATGAAAATTGTAACGCTTCGCTTTTCTTCATCGGGCTGAAAAGAATTTAATTGATAGCAAGAAAGTATCAAAATTTTGGGATTAAAGTATTAACAAAAGTTTTTGGTAATTGCAAAAAAAAAAGAAAAAAATAATTATTTTATTGGTCCATGTAAATATTAAAGCTTGTAAAGAATACTCGTGAATTAAAGGCTAGTAAAAATTTAAACTCTAAGTTTAAAACCTTTGAATTCGGATTCAAATTTTACCGTATTCTTAGAATCAAAGATTTTGGGCTCTGTCAAAAAATTCAGTGAAATTTCTGGGCCTTTCTAAAAAATTGTTTCACCAGTGGGCCCCACCGGGCAGCCTCCTTTCTCTCTTCTTCTTTCTCTCTCTGTTCTTTTTCTCTTCCCCCGCGGCGTGCCACCCCATGCTCGCGCCCGGGGCAGAGCGCGCGCGACAGCTTGGCAACTGGGTAGTGTGTCATTGTTCAAGTCATGACATGCTTAGCCATGCTTAGATTAACGGTAGAAGTCGAGTGGTAAGTCCCACTCGCATGTATAGGATTTACCCCGGTTACTTATGAGCTTGTGGCGAGTTCATATGTTGATAAAAAGTTGAAAAGTGTTAAAAACTGAAATTCGAATGGTGGGATAGGAGCCCAGCAAGACGTGGAGGTCATGTGTGTCGTAGGCCCCGTCTGGGTTGACCTAGGACCCGGCCGTGATATTCTTGGTCTGAGTACTTTCTGTTTATACCACATGTCAAATATAATGGTAAGACAAGTTGAGTATCTCATTGCGTAACAACGTTTGACCGATGACTGCACGGTGCGTGGAGCGAGGGACTCACGTGAGCCTGCGAGACCGTGGTACTCATCACCATGTGGATGTTTCAACCGTGTGGGCACGAGTAAAAAGGTTGACATAAGTACCCCCTTGTGTGACTTTAGAGGGTGCACGAGCCGTATGGCCCTCAGTCGTGTGGGTACAGTTGAACTCCCCTGCAGGGTGTATAATCGGTTCGAATCCGCCGTGGTCTCGATTATGATCAAGCTCAATGTCCTTGGATAATATCGTAGAGTTGACACATCACATGATGAGAAATGGATTATGGTTGATGGTATAATGATTTATGGTTGCATGATACTTATGGTCATGGGTTTTAGTAGGTGTTTATGCCCTAAAGTCTTTTGCTTTATGCCTATTCACATATGCTTAGTGCAGCTTTAAGCAATCGAGTCTATTCCTATGCCTTACTTACCTTGCTACTGTCATATTGCATTATCCTTGGAGTCGGGAAATAATTCCCACGTCTTGCGAGTACCTTCGTACTCAACGTTTGTTGCTTAAGTGTTTATAGGTGAGGATGAGTTGGTGTTCGGCTACTTTGTCCCCGCCGGTGCCGATGAGGGCGATGAGTAGTCCGAACGTTCGTGTGATCGTGATTTACGATGTTCGTAGGCTGGGCATCGCAATCCTTGGTTGTTTTATCATTGGCGCCGCTGCGACCGCTCTATTCCTTAGAATCATTTCCGCATTTTAAATTTCAGGATTTATGTGTTGAACCTTCGGTCTGTAATATTACTTTAAAACTGATGTAATTGAACTATTGTGACCTATGTGATGTATCAATCGTTGTTACACCGACGTGCTTGGATCTTGGGTATTGCTTGAGAAGCATATCGGGGACTGTCGGGTTTATATTCCTTTTTATCGGGTTGAGTACTCGCATACCGTACATGGACAGCAAGTAATTCAATAAACTTGAATGTAATTGGACGTGTCTCTCACACGACCCCATCATATGGTACGACGACTCTTCTCCTCCTGGCTTCCCAACTTCGAGACCTTCTGGAAAATGATATGATGACCCCGTCGTATGGTACGACGACCGTTTTCTCATTGCCAGCCCCGATTTTAGATCTTCTGGAAAATGGTACGACGACCCCGTCATTTGGTACGACGACCCTTTTCTCCTGGCCAGCCCCGATTTAAGGATCTTCCGAAAAATAGTACGACAATACCATCGTATGGTACGACGATTCTGTTGAAACTGAAATTGGATGTCTTTGCTGCATCCTTGCTTCCAAGCTTCACAAATCGTCTTCCTTGCCTTCCTAGCTGCTCTCCAAGTACTATGAGACCTTCACACACGTTGTCCACCACCTATACACTAGTGAGACATAGCTAGACATCCCAACCCCCCTTAATAGTACCGGTTTTTCTTATGGACTCAAAACCTATCTACACAAGCTCTCCTAACTTGATCTCAATGCTCCAAGGTCTTGATCCATTCTTCAACCACGTACTTAAATCATGGGCTCAACATGGGTTGTCATCAATGATGAGGACATCGAGTCTCAAACAGCAGCACCTGCGCCTGCGCTCCCTCAAGCTGTGACCGAGTCGGACGCAACTCCAGTGGCGCCTCCATATCAAGGGCCAATCACTCGAGCCCGTGCACGAGAGCTGAACTTTGTCATGCTGCTAAGGAACGAACACACCGACGCCATGGCCTTCTCCAAGTTGCAACTCATCTCCAACTCAACTGCCACGTCGCCCTCGGATTCAGCAGACACGTCGTCGATGTTTCGATCATAACTCCCTCATACGACGTCGAAACGGGGAGATCTTGGACTTGTTGGAAAGGGGATGACGACGCCATCGTTTTGGTTCTGGTCCCAGCTCCAGAAGGTCCGTGGATCATTCTGTGTGACCACAGCAAGGTGCTGCGTCACCTGTTTGGGCTAATTTGGCCATGTAACGTGTTGGGCCTTAAGCCCAAGTTGTGGGCGTCCAACCCCTGGCCGCCTTTAACCCTAGGACGTCCCTACTTTATATTCCACAGAGCCGCCGCTGTTTAGGCTCGAGTTTTGTTTAATTGTTAGCTTTAGCTACAGCCGTCGCACGCATTACAGCGCTGCCACGCGTATTCAGAACTCCACCTTCAAGTAATACATCAGAGTGCTTGCATCTCTTTCTTGCTCGTTCTTCGATTGCGCGCAGGAAACGATCTTCGTGATCAGGCTGATCTTGCACCAGCAAGGTTGTAACCATCGGGAGTTGGTTCAGCGATTGCATTGGCGCCTCGGGCTTGCTCGTCGTAGTCGGATCGTGAGGGTCTACTTCCACCAAATCAAGTTATCTTCACTCACCGAAAGATCGGGCACTCCAGTTCTATCAAGTGGTATCAGATTCCAGTGTTTCTCGGTGAGTTTTTCGTGTGTTTTTCATTCACCCTATAGTCCACAAAAAAAACCAAAAACAAAAAATTTTCAGGTTAGATCTGTTATCCCAGCACCCCCTTGCGCCTTGCACTTTCGATCAGTAATTTGCATTGTTGAATTTGTGTGCTTGCGCGTTTCGTTGTTGCTGGATTACTTGTGTTTTTATCCATCTGTTCTAGCCGCCACAAACCCTAACACTGCTCCCCTGCCGTACGCGCCTAGATCTGCTCCCTCCGCGCCGCGCACGAGTCCTGCTCGGTTCCGATCTGCTCTCTCAGCGCCGCGCGTGAGTCCTGCTCGATTACGATCTGCTATCTCAGCGCCGTGCACGAGTCCTACTCGGTTGCGCTCTGCTATCTCAGCGCCGCGCACGAGTCCTACTCGGTTGCGATCTGCTATCTCAGCGCCGCGCCAGAACCCAAATCCCGGCCAGTCATGCCGCCGAATTCCACTCGTCTCCGTCTCTATTTTGTTTTCGTGACAGTCCAATCACAAAAAAAAAACAAGAAAAAAAAAAGAGAGAAAAAGAGCACGCAAGTGTGCCAAAAAAAAAAACAACCCGAACAGGAGACGTTTGTTGCTCGTGATCGGTTTTGCTGGGAAAATCCCAACCGACCTGGTTCGCCGTGTGTCCTCGTTGGACTCGTGAGTCTGTCCGTGTTCTGCAGCATCGGCTCCGTGATACATTCGACTTTCCTCTAGAGAGAGAGAGAGAGAGAGTGCCATCTCCGGAAAAAGTGCATGTGGTGACTTGTTCATTTGCTTTTCCTTGTTCATATAATCAGTTTTGGGCGCTCAGCCGCGGGTTGTTTTCCATCGTACCTTCCCGTACACCCAACCCTAGCTCGTTCTCGCACTTGTTTCCAGCAGCGTCCATACGTGTTTAGCACTATTATTCAACTTTACAATTATTGTTTGATCGTGCTAATCCTTTTCTTGAGTGCAGCCTGCCCAGAACTACACATATTTCTACTACGAGCAGGTTCTGTTCTCCAGGCAATCGCTCCTCCAATCTTTCACCGGTTTTACCTGTTGGTTGCAGCTCACCCCTGTGTGCTTGGTAAGAACGGGTAAGAATTTGATAACAGCGTTGTTTTGAGCGATTTCCCCCCACCATACACCTGCTATCCTAGTGTCCTCTCCGTTGCTGTTTCGTGTTTGCACTAACAATGGCAGGAGACGACGCCAAGACGGACACTACACTGCAGGACGTGCACGCGCACGTCGAAGGCCTTGCCGGCGACATCAAGACGCTGCATGAACGGCTGGATTCCACGGTTGCTTCATCGACCGAGCGTTTCGACCAGATCGACCTCGCTCAAACGGCCGCCCACGCCACACTCGAGACGATCATGACTCGTCTTGAGACCTTGACCACGCAGCTAACGGAGTTGCAGCAGGCGCGCGACTATGGCGGTGATACGGAACTGGACGATGGTGGTCGCCGCGGTCATGCACGCAGGGTACGTGTCCCACCTCCTGATTCCTTTGCTAAGATCAAATTTCGCATTCCATCCTTTAATGGCAAATATGATCCTTCTGCTTATCTTGATTGGGAATTAGAGGTCGAACAGAAATTTTCATGCCATGATATTCCTGTTCATCTACAAGTTAAGGCTGCTATTAGTGAATTTACTGATTTTGCTTTAATTTGGTGGCGTGAATATAAACAAAAGTTTCCCGATAACACTCCCACCACTTGGGATGAACTAAAAACTGCCATGCGTCACAGATTTGTTCCTTCTTATTATGCCCGTGACTTGCTCAACCAAATGCAACGATTTCAGCAAGGTTCCCAAACTGTTGAGGAATATTACCAAGCGTTACAAAAGGGCATGATTCGTTGTGGTTTAGTTGAGCAGGAGGACGCTGCTATGGCACGTTTTAGGGGTGGTTTGAATCGTGAAATTCAGGACATCCTTGATTACAAGGAATATGATGATATGACCACTTTGTTTGAATTTGCTTGCAAAGCTGAACGTGAAGTGCAGGGACGGTGATCGTCGACACGCGCTAACTCTTTTGCAGGATGCGGCCAAGCTTCCACCCCAGCCCCCCGCCCGACGTCCTCCACGTCGTCCTCCACGCCGCACGAGCGTGCGCCGTCCACTTCAAGCGCATCACCACGCGAGCAGCCGGCCAAGCCGACAGCACCTCCGGCCCACGGTGCCTCTCCTTCCACAGGGCGCACTCGGGACATTCAGTGCCATCGTTGCAAAGGTTACGGTCATGTGATTCGGGACTGCCCCAACAAGCGTACCTTGCTGATCCGTGACAATGGTGAGTACTCTTCCGCTAGTGATACTGAGGAGACTAGACATGCTATGCTTTCCACTGACCATGCAGATCATACGGAGGTTCACGTTGATTCCAGCGCCGCCGATAGGTATGAGAGTCTTGTTGTGCAGCGTGTCCTCAGTACACAGGTTGCCACGGCCGAGCACAATCAGCGACACACGATTTTCCACACTAAGGGCGTCGTACACGAACGGGCGCTCCGGATCATCATCGACAGTGGCAGCTGCAACAATTTGGCGAGTACGACGCTGGTAGAGCAATTATCTTTACCCACTCGCCAACATCCACACCCGTACCACATCCAATGGCTCAATGATGGTGGCAAAATAAAGGTAACACGCTCGGTACGTATTCCTTTTTCTCTGGGCGCCTATTCTGATTATGCTGATTGTGATGTTGTCCCTATGGAAGCATGCTCTTTGTTGCTTGGTCGACCTTGGCAATATGATACTGATAGTGTACATCATGGTCGTTCAAATCATTATTCACTCATGTTTAAGGGTCAGAAAATAATCATTCATCCCATGACCCCGGAACAAATTCTGAAAGATGACATGGCTCGGACGGCCAAGACAGCAAAATCTCACAAATCACCTCCAGCCGCTCCTGCTAGATCTGAAATCAAGTTGCATACCCCTATTTTGCTTGCTACATGTGCTGATTTTGCTGAGCTGCATGATGATAATTTGCCTTGCTATGCACTTGTTTGCTCCAACATGCTTGTTTCACTTCATGAGGCACCATTCTTGGATATTCCCCCTGCTGTTGCTAACCTTTTGCAGGACTATGCCGATGTCTTTCCCAAGGACTTGCCAGCGGGTCTTCCTCCTATCCGTGGCATCGAACATCAGATCGATCTCATCCCCGGCGCCCAGCTTCCCAATCGCGCCCCGTACCGCACTAATCCCGATGAGACGAAGGAGATCCAGCGCCAGGTGCAAGCACTACTGGACAAGGGCTACATCCGTGAGTCACTCAGTCCTTGCTCGGTTCCTGTTTTACTTGTTCCTAAGAAAGATGGTTCATGACGTATGTGTGTCGATTGTCGTGCTATTAATAACATCACAATCCGTTATCGATATCCCATACCACGCCTTGATGATATGCTTGATGAGCTTAGTGGCGCTGTTCTTTTTTCTAAGGTTGATTTGCGTAGCGGGTACCATCAGATTAGGATGAAATTGGGGGATGAATGGAAAACTGCTTTTAAAACTAAATTTGGCCTATATGAATGGTTGGTTATGCCGTTTGGTTTGTCTAATGCTCCCAGCACTTTCATGCGCTTAATGAATGAAGTTCTTCGGCCATTCATAGGGCTGTTTGTTGTTGTTTACTTTGATGATATTCTTATTTACAGCAAGTCTATGGATGAGCACTTAGAACATATGCGTGCTGTTTTTGATGCTTTGCGTGCTGCTCGCTTGTTCGGTAACTTGGAAAAATGCACCTTTTGCACGCAACGCGTCTCTTTTCTTGGCTATGTTGTTACTTCACAGGGAATTGAGGTGGATAGCAGCAAGGTGGATGCCATTCAGGGCTGGCCTACACCGACGACGGCCACGCAGATTCGGAGTTTCCTTGGCCTCGCCGGGTTCTACCGAAGGTTCGTGCGTGATTTCAGCTCCATTGCTGCCCCATTGCATGAGCTCACAAAGAAAGGAGTTTCCTTTGCTTGGGGCGCACCACAGGAAGATGCATTCAACACTTTGAAGGACAGGTTAACTCATGCTCCTCTTTTACAATTGCCTGATTTCAATAAAGTGTTTGAATTAGAATGTGATGCTAGTGGCATAGGTTTAGGTGCTGTTTTGCTTCAAGACCGTAAACCCGTTGCTTACTTTAGTGAGAAATTGAGCGGTGCTGCCCTGAACTATTCAACTTATGATAAGGAGTTATATGCTTTAGTGCGCACTTTGCAAACATGGCAGCATTACTTGTGGCCTCGCGAATTTATTATTCATTCTGATCATGAGGCTTTGAAACACATTCCTACCCAAACTAATCTGAACCGTAGACATGCTAAATGGGTAGAATTTATTGAGTCCTTTCCCTACATCATTAAACACAAGAACGGGAAGGAAAATATCATTGCTGATGCTTTGTCTCGTCGCTATACCATGCTGTCCCAATTAGATTTTAAAATCTTTAGTTTGCAAACATTGAAAGATCAATATGTGGATGATGCTGATTTTCATGATATTATTTCACATTGTAAGGATGGCAAACCATGGGGCAAGTTTCATATACAGGATGGGTTCCTGTTTCGTGCTAACAAGCTGTGCATTCCAGCTAGTTCGGTTCGTTTTTTGTTGCTGCAGGAAGCTCATGGAGGCGGCCTCATGGGTCACTTCGGTGTTTTCAAGACACAAGAGGTGCTGAACGAACACTTCTTTTGGCCCCGGATGCGGCGTGATGTGGAGCGCCTTGTTGCACGTTGCACTACGTGCCAGAAAGCTAAGTCTCGTTTAGGTAACCATGGATTGTATCTGCCTCTCCCTGTTCCTTCTGCTCCTTGGCATGATATTTCGATGGATTTTGTTTTGGGATTGCCTCGCACTAAGAAGGGGAGGGACAGCATATTTGTCGTTGTTGATAGATTCTCTAAAATGGCTCATTTTATACCTTGTCATAAAACTGATGATGCATCTATGATTGCTGATTTATTCTTTAGAGAGATTGTTCGCTTGCATGGAATTCCTAAAACAATTGTCTCTGATCGTGATGCTAAGTTTCTTAGTCATTTTTGGCGTTGTCTTTAGAATAAATTAGGCACTAAGTTACTTTTTAGCACCACTTGTCATCCTCAAACTGATGGGCAAACTGAGGTCGTGAATCGCACTTTGTCTACCATGCTTCGGGCTGTTTTGGATAAAAATTTGAGGCTTTGGGAAGATTGTTTACCTCATGTTGAATTTGCTTATAACCGTGCTACACATGCTTCTACTAAGATGTGTCCTTTTGAGGTTGTTTATGGTTACATACCTCGGGCGCCCATTGATTTGTTTTCCGTTGATGCTGAGGATGAGCCACATGTAGATGCCGTTGCACATGTTGATCAAATGACGCATTTACATGAGCAAACACAACAAAACATTGCTGCTGCTAATGCTAAATATCAGGTTGCTGGTAGTAAAGGGCGCAAACATGTTACTTTTGAACCCGGTGATATGGTTTGGTTACACTTGCGTAAGGATAGGTTTCCTGCTTTGCGCCGCTCTAAATTAGTGCCTCGTGCTGCTGGTCCATTTAAAGTGTTAACTAAAATCAATGATAATGCTTATGTTCTTGACCTACCTGCGGAGTTTGGTGTTTCCACTAGTTTTAATGTTGCAGATTTGAAACCATATGCGGGCGAGGATGACGAACTGCCGTCGAGGACGACTTCAGCTCAAGAAGGGGAGGATGATGAGGACATCGAGTCTCAAACAGCAGCACCTGCGCCTGCGCTCCTGATAGAACTGGAGTGCCCGATCTTTCGGTGAGTGGAGATAATTTCGATCTGGTGGAAGGTAACCCTCACGATCCGACTACGACGAGCAAGCCCGAAGCGCCAATGCAATCGCTGAACCAACTCCCGATTGTTACTAACCTTGCTGAATTACAAGATCAGCCTGATCACGAAGATCAATTCCTGCACGCGATCGAAGAACGAGCAAGAATTATGATAAAGCGAGCAATCTGATATCGCTCAAAGGTGGGGTTCTGAATACACGTCGTATGACGGCTGTAGCTAAAGCTATCAATTAAACAAAACCCAACCCTAATGTGGCGGCGGCTACTGAATATATAGGGTTTAGGTTGTGGCCTACCCCCCTGGTCACACCCCTATGGGCTCCAACACGATACATGGGCCAACGGCCCAAAAGGCGGCGGCGCAGCGCCCTGGCAGATTCTGTATGTCCACTTGTTTCAAAGATTCCCGTTGACTCAGATGGAATTTGGGCATGAAACCGCTGCCATTGGAAAGTGTGTCTTCTTAGCTTTCCATCCATATGTAGAATGTCCAAAACGGACTCCGTATGTGGCCGGGGCGACCAAAACATCGTAGCTGCTCCTGAATTCCGAGATGGGCTCGAACTTGTGTTGTTTTGGGCCTCCACCTTGGTGACTCGAATTGGATTAGCCTTGGGCCTCCTTCATGACTTGGACAATCTTGTTGGACTCCTCTTTCACTAATGCATGACCCAATCATGGTCGTATGCATGTGTGTCATGTTCTTATCATCCTCCCCTTCTTGATGAAAAGCCGTCCTCGGCGTCGACTGTACTTGAAACCGATCCTGCAGAACACAAGGGAGAGCGGGGTGTCGAAAGCAAAGGAAATCAAAATTATTGTGAGGAGGGATGTCACCATGTTTCCAATTGGTGAATGTGTCATCTCGCTTAGAAGATTTAGCAAGTATGGAGGCTTCTTGATCGGACGACACACAATGTGTGGCAACACTATCCTGCAAAAGATTAGTACTAACAAAAGACAAAGCAGGGATTGATAGCGACCAGCAATGCTCCCCTTCTTGGGAGCAAACTTGTTTCACCAAAACAGAGCTAGAGGAAGGTGAATTAATATTTGTAGTATGGCTGCCCTCTAGTGGATCAAAATTGCGCACAATCAAAGGATAATTCAGATTTTCACAAATGTACACTGTATGTATCATATATTCTCCTTCGTTGTTATATTTGCCAATAGCATGATATGTGTGTGTAGAAAACCATGGCAAATCAGCATATTTAGAAACTCTCTCTTCCAAACAATCTAGATTACACAAAACATCAAATTCAATGTAACCCAAAGTATGTAAAGAAGACAACATTTTAAGCTCATCGATCGTGTTCGAAATATGAATGGCACGTCTAATGTCAGCACACGTGTGTGGTTTTAAAGCATGTACAACGGAAGCATTGTCACACAAATCATTTTTATCACAAGGAACATCAAGCAAATCAACTTGTGACAAAGATAAATCAAGAATAGGTTCCACTAACAATTGCTCTATGATATCATGAGTTGTGGAAAAATTCAGCATATCAGACGAAGGCTCACCAGCCGTGAGTGGAGCACCTTGAGCAGTACTTTTGCTCTCAATATCACAAAGAGTAGGTGCATTGTCAAGTGATGGTTCTGAATTTGCACATGAAGTTGTGGAAGGAGCACCACCTGTGGTCGAGGGTGCTGCAGGTTTAGTCATCCTCTCGCGCGGTGTAGTGCTAGTCGTGGATGGCGCGGGGAGAGTAGGAGCAGCGCTGGATGACGGGTTTCGTCCTGCAAAAGAGTTAGTATATGTTTTCGAGCGGCGTCCCTGCACTTCACGTTCAGCTTTGCAAGCATATTCAAACAATGTGGTCATATCAGCATAATCTTTATATTCAAGTATGTCCTGAATTTCACGGTTCAAACCACCACGAAATCGTGCGATTGCAGCGTCGTCAGTCTCAATCAAACCACAACGAATTATACCTTTTTGTAGAGCCTGGTAATATTCCTCAACAGTTTGTTGCCCTTGCTGGAAATGCTGCATTTGATTAAGCAAATCGCGGCCATAATATGAAGGTACAAAACGATGTCTCATGGCAGCTTTTAATTGTGTCCAGGTGGTGGGGACAGCAGTGGTATGTTTTTTATTATAATCACGCCACCACGTTAAAGCAAAATCAGTAAATTCACTAATAGCAGCTTTAACTTGAGAACTAGTAGGAATATCATGGCATGAAAAATTCTGTTCGACCTCTAATTCCCAATCAAGATATGCAGCAGGATCATATTTGCCATTAAAAGATGGAATTTTAAATTTAATCTTAGCAAATGAATCATTAGCTGAGTGTCGTACCACACGTGGGCCACGACCGCGGCGATCTCCATCCTCCTGCAACTCTGTGATCGTAGTGGTCAATGCATCAAGCCGTGCCACGATGGTGTCGAGTGTGGTCTTAGCGGCCGTCTGAGCGCGGTCGAGCTGATCGAACCGCACGGTCTTCATGGTGTCAAGAGAATCAAACCGTTCATGCATCATCTTCATGTTCGCGGCAAGTCCATCAACTTGAGTCCGTATGTCCTGCAGCTCATCCATCGTGCCGTCGACGTCTCCTGCCATGGTTAGCGCAAACACAAAACAAAATCGACGACAACAATGGGACAAGGGTGTAACGGCTCACAAGGCACTCACTACCATGCTGTTATCAAATTCTTATCCGTTCTTACCAAGCGCACAGGGGTGAGCTGCAACCAACAGGTAGTACCGACGAAAGATTGGAGGAGCGATTGCCTGGGGAAACGAAGTATGCTCGTCGTAGAACTATGTGGAGTTCTGGGGAGGCTGCACTCAATTCAAGGGTTAGCACAATCAAACAATAATGCAATGTTGAATAATAGTGCTAAACACGTATGGATGCTGCTGGAAACAAGTGCGAGAAGGAGGCAAAGGTGAGGAACCGCTGGTGGCCGCACGACTAGGGATAGTCTGGTTCGGTTACGATCGGCCAAACAAAACCGATCAAGAGAAGACAACTGTGCCTTGTTGTTCTGGTTTTTTTTTTTCTTTCTTTTTTTTTTCTTTTCTTTTTCTTCTTTTTTTTTTCACACACTCTTTCTGTTTTTTTTTTTGATTGCACACGTGGCCTTTTATATTTTGTTTTTCCTTTTTTTTTTTGACCGGAAAGAAAACACGGCAGGAGTCCGGACCGAACGGACACAGCAGGGCCGAAACCGACCTGAACTCAGCGGCGTACACGGCGCGTCCGAGCAGGATTCTGTGCACGGCGCGGCCGGCAGAGATGCAGCCGAGGCGTGACCAAGGCAGGCGTGATCGCCTGGGACTCTTGCGGAGCGCGGCGTGACCTGGTAGGAGGCGCGCACAGCAAACACACCGCGGCGGACACGACCTGGACTCTTACGCGCGCGGCAGCACACAGCAGATGGAAACAATCTGGACTCACGCGCACCGCACGGGAACGAGCTGGATTCTCGCGCGCGGCAGCAGATTGCGTAGTACACGACAGGGGGGTTGGTGGGGATGTAGGGTTTGTGGTGGCTATAACAGATGAGAAAAATCAAAACACAAGTAACCAGCAACAACGAACGCACAAGCACACAAATTCAACAATGCAAATTACTGATCGAAAGTGCGAGGCGCAAGGGGTGCTGGGATAAAAGATCTAACCTGAAAATTTTTGGTTGTTTGTGGACTAGGATGAACGAAAAACACACGATAAACTCACCGAGAAACACTGGAATCTGATACCACTTGATAGAACTGGAGTGCCCGATCTTTCGGTGAGTGGAGATAATTTCGATCTGGTGGAAGGTAACCCTCACGATCCGACTACGACGAGCAAGCCCGAAGCGCCAATGCAATCGCTGAACCAACTCCCGATTGTTACTAACCTTGCTGAATTACAAGATCAGCCTGATCACGAAGATCAATTCCTGCACGCGATCGAAGAACGAGCAAGAATTATGATAAAGCGAGCAATCTGATATCGCTCAAAGGTGGGGTTCTGAATACACGTCGTATGACGGCTGTAGCTAAAGCTATCAATTAAACAAAACCCAACCCTAATGTGGCGGCGGCTACTGAATATATAGGGTTTAGGTTGTGGCCTACCCCCCTGGTCACACCCCTATGGGCTCCAACACGATACATGGGCCAACGGCCCAAAAGGCGGCGGCGCAGCGCCCTGGCAGATTCTGTATGTCCACTTGTTTCAAAGATTCCCGTTGACTCAGATGGAATTTGGGCATGAAACCGCTGCCATTGGAAAGTGTGTCTTCTTAGCTTTCCATCCATATGTAGAATGTCCAAAACGGACTCCGTATGTGGCCGGGGCGACCAAAACATCGTAGCTGCTCCTGAATTCCGAGATGGGCTCGAACTTGTGTTGTTTTGGGCCTCCACCTTGGTGACTCGAATTGGATTAGCCTTGGGCCTCCTTCATGACTTGGACAATCTTGTTGGACTCCTCTTTCACTAATGCATGACCCAATCATGGTCGTATGCATGTGTGTCATGTTCTTATCAGCTCCCTCAAGCTGTGACCGAGTCGGACGCAACTCCAGTGGCGCCTCCATATCAAGGGCCAATCACTCGAGCCCGTGCACGAGAGCTGAACTTCGTCATGCTGCTAAGGAACGAACACACCGACGCCATGGCCTTCTCCAAGTTGCAACTCATCTCCAACTCAACTGCCACGTCGCCCTCGGATTCAGCAGACACGTCGTCGATGTTTCGATCATAACTCCCTCATACGACGTCGAAACGGGGAGATCTTGGACTCGTTGGAAAGGGGATGACGACGCCATCGTTTTGGTTCTGGTCCCAGCTCCAGAAGGTCCGTGGATCATTCTGTGTGACCACAGCAAGGTGCTGCGTCACCTGTTTGGGCCAATTTGGCCATGTAACGTGTTGGGCCTTAAGCCCAAGTTGTGGGCGTCCAACCCCTAGCCGCCTTCAACCCTAGGACGTCCCTATTTTATATTCCATAGAGCCGCCGCTGTTTAGACTCGAGTTTTGTTTAATTGTTAGCTTTAGCTACAGCCGTCGCACGCATTACAGCGCTGCCACGCGTATTCAGAACTCCACCTTCAAGTAATACATCAGATTGCTTGCATCTCTTTCTTGCTCGTTCTTCGATTGCGCGCAGGAAACGATCTTCGTGATCAGGCTGATCTTGCACCAGCAAGGTTGGTAACCATCGGGAGTTGGTTCAGCGATTGCATTGACGCCTCGGGCTTGCTCGTCGTAGTCGGATCGTGAGGGTCTACTTCCACCAAATCAAGTTATCTTCACTCACCGAAAGATCGGGCACTCCAGTTCTATCAATCAACATTTGCCGAGGCACTTCGCTCTTGAGGTTGTAGATGGTAGTAGGAGCTGCACTCAACAAGTGAGATCATGTCCATTCAATCACCAAAACATTCATACCTTTGGGGTACAATGATCATAAAGCTAACAATCTAACTGGGTTTAGTTCGCTCCTATACTAGGTTAGCTTGCCCCTGATATAACCTACATCTACTAGGACACGTTCCTCACTCGCATGAAATTTTTGAAAATATTCCTTGAAAAGGTCGTAACAGTCCTGGAATCGCTCTGATACCAGCTGTTACAGATCACCCCAAAATTAGGGACAATTCATCTCGCCAGGATCTATTGTGGACGATAATCGACGAAGCGAGTATACACATGATACAACACAGGCAGATAAAAGAACAATTTATAGGATAGAAATATTACATGAGTTGATAATTATACAATCAGAGTTCCAACTACCAAGTACCTGCTACAACTGTTTTATAAGACGGACACAACGGAAGCATAAAACCTATATACAACTCTGTCTCCTACTACTAAGCAAAAGCACCTGTCTTGCCCGGAGACATGGTGCCACTAGCCATCCAAAACACAGAGCGGCTACTCGTAGAGTTCCCAATGAACACATCCCCGGTCAGGGGGCTGATCTTCATAGTGGTAACTACCACTAACATCTTCCGAACCTGCTTCACCTAAAAACAACAAGCTCCAAAAAATGAGCTTCTAATAAGCTCAACAAGACTGACCCGTCAACGTGACTCTCTACAGCTGACACCTAGACATGCAAGACTGACTCGGGTAACGGTTAAGTGCAAAAAAGACTCGCGCTAATTAGTAGTTTCTACTTTCAGTTCTAGCTCAAGTTAAGTTTCTAGTTTCTATCTTAATTTGCACTATAGCTAACAAACATAGTTATCAATCAATAATCACATTGATCATCAAGTAATTCATTTCATCCTTATAGTTCACTTTTTAACATATGCGACAGAGAGGACAAGTAAACCCGTAAACTGAGAGCGACAGTGATTCTAATTGATTTACACCTGCAGGGATAACTTGATCACATGACACATGGTTGCTTCAAGCCACACGTGTCAACGTTCACCTAGATCAGCCTACTCCACCAGATCACACGTCCCGGACGGTATTGGTGAGAGGTAACCTCACTGCCCTCCCTAGACCACCTCCAGTCAGACACCATAGGTTGCGTTCGATGTTGCAATCACTAGGGTCCCATATATTCCAGTATATCACCAGTATATTCAATACTTGACTGTCGCAACCCCGTCCGATAAAATCGCACGGTTGCTCATCCAGGATCACTTTGGGGTGTCACTTGACAAAGCAAGCGACCATACAGTACAATAATTAACAAGGACACGCAAAACATGATTTAAAGGGGTATATAAATTATTAATATTACATCATTGGTTCAGTTTATTTAAGTGGCGGAAGCGTAGTTCAAAAACAAACGAAAGACAGCGGAAGCTAATAATTACAACTCGATGATACAAATTAAGCACGCCAGCCCAAGGGTGCTTAATCTTCATGGGTCGGAGAAGCGGGAACCCACTCGAAGGTCCACTCCGAGGGTGCTTCTCCTTCCCAACCACCACAACCGAACGAACCAAAGCTAAAAGCATTACCTGCAAAACATTAATCCACAAAGCCTGAGCAACTAATACTCAGCAAGACTTACCCGTCAACGTGGCCATCTAATGACCGACTCCTAGAATGCAGGAAGTATTGGTGGAAGTTGATCGGGTATTGCGAAAACAGCGCTAATGGTCTATTCCAATTTTAGCCAAGTTAACAAGAGTTGCTATGAATTTACTAAGTGTACCGCTGTTCTAAGCAATCAAGAGTTCAACACAACCAATCAGGGTGAAAACAACCACTTTCATCATAATTCCACTAATTGCATATCGTTGCGATAGAAAGGAGCAAGTGGTACTCTTAACCATGAGGAATGACAATTATAATTGATTTACACCCTGCAGGAGAAACCCGAATGACATGACACGTGCACACTCAAATGAGTCACACGTGGCCACCTTTCGCAACATCGTGACAGAGTTGGCCCAACATCCATCCCTCCAAGGACATAGTCCTCCAGGTGATGCCCTGCATCCCTGTACGGCCCCAAGACTTTCCACTAGCACGAGCCCAAGAAAAACAAAAGCGAATTCATCCACCTTGCCGGTCCATTCACCCAGAAAAAAGGATGGCCAATTGTCCAACAAAGCACGGTGAGCTACGTCGGTTTTCTGGTCCCATTTACCAGTATGCACTCGGTACACAACTCAAACTTGACCAATGCAACCGCACCCGATAAAGTTTCCAGTTTTATTCACATTAAGATCAAACATATTCCTTAAATTTTTTCTTCTTTGATTAAACACAAGTAGTCTCCATACTACTCATATTCTAACGGATTCCTGTCCTTTAGGTATAGCATTCTATCAATGGCTCTATCAAAATAACCCATAGGAAAACCTACCAAGTCATGCAACTAGGTTTTCACGGTAATTTCCTCGAAACTTAATGCACAAGCAATCCTACACACATAGTGACAAAAGTAAAACTTGTAAAACATAGGTGTGCACCAGGGCTTGCCTTGATCTGCAGCAAAGTCAGCACACTCAAGCGAGAAGTTAGTTCCTGCGGGTGCCTCCTCCGGATTCTCGTTCGTCGTCGGAAATTCCGGATCGGTTCCTATATGATGAAAATGCAGTAAGATTATGATAAGTTAAATGAAAGGAGTCACAATGCCTTTATTAAAGGTTAACTATGGTTTTGGCGTTAGGAATCAGGGTTCGAGTATTAATTATTTAACAACTACGACTATTAACCTAGGGTTAACAATGAAACTTTTGATTATTCCTCAAGATCATTTTTAATTGGTGGTACTCTTTGAAATGTGGATTTTAAACTTTGGTTGAGGTCTAGATGAATTTCCTAGATTTTATAAAAATTCATCAAAGCTTCTGTTATTAGATCTTATAAAATCAGAACTATAAGTAAACCTTGGAATCTCTACTACTATTAATTTCGTAACTATCGTCCGTGCACCTCTGACGAGCGGAATAAGCCTTCGCGCGTCCACCCTGCCAGCCACTGCCGGAGAGTTCTGGAACAGCTCCGGCTGTTCCGGTACTCAAGCAAAAGCAGAACAAGGGGTTCTGCATGCCATGACATACTTCTGGCACAGTTCCGGCTGTTCTGTACTCCAGAAGTAAAGCAAAAGCGGAACAAGGAGTTCTGCCTGCCATGATATACTTCTGGCACAGTTCTGGATCCCAGAAGTAAGGCAAAAGCAGAACAGAGGGTTCTGCCTGCCATGACATACGTACGGCACAGTTCCAACACCAGAAGATTTCTGGAACGCCAGAAGTAAAGCCAAATCAGAACAAGGGGTCTAATCTTTATGACTTCTACAATGCACTTCAGAAAATGGTATTTTACTAGGCAGATTGGAGTAGTATTCTATTTTTGGCAAATTTTACAAGTTCTAGGGCATTCTCTGGAATTTGAATAAATGGGGAAGGAACCGAGCCCGTCTATCAGCGACGGTAAACAGGGGAGCGACGCTAGGGCAGCATCCCGACGACGCTCGTCGGCGGTTCCCGTCGGAGAGGCGCCGGCGGCGGTCACCGTGATGTCCAGCGGGCTCAGCGTGCCACGGGGAATGACCTCGACCAAGAAGGGGGCGACGGGGCTCACCGAAGCTATGCCGGCAACAGAGGACCGCTTTCGGCGATGGCGGCTGCGGTGTCCCCAGACCTTGGTGGTCGGGGAGGATCAATGGCGGGCTCCGTGAGCTGCAGCAGAGGCCGGTGGTGCCGCCGGGCACGGCGAGGGGGCGGGAAATCGGCCGAAAGGGGTTTGTCGACGGCGAGGTGGTGGCGTGGCGCGGCGGCTAGAAAAATAACAGATTGGAAACAAAAACACGAGAACCAGCAACAATCGACGCGAAGCACACAAACTCAACAATGCAGAATTACTGAATGAAAGTGCAAGGCGCAAAGGTGCTGGGATAACAGATCTAACCTAACAAAATTTTTGTTTTTTTCTTGGTTTATATGGACTAGGATGAACGAAGAACGCACGATAAACTCACCGAGAAACACTGGAATCTGATACCACTTGATAGAGCTGGAGTGCCCGATCTTTCGGTGAGTGAAGATAACTTGATTTGGTGGAAGTAGAACCTCACGATCGACTACGACGAGCAAGCCCGAGGCGCCAATGCAATCGCTGAACCAACTCCCGATGGTTACCAACCTTGCTGGTGCAAGATCAGCCTGATCACAAAGATCGTTTCCTGCGCACAATCGAAGAACGAGCAAGAAAGAGATGCAAGCAATCTGATGTATTACTTGAAGGTAGAGTTCTGAATACACGTGGCAGCGCTGTAATGCGTGCGACGGCTGTAGCTAAAGCTAACAATTAAACAAAACTCGAGTCTAAACAGCGGCGGCTGTGTGGAATATAAAGTAGGGACGTCCTAGGGTTGAAGGCGGCCAGGGGTTGGACGCCCACAACTTGGGCTTAAGGCCCAACACGTTACATGACCAAATTGGCCCAAACAGGTGACGCAGCACCTTGCTGTCGTCACACAGAATGATCCACGGACCTTCTGGAGCTGGGACCAGAACCAAAACGATGGCGTCGTCGTCCCCTTTCCAACGAGTCCAAGATCTCCCCGTTTCGACGTCGTATGAGGGAGTTATGATCGAAACATCGACGACGTGTCTGCTGAATTCGAGGGCGACGTGGCAGTTGAGTTGGAGATGAGTTGCAACTTGGAGAAGGCCATGGCGTCGGTGTGTTCGTTCCTTAGCAGCATGACGAAGTTCAGCTCTCGTGCACGGGCTCGAGTGATTGGCCCTTGATATGGAGGCGCCACTGGAGTTGCGTCCGACTCGGTCACAGCTTGAGGGAGCGCAGGCGCAGGTGCTGCTGTTTGAGAGTCGATGTCCTCATCAGCGAGCTCCGGCAATGGCCCGGCGGTTCCGTTGTCCCTACTAAACCAAAGTCGCCGCGGTCAATTGAAACAGGAAACGGACTTTGCGAGGGTCTCGCCGGCGGAAGGAATTGAAGGATGACCCACCGGTGACGAGGAATCGATGGAAGGCGGCGATGGCGGCTCGTCGGTGACGGTGGTGGCGCGTCGGTGCTCAGGGATGAAAAGGACGAAGAGAAATGGAGTGGAAACGGAGGAAGGGAGCCGTGAGGGGAGAAATAGGAGGGTGGGAGACGCACGGGGGCGGTCTTGGCGTGCGCGTGCTTCCGGTGATGATGGTGGCCGGACGACGCCCGTACAGGGAGTAGGCGGCCGGACGGGGCAGCAGCGGCGCGCGCGGAATTCATTCAAAGCATACGTCGCGCAACGCTGCTCTATCCTATCACTCGGCTCGGTGAATGGGCGGCTCTGCACTTCAGTAGGAAGGACGGCGCGGCAGGGAGTAGTGTCCAGCCGGCGCCAGCAGAGAGCAGGGAGGGAAAAGGAAGAGAAGGTAGACAAATTAAATAGGTGAATTTGGAAATTAGTTACCCCAAGCAAAATGATTAAATTTGAATTTCAATTTCTTTAGCAACCTCACTAAAAAGAGGGAATGGCTGGAAGGATAAAGAGATTCGAAATTGAAATTCTCTTGTACATTCCTAGCCTCATTATTCATTCATCCTTGGACAATAGGGTTTTAATTAGGGCTAGTTATGAAGGTTCGACCCGACTCACCCATTACTTTGTTTTCGTCCGTTTTACAAGAAGGGTTTCCGTGCTCTTCTTCCACTTAGTTTTAATTAATAGATTTGCAAGTTTAAAATGACAATAAGTCTTAACAACTCATTTTAATTAGGCGAATTAGATGTCATTTATTTAATACCTTCTATTTTCATGAAATAGGTGAAATTCGCTAATTCTTAATTTTACACCATGGACTTTTTATTAATTTGATTAGCTAGGGTTAAGGCGGGGTGTCACAGCCCTCCCCCCTTAAGAAAATCTCGTCCCGAGATTTCGAAAAGAGGGACATGACAGGAAATCGAGGATTACCTCGTGATAGATGTCATGAACTCGGGAAATTTGGATTGTAGGAATTCTTCACTCTCCCACGTGGCTTCATCTTCGGAGTGATTTGCCCACTGCACTTTGTAGAATTTTATGGTTTTCCTCCGAGTTACACGATCCTTTCGATCGAGTATTTTCATCGGCATTTCCGGGTAGGTGAGATCATCTTGGATTATTTCAACCTCCGGAATAACCACTTCTTGGGGGAGTTTTAGGCACTTCCGAAGTTGAGACACATGGAACACATCATGAATTCCGGACATATGAGGAGGTAGTTCCAGACGATAGGCCACGGGACCACACCGCGTGACGATTTCGAAAGGTCCAATAAACCTTGGAGCTAGCTTACCCTTAATGCCAAAACGTTGAACACCCTTCGTTGGCGATACCCGGAGGTAGACGTGATCATTCACCTCAAAGGTCAACGGTCGACGCCTTTTGTCTGCATAACTCTTCTGCCGTGACGCCTTTTGTCTGCATAACTATTCTGCTGTGATTTTGCCGCGCGCAAGTTAGCCTAAATGAGCTTCACTTTCCCCTTAGCTTGAGTCACCAAATCTGGTCCGAAAGTCGCCCTTTCTCCTGCCTCGGACCAATTTATGGGTGTACGACACGGTTGGCCATACAGTGCCTCAAACGGGGACATTTTTATGCTTTCTTGATAGCTATTGTTGTAGGAAAATTCAGCAAACGGCAGACATTCTTCCCAACTTTCCCCATGGGTCAGCACGGATGCACGAAGCATGTCCTCCAGAATTTGGTTCACACGCTCAGTTTGCCCATCAATCTGCGGATGATAAGCTGTGCCATGGATTAACTGAGTACCAAGGACTTTATGAAATTGTTCCCAGAAGCGGTTTACAAATTGTGTACCTCGATCAGAGATGATGGTTTTTGGGACACCATGCAGACACACAATGCGGGAGATGTACAGTTCCGCATACTTCTTTGCATTGTAGTGGGTGTTCACCGGAATGAAATGAGCCGATTTAGTCAGTCGGTCGACTATGACCCAAATGGAATCATGCTTCTGAGTGGTGAGAGGGAGATCAACAATGAAATCCATACTAATGTCCTCCCATTTTCATGAGGGTATACTGAGAGGTTGCAATGGACCGGCACTTTTCAAGTGATCAGCTTTGACTTGCCGACATGTATTGCACTCAGAGACATACCGAGCGATTTCACGCTTCATTCGGGTCCACCAAAATTTTCTCCGTAAATCTTGGTACATCTTGTTACTACCCGGATGTATAGAATACTTGGAGAGGTGTGCTTCATCCATAATTTTCCTCCGCAGCTCGAAGTTCCTCGGTACGACGAGACGGTCGTTGAACCAAAGAACACCTTCTTCATCAAGGCGAAAACACTTCGTTTTGTCACCGCCTATCCGAGCGCGAATATTCTCCATGCCTTCATCAACCTTTTGTGCAGCCACCACTTCTTCACGGAGAGTAGGGACAAGAGCCAAATTATACAAAGTTCCGTGGGGAATGATACGGAGACTCGGCTCGTCTGGACTGCAACAGGGGGCTATGGCAAGAGTTTAAAGTGTACTAGAATTACAGCAGGCTTTGCGACTGAGGGCATCGGCAACAACATTTGGTTTACCCGATGGTAATGAATTTCCAATTCATAATCCTTGATCAATTCTAACCACCTTCGCTGCCTCATATTCAGATCACTTTGAGTAAAAATATACTTCAAACTTTTGTGATCCGTGTACAGACGTACGAGATTTCCCATGAGATAATGCCTCCATATCTTCAAAGCATGAACTACCGCGGCGAGTTCTAAGTCATGAGTGGGATAGTTGAGCTCATGACGCCGCAGTTGTCGTGACCCGTAGACAATGACACGTCCATCTTGCATCAATACACACCCTATACGAGTGCCAGAGGCATCACAATAGACATCAAATGGCTTGGTGATGTCCGGTTGCGCCAATACGGGGGTGGTGGTTAAATGCTTCTTGAGGGTCTGAAAAGCCTCATTACAAGCATCACCCCAATAGAAGGTGACCTTTATGAAGCAGTTCAGTCATAGGCTTGGAGATCTTGGAGAAATTCGGAACGAACCGTCGATAATACCCAGCGAGCCCAAGGAAACTGCGAACATCTTTGACGCACTTTGGAGGCTTCCAATCAAGCACATCCTTCACCTTGCCTGGATCAACAGAGATGCCTTCGACAGATATCACATGACTAAGAAACTGTACTTCCCGTAACCAAAAGTCACATTTGTTGAATTTGGCGTACAGTTTATGTTCCCTCAGCCTCTGGAGAACAATACGAAGATGTTCCGCATGTTCTTCCTCTGACTTGGAATAAATAAGGATGTCGTCGATGAAGACCACGACGAATTTATCCAGCTCGGGCATGAAAACGGAGTTCATTAGATACATGAAGTGGGCTGGAGCATTGGTCAAACCGAAGGATATGACAAGGTATTCATAGAGACCGTACCTTGTAGAAAAGGCAGTCTTGGGAATGTCCTCAGGACGGATTTTTATTGATGATACCCCGAACGAAGATCAATTTTGGAAAAGACTTTGGCGCTCACAAGTTGATCGAATAAGATGTCTATGCAGGGCAAAGGGTATTTATTTTTGATGGTGACCGCATTCAACGGTCGATAATCAACACAGAGCCTCAGGGTCTCATCCTTCTTCTTCACAAATATGGCGGGGCAACCCCAAGGAGACGAGCTGGGCCGAATAAAACCCTTGTCTAACAACTCCTTTAGTTGAACTTTTAATTCAGCCAACTCATTCGGAGCCATCCTATACGGTCTTCTGGAGATTGGAGCGGTACCGGGCTGAAGTTCAATTTTGAACTCAACGTCCCGATCGGGTGGCAATCTCGGTAAATCCTCCGGAAAGACATCGGGAAACTCACGCACCACTGGAATATCCTCCAACTTCTTACGGAAACTTGATGAAGGCTAGGTGACTTGTGAGTGGGTGGTGTAACTTGAAAGGATATGGAGCCGTGTAGAGGGGAATTTAATTGAATCTCTCGTAGGGAAATATGCAACACGGCGTTATGGTACACCATCCAACCCATGCCTAAAATTATGTCTATGCCATGATGGTCAAGAACGATAAATTGGGGTTTAAATATTTTTCCGCCTAGGTTCAGTGGTGCTTGGTGGACTTTTAGTGTGGTCGAGAATTTCAAGGCGGGTGAGGTGATAATATAGGGTGTTTTAGTGGTAACGGTGAGAAGATCACACCTTTGGACACACGCCCTACTAATGAAATTATGGGTGGCACTCGAATCAAATAAAACTAAGACAGGCTGTTCCCGAATAGAAAACATACTCGCAAGGACTTGTTCACCTTCCTAAACTTCCTCGGCCACGGTGTGATTAACACGACCCTGCTTAGGCGTATTTCCGGTAGGTTGAGGACGTAGAATGTTGTTGTTGCGGTGGTTGCCCTGCTGGGCATGACCCTGCTGGCGAGGAGGCTGGCGGCAATCCTTAGCAAAGTGACCGGGACGACCACAATTGAAACACGGCCTCGGGCCCGTGTTGTTGTACTGCTGGGGTGGACGAGGAGCTTGAACCATCTGCCTGTGACCCCCGGAGTTGAAGCCAGGTTGCTGCCCAAACTGAGGGCCTTGGCGTGCCATGGGCTGCTGCGAGAATGGCCGGCGATAACTTCCGCCCGGTGGCATTGCAGCTTTGAACTTCTGGCCCGTCGGGGAGGTGATAGCCAAACGGTACCTCTGAGGCGGCTGGTGGCCAGAGGGACCCCCGACTGCGCGCTTGCGCTTCTTTTCTTCCTGGTGAGCGCGCGTAGCATCTTCTTGGGTAATGGCAGCGCTCACCAGTGTGTTGAAATTTGCGCTGTTGTGGAGGGCTAGACGATCACGCAACTTGGAGTTTAAGCCCCTCATGAAACAGCTTCTCTTCTTAACGTCCGTGTCCACGTGATGCCCAGCGTATTGCGCCAGATAATTGAACTTGCGCGAGTACTCATGGACACTCATGTGGCCTTGACGCAATTCTTCAAATTCACGCGTCTTGAGCTGCATGAGACCATCAGGAATGTGATGTGCCTTGAAAGATTCACAGAACTCCGTCCATTGCACTTGATGGCCAGCAGGAAGAGGGGTAGTGTAGTTAAACCACCATGCTCTCGCTGGTCCGCGGAGTTGCTGCGCCGCGAAGAGAGTCTTCTGATGCTCAGTGCAGTGGAGAAGCTCAAACTTGGACTCAATGGTGTGCAGCCAATTATCAGCGTCCAACGGGTCAGCTGCATCTGCGAAAGTTGGCGGATGGACGGCCGAGAAATCCCCGTAAGTGCTATCTGGCGGGGGTGCCGGGGCACGCTGACGACCACCCTGACGATTCTGCTCGATCAGGATTTGCATGAGCTGCTGTTGGGTGGCCATGAACTGTTCCCACATTCTTGGAGGTGGGGGTGGCTGTGGAGGAAGGTTAGAGCCACTAGCCTGGTCCTGCCCGCTTGACCCGCGAGTACGTCCTGTCATCTGTCATAAGAAATCTCCGCTCCATTAGTGGTCGATCGTGCGACTAATACACACAGGCCAACAGAATGCATCCGAACAAAGTGTAATCAAAGATATATTATGACAGCGAAAATGGACAACACCTAACATAGAACACTTCATTAACGAGGAAGTCAACGGTCGCGTACATGAGATAGTACCCACATTACATCCCGAAGTGGCATAGCCACATTCTACAAAATTTGCGTAGCGACATCAAGCCATAGCTACGCTGCTCACGAGATGTATGCCCACTTATAACTGTTCGACGCTAATAAAAGACACTACGAGGTCCTAAGTTCTAGTGCACACACATATGTACACAACCTAGGCCGCGATAAGCAACTAGGGCACAGGGTTGTCAGCGTCAGAACGCATCTCCTCGTCGTAGGGCGACGGGGGATGCTCGTACTCAACACCAGACATGCCTGACCCTTCATCAGGAGGAGCGAAACCGGGTGCCTGCATTGGCTGCGGTGCCTGATGCTGGAGAGCCATCTCGAGGTCCATCACGGCGTCCTCCCACTGTGCGTGAATCTGCTCAATGACCTGCTCGGCGTTGTGGAGCTGAGCGCGAACATCATGAGTCTCATTCTCCGCCTCAAGCCTCAGCTCATCCATCCATTCAGCCTCAGCCTCGAGTTCATTGACCTGCAACTTCAGGTCGTCGCGCTCACCCTCCAGTTCAGTGATTTGCTGAGCGGTCTGGGTCTTCTGTTCCTGGAGCTGTTGCTGCAACTCCTCGACTTGGGCCTTTAAGCCACAATGCTCCGCTTTGAGCTTCTCTAACTTGTAGGAAACCTCAAGCCACTCCAAGAGCACCTTCAAACGCTCCTGCTCTTCTTTGGAACGGGACTGCTCCGCCTGATCGCGAGCCTAAGCCATCTCTACAAGATCGGCCTCGAGCTCCACGATGCGTGCCGCGAGGGCAGCACTACTGTCAATGCCCGAAGGGGCCATCTGTTGAATCATGGAAAACAAGTAAATCCTCATTTCCTATAGAGAAACGAAAATTCATGTACCATTATTCATAACTGCCTGAACGAAGAAAATTGCGAGACCCAACTTCACAAGAACCGGTAAGAGTCAAAAACTGATTTCTGTCTCCAATGTGCAGCAGAGGTAAACTCCATCTCTCATGCAATTAAGGGCAGAATCATAAAAGCTTTTTTGTGATTAAAATCGTGGATAATTTCCACACCTTTCCAGGGTGGTGGAAAATGAACGTTGGGCTGGAAAACTTTAGCCTCGGAGGCGCGAGGCGCACCTTCCCCCTTAAGAAGAGTCTAGGGAATGAATTTAGGAGATGAAACCCTACGGATTCTGTAGGATTCTGGAGTGAGGAACAGGCTGAACGCAGGGGGACGAAGTTTTAAGTTCTTCTTTCCTTGATTATTTTCCTTGATTAATTCACAGGTTCTTGTTAGTTTTATGGAGTTGAACGTTTTAGTTAGGTGAATTTTTGTACACATGCGGAAATGAAAGAATGCCACGACCAATTCGTCCTCACCAAAAAGAAAACCCTAATACGACATCCTCGGTGGCACTATTTGTTCTCTCGAGACAATTCGCTTTCTACACGGTCTAACAATTGTTAGTGTACCTGCAGAAAAATCACATCACAGAACAGGTATGCAATATGGCCATGATAGTCACGACTCATGGCAACCAGCGGCAACCAGTAACGCCTTGCCGTTAGCGGCCATGAAAAGCATCTCAGGCAAGATGGGTGATGATAGAACTGGAGTGCCCGATCTTTCGGTGAGTGAAGATAACTTGATTTGGTGGAAGTAGACCCTCACGATCCGACTACGACGAGCAAGCCCGAGGCGCCAATGCAATCGCTGAACCAACTCCCGATGGTTACCAACCTTGCTGGTGCAAGATCAGCCTGATCACGAAGATCGTTTCCTGCGCGCAATCGAAGAACGAGCAAGAAAGAGATGCAAGCAATCTGATGTATTACTTGAAGGTGGAGTTCTGAATACACGTGGCAGCGCTGTAATGCGTGCGACGGCTGTAGCTAAAGCTAACAATTGAACAAAACTCAAAAATAAACAAGGGGCGTAGCCCTTGGCTAAATACACGAGGGGAGGGGCGCAGCCCCTGGGTGGCGGCCAGAGGTGGGGGCGTAGTCCCTGGGTGGCGCGCATCCTAGGGTTGCGGGCAACCCTAGGTTGGCCCATTAGGGGGGGGGTCTTCAACTGGGCCGACTGGCTAATCTTTTGGGCCTTCCTTCTTCAACACCATGACATAGTTCAGCTCTCTTGCACGGGCCCTCGTGATTGGCCCCACTGATGAAGGAAGTGTCGCTTGAGGTAGAGGCGCATCTGGTGGAGCCGTGACTGGAAGTGGAGGCGCGTCCGCAGGTGCTGCTGGTGTGGCCGTTCCCGTGTTGGAGTCGATGTCCTCATCACTGATTCTACACGGCTGCATGTTAATTTCAGTAAATCATTTCTGGTACCTATCAACATGGAACATGATTGTGCAGTTCATCTTGCTAATACAATGGGTTGTCAGGTTGGCATGATGCCATTCACATACTTGGGACTTCCACTTGGCACCACTAAGCCAAGTGTAGCTGATTTTACGCCAGTGCTGACTCGCATTGAGAAGAGACTTACGGGTCTTAATAAATTGTTATCCTACTCGGGGCATTTGTTGATGGTTAATTCTGTCCTCTCGGCCTTACCAACGTTTTTTATGTGCACCTTGAAACTCCCGGTATCCATAATTCAGCAAATTGACAAGTATCGAAAGCACTGTCTTTGGGATGGTGGTGACATCAATAGAAAAGGTTCTTGCCTGGTTGCCTGGACCAAAGCTTGTCGACCGAAACAGCAAGGCGGCTTGGGAATCATCAATCTGCGTGCACAGAACAAGGCACTTCTCTTGAAATTTTTGCACAAATTCTACAACCATGCAGACCTCCCATGGGTGCAGTTAACGTGGCAGCTCTCATATAACCGATCGATGGTTCCACATGCGGGTAAGCCAAAAGGCTTATTTTGGTGGAAGTCCATTATCCGGTTAGCAGATCATTTTCTGATGATTTCTTTTTGCTCGGTGAGGAATGGCAAATCAGTCTGCTTCTGGGAAAACACATGGGATGTGGGAACACTCAAGTGGCAATATCCGGAGCTCTATTCATTTGCACGAAACAAACAAATTTCAGTTCAGTCATTTTTACAAGCTGACATACATGATCTGTTATGGTTGCCATTATCTCTAACAGCTTCCACGCAGTTGGCATCTTTGCAACAGGAATTGCTGAACGTCCAGATTAATGATACAGAGCATGACATCTGGACCTATCTTTGGGGAAATGATTCTTTTTCTTCACAAAAGGCCTATCAGCAGCTGATTGGTACGATCAATGCTTCTCCATGGTTTGCATGGACATGGAAGTCTTGTTGTTGCAGTAGGCAGAAGTTCTTTTTTTGGCTTTTGCTCCGAGACAGGTTAAATACAAGAACCTTGCTACGTCGTAAAAACATGATATTGCCAAGCTATTTTTGTGTCCTCTGCACTCAGCCATGTGAAGAAACAGAATTACATCTCTTTTTCGGTTGCCCCTTCAGTGCTTATTGCTGGCATCTGCTTGGTCTTCATTGGAATCTCAATGTAGCTCCGGATGTTATGTTAGCCTTGGGACGTCGCTCCTTTCACTCCAGGATATTTAGAGAAATTCTAATCATTGGTTGTTGGGCTCTATGGAAACAACGCAATGGGATCATCTTTGATAATCTGCATGCTTCGGTACAAGGATGGCAGATGACGTTTAAGAGAGAGCTTGAGCTAGTAGCTCTGAGAGCTAAGCCAGTAATTAAAGATAAAATAGATTCTTTTTTATGTAATCTCCTTTAACTTTCTCTGTTAGGGTCTTTTGTTGGGCTTACGGCCTTGTAAAATGTAAATATTCTTTTTATTATATATTTAAAAAATCAGGTAGGGAGCTTCCCTACTGACTTCGGTTAAAAAAAAAAAAGTAAAACTTGTAAAACATAGGTGTGCACCGGGCTTGCCTTGATCTGCAGCAAAGTCAGCACACTCAAGCGAGAAGTTAGTTCCTGCGGGTGCCTCCTCCGAATTCTCGTTCGTCGTCGAAAATTCCGGGTCGGTTCCTATATGATCAAAATGCAGTAAGATTGTGATAAGTTAAATGAAAGGAGTCACAATGCTTTTATTAAAGGTTAACTATGGTTTTGGCGTTAGGAATCAGGGTTCGACGGACACTTTTCTTCGAGTATTAATTATTTAACAACTACGACTATTAACCTAGGGTTAACAATAAAACTTTTAATTATTTCTCAAGATTATTTTTAATTGGTGGTACTCTTTGAAATGTGGATTTTGAACTTTGGTTGAGGCCTAGATGAATTTCCTAGATTTTATAAAATTTCATCAAAGCTTCTGTCATTAGATCTTATAAAATCAAAACTATAAGTAAACCTTGGAATCCCTATTACTATTAATTTTGTAACTATCGTCCATGCACCTCTGACGAGCGGAATAAGCCTTCGCGCGTCCACCCTGCCAGCCGCTGCCGAAGAGTTCTGGCACAATTCCGGCTGTTCTGGTACTCCAGAAGTAAAACAAAAGCAGAACAAGAGGTTCTGCATGCCATGACATACTTCTGGCACAGTTCCGGCTGTTCTGTACTTTAAAAGTAAAGCAAAAGCGGAACAAGGGGTTTTGCCTGCCATGATACACTTCTGGCACAGTTCCGGCTATTCTGTACTCCAGAAGTAAAGCAAAAGCGGAACAAGGGGTTCTACCTGCCATGATATACTTCTGGCACAGTTCTAGATCCAGAAGAGTCCTGGAACTCCATAAGTAAGGCAAAAGCAAAACAGAGGGCTTTGCCTGCCATGATATACTTCTGGCACAGTTCTGGATCCAGAAGAGTCCTGGAACTCTAGAAGTAAGACAAAAGCAGAACAGAGGGCTCTGCCTGCCATGATATACTTCTGGCACAGTTCTGGATCCAGAAGAGTTCTGAAACTCCAGAAGTAAGGCAAAAGCAGAACAAAGGGTTCTGCTTGCCATGACATACGTTCGACACAGTTCCAACACCAGAAGATTTCTGAAACTCCAGAAGTAAAGCCAAATCAGAACAAGGGATGTAATCTTTATGACTTCTACAATGCACTTCAGAAAATGGTATTTTACTAGGCAGATTACAGTACTATTCTATTTTTGGCAAATTTTACAAATTCTAGGGCATTCTCTGGATTTTGAATAAATGGAGAAAGAACCGGGCCCGTCTGTCAACGACAGTAAACAGGGGAGCGGCGCTAGGGCAGCATCCCGACGACGCTCGTCGGCGGTTCTCGTCGGAGAGGCGCCGGCGGCGGTCGCCGTGTGTAACATCCCGAGCTAAATTCTCGCTAATCTTTTGTCAATGGAGGCTTAGTGTGTTCAATAAAAATCTCAAAACCCAAAGTTAATGACATCATAGGATCTAATCAACAGAACTTAAATTCAAAATTTAATTTGAAATCCAATCTTTATTGTCCTTCTGCTTCTTTTTTTTCTTTCGCCCGTGCACCGCCGGCCTTGCTCCGCTCCGAGCAGGAACGAGCGCCGCCCGGCTTCCTCTGTTCTCCCAACTACAAGCCGCCGCCCGAGTCCCTGCTCCAACCCGGGCGCCGCTTCCCTGTTTTTCCTTCCATGTCTTCCCGACCCCGCCGTTGTGAGTCCGTTTTCGTCCGACCTCCACCCCAGAGGTCGGAGGAATTTTTCGATTCGCCCGACCTCCGACCCTGAGGTCGGAGGATTTTTCCGGTTCGCCCGACCCCGACCCCCAGTGGTCGGACGCTCATTCCGTCTCGGCCGATCCTTCGTCAGCACTCAAGCCGCTTTTTCGCTCCGCCTCGCTCGACCCCGAGGTCGGACAAACCGTTCGCTCCGCCTCGCTCGACCCCTGAGGTCGGACAAACCGTTCGCTCCGCCTCGCTCGACCCCGAGGTCGGACAGACTCGTCGGACCGAGCTCGAAGCAGCCACGCCATTAATGCTGCCGGCCATCTTCCCAACCGTAAAAGCGCCTGGCCGTACACAGCAGTGCTGCCACCGCGCCGAAAGTCTTCGTGATGGGACGCGCACGCCCGGCGCCCATGCGCTGCAGTACGCTGCCGCCACGCCAACTTGCGCCGTGTCCTGCAGAGACAAAAGGAACGGAGACTGATCTTTTCCAGAGACGAAACACTTCACTCGTGCGTACCCATTTGCTCCTTCTGCTCGCTCGTCTCTTTGCTCTCGTCTCCTCTGCCTCTCGCCTTTACCGCCGAAGGGCTCCGCAGGGCCCGAAACAGAGCAAGTTCTCTCGTGCTCAGGTGAGCTCGGTAACCCATACCCTGCCGACGGTTCCATCATCCGCCGTTACCGTCTCTAACCGCCGCCCCCATTGTTCCGCGTTATTGCAGAAATATCGGCGCGACAACATCTCTTCTCCGACGACCGGTCTCCGTTGTCGTTCGTTCTTACCGTCAGTCCTTTGGTAATCTTTGCCGTCCGACCTGTCTAGCTAAATCCCGTTTACCGAAACAACACACTAATTTTGTTAAAAAGAAATTCATGCACCTTCGCTTCCCTATTAATACATGTTACCATCCAGCATTGAATCCCTGTTTAAACTAAGTTACCTTGCATTTTCATATAGGAGCTGAGCTGCAGACGGCCACCGAGGCTGAGGAGGATTTCCCTGCTGCCGACCCCGCCATCGACTGTGCTAACTTCTCCCCGAACCGAGGCAAGCCCCGGTGCACACCTAAGATTTAAAGTTTTACTTTGTCACTATCCTTGTAGGTCTGTTTGTGCATTACGTTGAGGAGTTGTTTGACACCTAGTTGCATAGCCTTAGTAGGAGTTCCTATGGGATAACTCAGTAGCGTCAGCTAAGCGCTAGCATGCCTTGCTAATATTAGGAATCGGTAGCATATGAGTAGTATGGAGACTACTCATTCGATAGCTAAAATCTTGTGGGAGGTGAGTGACTGTCACATGTGTAGTCTTTAGGGAATGGGCACAAAATATGACATTAACTGTTGGTCAATATTGCTGAATGGATTAAGTTAACAATGGTACTGAATGTCGGCACCCATGGGCAAGTATTGAGTTGTGTACCGAATGCATACTGGCATATGGGACCCAGGAAACCGACGTAGCTCATTGCGCAGTGATTGGACGACCAGCCATCTCTTTTTCCGGGTGAATGGACCGTTATGGTGGATGATTTCGCATTTTTGTTTCTTGGGTATGTGTTAGTGGGAAAGGCTTAGGGCCGTACAGGGACGCAGGACGTTGCCTGGAGGACCATGTCCTTGGAGAGATGGCAGTCGGGCCGACACTGTCGCGATGCAGTGAAAGGTGGCCACGTGCGACTCGTGGAGTGCGCACGTGTCGTGATATTCGGGTTTCTCCTGCAGGATGTACATCGATTATAATCGCCGCCCCTCACGGTTAAGAGTACCCGCTTGTCCACTGTGTCACATCTTGCCGAGAATGTGGGTTGTATGGTGGAAAAACCGATGTATTGGGATCTCAATAAATTGTATTGCAACCATGTTTGTTTAGTATTAAGAGCACATTTTACTACTGCTAGTGAACTCTTAAAATCTTGGCTAAAACCTGAAAATAGGATTTACCATTAGTGCTGTTTTTGCAAATACTTACCCTGCTGCCACAAATACTCCCTGCATACTAGGAGTCGGCCTTAGAAGGCCTATTGACGGGTAAGTCTTGCTGAGCGTCAGTCGCTCACGGTTTGTTGATTGTTGTTTTGCAGGTATTAGTGCTGACTGTAGCCAGGGTGGTTGGGAAGAGGAGACGCCCTCGGAGTGGACCTTCGAGTGGGTCCCCGCTTCTCCCTACCGTGGAGTTTAAACACCATCGGGCTGGGGTGTTTAACCGAGGCGTCGAGTGTTAGATTTTTTGCTTCCGCTGAAATCCACGTGTTTGTTATCAAAACTACGTTTCCGCACTTCCTAAACTTCTGAAATCAGTTGTAATATAACCAGAATTAATGTATCTTCAAGTCATTTATGCGAGTCCTTGTTAATTATTGTACTGTAAAGTCACTTGTTTCGGCAAGCGGCCCCCCCGAATGATCCTGGATGAGCAACCGTACGATTTTATCGGACGGGGTTGCCACACCGTGACGTCCAGCGGGCTCAGCGTGCCACGGGGAATGACCTCAACCAAGAAGGGGGCGGCGGGGCTCACCAGAGCTATGCCGGCGACGGAGGACCGCTTTCGGCGATGGCGGCGACGGTGTCCCGAGAACTTGGTGGTCGGGGAGGATCAATGACGGGCTCCGTGAGCTGCAGCAGAGGCCGGTGGTGTTGCCGGGCATGGCGAGGGGGCGGGAAATCGATCGGAAGGGGTTTGTCGACGGCGAAGTGGTGGCGCGGGTGAGCTCCGGCAATGGCGCGGCGGTTCCGTCGTCCCTGCTCCACAAAGTCGCCGCGGTCAATTGAAACGAGAAACGGACTTTGCGAGGGTCTCGCCTGCGGAAGGAATTGAAGGATGACCCACCGATGACGAGGAATCGATGGAAGGCGGCGATGGCGGCTCGTCGGTGACGGTGGTGGCGCGTCGGTGCTCAGGGATGAAAAGGAGGAAGAGAAATGAAGTGGAAACGGAGGAAGGGAGCTGTGAGGGGAGAAATAGGAGGGTGGGAGGCGCACGAGGGCGGTCTTGGCATGCGCGTGCTCCCGGTGATGATGGTGGCCGGACGACGCCCGTACAGGGAGTAGGCGGCCGGACGAGGCAGCAGCGGCACGCACGGAATTCATTCAAAGCGCACGTCGCGCAACGCTGCTCTGTCCTGTCACTCGGCTCGGTGAATGGGCGGCTCTACACTTCGTTAGGAAAGACGGCGCGGCAGGGAGCAGTGTCCGGCCGGCGTCAGCAAAGAGCAGGGAGGGAAAAGGAAGGGAAGGTAGACAAATTAAATAGGTGAATTTGGAAATTAGTTACCCCAAGCAAAATGATTAAATTCGAATTTCAATTTCTTTAGCAACCTCACTAAAAAGAGGGAATGGCTGGAAGGATAAAGAGATTTGAAATTGAAATTTGAATTGTTACTTGAAATTTTATTTCTCTTGTACATTCCTAGCCTCATTATTCATTCATCCTTGGACAAATGGGTTTTAGTTAGGGCTAGTTATGAAGGTTCGATCCGACTCACCCATTAATTTGTTTTCGTCCGTTTTACAAGAAGGGTTTCGGTGCTCTTCTTCCACTTAGTTTTAATTAATAGATTTGCAAGTTTAAAATGACAATAAGTCTTAACAACTCATTTTAATTAGGCGAATTAGATGTCATTTATTTAATACCTTCTATTTTCATGAAATAGGTGAAATTCGCTAATTCTTTATTTTACACTATGGAATTTTTATTAATTTGATTAGCTAAGGTTAAGACGGGGTGTCACATTGATCAACTGTGCCACACGGACCCGACAGGACTATGGAACATAGGACTCATATACTGTGGCCAACCTACAACTTTTGTCTGATCCCGGTTTCTGTCTACGAAAATATTAAGTAGCTACAAGCTCTCCATAAGAGTAGAAGTTTCAACCCATTCCTATCATATCACGAGCACCGTTCACTCGACTTCTACCGTATAATATTACTAAGCAAAACATCTATATCGAGCTACCTGACCCAATATTGTCAAGATAGGAACTACCACAACACATACAACTAGGGTTTCAATCAACTTCAAGAAACCTAATGCACAATCCATGACACGCAATTCTTATAAAAAAATAAATTTAAATGACGGTAGTGCATCGAGGCTTAATTTGTGATAGTCTAATGGATCTGCTGTGGAATCTTCCTCCTTGAAGGCCTGCTCGGACTAAGAAGTTAGCTCGTCTACTCCAGAAGCTACGCGATGTAGAAAGAGAGATTCTCAGAATATAATTATTAAGTAATGATTTAAGCATTTGATTATATTGTACTTTGAGTGAATCATCCAATTCAACTACTAATACTTTGTTAATGATTCCCTTTAAATTTCAGAAGTATACCTTTCATAGTCATGATTTCTTTTCTTGCTTTTTATAACATTTTTTTGAAATTTTATTCTATTTAAGAACAATTAAATAAATCCTAAAAACAACAACGTCCAAACAGGTGTGTTTATTTTTTTTTTATTGGAAAGTAGAGTTTTCAGAGATTCCAAAACATTAAAATTTATATTTTTCTGAGTTAATGTCGATTTTCTACAAATTATTGAAATTTCAGCCCAGTTAATTAGTTAAAATAAGAATCAGAAAACCAACCCTAGGGCAGTGCCCTAGGTCGCCGGAACACGGCGGCGAGCCGCCGGATGGACGTTGCCGGCGACAAAGGCTCGCCGCACACCCCCTCTGAGCACCACCGCGCCACGGGCGACAACCTGTTGGGACCCTAGGTCGACGGCGAGCACCGGAGATGGTCAATCGACGAGCGGCGGCGCCATACCTGCTCCAGCAAACTTGCAGCAGAGCTACAGAGCTCAAAATCGAATTCGGTTTCGCCCGTCGTGCTCTACAGGGTGTGTGGATTTCTAGCACCACGACAACGGTCGGCGATACCAACCAAGAATTGCGGCGCGGCAAGCGGTGGCGCAATTTCGACGGCGGTCATGGCGCGACGGCGTTACCGAGCCAAACAACTAGCAAAACTTTGTCGCACAGGCGCTACGTGATACGGGGAAGCTGAAAGTTGGGTTAACGGTCATGATTACTCACTGAAAAACCACTGGCGACGATGAAGTCGACGGCGAGCGGCGGCGTTGCAGTGTTCCCGACGATGGAGACCTCGACCTGGACAAAGGTCGTCGGAATGAGTTGCGTGGGTACTCGAACGGTTTCTGTGACAAGGTTTTAGGTTAGAAAATCAACGGGAACTAGGTCGTCACCGTGCACCTCCCCTGCTCCAATGGCAGCCGGCGGTGAACTGCGTGTTCTCGTCGACGGGGACCTTGACTCTGGAAACCACTGTTGGAATAATTCTGCCTTGGTTCGTGCCGAGGTCAGTACGCGTGCGTGCGCGTGTAGGAGTTTTCTATGGCGCGTGAGTTCGAGCTCGCGTTCGAGTCCATAGTTTGTGTTAGAGCCCGTCACATGTGTGACAGGTGCGTAGAGAGAGTCGGAGTCCAGGCAGTGTACGTGCACAACCTGAGTCTCATACGTGTGCATTTGAGTTCGAGTTTGTTAGAATCCAAGTCAGTTACGTTTTGGTAGTCAGGAATATAAAATCCCATGTAGACGTGTGTGCGTCCTTGTCCCGAGTCATTGTAACCCAGAAAGAATAGTCAAGATACAGGCGTTTGGCGCCGCGGCGTTCGGCGCTGTTTGGCTATTACTTTCTTCTTGCTCCGTTCGTGCGTGAGTTAAGAGATTGTTTGAGCGATCGGGTGGGCTCGGTTCCAACAATTGGTATCAGAGCCTGTGTTCGAGCACGGGCATGGCTGGTGGTGACAAGAAGGGTGACGACAACAGCTCGCCGCGTATGGTCGTGGTGGAGCGCGTCACTGCCGTCACGAGCGAGGTGCCGAAACTGACGAAGATGAACTATCATGACTGGGCGCTTGAGATGCAGGTCCATCTCGAGGGCATGGAGTTGTGGGATGCTGTGGAGACCGGCATGGCCGATCGCGGCAAGGATCGGCGAGCGTTGGCCGTCATCTTGCGCGGTGTGCCGCAGGAGATGAAGTCCGGACTCGCCGCGAAGAAGAACGTAAAGGAGGCGTGGGCGGCCGTGAAGTCGTTGCGGATGGGTGATTCGCGCGCACAGGCGGCACAGCATCTCCTCAAGCAGTTCGAGAACGTGGCGTTCAAGGACGGCGAGACGATCGACGACTTCGCCATACGTCTTGGGTCTCTCGCCGCGGAGCTGCGCGTACTGGGGGAAACAGTCGAGGAGGAACGTGTCGTGAAGAAGATGCTTCGCGTGGTGCCGGCGAAGTACAATCAAATTGCATGCTCCATTGAGATGTTCGCAGATCTGAAGACAATGTCGATGGAGGAGCTCGTCGGTCGGCTTGGGGTGGCGGAGGAGCGCTGCGGTGGTGTCCAAGTGGTTGCGGACAACTTCGGCCGGCTGCTGCTCACGGAGGAGCAGTGGGAGGCTCGCTGGCGGGAGAGTCGTGGAAGGGAGCGTCCGCGTAGCAGCAAGGTGCGACATGGCAGCGGCGAGAAGAGCGGAGGCCGTAGCGGCGGCCAGGAAGACACCGACGACGACGAGGATGGGAGTAGCGTCGCATCGGACGCGAGCAGGCGCCGGCATAGGTCCGGAAAGGGCCGGTGTTTCAACTGCGGCATGCGTGGGCACTTCTCGCGTGAGTGTCGAAGGCCAAGGAAGGAAGCGGCGTTGTTCGGCGACGTCGATGAGGAGGAGGCGACGCTCCTGTGATCCAGCAAGTGGCAAGTTCAGAATTAGAAGGAGATTGTTGGAATAATTCTGCCTTGGTTCGTGCCGAGGTCAGTACGCGTGCGTGCGCGTGTAGGAGTCTTCTATGGCGCGTGAGTTCGAGCTCGCGTTCGAGTCCATAGTTTGTGTTAGAGCCCGTCACATGTGTGACAGGTGTGTAGAGAGAGTCGGAGTCCAGGCAGTGTACGTGCACAACCTGAGTCTCATACGTGTGCATTTGAGTTCGAGTTTGTTAGAATCCAAGTCAGTTACGTTTTGGTAGTCAGGAATATAAAATCCCATGTAGACGTGTGTGCGTCCTTGTCCCGAGTCATTGTAACCCAGAAAGAATAGTCAAGATACAGGCGTTTGGCGCCGCGGCGTTCGGCGCTGTTTGGCTATTACTTTCTTTTTGCTCCGTTCGTGCGTGAGTTAAGAGATTGTTTGAGCGATCGGGTGGGCTCGGTTCCAACAACCACGGTGATATGAATTTTGCAGTGGCTAATAAGACTTGGTAGACATGGTTATGTGACCAGAAATGTCCCGGGTGTGGGAGCTCATCATGAGCCGGCACTGCTCGTCAATCTCCGATGGTGGCGGCGCCCCAAATTCGTCGTCGTCCAGCGATGATTGTTGCCGAACGCCGGTGCATGGATGGTTGAGTTCTTGGTGCTCTCGTTTGAGAAGAAAGCGGCGAAGATTGAAGCGTCGAACGGAATTCGCTGTGCGTTGCACTCGGCGGCGAGAAGTGGAGTGAAACAGAGAGAGAGCTGTGGCAGGCAGCGGCACTCTGCTTATATGCGTGCGCGAGGCGGTGCAGAGGCGGTGAAGCGGTACGCGCGCGATCGCGAGACACGCAGCTGCGTGGTTGCATGCCTGGCCGGGTTTGAGCGGCGAGCGGTGCGTCGGGAGCGAGACACAGAGAGAAGAAAAACAGAGAGGGTGAGGGAGAGAATAGAGAGAGATGGAGTGGCTGCCTTGTGGGGCCTTGTAAATTATTAAATTCAAAGAAATTCTAATTTGGAAATGATTATAATAGTTGAAGTGTTAAATTTGAATTTCAAACTTATTTGAATTCAAAAAAATTGTTAGCCTAAAAGGATTTATAAAAATTGCACATACTTGTGAAGAATAATGGAATTACTATTATATGCTCTCCTTAATTGTTTAATTACCTTAATGTAATTCAATCATTCATTTGGAATGGTTTTAATAAGTTGAATATAAATTTATCCAATGCTTCCTATGAGCATCACTACCCCCCTTAACATAATTATAGCTTAATTATATTTGGTGTCTCTTAATAATTTAATCTCTTAAACCTTTAATAAGATAATCTTGCTATTGTTGCAAACTCTTAAATAGAGTTCCAGGTTTCCATTTATTTTTAGAATATTTCAACTTAATCCTTTTTCTTTATTTAGCAATTTGGGTCTATTAAATCTAAGTGTGACACACGGGTGTCATGTGCCTTCTGCCTAGAATCCTAGATTTGCTCCCAGTATATATTCCTTGTCATGTTTTCCTCTTTTCCCTCCCTTTCTTTGCTCCTTGTAGAGTCCTGCCTTATGTATATTTTGCATATAGGGCAGCCTGGATGCCTTTGCTGTGACAACTTTTATCAATGACAATCTCTAATCAAAGTGCTTCGTATACCTATCTCTATATATCTGAGTTCTATTTGTGACTGTTACCATGGCGGTAATGACTGGAGCTATCATTTCTTTGACAGATGTGAGGTTCATTAATTGGTTTCTAAAAGAAATATTTTGGATCTTAGCTTTGTGGTGCATCCGTCCACATCCAGTGATATTATTTGGATTTTATATTTTCAGCAATTTTCCTACTTCTCAGTTTTTATTGAAGTACCCAGCCCGGCCAGCCTCACCCGTAAACAAATTCCTCTGGCAGAATATGCATGCGGCTCAACTATACTCCCTCCATTCTTTTTTTTTTTATCGCAGTTAATTTTAATTAAAAACTTTAACTATTTATTTTATTTAAAAAATTAGTTCAAATATATAATAAAAAATTAAGATTAAAAAACCTTTAATAATGGATCAAATTTTTAAAAAAAATTAATATTTTTTATATCTTTCTAAATAAGATGAATTGTTAAAAAATTATTAGTCAAGATCAATGACGAAAAAAAAAGCACAGCTTTAATACAAGCTAATATGTCCTGCATTATTGTACAGATTGTTGTGTTTTATTTCAGATGATAGATATTCTATGAAGGCTACCTGGCGGCGCTGGACGACATCGTGTCCGTGGATAATAAGAAAGGATGTCATCTTCACGTTAGCAAAGGTAATAGGACAAGAATTTCTCTATATAAAAAGTTTATGATGCTTTGTATATGGAATGTACTCTCTAATTGTTATATCTTTTTTAGATATGAACATTATTGTATTGGGTTTTCATATTGGTAGTTTTACTCCAGCGTTAGCATAGGTATTGATTGTTATTTTTTTTATATATGAATATTATCGTATTAGGTTATTATATTATTTTTTAACATCGTGGTGTTAGCGCGGGTATTGTACTAGTGGGTATAAGGCCCCCTTTGTTTCCTTCCGGATTGTGGAATCTGGATTGTGAAACAAAGAACTCAATTGTAAAATTAGATTATACAATCTAAGGTATCAGATTCCATAATTTCACAATCTAAAATGAGATACTTTTTACCAGACACAAATATTCAAATTTTTGTCACTAAGAACTACTTGACTATAGCTGGATCGTGAAATCTGAATAAGCAAACAACCCCTCAAAAATTTATCCTCCAAATTTTATAATCTTAGATTTCATAATCTAAGATCCACAATCCAAATTTCACAATCTAAAGCTGAAACAAAGACACCTAATTCTGTTTATTCCTTATAGTACGTTTGTACGTTGTTCTCGTTTACTTTTCTACATTGGCTAGGTGTGCTAATGCTGACATTGCTGAGTCCATAAGATTTTTTGCCCCCTGAGCTGTGCCACAATGGATTGATGACATCTCACTGTATATTGGATAATGCCTTAAACTTCCCTTGAAGAAAAAGGATATTGTCTTAAACTATGGTCACCTCGAGAAAATTCCACTAGTGACATCAGGGGCCAGTTTGCAACACTAAACTCCACAAACATGTCTCCTTTTTTAAATCCAAGCACAAAACATACTTAAAATAAGGATGTATTTGACAGGAATTATTAAGCTGATTATGCAAACAGATCACAGTTTATAAATCATTGTAACTATCAAATATTTAAAAACTATATAATTTATAAGTAGCCCATGAATGATTGTGACCATAATTACTTATAAGTTTTAAATGTTAAAATATAACTTGTTTGCATAATCAATTTCATAATCCTGTCAAATACACCCTAAGTCATTTGAACCAATATTTTATTCACTTAATAATGTTTAAACACTAGTACAAACATCCACAAACATCATTTTCATTTATGTCAATTAATTTATGTATACATAGTGCTTATGGTTGGTTTAGAACTCAAAGATAAAATGAATCAAGTGACCTGACCTTGAGCTGTCCAGTGAACCAAAAAAAAAAAATCAACTAGAAAAACATCCATTTCAATAGGGAACCAATTGACTCATAACAAAACTGGTCTTTTCTTCCCAAAATGGCATTTATCGGTTGCTATATATGATTGTTATTTTTCCACATTCCTCTACATACCGTCCCTCCTAATAATTCATTGTGCGGCACCTTACACAAATTACACAGGATTATAACTATCTACCTGAACAATAATCCAAATACGCAATAACATGCTTACCAACGTATGGTCCGGCAAACCACTACAGCATGTCATTATATCAACGTGGCACAAACTCAACGTCAGGTTCCTCACTTCACTTGTTGATCTGCCCAACATAAATGTTTTCCCAGCACGATCATGCATCAATCCCTGGACCTGGGTAAGCTGGGAGACTCATTATTCTCTTGTCAGGCACAGGAGCACCCACTGTAAAATGGTACAGGCTTTGGAATTCCAAATCTTTCAAGCCGAGTATTTCATGAACTGCATAGATAATTCTAGCAATATGTCATCATTGAACAACAGAAAAAATTAATGATCACTACCACAAACGACTAAGTGACTACAAACATATAGAAGATTATTCAAGATGCTGAGAAACAAGCCAAAGTTGGGTATTAAATTAAGGAATAACATATTCATGGTTCAGTTACGAGCAATGTCAATACAAAGTCAAGGCAAATTAGGGTCATTGTTACGCCTTGGTGTAGCTTTTAGATCCATGCATCAAATGTGTCTTTTATCACTTGAACTCTGAAAAAACAGAAAATGTGATGCATCTTGCAGCTTTTTAATTTCGTCGAATGATTTTATGCAGATTGTTGTATTAAACCAATTTCCGTCATGTTTTTGCGCTCGGAAAGAGTAAATTGCATCGTCGATACATAAACTTGTAAGGTGGGTGGCTGGGTGCAATTTAATCAAAACAATTGACAAGTGCTTAAATACATCACAAAATTGGCTTTGACATGCATTTGCCAGTCAAAAGCAGCCGACAAGCTAATCCTGCACATGTGCACATATGTTGGCCACTTGCACATAGGTGAGTCCGATTAGAGTTAGGATTAAGGTTTGGGAAATTTTGTTGGATGACATCGCTTGTATGTCAATTTGGCTCATGGATATTCTTCATTTCAAAATTGCTAAGACACTGATTCTATTGTTCGTTGCCCAAGGACACTAATGCGCGAGAAGGGTTCTTGTAGCATTTTAATCTTAATGCACAAGATACACAATGACTTGAAATTTTGCATGAAGATTCATAACTGTATTCCTTATCTATGTGATTTTTTACAAACAAAATTTTGATTGTATAACTTTTCAACTTGAAGAATATTTATTTTTTCAGATTAAAAATATGTAAACAATTAAATTTTGTTTAGTAAAAAATTGCATAGATAAAGGATGTAGTTTTAAATCTTCATGCAAAATTTAAAGCCATTGTACATTTTTTTTTTCAATGACATAAAAATGTTTATAAGAACCTTCTAGCACATTATTGTGTCCTAGGGCAAAGAATAGTGAATCAATGTCCTACAGCCAATTTCAAACGAAGGGTGTCCACGAGCCAAATACGCATACGAAATTTCCTTTAAGGTTTAGGTTAAATAAGAATTATTAGATTAGAGACAGAGTTGAAGTAATATACAATTTCACGAGATACTCCTATCTAATGCAGGGCATGGCAATGTGAGAAATTAAGAGAAGTATTGTCCTACAGTCCTACTCTTGTATCTCCTACTCGTCTACCCCATGTTCCTACTCTAGATCACAGAACAGCTGTGACAATGTAGTAGCAGATTGCCAACAACCGCTTTCTAAGGCTTCTGTTGCCGATTCTGCATTGGCCATACAAGCAGTAAAGAGCCCGGCATGCAGCCAGCCAAGATGGAGCTCATTACTGATGTACAGGAATTGGCACGCATCCAAGCCTGATACTACAACAGTGAGGTTGATTTAGAATACGACATTTGGACAATACATGTCCCAGAATTTACAGGATGCCCCATCTTTGAGAATCTTGCTCTGATTTGGTGTTGAGGGATTGTAGCTGACGTTTAGCGAAAGCAGTTTGCAGCAAAGGGAAGATACAATCAGGGTAAAAAAATCTGAATTAGCAAATGTGTAACTACCCATGATCATGTGCCAACCATGCAGGTTGATTTTTTAGGGTTGCGTGCATACAGTTGTTACATGCAAGAGATGGATAAGATTAACGTTTTGTGGCTAGTTTTCAACTGATAATATACCTTAAGGCAAAACTAATGACTTGTTTGAGAGAATGTCTAGTTACATGACTAATTTGCACCCAGCTCACAAGTTCATCTACTTCCAATGCAATTTACTGAAACCTAAACTGACAAGCATGCCAGGAATATGCTAGAATAAGAGCACTTCCAAGAAAATGCACATAAATATCAAATAGTTGCCGTAAGCAAAGAGACAATAAAGACATATACTGAAATATAAGTGTCCAAAAACTTCAAATATTGTGAAATGCATAAACTACTAATTTTATTTGAAAAAGCTACAAATGAACACATTCTACCAGGTACCAAATCTGTAATTTTTTCTGCACATTTTCAAGTAGAAAGTGCTTATAAAAGTCTGCACGGAGATCAGCATCCTAGTATTGTATATGTAAAAATTTCTTCTAACATTTAGTAATTTACAAAAGCCCAAAATATTGGCAGAACTAAGAATTATAGTAAAGAAAGGAAATGTTCTCATTCTAAGATTCTTCAGAATAAAAAATAGAGATAATGTTAACAAATTATTGTTGAGAAGCTGGTAGAAATTAACTGCTATTCCCAAATCCCAAGTAAGAAACATACAAATAATGTCTCACAGAAGAGAGCCAAGGCACTTCCTCGGCCTAACTGATCGCAGTCATATATGCATTTCAGATCCATTCAGTTATAGAAATTCAGTTGCCATAACTTGACTGAAAGGGAGTTGGTTACTACAGCAACGGGTCTTCAGATTTCTAAAACTTAAAGAACTAAGCTGTTACAGGATGTTGAAACTACCCGTGTTAGGCCTGATAAGTCAGCAGTTTTTGCAGTTAATTCATGTGGAAACAGAAAAAAAAATTGTGATGAACAGCAAAACACAAGAGAACAACTTGGATTTGTTTCCTTAAGTTGTGGATAACAGTATAACACTACAGTATACTACAAGACATTAAAGTGATCAATCGAGTGTAGGAATATGGTGTCCCTAAGTTGTGGATAATACTACAGTACGCTACAACACAGGAAAATGACCATCGAGTGGATACCCAAACAAGGAAAGAGTGTATATTTTACATCATGGATATTTTTTTATTTGTAACATATTTTTCTGGTGATACACTCGATGTACCGACAGATCTGTTAAAATCAGTGGTCAACTTACCAGCATCATCGAAATAGCAGCCGATCCCTGTTGCTGATTTTCCAACAGCATGGGCCTCAAGGTAAAGTACTTGACCAAGCACACCAGTCTCCCAGAACAAACGAGGATACATCCATTCACCTCTCTCGTGAATAATGGATTCAAATCGAGCAATCATCCCAAGGCTGAAACAACCATGAGAAGCAATTTCCTGCATCAAAAACACCAACAATCAATGAATAATACGAACTCTGCATTTATAGTTATAGGTTCAATTATCAACTGCTGAATTAGTATAAGCATCATTGAAAGTAGTGTCTCACAAGTAGGCCCTCTTTGGTAGAGCTCTACGGAGCTGATTCTCAGAGAGAATCTGGAGAGCTCTGCCAAATGCTGTGTTGCAGAAGAAGTGATTTTTGGCTGATTCTGTGAAGTGATTCTTTGAGTGATTCCCTGTCCTGATTGTGAGAGTATATCATAGAGAATCAAAGAGAATCAATTTGAGCCACAAAATCACTTCTGACTAAGAGAATTACTTCTCACTAAGAATCACGACCCGAGAATCTCTGCCAAAGGGGGCCTTAGTACAGACGGATGAGCAATACTAGTAAATGACTAGGTGAAAGAATGTGCAAGCAAATAACTAATAGACACACCAAAGATTCCTTATACAGCCAGCAGCATCAAGTTTCATCTGTTTAATACAAAGATACACAGCTGTCCTTCGTGTTCAAGAGAAAAAAAAAAACTTAATTCAACCTGAAGCAAAACAATTAGCATCTTCAAATACCTGGAAGCATGAGATCTGCATTGCCAACTGCTGACAATCCCCTATCATCAACCTGTAGAGGGGGAGGCCATCAGGGCAGCCCTCCGGCCGAACCCACTCGAAGTCTTGCCTCATTGCATTCTGCAATGCATCAAAATGCTCCTCGTTCCTCAGTAGGAAATAGAGACCCTTAGGAAGCCCTGAAACACGGTGCACAAACAACGCTGCATGCACCTCAGCATCCCACGGTAAGACGCGGAATGGTAGAGCAGTTTGAGGCCCTTTCTGCGCCCCAGGGCCGACCTCTCCTGATGGAAGGCAGTGAAGCAGCATCTGATAAAACGTATCTCTTCCCATCACGTGCACGCCGTCCATGTCCACAGCACTCCTTCGCCTCCTAACTACCTCTTGGACCGTGGATTCCTTGTATAGGCCTTCGGATAATGCTGGACTCCTGTGCCACGGTGGCACGGAGAACTGTTCCCCACACACAGTGTTCTGTTTCTTCACTTGATGAGCTGTGTGGTAAATCACATCCCACACCACATGATCATTACTAAGCCTGTTGGCCTTTCCTACCCACTCCAGTGCATCAAGTCCCCTCAGGGCATCGCTCATCCTGCCATAGTCTACCTCAGGCTCAGAGCCGGCCGGGAACAACAGCACGGCGCAATCAGCGTGCTGCCTCTCCACCCATGGCACTTTACCTCTGATCACCCCGTTAGGTAGCCCCACAGGCCCCGCTGGGCTCCCTTTCTCCAACCCAATTAGCCTTGCAAGATCCTCATCCGAGAGCCCGTCGAGCAGCCGTGCGTCCCACCCCAACGCAGCCGCGGCCAGTGCCACCGCGGTAAGAGCGTGCCCCACATCGTGATTGCAGTACCGCAGCGCCCGTTCGCCATACTTCCATGCCTCCCGCCAGAAAACAGAGGAGAGCACAAGGACGGCGGTCGCCGGCGCAGGCAAAATCGCCGAGAAGTCGCGGATGGGCGCTGACGTGCGGACTTCCAGCAGGTGGTCGCGGGGCGCGTAGTGGGCGACGGCGAGGCGGTCAGGCTCCTGCGGGAGCGGAAACACGACGTGGGCCTCGGTCGGGTGCAGGTTGCCGCTGCTCGGGTTGACGCGGAGGGACCAGGTGGAGAGGCCCGTGGACTTCCAGGCGGAAAGCGCGAGAGAGTGGAAAAGCAGCGTGGAGAGGGAGTCCAGGGTGAGCGGTTGCGACGGCGGCGGCGGGGAGTGGAAGAAGGAGGGGTACGGTATGGCAGGGAGCGCTGGGGGAGGGTTGGGGAGCGGAATTTGAGGTGCGGGGGAGAAACGGAGGAAGGGGTTGGGCTGGTTGGCCCAGTCAAGGCGGCCTGGACCGCGTGCGTAGCCGGCTGTGAGGCTGTGCTTGGTGCGACAGTGGTAGTCGGTGGTCGCGGAGGTGGAGGGAGGCATGGCGGCAGTGGAGGACATGGCGAGCCGATGCACGGCGGAGAGGATCAGGCGAGAAGTGGGCCGGGGTCGGAGCAGGAGGAACATTTCGAGCGGCTGTTCTAGTTTTTTTCAGGTGTTTCGTGGATTTGGGTAGAAGAGTGCGGAACCTCCCACGAGCTGGACAGGGAGAATTAGAAAGTTTCTTAAAATGTAATAATATTTCAAAAATTCTAATCTTCAGTCATCTAAAGTCGGGGATTGTTTTAGATGATGGTCCTCTATAAAGAGCGTGCGACGGTGGATCGTGGCGGCGGGACGAGCTGACAGCGGTGGGTGGAGCAGGTGCGGGCACCGCCGCGACACAGGCAGCGGTTACCGCTGACAGTGGTGAGCGCAACGGGCCGTGGCGACGGAGCGTAGGACAGCTGCGAGCGGTGCGTCATTTATCGCTGGCAGTTAGGGTGTCGAAGTTGTCAACGTGACGGCGAGGCAGCTCTTCCATGATCACCGACCATAAAGGAAGGTTTAGGGGCACCGACTTGTCCGGTGGCGGGTGGTGACGAGGTGGTGCGGTGAGGCGGCGCGGGTGGCCAGTGGGTGTGGGCGGGGTCGGTGGGCGGAGTTAGTGGGAGGTTGAAGAAGGCCGCCGGCCGTCGATCCCGATCCAAACGTCGCTCGAAATCCGGTCAAATTTCAGGCGACCGAGAATTAGGAACTCCCATAATATTTTTATATTTAAACATTACAAAAATAAATTAAAATTTAGAAAATTACGTAAATAAAACTCAATCCTACGTTTGGGGCATGAAAAATATGCTTTCGTATCCAAGACACTAAAATGTAATTTTCGAATGTTGGCATAATAGGAAAAAATCTGTTCTCCTCTATGAAAATGAGCACTCCATCTTGTTGACAACCAAAATTGGCTTTACAAAAGAAAAACGGAACCTCCGGTTTCGCAAACTGGACCATCCGGTTTTGGTGGACTCAAAAGGTGCAAAATGTTTGGATTTGAGCTAATGATGTTTATTTTACAAGTTTAATGTTTAGACATATCTTGTAGGCTATGTACGTCATTATTTGGCATTGTGGCTAAGTTTTCATTAAAGCTAGGAACGGCAAGGAGATGAAGTCAATTTGTATATTTGAAGTTTCCATGATGTAGCCATCGTCGAGATGATCAAAAACAGACATATAGATCGCCTAGTTTGAAGACCGGATTAGGAAACATGAATTTCCGATTTTTCTGATTTGCACTAGAACGAAACCGGAAGTTCCAATTTTAGAAACAGGAAATTCCGATTTTGTCGTAACCAACTCAGAAACAAGTATTTCACATGATTCGATTCGGATCTCGACTAAAAAGGGATAAAACCACCCCCTATAAATATGCAGGGATCACATCCGATTGAGGGGAAAAAAAACTCCAATCAAAATACACGTTGTATCAAGTTTTAGTTTTCTTTAGTCCCTTTTGCCCTAATCCTTTTCCAAACTGTCATTCTGTTCTTCTCACGTCCCGGTGGTGTTAGAAGGCGTCCTAGATGGCTTGTCGATCTAGGACAACTCACGGCAAGCCGCTCTCGACGGGGTCCCTCCCGGAGCAGTGATCCTTGGTCTTTACCCGACGACTCAAGGAACAGGAAGTTCCGGTTTTGCAAAGTGGAGGTTCTGTTTTTCGCACTCTTGACCTGTGGACTTCGCACAGCGACGTGCTCGCGTTTAACGGTGCGTATTCGCGTCAACACATCTTCTACCTCAATCCCCTCTCAACAGCCACACCCCACTGTCCTGCACCGCAGATGCTGCTCGGCCACGCGTACTGCCCCGACTATTCACTTCTACCAGCCAAGTCCGACCGGACGGCCGCCACTCACAGCCCATGTCCACGTCTCAAACGCAGGACGCCAGGAGATCCACGGCACGAGAGAGAGCAAAGACAGAGAGTTAGATCTAATAGAGAAGCATGGATAGTTTTGTGCAGGCATGAGACCTACATTTTCATCATATGCTCCTAACATTAGTGATATTTCAAAAATTAGTTTAATTTTTAAGAAATTAGAAACATTAGAAAAAACTAAGTGAAAAACTAAGTATTCTGATGAAAGAAAGTGATGAAATATATATATTTTTTGCGGTGAAAAAAGTATAAGAATAATACCTTATCTTCTTCTAGGGACACCGAGACTAATACCTGCCTCCCTCCGAGACCAGACTGCAGCACTGTGACACCCCAGGTGTCATCAGGGCAAAGTCGGCAACTGTAAACCCTAACCCACAATTTCACTCACTTTAAAGCAGATTCAATCTTAGAAATAAAAAGGAACATTGTTTAAAATGCTTTAAAGAGACACTATGAAAAGTTTGACAAGCAACAGAATACTATAGCAGAGTCCGGGAAAAATCTCAATCAACAGTGTCGAAATCTCGTTAACAGGAAGAAACCCAAACCCTAACTCTTGACCATCAAAATTTCCACAGAACCCTAGCCATATTTTTACATAACAATTAAGTACACTTCAAAACAGAATTTTGGGAAATTATTCAAGATTTTGGAAAGGATTTAGACCTCTTAAAAATTCACACCAGCTATAATCAACTTAGAAATTCAAGAATTTTTTTAGAGACCAAATCATGACTTGAACCTTAAATGAAAAGTGTTCCAAATAAATTCTTGAGATCGTATAAAAATTCTAAAAAATTTTAGAGCTCGGGAAGTGTGTCTTTTAATCGAATTGCTTTCTAGCTAAAATAATTAAAAAAATAAAAAAATAAGACCGCTGTTGCTGGGCGGGCTACAGTGCCCCGCCCGCCCGACAACGCGGCAAGCAGGGAGCAGCCGCGCCGCCCGACACCAGCATCCACCCCACGTCGCTTTTACTCGGCGGCACTCTCACCCCCGCTCTCTTCCTCTCTCTAGCTCGCGCTTGCTCTCTCTCCCTCCCTCTCTCTCTTCTCTGCCCGAGCCGCGCCGCCCGACAACCGTGCGCCGCCGCCCCACTGTGCCGGCCACACCCCCCCTGCTCCCCCACTCCCCTACTCCCCTACCCCGTTTCTCCTTTAAATGGGTGCGCCCCCTCCTCCATTTCCCCCTCCCACGCGCGCGGACCCCCTCTTTTTCCCCTGCCTAGCCGGCCGCCGACGCCATAGCCGCCCGCAACCGCCTTCACGGTGAAAACTCACTCCCGGCCATTCCCCGCTCAAATTTCCTCAACCAATCACACCCTCTCACTCCCGTGAAGCTTCCCACAGCTTTCCCCCTCCGGATTTGAGCTCCGTTCGCCGGAATTGCATCCACCTCCGCCGCCCCGAGACCCCCCACGGTGAGCACCCCTCTCACGGCCAAAACCTTGATGAATATCATGTTGCCGAGCTTCGTCGTGTTGTGTAGATCGTGGAAAGCCAAGGTTCGACGGCCGGCGACCACCCCATCGCCGGGAAACGGCCGCCGGAGCTCGTCGGAGAAACCTCCCCCGTTTTTCTTTTTTCTTTTTATTTTCCAGATTATTGCTCTGTCTTCTAAAATCTTTAGAAATTCACAGGAAGATCCAAAAATGCCAAACTAAAATTTGTTAGAACCCTGATGAAAAGGACTAATTTTCTGTTAAAGCACTTTTTAACAAATGACCAACATTTGCAGAATTAATTAGAAACACTCCTTTATATTTTTGAATTTTAATTTGAGTTATAGAGCAATGCTAGGGCTAACCTTTGATCCACAAGTACTCCATGGTACTACACACCCTCTGGAATTTTATGAAGAGTTTAGGAACACGAAATGGCATCTAACCCTATTAAATCACTTCAATCTGTCTAGTTTAAATACCATTTTCTAAAGTGCATTGTAAAAGTCATTTACAAGGTTAGACCAAACGCAAAGTTTTAGATCTGGTGTTCAGGTATGCCCACATAAAATTTCATAATTTTATTCTGAGGTTTACTAGTGCTTTCTGATTTTATAAGATTGAAAAATAGGAATTTTGATGAATTCTTATAAATATAAAAAATTCATCTAGGCCCCACCCAAAGTCCAAAATGCTTAGTCCAGGGAGTACTACCAACTAAAAATAATCTTAAGGAAGAATTAAAATCTTCATTTTAACCCTAGTTTAATAGCCGACGAAATTAACTAATGTTTAACCGATGAAAAGTGTGGAATTAACTTAACTAGAGTTGAAGTTGTTGAACATGCCAACTAAAAGTCACCTCATGAGAGTTGAATAGATTTATTTAAACATCATGCACAGATTAAGAAATTGAATTTAATCGACGACGTCGAGTAATTAGGGTTAACCCTAATTCTAGGCGTCGCCAATCTAAACCCTAGACTTACTATTGATAATAACAATAAGTTTCTTTTCATTGAACTTATCATAATCCTACTGCATCATGTAGATTCTGACGCTCACGAGGTAGCTGCAGACCCGAGTTCCTCGACCCTCGCCGAAGAAGTCAACATCAGCTCAGAGGAACCAGGCAAGCCCCGATGCACAACCGTTGTTTAAAATTCTTCTTTTATAACTGAGTGTGTCTTGTTTGTGCATTAAGTACTAGGAGTTGATTGAAACCATAGTTGCATTTGTTTCCATAGGAAAATCCTAACGGTAGTTGGTATAGATACCCCCTTAGTCTGCTATGCTTAGTAGGTATTGCCGGTAGAAGTCGAGCAGAGTGGACGTTGCTCGCGAAAGGATAGGTTGTTGAATGAAACTATTTCATGAGATGGGCCACACGAATGTGAATAAGTAAGAAAGATAAAAGTTTGAGGGTCAGACAGGATACCAATTAGGTCGGCGACTGGACCGGGTCCAGGGTGACCGTAGACTTGTCTGATCCGTGTGGTCCGAGACTGATCGTGTGTTGAATGTACTGGTCGTATGCTGGGTGTTATGGGCCCCAGTAAACCTACGTAGCCTAGTGATTGCAACGTCGAACCTGCCCTACGGTGTCTGACTAGGAGGAGATCTGGGGTGGGCAGCGTGGGAACTCCACAGAAACCGTCTGGGACGTGTTGTCTGGTGGGATGCGGCGCTGCTAAGGCAGGCGTAGGAGGGAATTGACGTTGCAGGAGCTGGTGTGAACGGTTGCCACGTGCGAGTCTGGGACACGCACGTGTCGTACGGTCAGGTTTCCCCCCTGCAGGGTATAAAATCGTTTCGAACCGCTGTCGCTCCTAGTTAGTGAGCATGCTCGTGAAACGCACCACATTGTAGTAATTAGGTTGGGACACAATGAGAATGAATATTGATGAATACTATTGTTATTGTTGCTTCTGTTATGTTTGCTTAGCTCAGTGCTAACTAAATTTATTTTCTAATCACTTAATCTGTGCTAAAATTTGACAAGAGTAGTATAGGCTTGTGAGTCCTTTTGTAAGTAAACCCACCCGAGTCGGCCAGCATGTCTAGGAGTCGGCTGTAGTCAGCCATCTTTGTCGGGTAAGTCTTGCTGAGCTTCTTAGAAGCTCACGTGTTAGCGTTTTGTGGTTTTCAGGCGCCGTCATGCAGGACCCAGCAGGTAGCTTCCATTGGGAGGAGCCCCTCCCCGAGTTCCGGAACCTCCAGTGGGAGTTGTGCGAGTCGCCGCAGTGATTTGTTGAAGTGGCTAGTAGCATGACGCCCGTGAGCACGGCGCGTGCTTTTGCTTAAGTCCGAGTGTCGGAGTTGTAATCGTTCAAGTCTTCCGCTGTTATCGTTTTCAAAACTTTTGCGCATTCTGAAAACAATGTAATATTCAACTTCAAATTTATGAACCAGTGATGTATTAAGTTCTCTCTTCTTGTAAATTATTGCTATTTATCCCTGCCTGTGTTGTATCGTGTGTACGCTCGCTTCGCCGAGCGTTGCCCAACAGGATCTTGGCTCAACGACTGTACGGATCCGTCCCGAGACGAGGTTTTCTGGGCGGGTCGTGTCAAGCACTGGGCACAGCTCTTTGTTGGAGAGCAGCAAAGTCCGGAGACCTTTTCTTTTTGTTCATGTTGTCCAAGAATTCAGATGTAGTGAAGAAGGCAGAGCGCTCTCAAGGTATGATCTTTAGTTAGTTAGTGTGTGTGTGTGTTTTTTTTCATGCTGTCTTAATATTTTTACTACATCATACCCATGGATATACACAATCCTTCTCCTGCTGTTACACATAAAGGTCCACAGGAATCATCGAAATTTTGGACAGTCCAGAATCTGTCAGGGTGCTACGACTCCGATTTTGGGCCGGTTGGCCTTGTACCGAGTAAGAGTCCGTTAGGATTGTGTCCAGGGGACTTAGACGTCCCCAATTCCTTTATATCCAGCTGTCACCCCATCATTAGGGTTCGAGTTTTGCTTAGATTATCCCTGTTAAAAATAGTGTCGCCGTTTTATCGGTTTGTGAGACTCCAACTTTGTGAGTTTAATCTTCATCTGTAATTTGGTTGCTTCTAATTCGTTCTTGCTTGTGTTCTTCGATTCGCAGGCAAAGACTAGCCTTCTCGACGAGGTCATCCATGTTCATGCGGGTGATAACCAGGGGAGACGTGGTGCTGCGATTACTGGGTTTGAAATGTGCCGTTCGGAAGCTGGATCGATTTGTGTCGCGACTCCGCCTAAATGGTTGATTATCAGAACTTGTGGGAAGATCGGGACCTCGTTCCCATCACTACATAACTATGAAATTTCTATCACTAATGCTTGCTGATTATTGTTTTATGCAGCAAAATCAAGGGAATGTTGGAATGCAGCTCTTGTGAAATCATTAGTTGACATTCTACATGAACATAACACCCTTACTCAGAGGTGACAATGGTTGGAACACAGAGGGCTAGAACAAAACAGAAAAAGAATTCTTGGACAAGAACAAGTATGCATCATTTGCAAGAGAGCAACTATAGTACAAGGAAAAAGAATTAAAAAGATACTACAAAATGTTGAAGGAAGCAAGGAAAGAAAGTGGATGTGGCTCGAATGAAAACAAGAAATGATTGAAGCAGATCGAGCTCTATGGGAAAAACTTCTTATGGTAAGATCACTTATCCTAATCTTTTCTTGCGGGAAATTGTTGTGTGAAAATGATGGAAGTAGATCGAGCCCTATGGGAAAAGCATTGTTTTTGTTGATTTATTACTTATCTTTATTTTCATTTGGCAGCAATTTCCCAGAATCAAGAAATTTGACAGCAACAAGGCTATTTTTCCACTTTTTGATGCATTAGGAGAGCTATATGATGGTAATTTCTATAACTGATCCTATTCTTGTTATCAAAGTTGATGCTCTATTAGCTTCTGGTAGCTTACTTCTATTCTTGTATAGGTCATCTTGATGAGGGAACCTATAATTGCACCTCTATCGATCCATCATCAGATGCACCAGTTAGGCAAATAAGCATTGCAAATGAGATTGAGAACTTAGATGATATTATGGCTTGTGATGTCTAAGATGAAGATGAGGATGTAAGTGCTGAAGTAAGGGCTGATATTCTATCTAGTGATAAAGGAGGTCAACTTGAACAACAAGGAAGGATGCATGCTGCTTTTACACCAAGGGATCAGTCAAGAGTGAAGCTGAACCTACAAGTGTTGAAAGGACTACACAACAAAGAAGGATGGTTGTTGCTGCTACTGCACGAAAGGAGAAAGAGGAAAAAGAATCAAAGCAGCTGAAAAAGGGTGCAAACATAGAATGTATGATGGAGAAATACCTCGACCTGAGATTAAACAAGCTGAAGAAGAAGCATCATATCTATCAAAAGAGAAGGAAGCTGCTCAAGGTGCTGATTTCTCTATCAAGAAGTGCATATCGGATCTGAATACAATGGAGGTGAAAAAAGAAAAAAAGGTTAAATCATATGGTGTCTTTAAGAACTTAGGAAATAGAGAAATCTTCCTTTGTTCCTGCAATGAGGATCCAGAAGCTTCAATGATGTGGCTAAGGGCTGAAATGGACTAGCAGGTATGTCACAACATATGGTATAATTGTCTAATAAAAATGGTCATTATTTCGATCTCTGCTCGTCATGAACCTTTGTAGAATCTATATATTCCTTGCTGTGGTGGCAAAATAATGTTTTTGTTTTCTTTTTGGATCCATCATTGATCAATTTAGTTACAGAGTGGTTTGCCCGTTAATCATTGCACTTGTTCCTTGATATAGGTATGTTGCTAGGTTTGAGCTCGTTGTACTGCTGTAGTATCTCAATTGTTGTTCTTTTGTTCAATCTTCAACATTTCTAGTATATAACAACATCATCTGTGCTATTCTTATTGCTAGAAGCATGCATTATTCTATAATCAGTGCAATGAATATTAGTCATTTATTTTGTTGCTGTTAGATAGGGAGCACCAGGAGCAGCGACTGTTGTGTGCCTGTATTGTAAGAGCCACTAATAATTTTCCTTCAAAATTTTAGCTGCATGTAGTTACTATTCAGTGTTAATCTTGGAGTTCATTTTTTTTTCAGTCTCTGTAATTTCTACGCGGAGGTGAAGCAGGGCTTGTTCCGACTTCCAATCGACAGCACGCCGGATCACTGCCTCTACTAGTCTGTGTCTATTTTTGAAACTATACTCGTGCAGGCTGTTTTTGTTCTTCTAGGATTTGTTATGCTTTGAGCTGAACCATATGGTTGCAGACTATCTTTCTTTTTTGATGTTGCCTGTTTTACACTGAGACATGGATGTAGTATTATGACAGTTTCTAAACTGTTAACGAAACTAGTATTGGCTGTTCCAAATTCAGATCTTGATTTATTGATCCTACTTGAACTGATGTAAGTCTTTGTTTAAGAGTAAGTCTCATATCGTGATTTATTTCTAACTTGTGTTTGTAGCTCTCGATATTGCAAACTGATGTAAGTCTCATGTTTATGTTTAAATTTGTGATATTTTATTTGAAGGAAGCTGCAAGTGTAGTGCGTGAACTACCAGCTGTGAGACAGAAAGCTTTGTAATCCAAGGCTGCCGAACGATATCTTTGTGCGCACTGGAATGATCTCCGCGGGGATTAAGCAACAATGGGGATCAAGTGACATGTGGGGGTTCACTATATCCCAGCGTACAAGCACTTCACGTGGGGCTGCAATACCATAGAACCAAATGCAACACCATAGAACCGAACAAGGCCTGAAGCAGTGCGATGGTGATGACACAGTATAGTCGCATGGCCCCATGCCCTTTGTCATTTTCGAGATGCAAAGCCAGCTAGGAACAAGGCCACCGGCAGTGATGGCCGTGCAGGAGCGATGTGAGCATGGCCGTGGATTTCGTAGAAGAAGGGAATCGGGAGGCGCGGCTGGGATGGGTGTTAGGGAGGTTCGAAGTTGCAAGTGGGGTGGCGGCTGTGGCCCGTGCTGTTCGGTGGCTGGGTGCGTGGGTGGTGGCCAGCTGCCTCCAGGTTAGGGATGAGGGTTAGGTTAGTATCTCGTTCGTGGGCTGGGCTGGAATGTTGATGTTAGTTGGGCTGAAATACTGTCGGATCAAGACTTACAGTTAACTTCGGACCCCGACGGATCACCCGCGGGTGAAATAACAAACCCGCATCCCTGGTGCTGCCGGGCCTGTTGGACAAAGGGAGATGGCTCACAACGCTGAACGGAGAGGAGACAGCAGCCATGGCGCTCGGCCACGTGCCCAGCCACGCGGCGCAACTTCTCTGCAAGCTGTCTGGAGGAGGACCACACAGTTTCTCAAATTCGATATTTATGAGACTGCAGTTCTCTTGAACTTCAAAAATCTAAAAGGTGGCCTTATGGAGCTTTAAAAATCACACCAAGTTTTCTGGAGATAGACAAGGTTGATATGCATCCATTTGAGCATGAAAGAGATCAAAAGGTCAAGTGGATTTCGAATTAAAATTCTTCCAACACGCTATTATGTAGCATTAATTAAATTTTAGATGCACTTAAACTATTTCTATATATTTGGTAAAAATTATGTAAATTCATCTTATAAGGTCCACTATCTAGAGAATTTTTGTTTGGGTGGAGTTTCTTATAAAAATTTTGAATTGCTTCATATGGTACAAATTAAGTGAATTTTGAATTTCAAATTTTAATTCAGATGCACATGATGATGCTATGTTGATGATTAAATATTACTCATGATGCTTGATGATGCACAAAAATATGCTGCAAGGATTTGGCATGTTGCACTACGCTCTTGTGTGTCTCTAGAGACTGTTTAGCAATGTTTGACATCTCAATGTCTAGCCGCTTACTATAGTAATGTATTGGACCAAACGACTGCAATCAAAGTTATTGAGCAAATGTTACGATCTTATTGTCAAATGAACTATAACACGTGCAATTACAAGTAATAAAATTTCATACGTAGGTATCTCTTTAGAGTCGATCGCGATAGTAGTTTGCACTTCTCTAATACCTTCCTTCACAAAGTGCGATACCACGGAGAAACCTTCATCCTACATTCATCACCACAATAGCACATAGGCCGTGGACTCTTTGGCATAGAAAACGGAGCAGGACAAGCTGGTTGAAGCCCATAAGGAATGCTCTCATCTATAAAACATCATATTTCATAAATACCTACTACATAAGTAAAAAATGATATTTCATCAACTACATATAACAAATAACAATAACAACACAGGCACATTACCTCCACTCAAGAAAAATGTGTCATAGTTGATCTTAATCCACCTACAAACTATATATATAAACATGTCAAACCATGATGTGTATGCCCATTATGCACTGCAAATACGCATACTAATACTATGAAAATTGCACCATTCTAATCTAACAATATAAACTATAGCAACCTACTATCTCACATTTGTTTTCTAACACATTTAATTTAATAACACCTTGTATTTAAATCATACTTCTTCCCTAAACCCTAGCTCACCAAATGGAAGTACATCCATAGATACTAACGCATCAAAACTATACAGAACACGTACTATATAAGAACACGTACTATACATTCCTTAACCGCTTTCTAAATCAAATCGAAAAAACAACTCTAATCTTCTACATTTCCCTAAACCCTAACTCATCAAATCCAACAAATCTATAGATAATAATCTATTTGTGGAAAGTGTTTGAGTTTACCTTCCTCAAACACCTTCTTCGACCAAATCCAACAGAAACCAACTCTACCCAACGAATTCAAGAGGGGAGGGGGCATGCGGGAGAGAGATAGGAGACCTGTTCGTGCGGGCATAAGTGGAAAATGGAGGGAGAAGGAAAAGAGAGGGGCTCGGGCGCTATGTGGGCCAAACAAACGGCACCAAAGGCCTGGCACCGTGCATCCATCGTGACGCCTACATTGTGGTTCAGGCGCCAATTGCACTTCAAGCGCCAATTAATATGCTGCCGTGCCGCTCACCCATAGCGCCAAATGTCATGGCGCCGTAAAGAGGGTCTAGTTATGATTTATTTTTCTCAAGGTCCATTTGTATAAAACTTTTTAAAAAGGACCAAAAAAGTAAAAGTTCCATGCCCCCTACTGGCCTGCTCTCAGCCTCGCACGATTGTCCCTTCTTCGACCTTGTCCAAAGGTCTTACTGGAATCTAACTCTTCCATCTTGCAACTAGAAATCAATAAGGATCTCATGCAATCAATAGTACTAAATTAAGACACTTGCACTACCAAGAAGCATTTTATTCTGCTGGGATGTGTCTCAAACATTACATTTGTGCCATTAAGACAAAAGACTAAGTTTACATTCAAGTTCCTCGGTTGGAAGCAACAACAACGAAAAGAGAATGAAAGATGCATTAGGTGGTGGTATCAGGGGCCATCAGGAGTTTATGTTATGACAGTGGGTCTGTCTCTTCCAGTGAAGTCCTTCAGCTTCGAAATAGACAATGCTAGGTCTGCATAAGAAATAACGGAGATTAAATGTTGGCATGCCTATATTACCTCTGAAAAAGATAGATAGAAACAGTTTATGAAAATCAGAAACTTGTAACCTATTAATGGCTTCAAAGCAGTCTGAGCATCGAGAGCATGCTTTGATGTATCAGATTCGAATTGTTCAATGTACAGGCGTACCGTTGCTCCAGCAGATCCAGTTCCCTTTAAGAGCACACCTTGTCAGTTTATTTTCCAAAACAAATATTAAAACATAGCTTGTGTTACAAAGGAAACAATCTGATGCTTGTACCGAAAGACGGAAGATAATCCTAGATCCATCAGCAAAAACGAATCGAAGCCCTTGTTTGGATACAATACTTCCATCAACCTGTAGGATGCAGGAAAACGAGAATTCATGACAACCCTTTCAAGTACGCAGAGGAGGGATGCAGTAAGAGAAGCAGTGTACAGGATCAGTGTAGCTGAAATCATCGGCAAATTGGAGGGTATAATTTCCTGCATCACAAGATAAATAACACAGGATTTGAGAACATTTAATCCAAATAAAAAACCATATGTACTTCTTGTCAAAACAGCATGCGGGAACCAACCATATATATCTCCTGACTTGCTATTTGCAATAACATCTCTAAGGTGATCCATCATCTTGTTAGCACTGTCAGATTCACATTCCTGTACAAAGTCCATTACAGATTCAAGGGATTGCTTTAAAGTAACAAATGAAAAATTTTACTGGGTGCTCATTGAAAAATATACTTGTAAATAATTTTCACAAATCCATTTGATTAAATACCTCATAATCATATCTGGAAAAGAAATTCCTGCCGTAGGTCGCCCAGTGCTCCCTAGCTATATCTTCAACCGACACTAGTCTCTCTCCGACCTTTTTACCCTTGTTCCGATTTGCAAGTATGGAAAGCCAAGCTAAAACAGCCCTGAAAGTAAAGTTTGCCAAACGTATAGTTAACTTCTTACAAGTACTTCTCATGAAAAACTGTGAAGCATGTCATACTAAACCATAAATAGACACCAAGATAACTAGTGGAAGTTACAATCGTGAATGAGTAAATTGGATCTTACCATATGCCATCCTTCTCTCTAATGTGATCCGATCCAGTCCCGAAACTTTCCTCTCCACATATAGACAATTTTCCAGCATCCATTAGGTTCCCGAAAAATTTCCAGCCAGTTGGAACCTACAAATACAACCATTGCTTGAGATGTTCAAGCATACAGGGCCACAGCAACGTGTATGCATATGCATAAAATCACACACAACATACCTCAAAGAATGGAACATTTAATTTCTCAGCAACGCGATCAAGGGCACCACTGGTAGGCATAGATCTAGCAAGTCCCTAATAGATAGACATCAGTCAAAAATTATTTAAGATCCTATCTTCTCCTAGGGGCAATCGAGAAAAAAATGGAAAGCATATGTCTCATTACTTTTGTACCAGACTGGAAGTATGGAATTGCTGCCTGTGCATTGGCCGCAATTATTGCCACAGAGTCTGATGGCGTAACAAAGAACCTTTTCCCAAGAATCATATTTCGATCACCATCACCTGCAGCCATTCATATCTGTCTGTTATTATTTTTTTGATACAAAAAACATTTCCTTGAGCGGCAGAAGAATTTGCAAACAGACATGAAATGATCAGTGAAAAAGAAAATCAAATGTATTTTAGCGGAACTTAAATCCTTTTTTATCCTTTTAAAGAGAAATGTTACTCCTCCATTCACAAAATCCTGTCGTTTCGGGCAGGGGATGTAAACCAAAAAACTAATAGTTGGTGCTGTCCGAAGGACAACAATGTACAAACGGAGGAGTAAGAAAGAAACAGAGAATCTGCCCCACCCTGTCCACTGCCCGCTTTGTGACCAAGCTAAAGAAAACAGCCAGCACCTCCTTACTTCATGTGTTTTTTCTCGAGAGTTCTGGTTTAAAGTGCTAGCACCTTTGGGATTCCAGTGATGAGGACATCACACCAGTTCCCATCATCCAGGCCGGTGTGCCAAAGCGAAATGAGAATTCCTTTGCAGAACGGTGGAGAAGAATAAGCAAGCTTGCTCCAAAAGAGAAGCGAAAAGGGCTCAACCCAGTAGTAATTTTGGGTGCTTGGATGCTTTGGAAACACAGAAGTGCCTGTGTTTTTGATGCAGCAACCCCAAGCATGTACTCTTTGATTTGCGCCTATGAGGATGAAAGACACCTTTGAGAACTTGCTGGGGCCCAGAATCTGAGTTTTAGGTCATGGTGTTGTGGGAGCCTAGCTCTAGCTAGTATTTGGGGTCACACATCCTCTTTTTGTTGTTTTTTTTTTTCCATAGAATACACCAGTTTCTTGCTCTAAGCCCCTTCACAGTTCACAGCTCGGTCCAGAGTGTGTGTGTGTGTGGGGGGGGGTTGTTTATTTGTAAGGGACAGTTTTTTTCTTCTCTTAATACAAAGATATGCCTTTCTCTTTGCATATTCGAGAAAACAAAAGGCAGAAACAGACACACTTCATATCGATAAGCAAAAAAACCTAAATGTAATGCACCTCGCAGAATGTGATTAGCATTAATTTTTGTATCCAGATGAGCCAACTATAACAGTCTAACTGAATTAAAGGTAAATGCTATAGCTTTATACTACCATAACTTCCAGGTCACAGATCAAAGTGTAAAATGTCATTTCTCTCCAAGGAGAAACTCTAAGACAGGAAAAAAGTCAAGGATTCTCATGAAACTGCTACATACATCCCATCTAGTGGCTTCAAAAGCAAGGAGAAATGCTTACATCAAGACTATGAGAAAGGAGTTCTGGTCATTATCTACATCAAAAAACTCGGAAAGATATTTCAATGTACACATACCATCACTTGCTGCACCAAAATCGGGTGCACGGGTTCCAAACATAGTAAAAACAAGCTCCTTGGCATAACTGTAAACACAAATACAGCAACTTCCCTTAAATAAGATATTCTGAAACTTAAGTAATATTTCCCTAAAGAAACTAAGTAATACTAGTCAGCACTATTTACAGTTTTGCAAAAGAAGGTTTTATAAAGAAGGTTGGAAACTTTACAAATATACTGCTCCATTGGGATACACACAACTAGTATAACTATAAGAGAATAGGATCAATTGCGAGCATTAAATAGAAGAATTGTCAATACCACGGTGCATATCAATCTTCTTGAAACACTAGCTTACATACGTTAGATTAGGATCTGGATGACCATTTCCAAAGTCTTCAAGAGGCACCCCATTTAATATGCAGTCCTGAAAAGTAGGTATTTAACATCAAACTATGTATGGCTTCAAGCCATCTTAAAGCTTTTAGATTGGAATAAAATTATAATATACCGGATCAGCTCCAAGTTTCTCGACAAAAATAGGCCCTGCATATGCACCAGTAACAGCATGCATGGCATCAAATATGAACCTGGAAATCAAGCTATCAATTCGATGTATTTGGTGATGATATGTCCTCATGTTTCCAAAAACATGCAAGAAAATCATTTTCTTTTACCAAGCACTACCACAGCAACAAGGATTAGCTAGGTTCAGGAAACAATAAAGAACTGTATCCGTTTTAAAAACACAAAAATTGATTTCATATATTTGTAGTCCATGCATCTTTTAAAAAGGAAAAGAACTCTGCCGGCTTATGTCAAGTACATGAACATTCTTGATCATTACAGACCGCCAGAATGAAACCCTATGCTTATGAAATTTTGGACCAATGGGATTAGGAAATTGTGAAGTTTTCAAGTGGCACAGAAGGTAGATCGTGAATAGTTAAAAGCTAATCAAATAATTCATTCAAGATGATTAAACATGCATAATGAATGGATATATGTGGACCTGAAATCAGGCCGAGAAAGCAAATCCCTGATAAGTTGGAAGTCGAACACACTCTGCAAGACAAAAGCCATCCAATTATTTTGGTAATGAATTAAGTTATTTTACCTTATATCATTCCACTCCATACCTCCATTAACTCAAGGTAGTCTAAAACAGGATCTATCACTTCTACGGTGAAATCACCATAGCTTATAACTCCTAGAGAGGACAGATCAATATCAGGAATGTCTGCTGTTTTTATTTCAGAAATCTGCAGTAGAAGATTTTTGTTTTTTCGCATATGAGCAGGATATCAGATAAGAATACGAAGTGCAATCCAACATCAAATGTTACACTACATACTGAAAGAGTGTTGCCATAAATTTGGTCAGTAATCATCTCCGGTGCTGGCTGTCCACTGCTGTAGTTAAACTGTGACAGAACATATCATTATTACACCATCTAAATTTTGCATTTATGAATATGATGTTTCTTAACACATCAGATAGTGATCATCAGTTTATTATTTTTGTAAAAATTAGCTAAAGGACAAGTAGCAGTGATATTTTAACCAGAAGCAGTATTATTAGTTACTATTGATTAATGATAGACTAAACATATTATACAAAAAGTTATATACATGGATAGAATGCCTTTCTTTTCCTTTCTCCAAGAAACAAAGCCTAAATATTGACAAATATAATCATGTGAAAATGTCATAAATCCTATTTCCTGCTTGGCTCACAGATAACTTTGGTAGCTGGAACAATTTAGCAATATCATAACCGGTGTGTCTTTGATCGTGTGATTGCTAATACAGACGAAGCTTTGGTCTTGGCTGGGGAGAAATGCCCACTGTGGGCGTTGGCAGGGGCTTGTGGGTTGTCCTACCTTCTAGCCCCCCTCCAGGAGATACGCCTGAAAGTGGTTGGGGTCGACCCGCCGAACCTGATGACCCGAACCTCACATTTTCAATCGATCCAGTACAGTTCAACCCAGTGTACATTGGGTTGCAATAGAATCGTGATCCATTTGACCCCAGGGTCGAATCGATCCCCTACAGGAAAGAATGGAAGTCGTCGTCTACATTCAAGCTCTCCTGTTCGCCGATGGACCTCGCCTACCTTCGCCCCTTTCCTGTTCGCGGATGGACCTTAGCTGTGGAGCATCGCTGTCCTCGGGTTCGGCCTGCGGCAGATGACAGACGCGGTCCTCCCCGATGGCTCCATCTTCATCTCCCCAGGCTCCAATGGCGACTCCATTGCCGGTGGTGCTGTCTCGCACCTGCTGCAGCGGAGGGGAAGCCATGTCACTTGATTTTGACATCGAATTCGATGGAACGGTAGCATGATGCGGATATCTAGATCTCGCCAAGCTCAGGAGAGGAATCAAAGGAAGTAAGGGCTGGGATTTGGGGGGAGATTCGAAGGTGAAGGGGCTGTTAGTGGATGAGGAAGACAACGGGCTCCTAGAAGTAAATGAAATAATTACACAGTTGAAGAGCTTCGTAACAACATCAGAAGTGAGGAAGGGGAAAAGATTGCTGTGCTGGTCGGCGACAAGGAGATCGAGATCGAGTCTGAGGAGCTCGCGTACAGGCATGGTGAACCACACCGACCCAGGATCGATGGTTCTCAAAACTTATATGGGGCAGGTTGACCCTGACTCGTTGTCAGCAACAATCGGTTCACAGGTTCAGGATTAGAGTCGAATCGAAATCGACCCGTTTTCAGGCATACCAGGAGATTAGAGTTAATTGGTATGGTCGTCTTTGCATCTAAAACCAGCATAGAGCATAACCATAACAATATGGGCATGGCGTGTGTTGTAGCAGATTCTTATCACTTGTTCTTCTTAATCTTTGGTAAAAACATAAAGAAATAGAAAGGTGTTTCTTTGGTTCTATTTTATTCAATCAGTCCATGTCAATTGCACTTGAAATAAGACTAGAAGGATGAATAAATAACTTCTGTACATGCGAAATAATCAAACGCTTTCATCATATGTCACCTTAATGCCCCAATCATTATCTGGTCCACCAGGATTATGACTTGCACTCATAATGAAGCCACCATTGGCCTGACAAAGTAAAAAATATATAATTATATTTTGGAAATAAATAAAACAGGCAATGAAACTTATAGTGAAACAGAAGGTCAAAAGCATACGTCTCTTTTACGAATAACTGCTGATACAGCAGGTGTTGAGAGAAGACCATTCCTGTAAAAGACAAATGCTGAAATATTTGAAAGGACGCCAGGACTGGGAATTTGTAGAAAGGGAAGTTATAGAAGCCCTTCTTATATACTCAGCATCAAGTCAACATTGACTGTTTAACATTACTGTGAGTTTCCATGGCAGGATGACATAATAGTTGTTAGTGGATGACTGGATGTCATGTGATATCCATAAGTTATATGAAGCTATGGTGAGTTCTAAAATATAAAAGTGCATGCTACTCTACGCAATGTTTTAAAATTAATTCAGTTAACTAAATATGTTTCCATCCAACTGCTGCTGCTTTCGTTGCACCTTTTTAACAAATTCAGCTGGAGACAAATCAATGTGCAATGGAATACTTCGCTTGAACCCAATACCATGTTTCTCCTAGCAAGAGTACAAGGCAGAGATTTCATTCGAAAGTATTCCTGAAACTTCTAATTGAGGCCACATGATGTATCGGGTGCTAAAATATCACTTTTGACAATGGAACTCTAACGTTGACCAGATATAAGAGTAAGTTCAAAGAAGAAATGGGGTTGCTTGCAAAACAAATGATGGAAGACTGGTTATGCAACGGGCATTCCTAAGTTATTCGTTAGGGTCTCTTTTAAGGACCTACAACCTTGCACCATGTATATAAACTCTATGCATAAATAGGAATAAAAAAAATGCTGATTCGTTCTTTACAAACCAATAATTCACTAATCTCTCACCTTCCCACAAGGATCTTCCCAACACCATTTCCAGCTGCTATCTTAATGATAATCTACAATGTCACATGAAAAGTAATCAGAACACAAATAAACATGGATAAATCATGTATGAGCGAGTTGATTCTCCATTTCTGGTGTATGAGTTGATTCTACATTTCTAGTTTACCTGCGCAGCCTCCTTGTTAAAGTACCGTCCATCACCCCCAAGGACAAGAGTCCCACCCACATAATCCTCAGGAGGCAAGGAATTGAATAGAGCCTTGAAATCATAAGAGATGGAGAAATCAATATGAATCAAACCTCCACTTGTGCAACAGCGAATGAATTGCAGCACACCTGAAGCCAATTGGCAAGGTAGTTCTCCTCCTGGAATACTTTCACCTGAAAAACAGAAAAACAGGGAGTGATTTACTAGTCACTAGTCCATAATTCAGGCAACTGTTTTCCTGAAAAAAATAGTGTTATGAAATCGGCATAGAATACCAAAACAGTAAATAGGGTGTACCTTTTTCCTCAATCCGCTAGTTCCGGTCTTCTGTCCTTCAACAGGCTTGGCCGGGATAGAATTGATCTGTACAAAAGGTAACAGCCATTTTGTGAGATACAAAATAATTTGGTAATCCATCAGTTCATTATTTCCGTTTCCGGGTACATATAACTCCTTGGTCCGAAATCAGATAACTGTCTTAATGCAGTGGAACGCAGAATCACAGCGCTAAACCCATATAAATGATCGAACATGAACGCGGATTATCCAACCATCACATGGGCAGCAGCAATTGCAGTTACATTATTGAACAAACAAACAACAGATTTCACCAACGAAACCAGCAGATATTCGCCAATGTTCCAAAGGTACGATTGCGTCACCCCACAAGGCCGCAAGCTGGCTATGCCATCAAAATCGTTCTAATCGCTGGATGCGCCGAAAACAGGCGTCGCTCACGCAACTAATCCCACAACCCATATCCCACGAAAGCACTAACCACCACGAACGCTGACGAGGAAAAAGGAAAGGCGGGCGGCTTTTAGGAGGGAGGCGCACCTTGAGAGCCTGCGCCGCGGACGGCGCCCCGGCGGAAGAGCACCGGACGACGAGGAACGTCGGCGCGTGGCCACGCCGGGCGGGGGCGCTCGGGGCCGTGGGTCGCGCGGTGGAGAGCAGAGGGCGGAAGCGGACGGCGTGCGAGGCCATCGCGCACGGCAGCGGTGGCACTGCCGGCGTCAGCTCCTGCCTCGTGGGGGAGGGAGAGGAGTGGAACACCAGAGAGAAAGGGTGCGTGATGAGCTGTAGAGTGCGAAGCGCCGCAGCGGAAGGGAGCGGCGCGAGATCTTATGAGTTATGACTAGGACCAAAAAGTGCGTGTGGTGTGGGAGGGATTCACAACGAACGGCCAAGAACGTTTTACTGACACGTGTGCGCCGATTTTCGCCTAGATTTTGTAATAGCGATTCCATTTTCCAGATCAGAGGCAGGGGTTTTAAGAAACATGAAGCTATTGGGTACATAATTCTCCATATATCTTTCTGCAAGGGATTTTACAAATTTTATAATATTAGGGTCATGAAATTTACTGTATCAACTTACTAGTAATCCAAATCAGTCTTTACAAATTACTCCTGTCTCAAAATATATTTAGCATTCCGCCTTCTCAAAATAGTTTTCTTAACTTACTCTTTCCATTTTACGTAATCTTGGTGTCAAGCTTTAAAATAGCTTTTAAATTGAGAAAAATATCTTTTTCCTCGATGGAGCGATCTTTACAGATGCTTCGTTGCTTCATCGCCTAGTCGTTTGCATCCACTGTTGGTCAAACGGCGTGCATCTGTTTGTCCCTAGTCGATCATAGCAGGCACCATGACCCCACGCACCTGTGGAGCTAGGAACTTCCAAGGCAATATGGGCTGTCAATCTCACACAAGTGCACACGATAGCCACGTGACAGGCCACGGTTCCCGTTAATTGCCTTCGTGAAACATCCACTCGTTAGCTGCAGCCACCAGGCTACAATTTTGCGGCGCCTCTTTGCAGGTTTGCGATACCGATTGAGCTGATGAAGCCGCTTGTTGTTGTTGTTGAAGTATAGGTGCATTGCTTATTTTTTTTATTAATTTAGGTTTTTGTATGAATTGAAAACTTGCATGAAACTAAATTAGTTGATTCTCCGCATGTTGCTGTAGAACATTTAGAAAATACAAAAAAAACTTGAATGAATAAGGATATCCAATAAAATAGTAAACTAAAATAATAAAGAATGAAAGAAGAAAGGTCAAGTTATAAATTTATTGGAGGAAGAACATAAAAACGTACTAAACTAAATGGTTCTTTTTTTGAATGGTAAATTAAATGATTCTAACATATACCAGCCTAGCCTTTGAGTCCGCGGCTTAATTCAGACCTCGTGTAGGCCTTCTCAAAGAGACACGTCATTCTAGTGGGAGACGCACGTGACTGGGCTTCGATTCGCCACACAGCCTGACCTAGCATTCCTTCTACGCGACGCCTCACTCCCCTCCTCCCTCTCTCACCTGGCGGCGCCCCTCTCTCCCTCCCTTTCTGCTGTTGGAGGCGCCTCTCTCTCCGCCTCTCTAACGGCGCAAGGAAGCAAGGCGACAGCAAGCAGCTGCTATGGCAGTGCGGATCTCGCAGCAAGCCAGCGGCCGATCCCGCAGGAGCAACGACAGCGAGCATCGTTTGTGGCTGTTAGCGGATCTAGCGGCAAGCCGGTGGCAGATCTCGTGGGAGCAACAACGGCGAGCGACGTCTGTAGCGGATCCCACAGCGACGGCGAGCGGCTGCTGAGGCGATGGATCCCGCGGTGACGGCGAGCAGCTGCTGTTCATTAAGTTGGTTCATTAGGTTGGTCATGCGTATGTGTGTTCTTTTATTTTCAACATGTATGTTGTAGTTGAAAGGACCTTGATGTCGCCTAGAGTGGGGGTGAATATGCGATTCAAACAAAATTGCAGCGGAAAGTCTGGAATTGTCCGGACAAAGTTCGGACAAGTCAGGGTCCGGACTAGTCCGTGGAATGTTCAGACATGTCCGGGGTCCAGACTAGTCCTGATAGGTTTGGACAAGTCTGGACAGTGCAAACAAAAATGTAGGGATCACCGTGAAAAGCAAGCTAGGCACAAATCCGCTCCTACCAAGTTGTTCCAAACATATTAGCAACAAATACACCGAATTAATCGAACTAACAACAAGTATAAAGAGAGAACAATTTGGTGCAAGTAAATCAAATGAGCTAGGTCAAGAAAATGCAAATCAAGAGAGATGCGATGATTTGTTTCCCCAAGTTCGGATTCCTTTAGGTATCCTACGTCTCCATTGGGGGGCTCTAAAGAGTCGGGTCTCTTTCAAACCTTTTCCTCACCGCGCAATCACAAAGTTCGAGCTCGGGTTTTCCTTTCTTTACTTTGATTCCTTTCCTTGCGGAGGTGAATCAAAACCTTCACAAACTTCCTGAGGCTCTCCACACAGCTTGGGAGCTCACCGGGCGATGCCTTGCCGTCTAGGGAATGAATCCCAAGAGTAACAAATGCCACAAAGAATGCTTGCTATGACTCAAATGCTCAATAGTGGAGTTTTGATCTTTCTCACTCAATCTCTTACCCAATCTCACACTCAAGGTGTAGCACTAAGCAATGGGGAGTGGAGAGGAGAATTCTTGACTCAAAGATGTATATTTTTTGTGTGGAACCGGCAGCCAACCGATGGGGATGAGAGGGGTATAAATAGATATGGCCTAAGAACTAGCTGTTGAGGTGTCAGGGTTCGGACTAGTCCGGGCAAAGTCCGGACAAGTCTGGATATCAGGCTTCCTCGAAAAATAACCGTTGGGGTGTTAGAGTTTGAACTAGTCCAAGAAAAGTCCGGACAAGTCCGGATATCAGACTTTAGACTTAGCCATTTTTGAGCTTCAGAAGGTTGGTTTTCAGCTTTAGGTCCGGACAAGTCCGGGGTTGGGTTTGGACAAGTCCGAACTTTCCACAAGGGCTGTTTTTGGACTTCTGGTCCGGACTAGTCTAGACTTAGCTCGGACTAGACCGGGCTGGGTCAGAAAAAGACCCATAACTTTGGCTCCCGACGTTCGATTTATCTGATTTTGGACTCCATGGAAAGATAATTCAGAGGGCTATCCATCCCAACTGAACTCAAGCTCCAAAACTATCAAATATTAGGTTGAACTCTCATTCAAAGGTTGTATGTCATTTTGAGCATCAAGTCATATGCAAAGCTATCAATATGCATCCCTCTTAATATAAACATTCCTATACTCAAAAACAAGTTAAAAAACTATATCAATAGGAAAACCTTCATGTCATGTTTGTCTTCTTGATGAGGGTTGCATTGTGTCATTTACTTGAGCAATATTTATTTGGACATGGACTTGGAAACTTTTCAATCCATATAGTTAATGTCAACTTTTTATTTCCGGGTAAATTCATGTCTTCAATAAATATTGATACTTCATAGTATCCTCTCCTTGTAGCTTGATCAGTCCATCGAAACTCAACTCCACTTTCTCTTGACCGGTACTAAGGTTCCTCGGTGCCAAGCCTTGCTTGCCTTCTCCGTTTCACGGTTCCTCGTGCCAAGTCATTTAGTCCTTCACCATCTCACTACCTTGAGTCAAATATTGTTTCATACCATCAATGAGCACCTATTTGAGAGGAATATCATTTTGGTTGTCCAAGGGATACTTTGATATTTTCATAACTTCATAGCCCTTGACAAATAACCTTTATCCAATTCCTACAAGCAGTCTTCATATAGACCACGGTCATACATGAATTCATTTACAACTATGTTTGGTTGTCATTTCTTCTTCACATAACTATCATTTAGAGTTCATCAAAAATTATGTCATATTATTGATTTCTGACGCGGACCTGCCTCAGAAAACTCAGTTCGGGACGGATCCCACATCTCGCCAGGACCCTGTTGGGCAATGCTCGACGAAGCGAGCATACACATGGTACAACAAAGGCAGGATAAACAGCAATCTTTTATGGAATGAGAGAATTTAATACAACACGGTTCCATAATTTAAAATTTAGTTTTACATCATCAGAGTACGAATAGAGTTTTTGAAATCACGAAATACAGTGGAAGACTTCAAATGGGGTACAGACTCCGACTCTTATAATCAAGCAAAAGTATGGGCCTTGCCTAGTGGCACCATACTACTAGCCACATAATGTCTACTGCGGCGATTCGCAACGCTCCCACTGGAGGTTTCCAAACTCTGAACGAGGTTCCTCCCACTGGCTATCATCCTGGGTATACGCGTCGGTGCCTGAAAACCACGTATTCGCAAAGCGTGAGCTTCTAAGAAGCTCAACAAGACTGACTCATCAAAATGGCTAACTACAGCCGACGCCTAGACATGCTGGCTGACTCAGGGTAGGTTTCTTGCCAAAGGACTCGCATTACCTGAACTAATCTTGGTCAAGTTTTAGCTCGGGTTAAGTGATTAGAAACGTAATTTTAGTTTGCACTGAACTAGTCCATCATAAAAGGACAACATATAATAATCATCGTATCTCAGCCATCATCCTTATAGCTCTTCAACTTAACTATAATGTGATGTGGTGCGTTTCACGAGCAAACTCACGAACTGGGAGCGACAACAATTCAAACCGATTTACACCTGCAGGGATAATCTAATCATACGACACGTGTGTGTCCCAGACCGCACGTGACAACCGTTCACACCAGATCATGCAAAGTCAATTCCCTCCTGCGCCTACCTTAGCAGTGCCGCATCCCACCAGAACACACGTCCCGGACGATTTCTGTGCAGTTCCAACACTGCCCACCCCAGATCGCCTCCGAATCAGACACCGTAGGGCAGGTTTGACTTTGCAATCACTAGGCTACGTAGGTTTATTGGGCCCCATTATACCCAGCATAGGATTAATACATTCAGTGCTCGATCAGACTCGGACCACACAGATCAGATAAGACTACAGCCATCCTGGACCTAGTCTAGTTGCCGACCTACTTTGTACCTTGTCTGATCCTCCAGCTTTTTAACTTTCCTTAATCATCCATAGCCAGATGTCATATGTTTCATGTGAAAGTTTCATTCAAACCCTAGCAGTCGCGAGTAGCGTCCACTCTGCTCGACTTCTACCGTTAAGTATCACTAAGCATAGCATACCATAATGGTTACCTAAACCAAGTACCGATGGGGTTGCCTAAGGAAAATAGATGCAACTAGGGTTTCAATCAACTCTTAGAAACCTAATGCACAATCACGACACATATTGTTAAAACGAAAAAATTTAAAACTTAGTTGTGCACCGGGGCTTGCCTTGATCACCTGTGTTGGTGATGATGACTTCTTCGGGGGTCGCAGACTCCAAATCGACAGCTACCTCGTTCGCTTTGGTGTCTACATGATGCAACATGAATGAGATAAGTTATTATTAAATAATATAATATGATGTTTTCATCATAGAGTAATATGGTGTTCTCATCATTACCCCTAGGGTTTAGAGTTAACCCTAATTATTTCGACTTTGAAATTTTATTAAAAACCATTCTTTATAATGAGTAGGGACTAGAGTGAAACTTCATCTTTTACCAAGGGATCATTTTTAGTTGGAAGTACCCGCTGAAATATGAATTTTAAAATTTGGTGGGGGTTAAATTGAATTTTCTATATTTTATAAAAATTCAATCAAGCTTCTGTTAGGAGGTTATTACAGACATGCATGGAATCTTGCTAAGGTTAAACTCTGGGAAAATTACGGGGGTTTCTGTTTGCAGTGACACACTTCTGGGGTTCTGCTGGCTATGACACACTTCTGGGGGGTTCTGCTGGCTATAACACACTTCTGGGGGTTCTACTGGCTATGACATACTTCTGGGGTTCTGCTAGCTATAACACACTTCTAGCAAAAGTTCTAGCTCTAGAAGGGTTCTGGAACTCCAGATGTAAAACAAAAGCAGAACATTTGAGTCTTGTGTGCCATGACATACATCTGACAAAAGTTCTAACTCCAGATGAGTTCTGGAACTCCAGAAGTAATTCCAAATAGACTGCTTGCAATGACGCACTTCTGGCAGAAGTTCCAGCTCCAGATGAGTTCTGGAACTCCAGAAGTAATTCCAAATAGAACATTTGAGTTCTTCTTGCAACGACACACTTCTGGCAGAAGTTCCAGCTCCAGATGAGTTTTGGAACTCCAGAAGTAATTCAAAACAGAACATTTCTACCTATCTATCCAGGAAGTTTCATGGATTTTCATGGAAAAGTGTTTCAACAGTCAATTCATGTATTTTACAAGGATTCCAATAAAATTTAGTTCACCATTTTTAAATTTTTCCTCGATTTACTAGGCATTTTACAAAACTGGCTAATTAATAGGAAATTGAAATTCAAAATGAAAGAGGGGCAGAAACAGGGGAGGCGGCGGGTGGTGGTCCGGCGAGAAATTGCCGGTGGGGGAGGCCTCGCCGGCGATGGAGAAGGGGTGAGGGGAGTGCCCTAGGCTCGAGCACGGCCAGGGGTTCTCTGGAAACACCACGGCGACCGGCGGTGGCTAGCAGAGAGCAGCGCGCGACGGCAGCGGAGCCAATGGCCACTCCGGCGTGCAATTGGCGGCGCGTCCATGCACGATTCTGCTCGAGGTTTGGACCTAAGGCTTCTACAAGTCATGGAGAGGACCGGCAACACCATAACGGGGACTGAAGCTCACTGGAGTTCGTCAGCGATGGTGTGCATCATGGTGGACGGCGGCGGCTTCGCGTTTCCATTGAACGGTTGGACCGAAGACCTCTTAATGGACCGGGAGCTGCACTAGGATGAGAGGAACACGTTAGACATGGTGAGAGGGGCGGAGAATGGATGGAAAATGGAGCTCACCGTGTGACCTTCTGGCGGCAATGGCGGACGTCCGACCAGAGAAGGAAGGAAGGGAGTGGCACGCTGTGGAGGAGGAAAAAGGGGTGTGGGGGAAGTGGAGGATCTTGGGCGCCTTAATGTGCCGCGGAGAGAGAGAGAAGGGGAGGGGGAGTGAAGGTGCTCGTCAATGAATGGTGCGGTGAGGGCGGTGGCGTGCCTCGGGGGAGAAAACAGAGAGAGGGAGAGAGCACCGAGCGCGGGAGAGAGAAAAGGAGGGAGGAGAGGGGAGGAGAGAGGAGGATCTTGTGGGATCTCGCTGGAGTTAGGGCGCGGGAAAAACCGTGCTGCCAGTGGCTGTGGGATGTCGCTGGAGTTACGGTGCGGGAAAAACCGTGCTGCCAGCGGCTGCCCTGCTGCGCCACTGCGGTGCGCCGGATTGGCCACCGTGGCGGCGGGGCGATTTTCTCTAATTTTTTTCGATTTATTTCAAAATCCCGATTTAAATTCAGTTGAGTTTCATACTTCCTGAGCTTGGAAAATTTTGAAAATTTTTGTGGTTGCTCAGTGAAACAAGTTGAATTTAAGGATGAAGTCCTGATTCTATTTCTAACAATTTGCAAATTTTCAAATAAATTCAAGTTTGTTTGAATTTTTAAGGGGTTTAAATCTTTTCCAAAAATTCTGATAAAATCTCAAAAATTCTAATTTGAAGTGAACTTAATTGTCATGTAGAAATATTGCTAGGGTTACACGGAATTTTGATGGATTTCGAAATAGGTGTTTGAGTTCTTTCCTGTTAAGAATTGGTTTTGGTACTGGGGGTTAAAACTCCTGATTCAATAAAAGTGTTCTGTAATTCACCAAAATTTTTGTGGATACCATTAGAAGTGTTTAAAACAATATTGCTTATTGACTTATGTATCAATTCTGCTTCAAGGTGCATGATTTAACTTTCAGGGTTTCAAATTTGTTGTGACACCCCAGGTGTCACCAGGGCCTAAATCGACGACTTAAAACCCTAATCGATAAGATTTCACACCTAAAAGCAAAATCAACAATGGGAGTAAGTGCAATCTGTTTGAAATACCCAAAAGAACCCTACGAAAAATTTTTATAATCCACAGAACACAATTGGTAGGTTCAGAAAGTTTCCACCCGCAGTGTCGAAAACTTTATTCTTCGGGCAGGAATTAAACCCTAATGAGTGACCTATCAAATTTCCACAACACCCTAGCTATATTTTTGCATAACAATTAAGTTCACTTTAAAATAGAATTTTGGAAATTTATCCCAGATTTTTAGATAAGGTTCAGACCTTTTTAAAATTCACATAAAATTAAGTGGACTCAAAAATTCAAGAAATTTTGGGAGCTGATTCAGAACTCGAACCCTAAATAAAAAGTGTTCCAAATAAATCCCTGAGCATACACAAAAATTTTCAAAATTTTCTCAGCTGAGGAGGTGGGGTTTCAATCGAAATCAGCAGGAGCTTGTAGCAATTCAAATAAACCGACAACAGACTGACGGGCAACAGTGCCGCCCGCCCCCGACGGCCAACCGCCGCGCGGCAGAGCCGCCCTCCCCGCCGACCGGCGCTCCTTTGGAGAAGCATTCAATCGGAAGATCTCCGAATCCTTTGCCCGCTCTCTCCTCCTCCCTCCTTCCCCTCTCTCTCTCACTCTCTCGACGCTCCTCCCCGTGCGGCAGAGCCCCTGCGGCACGCCACCGCCCCGCCGGCCCAATCCCGCCACCCTCCCTGTCCACTCGCCAAACTCTCTCCGCAACGCCTTAAAGGAGTGCTCTGAACCCTCCTACTACCTTCCCCGCGCCCACTTTCATTCTTCGACGCGCCCTTGCTTTTCCCCTCGCTCGGGTGCCGCCGTCGCCATTGCCGCCGAAGGAAGGCTCACGGTGAGACCACCCTTCCGACCATTCACCACCGTCCTAACCTTGCCTAACTTGTTTCCCTCGCTCCGGCACAGCTTCCAGTTGATTGAATTCCCCTCCCGTTGCTCCCTCCGCCCGGAACGCCCCGATCGTCCTCCCCGGCAACAGGAACACCGCCCCGACCGTCAACCTTCGAATTCCTCTTCACGGTACGACCATTCTGCAATTCGTCCATCTGGCTCCACCCTCTCGTCCCTGTGATTGGTTTTGACAAGTATTCGGCCACAGAAACTCGACGGCGACGACGGAATCCTTACGCCGCCGTCAGTTTCCCCATTTGCCGAGCCACGCTCACCGTCGACAGCCCTCCCCGGTGAGTAATCGTGGTCATCCTCCCGATGCCGGTCTTCCCCATGATTCCTAGATGGTGTAGGAGAAGCCCTAGCCCCTACCGTGCAACGCCGCGCCGCCGCGAGGTCGCCGGAGCCTCTCCCGAGAGCGTCGTCGCCGCGCGCTAGGTTTCCCCACACCCCGCCGGTCTTCGTGGTGGTGCCGTGACTCCCCGTGACATGTAGAACCTTTCTCCGCTCACCCCCATCGCCGGCGAGCACACTCCCACCGGAATTTCTCCGCCGGAGCTTGTCGGGTTTAACTCCCCTGTTCTGCCCTAGCCGGCGGTTTAATTCTATTTTCCTCCAAAATTTGTCCTGTCTTGTAAAATGCCAAACAAATCACAGAAAAGCCCAAAAATTCCAAAACAAAATTTGTTAGGATCCTCATGAAATGCACTAATTTTCTGTTAAAACACTTTTTCCTAAATGACCAGGTATTTTTAGGAATATTTAGAACAACCTTTTCTGTTTATGAATTTTAATTCCAATTGTAGAGCAATTTTAGGGCTCAAATTTGATCTACAAGTGTGGCATGACAGTAGGCATCCTCTGGAATTTTATCAGGATTTTAGGACCACAGAATTACATGTAACCGATTTAAGATACTCCATTCTGCCTAACTAATTTACATTTTTCTAAAATGTATTATAAAAGTACTCCAAAAAGTTAAGCCCAAAAACAGAAATTTAGTTTTGATGCTCATGAGGGGCTACATAAAATTTCATAATTTTACTCCAAGGTTTAATAATTATTTCTGATTTTACCATTTTAAATATCAGAAACTTTGTTGAATTTTTATAAAATCCAAAAAATTCATCTAGACCTCAACCAAATTTAAAAGTTCATATTTCAGAGAGCACTATCAACTAAAAATAAAATTTTAGTACAAATAAAAAATTTTTCATTTTGACCCTAAGGTTAATAATCATAGTTATTAAATAATTATTCTCCGAAGAGAAGTGCCGATCAATCTGAACCTAAAATTTGAATTTAGCCTAATTCAGGGAATACGACTACTTACACATCACGTCGTGAGAAATTGGATAAATGCCTTGGAACCCCATTCATTAGGTCAAACATTTTTAAACCAGTGGCGTCGAAGAATTTAGGGTTAACCCTAATTTCCAAACGCCGCCGACTGAAACCTAGAATTCTCCTTAATAAAAACATTATGTTATCAATCCGTTGAACTTCTCATAATCTTAATCATAATGCATCATGTAGATTCCGAAGCACGCGAGGTGACTGCAGAGCCCGATTCCTCCACTCCCGCAGAAGAAGTCGATCGCAAAGCCGAAGAACCAGGCAAGCCCCGGTGCACAACCACTGTTTATAGTTTTCTTTTACAATTAAGTGTGTCATGATTGTGCATTAAGTTGTTAGGAGTTGATTGCAACCTTAGTTGCATTTGTTTCCATAGGAAACCCTACCGATAGTTGGTATAGATGACCAATTAGTTGCTATGCTTAGCAAGTTCTTACCGGTAGAAGTCGAGCAGAGAGGACGCTGCTCGCGATTGGTAGGATTTTGAATGGAACTATTTCATGAAAGGTGCCACACAGTTGTGAATAAGTAAGGAAAGATAAAAGGTTGAGGCTCAGGCCAGGTACAAGTAGGCCGGCGACTGGTCCGGGACCAGGGTGACCGTAGTCTGGTCTGACCCGTGTGGCACTGTTGGGCAAGTATCGAAAGTACTAATCATATGCTGGGATTAATGGGGCCCAGTAAACCTACGTAGCCTAGTAAATGCAACGTCGAACTTACCCTACGGTGTCTGAATCGGAGGCGATCTGGGGTGGGCAGCGTGGGAACTCCACAGAAACCGTCTGGGACGTGTTGTCTGGTGGGATGCGGCGCTGCTAAGGCAGGCGTAGGACGGAATTGACGTTGTAGGAGCTGGTGCGAACGGTTGCCACGTGCGGTCTGGGACGCGCACGTGTTGTATGACTAGGTTAACTCTGCAGAGGTATAAAAATCGGTTCGAATCGCTGTCGCTCTCAGCTATGAGTTTACTTGGACTCTCTGTCACATGGTCGTAAATAAGTTGAGATGCAATAAGCTTGATACTATGTTGATCGCTATTTACTTGTCACTTGTTTCATGCTTGATTAGATCAGTGCTAATTAAAGTTATATTCTAACTACTTAACCTGTGCTAAAATTGACCAAGAGTAGTATAGGTTGCGGGTTCGTTTGCAAATGAAACCCACCCCCATCAGCCTTCATGTCTAGAAGTCGGCTGTAGTCAGCCTTTTGACGGGTCAGTCTTGTTGAGCTTCTTAGAAGCTCACGCGTTAGCGATGTGTGGTTTTCAGGAACCGGCACGCAGAACCAGGGCGATAGCATCCACTGGGAGGAGTCTCACTCCGAGGTTGGGAACCTCCAGTGGGAACTGTGCGAGTCGCCGCAGTAACTTGAAGTGGCCAGTAGCATGACGCCCCTGGGCAGGGCACGTGCTTTTGCTTAGTATATGAGTGTCGGAGTCTGTAACAATCGAGTCTTCTGCTGCTACGATTTTCAAACTTTATTTTGTGCGCTCTGAATTTCTTGTAAGACTTAAGCTACAATCCAGGAACTAATGTTGTATTAATTTTTCCCTCCTTGTAAATTATTGCTGTTTATCCCCTGTCTGTGTTGTACCGTGTGTACGCTCGCTTCGCTGAGCGTTGCCCAACAGGATCCTGGCTTAACAACAGACCGGATCCGTCCCGAGATGTGGTTTTCTGGGCGGGTCCGCGTCAGCTTGGCATCAGAGCCGTGTTGGGAAACGGTACAACGTTTAAGGCATATTTTCAAAAATTGCGTGCGAGTGAGGTACGAGCCCTATTAGGTAATAGGTTATCAGGTGGCAAGCTAACCTAGTGCAGGAGCTAACTAAACCCAGTGTAGATTTACATTTCTGTAACGACGCACCGACGCTAAGGTAAGCAAGGTAAGGTACGCCGCTCGACTGCGGTGAAAGGTCGGGAAATCCCTGTTGCGTCTGCGACAGTAGCGTTCTATACCGTGGTGGTATGGAAGGAGGTACTATGTTCGTTGTAATATAGTACACCCCTTGCCGTTTAGGGAGAAAAGCGGACATCTACCGTACGAGGTGTGGGTTACGGACCTGTTGCGAAAGCAGACCTTCGCAACAGTGGAGTCTTGTGTCTTTGGCACACAAGAGATGAGTTTGTTCCTCATGACTTCGGTTTTGCAGAACACTCTCATACCTCCGCTGCCTGAGGTAAAGTGCAGTCTGTCGCCGCGCAAGGAAGGTCGGACACGTGATCCCCGTACATGACCTACTCGGGGCGACCCATATGGCAATGATATGGGTTGATGTCTTTACTTTTGAAATATATCATATTGCAACTGCCTGTGATGCATTTTCTGCAAGTACGCTAACCACGTTATCATGAGAAAACGTGTAGTAACGGCTAACTTGAGTGCGATTCTGCCACCGCCTAAGCGTAATTTTCTCTTTACTTTGTGAGGACGTATAGGCCGATGTAGGATTGCATTACATGGAGAAATATTAAAACCCTTCAAACTTATACTAAAACCATCCAGAAGCAAGAATTCCCTCAATAATGGCTGTCACACCATCAGAAAAATTAAGAAGTCAACCTGGATACCTTCCTCCCTTAGGGATTGCGTGGAATTCACCGAGTTGGAGTAAAACCCTTGTGCACCCTTGAGCCTTTCCAGAACTTTCCTCGATGAGAAGATTGTCTCCTTGACAGGTCAACTAGATGGTAGAGCACCTTGGACAAATCGGCTGTTGCTAGTTAGCATCCTTAGTGACCAATTTGGATCACCTTTTTACGCAGGGATGAAAAATATTTTATGTACCGGAAGATTTAGCATGCTTTGAACTTTGTGTCAACATGTGGCTTCTGATTGATAAAATATTGTTCACCTCTGTGATGCAGATGGACGCCAACACGATCGAGCATGGGCTCGCGGAGATAGGCGTTGAAGGCTCCACCCCTACCTACGTCACCAAGCAATCAGGACGCAAGGGATTCGTGGAGATACTTGGTCAGACCTTGCAGTCGCTGGGTTATCCAGAGACCCCTTGGTTTCAAATCCGGGAGTATCGGCAGTATGATCTACCACGCTGCTCGGTCACGATTACACTACCCACACACCCTCAGCATGCCAACGGAGAGATTTACACCACCACCACCTTCGGTTCGGACAAAACCGAAGTTATTGAGTCAGCCGCTCATCAGGCCCTACTGAGGATATGCGAAAAGCACACAGAAGACTTGGCAGACAAGCCAGCGGCGATGTTTCCCATACGGGACCAGGTCGATCGCACCTGGCACCGAAATGTTAAGAATGCTCAGAAGAGGACTTTCAGGGGAGAGATGGACCATGTCACTCCCTCGTTCACGTTGAGCCTAGCACTGCTCAACTTGCATGAGGACACTGTTCTCACCGCCCAGATGGATCGACAGGCCTTGCGTCGGGCTCATGTGGAGATAGCCCAACTCAAGAAGAATGTCCAGGACTTGGAGAGCAGAAACAATGCACTGCGTGCTCGCTACAACGCGCGTGCTACACGCATCTCTGAGCTGGAGGCGGTTTCTGAGATTAAGACTGCCCAAGTCCATGCTAGGGAGAATGACTGCAACATTATGTTGCAGCACATTCACCAGTTAGAGATACTCAGGGATATTGCGATTGTGTTAGCTGAGGACCTCGCCCATGAGAACCATCATCTGCAGCATCAGATAGCGGGACTTCTGGAGGCACAGCAGCCCCCTCCCGCTAACGATGATGCGCCTGAGTCAGAGGTGTCGGATCCCGAAGCTTCAGACCTAGAGCCAGATGAGGAGTAGATCAGAGATGGTTTTACGACGCCAAGCTTAGCTAGATGAGTCGTATAAGGAGTGCGTTGTGCCTGTCATGGCGATTAGCGGGTGTTCTCATGAGTTTATTTTAGTGGCGTTGTAACCTTTTGGATGTAAGAGTGGTGATTTGACAGTCTAGGGAACTTGAAGGAACTAATGTACTGTCATTATTTTGGAAAGGAATGGAGTTTGTTTTTATGAGTTGTCCATGCCATGCATTTTGACATTCTTTTACATATATCCAACCATGGTCATGGAGTGAACTGCGCTAATGGGGACCACTTTTCACTCTCTTTTCAGAATGGTGAACACCAGGGCTGGACGTCAAGAGGGGGAGAGCTCCAACCCGCCACCCCCGCCAGCGGAGCCAACTCTAGCCGCGGCTATGGCGGCCATGCTCCAAAGCAGCCAGCAGACTCAACAAATGCTGCGAACCATCCTGCAAAATAATGGCCAGAATCGGGGCGCAAGGAACCAGAACCAGGACAGCACGTATGCTGATTTCCTGGCCACTCATCCTCCAGAATTCCGCGACGCACGGGAATCAATGGAGGCAGACCATTGGCTTCGCACCACCGAGGCCAAGTTTGGACTACTCCGTTGCTCGGAGACTCAGAAGACGCTGTTCGCAGCCCAGATGCTCCACGGGCACGCCGGAGCTTGGTGGGCTAACTACCTAGCCACCCTTCTGGAAAACACCCAGGTGCCCTGGACGCAATTTCGGGAGGCATTCCGCGCTCATCACATCCCCGTGGGGCTTATGCAAAGGAAGGCCAAAGAGTTTATGGCCTTGACACAAGGCAACCGCACGGTGCATGACTACTCCCGTGTGTTCAACCAGCTTGCTCTATATGCTCCAGAGCAAGTAGACACGGATGCGAAACGGAAATACCGTTTCATGGAAGGGCTGAACCTTACACTCCAGGGTCGCTTGGCCCTGAACCAAGGCGGCTCATTCAACGAGTTTGTGAGCAACGCCCTCATCGCCGAAGAGTACCTGGAGAAAGAACAGCGGGAGAAGAAGCGAGCCAGTAGTGGGCCATCAAATGCCCCGCCACCAAAGTACCGTCTGGTGTACACTGCACCAGATGGTAGGAAATACAGGGCGATCCCGCCGCAAGCTCCGTCATTCCGTCCGCCGCAGCAGCCATACCGGCCTCCGCAGAATCAACAACAGGCTGGCTACCGCGCACCACCCCCACCACAAAGGAACCAGGGTGTCCGCCCAACGCAACAGGGCGCCCGTCCAGGACCTGGCACGCCCTGCTTCACCTGCGGGCTACCCGGACACTTCGCCCACGAGTGCCCCTCCAACTAGCAAGCTAGGGGCAACCAGCAGGCAAACCAGGGACAGGGTCAGCAAAGGGGACAAAGGAACACCAGAACTGGTCGGGTGAACCACACCACGGCCGAAGATATTTCTGAAGGAGAGCAAGTACTAGTGGGTATGTTCTCGCTCTCTAACCATTCAGCCTTCGTTCTATTTGATTCCGGTGCCACCCACAATTTTATCAGTAAAAATTTTGTCAAGGCTAAAAGCCTAGTCACAGTTCCCCTAGAGCCGCCATTTATCATAAAATCGCCTGGGGGCAACATATTGTCGAACTATGGATTAAGAAAGACACCCCTAGATTTAGGAGGCCACATCTATCCTACTTCCTTCATAATCCTAGATGGGCAGGGTATCGATATTATCATCGGCATGAAATGAATGAAGCACCACAATGCCATCCTTGATGTTGCTAACCGTGTAGTCCACTTAACCTCTCCACTTCACGGTTCCGTATCTATAAACCTAGATCATCCTAGATCTGCCCTCAAACAAGTCTGCCATGTCGTCGGGAAAAGTCTGGAAGAAATACCAGTAGTTAAGGAATTCCCTGATGTATTCCCAGAAGATTTACCTGGCTTACCACCGGACAGAGATGTGGAGTTCCAGATTGAGCTATAGCCAGGCACAGCTCCGATCTCCCGCAGACCGTACAAGATGGCACCCAAGGAACTGGGAGAGCTGAAGACACAGTTGAAGGAGTTGCTGGACAAGGGCTTCATACGGCCCAGTTCCTCGCCTTGGGGATGTCCGGCATTGTTTGTAAAGAAGAAGGACCAATCCTTGAGACTATGCGTGGATTACCGCCCCTTGAACGCGGTCACTATCAAGAACAAATATCCACTACCACGCATAGATACTCTGTTTGATCAGTTGGCTGGAGCAAAGGTTTTCTCTAAAGCCGATCTTCGATCTGGTTACCATCAGATCAAGATACGTCCCGTGGACGTTCCGAAGACGGCCTTCTCCACCAGATATGGGCTGTATGAGTACTTGGTAATGTCGTTTGGACTCACTAACGCACCAGCGTACTTCATGTACCTCATGAACTCAGTGTTCATGCTAGAGTTGGATAAGTTTGTAGTGGTGTTCATTGATGACATCCTCGTATACTCTAAGACGGCCGATGAACATGCTCAGCACCTCCGCATAGTTCTACAAAGACTCAGGGATCATCAGCTGTACGCCAAATTTAGCAAGTGCGAATTCTGGATTGAGCGTGTTCAGTTTCTGGGTCATGTGGTGTCCGCAGAAGGTATTTCTGTAGATCCAGGAAAGGTGCAAGATGTTGTGGAATGGAAAGTACCCACAACAGTCCACAAGGTGCGAAGTTTCTTGGGGTTAGCGGGATATTATCGTCGCTTTATCCCCAGTTTTTCCAAGATTGCCAAGCCTATCACAGAGCTGCTCAAGAAGGACCAGAAGTTCAAATGGACGGAAAAGTGTGAAGAAGCCTTTCGGACTTTGAAGAAGCACTTGACCACAGCACCGGTACTCGCCCAACCAGATTTGAGCAAGCCCTTTGACGTGTATTGCAATGCGTCGGGCATTGGACTTGGTTGCGTGTTAATGCAAGAAGGGCGGGTGATTGCTTATGCTTCTAGACAACTCCGTAAGCACCAGCGGAATTATCCCACCCATGACTTGGAATTGGCAGCTGTGGTATTGGCTCTGAAGGTGTGGAGGCATTATTTATTGGGAAACCTGGTGCACCTCTACACCGACCACAAAAGTCTCAAGTACATCTTCACTCAGAATGAGCTGAACATGAGGCAACGGCGATGGCTAGAGTTAATCAAGGATTATGAGATAGAGATCCACTATCATCCGGGCAAAGCTAACGTGGTTGCAGATGCACTGAGCAGAAACGCCCATTGCCACTACCTGGATCAAGGGGTTGCAACCAAAGAACTAGAGCCAACCGTAAGAATTCTACCTCACGGAACCCTCTACAACCTAGCCTTAGTGCCAACACTTAGAGACGAGGTGGCCAAGGCCCAGAAGCTTGACAAGGGCATGGAGACGATCAGATTAGGACTGCAGGATAAGAAGATGCAGTGCTTCCGAGAAGATAAAGACGGAGTTCTATGGTTCAAGGATCGACTAGTAGTACCAAAGGATCACGAGCTCCGAAGAAAGATCATGGACGAGGCTCACTTATCCAAGTACTCTATTCATCCCGGCAGTAACAAGATGTACCAAGATCTGCGGAAGAAATTTTGGTGGACCAGAATGAAGAGGGAAATCGCTCGGTACATAGCGGAATGTGACACGTGCCGAAGAGTAAAGACCGACCACCTGAAGGGTGCAGGGTTGTCGCAACCTTTGAGCATTCCATCATGGAAATGGGAAGACATAAGCATGGATTTCATTGTTGGGTTACCCACGACTGCCCGGCAACATGACTCCATTTGGGTAGTTGTGGATCGCCTGACGAAGTCTGCTCACTTCATACCAGTCAGTACCAGTTATAGAAAGAAAAAGTATGCCGAATTATACATTGAGCGAATAGTCTGTCTGCATGGAGTGCCCAGAACAATCATCTCCGACTGAGGTACCCAGTTTATCGGTCGGTTTTGGAAGCAACTCCATGAGTCACTAGGAACCAAGCTAATTCATAGCTCAGCTTACCACCCCCAGACAGATGGCTGTAACATCCCGAGCTAAATTCTCGCTAATCTTTTGTCAATGGAGGCTTAGTGTGTTCAATAAAAATCTCAAAACCCAAAGTTAATGACATCATAGGATCTAATCAACAGAACTTAAATTCAAAATTTAATTTGAAATCCAATCTTTATTGTCCTTCTGCTTCTTTTTTTTCTTTCGCCCGTGCACCGCCGGCCTTGCTCCGCTCCGAGCAGGAACGAGCGCCGCCCGGCTTCCTCTGTTCTCCCAACTGCAAGCCGCCGCCCGAGTCCCTGCTCCAACCCGGGCGCCGCTTCCCTGTTTTTCCTTCCATGTCTTCCCGACCCGGCCGTTGTGAGTCCGTTTTCGTCCGACCTCCACCCCAGAGGTCGGAGGAATTTTCCGATTCGCCCGACCTCCGACCCTGAGGTCGGAGGATTTTTCCGCTTCGCCCGACCCCGACCCCCAGTGGTCGGACGCTCATTCCGTCTCGGCCGATCCTTCGTCAGCACTCAAGCCGCTTTTTCGCTCCGCCTCGCTCGACCCCGAGGTCGGACAAACCATTCGCTCCGCCTCGCTCGACCCCTGAGGTCGGACAAACCGTTCGCTCCGCCTCGCTCGACCCCGAGGTCGGACATTTCGCTCCGCCTCGCTCGACCCCGAGGTCGGACAGACTCGTCGGACCGAGCTCGAAGCGGCCACGCCATTAATGCTGCCGGCCATCTTCCCAACCGTAAAAGCGCCTGGCCGTACACAGCAGTGCTGCCACCGCGCCGAAAGTCTTCGTGATGGGACGCGCACGCCCGACGCCCATGCGCTGCAGTACGCTGCCGCCGCGCCAACTTGCGCCGTGTCCTGCAGAGACAAAAGGAACGGAGACTGATCTTTTCCAAAGACGAAACACTTCACTCGTGCGTACTCATTTGCTCCTTCTGCTCGCTCGTCTCTTTGCTCTCGTCTCCTCTGCCTCTCGCCTTTACCGCCGAAGGGCTCCGCAGGGCCCGAAACAGAGCAAGTTCTCTCGTGCTCAGGTGAGCTCGGTAACCCATACCCTGCCGACGGTTCCATCATCCGCCGTTACCGTCTCTAACCGCCGCCCCCATTCTTCCGCGTTATTGCAGAAATATCGGCGCGACAACATCTCTTCTCCGACGACCGGTCTCCGTTGTCGTTCGTTCTTACCGTCAGTCCTTTGGTAATCTTTGCCGTCCGACCTGTCTAGCTAAATCCCGTTTACCGAAACAACACACTAATTTTGTTAAAAAGAAATTCATGCACCTTCGCTTCCCTATTAATACAAGTTACCATCCAGCATTGAATCCCTGTTTAAACTAAGTTACCTTGCATTTTCATATAGGAGCTGAGCTGCAGACGGCCACCGAGGCTGAGGAGGATTTCCCTGCTGCCGACCCCGCCATCGACTGTGCTAACTTCTCCCCGAACCGAGGCAAGCCCCGGTGCACACCTAAGATTTAAAGTTTTACTTTGTCACTATCCTTGTAGGTCTGTTTGTGCATTACGTTGAGGAGTTGTTTGACACCTAGTTGCATGCCTTAGTAGGAGTTCCTATGGGATAACTCAGTAGCGTCAGCTAAGCGCTAGCATGCCTTGCTAATATTAGGAATCGGTAGCATATGAGTAGTATGGAGACTACTCATTCGATAGCTAAAATCTTGTGGGAGGTGAGTGACTGTCACATGTGTAGTCTTTAGGGAATGGGCACAAAATATGACATTAACTGTTGGTCAATATTGCTGAATGGATTAAGTTAACAATGGTACTGAATGTCGGCACCCATGGGCAAGTATTGAGTTGTGTACCGAATGCATACTGGCATATAGGACCCAGGAAACCGACGTAGCTCATTGCGCAGTGATTGGACGACCAGCCATCTCTTTTTCGGGTGAATGGACCGTTATGGTGGATGATTTCGCATTTTTGTTTCTTGGGTATGTGTTAGTGGGAAAGGCTTGGGGCCGTACAGGGACGCAGGGCGTTGCCTGGAGGACCATGTCCTTGGAGAGATGGCAGTCGGGCCGACACTGTCGCGATGCAGTGAAAGGTGGCCACGTGCGACTCGTGGAGTGCGCACGTGTCGTGTTATTCGGGTTTCTCCTGCAGGATGTACATCGATTATAATCGCCGCCCCTCACGGTTAAGAGTACCCGCTTGTCCACTGTGTCACATCTTGCCGAGAATGTGGGTTGTATGGTGGAAAAACCGATGTATTGGGATCTCAATAAATTGATTGCAACCATGTTTGTTTAGTATTAAGAGCACATTTTACTACTGCTAGTGAACTCTTAAAATCTTGGCTAAAACCTGAAAATAGGATTTACCATTAGTGCTGTTTTTGCAAATACTTACCCTGCTGCCACAAATACTCCCTGCATACTAGGAGTCGGCCTTAGAAGGCCTATTGACGGGTAAGTCTTGCTGAGCGTCAGTCGCTCACGGTTTGTTGATTGTTGTTTTGCAGGTATTAGTGCTGACTGTAGCCAGGGTGGTTGGGAAGAGGAGACGCCCTCGGAGTGGACCTTCGAGTGGTCCCCGCTTCTCCCTACCGTGGAGTTTAAACACCATCGGGCTGGGGTGTTTAACCGAGGCGTCGAGTGTTAGATTTTTTGCTTCCGCTGAAATCCACGTGTTTGTTATCAAAACTACGTTTCCGCACTTCCTAAACTTCTGAAATCAGTTGTAATATAACCAGAATTAATGTATCTTCAAGTCATTTATGCGAGTCCTTGTTAATTATTGTACTGTAAAGTCACTTGTTTCGGCAAGCGGCCCCCCCGAATGATCCTGGATGAGCAACCGTACGATTTTATCGGACGGGGTTGCCACAGCTGGTATCAGAGCTATTTGGGGGTTAGTACTCTAATTAACGAGGCATGTTTTCAAGAATTGCGTTACGGTGAGGTACGGTATAGAACAGCCCTTAGTGGAGGTTAGAGTTAGGAAGGTGGCAAACTAACTGTGCATTCATGCATTTTACCTTCCTGTAAGTTTATGATTATGTAACGACGCACCAACGAACTACGCGGAGGTACGTGTTACATAATTGCAACGACGCACCAACGAACTACAACGAAGGCACGTAGTCCTGCCGTGGGATAATATTCACGGTCGCTTGGTGTTCGCGTTGCTGGTTCACCCATCTTGCCTGAGATGCTTTTCATGGCCGCTAACGGCAAGGCGTTACTGGTTGCCGCCGGTTGCCATGAGTCGTGACTATCATGGCCATATTGCATACCTGCTCTGTGATGTGTTTTTCTGCAGGTACACTAACAATCGTTAGACCGTGTAGGAAACGATTTGTCTTGAGAGAACGAGTAGTGCCACCGAGGATAACGTATTAAGGTTTTCCTTTTTTGGTGAGGACGAACAGGCCGTGGCATCCTTTAAAATCTGCATGAGTACAAAAATTCACCTAACTAAAAAGTTCAACCTCATATATCCAATAAGAACCTGTGAATTAATCAAGGAAAACAATTAAGGAAAGAAGGACTTAAGAATTTCATCCCCCCTGTGTTCAGCCTGTTCCTCACTCCAGAATCCTATAGAATCCGTAGGGTTTCATCTCCTAAATTCATTCTCCAGACTCCTCTTAAGGGGGACGGTGCCCTTCTGATCTAGGGGAAAAGGACATCGGACCATCCGGTGCAGGACCGGACAGTCCGAAGACACTCCCTCTGGAATTTTTTTCTAGGCCACTGGACATTCCGATGTGGGATCGGACCTTCCGGTGAACACCTCTCTGGACTGAAATCAACCAAGCCGGGATTTCAGCAATGAGTCATTTTCCAAAGCTTGTAGTTTCGCGCCTGTTATTCTAAAAATGTGAATGGGCACAATTTGGAAGGGTGTGAAAAATATCTACGACTTTTGTAGTTGGGAAATCTTGTGTTTCCAATCCCCGCTACAGAAAAAAAAAGTGTTTTTCTCTCTGCTGCCATAGCAAGACAGAAACCTGTTGTTGTTCAGGAAATTCCATCCTCGATTGATTCTTTCCATTTTAGGTCTTGCACATTATTCCTCATTTGGTCGAGAAATGAGTTGTAGTGTAGGACTTGCGCCTCTCATTTTGGAAATGAGGGCTAATTGTTCAACGTCTTACGCAGATGGCAGGACGTACTCGCGGATCGAGCGGGCAGGACCAGGCTAGTGGCTCTAATCTTCCTCCACCGCCACCCCCACCTCCAGGAATGTGGGAACAGTTCTTGGCCACCCAACAGCAGCTCATGCAAGTCCTGATCGAGCAAAATCGTCAGGGTGGTCGTCAGCGTGCACAAGCACCCCCGCCAGAGAGCTCCTTTGGGGACTTCTCGGCCGTCCATCCGCCAACCTTCGCGGATGCAGCTGACCCACTGGACGCTGACAACTGGCTACATACCATCGAGTCCAAGTTTGAGCTCCTTCACTGCACCGAGCATCAGAAGACTCTCTTCGCGGCTCAGCAACTCCGCGGACCGGCGAGAGCGTGGTGGTTTAATTACACTACCTCTCTTCCCGATGGCCACCAAGTGCAATGGACGGAGTTCCGGGAAGCTTTCAGAGCACATCATATTCCTGAGGGTCTCATACAGCGTAAGACGCGCGAATTTGAAGAACTGCGTCAAGGTCACATGAGTGTTCATGAATACTCGCGCAAGTTCAACTACCTGGCGCAGTATGCGGGGCATCACGTGGACACCGACGCCAAAAAGAGGGGCTGTTTCATGAAGGGCCTAAACTCCAAGTTACGTGATCGCCTAGCCCTCCACCACAGCGCCAATTTCAACGCATTGGTGAGCGCTGCCATTGTCCAAGAGGATGCCATTCGCGCCCATCAAGAAGAGAAGAAGCGCAAGCAGCCAGCCGGAGGTCCCCCTGGGAATCAGCAGCCCCAGAGGTATCGTCTAGCCATTACGTCTCCTACGGGCCAGAGGTACAAAGCTCCGGTGCCACCGGGTGGAAATTTTCGCCCGTCATTCCAGCAGCGGTCCGTAGCGCGTCAAGGCCAGCAAGCGGGTTCTCAAGCCGGAAATTCCAGACAGTCGGCTCCAACTTCTCACCCGCCGCAGCCGTACAGCAACACGGGGCCGAGGCCGTGTTACAACTGCGGTCGTCCTGGGCATTTCGCTAAGGATTGCCGGCAACCTCCCCGTCAGCAAGGCCATGTCCAGCAGAGCGACCCCCGCAGCGACAACAATTCCCGCTCTCAACCTGCTGGAAATGGACAGAAGCAGGGCCGTGTTAACTACACCACGGTCGAGGAAATTCAAGAAGGAGAACAAGTCCTTGCGGGTATGTTCTCAATTCAAAAAAATTCTGTGTTCGTTCTCTTCGATTCGGGTGCAACCCACAACTTCATTAGTAGGGCATGTGTCCGAAGGTGCAACCTCCGCACCATCATCACTAAAACACCCTATCTTATCACATCACCCGCCGGAAAAGTAACAACTACACTAAAAATCCAGCAAGTACCATTAAAATTGGGAGGAAAAATCTTTAAGTCCCAATTCATCGTTCTTGACCACCATGGCATAGATATAATACTAGGAATGGGTTGGATGGTGTACCATAGAGCCGTGCTACATATCTCGCCACGAAAAATCCAACTAGACTCTCTGGTGCACGGTTCCATATCTTTCCAAGTCACACCACCCACCCCAATTTCCTGGAGCCTTCATCATGTCTCTGGAAAGAAGCTTGAAGATATTCCGGTCGTGTGTGAATTTCCCGATGTATTTCCGGATGATTTACCGGGACTGCCACCCGATCGTGATGTTGAGTTCAAGATTGAACTTCAACCCGGTACAGCTCCTATCTCCCGAAGGCCGTATAGGATGGCTCCAAATGAGTTGGCAGAATTGAAAATCCAGTTAAGGGAGCTACTGGACAAGGGATTTATTCGGCCTAGTTCATCTCCATGGGGCTGTCCCGCCATATTTGTGAAGAAGAAGGATGAGACCCTGAGGCTTTATGTTGATTACCGGCCGTTGAATGCGGTCACTGTCAAGAATAAATATCCCTTGCCTCGCATTGATATTTTATTCGATCAACTTGTGGGCGCCAAGGTTTTCTCTAAAGTAGATCTGCGCTCGGGGTATCATCAGATAAAGATCCGTCCTGAGGACATTCCAAAGACTGCCTTTTCTACAAGGTATGGTCTCTATGAGTACCTTGTCATGTCCTTCGGTTTGACCAACGCTCCAGCCCACTTCATGTATCTAATGAATTCCGTTTTCATGCTCGAGTTGGACAAATTCGTCGTGGTCTTCATCGACGATATCCTTATTTATTCCAAGTCGGAGGAAGAGCATGCGAAACATCTTCGTATTGTTCTCCAGAGGCTGAGGGAACATAAGCTGTACGCCAAATTCAGCAAATGTGACTTTTGGTTGAAAGAAGTACAGTTCCTTGGTCATGTGATTTCCGCCGAAGGTATCTCTGTTGACCCAAGCAAAGTGAAAGATGTGCTTGACTGGAAGCCCCCAAAGTGCGTCAAAGATGTTCGCAGCTTCCTTGGGCTTGCTGGATACTATCGACGGTTCGTCCCGAAATTTTCAAAGATCTCCAAGCCCATGACGGAACTGCTTCACAAAGGGGTCGCCTTCTATTGGAGTGATTCTTGTGATGAGGCTTTTCGAACTCTCAAGAAACACTTAACCACCGCTCCAGTTTTGGCTCAATCGGACATCACCAAACCGTTTGATGTTTACTGTGATGCTTCTGGCACGGGCCTGGAATGTGTACTGATGCAAGACGGTCGCGTCATTGCCTATGGATCAAGACAGCTGCGACGTCATGAGTTGAATTACCCCACTCATGATTTGGAACTCGCCGCAGTTGTGTTTGCCTTAAAAATCTGGAGGCATTATCTTCTTGGGAATCTCGTACACTTGTACTCGGATCACAAAAGCTTGAAGTATATTTTTTCTCAAGATGATCTGAATATGAGGCAAAGAAGGTGGATGGAATTGATCAAAGACTATGAATTGAAATCCATTACCATCCGGGCAAGGCGAATGTTGTGGCTGATGCCCTAAGTCGCAAAGCTTGCTGCAGTCTCATCATTGCTCAAGCAAATTCCACTGCCCCATGTTGCAACCCAGATGAACCAAGCCTTCGTGTCATTCCCCACGGAGCTTTATACAACTTGGCTCTTATTCCTACCCTCCGTGAGGAAATTGTGACTGCACAAAAGGTTGATAAGGGCATGGAAAATATCCGCGCTCAAATAGGCAGTAACAAAATGAAGTGTTTCCGCCTTGACGAGGAAGGTGTTCTATGGTTCAACAACCGCCTGGTCGTACCAAAGGATTTTGAGCTGCGGAAGAAAATCATGGATGAGGCACATCTCTCCAAATATTCTATACATCCGGGCAGCAATAAAATGTACCAAGATTTACAAAAAAAATTTTGGTGGACTCGGATGAAGCGTGAAGTCGCTCGGTATGTCGCCGAGTGTAATACATGTCGGCAAGTCAAAGCTGATCATTTAAGAAGTGCCGGTCCATTGCAACCTCTCAGTATACCCGCATGGAAATGGGAAGACATTAGTATGGATTTTATCGTCGGTCTTCCGTTCACTGCTCAGAAACACGATTCTATTTGGGTGATAGTCGATCGACTAACCAAATCTGCTCACTTCATTCCGGTGCATACCCGGTATAGTGCGAGAAAATACGCAGAGTTGTATATCTTCCGCGTTATGTGCCTCCATGGTGTTCCAAAGACCATCATTTCTGATCGGGGTACCCAGTTTGTGAGCCGTTTCTGGGAGCAATTTCAGGAAGCACTTGGTACCAAGTTAATTCATGGTTCAGCTTATCACCCGCAAACCGATGGTCAAACAGAGCGTGTAAATCAAGTTCTGGAAGATATGCTTCGCGCATCTGTGCTGACCCATGGGAGGAATTGGGAAGAGTGCTTACCATTGGCTGAGTTTTCGTACAATAATAGCTATCAAGAGAGCATTAAGATGTCTCCATTCGAGGCGTTGTATGGTCATCCATGTCGCACGCCATTAAATTGGTCTGAGGCAGGAGAAAGAGTAGTTTTCGGACCAGATTTGGTGACTCAAGCCGAAGAGAAAGTGAGGATTATTCAAGAAAATTTACGGGCTGCAAGGTCCCGGCAGAAAAGTTATGCCGACAAGAGGCGTCGACCGTTAATTTTTGAAGTGAATGATCACGTCTATCTCCGTGTGTCCCCAACAAAAGGTGTCCAACGCTTTGGCATTAAGGGTAAGTTAGCTCCAAGATTTATTGGACCCTTCAAAATCATCGAGCGATGTGGTCTCGTAGCATATCGATTGGAGCTGCCCCCCCATATGTCGGGAATTCACAACATCTTCCATGTCTCTCAGCTCCGGAAGTGTTTGAAGCTACCCGAACGAGTGGTCATTCCGGATGTTGAATTAATCCGGGAGGACCTCACGTATCCGGAGATGCCAATGAAGATACTTGATCGGAAGGATCGCACAACTCGCCGGAGGACCAAAACTTTCTTCAAGGTGCAGTGGATAAATCATTCGGAAGAAGAGGCTACCTGGGAAAGTGAAGAATTTCTTCATTCACAGTTCCCGGAATTCATGGCATCGGTCGTAAAATAGTCATCGGTCCCTCCCTTGTAGCGTTTCCTCGAAATCTCGGGACGAGATTTTCTTAAGGGGGAAGGGCTGTAACATCCCGAGCTAAATTCTCGCTAATCTTTTGTCAATGGAGGCTTAGTGTGTTCAATAAAAATCTCAAAACCCAAAGTTAATGACATCATAGGATCTAATCCACAGAACTTAAATTCAAAATTTAATTTGAAATCCAATCTTTATTGTCCTTCTGCTTCTTTTTTTTCTTTCGCCCGTGCACCGCCGGCCTTGCTCCGCTCCGAGCAGGAACGAGCGCCGCCCGGCTTCCTCTGTTCTCCCAACTGCAAGCCGCCGCCCGAGTCCCTGCTCCAACCCGGGCGCCGCTTCCCTGTTTTTCCTTCCATGTCTTCCCGACCCCGCCGTTGTGAGTCCGTTTTCGTCCGACCTCCACCCCAGAGGTCGGAGGAATTTTCCGATTCGCCCGACCTCCGACCCTGAGGTCGGAGGATTTTTCCGCTTCGCCCGACCCCGACCCCCAGTGGTCGGACGCTCATTCCGTCTCGGCCGATCCTTCGTCAGCACTCAAGCCGCTTTTTCGCTCCGCCTCGCTCGACCCCGAGGTCGGACAAACCATTCGCTCCGCCTCGCTCGACCCCTGAGGTCGGACAAACCGTTCGCTCCGCCTCGCTCGACCCCGAGGTCGGACATTTCGCTCCGCCTCGCTCGACCCCGAGGTCGGACAGACTCGTCGAACCGAGCTCGAAGCGGCCACGCCATTAATGCTGCCGGCCATCTTCCCAACCGTAAAAGCGCCTGGCCGTACACAGCAGTGCTGCCACCGCGCCGAAAGTCTTCGTGATGGGACGCGCACGCCCGGCGCCCATGCGCTGCAGTACGCTGCCGCCGCGCCAACTTGCGCCGTGTCCTGCAGAGACAAAAGGAACGGAGACTGATCTTTTCCAGAGACGAAACACTTCACTCGTGCGTACTCATTTGCTCCTTCTGCTCGCTCGTCTCTTTGCTCTCGTCTCCTCTGCCTCTCGCCTTTACCGCCGAAGGGCTCCGCAGGGCCCGAAACAGAGCAAGTTCTCTCGTGCTCAGGTGAGCTCGGTAACCCATACCCTGCCGACGGTTCCATCATCCGCCGTTACCGTCTCTAACCGCCGCCCCCATTCTTCCGCGTTATTGCAGAAATATCGGCGCGACAACATCTCTTCTCCGACGACCGGTCTCCGTTGTCGTTCGTTCTTACCGTCAGTCCTTTGGTAATCTTTGCCGTCCGACCTGTCTAGCTAAATCCCGTTTACCGAAACAACACACTAATTTTGTTAAAAAGAAATTCATGCACCTTCGCTTCCCTATTAATACAAGTTACCATCCAGCATTGAATCCCTGTTTAAACTAAGTTACCTTGCATTTTCATATAGGAGCTGAGCTGCAGACGGCCACCGAGGCTGAGGAGGATTTCCCTGCTGCCGACCCCGCCATCGACTGTGCTAACTTCTCCCCGAACCGTGGCAAGCCCCGGTGCACACCTAAGATTTAAAGTTTTACTTTGTCACTATCCTTGTAGGTCTGTTTGTGCATTACGTTGAGGAGTTGTTTGACACCTAGTTGCATGGCCTTAGTAGGAGTTCCTATGGGATAACTCAGTAGCGTCAGCTAAGCGCTAGCATGCCTTGCTAATATTAGGAATCGGTAGCATATGAGTAGTATGGAGACTACTCATTCGATAGCTAAAATCTTGTGGGAGGTGAGTGACTGTCACATGTGTAGTCTTTAGGGAATGGGCACAAAATATGACATTAACTGTTGGTCAATATTGCTGAATGGATTAAGTTAACAATGGTACTGAATGTCGGCACCCATGGGCAAGTATTGAGTTGTGTACCGAATGCATACTGGCATATGGGACCCAGGAAACCGACGTAGCTCATTGCGCAGTGATTGGACGACCAGCCATCTCTTTTTTCGGGTGAATGGACCGTTATGGTGGATGATTTCGCATTTTTGTTTCTTGGGTATGTGTTAGTGGGAAAGGCTTGGGGCTGTACAGGGACGCAGGGCGTTGCCTGGAGGACCATGTCCTTGGAGAGATGGCAGTCGGGCCGACACTGTCGCGATGCAGTGAAAGGTGGCCACGTGCGACTCGTGGAGTGCGCACGTGTCGTGTTATTCGGGTTTCTCCTGCAGGATGTACATCGATTATAATCGCCGCCCCTCACGGTTAAGAGTACCCGCTTGTCCACTGTGTCACATCTTGCCGAGAATGTGGGTTGTATGGTGGAAAAACCGATGTATTGGGATCTCAATAAATTGTATTGCAACCATGTTTGTTTAGTATTAAGAGCACATTTTACTACTGCTAGTGAACTCTTAAAATCTTGGCTAAAACCTGAAAATAGGATTTACCATTAGTGCTGTTTTTGCAAATACTTACCCTGCTGCCACAAATACTCCCTGCATACTAGGAGTCGGCCTTAGAAGGCCTATTGACGGGTAAGTCTTGCTGAGCGTCAGTCGCTCACGGTTTGTTGATTGTTGTTTTGCAGGTATTAGTGCTGACTGTAGCCAGGGTGGTTGGGAAGAGGAGACGCCCTCGGAGTGGACCTTCGAGTGGTCCCCGCTTCTCCCTACCGTGGAGTTTAAACACCATCGGGCTGGGGTGTTTAACCGAGGCGTCGAGTGTTAGATTTTTTGCTTCCGCTGAAATCCACGTGTTTGTTATCAAAACTACGTTTCCGCACTTCCTAAACTTCTGAAATCAGTTGTAATATAACCAGAATTAATGTATCTTCAAGTCATTTATGCGAGTCCTTGTTAATTATTGTACTGTAAAGTCACTTGTTTCGGCAAGCGGCCCCCCCGAATGATCCTGGATGAGCAACCGTACGATTTTATCGGACGGGGTTGCCACAATGGCTAGACTGAAAGAGTAAACCAAATACTAGAAGACATGCTCCGAGCGTGCGTCTTGAAACATGGAAAAGGATGGGACACTTATCTGTCCTTGGCGGAGTTCTCGTACAACAATAGCTATCAAGCCAGCATCAAGATGTCACCTTCTGAAGCACTTTACGGCCGTAGTTGCAGGACGCCACTCAACTGGTCAGAAGCAGGTGAAAGAATTATTTTGGGACCAGATCTAGTGCAGCAGGCCGAAGAGAAAGTACGAGTCATTCAAGCAAATCTGAAGGCCGCCAAGTCAAGGCAGAAGAGCTATGCAGATCAGAGGCGCAGACCATTAAGTTTTGAGGTAGGAGACTACGTCTACCTACGAGTCTCACCCATGAAGGGAGTTCAATGGTTCGGGATCAGAGGCAAGTTAGCACCCCGGTACATAGGTCCCTATCCTATCACGGCCAAGTGCGGACCAGTGGCATATCAAGTAAAGCTGTCAAAAGGATTATCGGGGATACACAACGTGTTCCATGTCTCGCAATTGAAGAAGTGTCTGAAGGCACCCGTAGATCAAGTAATTCCAGAAGCACAAGAGTTGCAACTAGACTTAACTTACCCTGAGCGTCCCATTAAGATACTGGATGAAAAGAGCGAGTTACTAGAAGACGGACACTCAAGTTTTACAAGGTTCTGTGGAGCAACCACACGGAAGACGAGGCCACATGGGAGTCGAGAGAGTTTCTTCGATCCCACTACCCCGAACTACTCCCAACCCCATAGGTACCTATGCCTACCCTAACCCTCTGCTTAAATCTCGGGACGCGATTTCTTTTAGGGGGGAGGGCTGTGACACCTCAGGTGTCACCAGGGCCTAAATCGACGACTTAAAACCCTAATCGACAAGATTTCACACCTAAAAGCAAAATCAACAATGGGAGTAAGTGCAATGCTGTTTGAAATACCCAAAAGAACCCTACGAAAAATTTTTATAATCCACAGAACACAATTGGTAGGTTCAGAAAGTTTCCACCCGCAGTGTCGAAAACTTTATTCTTCGGGCAGGAATTAAACCCTAATGAGTGACCTATCAAATTTCCACAACACCCTAGCTATATTTTTGCATAACAATTAAGTTCACTTTAAAATAGAATTTTGGAAATTTATCCAAGATTTTTAGATAAGGTTCAAACCTTTTTAAAATTCACATAAAATTAAGTGGACTCAAAAATTCAAGAAATTTTGGGAGCTGATTCAGAACTCGAACCCTAAATAAAAAGTGTTCCAAATAAATCCCTGAGCATACACAAAAATTTTCAAAATTTTCTCAGCTGAGGAGGTGGGGTTTTCAATCGAAATCAGCAGGAGCTTGTAGCAATTCAAATAAACCGACAACAGACTGACGGGTAACAGTGCCGCCCGCCCCTGACGGCCAACCGCCGCACGGCAGAGCCGCCCTCCCCGCCGACCGGTGCTCCTTTGGAGAAGCATTCAATCGGAAGAAATCCGAATCCTTTGCCCGCTCTCTCCTCCTCCCTCCTTCCCCCCTCTCTCTCACTCTCTCGACGCTCCTCCCTGTGCGGCAGAGCCCCTGCGGCACGCCACCGCCCCGCCGGCCCAATCCCGCCACCCTCCCTGTCCACTCGCCAAACTCTCTCCACAACGCCTTAAAGGAGTGCTCTGAACCCTCCTACTACCTTCCCCGCGCCCACTTTCATTCTTCGACGCGCCCTTGCTTTTCCCCTCGCTCGGGTGCCGCCGTCGCCATTGCCGCCGAAGGAAGGCTCACGGTGAGACCACCCTTCCGACCATTCACCACCGTCCTAACCTTGCCTAACTTGTTTCCCTCGCTCCGGCACAGCTTCCAGTTGATTGAATTCCCCTCCAGTTGCTCCCTCCGCCCGGAACGCCCCGATCGTCCTCCCCGGCAACAGGAACACCGCCCCGACCGTCAACCTTCGAATTCCTCTTCACGGTACGACCATTCTGCAATTCCTCCATCCGGCTCCACCCTCTCGTCCTTGTGATTGGTTTTGACAAGTATTCGGCCATAGAAACTGTGATGTCCCGGCTCAGGGCTTAATAGGATTAATAGAATACTCATACCAACAAGTTGCAACTTCTTTTTCGGTAGCCTAACTCCAGAAAACTCCAAGATTAAGCGTGCTTGGCCTGGAGCAATTTCAGGATGGGTGACCGACCGGGAAGTGATTCCCGGGTGCGCACGAGTGAGGACAAATTTGCGCAGAAAAGACTTGTGTTGGTCTGTGAGGTCAGCCTATATCCTATAAAAGCTATCTAATGTAAGCGGGCCCGGCCTCGGGGAGGCGGGACGTTACAGTTGGTATCAGAGCCGACTCTCGCGGTTTCACGGGCGCGTGTGTCGCAGTTGCGCAGGCATGGTGTGCATGGCTGGTGAGCCCAGAGAGTGGTCACACAGCATGACACATGCGCTGGCACTGGGCACACGGACGTGGCCAAGAGGGGACGTTCCTGGCCTGGGGTTGACCGACGAGGACGTCGGTCTTCTAAGGGGGTGAGAGTGTGATATCTCGGCCCAGGGCTTAATAGGATTAATAGAATACTCATACCAACAAGTTGCAACTTCTTTTCCGGTAGCCTAACTCCAGAAAACTCCAAGGTTAAGCGTGCTTGGCCTGGAGCAATTTCAGGATGGGTGACCGACCGGGAAGTGATTCCCGGGTGCGCACGAGTGAGGACAAATTTGCGCAGAAAAGACTTGTGTTGGTCTGTGAGGTCAGCCTATATCTTATAAAAGCTATCTAATGTAAGCGGGCCCGGCCTCGGGGAGGCGGGACGTTACAGAAACTCGCCGGCGACGACGGAATCCTTGCGCCGCCGTCAGTTTCCCCTTCTGCCGAGCCACGCTCACCGTCGACAGCCCTCCCTGGTGAGTAATCGTGGTCATCCTCCCGATGCCGGTCTTCCCCATGATTCCTAGATGGTGTAGGAGAAGCCCTAGCCCCTACCGTGCAACGCCGCGCCGCCGCGAGGTCGCCGGAGCCTCTCCCGAGAGCGTCGTCGCCGCGCGCTAGGTTTCCCCACACCCCGCCGGTCTTCGTGGTGGTGCCGTGACTCCCCGTGACATGTAGAACCTTTCTCCGCTCACCCCCATCGCCGGCGAGCACACTCCCACCGGAATTTCTCCATCGGAGCTCGTCGGGTTTACCTCCCCTGTTCTGCCCTAGCCGGCGGTTTAATTCTATTTTCCTCTAGAATTTGTCCTGTCTTGTAAAATGCCAAACAAATCACAGAAAAGCCCAAAAATTCCAAAACAAAATTTGTTAGGATCCTCATGAAATGCACTAATTTTCTGTTAAAACACTTTTTCCTAAATGACCAGGTATTTTTAGGAATATTTAGAACAACCTTTTCTGTTTCTGAATTTTAATTCAAATTGTAGAGCAATGCTAGGGCTCAAATTTGATCTACAAGTGTGGCATGACAGTAGGCATCCTCTGGAATTTTATCAGGATTTTAGGACCAAAGAATTACATGTAACCTATTTAAGATACTCCATTCTGCCTAACTAATTTACATTTTTCTAAAATGTATTATAAAAGTACTCCAAAAAGTCAAACCCAAAAACATAAATTTAGTTTTGATGCTCATGAGTGGCTACATAAAATTTCATAATTTTACTCCAAGGTTTAATAATTATTTCTGATTTTACCATTTTAAATATCAGAAACTTTGTTGAATTTTTATAAAATCCAAAAAATTCATCTAGACCTCAACCAAATTTAAAAGTTCATATTTCAGAGAGCACTATCAACTAAAAATAAAATTTTAGTACAAATAAAAAAATTTTCATTTTGACCCTAAGGTTAATAATCATAGTTATTAAATAATTATTCTCCGAAGAGAAGTGCCGATCAATCTCAACCTAAAATTTGAATTTAGCCCAATTCAGGGAATACGACCACTTACACATCACATCATGAGAAATTGAATAAATGCCTTGGAACCCCATTCATTAGGTCAAACATTTTTAAACCAGTGGCGTCGAAGAATTTAGGGTTAACCCTAATTTCCAAACGCCGCCGACTGAAACCTAGAATACTCCTTAATAAAAACATTATGTTATCAATCCGTTGAACTTCTCATAATCTTAATCATAATGCATCATGTAGATTCCGAAGCACGCGAGGTGACTGCAGAGCCCGATTCCTCCACTCCCGCAGAAGAAGTCGATCGCGAAGCCGAAGAACCAGGCAAGCCCCGGTGCACAACCACTGTTTATAGTTTTCTTTTACAATTAAGTGTGTCATGATTGTGCATTAAGTTGTTAGGAGTTGATTGCAACCTTAGTTGCATTTGTTTCCATAGGAAACCCTACCGGTAGTTGGTATAGATGACCAATTAGTTGCTATGCTTAGCAAGTTCTTACCGGTAGAAGTCGAGCAGAGAGGACGCTGCTCACGATTGGTAGGATTTTGAATGGAACTATTTTATGAAAGGTGCCACACAGTTGTGAATAAGTAAGGAAAGATAAAAGGTTGAGGGTCAGGCCAGGTACAAGTAGGCCGGCGACTGGTCCGGGACCAGGGTGACCGTAGTCTGGTCTGACCCGTGTGGCACAGTTGGGCAAGTATCGAAAGTACTAATCATATGCTGGAATTAATGGGGCCCAGTAAACCTATGTAGCCTAGTAAATGCAACGTCGAACTTACCCTACGGTGTCTGAATCGGAGGCGATCTGGGGTGGGCAGCGTGGGAACTCCACAGAAACCGTCTGGGACGTGTTGTCTGGTGGGATGCGGCGCTGCTAAGGCAGGCGTAGGACGGAATTGACGTTGCAGGAGCTGGTGCGAATGGTTGCCACGTGCGGTCTGGGACGCGCACGTGTTGTATGACTAGGTTAACTCTGCAGAGGTATAAAAATCGGTTCGAATCGCTGTCGCTCTCAGCTATGAGTTTACTTGGACTCTCTGTCACATGGTCGTAAATAAGTTGAGATGCAATGAGCTTGATACTATGTTGATCGCTATTTACTTGTCACTTGTTTCATGCTTGATTAGATCAGTGCTAATTAAAGTTATATTCTAACTACTTAACCTGTGCTAAAATTGACCAAGAGTAGTATAGGTTGCGGGTTCGTTTGCAAATGAAACCTACCCCCATCAGCCTTCATGTCTAGAAGTCGGCTGTAGTCAGCCTTTTGACGGGTCAGTCTTGTTGAGCTTCTTCGAAGCTCACGCGTTAGCGATGTGTGGTTTTCAGGAACCGGCACGCAGAACCAGGGCGATAGCATCCACTGGGAGGAGTCTCACTCCGAGGTTGGGAACCTCCAGTGGGAACTGTGCGAGTCGCCGCAGTAACTTGAAGTGGCCAGTAGCATGACGCCCCTAGGCAGGGCACGTGCTTTTGCTTAGTATATGAGTGTCGGAGTCTGTAACAATCGAGTCTTCCGCTGCTACGATTTTCAAACTTTATTTTGTGCGCTCTGAATTTCTTGTAAGACTTAAGCTACAATCCAGGAACTAATGTTGTATTAATTTCTCCCTCCTTGTAAATTATTGCTGTTTATCCCCTGTCTGTGTTGTATCGTGTGTACGCTCGCTTCGCCGAGCGTTGCCCAACAGGATCCTGGCTTAACAACAGACCGGATCCGTCCCGAGATGTGGTTTTCTGGGCGGGTCCGCGTCATTTGTCGATGAGTTCTTAAGTGACACTTGGGATGTCACAGCCCTCCCCCTAAAAGAAATCGCGTCCCGAGATTTAAAAAGGTGGTTAGGGTAGGCATGGGTACCTATGAGGCTGGGAGTAACTCGGGGTAGTGTGATCGAAGGAATTCTGTAGATTCCCATGTGGCTTCATCTTCAGAGTGATTGCTCCACAGGACCTTGTAGAACCTGAGAGTTCGCTTCCTGGTAACTCGTTTTTTTTCTCATCCAGTATCGGAATTGGGCGTTCTGGGTAGGTTAGATCTGGTTGCAACTCTTCCACTTCTAGGATTGTTTGATCCACGGGTGACTTCAAATGCTTCTTCAATTGGGAGACATGAAAGACATTGTGTACCCCGGATAACCTTTCTGGTAGTTCCACTCGGTATGCCACTGGTCCGCACTTGGCAGTGATGAGATATGGACCGATGTATCGGGGTGCTAACTTGCCTCTGACTCCGAACTACTGAACTCCTTTGGTAGGCGAGACCCTTAAGTAGACGTAGTCTCCTATCTCGAAGCTTAGTGGTCTACGCCTTCTATCCGTGTAGCTTTTCTGTCTGGACTTGGCGGTCTTTAGATTAGCTTGAATGACCCGTACTTTTTCCTCTGCCTGCTGCACTATGTCAAGTCCTAGTATGATCCTTTCTCCTGCTTCCAATCAATTGAGTGGCGTTCTGCAGCTACGACCATACAATGCCTCAAAAGGAGACATCCGAATACTCTCTTGGTACCTGTTGTTGTACGAGAATTCCGTCAATGACAGATAACTATCCCAACTTTTCCCATGCTCCAAAACACAAGCTCGGAGCATATCCTCGAGGATCTGATTTACCCTTTCAGTTTGGCCGTCCGTTTGGGGGTGGTAGGCGGAGCTATGGATTAATCTAGCTCCTAGCGATTCGTGGAGCTGCTTCCAAAATCGGCCTACGAACTGGGTACCTCGGTCGGAGATTATGGTCTTGGGCACTCCATGTAGACACATTATTCGGTCAATGTAGAGTTGGGCATACTTCTTCATACTGTATCTGGTAGACACGGGGATGAAATGGGCTGTCTTGGTTAATCGGTCTACTATGACCCAAATAGAGTCCAATTTCTGTGCAGACATAGGTAAATTGACAATGAAGTCCATACTGATATCATCCCATTTTCAGGACGGAACACTTAGAGGTTGCAACAATCCTGCACCTTTCAGATGATCTAACTTCACTCTCCGGCAGATGTCGCACTCTGCTATGTATCGAGCGATCTCTCTCTTCATTCTTGTCCACCAAAACTTCTTCCTCAAGTCCTGGTACATCTTGTTGATGCCAGGATGAATGGAGTATTTGGACAAGTGAGCTTCATCCATGATCTTCCTTCAGCTTATGATCTTTTGGCACTACCAATCTATTCTTGAACCACAAAACTCCGTCTTCGTCTTTCCGAAAGCACTGCATCTTCCTTTCGTTTAGCCCTAGTCTGATCTTTTCCATGCCCTTGTCAAGCTGCTGGGCCCTGGCTACCTCATCCTTAAGTGTTGGAACTAAGGCTAGGTTGTACAGGGATCCATGGGGTAGAATTCTCAAACTAGGCTCTGGTTTTTTCTATTGTAACCCCTTGGTCCAGGTAATGACAGTGAGCATTTCTACTCAATGCATCTGCAACTGCGTTGGCCTTGCTAGGATGGTAGTGAATTTCTAGTTCATAATCCTTGATCAGCTCTAGCCACCTGCGTTGCCTCATGTTTAACTCATTCTGAGTGACAATATACTTTAAGCTGTTATGGTCGGTGTAGAGATTCACTAGATTTCCTAGTAAATAATGCCTCCACACCTTCAGAGCTAATACCACGGCTGCCAACTCCAAGTCATGTGCTGGGTAATTTAGTTCGTGCTTACGAAGTTGCTTCGAAGCATAAGCAATTACCTGTCCCTCTTGCATCAACACGCAACCAAGCCCAATTCCTGACGCATCACAATACATGTCACAAGGCTTGATAGAGCTGGAGTGCCCGATCTTTCGGTGAGTGGAGATAAATTCGATCTGGTGGAAGTAGACCCTCACGATCCGACTGCGACGAGCAAGCCCGAAGCGCCAATGCAATCGCTGAACCAACTTCCGATGGTTACCGACCTCGCGGGTGCAAGATCAGCCTGATCACGAAGATCGTTTCCTGCACGCAATCGAAGAACGAGCAAGAAAAAGAGGCGAGCAATCTGATGTATTACTCGAAGGTGGAGTTCTGAATACACGTGGCAGCGCTGTAATGCGTGCGACGGCTGTAGCTAAAGCTATCATTTAAACAAAACTCGAGTCTAAACAGCGGCAGCTGTGTGGAATGTAAAGTAGGGACGTCCTAGGGTTGAAGGCGGCCAGGGGTTGGACGCCCACAACTTGGGCTTAAGGCCCAACACGTTACATGGCCAAATTGGCCCAAACAGGTGACGCAGCACCTTGCTGTGGTCACACAGAATGATCCACGGACCTTCTGGAGCTGGGATCAGAACCAAAACGATGGCGTCGTCGTCCCCTTTCCAACGAGTCCAAGATCTCCCCGTTTCGACGTCGTATGAGGGAGTTATGATCGAAACATCGACGACGTGTCTGCTGAATCCGAGGGCGACGTGGCAGTTGAGTTGGAGATGAGTTGCAACTTGGAGAAGGCCATGGCGTCGGTGTGTTCGTTCCTTAGCAGCATGACGAAGTTCAGCTCTCGTCCACGGGCTCGAGTGATTGGCCCTTGATATGGAGGCGCCACTGGAGTTGCGTCCGACTCGGTCACAGCTTGAGGGAGCGCAGGCGCAGGTGCTGCTGTTTGAGAGTCGATGTCCTCATCAGTACGGCAGGTTCGACTTTGCAATCACTAGGCTATGTAGGTTTACTGGGCCCCATTATACCCAGCATAGGATCAGTACATTCAATGCTCGATCAGACTCGAACCACACGGATCAGACAAGACTACGGCCGCCCTGGACCCAGTCCAGTTGCCGACGTACTTTGTACCCTGTCTGATCCTCCAACTTTTTAGTTTTTCTTAATCATCCATAGTCAGGTGTCATATGTTTCATGTGAAAGTTTCACTCAAACCATAACAGTCGCGAGCAGCGTCCACTCTGCTCGACTTCTACCGTTAAGTATCGCTAAGCATAGCATACCATAATGGTTACCTAAACCAAGTACCGATAGGGTTGCCTAAAGAAAACAGATGCAACTAAGGTTCAATCAACTCCTAGAAATCTAATGCACAATCACGACACATATTATTAAAAGGAAAAACTTTAAAACTTGGTTGTGCACCGAGGCTTGCCTTGATCTCTTGTGTTGGTGATGACGACTTCTTCGGGGGTCGCAGACTCCAAATCGACAGCTAGCTCGTTCGCTTCGGTGTCTACATGATGCAACATGAATGAGATGAGTTATTAATAAATAATATAATATGATGTTTTCATCATAGAGTAATATAGTGTTCTCATCATTCCCCTAGGGTTTAGAGTTAACCCTAATTATTTCGACTTTGACATTTTATTAAAAACCATTCTTTATAAGGAGTAGGGACTAGAGTGAAACTTCATCTTTTTACCAGGGGATCATTTTTAGTTGGAAGTACCCGCTGAAATATGAATTTAGAATTTGGTGGGGGTTAAACTGAATTTTCTAGATTTTATAAAAATTTAGTCAAGTTTCTGTTAGAGGTTATTTATAGACTTGCATGGAATCTTGTTAAGGTTAAATTCTGGGAAAATTACGGGGGTTTCTGTTTGCAGTGACACACTTCTGGGGGTTCTGCTGGCTATGACACACTTCTGGGGTGTTCTGCTAACTATGACACACTTCTGGGGGTTCTGCTCGCTATGACACATTTCTGGGGGTTCTACTGGCTATAACATACTTTTGACAGAAGTTCTAACTCCAGAAGGGTTTTGGAACTCCTGATATAAAGCAAAACAGAACATTTGAGTCATGACATACATCTGACAAAAGTTCCAACTCTAGATGTAAAGGGAAAACAGAACATTTGAGTCCTGTGTGCCATGACATACATCTGACAAAAGTTTCAATTCCAGATGAGTTCTAGAACTCCAGAAGTAAAGCAAAAACAGAACATTTGAGTCCTATGTGCCATGACATACATCTGATGAAAGTTCCAACTCCAGATGAGTTCTGGAACTCCAGAAGTAATTCCAAACAGAACATTTGATCTTGCAACGACACACTTCTGGCAGAAATTCCAGCTCCAGATGAGTTCTGGAACTTTAGAAGTAATTCCAAATAGAACATTTGAGTTCTGCTTGCAACGACACACTTCTGGCAGAAGTTCCAGCTCCAGATGAGTTCTTGGAACTCCAGAAGTAATTCAAAACAAAACATTTCTACCTATCTATCGAGGAAGTTTCATGGATTTTCATGGAAAAGTGTTTCAGTAGTTAATTCGTGTATTTTACAAGGATTCCAATAAAAAGACATTTTACAAAACTGGCTAATTAATAGGAAATTGAAATTCAAAATGAAAGAGGGCAGAAACAGGAGAGGCGGCGGGCAGTGGTCCGGCGAGAAATTTGCGGTGGGGGAGGCCTCGTCGGTGATGGGGAAGGGCTGAGGGGAGTGCCCCAGGCTCGAGCGCGGCTAGGGGTTCTCTAGAAACACCGACCGGCGGTAGCTAGCGGAGAGCAGTGCGCGATGTCGATGGCGCCAATGGCCACTCCAGCGAGCAATTAGCGGTGCGGCAATGCACAGTTCTGCTCGGGGTTTGGACCTAAGGCTTCTACAAGTCATGAAGAGAATCGGCAACACCATAACGGGGACTAAAGCTCACCGGAAGTTCGTCAGCGACGGTGTGCTTCATGGCGGACGGCGGCGGCTTTGCGTTTCCGTCGAATGGTTGGACCGGAGACCCTCTTGATGGACTGGGAGCTGCGCTAGGATGAGAGGAACACGTTAGACGTGGTGAGAGGGGTGGAGAATGGTCGGAAAACAGAGCTCACCGTGCGACCTTCGGGTGGCAATGGCGAGCATTCGACCGAAGGAGGAAGGAATAGGAGTGGCGCGCCGTGGAGGAGAAAAAGGGGTGTGGGGGATGTGGCGGAGCTTGGGCGCGCCTTAATGTGCCGCGGAGACAGAGAGAAGGGTAGGGGGAGTGAAGGCACTCGTCGGTGAACGGCGCGACGCGGGCCGTGGCATGCCTCGGGGGAGCAAACAGAGAGAGGGAGAGAGAGCGCCGAGCGCGCGAGAGAGAAAAGGAGGGAGGAGAGGGGAGGAGGGAGGAGGATCTTGTGGGATCTCGCCGGAGTTAGGGCGCGGGAAAAACCGTGCTGCCAGCAGTTTTCCCGCTGCGCAGCTGCGGTGCGTCAGATTGGCCACCGTGGCGGCGGGGCGATTTTCTCTGATTTTTTTCGACTGATTTCAAAATTCTGATTTAAATTCAGTTGAATTTCATACTTTCTGAGCTTGGAAAATTTTAAAAAATTTTGTAGGTGCTCGGTGATTTATTTGGAACAAGTTTCATTTAAGGATGAAGTCCTGATTCTGTCTCTAACAATTTGCAAAGTTTCTAATAAATTCAATTTTGCTTGAATTTTTAAGGGGTTTAAATCTTTTCCAAAAATTTTGATAAAATCTAAAAAATTTTAATTTAGAGTGAACTTAATTTTCATGTAAAAATATTGCTAGGGTTACATGGAATTTTTGATGGTTTTCAAAATGGGTGTTTGAATTCTTTCCTTTTAAAAATTGGTTTTGGTACTGGAGGTTAAAACTTATGGTTCAATAAAAGTATTCTGTAATTCATCAAAATTTTTGTGGATGCCATCGTAAGTGTTTAAAACAACATTGCTTATTGACTTAAGTGTGAATTCTGCTTCAAGGTGCATGATTTAATTTTCAGGGTTACAAATTTGTCGATGAGTTCTTAAGTGATACCTGGGATGTTACAATTTTACTCATTAACACTTGGCATGTATCGAAATATGAATTCCATCTTCATCTAGAATATCACCAAGTTTTCATCAATGCATAGGACATTATCTTCAAGCATGTGTCAATTATGTCCATTGATGCCTTCATCAATATATTGGTCATATTGTCCATTTATTAATCATATTTATCAAATAACTTGTTGAGTCAACCATATAATCATGAATTAATAATTTTATCCATGTTGATCCTCAATACAACTTTCTTGCTGATGTCATAATTTGACCTTTACACTTGATGCCGGAACATAACCTAAAATGCAAAACTCACAAACTCATGTAGAAGGTTAGTTCCAACATGTATTTTCATCTATCACGAAAACTCAAACTTAAGTTAAGGCTACAAGCCTAGAACTTTCAGTAGTTTCTCCTATTCATTGATCTACATTTTTGTATTCAAGTACGGGTATAGATGCGTTTTCCCTTACATCATGCGACGTGGTTCTGTTGTGAGCGCGCCATCTGCATGTTATGGAGTTTCTCTTGCTGTATTTGTTCCTCAATTTATTAGATCCCTTTCAGGAATGTGTAACTCGGTTCACCGGGTTCACTATAACAAAAAATACTGTAACACATGCTTGTAACAAATAAATTATTGTGTTACACAAAATTTCATAGTAACACATAATTATATGTTACAACAAATACTTGTAACACTTTATTCTTTATCTAGAATAATGTGTTACAAGAAAAATTTTTGACAACACAAAATAAATGTTACATGTATAGTGTTACAAATATTTTCATTCATTCATTGATTGTAACATATCAAATAAGTGTTACAATAAAAAACTCTTGTAACAGAAATAGTGTTGCTATTTACGTCTTGTACTACAAATAAACAGTCTGTCATATTATAAAACATATCTCACACTTGTGTTAATCAACATTGAATGATAGCTTAAGTGGTCTAATGTTACCAATCTTAAGCACGTGACTTAAGTTCAATTCCAAAAGAACACACATTTATTTTTTTTCTGGTTATTTTTGTATTACTAGAGCCATAACAGTAACAGTTTTTACTTAGTAGTAACATATAAACATGTATTACAATAGAGTTACTCGTGTCACTTTTCTTTGTCTTAGGAACATATATGTGTTACTATAGGTTAGGCTATAGTAACCTGTAACACTCTGTTTCTTCATCGGGTTTAAAAGAGGGATTAAATCAAATTAAGCAAAATTGCAAAAGAAAAATTTAAAGATTAAATAACTAACAAAAGTTATGGGTAATTTGCTAAAAAGAAATTTTCTCTTTTGGTCCAAAGAAACTATTAAATACTTGCAAGAAAACCTCGCAAAACAAAAAGCTAGTCAAAATGTAATCTATTAGTTTAAAAACTTTAAATTTAAATTCAAATTTTACTCAAACTCTTAGAATCAAGGATTTTGGGCTATTATCAAATTTCTCTGAAGGTTGGGGGCTAATCTGCAAAACTGGCCATCAGGCCCACTGGCCAATGGCCCACTGGCCAGCCACTCCTCCTCCTCCTCTCTGTTTCCTTCCTCTTTCCCGCGCGCGCGCATTCTCCCACGCCCGACCGCGGCAGGGCGCTTGCGCCACCTGCCGCGCGCGAGCTGCGCCGCGCGCATGCGTGGAGAGCGCACGCGAGCCCGCCCCGACGCGCACGAGGAACACTTCGGCCGCTCCGCTCTTTTCCTCGGCTCCCGCCCTCTCTCTCTGCCTTCTCTGCTTTCCGCCATAGCCGAAGCACTGCCACCGCTGCGCACCGCCGCCGTGCACCACAATCACCCCCCCAATCCCCATTTCCCTCCACAAATCGACGCGCCCGACACCACTCTCCACCCCCAAGCACGGTCGTCCCACGAATTCACCGAAGCTCGTCGGAATTTTGAAGCGCCGCCGTCGGAACTCGCCGCCAAGGAGCCGCTCCGGTGAGGACCACCTAGCGCCCCGCGGTTGAGCCATCTTTCTTGCCAATTAAGGTCCCCGGAGCAAGGTGGAGCTCTCACCGCTATCCTTTTTCCAGGGCAAAGCTTCCACCGCCGGATTGAGCGCCGCCGCCGCCATTTCTCCTCGGCCGGAGGTAGTCGCCCGGTGAATTCCGAGCTCCGGTGAGAATCGACCCGTTTCCTTCTAACCCTAGCTTCACCGCGCCGTGGCGAGTCTCTCCGACATGGTGTCACCGCCGGACGCTCATCGGAGCGCCGCCGCGCCGTTGCCGGACCCGACCGGGCGCCGCCCCTCGTCGCCGCCGCAATGCCGTGCTCGCCGGTGGCCATTAACTAGTGAAATGAATTCCTCGCGTCGAGCTCTTGCCGCTGGTGTGCTCGCCGCCGGCCGCCATCGCCGGTAGCTCCGGCCCACGCCGCCGGTCGGGCTAGGGCAAGGCCCTAGTTAGGGCTTCGACCCTTTTTCCTTTTTCCAAAATTCATTTAATCGGCTGGAAGATCAATAACTCATAAAAAATTAATTCTAGCTCCAAAAAATTATCAATCCAAATGTTTTGGGACCAGGAAAAATTGTAGTTTTTAATAAAAATATAAAACCTCATTGTGTAAAATTAGTAATTTTTGAGATTTATTTAATTATCCAAAAATGACGAAAACCCTAATTAATTAATTGCAACTATTAAAATTTGGGAAAAATTTGTATAACCGTAGTTGCAATCCTGGCTACTTATTTGTGTTGCGATAGCTTTGATTAGGGTTGTTTTGGGTACCTTTTAGGTCAGTACTTTGGTTTAGGTCAAATCAAAATCACTCCTCGACCAAACCCTAATTACCCTAATTCGCTAGCGACTCTTTCAGTCGGCAGGGAGTTGTTAACTACTAATGACACCTTTGTAAATTGCATCATATAGACGCCGACGTGAACGAAGTAGCTGTCGAGGCGGACCCCGCCTTCTCTGAAGACACCGTCGTCGCAGATCCAGAAGACTATCCACAAGGCAAGCCCCGGTGCACTACTGTTTTAAAAATTTTCTTTTTGCAACAGTATATGTGATGTCATGTGATGTGCATTTAGGTCAATAGGAGTTGAATGAAACCCTAGATGCATATGTTTCCAGTAGTACCTACATGGAATATTGGTACAGGTAGCCCGATGTAGCTGCTATGCTTAGGATTTCTCTTCGGTAGAAGTCGAGCAGATTGGACCCTGCTCGCGATATGTTAGGAGTTGATTGAAACTTCCACCTTACTAGAGAATTATTTAGCAGGTTCAGGTTTAATGAAAAGAAATCGGGGTCAGACAGAGAATGTGTCACATCCCAAAAGTTGCAATCTTTTATCCTTTTGATAATGAGCTCACTGATTCAATCATTTGATTTTAACCTTTTCCTGTTTTGAATTGGGTCAGGGTTTCGAAGTTTTCGTCGTTTTCGCAAAACCCTAATCGACTTTCAAGAAGCCTTTTGTTTTCTTAATAAAACTACCCCAATGTTTTTGCATAACAATTAACTATACATTAAAATAGAATTTTGGAGATTTTATGAAAATTTTTGGTAAAGGTTTAAACCCTTTTAAAATTCCAACAAGTTTGAACCTAGTTGAAAATTCACAGATCTTTAGAAGCTGATTCAGTGAACCTTCCTTCAATAAAAGTTGTTCCAAATAATGTCTTTAGTACACACAAAAAGTTTCAAAAATTCTTGAGCTCGGGAGATAGAGTTTTCAATCGAATCTTGAAGGAGGAATTGAATTAATTGAATTTGAAAATAGCCTTACCGTGAACAGTACCACCGCCCGCAGCAGCCATTGCCGTGGCTGGCAGCCCGAGCGCTGCGTCGGCCAGCCGTTTTCCCGCGCGCCTTTACTCCTCATCGGATCAAACCTTGCCCAAAAATCTTCTCCACTACTCTCCCATCTCACTTCCTCTCTCCCTTTCTCTCTCTCACTGGCGCTGTCCTTTCTCCGCTCAGGCACGACATCGCCACTGCCGAGCCACCGCCTCAAGCGCCCAATTGCCGGCCGCCGCGCCCCTTCTCCAATCCGCGTGCACCCGACTCTCTCTCCCCCTTGGCTCCTCCTCTTCGAGGATAAAGCCTAGCACCAGCTCTCCGCTCGCTCCCCCTTCTTCCTTCTCGCTGCCTTGCTCTGTTCCTGCCAGTGCGCCGCCGCCATTGCCGCCCCACCGTCGACAGCTCGCCTCAGCACTTCCCACGCCACGCCACCGTGCCAAGCAAGCTCCCCTCGACCCACTGAAACTCTCCGAACACCAAGAGCCCCTGCCGTGCACGATTTCCTCCGGAACGCCACTGCCCTGTTCCTCGGCCGACAACACGCCGGCGGCCACCTCTTCCCAAAATTCATCACCACGGTAGCTCCATTCTTCGATTCCTTTCACCAGCTTGTTCCTCTCACCAGGGTACACCTATTTGATAAGCTATTGATCGCAGCTCATCGTCGGTGAGGAAGGAACACCTCACGCCACCCGTCGGCCGCCATTAGCAGCGCTTCAGAGCTCACGTCGACCACCACCCTGCTGCCTTTCCCGTGGGCCTAATCCTTTGCAATCCAGTACTTTGAATCAAGGTGATGCTCCACGACCATCTAATTCCTACCCTAACCTTTCTTCTCCGGCGAGATTCCCACCGGAGCACCGCCTCAGCCATTCCCCTATCTCTGTATTACTGTTCCATTGATTTTTCTATTTTCCTTTTATTTAGCCAGAAGTTGCATAGTGTGTAGAAAATCATGGAAAAGTCTAAAAATGCCAAATCTAATTTTATTTGAATCCTTGAATAATGTGTTAATTTTCTGTTAAAGCACTTTTTCAAAAATGTCCCGGGAATTTTCTTAATAATTCAGTGTAGTATTTCTGTTTCTGATTTTTACTTGAAGTTCCAGAATGTTTCTAGGGTTGATTTTTGAATCATAATTCTGTCTTGGCATGATGCATCTCCTGCATTTTTACCAGAATTTTTCATGAACATTGTGCATGCATGCCACTGTTAATATCCCCAAAACCCTAGATTATTTGCCTTTATCTAAAGTGCATTAGGAAAGTCACCCAAAAGCCCAAGACCTTTAACAAAAACTTTAGTTTAGATGCTCAGTAGCAGATACATAAAGTTTCATGATTTTTGCATAAGTTTTAATACATGTTTCTGATTTTATAAGTTTGAAAAACAGAACGTTGTTTCATTTTTAGTAAATTCATAGAAGCTCAAATTGACCCCAAACCAGAGCCAAAAATCTTAGTTTAGAGCCTACTTTAAACTAAAAATGGTCCCATGCCTGTAACTTAACTTTGAATTTCACCGGAAAAGTCGTTACGACTTTTACGGCACCGTTACGGTATTCCCGATGTCGTAAACAGGCCACGACAGTCGGAGGGCTCGTGTTCCTGTTAACGCGAGTCAAAACCACTCAAACTTAGTCTCATAGTAACTCAAGCCACTTAGTAAAGCCAGTACATGTGATGTGTTTTGGGATTTTTCCCGGAAACGACATCTGTGTGCCACCCGATATCGAAACCGGAAACCGGGAAACCCGTAACCGGAATCGGTAAAACTGTTTAGGTCATAACTTGAGCTGTAGAACTCCGAATGCCTTCGTTCTTTTTGCATTGTGTTTGTAGACTCAGTAGCTACCTCTCTGCATCATATCGCATCATTTGTGCATCATGGCATCATGGCATGCATCTCATACCGTCGCGTTTTTACTTTATAGCTTACGAACCGCCAGAGAGTGACGCGGGTGCTGCTACGAGAGAAGCATCAGAGGTTGATCCAGCTGCTGAGGAAGTCAACACCGCTGCTGTTGAAGGCAAGCACCTCATATTGCTACCCTAAGTAATTTACTTAATTATGAAATGACTGCTTACGTCTAGGCTTTGCATTAAGTCGGGCATAGTGATAAAATCGGGAACACCTATTATTGCTGCATGTACACCTCCTTGCTATTGAATACGTCACCTTGTCAACTGGGTAGAGTGTCTTTGTTCGAGTCACGAAATGCTTAGCCATGCTTAGATAACACGGTAGAAGTCGAGTGGTAAGTCCCACTCGCACGTATAGGATTTATCCTGGTTACTTATGAACTTGTGGCGAGTTCATATGATGGTAAAAGTTGGAAAGTCTTAAAAACTGAAATCCGGACGGTGGGATAGGAGTGCAGCAAGACATGGAGGTCTTGTGTGCCGTAGGCCCCGTCTGGATTGACCTAGGACCCGGCCGTGTTATTCTTGGCCTGAGCACTTTCCGTTCATACCACATGTCCGATATAATGGTAAGACAAGCTGAGTATCTCACTGCGTACCAACGTTTGGCCGATGACTGCACGGTGTGTGGAACGAGGGAGTCATGGGTGCCTGCGAGGCCGTGACACTCGACGAGGGACTCACGTGTGCCTGCGAGGCCGTGGTACTCGGCACCGTGTGGATTTTCCAACCGTGTGGGCACGAGTGTGAAAAAGGTTGACATGAGTACCCCCTTGTGTAACTTTAGCGGGTTGCAGGAGCCGTATGGTCCTCAGTCGTGTGGGTACAGTTGGACTCCCCTGCAGGGTGTAAAATCGGTTCGAATCCGCCGCGGTCTCGGTTATGATCAAGCTCAGTGTCCTTTGGATAATATCGTAGAGTTGTCACATAACATGATGGGAATTGGGATATTGTTGATGGGATTGGAATATGGTTATTGGTATCCATGGTTCGGATGGAACATGGATGATGGCATATACATGGTTTATGGTTACATGGTACTTGGGGATTGGGTTTATTAGAAGTTCATGCCCGCAGAGTCTTTTACTTTATGCTTATTCATATATGCTTAGTTTCTGCTTTAAGCAATCGAGTCCATTCCTATACCTTATTTACCTTGCTACAGCCTCATTGCATTATCCTTGGAGTCGGGAACTAATTCCCACAACAGGGTAAGACTTGCGAGTACCTTCGTACTCAACGTTTGTTGTTTAAGTTTTTGCAGGTGAGGATGAGTTGGTCTTTGGCTACTTTGTCCCCGCCGATGCCGGCGAGGGCGAGGCGTAGTCGAGACGTTCGAGTGACCGTGATTTGCGATGTTCGTGGGCTGGGCATCGCAATCCTTTGCTGTTTTCTCATTGCAACTGCTGCGACTATCGTCTTCCTTAGAATCGCTTCCGCTCTTTGATTTTTTTTTAGTTTCAAGACTTATGATGAACCTTGGTATGTAAGAATATTTTAAATTAATGTTATTTATTAATGTGACCTATGTGATGTATCACCTGTGACGTTGCCGACGTGCTTGGATCTTGGGCATTGCTTGAGAAGCATGTCGGGGGACTGCCGGGTTTATATTCTCTTTTATCGGGTTGAGTTCTCGCATACCATGCGTGGGCCGCGAGTCAACTTGGTAAACTTGAATATAAATTGGTCGGGTCTCTCACAAGCGCTGGTATCAGAGCTAAGGTTCACAAATACACCCTAAAATTTTGCTTAGCAACACGGGGTGGGTAGTTGTGTCTTAAAATCACTAAATTCAACTAAAAGTTGTAGTAGTAGTGCTGTTTTTAGGCCCTCACCTTTCTTAACTTGTTTTGGGTTTTGAGAACTAGGAATGCACCCTGCATTGCTGCCCTCCTTGATAGATGGGCCGTTAGAATAGTTTAGCGGGTATTGGCAACTACCCATTGTGTTAGGGCGCGTGTTTTATCTAAACCCCTCCCTTTCTCTTCAAAATCGCCCATGTTGACGTTGTGTGTTTATTTTCAGTAGTGTTGTCGTGCTTGGGGAGAGTGTTTTATGCATCCGTGTGAGAATCGTTAGTACGGAGCATATTTGCATATCATTGCATGCATCGGTCATCTCCTTGCTTGGTTTTGAGTTGTAACTTGCTAGTTGGGTTTTGGTCATCTTTTATTGACTGGTTTTTAACAGCAAAAGGAACAAGTTTGTTTCACCTTTGAAAAGACTTGTTCAACTTTCAAAACTTTTGTCGTTGTTTTGAGTTTCGTGTTCGAGTTTAGTGAGCTCATCCTATCTGAACATCGGTGTATGTTGGTCGGTACACCATGTCTGTCATCTCGTAGCAACCATTGCTGCCTTCATATCATCGATAGCATTCCCAGCAAACCATATTTTCCCTGTCTATGACACGTCCTTGTTGTCATAGCAATATATCGTCTGGTTGTCTATTCTTTCGGTCGCTAACCGTGGTTTTGGCGACAGGATGAATACCCGTAGCCGCACTCGTGAGGCCGGTGAAACCTCCGGAGCTGCTGAAGGCCAAGGACGCCAGACCACACCACCACCGCCACCACCAGCCCCTACCATGGCTGAAGTGCTCATGCAAATCGAGCACAATCGGCGGGAGCACTCCGAGTATCTCCGTATCATCGCTGAGGGCATCACTCAGCGTGGCGCGGAGCGTAACGCTGCTCGTGAGTGTAACGTCCCGCCTCCCCGAGGTCGGGCACGCTTACATTAGATAGCTTTTATAGGATATAGGCTGACCTCACAGACCAACACAAGTCTTTTCTACGCACATTTGTCCTCACTCATGCGCACCCGGGAGTCACTTCCCGGTCGGTCACCCATCCTGAAATTGCTCCAGGCCAAGCACGCTTAACCTTGGAGTTTTCTGGAGCTAGGCTACCGGAAAAGAAGTTGCAACTTGTTAGTATGAGCATTCTATTAATCCTATTAATCCCTGGGCCGGGATATCACACTCTCACCCCCTTAGAAGACCGACGTCCTCGTCGGTCAACCCCAGGCCAGGAACGTCCCCTCTTGGCCACGTCCGTGCGCCCAGTGCCAGCGCATGTGCCATGCTGTGTGACCACTCTCTGGGCTCACACCAGCCATGCACACCATGCCTGCGCAACTGCGACACACGCGCCCGTGAAACCGCGAGAGTCGGCTCTGATACCAACTGTAACGTCCCGCCTCCCCGAGGCCGGGCCTGCTTACATTAGATAGCTTTTATAGGATATAGGCTGACCTCACAGACCAACACAAGTTTTTTCTACGCACATTTGTCCTCACTCATGCGCACCCGGGAGTCACTTCCCGGTCGGTCACCCATCCTGAAATTGCTCCAGGCCAAGCACGCTTAACCTTGGAGTTTTCTGGAGCTAGGCTACCGGAAAAGAAGTTGCAACTTGTTAGTATGAGCATTCTATTAATCCTATTAAGCCCTGGGCCGGGATATCACAGTGAGGATGACTTCTCCGACTTTCGCCGCACCGAGCCGCCTATCTTCACTCGGGCCAAGGACCCCCTTGACGCTGACCATTGGCTTCGCACCATTGAGCAAAAGCTCGATCTACTCCGGTGCGGAGAGCATCAGAAGGTTCTTTTTGCTGCCCATCAGCTTCAGAATGAAGCCGGTGCATGGTGGGATACCTACCGTGCCACCCATCCCGACAACCACCGTTACACGTGGCAAGAGTTCCGTACTGCCTTCCGTGCCTTTCACATCCTGGATGGAGTGATGGAGATCAAGAGGTTGGAGTTCCTTGCTCTCAAACAAGGCAACCGTTCGGTGATGGAGTATGTGCACCAATTCAACTACCTTGCACAGTACGCTCGCACAGAAGTGGCAACCGATGCGAGCAAGAGGGGCTATTTCTACAATGGCCTTTCTGAGGAGATGAAGGACAAGCTGTCTGTCATCATTTCAGAGGTCGGCAGCTTTAACCAGCTCGTGGATCGTGCCATAGTTGCCGAGGACAAGATGAACAAGCTTGCAGCCAAGAACCGCAAGCGTGCTGCCCCACCGCCAGAGAATGGGAACCCACAGCGTCCTCGCACGGGCTCAGCTCCACCGCAGCCCATGTGGATGGTACGCCGTGCTCCTCCTGCTGCTGGACAAGCTCCCAGGCCGCCTATGGGACAAGCTGGAAATCAAGCTGTCGGTCCGTGTTTCAACTGCGGCCAGCGCGGTCACCTTTCCCGTGGCTGTCCGTATCCAAGGCGTAGAGCGGGGGCTGCTGCTCCAAACCAGCCACCACCCCCACCCGTCACTGCTCCACCACAGCAAGGCAACAAGCCCCAAGTTCCCAAGCGTGGCCGTGTCAACTACACGACCGCCGCTGATGTGCCTGAAGGTGCCGACGTGCTCGTTGGTACGTTATCCGTCGACTCTCGTCCTACCAAAGTTCTTTTTGATTCTGGTGCATCACATTCCTTTATTAGGCGAGGGTATGCCACACAATATAACCAAAAGATATTCCCTACCTGTACACCTTATCTCATAGAATCCCCCAGAGCCAAAATTCACGTAGACTCCATGATTCCGACATCGTTGACCCCAGTCAGCGGTGTTACCTTGCAAGCCAATCTCTTACTCCTAGATCTTCAGGGGTTAGATATTATTCTTGGGATGAATTGGATGATTTCTCACGATGCCGTCATCCACGTGGCTTCCAGAGTTGTTTCTCTGAAAGGCCCAACCGGCGATCGTTTTTTGCTACACCTGGAGGGTGATAGTTCTGGGTTGTACCATTTGAAAGATGCGACCAGCTCTGAGCTTTCCTCTATCCCCGTTGTGTGCGAATATCCGGATGTTTTCCCTGATGATTTGCCGGGTATGCCGCCCGACCGGGCTGTTGAGTTTGCCATCGAACTCGAACCAGGAACGGCTCCTATTTCAAAACGGCCGTATCCGATGTCTTCTGAGGAGTTGGCTGAAATGAAGAAACAGTTGAAAGATCTCCTCGACAAGGGCTTTATTCGTCCAAGTTCTTCTCCTTGGGGTTGTCCCGCTATCTTTGTGAAGAAGAAAGACGGCACATTGCGCATGTGTGTCGATTATCGTCCCTTGAACGCCGTTACCATCAAAAACAAATATCCACTTCCGCGGATCGATATCCTTTTCGATCAGCTTTCTGGCGCTCGTTGTTTCTCCAAAATTGACTTAAGGCTGGGCTATCATCAAATAAAGATCAGAGAAGAGGACATTCCAAAAACTGCCTTTCCTACTCGTTACGGTTTGTACGAGTACCTTGTCATGTCCTTTGGTGTCACAAATGCCCCTGCCTACTTCATGTACTTGATGAACTCTATTTTCATGGAGGAACTCGATGTATGTGTGGTGATCTTCATCGATGATATTCTTGTTTTCTCCAAGACGGAAGCAGATCATGCTGTTCACCTCCGAATTGTACTCGGGAAGCTTCGTGAACACCGTCTTTATGCCAAATTCAGCAAGTGCGAATTTTGGCTGCACGAAGTTGCTTTTCTTGGGCACGTCATCTCTGAAAATGGTGTTGCCGTGGATCCCACCAAGGTGCAAGAAGTGCTTGATTGGTCTCCACCAATCAATGTGAAGGAAATCCGCAGTTTTCTTGGACTTGCGGGTTACTATCGTCGGTTTATCAAGGATTTCTCCAAGATTGCCAAGCCAATGACCAGGTTGCTGTGCAAAGGAGAGAAATTCCTTTGGTCCGCCCATTGCGAGCAAGCTTTCCAGACATTGAAGACATTGCTTACCACAGCACCCGTTCTTGCGCAACCCGACATCCACAAGAGCTTTGACGTCTTTTGCGACGCCTCTCGTGTTGGACTCGGATGTGTGCTTATGCAAGACGGGAGAGTCATTGCTTATGCTTCTCGCCAATTGAGGTCACATGAGGAGAATTATCCTACTCATGATTTTGAGCTTGCCGCCGTTGTTCATGCTTTAAAAATCTGGCGACACTATCTCCTTGGCAAGACTTGCAATATCTATACCGACCACAAGAGCCTCAAATACATATTCACCCAAGCTGATTTGAATATGAGGCAAAGAAGATGGCTTGAGTTGATCAAAGACTACAAGCTAGAGGTGCATTATCACCCAGGCAAGGCTAATGTCGTGGCTGACGCGTTGAGTCGCAAAAGCCGTTGCAATTGCCTAATCGGGAAGACCCAAAATCGCTCCCTATGTGAGGATTTTCGGAAGCTTGGTCTACAAATGGTGGAAGAAGGTTTCCTTGCCAACCTTGAAATAAAATCCACACTTTTGGATCAGATCAAGGAAGCCCAGAAAAATGACAAAGGAATGGCTCGTATCCGGGAGAAAATAAAATCGGGTAAAGCCAGATGTTTTTCTCTCGATGAGTAAGGCGTGTTATGGTTTGGAAAACGCCTTGTGGTGCCAAAAGTCGATGAGCTGAAGATGAAAGTTCTCAATGAAGCTCATGATTCCTTGCTATCCATACACCCAGGAAGCACAAAGATGTACCAAGACTTAAAGACCAAATTCTGGTGGACTCGCATGAAGCGGGAAATTGCTCAATACGTCTCCAAATGTGACGTATGTCAGCGGGTGAAAGCTATCCACTTAAAACCCACAGGCACGCTGCAACCATTGCCTATTCCATCATGGAAATGGGAGGATATTGGCATGGATTTCATTGTTGGTTTGCCTAGAACTTCGGGTGGTTACGATTCCATCTGGGTAATCGTTGACCGGTTAACAAAATCTGCACATTTTCTTCCCATCAAGACCACCTATTCTTTCAAGGAATATGCAGAGTTGTACCTCACTCGCATTGTGTGTCTTCATGGTGTTCCAAAGACAATAATTTCAGACCGAGGCACCCAGTTCGTCTCTCGGTTTTGGAAGAGTCTCCATCAAGCATTGGACACAAAGCTTATTCATAGTTCGGCTTACCACCCGCAAACGGGAGGACAAACCGAACGGGTCAATCAAATCCTTGAGGACATGTTGAGAGCTTGTGTGCTAACCTACGGCAAAAGATGGGAACTTTGCTTACCTTTTGCGGAGTTCTCTTACAACAATAGCTACCAGGCTAGCCTCCAAATGTCCCCATTTGAAGCACTCTATGGGAGAAGTTGTAGAACCCCGTTGAACTGGTCTGAATCCGGGGAACGACCTTTCTTCGGTCCTGATTTGGTTCGCGATGCTGAAGCTCAAGTGCGCCAAATCCAGGAACATCTCCGAGTTGCTCAATCTCGCCAAAAGAGCTACGCCGATCGTCGTCGGGTAGAACTTTTCTTCAAAGTTGGAGATTATGTTTACCTCAAAGTTTCACCACTCCGAGGCACGAAAAGATTCCAAGTGAAAGGGAAGTTAGCGCCACGCTACATTGGTCCCTTCAAAATCCTTGCAAGACGTGGTAACGTGGCATATAAGCTAGAGTTGCCATCCTCTCTTGGTAACGTCTACAACGTTTTCCACATCTCGCAATTGAAGAAGTGTCTCCGTGTTCCGACCGAGGCTATTTCCATGGAGCATGTCGAAGTCCGACCCGACCTCTCTTATGTGGAGTATCCTCTACGCATCCTTGCGCGTTCGGAACGCAAATTGCGCAATCGTGCAATCCCGATGGTGAAAGTGCATTGGAGCAGACACACCGAAGAAGAAGCAACATGGGAACGTGAGGATAAAATGCGGGAGGACTACCCGGAGCTTTTCACAGAGCCGTAAGTCCCCTCGTTGTTCTCTTCACATTCGCTTCTTAGCATTCCATCCCTTATCATTGATATTCCTTTCGCCACCCTTCTTAACCTTTTAATCTCGGGACGAGATTCTTTTAAGGGGGGTGGTCTGTCACATCCCAAAAGTTGCAATCTTTTATCCTTTTGATAATGAGCTCATGTAACGTCCCGCCTCCCCGAGGCCGGGCCCGCTTACATTAGATAGCTTTTATAGGATATAGGCTGACCTCACAGACCAACACAAGTCTTTTCTGCGCAAATTTGTCCTCACTCATGCGCACCCGGGAATCACTTCCCGGTCGGTCACCCATCCTGAAATTGCTCCAGGCCAAGCACGCTTAACCTTGGAGTTTTCTGGAGTTAGGCTACCGGAAAAGAAGTTGCAACTTGTTGGTATGAGTATTCTATTAATCCTATTAAGCCCTGGGCCGGGATATCACACTCTCACCCCCTTAGAAGACCGACGTCCTCGTCGGTCAACCCCAGGCCAGGAACGTCCCCTCTTGACCACGTCCGTGTGCCCAGTGCCAGCGCATGTGTCAGGCTGTGTGACCACTCTCTGGGCTCACACCAGCCATGCACACCATGCCTGCGCAACTGCGACACACGCGCCCGTGAAACCGCGAGAGTCGGCTCTGATACCAACTGTAACGTCCCGCCTCCCCGAGGCCGGGCCCGCTTACATTAGATAGCTTTTATAGGATATAGGCTGACCTCACAGACCAACACAAGTCTTTTCTGCGCAAATTTGTCCTCACTCATGTGCACCCGGGAATCACTTCCCGGTCGGTCACCCATCCTGAAATTGCTCCAGGCCAAGCACGCTTAACCTTGGAGTTTTCTGGAGTTAGGCTACCGGAAAAGAAGTTGCAACTTATTGGTATGAGTATTCTATTAATCCTATTAAGCCCTGGGCCGGGATATCACAGCTCACTGATTCAATCATTTGATTTTAACCTTTTCCTGTTTTGAATTGGGTCAGGGTTTCGAAGTTTTCGTCGTTTTCGCAAAACCCTAATCGACTTTCAAGAAGCCTTTTGTTTTCTTAATAAAACTACCCCAATGTTTTTGCATAAAAATTAACTATACATTAAAATAGAATTTTGGAGATTTTATGAAAATTTTTGGTAAAGGTTTAAACCCTTTTAAAATTCCAACAAGTTTGAACCTAGTTGAAAATTCACAGATCTTTAGAAGCTGATTCAGTGAACCTTCCTTTAATAAAAGTTGTTCCAAATAATGTCTTTAGTACACACAAAAAGTTTCAAAAATTCTTGAGCTCGGGAGATAGAGTTTTCAATCGAATCTTGAAGGAGGAATTGAATTAATTGAATTTGAAAATAGCCTTACCGTGAACAGTACCACCGCCCGCAGCAGCCATTGCCGTGGCTGGCAGCCCGAGCGCTGCGTCGGCCAGCCGTTTTCCCGCGCGCCTTTACTCCTCATCGGATCAAACCTTGCCCAAAGATCTTCTCCACTACTCTCCCATCTCACTTCCTCTCTCCCTTTCTCTCTCTCACTGGCGCTGTCCTTTCTCCGCTCAGGCACGACATCGCCACTGCCGAGCCACCGCCTCAAGCGCCCAATTGCCGGCCGCCGCGCCCCTTCTCCAATCCACGTGCACCCGACTCTCTCTCTCCCTTGGCTCCTCCTCTTCGAGGATAAAGCCTAGCACCAGCTCTCCGCTCGCTCCCCCTTCTTCCTTCTTGCTGCCTTGCTCTGTTCCTGCCAGTGCGCCGCCGCCATTGCCGCCCCACCGTCGACAGCTCGCCTTAGCACTTCCCACGCCACGCCACCGTGCCAAGCAAGCTCCCCTCGACCCACTGAAACTCTCCGAACACCAAGAGCCCCTGCCGTGCACGATTTCCTCCGAAACGCCACTGCCCTGTTCCTCGGCCGACAACACGCCGGCGGCCACCTCTTCCCAAAATTCATCACCACGGTAGCTCCATTCTTCGATTCCTTTCACCAGCTTGTTCCTCTCACCAGGGTACACATATTTGATAAGCTATTGATCGCAGCTCATCGTCGGTGAGGAAGGAACACCTCACGCCACCCGTCGGCCGCCATTAGCAGCGCTTCAGAGCTCACGTCGACCACCACCCTGCTGCCTTTCCCGTGGGCCTAATCCTTTGCAAACCAGTACTTTGAATCAAGGTGATGCTCCACGACCATCTAATTCCTGCCCTAACCTTTCTTCTCCGGCGAGATTCCCACCGGAGCACCGCCTCAGCCATTCCCCTGTCTCTGTATTACTGTTCCATTGATTTTTCTATTTTCCTTTTATTTAGCCAGAAGTTGCATAGTGTGTAGAAAATCATGGAAAAGTCTAAAAATGCCAAACCTAATTTTAGTTGAATCCTCGAATAATGAGTTAATTTTCTGTTAAAGCACTTTTTCAAAAATGTCCTTGGAATTTTCTTAATAATTCAGTGTAGTATTTCTGTTTCTGATTTTTACTTGAAGTTCCAGAATGTTTCTAGGGTTGATTTTTGAATCATAATTCTGTCTTGGCATGATGCATCTCCTGCATTTTTACCAGAATTTTTCATGAACATTGTGCATGCATGCCACTGTTAATATCCCCAAAACCCTAGATTATTTGCCTTTATCTAAAGTGCATTAGGAAAGTCACCCAAAAGCCCAAGACCTTTAACAAAAACTTTAGTTTAGATGCTCAGTAGCAGATACATAAAGTTTCATGATTTTTGCATAAGTTTTAATACATGTTTCTGATTTTATAAGTTTGAAAAACAGAACATTGTTTGATTTTTAGTAAATTCATAGAAGATCAACTTGACCCCAAACCAGAGCCAAAAATCTTAGTTTAGAGCGTACTTTAAACTAAAAATGGTCCCATGCCTGTAACTTAACTTTGAATTTCACCAGAAAAGTCGTTACGACTTTTACGGCACCGTTACGGTATTCCCGATGTCGTAAACAGGCCACGACAGTCGGAGGGCTCGTGTTCTTGTTAACGCGAGTCAAAACCACTCAAACTTAGTCTCATAGTAACCCAAGCCACTTAGTAAAGCCAGTACATGTGATGTGTTTTGGGATTTTTCCCGGAAACAACATCTGTGTGCCACCCGATATCGAAACCGGAAACCGGGAAACCCGTAACCGGAATCGGTAAAACTGTTTAGGTCATAACTTGAGCTGTAGAACTCCGAATGCCTTCGTTCTTTTTACATTGTGTTTGTAGACTCAGTAGCTACCTCTCTGCATCATATCGCATCATTTGTACATCATGGCATCATGGCATGCATCTCATACCGTCGCGTTTTTACTTTATAGCTTACGAACCGCCAGAGAGTGACGCGGGTGCTGCTACGGGAGAAGCATCAGAGGTTGATCCAGCTGCTGAGGAATTCAACACCGCTGCTGTTGAAGGCAAGCACCTCATATTGCTACCCTAAGTAATTTACTTAATTATGAAATGACTGCTTACGTCTAGGCTTTGCATTAAGTCGGGCATAGTGATAAAATCGGGAACACCTATTATTGCTGCATGTACCCCTCCTTGCTATTGAATACGTCACCTTGTCAACTGGGTAGAGTGTCTTTGTTCGAGTCACGAAATGCTTAGCCATGCTTAGATAACACGGTAGAAGTCGAGTGGTAAGTCCCACTCGCACGTATAGGATTTATCCTGGTTACTTATGAACTTGTGGCGAGTTCATATGATGGTAAAAGTTGGAAAGTGTTAAAAACTGAAATTCGGACGGTGGGATAGGAGTGCAGCAAGACATGGAGGTCTTGTGTGCCGTAGGCCCCGTCTGGATTGACCTAGGACCCGGCCGTGTTATTCTTGGCCTGAGCACTTTCCGTTCATACCACATGTCCGATATAATGGTAAGACAAGCTGAGTATCTCACTGCGTACCAACGTTTGGCTGATGACTGCACGGTGTGTGGAACGAGGGAGTCATGGGTGCCTGCGAGGCCGTGACACTCGACGAGGGACTCACGTGTGCCTGCGAGGCCGTGGTACTCGGCACCGTGTGGATTTTCCAACCGTGTGGGCACGAGTGTGAAAAAGGTTGACATGAGTACCCCCTTGTGTAACTTTAGCGGGTTGCAGGAGCCGTATGGTCCTCAGTCGTGTGGGTACAGTTGGACTCCCCTGCAGGGTGTAAAATCGGTTCGAATCCGCCGCGGTCTCGGTTATGATGAAGCTCAGTGTCCTTTGGATAACATCGTAGAGTTGTCACATAACATGATGGGAATTGGGATATTGTTGATGGGATTGGAATATGGTTATTGGTATCCATGGTTCGGATGGAACATGGATGATGGCATATACATGGTTTATGGTTACATGGTACTTGGGGATTGGGTTTATTAGAAGTTCATGCCCGCAGAGTCTTTTACTTTATGCTTATTCATATATGCTTAGTTTCTGCTTTAAGCAATCGAGTCCATTCCTATACCTTATTTACCTTGCTACAGCCTCATTGCATTATCCTTGGAGTCGGGAACTAATTCCCACAACAGGGTAAGACTTGCGAGTACCTTCGTACTCAACGTTTGTTGTTTAAGTTTTTGCAGGTGAGGATGAGTTGGTCTTCGGCTACTTTGTCCCCGCCGATGCCGGCGAGGGCGAGGCGTAGTCGAGACGTTCGAGTGACCGTGATTTGCGATGTTCGTGGGCTGGGCATCGCAATCCTTTGCTGTTTTCTCATTGCAACTGCTGCGACTATCGTCTTCCTTAGAATCGCTTCCGCTCTTTGATTTTTTTTAGTTTCAAGACTTATGATGAACCTTGGTATGTAAGAATATTTTAAATTAATGTTATTTATTAATGTGACCTATGTGATGTATCACCTGTGACGTTGCCGACGTGCTTGGATCTTGGGCATTGCTTGAGAAGCATGTCGGGGGACTGCCGGGTTTATATTCTCTTTTATCGGGTTGAGTTCTCGCATACCATGCGTGGGCCGCGAGTCAACTTGGTAAACTTGAATATAAATTGGTCGGGTCTCTCACAAGCGCTGGTATCAGAGCTAAGGTTCACAAATACACCCTAAAATTTTGCTTAGCAACACGGGGTGGGTAGTTGTGTCTTAAAATCACTAAATTCAACTAAAAGTTGTAGTAGTAGTGCTGTTTTTAGGCCCTCACCTTTCTTAACTTGTTTTGGGTTTTGAGAACTAGGAATGCACCCTGCATTGCTGCCCTCCTTGATAGATGGGCCGTTAGAATAGTTTAGCGGGTATTGGCAGCTACCCATTGTGTTAGGGCGCGTGTTTTATCTAAACCCCTCCCTTTCTCTTCAAAATCGCCCATGTTGACGTTGTGTGTTTATTTTCAGTAGTGTTGTCGTGCTTGGGGAGAGTGTTTTATGCATCCGTGTGAGAATCGTTAGTACGGAGCATATTTGCATATCATTGCATGCATCGGTCATCTCCTTGCTTGGTTTTGAGTTGTAACTTGCTAGTTGGGTTTTGGTCATCTTTTATTGACTGGTTTTTAACAGCAAAAGGAACAAGTTTGTTTCACCTTTGAAAAGACTTGTTCAACTTTCAAAACTTTTGTCGTTGTTTTGAGTTTCGTGTTCGAGTTTAGTGAGCTCATCCTATCTGAACATCGGTGTATGTTGGTCGGTACACCATGTCTGTCATCTCGTAGCAACCATTGCTGCCTTCATATCATCGATAGCATTCCCAGCAAACCATATTTTCCCTGTCTATGACACGTCCTTGTTGTCATAGCAATATATCGTCTGGTTGTCTATTCTTTCGGTCGCTAACCGTGGTTTTGGCGACAGGATGAATACCCGTAGCAGCACTCGTGAGGCCGGTGAAACCTCCGGAGCTGCTGAAGGCCAAGGACGCCAGACCACACCACCACCGCCACCACCAGCCCCTACCATGGCTGAAGTGCTCATGCAAATCGAGCACAATCGGCGGGAGCACTCCGAGTATCTCCATATCATCGCTGAGGGCATCACTCAGCGTGGCGCGGAGCGTAACGCTGCTCGTGAGGATGACTTCTCCGACTTTCGCCGCACCGAGCCGCCTATCTTCACTCGGGCCAAGGACCCCCTTGACGCTGACCATTGGCTTCGCACCATTGAGCAAAAGCTCGATCTACTCCGGTGCGGAGAGCATCAGAAGGTTCTTTTTGCTGCCCATCAGCTTCAGAATGAAGCCGGTGCATGGTGGGATACCTACCGTGCCACCCAGCCCGACAACCACCGTTACACGTGGCAAGAGTTCCGTACTGCCTTCCGTGCCTTTCACATCCCGGATGGAGTGATGGAGATCAAGAGGTTGGAGTTCCTTGCTCTCAAACAAGGCAACCGTTCGGTGATGGAGTATGTGCACCAATTCAACTACCTTGCACAGTACGCTCGCACAGAAGTGGCAACCGATGCGAGCAAGAGGGGCTATTTCTACAATGGCCTTTCTGAGGAGATGAAGGACAAGCTGTCTGTCATCATTTCAGAGGTCGGCAGCTTTAACCAGCTCGTGGATCGTGCCATAGTTGCCGAGGACAAGATGAACAAGCTTGCAGCCAAGAACCGCAAGCGTGCTGCCCCACCGCCACAGAATGGGAACCCACACCTGTGAACGTTCGCTTCGACGAACGTCGCCCAGAATGGATCCCGGGAGGAGGATCTCCCCCGTTTTCAGGGGCGGTCCGCCACAGCTGGTATCAGAGCCATTTTGGGATGGGTACGACCTTTTTCAGGGCATGTTTTCGAAAATCGCGTGCGAGTGAGGAACGTGCCCTAGTAGAACTAGGTTGTATCAGGTGGCAAGCTAACCTAGTGTAGGGTCTAACAAAACCCAGTTAGATTTAATTTTCTGTAACGACGCACCTACACTAAGGTAAGTAAGGTAAGGGACGCCGCTCGACTGCGGTGAAAGGTCGAGAAATCCCTATTGATCCGCAACAGTAGCGTTTCGTACCGTGGTGGTATGGAAGGAGGTATTAGGTTCGTTGTAACCTAGTACACCCCCTTGCCGTTTAGGGAGAGAAGCGGACCTCTATCGTACGAGGTGTGGGTTACGGACCTGTTGCGAATGCAGACCTTCGCAACAGTGGCGTCTTGTGTCTGTAGTACACAAGAGATGAGTTTGTTCTTCGCGACTTAGGTCTCGCGGAACCTTCTCATACCTCCGCTGCCTGAGGAAAAGTGCAGTCTGTCACCGCGCAGGGAAGGTCGGACACGTGGTCCCCGTACATGACCTACTCGGGGCGACCCATATGGCAATGATATGGGTTGTTGTTTTTACTTTCACTATTATATCTATGCAACTGCCTGTCGTGTAATTTTCTGCAGGTATGCTAACCCGTTGCGTAAGAGCGTGTAGACACGACTGACTTGAGAGATCGATTCTGCCACCGAGTTAACGTATTAGGTTTTTATTATTGTGAGGACGAATAGGTTGATAAAGGACTGCATTGCATCGTAAAAATCGAAAGATCACACGAGAATTAAAACCTAAAAATCGCAGACCTAAGCATGTTGAAATCCTTCAAACTTATACTAAAACCGTCCAGGAGCAACCACTTCCGTCCATAACAGTTCAATCTTCGTGACCTTGATTCCGGAGTGTAGGCCTCGCCTGCACCAGAGTTGTGAACCATTCCTTTTAACAGAAGTCGCATGCATGCTTGAATTGGGTATCGACATGTGACTTCCGTAAATGAATTCTTTTCCGTCTTGGTATCTGCAGATGTCGAGCAACTGGGTTGAGAATGGCTTGGAGGACTATGGGGTCGAGCACTCCACCCCCACTCGGGTGACTCAAAAGTCGGGACGCAGGGGATTTGTCGAGTTACTCAACCAAACCCTGCAGTCGTTAGGCTATGAAGAGGCTTCTTGGTTCCGAGTCCGGGAGTTCAAACAGCACGGCCTACCTCACTGCTCAGCCGTATTTACACTACCCGCTCATCCTCATCGAGCCAATGGAGAAATCTGGACCACCACCACAGTTGGTTCGGATAAGACCGAGGCCATTGAAGCTGCGGCTCACCAGGCTCTATTAAGGCTATGCGAGGGACACTTAGCGGATCTAGTAGATCAGCCAGCAGCGCTGTTCCCGATCCGGGACCAGGTTGATGGTACCTGGCGCCAGAACGTCAAGAACGCTATTGCCAAGACTCTCAAGGGAGAGAAAGACCATGTGACTCCGCTGTTCAAGTTGAGCGTAGCGATGCTCAACTTATATGAGGACACGGTGATGGCAGCCCAACTTGACCGCCAGGCTCTGGGACAAGCTCGTAGGGAGTTAGCACGAACCCCAGAGGAAACTGGGAGCATGAGGAGCAGGAACAATGAACTGTGTATTCGTTGTGATGCTCGGGCGCAACGCATTGCCGAGCTAGAGCATCTTGCGACAGCTAGGCTTGCCCTGGTGAACGCCAGGAATGCTGATTGCAACGCCCTGCTAGAGCAGATCCACCAGCTGGAGATTACACGAGATGAGGCTCTGCAGGCAGTCGAGAACCTCGTTCATGAGAATCACCACCTGCAGCACCATATTGCTGGGCTCATGGAGGCACAGCAACAGCAGCTTCTGCCACCAGCCGGCGAGGACGCGCCTGAGTCAGAAGTGTCTGACCCCGATGTGAGGGGCCACGAGTCCGATGAGGAGCAGGGCAGTGGAGGCGACGCCACCCCATAGGGTTGTGACTCTGTAGGCTCGCTGGTTGGCAACGTGTGTTAGTTGTATAACGGAATGGTGTCTGGCTAGTAGTAGTGTGTTTCGATTGTGTCCCTTAGGTGTGGTTTACCATGGTAGCACTATGTTGTAGTCCGATGTAAGTCTGGAATGCATGACAATGCGGGTTGTAATGTGGGCACCGATGTATTGTCATGATTTTGGGAATGAATGCAGTTTGTTTCCCATGTGCATACTATGTGTGTTACACATATACATTCCTTGTTGTGCCATGGTAAATGTCTAATTCGACGACCACACTAACGGAACCATCGATTTGTGAACTGCAGCATGGAGCGAAACGAGGCGGGAAGTTCGCATGGTGGAGAGGAGCAAAATCCACCACCCCCACCAGGCGCTCCCACTCTTGCAGAAGCTATGGCAGCCATGATGCAAAACTCCATACAGCAAGGGGAGATGCTGCGGGCCCTTCTGGAGGGCCACAACCAGAACCGGGAACGCCGTGGTCCGCGAGAGAACAGCACTTATTCGGACTTCATGGCGACACACCCTCCCGAGTTCAGGGATGCTAGAGAACTTCTGGACGCAGATAATTGGCTTCGTACCATCGAGGCCAAGTTTGGGCTTATTCGGTGCACCGACCATCAGAAGACTCTGTTCGCAGCCCAGATGCTATATGGACACGCCGGTGCATGGTGGGCCAATTACATCGCCACCCTTCCACCTGGCACTGAAGTGCCGTGGGAGCAATTCAAGGAAGCCTTCCGTGCCCATCATATTCCCGCTGGGTTAATGCAGCGAAAGGCCAAGGAGTTCATGGCTTTGACTCAAGGAAACCGCTCTGTCCACGAGTACTCCAGGACATTCAATCAGCTGTCACTTTATGCTCCAGAGCAGGTCGACACAGACGAAAAACGTAAGAGCCGATTTATGGGAGGGCTGGACGTTACACTTCAGTCCCGCATGGCTCTGAACCAAGGCGGCACCTTTAATGAGTTCGTGAGCAGCACGCTTATCGCGGAAGAGTACCTCGAGAAAGAGCAGCGCGAGAAAAAGCGAAGCGGTGGTGGCCCTTCCAACGCGCCACCCCCGAAATATTGCTTGGTCTACACTGCGCCTGACGGGAGGAGATTCGGATCGGTTCCTCCGTCCGGGCCGTCCTTCCGTCCGCCGCAGCAACAGTACCGACCCCCGCGTCATCAACAATCGGGCAGAAACCGCGCACCACCACCCCCACCGCAGCAGAATCGGGACGCCCGTCCACCTCAACAGGGCAACCGACCGGGACTCGGAGCTCCATGTTTCACTTGTGGACTTCCGGGTCACTTCGCTCGTGAATGTCCTACCCGCAGGCAGGGTAACCCGGGTCGCCAGCAGGGCTCAGGGCAGGACCAGTCCAGGGGGCAGAGGGCCACCAGATCGGGTCGGGTAAACTATACCACGACCGAAGACATTGCCGAGGGTGAACCGGTGTTGGCGGGTATGTTCTCACTCTCTGGCCACTCCGCTTTCGTTCTGTTCGATTCTGGTGCCTCTCACAATTTCATTAGTCGGAGCTTTGTTGAGGGTAAATACTTCAATATCATTTCCCTAGATCCACCATTTGTCATAAAATCACCGGGGGGATGTATCTTATCACGGCATGGGTTAAAAGAAACACCACTAAATCTAGGCGGACGCACCTACCCCACATCTTTCATAATCCTTGACGGCCAGGGTATCGACATCATTATCGGGATGATGTGGATGAAACATCACCAAGCTCTCCTCGACATCGCTAACCGAGTAGTCCACCTAACCTCACCACTCGTCGGTTCCGTATCTCTAAGGTTAGATCACCCCAGTTCCACTTCCGCACGAATCTGTCATACTGTCGGGAAAGGTTTGGAGGAGATACCGGTGGTGAGAGAGTTTCCGGATGTGTTTCCGGAAGACCTACCGGGGTTACCCCCAGATCGGGATGTGGAATTCAAGATTGAGCTACAGCCAGGCACGGCTCCGATTTCTCGTAGACCATATAAAATGGCGCCGAAAGAACTGGCTGAGTTGAAAGTACAGCTGAAGGAGCTATTGGACAAGGGTTTCATACGACCCAGCTCTTCTCCTTGGGGATGTCCGGCATTATTTTGTGAAAAAGAAGGACCAATCCCTACGGTTGTGTGTTGACTACCGCCCTTTGAATGCGGTCACAATCAAAAACAAATATCTATTACCCCGCATCGACATCTTATTTGATCAGTTGGCTGGAGCTAAGGTCTTCTCCAAGATAGACCTTCGATCGGGCTATCACCAGATCAAAATTCGACCAGAGGATGTTCCGAAAACGGCATTCTCCACGAGATATGGTCTGTATGAATACTTGGTGATGTCCTTCGGACTCACCAATGCACCAGCCCACTTTATGTACCTCACGAACTCTGTCTTCATGCCGGAGCTAGACAAATTTGTTGTCGTGTTCATCGATGACATCCTAATCTATTCCAAGACCACGGAAGACTACTCCGAACATCTCAGAACGGTCTTGCAGAGGCTAAGGGGTCACAAGCTCTATGCTAAATTCAGCAAGTGTGAGTTCTGGATTGATCGTGTCCAATTCTTGGGCCATGTGGTCTCCTCAGAAGGTATTGCGGTTGACCCAGGGAAGGTACAGATCATTCTTGGATGGGAAGCACCAACCTGATGAGAACATGACACACATGCATACGACCATGATTGGGTCATGCATTAGTGAAAGAGGAGTCCAACAATGTTCTCATCACAACCTCGATCCATAAAGTACGCAGTTTCCTCGGGATGGCAGGGTACTACCGTCGGTTCATTCCAAGCTTCTCGAAGATAGCTAAACCAATAACTGAACTGCTCAAGAAGGGCAACCAGTTCAAGTGGACCGATACCTGCGAGAAGGCTTTCCAGACCCTGAAGAAACACCTAACGACAGCCCCAGTGCTAGCGCAACCCGATCTGAGCAAGCCATTCGATGTGTATTGTGACGCATCTGGTATTGGTCTCGGCTGCGTATTAATGCAGGAGGGTCGAGTGATCGCTTATGCTTCCAGACAGCTCCGTAAGCACGAGCAGTATTACCCGACTCATGACCTGGAGCTAGCAGCAGTCGTACTAGCACTAAAAGTGTGGAGACACTACTTGTTAGGGAATCTTGTACATCTGTACACCGACCACAAGAGCCTGAAGTATATCTTCACCCAAAACGAGCTCAACATGAGGCAAAGAAGGTGGCTTGAGCTAATTAAGGACTATGAATTGGAGATTCATTATCGTCCTGGCAAGGCCAATGTCGTTGCCGATGCCTTGAGCAGGCATGCTCACTACCACTACCTAGACCAGGGAATTTCCACGGTAGAAGAAGAAGTGGCCCTGCGAGTTCTACCTCATGGATCATTGTACAACCTCGCTCTAATCCCAACCATTAAGGATGAGGTAGCGAGTGCTCAACGAAAAGACAAGGGAATAGAAAACATCAGACTCAGGTTAAAAGATAAAAAGATGCAATGTTTTCGAGAGGATAGGGACGGGGTGTAATGGTTCAAAGACAGGTTGGTAGTTCCAAAGAGTCTTGTGCTCCGAAAGAAAATTATGGACGAGGCTCATCTGTCAAAATACTCCATTCATCCCGGTAGCAATAAAATGTATCAAGACTTGAAAAAGAGATTCTGGTGGACAAGGATGAAAAGGGAGATTGCAAAATATGTGGCCGAGTGTGACACCTGCAAGCGGGTCAAGGTAGATCATTTGAAAAAGCCTGGATTCTTGCAACCTTTAAGTGTTCCCGCTTGGAAATGGGAGGATCTGAGCATGGACTTCATAGTTGGGCTACCCATGACCGCTCGACGCCATAACTCCATCTGGGTAGTCGTGGACCGTCTCACAAAGTCCGCTCATTTCATACCGGTGAACACCAATTATCGAATGAAGAAGTATGCAGAGTTGTACATCGCTCGAGTCGTCAGTCAACACGGGGTACCAAAGACCATTATCTCCGATCGGGGAGCCCAGTTTGTTGCTAGGTTTTGGGAGCAACTACATGCGGCCTTGGGTACCAAGCTAATAAGAAGTTCCGCGTACCACCCCCAGACTGACGGACAGACTGAGAGGGTCAATCAAATTTTGGAAGACATGTTGCGAGCCTCAGTGCTAAGTCATGGCGGGAATTGGGATGAGTACTTACCCCTGACGGAATTTGCTTACAACAACAGCTACCAGGGAAGTATTCAGTTGTCACCCTTCGAGGCGTTGTATGGTCGGAGTTGTAGGACTCCGTTGAACTAGTCCGAGTCAGGTGAGAGGGTAATACTTGGACCAGACCTAGTTCAACAAGCAGAAGAGAAAGTAAGGTCCATCCGATCTAACTTGAAGGCCGCCCAATCCCGACAAAAAAGTTATGCAGACAAAAGACGACGGCCCCTGAGCTTCGAGGTGGGTGATTTGGTGTATCTACGGGTCTCGCCTACCAAAGGAGTACAACGATTTGGGGTGAAGGGCAAGCTGGCTCCGAGGTACATTGGTCCGTTTCCCATCCTGGAGAAGTGTGGACCGGTAGCGTACAAGCTAGAATTGCCAGCTCACTTGTCAGGGTTGCACAATGTTTTTCACGTGTCGCAACTGAAGAAGTGCTTAAAAGCCCCGTCAGACAAAACTGTACCAGAAGTGGAAGGATTACAACCGGATCTGACTTATTCCGAGAAGCCTATCAAGGTACTCGACGAGAAAGAACGAGTCACCAGAACCCGGACCATCAAATTTTATAAGGTGCAGTGGAGCAATCACACGGAGGAAGAAGCCACGTGGGAATCCGAAGAATTCCTCCGCGCCCATTACCCCGACGTCCTTTCACCATCCCTAGGTACCACCGATTTATCCCACTCTGTTTCTAAATCTCGGGACGAGATTCCTTTTAGGGGGAGGGTTGTAACACTCCGTTTCTTCATCGGGTTTAAAAGAGGGATTAAATCAAATTAAGAAAAATTGCAAAAGAAAAATTTAAAGATTAAATAACTAACAAAAGTTATGGGTAATTTGCTAAAAAGAAATTTTCTCTTTTGGTCCAAAGAAACTATTAAATACTTGCAAGAAAACCTCGCAAAACAAAAAGCTAGTCAAAATGTAATCTATTAGTTTAAAAACTTTAAATTTAAATTCAAATTTTACTCAAACTCTTAGAATCAAGGATTTTGGGCTATTATCAAATTTCTCTGAAGGTTGGGGGCTAATCTGCAAAACTGGCCATCAGGCCCACTGGCCAGCCACTCCTCCTCCTCCTCTCTGTTTCCTTCCTCTTTCCCGTGCGCGCGCATTCTCCCACGCCCGACCGCGGCAGGGCGCTTGCGCCACCTGCCGCGCGCGAGCTGCACCGCGCGCATGCGTGGAGAGCGCACGCGAGCCCGCCCCGACGCGCACGAGGAACACTTCGGCCGCTCCGCTCTTTTCCTCGGCTCCCGCCCTCTCTCTCTGCCTTCTCTGCTTTCCGCCATAGCCGAAGCACTGCCACCGCTGCGCACCGCCGCCGTGCACCACAATCACCCCCCCAATCCCCATTTCCCTTCACAAATCGACGCGCCCGACACCACTCTCCACCCCCAAGCACGGTCGTCCCACGAATTCACCGAAGCTCGTCGGAATTTTGAAGCGCCGCCGTCGGAACTCGCCGCCAAGGAGCCGCTCCGGTGAGGACCACCTAGCGCCCCGCGGTTGAGCCATCTTTCTTGCCAATTAAGGTCCCCGGAGCATGGTGGAGCTCTCACCGCTATCCTTTTTCCAGGGCAAAGCTTCCACCGCCGGATTGAGCGCCGCCGCCGCCATTTCTCCTCGGCCGGAGGTAGTCGCCCGGTGAACTCCGAGCTCCGGTGAGAATCGACCCGTTTCCTTCTAACCCTAGCTTCACTGCGCCGTGGCGAGTCTCTCCGACATGGTGTCACCGCCGGACGCTCATCAGAGCGCCGCCGCGCCGTTGCCGGACCCGGCTGAGCGCCGCCCCTCGTCGCCGCCGCAATGCCGTGCTCGCCGGTGGCCATTAACCAGTGAAATGAATTCCCCGCGTCGAGCTCTTGCCGCTGGTGTGCTTGCCGCCGGCCGCCGTCGCCGGTAGCTCCGGCGCACGCCGCCAGTCGGGCTAGGGCAAGGCCCTAGTTAGGGCTTCGACCCTTTTTCCTTTTTCCAAAATTCATTTAATCGGCTGAAAGATCAATAAATCATAAAAAAATTAATTCTAGCTCCAAAAATTATCAATCCAAATGTTTTGGGACCAGGGAAAATTGTAGTTTTTAATAAAAATATAAAACCTCATTGTGTAAAATTAGTAATTTTCGAGATTTATTTAATTATCCAAAAATGACCAACACCCTAATTAATTAATTGCAACTATTAAAATTTGGGAAAAATTTGTATAACCGTAGTTGCAATCCTGGCTACTTATTTGTGTTACGATAGCTTTGATTAGGGTTGTTTTGGGTACCTTTTAGGTCAGTACTTTGGTTTAGGTCAAATCAAAATCACTCCTCGACCAAACCCTAATTACCTTTGTAATGACACCTTTGTAAATTGCAGTCGGCAGGGAGTTGTTAACTACTAATGACACCTTTGTAAATTGCATCATGTAGACGCCGACGTGAACGAAGTAGCTGTCGAGGCGGACCCCGCCTTCTCTGAAGACACCGTCATCGCAGATCCAGAAGACTATCCACAAGGCAAGCCCCGGTGCACTACTGTTTTAAAAATTTTCTTTTTGCAATAGTATATGTGATGTCATGTGATGTGCATTTAGGTCAATAGGAGTTGAATGAAACCCTAGATGCATATGTTTCCAGTAGTACCTACATGGAATATTGGTACAGGTTGCCCGATGTAGCTGCTATGCTTAGGATTTCTCTTCGGTAGAAGTCGAGCAGATTGGACCCTGCTCGCGATATGTTAGGAGTTGATTGAAACTTCCACCTTACTAGAGAATTATTTAGCAGGTTCAGGTTTAATGAAAAGAAATCAGGGTCAGACAGAGAATGATAGGAAGGCAACAGACCGGGGTTCTGTGTGCGGTAGCTCTGTCTGATCCGTGGGGCACAGTTGGTTGAGTATTGAATGTACTGCTCACATGCTGGAACTATGGGAACCAGTAAACCTAGGTAGCCTAGAGAAGGCAAAGCTGAACCTACCTTACGGTGTCTGATTGGCGGCGGTCTGGGGTGAACAGTGTGTGAACTCCACAGACACCGTCCGGGACGGGTGATCTGGTGGGACGCGGCACTGTTAAGGTAGCGTAAGAGGGAATTAGCTTTGCCAGATCTGGTGGGAACGGTTGCCACGTGCGGTCCGGGACGCGCACGTGTCGTGTGACCAGGTTAACCCTGCAGGTGTAAATCGTTTCGAACCGCTGACACTCTCAGTCTAGAGTTTACTCAATCTCTCTGTCGCATATGTTAAGAAGTGAAACAAGAGAAGAATAATATTCATCATGTGATGCTTATGCTAATCATTGTTTGTCAACATGATTGTTTAGTTACAGTGCCTACTAAAGTTTATTTTCTCGAACTTAATTTGAGCTAAAACTTGAAAGTAGGAGCTACTTGGTAAAGCGTGTTTTTTTTTTGCAATTATCCTACCCAAGGTCAGCCGTGCATGTCTAGGTGTCGGCTGTAGACAGCCTGTTGACGGGTTAGTCTTGCTGAGCTTCTTAGAAGCTCACGCTTTGCGACTTGTGGTTTTCAGGAGGGTTCGATGCGACCGGTGGTAGTGGTGGCCAGTTCTGGGAGGAGTCGTCTCCGGGCTGGGGTAGTTTCCAGTGGGAGCCGCTCGAGTAGCCGCTGCTTGTGTGTGGCTAGTAGCAGGGAGCCATTGGGCAAGGCCCCTTGCTTTTGCTTAGAGTCAGAGTCGGAGTCTGTATCTTTATCGTCCGCTTCCGCTTGAAAACTTTAATCGTTTCCGCTGTTTATTGAAAACTGTTCCTGTGGATTAAACTCTGTAATATCACCCATGTAATCTTTTCTTCTGTCTGTAATCCGTGCTTTTTAATGCATGTGTTGTACCCTGTGAACGTTCGCTTCGACGAACGTCGCCCAGAATGGATCCCGGGAGGAGGATCTCCCCCGTTTTCAGGGGCGGTCCGCCACATAACCCCCCCAACAAGATCACATATTAAATGTGTTACTATAGGTCTTAGTAGCACCTTTTTACGCCTATTGTTACACATAATAGTGTTGCTATAGGTCTGACCTGACGTAGTGGTTCTTCATCTGTATGTGATTTCTATTATTTTCCTCCTTTATGCTGTATTTCTATTATCCATTGATCTACATTTGTTTCTTCAAGTATGGATACGGTTTTGTTTTGCCCTACATCTTGCACTGTTGTCCTGGTCTGAGCTCGGTATTTTTTAGAGTTCAAGAAGGGGCCGCAGCCCCCTCTTGTCCATCATTTTGCAATGCAAACTCAAGACAAACACTGTTCTTACATCAGTGTTAAGCACTGTCCAAAATTCATCCCTTCTGGGAGCAAATGACAGAGAAGACCAAACAAAAGAAGACAAAACCAGCTAGAACTAGATACATGTCACTGTCCAAGCAGACATAGTTCAACACAGGATCCTCAAAATATCCCAATTTTGCAAGAGGGGGGGGGGGGGGGGGAGGACTCCATTTTCCTGTAGACGGCATCAACCGTCCATCATGACAGCATCTCTGGTTGCTTCACAACAGATTCCAGCTTTGATATCCAGCTCAGGAAGAGCTCGATGTCCTTCCTTGGGCAGAGAGCTTCGCAACTCTTGATAGTTACTAGGATCTTTTTCCACACATATGGAACATTTTGCCATCTGCCATTCTGAAAACAGCAGTCATTTCTTAGCTTCCACAGGTTCCATATTAGAGCAGAACTAAATATATTAAGCACTCTATGCTTTTTATTACACAGCCAATATCTAGCTACTGATTCAAAGGTTGTACCTATGGTAATATTTGTAGCTACACCCAGTTCTGTCCAGAGCCTAGTGGCTACAACACATTCAAAGAAAAGGTGTGTAACTATTTTTTGTTCTTTGCAGAAAAGGCAGGTTTTATCCTCTATTTTCTGTCATTTAGCCGGATTATCACGAGTTAGTATTTTGTTTTTGGACAGAAGCCACAGAAATATGTGAACTCTGGGAGGGATATTAAGTTTCCACACAGTAGGGGTATAGACCGGGGTTACACCCCTAGAGTTAATGACAACATATAGGGACTACGATGAATACACTCCCGAGGAGGAGAACTACCAAATCATGGCATCTTCCTCCTCTGATATCTCTAGTGTGGACACAATGGACAGCAGTTCTTCCCATTGTCTGGCAAGTCTCGCACTGACACATCTACGAAAAGTACACATCAGGTCAATGCCATCCCATAACTCGTGGATGGTTGCGGTTTGTTCATTCACAATAGCATACAATTCCCAATATGAACAGCTAAGTTAGATAAACCTATCCACATGTCCTCCCAAAATCTAACCTTCTTCCCATTACCTACTTTCCATCTATAACCCATTTTCGCGGCTCTTGCTGTCCACATGAATCCTTGCCAAAAAGGGGAAACGTTTCGTTCTGCACTTGTAAAGAGGTTAGGATTGTTGGTTCTGTATTTACTATCTACTATTCGCTTCCACAAGTTGTTCCCTTGTGCATTATATCTCTTGATCCAGGACCCTAATAGACATACATTTAGGTCTCTCAGATAAGGAATGCCTAGTCCCCAGAACTCCTTTTTCATGCAAACGCTTGGCCAATTAGCTAAATAATATTTCTTCTTGATGATAGAACTGGAGTGCCCGATCTTTCGGTGAGTGGAGATAATTTCGATCTGGTGGAAGGTAACCCTCACGATCCGACTACGACGAGCAAGCCCGAAGCGCCAATGCAATCGCTGAACCAACTCCCGATTGTTACTAACCTTGCTGAATTACAAGATCAGCCTGATCACGAAGATCAATTCCTGCACGCGATCGAAGAACGAGCAAGAATTATGATAAAGCGAGCAATCTGATATCGCTCAAAGGTGGGGTTCTGAATACACGTCGTATGACGGCTGTAGCTAAAGCTATCAATTAAACAAAACCCAACCCTAATGTGGCGGCGGCTACTGAATATATAGGGTTTAGGTTGTGGCCTACCCCCCTGGTCACGCCCCTATGGGCTCCAACACGATACATGGGCCAACGGCCCAAAAGGCGGCGGCGCAGCGCCCTGGCAGATTCTGTATGTCCACTTGTTTCAAAGATTCCCGTTGACTCAGATGGAATTTGGGCATGAAACCGCTGCCATTGGAAAGTGTGTCTTCTTAGCTTTCCATCCATATGTAGAATGTCCAAAACGGACTCCGTATGTGGCCGGGGCGACCAAAACATCGTAGCTGCTCCTGAATTCCGAGATGGGCTCGAACTTGTGTTGTTTTGGGCCTCCACCTTGGTGACTCGAATTGGATTAGCCTTGGGCCTCCTTCATGACTTGGACAATCTTGTTGGACTCCTCTTTCACTAATGCATGACCCAATCATGGTCGTATGCATGTGTGTCATGTTCTTATCATCCTCCCCTTCTTGATGAAAAGCCGTCCTCGGCGTCGACTGTACTTGAAACCGATCCTGCAGAACACAAGGGAGAGCGGGGTGTCGAAAGCAAAGGAAATCAAAATTATTGTGAGGAGGGATGTCACCATGTTTCCAATTGGTGAATGTGTCATCTCGCTTAGAAGATTTAGCAAGTATGGAGGCTTCTTGATCGGACGACACACAATGTGTGGCAACACTATCCTGCAAAAGATTAGTACTAACAAAAGACAAAGCAGGGATTGATAGCGACCAGCAATGCTCCCCTTCTTGGGAGCAAACTTGTTTCACCAAAACAGAGCTAGAGGAAGGTGAATTAATATTTGTAGTATGGCTGCCCTCTAGTGGATCAAAATTGCGCACAATCAAAGGATAATTCAGATTTTCACAAATGTACACTGTATGTATCATATATTCTCCTTCGTTGTTATATTTGCCAATAGCATGATATGTGTGTGTAGAAAACCATGGCAAATCAGCATATTTAGAAACTCTCTCTTCCAAACAATCTAGATTACACAAAACATCAAATTCAATGTAACCCAAAGTATGTAAAGAAGACAACATTTTAAGCTCATCGATCGTGTTCGAAATATGAATGGCACGTCTAATGTCAGCACACGTGTGTGGTTTTAAAGCATGTACAACGGAAGCATTGTCACACAAATCATTTTTATCACAAGGAACATCAAGCAAATCAACTTGTGACAAAGATAAATCAAGAATAGGTTCCACTAACAATTGCTCTATGATATCATGAGTTGTGGAAAAATTCAGCATATCAGACGAAGGCTCACCAGCCGTGAGTGGAGCACCTTGAGCAGTACTTTTGCTCTCAATATCACAAAGAGTAGGTGCATTGTCAAGTGATGGTTCTGAATTTGCACATGAAGTTGTGGAAGGAGCACCACCTGTGGTCGAGGGTGCTGCAGGTTTAGTCATCCTCTCGCGCGGTGTAGTGCTAGTCGTGGATGGCGCGGGGAGAGTAGGAGCAGCGCTGGATGACGGGTTTCGTCCTGCAAAAGAGTTAGTATATGTTTTCGAGCGGCGTCCCTGCACTTCACGTTCAGCTTTGCAAGCATATTCGAACAATGTGGTCATATCAGCATAATCTTTATATTCAAGTATGTCCTGAATTTCACGGTTCAAACCACCACGAAATCGTGCGATTGCAGCGTCGTCAGTCTCAATCAAACCACAACGAATTATACCTTTTTGTAGAGCCTGGTAATATTCCTCAACAGTTTGTTGCCCTTGCTGGAAATGCTGCATTTGATTAAGCAAATCGCGGCCATAATATGAAGGTACAAAACGATGTCTCATGGCAGCTTTTAATTGTGTCCAGGTGGTGGGGACAGCAGTGGTATGTTTTTTATTATAATCACGCCACCACGTTAAAGCAAAATCAGTAAATTCACTAATAGCAGCTTTAACTTGAGAACTAGTAGGAATATCATGGCATGAAAAATTCTGTTCGACCTCTAATTCTCAATCAAGATATGCAGCAGGATCATATTTGCCATTAAAAGATGGAACTTTAAATTTAATCTTAGCAAATGAATCATTAGCTGAGTGTCGTACCACACGTGGGCCACGACCGCGGCGATCTCCATCCTCCTGCAACTCTGTGATCGTAGTGGTCAATGCATCAAGCCGTGCCACGATGGTGTCGAGTGTGGTCTTAGCGGCCGTCTGAGCGCGGTCGAGCTGATCGAACCGCACGGTCTTCATGGTGTCAAGAGAATCAAACCGTTCATGCATCATCTTCATGTTCGCGGCAAGTCCATCAACTTGAGTCCGTATGTCCTGCAGCTCATCCATCGTGCCGTCGACGTCTCCTGCCATGGTTAGCGCAAACACAAAACAAAATCGACGACAACAATGGGACAAGGGTGTAACGGCTCACAAGGCACTCACTACCATGCTGTTATCAAATTCTTATCCGTTCTTACCAAGCGCACAGGGGTGAGCTGCAACCAACAGGTAGTACCAACGAAAGATTGGAGGAGCGCTTGCCTGGGGAAACGAAGTATGCTCGTCGTAGAACTATGTGGAGTTCTGGGGAGGCTGCACTCAATTCAAGGGTTAGCACAATCAAACAATAATGCAATGTTGAATAATAGTGCTAAACACGTATGGATGCTGCTGGAAACAAGTGCGAGAAGGAGGCAAAGGTGAGGAACCGCTGGTGGCCGCACGACTAGGGATAGTCTGGTTCGGTTACGATCGGCCAAACAAAACCGATCAAGAGAAGACAACTGTGCCTTGTTGTTCTGGTTTTTTTTTTTCTTTCTTTTTTTTTTTCTCACACTCTTTCTGTTTTTTTTTTGATTGCACACGTGGCCTTTTATATTTTGTTTTTCCTTTTTTTTTTTGACCGGAAAGAAAACACGGCAGGAGTCCGGACCGAACGGACACAGCAGGGCCGAAACCGACCTGAACTCAGCGGCGTACACGGCGCGTCCGAGCAGGATTCTGTGCACGGCGCGGCCGGCAGAGATGCAGCCGAGGCGTGACCAAGGCAGGCGTGATCGCCTGGGACTCTTGCGGAGCGCGGCGTGACCTGGTAGGAGGCGCGCACAGCAAACACACCGCGGCGGACACGACCTGGACTCTTACGCGCGCGGCAGCACACAGCAGATGGAAACAATCTGGACTCACGCGCACCGCACGGGAACGAGCTGGATTCTCGCGCGCGGCAGCAGATTGCGTAGTACACGACAGGGGGGTTGGTGGGGATGTAGGGTTTGTGGTGGCTATAACAGATGAGAAAAATCAAAACACAAGTAACCAGCAACAACGAACGCACAAGCACACAAATTCAACAATGCAAATTACTGATCGAAAGTGCGAGGCGCAAGGGGTGCTGGGATAAAAGATCTAACCTAAAAATTTTTGGTTGTTTGTGGACTAGGATGAACGAAAAACACACGATAAACTCACCGAGAAACACTGGAATCTGATACCACTTGATAGAACTGGAGTGCCCGATCTTTCGGTGAGTGGAGATAATTTCGATCTGGTGGAAGGTAACCCTCACGATCCGACTACGACGAGCAAGACCGAAGCGCCAATGCAATCGCTGAACCAACTCCCGATTGTTACTAACCTTGCTGAATTACAAGATCAGCCTGATCACGAAGATCAATTCCTGCACGCGATCGAAGAACGAGCAAGAATTATGATAAAGCGAGCAATCTGATATCGCTCAAAGGTGGGGTTCTGAATACACGTCGTATGACGGCTGTAGCTAAAGCTATCAATTAAACAAAACCCAACCCTAATGTGGCGGCGGCTACTGAATATATAGGGTTTAGGTTGTGGCCTACCCCCCTGGTCACGCCCCTATGGGCTCCAACACGATACATGGGCCAACGGCCCAAAAGGCGGCGGCGCAGCGCCCTGGCAGATTCTGTATGTCCACTTGTTTCAAAGATTCCCGTTGACTCAGATGGAATTTGGGCATGAAACCGCTGCCATTGGAAAGTGTGTCTTCTTAGCTTTCCATCCATATGTAGAATGTCCAAAACGGACTCCGTATGTGGCCGGGGCGACCAAAACATCGTAGCTGCTCCTGAATTCCGAGATGGGCTCGAACTTGTGTTGTTTTGGGCCTCCACCTTGGTGACTCGAATTGGATTAGCCTTGGGCCTCCTTCATGACTTGGACAATCTTGTTGGACTCCTCTTTCACTAATGCATGACCCAATCATGGTCGTATGCATGTGTGTCATGTTCTTATCACTTGACCTCACTGTCATCCCATAAACAGTGTCATGTGGGTGTCTGTCGCAACCCCGTCCGATAATTTCGTACGGTTGCTCATCCAGGATCATTCGGGGGGCCGCTTGCCGAAACAAGTGACTTTGCAGTACAATAATTAACAAGGACTCGCATAAATGATTTGAAGATACATTAATTCAGGTTATATTACAACTGATTTCGGAAGTTTAGGAAGTGCGGAAACGTAGTTTTGATAACAAACACGTGGATTTCAGCGGAAGCAAAAATCTAACACTCGGCGCCTCGATCAAACACCCCAGCCCGATGGTGTTTAATCTCCACGGGAGGGAGAAGCGGGGACCCACTCGAAGGTCCACTCCGAGGGCGTCTCCTCTTCCCAACTACCCTGGCTACAGTCAGCACTATTACCTGCAAAACAACAATCAACAAACCGTGAGCGACTGACGCTCAGCAAGACTTACCCGTCAATAGGCCTTCTAAGGCCGACTCCTAGTATGCAGGGAGTATTTGTGGCAGCAGGGTAAGTATTTGCAAAAACAGCACTAATGGTAAACCCTATTTTCAGGTTTTTAGCCAAGATTTTAAGAGTTCACTAGCAGTAGTAAAATGTGCTCTTAAATACTAACAAACATGGTTGCAATACAATTTATTGAGATCCCAATACATCGGTTTTCCCACCATACATCCCACATTCTCGGCAAGATGTGACACAGTGGACAAGCGGGTACTCTTAACCGTGAGGGGCGGGGATTATAATCGATGTACATCCTGCAGGAGAAACCCGAATAACACGACACGTGCGCACTCCACGAGTCGCACGTGGCCACCTTTCACTGCATCGCGACAATGTCGGTCCGACTGCCATCTCTCCAAGGACATGGTCCTCCAGGCAACGCCCTGCGTCCCTGTACGGCCCCAAGCCTTTCCCACTAGCACATACCCAAGAAAACAAAAATGCGAAATCATCCACCATACTGGTCCGTTCACCCGGAAAAAGAGATGGCTGGTCGTCCAATCACTGCGCAATGAGCTACGTCAGCTTCCTGGTTCCCATATGCCAGTATGCATTCGGTACACAACTCAATACTTGCCCATGGGTGCCGACATTCAGTACCATGGTTAACTTAATCCATGCAGCATTTTTGACCATCAGTTAATGTCATATTTGGTGCCCATCCCTAAAAGACTACACATGTGACAGTCACCCCTCCCACAAGATTTTAGCTATCGAATGAGTAGTCTCCATACTACTCATATGCTACCGATTCCTAATATTAACAAGGCATGCTAGCGCTTAGCTGACGCTACTGAGTTTATCCCGTAGGAACTCCTATTAAGGCTATGCAACTAGGTGTCAAACAACTCCTCAACGTAATGCACAAACAGCCCTACAAGGATAGTGACAAAGTAAAACTTTAAATCTCAGGTGTGCACCGGGGCTTGCCTCGGTTCGGGGAGAAGTTAGCACAGTCGATGGCGGGGTCGGCAGCGGGGAAGTCCTCCTCAGCCTCAGTGGCCGTCTGCAGCTCGGTTCCTATATGAAGATGCAAGGTAATCTTGTATTAACAGATGAGTGAAGTTGCATGAATTTCTCTCTAACAAACTTTAGTGTTGCTTCGGTAGACGGGACTAGCTAGACTGGTCGGACGGCAAAGATTACCAGAGGGCTGTCGGTGGAAAAAGAACAGCAACAGAGACCGGTCGTCGGAAAGAGATGTCGACGCGCCGCTACTGCTGAAATACTGCGGAAGAATGGGGCGGCGGTTAGAGACGATAACGACGGACGATGGAACCGTCGGCAGGGCAAGGCTTACCGAGCGCACCTGAGCACGAGAGAAAGCTGGCTCTGCTTCGGCCCTGCGGGGCTCTTCGGCTGCAATGGCGGAAGGGAGTGGAGACGAGAGCAGAGAGACGAGCGCGCAGAGGAGCAAAGGAGCTCGCCGAGTGAAGTGTTTCGTCTCAGGGAAAAATATCAGCCTCCGTTCCTTTTGTCTCTCCAGGACGACGCAAGTTGGCGCGGCGGCAGTGTACTGCAGCGCATGGGCGCCGGGCGTGCGCGTCCCATCACGAAGACTTTCGGCGCGGTGGCAGCACTGCTGTGTACGGCCAGGCACTTTTACGGTTGGGAAGATGACCGGCAGCATTAATGGCGCGGCCGCTTCGAGCTCGGGTCCGACGAGTCTGTCCGGCCTCGGGGTCGAGCGAGGCGGAGCGAGATGTCCGACCTCGGGGTCGAGCGAGGCGGAGCGAACGGCTTGTCCAACCTTGGGGTCGAGCGAGACGGAGCTAACGGCTTGTCCGACCTCGGGTCGAGCGAAGCGGAGAGTGATGACGGGTCGGGCGAGACGGAAAATAATGTCCGACCGCTGGGGGTCGGAGCCGGGCGAATCGCGAAAATCATCCGACCTCTGGGTCGGAGGTCGGGCGAAACGTAAAAGTCATCCGACCTCTGGGTCGGAGGTCGGGCGAAACGGAAAATTTCCAAACGACGGGGTCGGGAAGACATGGAAACGAACAGAGGAGACCGGACGGCACTCATCCCTGCTCGGAGCGGAGCAAGGCCGGCGGTGCACGGACGAAAGAAGAGAGAAGCAGAAGGACAATAAAGATTGGATTTCAAATTAAATTTTTTTGAATTTAAGTTCTGTTGATTAGATTCTACGATGTCATTAACTTTGGGTTTTGAGATTTTTATAGAACACAATTAAGTCTTTATTGACAAAGGATTTAGCGAGAATTTAGTTCGGGATGTTACAGTGTCTAACATTTTGATGGCCCATTTGGGGAACTTGATAAAGGAGAGAAGATAAATGGGGATACTAGCTAGACATGTTCGAATCAGAATTACTCTACCTCCGTAGGACAATAATCGACCTCTCCACCCAGCCACACGTTTGATCATCTTATCTACTAAAGGTTGTACATCTTCTCGCTGCAGCTTACTATGGTGTAGAGGAATGCCTAGGTATTTCATTGGCAGGGAGGCTACTGGGCATCCAAAAATATAGAGAGGTCATGAGCTTTGTTCGCATCTATGTTCATAGGTACCATCTCACTTTTTTCAAAACAGAGTAAAATGTTATTCAGGTTTTGCAACTTATCCTTATCCGAGTTAGCTAAAATAATCGTGTCATCTACATATTGTAATGACACTACTCCTGCCTATATTACTTCTGTTAGAAGACCTTCAATTAGGCCTGCTGCTACAGCTTTATCTAGCATCCTAGTGAACACATCCCCTACTAAATTAAAAAACAAGGGGAATAACGGATCTCCTTGCCTCAAGCCTTCCTCAGTTTTAAATGTATTACTTTCTTCTCCATTGAGACACACACTAATGGAGCCGCCAACTCCAATATTTCTAATCCATCCAATTCATTTCTTATCAAAACCTCTAGTTTCTAAATTTCAGAAAGAAAATCCCAATTGACCCCATCGTACGCTTTCTCATAATCTAACTTCAAAATTATCCCCTCAGATCCATTCCTATGTATACTATGTACTATTTCATGTGCCACTATTATGCTCTCCAAGATGTATCTCACCTTAATGAAGGCACTCTATTGTGCAGCTATAATTCTATTTGCTATTCTACCCAACCGAATGGTTAACAATTTTTGAGAAGATCTTGAAGCTACAGTTGAGTAAACTTATCGGTCTAAATTTTTTCATGTGGCTAGCATCATTCTCCTTTGGGATTAAGGTCAGGGTAGCAGAGTTAATCCTATATAAATCAAATTTGCCGTCGTGGAACCACTCAAACATATGAAATAGGTCCATTTTGATCACTTCCCAGAAATGTTGGTAAAACAAGAAGGATAGGCCATCCGACCCCGGGCTCCCTCTACATTACTGCTAAACACTGCATCCTTTATATCTTCTATGGTAAAGGGAGCTGTTAAGGTTACATTGTCTTCTGCACTAACATAATCTTCTACTCTCCAAAAGTCTCTATCCATGTGTACATTCCTTCTGTTTCTTTTTTAAAAGGTCTTTATAGAAGTCTACCGCTATTGTCAACATTTTATTAGTATCATTAGTCAGCCCATCCAGTCTTTCTAAGACAGCAATATGTTTCTTCCTATTCCTTTGGTTTGCTACCGTCTGAAAATACGCTGTATTTCGGTCACCCTCTAATATCTCTCTCTCTAGATCTCTGCCTAGCTTTGATCTCATCCAAGGTCCACAACTTCTCTAGGTCGCTGGAAAGGTCTTGCATTTTGCTAAACTCCTCTGAGCTCAGATCTCGATGTTCTGATTCTACATCCAACCAATTGTATTCTTCTTCAATTTTCTTTTTAGCTTTGTTTTGTTTGCTGCCCATCCTCTTGCTAACTTCCTAAAAGCTCCAACTTTGGTCTGCCAGATGTTCATAGGATTGATGCTACCACATCTAGTATCCCAAGCCTTCTTAACTACCTCTTTAAAGTCTTCTCTCTCGAGCCACCATTTCTCAAATCTAAACTTCTTCTTACTATATTGATGCGGACCCGCCCCAGAAAGCTCATTCCGGGACGGATCCCTCGTCCTCTCGCCAGGATCCTGTTGGACAACGCTTGGCAAAGCGAGCGTATACACGGTACAACACAGGCAGGATAACAGCAATAATTTACAAGATAAAAGAATTTAATACATCATTGTTTCATAGATAAGGATTTAAGTCTTGCAATGATTCAGAGCACGCAAATAGAGTTTTTGAAACAGAAACAGCGGAAGACTCGATCGGTTACAGACTTCGACACTCATACTTCATACTTAAGCAAAAGCATGCACCGTGCCCAGTGGCGTCATGCTACTAGCCACGTCAAGTATTACTGCGGCGATTCGCACAGTTCCCACTGGAGGTTCCCAACCTCGGGGTGAGACTCCTCCCAATGGATGCTCTCATCCTGGTTCTGCATGTCGGCGCCTGAAAACCACATATCGCCAAAGCGTGAGCTTCTAAGAAGCTCAACAAGGCTGACCCGTCAAATGGCTGACTACAGCCGACACCTAGACATGCTAGCTGACTAGAGGTGGGTTTACTTGCAAAATAGACTCGCAATACCTGAACTACTCTTGGTCAAAATTTTAGCTCACGTTAAGTGCTTAGAATGTATCTTTAGTTAGCACTAAACTAATCAAGCATAACAAAAGTAGTAGATAGCAATAGTATTCATCCTCAATGTATCTCAACTTCTTAATTATGATGTAATGTGGCAGAGAATTCAAGCAAACTCATAGCTAAGAGCGACAGCGATTCGAACCGACTTTTATACCTCTGCAGGGTTAACCTAATCATACGACACATGCGCGTCCCAGACCGCACGTGGCAACCGTTCACACCAGATCCTGCAAAGTCAAATCCTTCCTACGCCTGCCTTAGCAGCGCCGCATCCCACCAGATAACATGTCCCAGACGGTTTCTATAGAGTTCCCACGCTGCCCGCCCCAGATCGCCTCCGAATCAGACATCGTATGGTAGGATCGACTTTGCAATCACTAGGCTACGTAGGTTTACTGGGCCCCATTATTCCCAGCATATGATCAGTACATTCAATACTTACCCAACTGTGCCACACGGATCAGACAAGACTACGATCACCCTGGTCCCGAACCAGTCGCTGACCTACTTGTACCCTGTCTGACCCTCAATCTTTTATCTTTCCTTAATTATTCACAACCATGTGTCACGTTTCAGGTGGTAGTTTCAAATAACACCCTACCTATCGCGAGTAGCGTCCACTCTGCTCGACTTCTACCGGTAAGCACTTGCTAAGCATAGCACACTAAATGGGTCATCTATACCAGCTACCGTAAGGGTTTCCTAGGGAAACAAATGCAACTAAGGTTTCAATCAACTCCTAGCAACTTAATGCACAAACATGACACATAGTTATAAAAGAAAAGTTAAAATCTTGGTTGTGCATCGGGGCTTGCCTGGTTCTCCGGAGTTGACGTTGACTTCTTCGGCGGAGATCGAGGACCCGGGGTTGCAACTACTTCGTGCGCTTCAGAGTCTACATGATGCAATATGATCATGATGAGTTATTATTTTGAATAAGGAAATATGGTGGTTCTGTTAAAGAGTAATCAAGAGGTTACTTTTGACAAGGTGGTTTCAACTATCATTTATTATTTTGACTTCGGTCGTTAGATAATTTGATAATTTTGCTTAACATCCATGGCCTATTATGAAACCTTCCAGATTTTGTTAGGAGGTGATCTTCATCGGATGGTGCTATCGAAAAGATGATCTTTGGGGTTGGGTTGTTTATTTGAACTGAAGTCCCTACCGTTTATAGCAATTCTAACGATCTTCTGTTAGGAGGTTATTCATAGGTAGGAAAGGGGGTATATTGAGGTCAGGTTCTGGGGAAAATTTAAAGGAGGAGTGTTTGCCGAGACACATATCTGACAAAAGCTCCATCTCCGGATGAGCTCTAGAACTCCAGACGTTATTTAAATTGGAACATTGAGTCCCGGGTGTCGTGACATACATTTGATAGAACTCCATCTCCAGATGAGTTCGGGAACGCCAGATGTTATGTAAAATCAGAACATTGAGTTCTGAGTACCACAACACTCATCTGACAGAAGTCCCCGTCCAGATTTTTTGAAATCTTCAGATGTTGAACAAAAACAGAACACTTGGGTTCTGCTGAGCCGGACGCACGACGGATGTTACAGTTTGAGAATAGCTTTGTAAAGTCGGATGTTAAGCGAAATCAGAACATTAGCGTTCTGCTTGCCATGATGCACTTCTGACATAAGCTCTAATTTGAGAAAGTTTTCGAAGTTCAGATGTTAGACGAAATCAGAACATTAGCGTTCTGCTTGCCATGACGCACATCCGCCAGAAGTCCTGGTTCTATGGTAAAAACAGAAGGTCTCTACCTATCTATTTAGGCAGCTTCAAGAAGTTTCATGAAAAAGTGTTTCAGCAGATGTTTCATGTATTTTACAAGGATTCCAATAAACTTGGGTTCATCATTTTTAGATTTTGCCTCGATTTACTAGGCATTTTACAAGATAGACTAGAAATGATGAAATGAAAAATTTTATTAAGTTAGGGTCACTATCATTGTAATACATTTTAGGGAACTAATTTACTTAGACTACTTATACTATTTAGAGATAATTAATGATGGTCAAGAGCCTAGCTCATGATCGAAATCCTAATTATTCTTAAAGGGGCCTGTTAAAGATGCTTGTTGTTAGTTGTTGTTCAATAATTTGAATTGCCACTTAGCATTAGATCTCTAATTAAGGTGACTATTAGGATTAAGGTTACGATTAGTCTTGTTTTATTTAGCGGCTCTAAGAGGATGGGTTGGGGCAGGCTTGTTATTAGCCTTAAGTTTGATAAGATTTACTTACTAGAGTTAGATGATTATTAGCATTATTATTATACTTAATGTTCGATTTTATCAAATTTTTGTTATTGTAAAATAATAACCGTAAAGGTAATTGTTAGTATTGACATTAGGTAGCTACTGAGACTATGAACACAATGCAAAAAGGACCATGCCAAACGGAGGTCTACAGCTCAAGTTATGCTGAAAACAGTTTTACCGATTCCGGATACGGGTTCCCGATTCCCGGGTTCCGGTTCCGATATCGGGTGGCACACGGATGTCATTTCCGGGAAAAATCCCAAAACACATTTCATGTACTGGCTTTACTAAGTGGCTTGGGGTTACTATGATACTAAGTTTTGAATGGTTTCGACTCGTGTTAGCAGGAACACGAGCTCTCCGACTGTCGTTGCTCGTTTACGACATCAGGGAAAATCAAAGTTGAGTTACAGGTATGGGACCATTTTTAGTTCAAAGTAGGCTCTAAAGTAAGACTTTTGGCTCTGGGTTGGGGTCAAGTTGAGCTTCTAAGAATTTACTAAAAATGAAACAAGGTTCTGTTTTACAAATTAATAAAATCATAAACATGTACTAAAACCTATGGAAAAATTATGAAACTTTATAGAGATACTAGTGAGCATCTAAACTAAAGTTTTGGTTAAGGGTCTTGGCTTTTGGGAGACCTTCCTAATGCATTTTAGAAAAAGACCAGTTAACTAGGCATTCATGAATATTTCCAATGACATGCATGCACAAATGTTGCTGAAAAATCTTGATAACAATGCAGGAGATGCACCATGCTAGGATACAATTATGGTTCAAAAATCAACCCTAGAAACCTTCTGGCACTTCAAATAAAATTCAAAAACAGAAATAGTTCACTGAATTATTGAGGAAATTCCAGGGAGGTTTTTGAAAAAAGTTCTCTAACAGAAAATTAGCCCATTGATCAGGGATTCAAATAAAATTAGTTTTAGAATTTTTAGATTTTTCCATGAGTTTTTACATATTTTACAATTACTAGCTAAATAATAGGAAAAAAGGAAAAATAATTAAACAGGAGGCAGAAACAGGGGACTAGGGCACGGCGGCGCTCCGGTGGAGATCTGTAACATCCCGAGCTAAATTCTCGCTAATCTATTGTCAATGAAGGCTTATTGTGTTCAATAAAAATCTCAAAACCCAAAGTTAATGACATCATAGGATCTAATCAACAGAACTTAAATTCAAAATTTAATTTGAAATCCAATCTTTATTGTCTTTCTGCTTCTCATTTCTTTCGCCCGTGTACCGCCGGCCTTGCTCCGCTCCGAGCAGGAACGAGCGCCGTCCGGTCTCCTCTGTTCTCCCAACTGCAAGCCGCCGCCCGAGTCCCTGCTCCAACCCGGGCGCCGCTTCCCTGTTTTTCCTTCCATGTCTTCCCGACCCCGTCGTTTGTGAGTCCGTTTTCGTCCGACCTCCAACCCAGAGGTCGGAGGAATTTTCCGATTCGCCCGACCTCCGACCCTGAGGTCGGAGGATTTTTCCGCTTCGCCCGACCCCGACCCCCAGTGGTCGGACGCTCATTCCGTCTCGGCCGATCCTTCGTCAGCACGCTCCGCCTCGCTCGACCCTGAGGTCGGACAAACCGTTCGCTCCGCCTCGCTCGACCTCGAGGTCGGACAAAACCGTTCGCTCCGCCTCGCTCGACCCCGAGGTCGGACCAGCCGTTTCGCTCCGCCTCGCTCGACCCCGAGGTCGGACAGACTCGTCGGACCGAGCTCGAAGCGGCCACGCCATTAATGCTGCCGGCCATCTTCCCAACCGTAAAAGCGCCTGGCCGTACACAGCAGTGCTGCCACCGCGCCGAAAGTCTTCGTGATGGGACGCGCACGCCCGGCGCCCATGCGCTGCAGTACGCTGCCGCCGCGCCAACTTGCGCCATGTCCTGCAGAGACAAAAAGGAACGGAGACTGATCTTTTCCAGAGACGAAACACTTCGCTCGTGCGTACTCATTTGCTCCTTCTGCTCGCTCGTCTCTTTGCTCTCGTCTCCTCTGCCTCTCGCCTTTACCGCTGAAGAGCTCCGCAGGGCCCGAAACAGAGCAAGTTCTCTCGTGCTCAGGTGAGCTCGGTAACCCATACCCTGCCGACGGTTCCATCATCCGCCGTTATCGTCTCTAACCGCCGCCCCCATTCTTCCGCGCTATTGCAGAAATATCGGCGCGACAACATCTCTTCTCCGACGACCGGTCTCCGTTGTCGTTCGTTCTTACCGTTAGTCCTTGGTAATCTTTGCCGTCCGACCTGTCTAGCTAAATCCTGTTTACCGAAACAACACACTAATTTTGTTAAAAAGAAATTCATGCACCTTCGCTTCCCTATTAATACAAGTTACCATCCAGCATTGAATCCCTGTTTAAACTAACTTACCTTGCATTTCATATAGGAGCTAAGCTGCAGATGGCCACCGAGGCTGAGGAGGATTTCCCTGCTGCCGACCCCGCCATCGACTGTGCTAACTTCTCCCCGAACCGAGGCAAGCCCCGGTGCACACCTAAGATTTAAAGTTTTACTTTGTCACTATCCTTGTAGGTCTGTTTGTGCATTACGTTGAGGAGTTGTTTGACACCTAGATGCATAGCCTTAGTAGGAGTTCCTATGGGATAACTCAGTAGCGTCAGCTAAGCGCTAGCATGCCTTGCTAATATTAGGAATCGGTAGCATATGAGTAGTATGGAGACTACTCATTCGATAGCTAAAATCTTGTGGGAGGGGTGACTGTCAAATGTGTAGTCTTTAGGGAATGGGCACAAAATATGACATTAACTGTTGGTCAATATTGCTGAATGGATTAAGTTAACAATGGTACTGAATGTCGGCACCCATGGGCAAGTATTGAGTTGTGTACCGAATGCATACTGGCATATGGGACCCAGGAAGCCGACGTAGCTCATTGCGCAGTGATTGGACGACCAGCCATCTCTTTTTCCGGGTGAATGGACCGTTATGGTGGATGATTTCGTATTTTTGTTTCTTGGGTATGTGTTAGTGGGAAAGGCTTGGGGCCGTACAGGGACGCAGGGCGTTGCCTGGAGGACCATGTCCTTGGAGAGATGGCAGTCGGACCAACACTGTCGCGATGCAGTGAAAGGTGGCCACGTGCGACTCGTGGAGTGTGCACGTGTCGTGTTATTCGGGTTTCTCCTGCAGGATGTACATCGATTATAATCGCCGCCCCTCACGGTTAAGAGTACCCGCTTGTCCACTGTGTCACATCTTGCTGAGAATGTGGGTTGTGTGGTGGGAAAACCGATGTATTGGGATCTCAATAAATTGTATTGCAACCATGTTTGTTTAGTATTAAGAGCACATTTTACTACTGCTAGTGAACTCTTAAAATCTTGGCTAAAAACCTGAAAATAGGATTTACCATTAGTGCTGTTTTTGCAAATACTTACCCTGCTGCCACAAATACTCCCTGCATACTAGGAGTCGGCCTTAGAAGGCCTATTGACGGGTAAGTCTTGCTGAGCGTCAGTCGCTCACGGTTTGTTGATTGTTGTTTTGCAGGTATTAGTGCTGACTGTAGCCAGGGTGGTTGGGGAGAGGAGACGCCCTCGGAGTGGACCTTCGAGTGGGTCCCCGCTTCTCCCTACCGTGGGGATTAAACACCATCGGGCTGGGGTGTTTAATCGAGGCATCGAGTGTTAGATTTTTTTTGCTTCCGCTGAAATCCACGTGTTTGTTATCAAAACTACGCTTCCGCACTTCTAAAACTTCTGAAATCAGTTGTAATATAACCAGAATTAATGTATCTTCAAGTCATTTATGCGAGTCCTTGTTAATTATTGTACTGTAAAGTCACTTGTTTCGGCAAGCGGCCCTCCCGAATGATCCTGGATGAGCAACCGTACGATTTTATCGGACGGGGTTGCGACAGCTGGTATCAGAGCTATTTGGGGGTTAGTACTCTAATTAACGAGGCATGTTTTCAAAAATTGCGCTACGGTGAGGTACGGTATAGAACAGCCCTTAGTGGAGGTTAGAGTTAGGAAGGTGGCAAACTAACTGTGCATTCATGCATTTTACCTTCCTGTAAGTTTATGATTATGTAACGACGCACCAACGAACTACGCGGAGGTACGTGTTACATAATTGCAACGACGCACCAACGAACTACAACGAAGGTACGTAGTCCTGCCGTGGGATAATATTCACGGTCCTTGGTGTTCGCGTTGCTGGTTCACCCATCTGCCTGAGATGCTTTTCATGGCCGCTAACGGCAAGGCGTTACTGGTTGCCGCCGGTTGCCATGAGTCGTGACTATCATGGCCATATTGCATACCTGTTCTGTGATGTGTTTTTCTGCAGGTACACTAACAATCGTTAGACCGTGTAGGAAACGATTTGTCTTGATAGAACGAGTAGTGCCACCGAGGATAACGTATTAAGGTTTTCCTTTTTGGTGAGGACGAATAGGCCGTGGCATCCTTTAAAATCTGCATGAGTACAAAAATTCACCTAACTAAAAATTTAAACCTCATAAATCCAATAAGAACCTGTGAATTAACCAAGAAAAATAATTAAGGAAAGAAGGACTTAAGAATTTCATTCCCCCTGTGTTCAGCCTGTTCCTCACTCCAGAATCCTATAGAATCCGTAGGGTTTCATCTCCTAAATTCATTCTCCAAACTCCTCTTAAGGGGGAAGGTGCCCTTCTGATCTGGGGGAAAAGGACATCGGATCATCCGGTGCAGGACCGGACAGTCCGAAGACACTCCCTCTGGAATTTTTTTTAGGCCACTGGACATTCCGATGTGGGATCGGACCTTCCGGTGAACACCTCTCTGGACTGAAATCAACCAAGCCGGGATTTCAGCAATGAGTCATTTTCCAAAGCTTGTAGTTTCGCGCCTGTTATTCTAAAAATGTGAATGGGCACAATTTGGAAGGGTGTGAAAAATATCTACGACTTTTGTAGTTGGGAAATCTTGTGTTTCCAACCCCCACTACAGGAAAAATGTGTTTTTCTCTCTGCTGCCATAGCAGGACAGAAACCTGTTGTTGTTCAGGAAATCCCATCCTCGATTGATTCTTTCCATTTTAGGTCTTGCACATTATTCCTCATTTGGTCGAGGAATGAGTTGTAGTGTAGGACTTGCGCCTCTCATTTTGGAAATGAGGGCTAATTGTTCAACTTCTTACACAGATGGCAGGACGTACTCGTGGATCGAGGGGGCAGGACCAGGCTAGTGGCTCTAATCTTCCTCCACCGCCACCCCCACCTCCAGGAATGTGGGAACAGTTCTTGGCCACCCAACAGCAGCTCATGCAAGTCCTGATCGAGCAAAATCGTCAGGGTGGTCGTCAGCGTGCACAAGCACCCCCGCCAGAGAGCTCCTTTGGGGACTTCTCGGCCGTCCATCCGCCAACCTTCGCGGATGCAGCTGACCCACTGGACGCTGACAACTGGCTACATACCATCGAGTCCAAGTTTGAGCTCCTTCACTGCACCGAGCATCAGAAGACTCTCTTCGCGGCTCAGCAACTCCGCGGACCGGCGAGAGCGTGGTGGTTTAATTACACTACCTCTCTTCCCGATGGCCACCAAGTGCAATGGACGGAGTTCCGGGAAGCTTTCAGAGCACATCATATTCCTGAGGGTCTCATACAGCGTAAGACGCACGAATTTGAAGAACTGCGTCAAGGTCACATGAGTGTTCATGAATACTCGCGCAAGTTCAACTACCTGGCGCAGTATGCGGGGCATCACGTGGACACCGACGCCAAAAAGAGGGGCTGTTTCATGAAGGGCCTAAACTCCAAGTTACGTGATCGCCTAGCCCTCCACCACAGCGCCAATTTCAACGCATTGGTGAGCGCTACCATTGTCCAAGAGGATGCCATTCGCGCCCATCAAGAAGAGAAGAAGCGCAAGCAGCCAGCCGGAGGTCCCTGTGACACCCCAGGTGTCACCAGGACCTAGATCGACAACATAAAAACCCTAATCGACAACATTTCACACCTAAAAGCAAAATCAACAATGGGAGTAAGTGCAATGTTGTTTAAAATACCCCGAAGACACTCTACAAAAACTTTGATAATCCACAAAACACGATTACCAAATTCGGGGAGTTTCCACCCGCAGTGTCGAAAATTTTATTCTTTGGGCAGAAATTTAACCCTAATGCGTGACCACCAAATTTTCCACAACACCCTAGCTATATTTTTGCATAACAATTAAGTTCACTTCAAAATAGAATTTTGGAAATTTATTCGAGATTTTTAGATAAGGTTTAACCCTTTTTAAAATTCACACAAACTAAAGTGGACTCAAAAATTCAAGAAAATTTGGGAGCTGATTCAGAACTCGAACCCTAAATAAAAAGTGTTCCAAATAATTCTCTGAGCATACACAAAAATTTTCATAATTTTCTGAGCTGGGGAGGTAGGGTTTTCAACCGAGTGTAGCAGGAACTTGAATTCAGTTGAAATTTCGAAATTGGCATGACGAGCTACAGTGCTGCCGCCCGACGCGGCCAATCCGCCGAGCGGCAGCGCCCCGCTCCCGCCGGCCGGGGTCACATCCCGGCGTCCCGCATTCAAGCCCCGACAGGATCTTGCAATTCGATCTCCTCCTCCCTCCTTCCCCTCTCTCTCTCGCTCTCTCGTCGCTCCTCCCCGCGCGGCAGAGCGCCTGCGGCACGCCACCGCCCCGATGGCCCAATCCCGCCGCCCTCTCTGTCTCTCTCTCAGTCTCTCTCCCCGACGCCTTAAAGGGATACTCCGAGCCTCTATACTCCTTTCCCCACACCCAATTTCACTGCCTCGCCACGAAATCGCCATTTCACTTGCTCGGCCACCGCCGCCCGCCATTGCCGACGGGGTCACTCGGTGAGTCCACCCTACCGGCTACCCTCCACCGTTCTCACTAAACCTAATCTCTTCCTCTTGTCCCAACACAGCTCCTGTTACATCAAGCGACATTCCAAGCCACCCATTCGTCGGGAACGATCACCGCCGCCGCCGCCATTACCGAGCGGAGCAGGCTCACGGTGAGACCCCTGCTCCGGCCTGTTTCAGTGTTCCTCCCCTTGCCCAAATCGTTTGTCAAGCCTTTGTGCAGCTCACGGCGCTCTCCTCTCACCGGAATTCAGCTCAGCTCGTCGGGAACTCCTCCTCGCCGCAGCCGCCACCGACCCCCACGGTGAGCACCCCTCTCCGGTGGTGGAACTTCACCATTGTCGTGCTGCCGAGCTTCGTCATAGCTTGGAGATGGTGTAAGGTCAAGGATTGAGCGCAGCCGATCAACCATTTTGACCGAATCGGTCGCCGGAGCTCACCGGAGCTCAGCTCCTCTGTTTTTGCCCTAATCACTGTTCCATTCCTATTTTCCTCCAATATTGTCCTGTCTTGTAAAATTCCAAACAAATCACAGAAACCTCCAAAAATTTCAAACTAAAATTTTTTAGAACCCTCATGAAATGCACTAATTTTCTGTTAAAACACTTTTTAACAAATGACCAAACATTTGCAGAATTAATTAGAAACCCTATTTTCTGTTTTCGAATTTTAATTTGAAATCTATAGCAATGCTAGGGCTGCCCTTTGATCCAAAAATGCACCATGGCCACACACACCTCCTGGAATTTTATGAAGATTTTTGGAACATGTGATAATATGTAACCCTATTGAATAACTGCAATCTGCCTAGTTAAAATACTATTTTCTAAAATACATTGCAAAAGTCCTATTCAGTGATGAAACCCTAAATAAAAGTTGTATATTTGAGGCTCATGAGTGACCACATAAAATATTTTAGACTGAATCAAACATTTACTAGGTCATTTTGATTTTACAAGATTGGAAAACAGGAACTTCGATGAATTTTTATAAAATCTAGAAAAATCATCTTGGCCCCACCCAAGGCTCAAAGTGCTTAATTCAAAGAGTTCTATCAACTAAAAATAATCTTGAGGTTGAATTAAAACTTTCATCCCAACCCTAATTTTAGGCGTCGAGGAATTAGGGTTAACCCTCATTCCAAACGTCGCAGATTGAAACCCTAAAATACTCCTTAGCAAAAGCTTTAAGTTATTTGTTATCAACCCTTGAACTTCTCATAATCTTAATCATAATGCATCATGTAGACTCCGAAGCACGTGAGGTAGCTGCAGAGCCCGACTCCTCCGCTCCAGCAGAAGAGATCAACCAAGAAGCCGAAGAGCCAGGCAAGCCCCGGTGCACCACCTCTGTTTAAATTTTCTTTTTACAACTCAGTGAGTCATGTCATGTTTGTGCATTAAGTTGTTAGGAGTTGATTGCAACCTTAGATGCATTGTTCCCATAGGAAACCCTACCGGTAGCAGTATAGACGACCAAATAGTTGCTATGCTTAGCAAGTTATTACCGGTAGAAGTCGAGCAGAGTGGACGCTGCTCGCGAAAGGTAGGATCTTGGATGAAACTACCACTTGATACATTATGACACCTGATGATGAGATAATTAAAGAAGGATAAAAGTTTGAGGGTCAGACAGGATACCAATTAGGTCGGCGACTGGACCGGGTCCAGGGTGACCGTAGACTTGTCTGATCCGGGTGGTCCGAGACTGATCGAGTGTTGAACGTACTGGTCGTATGCTGGGTGTAATGGGCCCCAGTAAACCTATGTAGCCTAGTGATTGCAACATCGAACCTGCCCTACGGTGTCTGACTAGGAGGAGATCTGGGGTGGGCAGCGTGGGAACTCCACAGAAACCGTCTGGGACGTGTTGTCTGGTGGGATGCGGCGCTGCTAAGGCAGACGTAGGAGGGAATTGACGTTGCAGGAGCTGGTGTGAACGGTTGCCACGTGCGAGTCTAGGACACGCACGTGTCGTACGATTAGGTTTCCCCCTGCAGGGTATAAAAATCGTTTCGAACCGCTGTCGCTCCCAGTTGGTGAGCATGCTCGTGAAACGCACCACATTCCATAATAAGATGGGATGCAATGAGATTGGCATTATGATGATTTCTATGTACTTGTCACTTTCATTATGTTTGATTAGACTAGTGCTAATTAAAGTTACATCCTAACTACTTAACCTGTGCTAAAATTGACCAAGAGTAGTACAGGTCGCGGGTTCGTTTGGCAAATAAACCCACCCCCATCAGCCTCCATGTCTAGAAGTCGGCTGTAGTCAGCCTTTTGACGGGTCAGTCTTGTTGAGCTTCTTAGAAGCTCAAGCGTTAGCGTTATGTGGTTTTTCAGGCGCCGACATGCAGAACCAGGACACTAGCTTCCACTGGGAGGAACCTCACTCCGAGGTAGGGAACCTCCAGTGGGAACTGTGCGAGTCGCCGCAGTAATCTTGAAGTGGCCAGTGGCATGACGCCCGCGGGCAGGGTGCATGCTTTTGCATAATGTATGAGTGTCGGAGTCTGTATTATCGAGTCTTCCGCTGTTTCGGTTTTTAAAACTTTATTGCGTACTCTGAAATCCTGTAAGACTTATTCTACAATCCAGGAATTAACGTTGTATTTAATTTCTTCCTCCTTAAATTACTGCTGTTTATCCTGCCTGTGTTGTATTCGTGTGTACGCTCGCTTCGCCGAGCGTTGCCCAACAGGATCCTGGCTTAACGACTGATCGGCTCCGTCCCGAGACGTGGTTCTCTGGGCGGGTCCGCGTCAGTCCCCCTGGGAATCAGCAGCCCCAGAGGTATCGTCTAGCCATTACGTCTCCTACGGGCCAGAGGTACAAAGCTCCGGTGCCACCGGGTGGAAATTTTCGCCCGTCATTCCAGCAGCGGTCCGTAGCGCGTCAAGGCCAGCAAGCGGGTTCTCAAGCCGGAAATTCCAGACAGTCGGCTCCAACTTCTCACCCGCCGCAGCCGTACAGCAACACGGGGCCGAGGCCGTGTTACAACTGCGGTCGTCCTGGGCCTTTCGCCAAGGATTGCCGGCAACCTCCCCTTCAGCAAGGCCATGTCCAGCAGAGCGACCCCCGCAGCGACAACAATTCCCGCTCTCAACCTGCTGGAAATGGACAGAAGCAGGGCCGTGTTAACTACACCACGGTCGAGGAAATTCAAGAAGGAGAACAAGTCCTTGCGGGTATGTTCTCAATTCAAAAAAATTCTGTGTTCGTTCTCTTCGATTCGGGTGCAACCCACAACTTCATTAGTAGGGCATGTGTCCGAAGGTGCAACCTCCACACCATCATCACTAAAACACCCTATCTTATCACATCACCCGCCGAAAAAGTAACAACTACACTAAAAATCCAGCAAGTACCATTAAAATTGGGAGGAAAAATCTTTAAGTCCCAATTCATCGTTCTTGACCACCATGGCATAGATATAATACTAGGAATGGGTTGGATGGTGTACCATAGAGCCGTGCTACATATCTCGCCACGAAAAATCCAACTAGACTCTCCGGTACACGGTTCCATATCTTTCCAACTCACACCACCCACCCCAATTTCCTGGAGCCTTCATCATGTCTCCGGAAAGAAGCTTGAAGATATTCCGGTCGTGTATGAATTTCCCGATGTATTTCTGGATGATTTACCGGGACTGCCACCCGATCGTGATGTTGAGTTCAAGATTGAACTTCAACCCGGTACAGCTCCTATCTCCCGAAGGCCGTATAGGATGGCTCCAAATGAGTTGGCAGAATTGAAAATCCAGTTAAGGGAGCTACTAGACAAGGGATTTATTCGGCCTAGTTCATCTCCATGGGGCTGTCCCGCCATATTTGTGAAGAAGAAGGATGAGACCCTGAGGCTTTGTGTTGATTACCGGCCGTTGAATGCGGTCACTGTCAAGAATAAATATCCCTTGCCTCGCATTGATATTTTATTCGATCAACTTGTGGGCGCCAAGGTTTTCTCTAAAGTAGATCTGCGCTCGGGGTATCATCAGATAAAGATCCGTCCTGAGGACATTCCAAAGACTGCCTTTTCTACAAGGTATGGTCTCTATGAGTACCTTGTCATGTCCTTCGGTTTGACCAACGCTCCAGCCCACTTCATGTATCTAATGAATTCCGTTTTCATGCCCGAGTTGGACAAATTCGTCGTGGTCTTCATCGACGACATCCTTATTTATTCCAAGTCGGAGGAAGAGCATGCGAAACATCTTCGTATTGTTCTCCAGAGGCTGAGGGAACATAAGCTGTACGCCAAATTCAGCAAATGAGACTTTTGGTTGAAAGAAGTACAGTTCCTTGGTCATGTGATTTCCGCCGAAGGTATCTCTGTTGACCCAAGCAAAGTGAAAGATGTGCTTGACTGGAAGCCCCCAAAGTGCGTCAAAGATGTTCGCAGCTTCCTTGGGCTTGCTGGATACTATCGACGGTTCGTCCCGAAATTTTCAAAGATCTCCAAGCCCATGACGGAACTGCTTCACAAAGGGGTCGCCTTCTATTGGAGTGATTCTTGTGATGAGGCTTTTCGAACTCTCAAGAAACACTTAACCACCGCTCCAGTTTTGGCTCAACCGGACATCACCAAACCGTTTGATGTTTACTGTGATGCTTCTGGCACGGGCCTGGGATGTGTACTGATGCAAGACGGTCGCGTCCTTGCCTATGGATCAAGACAGCTGCGACGACATGAGTTGAATTACCCCACTCATGATTTGGAACTCGCCGCAGTTGTGTTTGCCTTAAAAATCTGGAGGCATTATCTTCTTGGGAATCTCGTACACTTGAACACGGATCACAAAAGCTTGAAGTATATTTTTTCTCAAGATGATCTGAATATGAGGCAAAGAAGGTGGATGGAATTGATCAACGACTATGAATTGGAAATCCATTACCATCCGGGCAAGGCGAATGTTGTGGCTGATGCCCTAAGTCGCAAAGCTTGCTGCAATCTCATCATTGCTCAAGCAAATTCCAGTGCCCCATGTTGCAACCCAGATGAACCAAGCCTTCGTGTCATTCCCCACGGAGCTTTATACAACTTGGCTCTTATTCCTACCCTCCATGAGGAAATTGTGACTGCACAAAAGGTTGATAAGGGCATGAAAAATATCCGCGCTCAAATAGGCAGTAACAAAATGAAGTGTTTCCGCCTTGACGAGGAAGGTGTTCTATGGTTCAACAACCGTCTGGTCGTACCAAAGGATTTTGAGCTGCGGAAGAAAATCATGGATGAGGCACATCTCTCCAAATATTCTATACATCCGGGCAGCAATAAAATGTACCAAGATTTACGGAGGAAATTTTGGTGGACTCGGATGAAGCGTGAAGTCGCTCGGTATGTCGCCGAGTGTAATACATGTCGGCAAGTCAAAGCTGATCATTTAAGAAGTGCCGGTCCATTGCAACCTCTCAGTATACCCGCATGGAAATGGGAAGACATTAGTATGGATTTTATCGTCGGTCTCCCGTTCACTGCTCAGAAACATGATTCTATTTGGGTGATAGTCGATCGACTAACCAAATCTGCTCACTTCATTCCGGTGCATACCCGATATAGTGCGAGAAAATACGCAGAGTTGTATATCTTCCGCGTTATGTGCCTCCATGGTGTTCCAAAACCATCATTTCTGATCGGGGTACCCAGTTTGTGAGCCGTTTCTGGGAGCAATTTCATGAAGCACTTGGTACCAAGTTAATTCATGGTTCAGCTTATCACCCGCAAACCGATGGTCAAACAGAGCGTGTAAATCAAGTTCTGGAAGATATGCTTCGCGCATCTGTGCTGACCCATGGGAAGAATTGGGAAGAGTGCTTACCATTGGCTGAGTTTTCGTACAACAATAGCTATCAAGAGAGCATTAAGATGTCTCCATTCGAGGCGTTGTATGGTCAGCCATGTCGCACGCCATTAAATTGGTCTGAGGCAGGAGAAAGAGTAGTTTTCGGACCAGATTTGGTGACTCAAGCCGAAGAGAAAGTGAGGATTATTCAAGAAAATTTACGGGCTGCAAGGTCCCGGCAGAAAAGTTATGCCGACAGGAGGCGTCGACCGTTAATTTTTGAAGTGAATGATCACGTCTATCTCCGTGTGTCCCCAACAAAAGGTGTCCAACGCTTTGGCATTAAGGGTAAGTTAGCTCCAAGATTTATTGGACCCTTCAAAATCATCGAGCGATGTGGTCCCGTAGCATATCGATTGGAGCTGCCCCCTCATATGTCGGGAATTCACAACATCTTCCATGTCTCTCAGCTCCGGAAGTGTTTGAAGCTGCCCGAACGAGTGGTCATTCCGGATGTTGAATTAATCCGGGAGAACCTCACGTATCCGGAGATGCCAATGAAGATACTTGATCGGAAGGATCGCACAACTCGCCGGAGGACCAAAACTTTCTTCAAGGTGCAGTGGACAAATCATTCGGAAGAAGAGGCTACCTGGGAAAGTGAAGAATTTCTTCATTCACAGTTCCCGGAATTCATGGCATCGGTCGTAAAATAGTCATCGGTCCCTCCCTTGTAGCGTTTCCTCGAAATCTCGGGACGAGATTTTCTTAAGGGGGAAGGGCTGTAACATCCCGAGCTAAATTCTCGCTAATCTATTGTCAATGAAGGCTTATTGTGTTCAATAAAAATCTCAAAACCCAAAGTTAATGACATCATAGGATCTAATCAACAGAACTTAAATTCAAAATTTAATTTGAAATCCAATCTTTATTGTCTTTCTGCTTCTCATTTCTTTCGCCCGTGTACCGCCGGCCTTGCTCCGCTCCGAGCAGGAACGAGCGCCGTCTGGTCTCCTCTGTTCTCCCAACTGCAAGCCGCCGCCCGAGTCCCTGCTCCAACCCGGGCGCCGCTTCCCTGTTTTTCCTTCCATGTCTTCCCGACCCCGTCGTTTGTGAGTCCGTTTTCGTCCGACCTCCAACCCAGAGGTCGGAGGAATTTTCCGATTCGCCCGACCTCCGACCCTGAGGTCGGAGGATTTTTCCGCTTCGCCCGACCCTGACCCCCAGTGGTCGGACGCTCATTCCGTCTCGGCCGATCCTTCGTCAGCACGCTCCGCCTCGCTCGACCCTGAGGTCGGACAAACCGTTCGCTCCGCCTCGCTCGACCTCGAGGTCGGACAAAACCGTTCGCTCCGCCTCGCTCGACCCCGAGGTCGGACCAGCCGTTTCGCTCCGCCTCGCTCGACCCCGAGGTCGGACAGACTCGTCGGACCGAGCTCGAAGCGGCCACGCCATTAATGCTGCCGGCCATCTTCCCAACCGTAAAAGCGCCTGGCCGTACACAGCAGTGCTGCCACCGCGCCGAAAGTCTTCGTGATGGGACGCGCACGCCCGGCGCCCATGCGCTGCAGTACGCTGCCGCCGCGCCAACTTGCGCCATGTCCTGCAGAGACAAAAAGGAACGGAGACTGATCTTTTCCAGAGACGAAACACTTCGCTCGTGCGTACTCATTTGCTCCTTCTGCTCGCTCGTCTCTTTGCTCTCGTCTCCTCTGCCTCTCGCCTTTACCGCTGAAGAGCTCCGCAGGGCCCGAAACAGAGCAAGTTCTCTCGTGCTCAGGTGAGCTCGGTAACCCATACCCTGCCGACGGTTCCATCATCCGCCGTTATCGTCTCTAACCGCCGCCCCCATTCTTCCGCGCTATTGCAGAAATATCGGCGCGACAACATCTCTTCTCCGACGACCGGTCTCCGTTGTCGTTCGTTCTTACCGTCAGTCCTTGGTAATCTTTGCCGTCCGACCTGTCTAGCTAAATCCTGTTTACCGAAACAACACACTAATTTTGTTAAAAAGAAATTCATGCACCTTCGCTTCCCTATTAATACAAGTTACCATCCAGCATTGAATCCCTGTTTAAACTAACTTACCTTGCATTTCATATAGGAGCTAAGCTGCAGATGGCCACCGAGGCTGAGGAGGATTTCCCTGCTGCCGACCCCGCCATCGACTGTGCTAACTTCTCCCCGAACCGAGGCAAGCCCCGGTGCACACCTAAGATTTAAAGTTTTACTTTGTCACTATCCTTGTAGGTCTGTTTGTGCATTACGTTGAGGAGTTGTTTGACACCTAGATGCATAGCCTTAGTAGGAGTTCCTATGGGATAACTCAGTAGCGTCAGCTAAGCGCTAGCATGCCTTGCTAATATTAGGAATCGGTAGCATATGAGTAGTATGGAGACTACTCATTCGATAGCTAAAATCTTGTGGGAGGGGTGACTGTCAAATGTGTAGTCTTTAGGGAATGGGCACAAAATATGACATTAACTGTTGGTCAATATTGCTGAATGGATTAAGTTAACAATGGTACTGAATGTCGGCACCCATGGGCAAGTATTGAGTTGTGTACCGAATGCATACTGGCATATGGGACCCAGGAAGCCGACGTAGCTCATTGCGCAGTGATTGGACGACCAGCCATCTCTTTTTCCGGGTGAATGGACCGTTATGGTGGATGATTTCGCATTTTTGTTTCTTGGGTATGTGTTAGTGGGAAAGGCTTGGGGCCGTACAGGGACGCAGGGCGTTGCCTGGAGGACCATGTCCTTGGAGAGATGGCAGTCGGACCGACACTGTCGCGATGCAGTGAAAGGTGGCCACGTGCGACTCGTGGAGTGTGCACGTGTCGTGTTATTCGGGTTTCTCCTGCAGGATGTACATCGATTATAATCACCGCCCCTCACGGTTAAGAGTACCCGCTTGTCCACTGTGTCACATCTTGCCGAGAATGTGGGTTGTGTGGTGGGAAAACCGATGTATTGGGATCTCAATAAATTGTATTGCAACCATGTTTGTTTAGTATTAAGAGCACATTTTACTACTGCTAGTGAACTCTTAAAATCTTGGCTAAAAACCTGAAAATAGGATTTACCATTAGTGCTGTTTTTGCAAATACTTACCCTGCTGCCACAAATACTCCCTGCATACTAGGAGTCGGCCTTAGAAGGCCTATTGACGGGTAAGTCTTGCTGAGCGTCAGTCGCTCACGGTTTGTTGATTGTTGTTTTGCAGGTATTAGTGCTGACTGTAGCCAGGGTGGTTGGGGAGAGGAGACGCCCTCGGAGTGGACCTTCGAGTGGGTCCCCGCTTCTCCCTACCGTGGAGATTAAACACCATCGGGCTGGGGTGTTTAATCGAGGCGTCGAGTGTTAGATTTTTTTTGCTTCCGCTGAAATCCACGTGTTTGTTATCAAAACTACGCTTCCGCACTTCCAAAACTTCTGAAATCAGTTGTAATATAACCAGAATTAATGTATCTTCAAGTCATTTATGCGAGTCCTTGTTAATTATTGTACTGTAAAGTCACTTGTTTCGGCAAGCGGCCCTCCCGAATGATCCTGGATGAGCAATCGTACGATTTTATCGCACGGGGTTGCGACAAGATCCTCGTCGGAGGAGGGGGTCAGGGAGGGAATGGAGCAGTCGTGGAGCATCACCGTGAGAGAGAGCACCGATTTGAGGAGGATGATGGCCACGGGAAAGAGGGAAACAGGGTCGGCGACGTGAACTTGAGGCGGCGTTAATGGCGGCCGAAGAGATGGCGCGAGGTGTTCTTCGTCAACGGCGATCACCTGTGGCCGGAATCATGTCAATTGGTTGCGCCATGGTGAGAGGATCTAGCTGGTGAAAATAGTTGAAGAATCGTTGTACCGTGGCGAGGAATTTCAACAAATTGTGGCCGCTGGCGTGGTTCTCGGCCGAAACGGTGGACGATGGCGTTCCGGGGAAACTAGGGCACGGACTGGGCTCTTGGTGGTTGGAGAGATTCAGGAGATGGAGAGGGACTTAGCCGGCAAGGTGGCGGGGCTCGGAAGTGCTGAGCTGTGCTGGCGTCGTGGAGCGGCGGTCGGCTAAGGCAATGGCGGCGGCAGAGCTTGCGCGCGGAGGAAAAACAGGGGGGGGAGGAAGGGGCGGCGCTCGGCTTTATGCTCGAAGGAGAGGAGCCAAGGGAGAGAGAGAGAGCAGTGGCGCGCGCGGATTGGAGCAGAGGGGCGGCAGGCGATGATAAGCGCGGTGAGGCGGTGCTCTGCCGTGGGGGATGCCGTGCGGCAGAGAGAAAACAGTGTGCCAGTGAAAAGAGAGAGAGAGGGAGAGAGATGGAGAGGAAGATCTTTGCCAAGATCTTGCTAGGAGGAGTAAAGGCGCGCACGCACGAAGGAGGTGGCCGGCGCTGGCGCGGCGATAGGCCACCGAGGACGGTGATACTGTGCTCGGCCATCCTATTTTCAATTTGATTTTTGAATTGTTTTCAAAATCTCCTTCTTGATTCGATAGAAAACCCTATCTCCCGAGCTCAAGAATTTCTGAAACTTTTTGTGTGAGCTAAAAGAATTATTTGGAACAATTTTGCTTATAGGAATATGCCCTGATTCAGCTTCTAAAAGTCTGTGAATTTTCAACTTAGTTCAAGTCTGTTGGAATTTTAAAAGGGTCTAAACCTTTATCAAAAATTTTGATAAAAACTCCAAAATTATATTTTAATGTGAACTTAATTTCCATGTAAAAATACTACTAGGGTTATATGGGATTGGTGATGGATTTTAAAAGTTATGATGAAATTTGTACCCGCTATAAAATGATTTCGGTACCGTGGTTCAAGGACTCCTGATCTGGTGAAGGTGTTTAAGAATCCACCGAAATTTTTGTGCAGGCTAATGGAAGTGTTTAAAATAATATTTCTATTAGCTCAAGGGTAAATCTTGCTTCAAAGTGTAGGAATTTACTTTTAGGGTTGACGATTTGTCGATGACTCTGTTAGTGACACCTGGGGTGTCACATATATCCTACACTATCCCCAGTATCTACCAAGATAGGAGTGTGAGCACGGTTTCCTTTACCTAAAGCAGTGACTTTAGTTAAAGGATAAGTTGCATCCCAATCTGTGGTGGCAAAAAATCCTATCAAGTCTAGCATGTAACAGGTTGGACTGATTATTAGCCCAAGTGAAGTCCCTGTTAATAGGTAGGAGCTCCAGAAAAGCCCACTTATCTATCCATAAATTAAAGCCATGGGCCCATCTCTGATTTATCTTACCATTACTCTTATCTATAGAAAATCTAGAAAGGTTAAAATCTCCTCCAATCAAAGTTGGACCTGACCAGCCACCAATGATGAGATCTAGTTCATCTAGGAACATTTGTTTGCCTTCTTCATAAGGTGACCCATAGACTACAATTAACCTCCAGTCATAACCAGTTTTTTGCTCATGTACCATTAAGCTTAGACAGAAAGCAAGGGACCTATTATCTGAAATTGTAAATAAATCAGAATTAAAACCAACTAGAATGCCACCTGCAGTACCAACTGCTGGAGTAAATTTCCATTCAAAAGGTTTGCCATGTGTCAAAGACCTAAGATAGTTACCGGCAAACTCCTGTTTCTTTGTCTCCACTATACCTATAAAGTCTAAATGATGTGAACTAATGCAATTCGTCATGGAAAGTTTCCTACCATCTTTATTCAAACCCCTTATATTCCAGAAAACACCTTTATTTTAACACTTTTGATCTAGATTTTCTCCTAGCAACTCTGGTCCAACCATCAGTTGGATTGTCAGAGTTGTTGTTAGCACCCATCTAGTGCAGCAAAGGGTCTCTAACAGGGGTTTTCAGGACATCTTCCTGAAGATCTCCTGTATTCACAACTTCATCTATTACTTCATCTACTTCATCCTTTGCCCTACATAAAGATTTTGAACAAGCCTTTCTAGCTTTGTGTCCTTTATATTCCACCTGACTCCTAATTTCCTCTATCATATTACTGATTCCACTTCATTATTTCCTAAAACAACACCTACTGAAATTGTTTACTGTTTTCATACCTTGGGGGAACTCCAGGTTGGACTTCTTCTTGTTATCCTGCGCTTTCTCTATTGTTGTTCTCCCATCATCTTTCAGTCTGGAGCTCCTCCTTTCAGCCACTGTTGACCCCCATTTCAGCTTTCCACTTTTTGCTCTTGTAATCCCAGCTTCCTTTATTGAAGTTGTCAACGCTCCCATATTGTCTTCCCTTTCCACTCCCATGTTCTGATAAGGCCAAGCTGCTGGTAGCCCATAGATTTCTCAACCTTTGGATTCAGACTATCAAACTCTGCCTTACTGTAACCTGTTCGTTGAGTAGTGATCAACTCTATGGTATCCTCACCTAATGTCTCCATGTCTGTTCTTCTCCACCACTTTCCTCCTCTGACTCTTCCATCTGGTCATCTTCCAGGAGACCCATTTCATATAGCAGATTTTTCCCTCTAAAGTTACCCAGTTCTTGTGGTATTTCCTCTGCAATCTCATAGTTGTTGAAAAGCTCCCTCCAACCTACTACTGTTTACTCCCCTGTGGTCTACTACCAGATGGTGTCTCACTTGACTTGTTGCCAGCCTTACTTGCCTTTCCACTTGAGTTTGACTTGTCCCTTGTATTATTCGATGTCTTGTTTTCATCCTCCTACATCCTTGAATCCTTTTTGCTGTCATCATCATGCTTACTATCTGTATCATCATCATCATCCCCTTTTCCATCCCCTTCTTGTATTACATCCCCTTCTACCAGAAAGCTGAGCCGGTATAATTTGTTATCCATCTCCATCAATCTTTCTTTAGGAACTTTCTTAGGGTCCTTTACTGCAATCTTGAGCCTGATCATACCAAAGAAACTATTCACCTGTGAATCCATTCGATATCCACAAGTTTCTCCAGAGCTGAGGTGCACTTGTTGAAAGGTAACCCAATCACTCCATTTTGGTGGAATTCCTCTGACTTGTATACAAACTTCTTCTAGGAAGCATACGGTTCTATTTCACCATCCTAGATCTTCAGAGATAGTAACATAGTCTCTTTCTTTACGAGAAAATAGGTAATACCTGAATAAATCATCTCTGACAGCCTTCTATGTGGAGCAAACCTGACCAGATACCTATTCTCATCCAAAGGTTTGAGCTGCCATATCCACTCAGAGTCAAAGATCTCCTTGAAGCCCTATTCAATTTCCTCTTTAGTCATCATCCCCTCCTCCGCTGCCACCACAGCACAATTGTTAAAATTCATCCAGTTACTTACTCTTCCTGATTGAGGACTCACATCGATGTGGAAGAAGCCCAGACCACTACTAGCACTTCCTAGGAACTCTGCAGATTTCAGAGGGTTATCCCAGCTGGGGCAGTTGGAGGCTTTGTGTTCATTTCCCTTGCAGATATGGCAATGCTTCTCCCCTGGGCAATCACTGTTGTACTGTCCTGGCATATTGCAATTGAAGCATTCAATCTTTGGGAGAGCCTGATTACCTTGCACCTTGCTCGAAGACCCTGATGCTGCTGAATCTGCCAGGTTGTTTTTCTGTTCTGTGCCTCCCTTGTGCTCTGGATTCATACGATTTCCCTCCGGCATCTTCTCAGTTGGAGCTACGCGCCCCTCTGGAGCTTGCGATCCTGGTGCTCGAGGCCGTGGACCCTGCTGACCCATACCTCGGCCGCCATGGGATGGGGGGCGAGGCCGCGGCCCTTGAGGTTGTTCAGAACGGCCCCAATCCTCATGGATGGTCATAGAATGGACCTGGTGGCGAGGGGTAGAAGAACGGACCCGGACCCGGCAGTGGGTAGAACTGCGGGTGGTATCACCATTTCCCCCGATCTTCAAATCCCCCGCCCTGGCCCCGGCCTCTTCCTCGCCCAGCGTCCACGTATGTTGCGCTGCCCTTCGCGGATCCTCTCTCCACACTCGAGGCGCCAGCTCGAGAGGGAGAGCACTTCACCGTCTCTCGCCAGCAGTCGCGTCGGAGCGCCGCTGCTGCTCTTGTGAATGAAACCCTAGGTGGGGGTGTTTGCCAAAGCTGTTTGAAGTAATCTTCGTCTCCGCCCGCCCCCCCCCCCCCCCTCTTTTCTCCTTGACAGAACGGGGCATCTCCCCTTTTCGCCATGGCTCCCATGACCAGAGGATGCCAGGTGTCCCTTCCGTTGTGGTCCAGCCGCTACCAACTGCCGTCGTCATGGCTTGACACGTGGCTCCTTTGAACCAGCCAAAATTGCCGCTCGCGTCTCCTATGATGTCTTGGACGCACGAACCGGGCTTGATGCCGGCAGATGTCCCCGACGAGGCGTCTAGGGCGGCACTGCCCTAACTCGAACTGGCATCACCTCCATTCGCCACCCCTGTCAGGATTTATTATTCTTTGTGCTGTTTTATTAATCTGTTCGTTCTTTTCTTCTGTTTCCAGCGGTGTTCATCTTCCTGTGTGTGAGGTCTGTTGCTACTCCTTGAACTGTGTTTGTGTATGTTTTATGTACTTTCATGCATGGTGTTGTTTGTGCTCTATCTAGGTTTCATGCTTCAGGCCCATAGCTCTACGATCGGTCGTGTATTTTTTCTATTCTTTCACGCATGGTGTTGTTTTTGCTCTGCAAGTGACTGTGATTTGCTTGGAATTTTCCTTCGGTTGTTTGCTCCTGTGCCTGTGCTCAGTGCCGGCTCACTCTGGGCCGGGGCGAAAAGGGCGTCCGCCTGGGGCCTGTCCCAGCGAGGGGCCCCAACAAATTTTATCTGTATTGAGGCATTGGCTGTAGGAGTAGCAGGATAGCCCAAGTAAAACTCGTCCGATGGCCCAAGTAAGAAATAGAGCAGCAGCCAGCCTAGATAAAAGCCAGTGGCCATCGTTATTCTTCTTCTTTTTGTCCTTCTGATGTACGCCTCGCGCCGACGATTCCACTACCGCTGGCCGCTGCTTCGACGAGACTGTGATTCTTCACTACTGATAGGTGATTGCTTTGCTCGATTTGGCGTCACACGTCCAGTTCGGTATCCACTCTCTACTAATTGGCCGGATTGACACACTCGTTAGCCAAATTGAGATTGATTGACGCAAGTGCCTGCCCACTGCCCAATTCAGTTAGGGCGTTTCGAAGGCTCCAAGCTCCAAAGGAACAAGTACAATCGTCTAGTTGGTTGCCTTATTTGCTTACCCATTTTCTTGATTAATTTTTCAACATTTTCTGTTTATTATTTTAGGTTGGGGAAAATATGTTGTCGAAGAAGCACTTGTCCGGTACTGCAGAAAGGAAGAAGAGAAAACAAGATCTGTTAATTGATTTGCAAAGGGGAGTTATATGTAAGTACTTTCCAAGTAGTAGTGTTCCTATTCGCAATGACAATCCGGAGGAGTTAAACGAGGTACAAGATTCTTGACCTAATGCAGAGAATGCTAGTGAGTGTGGAAATTTAAATGACTAATTTTTGCGTTATTAAACGACTTTTTTTGTGCTATTAATTTTTTGCGTTGTTAAACGATCTTTTTGTGCTGTTAGTATGTGTGTATATATATAGGGCCCCGGCGACGAGTTCGCCCCTGGGCCTCTCAAATAACAGAGCCGGCGCTGCCTGTGCTCTTAGTTGAGGAAGCTCTTGGGACCCAACTGAGCTTGCATCTGTTTTACCCGTGAGGCAATCTTCCTCCTATTCCTGTTCTGTGTCATCTAATGGTGGTTGCTCAGCCAAATCTAGCTGCCAGTGCGCAGGAAGTATGGTTTATTTATATTTTTTGCAGGTTGTTTCTCTCTATGTTTTTCTCTATTCTTTTTTTTTTTGCTCTGCACATTATTTTTTGATTGTGTTCTGTCCATGATTCAGTTGTTCGTGTTTGGTCTCATTAGTTGATTAGTATAGTGTTGGGTAGGATTTTGGTCTAACAGGTTGGTATAGAGTAAGATGTATCGGCTTGTTTATCTTGGAGAGGCTACCCATGGAGTTCTTTTTTTTACATGCCCTCCCTTGGAATCTTGGGATTTCGTGCTTTTGTGTTGGTTGGTGGTGCATGTCCGGTTGTTTTTTGTGCCTGCTACCGGTCATGTGTCCGGTGTTTTCGTGCTTTTGTGTTGGTTGATACTGCGTGTTCGATTGTTTTTTTGTGCCTGTTACCGGTCATAAGTGCCTTGTGCGCTATCTACGATCCGTGCTTCAGGCTCCTAGCTGTTTTTGTACGTGTTCGTGATTTCATTCAGATAATGGTGATTATCCCCCTGATTTATCCATGCTATGATTTATAGAGATTCATGGAATAAGGATTTTTAGTGCACAGTATGAGTTCTTTCTAGCACAAAAGATACTATACATGTAGTACAATTGCTGCATTGACACTTTCTCTAAGTACCTGATAATTGGTATGTTGAATGTTCTTTGTTTGTAGCTCAGACTCGATCCAATAAATGTTAATGCTCCCATGTCGGAACTTTTGTAGTACCATCCCTATCTTTTGGATCACTAGGAGCCAAATATTTTGGGATTGCAGATATTTCACTTCACAAGTTCAGTCAATTCCAGTTGGAAAGACTATTGAGCATGGGTTCTTGAGGTATGAAATAAAGTCATTTTTCCTAACAATCACCATTTTTTGGGTCATTTGGTTGCTTCACAAGTTGATGTGTGAATCGACTCAAATCGTATAAACTACTTGATACTTTAAGAAATTGCCTTGCTTATCCACTTCAAATATTAATGGTTACAAGTCACAAAAATTTCTGCAATTTTTATTAACCAGCAACCTTATTAGAAAAGATGGTACTTCACAATGTCTTTATTAGTAGCTATTGTCAAATTGAAGTTTCTGCTCAACTTGCCTTCTCAGCTTTTTTCCCCTTTTGCATAATGAACTTGCATACATATGCTAATCTGAGATTTTGTTTACTTAAAGTATACAATCATTGGTTAACCATTTGTATTACGTTTTGTTGTGGCTCTGTTGGATCCACCCGGCGGCTAATTGTTAGCCGGCTAAAAATTAGTCTCTGGATCTCTAAATAGGTTGGCTAATTCAAAGACTAATAATTAACCAACCTCCTGGCTAATAGGGATTAATTGTTAGCCAGAAATAAAACTAGTTCTATATATCAACAATTAGTCAGGACTCAAAACAGTATAAGACTAACAATTAGCCAGTTAAAAATTAGCCAGGGACTAACAATTAGCCACCTGATCCAAACAGGGCCTTTGTGATGTGATTTATTGATATCTCAAGTCTGCATATCTTTTTACTTAGTTGGCGCTATTTGAGTCAATGCATCATTGAACTGCATTTTACTTGGTCAATGCATCATATGCAGTTCACATGTTGCCGCTCAGCTGCCCTTTTCTTCTGTAGCTTTTGTTTGTTTGTTTATTTATTTTGATTGATGTTATTCCTGTCAGCTTCTTATACACTGCAAATAAAAGTTATTGCTTCTTATTACTTAGGACTCTCAGTGGTATGGTTTTCTGTACATGGCGCAACAAGATTGATAAATATATGTTTGTTGGTTTGGATTTTTTTTAGGAAAAAGAAGATTGCAGATTTAAAGTGGAATCCCCTTTGACTGAACAAGATCATCATATATGTGTCTATTATTGCAGGTCTCTTATCCTGGAGAAAGATGGCTCAGGTGCCGCACTATAAGGCAAGTGCTGCTGGAGTGCATCAGAAACAGAAGGCAATGCGATGAAGATACTAAGAACGAGAATGTGTGGACATGCTATGCCTATTCAATGATGCGTAGTACTACTACTAGATGATATGAGCCAAGTTTTGTTGGGCGGAACAAGCATACCCATTATACCATAGCAACACTCTGAATACAGAACAATGGTGGTATCGGAATATACTAAGAGACGGAACAACTCGCCTCCCACCAGCCCCTCGCCGGAATCCACCGTGGATCCGGCGATCACCTCCGTCCGGGCCACCCCCATGGCCGGATCTCCCTACCCTACAGCGGCCGTTCCCGCCTCATCCTTTTCTCCTATCGAACGACCAGTGAGAACGGCTGGCCATTCCAAGGATGCTCATTGGTCGGATTCCAGTCCGGTCTCGAGTGACGGCTCATCGGCAGCGGGTTCATCTGGCCCGAGGTCCTATAGGGACATCGTAGCGTCGACGGCCGCCTCCGTAGCTGCTTCGCCTCCTCCGGAGCAGGTGGAAAGGCCACTGCACGCATCCTGCTTAGGTCGACGGTCCACATTCCGCCGCAGCTGCAACGCGGCCCCGATGCAAACGGCTGGGAGACAGTGCGCTCACGCGCTGACAGGTGGCGGAATCGGTCGCTTCGGCGCCCGCGCCGTCCTGTTCCAGTCGACTTGAGAGGGCGTTGTTTCAACTGCTTCTCCAAAAGCCACCGTGCCGCCGACTACCGTTCACACCCAAGGTGCTTCAAGTGCAAGGCACTAGGGCACCGTTCTTATAACTGCCCTAGGCGTGGTGTCCCTTCGGCAGAACCACCATCTCGCCACTCACGCGTTTCAATGCGGAGGCGTATCACGCTGCTGCCAGCGCCGGCGGAGATCGAGGTTCCCGCTGAGGCTGCCGGTGGTGATGCTACCCCTGAGCACATGGGAGGCGGCTCGCCCGGTGATCAACCTCTGGAGCACAACCGTAGTGATCGTCGCCGCCGCTGACCGTGACCACGTCAGCACCGTAAAGCTACGGGCAACGGTGCACGCGCCTCACCGGAATTCCATATTTCGGGCGGGGGCTGCTCCGTCCCATGGCCCACCATGCGTCATCAATTGGTCTAACCGCATCGAGCAGGCGGCGGCTGACATGCGTCGAGCGGTTATCATCTCAGTCTTCGACGGGCACCTAAGCGTGACAACAGAAGAACTCAAAGTGATCATGGCAACTCAACTGGAGCTGGATCTAGTCACGCTCGACGTTAAGCAAGTAGGAGATGACACCTTCTTCGTATTCGTCAGCAATGAAGAAACAGCCGCTAGAGTGGTTGATGCTAGCCCGTCACAGGATCAGGGGGCCCTCGCTTTCATTTCCGCCTCTGGACGCGGCACGTGTTTGCTGCCGGCTCATTCCTGCTGGTTCTAGGCGACATCAAGTTTCGAGGGATTCTGGCTCATGCCTGGGAGATGAACACTGCAGAAATATTGCTGAATCCATATGGAGGGCCACACATGCTACACCCTGATACACGGATCTGAGATGATTTTTCAGCCTTTCGCCTCTCTGCATGGTGTTTCAAGCCGGAATCGATACCGGTCGTGCGTGATCTTCATGTCGTCGAGCCATCCACTGGGGTAATCAACTCGCCGCCGGGCAAACCAACTCTGAGGTACCCAGTGACCATCTTGGTGACCCAAGCTGCTGATCCGGGGGCGATCGACGGCGGCTCCCCTTCTGACAGTGATGACGACCAGGTGGTGGTCGGAGGCAGCGGCTGCGCCACGACGCTCCGCCTAACCGCTGTTCTAGGATGCCCGTGGCCACGGGCGGGGATTCACGACGGTCATCTGTTCGGTCATGGCTTGGGCCTGTCGCATCCAACTTGCAGCAGGCGGCTGCAGCTGTTGAGACTGATGGCCTGAACACTGACCATGTCCAGGAAGGCAAACAGGGAGTCCGTGATGACAAGCTCGCTGGGTCTGTGGTCCCCAACGTGCAGCAGGAGGCTGCTGTTGACGAGGATGGCAGACCTGGCGCGGAAGACATCACGCCGGCCCAAGCCGGCGACAAAATAGACATCGATGAAGCTGCCATCTCCAACATGCGGCAGAACGCTGCCGTTAGCGGGAAGGAAGGACCTAACGACGACGCTGATGGGCCTGATGCCTCCAACGTGCGGCATGTTGCTGCTGTTGTCGGGGACGTCCCTCCACCCCTTCCTAGCGTTACCGGAGTTCCCGGCGGCCGGCCGGTCTTCATCTCCGACAAGGGCCACGTGGGGGCAATCCATGAGGGGTGGAAACCGACGCGTTGCCAATCAATGTGGCTGTATCCTTGTTGGACATTAACACACAGGGGGGCGCGTCGGTCACCGAGGAGCCAACAAGGGTAATTGCGCCGATTGTTGCAAAAGAATTACTGGTCCCTGTGCTCGAGGTGGACCCGGGTTTCCCTCGTGATCGAGACAAAGAAGAAGTCCCTTCAGTTGTTTCACCCACGTTGACACGATTCGATTTGTCTATCATGCGCCAGCAGACTGCCATCTTATATAAGTCTGTCACGTCTAGCTCTGACCAAGAGCAAGCAGGTGATGATGGCCAGGTGACCACACCATATGTGGACGGGACACCCGCGTGCTGTCCAGGGAGAGACCTAACACACTCGTCTTTCTCTTGGTGCCCAGCTGAAGAGGTTTTGCCCGAGGAGCCAATATCAGATATGCCTTCCAATGGCCAACAACATTCGATGGTCGTATACACGAGGCGGCGACCAATTCCTGAGTCTTCCCCTGCTCCAGAATGCCCGCCAACACCAGCATTGCATCATCCGACAAAGGAATTCATCGACAGAATCTCCAAGACTCTACTGTGAGAGACCCGACCAATTTACATTCAAGTTTACCAAGTTGACTCGCGGCCCACGCATGGTATGCGAGAACTCAACCCGATAAAAGAGAATATAAATCCGGCAGTCCCTCGACATGCTTCTCAAGCAATGCCTAAGATCCAAGCACGTCGGTAACATCACAGGTGATACATCGTATAGGTGACATTAATTAATAACATTAATTTAAAATATTCTTACATACCATGGTTCATCATAAGTCTTGAAACTAATAAATTAAAGAGCAGAAGCGATTCTAAGGAAGACGATAGTCGCAGCGGTTGCAGCAAGAAACAACAAAGGATTGCGATGCCCAGCCCACGAACATCGCAAATCACGGTCACTCGCATGTCTTGACTACGCCTCGCCCTCGCCGGCATCAGCGGGGACAAAGTAGCTGAAGACTAACTCATCCTCACCTGCAAAAACTTAAGCAACAAACGTTGAGTACGAAGGTACTCGCAAGTCTTACCCTGTTGTGGGAATTAGTTCCCGACTCCAAGGATAATGCAATGAGGCTGTAGCAAGGTAAATGAGGTATAGGAATGGACTCGATTGCTTAAAGCAGAAACTAAGCATATGTGAATAAGCATAAAGTAAAAAGGACTCTTGCGGGCATGAACATCTAATAAACCCAATCCCTAAGTACCTTGTAACCATAAACCATGTACATACCATCATCCATGTTCCATTTGAACCATGGATACCAATACCCATATTCTAATTTCCAACATGTTATGTGACAACTCTATGATATTATCCAAAGGACACTGAGCTTGATCATAACCGTGACCGCGGCGGATTCGAACCGATTATACACCCTACAGGGGAGTCCAACTGTACCCACACGACTGAGGACCATACGGCTCATGCAACCCGCTAAAGTTACACAAGGGGGTACTCATGTCAACCTTTTTCACACTCGTGCCCACACGGTAAAAATCCACACGGTGCGAGTAGCACGGCCTCGCAGGCACACGTGAGTCCCTCGTCAAGTATCACGGCCTCGCAGGCACCCATGACTCCCTCGTTCCACACACCGTGCAGTCACCGGCCAAACGTTGGTACACAGTGAGATACTCAGCTTGTCTTACCATTATATCGGACATGTGGTATGAACGGAAAGTGCTCAGGCCAAGAATAACACGGCCGGGTCCTAGGTCAACCTAGACGGGGCCTACGGCACACAAGACCTCCATGTCTTGCTGCACTCCTATCCCACCGTCTGGATTTCAGTTTTTAACACTTTCCAACTTTTACCAACATATGAACTTGCCACAAGCTCATAAGCAACCAGGATAAATCCTATACGTGCGAGTGGGACTTACCACTCGACTTCTACCGTGTTATCTAAGCATGGCTAAGCATTTCGTGACTTGAACAAAGACACTCTACCCATGTTGACAAGGTGACGTATTCAATACCAAGGAGGGGTACATGCAACAATAATAGGTGTTCCCAACTTTATCACTATGCCCGACTTTAATGCAGTCCTATACGTAAGCATTCATATTAATCATCAAGTAAATTACTTAGGGTAACAATATGAGGTGCTTGCCTTCAATAGCAGCGGTGTTGTCTTCCTCAGCAGCTGGATCAACCTCTGGTGCTTCTCCCATAGCAGCACCCGCGTCACTCTCTGGCGGTTCGTAAGCTATAAAGTAAAAACGCGTCGATAAGATGTATGCCATGATGCCATGATGCACAAATGATGCGATATGATGCAGAGAGGTAGCTACTGAGTCTACGGACACAATGCAAAAAGAACAAAGTCAATCAAAGTTTTACAGTTCAAGTTATGCCCAAAACAGTTTTACCAATTCCGGTTATGGGCTTCCCGGTTCCGATATCGGGTGGCACACGGATGTCGTTTTCGGGAAAAATCCCAACACACATCTCATGTACTGGCTTTACTAAGTGGCTTGGGTTACTACAAGACTAAGTTTGAGTGGTTTTGATCTCATGTTAGCAGGAACACGAGCCCTCCGATTGTCGTTGCTCGTTTACGACATCGGGGAAAACCGTAACGGTGCCGTAAAAGTCGTAACGACTTTTCTGGTGAAAATCAAAGTTAAGTTACAGGCATTGGACCATTTTTAGTTCAAATTAGGCTCTAAACTAAGACTTTTGGCTCTGGTTTGGGGTCAAGTTGAGCTTCTATGAATTTACTAAAAATCAAACAAGGCTCTGCTTTTCAAACTTATAAATTCAGAAACATGTACTAACACCTATGGAAAAATCATGAAACTTTATAGATCTACTATTGAGCGTCTAAAATAAAGTTTTTGTTAAAGGTATTGGGCTTTTGGGTGACTTTACTTATGTACCTTAGAAAAAGACAAATAAACTAGGCATTTATGAATATTTCTAAAGACATACATGCACAAATGTTGATGAAAACTTCTGGTAAAAATGCAGGAGATGCATCATGCCAAGATACAATTATGGTACAAAAATAAACCCTAGAAACCTTCTGGAACTTCAAATAAAAATCAACAACAGAAGTAATTCATTGAATTATTAAAGAAATTCCAGGGACATTTTTGAAAACATGCTTTAACAGAAAATTCATTCATTGTTCAATGGTTCAAACAAAATTAGGTTTGGCATTTTTATATTTTTACAAGATTTGTTACATGCTTAACAATCTCTAGCTAATTAAAGAAAAATAGAAAAATGGATAGAACAGTATCACAGAACAAGGGAAATATATGGCCGTGGCGGCTCTCCGGCGGGATTCTTGCCGTAGAAGAGGGTTAGGGAGGGAATGCACCAGTCGTGGAGCATCACCGTGAGTCAATGCACTGATTTGAAGAGGATTAAGTCCACGGGGAAGAGTGCAAGGTCGTCGTCGACGTGAGCTGTGAAGCGGTGTTAAGGGCGGCCGAGGTGGTGGCGCGTGGCGTTCTTCGTCAACGGTGGTGAGCTACGACCAAAACTTGGTCAAATCGATGCACCATAACAAGTGGAGCCTGCCAGAGAAAGGAATCGAAGAATTGTTGTACCGTGGCGGTGAATTTTGGAGAATGGTGGCCGCCGGCGTGGTTGTCGGCCGAGTACACGGGCGGCGGTGTTCCGGCGAAGCTAGGGCGTGGCCGGCGGGCTTGATGGTTGGAGAGCTTCAGGGGATTGAGGAGAACCTAGGCGGCACGGTGGCAAGGCTGGGGACTCGCCGGAACTTGCTGGCGTCGTGGGGGCAGCAATGGAGGCGGTGTTCTGTGTGGCGCGCGCGGCAGAACAGGGCAAGGAGCGAAGGGAAAGGAGGGGAGCGCGTGCTTGGGGCTTTATACCCGAAGAAGGTGAGCCAAAGGAAGGAGAAAAGAGTGGGAGACGTCCGTGCTGTTGGTTGGTGCAGAGGAGCGGTGGCTGGCAATTGGCGATTGAGGCGGTGGCTCGGCAGTAGAGGTGTGCGCTGGAGGGAAGGGCTGGCGCGCCAGGGGAGAGAGGAGGGAGAGAGGGGAGAAGCCATGGAGCAGTGGAGAAGATCCTTGGGGAGATCCTCCACCAAGATGAAGTAATGGCGCGCAATGGGGGCGCCGGCCGTGCTGCCGGCGGTGGTTGGCTGTGGGTGGCGGTGACACTGTTCACCGTCACCCTGTTTTCAATTTTGATTTTTGAATTAATCCACTTGCTCCTTCTTGATTCGATTGAAAACCCTAGCTTCCGAGCTCAAGAATTTTTGAAACTTTTTTTGCAAGATAAATGAATTATTTGGAACAACTTTTCTTATATAAAGATTCCCTGGTTCGGCCTCTAAAGATCTGTGAAATTTTAACTTAGTTCTAACATGTTGGAATTTTAAAAGGGTTTAAACCTTTCCCAAAAATTTTGATAAAAACTCAAAAATTCTATTTTAATGTATAGTTAATTTTTATGCAAAAACATTGGGGTAGTGTTATTAAGAAAAAAAAAAGAAGACTCCTTGAAAGCACAATTAGGGTTTACCCTAAACGACAAAACTTCGAAACCCTGACCCAAAAGCCAAAATGGAAAAGGTCAAAATCAAATTCAAATCTAGTGAGCTCAAATTCAAAAGAACAAAAGGTTGAACTTTTTGGGATGTGACATCTGCCGCATGTGATTCCGGCACCGGTGACTTCACGGCATCGCCGGCAGACCGTCATTTCGTCTCAAGCTCCTAGACGTAGTCGTAGAATTGCGAAACTACCACCGGAAACCAACAATCAAGCAGCCGAATCAGTATGTCATCGTCTGGGTTTCACGGATGACAAACAACGGAATCTCTAATGAGTAGAAACAGAAGTACACAGCTTTCTTTGAAAAACCACTTAGTCGGGAGCACGTGGTAGCCTTAGCTACCCTTCTGGGTAAAGAGGTGCCGGACGTCAAGAAGCGTCCCCGGCGCAGGTTGAAGTGGCAATCTGAAAGCTTTGCTGAGGGGTCAAGTTTCCCTTTTGTTTCCAATGGATAATCAGAAAATTTTAGTGTGGAATGTAAGAGGGTTGAACAAAAGGTCTCACCGCGATAATGTTCGAAAGGTCGTCGATGACACTCGTCCATCCATTGTTTGTCTACAAGAAACAAAATTGGCTCTAATTTCAGATCGAGATGTTATTTTGATCCTAGGTCGTGACCTCCGTCATCATACATATCTTCCAGCGCAAGGTACCCGGGGCGGTATCTTGGTAGCCTGGCGGGAAGATGCCTTTTCACAGCAGATCACTGGAGAGTCCACAGACATTCGGTATCCATCAAATTCTCAAGCAGTGATAGAGCTTGGTGGTTTACAGGGGCATATGGACCTCAGCTTGACAATGAAAAGGTGGCATTCTGGATGAATTGAGGGAAGTCAGGGGTTTATGTTCAGGCCCATGGATGCTAGGTGGAGATTTTTATATGATCTACTCCTCTGAAGACAAAAACAATGATAACCTTAATAGAGCTATGATGGGTCGGTTCAGGCGGTTTGTGAATGATTTTGATTTGAAGGAAATCCCGTTACTTGGTCGAAGATACACTTGGTCTAATGAAAGAGAAGCACCTACACTGGTAAAAGCTTGATCGAGTGCTATGTACTACGGATTGGGAGGCATTCTACCCCGACAGTATTCTCCAAAGTCAAGCCTCGGAGATTTCAGACCACTGCCTGCTGGTTCTCGGACTCACCGAGGGGGTGCATGGAAAGCGCAGGTTCCATTTTGAAAGCTTTTGGCCAAAGATTGAGGGTTTTCATGAGGTGGTGGCACTGAGTTGGGAAGAACTGGTTAGATCTTCATGTCCACTGGAAAGGATATCTATCAAACTGAAACGCCTCACACGCTCGCTTCAGGCATGGAGTCAAAAGCGGGTGGGCCACATCAAAACTCAGCTCGACATTGCAAGGGAGATCCTTCATAGATTTGAGATTGCCTGGGACAGTCGGTTGTTCACTCCTGATGAGGAGGGGTTGAGAAAAGAAGCCAAGAAAATGTGCCTCGTGCTGGCATCCCTTGAACGCACGGTGGCACGCCTCCGATCCTGTATCCGTTTTTAAAAGATGGTGATGCTAACACGGAATTATTCCACAGAACAGTGGGATTTCGTAAGAAGAAGAATTTTATCCCAAAGCTTATACATGGTGACGGTGTGATTACTGGAGAGGAGGAAAAGCAAGAAATAATGTATGATTTCTTCAACAATCTGATTGGTACAGCTGTATCACGCACAACCACTCTAGATCTTGAGTTCTTCCATCAAGAAGGTCAGGACCTTTCGGCACTGGACGCACCGGTCACTGAGGATGAGGTGTGGGAAACAATCAAGTCTCTACCCTCAGACCGTGCTCCAGGACCAAACGGGTACACTGGACGTTTTTACAAGTCTTGTTGGTCGATTATTAAACCGGACTTTATGGCTGCAATTCTGACATTACAAACAAGGTGACTCTCGGAAACTAGGGCTCCTCAATTCAGCATATCTCTCTTTAATCCCCAAAAAAGAAGAAGCACTTGCAGCTAAAGATTTAAGACCCATCAGTTTAATTCATAGTTTCGCAAACCTTGTGACAAAGATCGTTGCAAATCTGCTAGCACCTCTTCTGGATTCGATGATCTCAACAAATCAAAGTGCTTTTATCCGAGGTCGGTGTATCCATGATAACTATATATTGGTACTCGCAAACCATCAAGCTCCTTCATCGACAAAAGATATCTAGTCTCTTCCTGAAACTAGACATATCTAAGGCTTTTGACTCGGTTGCTTGGCCTTTTTGATGGAAATTCTTGAACACCTGGGGTTCGGGCCAACATGGCGCGATTTGATTGCTAACCTTTTGCGCACAGCATCAACACGGATTTTACTAAATGGACAGCCGGGAGATGAGATCCCACACCAGCGAGGTCTCCGTGAAGGAGATCCCCTCTCTACCATCCTATTCATTTTAGTTATGGATGTGTTGAACAACCTTTTAAAAAAAGCAAGTGATCTGGGCCTGTTGCAGCGTCTCGCGCGTAGACATCAGGATCACCATATTTCACTCTATGCTGATAACGTGGCCTTGTTTATTCGGCCATCTCAGGAAGAGATGAATCTCACTATGGATATTCTTGGTCAGTCCGGAGAGGCATCTGGGTTGTTTACCAATCTTCAGAAAAGCTGTGTCATTCCTGTTCGCTGTGATGAACATCAAGTGGAGATGGTGGGTCAAACCCTGCCATGTACAGCAGCTGAGTTTCCATGCACTTATCTCGGCCTTCCAATATTGGACAAGAAATTTCAGAAAGCTGAGCTCCTGGTTTGGGTTGACAAAATCAGCAATAGGCTACCGGGATGGCAAGACTCATTTATGAATATGGCCGGAAGAACTACCTGGGTACGTTATGTTCTGTCAGCTATTCCCATCTATGTGCTAATAGGCATCAAGGTACCCAAATGGGTCATTAAGGCTATAAACAAGTTGTGGCGTGCTTTTCTTTGGAAAGGACGTGATAAGGTTAATAGCGACTCTTGTCTTGTGTCATGGGAGAAGGTACAACGTCCACTGGACCTAGGAGGACTTGGGATCTTGAACTTGGAAATTATGAACTGGGCACTTCAGATTCGGTGGCTTTGGTACCAAAAAATAGATTCATAGCATCCTTGGAAGGGCCTTGATATCCTAGTTCATTCTAACGCAGCTGCCCTTTTTGACATATCTTTGTGGTTTTTTCATGTGGGTCAAGGAAATTTGGTTTTATTCTGGTCTGACAAATGGTTGTTTGGATGGCGGTTGATGGACCTTGCTCCAGCGGTTGTAACAGCAGTACCCCTCAGGGTCCGACAACAATGGACAGTGGAGCAAGCGCTCATGGGACGACAATGGCCGAACGACGTTCGGGCAGGGCTCTCGCTGATTGGTCTGTATGAGTTTCTCCAACTTTGGGATGCCCTTCTGGAAGTAGAGTTAACAACTGAACAAGACCGACATATCTGGCAATGGGATAGTTCAGGGGTCTTCTCTACTAGTTCTGCTTATCGAGCCTTTCATAATGAAGCCATTACTTTTGAGCCTTGGCGACGGCAATGGAAAGCCTAGGCGCCGGCCAAGTGCAAGGTCTTCTTGTGGCTCGCAATCCGCAATAGGTGCTGGACCGCTGATCGGTTAGCCAGAAGTGGCTTGCCACATCCCAGCAGTTACGTGTTCTGTGACCGAGCTGAGGAGGACGTGCAACACATTCTTAATATTTGTGTGTTTGCACGGGAATTCTGGTTCAAAGTCTTAGAACCGGTGGGTCTTGTATCTTGCATACCGGGACAGGATGATGTCGTATTCGTTGAATGGTGGAGGAAAGCAAGAAAGAAAGCCGAGAAAGAAAAAAGAAAAGGCCTCAATTCTCTAATCATTCTGGGTGCATGGATCCTTTGGAAACACAGAAACGCTTGCGTGTTTGAGGGTGCCCAACCCAACATCCAGGCCATTATCAGGGAATTCAAGAATGAGCAGCAGCTTTGGGTTCTTGCAGGAGCTCGCTCTGCAAGGTCTAGGTCATGAAGTTGTAGTGGGCTAGGTGTAGTCTGCTGGTCAGCTCTCATTCTAGGTTGTTTTTATCCTTTAAGAAAAACCATGTTTTGACAGCCCCTCACAGCTTGGTCCGGAGTGAGGTTTTAGTAAGCAATGATAACCTAAGAACTAAGATTATCAATAAGATACCGTGTGTTTTTTTTATCGAAAAAGATACCGTGTGTTTGTTGCAATGGAAAATGTGAATGAGAACGATTCCTCAATCGATACTACATATTTTCAGAGGACCTCCAACATGGTTTAGATTTTTATGTGGTTTTCTCTTCCACTTATCAATAAAAGTTAGCGAAGATCTGCTTTTCAATTGGCTAAAAATAAGCCCTCCCTTCCGTCGTCTTTAACCTCCATTCACCGCCCTCCCGCGGCCGCCTTTCCTCGTCATGTGCTGCCGTTTCTCCTCCATGTCACGCGTCGCATGCCGGCCCCATTCACCGCCCTCCGACCTCCCGCGACTCCAGCGGTGTGCACGCTGCGTCGCCGCACCACCGCGTCGCCGCCCACCGCCAAGTTTTACTTTTAAACCGTAGAAAACCGCTTCGGTTTTTGTGGTTTTCATAAAAATCGGTCCAGAGCGGTTTTTACAGACGACCGGTTTTTGTTTTAATTTTTTTAAAAAAATTTGAAAATTTGAAAAAATTTGAAGTTACAAACCATTGAAATTGCTTGGTAAACCGTAAAAACCGTTGAGAACCGCTAAAACCGGGCGGTAAACCTTAATAACCGCACGGTAAAACGAAAAAAACCGCTCGGTTGTTATTTTAATTCCATGCAAATTCATATTTCATCATTTGAAGCGGTTTTCGCGGTTTTCGTAAAACCAGTCTCGAGCAGTTTCCACGGCTCAAACGGTTTTGCGAACCTTGCCTACCGTCGGAACAGCCGCCGTTCCCCAGAACCTTCTCTACGGCCGATGGTGATGAAGGAGCTGCTTGCCGCCACGTCGACAATCCCGTCACCCTAACTGTTGGTGATAACCGTCGACCCGCGTTGTCGCCATGACAGGATGCAGTGCCCACACACACCTAGGCTCCGCCACCGCCACAACGCGCTGCCACCACCACCGCCAGCCCACGTCGTGGCACGGCGGGGGACTGCCCGCACCCAACCCACGCTCTGTCACTGCCACGACGCACCCCCACCCGCCGCGTGTGTCGCCCGCACACTCTCTTATAGAAACAACGACGATGACTGAAGGATTGATCGATTTTAATTGATTGAAAAACAGCATTTCTGTAAAAGTTATATTCTCTATTTTGCACCAACAATTACATGTAGGCAGGTATACCTGTACATATAGGCCGTTCCAAATGGGCCGGCACGAGCATGGCGGGCCTTGCCTGGGCCGAGGATGCGGCCCGTAGTGCCGGCATGGCACGGCCTGTTTTATCAAAAAAATACAAATATATTTTTTATTTATTAGAAAACATCAAAGATAATGTGCTCCAGTGGTTAGTATGACCTTTATAATATAAGAGATCCCTAGTTTAAGGTCTCATAATACATATTTTCAGTTATTTTTTTAAAAAAATATACATATTTATCGGTGAACCAGCTAGACCGTCGGACGAAATGAACCGTTTAGCCTCACCTGCCGTGCCATGGACCGCCGACTAGGCCCATGAACCAGATAGGCACGGTCCGATAAAGACACAAATACAACCGGGTCTGAGCCCTGCCGTGTCGGACCAGCGTAAATTACACCTATATCGCAGGAGTACAAAATCTTCACAAGACAAAAGTCCGAGACAAGCCCGTTCCAATCATCCCGTGTCAAACGGTCTCCTACCTCCGCCCCCCGTGCTGCGCTTACCCCGCATCAAGCGGACATTGCCATTCCCAATTCCCAAATCCCCCTCCGCCACCCGATAAAAAAAAATAATAATAATAAAAAAATTCCCCCTCCGCCACCGCCTTCCCCACCCAACGCCAATGGCCCCTCCCCCGCCCTGGGGGAGCCTCGGCTTGGACATCGTCGGCCGCCTCCTCGCTCACCTCCCCTGCCTCGCTCACCTGGGCAGGAGGGTAGATTAGCCAAGGATTGGTACGGTACTCCACCCAGACGCCTCCTCGCTCTACGGCACGGCTCCGTGACCTCCGTCTCAGTCCGTCTCCTCCGTCCCACTCCCACCTACTACGAACCACTAGCCGATGGCCGAGCCAGCGCTCCCTCTCCACCGCCGGTGGCCGGTCCTCCTCCGGCTGGGTCTCGCGCTGGCCTTCCTGCTGGCAGCTCCAGCCGCCGAGGCGTGGACGGGGGAGATCCGCGGCCGCGTCGTCTGCGACGTCTGCGGCGACGCCGCCATCGGCCCCGAGGACCACGCTCTCGAAGGTCAGTCCCGTCCACCTGCGTCCTCTCCCTTCGTTCTGGTTTAGTTGCGCAGCGGCTGTCGATCGCCTCTGCAGTGAGCGCTTGTGTTTTCGGATGCGCACAGATCTCAGTTTGTCGTCCAGGGTCCCGGAATTGCTGGCCTAGTCTATCTAATGGGAAGTTCTAGAAGTTGAGGAGAGTTGCGAGTTACGTTGCAGCTCAGGAAATTCGTGCACGAAGGGTGGGCTAGCCTGCTTGGTACTGTGAGCTTTTCATTTCCTGAGGGAATGACAAACCGTCGCATTTTACTATCATATACTTAATGAATTTAGGAATTAGCACAGCTATCAAGAACTAGTATTATTGTGGTCTTAATAGGTTGCATCGACACTTTTGTTGGTTGTTTTGCTATGGGATTGTTGATGAAATGAAATTATATTGTGGCTGGATTGGACCCAGTATTTCTCGCAAAAAAAGTAATAATAATTGGACCCAGGTTCATCTTCGGGTGAGGATTACAGATGACACATATAACACAGCTTCTTGAAGCTTGGCAGTATTGATCCAAATTCCAAACCCTTAAGCGACCATCAGAGTTCAACTCTAGCAATATTTTTTGGAGAATCTTGAGAATAAGATCCTTGTGACTTATCTACTTAGACACCTAGCAAACCCATAGATCACGATCATGGCGCATCACTAGTCATCTGGCAACATAGTCATAGATATCTCTGCCAACTGACCAACATAGACATCTGGCTGCTCATAAGGGATTTCTTACTTTGTTTTATCTATGTTGTCAACATTAAATTGGCTTGCTTGTCCTCTATCTGGTCTGCCTGTTCAAAGCTATTTGACTGGAGTAAAGTTAACTGCTGCTCTCTTTCCATTATAATTGGGACAGACTAAAACCCCGTCCAACTGGTCCTTCAGTTGGTATTTATGCCCTGTCAAGTGGTGAACTCTTTCAGATGCTAAAGCGAGTAGTGTTTTAGACTAGAAATTCACTATGTATTGTTAATAGTTCTCCCATACCTGTTGTTCCTTAGTAAATAAGCATGCACAGTTTCCTGGATTCCAGCAACAGGTTAACTATCAGCTGCATAGTGTTGATACATATCATTATCTGGTGTAGAGTGCAATTAGTGTAAATCCAGTCAATTGTAGATGTGTTGCCTGAGTTTGAGTTTTAAAACCACAGTGGCTAGGTTATCTTTGTGCTAAACAAGGTGTGGTGCATTATTACATCGGTAGTGAGTCTACACGATTACACTCGTTTGTTGTGGCCTCATCTCAGTTCTGTAGTATTGCTGGAGCCCTTGATAGCCTATTTCTGTAGGAACCTCTAATTTTATCTTCCTATTTAAATTCTGGAGAAAATTGGTAATAAGTTGTCTACACTTTTGTTTTTGAAGTTGATCAAAAGATAAACTACTGATGTGAAAGTGCATAATATTTTTATCCTGCTCGAAGCCACAACACTGAAGTAGTTGTGTTACCCAACAGATACTACCATCGTTGTCATGAAAATACTGTAGTTAAACTACATTTGGTTATTTGTATGTATCAGCTGTATTTCCATGATCAGATGGACATCAATCAGACTATCAATGAGGAACAAAGGTTGCTTTAGTGCCATTTTTATATTTGGTTAAACATTTATAGGCAACATTACTCTTGGTGTGTGCAAAATTACTCTATGAACTGAAATATAGTATTGCCTTGTTGGTCGACCCAGCGATGGAATTTGTAATCACCATATGATTGACCATGTTGTAAGAAGTTTCCATCTTGGTGTCCTTGTCAATAAATTATGGAATTTTGGTCTTAGCCTACTTGTCCAACAGTACATTTCTAGAGTATGCAGCAGTTTTTGCTTATGTTTTGATCGTCCTGAAAAGCTGAGAATGAATATGCCTTTCTCTTTTCTATTAAAGTTGTGTTCATGTTTCATCAATGCTCTTCAGCAGTATATCCAGTTTTTGTTAACTTTATATCAGTGACTCTACACGGTAGAAGCGCAAGCCTGCTATATTGCAGTATTTTTAACATTTGTTTTTGTAAATTTGGGTTAAATCATATGCATTTGAGATTATTCTAAGGTCTTTCTCATTCCTGGTCCACATTTTTGTCTCATCTAGGTGCTGAGGTTGCTGTTCTCTGCATCACAAAATCTGGGGAGGTTATCAACTACCAAGCTTTCACAAATTCAAAGGGCATGTACACGGTTGCAGAGACAATGCCAGAGAGTGATCGGTGGGAGTCTTGCTTAGCAAGGCCTATCAGCAGCTTCCACCAACACTGCACTAGGAGAGGTGATGCCCACTCTGGGGTGAAGTTCACCTACAACAAATCATCAGGGAATGCACACACCGTGAAGACTTTCCTCTACAAACCTGTCAACGCTCCTCTGTATTGCAGTTAAAACAATTTATTTGTTTGAACCGAGAAGAAAGGATAATATTCCCTCTGTTTCCCTATATATGACGTTGCTTAGTTCAAGATTGAACTAGCCGACACCACAGGTTTAAAATATATAATACTATTTTAAATGGTGCTTCAACTGTGTGCGGGCGATAGTAAGCAAATGTGGTTTGAGTTGTAAATGGTTGTTTCAGCCGTGTGTGAGGGAGTTTGTTTGAGCTGTAAATGGTTATTTCAGTAGTGGGAGAGGGAATTTGTTGTCGTACTGTACCTGTATGTTGAAGATGCTTCTTCTAACATCTGATCAATGATACTTGGTAAGAAAAGGATGTTGCTCTGAATTATTCAAGTGTGGGAATTATTCAAGTTTTGCTATATGGACAATATATATAATAGTCTAATTTGTTACTCTGAGTCTGTATGCTAAGCTTCTCGGTTGATTAATACCCCAGATCTATTTAAATTTGATGAATTAACCCGCTGCTACTAGTAATGTTTATTACGTAGTACAAACTTCTGTTTCTCACTATACTAAGTACTAGTAGCAGTTAAAGAAGTAAAATTGTTTAAGTCGGCAACCCAACAGTTCGGGGCACGCTGGCAGTGCAAATGAGAGCAATCCAGGATTGGTGGCCCAGGCGACGACGGCCGGCGACCCGCCACTACAACGCCCTCTTGGTCCTGGCCTCCACGCGGCGCCGCCGGTCACCACTACCTCCCGCTCGCTCTCACCTTCTGCGCCATGCTGTGCGCGGGCGTCTCACCGGACCACTTCACCTTCCCCTTCGCGCTCAAGGTGCTCCGCCCAGGTGGCGTCCCGCTCCTCGCCGCCGCTGTCCTCGCGCGAGAGCACGCTAGGGCGTCTTCACGCGCTGCTCGTCAAGGCCGGGCACGCCACTGAATTGAGGCGTGGGGCTGTCTCCCTGTAGAAGTGGGCCGTCGCCGTGGCGTCAACGCCGTCACGGCCACGCAGGTGGTGGCCGCGTATGTGCAGCAGAGTGCGGCGATGCAGAGAGCGGCAGGTGGGAGGGCGCGACGCTAAAGGCTTGGGGTGTTGAGCTCGCGTCGGAGGATGTTGCTCTGGCCACGGCGGTGCTTGACATATATGGTCGGTCTCAGCGCCGCATTTGAGGAATTCGATTTAATGCTTCGCCCAGGAACGCTGCATGGTCAGGAGCAGCAACGCCACATCCATTTAGTTGAAGAGCTGCACAACATCTATGCCGTGGTCTTGTCATGCTGACGGGAATACAATCGATACCTATTCAGCCCCATATCACAACATGGGGAAGTATGTTTGAATGGTTGTGATCGGCTATAGCCGAGGCATGCCATATAAGTATCGATGCGACAGAGAGGCCTGAAGAGAAGAGTGCTTCAGGTCCCTAGTTTGCTGGGCAACATATGAATTGGTTTGGATTTCTGCAAAACGGAAAGCGACCTCCCTCAAGAAACCCCAAGTCGCTCTGCGCATACGTCTTGTACCTCAGCCTCAGCGGCCTGTGCCATGGCGGGCGCAGCCGGCTGCAAGTGCGGCGATGGTGCTAAGACGCTGGACTATCTACATCACACGTAAGTCCTGCATCGTCTCCCTCTCTCACGCCTCTTTCCCTGGCCTGCCTCGCAGCTCTCTCTGTTCTGATTTCTGAAGTGAATTTTTCTAAACACCAGTTCAAATGGTCCTGCGCTCGAGCGATGCACCTGCGCCGACACCTGCTTGCTCGAGGTAAAGAATCCTTGTCTTCGTTTCTTGATCTTTTCTCTCCGCGATTTCAAGAAACAGGGCTCTTCTTGATGGATCGTTCCATCTTTGTTGCAGGAGCAGGTTCCGACACGTATGGGCCATGGCGTCACCGTCGACGATGAATCATCTTGCTACAAATGCGGTGGCCCCGACGCCTCGGACATGCTAGTGTGTTGCTTCCGATGCTACCATCGTTATCACACGTAACTCTTCGTCGCCTCTGTCTCTTGCTCCCTCGCCTCTTCTCCCCTTTCTCCTGCGCTGTCTTGCCATTGTTGGCATTTTGAGCCGAATTTTTGGAAACACGCAGGTGGTGCTATCCGGCGAGCTCCTATAATTGCTGCGACGCATGTCTCCTCGAGGCGAAGTCGAGCAAGGTATTTTTCGTTTTTCTCTTCTTAAATTCTTCTTATCTTCGTCCCTACTTGTTCTCGATGAGGCAGAGTTCCAAGAAACATTGTTTACATGCGATTCGCGTCTCGTCCCTGTGTGCAGGAGCAGGTTCCGTCCTGGGTGTTGGATCTCGCCGCCGCGGACTTCTCCTCGCCTTGCGCCAAAAACAAAATCTGCCCCATCTGTCTTGTCGGCTTCAGCGGCCAGCGCTGCCCGGATGCGCACAGGCACGCCGGCAGAGCCGATGCAATACAGGTTCGTTTCCTCTCATCAGCCGAGACCCTTGTTCTCTATGTCTCAGAATTGTGGATTGGCAGTTCTAGAGGTGGCAGGGAGGGTAGTATGCAAGAGACCTTGCAGGGGGGCATACCTCCCTTCCTGACCGCCACAGGCCGCTTAATTACTCGAATCAGAAGCAACCAGTTCAACTAATAATTTACATCGTGCATTTTATGGAAGCCACCTTTCAATAATCAACTTTCTATTTCCTGTAACTCTGTCATTTTTGCATCGCATCGCTCCATTGAATTTCTTTCAAGCCACGAATAGTTAGTAGTACTGCTCAAATATTTAGAACTGAGATATATTTTGGTGCATGTTATACTTTAACAGTCACTCCTCGCCGAGGACTTCACCACGGGACATCAGCGTGATGCCTTCTGTATTTCCTGTCACGTTGCTTTCTGTGCGTCGGTGCCTAATGATCATTCTGATCACCAATCAGTTAATATGATCTCTCACGATGGCTGGTTATTTGCACGTGTTCCATCATCAGAAAAATGGCTTGGCAATTTCGGTTTTGTGCCGGTTAGATCTTTCAACTTTACTTTTTCCTTGATGATATGTTATTGTGAATACTCGTTATACGTTAATATGTTTCAGGCTGATGGAGAAGAAGAAGAATATCGTCAGTTGCCTTTGTCACCCCCGCTGTTACCGAACGAGTGTCAATGCTACAGGTCCGGCCAGCACTTGTGGTACTGTTCAATCGGTTGCTTGGTTAGTTAATACTTTCTTATGATTATTTTAATTATGTTTTTTACACGGACTCTATGAGATGATTGCAATGACTTTGCTGATTTTGGAAATGCAGGCTAAAGATAAAAATGCTCCCCAGAAAATTCATCAAGATGGCGGCCTTCAAATGGTGCCAACTGATCGACCCCTTCACACATGTAAGAAAGATACGTACTGCTTCATCTGTAGTCTGGCAATCTGCGATCTCTGTTGTCCCAATCACTCTGCTCGTCACCGCCCTGGGCAGGAGGGTAGATTAGCCGAGGTTTGTAGTTGCGGCCTCTTTACTTTGCTTTTAATTACAAGGTCAATATTTACTTGGTTTGTTAAATACTAAGCTGCATACCATACCTCTGATATACTGTTACGTAGGTTCGTAAGGTTAAGAATTATATTGCTATCGACGCAGATGATGTGAAAGGAATAGGGTATAGCTGGAATCATATTCAGCGGATTCGTATTGGGAAATCGATATATATACCCTTGATACGATCGACACATCCTCCAAAACCCAAAAGGCCATTTCGGTGTTCAAAAAGTAAAGACCGTACGTATTGTCGATCCCTGTACTGCTGTGGAAAATGCAAGGTTTGTCGTAATTGCATTATCATCTGGACGGTCCTTTATCTGTTTCTTAGTTTGATCTCATTTTCTAAATACAGGTGGAGAGCGTGCCCAGAGGCAACGGCCGTTCCATCGCCGAGGCATTGGTCAGGACAGAATTCCTGAGGGACGTAGTTCCAGATATGTTTTGCTTGGTCTGTCAGCAGGGATTTTCGTCTGCGTGTTGCTGGCAACATAGTTTACATCATGCTGACCGGAGCGGCGCCTGAATCTGCTCACTGCTCGGGAGCTCGTCCTGGGCTGCGGCGGCCTACCCAAAAGTCCGGCTAACAGAGATAGGCATAGGCTCTCTAATTGTTGTGCCCAAACAATATACTGTATGCTTCAATATATGATGGGGTCTTCTTCTAAACAATATACTGGGTAGTTACTCGTCAACCCACACGTATGTGGATTGTGAACTTGGTCGGCGCGGGTGCGTGCAGTGCAGTTCTCCAGGATGCACAGACCGCCGCTGTGCCAGTGCCGGGCGTGCATTTCCAGACCGATGGATGATGCCGCTGAGCCGTCGAACGCTGCTAAAGTCTCCGTGTATATGTCGTCCATGGGAATCCGGCCTGTGACCACGCGCTCGTCGATACAGGACCCTCACGGGGATGTCAAAGCAGAAAGCACCCACCAGCCTGACCCTGAGCGTCTCCAGGCCGTAGGGCAGAGCTCAATGGCCAGAACGTCTCCAGCCACGGGATCCCACCATCCTGTGGCCGGAGCTCAATGGCCGGAGCGTCTGCATCCACGGGACGCCGGGCAGCTCAATGGCCGGAACGGTCACGACGCAGGTTGCACGACGCGCTGCGCAGTATAGAGCAACCACTCGTTCACCTGCTCCGGCGTCAGCATCGCCGCGTCCCCGGTCCACGGAACTGGCGAACTTGCCCTGGAACGCCGGCGAAGGAACGTCTGCAAACGAGAGAGGTCCCGAGCTTGAAGCCACTGAGACGAGGATAGGGTGCAACACCTGCATCGTCGGGGTCGGGGAGGGCACCCTGGATTTTCACAATCGCCTAATGAATTCCCACAACCCCTCTCTAGTGAAAACAAAAACAGCCCGGCCCCTGAACCTGAACCGATCGAGTCCATCCGGCGGGTCGTTCACGAAGTACACACGACGAATACGGTCTAATGGCAATCCCTATCCGAGTCGGAGCTTTCCGGAATCCGAATCGGTCTGAAGAGACTTGGAGTTCTGACTCGGAGTCGGCAGATGCCGGATCAATAAATTCAGTGGAACCGTGACCAGAGGCGCATATCCCTCCTCCGTCTCCTGCCATCATCTGTCGTCACGATGCCGCGGCCGCAGCGCACACGGAGGAGCCGCGCCGTCTGTTCTGCTGCCTCGCCGTACAGAAAGGACCAGCGGATCGGCAGCGACCGCCGCGCCGAGGGCCACGTCAACCTCCCAGACGACGTGCTGGCCGACATCTTCTCTCGACTCCCGCACACGGCAGACGTCGTGCGCTGCGCCGCGACGTGCTCGTGCTGGGGAAGCGCCGTTGCGGCTCGGGCCGCCGACCTCTCCCGCTCGCTGCCGCCCCTCGGCCGCTTCGTTCCCGAGCTCGCCGTCGGCGTCGTCCACCAGGCGCCGCGCAACACCAGCGGGCAAGAAACCGAGTCGATCCGCTCGGCCCATTGAGCAGCCACGGGACGGGAATACGGGAAGGCGGCGTGACTTGGAGACGCTCGTCGTGACGGCGCCAAATCCGCGCGTGCACAGCACAGGTGCTTGCTTTGACAGCCCCGTGAAGTCCCGTATCGGTGAGCAGTACGGGACATTCCTTGCCCTGTTCCTACGAAGCCAAGGCCACTCCACTTATATTCACTTTTTTTTTTCCAGATATGTCAACGATAGTCTGGATGTCCATCCAGTTCATCTAGTATTTCACATACAACTTCAGTGTAGGATGTGTTTTTTTTTTTTCCTCGAAGAATATCAGTGCATGACTCAACTCAGATCAAATCTCAAATAGAATCAGTATCCGTTTAGCCAAACATTGAGCAACGCACCCACATCTACATGATACAATGATGGAGCAAAAAGGCAATAATAACACATATTCTCTCCATTATCAAAATAATTGATTTTAAAGCTTAGTGTAAAATCTTTTTAATCTGTAATAAGATCCATCTACCGATTCTAATTTAAAAGCTGGCCATACAATACACTGAAGATCACTTAAATTTTCTCTCATCTCTGTGAGCTAATAAAGTGGCGAGGTACGCGGCGCCGTCCATCTCCAATCCGAGCACGTTTCTCCATGAGTCGCCCTCTCCCGCAGCGACCTTCTTCACCGTCTCATCCTGGAGAGACAGCGCAAACGTTCCATTGTGCGCGCTGCGTTCTCCCATGGTGAACAAGACTACGCCGCTCTTCTCACCGAACCAGCGCAGCTTGAGCGAGGTGTAGTCTCGGTACGTCATCTTCATCTGGGGCATAATAAACACTTCCTCCACAGAGCTGCTTTCCACCAATCTACCTGTCTGGATATCCTCTCCGCGGATGTCGAAGTAGGACATATAGGCCGTGAGGGTATACGAACCCCCACGGATGCCGAAGCACAAGAAGAACAGCCGGCCGTCCGGTGAGACGCCGAGCAGGCGTTGCTCCGGCCAGTGATGATATTCAAAATCGTACGGAAGCAGGTGAACGTCCACCGCACGATCCAGATCATGGGCGGCAAGACGCACCCCGAGCGCGCCGTGGTCCAGTGGCCAGAAGGCCACTCCGCGTCGCACGACGGACGGGCCAATGTGGCGCAACTCCCGTGGCGAGACCTTCACGGCTGAAACGACCTCTGTCCCCCAGTGCCCAGTGTCCGACGAGTACCACCTAATCGCTGTGAAGCGCGGACGGTTGTAGACGAGCAGCAGGCGGAAGAATTCCGTGCCGCGCCTCGGGTCGACGTCGTCGCCGGTGAGGAAGGCGCAGCCGTAGTCCGTTGGCCTGTCCTCGCGGGAGAGTGTCGGCAGCACGACGGCGTCCCCTGTCACCGGGTCGCAGACGCAGAACGTGAGGCGTCGCTGTACCTGTCATGTCGGAGCTCCAGGACGAGGCGGCCGTTGCGGGAAGCAACCGGGCGTGAATAGTCCAAGTTGATTCGATCTTCGTGCAGCCCTGCGCCGATCCTCTTTCCGGATGCCAGGGCGAGGAAGCACGGCCTCGCCGCCCCCGACGCAGTGCGGCGGCTCCGTGTACGCGCGGTCCACCGTACCAGTCCTTCTCCTGGTGGACGACGCCGACGGCGAGCTCGGGAACGAAGCGGCCGAGGGGCGGCAGCGAGCGGGAGAGGTCGGCGGCCCGAGCCGCAACGGCGCTTCCCCAGCACGAGCACGTCGCGGCGCAGCGCACGACGTCTGCCGTGTGCGGGAGTCGAGAGAAGATGTCGGCCAGCACGTCGTCTGGGAGGTTGACGTGGCCCTCGGCGCGGCGGTCGCTGCCGATCCGCTGGTCCTTTCTGTACGGCGAGGCAGCAGAACAGACGGCGCGGCTCCTCCGTGCGCGCTGCGGCCGCGGCATCGTGACGACAGATGATGGCAGGAGACGGAGGAGGGATATGCGCCTCTGGTCACGGTTCCACTGAATTTATTGATCCGGCATCTGCCGACTCCGAGTCAGAACTCCAAGTCTCTTCAGACCGATTCGGATTCCGGAAAGCTCCGACTCGGATAGGGATTGCCATTAGACCGTATTCGTCGTGTGTACTTCGTGAACGACCCGCCGGATGGACTCGATCGGTTCAGGTTCAGGGGCCGGGCTGTTTTTGTTTTCACTAGAGAGGGGTTGTGGGAATTCATTAGGCGATTGTGAAAATCCAGGGTGCCCTCCCCCGACCCCGACGATGCAGGTGCTGCACCCTATCCTCGTCTCAGTGGCTTCAAGCTCGGGACCTCTCTCGTTTGCAGACGTTCCTTCGCCGGCGTTCCAGGGCAAGTTCGCCAGTTCCGTGGACCGGGGACGCGGCGATGCTGACGCCGGAGCAGGTGAACGAGTGGTTGCTCTATACTGCGCAGCGCGTCGTGCAACCTGCGTCGTGACCGTTCCGGCCATTGAGCTGCCCGGCGTCCCGTGGATGCAGACGCTCCGGCCATTGAGCTCCGGCCACAGGATGGTGGGATCCCGTGGCTGGAGACGTTCTGGCCATTGAGCTCTGCCCTACGGCCTGGAGACGCTCAGGGTCAGGCTGGTGGGTGCTTTCTGCTTTGACATCCCCGTGAGGGTCCTGTATCGACGAGCGCGTGGTCACAGGCCGGATTCCCATGGACGACATATACACGGAGACTTTAGCAGCGTTCGACGGCTCAGCGGCATCATCCATCGGTCTGGAAATGCACGCCCGGCACTGGCACAGCGGCGGTCTGTGCATCCTGGAGAACTGCACTGCACGCACCCGCGCCGACCAAGTTCACAATCCACATACGTGTGGGTTGACGAGTAACTACCCAGTATATTGTTTAGAAGAAGACCCCATCATATATTGAAGCATACAGTATATTGTTTGGGCACAACAATTAGAGAGCCTATGCCTATCTCTGTTAGCCGGACTTTTGGGTAGGCCGCCGCAGCCCAGGACGAGCTCCCGAGCAGTGAGCAGATTCAGGCGCCGCTCCGGTCAGCATGATGTAAACTATGTTGCCAGCAACACGCAGACGAAAATCCCTGCTGACAGACCAAGCAAAACATATCTGGAACTACGTCCCTCAGGAATTCTGTCCTGACCAATGCCTCGGCGATGGAACGGCCGTTGCCTCTGGGCACGCTCTCCACCTGTATTTAGAAAATGAGATCAAACTAAGAAACAGATAAAGGACCGTCCAGATGATAATGCAATTACGACAAACCTTGCATTTTCCACAGCAGTACAGGGATCGACAATACGTACGGTCTTTACTTTTTGAACACCGAAATGGCCTTTTGGGTTTTGGAGGATGTGTCGATCGTATCAAGGGTATATATATCGATTTCCCAATACGAATCCGCTGAATATGATTCCAGCTATACCCTATTCCTTTCACATCATCTGCGTCGATAGCAATATAATTCTTAACCTTACGAACCTACGTAACAGTATATCAGAGGTATGGTATGCAGCTTAGTATTTAACAAACCAAGTAAATATTGACCTTGTAATTAAAAGCAAAGTAAAGAGGCCGCAACTACAAACCTCGGCTAATCTACCCTCCTGCCCAGGGCGGTGACGAGCAGAGTGATTGGGACAACAGAGATCGCAGATTGCCAAACTACAGATGAAGCAGTACGTATCTTTCTTACATGTGTGAAGGGGTCGATCAGTTGGCACCATTTGAAGGCCGCCATCTTGATGAATTTTCTGGGGAGCATTTTTATCTTTAGCCTGCATTTCCAAAATCAGCAAAGTCATTGCAATCATCTCATAGAGTCCGTGTAAAAAACATAATTAAAATAATCATAAGAAAGTATTAACTAACCAAGCAACCGATTGAACAGTACCACAAGTGCTGGCCGGACCTGTAGCATTGACACTCGTTCGGTAACGGCGGGGGTGACAAAGGCAACTGACGATATTCTTCTTCTTCTCCATCAGCCTGAAACATATTAACGTATAACGAGTATTCACAATAACATATCATCAAGGAAAAAGTAAAGTTGAAAGATCTAACCGGCACAAAACCGAAATTGCCAAGCCATTTTTCTGATGATGGAACACGTGCAAATAACCAGCCATCGTGAGAGATCATATTAACTGATTGGTGATCAGAATGATCATTAGGCACCGACGCACAGAAAGCAACGTGACAGGAAATACAGAAGGCATCACGCTGATGTCCCGTGGTGAAGTCCTCGGCGAGGAGTGACTGTTAAAGTATAACATGCACCAAAATATATCTCAGTTCTAAATATTTGAGCAGTACTACTAACTATTCGTGGCTTGAAAGAAATTCAATGGAGCGATGCGATGCAAAAATGACAGAGTTACAGGAAATAGAAAGTTGATTATTGAAAGGTGGCTTCCATAAAATGCACGATGTAAATTATTAGTTGAACTGGTTGCTTCTGATTCGAGTAATTAAGCGGCCTGTGGCGGTCAGGAAGGGAGGTATGCCCCCCTGCAAGGTCTCTTGCATACTACCCTCCCTGCCACCTCTAGAACTGCCAATCCACAATTCTGAGACATAGAGAACAAGGGTCTCGGCTGATGAGAGGAAACGAACCTGTATTGCATCGGCTCTGCCGGCGTGCCTGTGCGCATCCGGGCAGCGCTGGCCGCTGAAGCCGACAAGACAGATGGGGCAGATTTTGTTTTTGGCGCAAGGCGAGGAGAAGTCCGCGGCGGCGAGATCCAACACCCAGGACGGAACCTGCTCCTGCACACAGGGACGAGACGCGAATCGCATGTAAACAATGTTTCTTGGAACTCTGCCTCATCGAGAACAAGTAGGGACGAAGATAAGAAGAATTTAAGAAGAGAAAAACGAAAAATACCTTGCTCGACTTCGCCTCGAGGTGACATGCGTCGCAGCAATTATAGGAGCTCGCCGGATAGCACCACCTGCGTGTTTCCAAAAATTCGGCTCAAAATGCCAACAATGGCAAGACAGCGCAGGAGAAAGGGGAGAAGAGGCGAGGGAGCAAGAGACAGAGGCGACGAAGAGTTACGTGTGATAACGATGGTAGCATCGGAAGCAACACACTAGCATGTCCGAGGCGTCGGGGCCACCGCATTTGTAGCAAGATGATTCATCGTCGACGGTGACGCCATGGCCCATACGTGTCGGAACCTGCTCCTGCAACAAAAGATGGAACGATCCATCAAGAAGAGCCCTGTTTCTTGAAATCGCGGAGAGAAAAGATCAAGAAACGAAGACAAGGATTCTTTACCTCGAGCAAGCAGGTGTCGGCGCAGGTGCATCGCTCGAGCGCAGGACCATTTGAACTGGTGTTTAGAAAAATTCACTTCAGAAATCAGAACAGAGAGAGCTGCGAGGCAGGCCAGGGAAAGAGGCGTGAGAGAGGGAGACGATGCAGGACTTACGTGTGATGTAGATAGTCCAGCGTCTTAGCACCATCGCCGCACTTGCAGCCGGCTGCGCCCGCCATGGCACAGGCCGCTGAGGCTGAGGTACAAGACGTATGCGCAGAGCGACTTGGGGTTTCTTGAGGGAGGTCGCTTTCCGTTTTGCAGAAATCCAAACCAATTCATATGTTGCCCAGCAAACTAGGGACCTGAAGCACTCTTCTCTTCAGGCCTCTCTGTCGCATCGATACTTATATGGCATGCCTCGGCTATAGCCGATCACAACCATTCAAACATACTTCCCCATGTTGTGATATGGGGCTGAATAGGTATCGATTGTATTCCCGTCAGCATGACAAGACCACGGCATAGATGTTGTGCAGCTCTTCAACTAAATGGATGTGGCGTTGCTGCTCCTGACCATGCAGCGTTCCTGGGCGAAGCATTAAATCGAATTCCTCAAATGCGGCGCTGAGACCGACCATATATGTCAAGCACCGCCGTGGCCAGAGCAACATCCTCCGACGCGAGCTCAACACCCCAAGCCTTTAGCGTCGCGCCCTCCCACCTGCCGCTCTCTGCATCGCCGCACTCTGCTGCACATACGCGGCCACCACCTGCGTGGCCGTGACGGCGTTGACGCCACGGCGACGGCCCACTTCTACAGGGAGACAGCCCCACGCCTCAATTCAGTGGCGTGCCCGGCCTTGACGAGCAGCGCGTGAAGACGCCCTAGCGTGCTCTCGCGCGAGGACAGCGGCGGCGAGGAGCGGGACGCCACCTGGGCGGAGCACCTTGAGCGCGAAGGGGAAGGTGAAGTGGTCCGGTGAGACGCCCGCGCACAGCATGGCGCAGAAGGTGAGAGCGAGCGGGAGGTAGTGGTGACCGGCGGCGCCGCGTGGAGGCCAGGACCAAGAGGGCGTTGTAGTGGCGGGTCGCCGGCCGTCGTCGCCTGGGCCACCAATCCTGGATTGCTCTCATTTGCACTGCCAGCGTGCCCCGAACTGTTGGGTTGCCGACTTAAACAATTTTACTTCTTTAACTGCTACTAGTACTTAGTATAGTGAGAAACAGAAGTTTGTACTACGTAATAAACATTACTAGTAGCAGCGGGTTAATTCATCAAATTTAAATAGATCTGGGGTATTAATCAACCGAGAAGCTTAGCATACAGACTCAGAGTAACAAATTAGACTATTATATATATTGTCCATATAGCAAAACTTGAATAATTCCCACACTTGAATAATTCAGAGCAACATCCTTTTCTTACCAAGTATCATTGATCAGATGTTAGAAGAAGCATCTTCAACATACAGGTACAGTACGACAACAAATTCCCTCTCCCACTACTGAAATAACCATTTACAGCTCAAACAAACTCCCTCACACACGGCTGAAACAACCATTTACAACTCAAACCACATTTGCTTACTATCGCCCGCACACAGTTGAAGCACCATTTAAAATAGTATTATATATTTTAAACCTGTGGTGTCGGCTAGTTCAATCTTGAACTAAGCAACGTCATATATAGGGAAACAGAGGGAATATTATCCTTTCTTCTCGGTTCAAACAAATAAATTGTTTTAACTGCAATACAGAGGAGCGTTGACAGGTTTGTAGAGGAAAGTCTTCACGGTGTGTGCATTCCCTGATGATTTGTTGTAGGTGAACTTCACCCCAGAGTGGGCATCACCTCTCCTAGTGCAGTGTTGGTGGAAGCTGCTGATAGGCCTTGCTAAGCAAGACTCCCACCGATCACTCTCTGGCATTGTCTCTGCAACCGTGTACATGCCCTTTGAATTTGTGAAAGCTTGGTAGTTGATAACCTCCCCAGATTTTGTGATGCAGAGAACAGCAACCTCAGCACCTAGATGAGACAAAAATGTGGACCAGGAATGAGAAAGACCTTAGAATAATCTCAAATGCATATGATTTAACCCAAATTTACAAAAACAAATGTTAAAAATACTGCAATATAGCAGGCTTGCGCTTCTACCGTGTAGAGTCACTGATATAAAGTTAACAAAAACTGGATATACTGCTGAAGAGCATTGATGAAACATGAACACAACTTTAATAGAAAAGAGAAAGGCATATTCATTCTCAGCTTTTCAGGACGATCAAAACATAAGCAAAAACTGCTGCATACTCTAGAAATGTACTGTTGGACAAGTAGGCTAAGACCAAAATTCCATAATTTATTGACAAGGACACCAAGATGGAAACTTCTTACAACATGGTCAATCATATGGTGATTACAAATTCCATCGCTGGGTCGACCAACAAGGCAATACTATATTTCAGTTCATAGAGTAATTTTGCACACACCAAGAGTAATGTTGCCTATAAATGTTTAACCAAATATAAAAATGGCACTAAAGCAACCTTTGTTCCTCATTGATAGTCTGATTGATGTCCATCTGATCATGGAAATACAGCTGATACATACAAATAACCAAATGTAGTTTAACTACAGTATTTTCATGACAACGATGGTAGTATCTGTTGGGTAACACAACTACTTCAGTGTTGTGGCTTCGAGCAGGATAAAAATATTATGCACTTTCACATCAGTAGTTTATCTTTTGATCAACTTCAAAAACAAAAGTGTAGACAACTTATTACCAATTTTCTCCAGAATTTAAATAGGAAGATAAAATTAGAGGTTCCTACAGAAATAGGCTATCAAGGGCTCCAGCAATACTACAGAACTGAGATGAGGCCACAACAAACGAGTGTAATCGTGTAGACTCACTACCGATGTAATAATGCACCACACCTTGTTTAGCACAAAGATAACCTAGCCACTGTGGTTTTAAAACTCAAACTCAGGCAACACATCTACAATTGACTGGATTTACACTAATTGCACTCTACACCAGATAATGATATGTATCAACACTATGCAGCTGATAGTTAACCTGTTGCTGGAATCCAGGAAACTGTGCATGCTTATTTACTAAGGAACAACAGGTATGGGAGAACTATTAACAATACATAGTGAATTTCTAGTCTAAAACACTACTCGCTTTAGCATCTGAAAGAGTTCACCACTTGACAGGGCATAAATACCAACTGAAGGACCAGTTGGACGGGGTTTTAGTCTGTCCCAATTATAATGGAAAGAGAGCAGCAGTTAACTTTACTCCAGTCAAATAGCTTTGGACAGGCAGACCAGATAGAGGACAAGCAAGCCAATTTAATGTTGACAACATAGATAAAACAAAGTAAGAAATCCCTTATGAGCAGCCAGATGTCTATGTTGGTCAGTTGGCAGAGATATCTATGACTATGTTGCCAGATGACTAGTGATGCGCCATGATCGTGATCTATGGGTTTGCTAGGTGTCTAAGTAGATAAGTCACAAGGATCTTATTCTCAAGATTCTCCAAAAAATATTGCTAGAGTTGAACTCTGATGGTCGCTTAAGGGTTTGGAATTTGGATCAATACTGCCAAGCTTCAAGAAGCTGTGTTATATGTGTTATCTGTAATCCTCACCCGAAGATGAACCTGGGTCCAATTATTATTACTTTTTTTGCGAGAAATACTGGGTCCAATCCAGCCACAATATAATTTCATTTCATCAACAATCCCATAGCAAAACAACCAACAAAAGTGTCGATGCAACCTATTAAGACCACAATAATACTAGTTCTTGATAGCTGTGCTAATTCCTAAATTCATTAAGTATATGATAGTAAAATGCGACGGTTTGTCATTCCCTCAGGAAATGAAAAGCTCACAGTACCAAGCAGGCTAGCCCACCCTTCGTGCACGAATTTCCTGAGCTGCAACGTAACTCGCAACTCTCCTCAACTTCTAGAACTTCCCATTAGATAGACTAGGCCAGCAATTCCGGGACCCTGGACGACAAACTGAGATCTGTGCGCATCCGAAAACACAAGCGCTCACTGCAGAGGCGATCGACAGCCGCTGCGCAACTAAACCAGAACGAAGGGAGAGGACGCAGGTGGACGGGACTGACCTTCGAGAGCGTGGTCCTCGGGGCCGATGGCGGCGTCGCCGCAGACGTCGCAGACGACGCGGCCGCGGATCTCCCCGTCCACGCCTCGGCGGCTGGAGCTGCCAGCAGGAAGGCCAGCGCGAGACCCAGCCGGAGGAGGACCGGCCACCGGCGGTGGAGAGGGAGCGCTGGCTCGGCCATCGGCTAGTGGTTCGTAGTAGGTGGGAGTGGGACGGAGGAGACGGACTGAGACGGAGGTCACGGAGCCGTGCCGTAGAGCGAGGAGGCGTCTGGGTGGAGTACCGTACCAATCCTTGGCTAATCTACCCTCCTGCCCAGGTGAGCGAGGCAGGGGAGGTGAGCGAGGAGGCGGCCGACGATGTCCAAGCCGAGGCTCCCCCAGGGCGGGGGAGGGGCCATTGGCGTTGGGTGGGGAAGGCGGTGGCGGAGGGGGAATTTTTTTATTATTATTATTTTTTTTTATCGGGTGGCGGAGGGGGATTTGGGAATTGGGAATGGCAATGTCCGCTTGATGCGGGGTAAGCGCAGCACGGGGGGCGGAGGTAGGAGACCGTTTGACACGGGATGATTGGAACGGGCTTGTCTCGGACTTTTATCTTGTGAAGATTTTGTACTCCTGCGATATAGGTGTAATTTACGCTGATCCGACACGGCACGGCTCAGACCCGGTTGTGTTTGTGTCTTTACCGGACCGTGCCTATCTGGTCCATGGGCTTAGTCGGCGGTCCATGGCACGGTTGGTGAGGCTAAACGGTCCGTTTCGTCCGACGGTCTAGCTGGTTCACCGATAAATATGTATATTTTTTAAAAAAATAACTAAAAATATGTATTATGAGAGCTTAAACTAGGGATCTCTTATATTATAAAGATCATACTAACCACTGGAGCACATTATCTTTGATGTTTTCTAATAAATAAAAAATATATTTGTATTTTTTGATAAAACAGGCCGTGCCATGCCGGCACTACGGGCCGCATCCTCGGCCCAGGCAAGGCCCGCCATGCTCGTGCCGGCCCATTTGGAACGGCCTATATGTACAGGTATACCTGCCTACATGTAATTGTTGGTGCAAAATAGAGAATATAACTTTTACAGAAATGCTGTTTTTCAATCAATTAAAATCGATCAATCCTTCAGTCATCGTCGTTGTTTCTATAAGAGAGTGTGCGGGCGACACACGCGGCGGGTGGAGGTGCGTCGTGGCAGTGACAGAGCGTGGGTTGGGTGTGGGCAGTCCCCCGCCGTGCCACGACGTGGGCTGGCGGTGGTGGTGGCAGCGCGTTGTGGCGGTGGCGGAGCCTAGGTGTGTGTGGGCACTGCGTCCTGTCATGGCGACAACGCGGGTCGACGGTTATCACCAACAGTTAGGGTGACGGGATTGTCGACGTGGCGGCAAGCAGCTCCTTCATCACCATCGGCCATAGAGAAGGTTCTGGGGAACGGCGGCTGTTCCGACGGTAGGCAAGGTTCGCAAAACCGTTTGAGCCGTGGAAACTGCTCGAGACTGGTTTTACGAAAACCGCGAAAACCGCTTCAAATGATGAAATATGAATTTGCATGGAATTAAAATAAAAACCGAGCGGTTTTTTCGTTTTACCGTGCAGTTATTAAGGTTTACCGCCCGGTTTTAGCGGTTCTCAACGGTTTTTGCGGTTTACCAAGCAATTTCAATGGTTTGTAACTTCAAATTTTTTCAAATTTTCAAATTTTTTTAAAAAAATTAAAACAAAAACCGGTCGTCTGTAAAAACCGCTCTGGACCGATTTTTATGAAAACCACAAAAACCGAAGCGGTTTTCTACGGTTTAAAAGTAAAACTTGGCGGTGGGCGGCGACGCGGTGGTGCGGCAACGCAGCGTGCACACCGCTGGAGTCGCGGGAGGTCGGAGGGTGGTGAATGGGGCCGGCATGCGACGCGTGACATGGAGGAGAAACGGCAGCACATGACGAGGAAAGGCGGCCGCGGGAGGGCAGTGAATGGAGGTTAAAGACGACGGAAGGGAGGGCTGTTTTTTAGCCAATTGAAAAGCAGATCTTCGCTAACTTTTATTGATAAGTGGAAGAGAAAACCACATAAAAATCTAAACGATGTTGGAGGTCCTCTGAAAATATGTAGTATCGATTGAGGAATCGTTCTCATTCACATTTTCCATTGCAACAAACACACGGTATCTTTTTCGATAAAAAAAACACACGGTATCTTATTCATAATCTTAGTTCTTAGGTTATCATTGCTTACTAAAAATTTCCAGCATAACATGACAAATTGTGAAGTGTAGACCTGATCAACCATTCGAGATTGCCCTGAGACTTGAGACACGTACCACTCATTCCAACAAATAAAGTACAGTGAAACTCCGGCATGTCATCAGTCAGAGTATAACTCATGCCAGTTCCGAACGGCAGCACATCAGCCAATCGAAATTGCCAAGATTCAAAGCAGCAAAATTCAACTCGGGCACCAACATCACATTCCAACAGTATATCATCAGTCAGATTATAACACATGCCAGTTCCCAACAGCAGCACATCAGCCAATCAAAATTGCCAAGATTCAGAAAAGCAAAATTCGAGTCACGTGCCAATACAATCGCAAAGAAACTCAGATAAGAATGTACTGAACTACGTATAGCACGATGCAGTACGGCATCGCATCGGAGCACTGCTACCGAAACATAAGTTTATGCGTTGTTTTCTGTCAATCTCACGGACGCGTAGAACCACACTGCACGAGAGGACTCTGACGGGAGTCGTTTGACACGGGGTAAGCGCAGCACGGGGGGCGGAGGTAGGAGACCGTTTGACACGGGATGATTGGAATGGGCTTGTCTCGGACTTTTATCTTGTGAAGATTTTGTACTGCTGCGATATAGGTGTAATTTACGCTGGTCCGACACGGCACGGCTCAGACCCGGTTGTGTTTGTGTCTTTACCGGACCGTGCCTATCTGGTCCATGGGCCTAGTCGGCGGTCCACAGCACGGCTGGTGAGGCTAAACGGTCCGTTTCGTCCGACGGTCTAGCTGGTTCACCGATAAATATGTATATTTTTTTTAAAAAATAACTGAAAATATGTATTATGAGACCTTAAACTAGGGATCTCTTATATTATAAAGGTCATACTAACTATTAGAGTATATTATCTTTGATGTTTTCTAATAAATAGAAAATATATTTATATTTTTTTGATAACACAGGCGGTGCCGTGCCGGCACTTCGGGCCGCATTCTCGGCCCAAGCATGGCCCGCCATGCTCGTGCCGGCCCATTTGGAGCGGCCTATATGTATAGGTATACCTGCCTACATGTAATTGTTGGTGTAAAATGGAGAATATAACTTTTACAGAAATGCTGTTTTTCAATCGAATAAAGTCGATCAATCCTTCAGTCATCGTCGCCGTTTCTGTAAGAGAGTGTGCGGGCAACACGCGCGGCGAGCGGGGGTCCGTCGTGGCAGTGACAGAGCATGGGTTGGCTGCGGGCAGTCCCTCGCCGTGCCGCCACGACGTGGGCTGGAGGTGGTGGCGGCAGCACGCTGTGGCGGTGGCGGAGCCTAGGTGTGTGCGGGCAGTGCGTCGCGTCATGGCGACAATGCGAGTCGACGATTATCATCAACGGTTAGGGTGACGGGGTTGTCGACGTGGCGGCGAGCGGCTCCTTCATCACCGTCGGCCATAGAGAAGGTCCTGGGGAATGGCGGCTATTCCGGCGGTAGGCAAGGTTCACAAAACCGTTTGATCCGTGGAAACTGCTCGAGACTGGTTTTAGGAAAACCGCAAAAACCGCTTCAAATGATGAAATATGAATTTGCATGGAATTAAAATAAAAACCAAGCGGTTTTTTTCGTTTTACCGTGCGGTTTTTAAGGTTTACTGCCCGGTTTTAGCGGTTTCCAATGGTTTTTGCAGTTTACCAAGCAATTTCAATGGTTTGTAACTTTAAATTTTTTCAAATTTTCAAATTTTTTTTAAAAAAATTAAACGAAAACCGTTCGTCTGTAAAAATCGCTCTGGACTGATTTTTATGAAAACCAGAGCGGTTTTCTACGATTTAAAAGTAAAACTTGGCGGTGGGCGGCGACGCGGTGGTGCGGCGAAGCAGCGTGCACACCGCTGGAGTCGTGGGAGGTCGGAGGGCGGTGAATGGGGCCGGCATGCGACGCGTGACATGGAGGAATAAACGGTAGCACATGGCGAGGAAAGGCGGCCGTGGGAGGGCAGTAAACGGAGGTTAAAGACGATGGAAGGGAGGGCTGTTTTTTAGCCGATTGAAAAGCAGATCTTCCCTAGCTTTTATTTTTAAGTGGAAGGGAAAACCACATAAAAATCTAAACCATGTTGGAGGTCCTCTGAAAAAAATGTAGTATTGATTGAGGAATGGTTCTCATTCACATTTTCCATTGCAACAAACGCACGGTATCTTTTCCGATAAAAAAACACACGTATCTTATTGGTAATCTTAGTTCTTAGGTTATCATTGCTTACTAAAAATTTCGAGCATAACATGACAAATTGTGATGTGTAGACCTGATCAAGCATTCGAGATTGCCCTGAGACTTAGAGACACGTACCACTCATTCCAACAAATAAAGTGCAGTGAAACTCCGGCACATCATCAGTCAGATTATAACTCATGCCAGTTCCGAACGGCAGCACATAATTGCCAAGATTCAAAGAGCAAAATTCAACTCGGGCACCAACATCACATTCCAACAGTATATCATCAGTCAGATTATAACACATGCCAGTTCCGAACAGCAGCACATCAGCCAATCAAAATTGCCAAGATTCAGAGAAGCAAAATTCAAGTCACATGCCAATACAGTCGCAAAGAAACTCAGATAAGAATGTACTGAACTACGTATAGCACGATGCAGTACGGCATCGCATCGGAGCACTGCTACAGAAACATAACTTTATGCGTTGTTTTCTGTCAATCTCACGGACGCGTAGAACCACACTGCACAAGAGGACTCTGACGGGAGCCGTTCAGGAAAGATTCGCTTGATCTTCTGCTCAAGAATCGGGAGCCAGCCCATGTCTCTTCAGGGGTACTGCCTCGTCGCCGCCGGCTCCAGAGCCCCGGTGGCCGCATCACAAGAGCTTGTCGCGTCGTCGAGGAAGTAGACGCCGTCGAAGTCAATGCCATAGGTCGGATAGGAACTGGAGCAGCACCGCCCAAGGACGATTATTCCCGTGGGAATGACGTGCATCGGCTCCCAGGACGCCAGACGGTCGCCGTCTTGCGCCAGCGGCAGCTCCGGCACCAACTTGAAGACGTGGAATGCCCGCGTCCGTCCGTCGGGCACGACGATCCTCGCGACCATCAGGAGATCCTTGCCGTACTTGACGAGGTAGCTGGCGATGGCACCCCGGGTCACCTCGTGGGTGGGGAACCGGTATTCCACCAGGCGCGTCGTGACCTCCGCAGTGCTCCCAAGGGCGTAGACCAGGACCTCCTCGTTGTCAATGAGCACGTGGAAGCCGTCCAGGCCGTGGCCAACGTAGTATAGCACATCGACGATACTGCCGCACGGCGGTACAAGCTGTGTTATATGTGTCATCTGTAATCCTCACCCGAAGATGAACCTGGGTCCAATTATTATTACTTTTTTTTGCGAGATATACTGGGTCCAATTCAGCCACAATATAATTTCATTTCATCAACAATCCCATAGCAAAACAACCAACAAAAGTGTCGATGCAACCTATTAAGACAACAATAATACTAGTTTCTCGATAGCTGTGCTAATTCCTAAATTCATTAAGTATAAGATAGTTAAATGCGATGGTTTTTCATTCCCTCAAGAAATAAAAAGCTCACGGTACCAAGCAGGCTAGCCCACTCTTCGTGCACGAATTTCCTGAGCTGCAACGTAACTCGCAACTCTCCTCAACTTCTTGAACTTCCCATTAGATAGACTAGGCCAACAATTCTGGGACCCTGGACGACAAACTGAGATCTGTGCGCATCGAAAAACACAAGCGCTCACTGCAGAGGCGATCGACAGCCGCTGCGCAACTAACCAGCACGAAGGGAGAGGACACAGGTGGACGGGACTGACCTTCGAGAGCGTGGTCCTCGGGGCCGATGGCGGCGTCGCCGCAGACGTCACGGACGACACGGCCGCGGATCTCCCCCGTCCACGCCTCGGCGGCTGGAGCTGCCAGCAGGAAGGCCAGCGCGAGACCCAGTCGGAGGAGGACCGGCCACCGGCGGTGGAGAGGGAGAGCTGGCTCAGCCATCGACTGGTGGTTCGTAGTAGGTGGGAGTGGGACGGAGGAGACGGACTGAGACGGAGGTCACGGAGCCGTGCCGTAGAGCGAGGAGGCGTCTGGGTGGAGTACCGGTACCTATCGGTGGCCTGGTGGCGTGCAGCTTGAGGAAGCAAGTAGGACTGCAGGTGGGCCATCTGGTACCAAGCTATGGTTTTTCATTCCCTCAGGAAATGAAAAGCTCACAATACCAAGCAGGCTAGCCCACTCTTCGTGCACGAATTATTGGGCTAGGCCCATTTGAAATTTAAAATAATTTCTAGAAAATCTTGAAGACCCATTCATGCAAGTGGATGGTATAAATTTTTAGTCCCACCTTTCTAGTGGGAGTGGAGTGAGGTCAACTGAAAAAGTTGGTTGCTCCACACCCACTTGAGGTGAATGATGGGAGGAAGAAGGAAGAACACACGCGCGCGCTCGCTTGCCTCGCCTCGTCTCGGCCAGCCATGCCGGGCGCGGGCACGTGAATGGTCCGCCAAAATCCAACCCGAGGCCTTGCGGGTGCGTGGCCTCCTTTTGCTGTTTTTCCTTTTTGCGGGTTCGTGTCCAACACGGATACGATCCGATATCGTAACCGACCTGGACGGGAGATCGTGTCCACCACGGCCACGATCTGTAATCGACTCTGTTGAGGGACGCCTCAACCCTAGCGGTTCCCCCCTATAAAACCAGGCCGAAGGCGCAGCCAGAGGGCACCTCGCAATCAAACACATCCCAGCGCATCTAAGTTTTTGCCTCTGCTATCACTGCGCCGGCGCTGCTGCCTACTGCATCCCGATCGTCGGCGTGCACCGTCGACCGGGAGAGCAGGCCTCCGGAACCCTCACCCTCTGAGCTCCTGCACCGGGAGAGGACGAATAAGGTTTTTGGGAAGCGCTCTGCGCGACTGCTCGACCGCTTCCTCTTCATCGCTCCGGCGCGTTCGTCATCAACTTCGTCACCACGGCTCGACTTCCGCGCCGCCATCTGACGTGCACCGTTCGTGATCTTCTGCGTGCTGTTGCTGTTCGGCGCGGACATCTACGGTACCCCCCGATCGTCGTCGAGAAGAAAACGTACGTACTCGCATCTGCTATCATGTCTTCTATTCTTGCTATGGTGATCTACTATATGTTCATATTGCTTGAGTGTATAGTAGAATCTATGATTCTGTTTGGCATGATAGACTTGTTTAGATCTAACATAGATCTATTTAATATTTACAATCTGCTATGTGTGATCATGATTTATTTCTAGATTCAATTAAAACTAAAAGTGCTGTTTGATTCAACAATCCAAAAACCTTATTATAGGCACTTTGGTATGGATTTAGCGAGGTGCTGAGGCCCGATAAGTTTACTGGCATGCACTTCAAGAGATGGCAAGTCTAAGCCATTCTATGGCTTGAATCCATGGAAGTGTACTGGACTCATGCTGGTAAACCAGAGGGTATTTTGTCCTGTGTTGAATTGGTAAAGTACAACAAGGACAATACAATTTTCGTTGGCGCTGTGATAAGTAATCTTGTAGATAATCTACAAGACGTGTACATGCATCAAAAAGTCGCAAAGAATTGTGGGACGCCCTGATTGCTGACTATGGTGTCAGCGATATAGGCACTGAGATGTATATCATGGAGCAGTATCATGACTACAAGATGGTCGAAGGCCATTCTGTAGTAGATCGGGCTCATGAAATACAGTGCATGATAAAGGAACTTGAGCTTCTTAAGGTCGTCGTGCTGAACAAGTTTGTGGCTGCGGGAATCCTATCCAAGTTGCCCCCATCTTGGAGAGATTTCACCACGGCTGTCAAGCACAAGAGGCAGGAGATATCCGTTTCGGATCTGATCTCCTCACTTGACATTGTGAACAGAGCTCGTGCTAAGGATGGTCGACTCAAAGCAGTCGAGGGCCAGACTAGCGCCAATATGGTACAGCATCAGAGGTTCCATCAGGGTGGAAAGGGCAAGGTCAAGAACAACAAGCCTAAGCAGACCACTACCTTCAAGAAAAGGAAGAACAAGAAGAACAATGATGGCTGCTTTGTGTGTGGTGCCAATGACCATTGGGCCAAGAAGTGTCCACAACACAAAAGCAAGAAGCCTTCACCCGGACAGAAGACGGTGAACATGGTGACCAGCGCTGGAGAGGAAAATAGTGGGTATGGTTATTTCCCCTCTATTTTTTCAGTGTTTCAATCTACCAGTTGGTGGCTTGATACTGGTGTTAATGTTCATGTATGTTCTGACGCCTCTTTGTTTTCTTCTTACCAGGTCGCTCGGGATTCTTCCGTCTTGATGGGCGATGGGTCTCATGCTAATGTTCGTGGTGTTGGTTCGGTCGATTTGAAGTTCACTTCGGAAAAGATCGTGCAGCTGAAGAACGTGCAGCATGTCCCTTCTATCAGGAAGAATCTAGTTAGTGGCTCCCTATTATGTACGGATGGTTTTAAGGTAGTGCTTGAGTCTAATAAAGTTGTCGTGTCTAGGAGTGGACAATTTATTGGTAAAGGCTATGAGTGCGGAGGCTTGTTCCGCTTTTCCCTTTCAGATTTTTGTAATAAGTCTGTGAACTTTATTTCTAATGGTATTAATGAGAGTGATGCTAGTGTTTGGCATTCACGTTTATGTCATCTAAATTTTGGTTCTATGACTCGTCTATCCAGCTTGAATTTAATTCCGAAATTTTCCATTGTCAAAGGTTCTAAGTGCCATAGTTGTGTGCAATCAAAGCAACCTCGAAAACCTCACAAGGTGGCTGAGGAGAGAACTTGGCACCACTAGACCTCATCCATTTAGATCTTTGTGAAATGAATGGTGTTTTGACTGCGGGTGGAAAAAGATATTTCATGACTTTGATTGATGATGCAACTAGATTTTGTTATGTTTATTTGCTTAAAACAAAAGATGAGGCTCTAAACTACTTTAAAATCTATAAGGCTGAAGTTGAAACTCAACTAGAGAAAAAGATCAAATGACTTAGATCCGGTCATGGTGGTGAGTTTTTCTCAAATGAATTCGACTTATTCTATGCGGAACATGGTATTATACATGAGAGGACGCATCCCTATTCTCCCCAATCAAATGGGATTGCCGAGAGGAAGAATCGTACTTTGACTGACTTGGTTAATTCCATGTTAGACACTGCGGGATTATCTAAGGCATGGTGGGGGGAGGCTTTATTGACTTCATGTCATGTCCTAAATCGAGTTCCGATTAAGAATAAGGAGAAGACTCCATATGAGGAATGGATTGGGAGAAAACTATCACTTTCTTACTTGCGCACATGGGGTTGTTTAACAAAGGTAAATGTGCCAATGAATAAGAAGCGCAAGTTAGGACCTAAGACTCTGGATTGCGTTTTTTTTGTGATATGCTCATAATAGCATTGCCTATAGATTTTTAGTAGTTAAATCAAAGTGCCAGATATACATGTTAATTCTTTAATGGAATCTCGTGATGTTACTTTCTTTGAGAGCATATTTCCTATGAAAAATTTATATAGCATTTCTAGTTCATCATCTGATACGATTGCTGATATAACTCGTACACCTATTATAATTTCTGATCATGCTGAACAAACACTTGAGCCGATCCATGAGGAGATTGACAGTGAAGCTCTTAGAAGGAGCAAGAGACAAAGGACTGCAAAGTCCTTTGGTGATGATTTTACTGTCTATCTCGTGGATGACACACCCAATACCATATCTGAGGCATATGCATCTCCTGATGCAGATAATTGGAAAGAAGCTGTCCATAGTGAGATGGACTCTATTCTTTCTAATGGTACTTGGGAGGTTGTTGATTGTCCTTACGGGTGCAAACCTGTAGGCTGCAAGTGGGTGTTCAAGAAAAAGCTGAGGCCTGATGGTACTATTGACAAGTACAAGGCTAGGCTTGTAGCTAAAGGCTATACTTAGAAAGAAGGCGAAGACTTCTTTGACACTTACTCACCTGTTGTAAGGTTGACCACCATTTGTGTACTACTCTCTTTGGCTGCCTCTCATGGTCTTCTCGTCCATCAGATGGATGTGAAGACAGCTTTCCTTAATGGAGAGTTCGAAGAGGAGATCTATATGGATCAGCCTGACGGGTTTGTAGTAAAAGGTCAAGAGATAAGGTGTGTAAGTTATTGAAGTCTTTGTATGGTCTGAAACAAGCACCAAAGCAATGGCATGAGAAATTTGATTATACACTTATATCAACAGGCTTCTCAGTCAACGAGGCTGATAAATGTGTGTTGAAGGAATTATCCTGTGCCTGTATGTTGATGACATACTATCTTTGGAACAAGTCTTGACATGATTAACGAGGTGAAGTCATTTCTATGTTAGAGCTTTGATATGAAAGACCTGGGTAAAGCTGATGTTATTTTAAACATTAAGCTGATTAAAGGTGAGAATGGGATTACATTAACGCAATCTCATTATGTGGAAAAGATTCTGAGCTGTCGCAACCCGTCCGATAAAATCATATGGTTGCTCATCCAGGATCATTTAGGGTGTTGCTTGGCAACGCAAACGACCATGCAGTATAAGAATTAATGAGGACCCGCAAATATGATTAAAGTGTACATTAAGTCTGAGGGTTACATCATTCGGTTCAGAGATTGAAGTGCAGAATGTAGTTTTGAAAATAAGCGTGAGACAGCGGAAGCTAATAATTTTACAACTCGACGATACAATTAAACACGTCAGCCCGAGGGTGCTTAATCTTCAAGGGTCGGAGAAGCAGGAACCCACTCGAAGGTCCACTTCGAGGGTGCTTCCCCTTCCCAACCACCATAACCAAACGAGCCAAAGCTAGAAGAATCACATGCAAAACAATTAATCCATAAACCCTGAGCAACTAATACTCAGCAAGACTTATCCGTCAACATGGCCATCTAATGACCGACGCCTAGAATGCAGGGAGTATTGGTGGAAGTTGACCTGGTATCGCGAAAACAGCGCTAATTGTCTTTTTTATTTTTAGCCAAGTTAACAGGGTTCGCTATTAACATACTAAGTGTGCCACTATGCTAAACAATCAAGAACTTAGCATGACAATTCAGGGTTGAAACAACCATTTTCATCATTAATCCACTATTTACATATCATTGCAGCAGAAGGGAACAAGTGGTTCTCTTAACCATGAGAATCGGCAATTATAATTGATTTGCATCCCGCAGGAGAAACCCGAATGACACGACACATGCACACTCGAATGAGTCACACGTAGCTACCTTTCGCAACATCGTGACAGAGTTGGCACAACATCCATCTTGATGGGGACGGGGGTCCCGATCTTCCTTCAGGTTCTGATAATCAACGATTTGGGCGGAGTCGCAACACAAATCGATCCGGCTTCCGAACGGCAAGTCCCGAACCCTGCAATCGCAGCACAACGTCTCCTCTGGTTATCACCCACGCGAACACGGATGACCTCGCCGAGAAGGCTAATCCTTGCCTGCGAATTTGGACATAGGACCAGTCCCAGATGGTCTTGTCCTCTTTTTGTGAAGTGGTAGATCACCTAAAACGGAGTCCGTATGCAACCTGGGCGTCCGTTTTAGTGGAGACTGCTCCTGGACTCCGAATTGGATTCGAAGTCGACGTGGGCTGGGCCTCCGACTTGGCTTCGACGTCCTTGGCTGACTCCAACCTGGTCTTCCATCGTTCTTCTGACTTCTCCATGATTCTTAATCATAATAACATCATTAGGTAGTAATCTATCCTCAAGAATTCGTAATGGAGTGCTAAGGAACGGGCTCACCTCTATATTAAGTTGACGGGTGCGAGCTCTGGTGATTCGACCTTCATTTGTAGCAGCGGGAGAATTATTGTGTGTATTCATGGGTATGATGTCCTCATCATCCTCCCCCTCTTGATGCGGAGTTGTCCTCAACTCCAGATCATCCTCCTCTCCCAAGTATGGCGTCAAATCTGAAATGTTAAAAGATGGACTAACCCCTAACTCGGGTGGCAACTCAAGCTTATATGCATTATCATTAATCTTCTCTAAAATTTTAAAAGGACCAGCAGCTCGAGGCATCAACTTAGACTTTCTCAAATCAGGGAACCTATCTTTTCTCAAGTGTAACCAAACAAAATCACCCGGTTCAAGTTTTAATTTTTCCTACCTTTGCTACCAGCAATCCTATATTTTTCATTTATTTTTTCAATGTTTTTCTTAGTTTGAGCATGCAACTTAACAAGAAAATCAGCACGCTCCTGAGCATCATTATTTACTCTCTCACTAGTAGGCAAAGGTAAACTATCAATAAGAGCATAAGGGTTGAAACCATATACTACCTGAAAAGGACTTACCTTTGTGGTGGAGTGTTCCGCTCGATTGTAAGCGAACTCCACATGGGGCAAACATTCTTCCCACATCTTCAAATTATTCTTCAAAATTGCTCGCAACATGGTGGATAAGGTGCGGTTCACTACCTCCGTTTGGCCATCAGTTTGTGGGTGACAGGTTGTAGAAAACAGAAGCTTGGTACCCAGCTTATTCCACAAAGTGCGCCAAAAGTGACTCAAGAACTTAGCATCACGATCTGAACAATAGTAGAAGGAACACCATGCAAACGAACTATCTCTTTGAAAAAGAGGTCAGCAATATAAATAGCATCATCGGTTTTATGACATGGAATAAAGTGTGCCATCTTAGAAAAACGATCCACAACAACAAAAACACTGTCCCTCCCCCTCTTAGTCCTAGACAGTCCTAAAACAAAATCCATAGAAATATCCGCCCAAGGAATAGAAGGAACAGGAAGAGGCATGTATAAACCATGTGAATTCAAACGAGACTTAGCTTTTTGACAAGTAGTGCAGCGAGCAACAAACCTCTCGACGTCTCGTCTCATCTTTGGCCAAAAGAAGTGTGTAGCCAAAACATCCTCCATCTTCTTAGCACCAAAATGTCCCATCAACCCGCCTCCATGCGCCTCCTGCAACAACAAAAGACAAACGGATCCAACAAAATCTGGAAGTTGGAGCAACGGTGCATGTGTAAGCTTGTCCTTCAAAAGAGAAAAGGACTCTTCCTGTGATGGCCTCCAATGGAAGACAACGCCCTTCTTTGTCAACTCAATCAGCGGTGTCACGGTGGTGCTGAATTCCTTGATAAAACGGTGATAAAATCCCGCTAGGCCAAGAAAACTCCGCACGTACGAAACCGTTGTGGGCGTAGGCCAGCTGTCAATCGCCTCCACCTTAGCCTTATCAACCTCAATGCCCTGTGAAGTCACAACATAGCCAAGAAAAGAGACTCGATCGGTGCAAAAGGTGCACTTGTCAAGGTTACCAAACAAACGTGCATCACGTAAAGCATAGAAAACAGCACGTAGATGATCCATATGTTCAGTCATAGACTTGCTATAAATCAAGATATCATCAAAGTAAACCACCATAAATTTACCAATGAATTAACGTAAAACTTCATGCATTAATCTCATGAAAGTGCTAGGTGCATTAGTTAAACCAAAAGGCATGACTAACCACTCATACAAACCAAATTTAGTTTTAAATACAGTTTTCCATTCATCACTGAGCTTCATTCTAATCTGGTGGTAACCACTACGCAAGTCAATTTTAGTGAAAACTATAGCACCACACAACTCATCAAACACGTCGTCTAGCCTAGGAATAGGATGACGATACCGTATAGTAATGTTGTTTATGGCTCTACAATCTACACACATACGCCACGAACCATCTTTCTTAGGAACCAAAAGAACAGGAACAGCATAAGGACTAAGGCTCTCACTTACGTACCCGTGGTCCAAATGATCTTGGACTTGTCGTTGAATTTTCTTAGTCTCCTCAGGGTTGGTTCGGTACGCCACACGGTTTGGCAAGCTCGTACCAGGAATCAGATCAATCTGATGCTCAATCCCACGAATGGGTGGCAGTCCTGGTGGTATCTCATCAGGAAAAACATCTCGAAACTCCTGCAAAAGGTTAGTAACCGCAGGTGGCAATGTGCAAGGCAAATTATCAATAGAAAATAAAGCATCCTTGCACACTAAAGCATAGCATACAGCAGTACTATCATAAATTTCAGCAAGGTCAGTTTTTGTAGCAAGCATTACAGGAGCTTTCAAAGTTATATCTTGCTGAATTTTAGGTTTAGCATGAGATTGTTGTTTAGCATTAGCAGCCCTCTCCCTATCAGATTCAATGATTGCAACAGGTGTCATAGGTAACAAAGTAATTTTCTTCCCTTTATGCATAAAAGTGTATTTGTTACTACGGCCATGGTGCAAAGCATCATTATAATGTTCCCAAGGACGACCCAATAAAAGATAGCATGCTTGCATAGGAACAACATCACAATTTACAGAATCAACATAAGGACCAAGGGAAAAAGGAAAGCGACAATATTGTGTTACCTTAGCTTTTCCCGAGTCATTCAACCACTGAATATGGTATGGATGTGGATGTGGTCGTGTTGTCAAGCCAAGCTTCTTGACCAGATCTGAGCTCACCAAGTTGTTGCAGCTGCCCCCATCAATAATCACCCATGCTCGCCTATTCTTGATCATGAACTCAATCTGAAACAAGTTATGACGTTGGAGCTGGTCGGGTTGAGTTACCTGAATACTGAGGACCCGCTGGACAACGATGGCTCAGAAGGTAGTGTCGGCGCTGCCGAGGACTAAGGAGTCCGCAGCACCGTCCGCAGCAGCAGCAACATCATCATCATCATCGTCATCTTCTATCTCGGAGGTGCTCGCATAACCTCCATCTTCAGTGGCAATGTAGGCTCGTTTGCTTGGGCAGTCACGCTGCACGTGCCCAAGTCCAAGGCAGCGATGACACTGAATGTCAATCGTGCGACCAGTGGATGTAGTGGATGGTTGATTCTTCACTGGACCCTGCACAGAGGATTTAGAAAAATCCGCAGGGCGTGACGTGGGAGGCGTTGCTGTGGTGGACGGTCGCTTGCTGGCTGGTACAGGAGGTGGACGAAAGCTTGACGAGGACCGTGTTGCTCCCGTAGATGTAGACGTACTAGGCGTGAAGGAGCGACTGGTTCTTGTCTTTGCTGCTTCCTTTCTTCCCTGCAATTCCTTCTCTGCAAGCATAGCTATGTGGAACAACTCGTTGACATTGTTAAAAGTTTTATAATCAACAATATCCTAAATTTCACGCCTCAATCCCTCGTAAAATCGACAAATTTTATCCTCATTATCCTCAACTACCCCACAACGCATCATGCCCTTCTATAGCTCAGCATAATAATCCTGGACAAAATTACTACCTTGCTCTAAACGCTGCAGTTTGAGACGCATATCTCACTAAAAAGAAGGAGGAACAAAACGATCACGCATAGCTGTTTTTAAAGCGTCCCAAGTGGCAGGTAAACGTCCGACAGCAGCTAAACCAGTCCACCAAATAATAGCAAAGTCCTTAAACTCACTAGTAGCTTGTCGAACCCTATGTTGTTCAGGAACTAGATGGGACTAAATTTCTGCTCTACCGTCATCTCCCAATCAAGATATTTTTCAGCATCATATAAACCAGAGAATGGCGGTATGGAAAATTTAACCTTAGCAAATGGATCATCATGAGGGCGAGCATGTTGATTGTTGTTGCTACCTCCCATGTCGTGACGGTTACGGCATAGTCGACGTCGAAGGCGAGCTCCCTGAGTTGCACGCTCGTCAATGTTGCCATCGGTATCATAGATAGTGTCGTCGGGGTCATCGTCGTCGTTGTGGTTGCCGGCAGGTGGACGTCGCTCCAACACATCAAGTCGCGTAGCGATAGCGGCCAATTGAGTGGTAAGGCCGTCAAAAACAGGACCTAAGTTCTTCGTCACAGCATCAGTGATCTTCTCATCGATGCCCTCCAGCGCCTTGTCAATTGCTCCCTTCATCTGGTCTTGGCTGACACACTCGTTGAAGTCCGTTGGGCTCGCTGATTCGTCACCTGCTGACATGATGAAAGAAAAACAACACACAGAAGAAAATAGACAAAGGTTATCCCTACCAACTACTGTGTTAGGATTGTGGTACTCTTAGACTGCAACAAGAAGTTTTAAACCAAGTTCTTGCAAAGATCTAAGTGAACACAAAACAAGATACCTGGGAGAAGTGATCCGGCCATTACAGGGTGAAGAATCTGTGTCTGTTCAGAAGGGTTATGTGGAGCTTGGAAGGCCAATATATATGTGAGTGGAACACAGATAAAAAACAGATAGTAATACTAAATAAGTGTCCAAAGTATTGGTCCTAATTGGTGGTCAAATGTGTCCTATAACAGTTATGATACGTGGACAAAGATGATGTATAGGAAAAATAGCAACAAAATCAATAGGCAAAGGAAACTCAATTCAGCCCAAGCACTTGCCAAATATAGTATGTCACCCAATTTTATGCTCCGTCGCTAATGCTTTTGCTGTCACCAATAGAACTCTCTCTATTAGTACTTGATATTTCTGGCAAAAACTTGAAATTTTTGACACTACAATATTTTTATTTTTTCCTTTTATTTTTTTGATATTTTTTTAGCAAGAAAATAATAGAAATAGGAGCCACACAAATTTGTAGATCAACTGGATCAAATATGGTCTATGGAAATTTCCGAAGCTGCCTGAAAGTTGGGGCAGAACGTTCGGTCTCCGATATGTGTACCTTCCGGGGTGAATTTTGGAATTCTAAAAGCGGCAAACCCAGCAAAGCTGGGTGAAATCAAATGCGAAATTTCGTGCCGATCATTTTGCATATAAAGTTTGCCTGATTTCGAGTTCGTATGCAAAAGTTATGACCGTTTTATGGAAGGGTGTCCGAATCAGCATGCGTATTACGGCAAACAATGAATCGGGTCACGGAAAAACAAGGAATTCGATGGCGGAAGCTGTGTAAAAGGTGGAAACTAATGGTGGGTGATCAACATAAATAACAGATGTGATGTAACAAACTAAATTCAGGGTGGGATCAGGGTGGGGAAAAAAAATTGACGGCTAGGGTTTCACACAAGGTGGCGGAAGCAAAACAAACCGTAACAAGACACGATCTAAACCAGCAACAAAACGTAACTAAGGACAAGAACTCAACACTACGGACTCTGAAATTGAAATATGCAATGGCTAAATATGGTTTTGGACAGGATGTAACCTAAAACTATGATTCTGTTTTTGGCTTTTTTTATGGAGTATAGGATGAAACGAAACAAGGAATTAGGGTAAACAAAGGCGAACCTGAGGGAACACCTGAAGCTCTGATTACCACTTGATGGGGACGGGGGTCCCGATCTTCCTACAGGTTCTGATAATGAACGATTTGGGCGGAGTCGCGACACAAATCGATCCGACTTCCGAACGGCACGTCCCGAACCCTGCAATCGCAGCACCTCGTCTCCTCTGGTTATCACCCGCGCGAACACGGATGACCTCGCCGAGAAGGCTAATCCTTGCCTGCAAATCGAAGAACACAAGCAAGAACGAAGTAGAAAGCAACCAAATTTGTAGATATAGGTTAAACTCACAAGTTGGGGTCTCACAAACCGATCAAACGGCGAATCTGTGTATATAGAAATAATTTAAGCAAAACCCGACCCTAATGGAGAGGGTGACGGCTGAATATAAAGGACTTGGGGACGTGCAAGTCCCCCTGGACGAAACCCTAATGGACTCTAACTCGATACAAGGCCATCCGACCCAAAATCGGTGTCACAGCACCCTAACAGATTCTGGACGGCTTACTGTTTTGACGATTCCCGTCGACTCCGAAGGAATTTGGACATGGGACCGGTCCCGTTGAACGTCCTCTTTTCGTGAAGTGGTAGATCGCCTAAAACGGAGTCCGTATGCAACCTGGGCGTCCGTTTTAGTGGAGACTGCTCTTGGACTCCAAATTGGATTCGAAGTCGACGTGGGCTGGGCCTCCGACTTGGCTTGGAGGTCCTTGGCTGACTCCAACCTAGTCTTCCATCGTTCCTCTGACCTCTACATGATTCCTAATCATAATAGCATCATTAGGTAGTAATCTATCCTCAAGAATTCGTAATGGAGTGCTAAGGAACGAGCTCACCTCTATATTAAGTTGACGGGCGCGAGCTCTGGTGATTGGACCTTCATTTGTAGCAGCGGAAGAATTATTATGTGTATCCATGGGTGTGATGTCCTCATCACATCTCTCCAAGGACATGGTCCTCCAGGCGATGCCCTGCATCCCTGTACGGCCCCAAGCCTTTCCCACTAGCATGAGCCCAAGAAACAAAATACGAATTCATCCACCCTGACTGTCCATTCACCCGGAAAGAGAGATCGCCAATTGTCCAACAAAACACAATGAGCTACGTCGGTTTCCTGGTCCCATTTACCAGTATGCATTCGGTACACAACTCAAACTTGATCAATGCAACTGCACTCGATAAAGTTTCAAGTTTTATTCAATCGTTAACTCCCATTCCTCGAAATCATTTCTTTTAGCAAACATGAGTAGTCTCCCTACTACTCACATTCTACCGTTTCCTACCATTAATGCTTAGCATTCTATTGTGATGGCTCTAATAAAGACATCCCATAGGAAAACCTATCAAGTCATGCAACTAGGTTTTCACGGTAACTTCCTTCAAACTTAATGCGCAAGCAATTCCTACATACATAGCGTTAAACAGAAATTTTATAAAACATAGATGTGCACCGGGGCTTGCCTTGGTCTGCAGAGAAGTCAGCACACTCAAGAGAGAAGTTAGTTCCTGCGGTGCCTCCTCCGAAGTCGCGTTTTTCGTCGGAATTTCCGGGTCAATCCCTATATGATGAAAATGCAATTGTGATATGGTGATGGCCAAGACTTAGCAAAATAAAGGGTGGTTCCTTCGTTAACATAATGTGGGTGAATAAGAGTGTGCAGGACATTTTTAATACTGTTAACCTTTATTAAGTTAACTTGAAGTATTCCCTTCCTAATAAAACTAGAGGTGCTTTAGTCATTTTTATAGTGGGTGCAAGAAAAATGTAAATTCCCCAACTCTATGCTGTTTCTGTACCATGAAATTTTTATGCAAAGGCAACAATGAGTTCAGGAACATTTGTACCAAATTTGGTGATTTTTCCTAAAAAGAGTAAAAAGATATTAATAATTGAATTCATGTATAGGTTTTAAGCAACATTTAAGGGTACATAGAGTTAGACATGTCAAATTAATTTGTAACTTTTTGTGGTGTCAAGTCGTGCAAAAAGAGGCCTTCTATCCAAAAATCAAGATTTTTAGATGGTCAAATTAATTATAAAAATTCCATGGCAGTTTTACTTCTAAGAATTATTGTGCCCAAACAATGGATTAACATAAAGGTTTGAGGGCTCCAGGATATAGATCTGACCAAGAGGAATCCAACAAATTTTGGTTTGCAATTAATCTGAGAAGTATTCAAATTTTGGTAAATTTTACAAGTTCTAGTGAATTCCTGGACATGGAATATAATCTGAAATTGAGCCGGGCACGGTTGTTAGCAGCACAAAACAAAGGAGGACGGCGCACAGGCGGACTCCGACAGTGCTCGACGGCGTTTCTCGCCGGAGAACGCCGGCAGCGACCAACACGGTGCCTGGCGCGCTCAGTATGGCGTGGGGAGCGGGATGGAGCACGATGGGGCGGCGGGGCTTACCGGAACTGTGCCGGCGGCGGGCGGCGGTGGAGACGACGGCGGCGGGCGGCGTTCCATGAGCTCGATGGCTGCGGAAAGTCGATAGGGAGCGGCGCGAGCTTCAGCAGAGACCGGCGGTGCTTCCTGGCAAGGCGAGGGGTCGGGGATTCGGCCGAAGGTAGGTCCGTGTTGGGGAGGCGGCGGCTCGGAGGAGCTTCGACGATGGCGCGCCCGTGCCGGTGCCCCTGCTCCACGGCGTGCAACGGGTGAGTGAAAACGGGGAAGTCAGAGAGAGGGGGCCTTGCCGGCCAAGCGAATTGAGCCGAGACGCACCGACGACGGAGGTTCAGTTGTCGGCGGCGATGGCGGCCATGGTGGCGGGGCGGGGAGGAAGAAAGAAACGCCAGCGGAGGAGAGAAAAAAGATAGCGCACGGGAGTGGTTGGTGTGCGCACGCTCGACGGTGATGATGGCCGGCGGGGTTCCAGTACGGTGGTAGGCGGCCGGACGGCGGTAGCAGCGGCGCCCGTGGGAAGGAATTAAGGCGCACGTCGCCTCCTGCTGTTCCGCTCGCTTGCGTGCACGACGATAAGGCGGCGTGCCGTGGAGTAGGCTGAAGTCATGGCGCGTCGGTAGGAGCAAGGACGGCACAGACGTGGAAACAGTGCTGCGTCGGCCGGCACCACCAGAGAGAAAGGAAAAAGAAGGGAGGGAGGAAGGAGAGAAAGAAAAAGAAAGAGAGAGAAATTAATTTGGTATTTCTGGAAAATACCCTTCCCAAGGCAAAAGTGAATAAATTTGAATTTCAATTGTTTGTGAACTCCACTAAAAGATGGAAAATGTGTGAATTGTAAAGAAGATTAACTGTGAATTTCAATTGTTGTTTTGAAAATTTTTGAATTCTTTATAATCCACTAGGTCTCATTATCTATTTATTTAATTCCCTTGACACGATTAGGTTTTCGATTAGGTTAACTTTGAAATTTAGACCTTATATCACTATTAATCTTCTTTCATCCAGTTACGAGAAAAATTAATGGGTGCCTTTCGATTTAACTCCCAAATTAAACAAATTAATATAGAAAAAGAAGTTTTTCTAAGTTACCTTGATTAGTGAGTTGGATGTCGTTATTTAATTTCCTCTAACTCCATAAAATAGATGGGAACTTTCTAGCTCTTTATTTTAGCATCACGGGACTTGTTAATTATTTGATTACCTAGGGTTATCTTTGAGATGTCACATGAGCCGTTTTGGCTACAAAGAAAGCAAACCTTCTCCAACACCTTATGATCCTAGCTTGATTCTTCGAAAGAACAAGCGAATTGGTAGGGACCAATTGAGATACTCTCAAATTCTTCGAAAGAATCTAGTTAGTGGCTCCCTATTATATAGGGATGGTTTCAAGGTAGTGCCTTGAGTCTAATAAAATTGTCGTGTCTAGGAGTGGATAATTTATTGGTAAAGGCTATGAGTGCGGAGGCTTGTTCCACTTTTCCCTTTCAGATTTTTGTAATAAGTTTGTGAACTTTATTTCTGATGGTATTAATGAGAGTGATGCTAGTGTTTGGCATTCATGTTTATGTCATCTAAATTTTGGTTCTATGACTCGTCTATCCAGCTTGAATTTAATTCCGAAATTTTCCATTATCAAAGATTCTAAGTGCCATAGTTGTGTGCAATCAAAGCAACCTCAAAAACCTCACAAGGTGGCTAAGGAGAGACACTTGGCACCACTAGACCTCATTCATTTAGATCTTTGTGAAATGAATGGTGTTTTGATTGCGGGTGGAAAAAGTTATTTCATGAATTTTATTGATGATGCAACAAGATTTTGTTATGTTTATTTGCTTAAAACAAAAGATGAGGCTCTAAACTACTTTAAAATCTATAAGGGTGAAATTGAAACTCAACTAGAGAAAAAGATCAAACGACTTAGATCCGGTTGTGGTGGTGAGTTTTTCTCAAATGAATTCGACTTATTCTGTGCGGAACATGGTATTATACATGAGAGGACACATCCCTATTCTCCCCAATCAAGTGGGATTGCCGAGAGGAAGAATCGTACTTTGACTGACTTGGTTAATTCCATGTTAGACACTGCGGGATTATCTAAGACATGGTGGGGGGAGGCTTTATTGACTTCATGTCATGTCCTAAATAGAGTTCCGATTAAGAATAGGAGAAGACTCCATATGAGGAATGGATTGGGAGAAAACTATCACTTTCTTACTTGCGCACATGGGGTTGTTTGGCAAAGGTAAATGCGCCAATGAACAAGAAGCGCAAGTTAGGACCTAAGACTCTGGATTGCATTTTGTTTGGGATATGCTCATAATAGCATTGCCTATAGATTTTTAGTAGTTAAATCAGAGGTGCCAGATATACATATCAAAGCTTTGATATGAAAGATATGGGTGAAGCTGATGTTATTTTAAATCTTAAGCTGATTAGAGGTGAGAATGGGATTACGTTAACGCAATCTCATTATGTGGAAAAGAGTTCTGAGCCGTTTTGGCTACAAGGAAAGCAAATCTTCTCCAAGACCTTATGATCCTAGCTTGATTCTTCGAAAGAACAAGCGAATTGGTAGAGACCAATTGAGATACTCTCAAATTATCGAATCACTTATGTATTTAGCCAGTGCTACTAGGCCTGACATCTCGTTTGCTCTGAGCAAATTGAGCCGGTTTACTTCTAATCCGGGAGATAATCATTGGCGCGCACTTGAGCGGGTAATGCACTACTTGGTCGGTACTAAGGACTATGGAATTCACTATTCCAGATTTCCTGCTGTACTTGAAGGCTATAGTGATTCCAATTGGATATCTGATGCTGATGAGCTGTATGCTACTAGTGGGTATGTTTTTACCCTTGGTGGAGCTGCTGTTTCATGACGGTCGTGCAAACAAACGATCTTTACGAGGTCAACCATGGAAGCAGAGCTGACTGCATTAGATATAGCTACTGTTGAATCCGATTGGCTACGTGAACTCTTGATGGACTTACCTATTGTCAAGAAACCAGTGCCGGCAATTCTGATGAACTGTGACAATCAAACTGTGATTGTTAAAGTGAATAGTTCTAAGGACAATATGAAGTCATCCAGACATATCAAGAGGCGTTTGAAATCTGTCAGGAAAATGAGAAACTCCGGAGTAATATCAGTTGATTATATCAATACTGATAAAAATCTGGCAGATCAATTCACTAAGGGGCTGTCTCGTAACGTGATAGACAATGCATCTAAGGAGATGGGTTTGAGACCCATATGAGCTATTCCACAGTGGTAACCCAACCTATGTGATCGGCAATCCCGTGAATTAGGACTTGGGAAGAACAAGTTGATGGCTAGCCTGAGAGTACACTTCTGTCCCACTCGAGTAATGATGCAATACTCTCTATTACTGCATGGCAGGCTGGCAACTGCCTTAATGTATTCTGTTGGCTTTAGTTAACAAAGGTGCTATCCTGTAGAGCATCCTTGAAAGAATACACCTATATGAGTCCGACTGTTGGAAGGTCGCAGTCTATGAGATTTGGGTGATCTCTATCAAGCTCATGAAGAGACCACGAAGTACGACCTATATGCTCCAAACCGCGGAGTAGTCTGCTGGCAGTCTAGTACCAGTTAAGGCTATAAGTGAATCTTATTAGCACAAAACTTGCAATTCAAGGCGTAGTCCATTGTTCAAGTTGTGAATGAGTGTAACTTACAGTTCTAGATGGAAGTTCAACTTAACAGTCTCCATCGAAACACTGGTATATGAAACAACAGTAGCATGAGGCAAAGTCTTGATGGGACTTTGAGATCTGGTGGGGGATTGTTAGAATTATTGGGCTAGGCCCATTTGAAATTCAAAATAATTTCTAAAAAATCTCAAAGGCCCATTCATGCAAGTGGATGGTGTAAATTTTTAGTCCCATCTTGCTAGTGGGAGTAGAGTGAGGCCAACTTAAATAGTTGGTTGCTCCACACCCACTTGAGATGAATGACGGGAGGAAGAAGGAAGAACGCACGCGCGCACTCGCTCGTCTCATTTCGGTCGGCCGTGCCGGGCTCGGGCGATGAGCACGGGCGCGCGACGTGCGCGTGAATGGTCCGCCAAAATCCAGCCCGAGGCCTTGTGGGTGCGCGGCTTCTATCACATCCCAAAAAGTTCAACCTTTTGTCCTTTGGAATTTGAGCCAACAAGATTTGAATTTGATTTTGACCTTTTCCGTTTTGGCTTTTGGGTCAGGGTTTCGAAGTTTTCGTCGTTTTCGGAAACCTTAATCGGCTTTCAAGAGGTCTTTTGTTTTCTTAATAACACTACCCCAATGTTTTTTCATAACAATTAACTATACATTAAAATAGAATTTTAGAAATTTTATCAAAATTTTTGGTAAAGGTTTAAACCCTTTTAAAATTCTAATGAAATTGAACAAAGTTGAAAATTCACAGATCTTTAGAGGTTGAATCAGGGCACCTTCCTTTAAGCAAAGTTGTTTCAAATAATTTCTTTAGTACACACAAAAAGTTTCACAAATTCTAGAGCTCAGGAGGTAGGTTTTTCAAATTGACTCAAGGGAGGAAATTGGAATAATTGAAAAATCAAATTGAAAAAGACATTACCATGAACAGTACTCACCGCCCACAGCCATCCTATCGCCGGCCGACCGTCCCGGTCGATTTCCCGCGCCTTTACTTCATTGGAGCAAGATCTTGCGCAAAGATCTACTTCACTGCTTCCCTCTCTTCTCCCCCCTCTCTCCTCTCTCTCTCCACTGGCGCACTGCTTCTCCTCCGCGGCACGCCATCTTCGGCAGAGCCGTCCGCCCCCTAGCCCCAGTCGCTGGCCACCGCCCTCTGCTCCAATCGACGGCAAGGCACACTTCCCTCTCCTATTTCCCTCCCTTGGCTCAGCTTCCCCTCGAGTATAAAGCTGAGCACCGCCTTCCTCTATTTTTCCTTCTTCTTCCTCTGCCACTGCCGCCACCGCCATTGCCACCCGAGCCGCTCGCACGTCGTCGGCTCACCTCAACACTTCCCGAGCCCCGCCACCTTGCCGGCTAGGTCCCTCTCCACTCCCTGCTACTCTTCATCCACCAAGGCCGCCAGTCATCCCCCGCTCTGCCCGAAACGCCGCCGTCTCCCTATCGGCCGAGAACCTCACCGCCAATCGCCCCTCCTCAAAATTCGTCGTCCCGGTACAATGCTTTTTCAATTCAACTCACCGGCTACTTCCTCTGGTTATTGCGCACCCCTTTGACATGATCTCGGCCACAGGTGATCGTCGGTGACGAAGAACGCCGCGCGCCACCCGTCGGCCGCCATTGAAGCCGCCTCGGAGCTTCACGTCGCCGACCCCTTTCCCCTCTCTCCCGTGGCCTTCATCCTTTTCAAATCAGTGCTTTGAATCAAGGTGATGCTCCACGACCATTTAATCCCTGCCCTAACCCCCTCCTCCGGCGAGATTTCCACCGGAGCAACTGCCATGCCCCCATTCCCCTGTTTCTGTCCACTGTTACATCAATTTTCCATTTTCCTATTAATTAGCTAGAAGTTGTAAAGTGTGTAGAAAATCATGGAAAAATCTAAAAATCCTAAACATAATTTTATTTGAAACCTTGAACAATGAGTTAATTTTCTTTTAAAGCAAGTTTTCGAAAAATGTCCCTGGATTTGTTTAATAATTCAATGAAATATTTCTGTTGTTGATTTTTATTTGAAGTTCCAGAAATTTTCTAGGGTTGATTTTTGTACCATAATTGTATCTTGGCATGATGCATTTCCTACATTTTTACCAGAATTGTTCATGAATATTTGTGCATGCATGCCATTGATAATATCCCTAAAAACCTAGTTTAATTGCCTTTATCTAAAGTACATTAGGAATGTCACCCAAAAGCCCAAGACCTTTAACAAAAACTGTATTCTAGATGCTCACTAGTAAATATATAGATTTTCATGATTTTTCCATAGGTTCCAGTACATATTTCTGATTTTATAACTTTGAAAAACAGAACATTGTTTGGTTTTTAGTAAATTCATAGAAGCTCAACTTGACCCCAACCCAGAACCAAAAGTCTTAGTTTAGAGCCTAATTTAAACTAAAAATGGTCCCATGCCTGTAACTTAACTTTAATTTTTATCGGAAAAGTCGTTACGACTTTTACGGTACCGTTACGGTTTTGCCCGATATCGTAAACGGGCAACGACAGTAGGAGAGCTCGTGTTCCTGCTAACGCGAGTCAAAACCACTCAAACTTAGTCTTGTAGTAACCCAAGCTACTTAGTAAAGCCCGTACATGAGATGTGTTTTGGGATTTTTCCTGGAAACGACATCCGTGTGCCACCCGATATCGGAACCGGAAATCCGGGAACCGGGAACCCGTAACCGGAATCGGTAAAACTGTTTTGAGCATAACTTTGAGCCGTAGAACCCCGATTGACTTTGTTCTTTTTGCATTGTGTCCGTAGACTCAGTAGCTACCACTCTGTATCATATCACATCATTTGTGCATCATGGCATCATGGCATACATCTTATTGACGTGTTTTTACTTTATAGCTTACGAACCGCTAGAGAGTAACGCGGGTGCTGCTACGGGAGAAGCACGAGAGGTTGATCCAGCTTCTGAGGAAGACAACACCGTCGTTGTTGAAGGCAAGCACCTCATATTTCTACCCTAAGTAATTTACTTAATGATTAATATGAATGCTTACGTATAGGACTGCATTAAAGTCGGGTATAGTGATAAAGTCGGGAACACCTATTATTGTTGCATGTACCCCTCTTGGTATTGAATACGTCACCTTGTCAACCTGGGTAGAGTGTCTTTGTTCGAGTCACGAAATGCTTAGCCATGCTTAGATAACACGGTAGAAGTCGAGTGGTAAGTCCCACTCGCACGTATAGGATTTATCCTGGTTGCTTATGAGCTTGTGGCAAGTTCATATGTTGGTAAAAGTTGGAAATTGTTAAAAACTGAAATCCAGACGGTGGGATAGGAGTGCAGCAAGACATGGAGGTCTTGTGTGCCGTAGGCCCCGTCTGGGTTGCCCTAGGATCCGGCCGTGTTATTCTTGACCTGAGCACTTTCCGTTCATACCACATGTCCGATATAATGGTAAGACAAGTTGAGTATCTCGCTGCGTACCAACGTTTGACCGATGACTGCACGGTGTGTGGAACGAGGGAGTCATGGGTGCCTGCGAGGCCGTGATACTCGACGAGGGACTCACGTGTGCCTGCGAGGCCGTGGTACTCGGCACCGTGTGGATTTTCCAACCGTGTGGGCACGAGTGTGAAGGTTGACATGAGTACCCCCTTATGTAACTTTAGCGGGTTGCATGAGCCGTATGGTCCTCAGTCGTGTGGGTACAGTTGGACTCCCTTGCAGGGTGTAAAATCGGTTCGAATCCATCGCGGTCACGGTTATGATCAAGCTCAGTGTCCTTTGGATAATTTCGTAGAGTTGTCACATAACATGTTGGGAGTTGGAATATGGGTATTGGTATCCATGGTTCGAATAGAACATGGATGATGGTATGTACATGGTTTATGGTTACATGGTACTTAGGGATTGGGTTTATTAGATGTTCATGCCCGCAAGAGTCCTTTTTACTTTATGCTTATTCACATACGCTTAGTTTCTGCTTTAAGTAATCGAGTCCATTCCTATACCTTATTTACCTTGCTACAGCCACTTTGCATTATCCTCGGAGTCGGGAAAAAATTCCCACAACAGGGTAAGACTTGCGAGTACCTTCGTACTCAACGTTTGTAGCTTAAGTTTTTACAGGTGAGGATGAGTTGGTCTTCAGCTACTTTGTCCCCGCCGATGTCGGTGAGGGCGAGGCGTAGTCAAGACATGCGAGTGACCGTGATTTGCGATGTTCGTGGGCTGGGCACCGCAATCCTTTGCTGTTTTCTTGCTGCAACCGCTGCGACTATCGTATTTCTTAGAATTGCTTCCGCTCTTTAATTTATTAGTTTCAAGACTTATGATGAACCTTGATATGTAAGAATATTTTAAATTAATGTTATTAATTAATGTGACCTATGTGATGTATCACCTGTGATGTTACCGACGTGCTTGGATCTTGGGCATTGCTTGAGAAGCATGTCGGGGGACTGCTGGGTTTATATTCTCTTTTATCGGGTTGAGTTCTTGCATACCATGCGTGGGCCGCGAGTCAACTTGGTAAACTTGAATGTAAATTGGTCGGGTCTCTCACAGCCTCCTTTTGCTGTTTTTCCTTTTTGCGGTTTCGTGTCCAACACAGATATGACCCGATATCGTAACCGACCTGGATGGGAGATCGTGTCCACCACGGCCACGATCTGTAATCGACTCCGTTGAGGGACGCCTCAACCCTAGCGGTTCCCCCCTATAAAACCAGGCCGAAGCCGCAGCCAGAGGGCACCTCGCAATCAAACGCATCCCAGCTCATATAAGTTTTTGCCTCTACTATCGCTGCACCGCCGCTGCTGCCTACTCCATTCCGACCGCCGGCGTGCACCGTCGACCAGGAGAGTAGGTCTCCAGAACCCTTGCCCTCTGAGCTCCTGCACTGAGAGAGGACGAATAAGGTTTTTGGGAAGCGCTCTGCGCGACTGCTCGATCGCTTCCTCTTCATCGCTCCGGCACGTTCGTCATCAACTTCGTCACCACGGCTCGACTTTCGCGCCGGCATCTAACGCGTACCGTTCATGATCTTCTGCGCGCTGTTGGCTGTTCGGCGCGGACATCTGCGCTACCCCTCAATCGTCGTTGAGAAGAAAACATATGTACTCGCATCTGCTATCATGTCTTCTATTCCTGCTATGGTGATCTACTATATGTTCATATTGCTTGAGTGTATGGTGGAATCTATGATTCTGTTTGGCATGATAGACTTGTTTAAATCTAGCGTAGATCTATTTAATATTTGCAATCTGCTATGTGTGAATTAAAACTAAAAGTGCTGTTTGATTCAACACTCTTCGTGCACGAATTTCCTGAGCTGCAACCTTACTCGCAACTCTCCTCAACTTCTTGAACTTCCCATTAGATAGACTAGGCCAGCAATTCCGGGACCCTGGACGACAAACTGAGATCTGAGCGCATCGGAAGACAAAGGCGCTACCTGCAGAGGCAATCGACAGCCGCTGCGCAACTAACCAGCACGAAGGGAGAGGACGCAGGTGGACGGGACTGACCTTCGAGAGCATGGTCCTCGGGGCCGATGGCGGCATCGCCGCAGACGTTGCCGACGTCGCGGCCGCGGATCTCCCCCGTCCACGCCTCTGCGGCTGGAGCTGCCAGCAGGAAGGCCAGCGCGAGACCAAGGCGGAGGAGGACCGGCCACCGGCGGTGGAGAGGGAGCGCTGGCTCGGCCATCGGCTGGTGGTTCGTAGTAGGTGGGAGTGGGACGGAGGAGACGGACTGAGACGGAGGTCACAGAGCCGTGCCGTAGAGCGAAGCGGCGTCTGGGTGGAGTACCGGTACCGATCGGTGGCGTGGTGGCGTGCAGCTTGAGGAAGCGAGCAGGACTGCAGGTGGGCCATATGGTACGAGGAGTTTGATCAGTCTGCCATGCTGGCCCAAAACCTCAAAAATTGAAACTGGCCTATTATATCTTGGCTGTTCAAATTAGGCCCTTTTATCTTTGCTACTCTAAACAAATTCGTACATGGGCCGTTTGGTTGCGCAGGACATCCATCGCCACTTCGCCAGGGCCATGCGCTGCGAGAGGTGGCCGCGCCATGATGACGGGTACAAAAATTGAAACGCCCGTCCTTTTTAGGGGGGATTTACTCTTCAGTAGAAATCATTGTTGCTGCAAGGCGAAGTACGTGGCGTCGTCCATCTCAAGTCCGGCCATGTTTCACCACGAGTGGCCTTCTCCGGCCGCGACTCTACACCGTCTCATCTCTGAGATTGAGCGTGATGGCCTGTTGTGTCGCTGTATTGCGAACAAGACTTGGCCATGCTCTTCTCGCCCATCTACCGCAGTTTGAGCGTGGTGCCTCGCCATGTCAGGTTGTTCATCTGGGGCATAAACACGGTGCTCATAGTGTTCCTCTCTACCGGACTGGACGTCGTCTCCAGGGATGACGCAGAAGTACGTTATTTTCGCCATGAGGATGTCCAGATCGGCACGGATGCTAAAGTACATGAAGAAGAGCCAGTCGTCCGGCGAGACACCCAGCAAGCGCTGCTCTGGCCAGTAATGGGGAGTGGAGTACGGCAGCAGGTGCACGTCCGCTGCAGCACGCGGTCCGGACGATTGTGATGGGCGGCAGGACGCACCGCGAGCGCACCGTGGTCCAGTGGCCAGAAGGCTGCGCCACATGTCGCACGACAGACCGGCCGATATGGCACATGGTCCCCATGGCGAGACCTTCACGGCGGATGTAATCTTTGTCCCCCACTGCCGGGCGTCCGATGAGTAGCCCTGACGGTGTTAGAAACAGCTAGTAGCACGAGCTCGGCTTGCCGGCGGCAATGGAGAAAACAGAGACGAGAGAATGCGAGTGGATTTTGGTGCTGCAAGAAGTGGCAGCATTTTTGTTGTTCTGCTATTGCTTAAGTAGAGGAAACAAAGACTGAATTGTGGTCGTCGTGACCCGATATGTGCGGCACGCAGAAGCACCTTCTCCATGCCGCACGACGCGCCCCGGGCAGGCTGAGCACCCATCAGGCTCACCTACGCACGCCGCAAGAAACGGTCGTGCTCAAACAAACGGGAAACACAATTTGCTAAGTAAAAGACTAAAAACACACTAGGATTTATTCCAACATGCCTGTGGTAGACAAGCAGCAAACAGAAGAATTCAGTGCCGCACCGCGGCTGGTCGACGTCGTCGTCGCAGGTGAACAAGGCACAGCCGTAGTCGGTTGGCCCTGTCCTCACCGGAGAAGGGAGGCAGCACGACGGCGTTCCCTGTCACCGGATTGCAGACGCGGAACCTGGGGCTGTCGCCGTGGCTCTCGTGCCCGAGCTCCAAGACGAGGCAGCCGTTGCGGGAAGTGACCGGGCGCGAGTGGTCCCAGTTTATCCCATAAGGCAACCACCCGGTGCCGCCGTTGAACAGCGAGGGAGAGGAAGCACGGCTGCGCGGCGCCTGGTGCCGTATTACGGCGGCTCCGTGTACGCGAGGTCCGCCACTCCTCCTGGTGGACGAAGCCAACGGCGAGCTCAGGAACGAAGCGGCCGAGCGGGAGAGGCCGTCACAGCGCGTGCCCACCACGTGCACGTCGCGGTGCAGCCCACGACGGCCTCATGCATCGCCCACGTCTCGACATTCAGCACAGGGGACGACGTACAATGGAGGCTGCTTCGCACGCTTCATGGATGGCTGCGGACCTCCATGAGGCGCCGTAATATCTCATAGTCATGTGTTGACGAAGCGATAGATTGTTCGCCGTGCCAGGACCATGGCCGTGGACACGTACGCACACGTCGCTGTCATGGAGCAATCTCATCGTTTCTCCCCTGTGTAAAAGTCGAGGGCCCCTTTTGGCATTTCGAGGAAAATTTGTTTAGTTGGATGTTGGATAGTGTATATGCTGCTAGTAGTACTTAATGACAAGGAATGAAGTTGTCGAGGGTCAATACTAGAGGTGATTAACCTTAATAACCCTCGGTCTTAACAACGTGGTTAAGACAGGAACGATTCTGACACGACCCGCCCAGAAGACCTCGTCCCGGGACGGATCCGTTCAGTCGTTGAGCCAAGATCCTGTTGGGCAACGCTCGGCGAAGCGAGCGTACACACGATACAACACAGACAGGGATAAACAGCAATAATTTACAAGAAGAGAGAACTTAATACATCATTGGTTCATAAATTTGAAGTTGAATATTACATTGTTTCAGAGTACGCAAAAGTTTTGAAAACGATAACAGTGGAAGACTGGAACGATTACAACTCCGACACTCGGACTTAAGCAAAAGCACGCGCCGTGCCCACGGGCGTCATGCTACTAGCCACTTCAACATTTCACTGCGGCGACTCGCAGAACTCCCACTGGAGGTTCCCAACCTCGGGGAGAGACTCCTCCCAATGGAAGCTACGTGCTGGGTCCTGCATGACGGCGCCTGAAAACCACAAAACGCTAACGCGTGAGCTTCTAAGAAGCTCAGCAAGACTTACCCGACAAAAAGGCTGGCTACAGCCGACTCCTAGACATGACGGCTGATGGGGGTAGGTTTATTGCAAAAGGACTCGCAAGCCTGTACTAATCTTGTCAAATTTTAGCCCAGGTTAAGTGATTAGAAGATAAATTTAGTTAGCTCTAAGCTAAGCAATCATAACAGAAGTAACAATAACAAAGATGATCATCATGTTCATTCTCATTGTGTCTCAACCTATTTACTAGAATGTGGTGCGTTTCACGAGCATGCTCGCTAACTGGGAGCGACAGCGGTTCGAAACGATTTTATACCCTGTAGGGGGAAACCTGACCGTACGACACGTGCGTGTCCCAGACTCGCACGTGGCAACCGTTCACACCAGCTCCTGCAACGTCAATTCCCTCCTACACCTGCCTTAGCAGCGCCGCATCCCACCAGACAACATGTCCCAGACGGTTTCTGTGGAGTTCCCACGCTGCCCACCCCAGATCTCCTCCTAGTCAGACACCGTAGGGCAGGTTCGACGTTGCAATCACTAGGCTACATAGGTTTACTGGGGCCCATAACACCCAGCATACGACCAGTACATTCAACACTCGATCAGTCTCGGACCACACGGATCAGACAAGTCTACGGTCACCCTGGACCCGGTCCAGTCGCCGACCTACTTTGTATCCTGTCTGACCCTCAAACTTTTTATCTTTCTTACTGATTCACATTCGTGTGGCCCATCTCATGAAATAGTTTCATTCAACAACCTATCCTTTCGCGAGCAGCGTCCACTCTACTCGACTTCTACCGGCAATACTTACTAAGCATAGCAGACTAAGGGGGTGTCTATACCAACTACTGTTAGGGTTTTCCTATGGGAACAAATGCAACTATGGTTTCAATCAACTCCTAGTACTTAATGCACAAACAAGACACACTTAGTCGTAAAAGGAAAAAATTTAAACAACGGTTGTGCACCGGGGCTTGCCTGGTTCTTCAGCGTTGTTGACTTCTTCGACGGAGGTCGAGGCAACTGGATCCGCAGCTACTTCGTGAGCGTCAGAATCTACATGATGCAGTAGGATTATGATAAGTTCAATGAAATAGAAACTTATTGTTATTATCAATAATAACCTAGGGTTTAGATTGGCGACGCCCAGGATTAGGGTTAACCCTAATGACTTGACGCCGTCGATTAAATTAAATTCTTAATCTGTGAATGATGTTTAAAGAAATCTATTAAACTCTCATGAGGTGACTTTTAGTTGGCATGTTCATCAACTTCAACTCTAGTTAAGTTAATTCGACACTTTTCATCGGTTAATATTATTTAATTCCTTCGGCTATTAAATTAGGGTTAAAATAAAAATTTTAATTCTTCCTCAAGATTATTTTTAGTTGGTAGTACTCTCTGGAATAAGCATTTTGGGCTTTGGTTGGGGCCTAGATGAATTTTTTATATTTTATAAAAATTCCAGAGGGTGTGTAGTACCATGGTGTACTTGTGCATCAAAGGTTAGCCCTAGAATTGCTCTAAAATGCAATTTAAAATTCAAAATAGAAAGGGAGTGTTTCTAATTAATTCTGCAAATGTTTGGTCATTTGTTAAAAAGTGCTTTAACAGAAAATTAGTCCCTTTCACCAGGGTTCTAACAAATTTTAGTTTGGAATTTTTGGATCTTCCTGTGAATTTCTAGGGATTTTAGAAGACAGAGCAATAATCTGGAAAATAAAAAGAAAAAGAAAAACAGGGGATTGTCTCCGGTGAGCTCCGGCGGCCAATTCCCGACGATGGGGTGGTCGCCGGCCGTCGAACCTTGGCTTTTCACGATCTACACGACATGACAAAGCTCGGCAACATGATATTCATCAAGATTTTGGCCGTGAGAGGGGTGCTCACCGTGGGGGTGTCTCGGGGCGGCGGCGGTGAGCAAAATTCCAACGAGGTGGCTCGATTTCGGAGGATTGGAAGGTTCTGTGAGCTTCACGGGATGGAGAGGAAGTGAATTGGTGAAGGAATTGGATTGAGGATGGCCGGGAGTGAGTTTTCACCGAGAGGGGCGGCTATGGCGTCGGTGGGCGGCGGCCGGGGCAGAGAAGTGAGCTCGCGCAGGGGGGGGGGAAGAAATGGAGAGGGAGGGGAAGATGGAGGCGCGCCCATTTTAAAGGAGAGCTGGGGGAGGAAGGCAAGGGAGAGCAGGGGGGAGTGGTCGGCATGCGGCAGCACGGGCGGCGGTGGCGCATGGCTTCGGGCGGCTCGGGCGGCGCGGGCTCGGGCAGAGAGAAAAGAGAAAGGGAGGGAGAGGGCTAGAGAGAGAGAGCGAGGGGGGTGAGGAGGTAGGGGGCCGGCGCGGCAATGGAGTGAAGGCGACGACGTGCCACAGGGGCCGTGTCGGGCAGCGCAGCTGCCCTGCCGCCGCGTTGTCGGGCGGGCGGGGCACTGTAGCCCGCCCGGCAACAGCTGTCCTTTTCATTTTTATTTTTTTTATTATTATTTTAGCTGGAATGCAATTCGATGAATTGGCACACTTCCCGAGCTCAAAAACTTTTGAGAAGTTTTGTACAATCTCAGGAATTTATTTGGAACACTTTTCATTTAAGGTTCAAGTCATGATTTGGTCTCTAAAAAGTCTTGAATTTCTAAGTTGATTATAGATTGTGTGAATTTTTGGGGGATCTAATTCCTTTCCAAAAATCTTGAATAATTTCCCAAAATTCTATTTTGAAGTGTACTTAATTGTTATCTAAAAATATGGTTAGGGTTCTGTGGAAATTTTGATGGTCAAGAGTTAGGGTTTGGATTTCGTCCTGTTAACGAGATTTCGACACTGCTACGTGAGATTTCTCCGGACTTTGCTAAAGTGCTCTGTTGTTTGTCAAACTTTTCATAGTGTTCCTTTAAAGCATTTTAAACAATATTCCTTTTTATTTCTAAGATTGAATCTATTTTAAAGTGAGTGAAAATTATGGATTAGGGTTTCGAATTGGAGCGTGAATTCTTATCTGGTGGTAATGACTATGTACTGTGGAGCTGAGGGCCCCTGTTTGGTGAAAGTGTTTAAACTTAAATTATTGAAATTGTTGTCTAGGTTAATGGAAGTGTTTTAAGCAGCATTGCTCATTAGTTCACGTGCTAGTTTTGCTCAAAAGTGCAAAAATTTCTTTTTAGGGTTTACGATTTGCCGGTGACTTTTTAAGTGACACCTGGGGTGTCACAAAACTTATTGTTATTATTAATAATAACCTAGGGTTTAGATTTGGCGACGCCCAGAATTAGGGTTAACCCTAATGACTCGACGCCGTCGATTAAATTAAATTCTTAATCTGTGAATGATGTTTAAAGAAATCTATTAAACTCTCATGAGGTAACTTTTAGTTGGCATGTTCATCAACTTCAACTCTAGTTAAGTTAATTCGACACTTTTCATCGGTTAATATTATTTATTTCCTTCGGCTATTAAACTAGGGTTAAAATAAAAATTTTAATTCTTTCTCAAGATTATTTTTAGTTGGTAGTACTCCCTGGAATAAGCATTTTGGGCTTTGTTTGGGGCCTAGATGAATGTTCTATATTTTATAAAAATTCATCAAAGTTCCTGTTTTTAAATCTTGTAAAATCAGAAAGCACTAGTAAACCTCAGAATAAAATTATGAAATTTTACGTGGGCATTCCTGAGCACCAGATCTAAAACTTTGCTTTTGGGTCTAACCTTATAAATGACTTTTGCAATGTACTTTAGAAAATGGTATTTAAACTAGGCAGATTGAAGTTATTTAATAGGGTTAGATGCCATTTCTTGTTCCTAAAATCTTCATAAAATTCCAGAGGGTGTGTAGTACCATGGTGTACTTGTGGATCAAAGGATAGCCCTAGCATTGCTCTGTAATGCAATTTAAAATTCAAAAACAGAAAGGAGTGTTTCTAATTAATTCTGTAAATGTTTGGTCATTTGTTAAAACGTGCTTTAAAATAAAATTATTCCTTTTCACGAGGGTTCTAACAAATTTTGGTTTTCTATTTTTGGAGTTTTCTAGGAATTTCTATGGATTTTACAAAACAGAGCAATAATCTGGAAAATAAATAGGAAAAAGAAAAACAGGGGACTGTCTCCAGCGAGCTCCGGCGATCAATTCCCAACGATGGGGTGGTCGCCGGCCGTCGAACCTTGGCTTTTCATGATCTACATGACATGAAGAAGCTCGGCAACATGATATTCATCAAGGTTTTGGCCGTGAAAGGGGTGCTCACCGTGGGGGTGTGAATTCTGCGACGATGGAGTGGAAATTCCGGTGACCGAGGCTCAAATTCGGAGAAGTGGATGTGCTGAGAGCTTCACGGGAGTGAGAGGGGGTGTTTTGTCGAGGGAATTTGATTGGAGGACGGCCGGGAGGGGGTTTTCACCGAGAGGGGCGGCTATGGCGTCGGCGGCGGCCGGGGCAGGGAATTGAGAGGGGGTGCTCGCGCGTGGGGGGGGTGTGATATCCCGGCCCAGGGCTTAATAGGATTAATAGAATGCTCATACTAACAAGTTGCAACTTCTTTTCCGGTAGCCTAGCTCCAGAAAACTCCAAGGTTAAGCGTGCTTGGCCTGGAGCAATTTCAGGATGGGTGACCGACCGGGAAGTGACTCCCGGGTGCGCATGAGTGAGGACAAATGTGCGTAGAAAAGACTTGTGTTGGTCTGTGAGGCCAGTCTATATCCTATAAAAGCTATCTAATGTAAGCGGGCCCGGCCTCGGGGAGGCGGGACGTTACAGGGGGGGGGAAGAAGAATGGAGGGGGAGAAAAGGTGAAGGCGCGCTCGTTTTAAAGGAGAGCCGGGGAGGGGAGTAGGGGAGTAGGGGCATGGCGGCAAGGCGGGTGGCGTCGGGCGGCGCATAGTGAGGAGGGGCGGCGCACTCGGGCAGAGGAAAAGAGAGTGGGAGAGAGAGAGAGAGCGAGGAGGGTGAGGAGGTAGGGGCCGACGCGGCAATTGCAGCGGCGACGTGCCCACAGGGCCCGTGTCGGGCGGGGCAGCGGTGCCCTGCCGCGCCCTTTTGTCGGGCGGGCGGGGCACTGTAGCCCGCCCGGCAAAACTTATTTATTTTTTTTCCTTTTTCATTAAGGCTGGAAGGAAATTCAATGAATTGGCCTACTTCCCGAGCTCGAAAATTTTTGAGAATTTTTTGTACAAGCTCAGGAATTTATTTGGCACACTTTTCATTTAAGGTTCAAGTCATGATTTGGCCTCTAAAAATTCTTGAATTTCTAGGTTGATTATAGCTTGTGTGAATTTTTAAGAGGTCTCAATCCCTTCCAAAAATCTTGAATAATTTCCCAAAATTCTATTTTGAAGTGTACTTAATTGTTATGTAAAAATATGGCTAGGGTTTTGTGGAAATTTTGATGGTCAAGAGTTAGGGTTTGGGTTTCTTCCTATTAACGAGATTTCGACACTGCTGATTGAGATTTTTCCCCGGACTTTGCTATAGGGTTCTGTTGTTTGTCAAACTTTTCTTAGTGTCCCTTTAAGGTTTTTTAAACAATATTCTTTTTATTTCCAAGATTGGATTGGCTTTAAAGTGAGTGAAATTGTGGATTAGGGTTTACAGTCGTCGATTTTCGCCCTGGTGACACCTGGGGTGTCACAGCCCTCCCCCCTAAAAGAAATCGCGTCCCGAGATTTAAGGAGAGGGTTAGGATAGGTATAGGTACCTAGGGGATTGGGAGTAGCTCTGGGTAGTGTGACTGAGGAAATTCTGCAGACTCCCATGTGGCTTCGTCTTCCGTGTGGTTGCTCCACAGAACCTTGTAGAATTTGAGTGTCCGTCTTCCAGTAACCCGTTCTTTCTCATCCAGTATCCGGATTGGTCGCTCTGGGTAGGTTAAGTCGGGTTGCAATTCTTCTACTTCTTGAATCACTCGGTCTACTGGTGCCTTCAGACATTTCTTTAATTAGGAGACATGGAAGACGTTATGCACTCCTGATAATCTTTCTGGCAGTTCTACTTGATACGCCACTGGTCCTGTAAGAGACCCGACCAATTTACATTCAATTTTACCAAGTTGACTCGCGGTCCACGTATGGTATGCGAGAACTCAACCCGATAAAAGAGAATATAAATCCGGCAGTCCCCCGACATGCTTCTCAAGCAACGCCCAAGATCCAAGCACGTCGGCAACGTCACAGGTGATACATCACATAGGTCACATTAATTTAATAACATTAATTTAACAATATTCTTACATACCAAGGTTCATCAGAAGTCTTGAAACTAACAATTTAAAAAGCGGAAGCAATTCTAAGGAATGCGATAGTCACAGCAGTAGCAGCAAGGAAACAGCAAAAGATTGCGATGCCCAGCCCACGAACATCGCAAATCACGATCACTCGAAAGTCTTGACTACGCCTCGCCCTCGCCGGCATCGGCGGGGACAAAGTAGCCGAAGACCAACTCATCCTCACCTGCAAAAACTTAAACAACAAACGTTGAGTACGAAGATACTCGCAAGTCTTACCCTGTGGTGGGAATTAGTTCCCGACTCCAAGGATAATGCAATGAGGCTATAGCAAGGTATAAGGTATAGGAATGGACTCAATTGCTTAAAGCAGAAACTAAGCATATGTGAATAAACATAAGAAAAAGGGACTCTTGCGGGCATGAACATCTAATAAACCCAATCCCTAAGCACCATGTAACCATAACCATGTATAATACCCTTGTCCTTGTTCCATCCGAACCATGGATACCAATAACCATACTTCAATTCTCAACATGTTATGTGACAACTCTACGATATTATCCAAAGGACACTGAGCTTGATCATAACCGAGACCGCGGCGGATTCGAACCGATTTTACACCCTGCAGGGGAGTCCAACTGTACCCACACGACTGAGGACCATACGGCTCATGCAACCCGCTAAAGTTACACAAGGGGGGTACTCATGTCAACCTTTTTCACACTCGTGCCCACACAGTTGGAAAATCCACACGGTGTCGAGTACCACGGCCTCGCAGGCACACGTGAGTCCCTCGTCGAGTATCACTGCCTCGCAGGCACCCATGAATCCCTCGTTCCACACACCGTGCAGTCATCGGCCAAACGTTGGTACGCAGTGAGATACTCAGCTTGTCTTACCATTATATCGGACATGTGGTATGAACGAAAAGTGCTCAGGCCAAGAATAACACGGCCGGTTCCTAGGTCAACCCAGACGGGGCCTACGGCACACAAGACCTCCATGTCTTGCTGCACTCCTATCCCACCGTCCAGATTTCAGCTTTTAACACTTTTCAACTTTTACCCTCATATGAACTCGCCACAAGTCCATAAGTAATCAAGGTGGTTCCTATACGTGCGAGTGGGACTTACCACTCGACTTCTACCGTGTTATCTAAGCATGGCTAAGCATTTTGTGACTCGAAACAATGACACTCTACCCAGTTGTCAAGGTGACGTAAGCAATAGCAAGGAGGGGTACATGCAGCAATAATAGGTGTTCCCGATTTTGTTACTATGCCCGACTTAATGCAAACCCTAGACGTAAGCATTCATTTCATAATTAAGTAAATTACTTAGGGTAGCAATATGAGGTGCTTGCCTTCAATAACGGTGGTGTTGTCTCCCTCAGCAGCTGGATCAACCTCCGGTGCTTCTCCCGTAGCAGCACCCGCGTCACTCTCTGGCGGATCGTACTCTATAAAGCAAAAATGCATCGATATAAGATGCATGCCATGATGCCATGATGCACAAATGATGTGATATGATGCAGAGAGGTAGCTACTCAGTCTACGAACACAATGCAAAAACAACGAACTTAATTGGAGTTCTACAGCTCAAGTTATGGCCAAAACAGTTTTACTGATTCCGGTTACGGGTTTTCCCGGTTCCCGGGTTCCCGGTTCCGATATCGGGTGGCACACAGATGTCGTTTCTGGAAAGAATCCCAAAACACATCACATGCACTAGCTTTACTAAGTGGCTTGGGTTACTACGAGACTAAGTTTGAGTGGTTTTGACTCGCGTTAGCAGGAACACGAGCCCTCCGATGGTCGTTGCCCGTTTACGACATCGGGAATACCGTAACGGTGCCGTAAAAGTCGTAACGACTTTTCCGGTGAAATTCAAAGTCAAGTTACAGGCATGGGACCATTTTTAGTTTAATGTAGGCTCTAAACTAAGACCTTTAGCTCTGGGTTGGGGTCAAGTTGGGCTTCTAAGAATTTATTAAAAATCAAACAATGTTCTGTTTTTAAAAATTGTAAATTCAGAAACATATACTAAATCTTATGCAAAAATCATGAAACCTTATAAATCTACTAATGAACATCTAATCTAAAGTTTTTGTTAAAGGTCTCGGGCTTTTGGGTGACTTGCCTAATGTACTTTAGACAAAGGTAAATAATCTAGGGTTTTGGGGATATTAACCATGACCTACATGCACAAATGTTCATGAAAAATTCCAGTAAAAATGCAGGAGATGCATCACGCGAGGATGAAATTATGGTTCAAAAATGAAGCCTAGAAACCTTTTGGAACTCCAATTAAAAATCAAAAACTGAAATATTTCAATGAATTATTGAGGAAATTACAGGGACATTTTTGAAAAGGTGCTTTAACAGAAAATTAGTTCAGTATTCATGAATTCGAATAAAATTAGGTTTGGAATTTTTAGATTTTCCACTGTTTTCTACACACTTAACAACTTTTGGCTAATTAAAGAAAAATGGAAAAATCAATGGAACAATGCGGAAACAGGGTAAAACAGCAGGGGCGGCTGCTCCGGTGAGATTTCTCGCTGGAGAAGAGGGTTAGGGTGGGGATTGAAGTGTCATGGAGCATCACCGTGACTCAAAGCACTGATTTGTCGAGGAGGCAGGCCACGGGGAAGAGGGGAACAGGGCTGGCGACGGTGAGCTCGAGGCGGCGTCAATGGTGGCCGAGGTGGTGGCGCAAGGCGTTCTTCATCAACGGCGATGAACTTGTCGCAACCCCGTCTGATAAAATCGTACGGTTGCTCATCCAGGATCATTTGGGAGGGCCACTTGCCGAAACAAGTGACTTTACAGCACAATAATTAACAAGGACTCGCATAAATGACTTAAAGATACATTAATTCTGGTCATATTACAACTGATTTTAGAAGTTTGGAAGTGCGGAAACGTAGTTTTGATAACAGACACGTGGATTTCAGCGGAAGCAAAAATCTAACACTCGGCGCCTCGATCAAACACCCCAGCCCGATGGTGTTTAATCTCCCCGGGAGGGAGAAGCGGGGACCCACTCGAAGGTCCACTCCGAGGGCGTCTCCTCTTCCCAACCACCCTGGCTAAAGTCAGTACTAATACCTGCAAAACAACAATCAACAAACCGTGAGCGACTGACGCTCAGCAAGACTTACCCGTCAATAGGCCTTCTAAGGCCGACTCCTAAAATGCTGGAATATTGGTGGCAGCTGGTAGGTATTTGCAAAAGTCAGCACTACTAATGGTTTTTCAGTATTTTAGCCAAGTTATCAGAATAGCTAATGTAATTCTACTAAGTGTGACAGCAACTAAGCAAACAAGTCCAATACAACAGTTCTGAAATTTATTCTCAAACCTCCAATCACAATTCCTGCTACCACGTTTTTATAGTGTCGCCACGGCAGAAAGGAGCAAGTGGTACTCAATACCGCGAGGGACAGCAATTATAATTGATTTTACATCCTGCAGGAGAAACCCGAATAACACGACACGTGCGCACTCCACGAGTCACACGTGGCCACCTTTCACTGCATCGCGACAGAGTTGGTCCAACATTCATCTCTCAAGGACATGGTCCTCCAGGCAACGCCCTGCGTTCCTGTACGGCCCCAAGCCTTTCCCACTAGCACATGCCCAAGAAAAACAGAAATGCGAATTCATCCACCATACTGGTCCGTTCACCCGGAAAAAGAGATGGCCAATTGTCCAAACACTGCGCAATGAGCTACGTCGGTTTCCTGGGTCCCATATGCCAGTATGTATTCGGTACACAACTCAAACTTGACCAATGCAACCGCACCCGACACCGTGCTCAAATTTTATTCACACAATGTTGGGTCCTGACTTTCTCAAATACTCCAATAAATAATCCCCTGAGTAGTCTCCATACCACTCAAATCCCTTCGTTGCCCTATTAGTAAGCATAGCACTAACGTACTGGCTCTAACAGAACAACCCGTAGGAGATCCTACAAGTCTTGCAACTAAGTTTTCACACAAGCCTCGAAACTTAATGCACAACAAAAACCTTACATACACAGTGAGAAAGTAAAACTTTAAACATAGGTATGCACCGGGGCTTGCCTCGGTTCGGGGAGAAGTTAGCACAGTCGATGGCGGGGTCGGCAGCGGGGAAATCCTCCTCAGCCTCGGTGGCCATCTGCAGCTCGGTTCCTATATGAAGATGCAAGGTAATCTTGTATTAACAGATGAGTGAAGTTGCATGAATTTCTCTCTAACAAACTTTAGTGTGTTGCTTCGGTAGACGGGACTAGCTAGACTGGTCGGACGGCAAAGATTACCAGAGGGCTGTCGGTGGAAAAGAACAACAACGGAGACCGGTCGTCGGAAAAGAGATGTCGACGCGCCGCTACTGCTGAAATACTGCGGAAGAATGGGGCGGCGGTTAGAGACGATAACGACGGATGATGGAACCGTCGGCAGGGCAAGGCTTACCGAGCGCACCTGAGCACGAGAGAAGCTTGCTCTGTTTCGGGCCCTGCGGAGCTCTTCGGCGGTAAAGACGGAAAGTAGTGGAGACGAGAGCAGAGAGACGAGCGCGCAGAAGAGCAAGGGAGTGCGCACGAGTGAAACGTTTCATCTCTGGAAAATATCAGCCTCCGTTCCTTTTGTCTCTCCAGGACGACGCAAGTTGGCACGGCGGCAGCGTACTGCAGCGCATGGGCGCCGGGCGTGCGCGTCCCATCACGAAGACTTCCGGCGCGGTGGCAGCACTGCTGTGTACGGCCAGGCGCTTTTACGGTTGGGAAGATGACCGGCAGCATTAATGGCGCGGCCGCTTCGAGCTCGGGTCCGACGAGTCTGTCCGGCCTCGGGGTCGAGCGAGGCAGAACGAAATGCGGCTTGTCCGACCTCGGGGGTCGAGCGAAGCGGAGCGAAACGGCTTGTCCGACCTCAGGGTCGAGCGAAGCGGAGCGAATCGGCTTGTCCGACCTCAGGGTCGAGCGAAACGGCGCGAAACGGCTTGTCCGACCTCAGGGTCGAGCGAAGCGGAGAGTGATGACGACGGGTCGGGCGAGACGGAAAATAATGTCCGACCGCTGGGGGTCGGAGTCGGGCGAATCGTGAAAATCATCCGACCTCTGGGTCGGAGGTCCGGTGAATCGTAAAAAGTCATCCGACCTCTGGGTCGGAGGTCGGGCGAAACGGAAAATTCCTCCGACCTCTGGGTCGGAGGTCGGCGAATCGGACCCACAAAGACGGGGTCGGGAAGGCATGGAAAGGAACAGAGAAGCAGCACCGGGGTTGAGCAGGGACTCGGGCGGCGGCTTGCATGATCCGGGGAGAACAGAGGAAAACTGGGCGGCGCGATGGTGGAGAGCGGGGGTGGTTCCGGCGGCGCTAGCGAGAGTAGGCTCGGCAAGACGGCTGCGGCGGCAAAGCAGCCGCACGGCAACAGCGCGACGCAGCAGGGCAAAAGCCGGTCGGGTCAATTCTGCATCGGCAGAAAGGAAAAAGAGAAACAGAAAAGAAAACGAAGATTGGATTTCAAATTAGATTTTGAATTTAAGTTCTTTTGATTAGATCCTATGATTTCATTACTTAGGGTTTTGAGATTTTTATTGAACACAATTAAGTCTTCATTGACAAAAGATTTAGCGAGAATTTAGTTCGGGATGTTACAGCCCTTCCCCCTTAAGAAAATCTCGTCCCGAGATTTCGAGAAAACGTTACAAGGGGGAAACCGATGACTATTTCACGACCGATGCCATGAATTCCGGGAACTGTGAACGAAGAAATTCTTCACTTTCCCAGGTAGCCTCATCTTCCGAATGATTTGTCCACTGCACCTTGAAGAAAGTTTTGGTTCTCCGGCGAGTTACGCGATCCTTCCGATCAAGTATCTTCATCGGCATCTCCGGATACATGAGGTCCTCTTGGATTACTTCAACATCCGGGATGACCACTTGTTTAGGCAGCTTCAAACACTTCCGGAGCTGAGAGACATGGAAGATGTTGTGAATTCCCGACATATGAAAGGGCAGCTCCAATCGATACGCTACTGGACCACATCGCTCGATGATTTTGAAAGGTCCAATGAATCTTGGAGCTAACTTGCCCTTAATGCCAAAGCGTTGGACACCTTTTGTTGGTGACACACGAAGATAGATGTGATCACCCACTTCAAAAGTTAACGGTCGACGCCTTTTGTCGGCATAACTTTTCTGCCGGGACCTTGCAGCTCGCAAATTTTCTTGAATAGCCCTTACTTTCTCTTCAGCTTGAGTCACTAAATCTGGTCCAAAAATTACTCTTTCTCCTGCCTCAGACCAGTTTAAAGGCGTGCGACATGGCTGACCATACAACGCCTCGAACGGAGACATCTTGATGCTCTCTTGATAGCTATTGTTGTACGAAAATTCAGCCAATGGTAAGCACTCTTCCCAACTCTTCCCATGGGTCAGCACAGATGCGCGAAGCATATCTTCCAGGACTTGATTTACACGTTCTGTCTGACCATCGGTTTGCGGGTGATAAGCTGAACCATGAATTAACTTAGTACCAAGTGCTTCATGAAATTGTTCCCAGAAACGGCTCACAAACTGGGTACCCCGATCCGAAATTATGGTCTTTGGAACACCATGGAGGCACATGATACGAGAGATATAAAGCCCCGCGTATTTCCTTGCGTTATAATGGGTGTTCACCGGGATGAAGTGAGCAGATTTTGTGAGTCGATCTACTATGACCCAAATAGAATCATGCTTCTGGACAGTGAGAGGAAGGCTGACGATAAAATCCATACTAATGTCTTCCCATTTCCATGATGGCACACTGAGAGGCTGCAACGGACCAGCACTCTTCAGATGATCTGCTTTGACCTGGCGACATGTGTTGCACTCAGCAACATATCGAGCGACTTCACGCTTCATTCGAGTCCACCAAAATTTCCTTCGCAGATCTTGGTACATCTTATTGCTACCTGGATGGATAGCATACTTGGAGAGGTGAGCCTCATCCATGATTTTCTTCCGCAACTCGAAGTTCCTCGGTACGACGAGGCGGTCGTTGAACCAAAGAACACCTTCCTCATCAAGGCGGAAACACTTCATTTTGCTGCTGTCGAGCCGAGCGCGGATCTTTTCCATCCCCTTATCGACCTTCTGCGCTGCAACTACTTCCTCACGGAGGGTAGGAATGAGAGCCAGATTATACAACGCCCCATGGGGAATGATACGAAGACTTGGCTCTTCTGGGCTACAACAGAGAACAGTGGTAGAAGCTTGAGCTATAGTGGAATTACACCCAGCCTTGCGACTTAGGGCATCAGCCACAACATTCGCTTTGCCCGGATGGTAATGGATTTCTAATTCATAGTCTTTGATCAATTCCATCCACCTTCTTTGCCTCATATTCAGATCATCTTGAGAAAAAATATACTTCAAGCTTTTGTGATCCGTGTACAAGTGTACAAGATTCCCAAGAAGATAATGCCTCCAGATTTTTTGACACGACCCGCCCAGAAAACCTCGTCTCGTGACGGATCCGGTCAGTCGTTAAGCCAAGATCTTGTTGGGCAACGCTCGGCGGAGCGAGCGTACACACGATACAACACAGGCACGAATAAACAGCAATAATTTACAAGAAGAGGGAACTTAATACATCATTGGTTCATAAATTTAAGGTTAAATATTACATTGCTTCAGAGTACGCAACAGTTTTGAAAACGATAAACAGCGGAAGACTAGAACTATTACAACTCCGACACTCGGACTTAAGCAAAAGCACGAGCCATGCCCACGGGCGTCATGCTACTAGCCACTTCAACAGATCAATGCGGCGACTCGCACAACTCCCATTGGAGGTTCCCGAACTCGAGGGGAGGCTCCTCCCAATGGAAACTACCTGCTGGTTCCTGCATGACGGCGCCTGAAAACCACAAAACGCTAACGCGTGAGCTTCTAAGAAGCTCAGCAAGACTTACCCGACAAATGGCTGACTACAGCCGACTCCTAGACATGAAGGCTGATGGGGGTAGGGTTATTGCCAAAAGGACTCGCAGCCTATACTACTCTTGTCAATTTTTAGCACAAGTTAAGTGATTAGGGAAAAAATAAATTTAGTTAGCACTAAGCTAAGCAAACATAACAAAATCAACAATAGTAGTATTAATATTCATAATTCATTCTCAGTGTGTCTCAACCTATTTTACTAAAATGTGGTGCGTTTTACGAGCATGCTCACTAACTGGGAGCGACAGCGGTTCGAAACGATTTTATACCCTGCAGGGGGATACCTGACCGTACGACACGTGCGTGTCCCAGACTCGCACGTGGCAACCGTTCACACCAGCTCCTGCAACGTCAATTCCAGCCTACGCATGCCTTAGCAGCGCCGCGTCCCACCAGACAACGCGTCCCAGACGGTTTCTGTGGAGTTCCCACGCTGCCCACCCCAGATCTCCTCCTAGTCAGACACCGTAGGGCAGGTTCGACGTTGCAATCACTAGGCTACGTAGGTTTACTGGGGCCCATAACACCCAGCATACGACCAGTACGTTCAACACTCGATCAGTCTCGGACCACACGGATCAGACAAGTCTACGGTCACCCTGGACCCAGTCTAGTCGCCGACCTACTTTGTATCCTGTCTGACCCTCAAACTTTTATCTTTCTTACTTTATTCACATTCGTGTGGCCCATCTCATGAAGTAGTTTCAATCAACAACCTATCCTTTCGCGAGCAGCGTCCACTCTGCTCGACTTCTACCGGCAAATACTTACTAAGCATAGCGTACTAAGGGGGTGCCTATACCAACTACCGTTAGGGTTTCCTATGGAAACAATGCAACTATGGTTTCAACCAACTCCTAGTACTTAATGCACAAACAAGGCATACTTAGATGTAAAAGTAAAACTTTAAAATCTGGTTGTGCACCGGGGCTTGCCTGGTTCTTCGGTGTTGAGGTCGACTTCTTCGGCGGGAGTCGAAGAACTTGGATCGGCAGCTACCTCGTTAGCGTCAGAATCTACATGATGCAGTAGGATCACGATAAGTTTAACGAAAAAGAAACTTATTATTATTATCAATAGTGACCTAGGGTTTAGATTAGCGACGCCCAGAATTAGGGTTAACCCTAATTACTCGACGCCGTCGATTAAATTAAATCATTAATCTGTGAATGATGTTTAAGGAAGTCTATTATACTTCCATGAGGTGACTTTTAGTTGGCATGTTCATCAACTTCAACTTTAATTAAGTTAATGCGACATTTTTCATCGGTTAATTTTATTTAATTACTTCGGCTATTAAACTAGGGTTAAAAATGAAGATTTTAATTCTTCCTCAAGATTATTTTTAGTGGGTAGTACTCCCTGGAATAAGTATTTTTGACTTTGTGTGGGGCCTAGATGAATTTTCTATATTTTATAAAAATTCATCAAATTTCCTGTTTTTAGATCTTGTAAAATCAGGAACCACTAGTAAACATTAGAATAAAATTATGAAACTTTATGTGAGCATTCCTGAGCACCAGATCTACAACTTTGCTTTTGGGGTCTAACCTTGAAAATGACTTTTACAATGTACTTTAGAAAATGCTATTTAACTAGGCAGATTGAAGTTATTTAATAGGGTTACATGCCATTTCTTGTTCCTAAAATCTTAATAAAATTCCAGAGGGTGTGTAGTACCATGGTGTACTTGTAGATCAAGGGTTAGCCCTAGCATTGCTCTATAATGAAATTTAAAATTCATAAACAGAAAGGAGTTTTTCTAATTAACTCTACAAATGTTTGGTGATTTGTTAAAAAGTGTTTTAACAGAAAATTAGTACTTTTCATGAGGGTTCTAACAAATTTTGGTCTGGCATTTTTGGATCTTCCTGTGATTTTCTAGGGTTTTTAGAAGACAGAGCAATAATCTGGAAAATAAATAGGAAAAAGAAAAACAGTGAACAGTCTCCGACGAGCTCCGGCGGCCAATTCCCGACGATGGGGTGGTCGTCGGTCATCGAACCTTGGCTTTTCATGATCCACACGACATGACAAAGCTCGGCAACATGGTAGTTATCAAGCTTGGGCACGGCAGAGGGGGTCTCACCGTGGGGGTGCCTCGGGGCGGCGGCGAAACCAAAATTCCGTCGAGGGGGGCTCGCCGTCGGAGGATTGGAAGGTGCTGTTAGCTTCACGAGGTGGAGAGGGGGTGAATTGATGAGTGAATTTGATTGAAACACTTCGGAAGTGGTGTTTCACCGTGGGGGCGGCAATGGCGTCAATGGCGTCGGCCGGGGCAGGGAAATTGGGGCTTCTCGCGCGGGGGAGGAGAGAAATGGAGGAGGGGGGGGATTGGGGAGGAGAATGCGCACCAATTTATCGACGGGCCGGGGTAGGGAGAAGGTAGGGAGCAAGGGGGGGGGGTGGAGGCCGGCAGTGAGGCGGCGCCATGGCTGTCGGTTCTGTTGTCGGGCGGCTCGGGCGACGCAGAGAAAGAGAGAGAGAGAGAGGAAGAGGGGAGCGCGGGGGAGAGAAAAGGAGGCAAGGAGCGGCGCGGCAATAACGGCGACGTGCACCACAGGCGCCCGTGCCGGGCGGGCGCAGCCGGGCGGCTGCACGCCCCTGTTGTCGGGCGGGCGGGCACTGTAGCCCGCCCGGCAACAGTTTGATTTTTTTTTTCTTTAATGCTGGAAGGATTCAATGATTCGGCACACTTCCCGAGCTCGAAAAATTTTGAAAAATTTTGTACAAGCTCAGGAATTTATTTGGAACACTTTTCATTTAAGGTTCAAGTCATGATTTGGCCTCTAATAATTCCTGAATTTCTAGGTTGATTATAGCTTCTGTGAATTTTTAAGAGGTCTAAAGTTTTTCCAAAAATCTTGAATAATTTCCCAAAATTCTATTTCGAAGTGTACTTAATTGTTATGTAAAAATATAGCTGGGATTCTGTGGAAGTTTTGATGGTCAAGAGTTAGGGTTTGGGTTTCTTTGTGTTAACGAGATTTCGACACTCTTAGTTGAAACCTCTCCGGACTTTGCTACATGCTCTGTTGTTTGTCAAACTTCTCCTAGTATCTCCTTAAAGCATTTTAAACAATGTTCCTTTTCATTTCTATGATTGAAACTGCTTTAAATTGAGTGAAATTAGGATTTAGGGTTTATAGTTTGTCGACTTTTCCCTGGTGACACCTGGGGTGTCACAGCCCTCCCCCCTAAAAGAAATCGCGTCCCGAGATTTAAGGAGAGGGTTAGGATAGGCATAGGTACCTAAGGTTTTGGGAGTAGCTCGGGGTAGTTTGACTGAAGAAATTCCGCAGATTCCCACGTGGCCTCGTCTTCTGTGTGGTTGCTCCACAGAACCTTGTAAAACTTGAGTGTCCGTCTTCTTGTAACTCGTTCTTTCTCATCCAGTATCCGGATTGGACGCTCTGGGTAGGTCAAATCTGGTTGCAACTCTTCTACTTCTGGAACCACTTGGTCTACTGGTGCCTTCAGACATTTCTTCAATTGGGAGACATGGAATACGTTATGCACTCCTGATAATCTCTCTGGCAGCTCCACTTGATACGCTACTGGTCCGCACTTGGCTGTGATAGGATATGGACCTATGTACCGGGGTGCTAACTTGCCTCTGATCCCGAACCGTTGAACTCCCTTCATTGGCGAGACTCGTAGGTAGACGTAGTCTCCTACCTCGAAGGTCAATGGTCTACGCCTTCTATCTGCATAGCTCTTCTGTCTTGACTTGGCTGCCTTCAGATTTGCTTGTATAACCCGTACCTTCTCTTCAGCCTGCTGCACTAGGTCTGGTCCCAATATTATTCTTTCACCTGCTTCTGACCAGTTGAGTGGGGTTCTACAACTACGGCCGTAAAGTGCTTCGAACGGGGACATCTGGATGCTGGCTTGATAGCTGTTGTTGTATGAGAACTCCGCCAATGACAGATAAGTGTCCCATCCTTTTCCGTATTCCAAAACACAAGCTCTGAGCATGTCTTCAAGTATTTGGTTCACTCTTTCCGTCTGACCATCCGTCTGAGGGTGGTAGGCTGAGCTGTGGATTAGCCTGGTTCCTAGTGACTCGTGGAGTTGTTTCCAAAATCGACCGACGAATTGGGTGCCTCGGTCGGAGATGATCGTCTTGGGCACTCCATGCAGACAAACTATTCGGTCAATGTACAGCTGTGCATACTTCTTCATGGTGTGTCTGGTTGAGACAGGAATGAAATGGGCTGTCTTTGTCAAGCGGTCTATTATAACCCAAATTGAATCCAACTTTTGAGCTGTCATGGGCAGCCCAACAATGAAGTCCATGCTTATGTCTTCCCATTTCCATGACGGAATGCTCAAAGGTTGCGACAACCCTGCGCCTTTTAGATGGTCGGCCTTTACTCTGCGGCAGGTGTCACATTCCACTACATACCGAGCGATTTCTCTCTTCATCCTTGTCCACCAAAACTTCTTTCGCAGATCCTGATACATCTTGTTACTGCCAGGATGAATTGAGTACTTGGATAAATGAGCTTCATCCATAATCTTCTTTCGGAGCTCGTGATCCTTTGGCACTACCAGTCTGTTCTTGAACCACAAAACTCCTTCTTCGTCTTCACGGAAACACTGCATCTTCTTCTCTTGCAGTCCTAATCTGATCTTTTCCATGCCCTTATCAAGCTTCTGGGCCTTGGCTACTTCGTCTTTAAGTGTTGGTACTAAGGCGAGGTTGTAGAGTGCTCCGTGGGGTACAATCCTTACGGCTGGCTCTAGTTCTTCGGTTGCAACTCCCCGATCCAAGTAGTGGCAATGGCGTTTCTGCTCAATGCGTCTGCAACCACATTAGCCTTGCCCGGATGGTAGTGGATCTCTATCTCGTAGTCCTTGATTAATTCTAGCCATCTTCGTTGCCTCATGTTCAACTCGTTCTGGGTGAAGATGTACTTGAGACTCTTGTGGTCGGTGTAGAGGTGTACCAAGTTTCCCAATAAGTAATGCCTCCACACCTTCAAAGCCAATACTACTGCTGCTAATTCCAAGTCGTGTGTGGGGTAATTCACCTCATGCTTGCGGAGTTGTCGGGAAGCATAAGCAATTACCCGTCCTTCTTGCATCAACACACAACCAAGTCCAGTGCCCGACGCATCACAATACACGTCGAAGGGTTTGCTCAAATCCGGTTGGGCTAGTACCGGTGCTGTGGTCAAGTGCTTCTTCAAAGTTTGGAAGGCCTCTTCGCACTTTTCTGTCCACTTGAACTTCTGATCCTTCTTGAGTAGATCTGTGATAGGCCTGGCGATCTTGGAGAAGTTGGGAATGAAGCGACGGTAGTATCCCGCTAATCCCAAGAAACTCCGCACCTTGTGGACTGTTGTGGGTGCTTTCCAGTTAACAACATCTTGCACCTTTCCTGGATCAACAGAAATACCTTCCGCGGACACAACATGACCCAGAAACTGAACACACTCAATCCAAAACTCGCACTTGCTGAACTTGGCATAGAGCTTATGATCTCTGAGTCTTTGGAGAACTGTCCGAAGGTGCTCTGCATGCTCATCGGTTGACTTGGAGTATATTAGGATGTCGTCAATGAACACTACTACAAACTTATCCAGCTCTGGCATGAATACTGAATTCATGAGGTACATGAAGTACGCTGGTGCGTTTGTGAGTCCAAACGACATCACCAAATACTCATACAGCCCGTACCTGGTGGAGAAGGCCGTCTTCGGAACGTCACTAGGGCGGATCTTGATCTGATGATATCCAGACCGAAGATCAACTTTCGAGAAGACCTTTGCTCCAGCCAACTGATCAAATAGAGTGTCTATGCGTGGCAAAGGATACTTGTTCTTGATAGTTACCGCATTCAAGGGACGGTAATCCACGCATAGCCTCAACGACTGGTCCTTCTTCTTCACAAACAATGCTGGACAACCCCAAGGCGAGGTACTGGGCCGTATAAAACCCTTGTCCAACAACTCCTGTAACTGTTTCTTCAACTCTGCTAGCTCTTTGGGTGCCATCTTGTACGGTCTGCGGGAGATAGGGGCTGTGCCTGGCAACAGCTCAATCTGGAACTCCACATCTCTGTCCGGTGGTAGACCAGGTAAATCTTCTGGGAACACGTCCGGAAACTCCTTAACCACTGGTATCTCGTCCAGACTTTTCCCGACAGCATGGCAGACTTGATTTAGGGTGGCTTTAGGGTGATTTAGGTTTATGGACATGGAACCGTGAAGTGGAGAGGTCAAGTGGACTACACGGTTAGCAATATCAAGGATGGCTTTATGGTGTTTCATCCATTTCATGCCGATGATAATATCGATACCCTGCCCATCTAGGATTATGAAGGAGGTAGGATAGGCGCAACCTCCTAGATTTAGGGGTGCTCCTTTTAAGCCATAATTTGATAATATGTTGCCTCTAGGAGATTTTATGATGAAGGGTGGCTCTAAGGGGATGGTAACTAGGCTTTTGTCCTTGATAAAATTTTTACTGATAAAGTTGTGGCTTGCACCGGAATCGAATAGAACAAAAGCTGAATGCGTAGAGAGCGAGAACGTACCCGCCAGTACTTGTTCGCCCTCAGCAATCTCCTCGGTCGTGGTGTAGTTTACCCGACCGGTCCTGGTGTTCTTCTGGCCCTTTTGCTGGCCCTGTCCTTGGTTCGACTGCCGGTTGCCTTCGGACTGCTGGTTGGAGGGGCACTCGCGGGCGAAGTGTCCGAGCTGCCCGCAAGTGAAGCAAGGAGTGCCTGGTCCAGGGCGGGTGCCCTGTTGAGGTGGGCGGACACCCTGGTTCCTCTGCGGCGGGGGAGGTGCGCGGTAGCCGGCTTGTAGCTGATTCTGTGGGGGCCGGTACGGCTGCTGCGGCGGACGGAACGATGGCGCCTGCGGCGGGGTTGCCTTGTACCTCCTACCATCGGGTGCAGTGTACACCAGACGGTACTTGGGTGGCGGGGCATTTGATGGCCCACCGCTGGCTCGTCTTTTCTCCCGCTGCTCCTTCTCGAGGTATTCTTCGGCGATGAGGGCGTTGCTGACGAGCTCGTTGAACGAGCCGCCTTGGTTCAGGGCCAAGCGACCCTGGAGTGTGATGTTCAGCCCTTCCATGAAGCGGTGCTTCCGCTTGGCATCCGTGTCAACCTGCTCCGGAGCATATAAAGCAAGTTGGTTGAAGACACGGGAATACTCGTGCACCGTGCGGTTTCCTTGTGTCAAAGCCATGAATTCCTTGGCCTTCCTCTGCATAAGTCCCGCGGGAATGTGGTGAGCGCGGAACGCCTCCCGGAACTGTTCCCATGGCACCTGGGTGTTGGCCGGGAGAGTGGCCAAGTAGTTGGCCCACCAAGCTCCGGCGTGTCCATGGAGCATCTGGGCCGCGAAGAGCGTCTTCTGAGTCTCCGAACAACGGAGTAGCCCAAACTTGGCCTCGATTGTACGAAGCCAGTGGTCTGCCTCCATTGGTTCCCGGGCATCTCTGAACTCCGGGGGATGAGTGGCTAGGAACTCCGCGTATGTGCTGTCCTGGTCGCGGTTCCGAGCGCCTCGGTTTGTGCCACTATTCTCCAGGATGGCCCGCAACATCTCCTGAGTCTGCTGGCTGCTCTGAATCAAGGCGCCATAGCTGTGGCCAAGGTTGGCTCAGCTGGCGGGGGCGGCGGGTTGGAGCTTTCCGCCTCCTGACGTCCTGCTCTGGTGTTCACCATACTGAAAAAGTAAAAGGGATCCTTATTAGAGCAATTCAACCCATGTCCATTTCTCAATATAAGTACGAGCACATCAAAATGCACGGCACGGATATCTCATTAAAAACAAACTTCCTTCATTTCCCCAAAAGATGACAGTACATCCATTGTTCAACCCCTTAGACTGTCAAACCACCACTTTTACATCCAAAGGATTACACGCCACTAAGATAAACTTCTAAGAACACATACTAACTCCAAGATAAGGACAACGCACTCCCTAAGCGAAGCATCTAGCTAAACTGTCACTTCGGAGCCACCTCCAATCTACTCCTCATCTGGCTCTGGGTCTGAAGCTTCGGGATCCGATACTTCTGACTCAAGCGCATCATCGTTAGCGGGAGGCGGCTGCTGTGCCTCCAAAAGTCCCGCTAACTGATGCTGCAAATGATGGTTCTCATGGGCGAGGTTCTCCGCCATCTGAACTGCATTATCCCTGAGCATCTCCAGCTGGTGAATGTGTTGCAACATGATGTTACAATCATTCTCTCTAGCATGGATTTGGGCAGTCTTAATCTCGGAGACCGCCTCTAACTCAGAGATACGTGTAGCGCGCGCGTCGCAGCGAGCACGCAGTGCATTGTTCCTGCTCTCCAAGTCCTGGACCTTCTTCTTGAATTGAGCCATCTCTACATGAGCCTGTCGCAAAGCCTGACGATCCATCTGGGCTGCGAGAACAGTGTCCTCATGCAAGTTGAGTAGCGCTAGGCTCCATGTGAACAAGGGAGTGATATGGTCCATCTCTCCCCTGAAAGTCCTCTTCTGAGCATTCTTAACATTGCGGTGCCAGGTGCGGTCGACCTGGTCCCGTATCGGAAACAACGCTGCTGGTTTGTCTGCCAGGTCCTCGAGGTGTCGCTCGCAAATCTGCAATAGAGCCTGATGCGCGGCTGACTCGATGGCTTCCGTCTTATCTGAACCGAAGGTGGTGGTGGTATAAACCTCTCCGTTGGCATGCTGAGGGTGCGTGGGTAATGTCACGGTGGCCGAGCAGCGCGGTAAGTCATACTGCCGATACTCCCGGAACTGAAACCAAGGAGTCTCTGTATATCCCAATGACTGTAGAGTCTGCTCGAGTATCTCCACAAATCCTCGGCGTCCTGACTTCTTGGTGACGTAGGTAGGGGTGGAGTCCTCAATGCCTATCTCCGCGATCCCATGCTCGATCGTGTTGGCGTCCATCTGCATCACAGAGATGAATAATATTTTACCAATCAGAAGCCACATGTTGACACATAGTTCAAAGCATGCTAAATCTTCCGATACATAAAATATTTTTCATCCCTGCGTAAAAAGGTGATTCAACTCGATCACTAAGGATACTGACTAGCGACAGCCGGTAGTCTAAGGTGCTTTACCATCTAAGTTGACCTGTCAAGGAGACAATCTTCTCATCGAGGAAGGTTCTGGGAAGGCTCAATGATATACAAGGGTTTGCTCCAACTCGGTTGATTTCACGCAACCACTAAGGGAGGAAGGTGTCCAGGTTGACCCCTTTTAACTTCTGTTGGTGTTATAGCCATTATTGATGGAATTTTTGCTCCTGGATGGTTTTAGTATAAGTTTGAAGGATTTTAACATTTCTTCATGCAATGCAATCCTACATCGGCCTATACGTCCTCACAAAGTAAAAAGAATACGCATAGGCGGTGGCAGAGTCGCACTCAAGTTAGCCGTTACTACACGTTTCTTACGATATCGCGGTTAGCGTACCTGCAGAAAATGACATCACAGGCAGTGCAATAATATATATATCAAAAGTAAATACAACAACCCATATCATTGCCATATGGGTCGCCCCGAGTAGGTCACGTACGGGGATCACGTGTCCGACCTTCCCTGCGCGGCGACAGACTGCACTTTACCTCAGGCAGCGGAGGTATGAGAGTGTTCCGCAAAACCGAAGTCGTGAGGAACAAACTCATCTCTTGTGTGCCAAAGACACAAGACTCCACTGTTGCGAAGGTCTGCATTCGCAACAGGTCCGTAACCCACACCTCGTACGGTAGAGGGCCGCTTCTCTCCCTAAACGGCAAGGGGGCGTACTATGTTACAGCGAACATAATACCTCCTTCCATACCACCATGGTATAGAACGCTACTGCTGCTGACGCAACAGGGATTTCTCGACCTTTCACCGCAGTCGAGCGGCGTACCTTACCTTGCTTACCTGAGCGTAGGTGCGTCATTACAGAAAAGTAAATCTAAGCTGGGTTTAGTTAGCCCCTACACTAGGTTAGCTTGCCACCTGATAACCTATTAACTAATAGGGCGCGTACCTCACTCGCACGTAAATTTTCGAAAATATGCCTTAAACGTTGTATCATTTCCCAACACGGCTCTGATACCAAAGCTGACACGACCTGCCCAGAAAACCTCATCTCGGGACGGATCCGGTCAGTCGTTAAGCCAAGATCTTGTTGGGCAACGCTCGGCGGAGCGAGCGTACACACGATACAACACAGGCACGAATAAACAGCAATAATTTACAAGAAGAGGGAACTTAATACATCATTGGTTCATAAATTTAAGGTTAAATATTACATTGCTTCAGAGTACGCAACAGTTTTGAAAACGATAAACAGCGGAAGACTAGAACTATTACAACTCCGACACTCGGACTTAAGCAAAAGCACGAGCCGTGCCCACGGGCGTCATGCTACTAGCCACTTCAACAGATCAATGCGGCGACTCGCACAACCCCCATTGGAGGTTCCCGAACTCGAGGGGAGGCTCCTCCCAATGGAAACTACCTGCTGGTTCCTGCATGACGGCGCCTGAAAACCACAAAACGCTAACGCGTGAGCTTCTAAGAAGCTCAGCAAGACTTACCCGACAAATGGCTGACTACAGCCGACTCCTAGACATGAAGGCTGATGGGGGTAGGGTTATTGCCAAAAGGACTCGCAGCCTATACTACTCTTGTCAATTTTTAGCACAAGTTAAGTGATTAGGGAAAAAATAAATTTAGTTAGCACTAAGCTAAGCAAACATAACAAAATCAACAATAGTAGTATTAATATTCATAATTCATTCTCAGTGTGTCTCAACCTATTTTACTAAAATGTGGTGCGTTTTACGAGCATGCTCACTAACTGGGAGCGACAGCGGTTCGAAACGATTTTATACCCTGCAGGGGGATACCTGACCGTACGACACGTGCGTGTCCCAGACTCGCACGTGGCAACCGTTCACACCAGCTCCTGCAACGTCAATTCCAGCCTACGCATGCCTTAGCAGCGCCGCGTCCCACCAGACAACGCGTCCCAGACGGTTTCTGTGGAGTTCCCACGCTGCCCACCCCAGATCTCCTCCTAGTCAGACACCGTAGGGCAGGTTCGACGTTGCAATCACTAGGCTACGTAGGTTTACTGGGGCCCATAACACCCAGCATACGACCAGTACGTTCAACACTCGATCAGTCTCGGACCACACGGATCAGACAAGTCTACGGTCACCCTGGACCCAGTCTAGTCGCCGACCTACTTTGTATCCTGTCTGACCCTCAAACTTTTATCTTTCTTACTTTATTCACATTCGTGTGGCCCATCTCATGAAGTAGTTTCAATCAACAACCTATCCTTTCGCGAGCAGCGTCCACTCTGCTCGACTTCTACCGGCAAATACTTACTAAGCATAGCGTACTAAGGGGGTGTCTATACCAACTACCGTTAGGGTTTCCTATGGAAACAATGCAACTATGATTTCAACCAACTCCTAGTACTTAATGCACAAACAAGGCATACTTAGATGTAAAAGTAAAACTTTAAAATCTGGTTGTGCACCGGGGCTTGCCTGGTTCTTCGGTGTTGAGGTCGACTTCTTCGGCGGGAGTCGAAGAACTTGGATCGGCAGCTACCTCGTTAGCGTCAGAATCTACATGATGCAGTAGGATCACGATAAGTTTAACGAAAAAGAAACTTATTATTATTATCAATAATGACCTAGGGTTTAGATTAGCGACGCCCAGAATTAGGGTTAACCCTAATTACTCGACGCCGTCGATTAAATTAAATCATTAATCTGTGAATGATGTTTAAGGAAGTCTATTATACTTCCATGAGGTGACTTTTAGTTGGCATGTTCATCAACTTCAACTTTAATTAAGTTAATGCGACATTTTTCATCGGTTAATTTTATTTAATTACTTCGGCTATTAAACTAGGGTTAAAAATGAAGATTTTAATTCTTCCTCAAGATTATTTTTAGTGGGTAGTACTCCCTGGAATAAGTATTTTTGACTTTGTGTGGGGCCTAGATGAATTTTCTATATTTTATAAAAATTCATCAAATTTCCTGTTTTTAGATCTTGTAAAATCAGGAACCACTAGTAAACATTAGAATAAAATTATGAAACATTATGTGAGCATTCCTGAGCACCAGATCTACAACTTTGCTTTTGAGGTCTAACCTTGAAAATGACTTTTACAATGGACTTTAGAAAATGCTATTTAACTAGGCAGATTGAAGTTATTTAATAGGGTTACATGCCATTTCTTGTTCCTAAAATCTTAATAAAATTCCAGAGGGTGTGTAGTACCATGGTGTACTTGTAGATCAAGGGTTAGCCCTAGCATTGCTCTATAATGAAATTTAAAATTCATAAACAGAAAGGAGTGTTTCTACAAATGTTTGGTGATTTGTTAAAAAGTGTTTTAACAGAAAATTAGTATTTTTCATGAGCGTTCTAACAAATTTTGGTCTGGCATTTTTGGATCTTCCTGTGATTTTCTAGGGTTTTTAGAAGACAGAGCAATAATCTGGAAAATAAATAGGAAAAAGAAAAACAGTGAACAGTCTCCGACGAGCTCCGGCGGCCAATTCCCGACGATGGGGTGGTCGTCGGTCATCGAACCTTGGCTTTTCATGATCCACACGACATGACGAAGCTCGGCAACATGGTAGTTATCAAGCTTGGGCACGGCAGAGGGGGTCTCACCGTGGGGGTGCCTCGGGGCGGCGGCGAAACCAAAATTCCGTCGAGGGGGGCTCGCCGTCGGAGGATTGGAAGGTGCTGTTAGCTTCACGAGGTGGAGAGGGGGTGAATTGATGAGTGAATTTGATTGAAACACTTCGGAAGTGGTGTTTCACCGTGGGGGCGGCAATGGCGTCAATGGCGTCGGCCGGGGCAGGGAAATTGGGGCTTCTCGCGCGGGGAAGGAGAGAAATGGAGGAGGGGCGGGGATTGGGGAGGAGAATGCGCACCAATTTATCGACGGGCCGGGGTAGGGAGAAGGTAGGGAGCAAGGGGGGGGTGGAGGCCGGCAGTGAGGCGGCGCCATGGCTGTCGGTTCTGTTGTCGGGCGGCTCGGGCGACGCAGAGAAAGAGAGAGAGAGAGAGGAAGAGGGGAGCGCGGGGGAGAGAAAAGGAGGCAAGGAGCGGCGCGGCAATGACGGCGACGTGCGCCACAGGCGCCCGTGCCGGGCGGGCGCAGCCGGGCGGCTGCACGCCCCTGTTGTCGGGCGGGCGGGCACTGTAGCCCGCCCGGCAACAGTTTGATTTTTTTTTCTTTAATGCTGGAAGGATTCAATGATTCGGCACACTTCCCGAGCTCAAAAAATTTTGAAAACTTTTGTACAAGCTCAGGAATTTATTTGGAACACTTTTCATTTAAGGTTCAAGTCATGATTTGGTCTCTATAAATTTCTGAATTTCTAGGTTGATTATAGCTTCTGTGAATTTTTAAGAGGTCTAAAGTTTTTCCAAAAATCTTGAATAATTTCCCAAAATTCTATTTCGAAGTGTACTTAATTGTTATGTAAAAATATAGCTGGGATTCTGTGGAAGTTTTGATGGTCAAGAGTTAGGGTTTGGGTTTCTTTCTGTTAACGAGATTTCGACACTCTTAGTTGAAACCTCTCCGGACTTTGCTACATGCTCTGTTGTTTGTCAAACTTCTCCTAGTATCTCCTTGAAGCATTTTAAACAATGTTCCTTTTCATTTCTATGATTGAAACTGCTTTAAATTGAGTGAAATTAGGATTTAGGGTTTATAGTTTGTCGACTTTTCCCTGGTGACACCTGGGGTGTCACATTTTTAAGGCAAACACAACTGCGGCGAGTTCCAAATCATGAGTGGGATAATTTAACTCATGACGTCGTAGCTGTCTTGATCCATAGGCAATGATGCGACCGTCTTGCATCAATACACATCCCAGGCCCGTGCCAGAAGCATCACAATAAACATCAAACGGTTTGGTGATGTCCGGTTGAGCCAAAACTGGGGCGGTGGTTAAGTGTTTCTTGAGAGTTCGAAAAGCCTCATCACAAGAATCACTCCAATAGAAAGCGACCCCTTTGTGAAGCAGTTCCGTCATGGGCTTGGAGATCTTCGAAAAATTTGGGACGAAACGTCGATAGTATCCAGCAAGCCCAAGGAAGCTGCGAACATCTTTGACGCACTTTGGGGGCTTCCAGTCAAGCACATCTTTCACCTTGCTTGGATCAACAGAGATACCTTCAGCGGAGATCACGTGACCAAGGAACTGTACTTCTTTCAACCAAAAGTCACATTTGCTGAATTTGGCGTACAGCTTATGTTCCCTTAGCCTCTGGAGAACAATACGAAGATGTTCCGCATGCTCTTCCTCCGACTTGGAATAAATAAGGATGTCGTCGATGAAGACCACGACGAATTTGTCCAGCTCGGGCATGAAAACGGAATTCATTAGATACATGAAATGGGCTGGAGCATTGGTCAAACCGAAGGACATGACAAGGTATTCGTAGAGACCATACCTTGTAGAAAAGGCAGTCTTGGGAATGTCCTCAGGATGGATTTTTATCTGATGATACCCCGAGCGAAGATCAACTTTGGAAAAGACCTTGGCGCCCACAAGCTGATCGAACAGGATGTCTATGCGGGGCAAGGGATATTTGTTTTTGATGGTGATCGCATTCAACGGTCGATAATCAACACAAAGTCTCAGGGTCTCATCCTTCTTCTTCACAAATATGGCGGGACAACCCCAAGGAGACGAGCTAGGTCGAATAAATCCCTTGTCTAACAGCTCTTTTAGTTGAATTTTTAATTCGGCCAACTCGTTCGGAGCCATCCTATACGGCCTTCTAGAGATGGGAGCGGTTCCGGGCTGGAGTTCAATTTTGAACTCGACGTCCCGATCGGGTGGCAATCCCGGTAAATCCTCTGGAAAGACATCAGGATACTCACACACCACTGGAATATCCTCCAACTTTTTACCAGAAACTTGATGAAGGCTAGGTGACTTGGGAGTGGGTGATGCAACTTGAAAGGATATGGAGCCGTGTAGAGGGGAGTTTAATTGAATCTCTCGAGAGGAAATATGCAACACGGCATTATGGTACACCATCCAACCCATGCCTAAAATTAGGTCTATGCCATGATGCTCAAGAACGATGAATTGGGGTTTAAATATTTTTCCGCCCAGATTTAGTGGTGCTTGGTGGACTTTTAATGTGGTAGATATTTTTCCGGCGGGTGAGGTAATAATGTAGGGGGTTTTAGTGATAGCGGTGAGAAGACCACACCTTTGGACACACGCCCTACTAATGAAATTATGGGTGGCACCCGAATCAAATAAAACGAAAACAGGCTGCTTTCGAACAGAAAACATACCCGCAAGGACTTGTTCACCTTCTTGAACTTCCTCAGCCACAGTGTGATTGACACGGCCCTGAGTAGGTGCGCCCCCGGCAGGCTGGGGACGGGAACTGTTGTTATTGCGGGAGTTGCCCTGCTGGGCATCACCCTGCTGACGTGGAGGCTGGCGGCAGTCTTTAGCAAAGTGGCCGGGACGACCGCAATTGAAGCACGGCCTTGGGCCCGGGTTGTTGTACTGTTGCGGTGGACGAGGAGCTTGGTTCATTTGCCTGTGACCCCCGGAGTTGAAGCTAGGCTGCTGCCCAAACTGGGGGCCCTGGCGTGCCACGGACTGCTGAGAGGACGATGGGCGATAACCTCCACCCGGTGGCATTGCAGCCTTGAACTTCTGACCTGTCGGGGAAGTGATAGCCAAACGGTACCTCTGGGGCGGCTGGTTACCAGAGGGACCCACAACCGCACGCTTGCGCTTCTTTTCCTCCTGGTGAGCGCGCGTAGCATCTTCTTGAGTGATGGCAGCACTCACCAGTGCGTTGAAATTGACGCTGCTGTGGAGGGCTAGGCGATCGCGCAACTTGGAGTTTAAGCCCTTCATGAAACAGCCCCTCTTTTTGGCGTCTGTGTCCACGTGATGTCCAGCATACTGCGCCAGGTAGTTGAACTTGCGCGAGTATTCATAAACACTCATTTGGCCTTGACGCAGTTCTTCAAATTCGCGCGTCTTGCGCTGTATGAGGCCATCAGGAATGTGATGTGCCCTGAAAGCGTCCCGGAACTCTGCCCATTGCACTTGGTGTCCATCGGGAAGAGAGGCAGTGTAATTAAACCACCACGCTCTCGCCGGTCCGCGGAGTTGCTGAGCCGCGAAGAGAGTCTTCTGATGCTCGGTGCAGTGAAGGAGCTCAAACTTGGACTCGATGGTGCGCAGCCAATTATCGGCGTCCAATGGGTCAGCTGCATCCGCGAAGGTTGGCGGATGGACGGCCGAGAAGTCCCCATAGGAGCTCTCTGGCGGGGGTGCCTGTGCACGCTGACAACCACCCTGCCGATTTTGCTCGATCAGGATTTGCATGAGCTGCTGCTGGGTGGCCATAAACTGTTCCCACATCCTTGGAGGTGGGGGTGGCGGTGGAGGAAGGTTGGAGCCACTAGCCTGGTCCTGTCCGCTCGATCCGCGAGTGCGTCCTGCCATCTGTCATAAGAAACCTTCACTCCATTAGAGGATTGATCATGCGCTTGAACACACACAGGCCAACAGAATGCATCCAGACACAGCATGACCAGATATATGTTATGACAGTGGAAATAGACACACATAGCTTGGATCGCTTCATTCATGAGGAAGTCAACGATGGCATACATGAAAGGGTACCCGCATTACATCCCGAAGTGGTTGAGCCACATTTTACAAAATTGCGTAACGACACCGAGCCATAGCTACGCTGCTCACGGGATGTATGCCCACAATAACCGTTCGACACGGAACAAAAGATACTACAAGGTCTTGGGTTCTAGTTGCACACATATATGTACGCAACCTAGGCCGCGATGACTAGGGCGCAGGGCTGTCAGCGTCGGAATGCATCTCCTCATCGTAGGGCGACGGGGGACGCTCGTCCTCTACGCCAGACATGCCTGACCCCTCATCAGGTGGAGCGACGTCAGGTGCCGGCATCAGCTGCGGGGCCTGATGCTGAAGAGCCATCTCGAGGTCCATCACAGCGTCCTCCCACTGAGCGTGGATCTGCTCAATGGTCTGCTCGGCATTGTGGAGCTGAGCGCGAACATCATGAGTCTCGTTCTCCGCCTCAAGCCTCAGTTCATCCATCCATTCTGCCTCAGCCTCAAGCTCATTGACCTGCAACTTCAGGTCGTCGCGCTCACCCTCCAGCTCAGCGATTTGCTGATCGGCCTGGGCCTTCTGCTCCTGAAACTGCTGCTGCAACTTCTCGACTTGGGCTTTTAAACCACAATTCTCCGCTTTAACTTTTTCTAACTTGTAGGAAACCTCAAGCCACTCCAAAAGCACTTTCAGGCGCTCCTGCTCCTCGTCGGAACGGGACTGCTCCGCCTGTTCGCGAGCCTGGGCCATCTCCACAAGGTCGGCCTCTAGCTCGACGATACGCGCTTCGAGGGCAGCACGTTTGTCCGCGTCGGGAAGGACCATCTGTGTAAGAAGTTGAAACAATTAGCCCCCCATTTCCAAAATGAGAGGCGCAAGTCTTACACTACAACTCATTTCTCGACCAAATGAGGAATAATGTGCAAGACCTAAAATGGGAAGAATAAATCAAGGATGGGATTTTCTGAACAATAACAGGTTTCTGTCCTGCTATGGCAGCAGAGAGAAAAACACATTTTTTTTCAGTAGTGGGGATTGGAATCACAAGATTTTCCAACTACAAAAGTCGTAGATATTTTTCACACCTTTTCAAATTGCCCCCATTCACATTTTTTTGAATAACGTGCGCGAAACTACAAGCTTTGGAAAACGACTCATTGCTGAAATCCCTGCTTGGTTGATTTCAGTCCAGAGAGGTGTTCACCGGAAGGTCCGATCCCACGCCGGAATGTCCGGTGGCCAAAAAAAATTTTTCCAGAGGGAGTGTCTTCGGACTGTCCGGTCCTGCACCGGATGGTCCGATGTCCATTTCTCCCAGAACAGAGGGACACCTTCCCCCTTAAGAAACGGAAAACTAGGCGAAATGATTCAACGATAGTTCCAAAAACTGGATCAGCCTTCAGAGATCAAGAACCAAGCTGAACACAAAAAGGCGAATTTTACGTTTCTTGTTGTTCAAGATTTACCATTTTTAGTACCATGCAAAAGGAAAGAACGATGCGACCTATTCGTCCTCACCAAAAAGGGAACCTAGCTCGGAACCTCGGTGGCACTACTCGTTCCCTCGAACAAAAACGTTTTCTACACGGTCTAACGATAGTCAGTGTACCTGCAGAAAATTACATCACAGAACAGGTATGCAATACGGCCATGATAGTCACGACTCATGGCAACCGGCGGCAACCAGTAACGCCTTGCCGTTAGCGGCCATGAAAAGCATCTCAGGCAAGATGGGTGAACCAGCAACGCGAACACCAAGCGACCGTGAATATTATGCCACGGCAGGACTCCGTACCTTCGTTGTAGTTCGATGGTGTGTCATTGCAAAAATTGTAACACGTACCTTCGCGTAGTTCGTTGGTGCGTCGTTACATAATCATAAACTTACAGGAAGGTAAAATGCATGAATGCACAGTTAGCTCGCCACCTTCCTAACTCTAACCTCCACTAAGGGCTGTTCTATACCGTACCTCACCGTAGCATAATTTTTGAAAACATGCCTCGTTAATTAAAGTACTAACCCCCAAATAGCTCTGATACCAGCTGTCGCAACCCCGTCCGATAAAATCGTACGGTTGCTCATCCAGGATCAGTCCGAAAAACAGGGCAATACGGGTGGCGCGCGGGGGAAAAGGCAGGGAAGGAGAAGAAGGAAGGTGGGGGGCTCGTCTTTATGCTCAAGGAGTGGTGAGGAAGGGAGAGGGAGAAGGAGCACCATGAATTGATGGCACAGGGGGCGGCAGCCGGCAGGAGATCGTGGGAGGCGGCTACTGCCGTGACGGCGTCGTGCGGCAACAGGGGAAAATGATGGCGCTGAGGGAAAGGAGAGGGAGGGAGGAGAGAGGAAGGGGGAAGGAAGCTGGTGCCATGATTCAATGCCTGGAGGAGTAATGGCGACGTGGGGGAGAAGAAACCGGCCGGCGGTCGGTCGCCTGGCCGTGAGCAGTGGCGGCGCGCCACTGTTCATGGTACAGCCATTGTCGTTTTCTTTTTTTTTTAATTCAAATTCCCTCCACTTGAGTCGATTGAAAGGTCTAGCTCCTGAGTTCAAACATTTTTGAAACTTTTTGTCTGAGCTAAGTTAATTATTTGGAACAACTTTTGTTATAGAATGTTTCCCTGATTCAGCTCCTAAAAGTTTGTAAATTTTCAACTTGGTTCAAATTTGTTGGAATTTTAAAAGGGTTTAAAGCTTTACCAAAAATTTTGATAAAGTTTCCAAAATTCTATTTTAATGTGTAGTTTATTCTTATGTAAAAACATTGGGGTAGTTTTGTGAAGAAAACAAAAGAGCCCAAGAAAGTTGATTAGGGTTTCCGAAAACGACGAAATTCAAAACCCTGACCCAAAAGCCAAAACGGAAAAGACGAGATCAAATCAAATCTTGTGAGCTCAAATTCAAAATGAAAAAAAAGTTGAACTTTTAGGGATGTGACAGGTCCGCACTTGGCTGTGATAGGATATGGACCTATGTACCGGGGTGCTAACTTGCCTCTGATCCCGAACTGTTGAACTCCCTTCATTGGTGAGACTCGTAGGTAGACGTAGTCTCCTATCTCGAAGGTCAATGGTCTACGCCTTTTATCTGCATAGCTTTTCTATCTTGACTTGGCGGCCTTCAGATTAGCCTGTATAACTCGTACTTTCTCTTCAGCCTACTGCACTAGGTCTGGGCCCAATATGATTCTTTCACCTGCTTCTGACCAATTGAGCGGGGTTCTGCAACTACGGCCGTAAAGTGCTTCAAAAGGGGACATCTGGATGCTGGCTTGGTAGCTGTTGTTGTATGAGAATTCTGCCAATGATAGATAAGTGTCCCATCCCTTTCCGTACTCCAAAACACAAGCTCGAAGCATGTCTTCAAGTATTTGGTTCACTCTTTCTGTCTGACCATCAGTCTGAGGGTGGTAGGCTGAGCTGTGGATTAGCCTGGTTCCTAGTGACTCGTGGAGTTGTTTCCAAAATCGACCGACGAATTGGGTGCCTCGGTCGGAGATGATCGTCTTGGGCACTCCATGCAGACAGACTATCCGGTCAATGTACAGCTGTGCATATTCTTCATGGTGTATCTGGTTGAGACAGGAATGAAGTGGGCTGTCTTTGTCAAACGATCTACTATAACCCAAATTGAGTCCAACTTTTGAGCTGTCATGGGCAGTCCAACAATGAAGTCCATACTTATGTCTTCCCACTTCCATGACGGAACGCTTAACGGTTGCGACAACCCTGCGCCATTCAGATGGTCGGCCTTTACTCTGCGGCAGGTGTCACATTCCGCTACATACGAAGCGATTTCTCTTTTCATCCTTGTCCACCAAAACTTCTTTCGTAGGTCCTGATACATCTTGTTGCTGCCAGGATGAATTGAGTACTTGGATAAGTGAGCCTCATCCATGATTTTCCTTCGGAGCTCGTGATCTTTCGGCACTACCAGTCTGTTCTTGAACCACAAAACTCCTTCTTCATCCTCATGGAAGCACTGCATCTTCTTTTTTTGTAGTCCTAATCTGATCTTCTCCATGCCCTTATCAAGCTTCTGGGCCTTGGCTACCTCATCTTTAAGTGTTGGCACTAAGGCGAGGTTGTAGAGTGCTCCGTGGGGTAGAATCCTTACGGCTGGCTCTAGTTCTTCGGTTGCAACTCCCTGATCCAAGTAGTGGCAATGGGCGTTTCTGCTCAACGCGTCTGCAACCACATTAGCCTTGCCCGGATAATAGTGGATCTCTATCTCGTAATCCTTGATCAACTCTAGCCATCTTCGTTGCCTCATGTTCAACTCATTCTGGGTGAAGATGTACTTGAGACTCTTGTGGTCGGTGTAGAGGTGTACCAAGTTTCCCATTAAGTAATGCCTCCACACCTTCAGAGCTAATACCACGGCTGCCAACTCCAAGTCGTGTGTGTGGTAATTCAACTCATGCTTACGGAGTTGTCTGGAAGCATAAGCAATTACCGTCCTTCTTGCATTAACACACAACCAAGTCCAGTGCCCGACGCATCACAATACACGTCGAAGGGTTTACTTAAATCCGGTTGGGCGAGTACTGGTGCTGTGGTCAAGTGCTTCTTCAAAGTCTGAAAGGCTTCTTTGCACTTTTCTGTCCACTTGAACTTCTGATCCTTCTTGAGTAGTTCTGTAATAGGCCTGGCAATCTTGAAGAAGTTGAGAATGAAGCGACGGTAGTATCCCGCTAATCCCAAGAAACTCCGCACCTTGTGGACTGTTGTGGGTGCTTTCCAATTAACAACATCTTGCACCTTTCCCGGATCGACAGAAATACCTTCCGCGGACACAACATGACCCAGAAACTGAACACGCTCGATCCAGAATTCGCACTTGCTGAACTTGGCATAGAGCTGATGATCTCTGAGTCTTTGGAGAACTGTCCGAAGGTGCTCTGCATGCTCATCGGTTGACTTGGAGTATATTAGGATGTCGTCAATGAACACCACTACAAACTTATCCAGCTCTGGCATGAATACTGAGTTCATGAGGTACATGAAGTACGCTGGTGCGTTTGTGAGTCCAAACGACATCACCAAGTACTCATATAGCCCGTATCTGGTGGAGAAGGCCGTCTTCGGAACGTCACTGGGACGGATCTTGATCTGATGATAACCAGACCGAAGATCGACTTTTGAGAAGACCTTTGCTCCAGCCAACTAATCAAACAGGGTGTCTATGCGTGGCAAGGGATACTTGTTCTTGATAGTTACTGCATTCAAGGGACGGTAATCTACGCATAGCCTCAACGACTGGTCCTTCTTCTTCACGAACAATGCAGGACAACCCCAAGGCGAGGTACTGGGCCGTATGAAGCCCTTGTCCAACAACTCCTGTAGCTGTGTTCTTCAACTCTGCTAGCTCTTTGGGTGCCATCTTGTACGGTCTGCGGGAAATCGGGGCTGTCCCTGGCAAGAGCTCAATCTGGAATTCCACATCTCTATCTGGTGGTAAACCAGGTAAGTCTTCGGGAAATACGTCCAGAAACTCCTTAACCACGGGTATCTCGTCCAGATTTTTCCCGACAACATGGCAGACTTGTTTAAGGGTAGCTTTAGGGTGATCTAGGTTTATGGACATGGAACCGTGAAGTGGAGAAGTTAAGTGGACTACACGGTTAGCAATATCAAGGATGGCATTATGGTGTTTCATCCATTTCATGCCGATGATTGTATCGATGCCCTGCCCATCTAGGATTATGAAGGAGATAGGATAGATGTGACCTCCTAGATTTAGGGGAGTTTCACTTAGGCCATGGTTTGATAATATGTTGCCCCCAGGCGATTTTATTACGAAAGGTGGTTCTAGGAGAACTGTGGCTAGGTTTTTGCCTTTGACAAAATTCTTACTGATAAAGTTGTGGCTTGCACCGGAATCGAAAAGAACGAAAGCCGAGTGGGTAGAGAGCGAGAACGTACCCGCCAGTACTTGTTTGCCCTCAGCGATTTCTTCGGTCGTGGTGTAGTTTACCCGACCGGTCCTGGTGTTCTTCTGGCCCTTTTGCTGGCCCTGTCCTTGGTTTGACTGCCCGTTGCCTCCGGACTGCTGGTTGGAGGGGCACTCGCGGGCAAAGTGTCCGGGCTGCCCGCAGTTGAAGCAAGGCGTGCCGGGTCCAGGGCGGGCGCCCTGTTGAGGTGGGCGGACACCCTGGTTCCTCTGCGGTGGGGGAGGTGCGCGGTAGCCGGCTTGTTGCTGATTCTGTGGGGGCCGGTACGGCTGCTGCAGCGGACGGAACGACGGCGCTGCGGCGGGGTGGCCTTGTACCTCCTACCATCGGGTGCAGTGTACACCAGACGGTACTTGGGTGGCGGGGCATTTGATGGCCCACCGCTGGATCGCCTTTTCTCCCGCTGCTCCTTCTCGAGGTATTCTTCGGCGATAAGGGCGTTGCTGACGAGCTCGTTGAATGAGCCGCCTTGGTTCAGGGCCAAGCGACCCTGGAGTGTGATGTTCAACCCTTCCATGAAGCGGTGCTTCCGCTTTGCGTCCGTGTCAACCTGCTCCGGAGCATATAGAGCAAGTTGGTTGAATACACGGGAATACTCGTGCACCGTGCGGTTTCCTTGTGTTAAGGCCATGAACTCCTTGGCCTTCCTCTGCATGAGTCCCGCAGGGATGTGGTGAGCGCGGAACGCCTCCCGGAATTGTGCCCACAGCACCTGGGTGTTGGCTAGGAGAGTGGCCAAGTAGTTGGCCCACCAAGCTCCAGCGTGTCCGTGGCGCATCTGGGCTGCAAAGAGTGTCTTCTGGGTCTCCGAACAACGGAGCAGCCCAAATTTGGCCTCGATTGTATGAAGCCAGTGGTCTGCCGCCATTGGTTCCCGAGCATCTCTGAACTCCGGGGGATGAGTGGCCAGGAATTCAGCATATGTGCTGTCCTGGTCGCGGTTCCGAGCGCCTCTATTTGCGCCACTATTTTCTAGGATGGCCCGCAGCATCTCTTGTGTCTGCTGGCTGCTCTGAAGCATGGCTGCCATAGCTGCCACCAAGGTTGGCTCAGCTGGCGGGGGCGGCGGGTTGGAGCTTTCCGCCTTATGACGTCCTGCTCTAGTGTTCACCATGCTGAAAAAGTAAAAGGATTCTTATTAGAGTAATTCAACCCATGTCCAATTCTCAACATTAGTAAAAGTACGTCAATATGCACGGCACGGATATCTTAATAAAAACAAACTTCCTTCATTCCCCAAAAGATGACAGTACATCCATCGTCCAACTCCTTAGACTGTCAAACCACCACTCTTACATCAAAAGATTATGACGCAGACCCGCCCAGAAAACCACGTCTCGGGACGGATCCGTTCAGTCGTTAAGCCAGAATCCTGTTGGGCAACGCTCGGCGAAGCGAGCGTACACACGAATACAACACAGGCAGGATAAACAGCAGTAATTTAAGGAGGAAGAAATTAAATACAACATTAATTCCTGGATTGTAGAATAAGTCTTACAAGATTTCAGGGTGCGCAATAAAGTTTTAAAAATCGAAACAGCGGAAGACTCGTATACAGACTCCGACACTCATACAATAAGCAAAAGCATGCACCCTGCCCGCGGGTGCCATGCTACTGGCCACTTCAAGGTTACTGCGGCGACTCGCACAGTTCCCACTGGAGGTTCCCTACCTCGGGGTGAGATTCCTCCCAGTGGAAGCTAGCGTCCTGGTTCTGCGCGTTGTTTCCTGAAAACCACATAACGCTAACGCGTGAGCTTCTAAGAAGCTCCACAAGACTGACCCGACAGAAGGCTGACTACAGCCGACTTCTAGACATGAAGGCTGTTGGGGGTGGGTTTATTTGCAAAACGGACCCGCAACCTGTACTACTCTTGGTCAATTTTAGCACAGGTTAGGTGGTTAGGATATAACTTTAATTAGCACTAGTCTAATCAACATAATGAAAGAGACAAGTAAATAGTATCATCAAATGTCAATCTCATTGCATCTCATCTTATTGCAGAAATGTGGTGCGTTTCACGAGCATGCTCACCAACTGGGAGCGACAGCGGTTCGAAACGATTTTTATACCCTGCAGGGGGAAACCTAATCGTACGACACGTGCGTGTCCCAGACTCGCACGTGGCAACCGTTCACACCAGCTCCTGCAACGTCAATTCCCTCCTACGTCTGCCTTAGCAGCGCCGCATCCCACCAGACAACACGTCCCAGACGGTTTCTGTGGAGTTCCCACGCTGCCCACCCCAGATCTCCTCCTAGTCAGACACCGTAGGGCAGGTTCGACGTTGCATTTACTAGGCTACGTAGGTTTACTGGGGCCCATTACACCCAGCATACGACCAGTACGTTCAACACTCGATCAGACTCGGACCACACGGATCAGGCAGGTCTACGGTCACCCTGGACCCGGTCCAGTCGCCGACCTAATTGGTATCCTGTCTGACCCTCAAACTTTTATCCTTCTTTAATTATCTCAACATCAGGAGTCATAATGTATCAAGTGGTAGTTTCATCCAAGATCCTACCTTTCGCGAGCAGTGTCCACTCCGCTCGACTTCTACCGGTAATAACTTGCTAAGCATAGCAACTATTTGGTCATCTATACTGCTACCGGTAGGGTTTCCTATGGGAACAAATGCATCTAAGGTTGCAATCAACTCCTAACAACTTAATGCACAATCATGACATGACTCACTGAGTTATGAAAAGAAAATTTAAAACAGAGTTAGTGCACCGGGGCTTGCCTGGCTCTTCAGCTTCTTGGTTGGTCTCTTCTGCTGGAGCGGAGGAGTCGGGCTCTGCAGCTACCTCACGTGCTTCGGATTCTACATGATGCATTATGATTAAGGTTATGAGAAGTTCAGGGATGGATAACAAATAACATAAAGCTTTTGCTAAGGAGTATTTTAGGGTTTCAACTTGCGACGATTAGAATTAGGGTTAAAAATGAAAATTTTAGTTGCACTAAGATTTTATTTTTATTGGGTAGTGCCCTCTGAATTATGAATTTTGAAATTTGGTTGGGGCTTAGATTAATTTTCTAGATTTTATTAAAATTCAACAAAGTTTCTGTTATTTAAAATGGTAAAATTAGAAATAATTATCAAACCTTGGAATAAAATCATGAAATTTTATGTAACTACTCCTGAGAATCAAAACTAAAAGTTCTGTTTTTGGGTTCAATATTTTGGAGTACTTTTATAATGTATTTTAGAAAAAGGTAAATTAGTTAGGCAGAATGGAGTATCTTGAATAGGTTACATGTAATTCTGTGGTCCTAAAATCCTGGTAAAATTCCAGAGGATGTCTTCTGTCATGCCACACTTGTAGATAAAATTTGAGCCCTAGCATTGCTCTACGATTTGAATTAAAATTCATAAACAGAAAATATTGTTTTAATTATCCCTAAAAATACTAGGTCATTTAGGAAAAATTGTTTTGACAGAAAATTAGTACACCTCATGAGGGTTCTAATAAATTTTAGTTTGGAATTTTTGGAGGTCTCTGTGATTTGTTTGGCATTTTACAAGACAGGACATTATTGAAGGAAAATAGAATTGCAACAGTGGTTAGGGCAGAACAGGGGGCTGAGCTCCGATGAGCTCCGGCGATTGATTCGGTCAAAATGGTTGATCGGCTGCGCTCAATCCTTGACCCTACACCTTCTACAGGCTAACCCGAGGCTCGGCAACACGGCAATGGTGAGGTTCCATCACCGGAGAGGTGTGCTCACCGTGGAGGTCGGCGGTGGCGGCGATGAGGAAGAGTTCCCGACGAGGTGAGCCGAATTCCGGTGAGGGGAGAGTGCCGTGAGCTGCACAATGACTTGACAAGTGAGTTGAGCAAGAGGAGAAGTACTGAAATTGGCCGGAGCATGGCCGGCGGCGAGGGGTGGCGGCTCTGCCCGAAGCTCAATGATGGAATCACCGGAGGAACGGCGGAGTAAGGAAATTGATTGGTCCAGGAGACTCACCGTGATGCAGTGAAGCTATTTGACGGGGTTAGAGGTCGCGGGGATGGCCGGAATATTGAGGTCGACGGTGAGCTCAACTGGCGGCAGAAGGGTGAACTGGCGGCGGCGCAAATGTTCTGTCGTCGCCGGTGAGTTTCTGTGGTCGAGCACTCGTCAAAACCGATCACAGTGATGAGATGAAGCAGCCGGATGAATGAATTTGGATAATGAAGGTACCGTGAAGACGAATTCGACGGATTAGGGTTGGGGCGGTGCTCCTGTTGCCGATGAGGTCGACAGCAGTGTTCCGGTCAGAGGGAGCGATGGGAGTGCAATTCGATCAACTGAGAGCTGCACCGAGGTGAGGGGAGTCGTTTAGGCAAGGTTTGATCAGTGGAGAACGGCCGGAAGTATGGTCTCACCGTGAGCTCCCCTGCGGCGGCAATGGCGATGGTGGCACCGAGTGACAGAAAACGGCAAGGTTTGCGTAGGAGTGAAATTGAGCGCGGGGAAAGTGTGAGGAGGGTTCAGTGCACTCTTTTAAGTCGTTGCGGAGAGAATTGGGCGAGTGGACAGGGATGGCAGCGGGATTGGGCGTCGGGGGCGGTGGCTTGCCGCAGAGGCACTGCCGCGCGGGGAGGAGCGACGAGAGAGCGAGAGAGGGAGGGGAGGGAGTAATGGAGAGGATCTTGGCGGGATTCTTGTCCAACGAATTGAAGTCTTGGCGCCGAAGGGAGCGCCGGCCGGCGGGAGCGGCGGCTCTGCCGCGCAGCGGTTGGGCAACGGGGGCGGGCGGCACTGTTGCCCGTCACCCTGTTGTCGATTCAAAAGAAATGCTACAGCTCCCTCTGGTTCAAATTGCAAACTCCACCTCCTCAGCTCAGAAAATTATGAAAATTTTTGTGTATGTTCAGGGAATTATTTGGAACACTTTTTATTTAGGGTTCGAGTTCTGAATCAGCTCCCAAAATTTCTTGAATTTATGGGTCCACTTTAGTTTGTGTGAATTTTAAAAGGGTTTGAACCTTCTCCAAAAATCTTGAATAAATTTCTAAAATTCTGTTTTGAAGTGAACTTAATTGTTATGCAAAAATATAGCTAGGGTGTTGTGGAAAATTTGGTGGTTCATGCATTAGGGTTAGAGTTCTGCCTGACGAATACAATTTTCGACACTGCGGGTAGAAATTCTTCGAACTTGGCAAATGGGTTCTGAGGATCATTGAAGTTTTTGTAGAACTCCTATGAGGTATTTTAAACAACATTATACTTACTTCCATTATTGGTGTTGCTTTTTGGTGTGAATTGTTGTCGATTAGGGTTTTACGTTGCCGATTTAAGTCCTGGGTGACACCGGGGTGTCACAGCCTCCCCCCCTAAAAGAAATCGCGTCCCGAGATTTAAGCAGAGGGTTAGGGTAGTCATAGGTACCTATGGGGCTGGGAGTAGTTCGGGGTAGTGGGATCGAAGAAACTCTGCCGACTCCCATGTTGCCTCGTCTTCCGTGTGGTTGCTCCACAGAACCTTGTAAAACTTGAGTGTCCGTCTTCTAGTAACTCGCTCTTTTTCATCTAGTATCTTTACTGGACGCTCTGGGTAAGTTAAGTCTGGTTGCAATTTTTGCGCTTCTGGAATCACTTGATCTACGGGTGCCTTTAGACACTTCTTCAGTTGCGAGACATGGAAAACGTTGTGTATCCCCGATAATTCTTCTGGCAGCTTTACTTGATATGCCACGGGTCCGCATTCGGCCGTGATAGGATATGGACCTATATACCGGGGTGCTAACTTGCCTCTGATCCCGAATCGTTGAACTCCTTTCATGGGTGACACTCGCAGGTAAACGTAGTCTCCTATCTCGAATTTTAATGGTCTGCGCCTCCGATCTGCATAGCTTTTCTGCCTCGACTTGGCGGCCTTCAGATTGGCTTGAATGACTCGTACCTTCTCTTCGGCCTGCTGCACTAGATCTGGTCCTAAAATGATTCTTTCGCCTGCTTCTGACCAGTTGAGTGGCGTTCTGCAACTGCGGCCGTAAAGTGCTTCAAAAGGTGACATCTTGATGCTGGCTTGATAGCTATTGTTGTACGAGAACTCTGCTAAGGACAGGTAAGTGTCCCATCCTTTTCCATGTTCCAAGACGCAAGCCCGAAGCATGTCTTCAAGTATTTGGTTTACTCTTTCAGTCTGGCCATCTGTCTGGGGATGGTAAGCTGAGCTATGAATTAGCTTGGTTCCTAGTGACTCATGTAGTTGCTTCCAAAATCGACCGATAAACTGGGTACCTCGGTCGGAGATGATCGTTTTAGGCACTCCATGCAGGCAGACTATCCGATCAATGTATAACTGTGCATACTTCTTCATGGTGTATCTGGTCGACACCGGAATGAAGTGGGCCGTCTTAGTCAAACGGTCTACTATGACCCAAATTGAATCTAACTGTCGGGCCGTCAAGGGTAGTCCAACAATGAAATCCATGCTTACGTCTTCCCATTTCCATGACGGAATGCTCAATGGTTGCGACAATCCTGCACCCTTCAGATGGTCGGTCTTTACTCTTCGGCACGTGTCACATCCCGCTATGTATCGAGCGATTTCTCTCTTCATTCTGGTCCACCAAAATTTCTTCCGCAGATCTTGGTACATCTTGTTACTACCAGGATGAATAGAGTATTTGGATAAGTGAGCCTCATCCATGATCTTTCTTCGGAGCTCGTGATCCTTGGGTACCACTAATCGATTCTTGAACCATAGAACTCCGTCTTCGTCTTCTCGGAAGCACTGCATCTTCTTTTCTCGCAGTCCTAATCTGATCATTTCCATGCCCTTGTCAATCTTTTGGGCCTTGGCTATCTCGTCCCTAAGTGTTGGCACTAAGGCTAGGTTGTAGAGGGCTCCATGAGGTAGAATTCTTACGGTTGGCTCTAGTTCCTCGGTTGCTACGCCTTGATCTAAGTAGTGGCAATGGGCGTTTCTGCTAAGTGCATCTGCAACCACGTTAGCTTTGCCCGGATGATAATGGATCTCTATTTCATAATCCTTGATTAGCTCTAGCCATCGTCGTTGCCTCATGTTCAGCTCATTCTGAGTGAAGATGTATTTGAGACTTTTGTGGTCGGTGTAGAGGTGCACCAGGTTTCCCAATAGATAATGCCTCCACACCTTTAGAGCCAATACCACAGCTGCCAACTCCAAGTCATCGGTAGGATAATTCAGCTCGTGCTTACGGAGTTGCCTAGAAGCATAAGCGATTACCCGCCCTCCTTGCATTAACACGCAACCAAGTCCAATGCCCGACGCATCGCAATACACGTCAAAGGGCTTGTTCAAATCCGGTTGGGCGAGTACCGGTGCTGTGGTCAAGTGCTTCTTCAAAGTCTGAAAGGCTTCTTCGCACTTTTCCGTCCATTTGAACTTCTGATCCTTCTTGAGCAGCTCTGTGATGGGTTTAGCGATCTTGGAAAAACTGGGAATAAAGCGACGATAATATCCTGCTAATCCCAAGAAACTTCGCACCTTGTGAACTGTTGTGGGTGCCTTCCATCCCACAACATCTTGCACCTTTCCCGGATCTACAGAAATGCCTTCTGCGGACACCACATGACCCAGAAACTGAACACGCTCAATCCAGAATTCGCACTTGCTAAATTTGGCGTACAGCTGATGATCTCTGAGTCTTTGTAGAACTATGCGAAGGTGCTGAGCATGTTCATCGGCCGTCTTAGAGTACACGAGGATGTCATCAATGAACACCACTACAAACTTATCCAGCTCGGGCATGAACACTGAGTTCATGAGGTACATGAAGTACGCTGGTGCGTTAGTGAGTCCAAACGACATCACCAAGTACTCATACAGCCCATATCTGGTGGAGAAAGCCGTCTTCGGAACGTCCACGGGACGTATCTTGATCTGATGGTAACCAGACCGAAGGTCGACTTTAGAGAAAACCCTTGCTCCAGCCAGCTGATCGAACAGAGTATCTATGCGTGGTAGTGGATATTTGTTCTTGATAGTGACCGCGTTCAAGGGGCGGTAATCCACGCATAGTCTCAAGGATTGGTCCTTCTTCTTTACAAACAATGCCGGACATCCCCAAGGCGAGGAACTGGGCCGTATAAAGCCCTTGTCCAGCAACTCCTTCAACTGTGTCTTCAGCTCTGCCAGCTCCTTGGGTGCCATCTTGTACGGTCTTCGGGAGATTGGAGCTGTGCCTGGCTGTAGCTCAATCTGGAACTCCACATCTCTGTCCGGTGGTAGGCCAGGTAATTCTTCTGGGAACACATCGGGGAATTCCTTAACCACCGGTATTTCTTCCAGACTTTTCCCGACGACATGGCAGACTTGTTTGAGGGCAGATCTAGGATGGTCTAGGTTTATAGATACGGAACCGTGGAGTGGAGAGGTTAAGTGGACTACACGGTTAGCAACATCAAGGATGGCATTGTGGTGCTTCATCCATTTCATGCCGATGATAAGGTCGATACCCTGCCCATCTAAGATTATGAAGGAGGTAGGATAGATGTGGTTTCCTAACTTTAGGGGTGCCTCACTTAAGCCATAGTTGGACAAAATGTTACCCCCAGGCGATTTTATGAGAAAGGGTGGCTCTAGGGGAACGGTGATTAGGCTTTTATCCTTAACAAAATTTTTACTGATAAAATTGTGGGTGGCACCGGAATCAAATAGAACGAAGGCTGAATGGGTAGAAAGCGAGAACATACCCGCCAGTACTTGCTCTCCTTCAGAAATATCTTCGGCCGTGGTGTGGTTCACCCGACCAGTCCTGGGGTTCCTTTGTCCCCTTTGCTGACCTTGACCCTGGTTCGCCTGTTGGTTGCCCCTAGCCTGCTGGTTGGAGGGGCACTCGCGGGCGAAGTGCCCGGGTAGCCCACAGGTGAAACAGGGCGTGCCTGGTCCAGGACGGGCGCCTTGTTGAGGTGGGCGGACACCCTGGTTCCTCTGTGGCGGCGGTGGTGCGCGATAGCCAGCCTGTTGATTCTGCGGAGGCCGGTATGGCTGCTGCGGTGGACGGAACGATGGAGCTTGCGGCGGGGTCGCCCTGTACTTCCTACCATCTGGTGCAGTGTACACCAGACGGTACTTTGGTGGCGGGGCGTTTGATGGCCCACTACTGGCTCGCTTCTTCTCCCGCTGCTCTTTCTCCAAATACTCTTCGGCGATGAGGGCGTTGCTCACCAGCTCATTGAATGAGCCGCCTTGGTTCAGGGCCAAGCGACCCTGGAGCGTGAGGTTCAGCCCTTCCATGAAACGGTATTTCCGTTTCGCATCCGTGTCCACTTGCTCTGGAGCATATAGAGCAAGCTGGTTGAACACACGGGAGTAATCATGCACCGTGCGGTTGCCTTGTGTCAAGGCCATAAACTCCTTGGCCTTCCTTTGCATAAGCCCCGCGGGGATGTGATGAGCGCGGAATGCCTCCCGAAATTGCGCCCAGGGCACCTGAGTGTTTTCCGGGAGGGTGGCTAGGTAGTTAGCCCACCAAGCTCCGGCGTGCCCTTGGAGCATCTGGGCTGCGAACCACGTCTTCTGCGTCTCCGAGCAACGGAGTAGTCCAAACTTGGCCTCGGTGGTGCGAAGCCATTGGTCTGCCTCCATTGGTTCCCGTGCGTCGCGGAATTCTGGAGGATGAGTGGCCAGGAAATCAGCATACGTGCTGTCCTGGTTCTGGTTCCTTGCGCCACGATTCTGGCCATTGTTTTGCAAGATGGTCCGCAGCATTTCTTGGGTCTGCTGGCTGCTCTGGAGCATGGCCGCCATAGCCGCGGCTAGAGTTGGCTCCGCTGGCGGGGGTGGCGGGTTGGAGCTTTCCTCCTCTTGACGTCCAGCCCTGGTGTTCACCATTCTAAAAGAAGTGAAAAGTGGTCCTCATTAGCACAGTTCACTTCATGACCATAGTTGGATATATGCAAAAGGATGTCAAAATGCATGGCACGGACAACTCATAAAAACAGACTCCATTCCTTTCCAAAATAATGACAGTACATAAGTTCCTTCAAGTTCTCTAGACTGTCAACCACCACACGTACATCCCAAAAGGTTACAACGCCACTGGAATAAACTCACGAGAACACACCCTAAATGCCATGACAAACACAACGCACTCCTTAAACGACTCTCCTAGCTAACTTGGCGTCGTCTAACCACCTCTGATCTACTCCTCATCTGGCTCTGGGTCTGAAGCTTCGGGATCCGACACCTCTGACTCAGGCGCATCCTCATTAGCGGGAGGGGGCTGCTGTGCCTCCAAAAGTCCCGCGATCTGATGCTGCAGATGATGGTTCTCGTGGGAGAGATCCTCAGCTAGCACAATCGCATTATCCCGGAGTATCTCTAGCTGGTGAATGTGCTGCAACATAATGTTGATGTCATTTTCCCTAGCGTGGACTTGGGCAGTCTTAATCTCCGAAACCGCCTCAAGCTCAGTGATGCGAGTAGCGCGCGCGTCGCAGCGAGCGCGCAGTGCATTGTTCCTGCTCTCCAAGTTCTGTACCTTCTCCTTGAGTTGGGCCATCTCCACATGAGCCTGACGCAAGGCCTGTCGATCCATCTGGGCGGTGAGAACAGTGTCCTCATGCAAGTTGAGCATGGCTAGGCTCAATGTGAACAAGGGAGTGACGTGGTCCATCTCTCCCCTGAAAGTCCTCTTCTGTGCATTCTTGACATTACGGTGCCAGGCGCTGTTAACCTGGTCCCGTATGGGAAACATCGCTGCGGGCTTGTCTGCCAAGTCTCCTGTATGCTTCTCGCATATCCTCAGTAGGGCCTGATGAGCAGCTGACTCAATGGCTTCGGTCTTGTCTGAACCGAAGGTGGTGATGGTGTAGATCTCTCCGTTGGCCTGCTGAGGGTGCGTGGGGAGTGTAACCGTGGCCGAGCAGCGTGGCAGATCATACTGCCGATACTCCCGAATCTGAAACCAAGGGGCCTCCGGATAACCCAGTGACTGCAAGGTCTGACCAAGTATATCCACGAATCCCTTGCGTCCTGATTGCTTGGTGACATAGGTAGGGGTGGAGCCTTCAACGCCTATCTCCGCGAGTCCATGCTCGATCGTGTTGGCGTCCATCTGCATCACAGAGGTGAACAATATTTTATCAATCAGAAGCCACATGTTGACACAAAGTTCAAAGCATGCTAAATCTTCCGGTACATAAAATATTTTTCATCCCTGCGAAAAAGGGTGATCCAAATTGGTCACTAAGGATGCTAACTAGCAACCGCTGATTTGTCCAAGGTGCTCTATCATCTAGTTGACCTGTCAAGGAGACAATCTTCTCATCGAGGAAAGTACTGTAAAGGCTCAATGGTATGCAAGGAATCTACTCTGACTCGGTTGGGGTCACGTAATCTCTAAGGAGGAAGGTATCCAGGTTGTTAAAAATTAGCTTTCGAATGTGTACTAGCCATTATTAGCACAGTTTCTAGCTCTGGATGATTAGGGTGGGATTTAAGTAACTTTACCATTTATCATGCAAATGCAAACCTGACTCGTCCTAGGCGTCCTCACAAAAATAAAAGAATACGCTTAGCGGTGGCAGAATCGCACTCAAGTTAGCCGTCACTACACGTTTCTTACGATATCGAGGTTAGCGTACCTGCAGAAAATGCATCACAGGCAGTTGCAATACAATATATTTCAAAAGTAAAGACATCAACCCATATCATTGCCATATGGGTCGCCCCGAGTAGGTCACGTACGGGGATCACGTGTCCGACCTTCCCTGCGCGGCGACAGACTGCACTTTACCTCAGGCAGCGGAGGTATGAGAGTGTTCCGCAAAACCGAAGTCGTGAGGAGCAAACTCATCTCTTGTGTGCCAAAGACACAAGACTCCACTATTGCGAAGGTCTGCTTTCGCAACAGGTCCGTAACCCACACCTCGTACGGTAGAGGTCCGCTTTTCTCCCTAAACGGCAAGGGGACGTACTATATTACAGCGAACATAGTACCTCCTTCTATACCACCACGGTATAGAACGCTACTGTCGCATACGCAACAGGGGTTTCTCGACCTTTTACCGCAGTCGAGCGGCGTACCTTACCTTGCTTACCTTAGCGTAGGTGCGTCGTTACAGAAATGTAAATCTAGAGTGGGTTTAGTTAGCTCCTATACTAGGTTAGCTTGCCACCTGATAACCTATTAACTAATAGGGCGCGTACCTCACTCGCACGTGATTTTCGAAAATATGCCTTAAACGTTGTACCGTTTCCCAACACGGCTCTGATACCAAGCTGACGCAGACCCGCCCAGAAAACCACGTCTCGGGACGGATCCGTTCAGTCGTTAAGCCAGGATCCTGTTGGGCAACGCTCGGCGAAGCGAGCGTACACACGAATACAACACAGGCAGGATAAACAGCAGTAATTTAAGGAGGAAGAAATTAAATACAACATTAATTCCTGGATTGTAGAATAAGTCTTACAAGATTTCAGGGTGCGCAATAAAGTTTTAAAAATCGAAACAGCGGAAGACTCGTATACAGACTCCGACACTCATACAATAAGCAAAAGCATGCACCCTGCCCGCGGGTGCCACGCTACTGGCCACTTCAAGGTTACTGCGGCGACTCGCACAGTTCCCACTAGAGGTTCCCTACCTCGGGGTGAGATTCCTCCCAGTGGAAGCTAGCGTCCTGGTTCTGCGCGTTGTTTCCTGAAAACCACATAACGCTAACGCGTGAGCTTCTAAGAAGCTCCACAAGACTGACCCGACAGAAGGCTGACTACAGCCGACTTCTAGACATGAAGGCTGTTGGGGGTGGGTTTATTTGCAAAACGGACCCGCAACCTGTACTACTCTTGGTCAATTTTAGCACAGGTTAGGTGGTTAGGATATAACTTTAATTAGCACTAGTCTAATCAACATAATGAAAGAGACAAGTAAATAGTATCATCAAATGTCAATCTCATTGCATCTCATCTTATTGCAGAAATGTGGTGCGTTTCACGAGCATGCTCACCAACTGGGAGCGACAGCGGTTCGAAACGATTTTTATACCCTGCAGGGGGAAACCTAATCGTACGACACGTGCGTGTCCCAGACTCGCACGTGGCAACCGTTCACACCAGCTCCTGCAACGTCAATTCCCTCCTACGTCTGCCTTAGCAGCGCCGCATCCCACCAGAGAACACGTCCCAGACGGTTTCTGTGGAGTTCCCACGCTGCCCACCCCAGATCTCCTCCTAGTCAGACACCGTAGGGCAGGTTCGACGTTGCATTTACTAGGCTACGTAGGTTTACTGGGGCCCATTACACCCAGCATACGACCAGTACGTTCAACACTCGATCAGACTCGGACCACACGGATCAGGCAGGTCTACGGTCACCCTGGACCCGGTCCAGTCGCCGACCTAATTGGTATCCTGTCTGACCCTCAAACTTTTATCCTTCTTTAATTATCTCAACATCAGGAGTCATAATGTATCAAGTGGTAGTTTCATCCAAGATCCTACCTTTCGCGAGCAGTGTCCACTCCGCTCGACTTCTACCGGTAATAACTTGCTAAGCATAGCAACTATTTGGTCATCTATACTGCTACCGGTAGGGTTTCCTATGGGAACAAATGCATCTAAGGTTGCAATCAACTCCTAACAACTTAATGCACAATCATGACATGACTCACTGAGTTATGAAAAGAAAATTTAAAACAGAGTTAGTGCACCGGGGCTTGCCTGGCTCTTCAGCTTCTTGGTTGGTCTCTTCTGCTGGAGCGGAGGAGTCGGGCTCTGCAGCTACCTCACGTGCTTCGGATTCTACATGATGCATTATGATTAAGGTTATGAGAAGTTCAGGGATGGATAACAAATAACATAAAGCTTTTGCTAAGGAGTATTTTAGGGTTTCAACTTGCGACGATTAGAATTAGGGTTAAAAATGAAAATTTTAGTTGCACTAAGATTTTATTTTTATTGGGTAGTGCCCTCTGAATTATGAATTTTGAAATTTGGTTGGGGCTTAGATTAATTTTCTAGATTTTATTAAAATTCAACAATGTTTCTGTTATTTAAAATGGTAAAATTAGAAATAATTATCAAACCTTGGAATAAAATCATGAAATTTTATGTAACTACTCCTGAGAATCAAAACTAAAAGTTCTGTTTTTGGGTTCAATATTTTGGAGTACTTTTATAATGTATTTTAGAAAAAGGTAAATTAGTTAGGCAGAATGGAGTATCTTGAATAGGTTACATGTAATTCTGTGGTCCTAAAATCCTGGTAAAATTCCAGAGGATGTCTTCTGTCATGCCACACTTGTAGATAAAATTTGAGCCCTAGCATTGCTCTACGATTTGAATTAAAATTCATAAACAGAAAATATTGTTTTAATTATCCCTAAAAATACTAGGTCATTTAGGAAAAATTGTTTTGACAGAAAATTAGTACACCTCATGAGGGTTCTAATAAATTTTAGTTTGGAATTTTTGGAGGTCTCTGTGATTTGTTTGGCATTTTACAAGACAGGACATTATTGAAGGAAAATAGAATTGCAACAGTGGTTAGGGCAGAACAGGGGGCTGAGCTCCGATGAGCTCCGGCGATTGATTCGGTCAAAATGGTTGATCGGCTGCGCTCAATCCTTGACCCTACACCTTCTACAGGCTAACCCGAGGCTCGGCAACACGGCAATGGTGAGGTTCCATCACCGGAGAGGTGTGCTCACCGTGGAGGTCGGCGGTGGCGGCGATGAGGAAGAGTTCCCGACGAGGTGAGCCGAATTCCGGTGAGGGGAGAGTGCCGTGAGCTGCACAATGACTTGACAAGTGAGTTGAGCAAGAGGAGAAGTACTGAAATTGGCCGGAGCATGGCCGGCGGCGAGGGGTGGCGGCTCTGCCCGAAGCTCAATGATGGAATCACCGGAGGAACGGCGGAGTAAGGAAATTGATTGGTCCAGGAGACTCACCGTGATGCAGTGAAGCTATTTGACGGGGTTAGAGGTCGCGGGGATGGCCGGAATATTGAGGTCGACGGTGAGCTCAACTGGCGGCAGAAGGGTGAACTGGCGGCGGCGCAAATGTTCTGTCGTCGCCGGTGAGTTTCTGTGGTCGAGCACTCGTCAAAACCGATCACAGTGATGAGATGAAGCAGCCGGATGAATGAATTTGGATAATGAAGGTACCGTGAAGACGAATTCGACGGATTAGGGTTGGGGCGGTGCTCCTGTTGCCGATGAGGTCGACAGCAGTGTTCCGGTCAGAGGGAGCGATGGGAGTGCAATTCGATCAACTGAGAGCTGCACCGAGGTGAGGGGAGTCGTTTAGGCAAGGTTTGATCAGTGGAGAACGGCCGGAAGTATGGTCTCACCGTGAGCTCCCCTGCGGCGGCAATGGCGATGGTGGCACCGAGTGACAGAAAACGACAAGGTTTGCGTAGGAGTGAAATTGAGCGCGGGGAAAGTGTGAGGAGGGTTCAGTGCACTCTTTTAAGTCGTTGCGGAGAGAATTGGGCGAGTGGACAGGGATGGCAGCGGGATTGGGCGTCGGGGGCGGTGGCTTGCCGCAGAGGCACTGCCGCGCGGGGAGGAGCGACGAGAGAGCGAGAGAGGGAGGGGAGGGAGTAATGGAGAGGATCTTGGCGGGATTCTTGTCCAACGAATTGAAGTCTTGGCGCCGAAGGGAGCGCCGGCCGGCGGGAGCGGCGGCTCTGCCGCGCAGCGGTTGGGCAACGGGGGCGGGCGGCACTGTTGCCCGTCACCCTGTTGTCGATTCAAAAGAAATGCTACAGCTCCCTCTGGTTCAAATTGCAAACTCCACCTCCTCAGCTCAGAAAATTATGAAAATTTTTGTGTATGTTCAGGGAATTATTTGGAACACTTTTTATTTAGGGTTCGAGTTCTGAATCAGCTCCCAAAATTTCTTGAATTTATGGGTCCACTTTAGTTTGTGTGAATTTTAAAAGGGTTTGAACCTTCTCCAAAAATCTTGAATAAATTTCTAAAATTCTGTTTTGAAGTGAACTTAATTGTTATGCAAAAATATAGCTAGGGTGTTGTGGAAAATTTGGTGGTTCATGCATTAGGGTTAGAGTTCTGCCTGACGAATACAATTTTCGACACTGCGGGTAGAAATTCTTCGAACTTGGCAAATGGGTTCTGAGGATCATTGAAGTTTTTGTAGAACTCCTATGAGGTATTTTAAACAACATTATACTTACTTCCATTATTGGTGTTGCTTTTTGGTGTGAATTGTTGTCGATTAGGGTTTTACGTTGCCGATTTAAGTCCTGGGTGACACCGGGGTGTCACAGATTACAACGCCACTAAGATAGACTCTTGAGAACACATACTAACACCAAGACAAAGACAATGCACTCCTTAAGCGAAGCATCTAGCTAACTATCACTTCGGAACCACCTCCGATCTACTCCTCGTCTGGCTCTGGGTCTGAAGCTTCGGGATCCGGTACCTCTGACTCAGGCGCATCATCGTTAGCGGGAGGCGGCTGCTGTGCCTCCAAAAGTCCCGCTAACTGATGCTGCAAATGATGGTTCTCATGGGTGAGATTCTCTGCCATCTGAACCGCGTTATCCCTGAGTATCTCCAGCTGGTAAATGTGTTGCAACATGATGTTGCAATCATTCTCTCTAGCATGGACCTGGGCAGTCTTAATCTCGGAGACCGCCTCCAACTCCGAGATGCGTGTAGCGCGCGCGTTGTAGCGAGCACGCATTGCATTATTTCTACTCTCTAAGTCCTGGACCTTCTCCTTGAGTTGAGCTATCTCCACATGAGCCTGTCGCAAGGCCTGACGGTCCATCTGAGCTATGAGAACAGTGTCCTCATGCAAGTTGAGCAGCGCTAGGCTCAACGTGAACAAGGGAGTGACATGGTCCATCTCTCCCCTGAGAGTCCGCTTCTGAGCATTCTTGACATTACGGTGCCAGGTACTGTTGACCTGGTCCCGTATCGGAAACATCGCCGCTGGTTTGTCTGCCAGCTCCTCAATGTGTCGCTCGCAAATCCTCAATAGAGCCTGATGAGCGGCTGACTCGATGGCTTCAGTCTTATCTGAACCGAAGGTGGTGGTAGTATAAATCTCTCCGTGGGCATGCTGAGGGTGCGTGGGTAGTGTAACTGTAGCTGAGCAGCGCGGTAGGTCATACTGCCGATACTCTCGGATCTGAAACCAAGGAGTCTCCGCATAACCCAACGACTGTAAGGTCTGACCGAGTATCTCCACGAATCCTCTGCGTCCGGACTTCTTGGTGACGCAGGTAGGGGTGGAGTCCTCAACACCTATCTCAGCGAGCCCATGCTCGATCGTGTTGGCGTCCATCTGCATCACAGAGATGAGCAATATTTTATCAATCAGAAGCCACATGTTGACACATAGTTCAAAGCATGCTAAATCTTCCGATACATGAAATATTTTTCATCCCTGCGTAAAAAGGTGATCCAAGTTGGTCACTAAGGATGCCAATCTAGCGACAGCTGATTTGTCCAAGGTGCTTTACCATCTAAGTTGACCTGTCAAGGAGACAATCTTCTCATCGAAGAAGGTATTGAAAAAAGGCTCAATGGTGTACAAGGGTTTCACTCCAACCCGGTTGATTCCACGCAATCCCTAAGGGAGGAAGGTATCCAGGTTGACTTCTTAATTCCTGTTGGTGTTACAGCCATTATTGATGGAATTTTTGCTCCTGGATGGTTTTAGTATAAGTTTGAAGGATTTTAAGATTTCTTCATGCAATGCAATCCTACATCGGCCTATACGTCCTCACAAAGTAAAAAGAATACGCGTAGGCGGTGGCAGAATCGCACTCAAGTTAGCCGTTACTACACGTTTCTTACGATATCGTGGTTAGCATACCTGCAGAAAATGGCATCACAGGCAGTTCAATATAAATATATATCAAAAGTAAAAACAACAACCCATATCATTGCCATATAGGTCGCCCCGAGTAGGTCACGTACGGGGATCACGTGTCCGACCTTCCCTGCGCGGCGACAGACTGCACTTTACCTCAAGCAGCGGAGGTATGAGAGTGTTCCGCAAAACTGAAGTCATGAGGAACAAACTCATCTCTTGTGTGCCAAAGACACAAGGCTCCACTGTTGCGAAGGTCTGCATCCGCAACAGGTCCGTAACCCACACCTCGTACGGTAGAGGGCCGCTTCTCTCCCTAAACGGCAAGGGGGCGTACTGTGTTACAGCGAACATAATACCTCCTTCCATACCATCATGGTATAGAACGCTACTGCCGCGGATGCAACAGGGATTTCTCGATCTTTCACCGCAGTCGAGCGGCGTACCTTACCTTGCTTACCTGAGCGTAGGTGCGTCGTTACAGAAAAGTAAATCTAGACTGGGTTTTGTTAGCTCCTACACTAGGTTAGCTTGCCACCTGATAACCTATTAACTAATAGGGCTCGTACCTCACTCGCACGTAAATTTTCGAAAAAATGCCTTAAACGTTGTATCGTTTCCCAACCTAGCTCTGATACCAAAGCTGACACGACCCGCCCAGAAGACCTCTTCCCGGGACAGATCCGTTCAGTCGTTGAGCCAAGATCCTGTTGGGCAACGCTCGGCGAAGCGAGCGTACACACGATACAACACAGGCAGGGATAAACAGTAATAATTTACAAGAAGAGGGAACTTAATACATCATTGGTTCATAAACTTGAAGTTGAATATTACATTATTTCAGAGTACGCAAAAGTTTTGAAAACGATAACAGCGGAAGACTGGAACGATTACAACTCCGACACTCGGACTTAAGCAAAAGCACGCGCCGTGCCCACGGGCGTCATGCTAGTAGCCACTTCAACATTTCACTGCGGCGACTCACACAACTCCCACTGGAGGTTCCCAACCTCGGGGAGAGACTCCTCCCAATGGAAGCTACCTGCTGGGTCCTGCATGACGGCGCCTGAAAACCACAAAACGCTAACACGTGAGCTTCTAAGAAGCTCAGCAAGACTTACCCGACAAAAAGGCTGGCTACAGCCGACTCCTAGACATGACGGCTGATGGGGGTAGGTTTATTGCAAAAGGACTCGCAAGCCTGTACTAATCTTGTCAAATTTTAGCCCAGGTTAAGTGATTAGAAGATAAATTTAGTTAGCTCTAAGCTAAGCAATCATAACAGAAGTAACAATAGCAAAGATGATCATCATGTTCATTCTCATTGTGTCTCAACCTATTTAGTAGAATGTGTTGCCTTTCACGAGCATGCTCACTAACTAGGAGCGACAGCGGTTCGAAACGATTTTATACCCTGCAGGGGGAAACCTGACCGTACGACACGTGCATGTCCCGGACTCGCACGTGGCAACCGTTCACACCAGCTCCTGCAACGTCAATTCCCTCCTACGCCTGCATTAGCAGCGCCGCATCCCACCAGACAACACGTCCCAGACGGTTTCTGTGGAGTTCCCACGCTGCCCACCCCAGATCTCCTCCTAGTCAGACACCGTAGGGCAGGTTCGACGTTGCAATCACTAGGCTACATAGGTTTACTGGGGCCCATAACACCCAGCATACGACCAGTACATTCAACACTTGATCAGTCTCGGACCACACGGATCAGACAAGTCTACGGTCACCCTGGACCCGGTCCAGTCGTCGACCTACTTTGTATCCTGTCTGACCCTCAAACTTTTTATCTTTCTTACTGATTCACATTCGTGTGGCCCATCTCATGAAATAGTTTCATTCAACAACCTATCCTTTCGCGAGCAGCGTCCACTCTGCTCCACTTCTACCGGCAATACATACTACGCATAGCAGACTAAGGGGGTGTCTAACCAACTACCGTTAGGGTTTTCCTATGGGAACAAATGCAACTATGGTTTCAATCAACTCCTAGTACTTAATGCACAAACAAGACACACTTAGTCATAAAAGGAAAAAATTTAAACAACGGTTGTGCACCGGGGCTTGCCTGGTTCTTCAGCGTTGTTGACTTCTTCGACGGAGGTCGAGGCAACTGGATCCGCTGCTACTTCGTGAGCGTCAGAATCTACATGATGCAGTAGGATTATGATAAGTTCAATGAAATAGAAACTTATTGTTATTATCAATAATAACCTAGGGTTTAGATTGGCGACGCCCAGAATTAGGGTTAACCCTAATGACTTGACGCCGTCGATGAAATTAAATTCTTAATCTGTGAATGATGTTTAAAAAAATCTATTAAACTCTCATGAGGTGACTTTTAGTTGGCATGTTCATCAACTTCAACTCTAGTTAAGTTAATTCAACACTTTTCATCGGTTAATATTATTTAATTCCTTCGGCTATTAAACTAGGGTTAAAATGAAAATTTTAATTCTTCCTCAAGATTATTTTTAGTTGGTAGTACTCTCTGGAATAAGCATTTTGGGCTTTGGTTGGGGCCTAGATGAATTTTCTATATTTTATAAAAATTCATCAAAGTTCCTATTTTTAAATCTTGTAAAATCAGAAAGCACTAGTAAACCTCAGAATAAAATTATGAAATTTTACGTGGGCATTCCTGAGCACCAGATCTAAAAGTTTGCTTTTGGGTCTAACCTTATAAATGACTTTTGCAATGTACTTTAGAAAATGGTATTTAAACTAGGCAGATTGAAGTTATTTAATAGGGTTAGATGCCATTTCGTGTTCCTAAAATCTTCATAAAATTCCAGAGGGTGTGTAGTACCATGATGTACTTGTGGATCAAAGGTTAGCCCTAGCATTGCTCTATAATGTAATTTAAAATTCAAAAACAGAAAGGAGTGTTTCTAATTAATTCTGCAAATGTTTGGTCATTTGTTAAAAAGTTCAATGAAATAGAAACTTGACACGACCCGCCCAGAAAACCTCGTCTCGGGACGGATCCGGTCAGTCGTTAAGCCAAGATCCTGTTGGGCAACGCTCGGCGAAGCGAGCGTACACACAATACAACACAGGCAGGGATAAACAGCAATAATTTACAAGAAGAGGGAACTTAATACATCATTGGTTCATAAACTTGAAGTTGAAATCTTACATTGTTTCAGAGTACGCAAAAGTTTTGAAAACGATAACAGCGGAAGACTGGAACGATTACAACTCCGACAGTCGGACTTAAGCAAAAGCACGCGCCGTGCCCACGGGCGTCATGCTACTAGCCACTTCAACAGATCACTGTGGCAACTCGCACAACTCTCACTGGAGGTTACCAAACTCGGGGAGAGGCTCCTCCCAATGGAAGCTACCTGCTGGGTCCTGCATGACGGCACCTGAAAACCACAAAACGCTAACGCTTGAGCTTCTAAGAAGCTCAGCAAGACTTACCCGACAAAAGTGGCTGACTACAGCCGACTCCTAGACATGCTGGCCGACTCGGGTGGGTTTACTTGCAAAAGGACTCGCAAGCCTAAACTACTCTTGTCAAATTTTAGCATCAGATTAAGTGATTAGAAAATAAATTTAATTAGCACTGAGCTAAGCAAACATGACAGAAGTAACAATAACAATAATATTCATCAATATTCATTCTCATTGTGTTTCAACCTATTTACTAAAATGTGACAGAGAGTCCAAGTAAGCACATAGCTGAGAGCGACAGCGATTCGAACCGATTTTTATACCACTGCAGGGTTAACCTAATCGTACGACACGTGCGCGTCCCAGACTCGCACGTGGCAACCGTTCACACCAGCTCCTGCAACGTCAATTCCCTCCTACGCCTGCCTTAGCAGCGCCGCGTCCCACCAGACAACACGTCCCAGACGGTTTCTGTGGAGTTCCCACGCTGCCCACTCCAGATCTCCTCCTAGTCAGACACCGTAGGGCAGGTTCGACGTTGCAATCACCAGGCTACGTAGGTTTACCGGGGCCCATAACACCCAGCATACGATTAGTACGTTCAATACTTGCCCAGCTGTGCCACACGGATCAGACCAGACTACGACCACCCTGGTCCCGGACCAGTCGCCGACCTACTTGTACCCAGTCTGACCCTCAATCTTTTATCTTTCTTACTCATTGACAATCGTGTGGCACATCTCATGAAATAGTTTCATTCAATATCCTACTACTCGCGAGCAGCGTCCACTCTGCCCGACTTCTACCGGCAGCTATCTGCTAAGCATAGCATACTAGGGGTATCTATACAAGCTACCGTCAGGGTTTCCTATGGGAAACAAATGCAACTATGGTTTCAATCAACTCCTAGCACTTAATGTACAAGCAAGACACACTTAGTTATAAAAGAAAAAAAACTTTAAAATTCGGTTGTGCACCGGGGCTTGCCTGGTTCCTCTGAGTTGATGTTGACTTCTTCGGCGGGGATCGAGGAACTTGGATCCGCAGCTACTTCGTGAGCGTCAGAATCTACATGATGTAGTAGGATTATGATAAGTTCAATGAAAAGAAACTTAGTGTTGTTATCAATAATAAACTAGGGTTTAGATTGGCGACGCCTAGAACTAGGGTTAACCCTAATTACTCGACGCCGTCGATTAAATTAAATTCTTAATCTGTGAATGATGTTTAAAGAAATCTATTAAACTCTCATGAGGTGACTTTTAGTTGGCATGTTCATCAACTTCAACTCTAGTTAAGTTAATTCGACACTTTTCATCGGTTTATATTATTTATTTCCTTCGGCTATTAAACTAGGGTTAAAATGAAAATTTTAATTCTTCCTCAAGATTATTTTTAGTTGGTAGCACTCCCTGAAATAAGCATTTTGGACTTTGGGTGGGGCCTAGATGAATTTTCTATATTTTATAAAAATTCATCAAACTTCCTGTTTTTAGATCTTATAAAATCAGAAAGTACTAGTAAACCTTAGAATAAAATTATGAAATTTTATGTGGGTATTCCTGAGCACCAGATCTAAAACTTTGCTTTTGGGTCTAACCTTGTAAATGACTCTTACAACGCACTTTAGAAAATGGTATTTAAACTAGGTAGATTGAAGTGATTCAATAGGGTTAGATGCCATTTCGTGTTCCTAAAATCTTCATAAAATTCCAGAGGGTGTGTAGTACCATGGTGTACTTGTGGATCAAAGGTTAGCCCTAGAATTGCTCTATAATGCAATTTAAAATTCAAAAACAGAAAGGGAGTGTTTCTAATTAATTCTGCAAATGTTTGGTCATTTGTTAAAAAGTGCATTAACAGAAAATTAGTCCCTCTGACCAGGGTTCTAACAAAGTTTAGTTTGGAACTTTTGGATCTCCCTATGAATTGCTAGGGATTTTAGAAGATAGAGCAATAATCTGGAAAATAAAAAGAAAAAGAATAACAGGGGATTGTCTCCGGTGAGCTCCGGCGGCCAATTCCCGACGATGGGGTGGTCGCCGGCCGTCGAACCTTGGCTTTTCATGATCTACACGACATGACGAAACTCGGCAACATGATATTCATCAAGGTTTTGGCCGTGAGAGGGGTGCTCACCGTGGGGGTGTTTCGCGGCGGCGGCGGTGAGCAAAATTCCGACGAGGTAGCTCGATTTCGGAGGATTGGAAGGTTCTGTGTGCTTCACGGGGTGGAGAGGAAGTGAATTGGTGAAGGAATTGGATTGAGGATGGCCGGGAGTGAGTTTTCACTGAGAGGGGCGGCTATGGCGTCGGTGGGCGGCGGCCGGGGCAGAGAAGTGAGCTCGCGCGGGGGGGGGGGGGGGGGGGGGGGGGGAAGAAATGGAGAGGGAGGGGAAGATGGAGGCGCGCCCATTTTAAAGGAGAGCTGGGGGAGGAAGGCAGGGGAGAGCAGGGGGGGAGTGGTCGGCCTGCGGCAGCGCGGGCGGCTCGGGCGGCGCGGGCTCGGGCAGAGAGAAAAGAGAGAGGGAGGGAGAGGGCTAGAGAGAGAGAGCGAGGGGGGTGAGGAGGTAGGGGGCCGACGCGGCAATGGAGTGAAGGCGACGACGTGCCACAGGGGCCGTGTCGGGCAGCGCAGCTGCCCTGCCGCGCCGCGTTGTCGGGCGGGCGGGGCACTGTAGCCCGCCCGGCAACAGCGGTCCTTTTCATTTTTATTTTTTTTTATTATTATTTTAGCTGGAATGCAATTTGATGAATTGGCACACTTCCCGAGCTCAAAAATTTTTTAGAATTTTTGTACAAGCTCAGGAAATTATTTGGAACACTTTTTATTTAAGGTTCAAGTCATGATTTGGTCTCTAAAAATTCTTGAATTTCTAAGTTGATTATGCTTGTGTGAATTTTTAGGGGGTCTAATTCCTTTCCAAAAATCTTGAATAATTTCCCAAAATTCTATTTTGAAGTGTACTTAATTGTTATGTAAAAATATGGTTAGGGTTCTGTGGAAATTTTGATGGTCAAGAGTTAGAATTTGGATTTCGTCCTGTTAACGAGATTTCGACACTGCTACGTGAGATTTCTCCGGACTTTGCTAAAGTGCTCTGTTGTTTGTCAAACTTTTCATAGTGTTCCTTTAAAGCATTTTAAACAATATTCCTTTTTATTTCTAAGATTGAATCTGCTTTAAAGTGAGTGAAAATTATGGATTTGGGTTTCGAATTGGAGTGTGAATTCTTATCTGGTGGTAATGACTATGTACTGTGGAGCTGAGGGCCCCTGTTTGGTGAAAGTGTTCAAACTTAAATTATTGAAATTGTTGTCTAGGTTAATGGAAGTGTTTTAAGCAGCATTGCTCATTAGTTCACGTGCTAGTTTTGCTCAAAAGTGCAAAAATTTCTTTTTAGGGTTTACTGTCACATCCCAAAAGTTTCAATCTTTTGTCCTTTTGATATGAGCTCACTGACTCACTGACTCAATCTTTTGATTTCAACCTTTTCCTGTTTTGAATTGGGTCAGGGTTTCGAAGTTTTCGTCGTTTTCGCAAAACCCTAATCAACTTTCAAGAAGCCTTTTGTTTCTTAATAAAATTACCCCAATGTTTTTGCATAACAATTAATTACACATTAAAATAGAATTTTGGAGATTTTATGAAAATTTTTGGTAAAGGTTTAAACCCCTTTAAAATTCGAACAAGTTTGAACCTAATTGAAAATTCACAGATCTTTAGAAGCTGATTCAGTGAACCTTCCTTTAATAAAAGTTGTTCCAAATAATTCCTTTAGTACACACAAAAATTTTCAAAAATTCTTAAGCTCAGGAGCTAGGTCTTTCAATTGAATCTTGAAGGAGGAATTGAAAAATCAATTTTGACAATAGCCTTACGATGAACAGTACGCCGCCACGGCCGACCAACCGCCGTGGCTGGCAGCCCGACCGCCCCGGCCAATCTCCCGCGCCACCCGTCGGCCGCCATTAACACTGCTTCGAAGCTCACGTCGCCGACCCCTTGCCCCTCTCTCCCGTGGACCTAATCTTCTTCAAACCAGTACTTTGAATCAAGGTGATGCTCTACGACCTTTCAATTTCCCTCCTAGCCCCCTCCTCCGGCGAGATTCCCACCGGAGCAACCGCCACTGCCTATTCCCCTGTTTCTGTTACTGTTCCATTCAATTTGCTATTTTCCTTTTATTTAGCCAGAAGTTGCATAGTGTGTAGAAAATCATGGAAAAGTATAAAAATGCCAAACCTAATTTTATTTGAATCCCTGGATAATGAACTAATTTTCTGTTAAAGCACTTTTTCAAAAATGTCCCTGGAAATTCCTTATTAATTCAATGAAATATTTCGGTTGTTGATTTTTATTTGAAGTTCCAGAATGTTTCTAGGTTTGATTTTTGTTCCATAATTTTATCTTGGCATGATGAATCTCCTGCATTTTTACCAGAATTTTTCATGAACATTTGTGAATGCATGTTATTGATATTATCTCCAAAACCCTAGATTATTTACCTTCGTTTAAAGTACATTAGGGAAGTCGCCCAAAAGCCCAAGACCTTTAACAAGAACTTTAGTTTAGATGCTCAGTAGAAGATATATAAGTTTCATGATTTTTGCATAAGTTTTAGTACATGTTTCTGATTTTCTAAGTTTGAAAAACAGAACATTGTTTGATTTTTAGTAAATTCATAGAAGCTCAAATTGACCCCAAACTAGAGCCAAAAGTCTTTTGTTTAGAGCCTACTTTAAATTAAAAATGGTCCCATGCCTGTAACTTAACTCTGAATTTCACCGAAAAAGTCGTTACGACTTTTACGGCACCGTTACGGTATTCCCGATGTCGTAAACAGGCCACGACAGTCGGATGGCTCGTGTTCCAGCTAACGCGAGTCAAAACCACTCAAACTTAGTCTCGTAGTAACCCAAGCCACTTAGTAAAGCTAGTACATGAGATGTGTTTTGGGAATTTTTCCCGGAAATGACATCCGTGTGCCACCCGATATCGGAATCGGAAAACCCGGGAACCGGGAAACCCGTAACCGGAATCGGTAAAACTGTTTTGGGCATAACTTGAGCTGTAGGACTCCGAATGCCTTCGTTCTTTTTGCATTGTGTTCATAAACTCAGTAGCTACCTCTCTGCATCATATTGCATCATTGGGCATCATGGCATCATGGCATGCATCTCATACCGTCGCGTTTTTACTTTATAGCTTACGAACCGCCAGAGAGTGACGTGGGTGCTGCTGCGGGAGAAGCACCAGAGGTTGATCCAGCTGCTGAGGAAGTCAACACCGCTGCTGTTGAAGGCAAGCACCTCATATTGCTACCCTAAGTAAATTACTTAATGATTAATATAAATGCTTACGTATAGGACTGCATTAAGTCGGGCATAGTGATAAAATCGGGAACACCTATTATTGCTGCATGTACCCCTCCTTGCTATTGCTTACGTCACCTTGACAAACTGGGTAGAGTGTCTTTGTTCGAGTCACGAAATGCTTAGCCATGCTTAGATAACACGGTAGAAGTCGAGTGGTAAGTCCCACTCGCACGTATAGGAACCACCTTGATTACTTATGGACTTGTGGCGAGTTCATATGTTGGTAAAAGTTGAAAAGTGTTAAAAGCTGAAATCTGGACGGTGGGATAGGAGTGCAGCAAGACATGGAGGTCTTGTGTGCCGTAGGCCCCGTCTGGGTTGACCTAGGAACCGGCCGTGTTATTCTTGGCCTGAGCACTTTCCGTTCATACCACATGTCTGATATAATGGTAAGACAAGCTGAGTATCTCACTGCGTACCAACGTTTGGCCGATGACTGCACGGTGTGTGGAACGAGGGAGTCATGGGTGCCTGCGAGGCCGTGACACTCGACGAGGGACTCACGTGTGCCTGCGAGGCCGTGGTACTCGGCACCGTGTGGATTTTCCAACCGTGTGGGCACGAGTGTGAAAAAGGTTGACATGAGTACCCCCTTGTGTAACTTTAGCGGGCTGCATGAGCCGTATGGTCCTCAGTCGTGTGGGTACAGTTGGACTCCCCTGCAGGGTGTAAAATCGGTTCGAATCCGCTGCGGTCACGGTTATGATCAAGCTCAGTGTCCTTTGGATAATATCGTAGAGTTGTCACATAACATGATGGGAATTGGGATATTGTTGATGAAATTGGAATATGGTTATTGGTATCCATGGTTCGGATGGAACATGGATGATGGCATATACATGGTTTATGGTTACATAGTACTTGGGGATTGGGTTTATTAGAAGTTCATGCCCGCAGAGTCTTTTACTTTATGCTTATTCACATATGTTTAGTTTCTGCTTTAAGCAATCGAGTCCGTTCCTATACCTTATTTACCTTGCTACAGCCTCATTGCATTATCCTTGGAGTCGGGAACCAATTCCCACAACAAGGTAAGACTTGCGAGTACCTTCGTACTCAACGTTTGTTGTTTAAGTTTTTGCAGGTGAGGATGAGTTGGTCTTCGGCTACTTTGTCCCCGTCGATGCCGGCGAGGGCGAGGCGTAGTTAAGACGTTCGAGTGACCGTGATTTGCGATGTTCGTGGGCTGGGCATCGCAATCCTTTGCTGTTTTCTCATTGCAACCGCTGCGACTATCGTCTTCCTTAGAATTGCTTCCGCTCTTTGATTTATTAGTTTCAAGACTTATGATGAACCTTGGTATGTAAGAATATTTTAAATTAATGTTATTTATTAATGTGACCCATGTGATGTGTCACCTGTGACGTTGCCGACGTGCTTGGATCTTGGGCATTGCTTGAGAAGCATGTCGGGGGACTGCCGGGTTTATATTCTCTTTTATCGGGTTGAGTTCTCGCATACCATGCGTGGGCCGCGAGTCAACTTGGTAAACTTGAATATAAATTGGTCGGGTCTCTCACATTTACGATTTGCCGGTGACTTTTTAAGTGACACCTGGGGTGTCACAAAACTTATTGTTATTATTAATAATAACCTAGGGTTTAGATTGGCGACGCCCAGAATTAGGGTTAACCCTATTGACTCGACGCCGTCGATTAAATTAAATTCTTAATCTGTGAATGATGTTTAAAGAAATCTATTAAACTCTCATGAGGTGACTTTTAGTTGGCATGTTCATCAACTTCAACTCTAGTTAAGTTAATTCGACACTTTTCATCGGTTAATATTATTTAATTCCTTCGGCTATTAAACTAGGGTTAAAATGAAAATTTTAATTCTTTCTCAAGATTATTTTTAGTTGGTAGTACTCCCTGAAATAAGCATTTTAGGCTTTGTTTGGGGCCTAGATGAATGCTCTATATTTTTTAAAAATTCATCAAAGTTCCTGTTTTTAAATCTTGTAAAATCAGAAAGGACTAGTAAACCTCAGAATAAAATTATGAAATTTTACGTGGGCATTCCTGAGCACGAGATCTAAAACTTTGCTTTTGGGTCTAACCTTATAAATGACTTTTGCAATGTACTTTAGAAAATGGTATTTAAACTAGGCAGATTGAAGTTATTTAATAGGGTTAGATGCCATTTCTTGTTCCTAAAATCTTCATAAAATTCCAGAGGGTGTGTAGTACTATGGGGTACTTGTGGATCAAAGGTTAGCCCTAGCATTGCTCTATAATGCAATTTAAAATTCAAAAACATAAAGGAGTGTTTCTAATTAATTCTGTAAATGTTTGGTCATTTGTTAAAACGTGCTTTAACAGAAAATTAGTCCTTTTCACGAGGGTTCTAACAAATTTTGGTTTTCTATTTTTGGATTTTTCTAGGAATTTCTACGGATTTTACAAAATAGAGCAATAATCTGGAAAATAAATAGGAAAAAGAAAAACAGGGGACTGTCTCTAGCGAGCTCCGGCGATCAATTCCCGACGATGGGGTGGTCGCCGGCCGTCGAACCTTGGCTTTTCACGATCTACATGACATGACGAAGCTCGACAACATGATATTCGTCAAGGTTTTGGCCGTGAAAGGGGTGCTCACCGTGGGGGTGTGAATTCTGCGGCGATGGCGTGGAAATTCCGGTGACCGAGGCTCAAATTCGGAGAAGTGGATGTGCTGAGAGCTTCATGGGAGTGAGAGGGGGTGTTTTGTCGAGGGAATTTGATTGGAGGACGGCCGGGAGGGGGTTTTCACCGAGAGGGGCGGCTATGGCGTCGGCGGCGGCCGGGGCAGGGAATTGAGAGGGGGTGCTCGCGCGTGGGGGGGGGGAAGAAGAATGGAGGGGGAGAAAAGGTGAAGGCGCGCCCGTTTTAAAGGAGAGCCAGGGAGGGGAGTAGGGGAGTAGGGGCATGGCGGCAAGGCGGGCGGCGTCGGGCGGCGCACAGTGAGGAGGGGCGGCGCGCTCGGGCAGAGGAAAAGAGAGTGGGAGAGAGCTAGAGGGAGAGAGAGAGAGAGCGAGGGGGGTGAGGAGGTAGGGGCCGACGCGGCAATTGCAGCGGCGACGTGCCCACAGGGCCCGTGTCAGGCGGGGCAGCGGTGCCCTGCCGCGCCCTTTTGTCGGGCGGGCGCCCGCCCGGCAAAACTTATTTATTTTTTTTTCTTTTTCATTAAGGCTGGAAGGAAATTCAATGAATTGGCCCACTTCCCGAGCTTGAAAATTTTTAAATATTTTTTGTACAAGGTCAGGAATTTATTTGGAACACTTTTCATTTAAGGTTCAAGTCATGATTTGGCCTCTAAAAATTCTTGAATTTCTAGGTTGATTATAGCTTGTGTGAATTTTTAAGAGGTCTAAATCCCTTCCAAAAATCTTGAATAATTTCCCAAAATTCTATTTTGAAGTGTCCTTAATTGTTATGTAAAAATATGGTTAGGGTTTTGTGGAAATTTTGATGGTCAAGAGTTAGGGTTTGGGTTTCTTCCTATTAACGAGATTTCGACACTGCTGATTGAGATTTTTCCCCGGACTTTGCTATAGGGTTCTGTTGTTTGTCAAACTTTTCTTAGTGTCCCTTTAAGGCTTTTTAAACAATATTCCTTTTTATTTCCAAGATTGAATCTGCTTTAAAGTGAGTGAAATTGTGGATTAGGGTTTACAGTCGTCGATTTTCGCCCTGGTGACACCTGGGGTGTCACAGATTCCCGCCTCGACCGACCCTCATGTCGTACGAACACCCGACGGGGCGCGTAGGCAGGAAATCTTCGCCTCACCCGACCCCTTCAGGGAGGGGTCGGATCCTCTGCAGCATGGCCAGCGCGCTCGACCTCGCCTACATGGGGGTCGGAAGGCCGCACCTCCGCTTACATGGGGTCGGGCGAACCTCGCGCCACGACGCGAGTAGGCGGGAAGGTGGCGGTTGGACAATAAATGCTTGACACGCCCACGCTCGCTGACAGATGGAGCCATCAATTACTTGAGCAAGTGGGCGTTAAATGCGCACGACGCGCACCGTCCAAAGAACGGAGAGCCGCTGCTATAGCTCCTGTCAGAAGCCCTCCGCTCCACTATGACGGGATGTCCCCGAGCGACAACCATGACAATGTCGCCATTCTGTCACCGTCAACGGAAACTGTTCCTCCATACGGACGGGACATCCACGATTGACGGTACTCACCACGCCGTTGAATAGGAAGGGCGCCACCACGCCGAGGACGTCATCCGCCGTGGCGCAGCCCACATTGGGCGTACGGCCATGACCCGCAACGTGAACCCGGGCCTCCCCTCTTCATGGTATAAAAGGAGGAGGAAGCCAGGGCGAAGCCAGAACCACTCACAAGCAATACACAATCCAAGACGATCCAAAGACTTGGGAAACGCTCCCTCTCTCGCTCATTTGTAATCCCTACTACAAATCTATCGCGAGTAACACAAGCAGCACGAAACTGGACGTAGGGCATCGTTTCCTGAACCAGTATACATCCTTGCGTCCTCTCGCGAACCATCGAGAACCCAAAACGCGCATCCCATGATAAATTTACTAGTCGGCTGTAACGAACACCGATCGTAGGGGCATTGCGCATTTTTGCCGATCTTCTTTCGGGTTTCGATGGCCAACCACGTCAGTGGATGGGTTCCCGGCGCGATCGTGTGCTTCGGGAGCCTTGACTTTGTTGCCACCTCCGAGGGCAACTTGACGCTGGCTGGCGTGTCAGTCCCACCAGTCGCCGTGTCTGGTTTTCGTTGCGTACCGACCGTGTCGGTCAATGGAAAAGCATGACGGTCTGGCAAGGGTTCGCGCCCTTCGAAGCCCTCCCGCGGGGGGCCGCGCGCAACCACTTCGCCTGGCCGGGCCAGCACCGGTGAAACCACGATGACTCGTGTATCATTGTGCGAAAGCCCGTGCCCCACGGACACCGAATTCGTGGCAATGACGGGCTATGCATCAGAATCTTTCTTCGACCTCCTCGACGAAGCAAATGGAGATTCCAGCGCAGAACACAACGAGGGGAGCCACAACCCCTCTCACAAATGCCTCGTTGTGCATTCGGAAGACCCCCCTAACTCAGAGAGCGATCTTCCCATCACCTTGCCAGCAGCGGTGACCGGGACCCCCTCCCACGACGTACTGCCCGAGCAGCTACAAGCACAGAAGGAGGAGCTCCGTGAGGCCAAGCACCAGTTGGAGCAGGAACAGGCGGAAGTCGACTATGAACTCGCTCGTTGCGGGACTGGTGGACGTGCCCGCTCCATGGCGCACGATGTGCGCTGACGGATTATCGAGGAAGGTGATGGACACCCGCGCTTCGCGTGGGCCAGCCAGAACCTCGCCGCAACAGCGGCACTACTTCGGGGGCTCCCCGAACCCGTCACTTCTGAAGCTTGACGCACTCAACGCGAAGTTGAGATGCTGCTGCAACGAGCAGCGGCGCAACAAGCAGAGAGCTCGTGGTCGCGAATTCGTAGACCGCGCACCCCGAACGTGTCAGTTCAACAGACGCGTCCGGGGACAGACGAGGCCTCGAAAGCCTTCTGGACGTCTCGGTGCGAACCGTGACGCCCGCGCCACTTCGGAGGCGCGACGGCGACAACTGGAGCACGTCCCCGAGACAGGTCGGGGCCGCCACCCGTCCCGAGGTGGGCGCCACGACGAGAACGAGGACAGGAGTCCGAGCCCAGACGCTCCGAGGCCTCGGGCCTTCAGCTCCCACATTCGGAGCGCCCCGTTTCCTCGACGTTTTTGGCCCTCGACCAACGTACCGAAGTACGCTGAGAAAATGAATCCGAGCCTTTGGCTCGAGGATTACCGCCTCGCTTGCCGAGCCGGAGGAGCGAACAATGATCATTTCATCATCCGCAACCTACCAATCTACAGGACCTGGCCGACTCGGCCAAGACCTGGCTCGAGCACCTCCCTGCAAATCGGATCACAAGTTGGTCCGATTTCTAGGAAGTTTTCGTAGGTAACTTCCAAGGTACCTACGCACGCCCAGGCAATCCCTGGGACCTCAAGAACTACCGACAGAAATCAGGGGAGACCCTCCGGGAGTACGTCTGGCGTTTTTTCCGGCAATGCAACGAGCTGCCGGACATCGGTGACGCCGATGTCATCGGGGCGTTCTTGTCCGAGACTACTTGCCACACCTTGGTCCACAACCTAGGTCGCAAAAGTCCACGAACAAGGAGCTTGTGGACATCGCTACTAGCCACGCTTCCGGCGAGGAAGCTGTTGGCGCGATTTTCAACCGCCCCCATGAGACGAAGGGCAAGCGGGACGAGGACGCCGGCGAAGGCCCCTCCGACCGCACCCACAAAAAGAAGAAGAGTCGGCCACCATCGTCCGGAGGACGGATGGTCGCGGCCATCGAGCGCAGAGGCGCCAAGGCGCCAGCAACGGACACCTCGGACCACTTCGAGAAAAAGTGGAACGGTCCGTGCCCCAACCACGAATACCCCATGAAGCACCTTTACAAGGAATGCTCGCTCATGAAGCGGTTCCTGACCCAGGAGACTTCGAGGGGCAAGCTGAGAGGCAAGACTCGACAAGCCCCTGGAGGTGTGGACGACGGGGATGGCGCCAGCGACGGCAACGACGGCTTCCCGAAATCGACGGATGCCTCATGATCTTCGCGGGTCCGGAGGCGCATGGAGGAAAGTGCCGCGCAAAGACTGAGCATCGCGAGGTCTTCGCGGCCGAGCCCGCACCGCCCACTTTCCTGCGGTGGTCAGAGGCACCGATCAAGTTCGATCGGTCTGACCACCCCAGCCACATCCCACGACCGGGTCGATACCTCCTGGTAGTCAACTCCATCGTCGGCAAGAAGCGTCTCTCCAAGGTCCTTATGGACGGAGGCAGCAGCCTCAACATCCTCTATGTGGAGACACTCGATGCCATGGACATCGATCGGTCGCTCATCCAACCGACCGGAGTGCCCTTCCATGGCGTCGTCCCCGGGAAACAAGCCGTTCCACTTGGGCAGATTGACCTGCCCGTCACCTTCGGGACCCCGACCAACTTTCGAACTGAAACCCTCACGTTCGAAGTGGTCGGATTCCACGGATCGTACAACGTCATCTTGGGGCGGCCATGTTACGCAAAGTTCATGGCCGTGCCTAACTACACCTACCTGAAGCTCAAAATGCCTGGACTGAAGGGGGTCATCACTGTGGGCGCTTCCTTCCAGTGCGCCTATCAGTGCGAGACGAAGAGCGGCCATCGCGTCCACGGAGGAACTTACTGCCATCCGGCAACAGGTCACCGAAGACGCGCCCGACTCCAACCACAGCGCTGGGTGTTTTGTGCCCACCGAGGGCACCAAAGAGATCCAGCTCGACCCCAACGACGCCCCCGAGAAGGTGGCAAAGGTCAGGGCGTCCCTCTCCGCTAAATAGGAAAGTGTGCTCGTCGACTTCCTCCGCGCGAACATCGACATCTTCGCATGGAAACCCTCGGACATGCCGGGCATTCCGAGAGAACTAGCCGAGCACTCCTTGCACATCAAGGCAGGCTCCCAACCGGTAAAGCAACGACTGCGCCGCTTCGACGAGGAGAAGCGCAGGGTGATCGAAGAGGAGATAGCCAAGTTACTGGCAGCCAGTTTCATCAAGGAAGTGTACCACCCCGAGTGGTTAGCCAATCCCGTCCTTGTACGAAAAAAGAATGGGAATGGAGAATGTGTGTTGACTACACCAATCTGAACAAGGCGTGTCCAAAGGATCCATTTCCTTTGCCGCGTATAGACCAGATTGTCGACTCGACCTCAGGGTGCGAAGCCCTCTGCTTCCTTGATGCGTATTCCGGATATCACCAGATCCCCATAAAGGAGTCCGACCAACCCGCGACGTCCTTCACCATGCCGTTCGGGTCGTACTGTTATGATACGATGCCGTTCGGGCCGAAGAATGCAGGCGCAACATACCAGCGCTGCATGATGAGGTGCTTCGACGAGCTCATCGGAGATATCGTCAAAGCATACGTAGACGACATCATCGTCAAATCTAAAAAGACCGACCAGCTCGTCGTTGACCTAGAGCGGACCTTCGCCAAGCTCCGAGCAAAGACATCAAGCTCAACCCCGAAAAATGCATTTTCGGGGTCCCAAGGGAAATGTTGCGCGGATTTGTCGTCTCTGAGCATGGCATCGATGCCAATCCGGAGAAGATCGAGGCCATCAATCAGATGGGCCTGATCCAAAATTTAAAAGGAGTGCAGCGCGTAACCGGATGCTTAGCGGCGCTGAGCCGCTTCATCTCGCGTCTTCGAGAATGCGTGCACCCTCTTTACCAGCTCCTGAAGAAATCTGAGCGATTTCAATGGACGCTCGAGGCACAGGACGCCCTCGACAGGATAAAGCTTATCCTGACGAAGCCCCCGATTCTGGTGCCTCCGATCTCTAAAGAGCCACTCCTCCTCTACATCGCCGCGACGACTCAGGTCGTCAGCGCCGTCCTGGTGGTAGAGCGGACGGAGGAAGGCCACGCATTCAAGGTCCAACGCCCAGTTTACTACGTGAGCGAGGTCTTGTCGGATACAAAAACTCGATATCTTCAGATATTGAAGATCCTTTATGGCGTCATCCTCGCCAAAAGGAAGGAAGCTCCGACACTACTTCGAATCACACCCGGTAACCGTGGTCGTCTCCTTCCCGCTGCGCGAGATCGTCGAGAACCGCGACGCGACAGGGAAGGCCGCGAAATGGGCACTTGAGTTGATGGGCGAGGGGTCACGTACGTTCCCCGAACAACGATCAAGTCTTAGACCTCGGCCGACTTCATAGCTGAGTGGACCGAAGTATAGCTACCCGCAGCTCCTGTCGACCAGGAGCATGGGTGATGTACTTCGACGGTTCGCTGATGCACAAAGGAGCAGGGGTTGGGCTCGTCTTCGTCTCCCCTTTGGGGGTGCGTATAAAGTATGCGATCCGACTTCTATTCCCCGCATCCAACAATGTGGCCAAGTATGAAGCGGTCATCAACAGGCTCAAGATCGCCGACGAATTGGGAATTCGACGACTCGAAATTCGGGGCGATTCTCAGCTCGTCGTCGGCCAGGTCATGAAGGAATCCAGCTGCCACAATGAGACCATGGACGCCTACTGCCAGGAAGTCCGTAAATTGGAGCACTGGTTCCATGGTCTCGAGCTCAGGCATATCCCGAGGCAGCAGAATGAAGACGCTGATTCCTTGGCAAAGATGGCGGTTGGACGCGAGCAGATCCCACCGGGGGTCTTCTCCCATGACCAGAGCCAACCATCGATCTGACCCAAAGACGCACCAGGGATCGGCACTGAGCCATCCCCAGGAGAAGGGGTCGGACCGATCGAAAAATCTCCCGACCCTAGCGTCATGGAGATCGACGAAGAATCCATGTCAGGTACTAGTCCTCCAATCGATTGGAGGACGCCGTACCTCGACTACCTCCTCAAAGGAGAGCTCCCTACAGAAAAGACAGAGGCTCGACGCATCGCATGATGCGTCAAATCCTTCGTCGTCATCGATGGGAACTCTACAAAAGAAGTCTCACCAGGATCTTGCAACGTTGCATCCCAATCGAACAAGGAAAGATGCTGCTGCAAGATATCCATGGAAGGGTCTGCGGCCACCACGCCGCACACAAGACCCTTGTCAGAAACGCGTTCTGACAAGGATTCTACTGGCCGACCACCGTCAACGACGCTGCGAGGATCGTGCGCACATGCGAGGACTGCCAGTTCTATGCTTGACAGACTCACCTGCCGGCACAGGCGCTGCAATCCATCCCCGTCACGTGGCCGTTCGCGGTCTGGGGATTGGACTTGGTCGGACCACTCAAGAAAGCACCCGGGGGCTACACCCACCTTTTGGTGGCAGTCGACAAGTTCACCAAGTGGGTCGAGGCCGGACCGGTCACAAGGATCCGACCAGAGGAAGCAGTTGAATTGTTCCTCGACATCATCCACCGCTTCGGGGTTCTGAACTCCATCATCACGGATAATGGAACACAGTTCACAGCGAAGCAATTCCTTACGTTTTGTGACGACTACCATATCCGAGTCCATTGGGCAGCCGTAGCGCACCCCCGCATGAACGGGCAGGTCGAGCCACGAATAGCATGATCCTCCAGGGGTTGAAGCCTCGGATCTACAATGGACTGAAGCAGTTCAGCGGTCGATGGGCGGCCAAGCTCCCCGCTATACTATGGAGTTTGCGAACGACCCCGAGCCACGTGACCGGGTTCACCCCCTTCTTCATGGTATACGGCTCCGAGGCCGTCTTACCAACCGACCTCGACCACGGAGCCTATAGGGTTAGAGCGTATAACGAGGAAGGGAACCAGACATCCCTCGCGGATGTCATGGATCAGCTCGACGAGGCTCGAGACGTAGCACTTCTCTGATTGGTGAAGTACCAGCAGGCGTTACGACGCTACCACGCCTGCAACATGCGGGAAAGGGCATTCAATATTGCCGACCTCGTCCTTCGACGCGTCCAGAGGAACAAGGATCGCCACAAGCTGTCGATCCCATGGGAGGGTCCCTACGTCGTCTCCAAGGTCCTCCGGCCCGGCTCCTACAAGCTGCAGACCGCGGATGGTGACGCGGACCCGCCCAGAAAACCACGTCTCAGGACGGATCCGGTCTGTTGTTAAGCCAGGATCCTGTTGGGCAACGCTCGGCGAAGCGAGCGTACACACGATACAACACAGGCAGGGATAAACAGCAATAATTTAAGGAGAAAGAAAATTAATACAACATTAGTTCCTGGATTTTAGCTTAAGTCTTACAAGAAATTCAGAGCGCACAATAAAGTTTGAAAATCGTAGCAGCGGAAGACTCGATTGGATACAGACTCCGACACTCATAAATTAAGCAAAAGCACGCACCCTGCCCAGGGGCGTCGTGCTACTAGCCGCTTCAATTACTGCGGCGACTCGCACAGTTCCCACTGGAGGTTCCCAACCTCGGAGTGAGACTCCTCCCAGTGGAAGCTATCTTCCTGGTGCTGCGCGCCGGTGCCTGAAAACGACAAATCGCTAGCGCGTGAGCTTCTAAGAAGCTCAACAAGACTGACCCGTCAAAAGGCTGACTACAGCCGACTTCTAAACATGAAGGCTGATGAGGGTGGGTTCTATTTGCAAAACGGACCCGCAACCTGTACTACTACTCTTGGTCAATTTTAGCGCAGGTTAAGTAGTTAGGATATAACTTTAATTAGCACTAGTCTAATCAAACACAATAAAAGTGACAATTAAATAGTATCATCATAGTGTCAAACTCATTGCATCTCAACTTATTTACAAAAATGCGGTGCGTTTCACGAGCATGCTCACCAACTGGGAGCGACAGCGGTTCGAAACGATTTTTATACCCTGCAGGGGGAAACCTAATCGTACGACACGTGCATGTCCCAGACTCGCACGTGGCAACCGTTCACACCAGCTCCTGCAACGTCAATTCCCTCCTACGTCTGCCTTAGCAGCGCCGCATCCCACCAGACAACACGTCCCAGACGGTTTCTGTGGAGTTCCCACGCTGCCCACCCCAGATCTCCTCCTAGTCAGACACCGTAGGGCAGGTTCGACGTTGCAATCACTAGGCTACATAGGTTTACTGGGGCCCATTACACCCAGCATACGACCAGTACGTTCAACACTCGATCAGTCTCGGACCACACGGATCAGACAAGTCTACGGTCACCCTGGACCCGGTCCAGTCGCCGACCTAATTGGTATCCTGTCTGACCCTCAAACTTTTATCCTTCTTTAATTATCTCATCATCAGGTGTCATGATGTATCAAGTGGTAGTTTCATCCAAGATCCTACCTTTCGCGAGCAGCGTCCACTCTGCTCGACTTCTACCGGTAATAACTTGCTAAGCATAGCAACTATTTGGTCGTCTATACCAACTACCGGTAGGGTTTCCTATGGGAACAATGCATCTAAGGTTGCAATCAACTCCTAACAACTTAATGCACAAACATGACATGACCCACTGAGTTGTAAAAAGAAAATTTCAAACACAGGTGGTGCACCGGGGCTTGCCTGGTTCTTCGGCTTCGCGGTTGATCTCTTCTGCTGGAGTGGAGGAGTCGGGCTCTGCAGCTACCTCGCGTGCTTCGGAATCTACATGATGCAGTATGATTAGGATAAGTTTAATTGAAAAGACTTGTTGCTTTTATCGATAGTAATTTAGGGTTCCGTTTTGGCGACGCCCAGAATTAGGGTTAACCCTAATTACTCGACGCCTAAAATTAGGGTTGGGATGAAAGTTTTAATTCAACCTCAAGATTATTTTTAGTTGATAGAACTCTTTGAATTAAGCACTTTGAGCTTTGGGTGGGGCCAAGATGATTTTTCTAGATTTTATAAAAATTCATCGAAGTTCCTGTTTTCCAATCTTGTAAAGTCAAAATGACCTAGTAAATGTTTGATTCAGTCTATAATATTTTATGTGGTCACTCATGAGCCTCAAATCTACAACTTTTATTTAGGGTTTCATCACTGAATAGGACTTTTGCAATGTATTTTAGAAAATAGTATTTTAACTAGGCAGATTGCAGTTATTCAATAGGGTTACATATTATCACATGTTCCAAAAATCTTCATAAAATTCCAGGAGGTGTGTGTGGCCATGGTGCATTTTTGGATCAAAGGGCAGCCCTAGCATTGCTATAGATTTCAAAGTAAAATTCAAAAACAGAAAATAGGGTTTCTAATTAATTCTGCAAATTTTTGGTCATTTGCAAAAAGTGTTTTAACAGAAAATTAGTACATGTCATGAGGATTCTAACAAATTTTGTTTTGGAATTTTTGGGATTTTCTGTGATTTGTTTGGTATTTTACAAGACAGGACAATTTCTGGAGGAAAATAGAATTAACCCGTCGGCTAGAGCAGAACAGGGGAGGAAATCCCGACGAGCTCCGGCGGAGAAATTCCGGTGGGAGAGTGCTTGCCGGCGATGGGGGTGAGCGGAGAAAGGTTCTACATGCCACGGGGAGTCACGGCACTACCACGAAGACCGGCGGGGTGTGGGGAAACCTAGCGCGCGGCGACGATGCTCTCGGGAGAGGCTCCGGCGACCTCGCGGCGGCGCGGCGATGTACGGTAGGGGCTAGGGCTTCTCCTACACCATCTAGGAAGCATGGGGAAGACCGGCATCAGGAGGATGACTACGATTACTCACCGGGGAGGGCTGTCGACGGTGAGCGTGGCTCGGCAATGGCGAAGCGGCGCGTGGAACAGAGGAAGAAGAAGAAGAAAGTGGAAATGGGTTGCGGCGTGGTGAATGAGGCAGGGTGGGGAAGGTGTAGGGCGACTTGTTTGCCTTTATCTTGCGTCGGGACAGGGGGGGGGGGAGATGGAATTGATGGCGCGGCCGGGGATTGGGCGAAGCGGCGGCGGAGTGCGCCTTGGGAGAAATAAAAGCTGGCTCGGCAGTGGGGAGGGAAAGAGAGAGTAGAGAGGCGGGGTGAAGGGGAGAGAAAATCTTGGCGAAGATCTCTTGTCGGAGCACGGCATTGGCGGCAGAGAGTAGAGGAAGAAGGAGGAGACAGGGCGACGGGATTGGCCGGCGAGGGCGGTGCCGTGCGCCGGGCGGCGCGTTGCAGTGGAGAAGGGACAGGAGAGGGGAAGGAGAGAAGAGAGAGAGAAGTTGGCGCGAGATTCTCAGCGGAGAGGAGATTGGCACAGAGGCGACCGGCGGGGAACGGGGCTGCTGTGCCGCCAGTGGTGGCGCGCGGCAGCCCTAGTTTGATTTTTCTCTCTTTTTTTTTAATTCAAATCTTGGAATATAATTAAAATAAAAATCACACTTCCTGAGTTCCAAAAATTTTGAAACTTTTTGTGCATGCTCAGGGATTTATTTGGAACACTTTTTATTTAAGGTTCGAGTTCTGAATCAGCTCCCAAAAATTTCTTGAATTTATGGGTCCACTTTAGTTTGTGTGAATTTTAAAAGGGTTTGAACCTTCTCTAAAAATCTTGGATAAATTTCTAAAATTCTATTTTGAAGTGAACTTAATTGTTATGCAAAAATATAGCTAGGGTGTTGTGGAAAATTTGGTGGGTCACGCATTAGGGTTTCATTCCTGCCCGAAGGATTAAATTTTCGACACTGCGGGTGGAAACTTTCCGAACTTGGTAAACGTGTTCTGTGGATTATCAAAGTTTTTTTTTTGTAGATTTCCTTTGGGGTATTTTTAAACAACATCGCACTTACTCCCATTGTTGGTTTTGCTTTTTGGTGTGAAATGTTGTCGATTAGGGTTTTAAGTTGCCGATTTAGGTCCTGGTGACACCTGGGGTGTCACAGCCTCCCCCCCTAAAAGAAATCGCGTCCCGAGATTTAAGCAGAGGGTTAGGGTAGGCATAGGTACCTATGGGGTTGGGAGTAGTTCGGGGTAGTGGATCGAAGAAATTCTGCAGACTCCCATGTGGCCTCGTCTTCCGTGTGGTTGCTCCACAGAACCTTGTAAAACTTGAGTGTCCGTCTTCTAGTGACTCGCTCTTTTTCATCTAGTATCTTAATTGGACGCTCTGGGTAAGTTAAGTCTGGTTGCAACTCTTGTGCTTCTGGAATCACTTGATCTACGGGTGCCTTCAGACACTTCTTCAATTGTGAGACATGGAAGACGTTGTGTATCCCCGATAATTCTTCTGGCAGCTTCACTTGATATGCCACTGGTCCACATTCGGCCGTGATAGGATACGGACCTATATACCGGGGTGCTAACTTGCCTTTGATCCCGAATCGTTGAACCCCCTTCATGGGTGAGACTCGTAGGTAAACGTAGTCTCCTACCTCGAAACTTAATGGTCTGCGCCTTCGATCTGCATAGCTTTTCTGCCTCGACTTGGCGGCCTTCAGATTGGCTTGAATGACTCGTACTTTCTCTTCGGCCTGCTGCACTAGATCTGGTCCCAAAATAATTCTTTCGCCTGCTTCTGACCAGTTGAGTGGCGTCCTGCAACTACGGCCGTACAGTGCTTCAAAAGGTGACATCTTGATGCTGGCTTGATAGCTATTGTTGTACGAGAACTCTGCCAAGGACAGATAAGTGTCCCATCCTTTTCCATGTTCCAAGACGCAAGCTCGAAGCATGTCTTCAAGGATTTGGTTTACTCTTTCAGTCTGGCCATCTGTCTGGGGGTGGTAAGCTGAGCTATGAATTAGCTTGGTTCCTAGTGATTCATGTAATTGCTTCCAAAATCGACCGATAAACTGGGTACCTCGGTCGGAGATGATTGTTTTGGGCACTCCATGCAGACAGATTATCCGATCAATGTATAACTGTACATATTTCTTCATGGTGTATCTGGTCGACACCGGGATGAAGTGGGCCGTCTTTGTCAAACGGTCTATTATGACCCAAATTGAATCTAAGTGTCGGGCCGTCAAGGGTAGTCCAACAATGAAATCCATGCTTATATCTTCCCATTTCCACGACGGAATGCTCAATGGTTGCGACAACCCTGCACCTTTTAGGTGGTCGGTCTTTACTCTTCGGCACGTGTCACATTCCGCTATGTATCGAGCGATTTCCCTCTTCATTCTGGTCCACCAAAATTTCTTCCGCAGATCTTGGTACATCTTGTTACTGCCAGGATGAATAGAGTACTTAGATAAGTGAGCCTCATCCATGATCTTTCTTCGGAGCTCGTGATTCTTGGGTACTACTAGTCGATTTTTGAACCATAGAACTCCGTCTTCGTCTTCTCGGAAGCACTGCATCTTCTTTTCTCGCAGTCCTAATCTGATCATTTCCATGCCCTTGTCAATCTTTTGGGCCTTGGCTACCTCGTCTCTGAGTGTTGGCACTAAGGCTAGGTTGTAGAGGGCTCCATGAGGTAGAATTCTTACGGTTGGCTCTAGTTCCTCGGTTGCTACTCCTTGATCTAAGTAGTGGCAATGGGCGTTTCTGCTAAGTGCATCTGCAACCACGTTAGCTTTGCCCGGATGATAATGGATCTCTATTTCATAATCCTTGATTAGCTCTAGCCATCGCCGTTGCCTCATGTTCAGCTCATTCTGAGTGAAGATATACTTGAGACTTTTGTGGTCGGTGTAGAGGTGTACTAGGTTACCCAATAAGTAATGCCTCCACACCTTCAGAGCCAATACCACGGCTGCCAACTCCAAGTCATGGGTGGGATAATTCAGCTCGTGCTTACGGAGTTGCCTAGAAGCATAAGCGATTACCCGCCCTTCTTGCATTAACACGCAACCAAGTCCAATGCCCGACGCATCGCAATATACGTCAAAGGGCTTGCTCAAATCTGGTTGGGCGAGTACCGGTGCTGTGGTCAAGTGCTTCTTCAAAGTCTGAAAAGCTTCTTCGCACTTTCCCGTCCATTTAAACTTCTGATCCTTCTTGAGCAGCTCTGTGATGGGTTTAGCAATCTTGGAAAAACTGGGGATAAAGCGACGGTAATATCCCGCTAATCCCAAGAAACTTCGCACCTTGTGGACGGTTGTGGGTGTTTTCCATTCCACAACATCTTGCACCTTTCCTGGATCTACAGAAATGCCTTCTGCGGACACCACATGACCCAGAAACTGAACACGCTCAATCCAGAATTCGCACTTGCTAAATTTGGCGTACAGCTGATGATCTCTGAGTCTTTGTAGGACTATGCGAAGGTGCTGAGCATGTTCATCGGCCGTCTTAGAGTACACGAGGATGTCGTCAATGAACACCACTACAAACTTATCCAGCTCGGGCATGAACACTGAGTTCATGAGGTACATGAAGTACGCTGGTGCGTTAGTGAGTCCAAACGACATCACCAAGTACTCATACAGCCCATATCTGGTGGAGAAAGCCGTCTTTGGAATGTCCACGGGACGTATCTTGATCTGATGGTAACCAGACCGAAGATCGACCTTGGAGAAAACCTTTGCTCCAGCCAACTGATCAAACAGAGTATCTATGCGTGGTAGTGGATATTTGTTCTTGATAGTGACCGCGTTCAAGGGGCGGTAATCCACGCATAGCCTCAAGGATTGGTCCTTCTTCTTTACAAACAAGGCCGGACATCCCCAAGGCGAGGAACTGGGCCGTATGAAGCCCTTGTCCAGCAACTCCTTCAACTGTGTCTTCAGCTCTGCCAGTTCTTTGGGTGCCATCTTGTACGGTCTGCGGGAGATCGGAGCTGTGCCTGGCTGTAGCTCAATCTGGAACTCCACATCTCTGTCCGGTGGTAAGCCAGGTAATTCTTCTGGGAACACATCGGGGAATTCCTTAACCACCGGTATTTCTTCCAGGCTCTTTCCGACGACATGGCAGACTTGTTTGAGGGCAGATCTAGGATGGTCTAGGTTTATAGATACGGAACCGTGAAGTGGGGAGGTTAAATGGACTACACGGTTAGCAACATCGAGGATGGCATTGTGGTGCTTCATCCATTTCATGCCGATGATAATGTCGATACCCTGACCATCTAAGATTATGAAGGAGGTAGGATAGATGTAGCTTCCTAACTTTAGGGGTGCCTCACTTAAGCCATAGTTGGACAATATGTTACCCCCAGGCGATTTTATGAGAAAGGGTGGCTCTAGGGGAACTGTGATTAGGCTTTTACCCTTGACAAAATTTTTACTGATAAAATTGTGGGTGGCACCGGAATCAAATAGAACGAAGGCTGAATGGGTAGAGAGTGAGAACATACCCGCCAGTACTTGCTCTCCTTCAGAAATATCTTCGGCCGTGGTGTGGTTCACCCGACCAGTCCTGGTGTTCCTTTGCCCTCTTTGCTGGCCCTGCCCCTGGTTTGCCTGCTGGTTGCCCCTAGCTTGCTGATTGGAGGGGCACTCGCGGGCGAAGTGTCCGGGTAGCCCGCAGGTGAAGCAGGGTGTGCCTGGTCCAGGACGGGCGCCCTGTTGAGGTGGGCGGACACCCTGGTTCCTCTGTGGTGGCGGTGGTGCGCGGTATCCAGCCTGTTGTTGATTCTGCGGAGGCCGGTATGGCTGCTGCGGTGGACGGAATGACGGAGCTTGCGGCGGGGTCGCTCTGTACTTCCTACCATCTGGTGCAGTGTACACCAGACGGTATTTTGGTGGCGGGGCGTTTGATGGTCCACTACTGGCGCGCCTCTTCTCCCGCTGCTCTTTCTCCAAGTACTCTTCGGCGATGAGGGCGTTGCTTACCAGCTCGTTGAATGAGCCGCCTTGGTTCAAGGCCAAACGACCTTGGAGCGTGAGGTTCAGCCCTTCCATGAAACTGTATTTCCGTTTCGCATCCGTGTCCACTTGCTCTGGAGCATATAGAGCAAGCTGGTTGAACACACGGGAGTAATCATGCACCGTGCGGTTGCCTTGTGTCAAGGCCATAAACTCCTTGGCCTTCCTTTGCATAAGCCCCGCGGGGATGTGATGAGCGCGGAATGCCTCCCGAAATTGCGCCCAGGGCACCTGAGTGTTTTCCGGGAGGGTGGCTAGGGAGTTAGCCCACCAAGCTCCGGCGTGCCCTTGGAGCATCTGGGCTGCGAACAACTCTTCTGCGTCTCCGAGCAACGGAGTAGTCCAAACTTGGCCTCGGTGGTGCGAAGCCATTGGTCTGCCTCCATTGGTTCCCGTGCGTCGCGGAATTCTGGAGGGTGAGTGGCCAGGAAATCGGCATACGTGCTGTCCTGGTTCTGGTTCCTTGCGCCACGATTCTGGCCATTATTTTGCAAGATGGTCCGCAGCATTTCTTGGGTCTGCTGGCTGCTCTAGAGCATGGCCGCCATAGCCGCGGCTAGAGTTGGCTCTGCTGGCGGGGGTGGCGGGTTGGAGCTTTCCTCCTCTTGACGTCCAGCCCTGGTGTTCACCATTCTGAAAGAAAGTGAAAAGTGGCCCTCATTAGCACAGTTCACTCCATGACCATAGTTGGATATATACAAAAGGATGTCAAAATGCATGGCATGGACAGCTCATAAAAACAAACTCCATTCCTTTCCAAAATAATGACAGTACATAAGTTCCTTCAAGTTCTCTAGACTGTCAAATCACCACCCTTACATCCAAAAGGTTACAACGCCACTAGGACAAATTCACGAGAACACACATTAAATGCCATGACAGGCACAACGCACTCCTTAAACGACTCCTCTAGCTAAACTTGGCGTCGTAAAACCATCTCCGATCTACTCCTCATCTGGCTCTGGGTCTGAAGCTTCGGGATCCGACACCTCTGACTCAGGCGCATCATCGTTAGCGGGAGGGGGCTGCTGTGCCTCCAAAAGTCCCGCGATCTGATGCTGCAGATGATGGTTCTCGTGGGAGAGGTCCTCAGCTAGCACAATCGCATTATCCCTGAGTATCTCTAGCTGGTGAATGTGCTGCAACATAATGTTGATGTCATTCTCCCTAGCGTGGACTTGGTCAGTCTTAATCTCAGAAACCGCCTCCAGCTCAGAAATGCGTGTAGCACGCGCGTCGCAGCGAGCACGCAGTGCATTGTTTCTGCTCTCCAAGTTCTGTACCTTCTCCTTGAGTTGGGCTATCTCCACATGAGCCTGACGCAAAGCTTGTCGATCCATCTGGGCGGTGAGAACAGTGTCCTCATGCAAGTTGAGCAATGCTAGGCTCAATGTGAACAAGGGAGTGACGTGGTCCATCTCTCCCCTGAAAGTCCTCTTCTGTGCATTCTTAACATTACGGTGCCAGGTGCGGTTGACCTGGTCCCGTATGGGGAACATCGCTGCTGGCTTGTCTGCCAAGTCTTCTGTATGCTTCTCGCATATCCTCAGTAGGGCCTGATGAGCAGCTGACTCAATGGCTTCGGTCTTGTCCGAACCGAAAGTGGTGGTGGTGTAAATCTCTCCGTTGGCCTGCTGAGGGTGTGTGGGGAGTGTAACCGTGGCTGAGCAGCGTGGCAGATCATACTACCGATACTCCCGAATCTGAAACCAAGGGATCTCTGGATAACCCAGTGACTGCAAGGTCTGACCAAGTATCTCCACGAATCCCTTGCGTCCTGATTGCTTGGTGACGTAGGTAGGGGTGGAGTCTTCAACGCCTATCTCCGCGAGTCCATGCTCGATCGTGTTGGCGTCCATCTGCATCACAGAGGTGAACAATATTTTATCGATCAGAAGCCACATGTTGACACAAAGTTCAACGCATGCTAAATCTTCCGGTACATAAAATATTTTTCATCCCTGCGTAAAGAGGTGATCGAAATTGGTCACTAAGGATGCTAACTAGCAACGGTCGAATTGTCCAAGGTGCTCTACCATCTAGTTGACCTGTCAAGGAGACAATCCTCTCCTCGAGGAAAGTGCTGTAAAAAGGCTCAATGGTATGCAAGGAATCTGCTCCGACTCGGTTGAGGTCACGCAATCTCTCAGAAGGAAGGTATCCAGGTTGACCCTTTTTAACTCCTGTTGGTGTTATAGCCATTCTTGATGGAATTTTTACTCCTGGATGGTTTTAGTATTTCTTTGAAGGGTTTTAATATTTCTTTATGCAATGCAATCCTACATCGGCCTATACGTCCTCACAAAGTAAAGAGAAAATACGCTTAGGCGGTGGCAGAATCGCACTCAAGTCAGCCGTTACTACACGTTTTCTCAAGATATCGCGGTTAGCGTACCTGCAGAAAATGCATCACAGGCAGTTGCAATATGATATATATCAAAAGTAAAAACAACAACCCATATCATTGCCATATGGGTCGCCCCGAGTAGGTCACGTACGGGGATCACGTGTCCGACCTTCCCTGCGCGGCGACAGACTGCACTTTACCTCAGGCAGCGGAGGTATGAGAGTGTTCCGCAAAAACCGAAGTCATGAGGAACAAACTCATCTCTTGTGTGCCAAAGACACAAGACTCCACTGTTGCGAAGGTCTACATTCGCAACAGGTCCGTAACCCACACCTCGTACGGTAGAGGTCCGCTTCTCTCCCTAAGCGGCAAGGGGGCGTACTACGTTACAGCGAACATAGTACCTCCTCCTATACCCTCATGGTATAGAACGCTACTGCTGCAGATGCAACAGGGATTTCTCGACCTTTCACCGCGGTCGAGCGGCGTACCTTACCTTGCTTACCTGAGCGTAGGTGCGTCGTTACAGAAAAGTAGATCTAAACTGGGTTTAGTTAGCTCCTACACTAGGTTAGCTTGCCACCTGATAACCTAGTACCTAATAGGGCGCGTACCTCACTCGCACGTAATTTTTGAAAATATGCCTTAAACGTTGTACCGTTTTCCCAACACGGCTCTGATGCCAAGCTGACGCGGACCCGCCCAGAAAACCACGTCTCAGGACGGATCCGGTCTGTTGTTAAGCCAGGATCCTGTTGGGCAACGCTCGGCGAAGCGAGCGTACACACGATACAACACAGGCAGGGATAAACAGCAATAATTTAAGGAGAAAGAAAATTAATACAACATTAGTTCCTGGATTTTAGCTTAAGTCTTACAAGAAATTCAGAGCGCACAATAAAGTTTGAAAATCGTAGCAGCGGAAGACTCGATTGGATACAGACTCCGACACTCATAAATTAAGCAAAAGCACGCACCCTGCCCAGGGGCGTCGTGCTACTAGCCGCTTCAATTACTGCGGCGACTCGCACAGTTCCCACTGGAGGTTCCCAACCTCGGAGTGAGACTCCTCCCAGTGGAAGCTATCTTCCTGGTGCTGCGCGCCGGTGCCTGAAAACCACAAATCGCTAGCGCGTGAGCTTCTAAGAAGCTCAACAAGACTGACCCGTCAAAAGGCTGACTACAGCCGACTTCTAAACATGAAGGCTGATGAGGGTGGGTTCTATTTGCAAAACGGACCCGCAACCTGTACTACTACTCTTGGTCAATTTTAGCGCAGGTTAAGTAGTTAGGATATAACTTTAATTAGCACTAGTCTAATCAAACACAATAAAAGTGACAATTAAATAGTATCATCATAGTGTCAAACTCATTGCATCTCAACTTATTTACAAAAATGCGGTGCGTTTCACGAGCATGCTCACCAACTGGGAGCGACAGCGGTTCGAAACGATTTTTATACCCTGCAGGGGGAAACCTAATCGTACGACACGTGCATGTCCCAGACTCGCACGTGGCAACCGTTCACACCAGCTCCTGCAACGTCAATTCCCTCCTACGTCTGCCTTAGCAGCGCCGCATCCCACCAGACAACACGTCCCAGACGGTTTCTGTGGAGTTCCCACGCTGCCCACCCCAGATCTCCTCCTAGTCAGACACCGTAGGGCAGGTTCGACGTTGCAATCACTAGGCTACATAGGTTTACTGGGGCCCATTACACCCAGCATACGACCAGTACGTTCAACACTCGATCAGTCTCGGACCACACGGATCAGACAAGTCTACGGTCACCCTGGACCCGGTCCAGTCGCCGACCTAATTGGTATCCTGTCTGACCCTCAAACTTTTATCCTTCTTTAATTATCTCATCATCAGGTGTCATGATGTATCAAGTGGTAGTTTCATCCAAGATCCTACCTTTCGCGAGCAGCGTCCACTCTGCTCGACTTCTACCGGTAATAACTTGCTAAGCATAGCAACTATTTGGTCGTCTATACCAACTACCGGTAGGGTTTCCTATGGGAACAATGCATCTAAGGTTGCAATCAACTCCTAACAACTTAATGCACAAACATGACATGACCCACTGAGTTGTAAAAAGAAAATTTCAAACACAGGTGGTGCACCGGGGCTTGCCTGGTTCTTCGGCTTCGCGGTTGATCTCTTCTGCTGGAGTGGAGGAGTCGGGCTCTGCAGCTACCTCGCGTGCTTCGGAATCTACATGATGCAGTATGATTAGGATAAGTTTAATTGAAAAGACTTGTTGCTTTTATCGATAGTAATTTAGGGTTCCGTTTTGGCGACGCCCAGAATTAGGGTTAACCCTAATTACTCGACGCCTAAAATTAGGGTTGGGATGAAAGTTTTAATTCAACCTCAAGATTATTTTTAGTTGATAGAACTCTTTGAATTAAGCACTTTGAGCTTTGGGTGGGGCCAAGATGATTTTTCTAGATTTTATAAAAATTCATCGAAGTTCCTGTTTTCCAATCTTGTAAAGTCAAAATGACCTAGTAAATGTTTGATTCAGTCTATAATATTTTATGTGGTCACTCATGAGCCTCAAATCTACAACTTTTATTTAGGGTTTCATCACTGAATAGGACTTTTGCAATGTATTTTAGAAAATAGTATTTTAACTAGGCAGATTGCAGTTATTCAATAGGGTTACATATTATCACATGTTCCAAAAATCTTCATAAAATTCCAGGAGGTGTGTGTGGCCATGGTGCATTTTTGGATCAAAGGGCAGCCCTAGCATTGCTATAGATTTCAAAGTAAAATTCAAAAACAGAAAATAGGGTTTCTAATTAATTCTGCAAATTTTTGGTCATTTGCAAAAAGTGTTTTAACAGAAAATTAGTACATGTCATGAGGATTCTAACAAATTTTGTTTTGGAATTTTTGGGATTTTCTGTGATTTGTTTGGTATTTTACAAGACAGGACAATTTCTGGAGGAAAATAGAATTAACCCGTCGGCTAGAGCAGAACAGGGGAGGAAATCCCGACGAGCTCCGGCGGAGAAATTCCGGTGGGAGAGTGCTTGCCGGCGATGGGGGTGAGCGGAGAAAGGTTCTACATGCCACGGGGAGTCACGGCACTACCACGAAGACCGGCGGGGTGTGGGGAAACCTAGCGCGCGGCGACGATGCTCTCGGGAGAGGCTCCGGCGACCTCGCGGCGGCGCGGCGATGTACGGTAGGGGCTAGGGCTTCTCCTACACCATCTAGGAAGCATGGGGAAGACCGGCATCAGGAGGATGACTACGATTACTCACCGGGGAGGGCTGTCGACGGTGAGCGTGGCTCGGCAATGGCGAAGCGGCGCGTGGAACAGAGGAAGAAGAAGAAGAAAGTGGAAATGGGTTGCGGCGTGGTGAATGAGGCAGGGTGGGGAAGGTGTAGGGCGACTTGTTTGCCTTTATCTTGCGTCGGGACAGGGGGGGGGGGAGATGGAATTGATGGCGCGGCCGGGGATTGGGCGAAGCGGCGGCGGAGTGCGCCTTGGGAGAAATAAAAGCTGGCTCGGCAGTGGGGAGGGAAAGAGAGAGTAGAGAGGCGGGGTGAAGGGGAGAGAAAATCTTGGCGAAGATCTCTTGTCGGAGCACGGCATTGGCGGCAGAGAGTAGAGGAAGAAGGAGGAGACAGGGCGACGGGATTGGCCGGCGAGGGCGGTGCCGTGCGCCGGGCGGCGCGTTGCAGTGGAGAAGGGACAGGAGAGGGGAAGGAGAGAAGAGAGAGAGAAGTTGGCGCGAGATTCTCGGCGGAGAGGAGATTGGCACAGATGCGACCGGCGGGGAACGGGGCTGCTGTGCCGCCAGTGGTGGCGCGCGGCAGCCCTAGTTTGATTTTTCTCTCTTTTTTTTTTTTAATTCAAATCTTGGAATATAATTAAATTAAAAATCACACTTCCTGAGTTCCAAAAATTTTGAAACTTTTTGCATTCTCAGGGATTTATTTGGAACACTTTTTATTTAAGGTTCGAGTTCTGAATCAGCTCCCAAAAATTTCTTGAATTTATGGGTCCACTTTAGTTTGTGTGAATTTTAAAAGGGTTTGAACCTTCTCTAAAAATCTTGGATAAATTTCTAAAATTCTATTTTGAAGTGAACTTAATTGTTATGCAAAAATATAGCTAGGGTGTTGTGGAAAATTTGGTGGGTCACGCATTAGGGTTTCATTCCTGCCCGAAGGATTAAATTTTCGACACTGCGGGTGGAAACTTTCTGAACTTGGTAAACGTGTTCTGTGGATTATCAAAGTTTTTTTTTTTGTAGATTTCCTTTGGGGTATTTTAAACAACATCGCACTTACTCCCATTGTTGGTTTTGCTTTTTGGTGTGAAATGTTGTCGATTAGGGTTTTAAGTTGCCGATTTAGGTCCTGGTGACACCTGGGGTGTCACAGATGGACAGGAAATCGCCAAGCCTAGAACATTGAACAGCTGCGTCGCTTCTATCCCTAGAACTCGTAGTCATTTTATTGTTCCCGTCCGCCAAAACAAGTGGCGCCCGACTCCCATCGCACGAGAGTCGGACCCCACTCGGGGCCTACAGCATCAGGGTACGCGCACCGCGCGGGCGCCCTGACACTTGTCTATTTTTGCCATTCGGCTTGCAAAAATTTACAAAGAAAGGATAAACGAGAGGATAAGAAAAGTTCGGGGTTAGACCGGTCGGAATGCGAAATGCTTACTACCTTCGAAGGTTACAACTACAACGCTCACCAGCAAAACCAACTACTTATCCCATTCACGACTTATCCTTTCTGAGGGTTTCGACCCCTCGTCCCACGTTTGAAACTCAGAGAAGAAAGTTGTGAGCAGAAGAAGATGCGAAGTCTAGTTGGTCGGACTGCGTAACGCCTACGACCCCCGAAGGTTATGGCAACGGTGCTCACCAACTAGATGGAACGTCGGCGCTGCCCATGGCCTATGACTTTTAAGTTTCGAAAACAAGGAAAAAGAGTCGAACGCTTTCACGACTTTGTGAAGGAACGCCTTCACAAACACACAAGTGCACCTTAAGTAGTCAAAAGATGTTCGAATTTGCTCTTTTAATTTACAAAAGGACCGGGCACGTTTGGCCTCGGTCATCCTAAGTACAAACTAAGCTAAGTATTTCTCCTACTCTACGGGGCGGGAGGGGGGTCGTCCTCTTCCTCTTCTGCCACCATGTTTGCAGTGAGCTCTTGCGCCAGAGCGCCCACCTACGCCTTGATGGCGTCCAACTCTGCGTCGGTGTAGCCGGGAGCAAAGCCCTCGCTCATAAAGTCGAGGGCAATGCTAGAGTAGTGCGACCGAGCGACGGCAAACGCCCGGTACACCCCCCGGTACATGCCGTCCGCCTCCATGGCACGCGTTCGGGTAACAAGGCGAGGGACTTGGAGAGCAAGTGAGCTCGACCCAACCTCCGCGGCGACCTCGAGCTCGGTGAGGGCCATGCGGACGGCGACCCGAAGAGTGTCGTGCTCCTCGGCCTCATGCTAGAAGTCCTCTTGGAGTCGCGACAACTCCTCCGTGCTCGTCCTCAGCTTCTCGGACAGCACTGCAAAAAGAAGGCTTAACGGTTAGTCCGCGACCGACCAAGTCAAAAGAAACATGGCTAAGTCGAAATCACGACTTACCCATGGCTCCGGTCCGAAGCTGCTTAAGCTCGGCGCGTCCTTGGGCCAGCTCCACGGCCAAGGAAGCCGTCACTCCCTCAGCCTCCTCCCTGGCCTTGGCCTCTTCCTCTAGGCCGGCCCTCGCCACCTCCGTCCGCCAGGCCTGCTCCACCGCAAGGGCGGTCACTACGTCGCTGGCCCGGTGCGCCTCCGCCGACTCAGCCCGTGCACGCTGCACTTCCTCCAGCGCAGCATGGAGCCGATCCTCCGCCTCCAAAAGCCGCCCCGCCGTGGCCTGCTCCCGGGCAAGGGCATCCGACGCCGCGCGGCGGGCGGTGGCGAGCTGCTCCACTATGATGGGACGTCCCCGAGCGATAGGCATGACAATGGCGCCATTCTGTCACCGCCAACGGAAACTTTTCCTCCATATGGACGGGACATCCACGATTGACGGTACTCACCACGCCGTTGAACAGGAAGGGTGCCACCACGCCGAGGACGTCATCCGTCGTGGCAGAGCCCAACTTGAGCGTACGGCCACGACCCGCAACGTGAACCCGGGCCTCCCCTCTTCATGGTATAAAAGGAGGAGGAAGCCGCTGCGAAGCCAGAACGACTCACAAGCCACGATACACAATCCAAGACGATCCAGAGACTTGGGAAATGCTCCCTCTCTCACTCATTTGTAACCCCTAGTACGAATCTGTCGCGAGTAACACGAGCAGCACGAAATTGGACGTAGGGAATCGTTGCCTGAACCAGTATACATCCTTGCGTCCTCTCGTGAACCATGGAGACCCCAAAACACGCACATGTCGCAACCCCGTCCGATAAAATCGTACGGTTGCTCATACAGGATCATTTGGGGTGTCACTTGACGAAGCAAGCGACCATACAGTACAATAATTAACAAGGACACGCAAAAGATTTGGATTGTACATTAAGTCTGGGATTACATTAATTGGTTCAAAGATTAAAAGTGCGGAAACGTATTTCGAAAATGAACGGTTGACAGCGGAAGCTAATAATTACAACTCGACGATACAATTAAGCACGCCAGCCCGCGGGTGCTTAATCTTCATAGGTCGAAGAAGCAGGAACCCACTCGAAGGTCCACTCCGAGGGTGCTTCCCCTTCCCAACCACCACAACCAAATGAACCAAAGTTAGAAGCATCACCTGCAAAACAATTAATCCACAAACCCTGAGCAACTAATACTCAGCAAGACTTACCCGTCAACGTGGCCATATAATGACCGACTCCTAGAATGCAAGGAGTATTGGTGGAAGTTGACCTGGTATTGCGAAAACAGCGCTAATATTCTATTCCATTTTTTAGCCAAGTTAACAGGGTTCGTTATTAACATACTAGGTGTGCCACTATTCTAAACAAACAAGACTAAAGCACGAGAATCCAGGGTTGGTACAATCATTTTCATCATCAATCCACTAATTACATATCGTTGCGGCAGAAAGGAGCAAGTGGTACTCTTAACCATGAGGAACGGCAATTATAATTGATTTACATCCTGCAGGAGAAACCCGAATGACACGACACAGGGCACACTCGAATGAGTCGCACGTGGCTACCTTTCACAACATCGTGACAGAGTTGGTCCAACATCCATCTCTCCAAGGACATGGTCCTCCAGGCGATGCCCTGCATCCCTGTACGGCCCCAAGCCTTTCCCACTAGCACGAGCCGAAGAAAACAAAGTGCGAATTCATCCACCCTGACGGTCCATTCACCCAGAAAAAGAGATGGCCAAATTGTCCAACAAAGCACGATGAGCTACGTCGGTTTCCTGGTCCCATTTTCCAGTATGCACTCGGTACACAACTCGAACTTGACCAATGCAACCGCACCCGATAAGGTTCCAGCTTTTTATTCACATTAAGATCAAACACATTCCTTGAATTTTTCCTTCTTTGATTAAACACAAGTAGTCACCATACTACTCGTATTCTACCGGGTTCCTGTCCTTTAAGTATAGCACTCTATCGATGGCTCTACCAAAATAACCCATAGGAAATCCTATTAAGTCATGCAACTAAATTTTCATGGCAATTTCCTCGAGACTTAATGCACAAACATTTCCTACACCCATAGTAATAAAAGTAAAACTTGTAAAACATAGGTGTGCACCGGGGCTTGCCTTGATCTGCAAAAAGTCAGCACACTCAAGTGAGAAGTTAGTTCCTGCGATTGCCTCCTCTAGATTCTCGTTCGCCGTCGGAAATTCTGGGTCGGTTCCTATATGATGAAAATGCAGTAAGATTGTGATAAGTTTAATAAAAAGAGTCACATTGATTAACTAGGGTTTCAACGTTAGGAATTAGGGTTAGATCGACACTTTTCTTTGAGTATTAATTTCTTAATAACCGCAACTATTTACCTAGGGTTAAAATTCGAAATTTTAATTATACCTCAAGATCATTTTTAGTTCAGGGTACTCTCTGAAATATGGGTTTTGAACCTAGGTTGAGGCCTAGATGAATTTTCTAGATTTATAAAAATTTCTATTATTAAATCTTATAAAATCAGAACCCATTAGTAACCCTTAGAATAAAATTGTGAAAATTTATGGGGCCACTCATGAGAACCAAAGCTAAAACTTTGATTTAGGGGTTTAACCTTTTGGGTGTCTTTTACAATGTATTTTAGAAAATGATACTTTACTAGGCAGATAGGAGTATGTTAAAGTATTGCATGCAACTTTCTGGTCCAAAAATCCTCATAAAATTCCAAAAGCTGAGTAATGCCATGATGTACTTGTGGATCAAATATTAGCCTTAGCACTGTTCTAGAATTAAAATTAAAATTTTAAAAATAGAAAATAATATCCTAATTGTTTCTGAAAATTTTTGGTCGTTTTCTAAAAAGTGCTTTAACAAAAGTTTAGTCCCTTTCATGAGATTTCTAACAAATTTTGGTTTGCTATTTTTGGAGCAGTATACTATTTTTGGTGAATTTTACAAGTTCTAGGGCATTCTCTAGAAATTGAATAAATGGAGAAGGAACCGGGCCCGCTTGTCAGCCGCACAGAACAGGGGAGCGGCGCTAGGGCGGCATCCCGATGGCGCTCGTCGGCGGTTCTCACCGGAGGTGCGCCGACGGCGGTCACCGTGATGTCCATCGCGCTCAGCATGGCCCAGAGAACTCACTCGACCAAGAAGAGGTGGCGGGGCTCACCAGAGCTATGCCGGCGGCGGTGGACCGGTGAAGGCAATGGCGGCGGCGGTGTTCCGGTTGGCTGGCGGCCGGGGATGTGCGACGGAGGGCAGCATGAGCTACAGCATGGTCCGGCGGACCTTCCGGGCAAGGCGAGGACTCGGGGGAGTGGCCGGAGGTAGGTCGGCGCCGGCGAGGTGGCGGCGTGGAGAATTCCGGCGATGGCGCGCCCGATTCATCGTCGCTACCCCACAATTCGCGACACGGTCAAAAGAAATGGAGGAGGAGCCCCGCGAGGACTTTGCCGGCGGAAGGAATCGGAGAAGCACTCACCGATGACGAGGAATTCGACGGTGCGGCGATGGCGGCTCGTCGGTGCGCCGGGAGGAAGAAGGAAGAAAAGAATATGGGAGGGAAGAAGAAGGAGCGAGCCAGTGGGGAAGGAAGGAAGTGTGCAGCGCTCAGAGGGGGGGGGGGGATTTTACACGCGCACGCGGTGAGGATGGCCGACGAACGGTGCTCGTACAGAGGTAGGCGGCCGGACGGGCGGGGCAGCGGAGCGCGCGGGAGGCATTCAAGACGCACGTTGCTCCTGCTGCTTCGCTCGCTTGCTGCGCGACGGTGAAGCGACGTGTCGCGGAGTAGGCCGAAATCATGGCGCGACGGTAGGAGAAAGACGAGTGCAGCGTGAGTCACAGTACTCGGCCCGCCGGCGCCAATGGAGAGAAGGAAGAGAAGAAAAGAGAAAGGGAGGGAGAGGGGAAATAGGAAAAGGAGAAGGGGAAAAAGAGAGAAAGAGAGAAGTTACTTAGGTGATTTTGGCAACTATTTTACCCAAGGTGAAGTGAATAATTTGATTTTTTTTTCAATTTCCTTAGAGACTTCTCTAAAGAGATGGAATTGGGTGAATTGAAAGGAAGGTTAACTTTTGAATTTGAAGTGTTGCTTTGGAAATTTTTGAATTCTTCATCATTCACTAGGTCTCATTATATTTTATTTAATTTTCTCGACGATTAGGATTAGGTCACTTCAGATACTCTACTGTCATTAGTTTGCATGAAAAGTTCTTGTGCTCTTTTCAATCTATCTTCAAATTAAATCAATTTGCAGTTTAAAGTGGCAAGAAGTTTGCATAACTCAACTTAATTTGGCGAATTAGATGTGATTTATTTAATATCCTCTATTTTCATTAAATGGGTGAAATTCTCTAATTCTTTACTTTACACCATGGACTTGTTTATTAATTTGATTAGCTAGGGTTAAGGCGGGGTGTCACAGTTGGGTTGTTTGTTTGAACTGAAGTCCCTACGTTTTATAGCAATTCTAACGATCTTCTGTTAGGAGGTTATTCACAGATACAAAACGGGGTATTATTGAGGTCAAGTTCGGGGGAAAATTTACAGAAGGAGTGTTTGCCGAGACACACATCTGACAAAAGCTCCATCTCCGGATGAGCTCTAGAACTCCAGATGTTATTTAAAAAAAGAATGGAACATTGGGTCCCGAATGTCGTGACATACATCTGACAGAACTCCAACTCCAAATAAGTTCGGGAACGCCAGATGTTATGGAAAATCAAAACATTGAGTTCTGAGTACGACAACACTCATCTGATAGAAGTCCCCGTTCCAGATGTTTTGAAATCTCCAGATGTCGAGCAAAAACAGAACACTTGGGTTCTGCTGAGCCAGACACACATCTGACGGATGTTAGGCGAAATCAGAACATTAGCGTTCTGCTTGCCATGACGCACATCCGCCAGAAATCCTGGTTCTATAGGTGTAAGGTAAAAACAGAAGGTATCTATTTAGGCAGCTTCAAGGAGTTTCATGAAAAAGTGTTTCAGCAGATGTTTCGTGTAGTTTACAAGGATTCTAATAAACTTGGGTTCACCATCTTTAGATTTTTCCTCGATTTACTAGGCATTTTACAAGATAGACTAGAAATAATGAAATGAAAATTTTAATTAAGTTAGGATCACTATCATTGTAATACACTTTAAGGAACTAATTTACTTAGACTACTTATTCTATTTAGAGATAATTAATGATGGTCAAGAGCCTAGCTCATGATTGAAATCCTAATTATTCTTAAAGGGGGGTTTAAGATGCTTATTGTTAATTGTTGTTTAACCATTTGAATCGCCACTAGCACTAGATCTCTAATTAGGGTGACTATTAGGATTAAGGTCATCATTAGCCTTAAAATTACTTATATTTAATTAGCAGCTCTAAGCGGATGGGTTGGGGCAGGGTTGTTATTAGCTTTGAGGTTGATAATATTTACTTACTAGAGTTAGATGATTATTAGCATTATTATTATACTTATTGTTCGATTTTATCAATGTTTTGTTATTGTAAAATAATAACCATAAAGGTAATTGTTAGTATTGGCATTAGGTAGCTATTGAGTGTGACACCCCGGTGTCACCCAGGATTTAAATCGGCAACGTAAAACCCTAATCGACATTATTTCACACCTAAAGGCAAAACCAATATTGGAAGTAAGTGAAATGTTGTTTAAATACCCCAAAGGCATTCTACAAAAACTTTAATAGTCCACAGAACACGATTATCAAGTTCGAAGAATTTCCACCCGCAGTGTCGACAATTTTATTCGTCAGGCAGAAATCTAACCCTAATGAATGACCTATCAAATTTCCCACAACACCATAGCTATATTTTTGCATAACAATTAACTTCACTTCAAAATAGAATTTTGGAAATTTATTCAAGATTTTTAGTTAAGGTTTAACCCTTTTTAAAATTCACCCAAACCTAAGTGGACTCAAAAATTCAAGAAAATTTGGGAGCTGATTCAGAACTCGAGCCCTAAATAAAAAGTGTTCCAAATAATTCTCTGAGCATGCACAAAAATTTTCATAATTTTCTGAGCTGAGGAGGTAAGGTTTTCAATTTGAACCAGTAGCAATTCATTTGAATTCGTCAGTTGTCGGATGAGCTACAGGGCGCCCGCCCCCGTTGCCCAACCGCCGCTCGGCAGGGCCGCTTCCTCCGCCGGCCGGCTCGCCTTTTCGCGCCCGACTTCAAAGCGCCGAGCAAAGGATCGCCGAAGATCTTCTCCTCCCCTCTGCTCTCTCTCTCTCTCCCTGTCCTGTCTTCATTGCTGCGCGCCGTTTCATCGCTCGGCAGAGCCCCTGCGGCACGCCACCGCCCCCGCCGGCCAATTCCGTCGCTCCCCTCTGCTCCCCTCCCCAACTCTCCACGCAATGACTTAAAAGAGTGCACTGAACCTCCCTCACTCTTTCCCCGCGCTCAATTTCACTCCTACGCAACCCTTGCCGTTTTCTGTCGCTCGGTGCCACCGTCGCCATTGCCGCCGCAAGTGAGCTCACGGTGAGACCATACCTCCGACCCTTTTCCATTGATCAAACCTTGCCTAAACAACTCCCCTCACCTCCGTGCAGCTCTCAGTTGATCGAATTACACTCTCATCGCTCCCTCCGCCCGGAACACTGAAATCGACCTCCCCGGCCACAGGAGCACCGCCCCAACCCTAATCAATCAAATTCGTCTTCACGGTATGGCCATTCTGCAATTCCTTCACTCGGCACCTTCATCTCATCCATGTGATTGACCTTGACAAGTACTCAGCCGCAGAAGCTCACCGGCGACGACAGAACGCCTGCACCGCCGCCAGTTCACCCTTCTGCCGCCAGTTGAGCTCACCGTCGACTCCTGCCTTCCGGCCGTTTCCGCGACCCCTAGCCCAGTCAAACAGCTTCACTGCATCACGGTGAGTCTCCTGGACCAATCAATTTCCTTACTCCGCCGTTCCTCCGGTGATTCCATCATTGAGCTTCGGGCAGAGCCGCCACCCCTCGCCGCCGGCCGTGCTCCGGCCAATTTCAGTGTTTCTCCTCGTGCTCAACTCACTTGTCAAGTCATCGTGCAGCTCACGGCGCTCTCCCCTCACCGGATTTCAGCTCATCTCGTCGGGAACCGTTTCTCACCGCCGCCACCGTCGACCTCCACGGTGAGCACCCCTCTCCGGTGATGGAACCTCACCATTGCCGTGCTGCCGAGCTTCGTCTTAGCCTGTAGAAGGTGTAGGGTCAAGGATTGAGCGCAGCCGATCAACCATTTTAACCGAATCACTCGCCGGAGCTCGTCGGAGCTCAGTCCTCTGTTTAGCCCTAATCACTGTTTCATTTTTATTTCCCTCCAATATTGTCCTGTCTTGTAAAATGCCAAACAAATCACAGAGACCTCCAAAAATTCCAAACAAAAATTTGTTAGAACCCTCATGAAATGCACTAATTTTCTGCTAAAACACTTTTTAACAAATGACCAAACATTTGCAGAATTAATTAGAAACCCTATTTTCTGTTTTTAAATTTTAATTTGAAATCTATAGCAATGCTAGGTCTGCCCTTTGATCCAAAAATGCACCATGGCCACACACACCTCCTGGAGTTTTTTGAAGATTTTTGGAACATGTGATAATATGTAACCTGTCGCAACCCCGTCCGATAAAATCGTACGGTTGCTCATCCAGGATCATTTGGGAGGGCCACTTGCCGAAACAAGTGACTTTACAGTACAATAATTAACAAGGACTCGCATAAATGACTTAAAGATACTTTAATTCTGGTTATATTACAACTGATTTCAGAAGTTTAGGAAGTGCGGAAACGTAATTTTGATAACAAACACGTGGATTTCAGCGGAAGCAAAAATCTAACACTCGGCGCCTTGATTAAACACCCCAGCCCGATGGTGTTTAATCTCCACGGTAGGGAGAAGCGGGGACCCACTCGAAGGTCCACTCCGAGGGCATCTCCTCTTCCCAACCACCCTGGCTACAGTCAGCACTATTACCTGCAAAACAACAATCAACAAACCGTGAGCGACTGACGCTCAGCAAGACTTACCCGTCAATAGGCCTTCTAAGGCCGACTCCTAGTATGCAGGGAGTATTTGTGGCAGTAGGGTAAGTATTTGCAAAAACAGCACTAATGGTAAATCCTATTTTCAGGTTTTAGCCAAGATTTTAAGAGTTCACAAGCAGTAGTAAAATGTGCTCTAATACTAAACAAACATGGTTGCAATACAATTTATTGAGATCCCAATACATCGGTTTTTCCCACCATACATCCCACATTCTCGGCAAGATGTGACACAGTGGACAAGCGGGTACTCTTAACCGTGAGGGGCGGCGATTATAATCGATGTACATCCTGCAGGAGAAACCCGAATAACACGACACGTGCGCACTCCACGAGTCGCACGTGGCCACCTTTCACTGCATCGCGACAGTGTCGGTCCGACTGCCATCTCTCCAAGGACATGGTCCTCCAGGCAACGCCCTGCGTCCCTGTACGGCCCCAAGCCTTTCCCACTAGCACATGCCCAAGAAAAACAGAAATGCGAATTCATCCACCCTACTGGTCCGTTCACCCGGAAAAAGAGATGGCTGGTCGTCCAATCACTGCGCAATGAGCTACGTCGGCTTCCTGGTTCCCATATGCCAGTATGCATTCGGTACACAACTCAATACTTGCCCATGGGTGCCGACATTCAGTACCATTGTTAACTTAATCCATTCAGCAATATTGGCTAACAGTTCATGTCATATTTTGTGCCCATTCCTTAAAGACTACACAGGTGACGGTCACCCACCTCCCACAAGATTTTAGCTATCAAATGAGTAGTCTCCATACTACTCATGTGCTACCGATTCCTAATATTAGCAAGGCATGCTAACGCTTAGCTGATGCTACTGGATTAGCCCATAGGAACTCCTGCTAAGGCTATGCAACTAGGTGTCAAACAACTCCTCAACGTAATGCACAAACAAGACCGGCAAACATAGTGACAAAGTAAAACTTTAAATCTTAGGTGTGCACCGGGGCTTGCCTCGGTTCGGGGAGAAGTTAGCACAGTCGAAGGCGGGGTCGGCAGCGGGGAAGTCCTCCTCAGCCTCAGTGGCCGTCTGCAGCTCGGTTCCTATATGAAGATGCAAGATAACTTGTATTAACAGATGATTGAAGTTGCATGAATTTCTCTCTAACAAATTTTAGTGTGTTGTTTCGGTAGACGGGACTAGCTAACTGGTCGGGCGGCAAAGATTACCAGAGGGCTGTCGGTGGAAAAGAACAGCAACGGAGACCGGTCGGCGGAAAGAGATGTCGACGCGCCGCTACTGCTGAAAGACTGCGGGAGAATGGGGGCGGTTAGAGACGATAACGACGGACGATGGAACCGGCGGCAGGGCAAGGCTTACCGAGCGCACCTGAGCACGAGAGAAGCTGGCTCTGCTTCGGCCCTGCGGAGCTCTTCGGCAGAGATGGCGGAAGGCAGAGGAGACGAGAGCAGAGAGACGAGCGCGCAGAAGAGCAAATGAGTGCGCACGAGTGAAATGTTTTGTCTCTGGAAAATATCAGTCTCCGTTCCTTTTTGTCTCTCCAGGGCGACGCAAGTTGGCGGGGCGGCAGTGTACTGCAGCGCATGGGCGCCGGGCGTGCGCGTCCCATCACGAAGACTTTCGGCGCGGTGGCAGCACTGCTGTGTACGGCCAGGTGCTTTTACGGTTGGGAAGATGATCGGCAGCATTAATGGCGCGGCCGCTTCGAGCTCGGGTCCGACGAGTCTGTCCGGCCTCGGGGTCGAGCGAGGCGGAGCGAACAGCGGTTTGTGTGCTGACGAAGGGTCGGGCGAGACGGAAAGAGCGTCCGACCACTGGGGTCGGGGTCGGGCGAATCGCGAAAGTCATCCGACCTCTGGGTCGGAGGTCGGGCGAAACGGGAAATCATCCGACCTCTGGGTCGGAGGTCGGGCGAATCGGAAAATTTCCCCGACCTCTGGGTCGGAGGTCGGGCGAATCGGATTCCCAAACGACGGGGTCGGGAAGACATGGAAAAGAACAGAGGAGCGGCACCCGGAGGAGCAGGGACTCGGGCGGCGGCTTGCAGTGGGGAGAACAGAGGAGACCGGACGGCGCTCGTTCCTGCACGGAGCGGAGCAAGGCCGGCGGTACACGGGCAAAGAAATGAGAAGCAGAAAGACAGTAAAGATTGGATTTCAAATTAAATTTTGAATTTTAAGTTCCGTTGATTAGATCCTATGATATCATTACTTAGGGTTTTAAGATTTTTATTGAACTCAATTAAGTCTTTATTGACAAAAGATTTAGCGAGAATTTAGTTCGGGATGTTACAGCCCTTCCCCCTTAAGAAAATCTCGTCCCGAGATTTCGAGAAAAACGCTACAAGGGGGGAAACCGATGACTACTTCACGACCGATGCCATGAATTCCGGGAACTGTGAATGAAGAAATTCTTCACTTTCCCAGGTAGCCTCATCTTTCGAATGATTTGTCCACTGCACCTTGAAGAAAGTTTTGGTTCGCCGACGAGTTACGCGATCCTTCCGATCAAGTATCTTCATCGGCATCTCCGGATATGTGAGGTCTTCTTGGGATACTTCAACATCCGGGATGACCACTTGTTCAGGCAACTTCAAACACTTCCGGAGTTGAGAGACATGGAAGATGTTGTGAACTCCCGACATATGAGAGGGCAGCTCCAATCGATATGCTACTGGACCACATCGCTCGATGATTTTGAAAGGTCCAATGAATCTTGGAGCTAACTTGCCCTTAATGCCAAAGCGTTGGACACCTTTTGTTGGTGACACACGAAGATAGACGTGGTCACCCACTTCAAAAGTTAACGGTCGACGCCTTTTGTCAGCATAACTTTTCTGCCGGGACCTCGCAGCTCGCAAATTTTCTTGAATAGCCTTTACTTTCTCTTCAGCTTGAGTCACTAAATCTGGTCCAAAAATTACCCTTTCTCCTGCCTCAGACCAGTTTAAAGGCGTGCGACATGGCTGACCATACAACGCCTCGAACGGAGACATCTTGATGCTCTCTTGATAGCTATTGTTGTACGAAAATTCAGCCAATGGTAAGCACTCTTCCCAATTCTTCCCATGGGTCAGCACAGATGCGCGAAGCATATCTTCCAGAACTTGATTTACACGCTCTGTTTGACCATCGGTTTGGGGGTGATAAGCTGAACCATGAATTAACTTAGTACCAAGTGCTTCATGAAATTGTTCCCAGAAACGGCTCACAAACTGGGTACCCCGATCAGAAATGATGGTCTTTGGAACACCATGGAGGCACATGATACGAGAGATATACAGCTCCGCGTATTTCCTTGCATTATATCGGGTATGCACCGGAATGAAGTGAGCAGATTTGGTTAGTCGATCGACTATCACCCAAATAGAATCATGTTTCTGAGCCGTGAACGGGAGACCGATGATAAAATCCATACTAATGTCTTCCCATTTCCATGCGGGTATACTGAGAGGTTGCAATGGACCGGCACTTCTTAAATGATCAGCTTTGACTTGCCGACATGTATTACACTCGGCGACATACCGAGCGACTTCACGCTTCATCCGAGTCCACCAAAATTTTCTCCGTAAATCTTGGTACATTTTATTGCTGCCCGGATGTATAGAATATTTGGAGAGATGTGCCTCATCCATGATTTTCTTCCGTAGCTCAAAATCCTTTGGTACGACCAGACGGTTGTTGAACCATAGAACACCTTCCTCGTCAAGGCGGAAACATTTCATTTTGTTACTGCCTATTTGAGCGCGGATATTTTCCATGCCCTTATCAACCTTTTGTGCAGTCACAATTTCCTCACGGAGGGTAGGAATAAGAGCCAAGTTGTATAAAGCTCCGTGGGGAATGACACGAAGGCTTGGCTCATCTGGGTTGCAACATGGGGCAATGGAATTTGCCTGAGAAATGATGAGATTGCAGCAAGCTTTGCGACTTAGGGCATCGGCCACGACATTTGCCTTGCCCGGATGGTAATGGATTTCCAATTCATAGTCTTTGATCAATTCCATCCACCTTCTTTGCCTCATATTCAGATCATCTTGAGAAAAAATATACTTCAAACTTTTGTGATCCGTGTACAAGTGTACGAGATTCCCAAGAAGATAATGCCTCTAGATTTTTAAGGCAAACACAACGGCGGCGAGTTCCAAATCATGAGTGGGGTAGTTCAACTCATGACGTCGCAGTTGTCTTGATCCATAGGCAATGACGCGACCGTCTTGCATCAGTACACATCCCAGGCCCGTGCCAGAAGCATCACAGTAAACATCAAACGGTTTGGTGATGTCCGGTTGAGCCAAAACTGGGGCGGTGGTTAAGTGTTTCTTGAGAGTTCGAAAAGCCTCATCACAAGAATCACTCCAATAGAAAACGACCCCTTTGTGAAGCAGTTCCGTCATGGGCTTGGAGATCTTCGAGAAATTTGGGACGAAGCGTCGATAGTATCCAGCAAGTCCAAGGAAACTGCGAACATCTTTGACGCACTTTGGGGGCTTCCAGTCAAGCACATCTTTCACCTTGCTTGGGTCAACAGAGATACCTTCGGCGGAAATCACATGACCAAGGAACTGTACCTCCTTCAACCAAAAGTCACATTTGCTGAATTTGGCGTACAGCTTATGTTCCCTCAGCCTCTGGAGAACAATACGAAGATGTTCCGCATGCTCTTCCTCCGACTTGGAATAAATAAGGATGTCGTCGATGAAGACCACGACGAATTTGTCCAACTCGGGCATGAAAACGGAATTCATTAGATACATGAAGTGGGCTGGAGCATTGGTCAAACCGAAGGACATGACAAGGTATTCGTAGAGACCGTACCTTGTAGAAAAGGCAGTCTTGGGAATGTCCTCAGGACGGATTTTTATTTGATGATACCCCGAGCGAAGATCGACTTTGGAAAAGACCTTGGCGCCCACAAGCTGATCGAACAGGATGTCTATGCGTGGCAAAGGATATTTGTTCTTGATGGTGACCGCATTCAACGGTCGATAATCAACACAGAGTCTCAGGGTCTCATCCTTCTTCTTCACAAATATGGCGGGACAGCCCCATGGAGATGAACTAGGCCGAATAAATCCCTTGTCCAGTAGCTCCTTTAACTGGATTTTCAATTCTGCCAACTCATTTGGAGCCATCCTATACGGCCTTCGGGAGATAGGAGCTGTGCCGGGTTGAAGTTCAATCTTGAACTCAACATCACGATCGGGTGGCAGTCCCGGTAAATCATCCGGAAATACATCGGGAAATTCACACACGACCGGAATATCTTCAAGCTTCTTTCCGGAGACATGATGAAGGCTCCTGGAAATTGGGGTGGGTGGTGTGACTTGGAAAGATATGAAACCGTGCACCGGAGAGTCTAGTTGGATTTTTCGTGGCAAGATATGCAGCACGGCTCTATGGTATACCATCCAACCCATTCCTAGTATTATATCTATGCCATGGTGGTCAAGAACGATGAATTGGGACTTAAAGATTTTTCCTCCCAATTTTAATGGTACATGCTGGACTTTTAGTGTAGTTGTTATTTTTCCGACGGGTGATGTGATAAGATAGGGTGTTTTAGTGATGATGGTGCGGAGGTTGCACCTTTGGACACAAGCCCTACTAATGAAGTTGTGGGTTGCACCCGAATCGAAGAGGATGAACACAGAATTTTTCTGAATTGAGAACATACCCGCGAGGACTTGTTCTCCTTCTTGAATTTCCTCGACCGTGGTGTGGTTAACACGGCCCTGCTTCTGTCCATTTCCAGCAGGTTGAGAGCGGGAATTGTTGTCGCTGCGGGGGTCGCTCTGCTGGACATGGCCTTGCTGACGGGGAGGTTGCCGGCAATCCTTGGCGAAATGCCCAGGACGACCGCAGTTGTAACACGGCCTCGGCCCCGTGTTGCTGTACGGCTGCGGCGGGTGAGAAGTTGAAGCCGACTGTCTGGAATTTCCAGCTTGAGAACCCGTTTGCTGGCCTTGACGCGCTACAGACCGCTGCTGGAATGACGGGCGAAAATTTCCACCCGGTAGCACCGGAGCTTTGTACCTCTGGCCCGTAGGAGACGTAATGGCTAGACGATACCTCTGGGGCTGCTGATTTCCAGAGGGACCTCCGGCTGGCTGCTTGCGCTTCTTCTCTTCTTGATGGGCGCGAATGGCATCCTCTTGGACAATGGCAGCGCTCACCAATGCGTTGAAATTGGCGCTGTGATGGAGGGCTAGGCGATCACGTAACTTGGAGTTTAGGCCCTTCATGAAACAGCTCCTTTTCTTGGCGTCCGTGTCCACGTGGTGCCCAGCGTACTGCGCCAGGTAGTTAAACTTGCGCGAGTACTCGTGGACACTCATGTGGCCTTGGCGCAGCTCTTCAAATTCTCTTGCCTTGCGCTGTATGAGGCCCTCAGGAATATGATGTGCTCTGAAAGCTTCCCGGAACTCCGTCCATTGCACTTGGTGGCCATCGGGAAGAGAGGCAGTGTAATTAAACCACCACGCTCTCGCCGGTCCGCGGAGTTGCTGAGCCGCGAAGAGAGTCTTCTGATGCTCGGTGCAGTGAAGGAGCTCAAACTTCGATTCGATGGTGCGCAGCCAATTATCGGCGTCCAATGGGTCAGCTGCATCCGCGAAGGTTGGCGGATGAACGGCCGAGAAATCCCCATAGGAGCTCTCTGGCGGGGGTGCCTGTGCACGCTGACGACCACCCTGCCGATTCTGCTCGATCAGAACCTGCATGAGCTGCTGTTGGGTGGCCATGAATTGTTCCCACATCCTTGGAGGTGGGGGCGGCGGTGGAGGAAGATTGGAGCCACTAGCCTGGTCCTGTCCGCTTGATCCGCGAGTACGTCCTGCCATCTGTGTAAGAAAGTTGAACAATTAGCCCTCATTTCCAAAATGATAGGCGCAAGTCTTACACTACAACTCATTTCTCGACCAAATGAGGAATAATGTGCAAGACCTAAAATGGAAAGAATCAATCGATGATGGGATTTTCTGAACAACAACAGATTTCTGTCCTGCTATGGCAACAGAGAGGAAAACACATTTCTCCTGAAGTGGGGGGTTGGAAACACAAGATTTCCCAACTACAAAGTCGTAGATATTTTTCACACCTTTCCAAATTGTGCCCATTCACATTTTTAGAATGACAGGCGTGAAACTACAAGCTTTGGAAAACGACTCCTTGCTGAAATCCCTGCTTGGTTGATTTCAGTTCAGAGAGGTGTTCACCGGAAGGTCCGATCCCACATCGGAATGTCCGGTGACCAAAAAGAGAATTCCAGAGGGAGTGTCTTCGGACTGTCCGGTCCTGCACCGGATGGTCCGATGTCCTTTTCTCCCAGAACAGAGGGGCACCTTCCCCCTTAAGAGGAGTCTGGAGAATGAATTTAGGAGATGAACCCCTACGGATTCTATAGGATTCTGGAGTGAGGAACAGGCTGAATACAGGGGGATGAAATTTTTTGGTCCTTCTTTCCTTAATTATCTTTTTCTGGGTTAATTCACAGGTTCTTATCAGATTTGAAAGAATGCCACGTCCTATTCGTCCTCACCAAAAGAAAACCCTAATACGTCATCCTCGGTGGCACTACTCGTTCCCTCGAACAACAAAACGTTTTCTACACGGTCTAACGATAGTCAGTGTACCTGCAGAAAAACACATCACAGAACAGGTATGCAATATGGCCATGATAGTCACGACTCATGGCAACCGGCGGCAACCAGTAACGCCTTGCCGTTAGCGGCCATGAAAAGCATCTCAGGCAAGATGGGTGAACCAGCAACGCGAACACCAAGCGACCGTGAATATTATCCCACGGCAGGACTCCGTACCTTCGTTGTAGTTCGATGGTGCGTCGTTGCAAAAATTGTAACACGTACCTTCGCGTAGTTCGTTGGTGCGTCGTTACATAATCATAAATTTACAGGAAGGTAAAATGCATGAATGCACAGTTAGCTTGCCACCTTCCTAACTCTAACCTCCACTAAGGGCTGTTCTATACCGTACCTCACCGTAGCGCAATTTTTTTGAAAACATGCCTCGTTAATTAGAGTACTAACCCCCAAATAGCTCTGATACCAGCTGTCGCAACCCCGTCCGATAAAATCGTACGGTTGCTCATCCAGGATCATTTGGGAGGGCCACTTGCCGAAACAAGTGACTTTACAGTACAATAATTAACAAGGACTCGCATAAATGACTTAAAGATACTTTAATTCTGGTTATATTACAACTGATTTCAGAAGTTTAGGAAGTGCGGAAACGTAATTTTGATAACAAACACGTGGATTTCAGCGGAAGCAAAAATCTAACACTCGGCGCCTTGATTAAACACCCCAGCCCGATGGTGTTTAATCTCCACGGTAGGGAGAAGCGGGGACCCACTCGAAGGTCCACTCCGAGGGCATCTCCTCTTCCCAACCACCCTGGCTACAGTCAGCACTATTACCTGCAAAACAACAATCAACAAACCGTGAGCGACTGACGCTCAGCAAGACTTACCCGTCAATAGGCCTTCTAAGGCCGACTCCTAGTATGCAGGGAGTATTTGTGGCAGTAGGGTAAGTATTTGCAAAAACAGCACTAATGGTAAATCCTATTTTCAGGTTTTAGCCAAGATTTTAAGAGTTCACAAGCAGTAGTAAAATGTGCTCTAATACTAAACAAACATGGTTGCAATACAATTTATTGAGATCCCAATACATCGGTTTTTCCCACCATACATCCCACATTCTCGGCAAGATGTGACACAGTGGACAAGCGGGTACTCTTAACCGTGAGGGGCGGCGATTATAATCGATGTACATCCTGCAGGAGAAACCCGAATAACACGACACGTGCGCACTCCACGAGTCGCACGTGGCCACCTTTCACTGCATCGCGACAGTGTCGGTCCGACTGCCATCTCTCCAAGGACATGGTCCTCCAGGCAACGCCCTGCGTCCCTGTACGGCCCCAAGCCTTTCCCACTAGCACATGCCCAAGAAAAACAGAAATGCGAATTCATCCACCCTACTGGTCCGTTCACCCGGAAAAAGAGATGGCTGGTCGTCCAATCACTGCGCAATGAGCTACGTCGGCTTCCTGGTTCCCATATGCCAGTATGCATTCGGTACACAACTCAATACTTGCCCATGGGTGCCGACATTCAGTACCATTGTTAACTTAATCCATTCAGCAATATTGGCTAACAGTTCATGTCATATTTTGTGCCCATTCCTTAAAGACTACACAGGTGACGGTCACCCACCTCCCACAAGATTTTAGCTATCAAATGAGTAGTCTCCATACTACTCATGTGCTACCGATTCCTAATATTAGCAAGGCATGCTAACGCTTAGCTGATGCTACTGGATTAGCCCATAGGAACTCCTGCTAAGGCTATGCAACTAGGTGTCAAACAACTCCTCAACGTAATGCACAAACAAGACCGGCAAACATAGTGACAAAGTAAAACTTTAAATCTTAGGTGTGCACCGGGGCTTGCCTCGGTTCGGGGAGAAGTTAGCACAGTCGAAGGCGGGGTCGGCAGCGGGGAAGTCCTCCTCAGCCTCAGTGGCCGTCTGCAGCTCGGTTCCTATATGAAGATGCAAGATAACTTGTATTAACAGATGATTGAAGTTGCATGAATTTCTCTCTAACAAATTTTAGTGTGTTGTTTCGGTAGACGGGACTAGCTAACTGGTCGGGCGGCAAAGATTACCAGAGGGCTGTCGGTGGAAAAGAACAGCAACGGAGACCGGTCGGCGGAAAGAGATGTCGACGCGCCGCTACTGCTGAAAGACTGCGGGAGAATGGGGGCGGTTAGAGACGATAACGACGGACGATGGAACCGGCGGCAGGGCAAGGCTTACCGAGCGCACCTGAGCACGAGAGAAGCTGGCTCTGCTTCGGCCCTGCGGAGCTCTTCGGCAGAGATGGCGGAAGGCAGAGGAGACGAGAGCAGAGAGACGAGCGCGCAGAAGAGCAAATGAGTGCGCACGAGTGAAATGTTTTGTCTCTGGAAAATATCAGTCTCCGTTCCTTTTTGTCTCTCCAGGGCGACGCAAGTTGGCGGGGCGGCAGTGTACTGCAGCGCATGGGCGCCGGGCGTGCGCGTCCCATCACGAAGACTTTCGGCGCGGTGGCAGCACTGCTGTGTACGGCCAGGTGCTTTTACGGTTGGGAAGATGATCGGCAGCATTAATGGCGCGGCCGCTTCGAGCTCGGGTCCGACGAGTCTGTCCGGCCTCGGGGTCGAGCGAGGCGGAGCGAACAGCGGTTTGTGTGCTGACGAAGGGTCGGGCGAGACGGAAAGAGCGTCCGACCACTGGGGTCGGGGTCGGGCGAATCGCGAAAGTCATCCGACCTCTGGGTCGGAGGTCGGGCGAAACGGGAAATCATCCGACCTCTGGGTCGGAGGTCGGGCGAATCGGAAAATTTCCCCGACCTCTGGGTCGGAGGTCGGGCGAATCGGATTCCCAAACGACGGGGTCGGGAAGACATGGAAAAGAACAGAGGAGCGGCACCCGGAGGAGCAGGGACTCGGGCGGCGGCTTGCAGTGGGGAGAACAGAGGAGACCGGACGGCGCTCGTTCCTGCACGGAGCGGAGCAAGGCCGGCGGTACACGGGCAAAGAAATGAGAAGCAGAAAGACAGTAAAGATTGGATTTCAAATTAAATTTTGAATTTTAAGTTCCGTTGATTAGATCCTATGATATCATTACTTAGGGTTTTAAGATTTTTATTGAACTCAATTAAGTCTTTATTGACAAAAGATTTAGCGAGAATTTAGTTCGGGATGTTACATAACCCTATTGAATAACGGCAATCTGCCTAGTTAAAATACTATTTTCTAAAATACATTGCAAAAGTCCTATTCGGTGATGAAACCCTAAATAAAAGTTGTAGATTTGAGGCTCATGAGTGACCACATAAAATATTTTAGACTGAATCAAACATTTACTAGGTTATTTTGACTTTACAAGATTGGGAAACAGGAACTTCGATGAATTTTTATAAAATCTAGAAAAATCATCTTGGCCCCACCCAAAGCCCAAAAAGCTTAATTCAAAGAGTTATATCAACTAAAAATAATCTTGAGGTTGAATTAAAACTTTCATCCCAACCCTAATTTTTAGGCGTCGAGTAATTGGGGTTAACCCTAATTCTGGGCGTCGCCAAAACGGAACCCTAAATTACTATCGATAAAAGCAACAGGCCTTTTCAATTAAACTTATCCTAATCATACTGCATCATGTAGATTCCGAAGCACGTGAGGTAGCTGCAGAGCCCGACTCCTCCACTCCAGCCGAAGAAGTCAACCAAGGAGCCGAAGAGCCAGGCAAGCCCCGGTGCACTAACTCTGTTTTAAATTTTCTTGTTACAACTCAGTGAGTCATATCATGATTGTGCATTAAGTTGTTAGGAGTTGATTGCAACCTTAGATGCATTTGTTCCCATAGGAAACCCTATCGGTAGTAGTATAGATGACCAGATAGTTGCTATGCTTAGTAGGTTATTACCGGTAGAAGTCGAGCAGAGTGGACACTGCTCGCGAAAGGTAGGATCTTGGATGAAACTACCACTTGACTCATTACGACACTCGATGATGAGATAATTAAAGAAGAATAAAAGTTTGAGGGTCAGACAGGATACCAAGTAGGTCGGCGACTGGACCGGGTCCAGGGTGACCGTAGACCTGTCTGATCCGTGTGGTCCGAGTCTGATCGAGTGTTGAACGTACTGATCGTATGCTGGGTGTAATGGGCCCCAGTAAACCTACGTAGCCTAGTAATTGCAACGTCGAACCTGCCCTACGGTGTCTGACTAGGAGAAGATCTGGGGTGGGCAGCGTGGGAACTCCACAGAAACCGTCTGGGACGTGTTGTCTGGTGGGATGCGGCGCTGCTAAGGCAGACGTAGGAGGGAATTGACGTTGCAGGAGCTGGTGTGAACGGTTGCCACGTGCGAGTCTGGGACACGCACGTGTCGTACGATTAGGTTTTCCCCTGCAGGGTATAAAAATCGTTTCGAACCGCTGTCGCTCCCAGTTGGTGAGCATGCTCGTGAAACGCACCACATTTCAGCAATAAGATGAGATGCAATGAGATTGACAATTGATGATTGATATTTACTTGTCATTTTCATATTGTTTGATTAGACTAGTGCTAATTAAAGTTATATCTTAACTACTTAATCTGTGCTAAAATTGACCAAGAGTAGTTCAGGTTGCGGGTCCGTTTTTACAAATAGAACCCACCCTTATCAGCCTTCATGTTTAGAAGCCGGCTGTAGTCAGCCTTTTGACGGGTCAGTCTTGTTGAGCTTCTTAGAAGCTCACGCGTTAGCGATATGTGGTTTTCAGGAATCGACGCGCAGAACCAGGACGCTGGCTTCCACTGGAGGAACCTCACCCCGAGGTAGGGAACCTCCAGTGGGAACTGTGCGAGTCGCCGCAGTAACATTTGAAGTGGCCAGCAGCATGACGCCCGCGGGCAGGGTGCATGCTTTTGCTTAGCTTTTGAGTGTCGGAGTCTGTAATCGAGTCTTCCGCTGCTACGATTTTTAAACTCTATTGTGCGCTCTGAACTCTTGTAAGACTTATTCTACAACCCAGGAATTAATGTTGTATTTAATTTCTTCCTCCTTAAATTACTGCTGTTTATCCTGCCTGTGTTGTATCGTGTGTACGCTCGCTTCGCCGAGCGTTGCCCAACAGGATCCTGGCTTAACGACTGAACGGATCCGTCCCGAGACGGGGTTCTCTGGGCGGGTCCGCGTCAGCTTGGTATCAGAGCCATGTTGGGAAACGGTATAACGTTTAAGGCATATTTTCGAAAATTACGTGCGAGTGAGGTACGCGCCCTATTAGTTAATAGGTTATCAGGTGGCAAGCTAACCTAGTATAGGAGCTAACTAAACCCACTCTAGATTTACATTTCTGTAACGACGCACCGACGCTAAGGTAAGCAAGGTAAGGCACGCCGCTCGGCTGCGGTAAAAAGTCGAGAAACCCCTGTTGCGTTTGCGACAGTAGCGTTCTATACCGTGGTGGTATAGAAGGAGGTACTATGTTCGTTGTGATATAGTACACCCCCTTGCCGTTTAGGGAGAAAAGCGGACCTCTACCGTACGAGGTGTGGGTTACGGACCTGTTGCGAATGCAGACCTTCGCAACAGTGGAGTCTTGTGTCTTTGGCACACAAGAGATGAGTTTGTTCCTCACGACTTCGGTTTTGCGGAACACTCTCATACCTCCGCTGCCTGAGGTAAAGTGCAGTCTGTCGCCGCGCAGGGAAGGTCGGACACGTGATCCCCGTACGTGACCTACTCGGGGCGACCCATATGGCAATGATATGGGTTGATGTCTTTACTTTTGATATATATCATATTGCAACTGCCTGTGATGCATTTTCTGCAGGTACGCTAACCTCGGTACCGTTTAGAACGAGTAGTAACGGCTAACTTGAGTGCGACTCTGCCACCGCCTAAGCGTATTTTTCTCTTTATTTGTGAGGACGTATAGGCCGATATAGGATTGCATTGCATGAAGAAATAATAAAACCCTTTAAACTTATACTAAAACCATCCAGGAGTAAGAATTCCATCAAGAATGGCTATAACACCAACAGAAGTTAAAAGGGGTCAACCTGGATACCTTCCTCCTTAGAGATTGTGTGACCTCAACCGAGTCCGAGCAGATTCCTTGCATACCATTGAGCCTTTTACAGTACTTTCCTCGATGGGAAGATTGTCTCCTTGACAGGTCAACTAGATGGTAGAGCCCCTTGGACAGCTCGACTGTTGCTAATTAGCATCCTTAGTGACCAAACTTGGATTACCTTTTACGCAGGGGTGAAAAATATTTTATGTACCGGAAGATTTAGCATGCTTTGAACTTTGTGTCAACATGTGGCTTCTGATTGATAAAATATTGTTCACCTCTGTGATGCAGATGGACGCCAACACGATCGAGCATGGACTCGCGGAGATAGGCGTTGAAGACTCCACCCCTACCTACGTCACTAAGCAATCAGGACGCAAGGGATTCGTGGATATACTTGGTCAGACCTTGCAGTCACTGGGTTATCCAGAGATCCCTTGGTTTCAGATTCGGGAGTAACGGCAGTATGATCTGCCACGCTGCTCAGCCACGGTTACACTCCCCACACACCCTCAGCAGGCCAACGGAGAGATTTACACCACCACCACCTTCGGTTCGGACAAGACCGAAGCCATTGAGTCAGCTGCTCATCAGGCCCTACTGAGGATATGCGAGAAGCATACAGAAGACTTGGCAGACAAGCCAGCAGCGATGTTCCCCATACGGGACCAGGTTAACAGCACCTGGCACCGTAATGTTAAGAATGCACAGAAGAGGACTTTCAGGGGAGAGATGGACCACGTCACTCCCTTGTTCACGTTGAGCCTAGCAATGCTCAACTTGCATGAGGACACTGTTCTCACCGCCCAGATGGATCGACAGGCTTTGCGTCAGGCTCATGTGGAGATAGCCCAACTCAAGAAGAACGTCCAGAACTTGGAGAGTAGAAACAATGCACTGCGTGCTCGCTGCGACGCGCGTGCTACACGCATTTCTGAGCTGAAGGCAGTTTCTGAGATTAAGACTGCCCAAGTCCACGCTAGGGAGAATGACATCAACATTATGTTGCAGCACATTCACCAGCTAGAGATACTCAGGGACAATGCGATTGTGCTAGCTGAAGACCTCTCCCACGAGAACCATCATCTGCAGCATCAGATAGCGGGACTTTTGGAGGCACAGCAGCCCCCTCCCGCTAACGATGGTGCGCCTGAGTCAGAGGTGTCGGATCCCGAAGCTTCAGACCCAGAGCCAGATGAGGAGTAGATCAGAGATGGTCTTACGACGCCAAGTTTAGCTAAATGAGTCGCTTAAGGAGTGCGTTGTGCCTGTCATGGCAATTATCGCGTGTTCTAGTAAGGTTATCCTAGTGGCGTTGTAATCTTTTGGATGTAAGAGTGGTAGTTTGACAGTCTAGGGAACTTGAAGAAACTAATGTACTGTCATTATTTTGGAAAAGGAATGGAGTTTGTTTTTATGAGTTATCCATGCCGTGCGTTTTGACATCCTCGTGTACTCGAAGACGGCCGATGAACATGCTCAGCATCTCCGCATAGTTCTGCAAAGACTCAGAGATCATCAGCTGTACGCCAAATTTAGCAAATGCGAATTCTGGATTGAGCGTGTTCAGTTTCTGGGTCACGTGGTATCCGCAGAAGGCATTTCTGTAGATCCGGGAAAGGTACAAGATGTTGTGGGGTGGAAGGCACCCACAACAGTTCACAAGGTACGAAGTTTCTTGGGATTAGCAGGGTATTATCGCCGCTTTATTCCCAGTTTTTCCAAGATTGCTAAACCCATCACAGAACTGCTCAAGAAGGACCAGAAGTTCAAATGGACGGAAAAGTGCGAAGAAGCTTTTCAGACTTTGAAGAAGCACTTGACCACAGCACCGGTACTCGCCCAACCAGACTTGAGCAAGCCCTTTGACGTATATTGCGATGCGTCGGGCATTGGACTTGGTTGCGTATTAATGCAAGAAGGGCGGGTGATTGCTTATGCTTCAAGGCAACTCCGTAAGCACGAACTGAATTATCCCACCCATGACTTGGAGTTGGCCGCTGTGGTATTGGCTCTAAAGGTGTGGAGGCATTATCTATTGGGAAACCTAGTGCACCTCTACACCGACCACAAAAGTCTCAAGTATATCTTCACTCAGAATGAGCTGAACATGAGGCAACGGCGATGGCTAGAGCTAATCAAGGATTATGAAATAGAGATCCATTATCATCCGGGCAAAGCTAACGTGGTTGCAGATGCACTTAGCAGAAACGCCCATTGCCACTACTTAGATCAAGGAGTAGCAACCGAGGGACTAGAGCCAACCGTAAGAATTCTACCTCACGGAGCTCTCTACAACCTAGCCTTAGTGCCAACACTTAGAGACGAGGTAGCCAAGGCCCAAAAGATTGACAAGGGCATGGAAATGATCAGATTAGGACTGCGAGATAAGAAGATGCAGTGCTTCCGAGAAGACGAAGACGGAGTTCTATGGTTCAAGAATCGACTAGTAGTACCCAAGAATCACGAGCTCCGAAGAAAGATCATGGATGAGGCTCACTTATCTAAGTACTCTATTCATCCTGGCAGTAACAAGATGTATCAAGATCTGCGGAAGAAATTTTGGTGGACCAGAATGAAGAGAGAGATCGCTCGATACATAGCAGAATGTGACACGTGCCGAAGAGTAAAGACTGACCACCTGAAGGGTGCAGGGTTGTCGCAACCCTTGAGCATTCCGTCATGGAAATGGGAAGATATAAGCATGGATTTCGTTGTCGGACTACCCTTGACAGCCCGGCAGTTAGATTCAATTTGGGTCATAGTAGACCGTTTGACAAAGACGGCCCACTTCATCCCGGTGTCGACCAGATACACCATGAAGAAGTATGCACAGTTATACATTGATCGGATAGTCTGCCTACATGGAGTGCCTAAAACGATCATCTCCGACCGAGGTACCCAGTTTATCGGTCGATTTTGGAAGCAACTACATGAGTCATTAGGAACCAAGTTAATTCATAGCTCAGCTTACCATCCCCAGACAGATGGCCAGACCGAAAGAGTAAACCAAATACTTGAAGACATGCTTCGAGCTTGCGTCTTGGAACACGGAAAAGGATGGGACACTTATCTGTCCTTGGCGGAGTTCTCGTACAACAATAGCTATCAAGCCAGCATCAAGATGTCACCTTTTGAAGCATTGTACGGCCGTAGTTGCAGAACGCCACTCAACTGGTCAGAGGCAGGTGAAAGAATTATTTTGGGACCCGATCTGGTGCAACAAGCCGAAGAGAAAGTACGAGTCATTCAAGCCAATCTAAAGGCCGCCAAGTCGAGGCAGAAAAGCTATGCAGATCGGAGGCGCAGACCATTAAGATTCGAAATAGGAGACTACGTTTACCTGCGAGTATCACCCATGAAAGGAGTTCGACGATTCGGGATCAGAGGCAAATTAGCACCCCGGTATATAGGTCCATATCCTATCACAGCCGAATGCGGACCAGTGGCATATCAAGTGAAGTTGCCAGAAGAATTATCAGGGATACACAATGTCTTCCATGTCTCGCAACTGAAGAAGTGTCTGAAGGCACCCGTAGATCAAGTGATTCCAGAAGCGCAAGAATTGCAACCAGACTTAACTTACCCAGAGCGTCCAGTGAAGATACTAGATGAAAAAGAGCGAGTTACTAGAAGACGGACACTCAAGTTTTACAAGGTTCTGTGGAGCAACCACACAGAAGACGAGGCAACATGGGAGTCGGCAGAGTTTCTTCGATCCCACTACCCCGAACTACTCCCAGCCCCATAGGTACCTATGCCTACCCTAAACCTCTGCTTAAATCTCGGGACGCGATTTCTTTTAGGGGGGGAGGCTGTGACACCCCGGTGTCACCCAGGATTTAAATCGGCAACGTAAAACCCTAATCGACATTATTTCACACCTAAAGGCAAAACCAATATTGGAAGTAAGTGAAATGTTGTTTAAAATACCCCAAAGGCATTCTACAAAAACTTTAATAGTCCACAGAACACGATTATCAAGTTCGAAGAATTTCCACCCGCAGTGTCGACAATTTTATTCGTCAGGCAGAAATCTAACCCTAATGAATGACCTATCAAATTTCCCACAACACCATAGCTATATTTTTGCATAACAATTAACTTCACTTCAAAATAGAATTTTGGAAATTTATTCAAGATTTTTAGTTAAGGTTTAACCCTTTTTAAAATTCACCCAAACCTAAGTGGACTCAAAAATTCAAGAAAATTTGGGAGCTGATTCAGAACTCGAGCCCTAAATAAAAAGTGTTCCAAATAATTCTCTGAGCATGCACAAAAATTTTCATAATTTTCTGAGCTGAGGAGGTAAGGTTTTCAATTTGAACCAGTAGCAATTCATTTGAATTCGTCAGTTGTCGGATGAGCTACAGGGCGCCCGCCCCCGTTGCCCAACCGCCGCTCGGCAGGGCCGCTTCCTCCGCCGGCCGGCTCGCCTTTTCGCGCCCGACTTCAAAGCGCCGAGCAAAGGATCGCCGAAGATCTTCTCCTCCCCTCTGCTCTCTCTCTCTCTCCCTGTCCTGTCTTCATTGCTGCGCGCCGTTTCATCGCTCGGCAGAGCCCCTGCGGCACGCCACCGCCCCCGCCGGCCAATTCCGTCGCTCCCCTCTGCTCCCCTCCCCAACTCTCCACGCAATGACTTAAAAGAGTGCACTGAACCTCCCTCACTCTTTCCCCGCGCTCAATTTCACTCCTACGCAACCCTTGCCGTTTTCTGTCGCTCGGTGCCACCGTCGCCATTGCCGCCGCAAGTGAGCTCACGGTGAGACCATACCTCCGACCCTTTTCCATTGATCAAACCTTGCCTAAACAACTCCCCTCACCTCCGTGCAGCTCTCAGTTGATCGAATTACACTCTCATCGCTCCCTCCGCCCGGAACACTGAAATCGACCTCCCCGGCCACAGGAGCACCGCCCCAACCCTAATCAATCAAATTCGTCTTCACGGTATGGCCATTCTGCAATTCCTTCACTCGGCACCTTCATCTCATCCATGTGATTGACCTTGACAAGTACTCAGCCGCAGAAGCTCACCGGCGACGACAGAACGCCTGCACCGCCGCCAGTTCACCCTTCTGCCGCCAGTTGAGCTCACCGTCGACTCCTGCCTTCCGGCCGTTTCCGCGACCCCTAGCCCAGTCAAACAGCTTCACTGCATCACGGTGAGTCTCCTGGACCAATCAATTTCCTTACTCCGCCGTTCCTCCGGTGATTCCATCATTGAGCTTCGGGCAGAGCCGCCACCCCTCGCCGCCGGCCGTGCTCCGGCCAATTTCAGTGTTTCTCCTCGTGCTCAACTCACTTGTCAAGTCATCGTGCAGCTCACGGCGCTCTCCCCTCACCGGATTTCAGCTCATCTCGTCGGGAACCGTTTCTCACCGCCGCCACCGTCGACCTCCACGGTGAGCACCCCTCTCCGGTGATGGAACCTCACCATTGCCGTGCTGCCGAGCTTCGTCTTAGCCTGTAGAAGGTGTAGGGTCAAGGATTGAGCGCAGCCGATCAACCATTTTAACCGAATCACTCGCCGGAGCTCGTCGGAGCTCAGTCCTCTGTTTAGCCCTAATCACTGTTTCATTTTTATTTCCCTCCAATATTGTCCTGTCTTGTAAAATGCCAAACAAATCACAGAGACCTCCAAAAATTCCAAACAAAAATTTGTTAGAACCCTCATGAAATGCACTAATTTTCTGCTAAAACACTTTTTAACAAATGACCAAACATTTGCAGAATTAATTAGAAACCCTATTTTCTGTTTTTAAATTTTAATTTGAAATCTATAGCAATGCTAGGTCTGCCCTTTGATCCAAAAATGCACCATGGCCACACACACCTCCTGGAGTTTTTTGAAGATTTTTGGAACATGTGATAATATGTAACCCTATTGAATAACGGCAATCTGCCTAGTTAAAATACTATTTTCTAAAATACATTGCAAAAGTCCTATTCGGTGATGAAACCCTAAATAAAAGTTGTAGATTTGAGGCTCATGAGTGACCACATAAAATATTTTAGACTGAATCAAACATTTACTAGGTTATTTTGACTTTACAAGATTGGGAAACAGGAACTTCGATGAATTTTTATAAAATCTAGAAAAATCATCTTGGCCCCACCCAAAGCCCAAAAAGCTTAATTCAAAGAGTTATATCAACTAAAAATAATCTTGAGGTTGAATTAAAACTTTCATCCCAACCCTAATTTTTAGGCGTCGAGTAATTGGGGTTAACCCTAATTCTGGGCGTCGCCAAAACGGAACCCTAAATTACTATCGATAAAAGCAACAGGCCTTTTCAATTAAACTTATCCTAATCATACTGCATCATGTAGATTCCGAAGCACGTGAGGTAGCTGCAGAGCCCGACTCCTCCACTCCAGCCGAAGAAGTCAACCAAGGAGCCGAAGAGCCAGGCAAGCCCCGGTGCACTAACTCTGTTTTAAATTTTCTTGTTACAACTCAGTGAGTCATATCATGATTGTGCATTAAGTTGTTAGGAGTTGATTGCAACCTTAGATGCATTTGTTCCCATAGGAAACCCTATCGGTAGTAGTATAGATGACCAGATAGTTGCTATGCTTAGTAGGTTATTACCGGTAGAAGTCGAGCAGAGTGGACACTGCTCGCGAAAGGTAGGATCTTGGATGAAACTACCACTTGACTCATTACGACACTCGATGATGAGATAATTAAAGAAGAATAAAAGTTTGAGGGTCAGACAGGATACCAAGTAGGTCGGCGACTGGACCGGGTCCAGGGTGACCGTAGACCTGTCTGATCCGTGTGGTCCGAGTCTGATCGAGTGTTGAACGTACTGATCGTATGCTGGGTGTAATGGGCCCCAGTAAACCTACGTAGCCTAGTAATTGCAACGTCGAACCTGCCCTACGGTGTCTGACTAGGAGAAGATCTGGGGTGGGCAGCGTGGGAACTCCACAGAAACCGTCTGGGACGTGTTGTCTGGTGGGATGCGGCGCTGCTAAGGCAGACGTAGGAGGGAATTGACGTTGCAGGAGCTGGTGTGAACGGTTGCCACGTGCGAGTCTGGGACACGCACGTGTCGTACGATTAGGTTTTCCCCTGCAGGGTATAAAAATCGTTTCGAACCGCTGTCGCTCCCAGTTGGTGAGCATGCTCGTGAAACGCACCACATTTCAGCAATAAGATGAGATGCAATGAGATTGACAATTGATGATTGATATTTACTTGTCATTTTCATATTGTTTGATTAGACTAGTGCTAATTAAAGTTATATCTTAACTACTTAATCTGTGCTAAAATTGACCAAGAGTAGTTCAGGTTGCGGGTCCGTTTTTGCAAATAGAACCCACCCTTATCAGCCTTCATGTTTAGAAGCCGGCTGTAGTCAGCCTTTTGACGGGTCAGTCTTGTTGAGCTTCTTAGAAGCTCACGCGTTAGCGATATGTGGTTTTCAGGAATCGACGCGCAGAACCAGGACGCTGGCTTCCACTGGGAGGAACCTCACCCCGAGGTAGGGAACCTCCAGTGGGAACTGTGCGAGTCGCCGCAGTAACATTTGAAGTGGCCAGCAGCATGACGCCCGCGGGCAGGGTGCATGCTTTTGCTTAGCTTTTGAGTGTCGGAGTCTGTAATCGAGTCTTCCGCTGCTACGATTTTTAAACTCTATTGTGCGCTCTGAACTCTTGTAAGACTTATTCTACAACCCAGGAATTAATGTTGTATTTAATTTCTTCCTCCTTAAATTACTGCTGTTTATCCTGCCTGTGTTGTATCGTGTGTACGCTCGCTTCGCCGAGCGTTGCCCAACAGGATCCTGGCTTAACGACTGAACGGATCCGTCCCGAGACGGGGTTCTCTGGGCGGGTCCGCGTCATTGAGACTACGAACACAATGCAAAAAGAACCATAACAAACGGAGGTTACAGCTCAAGTTATGCTGAAAATAGTTTTACCGATTCCGGATACGGGTTCCCGGTTCCCGGGTTCCGGTTCCGATATCGAGCAGTACACGGACGTCGTTTCCGGGAAAAGTCCCAAAACACGTCTCATGCACTGGCTTTACCAGGTGGCTAGGGTTACTATGATACCAAGTTTGAATGGTTTTTCACTCGTGTTAGCAGGAACACGAGCCTTCCGACTGTCGTTGTCCGTTTATGACATCGGGGAATACCGTAACGACACGAGCCTTCTGACTGTCGTAACGACTTTTCCGATGAAAATCAAAGCTAAGTTACAGGCATGGGACCATTTTTAGTTCAATGTAGACTCCAAACTAAGACTTTTGGCACTGGCTTGGGTCAAGTTGAGCTTCCAAGAATTTATTAAAAACCAAACAAGGTTCCGTTTTTTAAACTTATAAAATCAGAAACATGTACTAAAACTAATGGAAAAATTATGAAACTTTGTAGAAGTACCAGTGTGACACGACCCGCCCAGAAAACCTCGTCTCGGGACGGATCCGGTCAGTCGTTAAGCCAAGATCTTGTTGGGCAATGCTCGGCGAAGCGAGCGTACACACGATACAACACAGGCAGGGATAAACAACAATAATTTACAAGAAGAGAGGACTTAATATATCATTGGTTCATAAATTAAAGTTGAATATTACATTGATTCAGAGTACGCAACAGTTTTGAAAATGATAACAGCGGAAGACTTAGAATGATTACAACTGCGACACTCGGACTTAGGCAAAAGCACGCGCCGTGCCCACGGGCGTCATGCTACTAGCCACTTCAACAAATCACTGCGGCGACTCGCACAACTCCCACTGGAGGTTCCCAAACTCGAGGGGAGGCTCCTCCCAATGGAAGTTACCCGCTGGTTCCTGCATGACGGCGCCTGAAAAACCACAAAACGCTAACGCGTGAGCTTCTAAGAAGCTCAGCAAGACTTACCCGACAGAAGGCTGACTACAGCCGACTCCTAAACATGAAGGCTGACTCGGGAGGGTTTACTTGCAAAAGGACTCGCCAGCCTATACTACTCTTGTCAAGTTTTAGCTTCAGATTAAGGGATTAGAAAATAAATTTAGTTAGCACTGAGCTAAACAAACATAACAGAATCAACCATAACAATATTAATGTTCATAATTCATCCTCATGGTGTTTCAACCTATTTTACTAGAATGTGACAGAGAGTTCAAGTAAGCTCATAGCTGAGAGCGACAGCGATTCGAACCGATTTTTATACCACTGCAGGGTTAACCTAATCGTACGACACATGCGTGTCCCAGACTCGCACGTGGCAACCGTTCACACCAGCTCCTGCAACGTCAATTCCCTCCTACGCCTGCCTTAGCAGCGCCGCGTCCCACCAGACAACACGTCCCAGACGGTTTTTGTGGAGTTCCCACGCTGCCCATCCCAGATCTCCTCCTAGTCAGACACCGTAGGGCAGGTTCGACGTTGCAATCACTAGGCTACGTAGGTTTATCGGGGCCCATAACACCCAGCATACGATTAGTACATTCAATACTTGCCCAGCTGTGCCACACGGATCAGACCAGACTACGGTCACCCTGGTCCCGGACCAGTCGCCGACCTACTGGTACCCAGTCTGACCCTCAATCTTTTATCTTTCTTACTCATTGACAATTGTGTGGCACATCTCATGAAATAGTTTCATTCAAAATCCTACTACTCGCGAGCAGCGTCCACTCTGCTCGACTTCTACCGGCAACTATCTGCTAAGCATAGCATACTAGGGGTATCCAAACAAGCTACCGTCAGGGTTTCCTATGGGAAACAATGCAACTATGGTTTCAATCAATTCCTAGCACCTAATGCACAAACAAGACACACTTAGTGTAAAAGCAAAACTTTAAAATTCGGTTGTGCACCGGGGCTTGCCTGGTTCTTCGGTGTTGTTTGAGATTTCTTCGGCGGGGGTCGACGAACTTGGATCGGCCGCTACCTCATTAGCGTCAGAATCTACATGATGCAGTAGGATTATGATAAGTTTAATGAAAATGAAACTTATTATTATTATCAATACAACCTAGGGTTTAGATTGGCGACGCCCAGAATTAGGGTTAACCCTAATTACTCGACGCCGTTGATTAAATTCAATTATTAATCTGTGAATGATGTTTAAAGGAGTCTATTAAACTTTCATGAGGTGACTTTTAGTTGGCATGTTCATCAACTTCAACTTTAGTTAAGTTAATGTGACATTTTTCATCGGTTAATATTATTTAATTACTTCGGCTATTAAACTAGGGTTAAAATGAAAATTTTAATTCTTCCTCAAAATTATTTTTAGTTGGTAGTACTCTCTGGAATAAGAATTTTGGGTTTTGGGTGGGGCCTAGATGAATTTTCTATATTTAATAAAAATCCATCAAAGTTCCTGTTTTTATCTCTTGTAAAATCAGAAAGCACTAGTAAACATTAGAATAAAATTATGAAACTTTTTGTGAGCATTTCTGAGCACCAGATCTACAACTTTTCTTTTGGGTCTAACCTTGTAAATGACTTTTACAATGCACTTTAGAAAATGGCATTTAAACTAGGCAGATTGAGGTTATTTAATAGGGTTAGATGCCATTTCCTATTTCTAAAATCTTCATAAAATTCCAGAGTGTGTGTAGTACCATTGTGTACTTGTAGATCAAAGGTTAGCCCTAGCATTGCTCTATAATGCAATTTAAAATTCATAAACAGAAAGGAGTGTTTCTAATTAATTCTACAAATTTTTGGTGATTTGTTAAAAAGTGTTTTAACCGAAAATTAGTAAATTTCACGAGGGTTCTAAAAAATTTTGGTTTGGCATTTTTGGATCTTCCTGTGATTTTCTAGGGTTTTTAGAAGACAGAGCAATAATCTGTAAAATAATTAGAAAAAGGAAAAACAGGGCACAGTCTCCGACGAGCTCCGGCGGCCAATTCCCGACGATGGGGTGGTCGCCGGCCGTCGAACCTTGGCTTTTCACGATCCTCATGACCAGAAGAAGCTCGGCAACATGATATTCATCAAGGTTTTGGCCGGGATAGGGGGTCTCACCGTGGGGGTGCCTCGGGGCGGCGGCAATCGATGAAATTCCGGCGAGGTAGCTCGCCATCGGAGGATTGCACGGTTCTGTGAGCTTCACGGGGTGGAGAGGGAGTGAATTGGTGAAGGAATTTGATTGAAATGGGTCGGAGGCGGCGTTTCACCGTGGGGGGCGGCAATGGCGTTGGCGGCGGCCGGGGGCAGAGAATTGGGGGGATTCTCGCGCGGGGGGGGGGGGGGGAGAAGAAATGGAGGAGGGGGGAAATTGGGGAGGAGCCCGCGCCATTTATAGGAGGAAATGGGGTAGGGGAAGTAGGGAGGCGGGGGGGGGGGGTCGGCATGGCGGCAGTGGGGCGGCTCGGGCGGCTCGGCGGCGCACAGAGAAGAGAGAAAGAGAGAGGGAGGGAGGAGGCTAGGGAGAGAGAGCGAGGGGGTGAGTGAGAGAGAGAGGAGCACCGAGGTTGAATGCGACGTGGGGGCGGCACGCAGCCGTGTCGGGCGGGGCAGCGGCCGGGCGGCTGCGCTCTGTTGTCGGGCGGGCGGTCGCTGTAGCCCACCCGGCAACAGTTTGATTTTTTTTTATTTCATTAAGGCTGGAAGTAATTCAATGAATTGGCACTCTTTCCAAGCTCGAAAAATTTTGAAAATTTTTGTACAAGCTCAGGAATTTATTTGGAACACTGTTCATTTAAGGTTCAAGTCATGATTTGGTCTCTAAAAATTCTTGAATTTCTAAGTTGATTATAGCTTCTGTGAATTTTTAGGGGGTCTAATTCCTTCCCAAAAATCTTGAATAATTTCCCAAAATTCTATTTTTAGGTGTACTTAATTTTTATGTAAAAATATGGTTAGGGTTCTGTGGAAATTTTGATGGTCAAGAGTTAGGGTTTGGATTTCTTTCTGTTAACGAGATTTCGACACTTTTAGTTGAGATTTCTCCGGATTTTGCTAAAGTGCTCTGTTGGTTGCCAAATTTTTCATAGTGTTCCTTTAAAGCATTTTAAACAATATTTCTTTTTATTTCCATGATTGAATCTGCTTTAAAGTGAGTGAAAATTATGGATTAGGGTTTCGAATTGGAGTGTGAATTCCTATCTGGTGGTAATGACTATGTACTGTGGAGCTGAGGGCCCCTGTTTGGTGAAAGTGTTCAAACTTAAATTATTGAAATTGTTGTCTAGGTTAATGGAAGTGTTTTAAGCAGCATTGCTCATTAGTTCACGTGTTAGTCTTGCTCAAAAAGCGCAAAAATTTCTTTTTAGGGTTTACGATTTGCCGGTGACTTTTTAAGTGACACCTGGGGTGTCACACAGTGAGCATCTAAACTAAAGTTTTGGTTAAGGGTTTGGGCTTTTGGAGACTTTCCTAACGCATTTTAGAAAAAGACAATTTAACTAGACATTTTGGAGTATTTCCAAAGACATGCATGCATAAATGTTGCTGTAAAATCTGGATAATGATTCAGGAGATGTACTATGCTAAGATGCACTCAAGGTTCAAAAATCAGCCCTAGCAACCTTCTGGAACTTCAAAGAAAATTCAAAAACAGAAATAATTCATTGAATTATAGAGGAAGTTCTAGGGACATTTTTGAGCAAGTGCTTTAACAGAAAATTAGTTCATGGTTTAAGGATTCAAACAAAATTAGGTTTAGCATTTTTAGACTTTTACATGATTTACTATGCAGTTTACAAGCTCTAGCTAATTAATAGGAAAATGGAAAAATAATGAAACAGTAGGGCAAAAACAGGGGACATGGTAGTGGCAGTGCTCCGGTGAGTTTCTCGCCGGAGATGAAGGTTAGGGCGGGGATTTGAGTGTAGTGGAGCACCACCTTGAGTCAATGCACTGATTTGAAAAGGATGAAGGCCACGGGAGAGAGGGAAAAGGGGTCGGCGACTGAGGGCTATGCGGTGATTCCAGTGATGCCCGACAGTGGCGCGCTGCGTTCTTCGTCGTTGGCGGTGAACTGCGGGCATCAACTTGTCAAACTGGTGCACAAGGGTGAGGCGGTCTACCCGGTGAAAGGAATTGAAGAAGCACGGTACCGTGGCGGTGAATTTGGGAGTTGAAGGCCGGTGGCTATGTCCTCGGCCGAGAAAGGTGGACGACGGTGTTCCGACGAAACGGGGGCACGGCCAGGGGCCTTGATGGTTGGAGAGCACCAGTGACTCGAGAGCAACCTTCCGGGCACGGTGGCGAGGCGCGGGGATGGCCGGAGCTTGCTGTCGACGGAGAGGCGGCACTAGCGGCAATGGTGGCGCTCGGCAGAAAGAAAGAAGAAGGGAAAGGAGAGAGCGGCGGCTTGGGCTTTATACCCGAGGAGTAGTGAGCCAAGGAGGGAAAAGGAGAGAGGAGTGGGGTGGCGTCGTGGATTGGTGCAGAGAGCGGCGGCCAGCGATTGGCGGTGACGGCGGCGGCTCGGCAGTGGAGTAGCGTGCCGCGTGGAGAAAGGGTAGTGCGCCAGTGGAGAGAGAGAGAGGGAGGAGAGAGAAGGGAGAGCAGTGGAGAAAATCTTTGCGCAAGATTTGCTGGACAGGGAGTGATGGCGCGCGGGAGAAAAGGTGGCCGGCCGCGCTGTCCTCGACGGTCAGCCATGGCAGTGGCTGCCGAGGGCAGCTGCACTGTTCACGATCACCCTATTTTCAATTTTGATTTGAATTGTTTCAAAAGCTCCTTCTTGATTCCATAGAAAACCCTATCTTCCGAGCTCAAGAATTTTTGAAATTTTTGTGTGAGCTAAAGAATTATTTGGAACAACTTTACTTATAGGAAGATGTCCTGATTCAGCTCCTAAAAGTCTGTAAATTTTTAACCTAGTTCAAGTTTGTTGAAATTTTAAAAGGGTTTAAACTTTTCCCATAAATTTTGATAAAATTTCCAAAATTCTATTTTAATGTGAACTTAATTGTTATGCAAAAATATTGCTAGGGTTTTATGAAAAATTTGATAGGTTACTAATTAGGGTTTAGATTTTTCCCTGTTAAACAGAATTTCGACACTGCGAGTGAAAGTCTACTGATTTTATCTAAAGTGCTCTGTTTGTTGCTAAAATTCTTGTAGCGGTTCTTTGGAAGGTTTCTAGCAACATTTCTTATTACTTGAAGTGTCGATTCTACTTTCAAGTGTATAATTTGGCTTCTAGAGTTTTACGGTATTGCCGGTGAATTTTAGGGTGGCACCTGGGGTGTCACAGTCCAATTACTAGAGCTCGCGCCCGAGAACTTAATCTACAGGTGAGCTCGTTCCTTAATACTCAATTACGCATTCTCGAGGATAGATTACTACCTAATGATTTTATTATGATTAGAAATCATGGAGAGGACAGAGGAACAATAGGAGACCAGATAGGAGTCGTCCAAGGACGTCTAAACCAAGTCCGAGTCCCAGACCATGTCGACTTCGAATCCAATTTGGAGTCTAGGAGCAGCCTGTACTAAAATGGACGCCCAGGTCGATACGGACTCCGTTTTAGGTGATCTACCACTTCATGGAAAGAGGATGAGATTGTCTTTCCAATGGGACTAGTCCTATGTCCAAATTCCTCTAGAGTCCACAAGAATCATCAAAACATTGAACAGTTCAGAATCTGTCAGGGTGCTGTGACACCGACTTTGGGCCGGTTGGCCTTGTACCAAGTTAGAGTCCATTAGGGTTGAGTCCAGGAGACTTGAACGTCTCCAAGTCCTTTATATCCAGCCGTCACGCCACCATTAGGGTTTGGGTTTTACTTAGATTATTCCTGTTAAAAACAGTGTCACCGTTTCATCGGTTTGTGAGACCCCAACTTTGTGAGTTTAATCTTCATCTGTAATTTGGTTGCTTTCTACTTCGTTCTTGCTTGTGTTCTTCGATTCGCAGGCAAAGACTAGCCTTCTCGGCGAGGTCATCTGTATTCACGCGGGTGATAACCAAAGGAGACATGGTGCTGCGTTGCGGGGTTTGGAACATGCCGGTCGGAAGCCAGATCGATTTGTGTCGCGACTCTGCCCAAATCATTGATTATCAGAACCTGTAGGAAGATCGGGACCCCGTTCCCATCAAACGATCACTCCCCCTTCCGTAATCACGTGGCCCAAGAATGCCACTTCCTTTAGCTAAAACTCACACTTACTGAACTTGGCATACAACTTATGCTCTCGGAGTTTCTCAAGTACTAACCTCAAGTGTCCCTCATGTTCTTCTTCGTTCTTGGAGAACACTAGAATGTCATCGATGAATACCACCATGAATTTATCCAAATACTCCATAAATACTTTGTCATGAGATACATGAAGTATGCCGGGGCGTTGGTTAGCCCGAACGACATTACTATGTATTCATAAAGTCCATACCGGGTTCGTAACGCCGTCTTGGGTATATCCGAAGGTCTGATCTTCAGTTGATGGTATCTTGAGCGGAGATCAATCTTGGAGAACACACTAGCACCTTTCATTTGGTCGAACAGATCCTCAATCTGGGGTATAGGATATTTGTTCTTGATGGTTACTTCATTCAGTGCTCTATAATCTACGCACATCCTTTAGGTCTTATCCTTCTTCTCCACGAAGAGGGCCGGGGCTCCCATGGTGAGGAACTAGGCCTAATGTAACCCTTATCTAACAATTCCCGAATTTCCTTCTTAAGTTCTGCTACCTCGTTAGTGGCCATCCTATAGGGCCGTTTTGAGATAGGGGCTGTCCTTGGGATTAAGTCAATAATGAATTCAATCTCTCGGTCTAGTGGCATACCTGGCAAGTCATCTGGAAACACATCTGGCTACTCACATACCACTTGTATCTCCTCCAGTGGTGTTGCTCCTGCATGATTGAGCATGCCCTGTCCTGGGGTTACTGATGCTGCAATGTATTCCACCTTCGTTCCGCTCTCACTGGTCAACTCAACAGCCCTGCTTGCACACCTGATCACTCCATCATACTTTCATAGCCAATCCATACCGAGGATCACCTCTATACCCTTAGATTCCAGGATTATCAGATTCGCAAGAAAGTCTACCCCCCTTATTGAAATGCTGACCCTAGGGCAAACATGGTGGGTACTGATATTTCCCCCAGGAGAGCTTACTAGCATAGTAAAACTCATAGAAGCTGTGGCTAGATTGTGTTTAGCGACGAATGCAGCAGTTACAAATGAATGCGAAGCTCCAGAATCAAATAAGACTGTTGCAGGGTGAGAGTTTACAAGGATCATACCAAGCACCACATCGGGGGCCTGCTGTGCGTCCTCCGCGGTCACATGGTTGACTCTGCCCGGTAGCATGTTCTGCTGCCCCCTGTTCTGATTCTGTCCTTTGTTTCTCTGAGGACACTGACTGATGAAGTGACCCGACTGTCCACAATAGTAACACCTGCGCTTGTCCCCATTAGAGTTGGCAGAAACACCTCGGTTTTGGTTCTGGGAAGGTGGAGCGGGGCATGGAGCTTGAGGGTTATTGGGGCGAGAAGCTGGCGGTGTGTTAGGGCATGGTGCATAGGAAGGGGTGTGGTGGCTGCGTGTTGGGGTGGGGTGGATAAGTGGGGCGGAGGTTCTGGTTGTTAGCAATTTGCAGTGGGGCTGGTGGATTGCGAGGCGGGGATGAGTGTTGCTACAGGAGGATTGACCTAAGTGGGGCATCTTCCTCTTGTTTTCCTTCTCAAGCTCTTTCCGGGTATCCTCGACCACTAAGGCCGTATCCACTAACTTCTGAAAGTTAACGTAGTCACTGTTGTAGAGATGGAGACAGATTTCCTTCTGTAATCCCCTCATGAACATAAATTGCTTCTTTGTCTCCGTATCCACAGTCTCAGGGGCGTAGCGAGAAAACTGAGTGAACTGATTGACATACTCACTTAAGCTCATATCCCCTTGCTTTAGGTCGAAGAATTCCCTCTTCTTCATCAGCATAACTCCCTCAGGAACGAAGTGTGTGCAAAATGCAGTCCTGAACTCAGTCCACAGTATGTGGTCAGCATTGGCATGGGCTTTGCAGTAAGCATCCCACCACTCTGAGGCGGTGCCCTCGAGTACGTGGGACATGTACAACACCTTCTCTCGCTCACTGCACTGAACCACTCTTAGCTTCTTCTCAATGTTCCTCAACCAATCCTCCGCATCCATCGGATGCTTAGCCTGAGCAAAGGAAGGGGGTTTTGTATCTAAAGAACTCCTTCAGCTTGTTGCAGGGTGGAGGAGGTGGTGGTTGGGTCTAGTCTTGCTGAAGATTTCCTAGGGCTTGGATGAAAGCATGCATCATTTGTCCTTGTACTGCCAAGAACTGCTGGAACATCTGAGGTTGGGGTTGGTGTTGTTCTGGGAGTTGGGGTTGGTATTGTTGTGGGGGTTGGGGTTGGTGTTGTGGTGGGGGTTGGGGTTGGCATTGTTATGGGGATTGGGGTTGGTATTGTTGCGAGGATTGGGGCTGGTGTTGTTGTCGTCGGTGGTGTTGTTGCGGTGGCCTGGCATGGCAGCAGCCCTCTTGGGTGGCATCTGATTAAGACACAGACCAAGAGATAACAACGTAAGACAACGATTCCCAGCTATATGCATCAAGGTGAGACATGAACACTAAAGACTCCTTTATTAAAGACCCCTAAGGACGAGACTATGGACACTACGCCGGAGCGACCCATAGTTCTCATCAACACACCAAAGACACACCAAACACACTTCCAAGAAACAATCAACCGGTCTAACATGCTCATAGAAATGGCTCCTAGGGCATCCTAAGTGTTGGAGGCTCGATCGCTGGCGTAGTGGTTGGCCGAGTCGTCCTCGCTGACGGAAAGTTCTTCATCTTGGAGCACCATTCGCGCCACTTCTGTGCAGCCCCTAGTTCCTTCTCCACTTGTAGCTTCTGAATCTTCGGCTGTTCATAAAACTCATCTTGGAGTCTCCTTACTTGCTCGCTGAGGTTCATAGCCAGCTGTTGGGTCCTCTTCACGGTCTCCGTGTTCATGTACATGGTAGTGGTGGTACAGTTGAAGACTCCAATTCCTATCTGTCAATAGGGAAAGAGCGTGAAGCTGCTACCTTGTAACTCCTCGTGGTAACAGTAGCCCAAGCTCGACATCGCCTCCCATGCGGCGTTTGCTGCTGCCTCCTCTCGAGAGAACCTCCAAGTATAGGAGTGGTGAGTGCTGATCCAGTGGTTCTTCTTGAAGATGTAAACCCTAGCCTTCCAATCTTCCTGAGAACCTCGATCTCGCCTGGTGAAGATGTACTCGGGATTCATGTCCATCTCCAGCGAGTATAGCATTGCTCGCAAAGTCCTTTGGAAGTAGCATGTTTTATCATCCTTTAATCGGGCAGGTATGGGAGACTGGGGAAGAGGTTCGTCCCAATCCTCTTCAGGCTCTTCTTCTTCTTTGAGTTCCCTTCCAAGGGTTGCTGCTGGCACTCCTGCCGACTCCACTTTGCGTTGTTCCCGTTCGATTTCCTTGAGTGTAGACTCCACTGGTTCAACTGCGGGTTCTGTCATCCTAGCCTTTTTCAACGGTCCATGAAGAGTGCCATCCATGATCCTACGACTTCCTCGAGTGTAGGCTTCACTGGTTCAACTGCGGCTTTTTAAGAATAAAAACTAGACTTCCGTTTGTGTGCCCAGGACAAGTTACACACAAACCGTGACGTTATCATGAATCTCAGAATACATCCATATCCAAATTAGTACAGCCATCACAGAGTAACACAACAAATAGTCTATTACAATAAAAGGGAAACTGAAGATCTGAATAAACTAAACGAAGTGAAAGTGCCCATTGCACAGGCAATCAACCGGTGAACAGAACGCCAAGTGATCAGCTGCTCCATTTGGGATGAAAACTAATTCTCCTCCTGTATATATGCAATGATGTGGGGGAAAGCAAGGGTGAGTACTTATCATACTCTACAAGAGTGAGAAAATATGACATCATTGGCTAGTACAAGGCAGGTTGATGAGCAGTTTGCAGCAATTAGTGATGGAGTTTATTAATTAGCACTCTAATTACTAGATGAAGTAATCAATCCAATTTCAACCAATTATAGGTGCAATTTTATCACAATCCATTCCAACCTTCCAAACCATCCCTATTTAGGCGAGGATCCAGGCCGCTCATAACCGTGAGCACGACTATCATGACGGTTGCACACTCTGCAGAGGCGGCACCACTTTACCCACAAGTCGTGAACACCCTTGTATGCTGTGATCGCAACTCACATTCACACTTCCTTAGGTGTGTGGTAGGGTTTCACTACGAGGCCTTTCCGAAGGGTCTTCCAGTACGCGCATACCCGCTAAGGTTTCATCGGAGGAGAACCACCTTCGGGCACCTGTTCCAAGACTACCCTACGGTGCCTGCTCGCCAACGAGCGATCGTGGGGTACTATCTATGGAACGGCCCTCCGGTACCTATTCTTTACCAAGGGCCCCCTCTTGCCCCGTTTGGATCCAAAGATATCTCACAAGCTACTACTCCCCGCTCTGCCATTTGGATTGCACGATACTAGAAGAACACCTAATTAATCAGTCAAGCTTATCCCATTTTCAGTCTTGTGGTGGCACTGTTATCTTGGGTGGCCGCTCCCTAATCCTACTGATAGGCCCCGAGCAAACAATCCATCAAACCCCCTCAGCACCCACCACCGTCCCGGTTTGCTCAGGCCCTTTATACCAACTTGCCATCGTCATAATCACCACATCATTAATATATGCACCGATAATAATTATCATACTTAATAAACCATTCCACTTAACACAACAAAGCAAGATCTATCCAAATCAACCCCCAGTATCAGGTGACAAGGAATAATCAACCAATTCTGGTAAACCCTATCATAGCTATTCCCGCATATTGACTCAAGCATGCAATCAATTTATAGAAAGAGAGAATAGGTGCAATATGTTAGGACACTTGCCTTCCTCCTGAGCTGGCTGCTGGTTGCCCTCGTTGAACTCCTAGTCCTGCAAGTTCTCACTTGTCGGCTTCGAATCGCAACCGTTTATTCACAACCACGCCACACATACGATGGAACCATGCACCAAACTCAATACAATGCATACAAAAGTACAATCTCAGTATGTAGATGATATGAATTGGAAGAGCATGGTTTTCTGAGAATTTTGGTGAAAGAACGGATTAAAACGGAGCTACAGTTTGAAAGTTACGGAGTTTTGAAGTTCTAGGGTTCAATCTATAAAAAAGAGCTGGCAGGGACCTATTTATAATTTAGGAAACTTGGCCGAAGGACCTTAACATAATTAAATTTGAACCGAGGGGTTAAACTATAAAAAGACTAGGTCCTAGGATTTTTCTGGTTTCTAGATTTATTTTCTATAGGAAAATCCATGGACCGAGTCCACGGATTGGTGGACCGATGGCTGGCGGCGTGGGGCACGACGCGTGAGTGGGGTCCATGGACCCGCGCGACCGGATCTAATCCTAGCCGTCGGATCGGGGCGCGTGGTCGGCGGCGGCTTCCGGCGGCGACATGGCATGGGAGCTTGCCGGAGCTCCTCGATCTCGAGTTCTTGTGGGCTTCGGCGGCCAGCGTGAGCACGAGAGGGGAGAGGGGCACGAGGGGAAGCTCACCGCGATGGTGGCAATCGTCGGCGAACGGCAGCGGCGACGCGCGATGACGACCATGGCCAGTGCGACAACGGTAGCGGCAAGTGGTCACGACGAGGCACGAGGGTGGTGGTTTCTGTGGAAAAGATGGAGACAAGGGGCGGCGCACCTATTTATAGGCGTGGAGACTCGGCGTCCATGTCGGACGGGCAACGCGCGCTGACGCATGGGCCCGACGGCGACGACGCGGCGCTAGGGTTGCGCGGCGCGCGGGAAGGGGCCGAGCTGGGCCGAGCGGTGCGGCGCGCGCGCGAGTGGGCCTGCGGCTTTGCTGGCTGCGGGGCTGCTGGGCCGAAAAGAGAGAGGGAAAAGAGAAGAATAAAAGGTTTTTCCTTTTCCAAACCTTGGTTTTGAATTCAACTGAGGGATTTTTGCTAAAATGGAAATAAATTCAAGGATTAAACCATGGTGCTATGAGATGCTCGATTTGATGGTTTTATATAAAGAAAACACACATTTTCCTTTATGCTCAGAACTAATTTATGCAATTATGTGGCTAATTTTAATTAAACAAAAATTTGGGTGTTACAATTTATGCAATCTTTGAAATGAGGTCAGAAACTATCTTCTTGAGGTTTAGGATGAACCGTGTTCAACCGTGGATCTCTAGGCTTACAATGTCAGCAGCCAAGCTAATAGCAGCATCATTAACCTCTTCAAACTTCCTACTAATAGTTTCTAGTGAGTGATGAAACTTTTTCTCGCATTGCCTTAACGATTGAGGTGCACCACAAGCCTATAGAACATTCCTAATGCTTCCTTGCTACTAAATCTCCTACGTGATCTCAATCCATGGTGCCTTATCAATATGTCGTGAAGTTGCAAGAAAACTGACCTTCTCATTCTAAACATGTTAAAGCACTCCACCAGATCATTTAGAGTTAAATCAACCCACTGGATTCCAGTCGTAATTGAAATTGCATCAACATTATTACCTTCTTCATCATCCGAAGAGGAATCATCCTTCGTAGATGATCGCATCCAGTCAAGAGCAAGCATTGCAACCATGAAATCATCATCAATAGATGAATCAATGTCCATATTATGCACTGACCCATCATCAGATTGAATACAGGCACTAGAGGTACTCATGAAAAAAATTCTATCTTGTCAAATAAGAGCAAAGAATTTTTTTTTATTCATACAACACAACGTCTTACAAATAAATAGTAAAGCAGAAATTTGGACTGCAAAAAAGCATACAAATAATGTCTGAAACAAATAAACTTAGCAAATTCAATCGAAACAAACAAACAAAGGATAAAAATGATGCTAGTATATAATATAAGTATACACATATGGAAATCATAAGGATAATCATAACCACACAAACCATGTATGGAATAAAGCATAGAAATATATTGAATTGGATATCAAAAAGTCTTACAAAAAGAATAAGAGACACTAATACTAGACCATACCTATTCCTATGAAGGCACTACTAGAGCTAGAAGAGCTCTTGGACTAAACTCTAGCTCCACTAATACTAAAATAAGAGTGTGTTGCAGGTGGAAACTCTTTCTTGTGTTTTTTGGAATGAGGAGAGGGGTCTATTTATAGGTGAGGTGCCTTGCGGGACGAGTTGAAGTGAGTGGCTCTCCTTCCTCCTTTTCTCTAGACCATTTCCCATCACTCATTCGTGCCACTAACTTCAGAGTCAACTTGGAGAGGCGGTGACTCATGCCACGTCAAAGGTAGGGCCGAGTGGGGCCACCCAGAGATCGGCCAATCTCCTGTGGTCCCACTCGGGTCCTACTTTGGCATGGTGGCTTTCCTATGGGCCCTGAGCGTGGGTTCGGGGTGTTTGATCATTTTGCGGTGTTTTGACACGTCTGGTGGGTCCATCAATCCGTGTGCTGCCTACGTGGTGTCCTATGGTTGGCCGAAGTTGTGTTTTGTGACACCCCAGGTGTCACCAGGGCAAAGTCGACAACTGTAAACCCTAATCCACAATTTCACTCACTTTAAAGCCGATTCAATCTTAGAAATAAAAAGGAATATTGTTTAAAATACTCTAAAAAGACACTATGAAAAGTTTGACAAACCACAGAACTCTATAGCAAAGTCCGGGAAAAATCTGAGCTGACAGTGTCGAAACCTCGTTAATAGAAAGAAATCCAAACCCTAACTCTTGACCATCAAAATTCCCACAGAACCCTAGCCATATTTTTACATAACAATTAATTATACTTCAAAAGAGAATTTTGAGAAATTATTCAAGATTTTTGGAAAGGATTTAAAACTCTTAAAAATTCACAGAAGCTATAATCAACCTAGAAATTCAAGAATTTTTAGAGGCCAAATCATGACTTGAACCTTAAATGAAAAGTGTTCCAAATAAATTCCTGAGCTTGTACAAAAATTCTCAAAATTTTTTGAGCTCGGGAATTGTGCCGATTCATTGAATTGCCTTCCAGCCTTAATGAAAAAGAAAAAAAAAACTATTGCCGGGCGGCGCCCGCCCGACAACACGGCGCGGCAGGGTACCGCAGCCGCCCGGCCACACCCGGCCGACACGGCCTTTTGCTCCCACATCGTCGAATTCACTCCATTGCCGGCGCGTCCCTCGTCTCTCACTCCTCCCTCCCTCTCTCTTTTCTCTCTGCCCGAGCCCGCGCCGCCGAGCCGCCCGACAGCCATGCCCCCGCCTCACTGCCGCCATGTCGCCCCCCCTGCTCCCCACTCCCCTACCTCGGTTCCCCTTTAAAACCGGCGCCTCTCCCTCTCAAGTTCCTTCCCCCTCCTCCTTCTTTCTTCCTCCCCACGCGCAAGTCCTTCCTCTGCCCCGGCCGCCGGTGCCATAGCCGCTACAACCGCCGCCTCCACGGTGAAATCCGCCCCGACCCAATCCTCAATCCAATTCCTTCACCAAATCAGTCCCTCTCCACCCCATGAAGCTCACAGAACCCTCCATCCTCCGGATTCAAGCCCCCATCACCGGAATTTTGCTCGCCGCCGCCGCCCCGAGGCACCCCCACGGTGAGACCCCCTATCCCGGCCAAGACCTTGATCAATATCATGTTGCCGAGCTTCGTCGTGTCTAGTAGATTGTAGAAAGCCAACGTTCGACGGCCGGCGACCACCCCATCGTCGGGAATTGGCCGCCGGAGCTCACCGGAGACAGTCCCCTGTTTTTCCTTTTTCCTATTTATTTTCTAGAATATTGCTCTGTCTTCTAAAATCCCTAGAAATTCACAGGAAGATCCAAAAATGCCAAACTAAAATTTGTTAGAACCCTGGTAAAAGGGACTAATTTTCTGTTAAAGCACTTTTTAACAAATGACCAAACGTTCGCAGAATTAATTAGGAACACTCCTTTCTCTTTTTGAATTTTAAATTGCATTATAGAGCAATTCTAGGGCTAACATTTTATCTACAAGTACACCATAGGACTACACACCCTCTGGAATTTTATGAAGATTTTAGGAACACGAAATGGCATCTAACCCTATTAAATCACTTCAATCTGCCTAGTTTAAATTCCATTTTCTAAAGTACATTGTAAAAGTCATTTATAAGGATAGACCCCGAAAGCAAAGTTTCAGATATGGTGCTCAAGAATGCTCACATAAAATTTCATAATTTTATTCTAAGGTTTACTAGTGCTTTCTAATTTTACAAGATCTAAAAATAGGAACTTTGATGAATTTTTATAAAATATAGAAAATTCATCTAGGCCCTACCCAAAGCCCAAAATGCTTACTCCAGGGAGTACTAACAACTAAAAATAATCTGGAGGAAGAATTAAAATCTTCATTTTAACCCTAGTTTAATAGCCGAAGTAATTGAATAATATTAACCGATGAAAAGTGTAAAAATTAACTTAACTAGAGTTGAAGTTGATGAACATGCCAACTAAAAGTCACCTCATGAGAGTCTAATAGATTTCTTTAAACATCATTCACAGATTAAGAATTGAATTTAATCGACGGCGCCGAGTAATTAGGGTTAACCCTAATTCTGGGCGTCGCCAATCTAAACCCTAGGGTATTATTGATAATAACAATAAGTTTCTCTTTCATTGAACTTATTATAATCCTACTGCATCATGTAGATTCTGACGCTCACGAGGTAGCTGCAGATCCGAGTTCCTCGACCCCCGCCGACGAAGTCAACGTCAACTCAGAGGAACCAGGCAAGCCCCGGTGCACAACCGAATTTTAAAGTTTTTACAACTAAGTATGTCTTGTTTGTGCATAAGTACTAGGAGTTGATTGAAACCATAGTTGCATTTGTTTCCATAGGAAAACCCTAACGGTAGTTGGTATAGGCACCCCCTTAGTATGCTATGCTTAGCAGGCATTGCCGGTAGAAGTCGAGCAGAGTGGACGCAGCTCGCGAAAGGATAGGTTGTTGAATGAAACTATTCCATGAGATGGGCCACACGAATATGAATAAGTAAGAAAGATAAAAGTTTGAGGGTCAGACAGGATACCAATTAGGTCGGCGACTGGACTGGGTCCAGGGTGACCGTAGACTTGTCTGATCCGTGTGGTCCGAGACTGATCGAGTGTTGAATGTACTGGTCGTATGCTGGGTGTTATGGGCTCTAGTAAACCTACGTAGCCTAGCGATTGCAACGTCGAACCTGCCCTACGGTGTCTGGCTAGGAGGAGATCTGGGGTGGGCAGCGTGGGAACTCCACAGAAACCGTCTGGGACGTGTTGTCTGGTGGGATGTGGCGCTGCTAAGGCAGGCGTAGGAGGGAATTGACATTGCAGGAGCTGGTGTGAACGGTTGCCACGTGCGAGTCTGGGACACGCACGTGTCGTACGGTCAGGTTTCCCCCTGCAGGGTATAAAAATCGTTTCGAACCGCTGTCACTCGTGAAACGCACCACATTCTAGTAAATAGGTTGAGACACAAATGAGAAGAAACCATGATTATTGCTATTACTATTGTTGCTTCTGTTATGCTTGCTTAGCTCAGTGCTAATTAAATTTATCTTTCTAATCACTTAACCTGTGCTAAAAATTGACAAGAGTAGTATAGGCTTGCGAGTCCTTTTGCAAGTAAACCTACCCCCGTCAGCCAGCATGTCTAGGAGTCGGCTGTAGCCAGCCACTTTTGTCGGGTAAGTCTTGCTAAGCTTCTTAGAAGCTCACGCGTTAGCGTTTCATGGTTTTCAGGCGCCGTCATGCAGGACCCAGCAGGTAGCTTCCATTGGGAGGAGCCGCTCCCCGAGTTCGGGAACCTCCAGTGGGAGTTGTGCGAGTCGCCGCATTAAATTGTTGAAGTGGCTAGTAGCATGACGCCCTTGGGCACGGTGCGTGCTTTTGCTTAAGTCTGAGTGTCGGAGTTGTAATCGTTCCAGTCTTCCGCTGTTATCGTTTTTCAAAACTTTTGCGTACTCTGAAACAATGTAATATTTCAACTTCAAATTTATGAAGCAATGATGTATTAAGTTCCCTCTTCTTGTAAATTATTGCTGTTTATCCCTGCCTGTGTTGTATTGTGTGTACGCTCGCTTCGCCGAGCGTTGCCCAACAAGATCTTGGCTTAACGACTGACCGGATCCGCCCCGAGACGAGGTTTTCTAGGCGGGTCGTGTCAGCTTTGGTATTAGAGCCAGGTTGGGAAACGATGCAACGATTAAGGCATATTTTCAAAAATTACGTGTGAGTGAGGTACGCGCCCTATTAGTTAATAGGTTATCAGGTGGCAAGCTAACCTAGTGTAGGAGCTAACAAAACCCAGTCTAGATTTACTTTTCTGTAACGACGCACCTATGCTCAGGTAAGCAAGGTAAGGTACGCCGCTCGACTGCGGTGAAAGGTCGAGAAATCCCTGTTGTAACAGCAACAGTAGCGTTCTATACCATGGTGGTATGGAAGGAGGTATTATGTTCGCTGTAACATAGTACGCCCCCTTGCCGTTTAGGGAGAGAAGCGGCCCTCTACCGTACGAGGTGTGGGTTACGGACCTGTTGCGAATGCAGACCTTCGCAACAGTGGAGTCTTGTGTCTTTGGCACACAAGAGATGAGTTTGTTCCTCACGACTTCGGTTTTGCAGAGCACTCTCATACCTCCGCTGCCTGAGGTAAAGTGCAATCTGTCGCCGCGCAGGGAAGGTCGGACACGTGCTCCCCGTACGTGACCTACTCGGGGCGACCCATATGGCAATGATATGGGTTGTTGTTTTTACTTTAAAGATATATTTATATTGAACTGCCTGTGATGCCATTTTCTGCAGGTACGCTAACCACGATATTGTAAGAAACGTGTAGTAACGACTAACTTGAGTGCAATTCTGCCACCGCCTATGCGTATTCTTTTTACTTTGTGAGGACGTATAGGCCGATGTAGGATTACATTGCATGAAGAAATGTTAAATCCTTCAAACTTATACTAAAACCATCCAGGAGCAAAAATTCCATCAATAATGGCTGTAACACCATCAGAAAAATTAAGAAGTCAACCTGGATACCTTCCTCCCTTAGGGATTGCGTGGAATCAACCGAGTTGGAGTAAAACCCTTGTATACCATTGAGCCTTCTTTCCAATACCTTCCTCGATGAGAAGATTGTCTCCTTGACAGGTTAACTTAGATGGTAAAGCACCTTGGACAAACCGGCTGTCGCTAGTTAGCATCCTTAGTGACCGATTTGGATCACCTTTTTACACAGGGATGAAAAATATTTTACGTATCAGAAGATTTAGCATGCTTTGAACTATGTGTCAACATGTGGCTTCTGATTGATAAAATATTATTCATCTCTGTGTTGCAGATGGACGCCAACACGATCGAGCATGGGATCGCGGAGATAGGCATCGAGGACCACCCCTACCTACGTCACCAAGAAATCAGGACGCAGAGGCTTTGTGGAGATTCTCGAACGGACCTTGCAGTCACTGGGATATACAGAGACTCCTTGGTTTCAGATCCGGGAGTATCGGCAGTATGATCTACCACGCTGCTCGGCCACCATTACACTACCCACGCACCCTCAACATGTCAACAGAGAGATTTATACCACCACCACATTCGGTTCAGATAAGACGGAGGCCATCGAGTCAGCCGCTCATCAAGCTTTATTGAGGATTTGCGAGCGACACCTTGAGGACCTGGCAGACAAACCAGCGGTGATGTTTCCGATATGGGACCAGGTCGACCGTACCTGGCACCGTAATGTCAAGAATGCTCAGAAGAGGACTTTCAGGGGAGAGATGGACCATGTCACTCCCTTGTTCACGTGGAGCCTAGCGCTACTCAACTTGCATGAAGATATTGTTCTCACAGTTCAGATGGATCGCCAGGCCTTGCGACATGCTCATGTAGAGGTAGCTCAACTCAAGAAGAAGGTCCAGGACTTGGAGAGCAGAAACAATGCACTGCGTGCTCGCTGCGACGCGCGCGCTACACGTATCTCTGAGTTGGAGGCGGTCTCCGAGATTAAGACTGCCCAGATCCATGCTAGAGAGAATGATTGCAACATCATGTTGCAACACATCCACTAGCTGGAGATACTCAGGGATAACGCGGTTCAGATGGCGGAGGACCTCGCCCATGAGAACCATCATTTGCAGCATCTGTTAGCGGGACTTTTGGAGGCACAGCAGCCGCCTCCCGCTAACGATGATGCGCCTGAGTCAGAGGTATCGGATCCCGAAGCTTCAGACCCAGAGCCAGATAAGGAGTAGATCGGAGGTGGCTCCGAAGTGATAGTTTAGTTAGATGGTTCGCCTAAGGAGTGTGTTGTCTCTGTCAGGGTGTCAGTATGTGTTCTCAAGAGTCTATCTTAGTGGCGTGTAATCTTTTGGATGTAAAAGTGGTGGTTTGACAGTCTAAGGAGTTGGACGATGGATGTACTGTCATCTTTTGGGGAATGAAGGAAGTTGTTTTTATTGAGATATCCGTGCCGTGCATATTGACGTACTTCTACTTATGTTGAGAAATGGACATGGGTTGAATTGTTCTAATAAGGATCCTTTTTGCTTTTCAGCATGGCGACACTCCAAGCCGCCGCCCCCGCCAGCTGAGCCAACCTTGGCCACAGCTATGGCGGCCCTGATTCAAAGCAGCCAGCAAATGCAAGAGATGCTGCGAGCTATCCTAGAGAGTAGCGGCACGAATCGAGGCGCTCGGAACCGCGACCAGGACAGCACATATGCTGCATTCCTGGCCACTCATCCCCCGGAGTTCAAAGATGCCCAGGAACCAATGGAGGCAGACCATTGGCTTTGTACAATCGAGGCCAAGTTTGGGCTACTCCGTTGTTCGGAGACCCAGAAGACGCTCTTCGCAGCACAGATGCTCCACGGACACGCTGGAGCTTGGTGGGCCAACTACTTGGCTACTCTCCCGGCCGACACCCAGGTGCCATGGGCACAGTTTCGGAAGGCGTTCCGCGCTCACCACATCCCCGCGGGACTCATGCAGAGGAAGGCTAAGGAGTTCATGGCCTTAACACAAGGAAACCGCACGGTGCACGAGTATTCCCGTGTCTTCAACCAACTTGCTTTATATGCTCCGGAGCAGGTTGACACGGATGCAAAGCGGAAGCACCGCTTCATGGAAGGGTTAAACATCACACTCCAGTGTCGCTTGGCCCTGAACCAAGGCGGCTCATTCAACGAGCTCGTCAGCAACGCCCTCATCGCCGAAGAATACCTCGAGAAGGAGCAGTGGGAGAAAAGGCGAGCCAGCGGTGGGCCATCAAATGCCCCGTCACCCAAGTACCGTCTGGTGTACACTGCACCCGATGGTAGGAGGTACAAGGCCACCCCACCGCAGGCGCCATCATTCCGCCCGCTGCAGCAGCCATACCGGCCACCACAGAATCAGCAACAAGCCGGCTACCGCGCACCTCCCCCGCCGCAGAGGAACCAGGGTGTCCGCCCACCTCAACAGGGCGCCCGTCCTGGACCGGGCACGCCTTGCTTCAACTGTGGGCAGCCCGGACACTTCGCCCGCGAGTGCCCCTCCAACCAGCAGTCCGGAAGCAACCGGTAGTCCAGCCAAGGGCAGGGCCAGCAAAAGGGCCAGAAGAACACCAGGACCGGTCGGGTAAACTACACCACGACCGAAGAAATTGCTGAGGGCGAACAAGTACTGGCGGGTACGTTCTCGCTCTCTACGCACTCAGCTTTTGTTCTTTTCGATTCCGGTGCAAGCCACAATTTTATCAGTAAGAATTTTGTCAAGGGTAAAAACCTAGCCACAATTCTCCTAGAACCAACTTTCGTAATAAAATCGCCTGGGGGCAACATATTATCAAACCATGGCTTAAGTGAAGCTCCCCTCAATCTGGGAGGTCACATCTATCCTATCTCTTTCATAATCCTAGATGGGCAGGGTATCCATATTATCATCGACATGAAATGGATGAAACACCATAATGCCATCCTTGATGTTGCTAACCGTGTAGTCCACTTAACCTCCCCACTTCATGGTTCCATGTCCATAAACCTAGATCACCCTAAAGCCACCCTCAATCAAGTCTGCCATGTTGTCGGGAAAAGTCTGGACGAGATACCAGTGGTTAAGGAGTTTCCGGACGTATTCCCAGAGGACTTACCTGGTTTACCGCCGGACAGAGATGTGGAATTTCAGATTGAGCTGTTGCCAGGCACAGCCCCTATCTCCCGCAAACCGTACAAGATGGCACCCAAGGAGCTAGCAGAGTTAAAGAAACAGCTGCAGGAGTTGTTGGACAAGGGCTTTATAAGGCCTAGTACCTCGCCTTGGGGTTGTCCGACATTGTTCGTGAAGAAGAAGGACCAGTCATTGAGGCTATGCGTGGATTACCGTCCCTTGAATGCGGTAACTATCAAGAACAAGTATCCCTTGCCACGCATAGACACTCTATTTGATCAGTTGGCAGGAGCAAAGGTCTTCTCGAAAGTCGATCTCCAGTCTGGTTATCATCAGATCAAGATCCGTCCCAGTGACGTTCCGAAGACGGCCTTCTCCACCAGATACGGGCTGTATGAGTATTTGGTGATGTCATTTGGACTCACAAACGCACCAGCGTACTTCATGTACCTCATGAACTCAGTATTCATGTCAGAGCTGGATAAGTTTGTAGTGGTGTTCATTGACGACATCCTAATATACTCCAAGTCAACCGACGAGCATGCAGAGCACCTTCGGACAGTTCTCCAAAGACTCAGAGATCATCAGTCTACGCCAAGTTCAGCAAGTGCAAATTCTGGATTGAGCGTGTTCAGTTTCTGGGTCATGTTGTGTCCGCGGAAGGTATTTCTGTTGATCCGAAAAAGGTGCAAGATGTTGTTAATTGGAAAGCACCCACAACAGTCCACAAGGTGCGGAGTTTCTTGGGATTAGCGGGATACTACCGTCGCTTCATACCCAACTTCTCCAAGATTGCTAGGCCTATTACAGACCTACTCAAGAAGGATCAGAAGTTCAAGTGGACAGAAAAGTGCGAAGAAGCCTTTCAGACGTTGAAGAAGCACTTGACCACAGCACCAGTACTCGCCCAACCGGATTTAAGTAAGCCCTTCGACGTGTATTGTGATGCGTCGGGAACTGGACTTGGTTGTGTGTTAATGCAAGAAGGACGGGTAATTGCTTATGCTTCCAGGCAACTCCGTAAGCATGAGTTGAATTACCCCACACACGACTTGGAGTTCGCAGCCGTGGTATTGGCTCTGAAGGTGTGGAGGCATTACTTATTGGGAAACCTGGTACACCTCTACACCGACCACAAGAGTCTCAAGTACATCTTCACCCAGAACGAGTTGAACATGAGGCAACGAAGATGGCTAGAATTAATCAAGGATTATGAGATAGAGATCCACTACCATCCGAGCAAGGCTAATGTGGTTGCAGACGCGTTGAGTAGAAACGCCCATTGCCACTACTTGGATCAAGGAGTTGCAACCGAAGAACTAGAGCCAGCCATAAGGATTCTACCCCACGGAGCCCTCTACAACCTAGCCTTAGTGCCAACACTTAGAGATGATGTAGCCAAGGCCCAGAAGCTTGATAAGGGCATGGAGAAGATCAGATTAGGACTACAAGAAAAGAAGATGCAGTGCTTCCGTGAGGACAAAGAAGGAGTTTTGTGGTTCAAGAACAGATTGGTAGTGCCGAAAGATCACGAGCTTCGGAGGAAAATCATGGATGAGTGTCGCAACCCCGTCCGATAAAATCGTACGGTTGCTCATCCAGGATCATTTGGGAGGGCCACTTGCCGAAACAAGTGACTTTACAGTACAATAATTAACAAGGACTCGCATAAATGACTTAAAGATACTTTAATTCTGGTTATATTACAACTGATTTCAGAAGTTTAGGAAGTGCGGAAACGTAATTTTGATAACAAACACGTGGATTTCAGCGGAAGCAAAAATCTAACACTCGGCGCCTTGATTAAACACCCCAGCCCGATGGTGTTTAATCTCCACGGTAGGGAGAAGCGGGGACCCACTCGAAGGTCCACTCCGAGGGCATCTCCTCTTCCCAACCACCCTGGCTACAGTCAGCACTATTACCTGCAAAACAACAATCAACAAACCGTGAGCGACTGACGCTCAGCAAGACTTACCCGTCAATAGGCCTTCTAAGGCCGACTCCTAGTATGCAGGGAGTATTTGTGGCAGTAGGGTAAGTATTTGCAAAAACAGCACTAATGGTAAATCCTATTTTCAGGTTTTAGCCAAGATTTTAAGAGTTCACAAGCAGTAGTAAAATGTGCTCTAATACTAAACAAACATGGTTGCAATACAATTTATTGAGATCCCAATACATCGGTTTTTCCCACCATACATCCCACATTCTCGGCAAGATGTGACACAGTGGACAAGCGGGTACTCTTAACCGTGAGGGGCGGCGATTATAATCGATGTACATCCTGCAGGAGAAACCCGAATAACACGACACGTGCGCACTCCACGAGTCGCACGTGGCCACCTTTCACTGCATCGCGACAGTGTCGGTCCGACTGCCATCTCTCCAAGGACATGGTCCTCCAGGCAACGCCCTGCGTCCCTGTACGGCCCCAAGCCTTTCCCACTAGCACATGCCCAAGAAAAACAGAAATGCGAATTCATCCACCCTACTGGTCCGTTCACCCGGAAAAAGAGATGGCTGGTCGTCCAATCACTGCGCAATGAGCTACGTCGGCTTCCTGGTTCCCATATGCCAGTATGCATTCGGTACACAACTCAATACTTGCCCATGGGTGCCGACATTCAGTACCATTGTTAACTTAATCCATTCAGCAATATTGGCTAACAGTTCATGTCATATTTTGTGCCCATTCCTTAAAGACTACACAGGTGACGGTCACCCACCTCCCACAAGATTTTAGCTATCAAATGAGTAGTCTCCATACTACTCATGTGCTACCGATTCCTAATATTAGCAAGGCATGCTAACGCTTAGCTGATGCTACTGGATTAGCCCATAGGAACTCCTGCTAAGGCTATGCAACTAGGTGTCAAACAACTCCTCAATGTAATGCACAAACAAGACCGGCAAACATAGTGACAAAGTAAAACTTTAAATCTTAGGTGTGCACCGGGGCTTGCCTCGGTTCGGGGAGAAGTTAGCACAGTCGAAGGCGGGGTCGGCAGCGGGGAAGTCCTCCTCAGCCTCAGTGGCCGTCTGCAGCTCGGTTCCTATATGAAGATGCAAGATAACTTGTATTAACAGATGATTGAAGTTGCATGAATTTCTCTCTAACAAATTTTAGTGTGTTGTTTCGGTAGACGGGACTAGCTAACTGGTCGGGCGGCAAAGATTACCAGAGGGCTGTCGGTGGAAAAGAACAGCAACGGAGACCGGTCGGCGGAAAGAGATGTCGACGCGCCGCTACTGCTGAAAGACTGCGGGAGAATGGGGGCGGTTAGAGACGATAACGACGGACGATGGAACCGGCGGCAGGGCAAGGCTTACCGAGCGCACCTGAGCACGAGAGAAGCTGGCTCTGCTTCGGCCCTGCGGAGCTCTTCGGCAGAGATGGCGGAAGGCAGAGGAGACGAGAGCAGAGAGACGAGCGCGCAGAAGAGCAAATGAGTGCGCACGAGTGAAATGTTTTGTCTCTGGAAAATATCAGTCTCCGTTCCTTTTTGTCTCTCCAGGGCGACGCAAGTTGGCGGGGCGGCAGTGTACTGCAGCGCATGGGCGCCGGGCGTGCGCGTCCCATCACGAAGACTTTCGGCGCGGTGGCAGCACTGCTGTGTACGGCCAGGTGCTTTTACGGTTGGGAAGATGATCGGCAGCATTAATGGCGCGGCCGCTTCGAGCTCGGGTCCGACGAGTCTGTCCGGCCTCGGGGTCGAGCGAGGCGGAGCGAACAGCGGTTTGTGTGCTGACGAAGGGTCGGGCGAGACGGAAAGAGCGTCCGACCACTGGGGTCGGGGTCGGGCGAATCGCGAAAGTCATCCGACCTCTGGGTCGGAGGTCGGGCGAAACGGGAAATCATCCGACCTCTGGGTCGGAGGTCGGGCGAATCGGAAAATTTCCCCGACCTCTGGGTCGGAGGTCGGGCGAATCGGATTCCCAAACGACGGGGTCGGGAAGACATGGAAAAGAACAGAGGAGCGGCACCCGGAGGAGCAGGGACTCGGGCGGCGGCTTGCAGTGGGGAGAACAGAGGAGACCGGACGGCGCTCGTTCCTGCACGGAGCGGAGCAAGGCCGGCGGTACACGGGCAAAGAAATGAGAAGCAGAAAGACAGTAAAGATTGGATTTCAAATTAAATTTTGAATTTTAAGTTCCGTTGATTAGATCCTATGATATCATTACTTAGGGTTTTAAGATTTTTATTGAACTCAATTAAGTCTTTATTGACAAAAGATTTAGCGAGAATTTAGTTCGGGATGTTACAGCCCTTCCCCCTTAAGAAAATCTCGTCCCGAGATTTCGAGAAAAACGCTACAAGGGGGGAAACCGATGACTACTTCACGACCGATGCCATGAATTCCGGGAACTGTGAATGAAGAAATTCTTCACTTTCCCAGGTAGCCTCATCTTTCGAATGATTTGTCCACTGCACCTTGAAGAAAGTTTTGGTTCGCCGACGAGTTACGCGATCCTTCCGATCAAGTATCTTCATCGGCATCTCCGGATATGTGAGGTCTTCTTGGGATACTTCAACATCCGGGATGACCACTTGTTCAGGCAACTTCAAACACTTCCGGAGTTGAGAGACATGGAAGATGTTGTGAACTCCCGACATATGAGAGGGCAGCTCCAATCGATATGCTACTGGACCACATCGCTCGATGATTTTGAAAGGTCCAATGAATCTTGGAGCTAACTTGCCCTTAATGCCAAAGCGTTGGACACCTTTTGTTGGTGACACACGAAGATAGACGTGGTCACCCACTTCAAAAGTTAACGGTCGACGCCTTTTGTCAGCATAACTTTTCTGCCGGGACCTCGCAGCTCGCAAATTTTCTTGAATAGCCTTTACTTTCTCTTCAGCTTGAGTCACTAAATCTGGTCCAAAAATTACCCTTTCTCCTGCCTCAGACCAGTTTAAAGGCGTGCGACATGGCTGACCATACAACGCCTCGAACGGAGACATCTTGATGCTCTCTTGATAGCTATTGTTGTACGAAAATTCAGCCAATGGTAAGCACTCTTCCCAATTCTTCCCATGGGTCAGCACAGATGCGCGAAGCATATCTTCCAGAACTTGATTTACACGCTCTGTTTGACCATCGGTTTGGGGGTGATAAGCTGAACCATGAATTAACTTAGTACCAAGTGCTTCATGAAATTGTTCCCAGAAACGGCTCACAAACTGGGTACCCCGATCAGAAATGATGGTCTTTGGAACACCATGGAGGCACATGATACGAGAGATATACAGCTCCGCGTATTTCCTTGCATTATATCGGGTATGCACCGGAATGAAGTGAGCAGATTTGGTTAGTCGATCGACTATCACCCAAATAGAATCATGTTTCTGAGCCGTGAACGGGAGACCGATGATAAAATCCATACTAATGTCTTCCCATTTCCATGCGGGTATACTGAGAGGTTGCAATGGACCGGCACTTCTTAAATGATCAGCTTTGACTTGCCGACATGTATTACACTCGGCGACATACCGAGCGACTTCACGCTTCATCCGAGTCCACCAAAATTTTCTCCGTAAATCTTGGTACATTTTATTGCTGCCCGGATGTATAGAATATTTGGAGAGATGTGCCTCATCCATGATTTTCTTCCGTAGCTCAAAATCCTTTGGTACGACCAGACGGTTGTTGAACCATAGAACACCTTCCTCGTCAAGGCGGAAACATTTCATTTTGTTACTGCCTATTTGAGCGCGGATATTTTCCATGCCCTTATCAACCTTTTGTGCAGTCACAATTTCCTCACGGAGGGTAGGAATAAGAGCCAAGTTGTATAAAGCTCCGTGGGGAATGACACGAAGGCTTGGCTCATCTGGGTTGCAACATGGGGCAATGGAATTTGCCTGAGAAATGATGAGATTGCAGCAAGCTTTGCGACTTAGGGCATCGGCCACGACATTTGCCTTGCCCGGATGGTAATGGATTTCCAATTCATAGTCTTTGATCAATTCCATCCACCTTCTTTGCCTCATATTCAGATCATCTTGAGAAAAAATATACTTCAAACTTTTGTGATCCGTGTACAAGTGTACGAGATTCCCAAGAAGATAATGCCTCCAGATTTTTAAGGCAAACACAACGGCGGCGAGTTCCAAATCATGAGTGGGGTAATTCAACTCATGACGTCGCAGTTGTCTTGATCCATAGGCAATGACGCGACCGTCTTGCATCAGTACACATCCCAGGCCCGTGCCAGAAGCATCACAGTAAACATCAAACGGTTTGGTGATGTCCGGTTGAGCCAAAACTGGGGCGGTGGTTAAGTGTTTCTTGAGAGTTCGAAAAGCCTCATCACAAGAATCACTCCAATAGAAAACGACCCCTTTGTGAAGCAGTTCCGTCATGGGCTTGGAGATCTTCGAGAAATTTGGGACGAAGCGTCGATAGTATCCAGCAAGTCCAAGGAAACTGCGAACATCTTTGACGCACTTTGGGGGCTTCCAGTCAAGCACATCTTTCACCTTGCTTGGGTCAACAGAGATACCTTCGGCGGAAATCACATGACCAAGGAACTGTACCTCCTTCAACCAAAAGTCACATTTGCTGAATTTGGCGTACAGCTTATGTTCCCTCAGCCTCTGGAGAACAATACGAAGATGTTCCGCATGCTCTTCCTCCGACTTGGAATAAATAAGGATGTCGTCGATGAAGACCACGACGAATTTGTCCAACTCGGGCATGAAAACGGAATTCATTAGATACATGAAGTGGGCTGGAGCATTGGTCAAACCGAAGGACATGACAAGGTATTCGTAGAGACCGTACCTTGTAGAAAAGGCAGTCTTGGGAATGTCCTCAGGACGGATTTTTATTTGATGATACCCCGAGCGAAGATCGACTTTGGAAAAGACCTTGGCGCCCACAAGCTGATCGAACAGGATGTCTATGCGTGGCAAAGGATATTTGTTCTTGATGGTGACCGCATTCAACGGTCGATAATCAACACAGAGTCTCAGGGTCTCATCCTTCTTCTTCACAAATATGGCGGGACAGCCCCATGGAGATGAACTAGGCCGAATAAATCCCTTGTCCAGTAGCTCCTTTAACTGGATTTTCAATTCTGCCAACTCATTTGGAGCCATCCTATACGGCCTTCGGGAGATAGGAGCTGTGCCGGGTTGAAGTTCAATCTTGAACTCAACATCACGATCGGGTGGCAGTCCCGGTAAATCATCCGGAAATACATCGGGAAATTCACACACGACCGGAATATCTTCAAGCTTCTTTCCGGAGACATGATGAAGGCTCCTGGAAATTGGGGTGGGTGGTGTGACTTGGAAAGATATGAAACCGTGCACCGGAGAGTCTAGTTGGATTTTTCGTGGCAAGATATGCAGCACGGCTCTATGGTATACCATCCAACCCATTCCTAGTATTATATCTATGCCATGGTGGTCAAGAACGATGAATTGGGACTTAAAGATTTTTCCTCCCAATTTTAATGGTACATGCTGGACTTTTAGTGTAGTTGTTATTTTTCCGACGGGTGATGTGATAAGATAGGGTGTTTTAGTGATGATGGTGCGGAGGTTGCACCTTTGGACACAAGCCCTACTAATGAAGTTGTGGGTTGCACCCGAATCGAAGAGGATGAACACAGAATTTTTCTGAATTGAGAACATACCCGCGAGGACTTGTTCTCCTTCTTGAATTTCCTCGACCGTGGTGTGGTTAACACGGCCCTGCTTCTGTCCATTTCCAGCAGGTTGAGAGCGGGAATTGTTGTCGCTGCGGGGGTCGCTCTGCTGGACATGGCCTTGCTGACGGGGAGGTTGCCGGCAATCCTTGGCGAAATGCCCAGGACGACCGCAGTTGTAACACGACCTCGGCCCCGTGTTGCTGTACGGCTGCGGCGGGTGAGAAGTTGAAGCCGACTGTCTGGAATTTCCAGCTTGAGAACCCGTTTGCTGGCCTTGACGCGCTACAGACCGCTGCTGGAATGACGGGCGAAAATTTCCACCCGGTAGCACCGGAGCTTTGTACCTCTGGCCCGTAGGAGACGTAATGGCTAGACGATACCTCTGGGGCTGCTGATTTCCAGAGGGACCTCCGGCTGGCTGCTTGCGCTTCTTCTCTTCTTGATGGGCGCGAATGGCATCCTCTTGGACAATGGCAGCGCTCACCAATGCGTTGAAATTGGCGCTGTGATGGAGGGCTAGGCGATCACGTAACTTGGAGTTTAGGCCCTTCATGAAACAGCTCCTTTTCTTGGCGTCCGTGTCCACGTGGTGCCCAGCGTACTGCGCCAGGTAGTTAAACTTGCGCGAGTACTCGTGGACACTCATGTGGCCTTGGCGCAGCTCTTCAAATTCTCTTGCCTTGCGCTGTATGAGGCCCTCAGGAATATGATGTGCTCTGAAAGCTTCCCGGAACTCCGTCCATTGCACTTGGTGGCCATCGGGAAGAGAGGCAGTGTAATTAAACCACCACGCTCTCGCCGGTCCGCGGAGTTGCTGAGCCGCGAAGAGAGTCTTCTGATGCTCGGTGCAGTGAAGGAGCTCAAACTTCGATTCGATGGTGCGCAGCCAATTATCGGCGTCCAATGGGTCAGCTGCATCCGCGAAGGTTGGCGGATGAACGGCCGAGAAATCCCCATAGGAGCTCTCTGGCGGGGGTGCCTGTGCACGCTGACGACCACCCTGCCGATTCTGCTCGATCAGAACCTGCATGAGCTGCTGTTGGGTGGCCATGAATTGTTCCCACATCCTTGGAGGTGGGGGCGGCGGTGGAGGAAGATTGGAGCCACTAGCCTGGTCCTGTCCGCTTGATCCGCGAGTACGTCCTGCCATCTGTGTAAGAAAGTTGAACAATTAGCCCTCATTTCCAAAATGATAGGCGCAAGTCTTACACTACAACTCATTTCTCGACCAAATGAGGAATAATGTGCAAGACCTAAAATGGAAAGAATCAATCGATGATGGGATTTTCTGAACAACAACAGATTTCTGTCCTGCTATGGCAACAGAGAGGAAAACACATTTCTCCTGAAGTGGGGGGTTGGAAACACAAGATTTCCCAACTACAAAGTCGTAGATATTTTTCACACCTTTCCAAATTGTGCCCATTCACATTTTTAGAATGACAGGCGTGAAACTACAAGCTTTGGAAAACGACTCCTTGCTGAAATCCCTGCTTGGTTGATTTCAGTTCAGAGAGGTGTTCACCGGAAGGTCCGATCCCACATCGGAATGTCCGGTGACCAAAAAGAGAATTCCAGAGGGAGTGTCTTCGGACTGTCCGGTCCTGCACCGGATGGTCCGATGTCCTTTTCTCCCAGAACAGAGGGGCACCTTCCCCCTTAAGAGGAGTCTGGAGAATGAATTTAGGAGATGAACCCCTACGGATTCTATAGGATTCTGGAGTGAGGAACAGGCTGAATACAGGGGGATGAAATTTTTAGGTCCTTCTTTCCTTAATTATCTTTTTCTGGGTTAATTCACAGGTTCTTATCAGATTTGAAAGAATGCCACGTCCTATTCGTCCTCACCAAAAGAAAACCCTAATACGTCATCCTCGGTGGCACTACTCGTTCCCTCGAACAACAAAACGTTTTCTACACGGTCTAACGATAGTCAGTGTACCTGCAGAAAAACACATCACAGAACAGGTATGCAATATGGCCATGATAGTCACGACTCATGGCAACCGGCGGCAACCAGTAACGCCTTGCCGTTAGCGGCCATGAAAAGCATCTCAGGCAAGATGGGTGAACCAGCAACGCGAACACCAAGCGACCGTGAATGTTATCCCACGGCAGGACTACGTACCTTCGTTGTAGTTCGATGGTGCGTCGTTGCAAAAATTGTAACACGTACCTTCGCGTAGTTCGTTGGTGCGTCGTTACATAATCATAAAGTTACAGGAAGGTAAAATGCATGAATGCACAGTTAGCTTGCCACCTTCCTAACTCTAATCTCCACTATGGGCTGTTCTACACCGTACCTCACCGTAGCGCAATTTTTTTGAAAACATGCCTCGTTAATTAGAGTACTAACCCCCAAATAGCTCTGATACCAGCTGTCGCAACCCCGTCCGATAAAATCGTACGGTTGCTCATCCAGGATCATTTGGGAGGGCCACTTGCCGAAACAAGTGACTTTACAGTACAATAATTAACAAGGACTCGCATAAATGACTTAAAGATACTTTAATTCTGGTTATATTACAACTGATTTCAGAAGTTTAGGAAGTGCGGAAACGTAATTTTGATAACAAACACGTGGATTTCAGCGGAAGCAAAAATCTAACACTCGGCGCCTTGATTAAACACCCCAGCCCGATGGTGTTTAATCTCCACGGTAGGGAGAAGCGGGGACCCACTCGAAGGTCCACTCCGAGGGCATCTCCTCTTCCCAACCACCCTGGCTACAGTCAGCACTATTACCTGCAAAACAACAATCAACAAACCGTGAGCGACTGACGCTCAGCAAGACTTACCCGTCAATAGGCCTTCTAAGGCCGACTCCTAGTATGCAGGGAGTATTTGTGGCAGTAGGGTAAGTATTTGCAAAAACAGCACTAATGGTAAATCCTATTTTCAGGTTTTAGCCAAGATTTTAAGAGTTCACAAGCAGTAGTAAAATGTGCTCTAATACTAAACAAACATGGTTGCAATACAATTTATTGAGATCCCAATACATCGGTTTTTCCCACCATACATCCCACATTCTCGGCAAGATGTGACACAGTGGACAAGCGGGTACTCTTAACCGTGAGGGGCGGCGATTATAATCGATGTACATCCTGCAGGAGAAACCCGAATAACACGACACGTGCGCACTCCACGAGTCGCACGTGGCCACCTTTCACTGCATCGCGACAGTGTCGGTCCGACTGCCATCTCTCCAAGGACATGGTCCTCCAGGCAACGCCCTGCGTCCCTGTACGGCCCCAAGCCTTTCCCACTAGCACATGCCCAAGAAAAACAGAAATGCGAATTCATCCACCCTACTGGTCCGTTCACCCGGAAAAAGAGATGGCTGGTCGTCCAATCACTGCGCAATGAGCTACGTCGGCTTCCTGGTTCCCATATGCCAGTATGCATTCGGTACACAACTCAATACTTGCCCATGGGTGCCGACATTCAGTACCATTGTTAACTTAATCCATTCAGCAATATTGGCTAACAGTTCATGTCATATTTTGTGCCCATTCCTTAAAGACTACACAGGTGACGGTCACCCACCTCCCACAAGATTTTAGCTATCAAATGAGTAGTCTCCATACTACTCATGTGCTACCGATTCCTAATATTAGCAAGGCATGCTAACGCTTAGCTGATGCTACTGGATTAGCCCATAGGAACTCCTGCTAAGGCTATGCAACTAGGTGTCAAACAACTCCTCAACGTAATGCACAAACAAGACCGGCAAACATAGTGACAAAGTAAAACTTTAAATCTTAGGTGTGCACCGGGGCTTGCCTCGGTTCGGGGAGAAGTTAGCACAGTCGAAGGCGGGGTCGGCAGCGGGGAAGTCCTCCTCAGCCTCAGTGGCCGTCTGCAGCTCGGTTCCTATATGAAGATGCAAGATAACTTGTATTAACAGATGATTGAAGTTGCATGAATTTCTCTCTAACAAATTTTAGTGTGTTGTTTCGGTAGACGGGACTAGCTAACTGGTCGGGCGGCAAAGATTACCAGAGGGCTGTCGGTGGAAAAGAACAGCAACGGAGACCGGTCGGCGGAAAGAGATGTCGACGCGCCGCTACTGCTGAAAGACTGCGGGAGAATGGGGGCGGTTAGAGACGATAACGACGGACGATGGAACCGGCGGCAGGGCAAGGCTTACCGAGCGCACCTGAGCACGAGAGAAGCTGGCTCTGCTTCGGCCCTGCGGAGCTCTTCGGCAGAGATGGCGGAAGGCAGAGGAGACGAGAGCAGAGAGACGAGCGCGCAGAAGAGCAAATGAGTGCGCACGAGTGAAATGTTTTGTCTCTGGAAAATATCAGTCTCCGTTCCTTTTTGTCTCTCCAGGGCGACGCAAGTTGGCGGGGCGGCAGTGTACTGCAGCGCATGGGCGCCGGGCGTGCGCGTCCCATCACGAAGACTTTCGGCGCGGTGGCAGCACTGCTGTGTACGGCCAGGTGCTTTTACGGTTGGGAAGATGATCGGCAGCATTAATGGCGCGGCCGCTTCGAGCTCGGGTCCGACGAGTCTGTCCGGCCTCGGGGTCGAGCGAGGCGGAGCGAACAGCGGTTTGTGTGCTGACGAAGGGTCGGGCGAGACGGAAAGAGCGTCCGACCACTGGGGTCGGGGTCGGGCGAATCGCGAAAGTCATCCGACCTCTGGGTCGGAGGTCGGGCGAAACGGGAAATCATCCGACCTCTGGGTCGGAGGTCGGGCGAATCGGAAAATTTCCCCGACCTCTGGGTCGGAGGTCGGGCGAATCGGATTCCCAAACGACGGGGTCGGGAAGACATGGAAAAGAACAGAGGAGCGGCACCCGGAGGAGCAGGGACTCGGGCGGCGGCTTGCAGTGGGGAGAACAGAGGAGACCGGACGGCGCTCGTTCCTGCACGGAGCGGAGCAAGGCCGGCGGTACACGGGCAAAGAAATGAGAAGCAGAAAGACAGTAAAGATTGGATTTCAAATTAAATTTTGAATTTTAAGTTCCGTTGATTAGATCCTATGATATCATTACTTAGGGTTTTAAGATTTTTATTGAACTCAATTAAGTCTTTATTGACAAAAGATTTAGCGAGAATTTAGTTCGGGATGTTACAATGAGGCTCACTTATCCAAGTACTCAATTCATCCTGGCAGCAACAAGATGTATCAGGACCTACGAAAGAAGTTTTGGTGGACAAGGATGAAAAGAGAAATTGCTCGGTATGTAGCGGAATGTGACACCTGCCGCAGAGTAAAGGCCGACCATCTGAAAGGCGCAGGGTTGTCGCAACCTTTGAGCGTTCCGTCATGGAAATGGGAAGACATCAGCATGGACTTCATTGTTGGGCTACCCACCACCGCTCGACAGCATAACTCCATCTGGGTAATCGTGGATCGTCTGATAAAGTCCGCTCATTTCATACCTGTCAGTACCAACTATAGAATGAAGAAGTACGCAGAACTATACATTGACCGGATAGTTTGTTTACATGGAGTGTCCAAGACAATCATCTCCGACCGGGGTACCCAGTTCACCGGTCGATTTTGGAAACAACTCCACGAGTCACTAGGAACCAGGCTAATCCACAGCTCAGCCTACCACCCTCAGACTGATGGTCAGACGGAAAGAGTGAACCAAATACTTGAAGACATGCTCCGAGCTTGTGTTTTAGAGTACGGAAAAGGATGGGACACCTATCTATCACTGGCAGAGTTCTCATACAACAACAGTTACCAAGCCAGCATCCAAATGTTCCCTTTCGAAGCACTTTACGGCCGTAGTTGCAGAACCCCACTCAACTGGTCAGCAGCAGGCGAAAGAATTGTATTGGGACCGGACCTAGTGCGGCAGGCTGAAGAGAAAGTACGGGTCATACAAGCAAACCTGAAGGCCGCCAAGTCAAGACAGAAGAGCTATGCAGATAGAAGGCATAGACCATTAACCTTCGAGATGGAAGACTACGTCTACCTACGAGTCTCGCCAATGAAGGGAGTTCAATGATTCAGGATCAGAGGCAAGTTAGCACCCCGGTACATAGGTCCATATGCTATCACAGCCAAGTGTGGACCAGTGGCGTATCAAGTAGAACTGCCAGAAAGATTATCAGGAGTGCATAACGTCTTCCATGTCTCCAAATTGAAGAAATGTCTGAAGGCACCAGTAGACCAAGTGGTTCAAGAAGTAGAAGAGTTGCAACCAGACCTAACCTACCCAGAGCGTCCAATCCGGATACTGGATGAGAAAGAACGAGTTACTAGATGACGGACACTCTAATTTTACAAGGTTCTGTGGAGCAACCACACGGAAGACGAAGCCACGTGAGAATCTGCAGAGTTTCTTCAGTCACACTACCCCGAGCTACTCCCAAACCCTAGGTACCTATGCCTATCCTAACCCTCTCCTTAAATCTCGGGACGCATTTCTTTTAGGGGGGAGGGCTGTGACACCCCAGGTGTCACCAGGGCAAAAATCGACAACTGTAAACTCTAATCCATAATTTCACTCACTTTAAAACAGATTCAATCTTGGAAATAAAAAGGAATATTGTTTAAAATGCTATAAAGGTACACTAAGAAAAGTTTGACAAACAACAGAACACTATAGCAAAGTCCGGGAAAAATCTCAATTAGCAGTGTCGAAATCTCGCTAATAGGAAGAAATCAAAACCCTAACTCTTGACCATCAAAATTTCCATAGAACCCTAGCCATATTTTTACATAAAAATTAAGTACACTTTAAAATGGAATTTTGGGAAATTATTCAAGATATTTGGAAAGGATTTAAACCTCTTAAAAATTCACACAAGCTATAATGAACCTAGAAATTCAAGATTTTTTAGATGCCAGATCATGACTTGAACCTTAAATGAAACGTGTTCCAAATAAATTCTTGAGCTTGTACAAAAATTCTCAAAAACTTTCGAGCTCGGGAAGTATGCCAATTCATTGAATTGCTTTCCAGCCTTAATGAAAAAAATAAAAAATAAAAAATAAATATGTTTTGCCGGGCGGGCTACAGTGCCCCGCTGCCCGCCCGACAAAATGGCGAGCGGCAGGGCAGGGCCACCCGCCCGACACAGCCTTTTCTCCCACTCACATCGAATTCACTCCATTGCCGGCGCGTTCCCTCGTCTCTCACTCCTCCCTCCCTCCTTGTCTCTCTCTCTCTTTGACTCTTCCATCCGCCATTTTTTTCTACCCGAGCCGCGCCGCCCGACCGGCCAATGCGCCGCCGCGCTGCCGCCATGCCGCCCCCCTGCTCCCCTACTCCCCCTACCCCGGCCCCTTTAAAAACCGGTGCACAACCATCCTCTTTTCCCCCCTTTTCTCCCTTTTCCATCGCCCGCGCGCGCGCAAGCCTTTCCCCTGCCCCAGCCGGCTGCGCCGCCATTGCCGAGCACCCCCTCTCGGTGAGCTTCCCCTTCCGGCCCTCCTCCATCCTAATTCCGTTGTCTAATTCATTCCTCTCCCTCCCGTGCAGCTCATTGCACCCTCCGTCTTTCGGAACCGAGCTCCAATCGTCAGAAGAATCACATTGCCGCCGCCACCGACGCTGCCCACGGTGAGCCCCTCTCCCCGGCATGAAATCTTGGCCTTCGTCGTGTTGCCGAGCTTCCCCTTGGTCCCTAGAAGGTGTAGAGTCAAGGTTCTACCGCCGTCGAGCACTCTCCCGCCGGAATTTCACCGCCGGAGCTCACCGGAATTCAACACCCTGTTTTCTGCCCTAGGCGGCGCCATTTTTTCCATTTTCTTATTTACTGTTCTGTCTTGTAAAATCTCTAACAAATCACAGAAAAATCCAAAAATGTCAAACCAAAATTTTTTAGAACCCCCGTGAAGAGTACTAATTTTCTGTTAAAGCACGTTTTAACAAATGACCAAACATTTGCTGAATTAATTAGAAACACTCCTTTATGTTTTTGAATTTTAAATTGCATTATAGAGCAATGCTAGGGCTAACCTTTGATCCACATGTACACCATGGTACTACACACCCTCTGAAATTTTATGAAGATTTTAGGACCAAGAAATGGCATCTAACCCTTTTAAAATACTTCAATCTACCTAGTTAAAATACTATTTTCTAAAGTACATTGTAAAAGTCATTCAAAAGGTTGAACCCAAAAGCAAAGTTTTAGATCTAATGCTCAGAATTGCCCACATAAAATTCCATAATTTTATTCTGAGGTTTACTTGTGCTTTCTGATTTTATAAGATTTAAAAACAGGAACTTTGATGAATTTTTATAAAATATAGAAAATTCATCTAGGCCCCACCCAAAGCCCAAAATGCTTATTCCAGGGAGTACTACCAACTAAAGATAATCTTGAGGAAGAATTAAAATTTTCATTTTAACCCTAGTTTGATAGGCTAAGGAATTAAGTAATGTTTAACCGATGAAAAGTGTTGAATTAACTTAACTAAAGTTGAAGTCGTTAAACGTGCCAACTAAAAGTCACCTCATGAGAGTTGAATAAATTTCTTTAAACATCATTCGCAGTTTAAGATTTTAATTTAATCGACGGCGTCGAGTAATTAGGGTTAACCCTAATTCTGGGCGTCGCCAATCTATACCCTAGGTTACTATTGATAATAACAATAAGTTTCTTTTTCATTGAACTTATCATAATCCTACTGCATCATGTAGATTCTGACGCTCACGAAGTAGCTGCGGATCCAGTTGCCTCGACCTCCGTCGAAGAAGTCAACAACGCTGAAGAACCAGACAAGCCCCGGTGCACAACCGTTGTTTAAAGTTTTCCTTTTATAACTAAGTGTGTCTTGTTTGTGCATTAAGTGCTAGGAGTTGATTGAAACCATAGTTGCATTATTTCCCATAGGAAACCCTAACGGTAGCCGGTATAGACACCCGTAGTATGCTATGCTTAGCAGATAATTGCCGGTAGAAGTTCGAGCAGAGTGGACGCTGCTCGCGAGTAGTAGGATATTGAATGAAACTGTTTTCATGAGATGTGCCACACGATTGTGAATGAGTAAGAAAGATAAAAGATTGAGGGTCAGACTGGGTACCAATAGGTCGGCGACTGGTCCGGGACCAGGGTGACCGTAGTCTGGTCTGATCCGTATGGCACAGCTGGGCAAGTATTGAACGTACTAATCGTATGCTGGGTGTTATGGGCCCTGGTAAACCTACGTAGCCTAGTGATTGCAACGTCAAACCTGCCCTACGGTGTCTGACTAGGAGGAGATCTGGGGTGGGCAGCGTGGGAACTCCACAGAAACCGTCTGGGACGTGTTGTCTGGTGGGACGCGGCGCTGCTAAGGCAGGCGTAGGAGGGAATTGACGTTGCAGGAGCTGGTGTGAACGGTTGCCACGTGTGAGTCTGGGACACGCACGTGTCGTACGATTAGGTTAACCCTGCAGAGGTATAAAAATCGGTTCGAATCGTTGTCGCTCTTAGCTATGAGCTTACTTGAACTCTCTGTCACATTTTAGTAAATAGGTTGAGACACAATGAGAACGAAATATGATTATTACTAATGCTGTTGTTACTTCTGTTATGTTTGCTTAGCTCAGTGCTAACTAAACTTATTTTCTAATCACTTAACCTGGTGCTAAAATTTGACAAGAGTAGTATAGGCTTGCGAGTCCTTTTGCAAGTAAACCCACCCGAGTCAGCCAGCATGTCTAGGAGTCGGCTGTAGTCAGCCACGTTGACGGGTAAGTCTTGCTGAGCTTCTTAGAAGCTCACGCGTTAGCGTTTTGTGGTTTTCAGGCATCGTCATGCAGAACCCAGCAGGTAGCTTCCATTGGGAGGAGCCTTTCCCCGAGGTCGGGAACCTCCAATGGGAGTTGTGCGAGTCGCCGTAGTGATTTGCTGAAGTGGCTAGTAGCATGACGCCCTTGGGCACGGTGCGTGCTTTTGCTTTAGTCCGAGTGTCGGAGTTGTAATCGTTCCAGTCTTCCGCTGTTATCGTTTTCAAATCTTTTGCGTACTCTGAGGCATTGTAATATTCAACTTCAAATTTATGAACAAATGATGTATTAAGTTCTCTCTCCTTATAAATTATTGCTGTTTATCCCTGCCTGTGTTGTATCGTGTGTACGCTCGCTTCGCCGAGCGTTGCCCAACAGGATCTTGGCTCAACGACTGAACGGATCCGTCCCGAGACGAGGTTTACTGGCGGGTCGTGTCAGTCACCCTGGTCCCGGACCAGACGCCGACCTACTTGTACCCGGTCTGACCCTCAATCTTTTATCTTTCTTACTTATTCACAATCGTGTGGCACATCTCATAAAATGGTTTTATTCAATATTCTACCACTCGCGAGCAGCGTCCACTCTGCTCGACTTCTACCGGCAATTATCTGCTAAGCATAGCATACTAAGGGTATCTATACCAACTTGTAACGTCCCGCCTCCTCGAGGCCAGACCCGCTTATATTAGGTAGCTTTTTATAGGACATAGGTTGGCCTCACAGACCAACACAAGTCTTTTCTGCGCACATTTATCCTCACCTGTGTGCACCCAGGAATAACTTCCTGATCGGTCACCCATCCTAAAATTGCTTTAGGCCAAGCACGCTTAACCTCGGAGTTTTTCGGAACTAGGCTAACGGAAAAGAAGTTGCAACTTGTTGATATAAGTATCCTATTAATCCTATTAAGCCCTGTCGAGGTGTCACATACTCACCCCCTTAAGAGACCGACGTCCTCGTCGGTCAATCCCAAGCCAGGAACGTTCTCTCTTGGCCACGTCCATGTGTCCAGTGCCAGTGCATGTGTCATGCTGTGTGACCACTCTGGATCCACACCAGCCATGCACACAATGCCTATGCAACTGCGACACACGCGCCCGTGAAACCGTAAGAGTCGGCTCTGATACCATTATGTAACGTCCCGCCTCCTCGAGGCCGGGCCCGCTTATATTAGGTAGCTTTTTATAGGACATAGGTTGGCCTCACAGACCAACACAAGTCTTTTCTGCGCACATTTATCCTCACCTGTGTGCACCCGGGAATAACTTCCTGATCAGTCACCCATCCTAAAATTGCTCCAAGCCAAGCACGCTTAACCTCAGAGTTTTTCGGAACTAGGCTACCGGAAAAGAAGTTGCAACTTGTTGATATGAGTATCCTATTAATCCTATTAAGCCCTGGAGCGGGGTGTCACACAACTACCGTCATGGTTTCCTAGGGGAAACAAATGCAACTATGGTTTCAATCAACTACTATCACTTAATGCATAAACAAGACACACTTAGTTATAAAAGAAAAAATTTTAAACATCGGTTGTGCATCGGGGCTTGCCTGGTTCTTCGGAGTCATTGCAGACTTCTTTTGCGGGGGTCCGGGCAACTGGATCTGCAGCTACTTCACGCGCTTCAGAATCTACATGATGCAGTATGATTAAGATAAGTTCAGTTGCAAAGAAACTTATTGCTTTTACCAATAGCAACCTAGGGTTTCGATCGGTGACGCCTAAAATTAGTGTTAACCCTAATTACTCGACGCCGTCGATTAAATTCAATTCTACTGTTGAATGAGGTTCAAGGAAATCTATTCAACCCTCAAGAGGTGACTTTTAGTTGGCGTGTCCAACAACGTCAACTGGATTAAGGTTAATTGTGATATCCCGGCCCAGGGCTTAATAGGATTAATAGAATACTCATACCAATAAGTTGCAACTTCTTTTCCTGTAGCCTAACTCCAGAAAACTCCAAGGTTAAGCGTGCTTGGCCTGGAGCAATTTCAGGATGGGTGACCGACCGGGAAGTGACTCTCGAGCGCGCACGAGTGAGGACAAATGTGCGCAGAAAAGATTTGTGTTGGTCTGTGTGGTCAGCCTATATCCTATAAAAGCTATCTAATGTAAGCGGGCCCGGCCTCGGGGAGGCGGGACGTTACAGTTGGTATCAGAGCCGACTCTCGCGGTTTCACGGGCGCGTGTGTCGCAGTTGCGCAGGCATGGTGTGCATGGCTGGTGTGAGCCCAGAGAGTGGTCACACAGCATGGCACATGCACTGGCACTGGGCACACGGACGTGGCCAAGAGGGGACGTTCCTGGCCTGGGGTTGACCGACGAGGACGTCGGTCTTCTAAGGGGGTGAGAGTGTGATATCCCGGTCCAGGGCTTAATAGGATTAATAGAATACTCATACCAACAAGTTGCAACTTCTTTTCCGGTAGCCTAACTCCAGAAAACTCCAAGGTTAAGCGTGCTTGGCCTGGAGCAATTTTAGGATGGGTGACCGACCGGGAAGTGACTCTCGGGCGCGCACGAGTGAGGACAAATGTGCGCAGAAAAGACTTGTGTTGGTCTGTGAGGTCAGCCTATATCCTATAAAAGCTATCTAATATAAGCGGGCCCGGCCTCGGGAAGGCGGGACGTTACAGCTTGGCCCAACTTCTAATATTCTAGAAAATGGTACGACGACTCTTTTCTCCTAGCCAGCACCCATTTCCAGATCTTCTGAAAAATGGTACGACGATTCTGCTGAAACTGGGACTTGATGTCTTTGCTGCATCCTTAGTCCCAAGTTTCACAAATCATCTTCCTCGGCTTCTTAGCTGCTCTCCAAGTGCTATGAGACCTTCACACACATTGTGCACCACCTCTACACTAGTGAGATATAGCTAGACATCCAGACCCCCCTTAATAGTACCAGTTTTTTCTATAAACACAAAACCTATCTCAACAAGCTCTCCTAGCTTGTTCGTCATGCTTCAAGGTCTTGAACCATTCCTTAACCACGTACTCATCATAAGCTCAACATGGGTTGTCATTAACAATTGCCGAGGCACTTCGCTCTTGAGGTTCTACATGGTAGTAGGAGCTGCACTCAACAAATAAGATCATGTTCATTCAATCACCAAAACATTCATACCTTTGGGGCACAATGGTCATGAAACTAACACCAACCACAGGAAAAACTGACGTTTCTTTGGCACCCAACTCTTTCTGGATCATCTCCCATGGCTGAAAATGAATGGTTCCAATGAAGAAAGTCTCATGCAGATTTAGATGTGTACTGTCCAGATTCCACAAAACCTCCAGGGGCGCTCATCTTGAGTGCCGAACCTATTCCAACAATTGTGAGAGCCCTGCAATATTTTGAGTCCACCAAAAATCATTCAATCTCGTGTGCAACTCATTTGGCTTGATTCTCTTGTTTAGTTGTTTAAGTTTTTCTTTGCTTACCATTTTTTTTGTGCCATTCAACCCTAGATGCTAGAAATATGTAAATCTTCTGTTGTGTTTTTCTCTCATGTAAACTTTTAATATTAGTTGTTTACCATATACGGAAACAAAGTAATAACTATCTTCCATGGCAAGAGGGAAGTTTTCGGGCTTGGCGGATAGGTTTCCAAGATGAAATCCTTTATAATCCTTAGGATTTAAGATCTCAGTATCTTTCGCTTACTTGTTTCCTTTTCTTGTTTAGTTTTTTTTTTTTTAGTTTCTCCCCAGTTCATTGCAAAATCTTAGATAATTTTTTCCACCTTTACTTTTCACTTCTATATTAATACCAAAGAAACAAAAACATGTTCTTGTGTAATTTCCCTGTAGCGGCTACGGCATGGATGGTGGGTTCGAATCCTGTAGCGGCTTTTGTTTATTGTTTTCTTTTCGTTTTTGCTTAAGTCACTTGAAAATGACTTCTAAATTCCTGGCTGACGGGACGGGTAGATTGGGTCATTGGGGCTCACAAAAACAAACGACATGGATGAGAGCAGAGAGGACATTGTATTGGAGACTATGGCAGCGAAGACGGGTAGCTTACGAGCAAGGGCAGGTGGTGAGGGGGGGGGGGTCATCTGGATCCAGTCAAGTGCCACGGCTACAAGGAGGACGTGAGGTCACCGGTGAGGACGGGCTGGCCAAGAGGAGCGGCTTCATTGCGGCGAGAAATGGTGGTCACCTAATAATTGTGCTTTGGTTCTGAGGAGGAAGAGAGAAGGGCGGAGGGACTGCAGGCTACATTTACCATAATACCCATAACTAAAATTGATTAGTTTGTAACTAAGTTTTTTAATATTAATGGCTGCGGTAACTTGAAGAAAGGAAGTACCTCTGGTACCACCCAAGCACGGTAACAAGTCTCAAGAACAATTACTTATCTGCTGGAACTAGTTTATTATCTTTTGTTTGTTTCCTATCTAGTCGATCCATTAATCTTACCTTATCTGATTTATATTTGTTGTGATTGCAGTTTAGTTCTTTTAGACTACTACAACGCATGTGTATTCGTCATTCGTGTTAGAGTTATCACAGGAGCGTCCCTAGGCCTGTGCGACCTGGGCGATCGCACAGTGCCCCCAAAACCAAGCCCCCCCCCTCCCGGCCTGCTATCTTTACTTCGAAGCCCAACAATGAGACGGTATCACGGCCCACCATCACCAGGGAAATGGCCTCACGGCCGCATTGTAGCCTGACGCTTGAGCTCCTAAATCAATCCTTCACAAGAAGCCTCCTCCATTTTTCCTTCCAAGGGAAGCCAACGCAAGGCATTAGGCAAGCAGGAGGCGCAAGCCGCAAGGTCCATGGCGCCGGCGGACGGAGTCGCGAGCAACGATCGATTGTGGCTCGCGCAGCCGCAGTGGGCACTGGCAGGGTAGACCCGGCCAAAAGCCAAAGAGCAAACGCAGCCGCAGTGCTGCGAGCTGCTAGGTAAGTTTAACTTCAATTTCGTGCCGATGTTCTTGTAAATGGAAGTCTTATTTTGTCTAGTTTTTTTTTTTTGCATATTATGTGAATGGATGAATGGAAATTGATCTTTGATTCTTTTAATTGCAAGACATGTCTTCCTCTCGGGTCCGAAAATATGAATCCAGAAATCAAAAGCGTAAGAGGAAACAAAAAATGGAGGAATTAACTCAATCTCAGAAAGGAGCAATGGAGAGGTTTATTACTAGAGAACCACAAGTTTCTTTTCCCAACGATGAGACAGTTGCACAAGATATAGGTATAGAAATTGATAATGATCCTATCTGCAATGAAGATGTGCCTGAAATGCAAAATATAATTGTACAAGCTCCTGATGTAAACCTGGATAGTACTCATGCTGCAAATGATAATGATAATGTTTCTTTTCAGCCTGATATATTTGATCCAAGGTATTGGGATTCCTAGATCCTCAACAGGTTGACATCTTAACAGCAAAGGGTCCAAAAGAGACCTATCAATTCTGAAAGGTCCGAAGGATAAATATTTTAGAAGGTTTTCTGCACTATTCTATACTAGAATTCTGCCAAATGCAGAGGTCTATGACAGAGATTGGCTGGTATATTCCAAAGAACTTGACAAAGTATTTTGCTTCAGCTGCAAATTATTCACAAAAGGGCACCGAAAAGGTAATTTGGCAAGTCATGGGTTTAATGATTGGCAACATCTTAGTGACAGACTCAGAGAGCATGAAACAAGTCCAGATCATGTTTTGAATATGACCACTTGGTATGATCTGCATAATAGACTGCAAAAGATGAAACTATCGATAAAGTTGCTCAGAGTCAGTTTGAGAAAGAAAAGGAGCATTGGAGAAAAGTATTGTTCAGAATTGTGGCCACTGTAAAATTCCTTGCCAAGCATAATTTAGCATTTCGTGGTCACAATGGAAAACTATATGAAGATAGCAATGGGAATTTCTTAGGCTTGATTGAAATGTTGGCTGAATTTGATCCAGTTATTCAGAGCACGTCCGTCGTATTACCAATTGATAAAGACACGACTACGGTGTCTAGAATTTGTCCCAATTTTTCGCGGTACAACAAGCAACAGCAAGTATCTTGAGGCTATATCAGCAATTCAATAGACAAAGCAATGATTCTGATAATAAACGATTTGGGCGCAGTCACGACACAAATTAATCCGGCTTCCAAACGGCACGTTTCGAACCACGCAATCGTAGGACCCCGGATCCTCTGGTTATCACCCCCGTGAACACGAATGACCTCGTTGAGAAGGCTTGTCTTCGCCTGCAAATTGAAGAACAAGTAGAAAGCAACCAAATTGCAGATGAAGATTGAATTCACAAAGTTGGGGTCTCACAAACCGATGAAACAGCGATGCTGTTTTTAACAGGAATAATCTAAGCAAAACCCTAAATCCTAATGGTGGGGTGACGGCTGGATATAAAGGAATTGAGGACGTGCAAGTCCTCTGGACGCAACTCTAATGGATTCTAACTCAGCCAACCAGCCCAAAGTCAGTGTCGCAGCACCCTGACAGATTCTGGATTGTCCAATGTTTCTATCATTCCCGTGGACTCTGGAGGAATTTTCGATGTGAGAGCAGTCCCATTGGAAAGATAATCTCGTCCTGTTTCCGTAAAGCGGTAGATCACCTAAAAAGGAGTCCGTATGGGACCTGGGCGTCCATTTTAGTACAGGCTGCTCCTAGACTTCGAATTGGATCCAAAGTCAACATGGGCTGGGACTCGGACTTGGTTCGGATGTCCTTGGACGACTCCTATCTGGTCTCCCATTGTTCCTTTGTCCTATCCGTGATTTCTAATCATAATATAATCATTAGGTATTAATGTATCCTTGAGAATGCGTAATACAGTGCTAAGGAACAAGCTCACCTCTAGATTAAGTTGTCGGGCGCGAGCTCTAGTGATTGGACCTTTATGTGTAACAGCAGGAGAAAGATTGTGTGTATCCAATGGGTGTGATGTCTTCATCATCCTCCCCCTCTTGAAATGGAGTTGCCTCAACTCAAGCTCCTCCTCTTCTCCTAAGTATGACCTTAAATCTGAAATATTAAAAGAGGGACTAACCCCGAACTCGGGAGGCAACTCATGCTTATATGCATTATCATTGATCTTCTCTAAAATCTTAAAAGGACCCGCAGCTCAAGGCATCAATTTAAACTTTCTCAAATCAGAAAACCTATCCTTTCTCAAGTGCAATCAAACAAAATAACCCGATTCAAGTTTTAATTCTTTCGTACCTTTGCTACCATCTATCCTATATTTTTCATTCAATTTTTTAATGGTTTTTTAGTTTGAGCATGCAACTTGAAAAGAAAATCAGCACGCTCTTTAGCATCATTATTCACTCTTTAGCTAGTAGGCAAAGGCAACATATCAATAGGAGCACGAGGGTTGAAGCCATACACTACCTGAAAAAGACTTACCTTAGTGGTGGAGTGTTCCATGCGATTGTAAGTGAACTCCACATAGGGCAAAAATTCTTCCCACATCTTTTATTCTTCAGCATTGCTCGCAACATGGTGGAATTTTGCGACAGAAGCTCTGGATAAGGTGAAACTTAGTGATGGATGATCCACCCGTATGAATCTAGTGAATAACAAATCAGACACAACAAACGAAAGGGTGGGATCTGAATGGGGAAAAAAGTTGATGGCTAGGGTTTGACATAAGGTGGCAGAAGCAAAACAAACTGTGACAAGACGTGATCTAAACCAGTAACAATATTCGATTAAGGACACACCTCAACAGTACGGACTTTGACATTGAAATATGCAGAGGCTAAACACGGTTTTGGACATGATGTAACCTAAAACTATGATTCTGTTTTTTGATTTTTATGGACTATAGGACGAAACAAAAATAAGGAATTAGGATAAACAATGGCAGACCTGAGGAACACCTGAAGCTCTGATACCACTTGATGGGGACGGGGTCCCGATCTTCCTACAGGTTTTGATAATCAACGATTTGGGCGGAGTCGCGATACAAATCGATTCGGCTTCCGAACGGCACGTTCCGAACCCCGCAATCGCAGCACCACGTCTCCTCTGGTTATCACCCATGTGAACACAGATGACCTCGCCGAGAAGGCTAGTCTTGCCTGCAAATCGAAGAACACAAGCAAGAATGAAGTAAAAAGCAACCAAATTACAGATCAAGATTAAACTCACAAAGTTGGATTCTCACAAACCGATGAAACGGCGACGCTATTTTTAACAGGAATAATCTAAGCAAAACCCAAACCCTAATGGTGAGGTGACGGCTGGATATAAAGGAATTGGGGACGTGCAAGTCCCTTGGATGTAACCCTCATAGACTCTAACTCGGTATAAGGCCAACCGGCCCAAAGTCGGTGTCGCAGCACCCTGACAGATTCTGGACTGTCCAATGTTTCAATGATTCCTGTGGACTCTAGAGGAATTTGGATGTGGGACAGTCCCATTGGAAAGATAATTTTGTCCTCTTTCCATAAAGTGGTAGATCACCTAAAACGGAGTCTGTATGTGACCTGAGCGTGCATTTTAGTACAAGGTGCTCCTGGACTCCGGATTGGATTCGAAGTCAAGTGAGCTGGGACTCATGGTTCGGACGTCCTTGGACGACTCCTATCTGGTCTCCCATCGTTCCTCTATCCTCTCTGTAATCTCTAATCACAATATAATCATTAGGTATTAATCTATCCTTGAGAATGCGTAATGGAGTGCTAAGGAACGAGCTCACCTCTAGATTAAGTTGTCGGACGCGAGCTCTAGTGATTTTACCTTCATGTGTAACAGAAGGAGAAGGATTATGTGTATCCATGGGTGTGATGTCCTCATCACCAAGGATGAAACTCAAGTTTATTATCTTAGTCCTAGGATCCAGAATGAGTTGATACATTTGCTTGGTTCTGTGATTAAATATGAGATTATTAAAAAGATAAAGCAGGCAAAATATTTCTTTGTCATTCTTGATTGTACTCCTGATTCAAGCCACCAAGAACAAATGTCTTTGATTATAAGGTACGTGGATTGCGGTTCATGTCCCATTCACATTGAAGAATCGTTTATAGGATTCTTGGAGGTAAATGATACAACAGGGCAAGGAATTTTTGATGTGCTACAGAAGGTACTAAAAAGTCTTGGTCTTGATATAGATAATGTTATAGGACAAGGCTATGATAATGGGTCAAATATGAAAGGTAGAAAACAAGGTGTACAAAATAAACTTTTGGATATAAATCGTAGAGCTTTCTATTCTTCTTGTGGCTGTCGTAGCCTTAATTTAATACTTTGTGACATGCAAAGACTTGTGGTAGAGCCAAAGAATTTTTTGGAATCATCCAACACATTACAAAAGTTTTGCTAATTCTACTAAGAAATGGCAGATTTTGAAAGATAATATAACTGGAATGACTCTCAAGTCAGTGTCAGCTACTCATTGGGAGAGTCGTATTGATAGTGTAAAAGCTATCAGGTTTCAGTGTGCAGATATTCGAGAGGCTTTACTCCAATTTTCTGATATTGATAATGATCCACTGACAAGGAGTGAGGCTCACGGTTTAGCACATAATGAACATGGAGAGTATGAATTTTTAGTGGCCGTGATGATTTGGTATGACATATTATATGCGGTTATCTAGTGAGCAAACACTTGCAATCAGTGGATATGCTTATTGATGTTACTATTGATAAGGTGCAGGGGCTGATTTTGTTCTTCAATCAGTACAGAGAGACAGGTTTCTTAAAGGCATTGGAGGCAGCTAAAGAAATCGCATTTGATATGGATATTGGAACAGAATTTCATAAAAAAAGAAAGATTAAAAGACAGAGGCATTTTGATGAGGATCCAGATGACTCAGTTAATGATACAAAATCCGGGGAGGAATCATTTAGAGTCAACTATTTTATACCTATTGTTGATCAAGCTATTATTCTCTCACAACCAGATTTGAGCAGTATCAAGATTACAAGAAAATATTTGGTTTCTCTTTACTTGGGATGCATTGCATTCATTGGATAATACAAGCTTGAAATCTTGCTGTCATCATCTTGAGGATAAACTTAAACAATCTGGAAAATCTGATATGGATGCAGATGACCTTTATGTGGAGTTGATTTTTCTCCAAGATTTTATACCACACGAAAATAAGGATGTAGTTGGAATACTAAATTATTTGAAGCAACATGAGTGCTTTCCCAATGCAACCATTGCATATAGAATTCTACTTACCATACCTGTCACTGTTGCGTCGGTAGAGCGGAGCTTTTCTAAATTGAAGTTATTGAAGTCCTATTTGCACACTACAATGACACAAGAAAGACTTAATGCATTGGCGGTAATAGCACTTGAGGGTATGCTGGAGAAGATTGATTATGAATATATCATTGAAGATTTCATTTCAAAAAATGCTAAAAGAATATCGCTTTTCAAGTGATCTCTGCTGACAGGTACAAGTACAGTCCTTAGTGTATGCCATTATATATGTCAATTTTTTGTTTTTGCAATTGACAGTAGAATTTTAGGGCCCCATTTGTTGTTTTGCACTGGACCTCCAGTTTCCCTGAGACGCCCCTGGTAATCAATGGTGTATTTGTTGTGGTGTTTGTTTGATTTGAATTCTGAGTAGTATCTTGATGGATTGTGTTCTTGAATACAGTTCTGCAATTACAGTCAAGTGTTGTATATACTATTGTTTTTATGAAGCATATATTCTAACCCCGGGTTTGAAGTGGTGCCTATTGGTCCATGATGCTAAATGGGCTAGGCTTACACACTAATGGGTCTAAATGCCATGTCATGCGGACATTACCATGTCAAACTAATACGTAATACCCCAGCATTCTACGTTATTTTTAAGGATTGTCGTCAGAGTACGATGTTCAGAAATACAAATGTCGCTGAAGATCGTTTGTTACTTTGTAATAGGTGATTTTTGTCATGCGAACATTGTAAATTATAACAAAGCATTATATATTCCTGTTATTGCGAAATAACGGGAATCTGGCCTATCACAAGAATTCTTGTAGTGTTAGTCACTGCCATAGCTATAATGTTAGTTTTGCTTTCATTCTACTTTCTTTAGTTCTTTTAAAAGTACGTTCCTCAAAAAAATTCACCCTGTTAGTAATAAAACTTAGCTAAATAAGTGTCTATTTATTCTACAGATTATAGACCTTACAAATTACAATACTCTGAGAAAAAAACTACAGTGTATTGCACGCTTACGGTCAGAGAAGGTACGCACATGTTTCATATTGTGATAATACACCTAGTCTCCATATGAGTTTAACTAGTTATGAAAAAAGTATGGTCAAGTCTAAAAGTACTAGGTAAACACCCGTGTGTGCCGTGGGGGCGTGAAATTAAAATTGTTCAATACACCATATCCTGAATTGCCTCAATTAATGCTAGGATACCAAAGCTATATATAACCCCATGACGAAAGGCATACAAAAAGAATGTAAAGGAGGATAGAAGCCAACAGTGACTATTTGAAAGCCAAATTCGTTTTTGGTTGTTTATTGAACGAAAATTTATGGGTGAAATTGTTATTTTGCCTCCCATTTATTAACAAGGGAGGGCCAAATAGACTTGTCATAAAAAATGCCAATGTGATAAATTATTTGCTGAAAAATAAAAATTGCATTGGACAATTCTACGAATGCATAGAATAATGAGAGAGACTAAAATTACACTTTTTTGTATCCTCTACAGGAGTAAACAGCAACTGGCACGTGAGATCAATGCCTACATGTTAGCTAGCTGCATCATCAGCAGTAGTTACTGTAGAGAATCGTCACCCTTTGTAAGACCAAAGGAGGGTATCGGCTAGGTTTACATAAATGGGCGTTACACATGGCCACATGGGAACAAAATTACTAAACATAGGGAGACACACAAAAGTTGTCTTATTAGGTCTTCCCTCTATACCTGAGTAACTGCTAAATATTGCTGAGACCGTTTGATTTATTGACGTTAGTAGATGAAAATGGCAACTCAAAGTTCTTGTTCTTGTCGAAATTGTTTTCCTTATTATCCACTTGATCCACGTGATCCTTGTTCTTGCCCCAGATGAGAGCGTAGAGGCCAACAACAATGATTATAGCCCCAATTAACCTATATATATGATCAAATAAAGATGAGACTTGTTTCGTTCATTTTCTGATATTAATGTTTAGGCATTGATTGACATTAGAATTATTAGTATTGCATCTTTGGAGCAGGCATATATTAATTACCTTCCTAAAGTGATGACCTCAGAAAGAATGAGGGAACCTAGTATGGTGGTTATGATCATGAAAAGGGGGCTAAAGGCAGTGACAAACACTGGACCCCTCTCCTTCATCACTATCCCCTGCACGTAGTACGCAACCCCTGAACACATTATTCCCTGCATGAAGAATAAACTCATGATATGATCAATTATTGTTATGAGGTATAGAAAGGGCACAAGCACGCCAAAAATAAAAAGGTTACAGAGTAAACAGCCGTGAAGAGCCGCATGTCGAGTCTGAGTGACCAAGCCTCCATATCATGCTCCATGACTAGGGCAACTGCAGCGCTCTGTGCCGCGCCCAACGTGCATATCAGTGTAGTCAGGGAGAGCTCAGCTGGATAACTCCTCAGCGTGTGTGACTGAAATTATTAATATTCATTCAATTTATTAGTAAACCGAGCTCACCAGATGTAAGTATTGTACTATATCTACTTTATATTTAGTGGTAACATATATGGCAGTTTAATTAGATCCGGTGAGCCATCCAGTAGTTCCGTACATACTTGGAGTATGAAGAAAGCAGACCAGCAGAAGCAGCTTAACAAGATCAAAAACGTGCCCAGAAGCCAGTGGCCGCTATTGTGGACACTACTATCAGAGGCCGCGTGACTGGCGTGCTTGGTCCACGGGAAGTTGACGATGGTTCCCTTGACAAGTAGTATCATGAACAGGGCACCACCCACGGTTATGGCCGTACCGGCGATCTTAGCCTGGCTCCGTCGTTCCTTGATATTTATGCGCTCCATCCTAAATTCTCATGTAGACATATACTCTAGAAATTAGACACTTTTAAATAGCATGGATCTTTTTAGATCAAAGCTCATTTTGTCTCAAAAATTAAAGAATAGCCCGAAAAGAAAATTTTGCAGGTTAATTAATAATTTGCTTACTTCTTTCTGAAATACAGGACAATCTTAGATATCGAAGTAAAGTTGCTTTAGAGCCAAAGTGAAGAAAAATTGGGGTTCACCTGAGTATGATGGCATTTACGAAAGTGACAGCTGGCAATATGTTGGTGAGGGCTGACGAGAAGCTTGCGGATGTGTAGTTGGCTCCCATGTAGATGAAGTTTTGATCAAGTACAGGCCTTTATCATTTTTGAAAAAAAAAAGGTAAATCACAAGACCACACAAAATCAACAAAACGTGCTTGTGTTTGATCATTATCATTACTCAAGTAATCCCAGAACGAAGATCTTCAAGAACACGGAGATGGTCATTTTGGGCCTTGTTTTCCTGTCAATTAAAATGTAAACTAGTTCTGTTAGTTGTCAAAATAAATAATCTACTTTGCGCGTGGAATCACTAACTTCCATTTCCTTGTAGAAAGAGCTAACTGGCAGAATAAACCTTTCAATGGCTGTCACCAAAAGTTTCAGCTGTTTCTCTAATACACCTGTGATTTATGTGGAACTACTAATATTGCTGTCCAAAGCTTCTTTTTCCAATTATTATTAGTTTTTATAAGCATAAATAGTGGTATGCTGTATTTCAAAATCTTAATTATACCTTGAGATTGGTGTACTTAGGTGTGTCTTTTGGCTGTACTTTTTACCAAAAACAAACAAAAAAAAAGGTTCGGAAACCCTTTGAAGTATTAATAATGAGAGAACAGAGAGACTTGACAAAATGCAGTACCACGAGTATCATTAGCTGTGAACCTTAAATCTATACGTATATACATGTATCTACCTTAACCAACTTGAAAACAACTAAATAAGACAAAAGGAAAAGAAGACTAGTTGACTTCATTAATTAATTAAATATACATATAATGGAGGCAGGACTACAGCATGCATATAATACGACTATAGTATGCTCTATGTACTTTATGCCTAAAGAAGGTATAGACTAATACTAAGGGATCGATGGATGGATGATTACAAACCTCTCAAACCAGAGCGCGAAGGGCGCCATGACGACGGCGGCAACCGTGTTCCGATAGACGACAAGCACGTAGTGGCTCATGCCTTGCCGCAGCGCCGCTACGGAGATAAGCAACATCCCGGCGTAGCCGAACTGGAGGAAGATCATGGCCACGAAAGGCATAACCTTCCTCCATGTCCCGGCAAGTTCCATGTGATCACTCTTCTTTTAAGCTAGCTCAGGTCCAGGCTGCAACTAACTGCCCCTTTCCAATGAAGGTAGCTCACACGGCTGGCCTTGCCTGCTTGTTATATGCAAACCCAGAACGGATATATGCTTATATATATACACAACCACGGCTCAGCCAGCCAGTGTTACACCGCACGCTACTGTGGCTGCTGGTGAGTGTCGAGTAACCAACGCAGTTTCTGTGGTTAGTAGTTCTCTCCAAAACTTTGATATGTTATCTACAAAAGCGATAGGCGAAAGCAGAGCTCCCGAAGCTGACAAAGCCAAATCGTGAGCTGCAACCGCTTCTGCTCCTGATGATAGATTGTGTCGCCTGGCTGCACGTGTTTCGGGTCGTACATGTCACACAACTTGTAATCCAGAAACCAAACAATATCTTATTTTCTGTATCTCTGAGGGTCGAGACCCTCGATCAGCAGTTCATAGCTAATTCCTGAGTTCAATAAATTGATGTCTTATAGTGGCAGTAAGAAAATTCCTGACGGCAAAAGAGGACACCATTCCCCGTCCATTATTGTATTTTAGATTATTTTTTCTTGTTAACCAAAACTTTTGAAATACTTGCCACAAATCAAAATATGATTTGACATTAGGCATAAAACCCTATACGACACTACAATCTCACGCAAACCCTTATTTGACACTGCAAACACGAAAAACTCCTATATGACATCGAGTTACAATTTTAGTGTCATACAGGGGTTTACCCTTGTATATTGCAGTGGAAGATGCATCTAGTTGTCGCACGTGATTGCCTAAGATTGCCTGTATTACATAATCTTTCCCTTTCCTCAATAATTAAACAAACGGAAGTAGTGGTACCATTTTTCAACTTTCGCTTGGCAGCTTACCTTTTGACGGACCGTTAGCAACAGAATTGCGACATGATTTGTTTTTACTTTTAGTTCCTGGTGCGCACAAACAACAGAGAGAATAGTGGTACAATGCGTGGGTAAATTTAAAGTTGCTGCACTTAAGTGGGATATATGGGAGCCGAGAGAGCCTAGCTCGATCGCTCCACCCAGATGGTGGCAAACATGCGTATGAGATTTGCCTCCTTCGTTGCTTGCTTTGGCCAGGTTGGTGCGTTCATGCTCGGATTCCCAACGGAGGATGGCCGCGTGCTTATCCGTGGGTGATGATGCATGCTTCAGTATCCAAGTGCATGGAAATTGATTTCTTTAGTTGTTGTTTGAGCATGCATTGCCTAATTTGGCACATACTAAGTATTCATGAAACTATTAATTTGATCATGATATTGAATCCAATACGATAAAGCGCTAAGAATCAACCCTGTCAAATTTCGAGGACATTCTAAACTTGTCTACAAAATGTATAAAGAAATTGGGTATGTTTCCTTCTCAGTAGACAGAGATCTTATTAATCTACACTCACCTTTTTTAGCCATTCTTCACCTTACTAATCTAACATCCTTGATTTTTGGATTATTCTTTATTTATATTCTTTTTGTTGAACCAAAATGTTCTACACGCATTTGATTTGTTCTATACAACGCGATGAGGAAATATGCAAGATTTTAGTCACCTATACATGAACTAATGTTTTAGCTTCAGTTATAAGTTTTTATGGCTTAAAAAAATGAATGTTCCATTAAATATGACTGGCGATACATTGATTATCATTGTTAAAACAATTTTGGTCAATAAAACGATACATTGATCTACTGACTGTAATTGATGCCTTCTTTTTTTTTTGATTTTGCACATTTCAGCTGAAAAGCCAGCTGTTGTAACAAAACTATCTGCTCCCAAACGTAACTACTTTCACCTTTTAAATCACATTCTGGGTATGTGCGTATACGTATTTATCATTTTTAGTATGCGCACATACTCAATTTAAGATTTTGCAAAATAATAAACATGAAAAAATTTCAAAGGAACTCATATTTTTTATTATATCGTGATGTCTGTATGCATACATAGAAAATAATTTAATATTCTACTATATTTTATAACATATGAGCTCCTTAGAAAATTTCCATTGCTATCATTTTGAAAAATCTTAAATTAAGTATATATACATACTGAAAATGATAAATTAGTATGCGCGCATACTCAAAGTGTGTTTACTAAAGTGAGAGTAACTACACCCCAGGTGAAGAATTCTTCACCAAATGATTAACTGCTGAACAAAAATCGGTAATTATTTAACATAAACTGATAATTACTGAATAGAAAAAATATAAACTACTGAATTTTTTTAATCATAATCGATAGGTACTATATTATCTCAATAATTATTATCGATATTTATTTCTAAGAAATTTATTTAGTAAACAGAGTAGGGTGAAGAATATCATCCCCACATAATGAACCAAAGGTTGAAACCTGGATGAGACTTGAGCATATCTTTTTGAGGTTGTATCCAAAATCTAAATTTATTACAAACCCAATAAGAAAGGTGGAAAAGATGGACAGGCAAATATCAAACCAAGTAAAAAAAGCTTTTCAAAAAAATAGGGATGAAAGCATTCCAGTCCAGTCCAATCAAGCAATCAAAAGTATCATTATAAACGAATCCTGCAACAAAAGCTCGCACGCTAGCATGCCATGTCACCGGTAATTCTCGACCATCGGATCGGGCGAACAAACGGCCCAGGTCGAGCGAAGCTAGGCCATTTTGCAAAAATCCCTCCACTCTCTGCAAAATCTCAACCTGCAGTTCAACCTGCTCTCTCAGACTTTTTTGTAAGTAAGCCCTCCATCTTTACTAGTTCGTGCGAGGCTAGACTGTTTTAAAAAGAAGCTCTCAAAATTTAGCGAAATCAACCCGAAGTCTCATTAGCTCTCTGAGTTGTTTTTATAGGAAAGCCCTCAGACTTTATTAAAATCAACCCATGATCCAAATCCTTTATAATATTTTTCTTCTATGAATAAAATTTCCTAAAACTCTGAAATTGCGTAGTAAATCACAAAAAGTTGTAAAATACAAAAGTCAATTGTTTCGAAATCCTCATAAATAGATCTAGTAAGTGGATACAAAATAAAACATGTTTCAGTAGAAAGTTTAAACGTACTTTTGTTCCTATATTTTTGGGATAAATATGAGAATAAAAAAAATCCTGAAATCAAATCCTATAAATCATCATAACTTTGTTTCCTAATTCTTTTGCTACGAACATAAATAATTGCATATATAGATATACATAGTATATACTTCACCATTGACTTGCCTTATCTACTCATCTTTTCTTTTACAATTAAATTTGTTAAAACTTTGAATTGAGTAGTAAATCACATATAAAATATAAAATAGATTTATGTAGTGCATCCAAAATATAACATGTTTTAATATAAATTTTAAACTATATATTTTTTACCTATGGTTTTAAGTGGTTAATATGAAAACCAAATAGAAAAACATTAAAAAAATAATCAATTTGTAAACTTTGTTTTATGATTCTTTTATCTATATTCAATTCACCCTAACAGACTGATCATCACGGCAACGCCGCGATCATTTCTAGTTATAATCTAAAGATCATTGAGGATAGAGTTTCACATATTACCAGGGATGTTGGCACATACAGACGTGGATGCGTCCCGTTGTGAGTATCTCACCGGCAGTAGGTCGGTTCGCATCATCGGCTATGGGCACTCAATGTAAATTGCGAGGCCTCATTTTTTGTGTCTTCCTCCTTTAGCGACGTGAAAATGCGAGAGGAGGTGGTGCCTCAATGCAAAAGGAGGGCGGGCGACACGGACGACGTCGCATTGAGGTGGCAGTGCTGGTAGCGGGGGTTGAAGGCATGATGCCGGAGGGGGAGGGGTGGAGATAATGTGTCTGAGGTGATTCGCAATGGTGGCACATGAAGGAGGTGGCCCAAGGCCTTGTCAGTTTGGCTGCTGTCATAATAGGCCAAAGGCCAAGCACATATGTGGAAAATTTGCGACGCTCTGCTTTTGAAGATTTTTGTTATTCCGTATTTTTCCTTTTAAAACACAGCTGCATAAAATATATTTGTTTGCTCCCCTGAACAGTTACAACAATATGAGTGCAATGTAGTCCATCATTCTTTTTCCCTATATAGTGCGGATGTACTACAATGTCGATGAGATCGTTCTTAATATTTGTCATTGACATGTAAAAAGGTGAAAAAGAAAGACGGAGGAGTAATCAATATACCTTCACGTAACTGCTGCAGCTAATTTGGCACCTTTTCTCTGAAAGCAAAGGAGCAATATGATAAACATGCAAGTAAATAAAGGAGAGATATGATAAACTTGCAAGTAAATAAAAGGTCTGAGGTCGACGCCAACTTCGTCCTGTCCAGTTCATGTCATCGATGATTTCTGCTTGAGACTATCAAAAGCACAAGCACACATGGATTACAGAGCGAGTGAGCCCGGCACGACACACCATTTCAGTTCATATACGACATGCATGCAAAATCGCTCCGTCCGGCCAAAGCAATTGGATTGCAAAGCATGCACTAGACCGGCCGGCAAGAGCCGCTTTTCTATCCTGTTGATGCTGCAATACGCAAATGCTTTAGGGTCCATCCTCTCCTCAACGTCGTTAATGTGCCAGCGGTGACCCTATTCTACAAGTGGCGTACTTATATTTTGGGGCTATATCGTTCGCCCTCGTTCTAAGGGCTAATTCTGCTTTTGCCCCTGTTTTTAAAACTTATCGATTTTACCCCAACTTTTGTGGAACGAAGCAACACTTTATCACTGATCTGTTTTATGCACTTAACCGTGTAAATCTGATGAAAAAGATTGAAATGCCCCTACTACAATTCTGATTTTACCCCTTTCTGCCCATGGTAAAGAGGAAAACTTTCATTGGCAAAAGTCCCGCGCCCTCAACTGCATCGCTGTTGGGCTTGCAAGTGTGCTGGTTGATTTGATTTCGTCGGCAAATGGCGGCATCAGGGAAGCAAAGAACTTTCCTTTCTCCCTTCATAATACTGTAATCTAAACCATAAAAGAACAATATGAAAAATAAACAGTTGATCCTCCATCGTGTATCTCAAGGGGACACAGAGAGTTACAACCATAGTGAATTGTATGCCAAGGGACATGATGCAGAGCAAGCTTTGCTAGCGTTAAATGGGCGCAATAGCTTCGGGAACGGAGGGAGCACAGCTAGGCGCGCCAGCGCCGAGCTCGTCCTTGCCGCACCGAGGCTCTGCGGTCCTTGCAGCGCCCGCGCTGTCATCGCCATGCGCGCTAGCGCCAGATCACGCCGCGCACACTGTCCTTGTGGCGCCATGCCCCTGCGCGCTCGCCCGTGTTCTCCTACACCTGCGCTCCTCCTTCCTGTGCTGTATTAGGGTTAGGGTTGGCCCTGCACGAGAGAGAGAGAGAGAGGATTCGGGAGGGAGAGGCTAGAAAGAAAGGTGAGGGGATAGGTGGAGAGGTAAGGGTACTCTAGTCTTTTGATCCTTTTTTTTTCTTTTTCTTTATATGGAAAAACGTAAAGCCTCTAACGGCAGTAAACTAGGGTAAATAGCTGCTTCGTTCTATAAAAGTAGGGGTAAAATCGATAAGTTGGAAAAAGATAGGAGCAAAATCAGAATTTGCACTCAGAATAAGGGCAAGAACGGTATGGGCCCTTATATTTTTATTATTTGTAATTTGTAGCGTAGAGTACTCCCTTCGTCCGGGTTTGATGTTTAAATGTTGTTGGTTAGCTCCACATTTAAAAACGAACAGAGAGGTTATATAGCATTGCGAGCCCTGGCAAGAAATTCCAAGATCCTTTGCGCTTGTAAAGTTTGGAAGATGCCTGGTTATTTTCAGTTCAGATTCACTTGAGCGTAATTTGAACGGCTCGGATTCCATTATCATCAGTTCCTTGTTGCTTAATGTTGGCGGGACCCTTCTACATCAAATCGATCACCAATAAAAAGAGAAACAGGGTGAACATTTACGTCCATCAACGTAAAGTTGAGATTATCATAAACGTCAGCCAACATGATGTTACTTTAAGTCTTCAATGGAATACTACGTTGCTTGCTTTGTTCAATTGCGGGGACCAACTCACTTATATGTGCCAGCTCTATTTGAGGCACTTTTACATTATTAGTATTGCCTCCCTTCTTTTCAATTGTCACCGATGTACATCAAACTTTTACTACTTGTCTTATTCAAAAAATATTTTTTAAATATATACAACTATAAGCTATAATTTAAATATCTTAAGTTATAAAAATATATAATATTTGTCAGTTTTAAAATAAGACGATGGTCATTTTAAAATTAGTGGCAACAGTAAAAAAACAGAGGAAGTACTCTACTGTACAATATATATATTCCCCCAATTAAGGAGCTTGATAACAGTTGACCCATCATGGGGCCGAACATTGTGCAGACTCCCATAACAATATTTTGTGTTGAATAAATCAAAACTTTTTGAACACCAATCAGGATTATGCTTCTTTCTTTTTGAACACCCACTTGCAGTTAAAGGTTTACACCTGTAAGATTGATCAATAACCTCTCAAGTACCATTAGAAAGAATGGAGTCCATCTCGTTATGAACAACTTCTTTCAAATCATCTGCATCAGCAGATGCATATGCCTCTTGATATGATTTATGTGTGTCATCCACGAGATAGATAGTAAAATCATCACCGAAGGATTTGCATTCTTTCGTCTCTTACACCTCCTAGGAGCTTTACTATCAATCTCCTCATGGATTGACTCAAGTGTTTGTTCACCATGATTAGAAACAATAGATGTAGGAGTTACATCAACAATCACATTAGAAGATAAACTAGGCATGCTATGTAAATTTTTTCATAGGAAATATGCTCTCAAAGAAAGTAATATCACGAGATTCCATTAATGAATTAACATGAATATCAGGCACCTTTGATTTAACTACTAAAAATTTATAGGTAATGCTATTATGAGCATATCGCAAAAAGATGCAATCCACAGTCTTAGGTCCCAACTTGTGTTTCTTGTTTATTGATATTTACCTTTGCCAAACAACCCCATGTGCACAAGTAAGAAAGCAATGGTTTCTCCTAATCCATTCTTCATATGGAGTCTTCCCCTTATTCTTAATTGGAAATCTACTTAGGACATGATATGAAGTCAATAAAGCCTCCTCCCACATGCCTTAGATAACCTATGTCTAATATATAGCTAACGAAGTCAGTCAAAGGGCGATTCTTCCTCTCGGCAATCCCGTTTGGTTGGGGAAAATAGTGAGGCGTCCTCTCATGTATAATACCATGTGCTGCACAGAATAAGTCGAATTCATTAAAAAAAAACTCACCACCACGATCAGAGCTTAGGTTGGATCTTTTTCTCTAGTTGAATTTCAACTTTAGCCTTATAAATTTTAATGTAGTTTAGAGCCTCATCTTTTGTTTTAAGCAAATATATAGCAAAATCTAGTGGCATCAACAATCAATATCATGAATATCTTTCTCCACCCGCTGTCAATACACCATTCATTTCACAGAGATCTGAATGAATAAGTTCTAGCGGGGCCAACTGTCTCTCCTAAGCCACCTTGTGAGGTTTTCGAGGTTTCTTTGATTGCACACAACTATGACACTTAGAACCTTTGACAACGAAGAATTTGGGAAAAATTTCAAGATCGATAGGCGAGTCATATAACCAAAATTTAGATGACATAAATGTGAATATCAAACACAAGCATCACTCTCATTAATACCATCAGAAATAAATTTTACAGACTTATTTGCAATAGTCTAAAAGGGAAAAGCGTAACAAGCCTCTAGATTCATAGCCTTTACCAATAAATTGTCCACTTATAAACACAACAACACTATTAGACTCAAGCATTACCTTATAATCATCCCTACACAAAAGGAGCCACTAACTAGACTCTTTCTGATACAAGGAAATAATGCACGTTCTTCAGCTCCAGGATCTTTTCTGAAGTGAACTTTAGATCGATCGAGCCTACACCACAAACAATAGCATGAGACCCATCGCCCATCAAGACGAAAGAATCCCAAGCGACCTGGTATGAAGAGAACAAAGATGCATCAGAACATACGTGAACATTACACCAGTATCAAGCCATCAACTAGTAGATTGAAACACTGAAAAAAATAGAAGGGAAATAACCATACCCACTATTTTCCTCACCAGCGCTGGTCACCATGTTCACAGACTTCTGTCCTTATGGAGGCTTCTTCCCTTTGCGTTGTGGAAACTTCTTTGCCCAATGATCATTGGCACCACACACAAAGTAGCCTTCATTATCCCTGTTCTTCTTCTTCTTGAAGTCAGTGGTATGCTTAGACTTATTGTTCTTGCCCTTGCTCTTACCACCCTGATGGAACCTCTGCTGACTGCACCATATTGGCGCTACTCTGGCCCTCACTGCCTTGACTCGAGCATCCTTAGCACAAACCTTGTTCTCAATGTCAAGCGAGGAGATCAAATCTGAAATAGGTATCTCCTGCCTCTTGTGCTTGACAGACGTGGTGAAATCTCTCTAAGATGAGGGTAACTTGGATAGGATTCCCATAGCCACAAACTTGTCTGGCTCGATGACCTTGTGAAGCTAAAGTTTCTTTATCATGCACCGTATCTCCTGAGCTTGATGTACTACAGAATGACCTTTGACCATCTTGTAATCATGATACTGCTCCATGATATACATCTCAGTGCCGATATCGCTGACACCATAGTCCACTTGGCAACTTTGTGATGCATGTACACGTCTTGTAGATTATCTACAGGGTTACTGATCATAGCGCCAACAAAAATTGTGTTGTCCCAGTTGTACTTTGCCTCCTCTATAGAAGACAGAGTACCCTCCCGTATGCCGGCATGAGTCCAGTACATTCCATGGATTCAAGCCTATGGCCTTGACTTGCCATCTCTTGAAGTGCACGCTAGTAAATTTAGCAGGCCTCAGCGCCTCACTAAATCTAGCCATACCAAAGTGACTATAATAAGGTTTTTGGATTGTTGAATAAATTAACATTTTTAGTTTTAATTTAATACAAAAATAAATCATGATCACACATAGCAGATTGCAGATATTAAATAGATCTACGCTAGATCTAAACGAATCAATGACACCAAACAGAATCACAAATTGTACCATACTCTCAAGCACGATGAACATGTAAAAGACCATCACGGCGAGTATTTAAGACATGGTAATAGATTGAGGTACGTACGTTTCCTTCTTGACGATGATAGGGTAGCATAGATGCGCACAACAAGCAGTAGCCTCGCGAAGAAGTTAACATGTGGTGGATGTCACGCGGCGACGAGGAAGATGAGCCGTGGTGAAGAAGTTGGTGAAGAACGCGCTGAGGCGATGAAAACAGAGCGACCGAGCAGTTGCGTAGAGCACTCCCAAAAACCTTATTTGCCATCTCCCGATGAAGCCTATGGCCTTGACTTGCCATCTCTTGAAGTGCACGCCAGTAAATTTAGCAGGCCTCAGCGCCTCACTAAATCCAGCCATACCAAAGTGACTATAATAAGGTTTTTGGATTCTCGAATAAATTAACACTTTTAGTTTTAATTTAATACAGAAATAAATCATGATCACACATAGCAGATTGCAGATATTAAATAGATCTACGCTAGATCTAAACGAATCAATGACACCAAACAGAATCACAAATTGTACCATACTCTCAAGCACGATGAACATGTAAAAGATCATCACGGCAAGTATTTAAGACATGGTAATAGATTGAGGTACGTACGTTTCCTTCTTGACGATGATAGGGTAGCATAGATGCCCACAACAAGCAGTAGCCTCGCGAAGAAGTTAACGTGCAGTGGATGTGATGCGGCGACGAGGAAGACGAGCCGTGGTGAAGAAGTTGGTGAAGAACGCGCTGAGGCGATGAAGACGAAGCGACCGAGCAGTTGCGTAGAGCACTTCTAGAAACCTTATTCTGAAGGAGCTCAAAGGACAATGGTTTTGGAGACTTGATATCCTGATCGATGGTGCACACCGATGGTCGGGATGGAGTAGGCCACAACGGCGGCGCAGCAGTAACGAGAAGCGAAAACCAAGATGCGTTGGATGGATGGACTAGAGACCTCCTGGCCATAGCGTTAGCCTGCTTTTGCAGGTGGCAACCGCTAGGGTTGAGGCGTCCCTCAATCGAGTCAATTCCAGAATAGTTTTCATACTAATTGAGTCGGTTTAGGAAAAAAAAAACCGGGTTGGTTCCATATTAACCAGGTCGGTTACAGAATAAGCGGGTTGGTTTCCTCTAACACCCTAACTTTTAAGTTTTGCAATAATTAAATTTCCTAGGTTAATAGTGAGATGATAATTCTTTCTCCCTCAAATTGATGGGTTTTTCAAAATTTGAAATTAAATTGAGTTTCTTGATTGTGCATCATGCTGGATAGAATGCATTAAGGTTTTATTATGTGAATAGTTTCATAGAGTTTGTTTAGGTTTTTATTTCTGTAGTTTGTGTTTAATTTATTTTATTGAATTTGTGTAAGTTTGTTGAGCTTGAACTAATTTAAAAAGGAAAGTTTAAAATAAAAAAAAGAAAAACAAAATCCTTCTTTTAACCCCTTGGGCCAGTTATTCCTTTCTCCCTCCCTCTTGCTTCCTTGCTCAACCCACCTTGCAACCTGCTTGGCTCACCCACGGTCGCCAGCCCAGCAGCCCAACCAATTCAGGCCACCAGCCCTTGCCTGCTCCCCCGCCGGCTTGCCTTGGCCCGCAGCGGCCTGCTTCGTGCCCGACCCAGCAAGCGGTGCGAGCCACCCGCATGCCTGTAACCCTAGCTGCGCCGACGCCGACACAGGAACCTCCGCCGCGGCCACTTTTTGGGCGTCCGTGCCACGTCAACCCTAGGTCTCTGTGGCTATTAAAGCGAAGCCCCGCATTCCCCTCCCTCGTTTTCTGCAGCTGCCGCGGCCTCTCGTGCGCAGCAACGTGCTCGCGCCCCTACTAGAGCTGAGCTGCCTTTGGCCATCGTCGCCCGCCGCCGTCAGTGCCCGCTGGCGCCTGTCGACCTCACGCTACGCTCTGCGCCTCCGCACCACCTCTGCAATTCTTTGGATGGAGGCGGGACATCCACCGGAGCCCCGCCACGACGCCGCTAAACCTTCTCCGTCCATCACCGCTGTCGCATGTTGCCGTCCTTTGCCCTCCGAGCTCCATCGACCACAACACGAGTACCGTGCCGTCGAGGGAGCCGGCAAGCCTTGTATCGCCCCACGCCGAGCACCCTGCCGCCTCCACGGTGCTGCCGAACCTCAGCGCCCCGACCTCATCGTCGCACGCTGCCGTCCGCTTCCCGTCGGCGACCGTTAACCTCTGGGTGAGCTTTCCCACCGCCTCCGCGACACCGCCGAACCCCGTCGCTCAAAACTCGTCGTCGCACGAGGCCGTCTGCTTACCGCCGGTGCTCGTCGACCTCCCGGTGAGCTTCCCCGCAGCCTCCGCTTCCTCCTGGTACCTGTGCTGTCGTCTAGAACCTACCGGAGCCCGAGATGGCAGAGCTCCTGATAGAGCTAGAGTGCCCGATCTTTCGGTACGGAAGATAAGTTTGATTTGGTGGAAGTAGACCCTCAGGATCCGACTACGACGAGCAAGCCCGAGGCGCCAATGCAATCGCTGAACCAACTCCCAATGGTTACCAACCTTGCTGGTACAAGATCAGCCTGATCACAAAGATCGTTTCCTATGCGCAATCGAAGACCGAACAAGAAAGAAATGCAAGCAATCTGATGTATTACTTGAAGGTGGCAGCTCTGTAATGCGTGCGACGGCTGTAGCTAAAGCTAACAATTAAAGAAAACTCAAAAATAAACAAGGGGCGCAGCCCTTGGCTAAATACACGAGGGGAGGGGCGCAGCCCCTGGGTGGCGCGCATCCCTAGGGTTGTGCGCAACCCTAGGTTGGCCCATGAGGGGGGGCCTTCAACTGGGCCGACTGGCTAATCTTCTGGGCCTTCGTTCTTCAGCAGCATGACATAGTTCAGCTGACACGACCCGCCTAGAAAACCTCGTCTCGGGACGGATCTGGTCAGTCGTTAAGCCAAGATCCTGTTGGGCAACGCTCGGCGAAGCGAGCGTACACACGATACAACACAGGCAGGAATAAACAGCAATAATTTACAAGAAGAGAGATCTTAATACATCATTGGTTCATAACTTAGAAGTTGAATATTACATTGTTTCAGAGTACGTAAAAATTTTGAAAACGATAACAGCGGAAGACTAGAACGATTACAACTCCGACACTCGGACTTAAGCAAAAGCACTCGCCGTGCCCACGGGCGTCATGCTACTAGCCACTTCAACAAATCACTGCGGTGACTCGCACAACTCCCACTGGAGGTTCCCGAACTCGGGGAGCGGTTCCTCCCAATGGAAGCTACCTGTTGGTTCCTGCATGACGGCGCCTGAAAAACCACAAAACGCTAACGCGTGAGCTTCTAAGAAGCTCAGCAAGACTTACCCGACAAAATGGCTGGCTACAGCCAACTCCTAGACATGAAGGCTGACGGGGGTAGGTTTACTTGCAAAAGGACTCGCAAGCCTATACTACTTTTGTCAAATTTTAGCACAGGTTAAGTGATTAGCAAAATAAATTTAATTAGCACTGAGCTAAGCAAACATAACAGGAGTAACAACAATATTAGTAATAATCATAATTTCCTTCTCATTGTGTTTCAACCTAGTTTACTAGAATGTGACAGAGAGTTCAAGTGAGCTCATAGCTGAGAGCGACAGCGATTCGAACCGATTTTTATACCACTACAGGGTTAACCTAATCGTACGACACGTGCGTGTCCCAGACTCGCACGTGGCAACCGTTCACACCAGCTCCTGCAACGTCAATTCCCTCCTACGCCTGCCTTAGCAGCGCCGTGTCCCACCAGACAACACGTCCCAGACGGTTTCTGTGGAGTTCCCACGCTGCCCACCCCAGATCTCCTCCCAGTCAGACACCGTAGGGCAGGTTGGACGTTGCAATCACTAGGCTACGTAGGTTTACCGGGGCCCATAACACCCAGCATACGATTAGTACATTCAATACTTGCCCAGCTGTGCCACACGGATCAGACCAGACTACGGTCACCCTGGTCCCGGACCAGTCGCCGACCTACTAGTACCCAGTCTGACCCTCAATCTTTTATTCTTTCTTACTCATTGACATTCGTGTGGCACATCTCCAGGAATAGTTTCATTCAAAATCCTACTACTCGCGAGCAGCGTCCACTCTGCTCGACTTCTACCGGCACTATCTGCTAAGCATAGCATACTAGGGGTACCAAACAAGCTACCGTCAGGGTTTCCTATGGGAAACAATGCAACTATGGTTTCAATCAACTCCTAGCACCTAATGCACAAACAAGACACACTGAGTTGTAAAAGTAAAACTTTAAAATTCGGTTGTGCACCGGGGCTTGCCTGGTTCCTTTGAGTTGACGTTGACTTCTTCGGCGGGGGTCGAGGAACTTGGATCGGCAGCTACCTCGTGAGCGTCAGAATCTACATGATGCAGTAGGATTATGATAAGTTCAATGAAAAAGAAACCTATTATCATTATCAACAGCAACCTAGGGTTTAGATTGGCGACACCAGAATTAGGGTTAACCCTAATTACTCGACGCCGTCAATTAAATTAAATTCTTAATCTGTGAATGATGTTTAAAGAATCTATTCAACTCTCATGAGGTGACTTTTAGTTGGCATGTTTTAATAACTTCGACTTTAGTTAAGTTAATGCGACATTTTTCATCGGTTAATATTATTTAATTATTTCGGCTATTAAACTAGGGTTAAAATGAAGATTTTAATTCTTCCTCAAGATTATTTTTAGTGGGTAGTACTCTCTGGAATAAGCATTTTGGGCTTTGGGTGGGGCCTAGATGAATTTTCTGTATTTTATAAAAATTCATCAAATTTCCTGTTTTTAGATCTTGTAACATCTGAAAGCACTAGTAAACATTAGAATAAAATTATGAAACTTTATGTGAGCATTCCTAAACACCAGATCTACAACTTTGCTTTTGGGTCTAACCTTATAAATGACTTTTACAATGTACTTTAGAAAATGGTATTTAAACTTGGCAGATTGAGGTTATTTAATAGGGTTAGATGCCATTTCGTGTTCCTAAAATCTTAATAAAATTCTAGACGGTGTGTAGTATCATGGTGCACTTGTAGATCAAAGGTTAGCCCTAGCATTGCTCTATAATGCAATTTAAAATTCATAAACAGAAAGGAGTGTTTCTAATTGATTCTGCAAATGTTTGGTCATTTGTTAAAAGGTGCTTTAACAGAAAATTAGTACTTTTCACGAGGGTTCTAACAAATTTTTGGTTTGTCATTTTTGGAGTTTTCTGTAAATTTCTAGGGATTTTAGAAGACAGAGCAATAATCTGGAAAAATAAAAAGAAAAAGAAAAACAGGGAAGGTTGCTCCAACGAGCTCCGGCGATCAATTCCCGACGATGGGGTGGTCGCCGGCCGTTGAACCTTGGTTTTCTACGATCCACTCGACACGATGAAGCTCGGAAACATGCTATTTTTCAAGGTTTTGGCCGGGATAGGGGGTCTCACCGTGGGGGTGCCTCGGGGCGGCGACGATGGATGAAATTCCGGCGAGGTGGCTCGACTTCGGAGGATTGGAGGGTTCTGTGAGCTTCACGGGGTGGAGAGGAACTGATTTGGGTGAAGGAATTTGTTTGAAATTGATCGGGGGTTGCGTTTCACCGTGGAGGCGGCTTCGGCGACTATGGTGGACGGCGGCCGGGCAGGGGAGGTGAGCTCGCGCGGGGAAGAAGAAAAGGAGAGGAAGGGGGGGAGATGGAGGAGCTCGCGCGCCATTTATACGAGGGCCGGGGGTAGGGGAGAGGTAGGGAAGCAGGGGGAGCAGGGGCCGGCGCAGTGGGCGGCGTCGGGCAGCTCGGGCGGCGGAGCAGAGAAGAGAGAGGGAGGGAGGGAGAGAGAGCGAGCGCGGGCTAGAGAGAGAGTGAAGTGAGGAAGGGAGGAGGTAGGGTGAGGAGGCCGGCGGCAATTGAAGGTGACGTGCACCATGTCGACCGGGCAGCTGCAGCGCCCTGCCGCGCCGCGTTGTCGGGCGGGCGGCCCAAAATTCTATTTTGAAGTGTACTTGATTGTTATGTAAAAATATGGCTAGGGTTCTGTGGAAATTTTGATGGTCAAAAGTTAGGGTTTGGGTTTCTTTCTGTTAACGAGATTTCGACACTTTTAGTTGAGATTTCTCCGGACTTTGTTAAATGATCTGTTGTTTGTCAAACTTTTCATAGTGTCTCTTTAAAGCATTTTAAACAATATTCCTTTTTATTTCCATGATTGAATCTGCTTTAAAGTGAGTGAAATTGTGGATTAGGGTTTACAGTTGTCGACTTTGCCCTGGTGACACCTGGGGTGTTACATCAGCTCTCTTGCACGGGCCCTCGTGATTGACCCCACTGATGAAGGAAGCGTCGGTTGAGGTAGAGACGTATCTGGTGGAGCCGTGACTGGAAGTGGAGGCGCGTCCGCAGGTGGTGGAGGCGCGTCCGCAGGTGTTGCTGGTGTGGCCGTTCCCGTGTTGGAGTCGATGTCTTCATCATCCTCCCCTTCTTGAACTGAAGTCGTCCTCGACGGCAACTCCTCATGCTCGCCCGCATATGGTTTCAAATCTGCAACATTAAAACTAGTGGAAACACCAAATTTCGTAGGCATATCAAGAATATAAGCATTATCATTGATCTTGGTTAGTACTCTAAAAGGACCAGCAGTACGAGGCATCAATTTAGAACGGCGCAAAGCAGGAAACCTATCCTTACGCAAGTGTAACCAAACCATATCACCGGGTTCAAAAGTAACATGTTTGCGCCCTTTACTACCAGCAACCTTATATTTGACATTAGCATCAGCAATGTTTTGTTGTGTTTGCTCATGTAAATATATCATTTATTCAACATGTGCAACCGCATCTACATGTGGCTCATCCTCAGCATCAAGTGAAAACAAATCAATGGGCGCCCTAGGGATGTAACCATAAACAATCTGAAAAGGGCACATCTTTGTAGAAGAATGCGTTGCACGATTATAAGCAAACTCAACATGAGGCAAGCAGTCTTCCCAACGCCTTAAATTCTTGTCTAAAACAGCCCTAAGCATGGTTGACAAAGTTCTATTAACTAGCTCAGTTTGCCCATCAGTTTGAGGATGACAAGTGGTGCTAAACAGTATCTTAGTACCTAATTTACTCCAAAGAGAGAGCCAAAAATGACTAAGAAACTTAGCATCACGATCAGAAACTATAGATTGAGGAATACCATGCAAACGAACTATCTCACGAAAGAACAATTTAGCAACCATGGAGGCATCATCAGTTTTATGACGAGGTATGAAATGAGCCATTTTGGTGAACCTATCAACAACCACAAAAATGCTGTCCCTCCCCTTCTTAGTGCGAGGTAAATCCAAAACAAAATTCATTGAAATATCATGCCAAGGAGAAGAGGGAACAGGTAAAGGCATATACAACCCATGGTTATCCAAACGAGACTTAACTTTCTGACATGTAGTGCAACAGACAACAAGGTGCTCAACATCACGCCGCATCCGGGGCCAAAAGAAGTGTTCGGCCATCACCTCATGTGTCTTGAAAACGCCGAAGTGGCCCATAAGACCACCTCCATGAGCTTCCTGCAGCAACAAAAGACGAACCGAACTAGCTGGAACACACAGCTTGTTAGCACGGAACAAAAACCCATCCTGCACGTGAAATTTGCCCCATGGTTTGCCATCCTTACAATGTGACAGGATATCATGAAAATCAGCATCATTGACATATTGATCTTTCAAAGTTTGCAAACCACAGATTTTAAAATCTAATTGGGACAGCATGGTATATCGACGAGACAAAGCATCGGCAATGACATTTTCCTTCCCATTCTTGTGTTTAATGATATAAGGAAAGGACTCAATGAATTCGACCCACTTAGCATTACGACGGTTTAGATTTGTTTGGGTTCGACTATGTTTCAAAGCCTCATGATCAGAATGAATGATAAACTCGCGAGGCCACAAGTAATGCTGCCATGTTTGCAAGGTGCGCACTAAAGCATAAAGTTCCTTATCATAAGTTGAATATTTCAGGGCAGCACCGCTCAATTTATCACTAAAGTAAGCAACAGGTTTACGGTCTTGTAGCAAAACAGCACCTAAACCTATGCCACTAGCATCACATTCTAATTCAAACACTTTATTGCAATCAGGTAATTGTAAAAGAGGAGCATGAGTTAACCTGTCCTTCAAAGTGTTGAATGCAGCTTCCTGTGGTGCGCCCCAAGCGAAGGAAACACCTTTCATTGTGAGCTCAAGCAACGGGGCAGCAATGGAGCTGAAATCACGCACGAACCTTCGGTAGAATCCGGCGAGGCCAAGGAAACTCCGAACCTGCGTGGCCATCGTCGGTGTAGGCCAGCCCTGAATGGCATCCACCTTGCTGCTATCCACCTCAATTCCCTGTGAAGTAACAACATAGCCAAGAAAAGAGACGCGTTGCGTGCAAAAGGTGCATTTTTCCAAGTTACCCAACAAGCGAGCAGCACGCAAAGCATCAAAAACAGCACACATATGTTCCAAATGCTCATCCATAGACTTGCTGTAAATAAGAATATCATCAAAGTAAAAACAACAAACAGTCCTATGACTGGCCTAAGAACTTCATTCATTAAACGCATGAAAGTGCTGGGAGCATTAGACAAACCAAACGGCATAACCAACCATTCATATAAGCCAAATTTAGTTTTAAAAGCAGTTTTTCATTGATCCCCCAATTTCATCCTAATCTGATGGTACCCGCTACGCAAATCAACCTTGGAAAAAAGAACAGCGCCACTAAGCTCATCAAGCATATCATCAAGGCATGGTATGGGATATCGATAACGGATTGTGATGTTATTAATAGCACGACAATCGACACACATACGCCATGAACCATCTTTCTTAGGAATAAGTAAAACAGGAACCGAGCAAGGACTGAGTGACTCACGGATGTAGCCCTTGTTCAGTAGTGCTTGCACCTGACGCTGGATCTCCTTCGTCTCATCGGGATTAGTGCGGTACGGGGCGCAGTTTGGAAGCTGGGCGCCGGGGATTAGATCGATCTGATGTTCGATGCCACGGATAGGAGGAAGACCTGATGGCAAGTCCTTGGGAAAGACATCGGCATAGTCCTGCAAAAGGTTAGCAACAGCAGGGGGAATATCCAAGAACGATGCCGCCTGAAGTGAAACAAGCATGTTGGAGCAAACAAGTGCATAGCAAGGCAAATTATCATCACGCAGCTCAGCAAAATCAGCACGTGTAGCAAGCAAAACAGGGGTATGCAACTTGATTTCAGATCTAGCAGGGCGGCTGGAGGTGATTTGTGAGACTTTGCTGTCTTGGCCGCTCGAGCCATGTCATCTTTCAGAATTTGTTCCGGGGTCATGGGATGAATGATTATTTTCTGACCCTTAAACATGAGTGAATAATGATTTAAACGACCATGATGTAACATTATCAGTATCATATTGCCAAGGTCGACCAAGCAACAAAGAGCATGCTTCCATAGGAACAACATCATAATCAGCATAATCCGAATAGGCGCCCAGAGAAAAGGGAATACGTACCGAGCGCGTTACCTTTATTTGCCACCATCATTGAGCCATTGATGTGGTACGGGTGTGGATGTTGGCGAGTAGGTAAGGATAATTCCTCTACCACTGTTGTACTCGCCAAATTGTTGCAGCTGCCACTGTCGATGATGATCCGGATCGCTCGTTCCTGTACTACGCCCTTTGATAGAGCTAGAGTGCCCGATCTTTCGGTGAGGAAGATAAATTTGATTTGGTGGAAGTAGACCCTCACGATCCGACTACGACGAGCAAGTCCGAGGCGCCAATGCAATCGCTGAACCAACTCCAGATGGTTACCAACCTTACTGGTGCAAGATCAGCCTGATCACGAAGATCGTTTCCTGCGCGCAATCGAAGAACGAGCAAGAAAGAGATGCAAGCAATCTGATGTATTACTTGAAGGTGGAGTTCTGAATACACGTGGTAGCGCTGTAATGCATGAGACGGTTGTAGCTAAAGCCAACAATTAAACAAAACTCAAAAAATAAACAAGGGGCGTAGCCCTTGGCTAAATACACGAGGGGAGCGGCGCAGCTCTGGCTGGCGGCCAGAGGTGAGGGCGCAGCCCCTGGGTGGCGCGCATCCCTAGGGTTGCGCTCAACCCTAGGTTGGCCCATGAGGGGGGGCGTTCAACTGGGCCGACTGGCTAATCTTCTGGGCCTTCATTTTTCAGCAGCATGACATAGTTCAGCTCTCTTGCACGGCCCTCGTGATTGGCCCCACTGATGAAGGAAGCACCGCCTTGAGGTAGAGGCGCATCTGGTGGAGCCGTGACTGGAAGTGGAGGCGCGTCCGCAGGTGGTAGAGGCGCGTCCGCAGGTGCTGCTGGTGTGGCCGTTCCCGTGTTGGAGTCGATGTCCTCATCATCCTCCCCTTCTTGAACTGAAGTCGTCCTGACGGCAACTCCTCATCCTCGCCCGCATATGGTTTCAAATCTGCAACATTAAAACTAGTGGAAACATCAAATTCTGCAGGCAGATCAAGAATATAAGTATTATCATTGATCTTGGTTAGTACTTTAAAAGGACCAGCAGCACGAGACATCAAATTAGAACGGTGCAAAGCAGGAAACCTATCCTTACGCAAGTGTAACCAAACCATATCACCGGGTTCAAAAGTAACATGTTTACGCCCTTTACTACCGGCAACCTTATATTTGGCATTAGCATCAGCAATATTTTGTTGTGTTTGCTCATGTAAATGTATCATTTATTCAACATGTGCAACCGCATCTACATGTGGCTCATCCTCAGCATCAAGTGAAAACAAATCAATGGGCGCCCTAGGGATGTAACCATAACAATCTGAAAAGGGCACATATTTGTAGAAGAATGCGTTGCACGATTATAAGTAAACTCAACATGAGGCAAGCAGTCTTCCCAATGCCTTAAATTCTTGTCTAAAATAGCCCTAAGCATGGTTGACAAAGTTCAATTAACTAACTCAGTTCGGCCATCAGTTTGAGGATGACAAGTGGTGCTAAAAAGTAACTTAGTGCCTAGTTTATTCCAAAGATAACGTCACAAATGACTAAGGAACTTAGCATCACGATCAGAGACAATTGTTTTAGGAATTTCATACAAGCAAACAATCTCTCTAAAGAACAAATCAGCAATCATGGATGCATCATCAGTTTTATGACAGGGTATAAAATGAGCCATTTTAGAGAACCTATCAACAACGACAAATATGCTGTACCTCCCCTTCTTAGTGCGAGGCAATCCCAAAACAAAATCCATTGAAATATCATGCCAAGGAGCAGAAGGAACAGGGAGAGGCATATACAAACCATGGTTACCATAACGAGACTTAGCTTTTTGGCACGTAGGGCAACGAGCAACGAAGCGCTCGACGCACGACGCATCCGAGGCCAGTAGAAGTGGTCGGTCAGCACTTTTTGTGTTTTGAAAACACCGAAGTGACCCATGAGGCCCCCTCCATGAGCTTCCTGCAACAATAACAAACGAACCGAACCAGCTGGAATACAGAGCTTGTTAGCACGAAACAGGAACCCATCCTGTATATGAAACTTGCCCCATGGTTTGCCATCCTTACAATGTGAAATAATATCATGAAAATCAGCATCATTCACATATTGATCTTTGACACGACCCCGCCCAGAGAACCTCATCTCGGGATGGATCCGGTCAGTCGTTAAGCCAGGATCCTGTTGGGCAACACTCGGCGAAGCGAACGTACACACGATACAACACAGGCAGGAATAAACAGCAATAATTTACAAGGAAAGAGGACTTTAATACATCATTGGTTCATAAATTTAAAGTTAGGTCTTACATTGATTCAGAGTAAGCGAAAGTTTTGAAACAAAAACAGCGGAAGACTAGAACGATTACAAACTCCGACACTCGGACTTAAGCAAAAGCACGCGCCGTGCCCACAGGCGTCATGCTACTAGCCACTTCAACATTTCACTGCGGCGACTCGCACAGTTCCCACTGGAGGTTCCCAAACTCGGGGAGAGGCTCCTCCCAATGGAAGCTACATGCTGGTTCCTGCATGACGGCGCCTGAAAACCACAAAACGCTAACGCGTGAGCTTCTAAGAAGCTCAGCAAGACTTACCTGATAAATGGCTCGCTACAGCCGACTCCTAGACATGCTGGCTGACTCGGGTGGGTTTACTTGCAAAAGGACTCGCAAGCCTATACTACTCTTGTCAAATTTTTAGCATCAGATTAAGTGATTAGAACATAAATTTAGTTAGCACTGAGCTAAGCAAAACATAACAGAAGTAACAATAGCATCAGTAATGATCATAATTCATTCTCATTGTGTCTCAACCTATTTACTAAAATATGGTGCGTTTGACGAGCATGCTCACTAACTGGGAGCGACAGCGGTTTGAAACGATTTTATACCCTGCAGGGGAAAACCTGACCGTACGACACGTGCGCGTCCTAGACCCGCACATGGCAACCGTTCATACCAGCTCCTGCAACGTCAATTCCCTCCTACGCCTGCCTTAGCAGCGCCGCATCCCACCAGACAACACGTCCCAGACGGTTTCTGTGGAGTTCCCACGCTGCCCACCCCAGATCTCCTCCTAGTCAGACACCGTAGGGCAGGTTCGACGTTGCAATCACTAGGCTACATAGGTTTACTGGGGCCCATAACACCCAGCATACGACAAGTACATTCAACACTCGATCAGTCTCGGACCACACGGATCAGACAAGTCTACGGTCACCCTGGACCCGGTCCAGTTGCCGACCTACTTTGTATCCTGTCTGACCCTCAAACTTTTATCTTTCTTACTGATTCACACTCGTGTGGCCCATCACATGAAAGAGTTTCATTCAACAACCTATCCTTTCGCGAGCAGCATCCACTCTGCTCGACTTCTACCGGCAATACCTACTAAGCATAGCAGACTAAGGGGGTGTCTATACCAACTACCGTTAGGGTTTTCCTATGGAAACAAATGCAACTATGATTTCAATCAACTCCTAGTACTTAATGCACAAACAAGACATACTTAGTCATAAAAGGAAAAATTTAAAATTCGGTTGTGCACCGGGGCTTGCCTGGTTTCTCTGAGTTGATGTTGACTTCTTCGGCGGGGGTCGAGGAACTTGGATCCGCAGCTACTTCGTGAGCGTCAGAATCTACATGATGCAGTAGGATTATGATAAGTTCAATGAAAAAAAAACTTATTGTTGTTATCAATAATAAACTAGGGTTTAGATTGGCGACGCCCCGAACTAGGGTTAACCCTAATTACTCGACGCCGTCGATTAAATTCAATTCTTAATCTGTGAATGATGTTTAAGAAATCTATTAACTCTCATGACGTGACTTTTAGTTGGCATGTTCATCAACTTCAACTCTAGTTAAGTTAATTCAACACTTTTCATCGGTTAACATTATTTAATTCCTTCGGCTATTAAACTAGGGTTAAAATGAAAATTTTAATTCTTCCTCAAGATTATTTTTAGTTGGTAGAACTCCCTGGAATAAGCATTTTGGGCTTTGGGTGGGGCCTAGATGAATTTTCTATATTTTATAAAAATTCATCAAAGTTCCTGTTTTTAAATCTTATAAAATCAGAAAGCACTAGTAAACCTTAGAATAAAATTATGAAATTTTATGTGGGCAATCCTGAGCACCAGATATAAAACTTTGCTTTTGGGTCCAACCTTATAAATCACTTTTACAATGTACTTTAGAAAATGGTATTTAAACTAGGCAGATTGAAGTATTTTAAAAGGGTTAGATGCCATTTCGTGTTCCTAAAATCTTCATAAAATTCCAGAGGGTGTGTAGTACCATGGCATACTTGTGGATCAAAGGTTAGCCCTAGCATTGCTCTATAATGCAATTTAAAATTCAAAAACAGAAAGAAGTGTTCCTAATTAATTCTGCAAATGTTTGGTCATTTGTTAAAAAGTTCTTTAACAGAAAATTCGTAATCTTCACGAGGGTTCTAAAAAATTTTGGTTTGGCATTTTTGGATTTTTTCATGATTTGTTAAAAGCCTAACAATCTCTGGCTAATTAAAGGAAAATTAGAAAATCAATGGAACAGTAGATTGCAAAACAGAGCACACGGCAGAGGCGGTGCTCCGGTGAGCTCCTCGCCGGAGAAGAGGGCTAGGGCAAGAACCAAGGTGTCGTGGAGCTTCACCTCGACTCACTGCATTGATTTGTGGAGGATGGAGGCTACAGTGAAGAGTGGAATAGGGTCGGCGACGTGGAGGTCGAGGTGGCGACAATGGCGGCTGACGGGGTGGCACACGGCGTTCTTCTCCGACGACGGTCACCTGTGGCCGGATTCAAGTCAAAGAGGTGCGCAACAACCAGAGGAAGTAGCAGGCAAGTTGAATTGAAAAACCGTTGTACCGCGATGACGAATTTTGAGGAGGGGCGATCGGCGGTGAGGTACTTCGGCCGAGAGGAAGGCGGCGGCGTTCCGGTGAAGCTAGGGCACCGCCGGCGGGCTTGGTCTTCGGAGAGCAACTGGGGGTGGAGGGGAGTCTAGGGGGCACGGTGGTGCGGCTTGGAACTCGCTGGAGTGAGCTGTCGACGAACGAGCGGCGCTGGCGGCAATGACGGTGGCGCACCGAGCAGGGAGGAAGATGCGAGGAGGGCTGCGCGCGCGGGAAGGAGAATGGACGAGAAAGGGGGGGGGAGTGGGGAGGAGACGCACCACTTAAAGAGGGGAGGTCCTCGGGTAGGGGAGTGGGGAGCAAGGGCAGGGGCATGGCCGGGCGACGCAGGCGGTCGGGCGGCGCACAGTGAGGAGGAGCGGCGCGCTCGGGCAGAGGAGAGGGAGAGGGAGGAAGGGAGGGAGAGCGACCGCGAGCTAGAGAGAGAGAGAGCGAGGGAGTGAGGGGGTAGGGAGCCGGCAAGGGAGCGGCGCGGCACTGAAGCGGCGACGTGCGCCACAAATGCCGTGTCGGGCGGGCGGTGCCCTGCCGCTCGGCAGGCACTGTAGCCCGCCCAGCAACGGTTCTCTTTTTTTTTTTCATTTAACCAAGCTGGATTGCAATTCAATGAAATGGCATACTTCCCGAGCTCAAAATTTTTTGAACATTTTTGTATATGCTCAGGAATTTATTTGGAACACTTTTCATTTAAGGTTCATGATTTGGCCTCTAAAAATTCTTGAATTTCTAGGTTGATTATAGCTTCTGTGAATTTTTAAGAGTTTTATATCCTTTCCAAAAATCTTGAATAATTTCCCAAAATTCTATTTTGAAGTATACTTAATTGCTATGTAAAAATATGGCTAGGGTTCTGTGGGAATTTTGATGGTCAAGAGTTAGGGTTTGGATTCCTTCCTGTTAGCGAGATTTCGACACTGTTAGTTGAGATTTCTCCGGATTTTGCTAAAGTGCTCTGTTGTTTGTCAAACTTTTCATAGTGTTCCTTTAAAGCATTTTAAACAATATTTCTTTTTATTTTCATGATTGAATCTGCTTTAAAGTGAGTGAAATTGTGAATTAGGGTCTAATGTTATCGACTTTTGCCCTGGTGACACCTGGAGTGTCACAGCCCTCCCCCCTAAAAGAAATTGCGTCCCGAGATTTAAGGAGAGGGTTAGGGTAGGCATAGTTACCTAGGGGTTTGGGAGTAGCTCGGGGTAGTGTGACTGAAGAAATTCTGCAGATTCCCACGTGGCTTCGTCTTCCGTGTGGTTGCTCCACAGAACCTTATAAAATTTGAGTGTCCGCTTTCTTGTAATCCGTTCTTTCTCGTCCAGTATCCGGATTGGACGCTCTGGGTAGGTCAAGTCTGGTTGCAATTCTTCTACTTCTTGAACCACTTGGTCTACGGGTGCTTTCAGACACTTCTTTAACTGGGAGACATGGAAAACGTTATGCACTCCTGATAACCTCTCTGGCAGCTCCACTTGATATGCCACTGGTCCGCACTTAGCTGTGATAGGATATGGACCTATGTACCGAGGTGCTAACTTGCCTCTGATCCCAAACCGTTGAACTCCTTTCATTGGCGAGACTCGTAGGTAGACGTAGTCTCCTACCTCGAAGGTCAATGGTCTACGCCTTTCATCTGCGTAGCTCTTCTGTCTTGACTTGGCGGCCTTCAGATTTGCTTGTATAACCCGTACCTTTTCTTCAGCCTGCTGTACTAGGTCTGGGCCCAATATGATCCTTTTGCCTGCTTCTGACCAGTTGAGTGGGGTTCTGCAACTACGGCCGTAAAGGGCTTCGAAAGGGGACATCTGGATGCTGGCTTGGTAGCTGTTGTTGTATGAGAACTCCGCCAATGACAGATAAGTGTCCCATCCTTTACCGTGCTCCAAAACACAAGCTCGGAGCATGTCTTCAAGTATTTGGTTCACTCTCTCCGTCTGACCATCAGTCTGAGGGTGGTAGGCTGAGCTGTGGGCACTCGTGGAGTCGTTTCCAAAATCGACCGGTGAACTGGGTACCCCGGTCGGAGATGATTGTCTTGGGCACTCCATGTAAACAGACTATCCGGTTAATGTATAATTCTGTGTACTTCTTCATTCTATAGTTGGTACTGACAGGTATGAAATGAGCGGACTTTGTCAAGCGATCTACTATAACCCAAATTGAATCCAACTTTTGAGCTGTCATGGGCAGTCCAACAATAAAGTCCATACTTATGTCTTCCCACTTCCATGACGGAACGCTCAAAGGTTGTGACAACCCTGCGCCTTTCAAATGGTCGGCCTTTACCCTGCGGTAGGTGTCACATTCCGCTACATACCGAGCGATTTCTCTCTTCATCCTTGTCCACCAAAACTTCTTTCGCAGGTCCTGATACATCTTGTTGCTGCCAGGGTGAATCGAGTACTTGGATAAATGAGCTTCATCCATGATCTTCCTTCGGAGCTCGTGATCCTTCGGCACTACCAGTCTGTTCTTGAACCACAAAACTCCGTCTTCGTCCTCACGGAAGCACTGCATCTTCTTTTCTTGCAGTCCTAATATGATCTTCTCCATGCCCTTATCGAGCTTCTGGGCCTTGGCTACCTCATCTCTAAGGGTTGGCACTAAGGCTAGGTTGTAGAGGGCTCCGTGGGGTAGAATCCTTACGACTGGCTCTAGTTCTTCGGTTGCAACTCCTTGGTCCAAGTAGTGGCAATGGACGTTCCTGCTCAACGCGTCTGCAACCACATTGGCCTTGCCCGGATGATAGTGGATCTCTATCTCGTAATCCTTGATTAACTCTAGCCATCTTCGTTGCCTCATGTTCAACTCATTCTACGTGAAGATATACTTAAGACTCTTGTGGTCGGTGTAGAGGTGTACCAGGTTTTCCAATAAGTAATGCCTCCACACCTTCAGAGCCAATACCACGGCTGCTAATTCCAAGTCGTGTGTGGGGTAATTCAACTCATGCTTACGGACTTGCCTGGAAGCATAAGCAATTATCCGTCCTTCTTGCATCAACACACAACCAAGTCCAGTGCCCGACGCATCACAATACACGTCTAAGGGTTTACTTAAATCCGGTTGGACGAGTACTGGTGCTGTGGTCAAGTGCTTCTTCAAAGTCTGAAAGGCTTCTTCGCACTTTTCTGTCCACTTGAACTTCTGATCCTTCTTGAGTAGGTCTGTAATAGGCCTGGCAATCTTTGAGAAGTTGGAAATGAAGCGGCGATAATATCCCGCTAATCCCAAGAAACTTCGCACCTTGTGGACTGTTGTGGGTGCTTTCCAATTAACAACATCTTGAACCTTTCCTGGATCAACAGAAATACCTTCCGCGGACACAACATGACCCAGAAACTGAACACGCTCAATCCAGAATTCGCACTTGCTGAACTTGGCATAGAGCTGATGATCTTTGAGTCTTTGGAGAACTGTCCGAAGGTGCTCTGCATGCTCGTCGGTTGACTTGGAGTATATTAGGATGTCGTCAATGAACACCACTACAAACTTATCCAGCTCTGGCATGAAGACTGAGTTCATGAGGTACATGAAGTACGCTGGTGCGTTTGTGAGTCCAAACGACATCACCAAATACTCATACAGCCCGTATCTGGTGGAGAAGGCCGTCTTGGGAACGTCACTGGGACGGATCTTGATCTGATGATAACCAGACCGGAGATCGACTTTGAGAAGACTTTTGCTCCAGCCAACTGACCAAACAGAGTGTTATGCGTGGCAAGGGATACTTGTTCTTGATAGTTACTGCATTCAAGGGACGGTAATCCACGCATAGCCTCAAAGACTGGTCCTTCTTCTTCACGAACAATGCCGGACAACCCAAGGAGAGGTATTGGGCCGTATAAAGCCCTTGTCCAACAACTCCTGCAGCTGTTTCTTCAACCCTGCTAGCTCCTTGGGTACCATCTTGTACGGTCTGCGGGAGATCGGGGCTGTGCCTGGCAATAGCTCAATCTGAAATTCCACATCTCTGTCCAGCGGTGAACCAGGTAAGTCCTCTGGGAATACGTCCGGAAACTCTTTAACCACTGGTATCTCGTCCAGACTTTTCCCGACAACATGGCAGACTTGATTGAGGGTGGCTTTAGGGTGATCTAGGTTTATGGACATGGAATCTTGAAGTGGAGAGGTCAAGTGGACTACACGGTTAGCAATATCAAGGATGGCATTATGGTGTTTCATCCATTTCATGGCGATGATAATATCGATACCCTACCCATTTAGGATGATGAAGGAAATAGGATAGATGTGACCTCCCAGATTGAGGGGAGCTTCACTTAAGCCATGGTTTGATAATATGTTGCCTCCAGGCGATTTTATTACGAAAGGTGGTTCTAGGAGAACTGTGGCTAGGTTTTTGCCTTTGACAAAATTCCTACTGATAAAATTGTGGCTTGCACCGGAATCGAAAAGAACAAAAGCTGAGTGGGTAGAGAGCGAGAACGTACCCGCCAGTACTGGTTCGCCCTCTGCAATTTCTTCGGTCGTGGTGTAGTTTACCCGACCGGTCCTGGTGTTGTTCTGGCCCTTTTGCTGGCCCTGTCCTTGGTTTGACTGCCGGTGGCCTCCGGACTGCTGGTTGGAGGGGCACTCGCGGGCGAAGTGTCCGGGCTGCCCGCAGTTGAAGCAAGGCGTGCCTGGCCCAGGACGGGTGCCCTGTTGAGGTGGGCGGACACCTTGGTTCCTCTGCGGTGGGGGAGGTGCGCGGTAGCCGGCTTGTTGCTGATTCTGTGGGGGCGGTACGCCTGCTGCGGTGGATGGAACGACGGCGCCTGCGGCGGGGTTGCCTTGTACCTCCTACCATCGGGTGCAGTGTACACCAGACGTGTGACACCCCCGGTGTCACCAGGGTTTAAATCGACACGCTAAAACCCTAATCGGCAATTTACTCACCTAAAAGTAAAAATAAACATTGGAAATAAAAAGAAATGATGTTGAAATGCTCTAAAGGTTCACCATGACGACCTTGGCCCACAACAGAACACTATAACTAGATCAGAGAAATTTCACGTGTCGAAATCTTATTAACCGAAATTAAATCCAAATCCTAACTCATGGCTATCCAAATTTCCACAAAACCCTAGCCATATTTTTACATAACAATTAACTACACATTAAAATAGAATTTTGGAAATTTTATCAAAATTTTTGGAAGAAGTTTAAACCCTTTTAAAATTCTGACAAATTTGAACCAAGTTGAAAATTCACAGACCTTTAGGAGCCGAATCAGGGAATGTTATTATAATAAAAGTTGTTCCAAATAATTCACTTGGCTCACAAAAAAAGTTTCAAAAATGTTTGAACTCGGGAGCTAGATTTTTCAGTTGACTAAATAGAAATTAAAAATATCTGTACCATGAACAGTAGCCATTCCGCTACAGTGCGTCCGGTACGTTTTGCCGTGCTTGCAGCCGATGCAGCGCCGCGCCATTACTTCGCCGTGGCATCAAATCGCGGCAGGAGCTTGTCCTTCTCCTTCCTCTCCCTCTCCTCCCTCTCTCTCCCTCGCTTCTCCTCCCCGCACGCCACTTCCATACAGGTCACAGTGCCCCGCCGTTCGGCTGCCTGCCACCGTACGGGAATCGCCGTCGTCATCATCGCTGCGGACGCACGTCAAATTCCCTCCCGGGTGCATCCCTCTCCTCCATCTTCCCTTGGCTCCTCCCTCGACTGCTTGAAGTCGCAAGCCATCCTCTATTTCCCTCCTTCTCCTTCCCGTTCTCTTCCCTGCTCAGCGCGCCACCGACGCCATAGCCGACCGGCCGCCTGCACGACGCCAGCGTAGTCCGGCAATCCCCGAGCCTCGCCACCGTGTCTTACAACATTCCCTCAACCCACTGGAGCTCTCCAATCACCAAGAACCCCGGCCGTGCCGCCGTTCCTCCGGAACACCGCTGCCCCTGTTCTTCGGCCGAGAACCCTACCGTAGCCGCCTTTCTCCAAAATTCGTCACCATGGTACCGTGCCCCTTCAATTCCCTTCGCAGGCTAGTTCATCTCACACTTGCACATCAATTTGGTTCCAGCCACAGATCACCGTCGACGATGAAGAAAATCCCGCGCCACCACGTCGGCCGCCATTGACGCCGCTTCAAGCTCCACGTCGCCGACCACCTTGCACCCTTCCCCGTGGGCTTGATCCTCTTCAAATCAATGCATTGGCTCGCGGTGATGCTCCACGACGCTTCCATTTCCCCTCCAACCCTCTTCTCCGGTGAGGATTTCATCGGAGCGCCGCCGTGCCCTAGCTCTGCCCTGCTCTGCCACTGTTCCATCGATTTTTCAATTTTCCAGTAATTAGCTAGAAGTTGTCAAGAGTGTAGAAAATCATTGAAAAATCTAAAAATGCCAAACCTAATTTCACTTGAATCCTTGGACCATGAACTAAATTTCTGTTAAAGCACTTTTCATAAAATCACTCAAAATTTGCAGAAATAATTAGAACACTCTTTTCTGTTTTTCAATTTTAATTTAAATTATAGAGCATTTCCAGGGCTAATTTTTTATCTACAAGTACTTCATGACCATACGCACCTTCAGTAATTTTATGGGGATTTTAGGACCACCAAATTGCATATAATACTTTCACAATACCCCAAATCTACCTATTAAAATGCCATTTTCTAAGATACATTGTAGAAGTCAGTAAAAAGATTAGACCCCAAAAACAAAGTTGTAGATTTGGTTCTCCTGAGCAACACCATAAAATATCATGATTTTATTCCAAGATCTACATATGGTTTCTGATTTTATAAAACCCAATGAGAGAGACTTTGATGAATTTTATAAAAACTAGGAAATTCACCTAGGCCTCAACCAAAGCTTAAAATTCCTATTTCAGAGGGTACCATCAATTAAAAATAATCTTGGGATCTAATTAAAAGTTTCATTTTTAACTTGGATAAATAGTCGTAGTATTAAACAATTAACACCCGAAGCAAAATGTCGGCCTAACCCTAATTTCTAGCGATGAAACCCTAGTTGATCTTTAATAGAAACATTGTGACTCTTTGCATTAAACTATTAAATTGCATTTTCATCACATAGGGACCGACCAGGAACTCCCGCCGGTGAACGAGAATCTAGAAGAAGCACCCGCAGGAACTAACTCCTTGTTTGAGTGCTCTGACTATTCTGCAAACTAAGGCAAGCCCCGGTGCACACCTATGTTTTACAAGTTTTTCTTTTATCACTATGGATGTAGGAATTGTTCGTGCATTAAGTTTCGAGGAAATTACCGTGAAAACCTAGTTGCATGACTTGGTAGGTTTCCTATGGATTATGTTGATAGAGCCATCGATAGAATGCGATGCCTAAAGGATAGGAATCCGGTAGCATCCGAGTAGTATGGAGACTACTCGTGTTTATTCAAAGAAGGAAAAATCGAGACTTATGCTGGAACTTAAATGTGATTAAAATGTGAGAACCTTATCGGGTGCGGTTGCATTGGTCAAGTTTGAGGTGTGTACCGAGTGCATACTGGTAAATGGGACCAGGAAACCGACGTAGCTCACCGTGCTTTGTTGGACAATTGGCCATCCCTTTTTCTGGGTGAACGGACCAGCAAGGCGGATGAATTTGCTTTTGTTTTCTTGGGCTCGTGCTAGCGGGAAAGGCTTGGGGCCGTACAGGGATGCAGGGCATCGCCTGGAGGACCATGTCCTTGGAGGGATGGATGTTGAGCCAACAATGTCGCGATGTTGCGAAAGGTAGCCACGTGTGACTCAGTTGAATGTGCACGTGTCGTGTCATTCGGGTTTCTCCTGCAGGATGTAAATCAATTATAATTGCCACTCCTCGTGGATAAGAGTAGCACTTGCTTCTTTCCACCGCAACGATATGAGAATAGTAGATTATGATGAAAGTGGCAAATTTTCACTCTGCTTTATTGCAATGGATTCTTGATTGTTAGAATAATGGCACATTTAGTAAATTCACAGTGACTACTATTAATTTGGCTAAAATTAGAATAGAATATTAGTGCTGTTTTCGCAATACCCGATCAACCTCCACCAATACCCCTGCATTCTAGGAGTCGATCATTAGATGGCCACGTTGACGGGTAAGTCTTGCTGAGTATTAGTTGCTTAGGCTTTGTGGATTAATATTTTTACAGGTGATTCTTCTAACCTTGCTTCGTGTGGTTGTGGTGGTTGGGAAGGGGAGGCACCCTCGGAGTGGACCTTCGAGTGGGTTCCCGCTTCTCCGACCTATGAAGATTAAGCACCCGTGGGCTGGCGTGCTTAATTGTATCGTCGAGTTGTACTCATTAGCTTCCACTGACTCTCGTTTGTTTTCAAACTACGTTTCCGTACTTAAATTATCTGAACTAATGATGTAATATTAAGAATTCATGTACCCTTTAAATCATGTTTTGCGTGTCCTTGTTAATTATTGTACTGTATGGTCGCTTGCTTTGCCAAGTGGCACCCCGAATGATTCTGGATGAGCAACCGTACGATTTTATCGGACGGGATTGCGACAAGACGGTACTTGGGTGGCGGGGCATTCGATGGCCCACCGCTGGCTCGCCTTTTCTCCCGCTGCTCCTTCTCGAGGTACTCCTCGGTGATGAGGGCGTTGCTGAAGAGCTCATTGAATGAGCCGCCTTGGTTCAGGGCCAAGCGACCCTGGAGTGTGATGTTCAGCCCTTCCATGAAGCGGTGCTTCCGCTTAGCATCCGTGTCAACCTGCTCCGGGGCATACAGAGCAAGTTGGTTGAAGACACGGGAATACTCGTGCACCGAGCGGTTCCCTTGTGTTAAGGCGATGAACTCCTTGGCCTTCCTCTGCATGAGTCCCGCGGGGATGTGGTGAGCGCGGAACGCCTCCCGGAACTGTGCCCATGGCACCTGGGTGTCGGCCGGGAGAGTGGCCAAGTAGTTGGCCCACTAGGCTCCAGCGTGTCCGTGGAGCATCTGGGCTGCAAAGAGTGTCTTCTGGGTCTCCGAGCAACGGAGCAGCCCAAATTTGGCCTCGATTGTACGAAGCCAGTGGTCTGCCTCCATTGGTTCCTGAGCATCTCTAAACTCCGGGGGATGAGTGGCCAGGAATTCAGCATATGTGCTGTCCTGGTCGCGGTTCCGAGCGCCTCGATTCGTGCCGCTACTCTCTAGGATAGCTCGCAGCATCTCTTGCGTTTGCTGGCTGCTTTGAATCAGGGCCGCCATAGCTGTGGCCAAGGTTGGCTCAGATGGCGGGGGCGGCGGGTTGGAGCTTTCCGCCTCCTGACATCCTGCCCTAGTGTTCACCATGCTAAAAAAGCAAAAAGGATTCTTATTAGAGTAATTCAACCCATGTCCATTTCTCAATATAAGTAAAAGTACGTCAATATGCACGGCACGGATATCTCAATAAAAACAATCTTCCTTCATTCTCAAAAGATGACAGTGCATCCATCGTCCAACTCCTTAGACTGCCAAACCACCACTCTTACATCCAAGAGATTACAACGCCACTAAGATAAACACCTAAGAACACACACTAACACCAAGCCAAAGACAACACACTCCTTAAGGGAAGCATCTAGCTAAACTATCACTTCGGAACCACCTCCGATCTACTCTTCGTCTCGCTCTGGGTCTGAAGCTTCGGGATCCGATACTTCTGACTCAGGCGCATCATCGTTAGCGGGAGGCGGTTGCTGTGCCTCCAAAAGTCCCGCTAACTGATGCTGCAAATGATGGTTCTCATGGGCGAGGTTCTCCGCCATCTGAACTGCGTTATCCTTGAGTATCTCCAGCTGATGAATGTGTTGCAACATGATGTTGCAATCATTCTCTCTAGCATGGATCTGGGCAGTCTTAATCTCGGAGACCGCCTCCAACTCAGAGATGCGTGTAGCGCGCGCATCGCAGCGAGCACGCAGTGCATTGTTTCTGCTCTCCAAGTCCTGGACTTTCTTCTTGAGTTGGGTTATCTCTACATGGGCCTGTCGCTGTGACACCCCAGGTGTCACTAGGGCAAAATCGACAACTGTAAACCCTAACCTGCAATTTCACTCACTTAAAAGCAGTTTCAATCGTAGAAATAAAAAGGAACATTGTTTAAAATGCGTTAAGGAGACACTAGGAAAAATTTGACAAACAACAGAGCATTTTAGCAAAGTCCGGGAGAAATCTCAAATAAGAGTATCGAAATCTCGTTAACAGAAAGAAATCCAAACCCTAACTCTTGACCATCAAAATTTCCACAGAACCCTAGCCATATTTTTACATAACAATTAAGTACACTTCAAAATAGAATTTTAGGAAAGTATTCAAGATTTTTGGAAAGGAATTAGACCCCCTAAAAATTCACAGAAGCTATAATCAACCTAGAAATTCAAGAATTTTTAGAGGCCAAATCATGACTTGAACCTTAAATAAAAAGTGTTCCAATTAAATTCCTGAGCTTGTACAAAACTTTTCAAAATTTTTCGAGCTCGGGAAGTATGCCAATTCGTTGAATTGATTTCCAGCTAAAAGAATTAAAAAAATAATAATAATACCGCTGTTGCCGGGCGGGCTACAGTCCCCGCCCGCCCGACAACGCGGAGCAGGGAGCAGCCGTAGCCGCCCAGCCACGCCCGGCCGACATGGCCTCCTGTGGGCACGTCGCCGTTTCCTCGCCGCCCGGCCCCCCTACCTCCTCACCCCCCTCGCCCTCTCTCTCCCTCTAGCTCACTCTACCTCACTCCTCTCCTCTCCCTTCCTCCCTCTCTCTGCCGACCGCCGTCCGAGCCGCCCTGTGCGCCGCCCGACTGCCATGCCGCGCAATTCCCCCCCTGCTCCCCTACTCCCCCTCGGTTTTCCCTTTAAATGAGTGCGCCCCCATCTTCCCCTCCCTCTCCACTTCTTTTCCCCCCCACGCGAGCTCACTCCTCTGCCCCGGCCACCGCCCACCGACGCCATTGCCGCCTCCACGGTGAAATCCACCTCCGACCAAATCCTCCATCCAATTCCTTCACCAATTCACTCCCTCTCCACCCCGTGAAGCTCACAGAACCGTCCCCTCCTCCGAAATCGAGCCACTTCGCCGGAATTTCATCGATCGCCGCCGCCCCGAGACACCCCCACGGTGAGACCCCCTCTCCCGGCCGAAACCTTGATGAATATCATGTTGCTGAGCTTCGTCATGTCGTGTAGATCGTGGAAAGCCAAGGTTCGACGGCCGACGACCACCCCATCGTCGGGAATTGGCTGCCGGAGCTCACCGGAGACAACCCCCTATTTTTCCTTTTTCCTATTTATTTTCCAGATTATTGCTCTGTCTTCTAAAATCCCTAGAAATTCACAGGAAGATCCAAAAATGCCAAAATAAAATTTGTTAGAACCCTCGTGAAAATTACTAATTTTCTGTTAAGCACTTTTTAACAAATGACCAAACATTTGCAGGATTAATTAGAAACACTCCTTTCTGTTTTTGAATTTTAAATTGCATTATAGAGCAATGCTAGGGCTGACCTTTGATCCACAAATGCACCATGGTACTACACACCCTCTGGAATTTTATGAAGATTTTAGGAACATGAAATGGCATCTAACCCTATTAAATAACTTCAATCTGCCTAGTCTAAATACCATTTTCTAAAGTGCATTGTAAAAATCATTTATAAGGTTAGACCCAAAAGCAAAGTTTTAGATTTGGTGCTCAGAAATGCTCACATAAAGTTTCATAATTTTATCCTAAGGTTTACTAGTGCTTTCTGATTTTACAAGATCTAAAAACAGGAACTTTGATAAATTTTTATAAAATATGAAAAATTCATCTAGGCCCCACCCAAAGCCCAAAATGCTTATTCCAGGGAGTACTACTAACTAAAAATAATCTTGAGGAAGAATTAAAATCTTCATTTTAACCCTAGTTTAATAGCCGAAGGAGTTAAATAATGTTAACTGATGAAAAGTGTCGAATTAACTTAACTAAAGTTGAAGTTATTAAAACATGACAACTAAAAGTCACCTCATGAGAGTTGAATAGATTCTTTAAACGTCATTCACAGATTAAGAATTTAATTTAATCGACGGCGTCGAGTAATTAGGGTTAACCCTAATTCTAGGCGTCGCCAATCTAAACCCTAGGTTATTATCAATAATAACAATAAGTTTCTATTCCATTGAACTTATCATAATCCTACTGCATCATGTAGATTCTGACACTCACGAAGTAGCTGCGGATCCAGTTCCCTCGACCTCCGTCGAAGAAGTCAACAACGCTGAAGAACCAGGCAAGCCCCGGTGCACAACCGAATTTTAAAGTTTTACTTTTACAACTAAGTGTGTCTTGTTTGTGCATTAAGTACTAGGAGTTGATTGAAACCATAGTTGCATTTGTTTCCATAGGAAAACCCTAACGGTAGTTGGTATAGACACCCACTTAGTCTGCTATGCTTAGTAGGTCTTGCCGGTAGAAGTTGAGCAGAGTGGACGCTGCTCGCGAAAGGATAGGTTGTTGAATAAAACTATTTCATGAGATGGGCCACACGAATGTGAATAAGTAAGAAAGATAAAAGTTTGAGGGTCAGACAGGATACAAAGTAGGTCGGCGACTGGACTGGGTCCAGGGTGACCGTAGACTTGTCTGATCCGTGTGGTCCGAGACTGATTGAGTGTTGAACGTACTGGCCGTATGCTGGGTGTTATGGGCCCCAGTAAACCTATGTAGCCTAGCAATTGCAACGTCGAACCTGCCCTACGGTGTCTGACTAGGAGGAGATCTGGGGTGGGCAGCGTGGCAACTCCACAGAAACCGTCTGGGACGTGTTGTCTGGTGGGACGCGGCGCTGCTAAGGCGGGCGTAGGAGGGAATTGACGTTGCAGGAGCTGGTGTGAACGGTTGCCACGTGCGAGTCTGGGACACGCACGTGTCGTACGGTCAGGTTTCCCCCTGCAGGGTATAAAATCGTTTCGAACCACTGTCGGTCCCAGTTAGTGAGCATGCTCGTGAAACGCACCACATTCTAGTGAATAGGTTGAGACACAATGAGAATGAATTATGAATATTAATATTGCTATTGCTACTTTTGTTATGCTTGCTTAGCTCAGTGCTAATTAAATTTATTTTCTAATCACTTAACCTGTGCTAAAATTTGACAAGAGTAGTATAGGCTTGCGAGTCCTTTTGCAAGTAAACCACCCGAGTCAGCCAGCATGTCTAGGAGTCGGCTGTAGTCAGCCACTTTTGTCGGGTAAGTCTTGCTGAGCTTCTTAGAAGCTCACGCGTTAGCGTTTTGTGGTTTTCAGGCGCCGTCATGCAGGAACCAGCAGGTAGCTTCCATTGGGAGGAACCGCTCCCCGAGTTCGGGGACCTCCAGTGGGAGCTGTGGGAGTCGCCGCAGTGAAATGTTGAAGTGGCTAGTAGCATGACGCCCGTGGGCATGGCGCGTGCTTTTGCTTAAGTCCGAGTGTCGAGTTGTAATCGTTCAAGTCTTCCGCTGTTATCGTTTTCAAAACTTTTGCGTACTCTGAAACAATATAATATTCAACTTCAATTTATGAACCAATGATGTATTAAGTTTTCTCTTCTTGTAAATTACTGCTGTTTATCCCTGCCTGTGTTGTATCGTGTGTACGCTTGCTTCGCCGAGCGTTGCCTAACAGGATCTTGGCTTATCGACTGACTAGATCCGTCCCGAGACGAGCTTTTCTGGACGGGTCGTGTCAGTCGCAAGGCCTGACGATCCATCTGAGCTGTGAGAACAGTGTCTTCATGCAAATTAAGTAGCGCTAGGCTCCACGTGAACAAGGGAGTGACATGGTCCATCTCTCCCCTGAAAGTCCTCTTCTAAGCATTCTTGACATTACGGTGCCAGGTACGGTCGACTTGGTCCCGTATTGGAAACATCGCCGCTGGTTTATCTGCCAGGTCCTCAAGGTGTCGCTCGCAAATCCTCAATAAAGCCTGATGAGCGGCTGACTCGATGGCTTCCGCCTTATCTGAACCAAATGTGGTGGTGGTATAAACCTCTCCGTTGGCATGCTGAGGGTGCGTGGGTAATGTCACGGTGGCCGAGCAGCGCGGTAGGTCATACTGCCGATACTCCCGGATCTGAAACCATGGAGTCTCCGCATATCCCAGGGACTGCAAGGTCTGCTCGAGTATCTCCACGAATCCTCTGCATCCGAACTTCTTGGTGACGTAGGTAGGGGTGGAGTCCTCAATGCCTATCTCCGCGATCCCATGCTCGATCGTGTTGTCGTCCATCTGCAACACAGAGATGAATAATATTTTATCAATCAGAAGCCACATGTTGACACATAGTTCAAAACATGCTAAATCTTCCGCTACGTAAAATATTTTTCATCCCTGAGTAAAAAGGTGATCCAAATCGATCACTAAGGATGCTAACTAGTGACAGCCGGTTTGTCCAAGGTGCTTTACCATCTAAGTTGACCTGTCAAGGAGACAATCTTTTCATCGAGGAAAGTACTGGAAAGGCTCAACGATATACAAGGGTTTTACTCCAACTCGGTTGATTCCACGCAATCACTAAGGGAGGAAGGTGTCCAGGTTGACTTCTTAATTTTGTTTGTTGGTGTTACAGCCATTATTGATGAATTTTTGCTCCTGGATGGTTTTAGTATAAGTTTGAAGGATTTTAACATTTCTTCATGCAATGCAATCCTACATCGGCCTATACGTCCTCACAAAGTAAAAAGAATACGCGTAGGCGGTGGCAGAATCGCACTCAAGTTAGCCGTTACTACACGTTTTCTTACGATATCGTGCTTAGCGTACATGCAGAAAATGGCATCACAGGCAGTGCAATATAAATATATCTCAAAAGTAAAGACAACAACCCATATCATTGCCATATGGGTCGCCCCGAGTAGGTCACGTACGGGGATCACGTGTCCGACCTTCCCTGCGCCGCGATAGTGTGACACCCCAGGTGTCACCAGGACCTAAGTCGACAACTTAAAAACCCTAATCGACAACATTTCACACCTAAAAGCAAAATCAACAATGGGAGTAAGTGCAATGTTGTTTAAAATGCCCCAAAGAAAACTCTACAAAAACTTTGATAATCCACAGAACACGTTTACCAAGTTCGGAAAGTTTCCACCCGCAGTGTCGAAAACTTAATCCTTCGGGCAGGAGTGAAACCCTAATGCGTGACCCACCAAATTTTCCACAACACCCTGGCTATATTTTTGCATGACAATTAAGTTCACTTCAAAATAGAATTTTAGAAATTTATCCAAGATTTTTAGAGAAGGTTCAAACCCTTTTAAAATTCACACAAACTAAAGTGGACCCATAAATTCAAGAAATTTTTGGAGCTGATTCAGAACTCGAACCCTAGATAAAAAGTGTTCCAAATAATTCCCTGAGCACACCCAAAAATTTTCATAATTTTCTGAGCTGAGGAGGTGGGGTTTTCAATTTAAACCAGAAGGAGCCTGTAGCAGTTCATTTGAAATCGGCAACAGGCTGACGAAGCACAGTGCCGCCCGCCCCCGTTGGCCAACCGCCGCGCGGCAGGGCCGCCCTCCCCGCCGACCGGCGCTCCTTTAGAGAAGCATTCAATCGGAAGATCTCCTCCGAATCCTTTGCCGCTCTCTCCTCCTCCCTCCTTCCTCTCTCTCTCCCCGTCTCGTCGCCGCTGCTGCACGCCAACTTGCCGAGCGGCAGTGCCTCTGCGGCAAGCCACCGCCCCCGACGCCCAATCCCGCCACCCTCCCTGTCCACTCGCCAAACCCTCTCCGCAACGCCTTAAAGGAGTGCTCTAAACCCTCATACCACTTTCCCCGCGCCCAATTTCGCTCCTAGACGCGCTTTGCCGTTTTCCTTCACTCGGGTGCCACCGTCGCCATTGCCGCCGCAGGAGAGCTCACGGTGAGACCACACCTCCGACCCTTCTCCACTGATCCAACCTTGCCTAAACGACTCCCCTCGCCCCGGTGCAGCTTTCAGTTGACCGAATTGCGCTCCCGTCGCTCCCTCCGCCCGGAACACTGCAGTCGTCCTCACCGGCAACAGGAGCACCGCCCCGACCCGCAACCATCGAATTCATCTTCACGGTACACTCATTTTGCAATTCCTTCATCCGGCTGCTTCATCTCATCCCGGTGATCGATTTTGACAAGTGCTCGGCCGCAGAAACTCACCGGCGACGACAGAACGCCTGCACCGCCGCCAGTTCCCCCTTCTGCCGCCAATTGAGCTCACCGTCGACCTTGGTATTCCAGCCATCCCCGCGACCCCTAACCCCGTCAAACAGGTTCACTGCACCACGGTGAGTCTGCTAGACCAACCAATCTTCTCCTTCCGCCGTTCCTCCGGTGATTCCTTCATCGAGCATCGGGCAGAGCCGCCACCCCTCGCCGTCGGCCATGCTCCGGCCAATTTCAGTGCTCCTCCCCTTGCTCAACTCACTTGTCAAGTCATTGTGCAGCTCACGGCGCTCTCCTCTCTCCGGAATTTAGCTCATCTCGTCGGGAACCCTTCCTCACCGCCGCCACCGCCGACCCCCACGGTGAGCACCCCTTTCCGGTGATGGAACCTCACCATTGTCGTGCTGCCGAGCTTCGCCATAGCTTGTAGATGGTGTAGAGCCAAGGATCGAGCGCAGCCGACCACTAATTTTGACCGAATCAACCGCCGGAGCTCGTCGGAGCTCAGCTCCCCTGTTCTGCCCTAATCACTGTTTCAATTCTATTTTCCTTCAATATTGTCCTGTCTTGTAAAATGCCAAACAAATCACAGGAACCTCCAAAAATTCCAAACTAAAATTTGTTAGAACCCTCATGAGATGCACTAATTTTCTGTTAAAACACTTTTTCCTAAATGACCTGGAATTTTTAAGGATAATTAAAACAATCTGTTCTGTTTCTGAATTCTAATTCAAATTGTATAGCAATGCTAGGGCTCAAATTCGATCTACAAGTGTGGCATGACAGTAGGCATCCTCTGGAATTTTACCAGGATTTTAGGACCACAGAACTATATGTAACCTATTTAAGATACTCCATTCTGCCTAACTAATTTACATTTTTCTAAAATACATTATAAAAGTACTCTAAAATGTTGAACCCAAAAACATAACTTTAGTTTTGATGCTCATGAGTGATTACATAAAATCTCATAATTTTATTTCAAGGTTTAGTAATTATTTCTGATTTTACCATTTTAAATAACAGAAAGTTTGTTGAATTTTGATAAAATCTAGAAAATTAATCTAAGCCTCAACCAAATTTCAAAAATTCATAATTCAGAGAGCACTATCCAGTAAAAATAAAATTTTAGTGCAACTAAAATTTTCATTTTCAACCCTAAGATTAAGAACCGTAGTTTAATTAAATAACTATTCTCCGAAGAAAGATGCCGGTAAATCTCAACCAAAAATTTGAGTTTAGACTAATTCAGAGAATATGACCCATTTACACATCACATGATGAGAAATTGAATAAGTGACTCGGAACCCCATTCTTTAAGTCAAATATTTTAAACCAGTGGCGTCGAGGGATTAGGGTTAACCCTAATTCTAAACGTCGCAGATTGAAACCCTAAAATACTCCTTAGCAAAAGCTTTAAGTTATTTGTTATCAATCCTTGAACTTCTCATAATCTTAATCATAATGCATCATGTAGACTCCGAAGCACGTGAGGTAGCTGCAGAGCCCGACTCCTCCGCTCCAGCAGAAGAGATCAACCAAGAAGCTGAAGAGCCAGGCAAGCCCCGGTGCACCACCTCTGTTTGAATTTTTCTTTTTACAACTCAGTGGGTCATGTCATGTTTGTGCATTAAGTTGTTAGGAGTTGATTGCAACCTTAGATGCATTGTTCCCATAGGAAACCCTACCGGTAGTTGGTATAGACGACCAAATAGTTGCTATGCTTAGCAAGTTATTACCGGTAGAAGTCGAGCAGAGTGGACGCTGCTCGCGAAAGGTAGGATCTTGGATGAAACTACCACTTGATACATTATGACACCTGATGATGAGATAATTAAAGAAGGATAAAAGTTTGAGGGTCAGACAGGATACCAATTAGGTCGGCGACTGGACCGGGTCCAGGGTGACCGTAGACTTGTCTGATCCGTGTGGTCCGAGACTGATCGAGTGTTGAACGTACTGGTCGTATGCTGGGTGTAATGGGCCCCAGTAAACCAATGTAGCCTAGTGATTGCAACGTTGAACCTGCCCTACGGTGTCTGACTAGGAGGAGATCTGGGGTGGGCAGCGTGGGAACTCCACAGAAACCGTCTGGGACGTGTTGTCTGGTGGGATGCGGCGCTGCTAAGGCAGACGTAGGAGGGAATTGACGTTGCAGGAGCTGGTGTGAACGGTTGCCACGTGCGAGTCTGGGACATGCACGTGTCGTACGATTAGGTTTCCCCCTGCAGGGTATAAAAATCGTTTCGAACCGCTGTCGCTCCCAGTTGGTGAGCATGCTCGTGAAACGCACCACATTTTTGTAAATAAGATGAGATGCAATGAGTTGACACTATGATGATACTATTTACTTGTCACTTCTAATATGCTTGATTAGATCAGTGCTAATTAAAGTTACATTCTAACTACTTAATCTGTGCTAAAATTTACCAAGAGTAGTACAGGTTGCGGGTTCGTTGGCAAATGAAACCCAACCCCATCAGCCTTCATGTTTAGAAGTCGGCTGTAGTCAGCCTTTTGACGGGTCAGTCTTGTTGAGCTTCTTAGAAGCTCACGCGTTAGCGATATGTGGTTTTCAGGCACCGGCACGCAGCATCAGGAAGATAGCTTCCACTGGGAGGAGTCTCACTCCGAGGTTGGGAACCTCCAGTGGGAACTGTGCGAGTCGCCGCAGTAATTGAAGTGGCTAGTAGCACGACGCCCCTGGGCAGGCGCGTGCTTTTGCTTAATTTATGAGTGTCGGAGTCTGTATCCAATCGAGTCTTCCGCTGCTACGATTTTCAAACTTTATTGTGCGCTCTGAATTTCTTGTAAGACTTAAGCTACAATCCAGGAACTAATGTTGTATTAATTTCTTCCTCCTTAAATTATTGCTGTTTATCCCTGCCTGTGTTGTATCGTGTGTACGCTCGCTTCGCCGAGCGTTGCCCAACAGGATCCTGGCTTAACAACAGACCGGATCCGTCCTGAGACGTGGTTTTCTGGGCGGGTCCACGTCAGCTTGGTATCAGAGCCGTGTTGGGAAAACGGTACAACGTTAAGGCATATTTTCGAAAATTACGTGCGAGTGAGGTACGCGCCCTATTAGGTAATAGGTTATCAGGTGGCAAGCTAACCTAGTGCAGGAGCTAACTAAACCCACTCTAGATTTACATTTCTGTAACGACGCACCTACGCTAAGGTAAGCAAGGTAAGGTACGCCGCTCGACTGCGGTAAAAGGTCGAGAAACCCCTGTTGCGTCTGCGACAGTAGCGTTCTATACCGTGGTGGTATGGAAGGAGGTACTATGTTCGCTGTAATATAGTACACCCCCTTGCCGTTTAGGGAGAAAAGCGGACCTCTACCGTACGAGGTGTGGGTTACGGACCTGTTGCGAATGCAGACCTTCGCAACAGTGGAGTCTTGTGTCTTTGGCACACAAGAGATGAGTTTGTTCCTCACGACTTCGGTTTTGCGGAACACTCTCATACCTCCGCTGCCTGAGGTAAAGTGCAGTCTGTCGCCGCGCAGGGAAGGTCGGACACGTGATCCCCGTACGTGACCTACTCGGGGCGACCCATATGGCAATGATATGGGTTGTTGTTTTTACTTTTGATATATATCATATTACAACTGCCTGTGATGCATTTTCTGCAGGTACGCTAACCGCGATATCTTGAGAAAACGTGTAGTAACGGCTGACTTGAGTGCGATTCTGCCACCACCTAAGCGTATTTTCTCTTTACTTTGTGAGGACGTATAGGCCGATGTAGGATTGCATTGCATAAAGAAATGTTAAAACCCTTCAAACTTATACTAAAACCATCCAGGAGTAAAAATTCCATCAAGAATGGCTATAACACCAACAGGAGTTAAAAAGGGTCAACCTGGATACCTTCCTCCTTAGAGATTGCGTGACCTCAACCGAGTCGGAGCAGATTCCTTGCATACCATTGAGCCTTTTTACAGCACTTTCCTCGAGGAGAGGATTGTCTCCTTGACAGGTCAACTAGATGGTAGAGCACCTTGGACAATTCGACCGTTGCTAGTTAGCATCCTTAGTGACCAATTTCGATCACCTCTTTACGCAGGGATGAAAAATATTTTATGTACCGGAAGATTTAGCATGCGTTGAACTTTGTGTCAACATGTGGCTTCTGATCGATAAAATATTGTTCACCTCTGTGATGCAGATGGACGCCAACACGATCGAGCATGGACTCGCGGAGATAGGCGTTGAAGACTCCACCCCTACCTACGTCACCAAGCAATCAGGACGCAAGGGATTCGTGGAGATACTTGGTCAGACCTTGCAGTCACTGGGTTATCCAGAGATCCCTTGGTTTCAGATTCGGGAGTATCGACAGTATGATCTGCCACGCTACTCAGCCACGGTTACACTCCCCACACACCCTCAGCAGGCCAACGGAGAGATTTACACCACCACCACCTTCGGTTCGGACAAGACCGAAGCCATTGAGTCAGCTGCTCATCAGGCCCTACTGAGGATATGCGAGAAGCATACAGAAGACTTGGCAGACAAGCCAGCAGCGATGTTCCCCATACGGGACCAGGTCAACCGCACCTGGCACCGTAATGTTAAGAATGCACAGAAGAGGACTTTCAGGGGAGAGATGGACCACGTCACTCCCTTGTTCACATTGAGCCTAGCATTGCTCAACTTGCATGAGGACACTGTTCTCACCGCCCAGATGGATCGACAAGCTTTGCGTCAGGCTCATGTGGAGATAGCCCAACTCAAGGAGAAGGTACAGAACTTGGAGAGCAGAAACAATGCACTGCGTGCTCGCTGCGACGCGCGTGCTACACGCATTTCTGAGCTGGAGGCGGTTTCTGAGATTAAGACTGCCCAAGTCCACGCTAGGGAGAATGACATCAACATTATGTTGCAGCACATTCACCAGCTAGAGATACTCAGGGATAATGCGATTGTGCTAGCTGAGGACCTCTCCCACGAGAACCATCATCTGCAGCATCAGATCGCGGGACTTTTGGAGGCACAGCAGCCCCCTCCCGCTAACAATGATGCGCCTGAGTCAGAGGTGTCGGATCCCGAAGCTTCAGACCCAGAGCCAGATGAGGAGTAGATCGGAGATGGTTTTACGACGCCAAGTTTAGCTAGAGGAGTCGTTTAAGGAGTGCGTTGTGCCTGTCATGGCATTTAGCGTGTGTTCTCGTGAATTTGTCCTAGTGGCGTTGTAACCTTTTGGATGTAAGGGTGGTGATTTGACAGTCTAGAAAACTTGAAGGAACTTATGTACTGTCATTATTTTAGAAAGGAATGGAGTTTGTTTTTATGAGCTGTCCATGCCATGCATTTTGACATCCTTTTGTATATATCCAACTATGGTCATGGAGTGAACTGTGCTAATGAGGGCCACTTTTCACTTTCTTTCAGAATGGTGAACACCAGGGCTGGACGTCAAGAGGAGGAAAGCTCCAACCCGCCACCCCCGCCAGCAGAGCCAACTCTAGCCGCGGCTATGGCGGCCATGCTCCAGAGCAGCCAGCAGACCCAAGAAATGCTGCGGACCATCTTGCAAAATAATGGCCAGAATCGTGGTGCAAGGAACCAGAACCAGGACAGCACGTATGCCGATTTCCTGGCCACTCACCCTCCAGAATTCCGCGACGCACGGGAACCAATGGAGGCAGACCAATGGCTTCGCACCACCGAGGCCAAGTTTGGACTACTCCGTTGCTCGGAGACGCAGAAGACGTTGTTCGCAGCCCAGATGCTCCAAGGGCACGCCGGAGCTTGGTGGGCTAACTACCTAGCCACCCTCCCGGAAAACACTCAGGTGCCCTGGGCGCAATTTTGGGAGGCATTCCGCGCTCATCACATCCCCGCGGGGCTTATGCAAAGGAAGGCCAAGGAGTTTATGGCCTTGACACAAGGCAACCGCACGGTGCATGATTACTCCCGTGTGTTCAACCAGCTTGCTCTATATGCTCCAGAGCAAGTGGACACGGATGCGAAACGGAAATACCGTTTCATGGAAGGGCTGAACCTCACGCTCCAAGGTCGTTTGGCCTTGAACCAAGGCGGCTCATTCAACGAGCTGGTAAGCAACGCCCTCATCGCCGAAGAGTACTTGGAGAAAGAGCAGCGGGAGAAGAGGCGCGCCAGTAGTGGACCATCAAACGCCCCGCCACCAAAATACCGTCTGGTGTACACTGCACCAGATGGTAGGAAGTACAGAGCGACCCCGCCGCAAGCTCCGTCATTCCGTCCACCGCAGCAGCCATACCGGCCTCCACAGAATCAACAACAGGCTGGCTACCGTGCACCACCACCACCACAGGGGAACCCGGGTGTCCGCCCACCTCAACAGGGCGCCCGCCCTGGACCAGGCACACCTTGCTTCACCTGCGGGCTACCCGGACACTTCGCCCGCGAGTGCCCCTCCAACCAGCAAGCTAGGGGCAACCAGCAGGCAAACCCGGGGCAGGGTCAGCAAAGAGGACAAAGGAACACCAGAACTGGTCGGGTGAACCATACCACGGCCGAAGATGTTTCTGAAGGAGAGCAAGTACTGGCGGGTATGTTCTCGCTCTCTACCCATTCAGCCTTTGTTCTATTTGATTCCGGTGCCACCCACAATTTTATCAGTAAAAATTTTGTCAAGGGTAAAAGCCTAATCACGGTTCCCCTAGAGCCACCCTTTCTCATAAAATCGCCTGGGGGTAACATATTGTCCAACTATGGCTTAAGTGAGGCACCCCTAAAGTTAGGAAGCTACATCTATCCTACCTCCTTCATAATCTTAGATGGGCAGGGTATCGACATTATCATCGGCATGAAATGGATGAAGCACCACAATGCCATCCTTGATGTTGCTAACCGTGTAGTCCACTTAACCTCCCCACTTCACGGTTCCGTATCTATAAACCTAGATCATCCTAGATCTGCCCTCAAACAAGTCTGCCATGTCGTCGGAAAAAGTCTGGAAGAAATACCGGTAGTTAAGGAATTCCCTGATGTGTTCCCAGAAGAATTACCTGGCTTACCACCGGACAGAGATGTGGAGTTCCAGATTGAACTACAGCCAGGCACAGCTCCAATCTCCCGCAGACCGTACAAGATGGCACCCAAGGAGCTGGCAGAGCTGAAGATACAGTTGAAGGAGTTGCTGGACAAGGGCTTCATACGGCCCAGTTCCTCACCTTGGGGATGTCCAGCACTATTTGTAAAAAAGAAGGACCAATCCTTGAGACTATGCGTGGATTACCGCCCCTTGAACGCGGTCACTATCAAGAACAAATATCCACTACCACGCATAGATACTCTGTTTGATCAGTTGGCTGGAGCAAAGGTTTTCTCTAAAGTCGATCTTCGATCGGGTTACCATCAGATCAAGGTACGTCCCGTGGACGTTCCAAAGACGGCTTTCTCCACCAGATACGGGTTGTATGAGTACTTGGTGATGTCGTTTGGACTCACTAACGCACCAGCGTACTTCATGTACCTCATGAACTCAGTGTTCATGCCCGAGCTGGAGAAGTTTGTAGTGGTGTTCATTGACGACATCCTCGTGTACTCTAAGACGGCCGATGAACATGCTCAGCACCTTCGCATAGTTCTACAAAGACTCAGAGATCATCAGCTGTACGCCAAATTTAGCAAGTGCGAATTCTGGATTGAGCGTGTTCAGTTTCTGGGTCATGTGGTGTCCGCAGAAGGCATTTCTGTAGATCCCGGAAAGGTGCAAGATGTTGTGGGATGGAAGACACCCACAACAGTTCACAAGGTGCGAAGTTTCTTGGGATTAGCGGAATATTATCGTCGCTTTATCCCCAGTTTTTCCAAGATTGCCAAGCCTATCACAGAGCTGCTCAAAAAGGACCAGAAGTTCAAATGGACGAAAAAGTGTGAAGAAGCCTTTCGGACTTTGAAGAAGCACTTGACCACAGCACCGGTACTCGCCCAACCGGATTTGAGCAAGCCCTTTGACGTGTATTGCGATGCGTCGGGCATTGGGCTTGGTTGCGTGTTAATGCAAGAAGGGCGGGTGATTGCTTATGCTTCTAGACAACTCCGTAAGCACGAGCTGAATTATCCCACCCATGACTTGGAGTTGGCAGCTGTGGTATTGGCTCTGAAGGTGTGGAGACATTATTTATTGGGAAACCTAGTACACCTCTACACCGACCACAAAAGTCTCAAGTACATCTTCACTCAGAATGAGCTGAACATGAGGCAACGGCGATGGCTAGAGTTAATCAAGGATTATGAAATAGAGATCCACTATCATCCGGGCAAAGCTAACGTGGTTGCAGATGCACTTAGCAGAAACGCCCATTGCCACTACTTAGATCAAGGAGTAGCAACCGAGAAACTAGAGCCAACCGTAAGAATTCTACCTCATGGAGCCCTCTACAACCTAGCCTTAGTGCCAACACTCAGAGACGAGGTAGCCAAGCCCAAAAGATTGACAAGGGCATGGAAATGATCAGATTAGGACTGCGAGAAAAGAAGATGCAGTGCTTCCGAGAAGACGAAGACGGAGTTCTATGGTTCAAAAATCCTAGTAGTACCCAAGAATCACGAGCTCCGAAGAAAGATCATGGATGAGGCTCACTTATCTAAGTACTCTATTCATCCTGGCAGTAACAAGATGTACCAAGATCTGCGGAAGAAATTTTGGTGGACCAGAATGAAGAGGGAAATCGCTCGATACATAGCGGAATGTGACACGTGCCGAAGAGTAAAGACCGACCACCTAAAAGGTGCAGGGTTGTCGCAACCATTGAGCATTCCGTCGTGGAAATGGGAAGATATAAGCATGGATTTCATTGTTGGACTACCCTTGACGGCCCGACAGTTAGATTCAATTTGGGTCATAGTAGACCGTTTGACAAAGACGGCCCACTTCATCCCGGTGTCGACCAGATACACCATGAAGAAGTATGCACAGTTATACATTGATCGGATAGTCTGTCTGCATGGAGTGCCCAAAACAATCATCTCCGACCGAGGTACCCAGTTTATCGGTCGATTTTGGAAGCAATTATATGAATCACTAGGAACCAAGCTAATTCATAGCTCAGCTTACCACCCCCAGACAGATGGCCAGACTGAAAGAGTAAACCAAATCCTTGAAGACATGCTTCGAGCTTGCGTCTTGGAACATGGAAAAGGATGGGACACTTATCTGTCCTTGGCAGAGTTCTCGTACAACAATAGCTATCAAGCCAGCATCAAGATGTCACCTTTTGAAGCACTGTACGGCCGTAGTTGCAGGACGCCACTCAACTGGTCAGAAGCAGGCGAAAGAATTATTTTGGGACCAGATCTAGTGCAGCATGCCGAAGAGAAAGTACGAGTCATTCAAGCCAATCTGAAGGCCGCCAAGTCGAGGCAGAAAAGCTATGCAGATCGAAGGCGCAGACCATTAAGATTCGAGGTAGGAGACTACGTTTACCTACGAGTCTCACCCATGAAGGGAGTTCAACGATTCGAGATCAAAGGCAAGTTAGCACCCCGGTATATAGGTCCGTATCCTATCACGGCCGAATGTGGACTAGTGGCATATCAAGTGAAGCTGCCAGAAGAATTATCGGGGATACACAACGTCTTCCATGTCTCACAATTGAAGAAGTGTCTGAAGGCGCCCGTGGATCAAGTGATTCCAGAAGCGCAAGAGTTGCAACCAGACTTAACTTACCCAGAGCGTCCAATTAAGATACTAGATGAAAAAGAGCGAGTCACTAGAAGACGGACACTCAAGTTTTTCAAGGTTCTGTGGAGCAACCACACGGAAGACGAGGCCACATGGGAGTCTGCAGAATTTCTTCGATCCCACTACCCCGAACTACTCCCAACCCCATAGGTACCTATGCCTACCCTAACCCTCTGCTTAAATCTCGGGACGCGATTTCTTTTAGGGGGGGAGGCTGTGACACCCCAGGTGTCACCAGGACCTAAGTCGACAACTTAAAAACCCTAATCGACAACATTTCACACCTAAAAGCAAAATCAACAATGGGAGTAAGTGCAATGTTGTTTAAAATGCCCCAAAGAAAACTCTACAAAAACTTTGATAATCCACAGAACACGTTTACCAAGTTCGGAAAGTTTCCACCCGCAGTGTCGAAAACTTAATCCTTCGGGCAGGAGTGAAACCCTAATGCGTGACCCACCAAATTTTCCACAACACCCTGGCTATATTTTTGCATGACAATTAAGTTCACTTCAAAATAGAATTTTAGAAATTTATCCAAGATTTTTAGAGAAGGTTCAAACCCTTTTAAAATTCACAAAAACTAAAGTGGACCCATAAATTCAAGAAATTTTTGGAGCTGATTCAGAACTCGAACCCTAGATAAAAAGTGTTCCAAATAATTCCCTGAGCACACCCAAAAATTTTCATAATTTTCTGAGCTGAGGAGGTGGGGTTTTCAATTTAAACCAGAAGGAGCCTGTAGCAGTTCATTTGAAATCGGCAACAGGCTGACGAAGCACAGTGCCGCCCGCCCCCGTTGGCCAACCGCCGCGCGGCAGGGCCGCCCTCCCCGCCGACCGGCGCTCCTTTAGAGAAGCATTCAATCGGAAGATCTCCTCCGAATCCTTTGCCGCTCTCTCCTCCTCCCTCCTTCCTCTCTCTCTCCCCGTCTCGTCGCCGCTGCTGCACGCCAACTTGCCGAGCGGCAGTGCCTCTGCGGCAAGCCACTGCCCCCGACGCCCAATCCCGCCACCCTCCCTGTCCACTCGCCAAACCCTCTCCGCAACGCCTTAAAGGAGTGCTCTAAACCCTCATACCACTTTCCCCGCGGCCAATTTCGCTCCTAGACGCGCTTTGCCGTTTTCCTTCACTCGGGTGCCACCGTCGCCATTGCCGCCGCAGGAGAGCTCACGGTGAGACCACACCTCCGACCCTTCTCCACTGATCCAACCTTGCCTAAACGACTCCCCTCGCCCCGGTGCAGCTTTCAGTTGACCGAATTGCGCTCCCGTCGCTCCCTCCGCCCGGAACAGTCGTCCTCACCGGCAACAGGAGCACCGCGCTGACCCTCAACCATCGAATTCATCTTCACGGTACACTCATTTTGCAATTCCTTCATCCGGCTGCTTCATCTCATCCCGGTGATCGATTTTGACAAGTGCTCGGCCGCAGAAACTCACCGGCGACGACAGAACGCCTGCACCGCCGCCAGTTCCCCCTTCTGCCGCCAATTGAGCTCACCGTCGACCTTGGTATTCCAGCCATCCCCGCGACCCCTAACCCCGTCAAACAGGTTCACTGCACCACGGTGAGTCTGCTAGACCAACCAATCTTCTCCTTCCGCCGTTCCTCCGGTGATTCCTTCATCGAGCTTCGGGCAGAGCCGCCACCCCTCGCCGCCGGCCATGCTCCGGCCTATTTCAGTGCTCCTCCCCTTGCTCAACTCACTTGTCAAGTCATTGTGCAGCTCACGGCGCTCTCCTCTCTCCGGAATTTAGCTCATCTCGTCGGGAACCCTTCCTCACCGCCGCCACCGCCGACCCCCACGGTGAGCACCCCTCTCCGGTGATGGAACCTCACCATTGTCGTGCTGCCGAGCTTCGCCATAGCTTGTAGATGGTGTAGAGCCAAGGATCGAGCGCAGCCGACCACTAATTTTGACCGAATCAACCGCCGGAGCTCGTCGGAGCTCAGCTCCCCTGTTCTGCCCTAATCACTGTTTCAATTCTATTTTCCTTCAATATTGTCCTGTCTTGTAAAATGCCAAACAAATCACAGGAACCTCCAAAAATTCCAAACTAAAATTTGTTAGAACCCTCATGAGATGCACTAAGTTTCTGTTAAAACACTTTTTCCTAAATGACCTGGAATTTTTAAGGATAATTAAAACAATCTGTTCTGTTTCTGAATTCTAATTCAAATTGTAGAGCAATGCTAGGGCTCAAATTTGATCTACAAGTGTGGCATGACAGTAGGCATCCTCTGGAATTTTACCAGAATTTTAGGACCACAGAACTATATGTAACCTATTTAAGATACTCCATTCTGCCTAACTAATTTACATTTTTCTAAAATACATTACAAAAGTACTCTAAAATGTTGAACCCAAAAACAGAACTTTAGTTTTGATGCTCATGAGTGATTACATAAAATCTCATAATTTTATTTCAAGGTTTAATAATTATTTCTGATTTTACCATTTTAAATAACAGAAAGTTTGTTGAATTTTGATAAAATCTAGAAAATTAATCTAAGCCTCAACCAAATTTCAAAAATTCATAATTCAGAGAGCACTATCCAGTAAAAATAAAATTTTAGTGCAACTAAAATTTTCATTTTCAACCCTAAGATTAAGAACCGTAGTTTAATTAAATAACTATTCTCCGAAGAAAGATGCCGGTAAATCTCAACCAAAAATTTGAGTTTAGACTAATTCAGAGAATATGACCCATTTACACATCACATGATGAGAAATTGAATAAGTGACTCGGAACCCCATTCTTTAAGTCAAATATTTTAAACCAGTGGCGTCGAGGGATTAGGGTTAACCCTAATTCTAAACGTCGCAGATTGAAACCCTAAAATACTCCTTAGCAAAAGCTTTAAGTTATTTGTTATCAATCCTTGAACTTCTCATAATCTTAATCATAATGCATCATGTAGACTCCGAAGCACGTGAGGTAGCTGCAGAGCCCGACTCCTCCGCTCCAGCAGAAGAGATCAACCAAGAAGCTGAAGAGCCAGGCAAGCCCCGGTGCACCACCTCTGTTTGAATTTTTCTTTTTACAACTCAGTGGGTCATGTCATGTTTGTGCATTAAGTTGTTAGGAGTTGATTGCAACCTTAGATGCATCGTTCCCATAGGAAACCCTACCGGTAGTTGGTATAGACGACCAAATAGTTGCTATGCTTAGCAAGTTATTACCGGTAGAAGTAGAGCAGAGTGGACGCTGCTCGCGAAAGGTAGGATCTTGGATGAAACTACCACTTGATACATTATGACACCTGATGATGAGATAATTAAAGAAGGATAAAAGTTTGAGGGTCAGACAGGATACCAATTAGGTCGGCGACTGGACCGGGTCCAGGGTGACCGTAGACTTGTCTGATCCGTGTGGTCCGAGACTGATCGAGTGTTGAACGTACTGGTCGTATGCTGGGTGTAATGGGCCCCAGTAAACCTATGTAGCCTAGTGATTGCAACGTCGAACCTGCCCTACGGTGTCTGACTAGGAGGAGATCTGGGGTGGGCAGCGTGGGAACTCCACAGAAACCGTCTGGGACGTGTTGTCTGGTGGGATGCGGCGCTGCTAAGGCAGACGTAGGAGGGAATTGACGTTGCAGGAGCTGGTGTGAACGGTTGCCACGTGCGAGTCTGGGACATGCACGTGTCGTACGATTAGGTTTCCCCCTGCAGGGTATAAAAATCGTTTCGAACCGCTGTCGCTCCCAGTTGGTGAGCATGCTCGTGAAACGCACCACATTTTTGTAAATAAGATGAGATGCAATGAGTTGACACTATGATGATACTATTTACTTGTCACTTCTAATATGCTTGATTAGATCTGTGCTAATTAAAGTTACATTCTAACTACTTAATCTGTGCTAAAATTTACCAAGAGTAGTACAGGTTGCGGGTTCGTTGGCAAATGAAACCCACCCCCATCAGCCTTCATGTTTAGAAGTCGGCTGTAGTCAGCCTTTTGACGGGTCAGTCTTGTTGAGCTTCTTAGAAGCTCACGCGTTAGCGATATGTGGTTTTCAGGCACCGGCACGCAGCATCAGGAAGATAGCTTCCACTGGGAGGAGTCTCACTCCGAGGTTGGGAACCTCCAGTGGGAACTGTGCGAGTCGCCGCAGTAATTGAAGTGGCTAGTAGCACGACGCCCCTGGGCAGGGCGCGTGCTTTTGCTTAATTTATGAGTGTCGGAGTCTGTATCCAATCGAGTCTTCCGCTGCTACGATTTTCAAACTTTATTGTGCGCTCTGAATTTCTTGTAAGACTTAAGCTACAATCCAGAAACTAATGTTGTATTAATTTCTTCCTCCTTAAATTATTGCTGTTTATCCCTGCCTGTGTTATATCGTGTGTACGCTCGCTTCGCCGAGCGTTGCTCAACAGGATCCTGGCTTAACAACAGACCGGATCCGTCCTGAGACGTGGTTTTCTGGGCGGGTCCGCGTCAGATAGACTGCACTTTACCTCAGGCAGCGGAGGTATGAGAGTGTTTTGCAAACCCGAAGTCGAGGAACAAACTCATCTCTTGTGTGCCAAAGACACAAGCCTCCACTGTTGCGAAGGTCTACATTCGCAACACGTCCGTAACCCACACCTCGTACGGTAGAGGGCCGCTTCTCTCCCTAAACGGCAAGGGGGCGTACTACGTTACAGCGAACATAATACCTCCTTCTATACCATCATGGTATAGAACGCTACTGTTGTGGATGCAACAGGGATTTCTCGACCTTTCACCGCAGTCGAGCGGCGTACCTTACCTTGCTTACCTGAGCGTAGGTGCGTTGTTACAGAAAAGTAAATCTAAACTGGGTTTAGTTAGCTCCTAAACTAGGTTAGCTTGCCACCTGATAACCTATTAACTAATAGGGCGCGTACCTCACTCGCACGCAATTTTCAAAAATATTCCTTAAACGTTGTATCGTTTCCCAACCTGGCTCTGATACCAAAGCTGACACGACCCCGCCCAGAGAACCTCATCTCGGGACGGATCCGGTCAGTCGTTAAGCCATGATCCTGTTGGGCAACGCTCGGCGAAGCGAACGTACACACGATACAACACAGGCAGGAATAAACAGCAATAATTTACAAGGAAAGAGGACTTTAATACATCATTGGTTCATAAATTTAAAGTTAGGTCTTACATTGATTCAGAGTAAGCGAAAGTTTTGAAACAAAAACAGCGGAAGACTAGAACGATTACAAACTCCGACACTCGGACTTAAGCAAAAGCACGCGCCGTGCCCACGGGCGTCATGCTACTAGCCACTTCAACATTTCACTGCAGCGACTCGCACAGCTCCCACTGGAGGTTCCCAAACTCGGGGAGAGGCTCCTCCCAATGGAAGCTACCTGCTGGTTCCTGCATGACGGCGCCTGAAAACCACAAAACGCTAACGCGTGAGCTTCTAAGAAGCTCAGCAAGACTTACCCGACAAATGGCTGGCTACAGCCGACTCCTAGACATGCTGGCTGACTCGGGTGGGTTTACTTCCAAAAGGACTCGCAAGCCTATACTACTCCGGATTTCAACACTGTTAGTTGAGATTTCTCCGGATTTTGCTAAAGTGCTCTGTTGGTTGTCAAACTTTTCATAGTGTTCCTTTAAAGCATTTTAAACAATATTTCTTTTTATTTTCATGATTGAATCTACTTTAAAGTGAGTGAAATTGTGGATTAGGGTCTAATGTTGTCGACTTTTGCCCTGGTGACACCTGGGGTGTCACAATCTTTCAAAGTTTGCAAACCAAAGATTTTAAAATCTAATTGGGACAGCATGGTATAGCGACGAGACAAAGCATCAGCAATGACATTTTCCTTCCCGTTCTTGTGTTTAATGAAGTAGGAAAAGGACTCAATAAATTTTACCCATTTAGCATGTCTACGGTTCAGATTAGTTTGGGTACGAATGTGTTTTAAAGCCTCATGATCAGAATGAATAATAAATTCGTGAGGCCACAAGTAATGCTGCCATGTTTGCAAAGTGCGCACTAAAGCATATAACTCCTTATCATAAGTTGAATATTTCAGGGCAGCGCCGCTAATTTCTCACTAAAGTAAGCAACAGGTTTACGGTCTTGTAGCAAAACAGCACCTAAACCTATGCCACTAGCATCACATTCTAATTCAAACACTTTATTGCAATCAGGCAATTGTAAAAGAGGAGCATGAGTTAACCTGTCCCTCAAAGTGTTGAATGCATCTTCCTGTGGTGCGCCCCAAGCAAAGAAAACGCCTTTCTTTGTGAGCTCATGCAATGGGGCAGCAATGGAGCTGAAATCACGCACGAACTGTCGGTAGAATCCCGTGAGGCCAAGGAAACTCCGAACCTGCGTGACCGTCATCGGTGTAGGCTAGCTCTGAATGGCCTCCACCTTGCTATTATCCACCTCAATTCCCTGTGAAGTAACAATATAGCCAAGAAAAGAGACGCGTTGCGTGCAAAAGGTGCATTTTTCCAAGTTACCGAACAAGCGAGCAGCACGCAAAGCATCAAAAACAGCACGCATATGTTCTAAATGCTCATCCATAGACTTGCTGTAAATAAGAATATCATAAAAGTAAACAACAACAAACAGTCCTATAAATGGCCTAAGAACTTCATTCATTAATCGCATGAAAGTGCTGGGAGCATTAGACAAACCAAACGGGATAACCAACCATTCATATAGGCGAAATTTGGTTTTAAAAGCAATTTTCCATTCGTCTCCAATTTCATCCTAATCTGATGGTACCTGCTATGCAAATCAACCTTAGAAAAAAGAACAGCGCCACTAAGCTCATCAAGCATATTATCAAGGCGTGGTATGGGATATCGATAACGGATTATGATGTTACTAATAGTACGACAATCGACACACATACGCCATGAACCATCTTTCTTAGGAACAAGTAAAACAGGAACCGAGCAAGGACTGAGTGACTCACGGATGTAGCCCTTGTCCAGTAGTGCTTGCACCTGGCGCTAGATCTCCTTCGTCTCATCGGGATTAGTGCGGTACGACACGATTTGGAAGCTGGGCGCCGGGGTGAGATCAATCTGATGTTCGATGCCACGGATAGGAGGAAGACCCGGTGGCAAGTCCTTGGGAAAGACACCGGCATAGTGCTACAAAAGGTTAGCAACAGCAGGGGGAATATCCAAGAACGGTGCCTCATGAAGTGAAACAAGCATGTTGGAGCAAACAAGTGCATAGCAAGGCAAATTATCATCACGCAGCTCAGCAAAATCAGCACGTGTAGCAAGCAAAACAGGGGTATGCAACTTGATTTCAGATCTAGCAGGGACGGCTGGAGGTGATTTGTGAGACTTTGCTGTCTTGGCCGCCCGAGCCGTGTCATCTTTCAGAATTTTTCCGGGGGTCATGGGATGAATGATTATTTTCTGACCCTTAAAAATGAGTGAATAATGATTTGAACGACCATGATATATACTATCAGCATCATATTGCCAAGGTCGACCAAGCAACAAAGAGCATGCTTCCATAGGGACAACATCACAATCAGCATAATCAGAATAGGCACCCAGAGAAAAGGGAATACGTACCGAGCGCGTTACCTTTATTTTGACACCATCATTGAGCCATTGGATGTGGTACGGGTGTGGATGTTAGCGAATGGGTATAGATAATTGCTCTACCAGCGCCGTACTCGCCAAATTGTTGCAGCTGCCACTGTCGATGATGATCCGGATCGCCCGTTCCTGTACCACGCCCTTAGTGTGGAAAATCGTGTGTTGCTGATTGTGCTCGACCGTGGCAACCTGTGTACTGAGGACACGCTGCACAACAAGACTCTCATACCTATCGGCGGCGCTGGAATCAACGTGAACCTCCGTATGATCTGCATGGTCAGTGGAAAGCATAGCATGTCTAGTCTCCTCAGTATCATTAGCTGAAGAGTACTCATCATTGTCACGGATCAGCAAGGTACGCTTGTTGGGGCAGTCCCGAATCACATGACCGTAACCTTTGCAACGATGGCACTGAATGTCCCGAGTGCGCCCTGTGGAAGGAGAGGCGCCATGGGCCGGAGGTGCTGCCGGCTTGGCCGGCTGCTCGCGTGGTGATGCGCTTGAAGTGGACGACGCACGCTCGCACAGCGTGGAGGATGACGTGGAGGACGTCAGGCGGGGGCTGGGGTGGAAGCTTGGCCGTGTCCTGCAAAAGAGTTAGCACGTGTCGTCAATCGCCGTCCCTGCACTTCACGTTCAGCTTTGCAAGCAAATTCAAACAAAGTGGTCATATCATCATATTCCTTGTAATCAAGGATGTCCTGAATTTCACGGTTCAAACCACCCCTAAAACGTGCCATAGCAGCGTCCTCCTGCTCAACTAAACCACAACGAATCATACCCTTTTGTAATGCTTGGTAATATTCCTCAACAGTTTGGGAACCTTGCTAAAATCTTTGCATTTGGTTGAGCAAATTACGGGCATAATAAAAAGGAATAAATCTGTGACGCATGGCAGTTTTTAGTTGATCCCAAGTGGTGGGAGTGTTATTGGGAAACTTTTCTTTATATTCACGCCACCAAATTAAAGCAAAATCAGTAAATTCACTAATAGCAGTCTTAACTTGTATATTAGCAGGAATGTCATGGCATGAAAATTTCTGTTCGACCTCTAATTCCCAATCAAGATAAGCAGCAGGATCATATTTACCATTAACGGATGGAATGCGAAATTTGATCTTAGCAAAGGAATTAGGAGGTGGGACACGTACCCTGCGTGCACGACCGCGGCGATCACCATCATCCAGCTCCGTATCACCGCCATAGTCGCGCGCCTGCTATAACTCCGTTAGCTGCGTGGTCAGGGACTCAAGACAAGTCATGATCGTCTCGAGCGTGGCATGGGTGGCCGTTTGAGCGAGGACGATCTGGTCGAAACGCTCGGTCGATGAAGCAACCGTGGAATCCAGCCGTTCATGTAGCGTCTTGATGTCGCCGGCAAGGCCTTCGACGTGCGCGTGCACGTCCTGCAGTGTAGTGTCCGTCTTGGCGTCGTCTCCTGCCATTGTTAGTGCAAACACGAAACAGCAACGGAGAGGACACTATGATAGCAGGTGTATGGTGGGAGATAAACCGCTCAAAATAACGCTGTTATCAAATTCTTACCCGTTCTTACCAAGCACACAGGGGTGAGCTGCAATCAACACGTAGAACCGGTGAAAGATTGAAGGAGCGATTGCCTAGAGATCAAAACCTGCTCGTAGTAGAAATATGTGTAGTTCTGGGTAGGCTCCACTCAAGACAAGGATTAGCATGACCAAACAATAATTGCAAAGTTGAATAATAGTGCTAAACACGTATGGACGCTGCTGGAAACAAGTGCGAGAAAGAGCTAGGGTTGGTTGTAGGAGAAGGTCCGGTGGAAAACAATCCGCGGCTGAGCGCCCAAAAACTGATTATATGGACAAAGAAAAGCAAATGAACAAGTCACTACATGCACTTTTGCCGGAGAGGCCAGGGGCAAAAAGTTAATTAAAAGATTCTCTCTCTCTCTCTAGAGTAAGGTCGAACTTCTCAAGGAGCCGATGCTGCAGAACAGGGACAGACTCACGAGTCCAATGAGGACACACGGGGAACCAGATCAGTTGGGATTGTCCCAACAAAACTGATCACGAGAAACAAACTCTGCTGTTCGGTTTTTTTTATGGCACACTTGCGTGCTCTTTTCTCTCTTTTTCTTTTTTTTTTGTTTGATTGGCTGTCACGAAAACAAAATAGAGACGGAGACGAGTGGGATTCGGCGGCGTGACTGGCCGGGATGTGGACAGTAGGGCGCGGCCGATCTGGACTCTGCGCGGCAAGGTGTGCTGCCGTGAGCGAACGAGACTCGGCGCAGATGTGGTGCAATTGGCGGAGGCGCGCGCGGCGGAACCACAAAGCAGGGGCGTAACCGAGTTGGGTTCTGGTGCGGCGCTGAAGTAGCAGCTCGTAATCAAGTAGGACTCGTGTGCGGCGCGGAGATAGCAAATCGTAACCGAGCATGACTCGTGCGTGGCGCGTACGGTAGGGGGGTAGTGTTAGGATTTGTGGCGGCTAGAACAAATGGATAAAAACACAAGTAATCCGGCAACAACGAAACGCGCAGGCACACAAATTCAACAATGCAAATTACTGATCGAAAGTGCAAGGCGCAAAGGGGTGCTGGGATAACAGATCTAACGTGAAAATTTTTGTTTTGGGGTTTTTGTGGACTATAGGATGAACGAAAAACACACAAAAATAGACCCTCAGGATCCGACTACGACGAGCAAGCCCGAGGCGCCAATGCAATCGCTGAACCAACTCCCAATGGTTACCAACCTTGCTGGTACAAGATCAGCCTGATCACAAAGATCGTTTCCTGTGCGCAATCGAAGACCGAACAAGAAAGAAATGCAAGCAATCTGATGTATTACTTGAAGGTGGAGTTTTGAATACATGTGGCAGCTCTGTAATGCGTGCGACGGCTGTATCTAAATCTAACAATTAAAGAAAACTCAAGAATAAACAAGGGGCACAGCCCTTGGCTAAATACACGAGGGGAGGGGCGCAGCCCCTGGGTGGCGGCCAGAGGAGGGGCCGCAGCCCCTGGGTGGCGCGCATCCCTAGGGTTGTGCGCAACCCTAGGTTGGCCCATGAGGGGGGGGGCCTTCAACTGGGCCGACTGGCTAATCTTCTGAGCCTTCGTTCTTCAGCAGCATGACATAGTTCAGCTCTCTTGCACGGGCTCTCGTGATTGGCCCCACTGATGAAGGAAGCGTCGCTTGAGGTAGAGACACATCTAGTGGAGCCGTAACTGGAAGTGGAGGCGCGTCCGCAGGTGGTGGAGGCGCGTCCGCAGGTGCTACTGGTGTGGCCGTTCCCGTGTTGGAGTCGATGTCCTCATCAGCTCCAACGAGCCCCCGCCAGCTCCGGCTGTCACCTGTGCGCTGCCGGATCGCGCTATGCCGTCCGATCTTCAATCAACGGCTCATATTAGATCTAGCCATTTGAAGCCGTGAACCGAGTCCCTAAACCTTTCTATTTTCACCAATAAACCCTTTTAACCTTGTTGTTTGCAATGAACTGCTATTTTAGTTTAATTGCATAAATACCCTTTTGTCTATGTTTCTATAATTGCAAATAGGTCCATATTAGTGCTATTTGTAGTTTAGTCCATGTAGCTTCAAACGAGCATATCTTTTTATCTGTAGATCCATTTTTAGTGCTTTTCGTGCGCACGAACTCGTAGCGACGATAGATTCTTTTAGCATTGCTGTTCGTATCTTTTGCTGCTGTTTTAATATGTTTTTTTATTATTTTTTTTTTGCTTGTCTTGTTTGTGTTGCCTAGCGTTACGATGTTAGAAGGCGAGCAAGTGAAGAACCTGCAAGACTTGGACATTGCATACCTTGAGCAACAGCAGAAGGGAAAGTGTTCTTGACCACAATGCTCCTATTTCTTTCTATGTGTCATGATGCATGCAATAATTTGAATCCTATGCGTCATACCCTTCCTGATTATCCTTGTTGCCTCGGTTTGGGGTAGTTGATATATGGTTAGTTCATGCTTAGTATTGCTATGGTTGGGATGGGTAAAACAATGAATATTATTGCTAATATTGATTAATGTTTAACTTCACTTAATGATCATCATGGGTAATAGTAGCAACATGGTATGGGTGATCGTGGCATGCGGAGGTGAGGATGTGGGTTTGCACAAGAATTATGTGTAGTACCTTGGTTTGTGGATAGTTCCTGCTTGGTATCATAGGAAACTATGACAACAGCAGAAATCACAAGTTGAATATGGAAAACTTGATTAAGTACCTTGTAGGCTCCTTTGTATCACTGCGATCCAGGGAAAGGTACGGATAGGAAATCTAGACCTTGGGGATTGCGTGTAGTAGAGCATGCACTACCTATGGCGCAAGAGGGGGCTGCCGGGGGAAGGGTAAGCTTCCGTGCCAATGAAGCCTTAACGTGATTGCAGGCGGTCTAGGAGTCTCTTTCGTATGATCATGCGGTGGTCTCCTGGCCTCATACCATAGGAAGTCTCTTGGTAACATAGAGACATAGTCATTGGTGACAGGGGTATGTTACAGATAGTGTAGTTTGTGTAAGGATCGGGTGACCGAGAAGGGGGGGGGGAGGGGTTGAATCGGACACCCACTAATTCAAACTCTTCTACTTTTGATGCAAACCCGTTAGGGTTCGTTCTTGATCTTTTGATGAGAGCTATGGATAACTCAATTGGGGATGAAGATGACGTTCACAGCCCGACTACAACCGTCTAGGAACGCTGTGCCTTAGCAACCGATACACCAACTCCAAGGATCGCCATGAACTTGTGGTGCACGACAACCCAGCCACGAGGGCACTTGTCCTGCAAGCAATCGAAGAACAGGCAAGAACAAGTAGAACAAGCACTGAATTGCTAGATAAATATGAAGGTTTGAATCTCGAAATCACAACATGGTGGGGTTCTGGACTCAAACAGACCGGCGGATGATCCAACACGCGCGCTGCGAGGTGGTAGCAATGGCTAACTCAAATAAACAAAACCCAAACTCTTCCTGGCTGCTAAGGGACTATATGAGAGGGGAGAGGACGACCAGGCGGTGTGAGGGTCGTCCTCCAACCCTAGGACGCGCCCCTAATGGGCCTGACTTGATACAAGGCCCATCGGGCCAAATCTGGTGACGCAGCACCACACGCTGAAAAAGATCTCTGCATCTAATTGACAATAGTGATCGACTCCGACAAGCTATGAGGGTGGGGCTAGATCCATTGCAAAGTAGACTTGATAAGCTTTCCAGAATGTGCTAGATCACCCGAATCGGAGTCCGTATGAAGTCAGGGTGTCGTTCACAATTTGGGGCTTTTCTATAGTCCGAAACCGGCCCGTGCGAATCCCCTTCCTTTGTAGTCTTCTCCATTATTTCTGAGCAGAACAAAAGAGCACACGTTTCCATTGTCCAAATAAGATGACCTTGAACTGAGGAAGGAAATAACCTGATGATTGAGTTGTCGTGCACGAGCACGAGTAATCGGACCAGCAGTATTGTCTTGTATAGGTGTGGATGTATAAATGGTTTTAATGTCCCCATCATCCTCCCCTTCTTGCATTTGAGTCGTCCGTGACTCAAGCTCATCACCTTCTCCCAAATATGACTTCAAATCTGCAATGTTAAATGTGGGACTAACCCCAAAATTTGCAGGCCGGTCTAACCTATATGCATTATCAATAACACTTTCTAAAGAACAAATCTCTCTAAAGAACAAATCAGCAATGTGTGTGGCATCATTAGTTTTATGAATGGTGTGAAATGTGCCATCTTAGAAAATCTATCCACAACAACAAAAATGCTATCACGTCCCTTCCTAGTCCTAGGCAATCCCAATACAAAATCCATAGAAATATCCTCCCAAGGAACACTAGGAACTGGTAAAGGCATATATAAACCATGTGGATTGTTCCGTGACTTAGCCTTGTGACATGTAGTTCAGCGAGAGACAAACCTCTCCACGTCCCTTCGCATCTTTGGCCAAAAGAAATGATCAGCAAGGATGTCCTCTGTCTTTTTTGCTCCAAAATGCCCCATCAAGCCACCTCCGTGCGCTTCCTGTAGCAACAACAAGCGGACAGAGCTTGCTGGATGTGACACCCCAAAGATTAAACTCGATCAATTCAATAAATAAGCAAGTTTAGGGTGGTAAAATGAAGGGCTAAAAAGATTCGTTGTCGTTTAATAAAGCAGAGGGAATTAAACGAATGACTACAAATCAGCGGAACTTAAATGGGTTATTGATACTTCTGGTCATGTTAAATTATTTTTTTTTTCTCGAATACGCAGGAGAGCTGTGTATCTTTGTATTAAGAGGAGAGGAAAAACGGTTCCTTACAAACACCACCACCTCACTCCGAACCGAGCCGTGAGGGGTTGAATTTACATAGAGACTTGACTTAAAATAAAACAGAAAAGGGTAGCTTGACCAAACAAACTAACTAATCCTAGTCTGGATCAGCACCATCACTAAGTGTTCGTAGAGAGCTAGCTCCTGCTAAGTGCCAGAGCTGTCTCTCCATACGAAAGTCACTTAGAATCTTTCGGATGTTTGGTTGAGCGCCTTCAAAGACACATGAATTTCTGTGTTTCCAAAGCATCCATGCCCCCAAGATGATCAGCGTATTAAGTCCTTTTCTCTTTTCCTTTGCTGCTCGTTTGCGAGCTTTTCTCCACCAATCGGCAAACACTTGATCATTTGGACTCGGAGCGCTGTCAAGGAGGCCAAGCGGCGTTAGAACCTTGACCCAGAATTCCCGTGCAAAGACACACTCGGTAAGGATATGTTGGATGTCTTCATCGGTTTGATCACAGAACACACATTGAGCAGGATGAGGAAGGCCTCTTCTTGCAAGGCGATCAGCTGTCCAACATTTGTTGTGGATAGCTAACCATAGGAAAACCTTGCACTTCGCAGGCGCCCAAGATTTCCAAAGTCTGCGCCATGGCTCAAAGGTTGTCGACCCATTGAGATAAGCACGGTATGCTGATTTTGAAGTAAAGACTCCAGAGCTCTCAAATCTCCAGGTATGTTGATCAGGTTCCTCAGTCAACTCCACTTCTAACAATGCATTCCACAGTTGAAAATATTCGTATAGTCCGACCATTGATAGCCCTCCCTGAATGTCTGTAGGCTACCGTGCGCTGCTGTCGTACCTTGACTGGTACTGCTGCAACCACAGTCGGGGCAAGCTGACACGACCCGCCCAGAAAACCTCGTCTCGGGACGGATCCGGTCAGTCGTTAAGCCAAGATCTTGTTGGGCAACGCTCGGCGGAGCGAGCGTACATACGATACAACACAGGCACGAATAAACAGCAATAATTTACAAGAAGAGGGAACTTAATACATCATTGGTTCATAAATTTAAGGTTAAATATTACATTGCTTCAGAGTACGCAACAGTTTTGAAAACGATAAACAGCGGAAGACTAGAACTATTACAACTCCGACACTCGGACTTAAGCAAAAGCACGAGCCGTGCCCACGGGCGTCATGCTACTAGCCACTTCAACAGATCAATGCGGCGACTCGCACAACTCCCATTGGAGGTTCCCGAACTCGAGGGGAGGCTCCTCCCAATGGAAACTACCTGCTGGTTCCTGCATGACGGCGCCTGAAAACCACAAAACGCTAACGCGTGAGCTTCTAAGAAGCTCAGCAAGACTTACCCGACAAATGGCTGACTACAGCCGACTCCTAGACATGAAGGCTGATGGGGGTAGGGTTATTGCCAAAAGGACTCGCAGCCTATACTACTCTTGTCAATTTTTAGCACAAGTTAAGTGATTAGGGAAAAAATAAATTTAGTTAGCACTGAGCTAAGCAAACATAACAAAATCAACAATAGTAGTATTAATATTCATAATTCATTCTCAGTGTGTCTCAACCTATTTTACTAAAATGTGGTGCGTTTCACGAGCATGCTCACTAACTGGGAGCGACAGCGGTTCGAAACGATTTTATACCCTGCAGGGGGATACCTGACCGTACGACACGTGCGTGTCCCAGACTCGCACGTGGCAACCGTTCACACCAGCTCCTGCAACGTCAATTCCAGCCTACGCATGCCTTAGCAGCGCCGCGTCCCACCAGACAACGCGTCCCAGACGGTTTCTGTGGAGTTCCCACGCTGCCCACCCCAGATCTCCTCCTAGTCAGACACCGTAGGGCAGGTTCGACGTTGCAATCACTAGGCTACGTAGGTTTACTGGGGCCCATAACACCCAGCATACGACCAGTACGTTCAACACTCGATCAGTCTCGGACCACACGGATCAGACAAGTCTACGGTCACCCTGGACTCAGTCCAGTCGCCGACCTACTTTGTATCCTGTCTGACCCTCAAACTTTTATCTTTCTTACTTTATTCACATTCGTGTGGCCCATCTCATGAAGTAGTTTCAATCAACAACCTATCCTTTCGCGAGCAGCGTCCACTCTGCTCGACTTCTACCGGCAAATACTTACTAAGCATAGCGTACTAAGGGGGTGTCTATACCAACTACCGTTAGGGTTTCCTATGGAAACAATGCAACTATGGTTTCAATCAACTCCTAGTACTTAATGCACAAACAAGGCATACTTAGATGTAAAAGTAAAACTTTAAAATCTGGTTGTGCACCGGGGCTTGCCTGGTTCTTCGGTGTTGAGGTCGACTTCTTCGGCGGGAGTCGAAGAACTTGGATCGGCAGCTACCTCGTTAGCGTCAGAATCTACATGATGCAGTAGGATCACGATAAGTTTAATGAAAAAGAAACTTATTATTATTATCAATAGTGACCTAGGGTTTAGATTAGCGACGCCCAGAATTAGGGTTAACCCTAATTACTCGACGCCGTCGATTAAATTAAATCATTAATCTGTGAATGATGTTTAAAGAAGTCTATTATACTTCCATGAGGTGACTTTTAGTTGGCATGTTCATCAACTTCAACTTTAATTAAGTTAATGCGAATTTTTCATCGGTTAATTTTATTTAATTACTTCGGCTATTAAACTAGGGTTAAAAATGAAGATTTTAATTCTTCCTCAAGATTATTTTTAGTGGGTAGTACTCCCTGGAGTAAGTATTTTTGACTTTGGGTGGGGCCTAGATGAATTTTCTATATTTTATAAAAATTCATCAAAGTTCCTGTTTTTAGATCTTGTAAAATCAGGAACCACTAGTAAACATTAGAATAAAATTATGAAACTTTATGTGAGCATTCCTGAGCACCAGATCTACAACTTTACTTTTGGGGTCTAACCTTGAAAATGACTTTTACAATGTACTTTAGAAAATGCTATTTAACTAGGTAGATTGAAGTTATTTAATAGGGTTACATGCCATTTCATGTTCCTAAAATCTTAATAAAATTCCAGAGGGTGTGTAGTACCATGGTGTACTTGTAGATCAAGGGTTAGCCCTAGCATTGCTCTATAATGAAATTTAAAATTCATAAACAGAAAGGAGTGTTTCTAATTAACTCTACAAATGTTTGGTGATTTGTTAAAAAGTGTTTTAACAGAATATTAGTAATTTTCATGAGGGTTCTAACAAATTTTGGTCTGGCATTTTTGGATCTTCCTGTGATTTTCTAGGGTTTTTAGAAGACAGAGCAATAATCTGGAAAATAAATAGGAAAAAGAAAAACAGTGAACAGTCTCCGACGAGCTCCGGCGGCCAATTCCCGACGATGGGGTGGTCGTCGGTCATCGAACCTTGGCTTTTCATGATCCACACGACATGACAAAGCTCGGCAACATAGTAGTTATCAAGCTTGGGCACGGCAGAGGGGGTCTCACCGTGGGGGTGCCTCGGGGCGGCGGCGAAACCAAAATTCCGTCGAGGGGGGCTCGCCGTCGGAGGATTGGAAGGTGCTGTTAGCTTCACGAGGTGGAGAGGGGGTGAATTGATGAGTGAATTTGATTGAAACACTTCGGAAGTGGTGTTTCACCGTGGGGGCGGCAATGGCGTCAATGGCGTCGGCCGGGGCAGGGAAATTGGGGCTTCTCGCGCGGGGGAGGAGAGAAATGGAGGAGGGGGGGGGGATTGGGGAGGAGAATGCGCACCAATTTATCGACGGGCCGGGGTAGGGAGAAGGTAGGGAGCAAGGGGGGGGGTGGAGGCCGGCAGTGAGGCGGCGCCATGGCTGTCGGTTCTGTTGTCGGGCGGCTCGGGCGACGCAGAGAAAGAGAGAGAGAGAGAGGAAGAGGGGAGCGCGGGGGAGAGAAAAGGAGGCAAGGAGCGGCGCGGCAATAACGGCGACGTGCGCCACAGGCGCCCGTGCCGGGCGGGCGCAGCCGGGCGGCTGCACGCCCCTGTTGTCGGGCGGGCGGGCACTGTAGCCCGCCCGGCAATAGTTTGATTTTTTTTTTCTTTAATGCTGGAAGGATTCAATGATTCGGCACACTTCCCCAGCTCAAAAAATTTTGAAAAATTTTGTACAAGCTCAGGAATTTATTTGGAACACTTTTCATTTAAGGTTCAAGTCATGATTTGGTCTCTAAAAATTCCTGAATTTCTAGGTTGATTATAGCTTCTGTGAATTTTTAAGAGGTCTAAAGTTTTTCCAAAAATCTTGAATAATTTTCCAAAATTCTATTTCAAAGTGTACTTAATTGTTATGTAAAAATATAGCTGGGATTCTGTGGAAGTTTTGATGGTCAAGAGTTAGGGTTTGGGTTTCTTTCTGTTAACGAGATTTCGACACTCTTAGTTGAAACCTCTCCGGACTTTGCTACATGCTCTATTGTTTGTCAAACTTCTCCTAGTATCTCCTTAAAGCATTTTAAACAATGTTCCTTTTCATTTCTATGATTGAAACTGCTTTAAATTGAGTGAAATTAGGATTTAGGGTTTATAGTTTGTCGACTTTTCCCTGGTGACACCTGGGGTGTCACACAAACTCTGCAAGACCGCATCCAAACAACCACTTGTCAGACCAAAAGAGTACATTTGTGCCTTGTCCAACATGGGAGATTACTGCAGTATCAAAGAGAGCCTGGGCATTAGCGTAGACAGGGATGTCTAAGCCTTGCCACGGTCGCTCCTTGTCGGTTTTTTGGAACCACAGCCATCGGAGTTGTAGCGACCAGCTCATCAGCTCGAGATTGAGAATTCCTAAACCTCCCAAATCCAGAGGCCGCTGTACCTTCTCCCAAGCAACCAGACATGAACCACCATTTACCTTGTTTCTTCCTTTCCACAGAAAACCTCTCTGAAGTTTATTAGTTGCTTTGATGAACCACTTGGGGGCCTTTATGGCAATCAACAAATAGATAGGGATAGCTGTGAGAACAAAACGTACCCAAGGTGCTGTTAGCTTCACGAGGTGGAGAGGGGGTGAATTGATGAGTGAATTTGATTGAAATACTTCGGAAGTGGTGTTTCACCGTGGGGAGATTGGTGAGGAGAATGTGCACCAATTTATCGACGGGCCGGGGTAGGGAGAAGGTAGGGAGCAAGGGGGGGGTGGAGGCCGGCAGTGAGGCGGCGCCATGGCTGTCGGTTCTGTTGTCGGGCGGCTCGGGCGACGCAGAGAAAGAGAGAGAGAGAGAGGAAGAGGGGAGCGCGGGGGAGAGAAAAGGAGGCAAGGAGCGGCGCGGCAATAATGGCGACGTGCGCCACAGGCGCCCGTGCCGGGCGGGCGCAGCCGGGCGGCTGCACGCCCCTGTTGTCGGGCGGGCGGGCACTGTAGCCCGCCCGGCAACAGTTTGATTTTTTTTTTCTTTAATGCTGGAAGGATTCAATGATTTGGCACACTTCCCGAGCTCGAAAAATTTTGAAAACTTTTGTACAAGCTCAGGAATTTACATGGAACACTTTTCATTTAAGGTTCAAGTCATGATTTGGTCTCTAAAAATTCCTGAATTTCTAGGTTGATTATAGCTTCTGTGAATTTTTAAGAGGTCTAAAGTTTTTCCAAAAATCTTGAATAATTTCCCAAAATTCTATTTCGAAGTGTACTTAATTGTTATGTAAAAATATAGCTGGGATTCTGTGGAAGTTTTGATGGTCAAGAGTTAGGGTTTGGGTTTCTTTCTGTTAACGAGATTTCGACACTCTTAGTTGAAACCTCTCCGGACTTTGCTACATGCTCTGTTGTTTGTCAAACTTCTCCTAGTATCTCCTTAAAGCATTTTAAACAATGTTCCTTTTCATTTCTATGATTGAAACTGCTTTAAATTGAGTGAAATTAGGATTTAGGGTTTATAGTTTGTCGACTTTTCCCTGGTGACACCTGGGGTGTCACAGCCCTCCCCCCTAAAAGAAATCGCGTCCTGAGATTTAAGGAGAGGGTTAGGATAGGCATAGGTACCTAAGGTTTTGGGAGTAGCTCGGGGTAGTTTGACTGAAGAAATTCCGCAGATTCCCACGTGGCCTCGTCTTCTGTGTGGTTGCTCCACAGAACCTTGTAAAACTTGAGTGTCCGTCTTCTTGTAACTCGTTCTTTCTCATCCAGTATCCGGATTGGACGCTCTGGGTAGGTCAAATCTGGTTGCAACTCTTCTACTTCTGGAACCACTTGGTCTACTGGTGCCTTCAGACATTTCTTCAATTGGGAGACATGGAATACGTTATGCACTCCTGATAATCTCTCTGGCAGCTCCACTTGATACGCTACTGGTCCGCACTTGGCTGTGATAGGTTATGGACCTATGTACCGGGGTGCTAACTTGCCTCTGATCCCGAACCGTTGAACTCCCTTCATTGGCGAGACTCGTAGGTAGACGTAGTCTCCTACCTCGAATGTCAATGGTCTACGCCTTCTATCTGCATAGCTCTTCTGTCTTGACTTGGCTGCCTTCAGATTTGCTTGTATAACCCGTACCTTCTCTTCAGCCTGCTGCACTAGGTCTGGTCCCAATATTATTCTTTCACCTGCTTCTGACCAGTTGAGTGGGGTTCTACAACTACGGCCGTAAAGTGCTTCGAACGGGGACATCTGGATGCTGGCTTGATAGCTGTTGTTGTATGAGAACTCCGCCAATGACAGATAAGTGTCCCATCCTTTTTCGTATTCCAAAACACAAGCTCTGAGCATGTCTTCAAGTATTTGGTTCACTCTTTCCGTCTGACCATCCGTCTGAGGGTGGTAGGCTGAGCTGTGGATTAGCCTGGTTCCTAGTGACTCGTGGAGTTGTTTCCAAAATCGACCGACGAATTGGGTGCCTCGGTCGGAGATGATCGTCTTGGGCACTCCATGCAGACAAACTATTCGGTCAATGTACAGCTGTGCATACTTCTTCATGGTGTGTCTAGTTGAGACAGGAATGAAATGGGCTGTCTTTGTCAAGCGGTCTATTATAACCCAAATTGAATCCAACTTTTGAGCTGTCATGGGCAGTCCAACAATGAAGTCCATGCTTATGTCTTCCCATTTCCATGACGGAATGCTCAAAGGTTGCGACAACCCTGCGCCTTTTAGATGGTCGGCCTTTACTCTGCGGCAGGTGTCACATTCCGCTACATACCGAGCGATTTCTCTCTTCATCCTTGTCCACCAAAACTTCTTTCGCAGATCCTGATACATCTTGTTACTGCCAGGATGAATTGAGTACTTGGATAAATGAGCTTCATCCATAATCTTCTTTCGGAGCTCGTGATCCTTTGGCACTACCAGTCTGTTCTTGAACCACAAAACTCCTTCTTCGTCTTCACGGAAACACTGCATCTTCTTCTCTTGCAGTCCTAATTTGATCTTTTCCATGCCCTTATCAAGCTTCTGGGCCTTGGCTACTTCGTCTTTAAGTGTTGGCACTAAGGCGAGGTTGTAGAGTGCTCCGTGGGGTACAATCCTTACGGCTGGCTCTAGTTCTTCGGTTGCAACTCCCCGATCCAAGTAGTGGCAATGGGCGTTTCTGCTCAATGCGTCTGCAACCACATTAGCCTTGCCCGGATGGTAGTGGATCTCTATCTCGTAGTCCTTGATTAATTCTAGCCATCTTCGTTGCCTCATGTTCAACTCGTTCTGGGTGAAGATGTACTTGAGACTCTTGTGGTCGGTGTAGAGGTGTACCAAGTTTCCCACTAAGTAATGCCTCCACACCTTCAAAGCCAATACTACTTCTGCTAATTCCAAGTCGTGTGTGGGGTAATTCACCTCATGCTTGCGGAGTTGTCGGGAAGCATAAGCAATTACCCGTCCTTCTTGCATCAACACACAACCAAGTCCAGTGCCCGACGCATCACAATACACGTCGAAGGGCTTGCTCAAATCCGGTTGGGCTAGTACCGGTGCTGTGGTCAAGTGCTTCTTCAAAGTTTGGAAGGCCTCTTCGCACTTTTCTGTCCACTTGAACTTCTGATCCTTCTTGAGTAGATCTGTGATAGGCCTGGCGATCTTGGAGAAGTTGGGAATGAAGCGACGGTAGTATCCCGCTAATCCCAAGAAACTCCGCACCTTGTGGACTGTTGTGGGTGCTTTCCAGTTAACAACATCTTGCACCTTTCCTGGATCAACAGAAATACCTTCCGCGGACACAACATGACCCAGAAACTGAATACGCTCAATCCAAAACTCGCACTTGCTGAACTTGGCATAGAGCTTATGATCTCTGAGTCTTTGGAGAACTGTCCGAAGGTGCTCTGCATGCTCATCGGTTGACTTGGAGTATATTAGGATGTCGTCAATGAACACTACTACAAACTTATCCATCTCTGGCATGAATACTGAATTCATGAGGTACATGAAGTACGCTGGTGCATTTGTGAGTCCAAACGACATCACCAAATACTCATACAGCCCGTACCTGGTGGAGAAGGCCGTCTTCGGAACGTCACTAGGGCGGATCTTGATCTGATGATATCCAGACCGAAGATCAACTTTCGAGAAGACCTTTGCTCCAGCCAACTGATCAAATAGAGTGTCTATGCGTGGCAAAGGATACTTGTTCTTGATAGTTACCGCATTCAAGGGACGGTAATCCACGCATAGCCTCAACGACTGGTCCTTCTTCTTCACAAACAATGCTGGACAACCCCAAGGCGAGGTACTGGGCCGTATAAAACCCTTGTCCAACAACTCCTGTAACTGTTTCTTCAACTCTGCTAGCTCTTTGGGTGCCATCTTGTACGGTCTGCGGGAGATAGGGGCTGTGCCTGGCAACAGCTCAATCTGGAACTCCACATCTCTGTCCGGTGGTAGACCAGGTAAATCTTCTGGGAACACGTCCGGAAACTCCTTAACCACTGGTATCTCGTCCAGACTTTTCCCGACAGCATGGCAGACTTGATTTAGGGTGGCTTTAGGGTGATTTAGGTTTATGGACATGGAACCGTGAAGTGGAGAGGTCAAGTGGACTACACGGTTAGCAATATCAAGGATGGCTTTATGGTGTTTCATCCATTTCATGCCGATGATAATATCGATACCCTGCCCATCTAGGATTATGAAGGAGGTAGGATAGGCGCAACCTCCTAGATTTAGGGGTGCTCCTTTTAAGCCATAATTTGATAATATGTTGCCTCCAGGAGATTTTATGATGAAGGGTGGCTCTAAGGGGATGGTAACTAGGCTTTTGCCCTTGATAAAATTTTTACTCATAAAGTTGTGGCTTGCACCGGAATCGAATAGAACAAAAGCTGAATGCGTAGAGAGCGAGAACGTACCCGCCAGTACTTGTTCGCCCTCAGCAATCTCCTCGGTCGTGGTGTAGTTTACCCGACCGGTCCTGGTGTTCTTCTGGCCCTTTTGCTGGCCCTGTCCTTGGTTCGACTGCCGGTTGCCTTCGGACTGCTGGTTGGAGGGGCACTCGCGGGCGAAGTGTCCGGGCTGCCCGCAAGTGAAGCAAGGAGTGCCTGGTCCAGGGCGGGTGCCCTGTTGAGGTGGGCGGACACCCTGGTTCCTCTGCGGCGGGGGAGGTGCGCGATAGCCGGCTTGTAGCTGATTCTGTGGGGGCCGGTACGGCTGCTGCGGCGGACGGAACGATGGCGCCTGCGGCGGGGTTGCCTTGTACCTCCTACCATCGGGTGCAGTGTACACCAGACGGTACTTGGGTGGCGGGGCATTTGATGGCCCACCGCTGGCTCGTCTTTTCTCCCGCTGCTCCTTCTCGAGGTATTCTTCGGCGATGAGGGCGTTGCTGACGAGCTCGTTGAACGAGCCGCCTTGGTTCAGGGCCAAGCGACCCTGGAGTGTGATGTTCAGCCCTTCCATGAAGCGGTGCTTCCGCTTGGCATCCGTGTCAACCTGCTCCGGAGCATATAAAGCAAGTTGGTTGAAGACACGGGAATACTCGTGCACCGTGCGGTTTCCTTGTGTCAAAGCCATGAATTCCTTGGCCTTCCTCTGCATAAGTCCTGCGGGAATGTGGTGAGCGCGGAACGCCTCCCGGAACTGTTCCCATGGCACCTGGGTGTTGGCCGGGAGAGTGGCCAAGTAGTTGGCCCACCAAGCTCCGGCGTGTCCATGGAGCATCTGGGCCGCGAAGAGCGTCTTCTGAGTCTCCGAACAACGGAGTAGCCCAAACTTGGCCTCGATTGTACGAAGCCAGTGGTCTGCCTCCATTGGTTCCCGGGCATCTCTGAACTCCGGGGGATGAGTGGCTAGGAACTCCGCGTATGTGCTGTCCTGGTCGCGGTTCCGAGCGCCTCGGTTTGTGCCACTATTCTCCAGGATGGCCTGCAACATCTCCTGAGTCTGCTGGCTGCTCTGAATCAAGGTCGCCATAGCTGTGGCCAAGGTTGGCTCAGCTGGCGGGGGCGGCGGGTTGGAGCTTTCCGCCTCCTGACGTCCTGCTCTGATGTTCACCATACTGAAAAAGTAAAAGGGATCCTTATTAGAGCAATTCAACCCATGTCCATTTCTCAATATAAGTACGAGCACATCAAAATGCACGGCACGGATATCTCATTAAAAACAAACTTCCTTCATTTCCCCAAAAGATGACAGTACATCCATTGTTCAACCCCTTAGACTGTCAAACCACCACTTTTACATCCAAAGGATTACACGCCACTAAGATAAACTTCTAAGAACACATACTAACTCCAAGATAAGGACAACGCACTCCCTAAGCGAAGCATCTAGCTAAACTGTCACTTCGGAGCCACCTCCAATCTACTCCTCATCTGGCTCTGGGTCTGAAGCTTCGGGATCTGATACTTCTGACTCAGGCGCATCATCGTTAGCGGGAGGCGGCTGCTGTGCCTCCAAAAGTCCCGCTAACTGATGCTGCAAATGATGGTTCTCATGGGCGAGGTTCTCCGCCATCTGAACTGCATTATCCCTGAGCATCTCCAGCTGGTGAATGTGTTGCAACATGATGTTACAATCATTCTCTCTAGCATGGATTTGGGCAGTCTTAATCTCGGAGACCGCCTCTAACTCAGAGATACGTGTAGCGCGCGCGTCGCAGCGAGCACGCAGTGCATTGTTCCTGCTCTCCAAGTCCTGGACCTTCTTCTTGAGTTGAGCCATCTCTACATGAGCCTGTCGCAAAGCCTGACGATCCATCTGGGCTGCGAGAACAGTGTCCTCATGCAAGTTGAGTAGCGCTAGGCTCCATGTGAACAAGGGAGTGATATGGTCCATCTCTCCCCTGAAAGTCCTCTTCTGAGCATTCTTAACATTGCAGTGCCAGGTGCGGTCGACCTGGTCCCGTATCGGAAACAACGCTGCTGGTTTGTCTGCCAGGTCCTCGAGGTGTCGCTCGCAAATCCGCAATAGAGCCTGATGCGCGGCTGACTCGATGGCTTCCGTCTTATCTGAACCGAAGGTGGTGGTGGTATAAACCTCTCCGTTGGCATGCTGAGGGTGCGTGGGTAATGTCACGGTGGCCGAGCAGCGCGGTAAGTCATACTGCCGATACTCCCAAAACTGAAACCAAGGAGTCTCTGTATATCCCAATGACTGTAGAGTCTGCTCGAGTATCTCCACAAATCCTCGGCGTCCTGACTTCTTGGTGACGTAGGTAGGGGTGGAGTCCTCAATGGCTATCTCCGCGATCCCATGCTCGATCGTGTTGGCGTCCATCTGCATCACAGAGATGAATAATATTTTACCAATCAGAAGCCACATGTTGACACATAGTTCAAAGCATGCTAAATCTTCCGATACATAAAATATTTTTCATCCCTGCGTAAAAAGGTGATTCAACTCGATCACTAAGGATACTGACTAGCGACAGCCGGTAGTCCAAGGTGCTTTACCATCTAAGTTGACCTGTCAAGGAGACAATCTTCTCATCGAGGAAGGTTCTGGGAAGGCTAAATGATATACAAGGGTTTGCTCCAACTCGGTTGATTTCACGCAACCACTAAGGGAGGAAGGTGTCCAGGTTGACCCCTTTTAACTTCTGTTGTTGTTATAGCCATTATTGATGGAATTTTTGCTCCTGGATGGTTTTAGTATAAGTTTGAAGGATTTTAACATTTCTTCATGCAATGCAATCCTACATCGGCCTATGCGTCCTCACAAAGTAAAAAGAATACGCATAGGCGGTGGCAGAGTCGCACTCAAGTTAGCCGTTACTATATGTTTCTTACGATATCGCGGTTAGCGTACCTGCAGAAAATGACATCACAGGCAGTGCAATAATATATATATCAAAAGTAAATACAACAACCCATATCATTGCCATATGGGTCGCCCCGAGTAGGTCACGTACGGGATCACGTGTCCGACCTTCCCTGCGCGGCGACAGACTGCACTATACCTCAGGCAGCGGAGGTATGAGAGTGTTCCGCAAAACCGAAGTCGTGAGGAACAAACTCATCTCTTGTGTGCCAAAGACACAAGACTCCACTGTTGCGAAGGTCTGCATTCGCAACAGGTCCGTAACCCACACCTCGTACGGTAGAGGGCCGCTTCTCTCCCTAAACGGCAAGGGGGCGTACTATGTTACAGCGAACATAATACCTCCTTCCATACCACCATGGTATAGAACGCTACTGCTGCTGACGCAACAGGGATTTCTCGACCTTTCACCGCAGTCGAGCGGCGTACCTTACCTTGCTTACCTGAGCGTAGGTGCGTCATTACAGAAAAGTAAATCTAAGCTGGGTTTAGTTAGCCCCTACACTAGGTTAGCTTGCCACCTGATAACCTATTAACTAATAGGGCGCGTACCTCACTCGCACGTAAATTTTCGAAAATATGCCTTAAACGTTGTATCATTTCCCAACACGGCTCAGATACCAAAGCTGACACGACCCGTCTAGAAAACCTCGTCTCGGGACGGATCCGGTCAGTCGTTAAGCCAAGATCTTGTTGGGCAACGCTCGGCGGAGCGAGCGTACACACGATACAACACAGGCACGAATAAACAGCAATAATTTACAAGAAGAGGGAACTTAATACATCATTGGTTCATAAATTTAAGGTTAAATATTACATTGCTTCAGAGTACGCAACAGTTTTGAAAACGATAAACAGCGGAAGACTAGAACTATTACAACTCCGACACTCGGACTTAAGCAAAAGCACGAGCCGTGCCCACGGGCGTCATGCTACTAGCCACTTCAACAGATCAATGCGGCGACTCGCACAACTCCCATTGGAGGTTCCCGAACTCGAGGGGAGGCTCCTCCCAATGGAAACTACCTGCTGGTTCCTGCATGACGGCGCCTGAAAACCACAAAACGCTAACGCGTGAGCTTCTAAGAAGCTCAGCAAGACTTACCCGACAAATGGCTGACTACAGCCGACTCCTAGACATGAAGGCTGATGGGGGTAGGGTTATTGCCAAAAGGACTCGCAGCCTATACTACTCTTGTCAATTTTTAGCACAAGTTAAGTGATTAGGGAAAAAATAAATTTAGTTAGCACTGAGCTAAGCAAACATAACAAAATCAACAATAGTAGTATTAATATTCATAATTCATTCTCAGTGTGTCTGAACCTATTTTACTAAAATGTGGTGCGTTTCACGAGCATGCTCACTAACTGGGAGCGACAGCGGTTCGAAACGATTTTATACCCTGCAGGGGGATACCTGACCGTACGACACGTGCGTGTCCCAGACTCGCACGTGGCAACCGTTCACACCAGCTCCTGCAACGTCAATTCCAGCCTACGCATGCCTTAGCAGCGCCGCGTCCCACCAGACAACGCGTCCCAGACGGTTTCTGTGGAGTTCCCACGCTGCCCACCCCAGATCTCCTCCTAGTCAGACACCGTAGGGCAGGTTCGACGTTGCAATCACTAGGCTACGTAGGTTTACTGGGGCCCATAACACCCAGCATACGACCAGTACGTTCAACACTCGATCAGTCTCGGACCACACGGATCAGACAAGTCTACGGTCACCCTGGACCCAGTCCAGTCGCCGACCTACTTTGTATCCTGTCTGACCCTCAAACTTTTATCTTTCTTACTTTATTCACATTCGTGTGGCCCATCTCATGAAGTAGTTTCAATCAACAACCTATCCTTTCGCGAGCAGCGTCCACTTTGCTCGACTTCTACCGGCAAATACTTACTAAGCATAGCGTACTAAGGGGGTGTCTATACCAACTACCGTTAGGGTTTCCTATGGATACAATGCAACTATGGTTTCAATCAACTCCTAGTACTTAATGCACAAACAAGGCATACTTAGATGTAAAAGTAAAACTTTAAAATCTGGTTGTGCACCGGGGCTTGCCTGGTTCTTCGGTGTTGAGGTCGACTTCTTCGGCGGGAGTCGAAGAACTTGGATCGGCAGCTACCTCGTTAGCGTCAGAATCTACATGATGCAGTAGGATCACGATAAGTTTAACGAAAAAGAAACTTATTATTATTATCAATAGTGACCTAGGGTTTAGATTAGCGACGCCCAGAATTAGGGTTAACCCTAATTACTCGTCGCCGTCGATTAAATTAAATCATTAATCTGTGAATGATGTTTAAGGAAGTCTATTATACTTCCATGAGGTGACTTTTAGTTGGCATGTTCATCAACTTCAACTTTAATTAAGTTAATGCGACATTTTTCATCGGTTAATTTTATTTAATTACTTCGGCTATTAAACTAGGGTTAAAAATGAAGATTTTAATTCTTCCTCAAGATTATTTTTAGTGGGTAGTACTCCCTGGAATAAGTATTTTTGACTTTGGGTGGGGACTAGATGAATTTTCTATATTTTATAAAAATTCATCAAAGTTCCTGTTTTTAGATCTTGTAAAATCAGGAACCACTAGTAAACATTAGAATAAAATTATGAAACTTTACGTGAGCATTCCTGAGCACCAGATCTACAACTTTTCTTTTGGGGTCTAACCTTGAAAATGACTTTTACAATGTACTTTAGAAAATGCTATTTAACTAGGCAGATTGAAGTTATTTAATAGGGTTACATGCAATTTCTTGTTCCTAAAATCTTAATAAAATTCCAGAGGGTGTGTAGTATCATTTTGTACTTGTAGATCAAGGGTTAGCCCTACCATTGCTCTATAATGAAATTTAAAATTCATAAACAGAAAGGAGTGTTTCTAATTAACTCTACAAATGTTTGGTGATTTGTTAAAAAGTGTTTTAACAGAAAATTAGTACTTTTCATGAGGGTTCTAAAAAATTTTGGTCTGGCATTTTTGGATCTTCCTGTGATTTTCTAGGGTTTTTAGAAGACAGAGCAATAATCTGGAAAATAAATAGAAAAAAGAAAAACAGTGAACAGTTTCCGACGAGCTCCGGCGGCCAATTCCCGACGATGGGGTGGTCGTCGGTCATCGAACCTTGGATTTTCATGATCCACACGACATGACGAAGCTCGGCAACATGGTAGTTATCAAGCTTGGGCACGGCAGAGGGGGTCTCACCGTGGGGGTGCCTCGGGGCGGCGGCGAAACCAAAATTCCGTCGAGGGGGGCTCGCCGTCGGAGGATTGGAAGGTGCTGTTAGCTTCACAAGGTGGAGAGGGGGTGAATTGATGAGTGAATTTGATTGAAATACTTCGGAAGTGGTGTTTCACCGTGGGGGGATTGGGGAGGAGAATGTGCACCAATTTATCGACGGGCCGGGGTAGGGAGAAGGTAGGGAGCAAGGGGGGGGGGGGGTGGAGGCCGGCAGTGAGGCGGCGCCATGGCTGTCGGTTCTGTTGTCGGGCGGCTCGGGCGACGCAGAGAAAGAGAGAGAGAGAGAGGAAGAGGGGAGCGCGGGGGAGAGAAAAGGAGGCAAGGAGCGGCGCGGCAATAATGGCGACGTGCGCCACAGGCGCCCGTGCCGGGCGGGCGCAGCCGGGCGGCTGCACGCCCCTGTTGTCGGGCGGGCGGGCACTGTAGCCCGCCCGGCAATAGTTTGATTTTTTTTTCTTTAATGCTGGAAGGATTCAATGATTCGGCACACTTCCCCAGCTCAAAAAATTTTGAAAAATTTTGTACAAGCTCAGGAATTTATTTGGAACACTTTTCATTTAAGGTTCAAGTCATGATTTGGTCTCTAAAAATTCCTGAATTTCTAGGTTGATTATAGCTTCTGTGAATTTTTAAGAGGTCTAAAGTTTTTCCAAAAATCTTGAATAATTTCCCAAAATTCTATTTCAAAGTGTACTTAATTGTTATGTAAAAATATAGCTGGGATTCTGTGGAAGTTTTGATGGTCAAGAGTTAGGGTTTGGGTTTCTTTCTGTTAACGAGATTTCGACACTCTTAGTTGAAACCTCTCCGGACTTTGCTACATGCTCTATTGTTTGTCAAACTTCTCCTAGTATCTCCTTAAAGCATTTTAAACAATGTTCCTTTTCATTTCTATGATTGAAACTGCTTTAAATTGAGTGAAATTAGGATTTAGGGTTTATAGTTTGTCGACTTTTCCCTGGTGACACCTGGGGTGTCACACAAACTCTGCAAGACCGCATCCAAACAACCACTTGTCAGACCAAAAGAGTACATTTGTGCCTTGTCCAACATGGGAGATTACTGCAGTATCAAAGAGAGCCTGGGCATTAGCGTAGACAGGGATGTCTAAGCCTTGCCACGGTCGCTCCTTGTCGGTTTTTTGGAACCACAGCCATCGGAGTTGTAGCGACCAGCTCATCAGCTCGAGATTGAGAATTCCTAAACCTCCCAAATCCAGAGGCCGCTGTACCTTCTCCCAAGCAACCAGACATGAACCACCATTTACCTTGTTTCTTCCTTTCCACAGAAAACCTCTCTGAAGTTTATTAGTTGCTTTGATGAACCACTTGGGGGCCTTTATGGCAATCAACAAATAGATAGGGATAGCTGTGAGAACAAAACGTACCCAAGCGGCCCGTCCTGCCAAATTCATGAGTGAGGCTTGCCACCCTGGAAGTTTGTTTCCAATCTTTTCTACCCACAACATGAGGTCTGCTTTCTTCACCTTCTTGTTTGAAATAGGAAGGCCCAAGTACGTGCAAGGAAAATCAGCCATTGTGCACGGTAAAGTCTGCTGAACTGTTGCTAGATGCGGCTCTTCACAGCGAATAGGAATGATGCAGCTCTTCTGGAAATTTGTGTACAGACCTGAGGCATCACCAAACCTGTTTAGAATTCCCATAGTGAGGTTCATATCATCTTCGACCGGCTTTATAAAGAGAGCCACATCATCGGCATAAAGAGAAATCCGATGTTCTTGATTACGACGGGTGAGCGGCTGTAGTAAACCAAGATCACTAGCCTTCTTGAAAAGGCTATTTAGCACATCCATGACCAATATAAATAACATAGGTGAGAGCGGGTCGCCTTGTCGAAGGCCCCTTTGATGGCGGATCTCCTCTCCCGGCTGACCGTTCACAAGAATCCGGGTTGAAGAAGTGCGTAACAAATTAGATACAAGGCTTCTCCAAATCGGACCAAAACCCAAATGCTCCAGTACCTCTAAAAGAAAAGGCCAAGCCACAGAATCAAAAGCTTTGGAAATGTCCAATTTCAAGAAAAGACTAGATACCTTTTGCCTGTGTAGCAGCTTGATGGTTTGTTGAACCAAGATAAAGTTGTCATGTATCGAACGACCTCGGATAAACGCGCTTTGGTTGGTGGCGACCATAGTATTTAGAAGGGGAGCCAATCTGTTTGCAAGGATTTTTGTCACAAGTTTTGCGAAACTGTGTATGAGACTGATGGGCCGAAAATCCTTTGCAGAGAGCGCTTCATCCATTTTGGGTATCAAAGTAAGAAAAGCTGAGTTCAAGAGCCAAAGTTTCCTTGAGTCTCCCTGTTGGAGAGTGATGATAGCTGCCATAAAATCTGCCTTGATGATCGACCAACATGCTTTATAGAACCGGCCTGTATAGCCGTCCGGGCCTGGTGCACGATCTGATGGTATGGATTTAATTGTGTCCCATACCTCTTCTTCCGTGATGGGCTCATCCAGGGAAGAGAGGTCAAGGCCTTCACGGTGGAAGAAATCAAGATCGAGCGTCGTCGACCTTGGGAGGGCTGTACCAAGTAAATCATTGAAATGATTGAACATAATTTCCTGTTTCTCTTCCTGACCAGTGACCACTACATCATCATGAATCAACTTCGGGATAAAGTTCTTTTTCTTGCGAAAGCCTGCTGTTCTGTGGAATAATTCGGTGTTGGCATCACCATCTTTCAGGAAGCGAATCCGAGACCTGAGGCGCGCTATGGTGTGCTCTAAAGAGGAGAGGACCAGACATAGACACTTTGCCTCACGCCGAAGCCAATCTTCATCTGATGTGAGCAGGCGGCAGTCCTGGGCAATTTCTAAGAGGTGCAGAATTTCACGCGCAAGTCCGAGTTGGGTTTTGATGTGGCCAACCCGTTTTTGACTCCATGACTGTAGAGCCCGAGTGAGGCGCATCAACTTGATAGAGATGCGTTCCAGTGGACAAGAATTGCGCAGAGGTTCAGCCCAGGATTGAGCGACCACCTCATGGAACCCTTCCATCTTCGGCCAAAAGCTCTCAAAGTGAAAACGTCGTTTGGCATGGATACCTTCCCTGAGCCCAAGCATTAACGGACAATGATCAGAGATTTCCGAGGCTTGACTTTGTAGCATACAATCTGGATAAATGGCTTCCCAGTCGGTGGTGCAAAGGACTCGATCTAATTTGACAAGAGTTGGTGCTTCCCGTTCATTCGACCAAGTATAACGCCGTCCAATCAGTGGGATTTCTTTGAGATCAAAATCATTCACAAACCGTCGAAACCGGCCCATCATAGTTCTATTAAGGTTGTCGTTGTTCTTGTCCACGGAGGAATAAATCATATTGAAATCACCCGCCACGATCCAAGGCCCAGCACAATGCTCCCTGACTTCTCGCAACTCATTGAGGAAAACCACTTTCTCACTATCTTGCTGCGGGCCGTAGACACCTGTAAACCACCAATCTTCCTCATTTTCTGAACTGAACTCTATAGAAACTGAATGCCTATCAACTCTCCAATTGTCGGATGTGTAGTTTCCCTCACGCCAAGTAACAAGAATGCCTCCTCGGGTGCCTTGTGCCGGCAGGAACATAAACTGACGGAAGTCACGACCCAAAATTGACATTACATCCCAATCAGTAATAAGAGTAAGTTTTGTTTCTTGGAGACAAACAATAACCGGACGAGAATCCTCAACGACCTTGCGTACATTATCACGTCGGGATCTCTTGTTCAGACCCCGCACATTCCACACTAAGATTTTTGGCTGATCCATTGGAACCGGTAATAAGATCGACCTTGAAGAAAACCGGGCTCAAGCAGTCACTTCCACCTGTGAGGAGAGGGCCGGGGACTGAACTTGTGTGTCCTCCGGTACTTCTTTGCCCAAGAGTGTCGCCAAGGCAACGACATGCTCCCTGTTAAGTGGTTTTTTAAAGAACTGTATGCACTTCTCCTTGGACTGCTTGGAAACCATTTGGTTCTCGTCTGTGAAACCCAAACGGCGACATACCGTGGCCGCTGATTGATGGTTGACTTCAGGTGGGAGCTTAGCGATCCGACGACTGCGCCGCGGAGCATGTGTTGAGGCCGCTGCAGCCCTGCGTCGTCGCTGCACCTTGGGAGTAGGGATAACATGAGGCACGGTTCTGGAGATCCTAGAGATGAAGTCCTCGGTCAACTGTTGGTCAGGCTGGTTGGGGTTTGGTGTTTCTTGAACATGTTGCCCTCTTTTGTAAACGATCATGCTGGATTGTGGGACAGGATCCGGAGTCGGTTGCACGAGCAGGACATCCTCAGCTGGCCTCCAGGCAAGCGGGGAGAGCTCGAGAGCGCTTGTGCCAAGATCGCTTGCAGCTGGCATGTTGGTGCATGGTGGTGCCAGCGGATCTTCTATGACTAGGTGGTCTTCTGCAGGCACAACAGGCTCGGGCTTAAGTCGGGGAGGCGAAGACGCGTGCTGTGACGGTTCAGGTTCTGGGTTATCTGAGTTTGTCCCCAGCAACATATCATGATGTCGCATCGAAGGCATCTCGAAGCACGCCATAACCGGGGATACAACCGAAGGGATATCATCCTGATCATTGACTGATGTCCCGTACGAATGTTGCTCACCCATTGGCCCATTTGAAACAACATCACACGCATTGGTAACCGAGGCATGCAATTGGGGAGGTGCTTGGTTAATTGGCACAACTTCCGCTGGCTGCGCCATACGCAGTGACCGGGGCGGGGGTGTGCACGTCTGGTCTTCGGAATTGATGGGTGCCTCCTCGGGGACGCAGCCGGTTGTGGTCCCGTCTACCGTGACAGCTTCCGTCGCATCGCCGGCGTCCGAGCCACCCGCCTCGACGGCGGCTACCACTTGCAGCCCGCCGGAGGGGATATGCTCTAGAACGACAGCAACTTGGGTAGGGGCGCTGAGCTGGTCTTCCTGAACCCCCAGCCCATTCTGCTCGACGACGATCGCCTCCCGCGACACGTCGGAGGGAATAGGCTCGGGGGTGGTTGTCTTCCCGGAGTCGATTTCAGGTCCGTTCACCTCGACAACTGCGGCCTCCTGCTGCACGTTGGAGGGAACTGGACCCAGGCGCGTGTGCACGCTCGACCGTCGCTGAACGCTGTCCCAGCCAGAATCATGTCGAGAGTAAGGTGATCCTGGGGACGATTCACGGCGCCGCCGTCGGCGTCCGTGATGGTCGAAGTTGTCGTCGCCACCCGAGGGGATAGGGTCGTCGTCGTCGACCCCCGGGAGGTTTGTAGCAGCCACCGAGAACGAGACTGGGTAGCACAGAGTCGGCTTGCCTGGTGGGGCTTCAATAACGCCGACGGACGGTTCCACCACGTGAAGATCACGAGAACTTGGGAAAGAATCCAGCTTGAAGCACCAGGCTGACACCCGGAAAACCGAGTAATCCTCCCGATTCCTGGTGGCCGGGTGGAGTAGTTGCGGCCAGCCGTAAGGGTTGAGCAAGCTCTCGGCCGTCGACATCTCCCAGGCGTGCGCCGGGATGCCGCGCATCTCGACATCAACGAGAACTGGAAGGGAAGCTCCTGAGGCAAAGGCCTGCCGAGTCCAACGTCGAAAATGGAGATGCAGCGTGCCAGACCCAGGGAGAGGCCCATCATCGACAATCCTTGAAACTGTAGCTTCATCTTCCACGAAAACAAAGAACACATCCTCACCGCAAGCATGCTTAACTGAAACTGTTTCACTATCGAGGTTATAGCGGGGAACAAGCATGGCCTTGATCTCGTCGGTTGACACCGCGGGATGGTCGCCGAACACCGAGACGATAATCACGCGGCGCATGTCATCTGCCGCACGCTCCAGCCTGACTGACCAGTCAATCACGCATGGCGGGCCCTAAGCCGGGGAGGCGCCCTCATCCTGGACTGGAGGTTCTAGAGAGGCGGCCTCGCCGTTGCCCGGGTTGCGCCGACGTCGATGTGGTCTTCGCCGCCGACGACGGCCACCACGGTGACCATCTTCTGAAGCTTGGGTCCCAGCCGCTGAGAGCTCGGCTGCCAGTGTGTGGCCGGCTGGAATGGCAGTCTGGGCGCCAACCATCTCCGCCGGGGCCGGGGCCTCGATCGCCTGAGGGGCCGGCGTGATGCGGCGCCAGACTGGAACGCGACGCGCCGTTTCTTCCTTGCGACCTTCACGGGCTGGGCAGTCATACGAGCGGTGCCCCAAAACCTTGCACTTAAAGCATCTTGGACGCGATTGGCATGCGGCGGCGCGGTGGGAACGCGAGAAATAGTTGAAGCAAAGACCTCGAAGGTCGACTGGTACAGGGCGTCGTGGCCGCTGGTTCAGCCGTCGCTTTGAGGCGCGAGAGCGAACCTCCTCCCAACCGTTGGCATCCGGGCCACGACGCTCCGGGGCGTGAACCGTCGAGCGGAGCACGATGCGCGGAGGTTGCTTGACCGGTTGTTCCAGGGAAGGTGAAGGGACTGCCGAAGCGGCAGAGGAGGCGACCACATCTCGGAACGACCTAACTTCCGAGGAGCCGGCGTTTGACAGCGGACTGGACCCAGCACCTGCCGCCAAGGAGGCGGCGCTTGACGACGGACTGTTGTCCGACCAGCGGGCCTCCTTTGAACGGCCGCCGGAACGACCACGGTGGTTCAGCATCGAACTGGATCTCACTTTCACACATTCATGTTAAATTATTGCAAGTCTATTAACTTTAGTTAAGTGGTAAAGAGAGCACAAAGACCTAATTGCCGTAGGGATACCAGAATAATGATGCTAGAAAAGAAAAGTTTACCGGAGGGCTTAAAAATTTCAAATAACAATTCAAATTTAGATTTTTAATTCCACACATTCCTAGCATTTCCACCAACTTCACAAAGTTTTTAGGGTATTTAGCAATCAAGATCATTGAAGGCGAATGTTCAAACTCCGAAATTGTTTAATCAAAACCCTAATTAGGTCGGAATTTCAAATAATAGACAAAAGGATTCAAGAATGCACAAATAGCAAATTCAAAAATTTAATTCTAACTCCCTTTTCATGTCTAGCCATTCAACCATTTTAGTGAAACTTCAAAGTTGCAATTGGAATTCAAATTCAACTCCCACACCAAGTCTCTTCTCTCCTTCCTTCCTCCCTTCTGCCCTGCCCGTTCTTTCTTTTCTCTGTTGTCGGACGGGTACAGTACCCGTGCTGCCAAGGACAGAGTCGCCATGCCGTTTTCTCCCGCCGAGCATCGCCCTACGCCCGTAGCCGTGCAGAGCAGAGCTAGCCCGACGTGCGTCTTAATGATCCTCCGCGAGCGCCGCTGCTCCACTCGGCCGGCGAACTACCCGCGTACGGGAACCGGCGACCGCCTTCACCATAGCCGCGGCCGCCCGATTAAATTCATCCCAAGCGCGCCGCTGCAATTCTGTCCGGCCAACAGCCCGCGGGTTGCAAACCATCCCTGTACGCTACAAATTGCCCCTCCACCAGTTTCTTCTTCCTCCCCGCTCCTCCTCGTTCTTATTCCTCACTGCCTGCCGCCATTGCCGCCGCGTTGCTCCCACGTCGACCGGCCGTCCCTCTACAATCCAACACCAACCGAGCTCCTCCAACATGTACGAGATCACTCACTACGCCCTCCCACATCCATTTAACCTTTCCCGAGCCGAAACCCTAGCGAACACCGGCAATTCGTTCTCGGAGCACCGTCGTAACCGCCATTGAAGCCGCCCCCGTCGAATTCCTCGTTGCCGGTGAGCGCCTATCCAATTCCTTCCGTCGGCGAGACCCACGTGTTGCCCTGTATCCGTTTCAATTGACTGCAGCGGGTTTGGTGAAGCAGCGGTGACGAAATCGCCGTGCCATCGCCGGAGCACCCGCCGAGCCGCCACCTCACCGTCGACGACCATCTTCCGGCCAATTTCACTCTTCCTCGTCGTGCCCAGCGACATCCCCGACCTCTGCTGCAGCTCACGGTGCTCGACCCCGACGCTCACTGACCGCCGAGCCGCCGGAACACCACCGCCGCCATCACCGAAACCGGTCCACCGTCGCTGGCGTACCTCCGGTGAGCCCCGCCCCCACTCCGTGATCAAATGGGACCTCCGAGCCGTGCCGAGCGTGCTGGACACCACGAAAGCCGCCGCCGACTCCCCCTCCGGCGAGGACCGCCGGTGGTGCGCCATCGGGAGGGTGCCCTAGTGCCGCTCCTCTGTTTTGTGCCTCTGACCAGCGGGCCCGGCTTCCTTTCAAATTATTCAAACTCCAGGAAAATTCACAGATTTGTAAAATTCATAGAAAATAGAATACTACTCCAAAAATAGAAAACCAAACCTTGTTAGAAACCTCATAACTAGGACCAAATTTCTGTTAAAACACTTTTATTAAAAAGACCAATTATTTTCAGGAATAATTAAAATACTCTTTTCAGTTTTTGAATTTTAATTTAAATTCTAGAACAGTTCTGAGGCTAATATTTGATCCACAATTACATCATGGCAGAACACACCTACTGGAATTTTATGACGAATTTAGGACCAACCAAGTGTATATAATACTTTCACCATACCCCAATCTGCCTATTAAAATGCCATTTTCTAAAATGCATTGTAAAAGTCAGTAGAAAGATTAGACCCCAAAAACAAAGTTGTATATTTGGTTCTCCTGAGTAACACCATAAAATCTCATAATTTTATTCCAAGATTTACATATGGTTTCTGATTTTATAAGGCCTAATAACAGAAATTTTGTCGAATTTTTATAAAATCTAGGAAATTCACCTAGGCCTCAACCAAAGCTTAAAATTCATATTTCAGAGAGTACCATCAATTAAAAATAACCTTGAAGTACAATTAAAAGTTTCATTTTTAACCTAGATAAATAGTCGTAGTTAATAAACGATTAATACTCGAAGCAAAGTGTCGGTCTAACCCTAAAATTCCTAACAATGAAACCCTAGTTAATCTTTAATAAAAGTATTGTGACTCTTTTCATTAAACAATTCACTGCATTTTCGTCATATAAGAACCGACCAGGAACTTCCGACGGTGAACGAGAATCCAGCGGAGGCACCCGCAGGAACTAACTTCACGTTTGAGTGCTCTGACTATTCTGCAAACCAAGGCAAGCCCCGGTGCACACCTATGTCTTACAATGTTTCCCTTTTATCACTATGGATGTAGAAATTTCTTGTGCATTAAGTTTCGAGAAAATTGCCGTGAAAACATAGTTGCATGGCTTGGTAGGTCTCCCTATGGGTTATTTTGGTAGAGCCATCGATAGAATGCGATGCTTAAAGGACAGGAATCCGGTAGCATCGGAGTAGTATGGAGACTACTCGTGTAATAAAAGAAGGAAAAATATCAAGGAATATGTTGATCTTAATTATGAGTAAAATTTGAGAACCCTATCGGGTGCGGTTGCATTGGTCAAGTTTGAGGTGTGTACCGAGTGCATACTAGTATATGGGACCAGGAAACCGACGTAGCTCACCGTGCTTTGTTGGACAATTGGCCATCCCTTTTTCTGGGTGAACGGACCAGCAAGGTGGATGAATTTGACTTTATTTTTCTTGGGCTCGTGCTAGTGGGAAAGGCTTGGGGCCGTACAGGGATGCAGGGCATCGTCTGGAGGACCATGTCCTTGGAGGGATGGATTTTGAGCCAACACTGTCACGATGTTGCGAAAGGTAGCCACGTGTGACCCAGTTGAGTGTGCACGTGTCGTGTCATTCGGGTTTCTCCTGCAGGATGTAAATCAATTATAATTGCCACTCCTCGTGGTTAAGAGTAGCACTTGCTCCTTTCTGCCGCAACGATATGTGAAGATGTATTTGTGATGAAAGTGGTTATCTCACCCTGCTTGTTGGGTTGCACTCTTGTTTGATTAGCATAGCGGCACACTTAGTAAGTTCCCGATGATTTATGTTAACTTGGCTAAAATTGGAATAGACAATTAGCGATGTTTTTGCAATACCCGATCAACCTCCACCTATACTTCCTACATTCTAGGAGTCGGTCATTAGATGGCCACGTTGACGGGTAAGCCTTGCTGAGTATTAGTTGCTCAGGCTTTGTGGATTAATATTTTTGCAGGTGAATCTTCTAACCTTGCCTCGTGTGGTTGTGGTGGTTGGGAAGGGGAAACACCCTTGGAGTGGACCTTCGAATGGGTTCCCGCTTCTCCGACCTATGAAGATTAAGCACCCGTGGGCTGGTGTGCTTAATTGTATCGTCGAGTTGTAATTATTAGCTTCCGCTGACTTTCGTTTGTTTTCGAACTATGTTTCCGTACTTAAATTATCTGAACCAATGATGTAATATTAAGAATTCATGTACCCTTTAAATCATGTTTCACGTGTCCTTGTTAATCATCGTACTGTATGGTCGCTTGCTTCACCAAGTGGCACCCCGAATGATCCTCGATGAGCAACCGTACGATTTTATCGGACGGGGTTGCGACACTGGAATGCATAGCTTGTTAGCTCTAAACACAAACCCATCATTGAAGATGAATTTGTTCCAAGTCTTTCCATCTTTACAATGGGTCAGAACATCTTTAAAATCAAGATCAAGCATATATGTCTTTAATTGTTTCCAAACCAAAGATTTTGTAGTCAAGTTGTGTCAACAAAATATATCTTCTAGACAAAGCATCAGCAATAACATTTTTCTCCTTTCTTGTGTTTTATAACATAAGGAAAAGATTCAATGAATTCAACCCACTTAGCATGTCTATGATTCAGTTATCCTTGACTACGAATATGCTTCAAAGATTCATAATCATAATGTATGACAAATTCCTTAGGCCACAAATAATGCTGCCATGTTTCTAAACATCTCACAAGAGCATACAATTCTTTATCATAAGTGGAATAATTCAAAACAGGCCCACTCAATTTTTCACTAAAATATGCAACAGATTTTCCTTCTTGAAGCAAAACACCACCCAATCTAATGCAACTAGCATCACATTCAAGCTCAAACGTCTTACAAAAATCAGGAAGTTGGAGGAGGGGTGCATGTGTCAACTTATCTTTTAGCATGTCAAAGGCATTCTCTTGTGTTTTACCCCAAACAAAGGATACGCCTTTCTTGGTAAGCTCGTTCAGTGGTGCAGCGATGGTGCTGAAGTCCCTGACAAAACGGCGATAGAATCCAGCAATACCTAAAAAACTCTGTACATGTGTCATTGTCTTTGGGATAGGCCATCCTTGAATAGCTTCCACCTTGGCTGGATCAACTTCAATTCCCTGTGGAGTAACAACATAGCCAAGAAAAGAAACTCGATCTGTGCAAAAGATGCACTTCTCAAGGTTACCAAATAAACGTGCATCACGTAATGCATTAAAAACAGCACATAAGTGGTCAAGATGGTCATCAATAGATTTGCTGTAAATCAATATATCATCAAAATATACCACCACAAATTTCCCAATGAAAGCACGCAAAACCTCATTCATCAATCGCATGAAAGTAGTAGGTGCATTAGTTAACCCAAAAAGGCATGACTAACCACTCATATAAACCAAACTTTGTTTTGAATGCAGTCTTCCATTCATCTCCTAATTTCATACGAATCTGGTGGTATCCACTACGCAAATCAACTTTTGAAAACACAACAGCACCACTCAATTCATCTAGCATGTCATCTAGCCGTGGAATGGGGTGGCGATATCGAATGGTGATATTATTAATCGCTCTACAGTCCACACACATACACCATGTTCCATCTTTCTTGGGCACCAAAATAACTGGAACAGCACAAGGACTAAGAGACTCATGCACATAGCCTTTGTCGAGTAGTTCTTGCACTTGGCGTTGAATCTCTTTGGTTTCCTCCGGGTTGGTACTATACGGTGCACGGTTGGGCAATGAAGCACCAAGGATAAGGTCGATCTGGTGCTCCGTCCCTCTAATTGGTGGCAGGCCCGTGCAATCTCTCTTGGAAACACATCGGAGTACTCCTGCAAAATGTTAGCCACAACAGGGGGCAAAGAATGCTGCATATCATGAAGTGAAATCAAAGCATCTTTACGTATCAGAACATACACAACAGAGTTGGAAGCAATCAATTCATTTATATCTGATTTCGTGGTAAGCAAGCAAGTTCCCTTCAAAGTAATCTCATTTTTCTTTTCTACAGCAGATTTGAATTTTGCTTTTCATGGTTGTCAATTTTAGCATGGATTTGACACTGAATTTTTTGGCATCTAGCAATGTCATCTTGCACAATAGCCTCAGGGGACATGGGATGCAACACAATTTTCTTATCATGGTATAGAAAAGAATAATGATTTAATCTTCCATGATGCATTGAATCCCTATCAAATTGCCATGGTCTACCTAGTAGAATATTACAAGCTTGCATAGGCACAACGTCACATTCGACTACATCATGATATGATCCAATAGCAAAATTAATTTGCACCAATCTAGTTACCGTAACCTTACCACTGTTTTTTAGCCATTGGATGTGATATGGATGAGGGTGTGGTTTGGTGCTAAGTGCAAGCTTCTCTACCATCTCACTGCTGGCCAAGTTGTTGCAGCTTCCTCCATCAATGATCATGCGACATGAACGTTCTTTGATGACACACTTTGTTTGAAACAGCATGTGTCTTTGATTTTGCTCTGCTTTCTCCATCTGTGCACTGAGCACTCGCTGCACAATGAGGCACTCATATTGATCCGCATCACTTGTACCAATGTGTTCTTCTTGGTGTTTGTCACTACCTGCATGGTCAGCAGCAAGCAAAGCACGAGTATCTTCATCAAAATCACTAGCAGATGAGTACTCACCATCATCTTTGACAACTAAAACACGCTTGCTAGGACAGTCACGCTGCACATGACCGAAACCCTTGCACCGGTGACACTAAACATCTCTTGTTCGTCCTGTAGATGCCATGGAAGAAGCGCTCTCTACTGGAGGATGGACAGCTTTGGACGCTATAGGCGCCCGACTTGTCGAGTTGTTTGGGAGTAATCGTGGCTTCTTGTTGTTGTTGGATGGCGCATGTATTGAACGACTCGAAGATGGTGGCGAAGTATGAGAGATTGTGCATGCCTGCCATGAATTAGTTCTTCCTGCAGAAACATTAGTCTTGGTGCTTGCATGCCGTCCCTGCACTTCTCTTTCAGCTTTACAGGCAAAATAACACAATTTATTAAGATTACTGTAGTCCTTGTACTCTAAGATATCCTGAATTTCACGGTTTAAGCTAGCAAAAAATCGAGCCATCGCTGGTTCTTCATTCTCCTACAGATTATAACGAAGCATGCCCATCTGTAATTCCTGATAGTGCTCTTCTACACTTTTAGTACCCTGCCTCAATTGTTGCAACTTATTTAATAGATCACGTGCATAGTAGGAAGGAACAAATCTAGCTCGCATGACTTGTTTCAAGGTATTCCAAGTTTTTGGTATGTTATTAGGATTTTTTTTGCCATGTTCTATCCACCAAACAGAAGCAAAATCAGCAAACTCACTAGTGGCAGCCCTAACTCTAGAGTTCTCAGGAAATTCATGACATGCAAACTTCTGATCAACAGCAATCTCCCAAGTAATGTTTGCATCAGGGTCATATTTACCATCAAAAGGAGGTATCTTGAATTTGACATTAGTGAATGCATCATTGTGATTACGTACCTCATGTCGCTGACCTCCACCCATACCATGGCGATTGCGACGTCGACGACGGTTATGATGTACGTCAAGATCAAATTCAGTATCACCAGAATACTCATCTTCCAAGATGTCCTCCACACGTTCTTCATCATCATGGCCCTCTTTACACTTTTCATTGCGCCCAGCATGGAGCTCATCAAAACGCCTCAAGAGAACCGCAAGGCTGGTGTTAATACCAGCAACCAAAGTCTCCAATCCTGCAAGCTTGGTGTTCATAGCAATCTGTGTTGTCTCCAATGTTCCAATCCTTTCATTAGCCACCCGCAGATCAGAATCAAGCCCCGCTGCATGGCTTTTATATTTCTCCTCGAAGTAGCTTAGGGCCCGCTGCATGCGTGGAGAATCTGACGTGTCCACCTTATCCTCTAAACCTGCCATGATTAGAAGCAAAAGCAAACAGAAGAGACTAGTGACGCAAAAAGATAGAAAAAAAAATTCCCTAACACTCTAAGGATGTGTTTACTGCAACGCACTCACTCTCAACCTGTTCACACGAGCTCTTACTAGTTCTTATCCTACTCAACAGGAGGGGAAGGCCACCAACAAGTCAGCAACCAAGGAAGAAAGTGTATCGGTGCTGCAGCAACACCCTGTCAACCTGTAGTCGAATATGTGGAGCTGTAGGTTGCAAGGAAGTACTAGCACAACGTTAGTTACAAAAGCAAGCTGAGAAAACGTTCAACGGCGCTACTGTGCTGGTCCTAGCCTAGACCGTGCTAGAGACGCAAGCCTGGACATAGTGGAAGTCACAAGACATCAACGTGGTATGATCAAAAGACAGCAGGGACAAATAAAGACAGCACACTGAATTCAGAATCAATTCCTTTTTTTTTCACTTTACTGTTTTTTTTCTTTTATATCTCTTTTTTTTTCCTTCTCTTTCTTTTTTTTTGTTGCACACATGACTAACTAATGAGAACCTGAACCTGAACAATTCAGACTCAGAAATCAGATTTGAGTGGTAGACAAAAAGTCAGGAAACACGAGGATATGATGCAGTGGTGAGTTGATAGTGTTGTCAACCAACAAGATGACAGGGAGGTGACAAAAAAAAAAAACAAAATCATGGTTGTAGATGCAGCAATGGGGGTCTACTAGCAATGATTCAAAATAGGCGTGACACAAACGTGACAAGAACTTGAAACTCAACAAGCCCTAACTAAGCAGCACTAGTAAAAGGGTTCAAAGATCTGGGACAGTGGAAAATAATCTTTTTTTTTGCCTTTTTCTGGACAGTAGGAGATATAACAGCAAAAACAAGAAGTCTCTCAGCGATAAACCTTGCTCTAATACCAACTGATGCAAACCCATTAGGGTTCGTTCCTGATCTTTCGATGAGAGCTATGGATAACTCAATTGGGGATGAAGATGACGTTCACGGCCCGACTACAACCGTCCAGGGACGCTGCGCCTTAGCAACCGATACACCAACTCCAAGGATCGCCACGAACTTGTGGTGCGTGACAACCCAGCCACGAGGGCACTTGTCCTGCAAGCAATCGAAGAACAGGCAAGAACAAGTAGAACAAGCACTGAATTTCTAGATAAATATGAAGGTTTTGATCTCGAAATCACAATATGGTGGGGTTCTGGACTCAAACAGACCGGCGGATGATCCAACATGCACGCTGCGAGGCGGTAGCAATAGCTAACTCAAATAAACAAAACCCAAACTGTTCCTGGCGGCTAAGGGACCATATGAGAGGGGAAAGGACGACCAGGGGGTGCTGAGGGTCGTCCTCCAACCCTAGGACGCGCCCCTAATGGGCCCGACTTGATACAAGGCCCATCGGGCCAAATCTGGTGACGCAGCACCACGTGTAGAAAAAGGTCTCTGCATCTAATTGACGATAGTGATCGAATCCGACAATCTATGAGGGTGAGGCTGGATCCGTTGGAAAGTAGACTTGATAAGCTTTCCAGAATGTGCTAGATCACCCGAATTGGAGTCCGTATGAAGTCAGGGTGTCGTTCACGTTTGGGGCTTTTCTGTAGTCTGAAACCAGCCTGCGCGAATCCCCTTCCTTTGTAGTCTTCTCCATTATTTCTGAGCAGAACAAAAGAGCACACGTTTCCATTGTCCAAATAAGATGACCTTGAACTGAGGAAGGAACTAACCTGATGATTGAGTTGTCGTGCACGAGCACGAGTAATCGGACCAGCAGTATTGTCTTGTATAGGTGTGGATGTATCAATGGTGTTGACGTACTCATCAACTTTTCTACCACATAGTGCAAGCACTCAAATCCTATCATTCTAGTAGATATGGCAAGCAAAGTAACAAGCTAGAAGAGCTAACACAACTATTAAGGAGAGATGAGGATAGAAGTGATGAAAGAGGTACTAAGACTACTAACTACAACACAAGCAATACACGACAGTAGTGATAGATAACACCTACACTAGTGGCAACATATAGCATGAGAGCTATCAATATGAGCAACAACAACAACCAAGGCAAATCCTGATGAGGACATCGCACCCATGGTAACACACAATCCTTCTACCGCTACGACAAATGAAGGACCAATCACTAGAACTCAGGCACGACAATTGAATCTAGAGGTGAGCTCGTTCTTAAGTACGAGTTTATATGTTATTATAGAGAATAGATTGCTACCTAATGATTATATTATAATTAGGAATCATGGAGAGGTCAAGGAAGGCCCTGGAGACCAACTTCAAGTCGGACAAGGACGTCCAAGCCAAGTAAGAGATCCAACTCACGTCGACTTCGAATCCAATTCGGAGTCCAGGAGCAGTCCGTACTAAAATGGGTGCCCAGGTCACATACGGACTTCATTTTAGGCGATCTACCACTTCATGGAAAGAGGACGAGATTATCTTTCTAATGGAACAAGTCTCACATCCAAATTCCTCCAGAGTCCATGGAAATCATCAAAACATTAAACAGTCCAGAATCTATCAGGGTGCTGCGACACCGACTTTGGGCCGGTTGGCCCTGTACGGAGCTAGAGGTAGGTGGCTTGAAGTGACAGCTGTTGCAACCCGGTATGACGATATCATACGGTTGCTCGTCCCGGATCATTTGGGGTGTCACTTGGCGAAGCAAGCGACCAAACAGTACAATAATTAACGAGGACACGCAAACATGATTAAGGTGTGTATTAGATCTGAATATTACATCATTGGTTCAAAGATTTAATGTGCGGATACGTAGTTTTGAAAACAAGCGCGAGAACGCGAAAACCAAATATTTACAACTCGACGATACAATTAAGCACCTCAGCCCTACGGTGCTTAATCTTCATGGGCCGGAGAAGCGGGAACCCACTCGAAGGTCCACTCAGTGGGTGCTTCCCCTTCCCAAGCACCACAGCCAAAGAGCCAAAGTTAGAGAATCACCTGTAAAAACAATTAATCCACAAACCCTGAGCAACTAATACTCGGCAAGACTTACCCGTCAATATGGCCTAAAATACAGGGAGTATTTGTGGAAGTCAACCTTGGATTACGAAAACAGCCACTAGTTGTCTTTCCCATTTTTAGCCAAGTTAACAGGGTTCATTATTAACAAACTAAGTGTGCCGCTATGCTAAACAAACAAGAATTCAGCACAACAATTCAGGGGTGAACCAGCCATTTTCATCACACTTCTACTTAATACATACCGCTGCGGCAGAAAGGAGCAAGTAGTACTCTTAACCATGAGGGCGGCAATTATAATTGATTTACATCCTGCAGGAGAAACCCGAATGACACGACACGTGCACACTCGAATAAGTCACACGTGGCTACATTTCGTAACATCATGAAAGAGTTGGCTCAACATCCATCTCTCCAAGGACATGGTGTGACACCCCGATCCAGGGCTTAATAGGATTAATAGGATACTCATATCAACAAGTTGCAACTTCTTTTTCAGTAGCCTAGCTCCGAAAATCTCCGAGGTTAAGCGTGCTTGGCCTGGAGCAATTTCAGGATGGGTGACCGACCGGGAAGTTATTCCCGGTTGCGCACGAGTGAGGACAAATGTGCGTAGAAAAGACTTGTGTTGGTCTGTGAGGCTAGCCTACGTCCTATAAAAAGCTACCTAATATAAGCGGGTCCGGCCTCGAGGAGGCGGGACGTTACACATGGTCCTCCAGGTGATGCCCCGCATCCCTGTACGGCCCCAAGCCTTTCCCACTAGCACGAGCCCAAGAAACAAAAATGCGAATCCATCCACCATGATGGTCCATTCACCCAGAAAAAGAGATGGCCAATTGTCCAACAAAACACAACGAGCTACGTTGGTTTCCTGGTCCCATTTACCAGTACGCAGTCGGTACACAATTCAAACTTGATCTATGCAACCGCACCCGATAAAGTTTCAGGTTTTATTCAAATGTTAACTCACATTCCTCGAAATTACTTCTTTGATCAAACATGAGTAGTCCCCAAACTACTCATATTCTACCGTTTTCTTGCCCTTAATGCATAGCAGTCTATCTTGATGGCTCTAACAAAGACATCCCATAGGAAAAACCTATCAACTCATGCAACTAGGTTTCACGGCAATTTCCTCGAAACTTAATGCACAAGCAATTCCTACACACATAGTGATAGACATAAATCTTATAAAACATAGGTGTGCACCGGGACTTGCCTTGGTCTGCAGAGAGGCCAGCACACTCAAGAGAGAAGTTAGTTTCTGCTGGTGCCTCCTCCGATGTCACGTTCTCCGTCAGAATTTCCGGATCGATCCCTATATGAGAAAATGCAATTGTAAAATAGTGATGGCCAAGACTTAGCAGAATGAAGGGTTATTCTTCCATTAGCATGATGTGGGTGAACAAGAATGCTCAACACATTTTAATACTGTTAAACTTTATTAGATTAATCTAAAGTATTCCCTTCCTAAATAAAATTAGTGGTGCTTTAGTCATTTTTATAGTGGGTGCAAGTAAAAATGTAAATTTCTCAACTCCAGGATGTTTCTGTACAATGAAATTTTTATGCAAGGGAAATATTGACCTCACGAACATTTGTACCAAATTTGGTGATTTTACCTATAAAGATTAAAAAGATATTAATAGTTGAATTCACATATAGATTTTAAGCAACATTTAATGGAACATAGAGTTAGACATGTCAAAATAATTTGTAAAATTTTGTGGTGTCTAGTGGTGCTAAAAGAGGCCTACTGACCAAAATTCAAGATTTTTAGATGATTAGATTAGTCATAAAAATTCCATGACAGTTTTACTTCAAAGATTTATTGTGCCCAAACAATTGATTAACATAAAGAGGTGAGTGCTCTAGACGATAGATCTGACCACAAGGAATCCAAAAATTTTTGGTTTGCATTTTTCTGAGCAATATTCGATTTTTTGGTGGATTTTACAAGTTCTTCAGAATTTCTGGTAAATGAATAATGTTTGAAACTGAGCCGGGCCCACTTGGCGGCGGCACTGGACAGGGGAGGCGGCGCACAGGCGAAGTCCGACGGTGATTCCTGCCGGAGAAATGCCGGCGACGACGACCACGGTGTGCAGTGTGCTCGGCATGCCTCAAGGAGCAAGGTCGACCAAGACGGGGCGGCAGGGCTCACCGGAGTTGGGCCGGCAGCGGGCGGCGGTGAAACCGACGGCGGCGAGTGGCGTTCCACTTGTTCGGTGGCCGGAGGTTCGATGGGGAGCGGCGCAAGCTTCGGTGGAGTCCGACGGAGCTTTCGTGCAGGCCAGCAACCGGGACGGCGGCCGGAGATAGGTCGGCGTCGGCAAGGTGGCGGTGCGGGAGCACTCCAGCGGCGGCGTGCCCGTACCGACGTCCCTGCTCCACGGCGCGCATCAGGGTCAAGGAAAACGGAAAAAGTATTACGAGAGGGCTTCACCGGCAAGAGGAATTGGCCCGTCACTCACCGGCGGCGAGAGTCGGCCGTTGACGGCGATGGGGGCCGCGACGGCGCTCCGAGGAGGAATTCGTCGACGTTAGCTCGGGTTGACTCGGGAGAGAGAGAGAGAGAGTGTGTGTGTGTCGCGCACTTGCTAGAGGGGCCAGTTAGGGCGGAGTGCGGCAGCGCGACTGGTCGGTTCGCGAGCGCGCACGGCAGCCATGGCGGCGGTTCAGAGAGGAAGAAGGAGAGAAAAAGGGGCGGGGAGGAAAGAAGAAGGGCGCCAGCGGGGGAGAAAAATAGCACACGGGTTGACTTGTGCACGCGCACGCTCGACGATGATGGCCGGACAGCGGCCGCAGTGGCGGGCGCGGGGAAAATTCATGGCGCGCGTCGCGTTGCTCCTATTTTGCTCGGCTAGGGCGCGTAGGCGGCTGCGTCGATAGGCTGAAACGGCAGCACGGCGCGTCGGCAGAGCAAGGGCGGGAGCAGGACTGCTTCGGCAGAGCCGTAGAGGGAAAAAAAAAAGGGAGGGAAGGAGAGAAAGAAAAAGAGAGAGAGAAATAGACTGATGTATTTTCTTCCCAAAGAAAAAAAAATACGAGTGAAAGTTGTGGACTCTACTATAAAAGATGGAAATGTTTGAAGTGTAAAGAAGAATAAAATTTGAGTTTGAATTGTTATTTGCAATGTGATTCTTTTATCATTCAGTAGTCTCATTAGCCATTATTTAATCCCTTCGACAATTAGGTTTTCGACTAGGTTAATTTTGGAAGTTAGATCTTATACAACTATTAATCTTCTTTCATCAGGTTACATGAAAGATTAACGTGCTCCTTTCAATTTAACTTCCAAATTTAATCAATTAGCATGAAATAGGAAATTTTTTCTAATTCATCTTAATTTGTGAATTAGATGTCATTTATTTAGTTTCCACTAACTCAATTGAATAGATGGGAATTTCTAACTCTTTCTTGAGCATCATAAGTTTGTTAAATGAGGTGATTAACTAAGAGTCATCTTAAGATGTCACAACAGTCTTGTCTGTCCTTTGTAATCCTCCACGTACGGATACATAAGTAGCCTTTATAGTTACCGGAATCTTTTTTCCTAGATTAGGAGTACACCGGGCCGAAGTAAGCGAGGATACAATAAACCTTCTCGCTAGATTAGGATTTATCTCTTAAGTTGCCCCTCTAACCTTTGCCCACTTTTTAGTGAGGTTGTTCCCTTGACTTGAGTAGTAGTTAGCCCACACACGTTCCCTGTGGAAATTACGATACCTTGGAATACTCAAGGGTGAAGTGCTATAGCAGTACTCCATGCACTTGCGAATTTATCTGTGATTCTAAGAAATACCAACAAGCATTTCTGGCATGTTGTCGTGGAACAGTTGCTGAGTTATCTACGAACCCAAGTCCTTCTATCTTTTCTTTTATCTTTTTACTCCTCACCCTTTTACCCATCATGGAGCAACCACTCTGTGAGTACTCTGCATCGTGCGGCGAGTTCTGCAAGCCACTGAGTTCTTCTCGACCTATTAAAACAACTGGCTACGAACTTCGCCCGGCTTTTATAGCCATGGTTCGGGAGCAACCCTTCTCTGGCCTAGATAGCAAGAACCCCTATAATCATTTGCGAGAGTTTGAACAATTGTGTTCATGTCTAGTCAGTCAAGGCATGACGGAAGAAACTCTCAAGTGGAAACTGTTTCCGTTCTCTCTTGTTCAGAGAGTGAAGCAATGGTACACGCATACTGTAGGAAGTGTATAAGGGGACATTCTCAACTTTCAACAGTTTGAGAAAGAATCCATAGGCGCAGCCTGGTCCCGATTTTTGATGCTTACCCAATCCAGACCAGACTTATTTCTGCCCGACGCAGTGTTACTCCAACACTTTGCTCTGGGGCTGAATAAGGAATCTGCCCTGTATCTCGACCTTGCCTCCGAAGGTTCCTTCTTACACAAGACACCCTCTGAAGCTAAAATCATCTTGGAGCGCATCCAAGAAAATACTTCCTTCGTCGATGGCTTGAGTACACCTACGGAAGACGTCAAGGCGAGCAATGAAGAGCTTTTAGATGTTGAATCCCAACTCATATCCCAAGATTCAACACCTAAGCCTCTCCCCGAACCCAGGAATATTTAGGAAGAAGAAATTCAACCTGAAGAATTTCCTTTCGTAATCGAGGATGGACTTTTTGAAGATTTTAGAAACACCTCGAGTTACGCCTATCGAAAGCGACCACCCATCAAGCCCTCTCCTCTTGGACCCGAAGAAATAAAAATTCATAGGGAAACGGTTAAAAAGCTGACATCCATTCTTAGCGATGAATGGTTAAACGAGACGGAAGCATCTTCTGAAATTTTTCGGATTTCTTCCTCTCTGACCACTATCCGCTGTAGAATCAGAGGAGTTAGTATGGAAGCTCTTTACTGTCCGACGGTCGGAGCTAACATCGTCTCAGAGAATTTGTCCCTCGATCTTTTAAACGATGTCCTCTTAGCTCCAACCACAAAAGCCTTTAAGAGTCCCTCAAGACCGATAATTGAAGGCTGTGGGATCTTGCAACACATAAACGTGTTGACCTCTGACGTCGAGGTTATCCTTCATCTTCATGTGTTTGATGTCCACGATTTTGATCTCTTGATAGGGGTCCCTATTGAGAGACTCGTAGCCAACACCTCACCTTTAGGATTACTCGATGTTAGCTTAGGGAAAGAAACCTTCTCTATACCACTTGGACAAGTGAAAAACGCCATAGTGGACCCTTTCCCTGATGAAGACTGAACGGAAGAAGTGATGGCAGTCTTTCCATTTGAATCGCCCCAAGCCATCCTTGAACACGATGCCAAACAATTCATAGAAGAAGAGGATGAAACTGGGGAAACCTATGAGCTACCAAAAAATAAACTACCACCACGACCCCCAGTTGAGCTCAAAACTTTACCTGCTTGCCTGCGGTATGCCTTCCTTAATGGCGACCTTGAGAGCCCTGTCATCATTAGCGACAAACTCTCAGAAGAAAAAACTGCTAGGTTAATTTTCACCTTGGAAAAATGTCGCGCTGCACTAGGCTATGCCCTACAAGACCTTAAAGGGATCAATCCTGCTCTTTGCACCCATCGCATCCCCGTAGATCCTGATTGCACGCCTTCACGAGAACCCCAAGGAAGGCTAAACAATGCAATGCGAGAAGTGGTAAAGAAGGAAGTCTTGAAACTCCTGCACGCAGGGATTATTTACCCCATACTGTACAGTGAGTTGGTCAGCCTAGTCCAAGTCATACCCAAGAAAGGAGGAATGACGGTCATTGAGAATGAGAAAAATGAGCTTATCCCACAACGAACAGTCACAGGTTGGAGGATGTGCATAGACTACAGGAAACTAAACAAGGCAACAAAGAAGGACCACATTCTGATCCCTTTCATCGATGAGATGTTGGAACGGTTAGCAAATCATTCCTTGACACGACCCGCCCAGAAAATCTCGTCTCGGGATGGATCCGTTCAGTCGTTGAGCCAAGATCCTGTTGGGCAACGCTCGGCGAAGCGAGCGTACACACGATACAACACAGGCAGGGATAAACAGCAGTAATTTACAAGAAGAGAGAACTTAATACATCATTGGTTCATAAATCTGAAGTTGAATATTACATTGTTTCAGAGTAAGCAAAAGTTTTAAAAATGATAACAGCGGAAGACTTGAACGATTACAAGTCCGACACTCGGACTTAAGCAAAAGCACGCGCCGTGCCCACGGGCGTCATGCTACTAGCCACTTCAACAATTCACTGCGGCGACTCGCACAACTCCCACTGGAGGTTCCCGAACTCGGGGAGGGGCTCCTCCCAATGGAAGCTACCTGCTTGGTCCTGCATGACGGCGTCTGAAAACCACAGAACGCTAACGCGTGAGCTTCTAAGAAGCTCAGCAAGACTTACCCGACAAAAATGGCTGACTACAGCCGACTCCTAGACATGCTGGCTGACTCGGGTGGGTTTACTTGCAAAAGGACTCGCAAGCCTATACTACTCTTGTCAATTTTTAGCACCAATTAAGTGATTAGGAAATAAATTTAGTTAGCACTGAGCTAAGCAAACATAACAGAAGTAACAATAGCATCAGTAATGATCATAATTCATTCTCATTGTGTCTCAGCCTATTTACGAAAATGTGACAGAGAGTTCAAGTAAGCTCATAGCTGAGAGCGACAGCGATTCGACCGATTTTTATACCTCTGCAGGGTTAACCTAATCGTACGACACATGCGTGTCCCAGACTCGCACGTGGCAACCGTTCACACCAGCTCCTGCAACGTCAATTACCTCCTACGCCTGCCTTAGCAGCGCCGCGTCCCACCAGACAACACGTGCCAGACGGTTTCTGTGGAGTTCCCACGCTGCCCACCCCAGATCTCCTCCTAGTCAAACACCGTAGGGCAGGTTCGACGTTGCAATCACTAGGCTACATAGGTTTACCGGGGCCCATAACACCCAGCATACGATTAGTACATTCAATACTTGCCCAGCTGTGCCACACGGATCAGACCAGACTACGGTCACCCTGGTCCCGGACCAGTCGACGACCTACTGGTACCCAGTCTGACCCTCAATCTTTTATCTTTCTTACTCATTGACAATCGTGTGGCACATCTCATGAAATAGTTTCATTCAATATCCTACTACTCGCGAGCAGCGTCCACTCTGCTCGACTTTTACCGGCAATTATCTGCTAAGCATAGCATACTAAGGGTATCTATACAAGCTACCGTCAGGCTCTCCTATGGGAAACAGATGCAACTATGGTTTCAATCAACTCCTAGCACTTAATGCACAAGCAAGACACACTTAGTTATAAAAGAAAAATTTTAAACATCGGTTGTGCACTGGGGCTTGCCTGGTTCTCCGGAGTTGTAGACTTCTTCTGCTGGGGGCGAGGCAACTGGATCGACAGCTACTTCGTGCGCTTCAGAATCTACATGATGCAGCAGGATTATGATAAGTTTAATGAAAAAGAAACTTATTGTTATTATCAATAGTAATCTAGGGTTTAGATTGGCGACGCCTAGAATTAGGGTTAACCCTAATTACTCGACGTCGTCGATTAAATTCAATTCTTAATCTGTGAATGATGTTTAAAGAAATCTCTTCAACTCTCATGAGGTGACTTTTAGTTGTCATGTTTAACAACTTCAACTTTAATTAAGTTAATTCGACACTTTTCATCGGTTAAACATTATTTAATTCCTTCGGCTCTTAAACTAGGGTTAAAATGGAAATTTTAAATCTTCCTCAAGATTATTTTTAGTTGGTAGAACCCCCTGGAATAAGCATTTTGGGCTTTGGGTGGGGCCTAGATGAATTTTCTATATTTTACAAAAATTCATCAAATCCTGTTTTTAAATATTATAAAATCAGAAAGCACTAGTAAACCTCAGAATAAAATTATAAAATTTTATGTGGGCATTCCTGAGCACCAGATATAAAACTTTGATTTTCGGTCTGATCCTTTTAAATGACTTTTACAATTCATTTTAGAAAATAGTATTTTAACTAGGCAGATTGAAGTAATTTAATAGGGTTACATACAATTTCTTGGTCCTAAAATCTTCATAAAATTCCAGGAGATGTGTGTGGCCATGATGTATTTTTAGGTCAAGGCTTAGCCCTAGATTTCTCTGGAACCCAAGTTAAAATCGAAATACAGAAAGGAGTGTTTCTAATTAATTCTGCAAATTTTTGGTCATTTACTAAAAAGTGCTTTAACAGAAAATTAGCCTTTTTCATGAGGTTTCTAAAAAGTTTAGGTTTGCCATTTTTGGAGTTTTCTGTGAATTTCTACAGATTTTACAAAACAGAGAAATAATCTAGAAAATAAAAATAAAAAGAAAAACAGGGGAGGTTGCGCCGGCGAGCTCCGGCGACCGTTTCCCGGCGATGGGGTGGTCGCCGGCCGTCGAACCTTGGCTTTCCACGATCTACACGACATGACGAAGCTCGGCAACATGATATTCATCAAGGTTTTGGCCGTGAGAGGCGTGCTCAACGTGGCGGTGTCTCGGGGCGGCGGCGATCGATGAAATTCCGGCGAACGGAGCTTAAATCCGGAGGGGGAAGAGTGCGGGAAGCTTCACGGGAGTGAGAGGCAGTGTTTTGTCGAGAGAATTGGATTGGAGGATGGCCGGGAGACGGAGTTCACCGAGGAGGCGGTTTTGGCGGCTTTGGCGGGCGGCGGCCGGGGCAGAGAAGAGGATGCTTCGCGCGTGGGAGGAAGAAAAATGGAGAGGGAGGGGGAGCTGGGGAGGGGGCGCACCCATTTAAAGGAAAACCGAGTAGGGGAGTAGGGGAGGCAGCAGGGGGTGGTCGGCATGGCGGCAGCGCGGGCGGCGTCAGGTGGTCAGGCGGCGCGGCTCGGGCAGAGAAGAGAGAGAGGGAGGGAGAGAGAGCGAGAGTGAGCTAGAGAGAGAGTGAGGGGGAGTAGGAGCGAGCGGCGGCCGCGAATTGAAGGCGCGGCGTGCGGAGGAATGGCTGTGTCGGCCGGGCGGCTGCTCCCGGCCCGCTCGCCGCTTTGTCGGGCGGGCGGGGCACTGTAGCCCGCCCGGCAACAACGGTTTTATTTTTTTTAATTATTTTAGCTGGGATGCAATTCGATTTAGAAGACACATTTCCCGAGCTCAAATATTTTTGAAAATTTTTGTGCATGCCCAGGAGTTTATTTGGAACACTTTTCTCTTAAGTTCAAGTCATGGTTTGGCCTCTAAAAATTCTTGAATTTCTAAGTTGATTATAGCTTGTGTGAATTTTTAAGAGGTCTAAATCTTTTGCAAAAATCTTGAATAATTTCCCAAAATTCTATTTTGAAGTGTACTTAATTGTTATGTAAAAATATGGCTAGGGTTCTGCGGAAATTTTGATGGTCAAGAGTTAGGGTTTGGATTTCTTCCTGTTAACGAGATTTCGACACTGCTGATTTAGATTTTTCCGGGACTCTGCTATAGTGTTCTGTTGTTTGTCAAACTTTTCATAGTGTCTCTTTAAAGCATTTTAAACAATATTCCTTTTTATTTTCAAGACTTGAATCTGCTTTAAAGTGAGTGAAATTAAGCTTAGGGTTTACAGTTGTCGATTTTTGCCCTGGTGACACCTGGGGTGTCACAGCCCTCCCCCCTAAAAGAAATTGCGTCCCGAGATTTAAGGAGAGGGTTGGGATAGCCATAGGTACCTAGGGGTTTGGGAGTAGCTCGGGGTAGTGTGACTGAAGAAATTCTGCAGATTCCCACGTGGCTTCGTCTTCCGTGTGGTTGCTCCACAGAACTTTGTAGGACTTGAGTGTCCGTCTTCTTGTAACCCGTTCTTTCTCATCCAGTATCCGGATTGGGCGCTCTGGGTAGGTTAAGTCGGGTTGCAATTCTTCTACTTCTTGAATAACTTGGTCTACTGGTGCCTTCAGACATTTCTTCAATTGGGAGACATGGAAGACGTTATGCACTCCTGATAATCTTTCTGGCAGTTCTACTTGATACGCCACTGGTCCGCACTTGGCTGTGATAGGATATGGACCTATGTACCGGGGTGCTAACTTGCCTCTGATCCCGAACCGTTGAACTCCCTTCATTGGCGAGACTCGTAGGTAGACGTAGTCTCCTACCTCAAAGGTCAATGGTCTATGCCTTTTATCTGCATAGCTCTTCTGTCTTAACTTGGTGGCCTTCAGATTAGCTTGTATAACCCGTACCTTTTCTTCAGCCTGCTATACCAGGTCTGGTCCCATATGATCCTTTTGCCTGCTTCTGACCAATTGAGTGGGGTTCTGCAACTACGGCCGTAAAGTGCTTCGAAAGGGGACATCTGGATGCTGGCTTGATAGCTGTTATTGTATGAGAACTCCGCCAATGACAGATAAGTGTCCCATCCTTTTCCGTACTCCAAAACACAAGCTCGGAGCATGTCTTCAAGTATTTGGTTCACTCTTTCCGTCTGATCGTCAGTCTGAGGGTGGTAGGCTGAGCTGTGGATTAGTCTGGTTCCTAGTGACTCATGGAGTTGTTTCCAAAACCGACCGGTGAACTGGGTACCTTGATCAGAGATGATTGTCTTGGGCACTCCATGCAGACAGACTATCCGGTCAATGTATAGTTCCGCGTACTTCTTCATTCTATAGTTGGTACTGACAGGTATGAAGTGAGCGGACTTTGTCAGGCGATCCACGATTACCCAGATGGAGTTATGCTGTCGAGTGGTGGTGGGTAGCCCAACAATGAAGTCCATGCTGATGTCTTCCCATTTCCATGACGGAACGCTCAATGGTTCCGACAACCCTGCGCCCTTCAGATGGTCGGCCTTTACTCTGCGGCAGGTGTCACATTCCGCTACATACCGAGCGATTTCTCTCTTCATCCTTGTCCACCAAAACTTCTTTCGCAGATCCTGATACATCTTGTTACTGCCAGGGTGAATTGAGTACTTGGATAAATGAGCTTCATCCATAATCTTCCTTCGGAGCTCGTGATCCTTTGGCACTACCAGTCTGTTCTTGAACCAATGAACTCCTTCTTCGTCTTCTCGGAAACATTGCATTTTCTTTTCTTGCAGTCCTAATCTGATCTTCTCCATGCCCTTATCAAGCTTCTGGGCCCTGGCTACCTCATCTTTAAGTGTTGGCACTAAGGCTAGGTTGTAGAGTGCTCCGTGGGGTAGAATCCTTACGGCTGGCTCTAGTTCTTCGGTTGCAATTCCTTGATCCAAGTAGTGGCAATGGGCGTTTCTGCTCAACGCATCTGCAACCACATTGGCCTTGCCCGGATGATAGAGGATCTCAATCTCGTAATCCTTGATTAACTCTAGCCATCTTCGTTGTCTCATGTTCAACTCATTCTGCATGAAGATATACTTAAGACTCTTGTGGTCGGTATAGAGGTGTACTAGGTTTCCCAACAAGTAATGCCTCCACACCTTCAGAGCCAATACCAAGGCTGCCAATTCCAAGTCGTTGTGGGGTAAGTCAACTCATGCTTACGGAGTTGCTTGGAAGCATAAGCAATTACCCGTCCTTCTTGCATTAACAAACAACCAAGTCCAATGCCCGACGCATCACAATACACGTCGAAGGGTTTACTCAAATCCGGTTGGGCGAGTACTGGTGCTGTGGTCAAGTGCTTCTTCAAAGTCTGAAAGGCTTCTTCGCACTTTTCTGTCCACTTGAACTTCTGATCCTTCTTGAGTAGGTCTATAATAGGCCTGGCAATCTTGGAGAAGTTGGGAATGAAGCGACGATAATATCCCGCTAATCCCAAGAAACTCCGCACCTTGAGGACTGTTGTGGGTGCTTTCCAATTAACAACATCTTGCACCTTTCCCGGATCAACCGAAATACCTTCTGCGGACACAACATGACCCAGAAACTGAACACGCTCAATCCAAAACTCGCACTTGCTGAACTTGGCATAGAGCTTATGATCTCTGAGTCTTTGGAGAACTGTCCGAAGGTGCTCTGCATGCTCATCGGCTGACTTGGAGTATATTAGGATGTCGTCAATGAACACCACTACAAACTTATCCAGCTCTGGCATGAAGACTGAGTTCATGAGGTACATGAAGTAAGCTGGTGCGTTTGTGAGTCCAAATGACATCACCAAATACTCATACAATCCGTATCTGGTGGAGAAAGCCGTCTTTGGGACGTCACTGGGACGGATCTTGATCTGATGATAACCAGACCGAAGATCAACTTTTGAGAAGACCTTTGCTCCAGCCAACTGATCAAACAGAGTGTCTATGCGTGGCAAGGGATACTTGTTCTTGACAGTTACTGCATTTAAGGGACGGTAATCCACGCATAGCCTCAAAGACTGGTCCTTCTTCTTCACAAACAATGCCGGACAACCCCAAGGCGAGGTATTGGGCCGTATAAAGCCTTTGTCCAACAACTCCTGCAACTGTTTCTTCAACTCTGCTAACTCCTTGGGTGCCATCTTGTACGGTCTGCGGGAGATCGGAGCTGTGCCTGGCAAGAGCTCAATCTGAAATTCCACATCTCTGTCCGGCGGTAAACCAGGTAAGTCCTCTGGGAATACGTCCGGAAACTCCTTAACCACTGGTATCTCGTCCAGACTTTTCCCGACAACATGGCAGACTTGATTGAGGGTGGCTTTAGGGTGATCTAGGTTTATGGACATGGAACCGTGAAGTGGGCAGGTTAAGTGGACTACATGGTTAGCAATGTCAAGGATGGCATTATGGTGTTTCATCCATTTCATGCCGATGATAATATCGATGCCCTACCCATATAGGATGATGAAGGAAATAGGATAGATGTGACCTCCCAGATTGAGGGGAGCCTCACTTAAGCCATGGTTTGACAATATGTTGCCCCCAGGCGATTTTATTACGAAAGGTGGTTCTAGGGGAATTGTGGCTAGGTTTTTGCCTTTGACAAAATTTTTACTAATAAAATTGCGGCTTGCACCGGAATCGAAAAGAACAAAAGCTGAGTGGGTAGAGAGTGAGAACGTACCCGCCAGTACTTGTTCCCCCTCAGCAATTTCTTCGGTCGTGGTGTAGTTTACACGACCGGTCCTGGTGTTCTTCTGGCCCTTTTGCTGGCCCTGTCCTTGGTTTGACTGCCGGTTGCCTCCGGACTGCTGGTTGGAGGGGCACTCGCGGGCGAAGTGTCCGGGCTGCCCGCAATTGAAGCAAGGCGTGCCTGGTCCAGGACGGGTGCCCTGTTGAGGTGGGCGGACACCCTGGTTCCTCTGCGGCGGGGGAGGTGCGTGGTAGCCGGACTGCTGTTGAGTCTGTGGGGGCCGGTAGGGCTGCTGCGGCGGACGGAATGACGGCGCCTGCGGCGGGGTGGCCTTGTACCTCCTACCATCGGGTGCAGTGTACACCAGACGGTACTTGGGTGGCGGGGCATTTGATGGCCCACCGCTGGCTCGCCTTTTCTCCCGCTGCTCCTTCTCGAGGTATTCTTCAGCGATGAGGGCGTTGCAGACGAGCTCGTTGAATGAGCCGCCTTGGTTCAGGGCCAAGCGACCCTGGAGTGTGATGTTCAACCCTTCCATGAAGCAGTGCTTCCGCTTCGCATCCGTGTCAACCTGCTCCGGAGCATATAGAGCAAGTTGGTTGAACACACGGGAATACTCGTGCACCGTGCGGTTTCCTTGTGTCAAGGCCATGAACTCCTTGGCCTTCCTCTGCATGAGTCCCGCGGGGATGTGGTGAGCGCAGAATGCCTCCCGGAACTGTGCCCATGGCACCTGGGTGTTGGCCGGGAGAGTGGCCAAGTAGTTGGCCCACCAAGCTCCGGCATGTCCATGGAGCATCTGGGCGGCGAAGAGCGTCTTCTGAGTTTCCGAACAACGGAGTAGCCCAAACTTGGCCTCGATTGTACGAAGCCAGTGGTCCGCCTCCATTGGTTCCCGGGCATCTCTGAACTCCGGGGGATGAGTGGCCAGGAATTCAGCATACGTGCTGTCCTGGTCGCGGTTTCGAGCGCCTCGATTTGCGCCAATATTCTCCAGGATGGCCCGCAGCATCTCTTGTGTTTGCTGGCTGCTTTGAAGCATGGCTGCCGTAGCTGCAGCCAAGGTTGGCTCAGCTGGCGGGGGCGGCGGGTTGGAGCTTTCCGCCTCCTGACGTCCTGCTCTAGTGTTCACCATGCTGAAAAAGCAAAAAGGATCCTTATTAGAGCAGTTCAACCCATGTCCACTTCTCAACACAAGTAGAAATACGTCAAAAGGCATGGCACGGACATCTCAATAAAAATAAAATTCCTTCATTCCCCAAAAGATGACAGTACATCCATCGTCCAACTCCTTAGACTGTCAAACCACCACTCTTACATCCAAAAGATTACACGCCACTAAGATAGACTCTAGAGAACACATACTATTAGCAAGACAAAGACAACGCACTCCTTCAGCGAAACATCTAGCTAAACTATCACTTCAGAACCACCTCCGATCTACTCCTCGTCTGGCTCTGGGTCTGAAGCTTCGGGATCCGACACTTCTGACTCAGGCGCGTCATCGTTAGCGGGAGGCGGCTGCTGTGCCTCCAAAAGTCCCGCTAACTGATGCTGCAAATGATGGTTCTCATGGGTTCTCCGCCATCTGAACCGCGTTATCCCTGAGTATCTTCAGCTGGTGAATGTGTTGCAACATGATGTTGCAATCATTCTCTCTAGCATGGATCTGGGCAGTCTTAATCTCAGAGACCGCCTCCAACACAGAGATGCGTGTAGCGCGCGAGTTGCAGCGAGCACGCAGTGCATTGTTTCTGCTTTCCAAGTCCTGAACCTTCTCCTTGAGTTGAGCTATCTCCACATGAGCCTGTCGCAAAGCCTGACGGTCCATCTAAGCGGTGAGAACAGTATCCTCATGCAAGTTAAGCAGTGCGAGGCGCAATGTGAACAAGGGAGTGACGTGGTCCATCTCTCCCCTAAGAGTCCTCTTCTGAGCATTCTTGACATTACGGTGCCAGGTACTGTCAACTTGGTCCCGTATCGGAAACATCGCCGCTGGTGTCTGCCAGGTCCTCAAGGTGTCGCTCGCAAATCCTCAATAGGGCCTGATGAGCAGCTGACTCGATGGCCTCGGTTTTATCTGAACCGAACGTGGTGGTGGTGCAAATCTCTCCATTGGCATGCTGGGGGTGCGTGGGTAATGTAACGGTGGCCGAGCAGCGCGGTAGGTCATACTGCTGATACTCCCGGATCTGAAACCAAGGAGTCTCCGTATATCCCAGTGATTGCAAGGTCTGCTCGAGTATCTCCACGAATCCTCTGCGTCCGGATCTCTTGGTGACGTAGGTAGGGGTGAAGTCCTCAACACCTATCTCCGCGATCCCATGCTCGATCGTGTTGTCGTCCATCTGCAACACAGAGATGAATAATATTTTATCAATCAGAAGCCACGTGTTGACACATAGTTCAAAGCATGCTAAATCTTCCGATACGTAAAATATTTTTCATCCCTGCGTAAAAAAGGTGATCCAAATCGGTCACTAAGGATGCTAACTAGCGACAGCCGGTTTGTCCAAGGTGCTTTACCATCTAAGTTGACCTGTCAAGGAGACAATCTTCTCATCGAGGAAGGTATTGGAAAAAGGCTCATTGGTGTACAAGGGTTTTACTCCATCTCGGTGGATTCCACGCAATCCCTAAGGGAGGAAGATATCCAGGTTGACTTCTTAATTTTTCTGATGGTGTTACAGCCATTATTGATGGAATTTTTGTCCTGGATGGTTTTAGTATAAGTTTGAAGGATTTTAACATTTTTTCATGCAATGCAATCCTACATCGGCCTATACGTCCTCACAAAGTAAAAAGAAAATACGCTTAGGCGGTGGCAGAATCGCACTCAAGTTAGCCGTTACTACACGTTTCTTACGAGATCGAGGTTAGCGTACCTGCAGAAAAAGGCAGTGCAATATAGATATATATATATATCAAAAGTAAAAACAACAACCCATATCATTGCCATATGGGTCGTCCCGAGTAGGTCACGTACAGGGATCACGTGTCCGACCTTCCCTGCGCGGTGACAGACTCCACTTTACCTCAGGCAGCGGAGGTATGAGAGTGTTCCGCAAAACCGAAGTCGTGAGGAACAAACTCATCTCTTGTGTGCCAAAGACACAAGACTCCACTGTTGTGAAGGTCTGCATTCGCAACAGGTCCGTAACCCACGCCTCGTACGGTAGAGGGCCGCTTCTCTCCCTAAACGGCAAGGGGGCGTACTATGTTACACGAACATAATACTACCTTCCATACCATCATGGTATAGAATGCTACTGTTGCGGATGCAACAGGGATTTCTCGACCTTTCACCGCAGTCGAGCGGCGTACCTTTCCTTGCTTACCTGAGCGTAGGTGCGTCGTTACAGAAAAGTAAATCTAAACTGGGTTTTGTTAGCTCCTACACTAGGTTAGCTTGCCACCTGATAACCTATTAACTAATAGGGCGCGTACCTCACTCGCACGTATTTTTCGAAAATATGCCTTAAATATTATACCGTTTCCCAACCTAGCTCTGATACCAAAGCTGACACGACCCGCCCAGAAAACCTCGTCTCGGGACGGATCCGTTCAGTCCTTGAGCCAAGATCCTGTTGGGCAACGCTCGGCGAAGCGAGCGTACACACGATACAACACAGGCAGGGATAAACAGCAGTAATTTATAAGAAGAGAGAACTTAATACATCATTGGTTCATAAATCTGAAGTTGAATATTACATTATTTCAGAGTACGCAAAAGTTTTGAAAACGATAACAGCGGAAGACTTGAACGATTACAACTCCGACACTCGGACTTAAGCAAAAGCACGCGCCGTGCCCACGGGCGTCATGCTACTAGCCACTTCAACAATTCACTGCGGCGACTCGCACAACTCCCACTGGAGGTTCCCGAACTCGGGGAGGGGCTCCTCCCAATGGAAGCTACCTGCTTGGTCCTGCATGACAGCGTCTGAAAACCAGAGAACGCTAACGCGTGAGCTTCTAAGAAGCTCAGCAAGACTTACCCGACAAAAGTGGCTGACTACAGCCGACTCCTAGACATGCTGGCTGACTCGGGTGGGTTTACTTGCAAAAGGACTCGCAAGCCTATACTACTCTTGTCAATTTTTAGCACCAATTAAGTGATTAGGAAAAAAATTTAGTTAGCACCGAGCTAAGCAAACATAACAGAAGTAACAATAGCATCAGTAATGATCATAATTCATTCTCATTGTGTCTCAGCCTATTTACGAAAATGTGACAGAGAGTTCAAGTAAGCTCATAGCTGAAAGCGACAGCGATTCGAACCGATTTTTATACCTCTGCAGGGTTAACCTAATCGTACGACACGTGCGTGTCCCAGACCCGCACGTGGCAACCGTTCACACCAGCTCCTGCAACGTCAATTCCCTCCTACGCCTGCCTTAGCAGCGCCGCGTCCCACCAGACAACACGTCCCAGACGGTTTCTGTGGAGTTCCCACGCTGCCCACCCCATATCTCACGAGAGTCCTGCCGTGGGATAATATTCACGGTCGCTTGGTGTTCGCGTTGCTGGTTCACCCATCTTGCCTGAGATGCTTTTCATGGCCGCTAACGGCAAGGCGTTACTGGTTGCCGCCGGTTGCCATGAGTCGTGACTATCATGGCCATATTGCATACCTGCTCTGTGATGTGTTTTTCTGCAGGTACCCTAACTATCGTTAGACCGTGTAGAAAACGATTTGTCTCGAGAGGACGAGTAGTGCCACCGAGGATGACGTAATTGGGGTTTTCCTTTTTGGTGAGGACGAATAGGCCGTGGCATCCTTTAAAATCTGCATGAGTACTAAAATTCACCTAACTAAAAAGTTCAACTCTACAAATTCAATAAGAACCTGTGAATTAACCAAGGAAAATAATTAAGGAAAGAAGGACCCAAAAATTTCATCCCCCTGTATTCAGCCTGTTCCTCACTCCAGAATCCTATAGAATCCGTAGGGTTTCATCTCTTAAATTCATTCTCCAGACTCCTCTTAAGGGGGAAGGTGCCCTTCTGATCTGGGAAAAAAAAAAAAGGACATCGGACCATCCGGTGCAGGGCCGGACAGTCCGAAGACACTCCTTCTGGAATTCTCTTTTTGGTCACCGGACATTCCGATGTGGGACCGGACCTTCCGGTGAGCACCTCTCTGGACTGAAATCAACCAAGCCGGGATTTCAGCAACGAGTCAATTTCCAAAGCTTGTAGTTCGCGCCTGTTATTCTAAAAATGTGAATGGACACGATTTGGAAAGGTGTGAAATATATCTGCGACTTTTGTAGTTGGGAAATCTTGTGTTTCCAACCCCCACAACAGGAAAAATGTGTTTTTTTTCTCTCCGCTGCCCTAGCAGGGCAAAAACCTGTTGTTGTTCAGGAAATCCCATCCTCAATGACTTCTTTTCATTTTAGGTCTTGCACATTATTCCTCATTTGGTCGAGAAATGAGTTGTAGTGTAGGACTTGCGCCTCTCATTTTGAAAATGAGGGCTAATTGTTCAACTTCTTACACAGATGGCAGGACGTACTCGCGGATCGAGCGGGCAGGACCAGGCTAGTGGCTCTAATCCTCCTCCACCGCCACCCCCACCTCCAAGGATGTGGGAGCAGTTCATGGCCACCCAACAGCAGCTCATGCAGATCCTGATCGAGCAGAATCGTCAGGGTGGTCGTCAGCGTGCACAAGCACCCCCGCCAGAGAGCTCCTTTGGGGATTTCTCGGCCGTCCATCCGCCAACCTTCGCGGATGCAGCTGACCCATTGGACGCTGATAATTGGCTGCACACCATCGAGTCCAAGTTTGAGCTCCTTCACTGCACTGAGCATCAGAAGACTCTCTTCGCGGCTCAGCAACTCCACGGACCGGCGAGAGCGTGGTGGTTTAATTACACTACCTCTCTTCCCGATGGCCACCAAGTGCAATGGACGGAGTTCCGAGAAGCTTTCAGAGCACATCATATTCCTGAGGGCCTCATACAGCGCAAGGCAAGAGAATTTGAAGAGCTGCGTCAAGGCCACATGAGTGTCCACGAGTACTCGCGCAAGTTTAACTACCTGGCGCAGTACGCTGGGCACCACGTGGACACGGACGCCAAGAAAAGGAGCTGCTTCATGAAGGGCCTAAACTCCAAGTTACGTGATCGCCTAGCCCTCCACCACAGCGCCAATTTCAACGCATTGGTGAGCGCTGCCATTGTCCAAGAAGATGCCATTCGCGCCCATCAAGAAGAGAAGAAGCGCAAGCAGCCAGCTGGAGGTCCCCCTGGGAATCAGCAGCCCCAGAGGTATCGTCTAGCCATTACGTCTCCTACGGGCCAGAGGTACAAAGCTCCGGTGCCACCGGGTGGAAATTTTCGCCCGTCTTTCCAGCAGCTGACACGACCCCGCCCAGAAAACACCGTTTCGGGACGAGTCCGTTCAGTCGTTGAGCCAGGATCCTGTTGGGCAACGCTCGGCGAAGCGAGCGTACACACGATACAACACAGGCACGAATAAACAGCAATAATTTACAAGAAGGGAGAAGTTAATACATCATTGATTCATAGTTTGTAACTTAGGTCTTACATTGGATTCAGAGTACGCGATAAAGTTTTAGCAAAAACAGCGGAAGACTTAATCTATTACAACTCCGTCACTCAGACTTAAGCAAAGTATGCGCCGTGCCCACGGGCGTCATACTACTAGCCATTTCAACAATCAACGCGGCGACTCGCACAGCTCCCAATGGAGGTTCCCGAAGTCGAAGAGGGGCTCCTCCACCTGGAAGCTACCTGCTGGGTCCTGCATGTCGATGCCTGAAAACCACAAAGCGCTAACGCGTGAGCTTCTAAGAAGCTCAGCAAGACTTACCCGACAAAGTGGCTGACTACAGCCGACTCCTAGACATGAAGGCTGAAGGGGGGTGGTTTATTTGCCAAAAGGACTCGCACGCCTACACTATTCTTGTCAAATTTTAGCACAAGTTTAAGTGATTAGAAAAGTAAATTTAGTTAGCACTGAACTAAGCAAACATAGACGACAAGCAATGATAATAATATTGATCATCATAATTCTTTTCCATGGTGAAGCAACCTATTCCTTCTAAAATGTGGTGCGTTTCACGAGCATACTCACTCCTGGGAGCGACAGCGTTTCGAAACGATTTTTATACCCTGCAGGGGGAAACCTGATCGTACGACACGTGCGTGTCCCAGACTCGCACGTGGCAACCGTTCACACCAGCTCCTGCAACGTCAATTCCAGCCTACGCATGCCTTAGCAGCGCCGCGTCCCACCAGACAACACGTCCCAGACGGTTTCTGTGGAGTTCCCACGCTGCCCGCCCCAGATCGCCTCCTAGTCAGACACCGTAGGGCAGGTTCGACGTTGCAATCACTAGGCTACGTAGGTTTACCAGGGCCCATAACACCCAGCATACGACCAGTACATTCAACACTCGATCAGTCTCGGACCACACGGATCAGACCAGACTACGGTCACCCTGGTCCCGGACCAGTCGCCGACCTACTTGTACCCAGTCTGACCCTCAAACTTTTATCTTTCTTACATATTCTCAATGTTGTGGCACATCTCACAAATAACTTCATTTAAAAACCTACCACTCGCGAGCAGCATTCACACTGCCCGACTTCTACCGACAACTATCGGCTAAGCATAGCATACTAAGGGCATCCAACAACTACCGTCGGGGTTTCCTAGGGGAAACAAATGCAACTATGGTTTCACTCAACTCCTAGCACCTAATGCACAAACAAGACATATTTGGTTATAAAAGAAAAAGTTAAAACTTGGTTGTGCACCGGGGCTTGCCTGATCCTTCGGCGTTGACGTCGACTTCTTCTGCGGGGGTCGATGCAGTCGGATCCGCAGCTACTTCGTGCGTTTCAAGATCTACATGATGCAGTATGATTAGGATAAGTTTAATTGAAAAGACTTGTTGCTTTTATCGATAGTAATTTAGGGTTCCGTTTTGGCGACGCCCAGAATTAGGGTTAACCCTAATTACTCGACGCCTAAAATTAGGGTTGGGATGAAAGTTTTAATTCAACCTCAAGATTATTTTCAATTGATAGAACTCTTTGAATTAAGCATTTTGAGCTTTGGGTAGGGCCAAGATGATTTTTCTAGATTTTATAAAAATTCATCGAAGTTCCTGTTTTCCAATCTTGTAAAATCAGAATGACCTAGTAAATCTTTGATTCAGTCTAAAATATTTTATGTGGTCACTCATGAGCTTCAAATCTACAACTTTCATTTAGGGTTTCATTACTGAAAAGGACTTTTGCAATGTATTTTAGAAAATAGCATTTTAACTAGGCAGATTGCAGTTCTTCAATAGGGTTACATATTATCACATGTTCCAAAAATCTTAATAAAATTACAGGAGGTGTGTGTGGCCATGGTGCATTTTTGGATCAAAGGGCAGCCTTCGCATTGCTCTAGTTTTCATAATAAAATTCAAAAAATGAAAAGAGGGTTTCTAATTACTTCTGCTAATTTTTTGGTCATTTGATAAAAAGTGTTTTAACAGAAAATTAGTACATTTCATGAGGTTTCCAACAAATTTTGGTTTGCTATTTTTGGATTTTTGTGTGAATTTATACGAATTTTACAAGACAGGGCAATAATCTGGAAAATAAAAACAGAAAAAGAAAAACAGGGGTGGTGCTCCGGCGAGCTCCGGCGAGGCCTGGCTGGCGGTGGGGTGGTCGCCGGGGGTCGAACCTTGGCTTTTCATGATCTACGAGACACGACGAAGTTCGGCAACATGATAATTGTCGAGGTTTCGGCCGGGAAGAGGGGTCTCACCGTGGAGGTCGACGGTGGCGGCGACGGCGAGCAATTCCCGACGAGGTGGCTTGATTTGGTGGAATTGGGGAGGTTGGGAAGCTCCACGGGGGTGAGAGGCACTGCTTTGTCGAGGGAATTGGATCGGGGAACGGCCGGGGATGGACTTCGCCGTGGAGCTCGGTATGAGCAGCCATGGCGGAGGCGGCCGGGCAGGAGAGGTGCCGCGCGCGTGGGGGAGGAAGCAGGGGGAGGAGAAGAGAGAGTGCGCCGCTTTTTATAGAACCGGAGGGGGGGGGAGGAGGGCAGTGGAGCAGCGTGGCAGGGGACAGGCAGGGGCGGCGGCGCCGGCTTCCTGTCGGGCGGCGCGGCGCAGTGGGCTGCCGGGCGGCGCGGCGCAGGAGGAAGACGGGAGTGGGAGAGAGAGAATGGGGGGGGGAAAGAAAGAAGCAGAGGGGGGGAGCCGGCACCGGGCAGGGCAGGGCATGGGGCGCTGCCTGAGCGGCGTGCTGCCCCTGCCGGCCGCCCTGCAAAGCCGTGTCGGGCGGGCTGTTGCCCGCCCGGCACGGTTGAAATTTTTTTTTTTAATTTAATTACTAAAGCTGGTATTTAATTCAATGGAATGGCGCACTTAACGAGCTCTAAAATTTTTAAAAATTTTTGTGTAGACTTAGAATTTTATTTGGAACATTTTTCATTTAGGGTTCAAGTCATGATTTGGACTCTAAAAATTCTTGAATTTCCAAGATTAATTTAGCTTATGTGAATTTTTAAGAGGTTTAAACCTTGTCCAAAAATGTTGAATAAATTTCCAAAATTCTATTTCGTAGTGTACTTAATTTTTATGTAAAAATATAGTCAGTGTTCTATGGAAATTTTGATAGCCATGAATTAGGGTTTGGTTTTCAGTCCCTGTTAACAGGGTTTCGACACTGCTAGTCAAGATTTTTCTGGACTTTGCTTTAGTGTTCTGTTGTTTGTCAAACGTCTCATAGCGTTCCTTTAAGTCATTTTAAACACTATTTCTTTTCATTTTTCAGGTTGAATTTGCTTTTAAACGAGTGAATTTTAACTGCTAGGGTTTAAATCTGTCGATACCGTTTAAGTGACACCTGGGGTGTCACAGCCCTCCCCCCTTAAAGAAATCTCGTCCCGAGATTTATGAGCAGGAAGGGGGAGGAGAAAAACTAGAGATCAAGGTATGGTCTTAAAATTAGATCACAAGGAAATATTTGGATGAGCGAAAAGTTCAATATGGGTAGGAAGGAATATGGTAACCTTGGTCTCGATTGGAATCGTGCTGTGTGATCAAAACGGTTCAAAATGGCTTGGTACCATGACATGGAGTGAGATGGCACAATTATGACCTTGCGTCCAGCAGATTCAATGTCTGGCTCCTCTGGGATTTTCTGGTGATTGTAGTGCTGGTTGCTCAGAATCTTATGTTAAGATATGGTTAGCATGTCGTAGGTGGGGGGTTCTTAGTGTGGCCGCAATATGGCAGGTTCTGGTGATAGAGCGTGCCATCTTGTTTTCGACTCCCAACTAGGGTGGCCCAGATATTGACATCCTAAAAAGGGGTCAGCTGTAGGCGGGATCAAGGATACGGTTTGGTACAGATGAGAGAAGTCAAGCACAACATGGCTAGGAACAAGGGGCTAAAAGTGCTTCTGCAAGGATCTGGTTATCGGTCAAGATAAGAAATTTCCAATCGTAACATTACTCATCCCGGTTTCGTACTCCGGATAATACGCCATCCGTTCAGAAGAATGTTAGGATTAGGACTTCCCGTCACGATTGAAGGACGATGTTCCCATCATATCACCAATCTGACTTTGAGAAGCGCCTGGGCGAACCGGCACAATTCAAAAGAAAGATTGTGATCTTCTGGAAACAAACCTCTCGGCAAGGACGAGTTAGGGGATAACAATCATCAAGGTCTATGAAAATGCAAAAGGATGGTTTTGCGGATGATGGCTAAAAGCTTATAAGGAGTTTCGCTTGTTCAAAGGAGATAAGATTTCTAGTGATTGGAAGGATGTTCCAAAGTAATTGATTTTAGCTATGGGGTTGCTTTGGAACAAACAAAAAGAAAAGCTTCACTCAGCAGTGTAGCGGGGGTTTACATGTGAATGTCAAATCAGTACTCACAAGGTTCGTCCTACTCGACCAATGTTTATAGATATCCCTCATATTCTCCACGGAGTGTTTCCCGGTACTCGGTCACATACCAGTGGCGAGTGGGTTAAGGTTTCTGATTCATCAAAGTTGCCTGATGTGGAAAAGGTGAATCTGGAGTTAGGTAATGACAGTTTGGTAATTTCATTGAGTATTCCTTGTAAAGATTTTTGATGTTAACCAAATGGCCACGTTTGTTCCATAGTTAGGTCCACTTCCGCTCCAGTATTGACCTCTTTTCTCATCGACAGTCATACAGATAGTCCAAGGTGCTTTACCATCTAAGTTGACCTGTCAAGGAGACAATCTTCTTATCGAGGAAAGTGTTGAAAAAGGCTCAATGGTATACAAGGGTTTTATTCCGACTTGGTTGATAACACGCAATCTCTAAGGAATGGAAGGTATCCTGGCTGACTTTTTTTTTTCCTTGCGAAAGTGCTACAGCCATTATTGATGGAATTTTTGCTCCTAGACGGTTTTAGTATAAGTTGTTCTAGGTTTTGGAAAGGTTGGGATGTGTGAAGACTCGATTTGTCGAATAGCAAGATGTTGTCAGAGGATTGACCACAAAACTATGGATCCCAAGAAGGAGGCAAGGTGAATGATAAGGTGTACAGGAATGGTTCTGGAACACAAGAGTTTCACGCCTACAAGGAATTTTGAAATCCGAACATTTTCTCAGGCCTTAAGAGGTGTTATTGAAGAATTTAGTTTTTACTAGGATGCAGCCTTCTGTTGTTTGACTGAGAATGTCGAGACTGATGACTTTCGCAGGAAGCGACAAGGTTTTGCTTTCAGACACGGTTTCACGGTTCGGTCAAAGTGATTCACTTGATAATAAGGATTGATAGGTGCAAAATATCCAAGTGGCAGAGGATTGTCGACTTCTCCACATTGCACTCATTCACATCCTCATGACGAGTGAACGGGATTGGTCTAGAAAAGAGTACTAAGATATGAAAGAATTTTCAGGTCGAGGTGAATCTTTCCCCTTAAAGTGAAATGGTTTGAAAACACTTAAGGTTGGTTCTTCTTTTGATCCTGAAGGCTTTGGGTTTGACCAAAGAGCACTAAGATCCACAATTTTGAAATGATTTCTTGACACCCTTTTATTTAGTTACACATCTTATTAACTATTATGTTATGTTCCGGTTAAATTCAACAAGTTAATCGTTATAGTTAGCCTTTTTCTGTTAACCAGCAATTGATTTTATTGGGTGATTTTATTTGGTTTCAAACTTTTAGTATGCAATGCAAACCCTACATCGGCCTATACGTCCTCACAAGACAAAAAGAATACGTGTAGGCGGTGGCAAAAATCGCACTCAAGTTAGTCGTTACTACACGTTTCTTACGATATCGGGGTTAGCGTACCTGTAGAAAATGACATCACAGGCAGTCCAATATAGTAATATCTCAAAGTAAAAACAACAACCCATATCATTGCCATATGGGTCGCCCCGAGTAGGTCACGTACGGGGATCACGTGTCCGACCTTCCCTGCGCGGCGACAGACTGCACTTTACCTCAGGCAGCGGAGGTATGAGAGTGTTCCGCAAAACCGAAGTCGTGAGGAACAAACTCATCTCTTGTGTGCCAAAGACACAAGACTCCACTGTTGCGAAGGTCTGCATTCGCAACAGGTCCGTAACCCACACCTCGTACGGTAGAGGGCCGCTTCTCTCCCTAAACGGCAAGGGGGCGTACTATGTTACAGCGAACGTAGTACCTCCTTCCATACCATCATGGTATAGAACGCTACTGCTGCAGATGCAACAGGAATTTCTCGACCTTTCACCGCAGTCGAGTGGCGTACCTTACCTTGCTTACGTGAGCGTAGGTGCGTCTTTACCGAAAAGTAAATCTAAACTGGGTTTAGTTAGCTCCTATACTAGGTTAGCTTGCCACCTGATAACCTATTAACTAATAGGGCGCGTACCTCACTCGCACGAAAATTTTTGAAAATATGCCTTAAACGTTGTACCGTTTCCCAACACAGCTCTGATACCAAAGCTGACACGACCCCGCCCAGAAAACACCGTTTCGGGACGAGTCCGTTCAGTCGTTGAGCCAGGATCCTGTTGGGCAACGCTCGGCGAAGCGAGCGTACACACGATACAACACAGGCACGAATAAACAGCAATAATTTACAAGAAGGGAGAAGTTAATACATCATTGATTCATAGTTTGTAACTTAGGTCTAACATTGGATTCAGAGTACGCGATAAAGTTTTAGCAAAAACAGCTGAAGACTTAATCTATTACAACTCCGTCACTCAGACTTAAGCAAAGTATGCGCCGTGCCCACGGGCGTCATACTACTAGCCATTTCAACAATCAACGCGGCGACTCGCACAGCTCCCAATGGAGGTTCCCGAAGTCGAAGAGGGGCTCCTCCACCTGGAAGCTACCTGCTGGGTCCTGCATGTCGATGCCTGAAAACCACAAAGCGCTAACGCGTGAGCTTCTAAGAAGCTCAGCAAGACTTACCCGACAAAGTGGCTGACTACAGCCGACTCCTAGACATGAAGGCTGAAGGGGGGTGGTTTATTTGCCAAAAGGACTCGCACGCCTACACTATTCTTGTCAAATTTTAGCACAAGTTTAAGTGATTAGAAAAGTAAATTTAGTTAGCACTGAACTAAGCAAACATAGACGACAAGCAATGATAATAATATTGATCATCATAATTCTTTTCCATGGTGAAGCAACCTATTCCTTCTAAAATGTGGTGCGTTTCACGAGCATACTCACTCCTGGGAGCGACAGCGTTTCGAAACGATTTTTATACCCTGCAGGGGGAAACCTGATCGTACGACACGTGCGTGTCCCAGACTCGCACGTGGCAACCGTTCACACCAGCTCCTGCAACGTCAATTCCAGCCTACGCATGCCTTAGCAGCGCCGCGTCCCACCAGACAACACGTCCCAGACGGTTTCTGTGGAGTTCCCACGCTGCCCGCCCCAGATCGCCTCCTAGTCAGACACCGTAGGGCAGGTTCGACGTTGCAATCACTAGGCTACGTAGGTTTACCAGGGCCCATAACACCCAGCATAGGACCAGTACATTCAACACTCGATCAGTCTCGGACCACACGGATCAGACCAGACTACGGTCACCCTGGTCCCGGACCAGTCGCCGACCTACTTGTACCCAGTCTGACCCTCAAACTTTTATCTTTCTTACATATTCTCAATGTTGTGGCACATCTCACAAATAACTTCATTTAAAAACCTACCACTCGCGAGCAGCATTCACACTGCCCGACTTCTACCGACAACTATCGGCTAAGCATAGCATACTAAGGGCATCCAACAACTACCGTCGGGGTTTCCTAGGGGAAACAAATGCAACTATGGTTTCACTCAACTCCTAGCACCTAATGCACAAACAAGACATACTTGGTTATAAAAGAAAAAGTTAAAACTTGGTTGTGCACCGGGGCTTGCCTGATCCTTCGGCGTTGACATCGACTTCTTCTGCGGGGGTCGATGCAGTCGGATCCGCAGCTACTTCGTGCGTTTCAAGATCTACATGATGCAGTATGATTAGGATAAGTTTAATTGAAAAGACTTGTTGCTTTTATCGATAGTAATTTAGGGTTCCGTTTTGGCGACGCCCAGAATTAGGGTTAACCCTAATTACTCGACGCCTAAAATTAGGGTTGGGATGAAAGTTTTAATTCAACCTCAAGATTATTTTCAATTGATAGAACTCTTTGAATTAAGCATTTTGAGCTTTGGGTGGGGCCAAGATGATTTTTCTAGATTTTATAAAAATTCATCGAAGTTCCTGTTTTCCAATCTTGTAAAATCAGAATGACCTAGTAAATCTTTGATTCAGTCTAAAATATTTTATGTGGTCACTCATGAGCTTCAAATCTACAACTTTCATTTAGGGTTTCATTACTGAAAAGGACTTTTGCAATGTATTTTAGAAAATAGCATTTTAACTAGGCAGATTGCAGTTCTTCAATAGGGTTACATATTATCACATGTTCCAAAAATCTTAATAAAATTACAGGAGGTGTGTGTGGCCATGGTGCATTTTTGGATCAAAGGGCAGCCTTCGCATTGCTCTAGTTTTCAAAATAAAATTCAAAAAATGAAAAGAGGGTTTCTAATTACTTCTGCTAATTTTTTTGGTCATTTGATAAAAAGTGTTTTAACATAAAATTAGTACATTTCATGAGGTTTCCAACAAATTTTGGTTTGCTATTTTTGGATTTTTTTGTGAATTTATACGAATTTTACAAGACAGGGCAATAATCTGGAAAATAAAAACAGAAAAAGAAAAACAGGGGTGGTGCTCCGGCGAGCTCCGGCGAGGCCTGGCTGGCGGTGGGGTGGTCGCCGGGGGTCGAACCTTGGCTTTTCATGATCTACGAGACACGACGAAGCTCGGCAACATGATAATTGTCGAGGTTTCGGCCGGGAAGAGGGGTCTCACCGTGGAGGTCGACGGTGGCGGCGACGGCGAGCAATTCCCGACGAGGTGGCTTGATTTGGTGGAATTGGGGAGGTTGGGAAGCTCCACGGGGGTGAGAGGCACTGCTTTGTCGAGGGAATTGGATCGGGGAACGGCCGGGGATGGACTTCGCCGTGGAGCTCGGTATGAGCAGCCATGGCGGAAGCGGCCGGGCAGGAGAGGTGCCGCGCGCGTGGGGGAGGAAGCAGGGGGAGGAGAAGAGAGAGTGCGCCGCTTTTTATAGAACCGGAGGGGGGGGGAGGAGGGCAGTGGAGCAGCGTGGCAGGGGACAGGCAGGGGCGGCGGCGCCGGCTTCCTGTCGGGCGGCGCGGCGCAGTGGGCTGCCGGGCGGCGCGGCGCAGGAGGAAGACGGGAGTGGGAGAGAGAGAATGGGGGGGGAAAGAAAGAAGCAGAGGGGGGAGCCGGCACCGGGCAGGGCAGGGCATGGGGCGCTGCCTGAGCGGCGTGCTGCCCCTGCCGGCCGCCCTGCAAAGCCGTGTCGGGCGGGTTGTTGCCCGCCCGGCACGGTTGAAATTTTTTTTTTAATTTAATTACTAAAGCTGGTATTTAATTCAATGGAATGGCGCACTTAACGAGCTCTAAAATTTTTAAAAATTTTTGTGTAGACTTAGAATTTTATTTGGAACATTTTTCATTTAGGGTTCAAGTCATGATTTGGACTCTAAAAATTCTTGAATTTCCAAGATTAATTTAGCTTATGTGAATTTTTAAGAGGTTTAAACCTTGTCCAAAAATGTTGAATAAATTTCCAAAATTCTATTTCGTAGTGTACTTAATTTTTATGTAAAAATATGGTCAGTGTTCTATGGAAATTTTGATAGCCATGAATTAGGGTTTGGTTTTCAGTCCCTGTTAACAGGGTTTCGACACTGCTAGTCAAGATTTTTCTGGACTTTGCTTTAGTGTTCTGTTGTTTGTCAAACGTCTCATAGCGTTCCTTTAAGTCATTTTAAACACTATTTCTTTTCATTTTTCAGGTTGAATTTGCTTTTAAACGAGTGAATTTTAACTGCTAGGGTTTAAATCTGTCGATACCGTTTAAGTGACACCTGGGGTGTCACAGCAGCGGTCCGTAGCGCGTCAAGGCCAGCAAACGGGTTCTCAAGCCAGAAATTCCAGACAGTCGGCTTCAACTTCTCACCCGCCGCAGCCGTACAGCAACACGGGGCCGAGGCCGTGTTACAACTGCGGTCGTCCTGGGCATTTCGCCAAGGATTGCCGGCAACCTCCCCGTCAGCAAGGCCATGTCCAGCAGAGCGACCCCCGCAACAACAACAATTCCCGTCCCCAGCCTGCCGGGGGCGCACCTACTCAGGGCCGTGTCAATCACACTGTGGCTGAGGAAGTTCAAGAAGGTGAACAAGTCCTTGCGGGTATGTTTTCTGTTCGAAAGCAGCCTGTTTTCGTTTTATTTGATTCGGGTGCCACCCATAATTTCATTAGTAGGGCGTGTGTCCAAAGGTGTGGTCTTCTCACCGCTATCACTAAAACCCCCTACATTATTACCTCACCCGCCGGAAAAATATCTACCACATTAAAAGTCCACCAAGCACCACTAAATCTGGGTGGAAAGGTATTTAAACCCCAATTCATCGTTCTTGAGCATCATGGCATAGACCTAATTTTAGGCATGGGTTGGATGGTGTACCATAATGCCGTGTTGCATATTTCCTCTCGAGAGATTCAATTAAACTCCCCTATACACGGCTTCATATCCTTTCATGTTGCACCTCCCACTCCCAAGTCACCTAGCCTTCATCAAGTTTCTGGTAAAAAGTTGGAGGATATTCCAGTGGTGTGTGAGTTTCCCGATGTATTTCCGGATGATTTACCGGGACTGCCACCCGATCGTGATGTTGAGTTCAAGATTGAACTTCAACCCGGTACAGCTCCGATCTCCCGAAGGCCGTATAGGATGGCTCCAAATGAGTTGGCAGAATTAAAAATCCAGTTAAAGGAGCTACTGGACAAGGGATTTATTCGGCCTAGTTCATCTCCATGGGGCTGTCCCGCCATATTTGTGAAGAAGAAGGATGAGACCCTGAGACTCTGTGTTGATTATCGACCGTTGAATGCGGTCACCATCAAGAACAAATATCCTTTGCCCCGCATAGACATCCTGTTCGATCAGCTTGTGGGCGCCAAGGTCTTCTCTAAAGTAGATCTTCGCTCGGGGTATCATCAAATAAAGATCCGTCCTGAGGACATTCCAAAAACTGCCTTTTCTACAAGGTATGGTCTATATGAGTACCTTGTCATGTCCTTCGGTTTGACCAATGCTCCAGCCCACTTCATGTATCTAATGAATTCCGTTTTCATGCCCGAGCTGGACAAATTCGTCGTGGTCTTCATCGACGACATCCTTATTTATTCCAAGTCGGAGGAAGAGCATGCGGAACATCTTCGTATTGTTCTCCAGAGGCTGAGGGAACATAAGCTGTACGCCAAATTCAGCAAATGTGACTTTTGGTTGAAAGAAGTACAGTTCCTTGGTCATGTGATTTCCGCCGAAGGTATCTCTGTTGACCCAAGTAAGGTGAAAGATGTGCTTGACTGGAAGCCCCCAAAGTGCGTCAAAGATGTTCGCAGCTTCCTTGGGCTTGCTGGATACTATCGTCGGTTCGTCCCGAACTTTTCAAAGATCTCCAAGCCCATGACGGAACTGCTTCACAAAGGGGTCGCCTTCTATTGGAGTGACTCTTGTGATGAGGCTTTTCGAACTCTCAAGAGACATTTAACCACCGCCCCAGTTTTGGCTCAACCGGACATCACCAAACCGTTTGATGTTTATTGTGATGCATCTGGCACGGGCCTGGGGTGTGTACTGATGCAAGACGGTCGTGTCATTGCCTATGGATCAAGGCAGCTGCGACGTCATGAGTTGAATTACCCCACTCATGATTTGGAACTCGCCGCAGTTGTGTTTGCCTTAAAAATCTGGAGGCATTACCTTCTTGGAAATCTCGTACACTTGTACACGGATCACAAAAGCTTGAAATATATTTTTTCTCAGGATGATCTGAATACGAGGCAAAGAAGGTGGATGGAATTGATCAAAGACTATGAATTAGAAATCCATTACCATCCGGGCAAGGCGAATGTTGTGGCTGATGCCCTAAGTCGCAAAGCTTGCTGCAATCTCATCATTGCTCAAGCAAATTCCACTGCCCCATGTTGCAACCCAGATGAACCAAGCCTTCGTGTCATTCCCCACGGAGCTTTATACAACTTGGCTCTTATTCCTACCCTCCGCGAGGAAATTGTGACTGCACAAAAGGTTGATAAGGGCATGGAAAATATCCGCGCTCAAATAGGCAGTAACAAAATAAAGTGTTTCCGCCTTGACGAGGAAGATGTTCTATGGTTCAACAACCGTCTGGTCGTACCAAAGGATTTTGAGCTGCGGAAGAAAATCATGGATGAGGCACATCTCTCCAAATATTCTATACATCCGGGCAGCAATAAAATGTACCAAGATTTACGGAGAAAATTTTGGTGGACTCGGATGAAGCGTGAAGTCGCTCGGTATGTCGCCGAGTGTAATACATGTCGGCAAGTCAAAGCTGATCATTTAAGAAGTGCCGGTCCATTGCAACCTCTCAGTATCCCCGCATGGAAATGGGAAGACATTAGTATGGATTTTATCGTCGGTCTCCCGTTCACTGCTCAGAAACATGATTCTATTTGGGTGATAGTCGATCGACTAACCAAATCTGCTCACTTCATTCCGGTGCATACCCGATATAATGCGAGGAAATACGCGGAGCTTTATATCTCTCGTATCATGTGCCTCCATGGTGTTCCAAAGACCATCATTTCTGATCGGGGTACCCAGTTTGTGAGCCGTTTTTGGGAGCAATTTCACGAAGCACTTGGTACCAAGTTAATTCATGGTTCAGCTTATCACCCCCAAACCGATGGTCAAACAGAGCGTGTAAATCAAGTTCTGGAAGATATGCTTCGCGCATCTGTGCTGACCCATGGGAAGAGTTGGGAAGAGTGCTTACCATTGGCTGAATTTTCGTACAACAATAGCTATCAAGAGAGCATCAAGATGTCTCCGTTCGAGGCGTTGTATGGTCAGCATGTTGCACGCCTTTAAATTGGTCTGAGGCAGGAGAAAGAGTAATTTTTGGACCCGATTTGGCGACTCAAGCCGAAGAGAAAGTGAGGGCTATTCAAGAAAATTTGCGAGCTGCAAGGTCCCGACAGAAGAGTTATGCCGACAAAAGGCGTCGACCGTTAACTTTTGAAGTGGGTGATCACGTCTATCTTCGTGTGTCACCAACAAAAGGTGTCCAACGCTTTGGCATTAAGGGTAAGTTAGCTCCAAGATTCATTGGACCTTTCAAAATCATCGAGCGATGTGGTCCAGTAGCATATCGATTGGAGCTGCCCTCTCATATGTCAGGAATTCACAACATCTTCCATGTCTCTCAACTCCGGAAGTGTTTGAAGCTGCCTGAACAAGTAATCATCCCAGATGTTGAAGTATTCCAAGAGACCTCACATATCCGGAGATGCCGATGAAGATACTTGATCGGAAGGATCGCGTAACTCGTCGGAGAACCAAAACTTTCTTCAAGGTGCAGTGGACAAATCATTCGGAAGATGAGGCTACCTGGGAAAGTGAAGAATTTCTTCATTCACAGTTCCCGGAATTCATGGCATCGGTCGCGAAATAGTCATCGGTTTCCCCCCTTGTAACGTTCTCTCGAAATCTCGGGACGAGATTTTCTTAAGGGGGAAGGGCTGTAACATCCCGAACTAAATTCTCGCTAAATCTTTTGTCAATAAAGACTTAATTGTGTTCAATAAAAATCTTAAAACCCTAAGTAATGATATCATAGGATCTAATCAACAGAACTTAAATTCAAAATTTAATTTGAAATCCAATCTTTACTGTCTTTCCGCTTCTCATTGCTTTCGCCCGTGTACCGCCGGCCTTGCTCCGCTCCGAGCAGGAACGAGCGCCGTCCGGTCTCCTCTGTTCTCCCAATTTCAAGCCGCCGCCCGAGTCCCTGCTCCTCCGGGTGCCGCTCCTCTGTTCTTTTCCATGTCTTCCCGACCCCGTCGTTTGGGAATCCGATTCGCCCGACCTCCGACCCAGAGGTCGGATGACTTTTGCGTTTCGCCCGACCTCCGACCCAGAGGTCGGATGATTTTCGCGATTCGCCCGACCTCCGACCCAGAGGTCGGATGATTTTCACGATTCGCCCGACTCCGACCCCCAGCGGTCGGACATTATTTTCCGTCTCGCCCGACCCGTCATCACTCTCCGCTTCGCTCGACCCGAGGTCGGACAAGCCGTTAGCTCCGTCTCGCTTGACCCCAAGGTTGGACAAGCCGTTCGCTCCGCCTCGCTCGACCCCGAGGTCGGACATCTCGCTCCGCCTCGCTCGACCCTGAGGTCGGACAAGCAGTTTCGCTCCGTTTCGCTCGACCCCCGAGGTCGGACAAGCCGCATTTCGTTCCGCCTCGCTCGACCCCGAGGCCGGACAGACTCGTCGGACCCGAGCTCGAAGCGGCCGCGCCATTAATGCTGCCGGTCATCTTCCCAACCGTAAAAGTGCCTGGCCGTACACAGCAGTGCTGCCACCGCGCCGAAAGTCTTCGTGATGGGACGCGCACGCCCGGCGCCCATGCGCTGCAGTACACTGCCGCCGCGCCAACTTGCATCGTCCTGGAGAGACAAAAGGAACGGAGGCTGATATTTTTCCCTGAGACGAAACACTTCACTCGGCGAGCTCCTTTGCTCCTCTGCGCGCTCGTCTCTCTGCTCTCGTCTCCACTCCCTTCCGCCTTTACAGCCGAAGAGCCCCGCAGGGCCGAAGCAGAGCCAGCTTCTCTCGTGCTCAGGTGCGCTCGGTAAGCCTTGCCCTGCCGACGGTTCCATCGTCCGTCGTTATCGTCTCTAACCGCCGCCCCATTCTTCCGTAGTATTTCAGCAGTAGCGGCGCGTCGACATCTCTTTCCGACGACCGGTCTCTGTTGCTGTTCTTTTTCCACCGACAGCCCTCTGGTAATCTTTGCCGTCCGACCAGTCTAGCTAGTCCCGTCTACCGAAGCAACACTAAAGTTTGTTAGAGAGAAATTCATGCAACTTCACTCATCTGTTAATACAAGATTACCTTGCATCTTCATATAGGAAACGAGCTGCAGACGGCCACTGAGGCTGAGGAGGACTTCCCCGCTGCCGACCCCGCCATCGACTGTGCTAACTTCTCCCCGAACCGAGGCAAGCCCCAGTGCACACCTAAGATTTAAAGTTTTACTTTATCACTATGTTTGTAGGTCTTGTTTGTGCATTACGTCGAGGAGTTGTTTGACACCTAGTTGCATAGCCTTAGCAGGAGTTCCTATGGGATAATCCAGTAGCATCAGCTAAGCGCTAGCATGCCTAGCTAATATTAGGAATCGGTAGCACATGAGTAGTATGGAGACTACTCATTCGATAGCTAAAATCTTGTGGGAGGTGGGTGACTGTCAACTGTGTAGTCTTTAAGGAATGGGCACAAAATATGACATTAACTGTTAGCCAGTATTGCTGAATGGATTAAGTTAACAATGGTACTGAATGTCGGCACCCATGGGCAAGTATTGAGTTGTGTACCGAATACATACTGGCATATGGGACCCAGGAAACCGACGTAGCTCATTGCGCAGTGTTTGGACGATTGGCCATCTCTTTTTCCGGGTGAACGGACCAGTATGGTGGATGAATTCGCATTTCTGTTTTCTTGGGCGTGTGCTAGTGGGAAAGGCTTGGGGCCGTACAGGAACGCAGGGCGTTGCCTGGAGGACCATGTCCTTGGAGAGATGGATGTTGGACCAACACTGTCGCGATGCAGTGAAAGGTGGCCACGTGCGACTCGTGGAGTGCGCACGTGTCGTGTTATTCGGGTTTCTCTTGCAGGATGTACATCGATTATAATCGCCGCCCCTCACGGTTAAGAGTACCCGCTTGTCCACTGTGTCACATCTTGCCGAGAATGTGGGTTGTATGGTGGGAAAACCGATGTATTGGGATCTCAATAAATTGTATTGCAACCATGTTTGTTTAGTATTTAAGAGCACATTTTACTACTGCTAGTGAACTCTTAAAATCTTGGCTAAAAACCTGAAAATAGGGTTTACCATTAGTGCTGTTTTTGCAAATACTTACCCTGCTGCCACAATTACTCCCTGCATACTAGGAGTCGGCCTTAGAAGGCCTATTGACGGGTAAGTCTTGCTGAGCGTCAGTCGCTCACGGTTTGTTGATTGTTGTTTTGTAGGTAATAGTGCTGACTGTAGCCAGGGTGGTTGGGAAGAGGAGATGCCCTCGGAGTGGACCTTCGAGTGGGTCCCCGCTTCTCCCTCCCGTGGAGATTAAACACCATCGGGCTGGGGTGTTTGATCGAGGCGTCGAGTGTTAGATTTTTGCTTCCGCTGAAAGCCACGTGTTTGTTATCAAAACTACGTTTCCGCACTTTCTAAACTTCTGAAATCAGTTGTAATATAACCTGAATTAATGTATCTTCAAGTCATTTATGCGAGTCCTTGATAATTATTGTACTGCAAAGTCACTTGTTTCGGCAAGCGGCCCCCCCGAATGATCCTGGATGAGCAACCGTACGATTTTATCGGACGGGGTTGCGACATTCGTGCGCTTCAGAATCTACATGATGCAGCAGGATTATGATAAGTTCAATGAAAAAGAAACTTATTGTTATTATCAATAGTAATCTAGGGTTTAGATTGGCGACGCCTAGAATTAGGGTTAACCCTAATTATTCGACGCCGTCGATTAAATTCAATTCTTAATCTGTGAATGATGTTTAAAGAAATCTCTTCAACTCTCATGAGGTGACTTTTAGTTGGCATGTTTAACAACTTCAACTTTAATTAAGTTAATTCGACACTTTTCATCGGTTAAACATTATTTAATTCCTTCGGCTATTAAACTAGGGTTAAAATAGAAATTTTAAATCTTCCTCAAGATTATTTTTAGTTGGTAGCACTCCCTGGAATAAGCATTTTGGGCTTTGTATGGGGCCTAGATGAATCTTCTATACTTTATAAAAATTCATCAAAGTTCCTATTTTTAAATTCTATAAAATCAGAAAGAACTAGTAAACCTCAGAATAAAATTATGAAATTTTATGTGGGCATTCCTGAGCACCAGATAAAAAACTTTGCTTTTGGGTCTGACCCTTTTAAATGACTTTTACAATGCATTTTAGAAAATAATATTTTAACTAGGTAGATTGAAGTAATTCAATAGGGTTACATACAATTTCCTGGTCCTAAAATCTTCATAAAATTCCAGGAGATGTGCGTTCCCATGATGTATTTTTAGGTCAAGGCTTAGCCCTAGCATTGATCTGGAACCCAAGTTAAAATCGAAATACAGAAAGGAGTGTTTCTAATTAATTCTGCAAATTTTTGGTCATTTACTAAAAAGTGCTTTAACATAAAATTAGTCTTTTTCTTGAGGTTTCTAAAAAATTTAGGTTTGCCATTTTTGGAGTTTTCTGTAAATTTCTACAGATTTTACAAAAAAAGAGAAATAATCTGGAAAATAAAAATAAAAAGAAAAACAGGGGAGGTTGCGCCGGTGAGCTCCAGCGACCGTTTCCCGGCGATGGGGTGGTCGCCGGCTGTCGAACCTTGGCTTTTCACGATCTACACGACATGAAGAAGCTTGGCAACATGATATTCATCAAGTTTTTGGCCGTGAGAGGGGTGCTCACCGTGGGGGTGTCTCGGAGCGGCGGCGATCGATGAAATTCCGGCGAACGGAGCTCAAATCCGGAGGGGGAAGAGTGCAGGAAGCTTCACGGGAGTGAAAGGCAGTGTTTTGTCAAGAGAATTGGATTGGAGGATGGCCAGGAGACGGAGTTCACCGAGGAGGCGGTTTTGGCGGCTATGGCGGGCGGCAGCCGGGGCAGAGAAGAGGATGCTTCGCGCGTGGGAAGAAGAAAAATGGAGAGGGAGGGGGAGCTGGGGAGGGGGCGCACCCATTTAAAGGAAAACTGAGTAGGGGAGTAGGGGAGGCAGCAGGGGGGGTGGTCGGCATGGCGGCAGCGCGGGCGGCATCGGGTGGTCGGGCGGCGCGGCTCGGGCAGAGAAGAGAGAGAGGGAGGGAGAGAGAGCGAGAGCGAGCTAGAGAGAGAGTGAGGGGGAGTAGGAGCGAGCGGCGGCCGCGAATTGAAGGTGCGGCGTGCGGAGGAATGGCCGTGTCAGCCGGACGGCTGCTCCCTGCCCGCTCGCCGCTTTGTCGGGCGGGCGGGGCACTGTAGCTCGCCCGGCAACAGCGGTTTTATTTTTTTTAATTATTTTAGCTGGAATGTAATTTGATTTAGAAGACACACTTCCCGAGCTCAAATATTTTTGAAAATTTTTGTGCATGACCAAGAATATATTTGGAACACTTTTCTCTTAAGGTTGAAGTAATGATTTGGCCTCTAAGAATTCTTGAATTGCTAAGTTGATTATTGCTTTTGTGAATTTTTAAGAGGTCTAAATCTTTTCCAAAAATCTTGAATAATTTCCCAAAATTCTATTCTGAAGTGTACTTAATTGTTATGTAAAAATATGGCTAGAGTTCTGTGGAAATTTTGATGTTCAAGAGTTAGGGTTTGGATTTCTTCCTGTTAACAAGATTTCGACACTGCTGATTTAGATTTTTCCCGGACTCTGCTATAGTGTTCTGTTGTTTGTCAAACTTTTCATAGTGTCTCTTTAAAGCATTTTAAATAATATTCCTTTTTATTTCTAAGACTTGAATCTGCTTTAAAGTGAGTGAAATTAAGGCTTAGGGTTTACAGTGTCGATTTTTGCACTGGTGACACCTGGGGTGTCACATTCCTACTTCTGTTTCCTTGATGGATATTCTGGCTTTCACGAAATTCCTATCCATTCTGACGACCAAAACAAGACCACGTTCACGTGCCCTTACGGAACATATGCCTACCGTAGAATGCCCTTCGGTTTGTGCAATGCACCTATCTCATTTCAATGGTGCATGATGTCTATTTTCTCATACATGATAGAAGATCATGGAAGTTTTCATGGACGATTTCTCCGTCTACGGAAAAAACTTTAATCAATGTCTTGAGAACTTTCACAAGATTTTGGAAAGATGTATAGAAAAGTACATAGTGGTCCACTGGGAGAAATGTCACTTTATGGTCCGAGAAGGAATCGTTTTGGGACATCTAGTGTCCGAACGTGGTGTCGAGGTGGGCAAGGCCAAGATCGATGTCATAGAAAGGCTTCCACCTCCTATCAACGTGAAGGGAATGCGCAGCTTCCTAGGCCATGCAGGGTTCTATAGGTGATTTATAAACGATTTTTCCCAGATGCCAGACCCCTCACTACCCTCTTAGCTAAAGATGCATCCTTCAAATTTAACAATGAGTGCCACAAAGATTTTAAATCTTAAAGAAAGCACTCATCACAGCTAATTATCCGACCACCGGATTGGAAGCTGCCTTTTTGTGACACCCCTGGTGTCACTTAAAACTCATCAAATAAATCTTACTCTCAGAAAGCAAATCTCTACTTGAACCCAATGGCATTATTGCTTTAAAATTTCACTTAATCTTCACAAAAATTTTAGTAAATTATTGAGCACTTTCGAAAGATCAGGAGTTTTTGACCCCAGTATCAAAATGTTGGCATGCGGGTATTAATTCCATCCAACTTTTGCAGAACTATCTCAATGTAACCATACTAATGTTTTTACATGGCAATTAAGCTCACTTCAAAATTTCTTTTTTAGATTTTACCAGGATCTTTGGAAAAGGTATAACCTCCCTAAAAATTCAAACAAAGTTGATTTGATTTGAAAATACACAAAAATTTAAACGTCGAATCAGGGCTGTTTCCAAAAACAAAGGTTGTTCCAAATAATGTCCTGAGTTCCCACAAAACTTTAACATTTTTCCGAACCGGGGAAGTGCAGCTTCTGTTTGAATTTAGAGAGGAGTTTTTGAATTATTGCAAATTAAAAAAAAGAAAAATCTGGCGTGGCGCGCCTGACACACCGCCGCGGAGGCCAAACGGTGCGCCGCAGGCTGCGGCAGACGCCGGAGCGCCGTCTCGTCCCATCGGCGTGGGAATCCCACTGCTCCCTCTTCTTTTCCCTTTCCTGCTCTCACTTTCTCCACTGCGCACGCGATGGCGCCCTGCGCGCCCAATCGTCGCCGCCGGTCCCCTGCACCGACCACCGCTCGCCACTCACTCTCTCGCGCTCTGTCTCTCCATCGAGGATGAGCACCGCACGCCAACGCCCCACACCAGGTTTTCCTCCTCCACCAAGCCACGCCCTGGCGCGCCACTGCCACCACCTTTCCCACTTCCCCGCGCACGTGCCCATTCGCCGCCATTGCCGCCCCGCAACCCCCCCTCATGTGGATAGCCTTCCACGGGCAACTCCAGGAGGCTACTCCTGGCCATTTATCCTTCTCTCACCCCCCTTCAGCTCTCAGAACAGCGCCCCCCCTCTGGTTCGCTTACTCGTCGGGACCGCTATCGTCTTTGACGCGGACCCGCCCAGAAAAACCTCGTCTCGGGACGGATCCTGTCAGTCGTTGAGCCAGGATCCTGTTGGGCTACGGTCGACAAAGCGAGCGTACACACAATACAACACACGCAGGGATAAACAACAATAATTTTACAAGGAGAGAGAATTAATACAACATTAGTCCATAGATTTGAAGTTGGGTCTTACATTGATTTAGAGTACGCAAAAGTTTTTGAAAACAATAACAGCGGAAGACTTGAACGACTACAAACTCCGACACTCGGACTTAAGCAAAAGCACGCGCCGTGCCCAAGGGCGTCATGCTACTAGCCACTTCAAAGTTCACTGCGGCGAGTCGCACAACTCCCACTGGAGGTTCCCGATCTCGGGGAGAGGCTCCTCCCGATGGAGGCTACCTGCTGGGTCTTGCATGTCGGCACCTGAAAACCACATATCGCTAACGCGTGAGCTTCTAAGAAGCTCAACAAGACTTACCCGTCAACGTGGCTGACTACAGCCGACTCCTAGACATGCTGGCTGACGCGGGTGGGTTTACTTGCAAAGGACTCGCAAGCCTATACTACTCTTGTCAAATTTTAGCACCAGATTAAGTGATTAGAATATAAATTAGTTAGCACTGAGACTAATCAAACATAACAAGAGCAACAATAGCAATAGTAATAATCATGATTTCTTCTCATTGTGTCTCAACCTATTTACTAAAATGTGGTGCGTTTCACGAGCATGCTCACTAACTGGGAGCAACAGCGGTTTGAAATGATTTTATACCCTGCAGGGGGAAACCTGATCGTACGACACGTGCGTGTCCCAGACTCGCACGTGGCAACCGTTCACACCAGCTCCTGCAACGTCAATTCCAGCCTACGCATGCCTTAGCAGCGCCGCATCCCACCAGACAACACGTCCCAGACGGTTTCTGTGGAGTTCCCACGCTGCCCGCCCCAGATCGCCTCCTAGTCAGACACCGTAGGGCAGGTTCGACGTTGCAATCACTAGGCTACGTAGGTTTACCGGGGCCCATAACACCCAGCATACGACCACTACATTCAACACTCGATCAGTCTCGGACCACACGGATCAGACAAGTCTACGGTCACCCTGGACCCGGTCTAGTCGCCGACCTACTTTGTATCCTGTCTGACCCTCAAACTTTTATCTTTCTTACTTATTCACATCCGTGTGGCACATCTCATGAAATAGTTTCATTCAATAACCTACCACTCGCGAGCAGCGTCCACTCTGCTCGACTTCTACCGGCAATACCTACTAAGCATAGCATACTAAGGGGGTATCTATACCAGCTACCGATAGTGTTTCCTATGGGAAATAATACAACTATGGTTTCAATCAACTCCTAGCACTTAATGCACAAACAAGACACACTGAGTTATAAAAGAAAAAATTTTAAAACTCGGTTGTGCACCGGAGCTTGCCTGGTTCTTCGGCGTTGAAGACTTCTTCGGCGGAGGTCGGGGCAACTGGATCCGCAGCTACTTCGCGTGCTTCAGAATCTACATGATGCAGTATGATTAAGATAAGTTTAATCGAAAAGGAACTCATTGCTTTTACCAATAGCGATCTAGGGTTTTGATCGGCGACGCCTAGAATTAGGGTTAACCCTAATTACTCGACACCGTCGATTAAATCCAATTCTTAACTGTTGAATGAGGTTCAAGGAAATCTATTCAACTCTCATGAGGTGACTTTTAGTTGGCATGTCCCACAACTTCAACCTTACTTAAGGTTAACTCGACATTTTACATCGGTTAAACATCATTTAATTTCTTCGACTATTAAACTAAGGTCAAAATGAAAATTTTAATTCCACCTCAAAATTATTTTTAGTTGATAGCACTTTCTGAAATAATCATTTTGAGCTTTGGGTGGGACCTATATGAATTTTCTAGATTTTATAAAAATTCATCAAAATTCTTGTTTTTAAATCTTATAAAATCAGAAAGCACTAGTAAACCTTAGAATAAAATTATGAAATTTCATGTGGGCATTCTTGAGCACCAAATCTAAAATTTTTCTTTTGGGTTTAACCTTGTAAATGACTGTTACAAAATACTTTAGAAAATAGTATTTTAACTAGGCAGATTGAAGTGATTCAATAGGGTTACATACAATTTCGTGGTCCTAAAATCTTCATAAAATTCCAGGAGTTGTGTGTGGCCACGGTGTATTTGTGGATCAAAGATCAGCCCTAGACTGCTCTAGAATACAAATTAGAATTCAAAAATAGAATAGAGTGTTCTAATTAATCCTGCAAATTTTTAGTCATTTGCTAAAAAGTGCTTTAACAAAAAATTAGTCCAGTGTTCAAGGATTCAGATAAAATTAGGTTTGGTAATTTTAGATTTTTCCATGATTTTCTACACACTTTACCACTTCTAGCTAATTAAAGAAATTGGAGGAATTAATGGAACAGTGGCACAGAACAGGGGAAAACAGCAGGGGCGGTTGCTCCGGTGAGGTATCTCGCCGGAGAAGAGGGTTAGGGCGGGGATTGAAGTGTCGTGGAGCATCACCGTGAGTCAATGCACTGATTTGAAGAGGATTAAGTCCACGGGGAAGAGTGCAAGGTGGTCGTCGACGTGAGCTCCGAAGCGGTGTTAGTGGCGGCCGAGGTGGTGGCGCGCGACGTTCTTCATCGACGGCGATCACCTGTGGTCGGAATCATGTCAAAGGGGTGCGCAATAACCAGAGGAAGTAGCCGGCGAGTTGAATTGAAAAAGCATTGTACCGCGACGACGAATTTCGAGGAGGGGCGATCGGCGGTGAGGTTCTCGGTCGAGAGGGAGACGGCGGTGTTCCGAGCAGAGCGGGGGATGACTGGCGGCCTTGGTGGACGGAGAGTAGCAGGGAGTGGCGAGGGACCTTTCGGGCATGGTGGAGCGGCCTGGAAGCTGTCGGAGCGTGCTGGCGTCGTGGAGGTGGCAGCGGTCGGCTATGACAGTGGCGGCGCTCGGCAGAGGAAGAAGAAAGCAGGGGAGGAAGAAGGGAAAGGAGGGGGGCTCGGCTTTATGCTCAAGGAGGAGTGAGGAAGGGAGAGAAAAGGAGCAGAGGAGGCTGCGGCCGGCAAGGGCGCATGACCGGGCGGCGCATCGGGCGGCGCTCGGCATGGCGGCAGTGGGAGGCGGCGGAAGAATTAAAGAGAGAGAGAGAGAGAGAGAGAGAGAGAGAGAGAGAGCACGGAGGGGAGGGAGAAAGAGTAGAGGGCGCGGGGCAGTGAGGCGACGCGCCAATAAAGGCCTTGCCGGCTGGGGCGGTGTCCTGCCGCCTGCTGCTCGGTCGGGCGGGCGGCGGGCACTATAGCCCGTCCGGCACAGTCAAAAACATTTTTTTTAATTAATTACTATTAGCTAAAGCCTGAATGCAATTCAATGAAATGGCACACTTCCTGAGCTCAAAAATTTTTGAAAATTTTTGTACTAGCTCAGAAATTTATTTGGAACACTTCTCATTTAGGGTTCAAGTCATGATTTGGCCTCTATAAATTCTTGAATTTTCAAGATGATTATAGCTTGTGTGAATTTTTGAGAGGTCTAAATATTGTCCAAAAATTCTGAATAAATTCCCAAAATTGTATTTTGAAGTGTACTTAATTGTTATGTAAAAATATGGCTAGGGTTCTGTGGAAATTTGGATAGCCATGAGTTAGTGTTTGGATTTAATTCCTGTTAACAGGATTTCGACACTGTTAGTTGAATTTCCCCGGGCTTTGCTATAGTGTTCTGTTGTTTGTCAAACTTTTCATAATGTTCCTTTTAAGCATTTTAAACAATATTTCTTTTTATTTTTAATGTTGAATCTGCTCTTGAGCGAGTAAAACTATGGATTAGGGTTTACAGTTGTCGATTTTGCCCTGGTGACACCTGGAGTGTCACAGTCTTCCACCTCCCGCCAAGAGCACCCCGCCGCCGCACCATCTTCAAATTCATCCTCTTGGTACCACCTTGGTTCAATTCCTTACGCCAGCTAGCTCCTCTCATCCTTGCGCACCTTTGTGACAAGGTCTTGCGCGCAGGAGGTCGCCGGTGAGGACGAACTCGCCGCGCCGTCTCTGCCCGTAGTTGTCGCCGCCGTGAGCTGCTCGTCGCCGACCAGTCTCCGACTATCCCCGTGATCTTCGTCACCGACCAATCGACAGTACGCAGCATGATGATGCTTCTCGACCACTCAATCCAGCCCTAAACCCCCTCCTCCGCCACGCGCATAGCCAGCGTTGAGCCTCCTCCGCCACCGCTCGTCGCCGATGGCCTTCCGGTCATCGCGGGAGTCCGGCACCTCCACCCATAGAATCCTCGTGTCCCCCTGGGCATAGCTGGGATGGCCAACTGATCAGGACATCACACCATGGATACACACAATCCTTCTTCCGTTGTTACACATGAAGGTCCAATTACTAGTGCTCGCGCCCCACAACTTAATATAGAGGTAAGCTCGTTCCTTAGCACTCCATTATGTATTCTCAAGGATAGATTACTACCTAATAATTTTATTATGATTAAGAATCATGGAGAGGAATAAGAAACGACAGGAGACCAGCTTGAAGTCTGCCACGGACGTCCAAACCAAGTCGGAGGCCCAGCCCACGTCGACTTCGAATCCAATTCAGAGTCCAGGAGCAGCCAGAACTAAAACGTACGCCCTGGTCGCATACAGACTCCGTTTAGGTGATCTACCGCTTCATGAAAAGAGGACGAAATTATCTTTCCAATAGAACTAGTCCCATGTCCAAATTCCTCCAGAGTCCACGGGAATCATCGAAACATTGGACGTCCATAATCTATCAGGGTGCTGCAATACCGGCTTTGGGCCGGTTGGCCTTGTACCGAGTTAGAGTCCGTTACTGTTGTGTCCAGGGGACTTGCACTTCCCCAATTCCTTTATCCAGTCGTCACCCCACCATTAGGGTTTGTGGTTTTGCTTAAATTATCCATGTTAAAAACAGTGTTGCCGTTTCATTCGTTTGTGAGATCTCAACTTTTGTGAGTTTAATCTTCATCTGCAATTTGGTTGCTTTCTACTTTGTTCTTGCTTGTGTTCTTCGATTCGCAGGCAAACACTAGCCTTCTCAGTGAGGTCAACCGTGTTCACGTGGGTGATAACCAAAGGAGATGTGGTGCTGCGATTGCGGGGTTCAGAACGTGCCGTTCGGAAGCCGGATCGATTTGTGTCGCGACTCCATCCAAATCATTAATTATCAGAATATGTAGGAAGATCGGAACCCCTTTCCCATCACCGACGGCGCCAGGTCGCCGCCGTTGAGCTCGCCGCCGGCGAGCTCCCGCCGCTCCCCTGTTTTTTCATTTTTCAATTTTTTAAATAAATTTTGTTATTTCTAGTCTATTTTGGAAGCTCTAAAAATAATGAACCAAAATTTTTTAGAATCCTTGTGAAATACCCTAATTTTCTGCTGAAACACGTTTTCATGAAAGTCCATGGAACTTTCTAAATAAATAAGTTAGTGTTTTCTGTTTTTGATTTATTGCTGGAGTTCCAGAACATTTCTAGAGCTGAAACTTGCACCAGTGGTGTGCATGACCTCCTGTAATTTTCCCTGGATTTAATCTTAAAAAAGTCCTATGCATGCCTGTAATTATTCTCAAAACTGTCATTTTAATTCATTATTTGCTAAATTACATTATGCATGTCAACCAAAAATCATAACCCTTGCTCAAAACTTCAGTTTAGGTTCTTGCTAGTGCATCTTTTTAGTTTCATGATTTTATCATGCATTTTAGTGCCTTTTCTTGAATTTATAAGTTTAATTAACAGAAACTTGTATGAATTTTTATAAAATCCAGAGAGTTCAGTTCAACCTCAACTCAACTCCAAAATTCATATTTCAGAGAGTACTATCAACTAGAAATAATCTCCTGCAGGATCTAAAACTTCAGTTTAGTTCATGGTCGATAGGTTAATAGTTTACTAAACTGCCGTAGTTGAAAATCGTTAAGTGTTAGATTGAATTTACCAAGACCTGGGTAAACTCCTTGAAAATAATGATGAAAACACCATATTGTCTATGATGAAAACACCATATTAACAATGACAAAAACATCATATTATCTATGGTGAAAACACCATATTACCTCATCTAATAATAACACATATTATTTATTTGCATCATGTTGACGTTGAAGTGAACGAGGTAGTCGTAGACCCGGAGCCCACATTCACTGAAGAAGCTCTCGCCACCGAAGCAGGAGATCAAGGCAAGCCCCGGTGCACAACCTTTTTATAAAGTTTTTCTTTTATCACTTTGTGTCGTGTATGTGCATTAGGTTTTCAGGAGTTGGTTGAAACACTACCTGTATAAGTTTCCTTAGGGAACCCTGTCGATATATTGGTATAGGTAGCCCATGGTAGCATGCTATGCTTAGCTATACTTGACGGTGGAAGCCGAGCAGAGTGGACGCTGCTCGCGATTGCTAGGAGTTGAATGAAACTATCTCCTGACACATGCAGAACATGACTATGTATCATTAATGGAAGATAAAACTGGAGGGTCAGACGGAGAAAAGTAGGTCGACGACTGGACCGGGTCTAGAGTGACCGTAGTTCTATCTGATCTGTGTGGTTTGAGCCTGATCGAGCATTGAATGTACTGATCATATGCTGGGTATTGATGGGGCCCAGTAAACCTACGTAACCTAGTGATTGCAAAGTCGAACCTACCTACGGTGTTTGATCGGAGGCGATCAAGGGTGGGCAGGTGTGAGAACTCCACAGAAACCGTTTGGGACGTGTGTTCTGGTGGGATGCGGCACTGCTAAGGTAGCTTTGGAGGGAATTGACTTTGTAGGATCTGGTGTGAACGGTTGCAACATGCGGTCTGGGATGCGCACGTGTCGTATGATTAGGTTATCCCTATAGGTGTAAATCGATTCGAATCACTGTCGCTCTCAGTTTATGAGTTTGCTTGTGAAACGCATCACATTTAATTAAGATGATGAGTTAGGAAGATGGCTGGATTATGATGATGATTATTGTATCTATTGTTTTCTCTCTATGATTGTTCAGCTTAGTGCACACTAAAGTTAAGATTCCCTAACCACTTAACTTGAGCTAAAACTTGACCAGAGTAGTTGCTAGTCGTGCGAGTCCTTTTTGCAAGAAACCCTACCCTCAGTCAGCCTGCATGTCTAGGTGTCGGCTGTAGACAGCCAATTTGACGGGTCAGTCTCGCTGAGCTTCTTAGAAGCTCACACTTTGCAAGACGTGATTTTCAGATGCCGACGCTTGTACCTGCCATGGTATCTACCCGTGGGAAGAGTCAAGCTGGAGTTCGGGAGCATCCAGTGGGAGCGTTGTGATTCGCCGTAGTAAACTTTGGATTGCTAGTAGCATAGTGCCGATGGGCAAGGCACATGCTTTTACTTAGTCTACGAGTGTTGGAGTCTGTATCGCGTCTTATGCTTCCGCTAAAACTCTTTTATTCGTACTCTAAGGTTTGTAAGACTTAATCTTAATTATGGAACCACGTTGTTTTAATTCTCTCATCCTGTAAATAATTATGTTTATCCTGCTTTTGTTGTACCATATATATGCTCGCTTCGCCGAGCATCGCCCAAATGGGTCCTGGCGAGACGGACCGTCCCTGGTTTTTGGGGCGGGTGTGTCACGGCTGGTATTAGAGCCATGTTCGGATTGATACGACATTTCAAAGGCATATTTTAAAAAATTACGCGCGAGTGAGGTACGAGCGCTAATAGGAAGTTAGTATCAGGTGGCAAGGCTAACCTAGTTTAGGAGGCTAACTCAACCCAGTCTAGATTTAAATTTCTGTAACGACGCACCTATGCTCAGGTAAGCAAGGTAAGGTACGCCGCTTGACTCTGTTGAAATGTTAAGAAATCCCTGTTGCGTCAGCAACAGTAGCGTTCCGTACCATGATGATATGGAAGGAGGTATTATGTTCGTTGTAACATAGTACGCCCCCTTGCTGTTTAGGGAGAGAAGCGGACTCCACCGTACGAGGTTTGGGTTACAGACCTGTTGCGGATGCAGACTTTGGCAACAGTGGCATCTTGTGCAGTTGGTGCACAAGAGATGAGTTTGTTCGTCACGACATTTCTAAGGCATATTTTCAAAATTCACATGCGAGTGAGGTATGAGCCCTATTAGAAGATAGGTTGTATCAGGTGGCAAGCTAACCTAGTGCAGGAGCTAACTAAATCCAGTTTAGATTTAATTTTCTGTAACGATACACCTACGCTCAGGTAAGCAAGGTAAGGTACGCCGCTCGACTGCGATGAAATGTCGAGAAATCCTTGTTGCGTCAGCAGCAGTAGCATTCTGTACCATGGTGGTATGAAAGGAGGTATTATGTTCGTTGTAACATAGTACACCCCCTTGCCGTTTAGGGAGAAAAGCAGACCTCTACCGTACGAGGTGTGGGTTACGGACCTGTTGTGAATGCAGACCTTCGCAGCAGTGGCATCTTGTTCCGTTGGTGCACGAGAGATGAGTTTGTTCCTCATGACTCAGATCTTGTCGAACCCTCTCATACCTCCGCTTCCTGAGGTGAAGTGCAGTCTGTCGCCACGCAGTGAAGGACGGACACATGGTCCCCGTACGTGGCCAACTCGGGACGACCCATATGGCAATGATATGGGTTGTGGTTTTTACTTTTGATATATATTGTATTGCAACTGCCTGTGATGTCCTTCTTCTGTAGGTACGCTAACCACGGTATCGTAAGAAACGTGTAGAAACGTCTAACTTGAGTGCCATCTGCCAACGCTTAAACGAATATTCTTTTTATTTTGGTAAGGACGTATAGGCTGAGCAGGAAATGCATTGCATCATAATCGAAACTTTTAAGAAACCTAAGGCTAAAACATATCCTAACCTCACATGGGTAATTATTGGGTAATGCTAGATTAGCAATGCTTGTACCATTAGACCTGTAGATCTCCGATGTTTTTTTACTCAGAGGTGGGAATATTTTACGTATCGGAAGTTTATGCATGCCTTGAACTATGTGTCAACATGTGACTTCTGATTAATAAAATATTATTCATCTCTGTGACGCAGATGTCTGGCAGTGTGATCGAGCAGGGCCCGGAGGAGTTTGGGGTTGAGAACTCCACTCCCACCCGTGTCACCCAGGAGTCAAGACAGAGGATTTACCGAGCTGCTCTGCCAGACACTGCAATCGCTGGGCTGTACTGAGACTCCGTGGTTTCAGATTCGGGAGTAGGCAGCATGGCCAGCCCCGCTGCTCGGCCACAGTTACCGTCTCCCTCACTCTCACCGAGCCGACTGGGAGACCTGGACCACCACCTCGCTTGGTTTGTATAAGGCTGAGGCTGTTGAGGCTGCTGCCCACGAGGCTCTGTTGAGACTCTTTGAGGAGCACCTGGAGGACACGGGAGATCAGCCAACAGTATTGTTTTCGATACGGCACCAGATTGACGGTACCTGGCGTCGGAACGTCAAGGCAGCCAGGGACAAGACCCTTAAGGGAGAAAAGGACTTTGTGACTCCGCTTTTCCTGCAGAGCTTGGCGATGTTCAACTTATATGAGGACACTGTTCTCACTGTTGAATTTGACCGCTAGGCCCTAGGACATGCCCATAAGGAGCTAGTGTGACACCTCATAGTTAAACTCGACAAATCAAATAAATAAACAAGTTCTTAGTGTTAAAATGAAGCGTTAAAAAGCTCTGCTAACCCATCAAAGTTAGGGGAGAAACTGAATAAATGACTACTAACCCATCAAATTAAAATGAGTTACGAACACTTCTTGTCATCTTAAATTATTGCAAATCTATTAATTGAGATTAAGTGGGAAAAGAGCACGGAAGCATTTCTTGTAAATCAGGCGGAAGGAGATTAACGTGCGAATAGGGCCGAACCCCCGTAACTACGTTTATAAAACCCTAATCGTCGAGAAGAGTAAATAGTTGGGTATTGGGACCTAGGTTTATCGAATTCAAAAGTTGTTCAAGCCTTGATTCAAATTCCGAAGCGACCCAAATCGAAAACCTAATTATGTCGGAAATTCAAATAATGGACAAAGAGTCAAGCGATCAATAAAAGGATTCAAAATTTCAAGCGACCATTCTAATTCAAATCTTGGCCTTCTCGTATCTCGATCCATTCCATGGTTGAAGAGGAGTCTCTTAAGCAAATGAAAAATTAAATCTAATTATTTTGGCCTTGGATAAAATAAATTCCATCCCCTAAATTAATTTTTCTCCTCTCTCTCACTTTTTCTCCTTTCTCTCTGTTTCTCCCTCTTTTCTTTTCTTCCTGCTCTCTCCCTCCTTTGGCGCCGGCCGGCCGGACACTGTGGCTCGCGCACGCCGTCCTTGCTGCAGGAGCCGCCTTGACAGAACAGCTCCGCAGCGAGTCGCCTCCCCGACGCGCACGCGAGCGAGCGGAGCTACATGGCAAGCGACGTGCGCCATTAATTCTCTCCGCGGGCGCCGCTGCTGCCACCGTCCGGTCAACTGCCCGCGTACGGGAGACCGTCGGCAATCATCGTCGCGACCGCACGCGCACGCTCTAGACCATCTCGGTGTGCTTCAAATTTCTCCTCCGTCGGTTTTCTTTCTTCCTCCCTGCCCCTTTCTCTCTTCTTCCTCACTGCCCTGCCGCCATTGCCGCCACCAATGCTCCCGCGTCGACCGAACGCCCCACTGCACTCCGACCCTAACCGAGCCCCTCCAACGCGTGCGAAGTCACTCACCACTCCTTTCCTCGTCCATTTAATCCTTCCCGTGCCTAAACCCTAGCCAATCCTGGCAGATTGCTCTCGGAGCACCGCCGTGACTGCCATTGTAGCCGCCCCGTCGAATTCCTCGTCGCCGGTGAGCACCTCTCCGATTCCTTCCGTCGGCGAGACCCTCGAGTAGCCCTTTTCCCGTTTCAATTGACTGCAGTGGTTTTGGTGAAGCTGCTACGACGGAATCGCCGCGCCATCGCCGGAGCACCGCCGCACCACCACCTCACTGTCGACGACCCCCTCCCGGCCAATTTCCCGCCACCTCGTTGTGCCCAGCGACATCGTCGGCCTCTGCTGCAGCTCACGGTGCCCGACTTTGACCCTCACCGACCGTCGAGCCACCGGAACACCGCCGCCGCCATCGCTATAATCGGTCCACCGTCGCCGGCATACCTCCGGTGAGCCCCACCACCTCTCCATGGTCAAATGAACCCTCTGAGCCGTGCTGAGTGCGATGGACACCTCGGTGACCACCGCCGGCGCACCTCCGGCGAGAGCCGCCGACGAGTACCATCGGGAAGCCGCCCTAGCGCCGCGCTCCCCTATTCTGTGCTGCTGACGTGCGGGCCTGGCTCGGTTGTAAATTATTCAATTACCAGGAAATGACCTAGAACTTGTAAAATTCATTGAAAATAGAATACTACTCCAAAAATAGCAAACCAAAATTTGTTAGAATCCTCGTTAAAGTTACTAAACTTCTGTTAAAGCACTTTTTAGAGCAAAACCATAAATTTTCAGAAACAATTAGAATATTACTTTCTGTTTGCGAATTTTAATTTAAATTCTAGAGCATTGCCAGGGCTAATTTTTGATCCACAAGTACCTCACGGCATCACACACCTTCTGGAATTTTATGAGGATTTTTGGACCACAAAATTGCATATAATACTTTAATAATACCCCAATCTGCCTAGTAAAATACCATTTTCTAAAATACATTGAAAAGTCATTAAAAAGATTAGACCCCAAAAACAAAGTTTTATATTTGGTTCTCATGAGTAACACCATAAAATATCATAATTCTATTCCAAGATTTACATATGGTATCTGATTTTATAAGATCTAATAACAGAAACTTTGTTGAATTTTTATAAAATCTAGGAAATTCACCTAGGCCTCAACCAAACCTTAAAATTCATATTTCAGAGAGTTCCATCAATTAAAAATAATCTTGAGATATAATTAAAAGTTTTATTTTTAACCCTAGATTAATAGTCGTAGATACTAAATAATTAACACCGTAGTAAAGTGTCGGTCTAACTCTAACCAAAGTGAAATTATTAATTTTGACAACATGCCAACTAGGAATCATTTCCTTGATTGAAAATGAGAAGTTTCATTCGAACCACCATTTTCCTTATAAATTGCATTTTCATCATATAGGAACCGATCAGAAACTTCCGCCGGTGAACGAGAATCCGGAGGAGACACTCGCAGGAACTAACTTCTCACTTGAGTGTGCTGACTATTTTGCAGACCAAGGCAAGCCCCGGTGCACACCTATGTTTTATAAGTTTTTACTTTGACCACTATGTGTGTAGGGTTGCTTGTGCATTAAGTTCGAGGAAATTGTCGTGAAAACCTAGTTGCATGACTTGGTAGGTTTCCTATGGGATATGTTGGTAGAGCCATCGATTGAATGCTAGGCTTGAAGGGTAGGACTACGGTAGAACACAAGTAGTATGGAGACTACTCGTGTTTAATCAAAGAAGGAAAACTCGATGAAAAAGTTTGATCTTGAATGTGATTAAAAATTTGAGAACCCTATCGGGTACGGTTGCATTGGTCAAGTTTGAGTTGTGTACCGAGTGCATACTGGTAAATGGGACCAGGAAACCGACGTAGCTCACCGTGCTTTGTTGGACAATTGGCCATCCCTTTTTCAGGGTGAACGGACCAGCAAGGTGGATGAATTCGATTTTCTTTTTCTTGGGCTCGTGCTAGTGGGAAAGGCTTGGGGCCGTACAGGGATGTAGGGCATCGCCTGGAGGACCATGTCCTTGGAGGGATGGATGTTGAGTGACACGACCCGCCCAGAAAATCTCGTCTCGGGACGGATCTGGTCAGTCGTTAAGCCAAGATCTTGTTGGGCAACGCTCGGTGAAGCGAACGTACACACGATACAACACAGGCAGGGATAAACAGCAATAATTTACAAGAAGAGAGGACTTAATACATCATTTGGTTCATAAATTTTAAAGTTAAATATTACATTGTTTCAGAGTACGCAGACGTTTTGAAAACGATAACAGCGGAAGACTAGAACTATTACAACTCCGACACTCGGACTTAAGCAAAAGCACGCGCCGTGCCCACGGGCGTCATGCTACTAGCCACTTCAACAATCACTGCGGCGACTCGCACAACTCCCACTGGAGGTTCCCGATCTCGGGGAGAGGCTCCTCCCAATGGAGGCTACCTGCTGGGTCCTGCATGTCGGCACCTGAAAACCACATATCGCTAACGCGTGAGCTTCTAAGAAGCTCAACAAGACTTACCCGTCAACGTGGCTGACTAGAGCCGACTCCTAGACATGCTGGCTGACGCGGGTGGGTTTACTTGCAAAGGACTCGCAAGCCTATACTGCTCTTATCAAATTTTAGCACCAGATTAAGTGATTAGAATATAAATTAGTTAGCACTGAGACTAATCAAACATAACAAGAGCAACAATAGCAATAGTAATAATCATGATTTCTTCTCATTGTGTCTCAACCTATTTACTAAAATGTGGTGCGTTTCACGAGCATGCTCACTAACTGGGAGCGTCAGCGGTTCGAAACGATTTTATACCCTGTAGGGGGAAACCTGACCGTACGACACGTGCGTGTCCCAGACCCGCACGTGGCAGCCGTTCACACCAGCTCCTGCAACGTCAATTCCCTCCTACGCCTGCCTTAGCAGCGCCGCGTCCCACCAGACAACACGTCCCAGACGGTTTCTGTGGAGTTCCCACGCTGCCCACCCCAGATCTCCTCCTAGTCAGACACCGTAGGGCAGGTTCGACGTTGCAATCACTAGGCTACATAGGTTTACTGTGGCCCATAACACCCAGCATACGACCAGTACGTTCAACACTCGATCAGTCTCGGACCACACGGATCAGACAAGTCTACGGTCACCCTGGACCCAGTCCAGTCGCCGACCTACTTTGTATCCTGTCTGACCCTCAAACTTTTATCTTTCTTACTGATTCACATTCGTGTGGTCCATCTCATGACATAGTTCAATCAACCTATCCTTTCGCGAGCAGCGTCCACTCTGCTCGACTTCTACCGGCAATACTTACTAAGCATAGCAGACTAAGGGGGGTGTCTATACCAACTACCGTTAGGGTTTTCCTATGGAAACAGTGCAACTATGGTTTCAATCAACTCCTAGTACTTAATGCACAAACAAGACACACTTAGTTATAAAAGTAAAACTTTAAAATTCGGTTGTGCACCGGGGCTTGCCTGGTTCTTCGGTGTTGTTGCAGACTTCTTCGGCGGGAGTCGAAGAACTTGGATCGGCAACTACCTCGTTAGCGTCAGAATCTACATGATGCAGTAGGATTATGATAAGTTCAATGAAAATGGAACTTATTATTATTATCGACAGTAATCTAAAGTTTAGATTGGCGACGCCTAGAATTAGGGTTAACCCTAATTACTCGACGCCGTCGATTAAATTAAATTCTCAATCTGTGAATGATGTTTAAAGAAGTCTATTAAACTCCCATGAGGTGACTTTTAGTTGGCATGTTCATCAACTTCAACTCTAGTTAAGTTAATGCGACACCTTTCATCGGTTAATATTATTTAATTACTTCGGCTATTAAACTAGGGTTCAAATGAAGATTTTAATTCTTCCTCAAGATTATTTTTAGTGGGTAGTAATCTCTGGAATAAGCATTTTGGGCTTTGGTTGGGGCCTAGATGAATTTTCTATATTTTATAACAATTCATCAAAGTTCCTGTTTTTGATTCTTGTAAAATCAGAAAGCATTAGTAAACATTAGAATAAAATTATGAAATTTTATGTGGGCATCCCTAAGTACCAGAACTAAAACTTTTATTTTGGGTCTGGCCTTGTAAATGACTTTTACAATGTACTTTAGAAAATGGTATTTAAACTAGGTAGATTGAAGTTATTTAATAGGGTTAGATGTCATTTCGTGTTCTTAAAATCTCCATAAAATTCTAGAGGGTGTGTAGTACCATGGTGCATTTGTAGATCAAAGGTCAGCCCTAGCATTGTTCTATAATGCAATATAAATTCAAAAACAGAAAGGAGTGTTTCTAATTAATTCTGCAAATGTTTGGTCATTTGTTAAAAAGTGCTTTACCAGAAAATTAGTACTTTTTATGAGGTTTCTAACAAATTTTGGTTTGGCATTTTTGTATCTTCCTGTGATTTTCTAGGGTTTTTAGAAGACAGAGCAATAATCTGGAAAATAATTAGAAAAAAGGAAAAACAGGGGAGGTTCTCCGGTGAGCTCCGGCGACCAATTCCCGACGATGGGGTGGTCGTCGGCCGTCGAACCTTGGCTTTCTATGATCCACTCGACACGAGGAAGCTCAGCAACATGATATTCATCAAGGTTGGGCACGGCAGAGGGGGCCTCACCGTGGGGGGCGGCGGTGGCGGCGGCGAAGTCAAAATTCCGTCGAGGTGGCTCGCCTTCGGAGGATTGGAGGGTTCTGTGAGCTTCACGAGGTGGTGAAGAGTTGATTCGGTGAGGGAATTTGATTGAAATTGAGTCGGGGCGGATTTCACCTCGGGGCGGCGGCAATGGTGTTGGTGGCGGTCGGCCGGGGTAGAGAGGTGAGCTCGCGCGCGGGGGAGAAGAATTGGAGAGGGAGGGGAAGCTGGAGGCGCACTTATTTAAAGGAAAATTGGGGTAGGGAGAGTAGGGGAGTGGGGGAGCAGTGGGGGGGGGGGGTGCTGCTGGTCGGGCGGCGCGGCTGCTCCCTGTCGCGCCCTGTTGTCGGGCGGGCGGGCACTGTAGCCCGCCCGGCAACAGTCTTATTTTTTTTTTCATTTCATTAAGGCTGAAAGGAATTTAATGAATTGGCACTCTTCCCGAGCTCGAAAAATTTTGAAAATGTTTGTACAAGCTCAGGAATTTATTTGGAACACTTTTCATTTAAGGTTCAAGTCATGATTTGGCCTCTAAAAATTCTTGAATTTCTAGGTTGATTATAGCTTCTGTGAATTTTTAAGAGGTCTAAATCTTTTCCAAAAATCTTGAATAATTTCCCAAACTTCTATTTTGAAGTGTACTTAATTGTCATGTAAAAATATAGCTAGGGTTCTGTGGAAGTTTTGATGGTCAAGAGTTAGGGTTTGAATTCTTTCTGTTAACGAGATTTCGACACTCTTAGTTGAGAATTCCCCGGACTTTGCTAAAATGCTCTGTTGTTTGTCAAACTTTTCGTAGTGTCTCTTTAAAGCATTTCAAATTATATTTCTTTTTATTTCCATGATTGAATCTGCTCTAAAGTGAGTGAAAATTATGGATTAGAGATTACTGTTGTCGACTTTTTGCCTTGGTGACACCTGGGGTGTCACAGCCCTCCCCCCTAAAAGAAATCGCGTCCCGAGATTTAAGGAGAGGGTTGGGATAGGTATAGGTACCTAGGGTTTTGGGAGTAGCTCAGGGTAGTGTGACTGAAGAAATTCTGCAGAATCCCACGTGGCTTCGTCTTCCGTGTGGTTGCTCCATAGAACCTTATAAAACTTGAGCGTTCGTCTTCTAGTAACCCGTTCTTTCTCATCCAGTATCCGGATTGGACGCTCTGGGTAGGTCAGGTCTGGTTGCAACTCTTCTACTTCCTGAACCACTTGGTCTACTGGTGCCTTCAGGCTCTTCTTCAATTGGGAGACATGGAATACGTTGTGCACTCCTGATGTTCTTTCTGGCAGTTCCACTTGATATGCCACTGGTCCGCACTTAGCTGTGATAGGATATGGACCTATGTACCGGGGTGCTAACTTGCCTTTGATCCCGAACCGTTGAACTCCTTTCATTGGCGAGACTCGTAGGTAGACGTAGTCTCCTACCTCAAAGGTCAATGGTCTACGCCTTCTATCTGCATAGCTTTTCTGTCTTGACTTGGCGGCCTTCAGATTTTCTTGTATAACCCGTACCTTCTCTTCAGCCTGCTGCACTAGGTCTGGCCCCAATACAACTCTTTCGCCTGCTTCTGACCAATTGAGTGGGGTTCTGCAACTACGGCCGTAAAGCGCTTCAAAAGGGGACATCTGGATGCTGGCTTGATAGCTGTTATTGTATGAGAACTCCGCCAATGATAGATAGGTGTCCCATCCTTTTCCGTACTCCAAAACACAAGCTCTGAGCATGTCTTCCAGTATTTGGTTCACTCTTTCCGTTTGACCGTCAGTCTGCGGGTGGTAGGCTGAGCTGTGGATTAGCCTGGTTCCTAGTGACTCGTGGAGTTGTTTCCAAAATCGACCGACGAATTGGGTGCCTCGGTCGGAGATGATCTTCTTGGGCACTCCATGCAGACAGACTATCCGGTCAATGTACAGCTGTGCATACTTCTTCATGGTGTATCTGGTTGAGACAGGAATGAAATGGGCTGTCTTTGTTAAACGATCTACTATAACCCATATTGAATCCAACTTTTGAGCTGTCATGGGCAGTCCAACAATGAAGTCCATACTTATGTCTTCCCATTTCCATGACAGAATGCTCAAAGGTTGCGACAACCCTGCGCCTTTCAGATGGTCGGCCTTTACTCTGCGGCAGGTGTCACATTCTGCTACGTACCGAGCGATTTCCCTTTTCATCCTTGTCCACCAAAACTTCTTTCGTAGGTCCTGATACATCTTGTTGCTGCCAGGATGAATCGAGTACTTGGATAAGTGAGCTTCATCCATAATCTTCCTTCGGAGCTCGTGACACTTTGGCACTACCAATCTGTTCTTGAACCACAAAACTCCTTCTTCGTCCTCACGGAAGCACTGCATCTTCTTCTCTTGCAGTCCTAATCTGATCTTCTCCATGCCCTTGTCAAGCTTCTGGGCCCTGGCTATCTCATCTCTAAGTGTTGGCACTAAGGCGAGGTTGTAGAGTGCTCCGTGGGGTAGAACCCTTACGGCTGGCTCTAGTTCTTCGGTTGCAACTCCCTGATCCAAGTAGTGGCAATGGGCGTTTCTGCTCAACGCGTCTGCCACCACATTAGCCTTGCCCGGATGGTAGTGGATCTCTATCTCGTAGTCCTTGATTAATTCTAGCCATCTTCGTTGCATCATGTTCAACTCGTTCTGGGTGAAGATGTACTTGAGACTCTTGTGGTCGGTGTAGAGGTGTACCAAGTTTCCCAATAAGTAATGCCTCCACACCTTCAAAGCCAGTACCACGGCTGCTAATTCCAAGTCGTGTGTGGGGTAATTCACCTCATGCTTGCGGAGTTGTCTGGAAGCATAAGCAATTACCCGTCCTTCTTGCATCAACACACAACCAAGTCCAGTGCCCGACGCATCACAATACATGTCGAAGGGTTTACTCAAATCCGGCTAGGCGAGTACTGGTGCTGTGGTCAAGTGCTTCTTCAAAGTCTGAAAGGCTTCTTCGCACTTTGCTGTCCACTTGAACTTCTGATCCTTCTTGAGTAGGTCTGTAATAGGCCTGGCAATCTTGGAGAAGTTGGGAATGAAGCGACGATAATATCCCGCTAATCCCAAGAAACTCCGCACCTTGGGGACTGTTGTGGGTGCTTTCCAATTAACAACATCTTGCACCTTTCCCGGATCAACCGAAATACCTTCCGCGGACACAACATGACCCAGAAACTGAACACGCTCAATCCAAAACTCGCACTTGCTGAACTTGGCATAGAGCTTATGATCTCTGAGTCTTTGGAGAACTGTCCGAAGGTGCTCTGCATGCTCATCGGCTGACTTGGAGTATATTAGGATGTCGTCAATGAACACCACTACAAACTTATCCAGCTCTGGCATGAAGACTGAGTTCATGAGGTACATGAAGTAAGCTGGTGCGTTTGTGAGTCCAAATGACATCACCAAATACTCATACAATCCGTATCTGGTGGAGAAAGCCGTCTTTGGGACGTCACTGGGACGGATCTTGATCTGATGATATCCAGATCGAAGATCGACTTTGGAGAAGACTTTTGCTCCAGCCAACTGATCAAATAGAGTGTCTATGCGTGGCAGGGGATACTTGTTCTTGATAGTTACCGCATTCAAGGGACGGTAATCCACGCATAGTCTCAAGGATTGGTCCTTCTTCTTCACGAACAATGCTGGACAACCCCAAGGCGAGGTACTGGGCCGTATAAAGCCCTTGTCCAACAACTCCTGCAGCTGTTTCTTCAACTCTGCTAACTCCTTGGGTGCCATCTTGTACGGTCGGCGGGAGATAGGGGTTGTGCCTGGCAACAGCTCAATCTGGAATTCCACATCTCTGTCCGGCGGTAGACCAGGTAAATCTTCTGGGAATACGTCTGGAAACTCTTTAACCACTAGTATCTCGTCCAGGCTTTTCCCGACAACGTTGCAGACTTGTTTGAGGGTGGCTTTAGGGTGATCTAGGTTTATGGACATGGAACCATGAAGTGGGGAGGTCAAGTGGACTACACGGTTAGCAATGTCAAGGATGGCATTATGGTGTTTTATCCATTTCATGCCGATGATAATATCGATACCCTGCCCATCTAGGATGATGAAGGAAATAGGATAGATGTGACCTCCTAGATTTAGGGGAGCTTCACTCAAGCCATGATTTGATAATATGTTACCCCCAGGCGATTTTATTACGAAAGGTGGTTCTAGGAGAGTTGTGGCTAGGTTTTTGCCTTTGACAAAATTCCTACTGATAAAATTGTGGCTTGCACCGGAATCGAAAAGAACAAAAGCTGAGTGGGTAGAGAGCGAAAACGTACCCGCCAGTACTTGTTCGCCCTCAGCAATTTCTTCGGTCGTGGTGTAGTTTACCCGACCGGTCCTGGTGTTCTTCTGGCCCTTCTGCTGGCCCTGTCCTTGGTTTGTTTGCCGGTTGCTTCCTGACTGCTGGTTGGAGGGGCACTCGCGGGCGAAGTGTCCGGGCTGCCCGCAGTTGAAGCAAGGCGTGCCTGGTCCAGGACGGGCGCCCTGTTGAGGTGGGCGGACACCTTGGTTCCTCTATGGCGGGGGAGGTGCGCGGTAGCCGGTTTGTTGCTGATTCTGTGGGGGCCGGTACGGTTGCTGCGGTGGACGGAACGACGGTGCCTGCGGCAGGGTTGCCTTGTACCTCCTACCATCAGGTGCGGTGTACACCAGACGGTACTTGGGTGGCGGACATTTGATGGCCCACTGCTGGCTCGCCTCTTTTTCCGCTGCTCTTTCTCGAGGTACTCCTCGGCGATGAGGGCGTTGCTGACGAGCTCATTGAATGAGCTGCCTTGGTTCAGGGCCAAGCGACCCTGGAGTGTGATGTTCAGCCCTTCCATGAAGCGGTGCTTCCGCTTTGCATCCGTGTCAACCTGCTCCGGAGCGTACAGAGCAAGTTGGTTGAAGACACGGGAGTATTCGTGCACCATGCGACTTCCTTGCGTCAAGGCCATGAACTCCTTGGCCTTCCTTTGCATGAGTCCCGCGGGGATGTGGTGTGCGCGGAACGCCTCCCGGAATTGTTCCCATGGCACCTGGGTGTTGGCCGGGAGAGTGGCCAAGTAGTTGGCCCACCAAGCTCCGGCGTGTCCATGGAGCATCTGGGCCGCGAAGAGCGTCTTCTGAGTCTCCGAACAACGGAGCAACCCAAATTTGGCCTCGATTGTACGAAGCCAATGGTCTGCCTCCATGGGTTCCCGAGCATCTCTGAACTCCGGAGGATGAGTGGCCAGGAATTCAGCATATGTGCTATCCTGGTCGCGGTTCCGAGCGCCTCGATTCGTGCCGCTACTCTCTAGGATAGCTCGCAGCATCTCTTGCGTTTGCTGGCTGCTCTGAATCAGGGCCGCCATAGCTGTGGCCAAGGTTGGCTCAGCTGGCGGGGGCGGCGGGTTGGAGCTTTCCGCCTCCTGACGTCCGGCTCTAGTGTTCACTATACTGAAAAAGTAAAAAGATCCTTATTAGAGCCATTCAACCCATGTCCATTTCTCATCATAAGTACGAGCACATCAAAATGCACGGCACGGATATCTCAATGAAAACAAGCTCCATTCATTCCCCAAAAGATGACAGTACATCCATCGTCCAACTCCTTAGACTGTCAAACCACCATTCTTTCATCCAAAAGGTTACACGCCACTAAGATAGACTCCTGAGAACACATACCAACATCCTGACAAAGACAACACACCCCTAAGCGAACCATCTAACTAAACACCACTCGAGAACCACCTCCAACCTACTCCTCATCTGGCTCTGGGTCTGAAGCCTCGGGATCCGATACTTCTGACTCAGGCGTATCATCGTTAGCGGGAGGCGGCTGCTGTGCCTCCAAAAGTCCCGCTAACTGATGCTGCAAATGGTGGTTCTCATGGGCGAGGTTCTCCGCCATCTGAACTGCGTTATCCCTGAGTATTTCCAGCTGGTGAATGTGTTGCAACATGATGTTGCAATCATTCTCTCTAGCATGGATTTGGGCAGTCTCAATCTCAGAGACCACCTCTAACTCAGAGATACGTGTAGCGCGCGCGTCGCAGCGAGCACGCAGTGCATTGTTTCTGCTCTCCAAATCCTGGACCTTCTTCTTGAGTTGAGCCATCTCTACATGAGCTTGTCGCAAGGCCTGGCGATCCATCTGAGCTGCGAGAACAATATCTTCATGCAAGTTGAGTAGCGCTAGGCTCCACGTGAACAAGGGAGTGACATGGTCCATCTCTCCCCTGAAAGTCCTCTTCTGAGCATTCTTAACATTGCAGTGCCAGGTGCGGTCGACCTGGTCCCGTATCGGAAACATCGCCGCTGGCTTGTCTGCCAGGTTCTCAAGGTGTCGCTCACAAATCCTCAATAAAGCCTGATGAGCGGCTGACTCGATGGCCTCCGTCTTATCTGAACCGAATGTGGTGGTGGTATAAATTTCTCCGTTGGCATGCTGAGGGTGCGTGGGTAATGTCACGGTGGCCGAGCAGCGCGGTAGGTCATACTGCCGATACTCCCGGATCTGAAACCATGGAGTCTCTGTATAACCCAGCGACTGCAAGGTCTGCTCAAGTATCTCCACAAATCCTCGGCGTCCTGACTTCTTGGTGACGTAGGTAGGGGTGGAGTCCTCAATGCCTACCTCCCCGATCCCATGCTCGATCGTGTTGGCATCCATCTGCAACATAGATATGAGCAATATTTTATAAATCAGAAGCCACATGTTGACACATAGTTCAAAGCATGCTAAATCTTCCGATACATAAAATATTTTTCATCCCTGCGTAAAAAGGTGATCCAAATTGGTCACTAAGAATGCTAACTAGCGACAGCCGGTTTGTCCAAGGTGCTTTACCATCTAAGTTGACCTGTCAAGGAGACAATCTTCTCATCGAGGAAGGTATTGGAAAAAGGCTCAATGGTGTACAAGGGTTTCGCTCCAACTCGGTTGATTCCACGCAATCCCTATGGGAGGAAGGTATCCAGGTTGACTTCTTAATTTTTCTGATTGTGTTACAGCCATTATTGATGGAATTTTTGCTCCTGGATGGTTTTAGTATAAGTTTGAAGGATTTTAACATTTCTTCATGCAATGCAATCCTACATCGGCCTATACGTCCTCACAAAGTAAAAAGAATACGCATAGGCGGTGGCAGAATCGCACAAGTTAGGCGTTACTACACGTTTCTTACGATATCGTGGTTAGCGTACCTGCAGAAAATGGCATCACAGGCAGTGCAATATAATGTATATCAAAAGTAAAAACAACAACCCATATCATTATCATATGGGTCGCCCCGAGTAGGTCACGTACGGGGATCACGTGTCCGACCTTCCCTGCGCGGCGACAGACTGCATTTTACCTCAGGCAGCGGAGGTACGAGAGTGTTCCGCAAAACCAAAGTCGTGAGGAACAAACTCATCTCTTGTGTGCCAAAGACACAAGACTCCACTGTTGCGAAGGTCTGCATTCGCAACAGGTCCGTAACCCACACCTCGTACGGTAGAGGGCCGCTTCTCTCCCTAAACGGCAAGGGGGCGTACTATGTTACAGCGAACATAATACCTCCTTCCATACCACCATGGTATAGAACGCTACTGCTGCTGACGCAACAGGGATTTCTCAACCTTTCACCGCAGTCGAGCGGCGTACCTTACCTTGCTTACCTGAGCGTAGGTGCGTCGTTACAGAAAAGTAAATCTAAACTGGGTTTTGTTAGCTCCTACACTAGGTTAGCATGCCACCTGATAACTTATTAACTAATAGGACGCGTACCTCACTCGCACATAAATTTTTTGAAAATATGCCTTAAACGTTGTATCATTTCCCAACACGGCTCTGATACCAAAGCTGACACGACCCGCCCAGAAAATCTCGTCTCGGGACGGATCTGGTCAGTCGTTAAGCCAAGATCTTGTTGGGCAACGCTCGGCGAAGCGAACGTACACACGATACAACACAGGCAGGGATAAACAGCAATAATTTACAAGAAGAGAGGACCTAATACATCATTTGGTTCATAAATTTTAAAGTTAAATATTACATTGTTTCAGAGTATGCAGACGTTTTGAAAACGATAACAGCGGAAGACTAGAACTATTACAACTCCGACACTCGGACTTAAGCAAAAGCACGCGCCGTGCCCACGGGCGTCATGCTACTAGCCACTTCAACAATCACTGCGGCGACTCGCACAACTCCCACTGGAGGTTCCCAAACTCGAGGGGAGGCTCCTCCCAACGGAAGCTACATGCTGGTTCCTGCATGACGGCGCCTGAAAACTACAAAACGCTAACGCGTGAGCTTCTTAGAAACTCAGCAAGACTTACCCGACAAAAGGCTGACTACAGCCGACTCCTAGACATGAAGGCTGACTCGGGAGGGTTTACTTGCAAAAGGACTCGCCAGCCTATACTACTCTTGTCAAGTTTTAGCATCAGATTAAGTGATTAGAAAATAAATTTAGTTAGCACTGAGCTAAACAAACATAACAGGATCAACAATAACAATATTAATGTTCATAATTCATTCTCATGGTGTCTCAACCTATTTACTAAAATGTGGTGCGTTTCACGAGCATGCTCACTAACTGGGAGCGACAGCGGTTCGAAACGATTTTATACCCTGCAGGGGGAAACCTAACCGTACGACACGTGCATGTCCCAGACCCGCACGTGGCAACCGTTCACACCAGCTCCTGCAACGTCAATTCCCTCCTACGCCTGCCTTAGCAGCGCCGCGTCCCACCAGACAACACGTCCCAGACGGTTTCTGTGGAGTTCCCACGCTGCCCACCCCAGATCTCCTCCTAGTCAGACACCGTAGGGCAGGTTCGACGTTGCAATCACTAGGCTACATAGGTTTACTGTGGCCCATAACACCCAGCATACGACCAGTACGTTCAACACTCGATCAGTCTCGGACCACACGGATCAGACAAGTCTACGGTCACCCTGGACCCAGTCCAGTCGCCGACCTACTTTGTATCCTGTCTGACCCTCAAACTTTTATCTTTCTTACTGATTCACATTCGTGTGGTCCATCTCATGACATAGTTCAATCAACCTATCCTTTCGCGAGCAGCGTCCACTCTGCTCGACTTCTACCGGCAATACTTACTAAGCATAGCAGACTAAGGGGGGTGTCTATACCAACTACCGTTAGGGTTTTCCTATGGAAACAGTGCAACTATGGTTTCAATCAACTCCTAGTACTTAATGCACAAACAAGACACACTTAGTTATAAAAGTAAAACTTTAAAATTCGGTTGTGCACCGGGGCTTGCCTGGTTCTTCGGTGTTGTTGCAGACTTCTTCGGCGGGGGTCGAAGAACTTGGATCGGCAGCTACCTCGTTAGCGTCAGAATCTACATGATGCAGTAGGATTATGATAAGTTCAATGAAAATGGAACTTATTATTATTATCGACAGTAATCTAAGGTTTAGATTGGCGACGCCTAGAATTAGGGTTAACCCTAATTACTCGACGCCGTCGATTAAATTAAATTCTCAATCTGTGAATGATGTTTAAAGAAGTCTATTAAACTCCCATGAGGTGACTTTTAGTTGGCATGTTCATCAACTTCAACTCTAGTTAAGTTAATGCGACACCTTTCATCGGTTAATATTATTTAATTACTTCGGCTATTAAACTAGGGTTAAAATGAAGATTTTAATTCTTCCTCAAGATTATTTTTAGTGGGTAGTACTCTCTGGAATAAGCATTTTGGGCTTTGGGTGGGGCCTAGATGAATTTTCTATATTTTATAAAAATTCATCAAATCTCCTGTTTTTAATTCTTGTAAACTCAGAAAGCATTAGTAAACATTAGAATAAAATTATGAACTTTTATGTGGGCATCCCTGAGTACCAGTTCTAAAACTTTTATTTTTGGTCTAGCCTTGTAAATGACTTTTACAATGTACTTTAGAAAATGGTATTTAAACTAGGAAGATTGAAGTTATTTAATAGGGTTAGATGTCATTTCGTGTTCCTAAAATCTTCATAAAATTCCAGAGGGTGTGTAGTACCATGGTGCATTTGTGGATCAAAGTTCAGCCCTAGAATTGTCCTATAATGCAATTTAAAATTCAAAAACAGAAAGGAGTGTTTCTAATTAATTCTGCAAATGTTTGGTCATTTGTTAAAAAGTGCTTTAACAGAAAATTAGTACTTTTTATGAGGTTTCTAACAAATTTTGGTTTGGCATTTTTAGATCTTCCTGTGATTTTATAGGGTTTTAGAAGACAGAGCAATAATCTGGAAAATAATTAGGAAAAAGGAAAAACAGGGGAGGTTCTCCGGTGAGCTCCGGCGACCAATTCCCGACGATGGGGTGGTCGTCGGCCGTCGAACCTTGGCTTTCTACGATCCACTCGACACGAGGAAGCTTGGCAACATGATATTCATCAAGGTTGGGCACGGCAGAGGGGGCCTCACCGTGGGGGCGGCGGTGGCGGCGGCGAAGTCAAAATTCCGTCGAGGTGGCTCGCCTTCGGAGGATTGGAGGGTTCTGTGAGCTTCACGAGGTGGTGAACAGTTGATTCGGTGAGGGAATTTGATTGAAATTGAGTCAGGGCGGATTTCACCTCGGGGCGGCGGCAATGGTGTTGGTGGCGGTCGGCCGGGGCAGAGAGGTGAGCTCGCGCGCGGGGGAGAAGAATTGGAGAGGGAGGGGAAGCTGGAGGCGCACTTATTTAAAGGAAAATGGGGTAGGGAGAGTAGGGGAGTGGGGGAGCAGTGGGGGGGGGGGTGCTGCTGGTCGGGCGGCGCGGCTGCTCCCTGTCGCGCCCTGTTGTCGGGCGGGCGGGCACTGTAGCCCGCCCGACAACAGTCTTATATTTTTTTTTATTTCATTAAGGCTAGAAGGAATTTAATGAATTGGCACTCTTCCCGAGCTTGAAAAATTTTGAAAATTTTTGTACAAGCTCAGGAATTTATTTGGAACACTTTTCGTTTAAGGTTCAAGTCATGGTCTGGCCTCTAAAAATTCTTGAATTTCTAGGTTGATTATAGCTTCTGTGAATTTTTAAGAGGTCTAAATCTTTTCCAAAAATCTTGAATAATTTCCCAAAATTCTATTTTGAAGTGTACTTAATTTTCATGTAAAAATATAGCTAGGGTTCTGTGGAAGTTTTGATGGTCAAGAGTTAGGGTTTGAATTCTTTCTGTTAACGAGATTTCGACACTTTTAGTTGAGAATTCCCCGGACTTTGCTAAAATGCTCTGTTGTTTGTCAAACTTTTCGTAGTGTCTCTTTAAAGCATTTCAAATTATATTTCTTTTTATTTCCATGATTGAATCTGCTCTAAAGTGAGTGAAAATTATGGATTAGGGATTACTGTTGTCGACTTTTTGCCCTGGTGACACCTGGGGTGTCACATTGAGCCAACTCTGTCACGATGTTGCGAAAGGTAGCCACGTGTGACTCAGTCGAGTGTGCACGTGTCGTGTCATTCGGGTTTCTCCTACAGGATGTAAATCAATTATAATTGCCGCTCCTCGTGGTTAAGAGTAGCACTTGCTCCTTTCCGCCGCAACGATATGTAAGCGATGGAATTATGATGAAAGTGGTTGTTTTCACCCTGATTGGTTATGTTGAACTCTTGATTGTTTACAATAGCGGCACACTTAGTAAAATCATAGCGACTCCTGTTAACTTGGCTAAAATTAGAATAGACTATTAGTGCTGTTTTCGCAATGCCTGATCAACTTCCACCAATACCCCCTGCATTTTAGGAGTCGGTCATTAGATGGCCACGTTGACGGGTAAGTCTTGCTGAGTATTAGTTGCTCAGGCTTTGTGGATTAATGTTTTGTAGTTGATTCTTCTAATCTTGCTTCGTTTGGTTGTGGTGGTTGGGAAGGGGAAGCACCCTCGGAGTGGACCTTCGAGTGGGTTCCTGCTTCTCCGACCCATGAAGATTAAGCACCGTGGGCTGACGTGCTTAATTGTATCGTCGAGTTGTAATTATTAGCTTCCACTGACTTTCGTTTGTTTTTGAACTACGTTTCTGCACTTAAGTGAATTGAACCAAGGTTGTAATATTAAGAAATTATGTACCCCTTTAAATCATGTTTGCGTGTCCTTGTTAATTATTATACTGTATGGTCGCTTGCTTTGTCAAGTGGCACCCCAAATGATCCTGGATGAGCAGTCGTACGATTTTATCGGACGGGGTTGCGACAGCTAGCCAGGGTCCAGGAGGAGATTCAGAGCTTGGAGAGTAGAAACAACGGGCTGCATGCTCGTTGTGACTCCCGAGCCCAGAGGATCACTGTGTTAGAGCAGATTTCTGCAATCAAGACTGCTCAATCGTAGGCTAGAAATAACGACTGCAATGCTATGTTGGAGTACATTCATCAGTTGGAGATTATTTGAGATGAGGCCCTGCAGGTAGCTGCGAATCTCGTTCACGAGAATCACCACCTGCAACATCAGGTCGGTTGGACTCTTAGAGGCTCAGCGGCCGCCTCCACCTCCCGCTGACGACGATGCGCCTGAGTTAGAGGTGTCGGACCCTGATGCCTCAGACCTGGAGCCTGAGGAGGAGTAGATTGACGATGGTAGCACAGGCTAGTAGATCTAGGACAGATCTAGGACGTCCTAGCTAGTCGAGTTATCAAGGTTGTAAGGGTAAGGAGTGCGTTGTGATTGTTGTGATGTCAGGTGTTGTGTTCTAGTCTTGAGGTCATTGTAGTAGCAGTGTAAGGTGGCAAGATGTAACGCTGGGATGTTTGACAGACTAGGAGGTTTTTGGAACTGATGTACTGTCATGATTTTGGGAATGAATGTAAGTTAGTCTTTATGAGTTATCTGTGCTTTGCTTTATGAAATCCTTTTTCGTATGTCAAAACGGAACATGGAGTAAATTGTGCTAACATAAGCCTTATTCGCTTTTCAGCATGGTGAATACAAGGGGAGGACGCCAAGATCCTGAAGGCTCAAACCCACCTGGTGAACCAACGCTGGCTGCGGCTATGGCGGCTATGATTCAGAGCAGTCAGCAGAACGGCGAAATGCTGAGAGCTTTGATAGAGAACGCCAACCACAACCGTGGCCCCCGGAAGCAGCATCAGGATAACACCTACGCCGACTTCCTGGCAACCCATCCCCTAGAGTTCAAGGATGCCAGGGAGCCAATGAAGGCTGACATTGGCTTCGTACAATTGAGGCCAAGTTTGGGCTGCTCCGTTGCACGGAGCACCAGAAGACGATGTTCGCCGCTCAGAAGCTGCAAGGACATGCGGGTGCATGGTGGGCAAACTACCTTGCCACCGTCCCGCCGAACACCCTGGTGCCTTGGACTCAGTTCAGAGAGGCATTCCGTGCTCACCATATTCTTGCCGGACTGATGCAGAGGAAGGCCAAGGAATTCATGGCTTTGACCCAGGGAAACCGCTCAGTGCATGAATACTCTAGGGTATTCAAACAGCTCTCCCTGTACGCTCTGGAACAGGTGGATACAGATGCGAAGCGTAAGCACCGCTTCATGGAGGGAGTACCCGGAGAAGGCCGCCTGGCTCTGAATCAGGGAGGCTCTTTCAATGAGTTTCTGAGCAATGCTCTCATCGCAAAAGAGTACCCGGAGAAGGAACAACGGGAGAAGAAGAGGTTTGGTGGTGGCTTGTCTAGTGCGCCGCACCCAAAATACCATCTGGTGTATACCGCCCCTAATGGTAGGAAGTACAGAGCTGCACCTCCGTAGGGGCCATCTTTCCTCCTCAGCAACCGTACAGGCCCCCGCAGAACCAACAGCAGGGTGCGTACCGTGCACCACCGCCACCGTAGCAGAGGAACCAGGGCGTTCGCCCACCTCAGCAGGCTGCCAAACCAGGACCGGGAGCCCCATGGTTCACCTACGGGCAGCCGGGACACTTTGCCCATGAGTGCCCCACACACCAGCAGCAAGGAGGCACCCGCCAGCCCAATCTAGGGCAAAACCAGCAGAAGGGCCAGAAGGCCCACTGGACCGATCGGGTGAGCTACACCACGGCCGGGGATGTAGCTGAGGAAGAGCCCGTGCTTGCGGGTACTTTTCCGCTAAATGGTCATTCCGCATTTGTTCTTTTCGATACCGGCGCCTCACACAACTTTATCAGTGGGAATTTTCTTAAGAACAAAACCTTCGCCACCGTTCGACTAGAACCCCCTTTTGTGATGTCGTTCGGACTCACAAATGCACCAGCATATTTCATGTATCTCATGAACTCAATCTTCATTCCGGAACTGGACAAGTTTGTGGTGGTATTCATCGATGACATCCTTGTGTATTCCAAGACCTCCGAAGAGCATGCTGAGCACCTCCGGATAGTCTTGCAAAGGCTTAGAGATCATCAACTATATGCCAAATTCAGCAAATGTGAGTTCTGGATTGAACGTGTCCAATTGTTGGGTCACGTGGTATCCGCTGAGGGCATTGCTGTTGATCCGGGAAAAGGTGCAAGATGTTGTCGAGTGGAAGGGACCCACGTTGGTCCACAAAGTGCGCAGTTTTCTAGGATTAGCTGGATACTATCGTCGATTTATACCTAGCTTCTCAAAAATTGCCAAACCCATTAACGAGCTACTAAAGAAGGAGCACAAGTTCAAATGGACCGAGAAGTGCGAAGAAGATTTCCAAACCTTGAAGAAGCACTTGACCACAGCACCGGTACTAGCCCAACCAGACTTGAGCAAACCTTTTGATGTATATTGTGATGCGTCAGGGATTAGGCTTGGGTGCGTGTTGATGCGAGAGGGACGAGTGATTGCTTATGCTTCCCGACAACTCCGTAAGCATGAGCTAAACTACCCCACACACGACTTAGACTTAGCTGCTGTAGTATTAGCCTTGAAGGTGTGGAGACATTACTTGCTTGGAAATCTAGAACTCTACACTAACCACAAGAGCTTGAAGTACATTTTCACTCAAAGCAAGCTAAACATGAGGCAACGCAGATGTCGTTGCGGATGCATTAAGTAGGAATGCTCACTGCCATTATCTAGATCAAGGGGTTACGACCGAGGAAGACGAGCTTGAGAATCCTACCCCACGGGTCGTTGTACAATCTAGCTTTGGTTCCGACTCTCAAGGACGAGGTAGCAAAGGCTCAATGACTTGACAAGGGCATGGAGAATATCAGGCTTGGACTAAAAGACAGGAAGATGGAGTGCTTCCGGGAAGACGAGGACGGAGTCTTGTGGTTCAAGCATAGATTGGTACCAAAGGATCACGAACTCTGGAAAAGGATCATGGATGAGGCTCACTTATCCAAATATTCCATCCATCCGGGTAGCAACAAGATGTATCAAGAGTTGAGGAAAAAGTTTTGGTGGACCAGAATGAATAGAGAGATCGCTCGATACATGGCCGAATGTGACACCTGTCGGAGAGTTAAAACGGATCATCTGAAAAGGGCAGGTTTGTTGCAACCTTTGAACATCCCATCTTGGAAATGGGAAGACGTTAGTATGGATATTATTGTTGGTTTACCCATGACTGCTCAAAGGTTGGATTCCATTTGGGTCATAGTAAATCGGTTAACCAAAACAGCCCATTTCATTCCAATATCCACGAGATACGGCATGAAGAGGTACGCCCAGCTCTATATTGATCGGATAGTGTGTCTACATGGAGTACCTAAAACCAGTATTTCAGACCGAGGTACGCAATTTGTAGGACAGTTCTGGAAACCTCTCCATGAGTCACTAGGAACTAGGTTGATTCATAGCTCTGCCTATCATCCCCAAACAGATGGCCAAACAGAAAGGATAAACCAGATCCTTGAAGATATGTTACGGGCTTGTGTTTTGGAGCATGAAAAAAGCTGGGATGGTTATTTATCACTGGCAGAATTCTCTACAACAACAGTTACCAAGAGAGTATCCCGATGTCACCTTTTGAGGCATTGTATGGTCGTAGCTGCAGAACTCCACTCAATTGGTCTGAAGCAGGAGAAAGGACTATACTTGGACCTGACCTAGTGCAGCAAGCAGAAGAGAAAGTACGGGTGGTTCATGCTAACCTGAAAGCAGCCAAATCCAGACGGAAGAGCTATGCTGATAAAAGGCGTAGACCACTGAGTTTCGAGGTAGGTGACTATGTCTACCTAAGAGTCTCGCCCACTAAAGGAGTTCAGTGATTTGGAGTTAAAGGCAAGTTAGCACCCCGATACATCGGTCCTTATCTGTGATCGTAAGAAATAGCAACACTAAATGAGATAGTACCAATTTGTTATTTTTCTCCCCCTTTATCTTCTTCTTGCATCATGGCACTTCTCTCCATGATATGAACTTCTTGGAAGGATTACCATTGATGCCACTTCATGAAGAGTGATATTGTCGGATAAGTTTTTTTCATGTCCTCTTCTTCCTCTTTTCATCACTCAAGCTTGGCTTAGACCTCTCCCTACATACATGCCAATTTTAATGAATCTTCCAAATAGAGGGTTAAGTATGATGGGAATGTATGAACCACTTGTCTATGCTCCGCATAAGTAGCTTTAACCTTAGGGCTCTAGAGAACATGATTCAATGGGCATGAAGCTCACAATGCATTTTTTTCACTTGTCCTAGAGAGTCATGTACTTACATTGTAAATATGAAACTCCCCCTAGGTATGTGCTTTGCAATAAGTGTTATGCAATATGCTACGCAAGAGAAGAAACGCACGCATATGATGAAGAAAAATAAGAAACAAATACCGATGAGTAACAAGCTCGGATGCCCCTCTATAACCCACTAGCCTAGAGGTGGATGAATGTGGATGGCTATTAAATATCAAAAATACCGTCAACATATCTCTAAAAATGAATAAGGACATGCATTTCTTATATGTATGTTAGTTTCAAAATAATACAGTTCCACATGTACTTGGAAATTTTTTGTGTGCAGGCTTTTTATTATAGGAATGAGGCACAATCCGGCTCATGGCAAAGAAACACAACTTCGGCCAGCCACATGACACCACGTAGGCAGCACACAGATTCATTGACCCATCAAACGTGCCAAAACACCGCAAAAGTTATCAGACACTCCGCACCCGCTCTTAGGGCCCACATGACAGCTACCACGCCAAAGTGGGACTCGATGGGACCCAGAGGAGATCGGCTAATCCCCGGGTGGCCCCACTCGGCCCCACCATTGAGGTGGCGCGAGTTACCGCCTCTCTAAGTGGCGCGAATGAGTGGCGGAAAATGATCCAGAGAAGAGGAGGAAGGAGAGCCACTCAATTCAACTCAGCCCCAAGGCACCTCACTTATAAATAGGACCCCTCTCCTTGTTACAAAATACATAAGAAGGAGTTCCCACATGCAATACACTCTAATTTTAGTATTAGTGGAGTTAGAGTCTAGTCCAAGAGCTCTTCTAGCTCTGTAGTAGTGTCTTCATAGGAATAGGTATGAGTCTAGTAGTAGTTTCTTTTATTCTTTTGTAAGACTTTGTGATATTCCAATTAAATACATTTCTATGCTTTATACCAAACATGGTTGGTGTGCTTATAATTATTCTTATGACTGCCATCTGTGTATACCTAGAATATATACGAGTTTACTAGTTATAGTCATAGGTCTTGATATGTATTTAATCATGTATATATGTCATATGCTTAGTATAGTTGATCACTGCTTTGACATTGGTTCATTGTGCTCACTAGATTGCTCTACCCGTTACACTCAAATCCCTCTGCGCAGTCAATCGTCGTAACGATACTGTCGTATGGTATGATGACTATAACTCCTGAACTCGACTCTGAAACAGGTCTTCTAAACTATGTCTCTGGTGCCATCTCCAACTCAGCTCTAACTGCTCCAATGGTACGACAACCTCGTCGTATGGTACAAACGACTCTTCTCCTCCTGGCTTGGCCCAACTTCCAGATCTTCTGAAAAATGGTAGAACGACCCCATTGTATGGTACGACGACTCTTTTCTCCTAGCCAGCCCCAACTTCCAGGTCTTCTGAAAAATGGTACGACAATACCGTTGTACGGTACGACAATTCTACTAAAACTGCAACTTGATGTCTTTTGCTGCATCCTTGCTTCCAAGCTTCACAAATCGTCTTCCTCGGCTTCCTAGATTCTGTCCAAGTGTTGTGCGACCTTCACACAAGTTGTCCACCATCTCTACACTAGTGAGACATAGCTAGACATCCCAACCCCCCTAATAGTACATGTTTTTTCTATGGACTCAAAACCTAGCTACACAAGCTCTCCTAGCTTGATCTCCATGCTCCAAGGTCTTGATCCACTCTTCAACCACGTACTCATCATAGGCTCAACATGGGTTGTCATCAACATTTGCCTAGGTACTTCGCTCAACAAGTGAGATCATGTTGGTTCAATCACCAAAACATTCATACTTTTGGGACACAATGGTCATGAAGCTAACAATCTCCACCCTCTTTGGTGATTGATGACAACACATAATCGAAGCAATAGAAACCATAGAGATGATATATGAATTGAAGCGCAAACGTATTTCACAACTTGAGGAATATTTTATGCAAACCGAGTCATGAAACCTTCATCTCATGTCATCATGTTGTAGAATTTGTTGATGAACCACATGATGTTGGAGCATTTGCATGTCATGTCAAAGCATATATCTAAGAAATCCCCATGACCTGCATGTGACACCCCAGGTGTCACTTAAAATGTTATTGACAGATTTAAACCCTAGAAGTCAAATCACACACTTAAAAGCAAAATTAACACTGGAAGTAAAAAAAAAGAAATGATACTTGAAATGCTCTAAGGAATCACTATGAAAACTTCAGCACACAATAGAACACTATAGCTAAGGTCGGAAAAATTCAACTAACAGTGTCGAAATCCTGTTAACAGGAATTAAATCCAAACCCTAACTCATGGCTATCCAAATTTCCACAGAACCCTAGCCATATTTTCACATAACAATTAAGTACACTTCAAAATAGAATTTTGGGAATTATTCAAAAGTTTTGGAAAGGATTTAGACCTCTTAAAAATTCACAAAAGCAGAAATCATTGTGGAAATTCAAGAATTTTTAGAAGCCAAATCATGACTTAAACCCTAAATGAAAAATGCTCCAAATAAATTCTTGAACTTGAACAAAAATTTTCAAAAATTTTGGAACTCGAGAAGCATGTCATTCAATGGAATTGCTTTCAACATATAGCTAATAGCCAAAAAAAAAAGAAGCAGTGCCTCGCCAGGCGGGCTACAGTCCCGCCGCCCGCCCGACCGAGCGGCGGGCGGCAGGGCCATGCCGTGCCCGGCCATACCCGGCCGACACGGCCGTGCCCCCGCACGTCTCCTTCAAATTTCGTGCCCTCTCTCTCTAGCTCGCTCTCTCTCACTCCACTCCCCGCTCCGCGCCTCAGTTATGCGCCGCCCGAGCCGCCCCCCTTGCACCGCCCGCTGCACCGCCTATGCCGCCATGCTCCTCCCCTTTCTCGCCCCCCCAATCCAAGGCTATAAGTGGCGCATTTCCCTCCCCAACTCCCCCTTTCTTCCATTTCCCTTCCCCACGCGCAAGGTTCTTCTTCTCCGTTGCCCCGGCCATTGCCGGCCGCCCCTCTCGGTGAACACCACCTTCCGGCCATCCTCCACCCCATGTTCCTCGACTAATCCCTTCCTCTCTCCCCCGTGAAGCTCACCGCACCTTTCCCTCTCCGGAATCAAGCTCCGTTCACCGGAATTTTGACCTTGCCGCCACCACCGAGACCCTCCACGGTGAGCACCACTTTCCTGGCCAAAACCTCGATGAACATCATGTTGCCGGGCTTCGCCGTGTCGAGTGGACCGTGAAAAGTCAAGGTCTCACCGCCGGCGATGGGATGGTCGCCGGCAATTGCTCGCCGGAGCTCGCCGGCGCAATCCCCTGTTTTTCTTTTTCCTATTTATTTTTCCAGATTATTGCTCTATATTGTAAAATTCGTAGGAATTCACAGAAAAATCCAAAAATGGAAAACCTAAATTTGTTAGAAACCTCATGAGAATTTCTAATTTTCTGTTAAAGCAATTTTTAGAAAATGTCCAAAAATTTGCAGAATTAATTAGAACACTCCTTTCTGTTTTTGAATTTTAATTTGGGTTCCAGAGAAATTCTAGGGCTAAGCTTTGACCTACAAATACAACATGGTATTACACATTCTCTGAAATTTTATGAAGACTTTAGGACCAAGAAGTTGCATGTAACCCTATTAAATTACTTCAATCTGCCTAGTCAAGGTACCTTTTTCTAAAATACACTGAAAAAGTCATTAAAAAGATTAGACCCAAAAGAAAAGTTTTATATTTGAGGCTCATGAGTGACCACCTAAAATTTCATAATTTTATTTTAAGATTTACAAGGGCTTTCTGATTTTATAATATTTAAAAACAGGAATTTTGATGAATTTTTACAAAATCTAGAAACTTCATCTAGGCCCCACCCAAAGCTCAAAATGCTTATTTCAGAAAGCACTATCAACTAAAAATAATCTTGAGATGGAATTAAAATTTTTATTTTAACCCTAGTTTAATAGTCGAAGAAATTAAATAATGTTTGACCGATGAAAATGTCGAATTAACCTTAACTAAAGTTGAAATTGTTGAACATGCCAACTAAAAGTCTCCTCATGGGAAATTTGAATAGAATTCTCTGAACATCATTCACAGGTCAAGAATTGAAACAAATCGACGGCGTCGAGTAATTAGGGTTAACCCTAATTCTCGGCATCGCCGATCGAACCCTAGTTCCTATTGGTAAAAGCAATGACTCTTTTCATTAAACTTATCTTAATCATACTGCATCATGTAGATCCTGAAGCGCACGAAGTAGCTGCAGATCCAATCGCCTCGACCTCCATAGAAGAAGTCTTCAACAACGCCGGAGAACCAGGCAAGCCCCGGTGCACAAACGATGTTTAAAGTTTATCCTTTTATAACTCAGTGTGTCTTGTTTGTGCATTAAGTGCTAGGAGTTGATTGAAACCATAGTTGCATTTGTTTCCCATAGGAAACCCTATCGATAGCTGGTATAGATACCCCTTAGTATGCTATGCTTAGCAGGTATTGCCAGTAGAAGTCGAGCAGAGTGGACGCTGCTCGCGAAAAGTAGGTTGTTGGATGAAACTATCATTTGATACATTATGACATCTGATGATGAGTTAATTAAGGAAAGATAAAAGTTTGAGGGTCAGACAGGATACCAATTAGGTCGGCGACTGGACCGGGTCCAGGGTGACCGTAGACTTATCTGATCCGTGTGGTCCGAGACTGATCGAGTGTTGAATGTACTGGTCGTATGCTGGGTGTTATGGGTCCCAGTAAACCTATGTAGCCTAGTGATTGCAACGTCGAACCTGCCCTACGGTGTCTGACTAGGAGGAGATCTGGGGTGGGCAGCGTGGGAACTCCACAGAAACCGTCTGGGACGTGTTGTCTGGTGGGATGCGGCGCTGCTAAGGCAGGCGTAGGAGGGAATTGACGTTGCAGGAGCTAGTTTGAACGGTTGCCACGTGCGAGTCTGGGACACGCACGTGTCGTACGATTAGGTTTTCCCGTGCAGGGTATAAAATCGATTCGAACCGCTGTCGCTCCCAGTTAGTGAGCATGCTCGTGAAACGCATATTTTAGTAAATAGGTTGAGACACAATGAGAATGAATTATAATGACTACTATTATTATTGTTGCTTCTATTATGCTTGATTAGTCTAGTGCTAATTAAAGTTACATTCTAATCACTTAACCTGTGCTAAAATTTGATCAAGAGTAGTACAGGCCTGCGAGTCCTTTTTGCAAGTAAACCCAGCCCCATCAGCCTTCATGTCTAGGAGTCGGCTGTAGTCAGCCATTTTTTGTCGGGTCAGTCTTGCTGAGCTTCTTAGAAGCTCACGCGTTAGCGTTATATGGTTTCAGGCGCCGTCATGCAGGACCAAACAGGTAGCTTCCATTGGGAGAAGCCTCTCCCCGAGATCGGGAACCTCCAGTGGGAGTTGTGCGAGTCGCCGCAGTGAACATTGAAGTGGCTAGTAGCATGACGCCCGTGGGCACGATGCATGCTTTTGCTTAAGTCTGAGCGTCGGAGTCTGTAATCGATGAAGTCTTCCGTTGTTATTTTCAAAACTTTAATTGCGTACTCTGATTCACTGTAAGACTTAAGTTTCAAACTATGAACAAATGATGTATTAAGTTCTCTCTCCTTGTAAATCATTGCTGTTTATTCCTGCCTGTGTTGTATCGTGTGTACGCTCGCTTCGCCGAGCGTTGCCCAACAGGATCCTGGCTCAACGACTAACTGGATCCGTCCTGAGACGAGGTTTTCTGGGCGGGTCCGCGTCACTGCAATGCTGGTCTTCCAATGATATGTGATATATGATGAAAGAAAGAAAGAGAGCACACTATCATTGAGCATCAAGGATATGGAACCTACAAGACGGGATTATTTTGTATCTTGTCTCCCCCTTGATGGCGCAAACATCAAATGATCTACAGTAAGCATAAAACTACAAGACGGAAGCGCGCGAGTGAAAACCAAGTGATCAGCAATGAGCAAGAAAACAAGAACACACAAAAGAACACCAAGCTCATCAACATCATGGGAACATGAAATATGGATGTCTAAAGCTCGAGAGAAAACATAAGTGCATACATTCATGGCAACAAAATACAGAGTCTAGAAGAAGCTACAATACTCCATATCTCACAGGGCTCTCCCCTGATGAGGACATGATTAGCTAGGATATAACCATGGCAATGCTACATATCGATAAATTAAAGGTGCATGTGTTTTATGTTGATTCAATATTCCATCTATCTGAACGAAGACTATGTTGACCGTCGTTAAGTACCAAATATACGGTCAACATTTTTCTAAAAATGAATAAGGACATGCATTTCATATATGGATATTAGTTTAAAATTAATAAAGTTCCACATGTACTTGGAAAGTTTGTGCATGTAGATATTTATCACAGGAATTGAGGCATAATCCGCTCTGTGGCAAGATAACACACTTCTGGCCGATCACAGCCTGCCACGGAGGATCCCCATGGATCGCTGAGGTGGAGAAAACACAACTCCGACCAATCACAGGGCACCACGAGGGTAGCACATGGATTCATGGACCCACCAGACGCGTCAAAAATACCAGATAACCAAAGCCAACCATGTACCCATGCTCAGGGCCCACCAGGCAGTCACCCTACCAAAGTGGGACCTGAGTGGGCCCCACAATGGGTCGGGCGACCCCCTGGATCGGCCGACCTGTGGGTAGGCCCACTCGGCCCTAGCTTTGGCTAGGTGGCAGTTATCGCCTCTCCAAGGTCGGTTTTTAGGCGTCGGTGCCTGGTAATTCGCACGGGTTCTGGCGTCGGTGCCGGGTAATTTGCACGGGAAGCGATCCAGAAGGGGGAGGAAGCTCACTTGCTCAAGTTTTCTTCACCTATATATTGGACCCCTCTCCCTCACCTTCAACACACACAAGAAGAGGTCCCGCCTGCAGACACACTCTCAATTCAGTATTAGTGGAGTTAGAATTTAGTCCAAGAGCTCTTCTAGCTCTGTAGTAGTCTCTCCATAGGCATAGGTATGAGTTTAGTACTCTTTTCCTTATTTCCTTTTGTAAGACTTTATGATTTATCAATGCAATAAATTTCTATGCATTATTATTCATATGGTTTGAGGGATTATTATTATCCTTATGATTGCCATGTTAATATACTTAGGAATTATTCTAGTGTATTTAGGTAGTATACTAATATACGAGCCATAGTCTTATAGATGTATAAGTAGTTATGTATATATGTATAATCTTAGTATAGTTTATCATTTCTTTGGTATTGGTTCCATTGTACTCAATATAGTATGCTCTAATCGAAGGGCTAAGGTCCGCCGGGTGGCTAGAGTAATATTTTGGCATGTAAGCGTGATGGTTAGATTACTAAATATCCTTGGATGTCGTGCGACCCACGGAGCTAGGGGTAGGCGGCTTGAAGTGACAGCCTTGTCCGTCCTTTGTAATCCCCCACGTCCGGTCATAAGGTTAGAGGTGTATAATTGCCGGAATCTTTTTCCTAGATTGGGAGTAACCCGGTGCCACGATATGTCCCTACTTTGATCCCTTGCTAGCATAGAATTGACGCGACCCGCCCAGAAAACCTTGTCTCGGGACGGATCCGTTCAGTCGTTGAGCCAAGATCCTGTTGGGCAACGCTCGGCGAAGCGAGCGTACACACGATACAATACAGGCAGGGATAAACAACAATAATTTATAAGAAGAGAGAACTTAATACATCATTGGTTCATAAACTTGAAATTGAATCTTACATTGTTTCAGAGTACGCAAAAGTTTTGAAAGCGATAACAGCGGAAGACTGGAACGAATACAAACTCCGACACTCGGACTTAAGCAAAAGCACGCGCCATGCCCAAGGGCGTCATGCTACTAGCCACTTCATCAATTCACTGCGGCGACTCGCACAACTCCCACTAGAGGTTCCCGAACTCGGGGAGCGGCTCCTCCCAATGGAAGCTACCTGCTGGTTCCTGCATGACGGCGCCTGAAAACCACAAAACGCTAACGCGTGAGCTTCTAAGAAGCTCAGCAAGAATTACCCGACAAAATGGTTGGCTACAGCCGACTCCTAGACATGAAGGCTAATGAGGGTAGGTTTATTGCAAAAAGGACTCGCAAGTCTGTACTACTCTTGTCAAATTTTAGCACAGGTTAAGTGATTAGAAAAAAATAAATTTAATTAGCACTGAGCTAAGCAAACATAACAGAAGTAACAATAGTATTAGTAAAATCATAATTCATCCTCATTGTGTCTCAACCTATTTACTAAAATGTGACAGAGAGTTCAAGTAAGCTCATAGCTGAGAGCGACAGTGATTCGAACCGATTTTTATACCTCTGCAGGGTTAACCTAATCGTACGACAAGTGCGTGTCCCAGACTCGCACGTGGCAACCGTTCACACCAGCTCCTGCAACGTCAATTCCCTCCTACGCCTGCCTTAGCAGCGCCGCGTCCCACCAGACAACATGTCCCAGACGGTTTCTGTGGAGTTCCCACACTGCCCACCCCAGATCTCCTCCTAGTCAGACACCGTAGGGCAGGTTCGACGTTGCAATCACTAGGCTACGTAGGTTTACCGAGGCCCATAACACCCAGCATACGATTAGTACATTCAATACTTGTCCAGCTGTGCCACACGGATCAGACCAGACTACGGTCACCCTGGTCCCGGACCAGTCGCCGACCTACTTGTACCCAGTCTGACCCTCAATCTTTTATCTTTCTTACTCATTGACAAATCGTGTGGCACATTTCATGAAATAGTTTCATTCAATATCCTGCTACTCGCGAGCAGCGTCCACTCTGCTCGATTTCTACCGGCAACTATCTGCTAAGCATAGCATACTAAGGGTATCTATACAAGCTACCGTCAGGGTTTCCTATGGGAAACAAATGCAACTATGGTTTCAATCAACTCCTAGCACTTAATGCACAAACAAGACACACTGAGTTGTAAAAGCAAAATTTTAAACAGCGGTTGTGCATCGGGGCTTGCCTGGTTCCTCTGAGCTGACATTGACTTCTTCGACGGGGGTGGAGGAACTCGGATCTGCAGCTACCTCGTGAGCGTCAGAATCTACATGATGCAGTAGGATTATGATAAGTTCAATGAAAAAGAAACTTATTATTATTATCAATAGTAATCTAGGGTTTAGATTGGCGACGCCTAGAATTAGGGTTAACCCTAATTACTCGACGCCATCAATTAAATTTATTTCTTAATCTTGTGAATGATGATTAAAGAAAATCTATTCAACTCTCATGAGGTGACTTTTAGTTGGCATGTTCAACAACTTCAACTCTAGTTAAGTTAATTCGACACCTTTCATCGGTTAACATTAGTTCTTCAGATAACAGCATACTAAATACACAGATCAGACGTGCCATTCAGGATGGCAGCTCTTGCTCTCGCTCCTCCCGCTCCCCCTCCCGGCGCCGCCCCTTCCACAAGCCCCACGCCGGCGCTTGTCCATGGTCCGGCGGCCACCTCCTCGGCCGAGCCCTCGTCAAGCTCGGTCTCCTCCTTACAGAACGCGCCGGGTTCCTCCTCTGGTGGCGTTCCTGTTGCTGTTCCCTCGTTTCGTGATATCCTGCTTTCGAAGGAAGGTGAACCTGCTGCCAAGTCTTCGCCGGCCGTGGACACGAAGCGCCCACCAAGGATCGCTTTAAAGTCACAGCCTACTCAGGTGACCCTTCAGGTTCCTGATGCGCAGGGGTGGCAGCAAGTGGAGAGTCGCCGTTCTCGTAAGGAACGGGCCAAGCTGTTGCGCGGCCCTCGTCGGCCGGTGCCGGCGGGCCTTAGAGGGAGGTGCTTCAACTGTTTCTCATCCTCTCATCGTGCCGCGGGCTGCCAGAAGAGAACACGGTGTTTCAAGTGTAGGGAGTTAGGCCACCGGGCATTTCTCTGCAAGAGCCGTGGCCGAGGACCTGCTCTAGAGAAGACCTGCGTGTGGCGGCCGAAGATGGCCTTGGTGGCTGGCCGCGTGTCGGAGGCGCCAGTTGATGGCTCAGCTGAGGTGGGCGGCACTTCTACAGGTTCGCAAGCGCCGCGGCAGCGACGCCGTGGCAGGAGACGGAGCAAGTCTGGCGGTGCAGGCAGTGCCGCCTTGCCCCTGCCGGCGGGCAGCAATAAGGGTGTGCCACCGCCGCCGGACAACAGTGACCCGGGCGCTGCGCGGCAAGCACCATAAGCAGAAGGTCACGTCCATCATCGACGCATTATTGACCGCTCGGCAAGCATGGCACGCGCAGAGGCGGAGCTGTGCAAAGCCCTATCTGTCTCCATCGTTGGGGACCTAGCGGCTCTCTCGGTCGATGCTCTAGTGGCTGAGCTTGCTCGCCGCTATGAGCTCCCATTTGAGTCGCTTGAATTACACCGCCTTAGTGATGACGAGGGCGTGATGGTTTTTCCCGACGAAGCTGCGGCAATCCGTGTCTACAATGAAGGTCGTCCTCTCCAGCTACCGCCATACACTCTCTGTTTCCGACGGTGGTCGCGGCTCAAGAACGCTTCTGCCATTGCACTTCCATCCTCCATAGACGTTGTGCTCTCGGGTATTCCGGCACATGCCTGGGAATTGGAGACGGCGGAATGTCTGCTGAACGAGTGGTGCTGGGTGCGAGAGCTTCATCCGGCACGCTTGATCGGCAGGATTATGGCTCTTTCCGGCTGAAGGCGTGGTGTTCACGTCCTGAACTTATCCCGGCGAACATGGAGCTGGTGATCATGGAGCCGCCGGTGCAAGTTGAAGAAGAGCCATTGGTGAAACGAGCACTCGGATACGACATCAAGGTCACGGTGACGCCTGACCGGCCGTTGGGGACAGGGGGCGATCCTCCGCCTCTCCGCTGTCCTCGGACCCTGGTCAAGGCAGGCGTCGACGCCGTCGGCGAGCCTCGAGATCCCCAGAACGTTCTGGGCATGGGTCCGCTAGCCGAGGTGCAACTCCTCGTGACTCGGTGCACAGGCGGCTGGGCCAGGACCCAGTTCAAGAAGCACACGTGTCTGCAAGCACACAAGGAAACGTTGGTGAGGTCGAAGCCGCCTCGGCTCCCTCCCCAAACCAGCAGGCCTCCTCGGGTCCTTCGGCCGTCATTGACGACCTGGCTGCCCTCGTTATCAAGCCACGGTGTGGGGAGGAGGAATTGATCCCGGAAAAGCTCAGATCATTAACGCTGGACCAGGAAGAAGTCCTCCCCGCCTTGCCTGTTCGATCTCCTGAGGCAAATGCTCCGTGGCCTTCCACTTTGTTCCTGGAAAAAGATGGGCTAGGCTTAGTGACGGCCCAAGCAGCCCAGGAAGTCCAAGCAGAGCCAACAGTTGACGTGGGTTCTATGGTCTGCATGCGCAGACCTGAGGGAGTGGGCCCACCTCCATGCAGATCCATCACTCCCAGTCTTCCACGTTGGGATTCCTCTCCAGAAAATGGTGATCGGGATGCTTCCTCTCTAATAGACGGCATTTCCCTGGACACTCCCATGCTAGCCATCCTACGTTCTTCGCCGGAGTTACCTGCTAGAGGGCATTTTTCCACGGCTGGCCACGGAGCTCTATTTCCAAAGAAGCCTCAGACGCCACTGACCGTTCTGAAGACTTATCCTCGGCGGTGTTGCACTCAAGAAAGAAGAAATCAAGCGGAAAAGGGTATGTTGACTGCTGCTGTGGCTCCGCTCTCACCAGCTCTTGAGAGTGTTGCAGCCTCCGCGGCTACTGTGGACATCGAAGCGACGGCCGTGGCTCCGCTCCCTGTATCTCTGGATCAGGAACGTGTAGAAGACATGGTTGTAGCTCCGCCAGCTCCAAGTTCGTCCCCCCTGGCAAATGCTCACACGGTCTTCATCAGCTCTGTCTCAGCTCCAGTGACGTGCGTTCTGCCTACTCCGAGTCATCCTCAGGCCAAACTAAAAGCCCGCATGCCTTCGGCACCTCCTCGTCGCAGTCGCCGTCTCGCCGGCGTTGGGGTGGAACTCTCCGTGGATCCCGAGCCAGCTCGCTGCAAGAAGCGAGTCATGCGTACCCTGGGCGTGATCCAGGAAAACGAGAGTTTAAATGGTTCCGCCCTGGAGGAGTATACTAAGCTCTTCTCTCAGCAGCTGTCAGAACAGCACCTGTTCGCGCTGGCCTGCTTATTTGGATGGCGCTCACCGAACGAGCTAGTCAGGAATAGCAGCGCGGAAGGAGTAAAATTGTAATTGCCTACGTTAACTGTTAGCTCTGGTCGTCTTCTTTTTTTTTCAAGTTAATGGACCCCAAAAAAATTCTGGTGTGGAATGTACGGGGCCTCAATTCCCGTTGTCGGCAAGATGCTGTACGTACCTTGGTTGATTCCGCCCGTGTTGATGTAGTCTGCTTGCAAGAGACAAAGATGGATTCTATCTCGCAGCGGAAGGTTATCTCAATGCTTGGTGCAGCTTTTACGGAGTTCTTTTTCTTACACTCGATCGGGGCCAGTGGCGGAATTCTCTTGGCTTGGAAACGGGACATTCAGACGATGGGCCTAAACAGGATTGATAATCATAGCGTCTCGGTGCAGTTCATCTCCAGCTCAGGCCAACCTTGGTGGCTCACTTGTGTATATGGTCCCCAAGGAAATGACAGAAAAATGGAGTTCTTGCAAGAGATACGTGATGTCAGACTTGCATGCCAGGGGCCGTGGGCTATAGTTGGGGATTTCAATCTAATTTACAAGGAAGAAGACAAGAGTAATGATAATTTTAATCGTACTATGATGGGTCAATTTCGACGCCTCATCAATGATCTCGCGCTGAAGAAATCCCATTGCATGGTCGTAAGTTTACATGGACAAATAATCAAGTTTCAGTCAAACTGGATCGAGTGTTGTGTTCAGTGGATTGGGAGGCTCTGTTCCCTAAGTGCTTACTTCAATCAGCAGCCTCGGATGACTCTGATCATTGTCCACTGCTTCTGGGCACAAATGATATCCTACCTGGCAAAAGGCGTTTTCACTTTGAAGCATTTTGGCCTAAGCTCGATGGTTTCATGGAAGCAGTACAGACTTCATGGGACTCGGTACAGGCTGGCCCCTGTCCTTTCGACACACTTTCGCGAAAGCTGCGGGCAACTTCTAGAGGACTGCAAAGTTGGAGTCAAAAGAATATAGGGCATGTGAAGACGCAACTTGGTCTGGCAAGAGAAATTCTACATCAGTTGGAAATTGCACAAGACAGTAGGGTACTTTCCCAAGAGGAAATCTGGTTGTGCAATTCGCTCAAGAAACATTCGTTGGCGCTGTCGTCGATTTTGAGAACCATAGCGCGGCTCCGTTCTCGGATCAGCTGGATCAGCGACGGAGACGCCAACACTGCCCTCTTCCACGCTCAATCTCGCTACCGTAGCCGCAAGAATTTTGTTGCGCATCTAGTGGAAGACGGACAGGTCCACACTGATCAGGTGCGCAAAGCTGAAATCATGGACAGTTTCTATAACAATTTGCTGGGCCAGAATGTTGCACGTGAGCGCACCATCAACTTGGCAGCTCTAGAGATTCCTTCTCATGATCTATCACAGCTCGATGCTCCTTTTGCAGAGGAAGAAGTCTTTAATATTATCAAGCTATTGCCACAGGACAAAGCCCCCGGCCCGGATGGATTCACGGGCAGGTTTTACCGGGTGTGCTGGCCCATTATTAAGAAGGAAATCATGGAAGCTATCTCGGCTGTTTGGAGCAGAAAATTCGTTAATTTCGACATACTAAACTCAGCCTTTATCACCCTGTTGCCCAAGGTCGACGGTGCCAACTGTGCTAAGGATTTTCGTACTATAAGTCTTGTCCATAGTTTTGCAAAATTAGTCACAAAACTTTTGGCGAACAGACTAGCGGGACGGCTGCAGCAGATGGTCTCTCCCAATCAAAGTGCTTTTATCAAGGGAAGATTTATCCAAGACAATTTTATGCTTGTACAACAAACAGCACGGTTCTTGCACCAACAAAAGCATCCACGGTTTCTTCTCAAATTGGACATTTCTAAAGCGTTTGATTCGGTCTCTTGGCCCTTCCTAATTGAGGTTCTCACACACTTGGGTTTTGGTCAGATTTGGTGTGACATCATAAGTGGGCTATTGAGGTCGTCATCAACACAAGTGCTTCTCAATGGATCGCCTGCTGTTTGGGGAAGCCTCTGGGCTCAAGACTAATGTCCAGAAGAGCAGCGCCTATCCTATTCAGTGCCATGAAGAAGACTTAGAGGTAATCCAAAGCAACTTCCCGTGTGCAATTTCAGTATTTCCATGCCGCTATCTTGGTTTGCACCTGTCGTTGAAGAAGCTCACTAAAAGTCAAATTCAACCAATTATTGATCGTTTAGCGGATCTCCTCCCTGGATGGAAATCTGAGCTCATGAACAGAGCAGGTCGTGTGATCCACGTTCAGTTTGTCATGACAGCAATGTTGGTTTATTTGGTGATGGCTATGGACTTACCTCAATGGGCTATCAAGGCTATTGATAAAATCAGACGCGGATATCTTTGGAGAGGAAGGAAAGAAGCAAAAGGCGGCCATTGTTTAGTTGCAGGGGGAAAAGTTGCACGACCCAAGGAACTTGGCGGTCTGGGAATTTCGGACTTGAAGAACCTTGGATGGGCGCTGCGAGTTCGCTGGTTGTGGCTGCAGAAGACCTATCCCCATTGTCCTTGGAGTATGTTTCAAATGCAAATCCCTGATCAGGTTCGTTCACTGTTTGCAGTAGCAATGGCAACAGAAGTCGGTGATGGAACTACCACTCTCTTTTGGGAAGACCGCTGGTTACATGGACAGTGCATAAATAATATTGCTCCCCAACTTTACTCGGTTGTTGCTAAAAGGAACGCCAAGAAGAGAACGGTGGCAGAAGCACTCAACGAACACTTGTGGCTGCGAGATGCGAGAGGGGCCTCCACAGTTGGTGAGCTTAATGAGGTTTTAGCCCTTTGGGATGTCATTCAAATGTTTACGCTGCACCCTGAAAATGAAGATAGACATTACTGGAGGCTTTGTTCTTCGGGCCAATATTCAGCAAAATCTGCCTACTCGCTCTTATTCCAGGGAGCAACTCAGTTCGGACCGTGGGAACGCACTTGGAAAACTTGGGCGCCGGGTAAATGCAAGTTTTTCTTGTGGCTGGTAGCACATGACAGGTGCTGGACAGCAGACAGGCTAGCAAGTCGAGGGCTGAATCATCCTGAGAAATGTGTCATGTGCGATCAAGAACAGGAGACGATCAATCATCTCCTAGTAGCCTGCCCCTTTGCCCGACAGTTCTGGTTCATCACATTATCTCGGTTTGGCCTACAGGCGGTAGCGCCCCAACCGACGGACACAGTTTTTGATGTATGGTGGGAAACGGTGTGGCAATCTGTTCCGGAACAGGACAAGTGTGGTTTCAACTCGCTGGTCGTGCTAGGAGCCTGGGTCATTTGGACACACCGCAATGGGTGCGTGTTTGAAGGGTTGGCTCCAAGCTTGTCTCGGGCACTTATGGTTGCAAATGATGAAAGACGTCTTTGGGAACTGGCAGGAGCACGCAGTCTGTCTTCCTTATCCTAGTTATCTACAGTTCTACATTGTAGAGTGGAGTATGGGGTGGAGGTCGTTTGATTCTAGTCACAAGCGCGAATGTAACCTAGAAAGTGGAGTGTAGTGTGTGTGTTGTATGGGCTCTTTTTCTCATTTCCCTCTTAATATAATGAAACGCAGCTCTCCTGCGTTTTCGAGAAAAAAAACATTAGTTCTTCAGATATTAAACTAGGGTTAAAATAAAGATTTTAATTCTTTCTTAAGATTATTTTTAGTTGGTAGTACTCCCTGGAATAAGCATTTTGGGCTTTGGGTGGAGCCTAGATGAATTTTCTATATTTTATAAAAATTCATCAAAGTTCCTGTTTTTAAATCTTATAAAATCAGAAAGCACTAGTAAACCTCAGAATAAAATTATGAAATTTTATGTGGGCAATCCTAAGCACCAAATCTAAAACTTTTATTTTTGGTCTAGCCTTATAAATGACTTTTACAATATACTTTAGAAAATGGTATTTTAACTAGGTAGATTGAGGTATTTTAAAAGGGTTAGATGCCATTTCGTGGTCCTAAAATCTTCATAAAATTCCAGAGGGTGTATAGTACCATGGTGTATCTGTGGATCAAAGATCAGCCCGAGCATTGCTCTAGAATGCAACGTAAAATTCAAAAACAGAATAGAGTGTTCTAATTAATTCTGTAAATTGTTGTACAATTTCTAAAAAGTGCTTTAACAGAAAATTAGATAAATGTTCAAGGATTCAAATAAAATTAGGTTTGGTATTTTTAGATTTTTTCATGATTTGTTACATGCCTAACAATCTTTAGCTAATTAAAGAAAATTAGGAAATTCAATAGAACAGTGGCACAGAACAGGGGACACGGCAGAGGCGGTTGCTCCGGTGAGCTCCTCGCCAGAGAAGAAGGCTAGGGCAAGAACCAAGGTGTCGTGGAGCTTCACCTCGACTCACTGCACTGATTTGTGGAGGATGGAGGCTACGGTGAAGGGTGGAACAGGGTCGGCGACGTGGAGGTCGAGGTGGCGACAATAGCGGCCGATGGGGCGGCACACGGCGTTCTTCTCCGACGACGGTCACCTGTGGCCGGATTCAAGTCAAAGGGGTGCGCAATAACTAGGAAGTAGCCGGTGAGTTGAATTAAAAAATCATTGTACCGTGATGACGAATTTTGAGGAGGGGCGATCGGCGGTGAGGTCCTTCGGTCGAGAGGGAGACGGCGGTGTTCCGGGCAGAGCGGGGGATCACTGGCGGCCTTGGTGAACGGAGAGCAGCAGGGGGTGGAGGGGAGCCTGGGAGACACGATGGTGCGGCTTGAAACTCGCCGGAGTGATCTGTCGACGTGGAGGTGGAGGGCGGCGGCAATGGTGGCGGCGTTCTGAGCAGAGAGGAGGGGAAGTCTCGCGTGGGTGAAAGAAAAAGGAGGAGTGGGGGGGGGGGGGTGCACCGTCTTAAAGGAGAGCTTGGCGTAGGGTTGGAGGGGCATTAGGGTTATGGCCGGCATGGTCGGCCATGCCAGGCGGCGCTCGGGCGGCGCGCGCCGGGGGAAAACAGGGGAGCGGCAGAGAGAGAGAGGGAGAGAGAGAGAGAGAGAGAGAGAGCGAGCGAGTGAGTGAGTGAGGGCTGCGGGAGAGGAAGGAGGAAGGAACGGGAGAGAGCGAGGAGCGTTGCCGACTTGAATGCGGCGACGTGCGGCGTAAGACCGCCGAAAGCCGTGTTGGGCGGGCGGTCAGGCGGGCGGCGGCACTGTAGCCCGCCCGACAACAGCCCATTAAATTTTTTTATTTACACTTTTATTTTAAAGCTGGAACGTATTTCAATTAAAAGACACACTTCCCGAGCTCAAACATTTTTGAAAATTTTTGTGTGGGCTCCGGAATTTATTTGGAACACTTTTCATTTGAGGTTCAAGTCATGATTTGGTCTCTAAAAATTCTTGAATTTCTAAGTGGATTATAGCTTGTGTGAATTTTTAAGAGGTCTAAATCCTTTACAAAAATCTTGAATAATTTCCCAAAATTCTATTTTGAAGTGTACTTAATTGTTATGTAAAAATATGGCTAGGGTTTTATGGAAATTTTAATGGTCAAGAGTTAGGGTTTGGGTTTCTTCCTGTTAACGAGATTTCGACACTGCTGATTGAGATTTTTCCCCGGACTTCGCTATAGGGTTTTGTTGTTTGTCAAACTTTTCTTAGTGTCCCTTTAAGGCATTTTAAATAATATTCCTTTTTATTTCCAAGATTGAATCGGCTTTAAAGTGAGTGAAATTGTGGATTAGGGTTTACAGTTTCCGATTCTGCCCTGGTGACACCTAGGGTGTCACAAGAACATATATGTATACTAGTATATATAAATATATAGGAATACAATAAGTGCCTATATTAGTCTTAGATTAGTTCTACTCCACAGTTATAATTACTTGTAGGTCCTCTTCTTCGTGTCACACTACCTACATTTATATTGCGTTCACCCCTGCATGAGTATATGATATCTTAGTATGAGTGAATTAGTACCATACTTCATGTGCATTATTCCTGTTAAACATCCTTTCTGTGAAAAATAAATACGATACCCTGGAATACTCCAAGGTGAAATGCTACAGCGGTACTCCGTGCGCTTGCGGATTTTTCTGTAAACGTTAGAATACCAATGTAAATATTTCTGACGTCGTTGCTATGGATTGTCTTTGGACAAAACTTAGTAATGACGTAAGAAATACCAACAAGCAATTCTGGCGCCATTGCCAGGGATTGTCTTTGGACAAAACTTAGTAATGACGTAAGAAATACCAACAAGCATTTCTGGCGCCGTTGCTATGGATTGTCTTTGGACAAAACTTAGTAATGACGTAAGAAATACCAACAGTACGATATCCGTTGGAGTTGTTGTTCATCCAGCATTCGTCCTCTTGGGTCTCGGGGAACTAATTCCTCGAATGCCCCGTATTCCCGCAGGCTTCGCAAGTCATGCATGCATCGAGCGCATGAGTGTACCATGGAGCTCCGGCTTGTCTTCAAGGCGCTTCATGAGGAGATCCAGCTTAGCGGCGAGCATGTCCGTTTCCAAAACGTGGTGCATGCCCCGCTTATTGGGTTGGACACGATCTTCACTCTAACTCTGGTTGGCTCCCACCTTCTCAAACAGAGCTGTCACTTGAGGGACGGTGAGTGAGTAGAAAGCACCTCCTGCAGCAGCATTCATATGATCACAGGCTGTTGGTGTCAGCCCGTGAAAGAAGTTATGGATGATGAACCAATCATCTATGCTGTGGTGAGGTCAAGCCAAGAGATACTCTTGGAAGCGATGCCACGCTTCGGAGATGGACTCATCCGATGCTTGCTAAGCTTGAGATTCTACCACCGAGGGTGTTGGTTTTGCCCATCTGTCCTTCACAAAAAAAAAGGTTTTGCCCATTGGGTAGAACTTGGCGAGGAACGCATTCGAGTACTTCTCTATCCACAGCACCTTTGTTGGCGTAGAACCACTGTTTCCATTTCCCAAGAAGAGAGAATGGAAACAATCGAAGCCTAACAGCTTCGGCTCCACTCCCCTGACGGTGAAGGTACTGCAGATCTCGAGGAACTGTTGAAGGTGAGCATTGACATCCTCGTTGGCCTTCCCAAAAAATAGGCTCGCTTGCACCATGGTAGTGAGATCCGTCTTGAGCTCGAAACTTCCATCGCCACGTTAACCTCCGGCCCAACGGGCATATGGTTAGCGGAGGGAGCGGAGTAGTCATGGAGTGTCTTTTGGGCCATGACTTCCTTAATTGGTGCTTGGCTGGTCGACGGACTTGCAAATGATGGGATCCGAGGTGGTGTCAAGCGAGAGCGAGCTTTGCATAGAAACGCCTCAGGATCTTCAATGAAGCTTTCAGGCAAGTCAAAACCAATCATACACTACCTTGTTTTCACACAAAGAGAAAACAGACAATGGTAAGCCTCCTTGAGTGAAGACACTAAGATGAATATCATAGTCCACATAAATCATAATGCAATTCTTGTTAGAACATCAGTCCTCAGCAACGGCGCCAGAAATGCTTGTTCTTATTTCTTACATCATTACTAAGTTTTATCCAAAGACAATCCATAGCAACGGCGCTAGAAATATTTACATTGGTATTCTAACGTTTACAGAAAAGTCTGCAAGCGCACAGAGTACCGTTGTAGCATTTCACCTTGGAATATTCTAGGGTATCATATTTATTTGCACAGGAAGGATGCTTAACAAGAATAATGCATATGAAGTATGGTACTAATTCACTCATACTAAGATATCATATACTCATGCAGGGGTAAACACAAGATAAATATAGGTAGTGTGACACTAAAAAGAGGACCTATAAGTAATTATAACAGCGGAGTAGAACTAATCTAAGACTAATCTAAACACTCATTGTATTCCTATACATTTATATATATTAGTATACATATATGTTCTATGCTAGCAAGGGATCAAATCAGGGACATATCGGGGCACCAGTTTACTCCCAATCCAGGGAAAAGACTCTGGCAATTATACACCTCTAACCCTACGACTAGACGTGGGGGATTACAAAGGACGGACAAGGCTGTCACTTCAAGCCGTCTACCCCTAGCTCCATGGGTCGCACGACATCTAAGGATATTTATAATCTAAGCACCACGCTTATATGCCTAAATATTACTCTAGCCGTGCGGACCTTAGTCCTTCGCCTAGAGCATACTCTAATGAGCACAGTGGAACTAATGCCAAAGCAATTATCAACTATACTAAGCATATACATATATATATAACTACATATACCTCTATACTTAAGACTATGAGTAGTATACTGGTATACTACCTAAATATACTAGCATAAATCCTATGTAGCATAAGGATAATAATTACCACTCAAACCATATGAATAATAATGCATAGAAATATATTGCATTGAAATATCATAAAGTCTTATAAAAGGAAATAAGGAAGAGAATACTAGACTCATACCTATTCCTATGGAGAGACTACTAGAGAGCTAGAAGAGCTCTTGGACTAAATTCAAACTCTACTAATACTGAAATGAGAGTTTGTTTGTAGGTGGGAAACTCTTCTTATGAGTGTTGGAAGTGAGGGAGAGGGGTCCTATTTATAGTTGGAGAAAACTTGAGTAAGTGAACTTCCTCCCTCCTTCTGGACCGCTTTCCACGTGAATTACCCACCATCGACGCCAGAACCGACCTTAGAGAGGCGGTAACTGCCACCTGGCCAAAGCTGGGGCGGAGTGGGCCTACCCACAGGTCAATCGACCCAGGGGGTCGCCCGACCCACTATAGGGCCCACTCGAATCTCACTTTGGTAGGATGATTGCCTGGTGGGCCTGGAGCATGGGTACATGGTTGACTTTGGTTTTCTGGTACTTTTGGTGCATCTGGTGGTTCCATGAGTCCGTGTGCTGCCCCCGTGGTGCCCCGCGATTGGTCGGAGTTGTGTTTTCTCCACCTCAGCGATCCACGGGGTGCCTCCGTGGCAGGCTATGATTAGTAGAAGTGTGTTTTCTTGCCACGGAGCGGATTTTGCCTCAATTCCTGTGATAAATATCTGCATGCACAAAGTTTCCAAGTACATTTGGTATTAATTTTAAATTAACATGCATATATAAAATGCATGTCCTTATTCATTTTTAGAGAAATGCTGATGGTATATTTGGTACTTAACGACCGTCAACAAGATACAAGAGTTTTAAAATATGAGTTTAGCGGAAGCAATAATATAAGACAGTCGTTACAGACTCCGACTCTCGTAGTCTAAGTAAAGCATGGGCCATGCCCAATGGCACTCTACTACTAGCCAAGTCAAGTTCACAGCGACGAGTCACACTCCTCCTACCAGATGTTACAGAAATCTAGTGGTAGTGGCTATCACACGTGCACACCTCAGTGCTTGAAAACTACATATCACAAAGCGTGAGCTTCTAAGAAGCTCAGCAAGACTGAGCTTTCAATATAGCTGACTACAGTCGACACCTAGACATACAGGTCGACACAAGGTAGAAAAATTTGCCAAGGGACCCACACTAAGTAACAATCATCTAAGTTGCAATTTTTATCTTAGTTTTAGTTATTAGAAACCGAACTTTAGTTTGCACTATCTTTGACAAACAAGATATCAATCAATTGCAATAGTAATAATCATCATCACAATTCAGTTCCTTCCTCTTAGATTCACCTCTTAACATTATGTGGCGTGTTTCACAAGCAAACTCATAAACTAAGAGTCGAACTGATTTACACCTCCAGGGATAACCTAATCATACAACACATGCACGTCCCAGACCACACGTGGCAACCGTTCACTCCAGGTCTTGCAAAATAAATTCCCTTCTACGCTACCTTTGTAGTACCGCGTCCCACCAGAAGCACACGTCCCAGATGGTCTCTATGGAGTTCCCACATTACCCACCCCAGGCCTCCTTCGATCAGACACAGTAGGTTAGGTTCGACTTTGCAATCGCTGGGCAACATAGGTTTACGGAGTCCCATTATTACCCAGCATATGATCAATATGTTCAATGATCGATCAGGCTCGGGCCACACGTATCAGACAGGACTACCAGGACCTATGCCCTGTTGGGCCTACTGTGACACCCCATGTGTCACATCGATCAACAATACACATTAAAGTAATTAAAGTTGAAACAATGAATTATTAATGAAGACTTAAGTAACATGAGATGAGAAGTTAAAGGGGAATATAGAACCTTAACCATAATAATTCACAAGATGTTAATAAAAGAAAAGGGTGAGAAGGGATTGAATAATTATTTTAATTAGATAGAGGAAATATTAAAAGGCACTCGAGTCCAAATAAAAATCAAAAGAACTATATTTAAGAATTTAAGAAGACCTTGAAATAATTCTCAAAATGTAATATAATAGGGACCTACATAAGAACAATTCAATAAATATTAAGTAGTTAAATGAAAGGCTAAATCAAGATTTAAATTTGAATTTAAGAATTTTGGAACTCTTATTAATAATTTAAAGAGACATGTCCATAAATTCTCAAAATGTACAAAATAATTATTTATCAATAATAATTAAAGTACATGTGCAATTACTACATGTTCAAGTATTAAAGTGTTTATGCTAATGCACTTAAAATTCTTTATGGAGTATGATTTAATAGAATTCAAATTCAACCTCAAGTTCAAATGAACATAGGAATTTAAAGGTAACAATTATGCCTTTCTAGTTGATTCAAAAACTTAGATTTTGAATAACTCAAATTTTCAATTCTTTGGATAAATCTTGAGCGGGGTCAACTGGTCACTTGGGCCCCACCTCACTCTGTCCACTCTCTCTGTTACTCTCTTTCTCTCTGCTTGCTCTCTCTGTCTTTTTTTCCTCTCACGCCGCAAAGCGGCCACCGCTGCCGCTCAAGCGCGCCAGCGCAGGCAGCCAAGCAGCTCCGTGGGTGCACCTCCGAAGCGCAACTCAGTACCTTGCACCGCCCTTGCGCAGAATAAAACCAGCGGCAGCAGCATCGCTCCCTTTTTCCTTCCTCCTGTGTCTTCTCTCCTCCGAAACGCAAGGCGAGCAGTAGCACTACTCTCGGGGCGAACTTGATCTTTGAAACTTTGTCAATCGTGTTCCTCATACCCTGTAGCAGCTCACCGAGGTATCTGATGCTTCAATTACAGCTTACGTCGCCGGGAACACCAATTCGCTGCCGAACGCCGTTGTGCTCCAAGACGCCGACGAACTTCCAGTGACTAATCCAGGCCTTTGTCGTGTTGCCGAGTATCGCTAGATTGCGTACAGCGTGTAGGGAAAAACCCTGTGAGCTCTCGAGCTCCACAGCCCCCTCGCGACATCGCCGAAGTGGCCGTGGCGCCGACGCTCGTCGCGCCGCCCCTTCCGCTGATCGGCGTCGGCCAGTGGCGGATCCGGGAGGTTCCTCTCGTCGAGCTGTACCGGTTAGAGTCCATCCGGAGCTCTCTCGTTGCCGGCAGAGCCGGAACCACCGCGCGGCGCCGCTCTCCGGCGAGCTAGGACAGCCGCCCTACTCAGGGCTGATTTTCTTTTTTCTTTAATTTATTTAAATTAGCTGAAAATCTAAAAATCATATAAAATCATAGATAAGTCAGAAAAATGTAATTCCAATTGTTCTGAACTCTTTGAAAAATCTACTTTCCAGGAAAAATATAAAACAAGCATGGTTGAAAATATTATTTTTGGAGTTTAATATTGCTTGTAAAAAAGAGAGTAAATTTCATGAAATTGTCAAAAATCAGGAGAATTCTATAAAAATTCAGAAAGATACAAACTTTAGTGTTCTGGAATCCTTGAAACTAGAGTTCCATGAAAAATATGAAAATTATAAATCTTTATTTTTAGACTTTATTTAATTGCTATTAAAATGAAATGAATTCTAGAAAAGTTTTAATATTGGATTAAATCTAGAAAATTTTATAAGAATTCAGAAAAATATTTCTGTATCAGGAAAGAAGTTTAATAGAAAGTTTTAGGAACTTATCTTATAATAGGGAAATGAGCATAATTTATTTCCATATCTAAATAAATGCTTTAAGCTAAGTTTAATTATTGATTCCTTGATATTATCTTGTAACATTGCATCATGTAGACTTAGGAGTCATCGAGATAGTAGCCGAGCCTAAGCAGGCGTATACGGAGGAAGATCCCCTAGTTTAGATAGAAAAACAACCGCAAGGTAAGACTTGGTGCAATACTGTTTTTAACGTTTTTTTTTATAACAATATATATGAGTCATGTGACGTGCATTAGGTTGACAGGATTTCAATGAAACCCTAGCTGCATATGTTTCCAGTAATTCCTATTATAAAATATTGATACAAGTAACTCGATGTAGATGTAGGCTTAACAATGTCATACGATAGAAGACGAGCAGAGTGGATGCTGCTTGCGGTATGATAGCAGTTGTTTGAAACTCCCACCCATCTAATATGAGCTTGTAGCTAGTTCATATCATATGATGATGGAAATTGGGGTCAGGCGAGGAATATAGGTGGGCAACAGGACATGGGTCCTGTGTAGTAGTCCTATCTGATCCATGTGGCACAGTTAGTCAAGTATTGAATGTATTGATCATATGGTGGAATAATGGGACTAGTAAACCTATGTAGCCTGGTGATTTGCAGAGGTGAATGCACCATACGGCGTCTGATTTGGAGGCGTTGGGGAAGGCAGTGAGGTAACCTCTCACCGGTACTATCCGAGACAGTCATGTGGAGTAAACTCTCGTACTAAGGTGTCGTAAGACCGTTAAACTCTGTAGGAGCCGGTGTGAATGGTTGCCACGTGCCGTCTGGGACGCGCACGAGTCGTGTGATCAAGTTATCCCTGCAAGTGTAAATCGATTTGAATCGCTGTCGCTCTCAGTTTATGGTTTGCTTGTCCTCTCTATCACATATGTTAAGAAGTGAATAATGAAAATGAGATGAATGACTTTTATAATGATTAGTATGATTATTGTTTGACAAACATGCCTGTTTAGCCATAGTGCTAACTAAAGTTTTAATGTTTGAAACTAAATTTGAGCTAAAACTTGAAAATTAGGGATCTATTAATTAGAGTGCCTTTTCTGCAATTACCCTACTTGAGTCAGCCCTGCATGTCTAGGTGTCGGTTGTAGAGAGCCACGTTGTCAGGTTAGTCTTGCTGAGCTTATTAGAAGCTCATGCTTTGTGACTTGTGGTTTTCAGGTGGAACAGGTTGCGTTGATGAGAGTGTTAGTCACCACTGGAGGAGCAGATTCAAGTTGGGGATGCTTCTAGTGGGAGTAGTATTACTAGCTGCTATGGTGTGTTTAGCTAGTAGCACCAAGTCTGTGGCAAGACTTGTGCTTGTGCTTAGCATTGAGAGTCAGAGTTTGTACTCTCACTTTATCTTCCGCTTTATTCAAGGTGTAATAACAACCAATGTAATAATCTTCTTATCTATATAAATTTGTGTTGTTTTCTACCTGTATTGTATTATGTGTATGTTCGCTTCGATGAGCATCGTCCAGAATGGATCCTGGTGAGACGGGTCGTCCCTAGCTTTGGGGTGGTCTATCACAACTGGTATCAGATCTATTCTGGAATGGGTACGACCTTTTTAAAGGCATATTTTTAAAAATTACGTGCGAGTAAGGTACGTGTCCTTAGTAGAAGTAAGTTGTATCAGGTGGTAAAGCTAACCTAGTATAGGAGCTAACTAAAATCCAGTTAGATTCATTTTTCTGTAACGACGCACCTATGCTCTGGTAAGCAAGGTAAGGTACACCCTCGATTGCGAAGGAAAGTCGAGAAACCCTGTTGTAATAGCAGCAGTAGCGTTCCGTGCCATAATGGTACCGAAGGCAGGTATGTTCGTTGTAACATGCTACGCCCCTTTGCTGCTTAAGGAAATGTGACAGATCCGTCCCAAAAACCAAGGATGGTCCATCTCGCCAGGACCCATTTGGGCGATGCTCGGCGAAGCGAGCATATATATGGTACAACACAGACAGGATAAACAGCATCATTTACAGGATGAGAGAATTAATACAACACGGTTCCATAATTAAGGTTAAGTCTTACAATCCTCAGAGTATAAATAAAATAGTTTTAGTGGAAGCAAACGACGCGATATAAACTCCGACTCTCATGGACTAAGCAAAAGCATGTGCCTTGCCCATCGGCACTATGCTACTAGCCACCCAAAGTTCATTACGGCGAATCACAGCGCTCCCACTGGATGATCCCGAACTCCGGGCGCGGCTCTTCCCACCGGTAGCTACCATCGCAGGTACAAGCGTAGGTGCCTGAAAACCACGTATTCGCAAAGCGTGAGCTTCTAAGAAGCTCAGCAAGACTGACCCGTCAAGGTGGCTATCTACAGCGGAAACCTAGACATGCAGGCTGACTCAGGGTAGGGTTTCTTGCTAAAAGGACTCGCACGACTAGCAACTACTCTGGTCAAGTTTTAGCTCAAGTTAAGTGATTAAGAAATCTTAACTTTAGTTTGCACTAATCTGAACAATCATAGAGAGAAAACAATAGATATAATAATCATCATCATAATCCGGTCATCTTCATAACTTAACATCTTAATTAAATGTGGTGCGTTTCACAAGCAAACTCATAAACTAAGAGCGACAGCGATTCGAATCGATTTACACCTGTAGGGATAACCTAATCATACGACACATGCGCGTACCAGACCGGACGTGGCAACTGTTCACACCAGATCCTGTAAATTCAATTCCCTCGTACGCTACCATAGCAGTGCCGTATCCCACCAGAACACTCGTCCCAGACGGTTTCTGTGGAGTTCTCACACCTGCGCACCCCAAAAACGCCTCCGATCACACACCGTAGGGTAGGTTCGACTTTGCAGTCACTAGGTTAGGTTTACTGGGCCCTATCATTACCCAGCATATGATCAGTATATTCAATGCTCAATCAGGTCAAACCACACAGATCAGACAGGACTACGGTCATCCTGGACCCGGTCCAGTTGCTGACCTACCTTTCCCCCGTCTGACCCTCCAGTTTTATCTTTATTAATCATACTTAGCCATAGTTCTGCATGTGTCAGGAGATTGTTTCATCCAACTCCTAGCATTCGCAAGCAGCGTCACTCTGCTCGACTCTACCGGTAAGTATAACTAAGCATAGCATGCTACCACGGGCCACGTATACCAATATATCGACAAGGTTCCCTAAGGAAACATATGCAGCTAGGGTTTCAAACAACTCCTGGAAACCTAATGCACATACACGACACATAGTGATAAAAAGAAAACTTTATAAAAGGATTGTGCACCGGGGCTTGCCTTGATCTCCTGCTTCGGTGGCGAGAGCTTCTTCAGGGATTGAGGGCTCCGGTTCTGCGACTACCTCGTTCACTTCAGGGTCTGCATGATGCAAAGAGATAACATGTGTTATTATTAGATGAGGTAATATGGTGTTTTCATCATAGATAATATGGTGTTTTCATCATAGATAATATGGTGTTTTCATCATGGATAATATGGTATTTTCATCATTACTTTTAGGGAGTTTACTCATGTCAAGGTGAGTTCAACGTAATACTTACGATTTTTGACTTAGGCTTTTAATAAAATCAATTATTTGCTTAACAATCATGGTTTATGATGAAGTTTTTAGATCCTAGCAGGAGATTATTTTTAGTTGATAGCACTCTCTGAAACATGATTTTTGGAGTTTGGTTGAGGTTGAACTGAAGTGTCTGGATTTTATAAAAATTCCTACAATTTCCTATTATTTAAAATAAAAAATCAGAAATAATTATTAAAACTAATGGTAAAATCATGAAAATGGATAGATGCACTAGCAAGCATCTATAATGAATTTTGAACAGGAGTTTGGATTTTTGGTTGACATGCATAATGTAATTTAGAAATTAATGAATTAAAATATCAGTTTTGAGACTAATTACAGGCATGCATGTAACTTTATTGAGATTAAATCCTGAAAAAATTACAGGGGTCATGCATGCCATGACACACCACTGGTGCAAGTTTCATCTCCAGAAAACCTCTGAAACTCCAGCAATAATTTAAAAACATAAAACCTAAGTCTAGTTATTTAGGATGTCGAGGATTGGGGGCGGCGGGCGGCGTTGGCATGCGTCGGGGGAGAAAAATGAGAGCAGGCGCCAGTTTTTCTTCTTCTTTATTTTTTGATTTTTGAAATATTTCAAATACTCCTCTCTAGATTCTAACAGAAACTATACTGCCCGATTTTAGAAAATTTTGAAAATTTTTGTGGGCATTCAGGACATGAATTGGACCAACTTTTGTTTTTGGAAGAAGTCCCAATCCAGCTTCTAAAAATTTGTGGATTTTCAATTGAAATCAACTTTGTTTGAATTTTTAAGGGGTTTAAATATTTTCTAAAAATCCTTGTGAAACCTCAAAAATTATGTTTGAAGTGAAATTAATTGCCATTTAAAGACATTAGTGGGGTTATATTGAGATTTGATGGTTTTACCAAAGTTCAATGGAGTTAATACCTGCTATGCTAACATTTTGGTCTTCAAAAGTGCTCAAAATTTTACCAAAATTTTTGTGGAGGTTAAGTGTGATTTTTAGAACAATAATGCTATTGGTTCATGTAAAGATTTGCTTCAGAGTGCAAGATTTATTCGATGGATTTCAAGTGACACTAGGGGTGTCACAGCTCTCCCCCCTAAAAGAAATCGCGTCCCAAGATTTAAGGAGGTGGTCGGGTTAGTTGTGGGTACCTATGACGGCTGGGAGTATCTCGGGGTAGTGTGTCTGAAGAAAGTCCGCTGATTCCCAAGTGGTTTCCTCTTCAGAGTGATTGCTCCATAGGACCTTGTACAGTTTGAGTGTCCTCCTGGTTACCCGTTCCTTCTCGTCCAATATCCGAATTGGCTGTTCTGGATAAGTCAGGTCCGCTTGCAACTCCTCCACTTCTAGGATTAATTGATCTGTGGGTGCCTTCAAACATTTCCTTAGCTAGGAAACGTGAAAATCATTATGTACTCCCGACAGCTTCTCAGGTAGCTCCAGGTTAATCTCCAGTTCATAATTCTTGATCAGCTCAAGCCATTTGCGTTGCCTCATGTTTAGCTTGCTCTGAGTGAAGATATAGTTTAGGCTCTTGTGGTCGGTGTAGAGGTGTACTAGGTTTCCCAACAAGTAATGTCTCCACACTTTCAGGGCTAAAACTCCAACGGCCAACTCTAGGTCATGTGTCGGATAGTTTAGCTCAAGCTTACAGAGCTGTCGGGAAGCATAAGCAATCACCCGTCCTTCTTGCATCAACACGCAACCAAGCCCGATCCCTGACGCATCACAATATACGTCACAGGGTTTGCCCAAGTCTGGTTGGGTTAGTACCGGTGATGTGGTCAAGTGCTTCTTAAAGGTTTGGAAAGCTTCTTTGCACTTTTCGGTCTATTTGAACTTATGATCCTTCTTGAGTAGCTCGGTAATAGGTTTCGCAATTTTGGAGAAGCTGGGTATGAATCGACGATACTATCCTGCTAATCCCTGAAAACTGCGCACCTTGTGGACCGACGTGGGTGCCTTCCACTCGACAACGTCTTGCACCTTTTCTTGGATCAACAGCAATGCCCTCAGCGGATACCACGTGACCCAAGAATTGGACACGTTCAATCCAGAACTCACATTTGCTGAATTTGGCATATAGCTGATGATCTCTAAGCCTTTGCAAGACTATCCAGAGGTGCTCGGCATGCTCTTCAGAGGTCTTGGCATACACGAGGATGTCATCAATGAATACCACCACAAACTTGTCCAGTTCCGGTATGAAGACCGAGTTCATGAGATACATGAAATATGCTGGTGCATTTGTAAGTCCGAACGACATCACCAGGTACTCGTATAGACCATATCTTGTTGAAAATGCCGTCTTCGGGACGTCTATTGGACGTATCTTGATCTGATGATAGCCAGATCTAAGATCAACCTTAGAAAAAACTTCAGCTCCAACCAACTGATCGAACAAGGTGTCTATGCGTGGCAGTGGATATTTATTCTTGATGGTAACCGCGTTCAAGGGGCGGTAATCCACACATAGCCTCGGGAACTGATCTTTCTTCTTCACAAACAAAGCTGGGCATCCCCGAGGTGAGGAGCTAGGGCGTATGAAACCCTTATCTAGCAATTTCTTCAGCTGCACTTTCAGCTCGACCAACTCCTTCGGCACCATCTGGGAAGGCCTTCGAGATATTGGGGCCGCGCCCGGCTGAAGATCAATCTGGAACTCGACATCCTATGTGGAGGCAAACCAGGTAGGTCCTCTAGAAACACGTCTGGAAACTCCCTCACTACTGGTATATCTTCTAATTTCTTTGCAGTGAGGTGGCAAGCTTGACCAGAGGTGGATTTTGGGTGGATTAGATTCAAGGCAACTGACCCATGAAGCGGTGAGTTTAGCGAGCCTACACGGTTGGCGATATCGAGAATGGCTTTATGGTGTTTCATCCACTTCATGCCGAGAATAATATCTATCCCCTGCCCGTCAATGATGATGAAAGTGGTGGGATAAACTCTACCTCTCAGAGTACGTGGTGTTACATCTAACCCGTGACGTGTTAGAATGTCTCCCCCCGGGATCTTATCACAAAAGGGGGTTCTAGTTGAATGGTGGTGAAGGTTTTGTTCTTAAGAAAATTTCCACTGATAAAGTTGTGCGAGGCACCAGAATCGAAAAGAACAAATGCGGAATGATCATTTGTGAAAACATACTGTGACACCCCAGGTGTCACTTAAAAAGTCATCGACGAAACGTAAACCCCAAAAAGGACTTTTTGCACTTTGGGGCGAAACTAGCACTTGAGCTAATAAGCAATGTTGCTTAAAACCCTTCCATTAGCCTACACAAAAATTTTGGTGAATTTTTGAACACTTTCACCAAAATAGGCTTTCAGTCCACGGTACAAAAATCATTTCTTACCGGGTAAGAATTCACACCCCAATTCGAAACCCATCAAAAATCTTATATAACCCTAGTAGTATTTTTACATAACAATTAACTACATAATAAAATAGAATTTTGGAGATTTTAACTAAAATTTTTGGTAAAGGTTTAAACCCTTTTAAAATTCCAACAAACTTGAATTGGTTAAAAATTTACAAACCTTTAGGAGCTGAATCAGGGAATCTTCCTATAAGCAAAATTGTTCCAAATAATTCATTTAGCTCACACAAAAAGTTTCAAAAATTCTTGAGCTCGGGAGCTAGAGTTTTCTGTTGAACCAAGAGGGAGCTTTTAAAACAATTCAAAACATACTTTGAAAATAGCCTGACCATGAACAGTGGCGCCGCCATAGCCGCCACAGCCGACCACTGCCGTGGCTGGCAGCCCGGGCAGCGCTGGCCAGCCGATTTCCCATGCTTTTACTCCTCCTAGCAAGATCTTGACAAAGATCTTTCTCTCCTATCTCTGCCCCCTCTCTCTCTTCCTCCCTCTCACTGGCGCATTGCTTCCTGCCGCACGGCACCCCCACGGCAGAGCACCGCCCTCACCGCGCCAATCGCCGGGCACCGCCCTCTGCTCCAATCCACAGCGTGCCCCACTCCTCTCTTCCTGACTAGGCTCACATCTCCTTCGGGTATAAAGGCAACAAGCACCTCCCCTCCCTTGCTTTCTTCCTCCCCCTGTTTTCTGCCGCCGCTGCCATAGCCGACCGGCCACCTCCACGACACCAGCGCACCTCAGCACTCCCCGAGTCTTGCCACCGTGCTGAGAAAGATCCCCTCCACCTCCTTCCGCTCTCCAACCATCAAGCCCACCGGTCGTGCCACCATTTGCCCGGAACGCCATCGTCCTTCCTCTCGGCCGAGAGCATCGCCGCCATCGCCATTTTCCAAAATTCGTCGCCACGGTAGCTTATTTCTTCAATTCCTTTCACAGGCTATCTCCTCTGGTCCTTGCGCACCCATTTGACATGATCCCGGCCACAGGTGACCGTCGGTGAGGAAGAACACCTTGCGCCACCGTCGGTCTTCACTGGAATTGCCGCCATTGCCATCGTCGCCGACCCTGTTTTCCTCTTCCCCGTAGCCTTCATCCTGTTCAAAAATGTTCCTTGAGTCAAGGTGATGCTCCACGACCTTTCAATCCTTGCCCTAGCCTTCTTCTCCGGTGAGGAGCTCACCGGAGCACCGCCGCCCTCTAATTCCCCTGTTCTGCTCACAGTTCTATCCATTTTTTCCATTTTCCAGTAATTAGCTAGAGATTGTTAAGCATGTAACAAATCATGAAAAAATCTAAAAATGCCAAACATAAATTTGTTGGAACCCCCATGAAGAGAACTAATTTTATGTTAAAGCACTATTTGAAAAACGACCATGTAATTCCCGAAATAATTAGAATACTCTTTTCTGTTTTAGAATTTTAATTCAAGTTCTAGAGCAGTGCTAGAGCTAAAATTTGATGTACAAATACAGCATGACAGTAGACATCCTCTGGAATTTTATGGGGACTTTAGAACCAAAAAGTTGCATACAACCCTTTAAAAATACTCCAATCTGCCTAGTTAAATTACCATTTTCTAAAATACGTTATAAAAGTCATCCAAAAGGTTAGGCCCAAAAGCAAAACTTTAAATTTGGTGCTCATAAGTGACTACATAAAGTTTCATGAATTTTTCCTAAGTTTTAGTACATGTTTCTGATTTTATTAATTTGTAAAACAGAACCTTGTTTGATTTTTAATAAATTCTTAGAAGCTCAACTTGACCCCAACCTAGAGCCAAAAGTCTTAGTTTAGAGCCTACTTAGAACTAAAAATGGTCCCATACCTGTAACTTAACTTTGATTTTCACCAGAAAAGTCGTTACGACTTTTACGGTATCGTTACGGTTTTCCCCGATGTCGTGAACGGGCAACAACAGTCGGAGGGCTCGTGTTCCTGCTAACGCGAGTTGAAACCATTCAAACTTAGTATTGTAGTAACCCCAAGACACTTAGTAAAGCCAGTACATGAGATGTGTTTTGGGTTTTTTCCCGGAAACGATATCCGTGTGCCACCCGATATCGGAACCGGAACCCGTATCCGGAATCGGTAAAACTGTTTTCAGCACAACTAGAGCTGTAGACCTCCGTTTGACTTAGTTCTTTTGCATTGTGTTCGTAGTCTCAGTAGCTACCTAACGTCAATACTAACAATTACCTTTATGGTTATTATTTTACAATAACAAAACATCGATAAAATCGAGTAATAAGCATAATAATAATGCTAATAATCATCTAACTCTAGTAAGTAGATCTTATCAAACTTAAGGCTAATAACAACCCTGCCCCAACCCATCCTCTTAGAGCCGCTAAATAAATACAAGACTAATTGTAACCTTAATCCTAATAGTCACCTTAATTAGAGATCTAATGCTAAGTGGCAAATGAAATTATTGAACCACAACTAACAACAAGCATCTTAAACAGGCCCCTTTAAGAACAATTAGGATTTCGATCATGAGCTAGACTCTTGACCATCATTAATTATCTCTAAATAGTATAAGTAGTCTAAGTAAATTAGTTCCCTAAAGCGTATTACAATGATAGTGACCCTAGCTTAATAAAAATTTCCATTCCATCATTTTTGGTCTATCTTGTAAAATACCTAGTAAATCGAGGATAAATAAAAAAATGGTGAACCCAAGTTTATTGGAATCCTTGTAAAATACACGAAACATCTGCTGAAACACTTTTTCATGAAACTCCTTGAAGCTGCCTAAATAGATAGGTAGAGACCCTTTGTTTTTACCTTACACCTATAGAACCAGGACTTCTGGCGGATGTGCGTCATGGCAAGCAGAACGCTAATGTTTTGATTTAGCCTAACATCTGACTTTACAAAACTATTCTCAAACTGGAACATCCGTCAGATGTGCGTCCGGCTCAGCCGAACCCAAGTGTTCTGTTTTGCTCGACATCTGGAGATTTCAAAACATCTAGAACGGGGATTTCTGTCAGATGATTGTTGTGGTACTCAGAACTCAATGCTCTGATTTTACATAACATCTGGCGTTCCCGAACTCCTCTGGAGTTGGAGTTCTATCGGATGTATGTCATGACACCCTGGACTTAAATAACGTCTAGAGTTCTAGAGCTCATCCGGAGATGGAGCTTTTGTCAGATGTGTGTCTCGGCAAACACTCCTCCTGTAAATTTTCCCCAGAACGTGACCTCAATAACACCCCCTTTCCTACCTGTAAATAACCTCCTAACAAAAGATCGTTTGGATTGCTATAAAACGTAGGGACTTCAGTTCAAAGAAACAACCCAACCCGAAAAATCATCCTTCCGATAGCACCATCCGATGAAGATCACCTCCTAACAAAATCTGGAAGATTTCATAATAGGCCATGGTTGTAAGCAAATAATCAACTTGTTTAACAGCCGAAGTCAAAATAATAAATGATAGTTGAAACCACCTTGTCAAAAGTAACCTCTTGATTACTCCTTAATAGAACCACCATATTTCCTTATTTAAAATAAAAACTCATCATGATCATATTGCATCATGTAGACCTCGAAGAGAACGTTGTAGCTGACAACCATGGGTCTTCAATCTCCGCCGAAGCAGTCGACATCAACACCGGAGAACCAGGCAAGCCCCGGTGCACAACCAGGATTTTAAAATTTTCTTTTATAACTAAGTATGTCATGTTTGTGCATTAAGTTGCTAGGAGTTGATTGGAACCTTAGTTGCATTGTTTCCATAGAAAACCCTACCGGTAGCTAGTATAGATGACCCCTTTAGTTTGCTATGCCTAGCAAGTCTTACCGGTAGAAGTCGACCAGAGTGGACGCTGCTCGCGATTGGTAGGATATTGAATGAAACTATTACTTGAGACATACGACACATAATGATGGATTGATTAAGGAAAGATAAAAATTTGAGAGTCAGACAGGGTACCAAGTAGGTTGACGACTGGTCCGGGACCAGGGTGACCGTAGTCTTGTCTGATCCGTGTGGTCCGAGTCTGATCGAGCTTTGAACGTACTGATCGTATGCTGGGTGTTATGGGCCCCAGTAAACCTACGTAGCCTAGTAAATGCAACGTCGAACCTACCCTACGGTGTCTGAATTGGAGGCGATCTGGGGCGGGCAGCGTGGGAACTCCGTAGAAACCATCCGGGACGTGTTGTCTGGTGGGATGCGGCGCTGCTAAGGTAGGCGTAGGATGGAATTGACGTTGCAGGAGCTGGTGCGAACGGTTGCCACGTGCGAGTCTGGGACGCGCACGTGTCGTATGATTAGGTTTTCCCCTGCAGGGTATAAAAATTATTTCGAACCACTGTCGCTCCCAGTTGGTGAGCATGCTCGTGAAACGCACCACATTTTAGTAAAGAAGTTGAGATACAATGAGGGTGATGCTATGATGATTTCTATTGCTATTGTTACTTCTATTATGCTTGATTAGGTCAGTGCTAATTAAAGTTACATTTTAATCACTTAACCTGTGCTAAAATTTGACCAAGAGTAGTAAATCCACCCTAGTCAGCCATCATGTCTAGGAGTCGGCTGTAGTCAGTCACTTTGACGGGTTAGCCTTGTTGAGCTTCTTAGAAGCTCACGCTTTGGCGATATGTGGTTTCAGGCGTTGACATGCAGAACCAGGATGATAGCATCCATTGGGAGGAGTTTTTCCCCGAGATCGGGAACCTCCAGTGGGAGTTGTGCGAGTCGCCGCAGGAACATTGAAGTGGCTAGTAGCATGACGCCCTTGGGCACGGCGTGTGCTTTTGCTTAAGTTCGAGTGTCGGAGTCTGTAATCATTCAAGTCTTCCGCTGCTTTGATTCAAAAACTTTTACGTACTCTAAATAAATGTAAGACCTAACTTTAAATTTATTATTTAATGTTGTATTAAAATCTTCTCTCCTTGTAAATTACTGCTGTTTATTCCTACCTATGTTGTATCGTGTATACGCTCGCTTTGTCGAGCGTTGCCCAACAGGATCCTAGCTCGAGGACGCCGGATTCCATCCCGAAACGGGGGGGGGGGGGGGGAGGGGGGGTCCGCGTCACATACCCGCAAGCACGGGCTCTCCCTCAGCTATCTCCCCAGCCGTGGTGTAGTCCACTCGATCGGTCCTGTGGGCTTTCTGGCCCTTCTGCTGGTTCTGCGCTGGATTGGGCGGGTGGCTACTTCCTTGCTACTGACGTGTGGGGCAGTTACGAACAAAGTGTCCCGGCAGCCCACAGGTGAAACATGGGGTTCCTGCTCCCGGTTTGGCGCTCTGCTGAGGTGGGCGAGTGACCGGGTTTCTCTGCCGCGGCGGTGGCGGTGCACAATACCCACCCTGTGGCTGGTTCTGCGAGGGCCTGTATGATGGTTGTGGAGGCCGAAAAGATGGCCCCTGCAGAGGTGCAGCTTTGTACTTCCTACCATCTGGTGCGGTGTACACCAAACGGTATTTCGGGGGCGGCACATTCGACGGGCCACCACTGAACCACTTCTTCTCCCGTTGTTCTGTTTCCAGGTACTCCTCTATAATAAGAGCATTGCTCACAAACTCATTGAAAGGGCCTCCGTGATTTAGAGCCAGGCGGCCCTGGAGCGTGATATTCAGCCCCTCCATGAAGCGGTACTTACGCTTCGCATCGGTGTCCACCTGCTCTGGAGCGTACAGGGAGAGCTGATTGAATACTCTGGAGTATTCATGTAACGGTTGCCCTGGGACAAGGCCATGAATTCCTTGGCCTTCCTCTACATCAGTCCAGCAGGGATATGATGAGCACAGAACGCTTCTCTAAACTGAGCCCAAGGCACCTGGGCTTTTGGTGAGAGGGTGGCAATATATTTTGCCCACCATGCACCCGCATGCCCTTGAAGCATCTGCGCAGCGAACATGGTCTTCTGGTGCTCCGTGCATCAGAGCAGCCCAAACTTAGCCTCACTCGTGTGAAGCCAGTGATCAGCCTCCATCGGTTCCCTGGCATCCTTGAACTCAGGGGGATGAGTTGCCAGGAAGTCAGAGTAAGTGCTGTCCTTGTGCTGGTTCCGTGGTTGGCATTCTCCATTAGCACCCTCAGCATCTCACTGTTCTGCTGACTGCTTTGCAACATAGCCGCCATAGCTGCGGCCAGCATTGGTTTACCAGGCGGGGGAGGTGGGTTTGAACTCTCAGGATCTTGGCGTCCACCCCTTGTGTTCACCATGCTGAAAAACGAATAAGCCTTCCGTTAGCACAATTTACTCCATGTTCCATCTTGACAAACGAAAAGGATTTCATAAAGCGATGCACTGATACTCATAAAAAAAAAAACCAACTTCATTCATTCCTAAAATTATGACAATACATCAGTCTCGAAAACCTCCTAGTTGTGACACCCCATGTGTCACCAGGGCAACGATCGACAAACCGTAAACCCTCATCCCTAATTTCACTCGCTTAAAAGCAGATTCAACCTCGAAAATAAAGAGATATATTATTTAAAATGCTTTAAAGGAACACTATGAAAAGTTTGACAAACAATAGGACTCTATAGCAAAGTCCGGGAAAATCTCAACTAACAGTGTCGATATCTCATTAACAGGAAGAAATCCAAACCCTAACTCTTGGCTACCAAAATTCCCACAGAACCCTAGCCATATTTTTGCATAACAATTAAGCACGCTTCAAAAGAGAATTTTGGGAAATTATTCAAGATTTTTGGAAAGGATTTAGACCTCTTAAAAATTCACACAAGCTATAATCAACTTAGAAATTCAGGAATTTTTAGAGACCAAATCATGACTTGAACCTTAAATGAAAAGTGTTCCAAATAAATTCCTGAGCTTGTACAAAAATTCTCAAAAACTTTTCGAGCATAGGAAGTATGCATTTTAATTGAATTGCAGCCAGGCTTTAATTATTAGCAAAAAAAAAATAAAGTTTGCTTTGCCGGGCGGGCTATAGTGCCCCGCCGCCCGCCTGACAAAGCGGCAAGCAGGCAGGGAGTAGCCGCCCGGCCGACACGGCCATTTCTCCATGCACATCGCATTCAAGCCTTGCCGGCGCCCTCCTCACTCTCTCCACTCTCTCTCCACACTCTCTCTCTTTTCCTCTGCCCGAGCCGCGCCGCCCGGGTGCCATGCGCCGCCGCCCCACTGCGCCGGCCACGCCCCTCTCGGCTCCCCTACTTCCCTTACCTCGGTTCTTCTTTAAATGGGTGCGCCCCCTCCCCAGCTTCCCCCTCCCTCTCCATTTCTCCCCCCCCCCCCCCCCCCGCGCAAGCACCCTCTCCTCTGCCCCGGCCGTCGCCCGCCATAGCCGCCGAAACCGCCTCCACGGTGAAAACTCACTCCCGGCCATTCCCCACTCCAATTCCCTCGACAAAGCACTCCCTCTCACTCCCGTAAAGCTTCCCGCACTCTTCCCCCTCCGGATTTGAGCTCCGTTCGCCGGAATTTCATCGATCGCCGCCGCCACCAACGCCTCCACGGTGAGACCCCCTCTACCGTGCCAAAGCTTGATAAATAGCATGTTGCCGAGCTTTGTCGTGTCAAGTGGATCATGAAAAGCCGAGGTTCAACCGTCGGCGACCAACCCACCGCCGGCAATGGCTCGCCGGAGCTCGCCGGCGCAATCCCCTGTTTTTCTTTTTTCCAATTTATTTTCCAGATTATTGCTCTGTCTTGTAAAATATCTAACAAATCACAGAAAAATCAAAAATGTCAAACCAACATTTGTTAGAACCCTCGTGAAAAGTACAAATTTTCTATTAAAGAACTTTTTAACAAATGACCAAAAATATGCACAATTAATTAGAAACACTCCTTTCTGTTTTTGAATTTTAATTTGAATTATAGAGCAATGCGAGGGCCGATCCTTGATCCAAAAATACACCATGGCCACACACATCCTCTGGAATTTTGTGAAGAATTTAGGACCAAGAAATGACATCTAACCCTTTTAAAATACTTCAATCTGCCTAATTAAAATACCATTATCTAAAGTACACGGTAAAAGTCATTTATAAGGTTAGACCCAAAAGCAAAGTTTTAGATCTGGTGCTCAGGAATACCCACATAAAATTTCCTAATTTTATTCTAAGGTTTACTAGTGCTTTCTGATTTTATAAGATTTAAAAACAGGAAATTTGATGAATTTTTATAAAACATAGAAAATTCATCTAGGCCCCACCCAAAGCTCAAAATACTTATTCCAAGGAGTGCTACCAACTAAAAATAATCTTGAGGAAGAATTAAAATTTTCATTTTAACCCTAGTTTAATAGCCGAAGGAATTAAATAATGTTTAACCGATGAAAAGTGTCGAATTAACTTAACTAAAGTTGAAGTTGTTGAACATGCCAACTAAAAGTCACCTCATGAGAGTTGAATAGATTTCTTTAAACATCATTCACAGCTTAAGAATTGAATCTAATCGACGGCGTCGAGTAATTAGGGTTAACCCTAATTCTAGGCGTCGCCAATCTAAACCCTAGATTACTATTGATAATAACAATAAGTTTCTTGTTCACTGAACTTATTATAATCCTACTGCATCATGTAGATTCTGACGCTCACGAGGTAGCTGCAGATCCGAGTTCCTCGACCCCCGCCGAAGAAGTCAACGTCAACTCAGAAGAACCAGGCACGCCCCGGTGCACAACCGAGTTTTAAAATTTTCCTTTATAACTAAGTGTCTTGTTTGTGCATTAAGTGCTAGGAGTTCATTGAAACCATAGTTGCATTGTTTCCCCATAAGAAACCCTATCGGTAGTTGGTATAGGTACCCCCTTAGTATGCTATGCTTAGCAGGTATTGTCGGTAGAAGTCGAGCAGAGTGGACGCTGCTCACCAAAGGATAGGTTGTTGTTTGAAACTATCAGTTGATACATTATGACACATGATGAGGAGTTAAGTAAGGAAAGATAAAAGTTTGAGGGTCAGACAGGATACCAATTAGGTCGGCGACTGGACCGGGTCCAGGGTGACCGTAGACTTGTCTGATCCATGTGGTCCGAGACTGATCGAGTGTTGAATGTACTGGTCGTATGCTGGGTGTTATGGGCCCCAGTAAACTTATGTAGCCTAGTCATTGCAACGTCGAACCTGCCCTACGGTGTCTGACTAGGAGGAGATCTGGGGTGGGCAGCGTGGGAAATCCAAAGAAACCATCTGGGACGTGTTGCCTGTTGGGATGCGGCGCTGCTAAGGCAGGCGTAGGAGGGAATTGACGTTGCAGGAGCTGGTGTGAACGGTTGCCACGTGCGAGTCTGGGACACACACGTGTCGTACGATCAGGTTTCCCCCCTGCAGGGTATAAAATCGTTTCGAACCGCTGTCGCTCCCAGTTAGTGAGCATGCTCGTGAAACGCACCACATTTAGTAAATAGGTTGAGACCCAATGAGAATGAACATGATGATTATATTCTTGTTATTGTTGCTCTATTATGCTTGATTAGTCTAGTGCTAACTAAATTTATATTCTAATCACTTTACCTGTGCTAAAATTTGATAAGAATAGTATAGGCTTGCGAGTCCTTTTGCAAGTAAACCCACCCGAGTCAGCCAGCATGTCTAGGAGTCGGCTGTAGTTAGCCACTTTTGTCGGGTAAGTCTTGCTGAGCTTCTTAGAAGCTCACGCGTTACCGTTATGTGGTTTTTTAGGCGCCGTCATGCAGGACCAAGCCGGTAGCTTCCATTGGGAGGAGCCTCTCCCCGAGATCGGGAACCTCCAGTGGGAGTTGTGCGAGTCGCCGCAGTGAATGTTGAAGTGGCTAGTAGCATGACGCCCGTGGGCACGGCGCGTGCTTTTGCTTAAGTCCGAGTGTCGGAGTTTGTAATCGTTCAAGTCTTCCGCTGTATTTTCAAAACTTTAATGGCGTACTCTGATTCACTGTAAGACTTAAGTTCAAATTTATGAACCAATGATGTATTAAATTTTCTCTCCTTGTAACATTATTGCTGTTTATTCCTGCCTGTGTTGTATCGTGTGTACGCTCGCTTCGCCGAGCGTTGCCCAACAGGATCCTGGCTCAACGACTGACCGGATCCATCCCGAGACGAGGTTTTCTGGGCGGGTCGCGTCAGCTTTGGTATCAGAGCCCTGTTGGGAAGCGATAAAACGTTTATGGCATATTTTCGAAAATTTACGTGCAAGTGAGGTACGAGCCCTATTAGTTAATAGGTTATCAGGTGGCAAGCTAACCTAGTATAGGGGCTAACTAAACCCAGTCTAGATTTACTTTTCTGTAACGACGCACCTACGCTCAGGTAAGCAAGGTAAGGTACGCCTCTCGACTGCGATGAAAGGTTGAGAAATCCCTGTTGCATCCGCAACAGTAGCGTTCTATACCATGATGGTATGGAAGGAGGTATTATGTTCGCTGTAACATAGTACGCCCCCTTGCCGTTTAGGGAGAGAAGCGGACCTCTACCGTACGAGGTGTGGGTTACGGACCTGTTGCGAATGCAGACCTTCGAAACAGTGGAGTCTTGTGTCTTTGGCACACAAGAGATAAGTTTGTTCCTCACGACTTCGGTTTTGCGGAACACTCTCATACCTCCGCTGCCTGAGGTAAAGTGCAGTCTGTCGCCGCGCAGGGAAGGTCGGACACGTGATCCCCGTACGTGACCTACTCGGGGCGACCCATATGGCAATGATATGGGTTGTTGTTTTTTACTTTTGATATATATTATATTGAACTGCCTATGATGCCATTTTCTGCAGGTACGCTAACCACGATATCGTAAGAAACGTGTAGTAATGGCTAACTTGAGTGCGATTCTGCCACCGCCTAAGCGTAGTTTCTTTTTACTTTGTGAGGACGTATAGGCCGATGTAGGATTGCATTGCATGAATAAAAGTTAAAATCCTTCAAACACTATTAGAAAGTAAAAGTCAACCTGGATACCTTCCTCCCTTAGTGATTGCGTGGCATCAACCGAGTTGGAGTAAAACCCTTGTATATCATTGAGCCTTTTTCAACACCTTTCTCAATGAGAAGATTGTCTCCTTGACAGGTCAACTTAGATGGTAAAGCACCTTGGGTAAACCGGCTGTCGCTAGTTAGCATCCTTAGTGACCAACTTGGATCACCTTTTTACGCAGGGATGAAAAATATTTTATGTATCGGAAGATTTAGCATGCTTTGAACTATGTGTCAACATGTGGCTTCTGATTGATAAAATATTGTTCATCTCTGTGTTGCAGATGAACGACAACACGATCGAGCATGGGCTCGCGGAGATAGGTGTTGAGGGCTCCACCCCTACCTACGTCACCAAGAAATCAGGACGCAGAGGATTTGTGGAGATACTCGGTCAAACCTTGCAGTCGCTGAGTTATACAGAGACTCCTTGGTTTCAGATTCGAGAGTACCGGCAGTATGACCTACCGCGCTGCTCAGCCACAGTTACACTATCCACGCACCCTCAGCATGCCAACGGAGAGATATATACTACCACCACCTTCGGTTCAGATAAGACTGAAGCCATCGAGTCGGCCGCTCATCAGTCTCTATTGAGGCTTTGCGAGCGACACCTTGAGGACCTGGCAGACAAACCAGCAGCGATGTTTCCGATACGGGACCAGGTCGATAGTACCTGGCACCGTAATGTCAAGAATGCTCAGAAGAGGACTCTCAGGGGAGAGATGGACCATGTCACTCCCTTGTTCACGTTGAGCCTAGCGCTGCTCAACTTGCATGAGGACACTGTTCTCACGGCTCAGATGGACCGTGAGGCCTTGCGACAGGCTCATGTGGAGATAGCCCAACTCAAGGAGAAGATCCAGGACTTGGAGAGCAGAAACAATGCACTGCGTGCTCGCTGCAACGCGCGCGCTACACACATCTCTGAGTTGGAGGCGGTCTCCGAGATTAAGACTGCCCAGATCCATGCTAGAGAGAATGATTGCAACATCATGTTGCAACACATTCACCAGCTGGAGATACTCAGGGATAACGCGGTTCAGATGGCGGAGAACCTCGCCCATGAGAACCATCATTTGCAGCATCAGTTAGCGGGACTTTTGGAGGCACAGCAGCCGCCTCCCGCTAACGATGATGCGCCTGAGTCAGAAGTATCGGATCCCGAAGCTTCAGACCCAGAGCCAGACGAGGAGTAGATCGGAGGTGGTTCCGAAGTGATAGTTTAGCTAGATACTTCGCTTAAGGAGTGCGTTGTCCTTGTCTTGGTGTTAGTATGTGTTCTCAAGAGTCTATCTTAGTGGCGTCGTAATCTTTGGATGTAAAAGTGGTGGTTTGACAGTCTAAGGAGTTGGACGATGGATGTACTGTCATCTTTTGGGGAATGAATGGAGTTTGTTTTTATTGAGATATCCGCGCCGTGCATTTTGATGTACTCTTATTTATATTGAGAAATGGACATGGATGAACTGCTCTAATAATAAAGAACCTTTTTGCTTTTTCAGCATGGTGAACACTAGAGCAGGACGTCAGGAGGCGGAAAGCTCCAACCCACCGCCCCCGCCAGCTGAGCCAACCTTGGCTGCAGCTATGGCAGCCATGCTCCAAAGCAGCCAACAGACACAAGAGATGCTGCGGGCCATCCTGGAGAATAGTGGCGCAAATCGAGGCGCTCGGAACCGCGAGCAGCACAGCACATATGCTGAATTCCTGGCCACTCATCCCCCGGAGTTCAGAGATGCCCGGGAACCAATGGAGGCAGACCACTGGCTTCGTACGATCGAGGCCAAGTTTGGGCTACTCCGTTGTTCGGAGACTCAGAAAACTCTCTTTACAGCCCAGATGCTCCATGGACACGCCGGAGCTTGGTGGGCCAACTACTTGGCAACTCTCCCGGCCAACACCCAAGTGCCATGGGCACAGTTCCGGAAGGCGTTCCGCGCTCACCACATTCCCGCGGGACTCATGCAGAGGAAGGCCAAGGAATTCATGGCCTTGACGCATGGAAGCCGCAAGGTACACGAGTATTCCCGTGTGTTCAACCAACTTGCTCTATATGCTCCGAAGCAGGTTGACACGGATGCGAAGCGGAAGCACCACTTCATGGAAGGGTTAAACATCACACTCCAGGGTCGCTTGGCCCTGAATCAAGGCGGCTCATTTAATGAGCTCGTCAGCAACGCCCTCATCGCTGAAGAATACCTCGAGAAGGAGCAGCGGGAAAAGAGGCGAGCCAGCGGTGGGCCATCAAATGCCCCGCCACCCAAGTACCGTCTGGTGTACACTGCACCCGATGGTAGGAAATACAAGGCCACCCCGCCGCAGGGTCCGATTTTCCGTCCGCCACAGCAGCCATACCGGCCCCCACAGAATCAACAGCAGTCCGGCTACGCGCACCTCCCCCGCCGTAGAGGAACCAAGGTGTCCACCCACCTCAACAGGACGCCTGTCCTGGACCAAGCACGCCTTGCTTCAACTGCGGGCAGCCCGGACACTTCGCCCGCGAGTGCCCCTCCAACCAGTAGTCCAGAGGCAACCGGCAGTCAAACCAAGGACAAGGCCAGCAAAAGGGCCACAAGAACACCAGGACCGGTCGGGTAAACTACACCACGACCGAAGAAATTGCTGAGGGCGAACAAGTATTGGCGGGTACGTTCTCGCTCTCTACCCACTCAGCTTTTGTTTTTTTCGATTCTGGTGCAAGCCACAATTTTATCAGTAGGAGTTTTGTCAAGGGTAAAAGCCTATCCACAGTTCCCCTAGAACGACCTTTCGTCATAAAATCGCCTGGGGGTACTATTTTGTCAAACCATGGCTCAAGTGAAGCTCCCCTAAATCTAGGAGGTCACATCTATCCTATCTCCTTCATAATCCTAGATGGGCAGGGTATCGATATAATCATCGGCATGAAATGGATGAAACACCATAATGCCATCCTTGATATTGCTAACCGTGTGGTCCACTTAACCTTCCCACTTCACGGTTCCATGTCCGTAAACCTAGATCACCCTAAAGCCACCCTCAATCAAGTCTGCCATGTTGTCGGGAAAAGTCTGGATGAGATACCAGTGGTTGAAGAGTTCCCGGACGTATTCCCAGAAGATTTACCTGGTTTACCGCCGGATAGAGATGTGCAATTCCAGATTGAGCTGTTGTCCAACACAGCCCCGATCTCCCGCAGACCATACAAGATGGCACCCAAAGAGCTAGCAGAGTTGAAGAAACAGCTGCAGGAGTTGTGGGACAAGGGCTTTATACGACCCAGTACCTCGCCTTGGGGTTGTCCGGCATTGTTCGTGAAGAAGAAGGACCAGTCATTGAGGCTATGCGTGGATTATCGTCCCTTGAATGCAGTAACTATCAAGAACAAGTATCCCTTGCTACGCATAGACACTCTGTTTGATCAGTTGGCTGGAGCAAAGGTCTTCTCAAAAGTCGATCTTCGGTCTGGTTATCATCAGATCAAGATCCGTCCCAGTGACGTTCCGAAGACGGCCTTCTCCACCAGATACGGGCTATATGAGTATTTGGTGATGTCGTTTGGACTCACAAACGCACCAGCGTACTTCATGTACCTCATGAACTCAGTATTCATGCCAGAGCTGGATAAGTTTGTAGTGGTGTTCATCGACGACATCCTAATATACTCCAAGTCAACCGATGAGCATGCAGAGCACCTTCGGACAGTTCTCTAAAGACTCAGAGATCATCAGCTCTATGCCAAGTTCAGCAAGTGTGAATTCTGGATTGAGCGTGTTCAGTTTCTGGGTCATGTTGTGTCCGCGAACGGAATTTCTGTAGATCCAGGAAAGGTGCAAGATGTTGTTAATTGGAAAGCACCCACAACAGTTCACAAGGTGCGAAGTTTCTTGGGATTAGCAGGATATTATCGCCGCTTCATTCCCAACTTTTCCAAGATTGCCAGGCCTATTACAGATCTACTCAAGAAGGATCAGAAGTTCAAGTGGATAGAAAAGTGCGAAGAAGCCTTTCAAACTTTGAAGAAGCACTTGACCACAGCACTAGTACTCGCCCAACCGGATTTGAGCAAGCCCTTCGATGTGTATTGTGATGCGTCGGGCACTGGACTTGGTTGTGTGTTAATGCAAGAAGGACGGGTAATTGCTTACGCTTCCAGACAGCTCCGTAAGCATGAGTTGACTTACCCCACACACGACTTGGAATTGGCAGCCGTGGTATTGGCTCTGAAGGTGTGGAGGCATTACTTATTGGGAAACCTGGTACACCTCTACACTGACCACAAGAGTCTCAAGTACATCTTCACCCAGAACGAGTTGAACATGAGGCAACGAAGATGGCTAGAATTAATCAAGGACTACGAGATAGAGATCCACTACCATCCGGGCAAGGCTAATGTGGTTGCAGACGCGTTGAGCAGAAACGCCCATTGCCACTACTTGGATCAAGGAGTTGCAACCGAAGAGCTAGAGCCAGCCGTAAGGGTCCTACCCCACGGAGCCCTCTACAACCTAGCCTTAGTGCCAACACTTAGAAATGAGGTAGCCAAGGCCCAGAAGCTTGATAAGGGCATGGAGAAGATCAGATTAGGACTGCAAGAAAAGAAGATGCAGTGTTTCCGTGAGGACGAAGAAGGAGTTTTGTGGTTCAAGAACAGACTGGTAGTGCCGAAGGATCACGAGCTCCGAAGGAAGATCATGGATGAAGCTCATTTATCCAAGTACTCGATTCACCCTGGCAGCAACAAGATGTATCAGGACCTGCGAAAGAAGTTTTGGTGGACAAGGATGAAAAGGGAAATCGCTCGGTATGTAGCGGAATGTGACACCTGCCGCAGAGTAAAGGCCGACCATCTGAAAGGCGCAGGGTTGTCGCAACCTTTGAGCTTTCCGTCATGGAAGTGGGAAGACATAAGTATGGACTTCATTGTTGGACTGCCCATGACAGCTCAAAAGTTGGATTCAATTTGGGTCAGAGTAGATCGTTTGATAAAGACAGCCCACTTCATTCCTGTCTCAACCAGATACACCATGAAGAAGTATGCACAGCTGTACTTTGACCGGATAGTCTGTCTGCATGGAGTGCCCAAGACGATCATCTCCGACCGAGGCACCCAATTCATCGGTCGATTTTGGAAACAACTCCACGAGTCACTAGGGACCAGGCTAATTCACAGCTCAGCCTACCACCCTCAAACTGACGGTCAGACGGAAAGAGTGAACCAAATACTTGAAGACATGCTTCGAGCTTGTGTTTTGGAGCATGGTAAAGGATGGGACACTTATCTATCATTGGCAGAGTTCTCATACAACAACAACTATCAAGCCAGCATCCAGATGTCCCCTTTTGAAGCACTTTATGGCCGTAGTTGCAGAACCCCACTCAACTGGTCAGAAGCAGGCAAAAGAATCATATTGGGACCAGACTTAGTGCAGCAGACCGAAGAGAAAGTAAGGGTTATACAAGCCAATCTGAAGGCCGCCAAGTCAAGACAGAAGAGCTATGCAGATAAAAGGCGTAGACCATTGACCTTCGAGGTAGGAGACTACGTCTACCTACGAGTCTCGCCAATGAAGGGAGTTCAACAGTTCGGGATCAGAGGCAAGTTAGCACCCCGATACATAGGTCCATATCCTATCACAGCCAAGTGCGGACCAGTGGCGTATCAAGTGGAACTGCCAGAAAGATTATCAGGAGTGCATAACGTATTCCATGTCTCCCAGTTGAAGAAGTGTCTGAAGGCACCCGTAGACCAAGTGATTCAAGAAGTGGAAGAATTGCAACCAGACCTAACCTACCCCGAGCGTCCAATCCGGATACTGGATGAAAAGGAACGAGTTACTAGAAGATGGACACTCAAATTTTACAAGGTTCTGTGGAGCAACCACACGAAAGACGAAGCCACATAGGAATCTGCAGAATTTCTTCAGTCACACTACCCCGAGCTACTCCCAAACCCCTAGGTACCTATACCTATCCTAACCCTCTCCTTAAATCTCGGGACGCGATTTCTTTTAGGGGGGAGGGCTGTGACACCCCATGTGTCACCAGGGCAAAGATCAACAAACCGTAAACCCTCATCCCTAATTTCACTCGCTTAAAAGCAGATTCAACCTTGAAAATAAAGAGATATATTATTTAAAATGCTTTAAAGGAACACTATGAAGAGTTTAACAAACAATAGGACTCTATAGCAAAGTCCGGGAAAATCTCAACTAACAGTGTCGATATCTCATTAACAGGAAGAAATCCAAACCCTAACTCTTGGCTACCAAAATTCCCACAGAACCCTAGTCATATTTTTATATAAAAGTTAAGCACACTTCAAAAGAGAATTTTGGGAAATTATTCAATATTTTTGGAAAGGATTTAGACCTCTTAAAAATTCACACAAGCTATAATCAACTTAGAAATTCAGGAATTTTTAGAGACCAAATCATGACTTGAACCTTAAATGAAAAGTGTTCCAAATAAATTCCTGAGCTTGTACAAAAACTCTCAAAAAATTTTTGAGCTTGGGAAGCGTGCATTTTAATTGAATTGCAGCTAGGCTTTAATTATTAGCAAAAAAAAAATAAAGTTTGCTTTGCCGGGCGGGCTACAGTGCCCCGCCGCCCACCCGACAAAGCGGCGAGCAGGCAGGGAGTAGCCGCCCGGCCGACACGGCCATTTCTCCACGCACGTCGCATTCAAGCCTTGCCGGCGCCCCTCCTCACTCTCTCCACTCTCTCTCTCTCACTCTCTCTCTCTCTTTTCCTCTGCCCGAGCCGCGCCGCCCAGGTCCCATGCGCCGCCGCCCCACTGCGCCGGCCACGCCCCTCTCGGCTCCCCTACTCCCCTACCCCGGTTCTCCTTTAAATGGGTGCGCCCCCTCCCCAGCTCCCCCCTCCCTCTCCATTTCATCCCCCCCCCCCCCCCGCGCAAGCACCCTCTCCTCTGCCCCGGCCGCCGCCCGCCATAGCCGCCGAAATCGCCTCCACGGTGAAAACTCACTCCCGGCCATTCCCCGCTCCAATTCCCTCGATAAAGCACTCCCTCTCACTCCCGTGAAGCTTCCCGCACTCTTCCCCCTCCGGATTTGAGCTCCGTTCGCCAGAATTTCATCGACCGCCGCCGCCACCAACGCCTCCACGGTGAGACCCCCTCTACCGTGCCAAAGCTTGATAAATAGCATGTTGCCGAGCTTCGTCGTGTCAAGTGGATCATGGAAAGCCGAGGTTCGACCGTCAGCGACCACCCCACCGCCGGCAATGGCTCGCCGGAGCTCGTCGGCGCAATCCCCTGTTTTTCTTTTTTCCAATTTATTTTCCAGATTATTGCTTTGTCTTGTAAAATCTCTAAAAAATCACAGAAAAATCCAAAAATGTCAAAACAACATTTGTTAGAATCCTCGTGAAAAGCAATAATTTTCTGTTAAAGCACTTTTTAACAAATGACCAAAAATTTGCAGAATTAATTAGAAACCCTCCTTTCTGTTTTTGAATTTTAATTTGCATTATCGAGCAATGCTAGGGCTGATCTTTGATCCAAAAATACACCATGGCCACACACATCCTCCGGAATTTTGTGAAGAATTTAGGACCACGAAATGGCATCTAACCCTTTTAAAATACTTCAATCTGCCTAGTTAAAATACCATTTTCGAAAGTACATGGACAAAGTCATTTATAAGGTTAGACCCAAAAGCAAAGTTTTAGATCTGGTGCTCAGGAATGCCCACATAAAATTTCATAATTATATTCTAAGGTTTACTAGTACTTTCTAATTTTATAAGATTTAAAAACAGGAACTTTGATGAATTTTTATAAAACATAGAAAATTCATCTAGGCCCCACCCAAAGCCCAAAATGCTTATTCCAGGGGGTGCTACCAACTAAAAATAATCTTGAGGAACAATTAAAATTTTCATTTTAACCCTAGTTTAATAGCCGAAGGAATTAAATAATGTTTAACCGATGAAAAGTGTCGAATTAACTTAACTAAAGTTGAAGTTGTTGAACATGTCAACTAAAAGTTACCTCATGAGAGTTGAATAGATTTCTTTAAACATCATTCACAGCTTAAGAATTGAATTTAATCGACGGCGTCGAGTAATTAGGGTTAACCCTAATTCTAGGCGTCGCCAATCTAAACCCTAGATTACTATTGATAATAACAATAAGTTTCTTTTTCACTGAACTTATTATAATCCTACTGCATCATGTAGATTCTGACGCTCACGAGGTAGCTGCATATCCGAGTTCCTCGACCCCCACCGAAGGAGTCAACGTCAGCTCAGAAGAACCAGGCAAGCCCCGGTGAACAACGAGTTTTAAATTTTTTTCTTTATAACTAAGTATGTCTTGTTTGTGCATTAAGTGCTAGGAGTTGATTGAAACCATAGTTGCATTGTTTCCCCATAAGAAACCCTATCGGTAGTTGGTATAGGTACTCCCTTAGTATGCTATGCTTAGCAGGTATTGTCGGTAGAAGTCGAGCAGAGTGGACGCTGCTCGCGAAATGATAGGTTGTTGTTTGAAACTATCAGTTGATACATTATGACACATGATGAGGAGTTAAGTAAGGAAAGATAAAAGTTTGAGGGTCAGACAGGATACCAATTAGGTCGGCGACTGGACCGGATCCAGGGTGACCGTAGACTTATCTGATCCGTGTGGTCCGAGACTGATCGAGTGTTGAATGTACTGATCGTATGCTGGGTGTTATGGGCCCCAGTAAACCTATGTAGCCTAGTAATTGCAACGTCGAACCTGCCCTACGGTGTCTGACTAGGAGGAGATCTGGGGTGGGCAGCGTGGGAACTCCACAGAAACCGTCTGGGACGTGTTGCCTGGTGGGATGCGGCGCTGCTAAGGCAGGCGTAGGAGGGAATTGACGTTGCAGGAGCTGGTGTGAACGGTTGCCACGTGCGAGTCTGGGACACGCACGTGTCGTACGATCAGGTTTCCCCCCTGCAGGGTATAAAATCGTTTCGAACCGCTGTCGCTCCCAGTTAGTGAGCATGCTCGTGAAACGCACCACATTTTAGTAAATAGGTTGAGACCCAATGAGAATGAACATGATGATTATATTCTTGTTATTGTTGCTCTGTTATGCTTGATTAGTCTAGTGCTAACTAAATTTATATTCTAATCACTTAATCTGTGCTAAAATTTGACAAGAATAGTATAGGCTTGCGAGTCCTTTTGCAAGTAAACCACCCGAGTCAGCCAGCATGTCTAGGAGTCGGCTGTAGTCAGCCACTTTTATCGGGTAAGTCTTGCTGAGCTTCTTAGAAGCTCACGCGTTAGCGTTATGTGGTTTTTCAGGCACCGTCATGCAGGACCAAGCCAGTATCTTCCATTGGGAGGAGCCTCTCCCCGAGATCGGGAACCTCCAGTGGGAGTTGTGCGAGTCGCCGCAGTGAATGTTGAAGTGGCTAGTAGCATGACGCCCGTGGGCACGGCGCGTTCTTTTGCTTAAGTCCGAGTGTCGGAGTTTGTAATCGTTCAAGTCTTCCGCTGTATTTTCAAAACTTTAATGGCGTACTCTGATTCACTGTAAGACTTAAGTTCAAATTTATGAACCAATGATGTATTAAATTTTCTCTCCTTGTGACATTATTGCTGTTTATTCCTGCCTGTGTTGTATCGTGTGTACGCTCGCTTCACCGAGCGTTGCCCAACAGGATCCTGGCTCAATGACTGACCGGATCCGTCCCGAGACGAGGTTTTCTGGGCGGGTCGCACTAGTCTGTCAAACATTCCAGCATTACACCGTGACATCTCACACCGCTACTACGATAGTCTTACGAGAGAACACAACTCCTAACATGACAATGGTCACCACGCACTCCTTACGCTTACAACCTTGATAACTCGATTAGCTAGGACATCACAGATCTACTAGCCTGCTATCATCGTCGATCTACTCAGGTTCTAGGTCCGAGGCATCAGGGTCTGACACCTCTGACTCAGGTGCATCATCCTCTGCGGGAGGCGGCTGCTGAACCTCTAAGAGTCCAGCAACTTGATGCTGCAGGTGGTGGTTCTCATGAACGAGATTCTTGGCTACCTGCAGGGCCTCATCCCAAATAATCTCCAACTGATGAATGTATTCCAGCATAGCGTTGCAGTTGTTATTTCTGGCCTGCAATTGGGCTGTCTTGATCGCAGAAATCTGCTCTAACTCAGCGATTCGCTGAGCTCGTGTGACACCCCAGGTGTCACCAGGGTTTAAATCGACACACTAAAACCCTAATCGGTAATTTACTCACCTAAAAGTAAAAAATCAATACTGGAAGTAAAAAGAATGATGTTTGAAATGCTCTAAAGGTTCACCATGAAAACCTTGGCACACAACAAAACGCTATAGCTAAGTTCGGAAAGATTCAACTAACAGTGTTGAAATCCTGTTAACAGGAATTAAATCCAAACCCTAACTCATGGCCATCCAAATTTCCACAAAACCCTAGCCATATTTTTATATAGCAATTAACTAAACATTAAAATAGAATTTTGGAAATTTTATCAAAATTTTTAAAAGAAGTTTAAACCCTTTTAAAATTCTGACAATTTTGAACGAAGTTGAAAATTCAAAGATTTTTAGCAGCTGAATCAGGGAATATCCCTATAAGAAAAGTTGTTGCAAATAATTCAGTAAGCCCACACAAAAAGTGTCGAAAATTTTTGAACTCGGGAGCTAGGGTTTTCAATTGACTCAAGTGAAGTGAGTTGGAAAAAAAAATTGGAAATTGAAAACTGCTGTACGGTGAACAGTGACGCGCCGCCACTGTTCATCGCCAGGCGCCCGACCACCGGCCGGATTTCGCACGTCGCCGCATTCAAGTCTTTGCCGCGCCCTTCTCTCCCTCCCCCTCCCCTCCTGTGCTCTCTCTCCCTCCCTCTATACCTCCACGGCATGCTGCCCTAGCGACGTGCGCCTTAAATTTTTCCCGCCCGCGCCGCTGCCTTGTCGTCCGGCTGCCTACAACCGTACGGGAACCGCCGGCTATCACCATCTTCGCCGCGTGCGCACGTCAACCTCCTCCCCATCCCTTACTTGCTTCTCCTTTAAGCATAAAACCGAGCCTCTCCTCTTTTTTTTTTCCTTCCCCTGGTCTTTCCCCTCCGCGCGCTCCAGAGAACGCCGCCGCTATAGCCGTCGCCCCCACCTCCACGACGTCAGCGAGCTCCAGCCATTCCCCAGCCCCGCCACCTTGCCGGCTAGACTCCTCTCCTCCTCCTGTTACTCTCCAACCACCAAGAGCCCTGGCCGTGCCGCCGTTTGCACGCAATGCCGCCGCCCTGTTTTTCGGCCGAGAACCTCACCAGCGGCCACTCTTCTCCAAAATCCATCGTCGTGGTACGATGTTTTTCCAATTCCTTTCACCGGCTACTTGATCTAGCACTTGCGCACCCAATTGACAAGATTTTGTCTGCAGTCCATCGCCATTAACGAAGAACGCCTCGCGCCACCACCTCGGCCACCATTGATGCCACCTCGAGCTCACCGTCGCCGGCCTTGTTCCCCTCTTCCCCGTGACCTTCGTCCTCTTCAAATCAGTGCTTTGAGTCGAGGTGATGCTCCACGACACTTCGATTCTTGCCCCAACCCTCTTCTCCGGTGAGAATCCCACCGGAGAGCCGCCGTGCCCTGTTTTCCGCCCTGCTCTGCCACTGTTCCATCCATTGCTCCATTTTCTAGTAATTAGCTAGAAGTTATTAAATGTGTAGAAAATCATGGAAAAATATAAAAATGCCAAACTTAATTTTATTTGAATCCTTGAACAATGAACTAAATTTCTGTTAAAGCACTTTTTAGAAAACAACCAAAATTTTTCAGAAATAATTAAAACACCCTAGTCTGTTTTTGAATTTTAATTTGAATTCTAGAGCAATGCTAGGGCTAATTTTTGATCTACAAATACATCATGGCATTACACACCTACTGGCATTTTATGAATATTTTAGGACCAAAAAGTTGCATATAACACTTCAACAATACTCCAATCTGCCTAGTAAAATACCATTTTCTAAAGTATATTGTAAAAGTCATCGAAGGGGTTAGACCCAAAAGCAAAGTTTTATCTTTGGTTCTCATGAGTGATCCCATAAAATTTCACAATTTTTTTCTAAGGGTTACTAATGGTTCCTGATTTTAAAAGATTTAATAATAGAAACTTTGATGAATTTTTATAAAATCTATAAAATTCATCTAGACCTCAGCCAAAGTTCAAAACGCATATTTTAGAGAGCGCTATCAATGAAAAATGATCTTGAGGTATAATTAAAAGTTTTATTTTTAACCCTAGGTTAATAGTCGTAGTTATTAAATAATTCATACCGGAGAAAAGTGTCGACCTAACCCTAATTCCTAAACGTTAAAACCCTAGTTAATCTTTAATAAAGACATTGTGACTCTTTTCATTAAACTTATTGCAATCTTACTGCATTTTCATCATATAGGGACCGACCCGGAATTTCCGACGACGAACGAGAATCCGGAGGAGGCATCCGCAGGAACTACTTCTCGCTTGAGTGTGCTGACTTTTCTGCAGATCAAAGCAAGCCCCGGTGCACACCTATATTTTACAAGTTTTACTTTTATCACTATAGGTGTAGGAATTGTCTGTGCATTAAGTCTCGAGGAAATTGCGTGAAAACTTAGTTGCATAACTTAATAGGATCTCCTATGGGTTATTTTGGTAGAGCCATCGATAGAATGCTATCCTTAAAGGACAGGAATCCGGTAGAATACGAGTAGTATGGAGACTACTCGTGTTTAATCAAAGGAGGAAAAATTCAAGGAATATGTTTGATCTCAATGTGAATAAAAAGCTGGAACCCTATCGGGTGCGGTTGCATTGGTCAAGTTTGAGTTGTGTACCGAGTGCATACTGGTAAATGGGACCAGGAAATCGACGTAGCTCATTGTGCTTTGTTGGACAATTGGCCATCTCTCTTTCCGGGTGAATGGACCGTCAGGGTGGATGAATTTGCAATTTATTTTTCTTGGGCTCGTGCTAGTGGGAAAGGCTTGGGGCCGTACAGGGATGCAGGGCATCGCCTGGAGGACCATGTCCTTGGAGAGATGGATGTTGGGCCAACTCTATCACGATGTTGCGAAAGGTGGCCACGTGTGACTCATTCGAGTGTGCACGTGTCGTGTCATTCAGGTTTCTCCTGCAGGATGTAAATCAATTATAATTGCCGTTCCTCATGGTCAAGAGTACCACTTGCTCCTTTCCGCCGCAACGATATGTAAATAGGGGATTGAGGATGAAAAATGGTTGTTGCAAACTCTGGATTGTTGTACTGAATTCTTGTTTGTTTAAAATAGTGGCACACCTAGTATGTTAATAACGAACCCTGTTAACTTGGCTAAAAATGAAATAGACTATTAGCGTTGTTTTCGCAATGCCCGATCAACTTTCACCAATACTCCCTGCATTTTAGGAGTCAGTCATTAGATGGCCACGTTGACGGGTAAGTTTGCTGAGTATTAGTTGCTCAGGCTTTGTACCCTTGTTGTTTTGCTTGTCGGATCTTTCTTGGTCTTGAAGAATGAGCATGTCTTGGGCTGACATGCTTGTTATAGGATCGCTGATCATCGAGTTGTAACTAATGCTTCTGCAGTATCAAACCCGAGTTTTCAAAACTACGCTTCCGCACTTAAATGATTTGAACCAATGATGTAACATTAAGAATTTATGTACCCCTTTAAATCATGTTCTGCGTGTCCTTGTTAATTATTGTACTGTATGGTCGCTTGTTTCGTCAAGTGACACCCTAAAGTAATCCTGGATGAGCAACCGTACGATTTTATCGGACGGGGTTGCGACAGCTCGGGAGTCAGAACGAGCACGCAACCCATTGTTTCTGCTCTCCAAGCTCCGAATTCTCTCCTGGACCCTGGCTAGCTCCCTATGAGCGCGTCCTACGGCCCGGCGATCAAATCCGGCAGTGAGAATGGTGTCCTCATGCAAGTTGAACATTGCCAAGCTCTGTAGGAAAAGCGGAGTCACAAAGTCCTTTTCTCCCTTGAGGGTCTTGTCCATGGCAGCCTTGACGTTCCGACGCCAGGTATTGTCAATCTGGTGCCGTATCAGAAATAGTGCTGCTGGCTGATCTGCCAAGTCCTCCAAGTGCTCCTCACAGAGTCTCAACTGAGCTTCGTGGGCAGCATCCTCAATAATCTCAGCCTTGTCCGAACCAAGCGAGGTGGTGGTCCAAGTTTCCCAGTTGGCTCGGTGAGGATGAGTAGGGAGGGTAACTGCGGCAGAGCAGCGGGGCTGGCCATGCTGCCTAAACTCCCAGATCTGGAACCAAGGAGTCTCGGTACAACCCAACAACTGCAGCATCTAGCGGAGCAGCTCGACGAATCCTCTGCGTCCCAACTCCTGGGTGACACGGGTAGGAGTGGAGTTCTCAACCCCAAACTCCTCCGGTCCCTGCTTGTTCGCACTGTCAGACATCTGCAACCACAAAGATGAACAATATTTTATTAATCAGAAGTCACATGCTGACACATAGTTCAAAGCATGTATAAACTTCCAACACGTAAAATATTCCCATCCTGCGTAAAAAAAAAAGCACCCGAGATCTACACGCCTAATGGTACAAGCGTTGCTAATCTATCGGTAACCACTAATTACCCAGGTGAGATTACGATTTGATTTAGCCTTAGGTTTCTTAAGGGGTTCGATTATCATGCAATGCAATTCCTGTTCGGCCTATACGTCCTTACCAAAAAAAAAAGAATATTCGTTAAGCGGTGGCAGATCGCACTCAAGTTAGGCGTTTCTACACGTTGCTTACGATATCGTGGTTAGCGTACCTGCAGATGAAGGACATCATAGGCAGTTGCAATATAATATATATTGAAAGTAAAAACAACAACCCATATCATTGCCATATGGGTCGCCCCGAGTAGGCCACGTATGTGGATCACGTGTCCGATCTTCACTGCGCGGCGACAGACTACACTTCACCTCAGGCAGTGGAGGGATAAGAGAGTTCCGCAAAACTTAAGTCGTGACGAACAAACTCATCTCTTGTGCATGAACGGCACAAGACGCCACTGTTGCGAAGGTCTGCATTCGCAACAGGTCCGTAACCCACACCTCGTACGGTAGTAGTCCACTTCTCTCCCTAAACGGTAAGGGGAAGTACTATATTACAATGAACATAATACCTCCTTCCATACCCTCATGGTTTAGAACACAACTGTTGCTGACGCAACAGGAATTTTCCGATATTTTACCGCAGTCAAGAGGCGTACCTTACCTTGCTTACCTGAGCATAGGTGCGTCGTTACAGAAATTTAAATCTAAACTGGGTTTAGTTAGCTCCTACACTAGGTTAGCTTTGCCACCTGATACTACTTACTCCAATTAGAGCTCGTGCCTCACTCGCGCATGATTTTTGAAAATATGCGTTAGAATGTCGTACCAATCCCAAAATGGCTCTGATACCAGCTGTGACTGACCCGCCCCAGAAACCGAAGATGATCCATCTCGCTAGGACCCATTTAGGCGATGCTCGGTGAAGCGAGCATACATATGGTACAACACAGGTAGGATAAAAAGCATCAGTTATAGGATGTGAGAATTAATACAACACGGTTCCATAACTAAGGTTAATTCTTACAATCCTCAGAGTACGAATAAAACAGTTTTAGCGGAAGCAAACGACGCGATACAGACTCCGACTCTCATGGACTAAGCAAAAGCATGTGCCTTGCCCATCGATACTATGCTACTAGCCACCCAAAGTTCATTGCGGCGAATCACAGCGCTCCCACTAGATGCTCCTGAACTCTGGGCGCGGCTCTTCCCACTGGTAGCTACCATCGCAGGTACAAGCGTCGACGCCTGAAAATCACGTATTCGCAAAGCGTGAGCTTCTAAGAAGCTCAGCAAGACTGACCCGTCAAGGTGGCTATCTATAGCAGACACCTAGACATGCAGGCTGACTCAGGGTAGGATTTCTTGCTAAAAGGACTCGCACGACTAGCAACTACTCTGGTTAGGTTTTAGCTCAAGTTAAGTGATTAGGAAATCTTAACTTTAGTTTGCACTAATCTGAACAATCATAGAGAGAAAATAATAGATACAATAACATCATCATAATCCAGTCATCTTCATAACTTAACATCTTAATTAAATGTGGTGTGTTTCACAAGCAAACTCATAAACTGAGAGCGACAGCAATTCGAATCGATTTACACGTGTCAGGATAACCTAATCATATGACACGTGCCCGTCCCAGACCGCACGTGGCAACCGTTCACACCAGATCCTGAAAAGTCAATTCCCTCCTATGCCACCTTAGCATTACAGCATCCCAACAAACACACGTCCCAGAAGGTTTCTATGGAGTTCTCACACCTGCCCACCCCAGACTACCTCCGATCAGACACCATAGGGTAGGTTCGACTTTGGAATCACTAGGTTACGTAGGTTTACTGGGCTGCATCATTACCCAACATATGATCAATACATTCAATGCTCGATCAGGCTCGTACCACACGGATCAGACAGGACAACGGTCACCCTGGATCCGGTCCAGTTGCCGACCTACCTTTCCCCTATCTGACCCTCCAGTTCTATCTTCCATTAATCATACCTAGCCATAGTTCTGCATATGTCAGGAGATAGTTTCATCCAACTCCTAGAAGTCGCGAGCAGCGTCCACTCTGCTCTACTTCTACCGGTAAGTATAGCTAAGCATAGCATGCTACCATGGGCTACCTATACCGATATATCGACAGGGTTCCCTAAGGAAACATATGCAGCTAGGATTTCAAACAACTCCTGGAAACCTAATACACATACACGACACGTAGTGATAAAAGGAAAACTTTATAAAAGGGTTGTGCACCGGGCTTGCCTTGATCTCCGACTTCGGTGGCGAGAGCTTCTTTGGGGATTGAGGGCTCTGGTTCTGCGACTATCTCGTTCACTTCAGGGTCTACATGATGCAAAGAGATAATATGTATTATTATTAGATGAGGTAATATGGTGTTTTCCTCATAGATAATATGGTGTTTTCATCATAGACAATATGGTGTTTTATCATGCATAATATGGTGTTTTCATCATTACTTTTAGGGAGTTTACTCATGTCGACGTGAGTTCAATTTAATAATTATGATTTTTGACTTCGGCTTTTAATGAAATCAATTATTTGCTTAACAATCATGGTCTATGATGAAGTTTTCAGATCCTGGCAGAAAACCTAAGTCTATTTATTTAGGAAGTTCCATGAATTTTATTGAAAAAGTGTTTCAGCAGAAAATTAGAGTATTTGACAAGGATTCGAAAGAATTTTGGTTCATTTTTAGAGCTTCCACCGATTTTACGCATTTTACAAAACAGACTAGAAATAACAAAATTAATTTTAAATTGAAAAAGCGAAGGAAAACAGGGGAGGCAGGAGGAGCTCCGGCGAGCCCGACGGCTACTGCTTGGCCGGCGATGGGAGACCGCAGAAAGGGCACCTCTGCCTTGAGCGCGACATGGGGAAATTCCGGGAGCACTACGGCGGCCGGAGGCAACCACCAGAAACGGGAGCGCGGCGAGTGGCGGCACCATAGCAGCTCCGGCGAGGTCACGGCGGTGCGGCAGAACAAGATAGCGCTCGTGACCTTGACCTAAACGTTCTATGCGTTCTGGAGATGCTTGGCAACACCACAAAGGGGTCAATCGCTTACCGAAACTTTGCCGGCGACGGGGAGCTTTGTGGTGAATGGCGGCGAACTCACATTCCCGATGAGCTGAGCTGAAATTTGAGGAAGGGTGACCTCCGTGATCTGCGCGTGGACCGGAAGAATGCGTTGGACAAGATTATAAGTGTGGAAATCGACCGGAGAGGCAATCTCACCGTGCGGGGCTCGAGGCGGCAATGCCGGCGCGTCACAGTGCAGGGCAGAAGAGGAATTAGCGGGGCAACGGCGCTGCAAGGAGCAGGAATTGGAGAGCGGCGAGGAGCATCTGGTGTGACCTAAACACGCCCTTCTTCCGCTGCAGAGAGGAGGAGGGCAGGACGTCGGGGATTGGGGGCGGCGGGCGGCGTTGGCGTGCGTCGGGGGAGAAAAATGAGAGCGGGCGAGGGTGAAAAGAGAGGGCGGGAGCAGGATTCACGTGGCGATGGGACAGGGCAGGAGAAAAAGGAGTGCGCGCCGGTTGGCCACCGCAGCGGTGCGGCAGGCGCGCAGCGCCGGCATTTTTTTTATTTTTGCAATATTTCCTCTCTAGATTCAAACAGAAACTGTACTTCCCTAGTTTTGAAAATTTTGAAAAGTTTTGTGGGCACTCAGATATGAATTGGACCAAGTTTTATTTTTGGAGGAAGTCCAAATTTGGCTTCTAAAAGTTTGTGAATTTTAATTCAAATCAACTTTGTTTGAATTTATAAGGGGTCTAAATCTTTTCTAAAAATCCTGGTAAAATCTCAAAAAAAAATTTGAAGTGACATTAATTGCCATGTAAGAGTGGGTTATATTGAGATTTGATGATTTTACCAAAGTTCAAAGGAATTAATACCTGCTATGCTAACATTTTGGTACTTGGGTCAAAAACTCCTGATGTTTTCAAAAGTGCTCAAAATTTTACCTAAATTTTTGTGGAGGTTAAGTGTGGTTTTTAGAACAATAATGCTTTTGGTTCATATAAAGGTTTGCTTCAGAGTGCAAGATTTATTCGATGGATTTTAAGTGACACCAGGGGTGTCACGGGAGAGGAAGTATACCTCTACCGTACAAGGTGCGGGATACAGATCCTATTGTGAAAGCAGACCTTCTCAACAGTAGCGTCTTGTGTCTATGGCACACAAGAGATGAGTCTGTTCTTCATGACTTAGGTCTTGCAGAACCTTTTCATACCTCCGCTGCCTGAGGTGAAGTGCAGTCCATCGCCGCGTAGTGAAGGTCGGACACGTGATCCCCGTATGTAACCTACTCAGGGTGACCCATATGGCAATGATATGGGTTGATGTCTTTATTTCGATATATGATATTGTACTGCCTATGTGTAATCTTCTGCAGGTACGCTAACCATGAAATTCGTAAGAACGTGTACAAACGACTGACTTCTGAGAACGATCTGCCATCGATATACGTATATTTCACTCTAGTGAGGACGTATAGGACATTTTAGCCGTGCATTGCATCTTAAAACTGATTAACCACAAAATGAGAACAACAAATGGGAATAACAGAATATGTAATAAACTAATTTGATGGTTCCAATCTGTGGGTAGAAACTTAGAATACTGGTAGTCTTATCTACAAATCTGTTGATTTTGAATCATAAGAAAACGTATCCTTTACTGTTATTGGTTTTTCTTATGTCATTACTAAATTTTATCAAAAACAATCCATAGAAACGGCGCTAAAAATACATATATTAGTATTCTAATGTTTACAGAAAAATCCGCAAGCGCACGGAGTACCGCTGTAGCATTTCACCTTGGAGTATTCCAGGGTATCGTATTTATTTTCCACAGGGAGGATGTTTAACAAGAATAATGCATATGAAATATGATACTAATTCACTCATACAAAGATATTATATACTCATGCAGGGGTGAACGCAAGATAAATGTAGGTAGTGTGACACGAAGAAGAGGACCTATAAGTAATTATAATAGTGGAGTAGAACTAATCTAAGACTAATCTAGGCATTCATTGTATTCCTATACATTTATCTATACTAGTATACATATATGTTCTATGCTAGTAAGGGATTAAAGCACGGACATATTGGGGCACCGGTTTACTCCCAATCCAGGAAAAAAATTACGGTAATTATACACCTCTAACCCTACGACCGGACGTGGGGGATTACAAAGGACGGACAAGGCTGTCACTTCAAGCAGCCTACCCCTAGCCGAAAGAACTGGCTGAGTTAAAGATACAATTGAAAGAGTTGCTGGATAAGGGTTTTGTACAACCTAGCTCTTCACCATGGGGTTGTCAAGCTCTATTCGTGAAGAAAAAAGATCAAACCTTGAGGCTATGCGTGGATTATCGACCCTTAAATACTGTCACAATAAAGAACAAGTACCCTTTACCACGCATAGATATCTTGTTTGATCAGCTAGCCGGAGCAGAAGTCTTTTCTAAGATAGATCTACGCTCTGGCTACCATCAGATAAAGGTTAGACCAGAGGATGTTCCAAAGACATCTTTCTCTACGAGATACAGCTTATATGAGTATCTGGTGATGTCATTTACGCTTATAAATGCACCAGCCCACTTCATGTATCTCATGAACTCTGTGTTTATGCCAGAGTTAGATAGATTTGTTGTGGTGTTTATTGATGACATCCTCGTCTACTCCAAAACCACCGAAGAGCATGAGACACACCTTAGGACGGTCTTACAAAGGCTTAGGGATTGTAAACTGTATTCCAAGTTCAGTAAATGTAATTCTGGATTGACTGTTTCCAATTTTTGGGTCACGTTGTATCAGCAGAAGGCATAGCTGTTGACCCAGAAAAAGTACAGGACATTCTGAATTGGGAGGCACCTAAGTCAGTACATAAGGTGCGCAGTTTCTTGGGGATGGCGGGTTATTATTCCAAACTTTTCCGTTTCAACAAGTATAAATGAACACATATATGTGAAGAAGCTTTCCAGACTTTGAAGAAACACTTGACTATAGTTCTAGTATTGGCCCAACCAGACTTGGGTAAATCTTTTGATGTATATTGTGATGCGTCTGGAATAGGACTGGGTTGTGTGTTAATGCAGGAAGGACGAGTGATTGCTTATGCCTCCAAACAGCTTCAGAAGCATGAGCAAAACTATCCAACACATAACCTCGAGTTAGCAGCTGTGGTCCTTGCATTGAAAGTGTGGAGACACTACTTGATGGGAAATTTGGTACATCTCTACACCGATCATAAGAGTTTGAAGTATGTCTTCACTTAGAGCGAGCTGAATATGAGGCAACGCAGATGGTTGGAACTCATTAAGGATTATGAATTAGAAATTCATTATCGTCCTGGCAAAGCCAATGTCGTTGCGGACGCATTGAGTAGAAATGCTCATTGCCATTATCTGGATCAGGGAGTCGCTAATTAAGAAGATGAAGCATGCGTAAGAGTCATACCTTAGGGATCACTGTATAATCTAGCCTTGGTCCCAACCATCAAAGATGAGGTAGTAAAGACTCAGCAACAAGATAAGGGTATAGAGAATATCAAACTCAGATTGTAGGAAAAGAAGATGAAGTGCTTCTGAGAGGGTAAGGATAGGGTACTGTGGTTCAAGAACAGGCTGGTAGTACCAAAAAATCAAGAACTTTGGAAAAAGATCATGGATGAAGCACACCTATCGAAATACTTCATTCATCCAGGAAGTAACAAGATGTATCAAGATTTGAAGAGAAAGTTTTGGTGGATAAGGATGAAAAGGGAAATAGCAAGACATGTAGTTGAGTGTGACACCTGTAGAAGGGTCAAGGCTGACCACTTGAAGAAACCTGGACTACTACAGCCACTAAATATTCACACTTGGAAAAGGGAAGATCTTAGCATGGACTTTATTGTAGGGCTACTCATGACTTCTCGTCATCATGATTCAATCTGGGTAGTTGTGGATCGCCTAACAAAGTCCGCTCATTTTATACCGGTAAATACCAACTACAGGATGAAGCAATATGTAGAACTGTATATTGCACGATTGTGAGTCAGCATGGGATACCAAAGACCATCATCTCAGATAGGGGAGCTCAATTTGTTGCCAGATTTTGGGAACAACTACATGCAACTTTAGGCACCAAATTGATTAGAAGTTCTGCCTATCATCCCCAAACCAATGGACAAACAGAAAGGATAAATCAAATCTTAGAAGACATGTTACGGGCTTCTGTATTGGATCACGTCAAGAGTTGGGATGAATATTTACCGCTGACGGAGTTCGCATACAACAACAGTTACCAGGAGAGTATTCAAATGTCACCTTTTGAAGCATTATATGGTCGTAGCTGTAGAACTCCCCTGAACTGGTCGGAATCAGGAGAATGGATTATACTTGGACCTGATCTAGTGCAACAAGCCGAAGAAAAAGTTAGAATCATTCAGTCCAATCCGAAGGCAGCCCAATCTCGGCAAAAGAGCTATGCAGATAAAAGACGGAGACCCTTAAGTTTTGAAGTAGGTGACTTGGTATATCTTCGAGTATCACCTACAAAAGGAGTACAACGGTTTGGAGTGAAGGGCAAGCTAGCACCAATGTACATTGGTCCGTTTGCCATTCTTGAGAAGTGCGGACCAGTAGCGTACATGCTAGAATTGCCAGCTCGACTGGCAGGAATACATGATATTTCCATGTCTCTCAGCTCAAGAAGTGTCTAAAGGCTCCTAGGGATCAGACTGTGCCGGACGTAGAAGAGTTATAACCTGACCTTACCTACTCTGAAAGACCTATCAAGATACTTGGTAAAAAGGAAAGAGTTACTAGGAGCAAAACCCTCCAGTTCTACAAGATTCAGTGGAGCAACCACTCTGAAAAGCCACATGGGAATCTGAAAAATTTCTTCAATCTCATTATCTGGAAATCCTTCCTCCAGTTTAGGTATCCAACTACAACCTTGTACTTACATTTCTAAATCTCGGGACGAGATTTCTATATGGGCGAAGGGCTGTGACACCCGTGTGTCACATCGATCAACGATACACATTAAAGTAATTAAAGTTGAAACAATGAATTATTAATGAAGACTTAAGTAACATGAGATGAGAAGTTAAAGGGGAATCATATAACCTTAACCATAATAATTCACAAGTTGTTTATAAAAGAAAAGAGTGAGAAGGGATTCAATAATTATTTTAATTAGATAGAGGAAAAATTAAAAGGTCACTCGAGGCCAAATAAAAATCAAAAGAATGTATTTAAGAATTTAAGAAGACATTGAAATAATTCTCAAAATATAATATAATAGGGACCTACATAAGAACAATTCAATAAATATTAAGTAGTTAAATGAAAGGCTAAATCAAGATTTAAATTTGAATTTAAGAATTTTGGAACTCTTATTAAGAATTTAAAGAGACATGTCCATAAATTCTCAAAATGTACAATATAATTATTTATCAATAATAATTAAAGTACTTGTGCAATTACTACATGTTCAAGTATTAAAGTGTTTATGCTAATGCACTTAAAATTCTTTATGGAGTATGATTTAATTGATTTCAAATTCAAATTATTTCAAATTCAACCTCAAGTTCAAATGAACATAAGAATTTAAAGGTAACAATTATGACTTTCTAGTTGATTCAAAAACTTATATTTTGAATAACTCAAATTTCAATTCTTTGGATAAATCTTGAGTGGGACCCACTGGTCACTGGGCCCCACATGTCACTCTCCACTCTCTCTGTTACTCTCTTTCTCTCTGCTTGCTCTCTCTCTGTCTTTTTTTCCTCTCACGCCGCAAAGCGGCCACCGCCGCCGCTCAAGCGCGCCAGCGCAGGCAGCCAAGCAGCTGCGTGGGTGCACCTCCGAAGCGCAACTCAGTACCTTGCACTGCCCTTGCGCAGAATAAAACCAGCGGCAGCAGCATCGCTCCCTTTTTCCTTCCTCCTATGTCTTATCTCCTCCCAAACGCAATGCGAGCCGTAGCACTACTTTGATTCTATTATCCATCAAATCCTGTCCAATTCAACTCGCCAAGAACTCAAATAGCTTCTCTCCGGCGTGCTCAGCCAACCATCACCGGAGTGCGGCGAATTTGGAACTTCATCAGCCGCCGGTTTCCGACGAACAGACCGGGTGCACGGTGAGGTCCTAATTCCAGTCATTCTCCATGATTCGGACCTTGTTAACGTGCTCATTATGCTTTCGCGCAGCTCACATCGCCGTGTTTTGCCGGAATCGAGGTCTCCCTCCACGGGAACGCGAGCTCGCCGCCGTGGTCATAGCCGAAACCCAGCGGCGCACGGTGAGAGCCCTTCTCGGGACGCAATTGATCTTTGAAACTTTGTCAATCGTGCTCCTCATACCCTGTAGCAGCTCACCGAGGTATCTGATGCTCCAATTACAGCTTCAGTCGCCGGAAACACCAACTCGCCGCCACACGCCGTTGTGTTCCACGACGCCGACGAACTTCCGGTGATTAATCCAGGCCTTTGTCGTGTTGCCGCGCATCGCTAGACTCCGTACAGTGTGTAGGGAAAAACCCCGTGAGCTCTCGAGCTCTACAGCGCCCTCGCGACATCGCTGAACTGGCCGTGGCGCCGACGCTCGTCGCGCCTCCTCTTCCAGTGATCGCCGTCGGCCAGTGGCGGGTCCGGGAGGTTCCTCTCGTCGAGCTCTACCGGTTGGAGTCCATCCCGATCTTTCTCTTCGCCGGCAGCGGCGGAACCACCGCGCGCCGCCGCTCTCCGGCGAGCTAGGGCAGCCGCCCTACTCGGGGCTGATTTTCTGTTTTTCTTTAATTTATTTAAATTAGCTGGAACTTCTAAAAATCATATAAAATCGTAGATAAGTCAGACAAATTAATTCCAATTGTTCTGAGCTCTTTGAGAAATCTACTTTCCAGGAAAAATATAAAACAATCATGGTTGAAAATATTATTTTTGGAGTTTAATATTGCTTGTAAAAAAGAGAGTAAATTTCATGAAATTGTCAAAAATCAGGAGAAGTCTATAAAAATTCAGAAAGATACAAACTTTAGTGTTCTGGAATCCTTGGAAACTAGAGTTCCATGAAAAATATGAAAATGATAAATTTGGAAGATATTATTTTTGGACTTTATTTAATAGCTATTAAAATGAAATAAATTCTAGAAAAGTTTAAATAATTGGATTAAATCTAGAAAATTTTATAAGAATTAAGAAAAATATTTCTGTAGCAGGAAAGAAGTTTAATAGAAAGATTTAGGAACTTATCTTATATTGGGAAAATGAGCATAATTTATTTCCATTTCTAAATAAATGCTTATTAAGCTAAGTTTAATTATTGATTCCCTGATAATTATGTTGTAACATTGCATCATGTAGACTTCAGAGTCATCAAGATAGTAGCCAGAGCCTTAGCAGGCGGATACAAAGGAAGATCCCCCAGTTGAGACAGAAAACAACAAGAAGGCAAGTTTCGGTGCACTATCGTTTTTGACGTTTTTCTTTATAACAGTATATATGAGTTATATAATGTGCATTAGGTTGACAGGAGTTGAATGAAACCCTAGCTACGTATATTTTCAGTAGTGCCTATTATAGAATATTCGTACAAGTAACTCGATGTAGATGCTACGCTTAACAACGTCATACGGTAGAAGACGAGCAGCGTGGACGTTGATCGCGACATGCTAGGAGTTGTTTGAAACTCCCACCCTTCTAATATGAGCTTGTAGCTAGTTTATATCATATGATGATGGAAACTGGGGTCAGACAAGGAATGTAGGTGGGCAACAGGACATGGGTCTTGTGTGTAGTGTGCAGTAGTCCTGTCTGATACATGTGACACAGTTGGTCATTTTTTGAATATACTGATCATATCTTATTGGGACCAGTAAACCTATGTAGCCTGTGATTGTAGAGGTGAACGTACCGTACGGCGTCTGATTTGGAGGCCTTGGGGAGGGTAGTGACGTAACCTCTCACCGGTACTATCTGGGACAAGTCGTGTGGAGTAGGCTCTCCTGCTAAGGCGTCGTAAGACTATTTAACTCTGTAGGAGCCGGTGTGAACGGTTGCCACGTGCTGGCTAGGACGTGCACGTGTCGTGTGATCAAGTTATCCCTTCAGGTGTAAATCGATTTAAATCGCTGTCGCTCTCAGTCTATGGGTTTGCTTGTCCTCTCTGTCGCATATATTAAGAAGTGAACAATGAAAATAAGATGAATGAATTTATGATGATTACTATGATTATTGTCATGCTTGTTTAGCCATAGTACTAATTAAAGTTTTAATGGTTAAAACTAAATTTGAGCTAAAACTTGAAAACTAGGGATCTATTAATTAGAGCGTGTCTTTTCTGCAATTACCCTACCTTGAGTAAGCCCCGCATGTCTAGGTGTCGATTGTAGAAAGCCACGTTGAAGGGTCAGTCTTGCTAAGCTTATTAGAAGCTCATGCTTTAAGATTTGTAGTTTTCAGGTAGAGCAGGTCACGTTGATGAGAGTGTTAGTCACCACTAGAGGAGCAGATTCAGGTTGGGGATGCTTCAAGTGGGAGTAGTATTAGTGGTCGTTATGGTGTGTTTAGCTAGTAGCACCAAGTCTGTGGGCAAGACTTGTGCTAGTGTTTAGTACTGAGAGTCAGAGTCTGTAGTCTCACCTTATCTTCTGCTGTGTTTAAGTTTAAAAAAGAATTTGTATCCTATATAACTCAATTGAGTCTATAATAACAACCAATGTGATAATATCTTATCTATGTAAATTTATATTGTTTTCTGCCTGTGTTGTATCATGTGTATATTCGCTTCGACGAGCATCGTCCAGAATGGATCCTGGTGAGACGGGCTGTCCCTAGCTTTGGGGTGGTCTGTCACAATAGGTTACTATCTAATAATTTTATTATGATTAAAAATCATGAAGAGGACAGAGGAACGATGGGAGATCAGATAGGATTCGTTCAAGGACGTCCAAACCAAGTTCGAGTCCCAGCCCACGTCGACATCGAATCCAATTCGTAGTCTAGGAGCAGCCTGTACTAAAATGGACGCCAACGTCGCATACAGACTTCGTTTTAGGTGATTTACCTCTTCATGGAAAGAGGACGAGATTATCTTTTCAACGGGACTGGTCGCGTATCCAAAATCCTCCAGAATCTACAGGAACCATCAAAACATTGGACAGTCCAGAATCTGTCGGGGTGCTGCGATATCGACTTTGGGCCGGTTGGCCTTGTACCGAGTTAGAGTTCATTAGGGTTGCGTCCACGGGACTTGCACGTCTCCAATTTCTTTATATTCAGCCGTCACCCAATCATTAGGGTTTGGCTTTTGCTTAGATTATTCTTGTTAAAAACAGCATCGCCGTTGCATCGGTTTGTGAGGCCCCAATTTTGTGATTTAATCTTCATCTGCAATTTGGTTGCTTTCTACTTCGTTTGTGCTTGTGTTTTTTGATTTGCAGGCAAATACTAGCCTTCTCAGCGAGGTCATTCATGTTCACGCGGGTGATAACAAGAGGAGACGTGGTGCTACGATTGCGAGGTTCAGAACGTGCCGTTTAGAAACCGGATCGATTTGTGTTGCGACTCCGCCCAAATCGCTGATTATCAGAACCTGTAGGAAGATCGGAACCCCATTCCCATCAGGTCCAATGAGGACTAGGGAAAGCGCCATCCTCTGATACCTTGGGAAAACATCGACGCGTCAACCTTTCTCTATCACTCTTTCTCTAGCTTGTTGTTCTTGTTGTCTTTCCTTGAGCTAGTAGAATTGTATAGGCTGCTCGTAGTTTTACTTCTCTCTTGGTGGCTATCGTGCTAGTGTGTTTGCTTTGCTTGTTGCTCTTATATCACTAGTATGATAGGGCTCTTAGCCACTGGACTTGCTTAGAACCGTGTTTCGATGACTTGAGTTTTGAGAATTGTGTGACACGTTTGTGTTCGTCCACACAGATTCACCCTCCCTCCGCCCTCCTTCCTCGTGTCTTGATCCTTACAGGAGCAATGCTCCATGATCATGATCAAGTATGGGTCAAACCCGCAGAATATCAAGGAGATCGAGGTGAATCCGCCAAAGAAGGACCCACTGATCCAGTTTATGAAAAGCTTCATTGAACGGGAGAACCCTCCTAGGCCGAAGAAACCTGCAACATATCGGCCCAATTGGTGGGCAAAACCTCAGCCCGCCAAGATCATCGTGTCCGCCACCACACCTAAACCATAGAAGACCAAGAGGGAAGTACAACCATCCGTGGCATCATCTCCAACGCCAGACGCTGCTTCATCCAGCTGAATGATCGAAGAAGTCTTGCTCGTCGGACTTAAAACGTGAGACCTTCTCGATAGGAAAAATGGTATGTATCCCATATTTCTCTTTTTTTACATTTCATATTTATTTTCCACCATTTTTGGACTTTCACCAGAACATCTTCGTTAGCATGTTTATTCTTTCTTCCGTGTTGAAATTTTATCTCAACCCAAAAAATAAAAATAAAAAATAAAAAATGCATGTTTTTGATTAATTTATTTTGTAAACAAATTCTCAACTGACAAGATGGATATTAATAGTTGTGCTCTTTAAACTTGCATATACTAAGATGTTTGTATAAAATTCAACTAAATTTGTCTATTGATAACATATTTTTATGGGTTATAGACTTATAAGGGTCCGTCACCCCCTCGGTGGATAACATATTTTTATTGATTATAGACTTATAAGGGTCTGTCCTCCCCCCGGGTGACTGAGATTTTTCTTCTCTCATAGTCACCAGTTTAAACGACTTGATGAGCAACGGACGGTTGTCACTACACTAAGTTTTTTGCACGGTGCCATGCTAAATTCTCGGACTGTTGTAACACTAATTCTTTGATTGTTGGCACACTAAATTCTCTGATTGCTACCACAGTAAATTTTCTGTCTGCCGCCACCGTCAAAACTCTTCTAAGGTCGTCGGCATAGGATAGTTCTGATCTCCAAATCCAAACATCTCTAAATTCTAGTTTAAATTGCGGAACGGAGCAAATCTCCTTTTATAAATCTTTATAAGCGATTCACACACGAAAATATGGCACGTCAACGTGGCCAGATCACGCTGTGACATGTTATTTTCATAAAAACCCTCAAACTTTTAGAGAAATCAAGTCAGGGTTCTATCGGCCCTTTCAGGTGTTTTTATAGAAAAGCCCTCCAACTTTATAGAAATTGACCCACAGCTTACATCGTGCAAGCCTAACATATTTTGTAGAAAAGCCCTCAAACTTTAGTGAAATCAACCCCCATTTCGATCTATTCTCTTAGATTCCCACAAACTTTACAAAAATTAACCAGCGATCCACATAATCCATATCTATTATAATATTTTCTTCTACGAATATTATTTGTTAAAACTTTAAAATTATGCAGTAAATCATAGAAAAATCATAAAATAGAAAAAAATCAAATGTTTCAAAATCCTCACAAATAGATATATCCAATGAATCCGAAATTAAACATGTTTTACTATAAAGTTTTAACCGTACATTATTACCTATATTTTAAATAAGCAATATGAAAATCAAACAAAAAATAAAACAGAAAAAATCTTGAATCAAATTCTATAAATCCCTTTTCCGTGAACTTTGTTTTCTGATTTTTTTTTTACTTATATTTTTTTGACAATTCTTTAACTAATATTTGAACACAAATAATCACATATATAGGTATACATAGTAATAGTATAATACTTCATGAATGCCTTCCCTTGCCTATTAATCTATTTCTTTCATAAATAAAATTTGATAAGCTTCGAATTGTGTACTAAATCACATAAAAATTGTAAAATATAAAATAGATATATGCAGTGCACCCAAAATATTACATTATTACCTATATGTTAAAAGAGCAATATCATAGTCAAATAAAAAACATAAAAAAATAAAACAAATCCTATAAATTCATATGTTTTTTCGTAAACTTTTGTTTTCTAATTATTTTACTAATACTTGAAGACAAATAATCACGTATATACATGTATATTACTTTTCAAAACTTTGAACATTCTCATATGCGAGCACATCATGTCATACATGTAAATACTTCAAATGGATACATATAAAAAACACAATATACTTACAATATAAACCCGTACATACAATATATATATATATATATATATATATATGTATGTATATATATATGTATGTATGTATATTATATATAAGCCTTTTCCTATTCCGGGTGTAGTTTCTCCCATATTCTTAAACACACCTTGAATATGCGTGCATACCCATTTATTATTTTGAGTATATATACATATACTCAATTTAAGATTTTTCAAAATGATAAGCATGAAATGTTTTTTAGAAACATATGTTATTCAATGTACACTTAAATACTAAATTATTTATGTATATTTATACAGCCATCACCTATATAACAAAAAATATGAGTTACATTGCATTTTGTTCATTTTTATCACTTTTAAAAATCTTAAATTAAATATATACACATACTTAAAATGATAAATGGGTATGTGTGACACCCCAAGTGTCACTGCAAAATCTATCGACAAATTTGAGACCCTTGGAATTGATTCTTGTACTTGAAAGCAAATTCACACTTGAGCTAATAAGAAATATTGATTAAAACACCTCCGTGAACCTCCATAAAAAGTTTGGTGAATTACTGAGCAAGTTTATCAAATTGAAAACTTTCAACCCATAGTACCAAAATTATTTATTAGCACGAAACAATTCAAACACTACTTTTAAAATTCATCAAAAATCCTATGTGACCCTAGCAATATTTTTACATGGCAATTAGGTTCACTTCAAAATAGAACTTCGGAGATTTTATTAGAATTTTTTTGAACAAATTTAAACCCCTTAAAAATTCAAGTAAACTTGAATTTAATTTGAAATTCACAAATTTTTAGGAATAGAATCAGGACATCATCCTTAAATAAAAGTTGTTCCATATAAATCACTCAGCGCCCATAAAAATGTTCAAAATTTTTTGAGCTCGGGTTATATGAATTTCCTTTGAATTAAAATTGGAAATTTTGAAATAATTCAAAAAAAATAGGAAAAAGATTTGCTCGCCGCCACGGTGGCCAATCCGGCGCACCGCGGCGGCGCAGCGGAGAAGCTGCCGGCCGGGCACAGCTTTTCCTGCGCCATTACGCCAGCGAGGATCCGTCAAGATCCTCCCCTCCTCTCTCTTTCTTCCTCTTACTCTTCCGCGCGCCTCAGCCATCTCCCTAGCGCATGCCACCGCCTGCGCAAGCCACCGCCGAACGCGCCAATCCACCGCTCTGCGCCGTGCGACGCCCCTCACGCCACTCGGGTCCATAAAGGAAAGCCTCACGCGTGTGCTTGTTCAAAAACCGAGCAAAAGAAAGCGACACACCCAACCCTCCCCATCTTCTTCTTCCTCTACGCCCGAGTTGCCGAGCCGCCATTGCCGTCGACGGTCATCCTCACATCGACAGCACTGCTCGGGGCTTCTCGCGCTCCACCATTGTGCTGACTAAACTCGCCTCGCCCTCCTTCCTCTCCCCGACCACCAAGAGCCCCTCTGGTTCCCTCCTCCGTCGAGAACGCTCGTTCTTCTTCCTCCGACCGAGAGCACCACCGTCGGCCTTCAACATTCGATTTCGTCACCTTGGTACGCTCTTGCTTCAATTCCTCTCGCCGCCGAGTTCTCCTTACTCTTGCGCACTTAAGTTGACAAGGTCTTGGCCACAGAACATCACCAGCGACGACGAACTTGCCGCACCACCGACGGTCGCCATTGTCGCCGCTCGTAGAGCTCGCCATCGCCGAACCACTTCCAGCCGTCCCCGTAGCCTTCAACCCCAACAAACTGACTCCCCACACCACGGTGAAGCTCCTAGACACCTCTTTTTCCACTCTACTATGCTCCTGCGACGAGCTCGTCGCCGGAGTTAGGGCGCTGCCAAGGCTCCTCGTCGTCGGTCGTGCTCCGGTCAACCTCGGCGACCAAGTCCGTACTCACTGGTAGGGTGTGACGAGCTGAGCAAGATTCCACCGCACCCTGGCCGAGTCACCCCGTCGCGGGCTCGTCGGAGTTCTCTTCCTGCTGCCTTGCTACTTCTCCTCTGTTTCTGCCCTGTTCCAATTAAAATCCATTTTTCCTGTTATTTAGCCTGAATGGTAAAATGCCTAGTAAATCGAGGAAAAATCTAAAAATGATAAACCAACTTTTATTGGAATCCTTGTGAAATAAACTAATTTACTGCTGAAACACTTTTTCAAAAATGTTCATGGAACTTCCACAATAAATACATTACTCAATTCTATTTTTGAATTTTAATTGAAGTTCCAGAGAAGTGCTAGGGCTGGAACTTGAACCATAATTGTAGCATGGCCTGAAATTTTCTTAGGATTTTACAACAACAAAGTTATATGCATATCATTGAAAAACCCTAAACTGCCAATTTAATTTGTCATTTTCTAAAATACATTATGAAGGTCATCCAAAAATCGAAACCCAAAAGCAGGACTGCAGATTAGGTGCTTACTGGTGTCTACGTCAAGTTTCATGATTTTATACTTAGGTTTAGTATTTAATTCTGATTATATAAGTTTAATTAACAGAAATTTTGCTGAATTTTTATAAATTCAGAAAAATCATTTTAACCTCAATCCAATTTTAAAATTCATAGTTCAAAGAACACTTTCAAATAAAAGTAGTCTCCTGGTCAGCTATGAAGTTTCACCTCAGTCCACACTCATTAAGGGTAAAATGCTTTAATAAAATGTCGATATCGAGAAACTAGGGTTAGCTCTAAAACCTCTTACTTATGAAAACACCTTTTTGTAATCAATGATGAAAACATCATATTTTATTATTTAATCATAACTCATCTTGTTCATGTTGCATCATGTAGACACCGAAGCGCAGGTGGTAGATGTCGATCTGAAGTCTTCGATTTCCAAGAGGTCGACATCACCAACCCTGGAGACCAAGGCAAGCCCCGGTGCACAAGGCGCTTTAAAGTTTTTTCTTTTATAACTATGTGTTGTGATTATTCATTAGGTTTCTAGGAGTTAATTGAAACCCTAGTTACATCTGTTTTCACAGGAAACCCTATCGGTAATTGGTATAGGTGACTATTACAGTGTGCTATGCTTAGCTATACTTATCGGTAGAAGTCGAGCAAACTGGACGCTGCTCACAAATGGTAGGATTGATTGAAACTCTCACATGAAACATTTGGCACATGGTTATGAATGATTAAGAAAAGCTAAATCTGAAGGGTCAGACAGGGTACAAAGTAGGTCGGCAACTGGACTGGGTCCAGGGTGACCGTAGTTTTGTCTGATTCGTGTGGTCCGAGTCTAATCGAGCATTGAATGTACTAATCGTATGCTAGGTATAATGGGGTCCAGTAAACCTATGTAGCCTAGTGATTGTAAAGTCGAACCTGCCCTACGGTGTCTAATTTGGAGGCGATCTGGGGTGGGCAGTGTGAGGACTCCACAGAAACCGTCCGGGACGTGTGTTCTGGTGGGATGCGGCGCTGCTAAGGCAGACGTAGGAGGGAATTGACTTTGCAGGATCTGGTGTGAACGGTTGCCACGTGCGATGGGACGCGCACGTGTCGTATGATTAGGTTATCCCTGTAGGTGTAAATCGGTTCGAACCACTGTCGCTCCCAGTTCGTGAGTTTGCTCGTGAAACGCACCACATTATGTTTAAGTATGGTGATGGATTATATTGATGATGACTGAGATATGATGATTATTATCTATTACTCTATTTATGATTGACTAGATCAGTGCAAACTAAAATTACTATTCCAATCACTCAACCTGAGCTAAAACTTGACGAATAGCTTAGTAATGCGAGTCCTTCGGCAAAATAACCTCCCCTGAGTCAGCCAGCATGTCTAGGTGTCGGCTATAGACAGCCAATTTGACGGGTCAGTCTTTGTCGCAATCCCGTCCGATAAAATCGTACGGTTGCTTATCCAGGATCATTCGGGGTGCCACTTGGCGAAGCAAGCGACCATACAGTACAATAATTAATAAGGACACGCAAAACATGATTTAAAGGGTACATGAAGTCTTAATATTACATCATTGGTTCAGATAATTTAAGTGCGAAAACTTAGTTCGAAAACAAACGAGAGTCAGCGGAAGCTAATGAGTACAACTCGACGATACAATTAAGCACGCCAGCCCACGGGTGCTTAATCTTCATAGGTCGGAGAAGCGGGAACCCATTCGAAGGTCCACTCCGAGGGTGCCTCCCCTTCCCAACCACCACAACCAAACGAGGCAAGGTTAGAGGAATCACCTGCAAAAATATTAATTCACAAAGCCTGAGCAACTAATACTCAGCAAGACTCATCCGTCAACGTGGCCATCTAATGACCGACTCCTAGAACGCAGGGGCATTGGTGGAGGTTGATCGGGTATTGCGAAAACAGCGCTAATATTCTATTCCAATTTTAGCCAAATTAACAGTAGTCACTGCGAATTTACTAAATGTGCCGCTATTCTAACATCAAGAATACATTTCAACAAAGCAGAGTGAAATTAGCCACTTTTCTCCTAATCCATTATTTTCATATCGTTGCGGTGGAAAGGAGCAAGTGCTACTCTTATCCACGAGGAGTGGCAATTATAATTGATTTACATCCTGCAGGAGAAACCCGAATGACACGACACGTGCACACTCAACTTGAGTCACACGTGACCACCTTTCGCAACATCGTGACAGTGTTGGCTCAACATCCATCCCTCCAAGGACATGGTCCTCCAGGCGATGCCCTACATCCCTGTACGGCCCCAAGCCTTTCCCACTAGCACGAGCCCAAGAAAACAAAAGCAAATTCGTCCACCTTGCTGGTCCGTTCACCCAGAAAAAGGGATGGCCAATTGTCCAACAAAGCACTGTGAGCTACGTCGATTTTCTGGTCCCATTTACCAGTATGCACTTGGTACACACCTCAAACTTGACCAATGCAACCGCACCCGATAAGGTTCTCACATTTTAATCGCATTTAAGTTCCAGCATAAGTCTCGATTTTTCCTTCTTTGAATAAACACGAGTAGTCTCCATACTACTCGGATGCTACCGGATTCCTATCCTTTAGGCATCGCATTCTATCGATGGCTCTATCAACATAATCCATAGGAAACCTACCAAGTCATGCAACTAGGTTTTCACGACAATTTCCTCGAAACTTAATGCACGAACAATTCCTACATCCATAGTGATAAAAGGAAAACTTGTAAAACATAGGTGTGCACCGGGGCTTGCCTTGGTTTGCAGAATAGTCAGAGCACTCAAACAAGGAGTTAGTTCCTGCGGGTGCTTCTTCTGGATTCTCGTTCACCGGCAGGAGTTCCTGGTCGGTCCCTATGTGATGAAAATGCAATTTGATAGTTTAATGCAAAGAGTCATAATGTTTCTATTAAAGATCAACTAGGTTTTCATCGCTAGAAATTAGGGTTAGGCCGACACCTTGCTTCGGGTGTTAATTGTTTAATACTGCGACTATTTATCCAAGTTAAAAATAAAACTTTTAATTAGATCCCAAGATTATTTTTAATTGATGGTACCCTCTGAAATAGAAATTTTAAGCTTTGGTTGAGGCCTAGGTGAATTTCCTAGATTTTATAAAATTTCAACAAAGTTTCTGTTATTGGGTTTTATAAAATCAGAAACCATATGTAGATCTTGGAATAAAATCATGATATTTTATGGTGTTGCTCAGGAGAACCAAATCTACAACTTTGTTTTTGGGGTCTAATCTTTTTACTGACTTCTACAATGTATCTTAGAAAATGGCATTTTAATAGGCAGATTAGGGTATTGTGAAAGTATCATATACCATTTGGTGGTCCTAAAATCCTCATAAAATTTCAGTAGGTGGGTGCTTCCGTGGGGGACTTGTAGATCAAATCTTAGCCTCAGCACTGCTCTAGAATTTAAATTAAAATTCAAAGATAGAAAAGAGTATTTTAATTATTCCTGAAAATTTTTGGTCGTTTTATAAAAAGTGTTTTAACAGAAATTTAGTCCTAGTCATGAGGTTTCTAAAAAGGTTTGGTTTGCTATTTTTGGAGTAGTATTCTATTTTATGTGAATTTTTGCAATCCTGTGGAATTCCCTGGAATTTGAATAATTTGAAATGAACCCGGGCCCGCTGGTCAGTGGCACGAGACAGGGGAGCGCAGCTCTAGGGTTATCCCCGACGGCGCTCACCGGTGGTTCTCGCCGGAGGGGGCGTCGACGGCGGCTTTCGTGGTGCGCATCGCACTCAGCATGAGTCAGAGAGCTCATTTGATGACGGAGGGGCGACGGGGCTCACCGGAGGTACGCCGGCGACGGTGGACCGATTACGGCAATGGCGGCGGCGGTGTTCCGGCGGCTTGGCGGTCGGTGGGTGTCGGGGTTGAGCACCGTGAGCTGCAGCAGAGGTCGGGGATGACGCTGGGCACGGCGAGGAAGAGTGAAATTGGCCGGAAGGCGGTCGTCGACGGTGAGGTGGCGGCTCGGCGGGTGCTCCGGCGATGGCACGGTGATTTTGTCACCGCTGCTTCACCAAAACCGCTGCAATCAATTGAAACGGATGCAGGGCGACACGAGGGTCTCGCCGACGGAAGGGATTGGAGAGGCTCTCACCGGCGATGAAGAATTTGACCGGACGGCGATAATGGCGGTTACGGCGGCGCTCCGAGAACGAATTGCCGGTGTTGGCTAGGGTTTCGGCTCGGGAAAGGTTAATTGGATGTTGGAGGGCGTAGTGAGTGATCTTGTGCACGTTGGAGGAGCTCGGTTGACGTTGGATTGCAGTGGGACGGCCGGTCTACGTGGGAGCTCGGGTGGCGGCAATGGCGGCAGGGCAGTGAGGAAGAAAAGAGAACGGGCGGGGAGTGAGAATAGTAGAGCAACGGGGGAGATATAGCAGCGCCCTGGAATGGGCTGAGCGTGCGCTTGCAGCACGATGATGATGGCCGACGGCTTCCCGTACGGGGGCAGTTGGGCGGACGGCAGCGAACAGCGCGCTCGGGAAATTCAATTGGCGCCGCGGCGAGGACGAAGGCGGTCGATCACTCCCGTATGTGGGTAGCTCGTCGGACTGACGGAGCAGCGGCGCTCGCGGAAGGAAGTAATGGCGCACGACGGGCTAGCCTTGGCTACGGCGTAGGGTGGCGCTTCGGCGGGAGAAGACGGTATGGCGACTCTGTCTTCGGCAGCCGTAGTACCGTACCCGTCCGACAACAGAGAAGAAGAAAACAGGGGCTGTACAGAAGGAAGGGAGGAAGGGAAGAAAAAAAAAAGGGTAGAAATTGGAAGTTTGAATTTCAATTGCATTTGAAGCTCCACTAAAATGGTTGAATGGTTTGACAAGCAAAGGAATTTAGAATCAAATTTTTGAATTTGGTATTTGTGCTTCTCGAATACTTTTGTCTGTTATTCGAAATTCCGACCTAATTAGGGTTTTGATCGAAAAATTTCGGAATTTGAACAATCGCCCTCAATAATCTTGATTACTAAATGCCCTAAAAACTTTGCGAATTTGGTGGGAAGGCTAGAAATGTGTGGAATTCAAAATTTAAGTTTGAATTATTATTTAAATTTTTAAGTCCTCCGATAAACTTTTCTTTTTCTAGCATCATTATTCCGATATCCCTACGGCAATTAGGTCTTGTGCTCTCCTTACCACTTAACCGAAGTTAATAGGTTTGCATTAATTTAACATGTCCAGAAGTATTAATATCCCATTTTAGTTTTGCTGATTTGTAGCCATTTATTTAATTCCCTCTACTTTATTAAACGACAACGAAAATTTTTTAATTCTTTACTTTGATGCCATAAACTTGCTTATTTATCGAATTGATTGAGTTTAAATTTCGAGGTGTCACAGTCTTGTTGAGCTTCTTAGAAGCTCACGCTTTGCGAACACGTGGTTTTTAGGCGCCGACCCGTATGCTCACAATGATAGCCAGTGGGAAGAGCCGCTTCCAGAGTTCGGGAATCTCCAGTGGAAGCATTGTGGTTCGCTGCAGTGAAATCTTGAAGTGACTAGTAGCATGATGTCACTGGGTAAGGTTTATGCTTTTGCTTAGTCTGAAAGTCGGAGTCTTGACCTCGTCAAGTCTTCCGCTGTATTTCCGTGATTTCAAAAACTCTTTCGTACTCTGATATAAGAACTAAATTTCAATTTGTGGAACCATGATGTATCGAATTCTCTTCCACTGTAAAAGGTTGCTGTTTATTCTGTCTGTGTTGTACCATGTATATGCTCGCTTCACCGATCATTGCCCAACAGGATCCTGGCAAGATATGGGATCCGTCCCAAACTGAGTTTTCTGGGGCGGATCCGCATTAGTATGCGTGCATACCCGAGTGTGTTTAAGAAAATGAAAGTAACTACACTCGGTAGTAGGAAAAAGGGGTTATTTGGTACCAAATAGTTATTTCGTATCCAGATCACCCGTCAACAGGCCGAACCAAGGGATTAGCGCGCTGCATGAAAGGGAAGTTAAAAGCAGCAATTAAATCGTAAATACACGGCAAGTAAATCATAAATATCAGATGCATGCATGAAAAAAATCCTTTATGCGCACTTGCGCATGTAAATGGAAATTATGGTTAACTTGAAGTGTAAAATTTGTTGGTACTCCTTTTTTATGATTATAAATTGTATTTCAATCAGTTGAGATGAAATAAAGATAATCAGGAATCAATAAATTGTGTATTCATAACCCTTGGGAGTAAAAAAAGTCGTCACAACCATAAAAAATACCCTTCATGAGTAATATGGCCCTAAAACCCTTTTTCATGTAATCAGAAAATAATAATAGTTTATGCTCACAATCTTTTATATAGTATAAACTTATCCAGGAAATTATAAAAAAATTATGGACAAGAATTAATAGGAAAAGTGCATGGACATAAAAACCTATTTGAGCAACCGTACGTCCTTGCTCATGACTCTATACAAAATGTCATGCTATTGTTTTTACTATTACAGGTTATGACCATACAAATCAATAACGTTTCACAATTGAATGAAAAGGTATTTACGAGCCTATAAATACTAATGACTATAGAAACCATTGAGCCTTATATATACTCATGAAAATATAATAAAATAATTTTTTTTTTCTTGTTTGAAATTATATTTTTTTTACGTACTCATGTAATGTCTCAACTAACAAATGATTATAATATCAAACCAAAAGAAGGCTAAACAAAGATCAGGGAGAACAAATCGTGATAAAAATATGAACATATTATGATCGTGGTAAATAATATTTACTGTTGTACAAGCTAATGAAATGATCAAATATAATATTTATGGTTTTAAACTATATTTTTTATGTACTTTTATAATGTCTCAACTAACAAATGTCTATAATACCAAACCGAAGGAGGGTAAAAAAGTAGGGACAAGAGACTATGATGAAAATATGAACACTTTACGATCGTGGTAAATAATATTACAATTGTAGTAACCAATGAAATGATCGATTATAACTTTTATGGTTTGAAACTAAATTCTTTACATACTCATGTAATGTCTCAACTAGTAAATGCCTCTAATACCAAACAGAAAGTGGGTAAAATAAAGGCAACATACTATGACAAAAATATGAAAAATTTAGTAAATAATATTTACAGTTTTAGACTTTAATACTGAATAAGCTTTTCAATACGTACCCAGGTAATAGGGTCTTTGGGTTAGGGGACACAATTCCTTCGTGGTTTTGGTTATAAAACATGATTTAATTAAAAATTTGTTAAAAAACACAACTAAATCAATTTTGGTTGGGTACAGGAACCCAATCTACCGGAGGACTCTTTTGCCCTTAATACATCTAATAATATAGCTCAACATGTGGGCAGGTGGGTAGTCCGTTTTGGGTACTTTGATCATTTATTAATATTTTTCTTAACAATTGTGGGTCCTTGTGAGTTAAAATCACGATTGAATTGTGTTCCTCAATAAATTTTTAATAGAATTGTTTCTTATAGCCGAAACCCCAATTGAATTATATGGGAACCAAAATGCCCTTTCTAATAACTCATCAAAACTCATCTCTCTCCAACCGAACCCAGTTTCCAACTCTACTCCAGCGCCTCTCATCAGTACCTTGGCTCGTGGTCTCCTTCCCTCCTGTAGCCGCCGTCCTCCTTCCCGATTTTACTGGGCGAGCACGCGCCGCCAGAACGGGGCACAACTTGGCAAGCTTGCGTTTGCCCTCCTCGTCCAGCTTCGACGGAAGGTGAGAGCTGACCTCTCGTTCCCAACACTCGAATCCTCCTCCCTTATTGTTGGTGTTAGGTATGGCGGCTGCCCTATCTCGCCCTATGGGTCGGTCCGCCTCTGCCTCTAGGTACTAATCCAAGATCTGTATTCTTTTGCACTTGTGAATTCGTGGATGAGTTTCGCCTTAGTAGTGGCCTGTTGTTCAGATCGACTCCATCAAATTGATTGCTTGTCTGTTTTCTCGCCATGTCTGTGCAGTAACAGAATGAATCAGTTTGAGGATTTTGAAAACCAATTTAAGGAATTCTAGTAATGAAGAAAGTTGTCGAGCTTGTCGAAACCCTTGCGGCAAGTACTTAATTGCGTTCTGAACATGGGCTGTGAGGTTACAGTTTCGTCAGTTAATACAGTCTTGTTAGTTATCGCTTTAGGGTGTCTTGGGCTTTAATAATTTTTGGTCCTGTGGAAAAAATTATAGTGGATTCCAAGACTTTCCAAGGAGTGCTTCAACAAATTTTCTGTTGAGTAATTTGCGAGTAATTGGTCTCTAAATACTGCCGTCCGTTCCATTCACTCTGTCAGACTTCCAGTTTTGTTTGAACCTCCACTTTTGGGTGTCGATTTAAGGGTCCTTCAAGGCCGATTTGGTCCAGACCACTACGGACTTTGTAGCACGTTGTATTATCTTTCCGTAGGGTATATGAACTCCGAATTTCATTAGATGTTAGCAATTATGGAGTTTTGAATTCAGGTGTATGATATAATAAAATACCATATTTACTTTGTCAGGTTTTTTTAAAAGCTAGTATATGTGAGAATTAATTTTTGTGTTTTATTGTATTATATACCAAACTTGTATAGTGGTTAGTTTACATGATCATAGAATTTTGTTTGCTATCATATCTGTTGCAGTTTAATATTATGAAAATGTTATGCGGCACTACTTCTGTTTTGTGCTTGTCTTCTTCCTTCAATTGAGGTGTGGAGCATAGAAACACTTTACTTGTTGATTGTTTTTATATGTATCATTGTTTTGGTGTTGAGAATTCCTTGTGATCGGTGGTGTACCTCGGAGTGTCCTTAGCTCTCTCACTTATCCATTGGAGAAGGCAAGTACGTGTAGCGCTTGGGTCGGCTATTTTAACTTGTTATTTGAATTGCCTCCATTTAAATTATTATTCACACTAGCTAAATAATATGATAAATGGACTTATTGCTTTGTCATAAAATATATCTTTATATTATGAAATTTACTTTATTTTTGAAGTCGGAATTATGTGAAGTACATTCATTGAAATCTCACCTTTGAACATACCATAGCTGGATATATGTTGTAAGTTCCGGTACAACAACACATGTTAATTTATAGCAATGTGGTTGCACCCCTAGCTTCTTTCGTGGGGATAAAAAAAAAAATTTCAGCCAACCTAGGAGGAACTAGGTGTTATATTTCGAAGAAGAGAGGCACCCAAATTCGTTTCAAAGAGGACTTGAACTTGGGTGGTCAGGTAGTACATCCACACCCTTAACCAACTGACCTATGCTCATTTCCTTCTTCTTTCTTTTGAATCATTTAGTATGAAAATAACTTAATTGAAGTTTATACCCTTTATCAAGATATTTACCTATGCCTTCTTTGATATCTCATATATTAATCTGTTAACTGTTATTTGAATAGCTTGTTAAAGCCTTTTACTTGCTGAGTTTTTCCACAAACCTCATATGCTTTTACTCTTTTCCCTGAGGTACTTGATGCTTGTCTTGGGGCTTGGGAAGTAGCGATACTTTCACACTATCCTTATCAAGAGAGTTCCAATTAATAAATGTTGATAGTGGACATTTATGTATCCATGGTCTGTTGCAAATATTGCTTCTTGTGTAGTGTAGCTGTTAAACTGCTTTGTTTTGCTATTTGTGTCGTTTTGACACATCCTCATAATTGTTTGCTAGTTCTTCGTTCTAGGAAAAATAGGATGGATTTTGCTTTAAGATGTTTAATTATTGCTAGTGTGGTTGCTATACAATGTCTATGCTATTTCTATATAATGTCTAAGTGCGGATGCTTATAAATACAAAGGAGATATTGTCAAAAAATGTGTGTTTTAATGACAGTGTTTGTGAGGTTTTAGTCCGAGTTTTGATGCTTGTGCGATCGGTGTCTAGTCATGTTGTCTATAGCAGAGACGTGTTGTCAAGGTTATAAGTTACGTTCCCTTATCGTAAGCCCCACAGATTACAGATGTGTGTGGCAGGTGGTGACAACCATATTCGTCCATTGTAATTCTCTATGTTCGGGTTTGTTAACCAGAGACCGACACATCTTGCCAGAAGCAGAACAAAGGGAAATTGATGCCTTAGTTAAGAAAGTAGAGCCTCACCTTACCTTTATCCCAGGCATTTAACCAGAGGAATCCTCTATAACGCTCACTTGTCTATTTCTTGTCTCTCGATGAACTAGTTCTTAGATGCTACACACATGTTCCCTTGTGGAAATCGATACCTTGGACTACTCCTGCCTTAAGTGCTACATCAATATCCATGCACACGTGGATATTTAATGCGATCGCAATGTGAACATTTTTTTAATTTTATTTAAATTTTTAATCAGTATTTAAATATATTTTGTACATGATATGGCGTCGGCGTATGCGAGGCGGCGTATAGAGAGGCGAGCGAAGCAGGAGATGTGCTTGTGAATTAGAACGGAGAGAATATCGTGGTAGACGCAGCAGTGAGCTACCGTCGTCGCCAAATTGGAAGGTGTTCCTAGCCACGACGACCGAAGAGAACCTCGCCGCAAGGGGAGACTTTATTTCTTCGATGATTACAACTCTGGACGCGGCAGCCCTTATATCCCTGGGCGCCTCACACAACCGACAATCTAACAAACTCAACCTCAACTGATTCTAACTCAACAGTACAATATTTATATATACCATGCTAATATTTTAGATGAGTTATATGTATATATGTTGCATAAGGTTTGTCTGAAATGTTTCAATAATTTTGTAAGAAATTGGATCGCTTATTTTTTGGGCCAATTAAGTCTAATTTCTTAGATTTAATGTAACGGAACTGATGAACTCTCTCCACACGACGTCCTATGTTTGACAGGTACTTCTGCAACTGCTCCTTCGTCTCAGCAGATTGCCCCCGCCGTCTAGATGCCTCGTTCGGTTTCACGATCCACGTCAGCATACCGCCGCAAGCGCTTCCCTTCGCCACGTCATGGCAGTCGGAGAAATCGACAAGACCGTAGCCACTCCCCCTACCCCAGGTATAACCCAACCCCCATTCACCCCTATAGCTAAATAAGTTTCGGTAGATGTGTTTATTTTTCTTCAGTTATCAAGTACTCCTGTAGTAATACGAAAAACAGGACTAAGATGTGATATGAGTAAAGGTGCCTATGGTGGCATAAGTTGTCCTAATTCACTAATCTCTGAATTCCATAGATGTTTGCTCATGCATAAAAAAGCTAAATATGAATTGAAAATGATTTTACTATCTAAATCTTGTGAATTTATGGGCTTATGATCGTCTTAGATTCATGCACCCCTCTTTTCCTTGTCCATCGGTGTGGACATTCATTACCTGCACTCTGCAGCATGTCTAGGCAATTAGGGTTCAGGTGTTTTAGTGGCCACCAACCTCACCAGTGAGTCTTGGATACGCTTAGGCAGTTTTAGACCCATGGTTTGTTGTGTGGATGGTGATTGTTACGTGCAGCTGCATGGTGAACAAGTCAACAAGTTTACTGCGGTTGGGGTTGGGCGGCACACCTGGGATCCTATTTGGCTTCTGAATATAGAAATGGATGGTGACATAGGAGTGTCTAGTCCAAGTGAACGAAGACATGCTTGGGATGGGACTGTCAGGTTGAGGGAGAGAATGGAGTCACGGGATGGGAGATGGATGGTCTGCATCCTTGCTCTCAATGAAGGAATGCTGGGGAGGTAGTTGGTGTTGGCATGTAGGGAGTGTAGAAGAACTGAATGGGCATCAACTGATGGTAGGCATATTAAGAGGAAAGGATGTAGGAACAGCATTTTGTGGGTGGATCTGGACTATTATGTATGAAAATCCAAATGACATGACTTTTTTAAAACGTAGGCAGCTTTTGTGCTTCTTTCATTAAAGCAACAAAACGGCACAATTTTGCTGGGGTTTCCAGCTTACATTCATGGATCAGGTATCTAGCACATTACATCACTCTACTACAACCAGAAAGCAAGTTTAATTGAGATAACTATCCAACAAGAAAACTAGGCTAACTATGCTATACCAGTTGAAGGAATGTCTGCTGTTCGAGCACCCATCAAGACAGCATTGATAGAGACCTGTCGCGGGCGTCTCCATTGCTAAGCACACTCTATGTCTGCATCATTGATAGAGATTTGTAAATCGTCGCCCCTGGGGTAGTGATGATCTTGCTGTTAAAGACACGATCATTTTGAATCAACCAGAGACCAAGTTATTGCAGCAAAATAATTGCCATAGTTTTTGTAATCCACACCTCTGAACTTTCCGTATCTCATAATATCTCTATATTGTGTTAGATTAGTTGGAAAAGCATCCCAGTTAAAGGCAACTCTAATCACACCACAAAAGGACTGCTATTAGGGTTTTGTATGGCTGTTTTAGCAGTCATCTTAGAGTGGAAAGTTAGTTAAGTCCAGGACTGCACTGCAGTAATTTGTCTTGTGTCCACACCGAGATCAGTCAACCTGACAGTAGTTTTAGTCAGTGAACCTAACAGTAGTTCTAGTCTTCCTTTCACAAGTAGAAGTCAGTCCACCTGACAGTAGTTTTAGTCTTGTTTTCACAAGGAGTCAGGCTATATAAATATGCCTTATGGGCTATCAATCAAGGCAACCTGCTGTTCAAACAGGTACAGTTCCCAATATGCGATGTTTAACATACAATTTTGTTACAGTGGGTGAATGGAATAATGACTATAAATTCTCACAATAGAATGAATGAATTAGATTAGGTGATAGTTGACTAATATAAAATTATATTACATAAACACAAACAGACTAGTGAGTGAGTTGCGTCACTCTGACAGGTGTTTAGCAGTAGACTTGGAACATCAATTAGACTTTATAAATTTGACCTACTAGAATTGCTGGTACGGATGGTTTTATATCTAAACTGACTTGTACTGCTACTGTAAGTTTTGTGGTTTCAGTGTCTTTTTCATAAACCAGGCATCCCCAGCTAATTGCTGTGTACAACATAGCCCCAATAGCTATCCTTCCTCAAGCTCCGCCAAGTAATATAGATGTTTCCTTCTCTGCAAAAAATCATATGCTACAAATGTTCCGATTTGTATGATTTTCACTTCTGTTCCCTATTTTTAAGCCATAGACTGTGTGCGGCGTATCGAAACATTAACAGTAAATGTAAGATCATTACTACAAAATTATTCAATGCAAAGGGGGATTATAATTTTGAAATTTCTCTCGTTCCTGTTCAATAGGCATAGGGCTGTTACTTGGAAAACATTAGCCTTTTTTCATTGTTTGTCTTGCTAAAAATAGAGATCAGCCGTCTAATAAAAATGATTGCATTTTACTATTATTGCATATTTAACATACATTTTGCAGGATGGAGAACAATGTATTCACTTTTTAATATTGTTAAAATTTGTTCTGAAATGCCAGTCTTCTGGCTACATTTTCTATTGAATTTAATGCCTTGTATAATTATTATTTCCCTTTGTTTAGGCGGAAAACTCGGTCTCCTTCCTCAAGATTGGATACAAGCTACTCTCCAACTTCTGGGAGGCATAGAAGTCCTACATCACCAAAGCGACACAGAAGACAGAGAAGCGGGAGCAGCACGGATTCGCTTGTAAATAACTCTGGTGGTTCAAACCCTGGGTCAGAGCAACACTATTTAATTGGAAAGCAAAGAACAGCGGTGGAAGAAAAGAAAAGGTCATATCTTGTTCTTCATTTTTTTTTTGCCTTTATAGGTGCATATTATCTTTTTGAATCCCACATGTCACCGGCACTTCCTTCTATAGCTTGCATTCATGCCAAACAAATAAGTAAATTGATACTCCCTCTGTCGCAAGTTACTTGTCATTCCAGCCTTCAATATTTGTCCCAAATTTTCTTTTCTTAAAAAGGCACGAATGTAACAAGGCAGTGTGGAGTGTGTGGTGTGTGTTGTACGGGTTCTTGTGCCCTCTTTTCTTCTTAATATAATGATACGTAGCTCTCCCAAATTACTTCTCATTCTCCCTTCCCAATACACCTTTCTCTCTTCTCAATACATCTCTATCTCTATTTCTCTCCTCGTTTTTTGTGCACCTACCTTATTGTCCTTTTCTTAATCTCCATGCCTAGAGCTAGAACTGCAAATAAAATGAGACAAAGGGAGTATTTTACAATCTTATTGCTCACTTGAAACTTAACCTCTGAATTCTTGAATTTTGTTGACCACTAATCAACAACAATTGTATTCACGAATATATGTTTAATATAATCATGACTATGAATAGATTACACGTTCAGAAAATCACTAAGGCCTCATTTAGAACCACGGGGCATGCCACCTGGGGTGCTGCTCATTGTCGGGGTGGTCACTGTGACCTGCACAAAAGGCTCCAGGGTTGACCCCCCGCCCCACGTGGTGTGCTTCCCTTCCTCAATTCGGCATCACGGGCTAAATTATCCCCAGGTTTTAGAACCAATTATTAAAAAGCAGAAAAAGCAAAAAATTGATCTGAAAATTTGGCAAAAAGGGGAGTAGAAATTTTTTAAAAAATTAATACAAACTGTGTAACATGCATATTCAGAACTGTTTTCATAGGATCAAAAATCCCAATATAACAAATGGCTCTGAAATTTAAGAAAATCAAGAAAAATTCTGATTGCACCTAGCATTACAAGCTCACACAAACCTTCAATTTAATATGAAAAATTCTGAAATATCAACACACAGTTGCTCATATATTCCAATTTTGATTCATCAGATCCAAAATTTTTTTTCAGCAACTAAATCATGCACTTCAGATAATGCCTAGTTAAGATACAGCATTGACACCCATTTTTGGAGAAAAATAGTATTACGGAACCATTGGGAGGGAGGGAGGGAGCTCTTCTAAGAAAATAGGTGCTTCTAAATTGTCTCAAATCCGTTGCATTGACATTTTTCTTAGGATTCATCTTTAGCTCCTGTTCCTTCAACGTGAGCTCCAGCTCATTGATATCTTCCTCGAAATTGAGCTCATGTTCTTTGATCTGAGAAAAGAAATAGTAAAACCAAGATGCACTATCATTGATAATTACTTGTAAATTAGATAGCAATAGCACACATTTCTAAAACTCAGTTTGACTTCAGCAGCTGAATGCAGTTGTTTTTGTTGGAACCGAGTCCACCCGATCGCTCAAACAATCTCTCAACTCACGCACGAACGGAGCAAGAAGAAAATAGTAGCCAAACAGCACTGAACGCCGCGGCGCCAAACGCCTGTATCTTGACTATTCTTTCTGGGTTACAATGACTCGGGACAAGGACGCACAAACGTCTACGTGGGGTTTTATATCCCCGACGACCAAAACGTAACAGACTTGGATTCTAATAAACTCGGACTCAAACGCCACGTATGAGACTCAGGTTGTGCACGTACACTGCCTGGACTCCGACTCTCTCTACGCATGTGTCGCACATGTGACGGACTCTAACATAAACTATGGACTCGAACGCGAGCTCGAACTCACGCGACATAGAAGACTCCTACACGCGCACGCACGCGTACTGACCTCGGCACGAACCAAGGCAGAATTATTCCAACAATCTCCTCCTAATTCTGAACTTGCCACTTGCTACCTCACAGGAGCGTCGCCTCCTCATCGACGTCGCCGAACAACGCCGCTTCCTTCCTTGGCCTTCGACACTCATGCGAGAAGTGGCCACGCACGCCGCAGTTGAAACACCGGCCCTTACTGGACCTGTGTTGGCGCCTGCTCGTGTCCGATGTGACGCTACTCCCATCCTCGTCGTCGTCGGTGTCTTCCTGGCCGCCGCTACGGCCTCCGCTCTTCTCGCTGCCGCCATGTCGCACCTTGCCGCTACGCGGACGCTCCTTTCCGCGACTCTCATGCCAGCGAGCCTCCCACTGCTCCTCCGCGAGCAGCAGCTGACCGACGTTGTCCGCAACTACCTGGACACCACCGTAGCGCTCCTCCGCCACCCCGAGCCGGCCGACGAGCTCCTCCATCGACATCGTCTTCAGATCTGTGAACATCTCAATGGAGCACACAATTTGATTGTACTTTGCCAGCACCACGCGAAGCATCTTCTTCACGACACGTTCCTCCTCGACCGTTTCCCCCAGCACGCGCAGCTCCGCGGCGAGAGACCCAAGACGCACGGCAAAGTCGTCGATCGTCTCACCGTCCTTGAACGCCACGTTCTTGAACTGCTTGAGGAGATGCTGCGCCTTGGCCGCCTGTGCGCGCGAATCGCCCATCCGCAACGACTTCACGGCCGCCCACGCCTCCTTCACGTTCTTCTTCGCGGCGAGTCCGGACTTCATCTCCTACGGCACACCGCGCAAGATGACGGCCAAACGCCCGCCGATCCTTGCCGCGATCGGCCGTGTCGGTCTCCACAGCATCCCACACCTCCATGCCCTCGAGATGGACGTGCATCTCAAGCGCCCAGTTGTGATAGTTCATCTTCGTCAGCTTCGCACCTCGCTCGTGACGGCAGGGACGCGCTACACCACGACCGTACGCGGCGAGCTGTTGTCGTCACCCTTCTTGTCACCACCAGCCATGTCCCGTGCTCGAACACAGGCTTTGATACCAATTGTTGGAACAGAGTCCACCCGATCGCTCAAACAATCTCTCAACTCACGCACGAACGGAGCAAGAAGAAAATAGTAGCCAAACAGCGCTGAACGCCGCGGCGCCAAACGCCTGTATCTTGACTATTCTTTTTGGGTTACAATGACTCGGGACAAGGACGCACACACGTCTACATGGGGTTTTATATCCCCGACGACCAAAATGTAACAGACTTGGATTCTAACAAACTCGGACTCAAACACACACGTATGAGACTCAGATTGTGCACGTACACTGCCTGGACTCGACTCTCTACGCATGTGTCGCACATGTGACGGACTCTAACACAAACTACGGACTCGAACGCGAGCTCGAACACACGCGACATAGAAGACTCCTACATGCGCACGCACACGTACTGACCTCGGCACGAACCAAGGCAGAATTATTCCAACAGTTTTTTGTTCCTCCAACTTGAGATCCAGCTTTTTGACCGTTTGCTCAAGAACTGCAACTTCATGGTCTCATTATGAGCGGAACCTAAACGCTAAAAATTATAAAGAGGAAAATAAACTTTGAAGTGCTAAGCTGCTTTTAGCTGCATAAAGGAAAAAGTCAAAAAGACTAGAATTCATGAGAATTTTAATATTATGTGAGCTCACGAGAAGTGCTAAATTGCTTTTAGCTGCAATAAAGCAAAAGACTAGAACTCACAAGAATATTATGTGGCACAACATGCATTACTCAGGCCTGCAATTTGCAACATTGTTGATCGAAAACATGACAATGGTAAAGAAGATCAGTTAGATTGTTATGGGCAGACCCGGCTAGGGCCTGACCGGCGGCTAGGGTTAGGGTGGGCGGCAGCAATGGAGGTGGCGGCGACTTGGGCGCAGGTGGGCAGAGCGTGGGAGAGCTAGGATGCAGAGAATAGTAGGGATAAACCCTTGTTCTATTGCTTGATCATGACAGGGTACATACTTTCCAACTATAATATATTTTCTAATCTGAAATTCCCATCTATCTAAATAGAAACCGACTGAATTACGGCTAGGGCTGGTGGCTGTTCAGCCCCCAGCAAGGTTGGGTCCAGCTGGGCTTTTGGCCAATAACATATCTCCCGCCTTTACGAGACGGCGCGTCCACGTGCTGTTCTTCTTCCCATCCCAAGCCTGCAAGAGCTGCACCAAATATTGCTTTCCTGTGACGAAGGAGCGAGCCGGTGATGTTTCCATGGATCAAGTTGTGAGTAAGTTGCGTTCCGTGGACTCCATTGTCATGGTGAAGAAGAATTCATGTGAGCCGATTAAGCCGTAGTTGATGAAGATCCGTGGTTGTGCAGCTGGTGCTGCTGGTATGTTTAGTTAGTGGTGTGGTACTCCCAAGGATATAGAGAATTCCACTTCCTCTCTTGGCGGGCGTCGGCAGGAGAAGTGCAAGATCATCACAAGGGAGAAGGAATCCATCAATCAACACCATGAATGTGTCGTGCCCGTCCACAGGAGTCACCGTGAGATCAATGCCATGGCCGAAGAGGATGCGATAACTGGTAGCTGCAGGGGGAATCTATGCAATACCTCGGTGGCGGCTTTAGAAGACATCATTGACTATGAGAAACACAGCACCTGATGTGTCGGGAAACCTCACATTTGTGTCGTGGACTGATGGCTCCGGATAATCTTGGAGTAGCACCGATGGGAGGCTGCGGCCATAAAGAATTGCCCTAGTGTCATGGAGTCCAACTGCCACAAACTGCAGACACTCTGCTCCTCCTAGATCCACCAAAGTTTTCAGTAGTGGAAGAAGGCTTGGCGACGATGCTGGAAGGTACAAGTGGTCATCAAAGAAGAGCAGATTGTGAAGGACCCTCCAGTTTGGTGATGCTTCACGTGCGTCAATGGGGTCGAGGATGGCACTAATCTCTGGTGCGCTATAGATCTCACGTCGGATGTCGCGACGCGAAAGATGCTGGAGCTTGCTGGCAAGATGTTGAAGAGAGCATTGATGCCCTCTGGTCCTCTCGTCAAGACGAGGTGCGGTGTGGGAAACGATATGGAACTTGAAGCGTCGAGATCGTCTGTTTGGCGGTGCAGGCCATGCTAGGGCAGAAGTAGCGTTGATGCCATTGAGACGAATGAGGCGCCCCTTGTACGTGAAGGACGTACTGAGCTCGGCAAAGTCCCACGTGATTGGCCCCAACGTATCCAACCATGGCAACCCTAGGATGGCGTCGATGGAGTCTGGAAGATCAGCGGTGTAGAAGACTGGTTCGAAGATGTTGGCGATGATCAGTGGTGAGTTGTTGCAGATCCCGCGTGGCCCGATGTCGGTCCCTGATGCTGTCATCAAAGCGATGTTGGTGCGGTGGACTGGCAGCTCCAATGCAGCGAGGAGGTTAGCATCGATGATGTTGTGCGTAGCACCGGAGTCGATCAGTAGCCGCAACTCGGTGCCGGAGATGTAGGCGTGGATGAACATGGGCCGACAATGCCCTCCAGAGATCATCATGAGCCCGCCATCGTCATCCGCAAAGTCATTAGGTCATCAAACAGCTCAATATTAAATAGATGCTTACACATGTGACCTCTGGTGAATTGCTTGTCGCAGTTGAAGTAGAGGTTTTGACGGCGTCGCTCTGCCATCTCATCGGCGGTTAGGCGCTTGAAGGTGCGTCTAGCCGTAGGTGTCGTTGTTGGAGCTGTGGCAGCTGATGGTGATGAGGATGAAGCGCCGGGCGCCAAGATCGTGTGTTATGCTGCTGGTGCAGATCTGGAAGCTTGCTGCGGTCGCGACGAAGACTTGGGTGCCACAGTGTACTCCGCGAGTATGTTGGCGTGATGCTTATAAGCCCGTGCCAATGTCATCGCGGTCTCCATGTCTGTCGGCTTTGCGATCTCTACCTCCGTCTGAGTGGCTCTTGGAGACCGGCAGTGTAGAGGCTAACTTGCTGCAGCTCGTGGAGGTCGCCAGCACGGGTCAGCAAAGCAAGGAATTGCTCGCTGAACTCATCCAATGTTCCCGTGCGACGCAGCATAGCCAACTCGCCAAGTGGATTGGTACGGGTAGGTGGGCCGAAGCGCTCGTTCACCAAACGAGCGAACTCCCTCCATGATGAAATGCGTCGCTCCTTGTTGAGGCGCATGAACCATTGTTGAGCGCTGCCCTCCATGTGATACAAAGCATACCACACACGCTCCGAGTCGGGGATGATGGCCTGCCCTGTGAAAAATTGCTCACAGCGATCGATCTAAGGCAGCAGATCCTCCTTGCCATCGTACATGGGAAACGACAGCTTATGATAGCGGGGCACCATGAGGTTCTCAGCGCGCGGGGGCTGCGGTGGCAGAACGGGAGGCTCGAACATGTCCTTGGTGTCCTCCTCGGTGTCGTCCTGCTTGGCAGAGAAGTTGAGGTCGATGGGGATCGGAACGCCCTCAGCGATGTACACTGCAGCAGCAGCATCACGGGCGGCGCACATGGAGCTGCGTGGCGCTCAGCCTCCTTGGCGTGCGCGGTGGCTGCGGACGACATGTCGGTGTTCTTGCCGGTGATGATGGCGGCCAGCTCCTCAAGCCGGTTGGACAGCAGCGTGAAGGCGTTCTCAATCTTCATGTCGCGGCGATAGCTGGTGAACTGATCCCATACTTCAGCGATGGTCTTTGGCTTGATGGTGGAAGGATCGGCAGGGATCTTCCCATCGGTCGTCATGGCCGTGTGGTGGCGGAGTGAGGACCGGCAAGGGTGTTATGGTTAGGGTGGACGGCAGCAATGGAGGTGGCGGCGACTTGGGCGCATTTGGGCAGAGCGTGGGAGAGCTAGGATGCAAAGAATAGTAGGGATAAACCCTTGTTCTATTGCTTGATCATGACAGTGTACGTACCCCCACATTTATATGGGTGATTACTTGACTCACAATCCATCTAGGACTCCAACTCTAATATGACTACTAACCTGAAATTACCTTCTATCTAAAAGACTCCAACTCAATCACAACCAATTGAGGATCTAACTTTTCAACTATAATATATTTTCTAATCTGAAATTCCCATCTATCTAAATAGAAACCGACTCAATTACGGCTAGGGCTGGTGGCGGTCCAGCGCCCGGTTAGGTTGGGTCCAGGTGGGCCTTTTGGCCCATAACAGAGATGTACTGAATTAGAAATTTAATTGGCTAATTGACTAACACATATAAATACAAAGCTTAATGTGGCAAATCCTTAGTACTGATTCTAGTACATTATACACACACACATAGGAAAAGCTGTTAAAAGCTTCAAAGACCTAGTGCAAGTGACATACAGCACAAGGCATCTCACAAACAAAGGATGTAAGGCACCTCAGTTGCCATACTTCTGCAATCTTCTTTTCCTCCACAGAAACAATATTGATTTTGGCATGGCATATGATAAACTCTACTGCCCAGTACATATAAGAGCAATGGCCATTTTGCAAAAAAATTAAGGAGTCGATGATCAAGTTTAAATGCTGTAACTGCAGTTCAGTAACTCTTAAGCATAATAATAAGCGAGCTTACTAACAATGTTTCTGCTCCACACACAATGACAGCAAGGCAGCACATGTTGCAATCAATTTTGCCTCTACCCATGAGCAAGGCAATGAAACATGTGTAAAGGTCAAGTATGAACAATTAATTAACCAAACACGCAAGACAGCAATAATCAATAGCTACTCAATACTAGGCTATAAATCTTTAATTTAATTTAGCATCATTGAAAAGAAATCTATTAAAAATAGTGAGTCATCTAGGCTATTATGAATATGGTTTCATTTATTCAAAATATCAAGGTCAATTGATAAAACTAAGAATATATCCGCATGGGAATGCAAATAAGTGACTAGTGAAAGATTTTCATTGATTCAAAATATCAAGGAGAAATGATATGAACTAAGAAGATATCCACATGGGAAAGCAAATAAGTGACTAGCTGAAAGATTATGATTTTAAAGATTAGAATGCTCACACCATTCTCAGATTCACAAATAGGTAGAAATACCAATTTCTAGAGATCACAATTGTACCAGTATATCACTAACAAGTAAAAATTCAACCTAGTTTGTTGCCTGATTTCGTAGATCTCGCGACCAAGAAAAGAAAGAGCAGGTCCGATTCGATCGAAGAACACGAAGCAGGCACTCTGTGCTGCTGCTGCTATCTCTACTTTCCTGAGCTCCAGCACCATCCCCACTCACCAACTCAGATCTACGGAAGTTGGAGATTTTGTGTCGATTATAGAAAGATCAACAAAATTACAATGAAAAAGCAAGTATCCACTCCCAATAACAGGCTTTCACCAGATAAGAATGGCCCCCCAGGATGAGTACAAAACAGCTTTGAAAACCCGTCATGGCCAATTTCAATTCAGAGTCATGCCATTTGGCCTCACTAATGCACCATCCACATTCCAATGTTTGATAAATTCGATATTTGCTCCCTATATCAGGAAATTCATTCTAGTCTTCACTGATGACATACTGGTGTACACCAAGTGCTTGAAGGACCATGTCCACCACTTGCATACAGTGTTTCAGGTGCTTAAGGACCACACATTATATCTCAAAGCCAGTAAGTGTTCCTTTGCACATACACAACTTGAATATCTGGGACATATCATCTCAGATAGAGGAGTATCCACAGATCCTGATAAGATGGCTGCAATGCTCAACTGGCCAGTACCAACAACAGTAACATAGTTAAGAGGTTTCGTTGCTCTAACAGGATACTATAGAAAGTTTGTCAGGTCCTATGGCATAATTGCTAAACCTCTTACATGCCTCCTCCAAAAGAAACAGTTTGCCTGGACAGCTGAGGCTCAATTTGCATTTGACAGATTGAAACAGGCCATGAGCGAGACTCCTGTGCTGGCAGTCCCAGATTTTACCAAACAATTCTGCATTGAGACAGATGCTTCTGACACAGGCATAGGGGCAGTTCTTACACAAGAAGGTCACCCCATTGCATATCTTAGCAAAGCACTAAGTGTGAACAATAGAAAACTCTTCATTTATGTAAAAGAATTCCTGGCAACCATGATGGCAGTAGAAAAGTGGAGATCCTATCTACAGAGGGGACCTTTTATCATCAAAACAGATCACAAGTCCTTGTGCAATTTAGAAGATCAGATACTATCTTCTGAGTTACGATGAAAGGCAATGACTAAGCTGGTAGGTCTCCAGTTTCAATTCCAATACAAAAAAGGGTGTGATAACTAGGCGGCTGATGCACTATCTAGGGTGGGGCATCTATTTCAGCTCTATTTGATATCAGTTGCCCAACCACAATGGGTCCAAGAGGTTCTCAAATCTTATGCATTTGATGAGAAGGCCCAGACATTACTTGCTTAGCTCTGTCTTCACCAAATGAGGAGGGTCAAACACTGCTATAAGAAACAAACTCATCTCTGCCTTTCATTCTTCTCCTATTGGAGGGCATTCTGGTCAGCAAGCCACGTACCAGCGTTTGAAGAAATTGTTTTCCTGGGTGGGTATGAAGACTGATGTTACCAATTTTGTTCAACAATGTGCCATCTACCAGCAGCCAAGCATGAACATTGCAAAGTTCCTGGATTGCTCCAGCCCTTAACAATTCCAGAGGGGTCATGGCAAGACATTTCCATGGACTTCATTGAAAGTCTCCCATCTTCTAAGGGGTACTTAGTTATACTGGTAGTGGTTGATAGACTTACAAAATACTCCCATTTCATTCCACTCAAACCTCCATTCACAGCATCAAGTGTGGCCAGAGTATTCTTACAACATGTTGCAAAGTTACATGGCATCCCCACAACTATTGTGTCAGACCGTGATAGGGTCTTCACAAGCTCATTTTGGAAGGAGTTATTCAAGGCTTGGAATACAACCTTGCAAATGAGTTCAGCATACCACCCACAGTCCGATGGACAAACAGAGCGTGTCAATCAATGTCTGGAGATGTACCTCCATACAGCAGTTCATGAAACTCCAAAGAACTCGGTTCTCTACTTACCTCTTGCTGAATTTTGGTATAACACATCACCACTCCTCCTTGAATACTTCTCCATTTCAGGCTTTGTATGGAACTGAACCAAACTATGGCATGCTCCCCAACTTGACCCATGCCACAAATCTGAGGTAGCTGATCTGTTTCAAGAACGCAAAAAATTCTCTGATATGCCCAAACAGCAGCTTCACCAGGCTCAAGTGCACATGAAACAAATGGCTGATCAACACAGAAGCTTCCGAGAATTTCAGGTCGGTGAGAAAGTTTACCTCAAGCTCCAACCATACTCCTAGTGTTCAATGGCCAACAAAAAGTTCCCTAAGCTTTCCTACAAATATTATGGACCATTTGTGATTGAAGCCAAGGTGGGCATGACTGCCTACAAACTCACACTACAAGCAACCTCCCTCATCCACCCAGTCTTTCATGTTTCACAATTTCAGCAACACATACCAGACCATACACCTGTGTTCACCTCCTTGCCAAAGGTGGTTGATCTGTCAGCTGGTGATACAACCCTAGAATGTATTCTCCAGTGTCGCCTGGTCAAGCGTGGTAATTCCGCTCTACTCCATGTATTGATCAAGTGGAGCTCTCTTCTTGCATCCTTCGCTATCTAGGAGGACTATGTGGTGGTCCGGAAGAATTTCCAACCACTCCAGCTTGGGGACAAGCTGGTGCTCAAGGGGCTACAGTGTCACAATGACATTGGTGGTCATGGGAGTTCCAGCGGGCATCGTGCTGAGGAAGAAGGCAAGTTTCTGTAAGTCTTAGAGTTGAGCTTGCGTGTGTGGTACTGCGCTGTGTCCCGAGAAATGAGTTGGGCTAAGCCTGTGAGTTACGTCGCCGTGCACACTATAAGCACCGGCCTTGTATGAATCGATCTATCGTAGAGAAGAAATTACTCCTTCCTCAAGTTTCCTCTCTTGCTCTCCCTCCCACCTGTTCTTCCTCTGTTCCGACCTCCTGCCTCTCTTCCCCAACTCCGGCCAGGTTACCGTCCGCATCCTCTCCTCTCCGGAGGGCACAATAGGGGAGCATGCTCACCAAATCAGCTAGAGGAGGGTAGCTTACTAGCTTTGTGCTGGAGAGGAGGCGGTACAGCTTCACGTCGCACGTGTGGACTATGGAGGAGTTGCACTGGTGTTGCAAGGTGGCGTCCTCGTTGAAGAAGCTGGCAGTGGTGGTGTGAGGGGCTCACCGGGAGATCGAGGAGAAGGATGACTTGTGTTGAGAGGCGAGCCGGGATACAACGACGGCCTCAGGAGGAGGCGAGCGAGGACGGGAAAAAGACGGGGTAAGCAGCCCGACGTCGCGAGGAGTGTTTTCCTTCTCCGTCAAAACCCGCCGAAACTGGTCAGTTCCCCATATGCCAGCAATCCTTCAGTATGTTCTTTAATTTCATATGCATTTTGATTCTTTACATGGATAATGGCCCTTGTCAACATTTTGTTGGGATAAAATAATGGAGTTAGCTTGGAGTTGATTTATTTGGCAAAGAAAGATTGAATTTGCAATGCCATTCTAATCTTCAGTTGCAAGGCACCTTCATCATACTGCTCTATGAAACATTCTCTCAGTCAAATAGTGAATAAAAGCTGAGAATCGTTTCTGACTTTGTTTATATACCCTCTCAATTTCGGTCCATGTTGAGGGGGGTTTCAAAATGTAATGGACCCCTTTTTTCTCTTCTCTTAATACAAAGATACGCATCTCCCTTACGTATTCATGAAAAAAAATATTACCTGAGAAAGCAGAAAGAAGTATGGACTTGTTAGAAATTCTTATTAGTTGGTTCTGAATTTCTGGCGTTGAACATACCCCCTTCGTTTCACCATACAAATGTTTTGGACATGGTTTTGGTCAAACATTTGGAAATTATAAATCATAAATAATTTTTTAAGTTAGTTTAAAAATATGAAAATCATATGAATAGATTTATCTTAAAAACTATTTTAAGAAAAGTATGTGTATCACTTTTCAATAAATATTTTTATATAAAACAAATGTCAAAGTTATGTTTTGAAGACCATGTCATTGTCCAAAACGAAGAAATGGAGAGTACAATACACATGAGACATCTCAAGAAAATATAATAATCGTCTAAAAAATTGGTGTGATTAAAATCTTAGTTCTGCCACCAAATTGTTTAATGAATTCAGTGATTAAAACATAATAAATCTATCCTAATAAATTTAGTTATAATCATGAATTGTTTTAATGTATTCTGTTATGTCGGGAAATACTTACATTAGCAGGAAGAAGCTCACGGCAGAAAGATCAAAGAATGAAGGTTTAGGCGTACCGTTATGGGCTAGATATGGCCCCGGACCCAGTGCAAATTATGGACTCTTACCCCAGTAGGCCGTTCTCTTCTCCAATTCCCTTGGTCTTGAAGCAAAATGGGAGCTTCTTCTTCTTCTTCTTCTTCTTCTTCTTTTTTTATTTTGGTGTGTGTATATGTGCACTAGAGTTAGAGCTATCAATGATAAAACACCGGAGGAGAAGCTCCCAGTACTAGTGGGTGAGGAACTTCTTGACATGCTACATGGTGCTGTATAGTAGAAGGAAGGAGTTTACGACACAAGGCTTAAAGTAGGAATGTAGTCATAGTCATAGCTTACCAAATAATTTATTAAGTCAGTTCAGGACTCTAGTCGTAGTCAAAGTAGGACTGTAATCAGCTGGATATAGTTTGAAATGCCAAGAAATAATGGTAAGCATGAATTATTCTCCTTTTTGCATTCTCTACCAAGCAAACCTCTGTTAAACTGACGGAGAATACAAGTTTGAAAATAAACTAAATTTTCAAAATTGCATTTACTTTTGAAAAAATATTCATTTTGAACTTAATGTTTTGAGGTGAACCTAATGTTTTCATTGTTTCACCCCTAGATGCTATATATCTTTCTTTTTTCTTTTGCGAATTACACAACAACATAGACGCTCACAATGCACGACTACAGCATATACCAATCAATCTTGTGTTAACTTACTTCGTCTCCATTGCAGGCATCAAAAGGAAGTAGAGTTTAAGATTTTGGAAGAGGAGCTTGCTAGGAAAATCGAGGAAGCCATATGTAAAAACGTTCAGGAACATTTGAGCTCTTTTGAGGTAAAAGACAAAATAGAACACCGAATCAAAGAGGGCATTAGAAAATTATTTGATGAGGTTGATGCTCAGTTACAAAAAGAAAAGGATGCAGCGCTGCATGAAGCCAGGCAAATAGCAGTAAGCATTATTCCTCGCGATCATATTGTTATTACTAATTATTACTTATGAGAAAACAATTAGTGCGTCGATTAAAGGGGCATTATCGTTGTTACCCTCACTCGCACATCTAATGTTGATTTTACCCTCGTTTTTTCTAACATATCGATTTTGCCCCCGTTTTCTGAAAACAAAGCAGCATTTTGCCCCTAGTCCGTTACAATGGGTTAACGGTGTAAAATCTGATGTAAAAAGACTGCAATGCCCTTTGAATTTGTCCTTTCTTCCTTTTTCTCAGAAATATTGATTATACCCTTCGGACACAATTTTGATACCATTTTAACATTATTTTGACTGTAGTTTGATAACATTCAATTTTAGAACATTTTGAACAGAACATTTGTAAAGATTCTAAAGAAAATTGCAGCCATATTTTGAAATAATTTTAGCAACATTTCAACATCACTTTTAGAATATTGTGACCAATACACATTTAAATCAACACAGCCATTGTAGAAGCAGCAAATGTTAGTGTGGAAGCTTCTGATGAGCCAAACGAGAAGGCGGAGAACAGTGTACTAGTCGAAGAGCTACTTGCTGAGCAGTGGAGAACAGTGAGGCCGCAGGTGCGGCCTGTGAAGTGGAAGCGAAGACGGTAGACGGTGGGGATGCTGTCATGGCAGGAGTCGTATTCGCTGCTGCGCGCCCGCACGCCGATGCACCCAACCCAACTGCCTGCTTACCTAGCTCACATCAGACACAGGAGCCGCGCCGAAGCAGGTGAGGCAGCCCCGTCACCGCTCGAGCCAGCGCTGGCCTAAAGCGCGCCGCGCGCTGCCAGCACCTGTAGTCTGCTGCGCGCTGCCAGCGTCCTTCCGTGCCTGCCCAGCCCCACGTCCATCACGCAACGCCCGCGCAGCACTGTGCATAGCCCCTGCCACGCCACTCGCCACACCAGCCGCCCATGATGCTCCGCTTGCCCACGTCGCTCGCCCTAGGGTTAGCCGTACAGAGAGATGAGTCGGGAGGAAGCAAGGTGGAAGAAAAGGGATAATGTAGCTAGAGAGACAGGGGTAGTTTGGTCTTTTAACCTCTTCTATTTCTTTTTTTTTTGTTTTAAATGGAAAACACGTGACAGCTTTAACGGTGGCAAAACGGCGACTTCAATTCAGCAAAAGTGAGGGCAAAATCAATAAGTTGCAAAAATGAGGTCAAAATCAACATTTAGAGTTCAGAGCAAGGGTAAGAACGATATTACTCCTTGATTAAATAGGTAGTTAATTACAAAGCTGTTTGTTAATGAGATGTCCACCTGTTTATACCCTATGTCCTGTTCTATATAGATTTTAGGACAATTTTTGCTTGGTTTTGTGCATTTGATGTTGATTTGAATGGTAGAAAACACACTCACGAGCACAGGATGCACTGCAAATTTTATGAGCAGCTGTGCTGCAAAGGGAGGAAAACCTCCCGATCTATTTATTGGCAGGAAGACATAGATTGCTGTAGCCCCCTTGGCCATACTTCTATTGCAGCCATTTCCTTGGCCATGCCTCTGCTGTAGCCATTCCCCTGACCGTACTTTAGGTAGCTAATAACTATTATCTACCTACCTACAGCATCATTGACCTCTAGGGCTCTAACTACTTCTGCTTTGATTTCACTTGATTGCACACAAAGAAAAATAGAAGAGCCTTGCAATAATTCAACATTTGACAGTGTAGAGTCCCATATTTCCACATTTGAGCATGTGTATGTCTTAATTGTATTAGCCACATGCCCACGTAATAGGTAGTTTATTATATTCACCATGGTAGTGGGCTGCTCACTATACATGTACAAAAATTGCACTTTGTTATTGGGACAATTGCATAGGTGCCCCTCATTTTTACCATCAGTTATGTTTTTTTTTTCCCTTTGAGCAAGTCAATGGACGATCGACCCCACTTTGATGACACATAGTTACATGTTTTGTTATCAACATTGAGGCAACGGTGTATTTAATTGATCAAAAGTGAGGCAACGAGGGGATGGAGAAAGACCAAAGGCAAACTGATAGCTGGTTCGCAAAAAAGCTTATTTACTCTATAATGTGAACTGCATTTGGTGGCCAAACTATAATGTTAATGTCACATGGTTGTCAAACTAGTTTTGCAATTCATTACATGGCTTGGTTGCTTCCTGTCAATTCATGTTTCCTAGTACCTCTGCACATTGTCGACATGAAAATTAATTAATGCTGTTGGATTCCTGTGTATCCAAACTAAAGGATGCTCTGATCGTGTCCAGCATGGGTCTGCCTGCGGATAAGCATGGCTTGCGAACCAGAAGGATACTTAATTTGTTAGTCAATTGGTTAGAAGAGTAATTAGTTTGCTTTAAAATCAGGTTAGTTGAGCACCTGAACTCAAAAGTCTCCCCACTGGGGTTAGGACAGATTATCAAAGAGGTATAAATCTCCTTAAGGTCTCGTTCGGTTTCCAGTGTATTGATGAGGATGATGGAAAATGGTGGGAATTGAAGGGGATTCAATCCCTAAATGACTTAGGGAATCAATCTCCCTCCTTACCCTCCAATCCCTCTTGGAGAGGGATTAACCGAAAAGGGCATAAGTGAGAGGGCTGTTCCTTCGGTCGCTGTGCAGGGAACATCTCTTGAATCATAGGTGACAACAGCCCAACCTCTTCCATACGATCCTGGCTGGTGGTTACTAGCAGGATATCACGTTTATCATGGCCTGGGTGATTTCCATCGTAGTCCGTCCAGGCAACTGTGAGTGGACTGGGGAAGGCACAACTGGTTCTAGGCAGACCTACTCCTATTTCTAGGCATGAAAGTTTAGGTATGTACCTGATTTTGATGTCGCTACCTGTCCTAAAATAGGCAACGCTTTCCTACTTCCTTTACCTGCAGTTAACAAATGCAAATAGTCTACAATCCAGTTTTCTTGATAAACATTGGAACTCTGACGGCTTGATTTTGTTTCTGCAAACGTTACAGGAACAGGAAAGGAAAGAGAGAGAGGAATTGGATAGAATGCTTGAGGAGAACCGACGCAAAGTGGAGGAGGCTCAGAGAAAGGAAGCTCTGGAGCAGCAGCATAAAGAGTTGGAACGATATTTGGAGCTGGGAAGGATCCAAAAGCAAAGAGAAGTTTTACGCAGAAAGATGGAGGAGGAAGAAGAAAGAGCGAAACAGCTGAAATTACTTGCGAAAGAACGATATTGACTTGTGCATTTAGTGTTGCTCTTGTGATGGCTTTACCTCTGGCTCAGTTGGGCGATGGATTCAATCGTTCTTTTCGGAAATCAACCGCATACACATTGTATTCTGTTTGACGGTTCTCTGCACAATTTAATTCCAGAAGCACTGGTCTTCAACATCCACTTCATCATTTGGTAAAAAATGATGACGGGTCGACAAAAAGAGATGAATTTGAATTTTATAACATGCAAGGGCATAGAATTCAACAAAGGCATGAAATTTAGATATTGAGTTTATAGTTACAATAAACTTACATCTGTACTTATAGAAGTTACTAAATGTAACATGTTTGACCACAGCTCTTGCTGTGACTCCCTGGGTACATTCCTGGGTTGCATGATCACTGGCGTACCTACGCACCCTGAGTTCACCCCCGACTGCCGTTGAGATACTTGCATCAAGCTCTATGAGTTCATCTACGAGACCCTCTGATTTGCCATGCACCACCGTCGCCAACACCCCCCCACCTTCCTTAGGCCTCGTTCGGTTGGGCCGGTAACAGCTGGGAACGTGGCCTGATCCCTGCGTAACGGCCCGCGTGAATTGAATACCGATCCAACTGGTAACGGCCATTCGTTTAGCCCTCGTGGCGATTGGAGCCCCTGAAATGGCTTGGTTTGAAGCCATACCTACAGATGTGTGGAAGGAAAACTCTCGATTCCTCTTGATGCAGCGTGGCGGCGAGCGACGGCACAGCAGCGCATGTTGCGGCCCTGCTGACTCGGTGCGGCCAGGTTACCCAGCTGCTTCTATGCTGGTCTCTTACACCTCCCAGGTTGCTAGATCTTGGCGCAGCGAGCTTAGGCGAGGTTGACGGCGTCGCGCGCTGTGGACTCCGCGGCTGTTGGGTGCGCCGCGGCGGGTGCTGCTGCTCCACCAGCACGCACACGCATGGGAGGAAGAGGTGGTAGCGCTCTTCAACCTCTCTCCGGAGCCGGCCATCGGGCAACAAGGTCTACATCGTGCGGGCCAGCGCTTGTGGTGGTGCCCCACTCGAGGACCTCCTCCTCACCCGAGGCGTGGCGCGCGCTCGACGAGGACAACCGCATCGCCGTTGGGGTGCTGGGCGTCGTGCCTCCGCTCCTCGACCTCCTCACGTCCCCTGCCCTCAACCCGGCCCGGGTGCGCCGCTGATGCCGGGATGGCGCTCTACCAGCTCTCCCTCGCTGTTGTCAACTAGTCCAAGCGTGTCCAAGGTGATGCTCACCGCCGCGTCCAGCACCGCCTGAGCCGCGCCCCATCTGCAGGCTCGTGCTCGTGGTCACCTGCAACATCAACACCTGCCCTGAGGCCACGCCGCGCTGATTGATGCGGACGCCATGGCGTCCGTCTCCGGCATCCTCTCCATGCCATGACAACATGGCCGCACCAGCAGCGTCAGCGGCAGCAAGGACCTCGAGGAGTGATGCGTGGCGGCCCTGTATGCCATGAGCGGCGGCAGCCTCCGGTTCCGCAGCGTCGCACGTGCTGCCGGCGCCGATAAGGCGCTCCATCACGGTGCAGAGGAGGACGCCGATGTACGGCGCGAGATGGCCAAGAAGACTCTCCGTGCCATGTGCAGCGACCTGGACGAGGAGGAGAACGACTCGACCGGCAGCAGCCTCGGCGGTCGTATTACTTTTTCTTGGTTCTGTGTTTTCTGTTCATAGCTCTGTATTTTTGTCGCCATCGAGCTATTGATGTTCAGTAATTCTTGATTTTGTTTATGTTTCTTGCCTTTTGTATTGACGTGAGGGGAATGAAATTTTGGCTAGCCGAACAGCCAATAGATTGCCAAGGAATTGAGAAAATATGGGGAATGAAAACCGACGGGAATCATGTGATACGAGTGGATTCACTTCATCTCTGCTGGGACTGGTCCCCCTCGGTGTTTGAACCCCAAGAAACCGAACGAGGCCTTAGTGTTGTCATTCTCAGCAAGTGCCCGACCCACAAGTTCGAAACATCTCTCCACGCCATTTATTGACGGTTCTTAAGTGTTAGTGCTATTTTAGTTGAATTAACGAACTAGATTGTATAGTAATACTATTTATGTTGTCATTTTAGTTGAACTAGAGTTGTATCATACATTCGCTAGTGTTATTTTAGTTGAAATCAAAGACCCCTTATGTTTGCCCCCCCTGCTGCAGCAGCCAGGAGGCCTCTCCATGTCGCCAAATTCATGGTTGTCGGATCACGCCGATCCGGCTGTCCAGCACACGTTTCTGAAAATTTCACAAAGAGACTCCAGTTTAATTTAAACAGTTCCATGATCTAGACAGCCCCAGATGAACAGCGACCACAACCATTTTTCTTTCACTCACACCCCTAGTTTCTAAACTAATTAACATGAAGAGAAGAAATTCTGCAACCGCGTGAATTTTGTAGAAAACTGACCGCCTGGCGTTGTTGCGGAGAGCGCACCGCCTAACCGCACAACATCTCCAATACCTTATCCTCTCCATTCTCTCTTATCACTCACTCACTCACTCTATCTATCTTTCTCTGGCTCGCTCCTCACGTCCTACGGTCGTGCGCTGCCGCAATTTTGACGCCCACCGCAGCCTCCCCTCCTCACCTCATTTCTTCTCCTCTCCTCCCTTCTCTTGTTCCACGAGCTTAATCCCTCACCCCATGCATCAGGGGTCCGTAGCTGTAATACGGAGCCCTAACCCTAGCCCCTTGACTTGCCTTGTTATTATGAGGATGACAAGCATGAGCTTCTGGAGATAGCGTGCCATTCCACATTCAGTTTCCTGCTGGCCATCCATTTCTGGGCACGACAAAATTAGAAAATCGAAGCCCATGTATGGATAATTACATGTCTGGGTTTCAACAGAAGGGAGTTGTTCGTCCGGAAACCCACACGCATGGCCTGGGAGGACTGCTTAACTCTAGTGCAAGACGAAATCAGCACCCCGAGGTTTTTTTGGAGGGTGTGCCAATAAATTTTTCCTACAAATTGATAAGGGGAAACTGTTAAATTTCAGGGGACACCAGCCACCATGGGGCCGATGCACAGCCACTACCTATCCATGACCTCATCCAAAAGATAAGACTGAGAGAGGACGGGGAACTACAGCCAACGGTCGATTATAATAAAAAAAGAACAATAAGTAGGCGCATCGGCCATTGCAGTGTAGAGACCCATGGGCAATGCGCAAGATGACGGTAAGGTAAACATATTGGCCATCGTGGGGTTGAGAAACCATGGGCAATACGCGTGGAAACGGAGAAAAGGAGGAAAACCGATGCCACGGTGGGTTACCCATCGGCCTAGGAAACGTTGAAGAGGGGTTTTGGCCGATGGTCTCGAAGAAACGGGTTCACGTCTGGGGGGAACAAAAAGATAAACAGTTGTCGCCGCTTCATGGAAGGTCATCGAATGACTCGGAAAGGGTTCTCCCAACGCTACACACAGATCGTACCAATGTTCGATCAGACGTGTGGAAATTACCCGGATCGGCCAAGAAAAGGTATGACATATGACCTTTAAGTAGATTGGGACCCAGGTTCCACTGGTGACGTGTAGGAAAAGACTACGAGATGCCCTGCCACCAAAAAAAGCATCAACAGAAAATGAGAATCACACAGATCGAGACTCGCCTATAGCTGGACGAGTGGAAATTGCACGGATTGGTCCATAAAGGTATGATATATGACCTTTTGGCCGACCAAGGCCTATATTCCCCTCGTGGCGACCGTGAAAAGGAGAGACGATTACACAACCTGATAAAGCGCAAGAGAAGAATTGGAAGATTGGCACGAAATGGGTCAAACGGACAACACCCAATCGGTCGAGGGAAATGATGGGGACGGGGTCCAGATCCTCCTACAGGTTCTGATAATCAATGATTTGGGTGGAGTCGCGACCAGCTTCCAAACAGCACATTCTGAATCCAACAATCGCACCACCATGTCTCCTCTGGTAACTCGCACGAACACGGATGACCTCGTCGAGAAGGCTAATCCTTGCCTGCGAATTGAAGAACACAAGAAAAGAATCAAGTAGAATGCAACCAAATTACAGATGGAGATTATACTCTCAAAGTTGGGGTCTCACCGACTGTTTTTATAGAAATAATCTAAGAAAAATTGAAACCCTAAAGGTGGGGTGGCGGATGAATATAAAGGAAATAGAGGCGTGGGAGTCCCCTAGACACGCCCCTAGTGGGCTCCGACTTGATACATGGGCCAACGGTCCAAAAACAGTGATGCAGCATGAGGACAGATTCTGAATGTCCTATTGTTTTCGATGATTCCAGCTTACTCCTGAGGATTTTAGGCATCAAACCGGTGTCTTCTTATTTCTTACGACATTAGTAAGTTTTGCTTGAGGGGCAATTCCTAGCAACGGCGCCAAAAATAATTATATTCGTATTCTAACGTTTACAGAAAAGACCGCAAGCGCACGAAGTACCGTTGTAGCATTTCACCTTGGAGTATTCTATTGTATCGTATTTATTTCTACAAGGAGTACGCTTAACAAGGATGATGCATATGAAATATATGATGCTAAGCTATGCATACTAAAATGTCATATACTTATGCAAGGGTAAGCATATAAAATATATATAGGTAGCGGGACACGAAAAAGAGAACCTACAATCAATTATATTGATTGAGTAGAACTATTCTAAGGCTAGACTAAGCACTCATTATATTTCTATACTTATACATATATACTAGTATACATACATGTCCTATGCTAGCAAGAGATCATGGCTGAGACATATCGGGGCACTGGTTTACTTGCAATCCAGGGAAAAGACTCTGGCAATTATACACCTCTAACCTTACAAATAGACGTGGGGGATTACAAAGGACGGAAAAGGCTGTCACTTCAAGCCGCCTACCCCTAGCTCTGTGGGTCGCACGACATTCAAGGATATCTAGTAATCTAAGCACCACGTTTACATGACTAAATATTACTCTAAGTCGCCTGGCGACCTCAGTCCTTCGACTAGAGCATAGTTTAAAGAGCACAATGAACTAATGCCATGTACATGACTAAATACATATCAATACTCATGATGACTATAACTAGTAAACTAGTATATAATCTAAGTATACACACATGGCAATCAGCAGAATAAACATAACCACAAAACCATGTTTGGAATAAAGCATATAAATGTGTTGAATTGGAATATCACAAAGTCTACAAAACGAATAAAAGAGACTACTACTAGACTCATACCTATTCCTATGACAACACTACTAGAGAGCTAGATACTAAAATGAGAGTGTATTGCAGGTGAGAACTCCATCTTGTGTGTTTCGGAATGAGGAGAAGGGTCCTATTTATAGATGAGGCGCCTTGGGGGGTGAGTTGAAGTGAATGGGTCTCCTTCCTCCTCTTCTGTGGACCATTTCCAGCCACTCATTCACGCCACCGCCTTCAGAACTGACTTTAATACATATCAATCTCTCATCCTAGAGATCGACCGATCTTCTATCGGTCCCACTCGAGTCCCACTTTGGCATGATGGCTGTCATGTGGGCTTTGAGCGTGGGTGCGGGGTGTCTGATGATTTTTACGGTGTTTTGACATGTCTGGTGGGTCCATAAATAAGTGTGCTGCCTACATGGCGTCGTGTGGTTCTCCAAAGTTGTGTTTCTTTGCCACAGGTCAGATTATGCCTCATTCCTGTAATAAAATACGTGCATGCACAAAATTTTCAATTACATATGGAACTATATTATTTTTAAACTAACATGCATATATAAAATCCATATCCTTATTCATTTTTACAGATATGTTGACGGTATTTTCGGTATTTAATAGTCACCAGCACGGTGCCATTGGAAAGGTTATCTTCAAAGTTTTCCATGCATAGGTAGAACGTCCAAAAGGAGTCCATATGTAGCCTGGGTGTCTGTTTTAATGCAGACTGGTCGTGGACTCCAAGTTGGACTCGAATTTGATGTTGATTTGGACTCCAACTTGCCTTGCACGTCCTTGGCTGGCCCCAGACTAGTCTCAATGTACTCCGGGTTCCTCTCTTTTATTCCTAATCCAAATATAATCATAAGGTAGTACTCTATCTCAGTGGTAACATATAGGCACATATGTAAGAATGACCTTAGTTGTAAATTCAATTGTCGTGCTCGAGCTCTAGTGATTGGCCCTTGGATATGCAACTTAGGTGCATCTTGTATAGCTAAGAAAGTGATGTCCTCGTTATCGTCTTGAAGTGGAGTAGTCCTCTACTTAAGCTCATCATCCTCTCTCAAATATGGCTTCAAATCTGAAATGTTAAATGGTCGGACTAACCCCAAACTCGGGAGGCAACTCAAGTTTATATGCATTATCATTTATCTTCTCCATTATTTTGAAAGGACCATCAGCTCTTGGCATCAACTTAGACTGTCTCAAATCTGGAAATATTTCCTTTCTCAAGTACAACCACACTAAATCACCTGGCTAGAGGTTAACTTCCTTTTTACCCTTACTGCCAATGAGTCTATATTTTTCATTCAATGTTTCAATTTGCGTTTGGTTGTTTCATGCAGTTTCAAGATATAATCAGCATGTTCTTTAGCATCATTATTAGTGAACTCAGTAGGAGGCAAAGGTAATATATTAATAGGAGCACGTGGGTTAAAACCATACACAATCTGAAAAGGACCCTACCTTGGTGGTAGATGTGCTGTCCGATTGTATGCAAACTCTATATGAGGCAAACATTCTTCCCTCATCTTCAAATTTTTCTTCAAATAGCTTGCAACATGGTGCCTAGAGTACGATTGACCACCTCTATCTATCCATTAGTTTCTAGGTGGCATGTTGTTGGGAACAACAGTTTTGTACCCAACTTGTTCCAAAGTGTGAGCCGAAAATGACTCAAAAAATTTGCAACACGATCTAAAACAATAGTAGAAGGCATACATGCAAGCGAAGAATCTCTTTGAAAAAGAGGTCAGCAATATGAACATCATCATCTATCATAGAAAAACAATCCACAACAACAAAGCGGTATCCCTCCCCCTCTTACCCTAGGCAATCCTAAAACAAAGTCCATAGAAATATCTGGCCATAGAATAGAAGGAACAAGTAGAGGTATGTACCTATAAACCATGTTGATTGAAATGAGATTAACTTTTTGACAAGTGGTGTAGCGAGCCACGAACTGGTCTACAATTCTTTATCACAAGTTGACTAATTCGGCCACTGAATTTTTTGCTAAAGTATGCTACAGGTTTACCATCTTTTATTAAAACAACCCCAATGCCAATTCCACTAGCATCACATTCAATCTCAAAAGTCTTACCAAAATCTAGAAGTTGCAGCAACGGGGCATATATAAGCTTTTCCTTCAACGCAGCAAATGACTCCTCTTGTGCCTTGCTCCAATGGAAAACGACGCCCTTCTATGTCAGCTCATTCATTGGTGCGGCAACGGTGCTGAAATCTTTGAAAAAGCGGTGGTAGAGACCTGAAGACTAAGAAAATTCCTTACCTCTGTGAGGCACTTTGGAGTGGCCAACTCTCAATGGCTTCAATTTTCCTTGCATCCACCTCAATGCCCTTTGGAGTAACAACATAGCCAATAAAAGAGACACAAGTAGTGTAAAAGGTGCACTTGTCAAGATTACCAATAGGCATGCATCTCTCAAAAATGTAAAAACAGCACGCAAATGATCAATGTGTTCATCCGGAGACTTGCTACAAATCAGGATATCATTAAAATATACCACAACAAATTTACCACACGCATCTCACGCATGCAAGTACTTGGTGCATTAGTTAAACCAAAAGAAATTAATAACCACTCATACAACCTAAATTGGTTTTGGAATTTAGTTTTCCATTCATTGTCAAGTTTCATTCTAATTTGGTGGTAGCCACTGTGCAAGTCAACTTTAGTGAAAATTACAGAAACACTCAATTCATCAAGCATGTCGTCTAGCCTTGGAATAGGATGACGATACCGAGTTATTGATGGCTCTACAATCAAGGCACATACCCCATTGTACCGTCTTTCTTAGGAACCAAAATAAATGGAACAAAATTGTGACAGGAGCAGGCAAAGTGCTAGGTATATTATCATGGAAAATAAAGCATCTTTGCAAATCAATAAATACCAAACAACATCAACATCAGCATGGAATTCAGTAAGATCAGATTTTGCAGCAAGCAATGTCGGTTGTTTTAAATTAATGATTTATTGAGTTTCTTTTGTATTATCATGGTTCTTTTTAGCATGAACAGCTCTTTCCCTATAAGATTCAATAATAGTAGAAGGTGTTAAAGGTAACAAGGTAATTTTTCCATCTTATGCATAAAAGCATACTTGTTACTACGATCATGTTCTAATGTATCATTATTATGTTCCTAAGGACGACCCAACAAAAAAGAGCACGCTTGAATAGGAACGACATCACAATCTACAGAATCAACATAACTCCAGAGAAAATGAAACTCTACAAGTCTGTGTTACCTTTGCTTTAACCGTGTCATTCAACCACTAAATGTGGTAAGGTTGCGGATGACGTCGGGTGGTGAAGCTAAGCTTCATAACCAAATTAGAACTCACCAACTTATTGTAGCTACCCCCATCGTGCGCCGGTTCTTAATCATGAACTCAGTCTAAAACAAGTTATGGCGGGGAAGGTGATTGGGCTGGCTTACCTAGGTATTGAGGACCTGCTTCATAATAATAGAGTGATAAACGGAGGCGTCGTGGCTACCAATAAAAATGTTGTCTGGAGAGTGTGCAATAGCATCATCCTCATCGTCTTCAATGTCAGAGGTGCTGAGGCAACTCCATCATCAGTCGCAATGTATGCCCGTTTGCTTGGGCAATCTTTCTGCACGTGTCCAAGGCCATGGCAGCAATGGCACTGGATGCCAGCACTGTGTCCTGTGGATGCAGTGGATGAAGAAGGCTTGACTGAATCCTACATTAAAAATTTGGAAGATTTTGTTGCAGTTTTGGTTGGCAGTTTATGCACCATCATAGGACGTTAGGAGGACAGCATGGTTGGTTTAAACTGGACGATGTGGAGGACTGTGGCTTGGGCGTACTGTAGGAACGTGCCTGCATATCCTTAGGACCTTGCAATTCCTTCTCTACAAGCATAGCAACATGTAACAACTCCATGACAATATTGTATGTCGTATAATCAATAATGTCCTGGATATCACTGTAAGCTTCATGACCATTGTGCGCAAAGGTATGAATGCTTCCAAAGGTATGAATGCTTTGGTGATTGAATAAACATAATCTTACTTGTTGAATGCACCTCCTACTACCATCACAACCTTACGAGCGAAGTGTCTCGGTGAATGTTGATGACAACTCATTGATGAGCCCATGATAAGTACATGGTTGAAGGATGGATCAAGACCTTGGAGCATGGAGTTCAACCTAGGGAGCTTGTTTAGCTAGGTTGAGTCCATTGGAAAAACCGGTAGTTCAAGAGGGGTTGGGATGTCTAGCTATGTCTCACTAGTGTAGAGGTGGTGGACAACGTGTGTGAAGGTCCCACAGCACTTGGAGAACAGCTATGAAGTCGAGGAAGATGATTGGTGAAGCTTGGAAGTAAGGATACATCAAACACATCAAGTTTCAGCTTCTATAGAATCGTCGTACTGTACAACGGTATCGCAGTACCATTCTCTGAAAGAGCTGGAAGTTGGGCCAAGCCAGGAGAATAGAGTCGTCGTACAGTATGACGTGGAGGGATTTGAATGTAACGGCTAGTGGGCGTGGTTGAACCTATAGATAGTCGTCCCCCTTGGTTGTTTGCGGAACTTTTGGCCAATGGTGTACATTAGGAACCCTAGGAGAGCCAAGAGTTAATGAGAGAAACACTAGAGCAAAGAGGAGAAGATCTTTGAGTGCTTGTGAGAGGGTAACAAGGAGTGTTCATCTACCTCTAGGCTAAGCTGTAGAGGGGCATCTGAGCTTGCTACTCTTGGTCTTATGGTAGGGCCTAGACTGGTTAGGAGTTGTTGATTGAGATTCTGTGAAGTTTCTAGAAGACTTCACAAGTTTGTACAAGATTTGGAGCCCTCCGTTCAAAGGGGCATTAAGAGAAAGCGCTCGAGCTAGGAGGTTTGTCTCTTGGAAAACAAGGTGTTGCTCAGGGCGGCAGAGGAACGGCGGGAGGACCAGGACTCTGGCGGGAGTGGTCCAACGAGAACTAGGAGAGGCGCCATCCTCTAATACTTCGGGAAAACATTGACGCGTCAACCTTTCTCTATCCCTCTTTTGCTAGCTTGTTGTTCATATTGCTTTTACTTTGAGTTATTAGATTTGCATAGGTTGCTTGTTGTTTTCTTTCTCTCTTGGTGGCTATTGTGCTAGTATGTTTGCCTTGCTTATTTTTTATCAAACACTTATACGATAGGGTTCTTAAGCACTAGACTTGCATAGGATCTTGCTACGACGTCTTGAGTTTAGGAATTGTGAAACACGCGTGCTCGTCCATACCAATTCAATCCCTCCTTCTTGGTGTTTTGATCCTTACAAGTTGTATCAAAACCACGGTACTCATTTAGGGCTTTACCACTTGAGTAAAGATGCCAGAAGGATCGGGATGTCCAACTGTTTTCAACGGGAACAAGTACTCATATTGGAATGCTTCAATGCAAGCATACCTTGAGTCAGTTGATGAAAAAGTGTGAAGGTACACAATCGAGGATACACTTCTTGGAGAACAAGCCGTCGGAGCTTTTATTCGCTTCAACGCTAAGGCTAAGAACATCATGCTTGCTTTTACCTCCAAAGATGTTTCTTGAGTATCAACACCTCAGGAAATGCCCACTCGATTTGGAAACAAATCGAAGAGATCCATGAAGGATCCAAGGACACCAAAGAGGAGTGACTATGTGCTTAAGAAAAAATATGATGCTTTGAGTATGCTCCCTCATGAGACCGCTAAGGATGTTTATGCTCGTATTTATGTAGTTGTGGAGGAGATGAATGCCTTGGGACTTCAAAATCATGTATCACATGCCGAGGTGATTCGCAAGCTCTTGATGATGTTGTCGGCCAAGTATGGTCCCATTGTGATCGTGATGTTCCAATTGGATTTTAACAACACGCCCATGAGCTATGTGCTTGGGAAGGTATCCGACTTCGAGAACTACATGTTGAGTGTGGACAAGGACTCTCAGCCCAATGCCGAGGACCTTGCTCTCATGATTGAAGATGCACCCAACACCAAGAGCAAGGGCAAGTGCGAGAAGGAATAGCAAGATGATGGAGAACTCGAGGTTGATGATGAGCTTGCTCTCCTTATGAGAAAGGTATTCTCCAAAAGTCGAGCTTCAGGCATGAGCAGCAATGAATGCTTCAATTGTGGAAAGAAAGATCACTTTGCAAAAGATTGCCAAAAGCTAAGAAGAGATAAGAGGAAGGATGAGTCAAGTGATGATGAAGAAGAAGACCTAAGAAAAGATACAAAAATAAGTTCTTCACCAAGGCCAAAGGCAAGGAAAAGAAGAACACACTCAAGGCTTACATTGTTGGTGAATGGGACACCGACGATGAAGATGATGAAGACTCTTCTTCAAGCGACAATGAGAATATTGTTGGTCTCGTCATCACGACAAGCCCCTCGAACACTCTACCTCGGCCTCCTATGTGTTTAATGGCCAAAAGCCATGATGATAGTGAAGAGAAAGATGATGGTAATGATGAGCCACCTACATACAATTAGCTTCTTAATATCCTCGTGTTGGCTCATAAGAGTCTCACCATGAAGAACATGGAGATAAAAAGAGTTTAAGTTGGAGTACGATGTGACGACCTTTCGTGTGAGAGAGCTTGAGGGTGAGCTCTCCAACCTATACTAGCTCACAAAGCTCTAAGTGTAAGCTATGAAGAGCTTGAAAAAGAAAATGAGGATCTCATTAAGAAGTACAAGAGACTTGAGCTCACCATTGATGCTCACAAGCCAAGCTCCACTCCTTCTCTTGCTAATTCATCTATGAGCTCAACTCTTATATCTTGTGATGAACTAATCCTCTCTTCGGAGAATGCTTATCTTAAACCTAACATTTTGAAGAAATATTATAAGCTCAAGGAGGAAAGGACAATGGTGACGGATGCCTTTGAGAGGCTTGCTAGAGGAAGAACCGTTCACAAGGAGATCCTATGCCACAACCTCACTAACAACGTCTCATATAGAGGCCTAGGCTCCTACCCCTCCACCATCGACACCATTGGTAAGGATGACTGTTTGTATTTCTTACATCATTACTAAGTTTTGCCTAAGGGGCAATCTCTACAACAACGCTAGAAATAATTACATTGGTATTCTAATATTTACAGAAAAGACCGCAAACACACGTAGTGCCGCTGTAGCATTTCATCTCAGAGTATTCTAGGGTACCGTATTTATATCCACAGGGAAGATGCTTAACAAGGGTGTTGCATATGAATTATGACAAGTTATTCATACTAAAGTATCGTATACTCATGCAGGGGTAAACAAAGTATATAGGTAGTGTGGCAAGAAAGGAACCTACAACTATAATTATCTTAGCATAGTGGAGTGGAAATAAATCTAAGACTATACTAGACACTCATTGTATTTCTATGCATACTAGTACTCGTGTTCATCTAACGCCACGGGTGAAACAAAAATAATATGATAAGTTTGATATATTGCGCTCATGTATAGGTACAAATCAACTTGCCGACGCTTCATGGTGCACACCAATCCACTTGAATTATTTTTAAACATGCATTGAGCTATCAGCTCAATTTGAAAGAAAAGTTGAACATGACAATGTGAAATAAATAAAAAGAGTCAAACAATCTCAAATCAAAGCTCAACTGAATGATCATGCCATCCCTGGTCTATCCTCAAGACTCGAAGTTGATTTCTAAGAAAACTTTGAATGTGAAATCACTAAATATTACACCCATTAAATAAAACATTGAATTGTTGTCACCACCCACACAGTAGTATGTAACATGTAATCTATTATTTCCCTCATGCAATCTTCACTGAAAACAAATAATTAATGCATGAACAAAATGAGACCTAAAAATTGAGACACTGCTCTAGAAAAAAAATGAGAAAAAATAGAGCGTATATCTGTCTTTGGTGTCAGTCATGGCATATGCAGGAAAAACCAAGTTATCAATCCTTCTCTAATTGACCTGAAAGGGAAAGTCATATGAGTAAGTCAGATATTAAAATATAAATCTGAATTTTTTTTATGTTCTCCTAATTGTACTACCAGTAAATGTTTCAAATCACCATGCTAAACAATTATAGCTTTGGATATGGAGGCAACTAATCAATCTTGTGTTGTATGAAACAGTTAACAAAATTAACCTTATAATTGCTAGAAAATATATAAGTAGTAATAAAAGAAAAAGAACTGCATTGGATATGTATCTACCTTCAGGAGAACAAAGAACAAAAACCATGATACACAGATATCATGATTTTTATGGGCAACTGAACACAGTAGCATAGTGCACAAGAGCATCGAGAAAATACTTGCATCTTCACAACTGACAAGCCCAACTCAGTCATTTCTAAACCTGCACGTGCACTATATGATGCAAAATATGCTAAGACCATAACCAGCATGATGCAAGACCCTAAACTCCTGCTGCAATACATGATACAAAACCTAACTGGCTCACAAAGGTTCAATTGGCTAATCCCTACGCTGCATCTGCACTCCCACTTGCACAGAAAAATCACAACATCAGTCGCACAAAATTCTAGAGCAGGATCAGAAGCGTGTTCAGTCTAGAGAGCTTACAATAGAGAGAAGTACGAATGTAGCCATGACTCACACCTCACCGCTGCCGCCACTGTGTTCACACCATTTTTCTCAGAGGCCTCAGAAGCATATACTGCTGTTTCTGAGCCAGTAGTTGTTACAGCCTCTGAACCTTTGACCTACAGAAGAATTGCTACCTTAATAAATAAAGTACTTGTGTTTATTTAAATTGAGTTAATGGCATTGCCATCGGAGAAATAGCTAATATCAGCAAGTAAACTTGTTATAGTTTTTCTTTAATTTTTCCCCTTTGATAGAACCTATATAAAGGCTACATGTATCTTTGTAACCTCTTTAAGACTACATCCAGGAACCATTAAAGGCAGACAATCACAAGGGCATGGCCTGCACAGCTAGGGAGGGACACTATACCACGATGCATTTTTACCGACCTATCTTAGCTACAAATCATCAGTTGCTAAATATAAGCAACAAACAATCAGTCGGTAATTCCGTATATACAGGCGAACGATCGGTCGGTAAATATGGTGATGTATAGTATTCGACCGTGGGTCGGCAATTTCTAATTTTCATGTCGAACTATGGGTCGGCAATAAACCTAAGCTCCCAAAGCCCAGTCAGTCACACGCCAAACACATGGCCCAAGCCCAGCAATATAAAAGCCTTGCCTCCGTCCTCTAACCCTATACCCGGCGGTTCCATCTGCCGCCGCCCGCCGCACTTCACCATCCGCAGCGCATAGCTCACCGAATCCCTACCTGCACGCCAGTGCGCCACCACAAATCGTAGTACCGTACCTTGCCGGCGCTCCTTCCCCACCTGCCATCACGCCGCCCCCACCACCACGCACTATGCACCCAGTATGACGGCCGCGCGGCAAGCAGGGGCCGGCGAGGCAGGCGCGCAGGCAGCAGGCGACGCGGCGAGCAGCGGTGATGCGGCTATCGTCCCTTGATGCGCGTGATGGCCCCTCGCCTCCGGCTCTTCTCGGCTTGCTCGACGAACTTCAGGAGGTAAGAGGCCATGGCTAGGAAGCAGCGCAAGATCTGAGGTACTACAACCCTTCCTCGGGCACCACGAGCAAGATCTGAGGTACTAGTTTCGGATGTGCGCCTTCTTACCCCAAATTATTTTATTGCTGCTTCTTCTACTAGCAGGGTGCCTTGAATCGTGCTTTGAGATTAGGTTAGGGAAAATGTTGGTGCAGATGTCTTGATTTTTCAGCTTTCATGATGCAGGTGGTACTAATTTTCTCATATTGGATAGGATCCAGCGATGTATACTGCGAGATAGCTTATTTTTTCAAAAGATTTTTGGTAGCGCATCTACTTGGTTTAGTTCAACATTAGACATGTTTCAGGGATTGAATCCCTAGTCTCTGATTCTAACATATATAGTCGTGCTTGTTTTTAACAAATTATAGCATTTGTTTATTAGCCTATTTGAGTGTTAGAAGATTACATGCGCTTCAAAATCTTTAGGAAGTGCATCACATTTTTTTTTCCTTGCAGGAGAGATAGGGACAGGGTTGCAGCTTCGTACTTCTTGTGCTGGTGCTTGTACAAAGAGATTGATCGAGGGCTACAACAGGTCTCACTGAAATTATAGCTCTTGATTGAAATATCAAAACAGATTTGGTGCATCATATTTTCTTTTAGCATTATCTGCCTTTTGATGCATGCCCTTTATACACAAGTGGATGACCTAAAAATGGTTTCCTGTGCAGCCAAAAAACTCCTATTGAGGAATGCCGCAAGGAGATTTGGGATGAATTGGCAAGGCGGATTGTTAGTTCAAGCAAAAGGTTACTTTTTTTATCTAAACTTGTTCAGTATTCCACTTGCATAGTTCTCATCGAAATATTAATCCACTCTTCTGGACAGGCTGGGTCATCACAAATTCCGATGTAGTGCACTGGAATCTGAAACTTGATACCGTTCTATGGTATTCTGGAGCTTCCATGATGCAAGTTCAACTGGGGAACTCTACATATCCTACTCTTAAGAATCGTGATGATGCTGGTGTGCAAGACAAGTCGTAGTGTCACTCAGTGTAACGTTTTGTAATATAGTGTTCAGCTTTTGTAACGATCGAAAATCTGAAACATGTGTATGCATAAGTTGATAAGTGAAGTCTCAAAATCTGTAAGCATGATTGTTAACTAAATATTAAATTTTATTTGTGACCATTATTCGGTGTAGCCTCATGTTCATACAAATGATGTGATTGTTACTGTTAATTATATTGTGGGTTAATAGTAAGCCTGTTAATTATATTGTGGATTAATAGTAAGGAGAATAGTATTGTATAAATCTTTTTTTTATTTAATTTAAAATGTTTGATTAGCATCCTACCGTTGCTTGATAATTGCAATAAGCAGCTTCAAACCATCAGTCGGTATTTCTTTGAAACCAGCATCTGATCATAGGTAGGTAAAAATATGTTGGTCGGTAAAACTTTTATCGACGCCACTTATAATGACCGATGTTATATGTCGGTAAAGGCTTTTACCAACTTATGATAAGTTGTAGAAGGCCGTTTTAGCAACTATAATGAGTTGCAGATTTTGTACCATGGTGTAGTGGGAGGGGAAAAATGATTCTTTAGTAGGAAATAAGAAATGAGATAGACTGGAAGAAAATTTAGAGGGAAATAATAATTTTATACCTCACCATCTTATTTATCAATGTCTAGCTGTGGGACTATATCTATATATTCAAACCTCATATACCTATATCTACGTGTGAATACATACTCGGTGCATAATAGGCATGTGGTGGAACTTCGAAAACTTATAGAAGTTGCTCTGTAAATAATAAGGCCAACCCATGGTTTTAGATAAACATTTAGAAGACCATAAACAAGGAATTTCATTTGCACTGTACCTTCCCAATGTAGCCAATCATAGAAAGCTGGTAGCAATTATCTACAAAACAAAGAACACAAAATACTTCAAATTTCACAACTAATTGTTGAGTCATAAAATTGCCTTACTCATTTGTCAAATTTATAACAATATATATTATTGATTCAAGGGGAAAGAAAGTTTGGTTACTGATTATAAGTTGGCCAAATGGCACCATTGTAGTGGAACAGTTCCATCACCTGAAAATATACATAAATCAATGAAGTTGACAGGAACAACATTTACTACCAAAAATTGGGAGGGAGAGATGTTGTATCCTCACCATATTTGTCAGAAGGTTTTTAATGATCTCATTTGATTCAGACATGCACAACCCTGTGTTTGAATCCACCTGCAATGTATGGGGATACAGTACACCAAATTAGTGCATTACATTAAGATGACAAAATATTTTAATAACATTATTTAATCTCATTAGATAGTTCCATCAGATTTATATACAACTGTACTATGCCTGATTCAAATCAAAGGAAGGAAAACAGATGAAAAATTATTGAACCTTCATGACAGGCATTTGTGGGCCGAACATGTGTACAACAGACATCTAGAGGAGGACGCGGCAGCAGCAGGCGGAGTCATCCATCCCTATTCGAACCCTTCACAAATGGTTGACACAGTCCAAATTTACACTATCGACAAATAATAAGCACTACACCATTTGTGAAACCACCAGCTACACAAAGTCATACATCGAAATCAAATTTACACTATCGACAAATAATAAGCACTACACCATTTGTGAAACCACCAGCTACACAAAGTCATACATCGAAATCAATCCCCTCCACAAGGGCAAGGAAAAAAAGAAGGGAGAGTATATTACAAAATCAACACTAAACAAGCAGATAATGCAGGCTTTATTAATTCAACTTAACATGGTAACAAAACAGTAATAATTGAAGAGTAAATGGATGACAATATCAGAAACTATTTAGCAAGCATATGATGCACTATGTAGAGATTATCTACATGATTGAAACTGACTGAAATTTGCACACAACTACCAAAAAAATTGCATACCTACACGGACATGAAAATCATGCACAATCCCACACAAGCAACAGATTGAATAACAAATCTGAACCTCAATTGTCTAATCAAAATTTCAAAAGCACTCACTGCTAGGTAGGCCAGCCACAACCAGAGTCCTTGCTGCGTCGCAGGTGAGGAGGCCGGATCGTGAGCGGGCGCGGCGACGGGGAGGCGGCCGACGAGTGGGCACAACTACGGGGAGGCTGCTGTGTTGTGGCCGGGCATGGCGACAGACGGTTGGGTGCGGCGGAGATTAGGCGTCCGGATCGTGGCCGGGCACAGCGATGTGGATGCAGCAGACCGGTGAGGCGCGCTGGCCGTGGCATGTTGTCCGTCGACGGGCAGCGTGGAAGCGAACTGCGAACAGCGTTAATCTCGACGACGCCTGATGGAGTGGAACCTGACGACGGCGACGTGATGGCATGGAACCCAACAACAGCGACATGCTATTGCGGACAGGACAGTCTCGAACCCCACGTCGTGAAGAGTGGAAACTGGCCGCTGCGGCGGCTTGCTGGTTCCCGTTGGCGTCATGGCGGCGTGGAGACATCGCTGCGGGGGCGAAGGGGGCGTACGTGCGGTGCGTGCGGACTGCCGATAGGAGATAGGAAGGTGCGGATAGTAGATTGTAACAGCCATGAACTCAATTTACTTAGGGGGTTTGTAAAATTATTTAATGAAAGATTTAATAATTAGTAGCCATTGGATTTGAGTAAATATAACTTTGTTAGTAGACGGACACACGTGAGTTGTTAGATTTGAGTTAAAGTAACATTACTATCATAATTGTGGGGATATTATTATGATTGTGGGATTCTTTTTAGGGGGTAGGTGAAAAGCGACAAAGTTAGTGCATTATAGGAGTAGAGATTCATATATACCAGTATACATACATGTCGTATGTTAGCAATTGATCATGGCTGAGACATATCGGAACACCGGTTTACTCCTAATCCAGGAAAAACATTCTGGCAATTATGCACCGCTAACCTTACGACCGGACGTGGGAGATTATAAGGGACGGACAAGACTGTCAATTCTAACCACCTACCCTAACTCTGTGGGTCGCACAACATTCAAAGATATTGAGTAATCTAAGCACCATGCTTACATTTCTCAATATTACTCTAAGCCGTCCAACAGACATTGATCCTTCGACTAGAGAATACTCAAATAAACACAATGAACCAATGACAAAGCAATGATCAACTATACTAAGCACAAGACACATAAGTATAAATATATATGTTGGATTTAGATTTTCTTCGGAGCGTAAGGGCAAGGGAAATTGAGTAGCTGCAGTTTTTTGTAATAATCAGAATCGTGTCCCCGTTACAGTGCCCTGGGGGGGGCCTATTTATAGCCTCAGCCATTACACATTTATCAATCCTATTACGGTAATACCCTCCTCTTTCTACTTTTACGTAGGGCATTCCGTAATTTTATTATCTCTAGTACAGGCACAGCTGTACCTCCGAGCTTTATACATCACGGGCCACATCCTTCCATCGTGGACTACTACTCTAGTACAGAAGGATCTCGCGACCGAAGGATCCTTCGGATCAGTAGGATCCTCTAGGCCCGAAGGGTCTCTTGATCACGAGACTTCACGGGATTATTGCTCGCGGGCTTATCGCAGGCCTTCGTGGGCTTTACGCCATCTTTCGAAAAGGGGCCATGGGTGGGCCTTGGCCCCCCAACAGCAGCCCCTCATGGGTGAGATCCGCCTTCGGAAGGACCGAAACCATGATCCGAAGGCCAAGCCCATCGGTCCTCCCCCCTTTTCGGTGCTTTAGAAGGCCTGCGAAAGAGATTTCATGCCGATGAAATAAATGTTAGTCGTGAAGTGTCCGAATACGAAGTGGCAACCGCGCGGTTGGCGACAACGGGCACGGTGTCCGATGAAATGCATTTTGCGAGCACGAAGCGGCGATAGCGCAGTGGAAACGGAACGGGGCACGCTTCCCGAAAAAGAAGGTGTTTTGCGAGCAAGAGGCAGTAACGGCGCAGTGGGACCGGAGCCGGGCACGTTTTTTGATGAACCGTGTTTCGGTGCGTGCGACGAGGTGACGACGGTCGCGCCTATAAAAGCAAGAGCGGGGCGGGGGGCGCGATCCATTCGCATCCTCGCGCACTCAGTTGAAGTTCTGACGGCCTGCTTGCGAGTTTGCTTTGCCGAAGCCCGAACTTGACTAGAAACCTCCTTCCCTTTTCGCGGCCGCTTCGCCGAAGCCTTAGCTGTATGCTCGAAACCTTTCTCCGAAGCCCCACAATCTAACCCAGTAGTCATGCCGAAAGCTGGAGGCGCATCGAGCTCGAAGGGTCGGTGCCGTGTCTCCGACTCCCTGCGCACGAGTCCCGTGCTCGGATTGAGCACGGTGACGGAGAGCCAACTGGATGAGATGGCGGCGCGGGGGTGGCTGGAGAGGCATTTGGCCTCGCTGCCTTCGAAGGGGGCGACTCAGCCGGAGGTGCGTGCCGACCGCGCCGTGCTGTTTCTTCGCTTCTTCGACGGAGGGCTCCGGATGCCGTGCTCAAGTTTCGTCGGCAAGGTGTTGGAGCGCTACGAGCTGGAGATTCAGCAAATCACGGTGAACGCCATCGTGAGGCTGAGCATCATGGAGTGGGCCTTCCGTATGGAGGGAGTTATGCCGGACGCCGACGTCTTCGCTGCGATGCACCGGACGGCCTACCGGAAGCATGATAGCCCGCTGGGGGAGGGTTACATGATGCCCTACGCCACCGTGAGCTTCGTGCCAATCGACGAGAACCGGCTGCCGGCTAAGGCTTATTGCGAACATTGGGGTCGGGGCTGGACCTCCGGGTGGTTCTACTACCAAGTGGAAGAGGGAAGCCCCCTTCGGTCCACTTGCTCGAAGATTCTACACTGGCCGCGCCCGGACATCGAGCTAAGTGACAAGTCGAAGCACCGGAAGAAGGTGCTGGAGGAGGTGTCCCGCAAGCTGACCATGCGGGACTTGTGTGAAGAGTTTGTGACTGCCCGAATCAGTCCGCTGCTCAAGGACTGGTCCCGGGAGTTCCTAGTTGGGCTGCCCGGCGGCCGGAGAAGGCTGGTGCACAGCCGGAGAAGTTTCCCGGTAAATCCTTTGTGAGCTTTACTCTCTTCGGCCTTTCGGCACTTAGAGTTTCGTGCGGCGGACTCATATGACTGATATGCAGATCTCAGCTTGGAGGAGATCGAAGCGCAGGCCGAGCACTACCTCGGAAAATTTCGGGAGATGGAAGCACGCCACCGAGAACGTGCTCGGTGCGGGCCGCGACTTAATCGGGTCCTGCTGCTGAAGGACCCGGAAGCGCAGCTTCCGGAGCGGAAGCTGGGCGATAAGGAAGAGAAGGGGAAGGGAAAGGCAGCGGCTGGGTAGGCTTCGAGTTCGAAGAAGCGGAAGGCCGGTGACGAGGCGGCCTCGCCCCTTGAGGGCGCTCGAGCCGTGAAGAGGGCCGCTGCGAGGGCCGTCACGGCGCTGCAAGGCCGAAGATCGCCGAGTGCTTCGGGCTCGCCGCCCCCGGAGCTGGAGGCCGAGGAGGACTCTGCCGAAGACGGGAGCCCGGGCTGCTTGACTGCCGCGGCGGGGGCTTCGGGAGGACGAGCCGTACCCGAGGCCCTCGATGACTACTTCGTTGCAGACGTAGATTTTTGCTTCGGAGAAGGTACGTGCTTTGGAATGGTTATGTACAGAATAGTGATGCACTTAGGTTTAACGTTGCGTCTTCTGCAGAGCCTGAGACTTCCCCTGCGAAGGAGGTGGGGTCTGATGACGATGAGGGCACCGCCGACAGCGGTAACTCCAGAAGGCCGCCCGTCCATGGCCGCGGGAAGGGCTTGTATAGCTTCCTGCCGTCGGGGTCGACGCCCGATGATATAGCTGCTGAGCTCCGGAAAGAAGATTTCCGGCCGCGCGAAGGTGCGCGGCACGCTCTGGGTTTGGCTGGCCGGCTGCTTGATATGGCCGCAGTTGACGAGCTGCTCGAGGAGCTGAGTCCGGATGAAGCGTCGGAGTCCCTCTCCGGGATGGCTATACAGGTATCTCTTATATACAAAGGAGCTTCGTATTACTAACTTGTTTGGATGCTAACAGTTGCCTTTGCGTACTTGCCAGAGTGCGATGCTGGCGCGGCATGTAGCGTCACAGGCTCGAAAGAACCGAGAAGATCTGCAGAGCCGACTCCGGGCCGCAAAGACCGAAGCGAATAATTCTTCGGAGTTACGGCGTAAAGCCGAGCTCCGCCTTGTGGAACTGGAACAAGCACTTGGGGCTGTGCAGAAGGAGCGGGACGACTTCCACGAAGCTCTCACCGCTGCCGAAGGTCAGCTTACGACCATGGAGCAGCTCGCCGAAGGGGTGGGGCAATTGATGGAAGACGTGGACGGTCTCCTCGGCACGCTGGGGGTAAACATCGCAGCGAGGAAGCCGGACGCGTTGGAGGATCCTTTGGCGGGCATATCGCGGATCCGACGCAGGATTGAAGCCACCCATAAGGCGCTCCGGACCTTCGGAAATCACTGCGCCCAAGTCTCCTGGACCGGTGCCTTCGCCACCGTTCGTGCGGGCGGCATTGTGGACTTCACCCCGATCAAGAGACCTATCACCGGGGTGCAGGAGGCTTGTGCCGGAGGCTTCGAAGTGTATGCAGACCTTCGGGAGTCTCTTCGCGATGTGTCGAAGGCCTTCGCCCAGGGGTTCTGGCTTCGAGGCGGCGCCGAGCTAAGCCGCGAGTCTGCGCTTCGCGTGGCGGGAGGCGGAAGACCGGCTGCTGTGGGAAGACCGGGCCCTTCGACACAAGAAGTCGGCGAAACAAGCACCGCTCAAGCACGCGAAGGCGAACGCGAAGGCGCAGCGGCAGAGGACGGCTCGTCGGGGGGGGGGGGGGGGCGGCCGAAGGACAGCCCCAGGTGTGAGAAGTTAGCTGTAGATTGTACCTAGGTTTTTGAAAGCTTCGGAACTAGCACAGCAAAAGCTTTGTAATATAACTTTTGGCTCAGAAAGTGACTTAAATTCCTTTTGTTCAGGACGGATTAATTCTTGACGCGGTGCCTGTGTCGTACGTCCCTTCGGGAAGTACCATCGTTAGCCGTATCGACTTCGCGAGTAAACACCAGTGGCGCAAATGGTTCCGGAAGAACCCCTCCGGAACCTTAGAAGAGTTTCGGGAGTTCATGAGAAAACATAGCGCCGCCATAAAAGAGTCATGTAACAAAGTGAACTCGGAAGAGAGGCTGAGGCGACGTGTGACGCGGGATCAACGAAGGGCTCTTCGGGACCATCAGAGCCCGGCCCTCCTGCTGGGTGCGCCGAAGGTGGAACCGGGAGTTGAGATTATTGAGATATCGAGTGGGGCTTCGTCACCCGAAGAACAAGTTCCAGACTTGGAGCAGCTGGCCTTTTCGCTACGGTCGGCGAGCGCCGTGACGCGGTTGTAGTGGTCTGTGAATAACGAGGGAGTGCTTCTTGTGTTGTGCGTACGGGTGATTGTTATAACGAAGCAACATTGATTGTAACGAAGGAATGTATACGACATTGCACTTATTGAAGAGATGTATATGACACCGATGTGCCGAAGAGATATACTTTGAAGTCGTTGTAACCGAAGAAATGTTTAATATATATTCTTCCCTTATTCGTGAGCCGGGACGAAAGATGTGCTTCGGTTTGCGTAACTTTCATCTTCGGGAGTACGGGTTAATGTGTTTGGTTGTCTTGCGAGAACCGCTGCATAGTTGACGAGAAGTCTTCGGATCGCTCGGAGCGTTGCGTTATTTTCGGTCACGAAACGGCTTTTATGCGCACGAAGGGGTGAAGGAGCGTTACGTTACTTTTGGTCGTGAAATGGCTTTTATGCGCACGAAGCGGTGAAGGAGGCTTGCGGAAGGTGGCGGCGTTTCGATGCATCGAAGGCACGAGGGATCATCTGAGGCGTAGCCTCTCCTTCGGACACAAGGCGGCATCTCGATGCATCGAAGGCACAAGGAATCATCTGAGGCACAGCCTCTTCGGACATGAGCCGGCATCTCGATGCATTGAAGGCACGAGGAATCATCTGAGGCACAGCCTCTTCGGACATGAGCCGGCATCTCGATGCATCGAAGGCACGAGGAATCATCTGAGGCACAGCCTCTTCGGACATGAGCCGGCATCTCGATGCATCGAAGGCACGAGGAATCATCTAAGACACAGCCTCTTCTTCGGACATGAGCCGGCATCTCGATGCATCGAAGGCACGAGGAATCATCGAAGGCACAGCCTCTTCGGACATGAGCCGGCATCTCGATGCATCGAAGGCACGAGGAATCATCTGAGGCACAGCCTCTTCTTCGGACATGAGCCGGCATCTCGATGCATCGAAGGCACGAGGAATCATCTGAGGCACAGCCTCTTCGGACATGAGCCTGCATCTCGATGCATCGAAGGCACGAGGAATCATCTGAGGCACAGCCTCTTCGGACATGAGCCTGCATCTCGATGCATCGAAGGCACGAGGAATCATCTGAGGCACAGCCTCTTCGGACATGAGCCGGCATCTCGATGCATCGAAGGCACGAGGAATCATCTGAGGCATAGCCTCTTCGGACATGAGTCGGCATCTCGATGCATCGAAGGCACGAGGAATCATCTGAGGCACAGCCTCTTCTTCGGACATGAGCTGGCATCTCGATGCATCGAAGGCACGAGGAATCATCTGAGGCACAGCCTCTTCGGACATGAGCCGGCATCTCGATGCATCGAAGGCACGAGGAATCATCTGAGGCACAGCCTCTTCTTCGGACATGAGCCGGCATCTCGATGCATCGAAGGCACGAGGAATCATCTGAGGCACAAAGTATGATAGGACGTTTGCGGGGGCGTCTTTCGGATGTTACTCGGTTTACATTGTGGTGAGACGCAGCTCAAATTCTGTTTACAGTGTCGTGAGATGCAGCTCAGCTTAGAAAATCAGCAACTAAAAGGTTCGAAAGACCTAGCTCGAGGCGCAGCTCGGCTCAAAGGTGAAGAGGAAATAAAATGACTTGCGGGACTTCGCACGAGACGCAGCTCGGCACAAAAGGAAGAAACCCACAAGACTTCGCCGCAGTTGTAGCTCGACCCAGAGTGAAGAAAACAAAATGACTCACGAGGATGCGTATGAGGTATGAGTTGGCATGGTCACAGATGACATCTTAAGCATAGAAGCGCTTGAGCACGTCCGCATTCCAAGTATGGGTGATAGGCGATCCATCCAACTGCAGCAGGTGATAAGCTCCAGGTCTGACTGAACGGTGGACAATGAATGGACCAGTCCATTTGCTCTGAAGCTTCCCTACGAAGGTAGGGTTGGGGTTGAGCTTGAGAACGAGATCACCCGGCTCGAAGGACTGAGGATGAACCTTCTTGTTATAGGTGCTCTCCATCGACTTAATGTAGCGACTGAGGTTCGAGACGGCCTTCAAACGCACCTCTTCGATGGTGTCTTTGGTGAGGTCTTTGGCATGGAGGGATGGAAGATTGGTTCGAAGGGAACCATGTTCGATCTCTTCAGGAGTCATAGCTTCACTACCATACATAAGCTTGAATGGGGTAAACCCTGTTGCTCTTGTCTTCGTGGTACGGAGAGACCATAGGACATGGGGCAAGACTTCCACCCACTTCCCTTTCGGCAAGCCCACCAGTGCTCGGGAGACAGCATGGAAAATATTGCCATTTGCGTGTTCACAAGCCCATTGGCTCTGGGATTGTCGACGGAGATGTTGCACTTCTTAACACCGATGCTAGTGCAGTACTCTCGAAATAGCTCAGCTTCGAATTGCTTGCCATTGTCCACCGTGAGTTCGAAGGATACGCCGAACCGGCATATGACATTCTTCCAAAAGAATTTTCTTATGGCAAGCGCTGTAATTTTGACCAGCGATTCGGCCTCGCCCATTTTGTGAAGTAATCAACGGCGACCACCATGAAGCGAAAGCCACCAGGAGCAGTAGGAAGTGGTCCAACGATATCGATGCCCCATCTAGCCAATGGCCAGACTGGAGGAATTGGTTGTAAGGGGGTGGCTGGTCGATGCGACTGCCGACCCATCCATTGGCATCCGGGACATGTGCGGACCAAAGACTCCGCGTCAACGAGAGCTGTAGGCCAGTAGAAACCTTCGCGGAAAGCTTTAGAAACCAGGGCACGAGGTGCGAGATGTGACGAGCATAGCCCCTGGTGTATGTCGGAGAGAAGGCTATGGCCCTCGTCGCGGGATAGGCACCGAAGCAATGGCGCGCATACACCAGCTTTGTACAAGATTTCTTCGACCAAGACATAGCCCCTTGCGCGGTGGCGGAGACGTTGCTCCTCTATATGATCATCAGGAGAAAGGCGCCCTTCGATATAAGCTCTGATAGGAGCGCGCCAATCGTCTGCCACAAAGGGGCTCACAGCAGCCACAAGCTTGATGTGTGCGGTAGAAGGGGATTTGATGACTTCATGAAAGACATCAGCTGGTTTGTCCTTCTGGTAAGCTGCGGCCTTAGCCAACATGTCCGCCTCTTCATTCTCACTGCGCCGAATGGCCCGAACCTCAAAACCAAGAAATTGCTTCTCCATGTCCCGAATGAGTTGGATGTAACGGGCAAGCTCCGGCTCTTTAGTTTGGAAGTCTTTTGTTATCTGCCCAGAAGCTAGTTGAGAGTCACTCAGTACAACTAGCCGCTTCGCACCCAGATCACGGGCCCTTCGGAGGCCTAGCAGGATGCCTTCGTACTCGGCCCCATTGTTGGTTGTTTGAAACTGAAGAGATTCTGAGTACCGAAGCTTCTGCCTGCTAGGCGACGTGATAATTGCAGCGCAGCCGGCACCAGAAGCTCCCCAAGCCCCGTCGGTGAAGACAAGCCAGGAGGGGTCTACTGGAGGGATATCAGCATGCTCAGAAGCAGCCCATTCTGCCAGAAACTCAGCTATGACCCCGGACTTGATGGCTTTCCGAGCGACGAAAGATATGTTGTATTGTGCTAGCTCTGCTGCCCATTTGATGACTCGACTTGGAGCATTCTTGTTCTCGAGAATGTCACGAATGGGGTAAGCCGAAGGGACTAGTATGGGGTGCTCATCGAAATAGCGCCGGAGCTTCCTGGCCGCCATTAGAACTGCAAAAGCCAGTTTCTCTCCCAGAAGGTAGTTGCACTTAGCTCCAGATAGCACCTCCGAGACATAATAGATTGGTTGTTGGACGAGTTTCTCATCCAGCTTGAGCTCATGCACCAGAACGGCACTAACTGTGCACTAGGCAACAGCAATGTAGAGTATCAGAGGGGCCTTCGGAGGTGGGGGATGTAGAGTGGTTATCCGGGTGAGGTAGGCTTTGAGCTCCTCAAATGCTTCCTGGTGTTGAGGAGTCCATATGAAAGGCCGGGACCCTCTAAGGATCTCGTAGAAGGGCAGGCTCCTTTCAGCTGACTTGGCGATGAATCGATTTAGAGCTGCGAGCCGCCCGGTGAATTTCTACAAGTCTCTTATGGTCTTAGGAGGCTTCATATCGAGTATTGCCTGTATCTTGGTGGGGTTCGGGTCAATGCCATTCTTCGAGATCATGTAGCCCAGAAGCTTGCCGGAGCGTACTCCAAAGACGCACTTAGAAGGATTCAACTTCATTACGACCCCTCGGAGGCTCTCAAACGTCTCAGTGAGATCCGAGATGTGAGTAGCTTGCACTGTGCTTTTGACCACGATGTCATCGATGTAAGCAGCTACGTTGCGCCCGAGCTGTTGCTTGAGCATCTCTCTGACCACCCGAGAGAAAGTAGCCCCGGCGTTCTTAAGACCGAAAGGCATCCTGTTATAATAGAAGGTTCCTTCTGGAGTTTGGAATGCTGTGAAAGGTTGATCTGATGGAGCCAGCCACACTTGATGAAAACTAGAATAGCCATCCAGAAAGCTCAGTAGCTCACAGCCCGCTGTGTCGTCCACCAACTGGTCTATGCGAGCTAGTGGGAAATCATCCTTCGGACAAGCCTTGTTGAGGGAAGTGAAGTCAATGCACATTCTCCACTGGCCATTCTGCTTCTTGACGAGAACAGGGTTGGCAAGCCAAGTTGTACGGTCTATGGGTCGAATGACTCCTGTGTCAAGTAACTTTTGTACTTCATGCTTGAGTGCGACAGCTTTCTCGGCTGTCCATTGCCTTATCTTCTGCTTTACCGGAGGGTAGTGCGGGCTAATGTCTAGCCGATGTTCCATTATGTCCCGACGAATGCCCGGAAGATCTTTGGGCGACCAAGCAAAGATGTCGGCATTGGATCGCAAGAAGGTCAAGAGCTCTTCTTCTTGCTTCGGAGACAACTCGGTGCCTATGCGGACGAGCTGATCTGGAGCAGTCTAGCTAAGGTGAACTTCCTTGGAGGCGACTTCGGCCTTCGCCTGAACTGGAGGCTTAGGCAGTGCTGTGACATGAGTTTCGTTAAATGCCTGACTCTTCGGCCCCGAGGCGAGCGCATGAACCTGCTTCTGACCCGGAGCAATGCCCAGTTCAAGACGACGTGCTTCTGCCTGATCACCATATACCGCGATAACTCCGTTCGGTGCTCGCATTTTCATGCATAAGTAGCCATGGTGTACTGCAGCACTGAACGCATTGATTGCCCCCCGGTCGAAGATGGCATTGTAAGGGTACGGGAAGTCCATGACATCAAAGACTACCTCTTCGGTACGATGGCCTCCTGTGCCAGAGAATGACACTTTGAGCTTAATACTGCCGATTGCATACACCGGCTGACCTCCGAACCCCTGCAAAGGTACTGGGGAGGCTCGAAGGTCTTCCCGTGAAATACCCATCTGCCGGAGAGCGCTAAGGAAGATGACGTCAGCAGCACTGCCTCCATCGATAAGGACCCTACGAACCTCATCCCCGTTGATGTCCACAGCTGCAACGAATGCATCTTTGTGAGGATAATCCATCGGCTTGAGGTCTTCCTGAGTGAAGCTTATGGGCACATGAGACCAACGGCACTGAACAAGAGCTGGGTGAGCTGCCACATGATTGACTCGCCTGATATACTCTTGGCATTGGCGTTTAGAAGGAAAGTCCTGACCGGAGCCACAAGTAATAGCAAAGATAACCTTGCGCGCTTGGGTCTGCTGGGCGGAAGAAGGGGCCTGCTCGAACGTCTGCTGCGGTAGAGGCGGCGGCGGTGGCAGGTATTCTTGATGCGTGTTGTGCGTAGGAGGAGCCCACGCAAGAGCAGGACATGGTGATGGTGAAGGCAACGTAAGCTGCTGAGTTGGCTGATACGACGACGAAGCTCCTTCGTGTCGCCTGAAAGTGTGCGAAACTTGCTTGGCTGCTTCCAGAGCTTCCGCACGAAGCTTGGCTTCTCGAAGAGCTAGGAGGTCAGGGCAGTAGTTCGAAGTGTGCCCCTGTCCGACTCCATGGTAGAGACGATAGAGTTTACTGATGTCTCTTGGCGGGCGATGCTGAGGGCCGGAGAAATGCCCTCCCTGGTCGTTACTCACCCGATGCCTGTCCTGTCGCCGCGACTCCAGTTGATGATTGCGCGGCGGGGATCGGGCTCGGGATTGTTCATGATCTTTCTGAATAGAAAGCACTTCACGACGAGGTAGCTCATATGGCTTGCTGTGGTGGCGGTGTAAGGAAGGTCGGCGCCTTTCAGGGTGAACCCCCCTTAGCGGCTCATGGTGCTCTTTCTCCCGCCTGATGTCATCTTCGACTCGGACCTGAGCTTCCAGGATGCTCAGCATATGATCTAGAGTCCTTGGTTGTACCTTGCGCAGCTCAGACCTGGCTGGACCAAGCCGAAGCCCCTTCGTGACGGAGTCAATAATAGTTGCGTCGTTGATGTCTTCGGCCTGGCACTTGAGGTGAATGAACCGCCGAACATATGCTGCTAAGCTTTCGCCATCACGCTGAATGCAAGCGTGAAGATCTCCTGAGCTAACAGGACGCGCGTGATTTCCCCGGAAGTGCACAGATACCTCATGCCTCAGTTGCCCCCAAGAGAAGATACTCAGCGGGTGCAATCTGGTATACCACGTTCGGGCAATTCCTTCGACAGCCAGCACGAAGGCCTTTGCTTTCACGGCTTCACCTCCACCAATGGACTCGATAGCTGCCTCGTAGCTCATGAAGAACTCCCTGGGATCGGAGACGCCTGCATACGTCGGAAGCTTGACCGCGGCAAAGCGCGACGGCCAGGGTGCCTGCTGAAGCTCTGGAGCCAACGGCGAGGTCTTGTCATAAGGTGCTGCCGGTGACAGGGATGACGGGGAAGCTTCGTCAAAGGAGGCGTAGCCTGGAGCTTCGGCTTCCGGAATGCCCACCCTCTTCAGAGCCTCTATCTACTTCCGAAGCGATTCCTGCTGTCGGCGAGCGGCTTCGGCCCGGAGCTTATACTCGGACTCCTCCTTGGACATGCTCTCCAGAGCCTGCCTCCGAAGCTGCTCCTCCTCTGCTGCCGCCTTAGCTCTTTCGAGCTCCACCATGAGCTCTGCAGCTCTTCGCTCCTCCGCCACGGCTGCATCTTTCTCTTGCTGAAGGCGCGCCATTGCCTCGAGTTGTGAAGATGGAAGCTCTTGACCGTCTGCTTCGGAAGGGCCTTCGGTGATCAACCTTTCCGGTAAGGGCGCCGGAGCGGAAGTCCTCGTTGCCTCTGCAGCCACAGTGACCGCCGGTGCTTGAATAGAAGCTTCGGTTTTGTCCTCCAGGTGAGAACTTTCGCCGTCACGAGATGGTGTGAGAGACCCGACCAATTTATATTCAAGTTTACCAAGTTGACTCGCGGCCCACGCATGGTATGCGAGAACTCAACCCGATAAAAGAGAATATAAACCCGGCAGTCCCCCGACATGCTTCTCAAGCAATGCCCAAGATCCAAGCACGTCGGCAACGTCACAGGTGATACATCACAAAGATCACATTAATGAATGACATTAATTTAAAATATTCTTACATACCAAGGTTCATCATAAGTCTTGAAACTAATAAATCAAAGAGCGGAAGCAATTCTAAGGAAGACGATAGTCGCAGCGGTTGCAATGAGAAAACAGCAAAGGATTACGATGCCCAGCCCACGAACATCGCAAATCACGATCACTCGAACGTCTTGACTACGCCTAGCCCTCGCCGGCATCGGCGGGGACAAAGTAGCCGAAGACCAACTCATCCTCACCTGCAAAAACTTAAACAACAAACGTTGAGTACGAAGGTACTCGCAAGTCTTACCCTGTTGTGGGAATTAGTTCCCGACTCCAAGGATAATGCAATGAGGCTGTAGCAAGGTAAATAAGGTATAGGAACGGACTCGATTGCTTAAAGCAGAAACTAAGCATATATGAATAAGCATAAAGTAAAAGACTCTGCGGGCATGAACAACTACTAAAAACTCAATCCCTAAGTACCATGTAACCATAAACCAAGTATATGCCATCATCCATGTTCCATCCGAACCATGGATACCAATAACCATATCCCAATTTCATCAACAACATCCCAGTTCCCATCATGTTATGTGACAACTCTACGATATTATCCAAAGGACACTGAGCTTGATCATAACCGAGACCGCGGCGGATTCGAACCGATTTTACACCCTGCAGGGGAGTCCAACTGTACCCACACGACTGAGGACCATACGGCTCATGCAACCCGCTAAAGTTACACAAGGGGGTACTCATGTCAACCTTTTTCACACTCGTGCCCACACGGTTGGAAAATCCACACGGTGCCGAGTACCACAGCCTCGCAGGCACACGTGAGTCCCTCGTCGAGTGTCACGGCCCCGCAGGCACCCATGACTCCCTCGTTCCACACACCGTGCAGTCATCGGCCAAACGTTGGTACGCAGTGAGATACTCAGCTTATCTTACCATTATATCGGACATGTGGTATGAACGGAAAGTGCTCAGGCCAAGAATAACACGGCCGGGTCCTAGGTCAACCCAGACAGGGCCTACGGCACACAAGACCTCCATGTCTTGCTGCACTCCTATCCCGCCGTCCAGATTTCAGCTTTTAACACTTTTCAACTTTTACCAACATATGAACTCGCCACAAGTCCATAAGTAATCAAGGTGATTCCTATACGTGCGAGTGGGACTTACCACTCGACTTCTACCGTGTTATCTAAGCATGGCTAAGCATTTCGTGACTCGAACAAAGACACTCTACCCGGTTGACAAGGGGACGTATTCAATACCAAGGAGGGGTACATGCAACAATAATAGGTTTTCCCAATGTTACTACTAAGCCCGACTTTATGCATTCCTATACGTAAGCATTCATTTAATCATTAAGTAAATTACTTAGGGTAGCAATATGAGGTGCTTGCCTTCAACAGCAGCGGTGGTGACTTCCTCAGCAGCTGGATCAACCTCTGGTGCTTCTCCCGCAGCAGCACCCGCGTCACTCTCTGGCGGTTCGTAAGCTATAAAGTAAAAACGCGTCGACATGAGATGCATGCCATGATGCCATGATGCACAAATGATGCGATATGATGCAGAGAGGTAGCTACTGAGTTTACGAACACAATGCAAAAAGAACGAAGGCATTCGGAGTTCTACAGCTCAAGATATGCCCTAAACAGTTTTACCGATTCCGGTTACGGGTTTCCCGGTTCCGATATCGGGTGGCACACGAATGTCGTTTTCGGGAAAAATCCCAAAACACATCACATGTACTGGCTTTACTAAGTGGCTTGGGTTACTATGAGACTAAGTTTGAGTGGTTTTGACTCGCGTTAACAGGAACACGAGCCCTCCGACTGTCGTGGCCTGTTTACGACATCGGGAATACCGTAACGGTGCCGTAAAAGTCGTAACGACTTTTCCGGTGAAATTCAAAGTTGAGTTACAGGCATAGGACCATTTTTATTTTAAAGTAGGCTCTAAACTAAGACTTTTGGCTCTGGTCTGGGGTCAAGTTGAGTTCCTAAGATTTTATTAAAAATCACACAATGCTCTGTTTTTTCAAACTTATAAAATCAGAAACATGCATTAGAACTTATGCAAAAATCATGAAACTTTATAGATATTCCACCGAGCATATAAACTAAAGTTTTTGTTAAAGGTCTTGGGCTTTTGAGTGACTTTCCTAATGCACTTTAGATAAAGGCAAATAATCTAGGGTTTTGGGGATATTAACAGTGGCATGCATGCACAAATGTTCATGAAAAATTCTGATAAAAATGCAGGAGATGCATCATGCCAAGATAAAATTATGGTACAAAAATAAAACCTAGAAACATTCTGGAACTTCAATTAAAAATCGAGAACAGAAATAAGACAATGAATTATTAAAGAAATTCCAGGGACAATTTTGAAAAAGTGTTTTAACAGAAAATTAATTCATTATTCAAGGATTCAATTAAAATTAGGTTTGGCATTTTTAGACTTTTCCATGATTTTCTACACACTATGCAACTTCTGGTTAATTAAAAGGAAAATAGAAAAATCAATGGAACAGTAATACAGAACAGGGGAATGGCTGAGGCGGTGCTCCGGTGGGAATCTCGCCGGAGGAGGGGGCTAGGAGGGGGATTGAAAGGTCGAGGAGCATCACCTTGATTCAAGGTACTGGTTTGCAAAGGATTAAGCCCACGGGGAAAGGTGCAAGGTGGCGGTCGACGTGAGCCCAGAAGCTCTGCTAATGGCGGCCGACGGGTGGCGTGAGAGGAACTTCCTCACCGGCGATGAGCTGCGATCAATGGCTTATCAAATCGGTGTACCATGGTGAGAGGAACAAGCCGGTTGAAGGAATCGAAGAAAGGAGCTACCGTGGTGGCGAATTTTGGACAGAGGTGGCCGCCGGCGTTGTTGTCGGCCGAGGAACAGGGCGGCGACGTTCCTGGGAAATTAGGGCACAACCGGTGGGGGCTAGTGGTTGGAGAGCTGCAGTGAGTCGAGGGGAGCTTGCTTGGCACGGTGGCGTGGCTTGGGAGTGGCCGAGGCGAGCTGTCGACGGTGGGGCGGCAATGGCGGCGGTGCTCTGTGGTGCGCGGCAGAACAGAGAAGGAAGAAGAAGGGAAAAGAGGGGGGAGCTGGTGCTGGCTTTGTACTCGAGGGAAAGCTGAGCCAAGGGAGGGAGAGAGAGAGCAGTGGCGCACCGGATTGGAGAAGGGGCGCGGCTGCCGGCAATTGGGCGCGGGAGGCGGTGCTCCTGCCGTGGGCGATGGCGTGCGGCAGTATGAAAACGATGGCGCACCAGAGAGAGGGAGAGAGAGGAGAGAGGAAGGGGGAGGGCAAATGGAGTAGTGAAGGAGGAAATCTTTTGCAAGATTCGATCTGGGCCGAGTAATGGCGCGCAGGGCACCGGCGGTCGGCCGGGCTGCCAGCCACGGCAGTGGCCGCTGCGGGCGGCACACTGTTCACGGTAAGACTGTTTTCAGATTTCAATTAATTCAATTAACCTCCCTCTAGAGACAAATGGAAACCCTAGCTCCCGAGCTCAAAAATTTTTGAAAAGTTTTGTGTGTACTAAAGGAATTATTTGGAACAACTTTTATTAAAGGAAGGTTCACTGAATCAGCTTCTAAAGATCTGTGAATTTTCAATTAGGTTCAAACTTGTTGGAATTTTAAAGGGGTTTAAACCTTTACCAAAAATTTTCATAAAATCTCTAAAATTCTATTTTAATGTATAGTTAATTGTTATGCAAAAACATTGGGGTAGTTTTATTAAGAAAACAAAAGGCTTCTTGAAAGTCGATTAGGGTTTTGCGAAAACGACGAAAACTCGAAACCCTGACCCAATTCAAAACAGGAAAAGGTCGAATTCAAATGATTGAATCAGTGAGCTCAAATTCAAAAGGACAAAAGATTGCAACTTTTGGGATGTGACAGACCACCCCCCCCTTAAAAGAATCTCGTCCCGAGATTAAAAGTTTAAGTAGGGTGGCGAAAGGAATATCAATGGTAAGGAATGCTAAGAAGCGAATGTGAAGAAAACAACGAGGGGACTTACGGCTCTGTGAAAAGCTCCGGGTAGTCCTCCCGCATTTTATCCTCACGTTCCCATGTTGCTTCTTCTTCGACGTGCCTGCTCCAATGCACTTTCACCACCGGGATTGCACGATTGCGCAATTTGCGTTCCGAACGCGCAAGGATGCGTAGTGGATACTCCACATAAGAGAGGTCGGGTTGGACTTCGACATGCTCCATGGAAATAGCCTCGGTCGGGACACGGAGACACTTCTTCAATTGCGAGATGTGGAAGACATTGTAGACGTTACCAAGAGAGGATGGCAACTCTAGCTCATACGCCACGTTTCCACGTCTTGCAAGGATTTTGAAGGGGCCAATGTAGCGTGGCGCTAACTTCCCTTTCACTTGGAATCTTTTCGTGCCTCGGAGAGGTGAAACTTTGAGGTAAACATAATCTCCAACTTTGAAGAAAAGTTCTACCCGACGACGATCGGCGTAGCTCTTTTGACGAGATTGAGCAACTCGGAGATGTTCCTGAATTTGGCGCACTTGAACTTCAGCATCGCGAACCAAATCAGGACCGAAGAAAGGTCGTTCCCCGGATTCAGACCAATTCAACGGGGTTCTACAACTTCTCCCATAGAGTGCTTCAAATGGGGACATTTGGAGGCTAGCCTGGTAGCTATTGTTGTAAGAGAACTCCGCAAAAGGTAAGCAAAGTTCCCATCTTTTGCCGTAGGTTAGCACACAAGCTCTCAACATGTCCTCAAGGATTTGATTGACCCGTTCGGTTTGTCCTCCCGTTTGCGGGTGGTAAGCCGAACTATGAATAAGCTTGGTGTCCAATGCTTGATGAAGACTTTTCCAAAACCGAGAGACGAACTGGGTGCCTCGGTCTGAAATTATTGTCTTAGGAACACCATGAAGACACACGATGCGAGTGAGGTACAACTCTGCATATTCCTTGAAAGAATAGGTGGTCTTGACGGGAAGGAAATGTGCAGATTTTGTTAACCGGTCAACGATTACCCAGATGGAATCGTAACCACCCGAAGTTCGAGGTAGACCAACAATGAAATCCATGCCAATATCCTCCCATTTCTATGATGGAATAGGCAATGGTTGCAGCGTGCCCGCGGGTTTTAAGTGGATAGCTTTCACCCGCTGACATACGTCACATTTGGAGACGTATTGAGCAATTTCCCGCTTCATGCGACTCCACCAGAATTTGGTCTTTAAGTCTTGATACATCTTTGTGCTTCCTGGGTGTATGGATAGCAAGGAGTCATGAGCTTCATTGAGAACTTTCATCTTCAGCTCATCGACTTTTGGCACCACAAGGCGTTTTCCAAACCACAACACGCCTTGTTCATCGAGAGAAAAACATCTGGCTTTACCCGATTTTATTTTCTCCCGGATACGAGCCATTCCTTTGTCATTTTTCTGGGCTTCCTTGATCTGGTCCAGAAGTGTGGATTTTATTTCAAGGTTGGCAAGGAAACCTTCTTTCACCATTTGTAGACCAAGTTTCCGAAAATCCTCACATAGGGAGCGATTTTGGGTCTTCCCGATTAGGCACTTGCAACGGCTTTTGCGACTCAACGCGTCAGCCACAACATTAGCCTTGCCTGGGTGATAATGCACTTCTAGCTTGTAGTCCTTGATCAACTCAAGCCATCTTCTTTGCCTCATATTCAAATCAGCTTGGGTGAATATGTATTTGAGGCTCTTGTGATCGGTATAGATATTGCAAGTCTTGCCAAGGAGATAGTGTCGCCAGATTTTCAAAGCATGGACAACGGCGGCAAGCTCAAGATCATGAGTAGGATAATTCTCCTCATGCGACCTCAATTGGCGAGAAGCATAAGCAATGACTCTCCCGTCTTGCATAAGCACACATCCGAGTCCAACACGAGAGGCGTCGCAAAAGACGTCAAAGCTCTTGTGGATGTCGGGTTGCGCAAGAACGGGCGCTGTGGTAAGCAATGTCTTCAATGTCTGGAAAGCTTGCTCGCAATGGGCGGACCAAAGGAATTTCTCTCCTTTGCACAGCAACCTAGTCATTGGCTTGGCAATCTTGGAGAAATCCTTGATAAACCGACGGTAGTAACCCGCAAGTCCAAGGAAACTGCGGATTTCCTTCACATTGGTTGGTGGAGACCAATCAAGCACTTCTTGCACCTTGGTGGGATCCACGGCAACACCATTTTCGGAAATGACGTGCCCAAGAAAAGCCACTTCGTGCAGCCAAAATTCGCACTTGCTGAATTTGGCATAAAGACGGTGTTCACGAAGCTTCCCGAGTACAATTCGGAGGTGAACAGCATGATCTGCTTCTGTCTTGGAGAACACAAGGATATCATCAATGAAAATCACCACACATACATCGAGTTCCTCCATGAAAATAGAGTTCATCAAGTACATGAAGTAGGCAGGGGCATTTGTGAGACCAAAGGACATGACAAGGTACTCGTACAAACCGTAACGAGTAGAAAAGGCGGTTTTCGGAATGTCTTCTTCTCTGATCTTTATTTGATGGTAGCCCAGCCTCAAGTCAATTTTGGAGAAACAACGAGCGCCAGAAAGCTGATCGAAAAGGATATCGATCCGCGGAAGTGGATATTTGTTTTTGATGGTAACGGCGTTCAAGGGACGATAATCGACGCACATGCGCAATGTGCCATCTTTCTTCTTCACAAAGATAGCGGGACAACCCCAAGGAGAAGAACTTGGGCGAATAAAACCCTTGTCGAGGAGATCTTTCAACTGCTTCTTCATTTCAGCTAACTCCTCAGAAGACATCGGATACGGCCGTTTCGAAATAGGAGCCGTTCCTGGTTCGAGTTCGATGGCAAACTCAACAGCCCGGTCGGGCGGCATACCCGGCAAATCATCAGGGAAAACATCCGGATATTCGCACACAACAGGGATAGAGGAAAACTCAGAACTAGTCGCACCTTTCAAATGGTACAACCCGGAATTATCACCTTCGAGGTGTAGCGCAAAACGATCGCCGGTTGGGCCTTTCAGAGAAACAACTCTGGAAGCCACGTGGATGACGGCATCGTGGGAAATCATCCAATTCATCCCAAGAATAATATCTAACCCCTGAAGATCTAGGAGTAAGAGATTGGCTTGCAAGGTAAGACCGCTGACTGGGGTCAGCGATGTCGGAACCATGGAGTCTACGTGGATTTTGGCTCCAGGGGATTCTATGAGATAAGGTGTACGGGTAGAGAATATCTTTAAGTTATATTGGGTAGCGTACTCTCGTCTAATAAAGGAATGTGATGCACCAGAATCAAAAAGAACTTTGGTAGGACGAGAGTCGACGGATAACGTACCAACGAGCACGTCGGCACCTTCAGGCACATCCGCGGCGGTCGTGTAGTTGACACGGCCACGCTTGGGAACTTGGGGCTTGTTGCCTTGTTGTGGTGGAGCAGCGACAAGTGGGCGCGGTGGCTGGTTTGGAGCAGCAGCCCCCGCTCCACGCCTTGGGTACGGACAGCCACGGGACAGATGACCGCGCTGGCCGCAATTGAAGCACGGACCAACAGCTTGATTTCCAGCCTGACCCGTAGGTTGCCTGGGAGCTTGTCCAGCAGCAGGAGGAGCACGACGTACCATCCACATGGGCTGCGGTGGAGCTGAGCCCGTACGAGGACGCTGTGGGTTCACATTCTGTGGCGGTAGGGCAGCACGCTTGTGGTTCTTGGCTGCAAGCTTGTTCATCTTGTCCTCGGCAACTATGGCACGATCCACGAGCTGGTTAAAGCTGCCGACCTCTGAAATGATGACAGACAGCTTGTCCTGCATCTCCTCAGAAAGGCCATTGTAGAAATAGCCCCTCTTGCTCGCATCGGTTGCCACTTCTGTGCGAGCGTACTGTTCAAGGTAGTTGAATTGGTGCACATACTCCATCACCGAACGGTTGCCTTGTTTGAGAACTCCAGCCTCTTAATTTCCATCACACCATCCGGGATGTGAAAGGCACGGAAGGCAGTACGGAACTCTTGCCACGTGTAACGGTGGTTGTCGGGCTGGGTGGCACGGTAGGTATCCCACCATGCACCGGCTTCATTCTGAAGCTGATGGGCAGCAAAAAGAACCTTCTGATGCTCTCCGCACCGGAGTAGATCGAGCTTCTGCTCAATGGTGCGAAGCCAATGGTCAGCGTCAAGGGGGTCCTTGGCCCGAGTGAAGACAGGCGGCTCGGTGCGGCGAAAGTCGGAGAAGTCATCCTCACGAGCAGCGTTGCGCTCCGCGCCACGCTGAGTGATGCCCTCAGCGATGATACGGAGATACTCGGAGTGCTCCCGCCGATTGTGCTCGATTTGCATGAGCACTTCAGCCATCGTAGGGGCTGGTGGTGGCGGTGGTGGTGTGGTCTGGCGTCCTTGGCCTTCAGCAGCTCCGGAGGTTTCACCGGCCTCACGAGTGCGGCTTCGGGTATTCATCCTGTCGCCAAAACCACGGTTAGCGACCGGAAGAATAGACAACCAGACGATGCATTGCTATGACAACAAGGACGTGTCATAGACAGGAAAAATACGGTTGCCGGGAATGCTATCGATGATATGAAGGCAGCAATGGTTGCTACGAGATGACAGACATGGTGTACCGACCAACATACACCGATGTTCAGATTGGACGAGCTCACTAAACTCGAACACGAAACTCAAAACAACGGCAAAAGTTTTGAAAGTTGAACAAGTCTTTTCAAAGGTGAAACAAACTTGTTCCTTTTTGCTGTTAAAAACCAGTCAACAAAATATGATCAAAACCCAACTAGCAATTTACAACTCAAAACCAAGCAAGGACATGATCGATGCATGCAATGATATGCAAACATGCTCCGTACTAACGATTCTCACACGGATGCATAGCACACTCTCCCCAAGCACAACAACACTACTAAAAATAAACACACAACGATAACATGGGTGATTTTGAATAGAAAGGGAGGGGTTTAGATAAAACACGCGCCCTAACACAATGGGTGGCTGCCAAGACCCGCTAAACTATTCTAACGACCCATCTATCAAGGAGGGCAGCAATGCAGGGTGCATTCCTAGTTCTAAAAAACTAAAACAAGTTAAGAATGGTGAGGGCCTAAAAATAGCAACTACCACTACAACTTTTAGTTGGTTTTAGTGATCTTAAGACATAACTACCCACCCCGTGTTGCTAAGCAAAATTTTAGGGTGTATTTTTGTGAACCTTAGCTCTGATACCAGCGCTTGTGAGAGACCCGACCAATTTATATTCAAGTTTACCAAGTTGACTCGCGGCCCACGCATGGTATGCGAGAACTCAACCCGATAAAAGAGAATATAAACCCGGCAGTCCCCCGACATGCTTCTCAAGCAATGCCCAAGATCCAAGCACGTCGGCAACGTTACAGGTGATACATCACAAAGATCACATTAATGAATGACATTAATTTAAAATATTCTTACATACCAAGGTTCATCATAAGTCTTGAAACTAATAAATCAAAGAGCGGAAGCAATTCTAAGGAAGACGATAGTCGCAGCGGTTGCAATGAGAAAACAGCAAAGGATTGCGATGCCCAGCCCACGAACATCGCAAATCACGGTCACTCGAACGTCTTGACTACGCCTAGCCCTCGCCGGCATCGGCGGGGACAAAGTAGCCGAAGACCAACTCATCCTCACCTGCAAAAACTTAAACAACAAACGTTGAGTACGAAGATACTCGCAAGTCTTACCCTGTTGTGGGAATTAGTTCCCGACTCCAAGGATAATGCAATGAGGCTGTAGCAAGGTAAATAAGGTATAGGAACGGACTCGATTGCTTAAAGCAGAAACTAAGCATATATGAATAAGCATAAAGTAAAAGACTCTGTAGACATGAACAACTACTAAAAACTCAATCCCTAAGTACCATGTAACCATAAACCAAGTATATGCCATCATCCATGTTCCATCCGAACCATGGATACCAATAACCATATCCCAATTTCATCAACAACATCCCAGTTCCCATCATGTTATGTGACAACTCTACGATATTATCCAAAGGACACTGAGCTTGATCATAACCGAGACCGCGGCGGATTCGAACCGATTTTACACCCTGCAGGGGAGTCCAACTGTACCCACACGACTGAGGACCATACGGCTCATGCAACCCGCTAAAGTTACACAAGGGGGTACTCATGTCAACCTTTTCACACTCGTGCCCACACGGTTGAAAAATCCACACGGTGCCGAGTACCACGGCCTCGCAGGCACACGTGAGTCCCTCGTCGAGTGTCACGGCCTCGCAGGCACCCATGACTCCCTCGTTCCACACACCGTGCAGTCATCGGCCAAACGTTGGTACGCAGTGAGATACTCAGCTTATCTTACCATTATATCGGACATGTGGTATGAACGGAAAGTGCTCAGGCCAAGAATAACACGGCCGGGTCCTAGGTCAACCCAGACGGGGCCTACGGCACACAAGACCTCCATGTCTTGCTGCCCTCCTATCCCGCTGTCCAGATTTCAGCTTTTAACACTTTTCAACTTTTACCAACATATGAACTCGCCACAAGTCCATAAGTAATCAAGGTGATTCCTATACGTGCGAGTGGGACTTACCACTCGACTTCTACCGTGTTATCTAAGCATGGCTAAGCATTTCGTGACTCGAACAAAGACACTCTACCCGGTTGACAAGGGGACGTATTCAATACCAAGGAGGGGTACATGCAACAATAATAGGTTTTCCCAATGTTACTACTAAGCCCGACTTTATGCATTCCTATACGTAAGCATTCATATTAATCATTAAGTAAATTACTTAGGGTAGCAATATGAGGTGCTTGCCTTCAACAGCAGCGGTGGTGACTTCCTCAGCAGCTGGATCAACCTCTGGTGCTTCTCCCGCAGCAGCACCCGCGTCACTCTCTGGCGGTTCGTAAGCTATAAAGTAAAAACGCGTCGACATGAGATGCATGCCATGATGCCATGATGCACAAATGATGCGATATGATGCAGAGAGGTAGCTACTGAGTTTACGAACACAATGCAAAAAGAACGAAGGCATTCGGAGTTCTACAGCTCAAGATATGCCCTAAACAGTTTTACCGATTCCGGTTACGGGTTTCCCGGTTCCGATATCGGGTGGCACACGAATGTCGTTTTCGGGAAAAATCCCAAAACACATCACATGTACTGGCTTTACTAAGTGGCTTGGGTTACTATGAGACTAAGTTTGAGTGGTTTTGACTCGCGTTAACAGGAACACGAGCCCTCCGACTGTCGTGGCCTGTTTACGACATCGGGAATACCGTAACGGTGCCGTAAAAGTCGTAACGACTTTTCCGGTGAAATTCAAAGTTAAGTTACAGGCATAGAACCATTTTTATTTTAAAGTAGGCTCTAAACTAAGACTTTTGGCTCTGGTCTGGGGTCAAGTTGAGTTCCTAAGATTTTATTAAAAATCACACAATGCTCTGTTTTTCAAACTTATAAAATCAGAAACATGCATTAGAACTTATGCAAAAATCATGAAACTTTATAGATATTCCACCGAGCATATAAACTAAAGTTTTTGTTAAAGGTCTTGGGCTTTTGAGTGACTTTCCTAATGCACTTTAGATAAAGGCAAATAATCTAGGGTTTTGGGGATATTAACAGTGGCATGCATGCACAAATGTTCATGAAAAATTCTGATAAAAATGCAGGAGATGCATCATGCCAAGATAAAATTATGGTACAAAAATAAAACCTAGAAACATTCTGGAACTTCAATTAAAAATCAAGAACAGAAATAAGACAATGAATTATTAAAGAAATTCCAGGGACAATTTTGAAAAAGTGTTTTAACAGAAAATTAATTCATTATTCAAGGATTCAATTAAAATTAGGTTTGGCATTTTTAGACTTTTCCATGATTTTCTACACACTATGCAACTTCTGGTTAATTAAAAGAAAAATAGAAAAATCAATGGAACAGTAATACAGAACAGGGGAATGGCTGAGGCGGTGCTCCGGTGGGAATCTCGTCGGAGGAGGGGGCTAGGAGGGGGATTGAAAGGTCGAGGAGCATCACCTTGATTCAAGGTACTGGTTTGCAAAGGATTAAGCCCACGGGGAAAGGTGCAAGGTGGCGGTCGACGTGAGCCCAGAAGCTCTGCTAATGGCGGCCGACGGGTGGCGTGAGAGGAACTTCCTCACCGGCGATGAGCTGCGATCAATGGCTTATCAAATCGGTGTACCATGGTGAGAGGAACAAGCCGGTTGAAGGAATCGAAGAAAGGAGCTACCGTGGTGGCGAATTTTGGACAGAGGTGGCCGCCGGCGTTGTTGTCGGCCGAGGAACAGGGCGGCGACGTTCCTGGGAAATTAGGGCACAACCGGTGGGGGCTAGTGGTTGGAGAGCTGCAGTGAGTCGAGGGGAGCTTGCTTGGCACGGTGGCGTGGCTTGGGAGTGGCCGAGGCGAGCTGTCGACGGTGGGGCGGCAATGGCGGCGGTGCTCTGTGGTGCGCGGCAGAACAGAGAAGGAAGAAGAAGGGAAAAGAGGGGGGAGCTGGTGCTGGCTTTGTACTCGAGGGAAAGCTGAGCCAAGGGAGGGAGAGAGAGAGCAGTGGCGCACCGGATTGGAGAAGGGGCGCGGCTGCCGGCAATTGGGCGCGGGAGGCGGTGCTCCTGCCGTGGGCGATGGCGTGCGGCAGTATGAAAACGATGGCGCACCAGAGAGAGGGAGAGAGAGGAGAGAGGAAGGGGGAGGGCAAATGGAGTAGTGAAGGAGGAAATCTTTTGCAAGATTCGATCTGGGCCGAGTAATGGCGCGCAGGGCACCGGCGGTCGGCCGGGCTGCCAGCCACGGCAGTGGCCGCTGCGGGCGGCACACTGTTCACGGTAAGACTGTTTTCAGATTTCAATTAATTCAATTAACCTCCCTCTAGAAACAAATGGAAACCCTAGCTCCCGAGCTGAAAAGTTTTTGAAAATTTTTGTGTGTACTAAAGGAATTATTTGGAACAACTTTTATTAAAGGAAGGTTCACTGAATCAGCTTCTAAAGATCTGTGAATTTTCAATTAGGTTCAAACTTGTTGGAATTTTAAAGGGGTTTAAACCTTTACCAAAAATTTTCATAAAATCTCCAAAATTCTATTTTAATGTATAGTTAATTGTTATGCAAAAACATTGGGGTAGTTTTATTAAGAAAACAAAAGGCTTCTTGAAAGTAGATTAGGGTTTTGCGAAAACGACGAAAACTCGAAACCCTGACCCAATTCAAAACAGGAAAAGGTCGAATTCAAATGATTGAATCAGTGAGCTCAAATTCAAAAGGACAAAAGATTACAACTTTTGGGATGTGACAGATGGTTTCTTCGCCTTCCCTTTAGCTCCGGCCATCCTAACAGACTTTTTGTCTGAACAACACGGACGGCGCCAGCTGTTGGATTTTGATTTTCTTCGGAGCGTAAGGGCAAGGGAAATTGAGTAGCTGAAGTTTTTTGTAATAATCAGAATCGAGTCCCCGTTACAGTGCCCTGGGGGGGGGGCTATTTATAGCCTCAGCCATTACACATTTATCAATCCTATTACGGTAATACCCTCCTCTTTCTACTTTTACGTAGGGCATTCCGTAATTTTATTATCTCTAGTACAGACACAGCTGTACCTCCGAGCTTTATACATCACGGGCCACATCCTTCCATCGTGGACTACTACTCTAGTACAGAAGGATCTCGCGATCGAAGGATCCTTCGGATCAGTAGGATCCTCCAGGCCCGAAGGGTCTCTTGATCACGAGACTTCACGGGATTATTGCTCGCGGGCTTATCGCAGGCCTTCGTGGACTTTACGCCATCTTTCGAAAAGGGGCCATGGGTGGGCCTTGGGCCCCCAACAATATACATAACAATACCTATGACTATTACTAGTAAACTAGTATATAGTCTAAGCATAGACACATGGAAATCATAATGATAAACTAGATCACTCAAGCCATATGAGTAATATTGTATACAATTATATCTATTGAAGTAGCATGATATGATGTAATTAACATATTATTTTAAGGAGAAGCTTAATTAATAATCACCTAACTATAAAGTCAATCATGTTGTTAGTTTTTGAAAATATGCTTAACTTTTTGTGTTTTGACAAAATTAATATCATTATACATTACAGAAGTGATCTATGAATTTTTCATAAGTTGTGCTTATAGCCAAATAATTTCTGGAATTATTTAATCATTATTAGCAATTAAGTAAATGCTAAAATAAAAGGTTTCAAACATGAATGTTTTATATTTTTCCTGGAAATCACTAATTACAGAGAGTCTAAAACATTTGGAATTATTGTTTTCTGAATACGATTTTATATGATTTATTGAAATTTCTGAAGAAAATAGATTTAGGATGAACCCTAATAACTAGGGCGCCTGCCTAGCGGCTGGCACACGGCGGCGTGCAGTGCGGCGGCGCTGCCGGCGACGTCGTTGCACGGCGAGGGCATCATCTTGTAGAACGCGATGCAGGGAGCATGCGCGGCAGGTTCTTGGCCGGCGGCGAGCAGTGGAGTGGCGGCGCGGCGAGCGGCGGCGCGAGGCGGCCTCCGGCCATGGCGCCGCAGCGCTGTGAGGTGCAAGATCTTCCGGCACTTTGCCCTACACGCACTACGCAGCATGGAGATGCTCGGCAACATGATAAAGACAGGATATATCACCGTAACTTCGTCGGCGTCGAGGAGGTCAATGGCGCGCGGCAGCAAATGGGCGTTCTCGTCGATGTGGGCCTTAACCTGAAAAATGAGCGATAGGATGAGCTGCGCAAGAGTTCAGGGAACACTTTGGGCAAGATTTAGAGTTTGGACAATGATCGGACATGGGGTCTCACCGTGAGCCTTGACGGAGACGGCGTGTACCGGCGGCGAACCCGTGTTCCTGGCGATGGAGACCTCAAGCTGAGAAAAAAATGGCAGGGTAAGCTGCGCTAGGACCTGGAGATCAGGAACGGCAAGGTTTGGAGCTCTGTAAGAGACCGCGGAGAGGTGCTCACCGTGACACGTTCAGCTCGGCGAGAACAACGACGGAGAAGACGTGCAATGCGGCAAAAATAGTTGATGGCTGGCGCTGTGCTTTTGGGCGAGGGTGGACGAGCTCCTGATGAACTGATTTGCAAGGTTTTGCGATGGAATTGTTGAAAACTGGGCGCTCTGCTGCTACCTTGCGCCGGCGGGGAGGAAACACAGGGGACAGCAGAGTAAGCCGACTCAATTTCCGGCGAATCCTGCGGGGGTTCTGCTTCATGAGATTGGGAGGATCAGGGGGAGTTTCTTGCGCAATGATTGAGTAGAATTGGATGTAGATGAAAGAGTACAGAGGCAGTTTGCCTTGGTCTGCTGTTCAGCTGTGAAGAACAGAGGTGGAGGGAAGAGAAGAAAGTGACTGCGCTGCTGCTGCTGTTTTTTATAGCTGCGCTATGGTGCATGCAGTGAGGAGGCATGGTGGCTCCCACGCAAGTGCTAGCCTGCCTGCCTGGCTTGCAGTTGCAGGGGCGGCGGCCTTGAGCGGTGCTTGGAGGCGGTGGCCTCCAAGAAAAACAGAGAGCAGAGAGAGTGAGAGAGAAACAGGGCTGACGTGTGGGCCCTGCTTAGCAATGGGTCCCACCCGTTGGATTATCCATGATTTCTGAAACATTAATTTGAACTGAAATTCTATTTCCCATCGATCAGAAATTTGGTGCAACACTCACTCATGTTTATTTATTTGATAATTTGAATTCAATTCAAACAATTAGCAAATTATTTTAATAACTATTATCTATTTCTCTTGAACATTTGTTTATTAACAAATCTGAAAACTATTTCCAAATTATTTTTTATTGCTTACTTTAAGAATGGATCAAACTTTAAATTTGGTTCACCATTGATTTGGTTTAGTTAAATACTAGTTTTATTTCCACTTCGAAATTGAGTTAGGCGATTCCATTCTTCTATGGTTTCGTGGAGATATATGAGGGCTGTGATTGAATAAAAAACAGGATTTTATATACTTCTCTACCTGTAGCCTATGGTTAACTGGTAATTTGCTTGGCTAGATCCATAAAATTTATTCTTTTAAACTTTTATTAGATGTTTATTTATATTATTCTTTCAGACACTTAAGCATTTCCCGACGTACTTCAAATTAATTAATTAATTAATCTTTTTTTAATTTGTGGAATAGGGTATCATATCATCCTAAAATATGAATTATGCCTTGTCCTTATTTGAGTTTGAATTCATGCCAAATGAATCATAGGATTAAATTATTTTTGCCATATTCTGAGTAAATTACGTCGTTGCTTCGTGCAGGGTTTTCACGAGACAACAGGGGTGTCATAGAGTGTGTTGGTTGATGTACTCAGGAATGGCTGACTCAGGAAAGCAGCGGCAGAACGCCTTGCCCACCAGTCAGCCGCATCAGCCACGGACGGATCGACTTAAAGAAGTGACAGCAGATCGACCATAGGACAAGGCTGCCGGAGAGGCAGAATAGAGGATCAGGCTGGCGCGACGAAAAATGGATCCGCGGGAGCCAACACGCAAGTTATCTTTTTTCTTTTTAGTACTCTATTTTTGAGAAAATATTTTAGGGTTCCTTTACGCCTCTCGGACAATTATGGTTTAGGCCCTCTCCAACCCTCGGTATAAATGAGAAGGTTGGGCTTGTAGCAGAAAAACAGACAACAACAATACAACCACTCGGTTTTGTCGCATCGCCACTCCTCTTGACGGTGGTCTCCTTCTCGCGTGTGCTGCATAGCATTTCGATCTCCACGAGAGGATACCCGTCACTTTGCAATCTATATGAAATGTTTTGCGATCGGTACTTTCTCGATTGAGTTCGATATTCCGGTTGTTCTTCGCGCCATCTAGGATGCTAGTTATCCGGTGCCTGTGGATCTCAGTTTTCGCTGCTACAATTGTTAGAATTGTAGGATTTCGCGAACTGTCTCAGCCTAATGGGTTGATCTTCTGCACTTCCTGTTTTTGATATAGTGTCTTGGTGATCCTGGAACTCGAGTCATCACAAGATCCTTCGCTTTCTACGGTGATGAGAGGCGCGTATGGGGTTCGCCGATCGCACGCGGGGCTGCAACGGCCAAGACCGATCTCCCGTGTGCATGAGGAATAGGGTCCCTATTTCGCTCCATGCTCATCTTCGCATGTGTTTCTTTTGTTCTTGCATTTCTACCGGAGTGTTTAGCCGGTAGCTATAGTTCTTGCCCTTCGTGCTTTTGATCGAGGGATTTTTAGGTCCCAATCGGTCGATAGGTCTCATCTCTATACCTCTCCCCCGACCGGCCGGGCGTCCGATGGCCTGTTTGGCGGCGAAACGAACCCGATCTGCAATCTTTGGGTTCGTGGCTTGAGGGTTTCTCCATCCCATGTTCATCTTTTGTTGACATGAGTTGGAACTGAGCCTCGGATCGGCCGAAAAGGTTTCACTTCATACCTTTTTCTCAGATGATCCGTATCACCTCTCATCTTTTTGTCCATCCCTTTAGGGTAGCGGCGGAGTACTGGAAAGTTGAACTCTCTTTCGCCTCGTGTTCTAGATTCCCACATCGGCCAAAAACCCTTACCACAGATGCTTTTCGGGCCGATAAGGGTTTTTGTAATGTTGTCCGTTATTCTACCGTTTGCCTTCTCTTGTATCGGTCTTGGAATCAAAAATATCTTGTTGGCCGTTACTTACATCCGTTAGCAATGGATCACGCATATCGGCCACGGGTCCTGGCACCGCAGAGGCTATTGCGCCTACCTTTTTGTAGTCTTTATTATGTTTATTCTATCTCATCGGCCGTAGTCCCTCAGTGCTCTCAAGGTCTTATCTTTCAAAAATGGTCACGGGCAGGTATCGGTCCTACATCGGCCCAAGGAATTTAACCATTTTCCACTCTCTCTTTGTCTGTTTGCAGGGAAATTGACTGGCACGGCCTCTTCCCCAAGCAAGGAAGCTCTGGGTCGCAACCTTGATCCTACCTAGAGTTAAGCATATCTTCCAGGCCACGTGTGTGCGGTTTTTTGAGCCGACAATTCCAAGGTATCGTAATTTCCATAGGAAACGTGTGTGGGTTATCTATGTACTAAGTTTAGGGAACAACAACACTAATGATGGGAAAAGGATAAAGTGGCTACTTATGAGATAAATTCTAATCTAAGCAAGAAGGTTTGTTCTATCCTCGCTTCTTTCGGCCGGTTTACTCCCAATCGAGGGAAAAGACTCCATCAATAATAAATGCTACTTACGTATCCTGACATGGAGGAATACAACGGACTAATAGGGTTGTCACCACCTATAGCCTACCTCTAGCTCTATGGGATACGCACCACTCCCAGGTAATACTCTATCTAGACACTACGTCTACACAAACTATTACTAGTTTAACTCCGTTGTATTAATAATCTGTTTAGACGTGGTGTCTAGATAGAGTATTACCTACGAGTGGTGTGTATCCCACGGAGCTAGAGGTAGGCTATAGGTGGTGATAGCCCTATTAGTCCATTGTATTCATCTATGTCCGGATGCATAAGTAGCGTTTATAAGTGTCAGAGTCTTTTTCCTGGATTCGGAGTAAACCGGACACTGAAGTAAGCGAGGATAGAATAAACCTTCTTGCTTAGATTAGGATTTATCTCATAAGTAGCCTCTCTATCCTTTACCCAACCTTAGTTTTGTTGGTCCCTGGACTTGTTTATAGATAACCCACACACGTTCCCTAAGGAAATTATGATACATTGGAATACTCTAGGGTGAAGTGCTACAACGGTACTCTGTGCACTTGCTAATTTATCTGTGGTCGTAAGAAATACCAACAACATGCAAACGAGATTTCCAGTACTTGTGATAGATAAAAGCATATACGACCATCCTTAGAAATGTTTTGCAAGCTAGGACTCTAAGATGATTGCACTTCTGGTGTGTGCTAATGGCACAAGGGATGACAAACTCTAGAGAAGTGTCATCACCGAAGGGAACTGTACCACCTGAAAACCATAGTCAGAAAGCGTGAGCTTCTAAAAAGTTCAGCAAGACTAACCCGTCAACATGGCTAGATACAGCCGACTCCTAGACATGCACGGCTGACTCCGGTTAAGAAATTTGCAGAAAGATTCACGATAATTAGATTTCCCTAACTTGCATATTTTAGCTCCATATTAAGTTGTACAATGTAAACTTAGTTTGCACTATAGCTAAACAAACATGTGTATCAAACAAATGATGATTAAATCAACAAAAAACATATCAATTCATTCCTTATCATTCACTTTTCTTTAAGATGTGGCGCATTTACAAGCAAACTATTGGTATTTCTATGATCACAGATAAATCCGCAAGTGCATTGAGTAACGTTGTAGCACTTCACCCTAGAGTATTTCAAGGTATAGTAATTTCCATAGGAACGTGTGTGGGCTAACTACTAGTCAAGTCCAAGGAACAATCTCACTAAAAAGTGGGCAAAGGATAGAGAGGCAACTTAAGAGATAAATCCTAATCTAAGAAAGAAGGTTTATTCTATCACCAAGCTTACTTCGGCCTCTGGTTTACTCCCAATCCAGAAAAAAGATTCCAGCAACTATAAAGGCTACTTATGTATCCGGACATGGAGGATTACAAAGGATGGACAAGGCTGTCACTTCAAGCCACCTACCTCTATCTCCATGGGATACACACCACTCACAGGTAATATTCTATCTAGACACCACGTCTACACAGACTACTACTACTTTAACCTTGCGCCGGGATCTAGCCCGTAATTAAGTTAAAGTATATACTAAGTAGTATACGGTGAACTAGCAAGCGAAGAATAAACACTACTTACCAGACTAAGATAATATACCCAACAAGTATGCACGAATACTTACTTGATTAAATAAAGCATCCGTCGAGTTACAAGTGCAAAGCAGAGTGATGACAGGTCACCACTCCGACTCGACTTAGTGGAGGATCCTATGCCAAGAGAGCACCGACAGGCCGACGCTTCCCTTGGAGAACCTCTGCCTCGCTCTCTTGCTTTCTAGAACTCTAAGGACTAGAGACTAAAAGCCTAGGCCTCTAATGCAACAGCACAAATGTAAAAGTGAGTGAAGAGTTGATGCCTAGAGAGTGAGTAGAGGGGTCCTATTTATAGGTGGAGGTGACTTGGAGGGTGAGTTTCCTCCCCTCCTTTCTTTCTTTTCGCGCCACCTGGAGTTGGTAACTCTCGAGCCCGGTCAGCAGTGCCTTTGGTATGTTGGTTGGAAGCTTCCTGCCAAAGTGGGGCCTGATTGGCCCCACTGGCGGTCGACCGACCTGTGGTGGGCCCCACTCGGGCCTGGCTTCTTCTGAGCTTAGTGGGTTTCATTCCTTTCTCCGTGGTGGTCTTTGGCATTTGGGCAGATTTTGTACGTTGAATAGCCCATGGATCCTTTTATATCTCATTGGATAATACATTTCTTATCTTTTCTCTCAATAATTCTGGATAAATCACTTGCATACAAATATTCACCAAAACTTGTAGAACTTGGTCAGTAATAAACCTATTCCTAATTTTAGTGTATTCCTTTTTATTATTTATGCAGAGATTTGACGATCAAATATGACACTTAAGGACCATCAACACAAACTCATAGACTGAGAGCAACAACGATTTGAATCGATTTACAACTGCAGGGATAACCTGATCACACGACACATGGTTGCTCCAAGCCACATGTCAACCGTTCAACCAGATCCTGCAAAGTTAATTCGGTCCTACGCTACCTTAGTAGTGCATCCTACTCACCAGAAGATATCCCAGACGGTATCTGTGAAGGTTCCACACTGCCCTCCCCAGACCGCCTCCTATCAGACACCATAGGTTGCGTTCCACTTTACAATCACTAGACTACATAGGTTTACTGAGTCCCATATATTCCAGTATATGACCAATACATTCAATGCTCGATCAAACTCGGGCCAAACGGATCAGACAGGACTAAGCACCTAGGACACATGTCGTCCTGTTGCTAACCTATGATTTTCGGTCTGACCCCATTTTCCACCATTATATCATACGAACTAGCCACAAGCCTATAATAATGGGTGGGAATTTCACACAACTCCTATCATGTCGCGAGGAGCGTCCACTCTGCTTGACTTCTACCATATAATACTACTGTTGGTATTTCTTACGTCGTCACCAGGGTGACACGACCCCGCCCAGAAAACATCGTCTCGGGACAGTGCCGTTCAGTCGTTGAGCCAGGATCCTGTTGGGCAACGCTCGGCGAAGCGAGCGTACACACGATACAACACAGGCACGAGTAAACAGCAATAATTTACAAGAAGAGAGGACTTAATACATCATTAGTTCATAGTTTATAACTTAGGTCTTACATTGATTCAGAGTACGCAATAAAGTTTTAGCAAAAACAGCGGAAGACTTAATCTATTACAACTCCGTCGCTCAGACTTAAGCAAAGTATGCGCCGTGCCCACGGGCGTCATACTACTAGCCACTTCAACAATCAACGCGGCGACTCGCACAGCTCCCAATGGAGGTTCCCGAAGTCGAAGAGGGGCTCCTCCACCTGGAAGCTACCAGCTGGATCCTGCATGCTGATGCCTGAAAACCACAAAGTGCTAACGCGTGAGCTTCTAAGAAGCTCAGCAAGACTTACCCGTCAAAATGGCTGACTACAGCCGACTCCTAGACATGAAGGCTGATGGGGAAGGTTTATTTGCAAAAGGACTCGCCAGCCTACACTATTCTTGTCAAATTTTAGCACAGGTTTAAGTGATTAGAAAAGTAAATTTAGTTAGCACTGAACTAAGCAAACATAGAAGACAAGCAATGATAATAATATTGATCATCATAATTCTTTTCCATGGTGAAACAACCTATTCTTTCTAAAATGTGGTGCGTTTCACGAGCATACTCACTCCTGGGAGCGACAGCGTTTCGAAACGATTTTTATACCCTGCAGGGGGAAACCTGATCGCACGACACGTGCGTGTCCCAGACTCGCACGTGGCAACCGTTCACACCGGCTCCTGCAACGTCAATTCCCTCCTACGCCTGCCTTAGCAGCGCCGCGTCCCACCAGACAACACGTCCCAGACGGTTCCTGTGGAGTTCCCACGCTGCCCGCCCCAGATCGCCTCCTAGTCAGACACCGTAGGGCAGGTTCGACGTTGCAATCACTAGGCTACGTAGGTTTACCGGGGCCCATAACACCCAGCATACGACCAGTACGTTCAACACTCGATCAGTCTCGGACCACACGGATCAGACCAGACTACGGTCACCCTGGTCCCGGACCAGTCGCCGACCTACTTGTACCCAGTCTGACCCTCAAACTTTTATCTTTCTTACATATTCTCAATGTTGTGGCACATCTCACGAATAACTTCATTTAAAAACCTACCACTCGCGAGCAGCATTCACACTGCCCGACTTCTACCGACAACTATCGGCTAAGCATAGCATACTAAGGGCATCCAACAACTACCGTCGGGGTTTCCTAGGGGAAACAAATGCAACTATGGTTTCAATCACTCCTAGCACCTAATGCACAAACAAGACATACTTGGTTATAAAAGAAAAAGTTAAAACTTGGTTGTGCACCGGGGCTTGCCTGATCCTTCGGCGTTGACGTCGACTTCTTCTGCGGGGGTCGATGCAGTCGGATCCGCAGCTACTTCGGGCGTTTCAAGATCTACATGATGCAGGATAAGTTTAATTAAAAAGACTTGTTGCTTTTATCGATAGTAATTTAGGGTTCCGATTTGGCGACGCCCAGAATTAGGGTTAACCCTAATTACTCTACGCCTAAAATTAGGGTTGGGATGAAAGTTTTAATTCAACCTCAAGATTATTTTTAGTTGATAGAACTCTTTTAATTAAGCATTTTGAGCTTTGGTTGGGGCCAAGATGATTTTTCTAGATTTTATAAAAATTCATCGAAGTTCCTGTTTTCCAATATTGTAAAATCAAAATGACCTAGTAAATCTTTGATTCAGTCTAAAATATTTTATGTGGTCACTCATGAGCTTCAAATATACAACTTTTATTTAGGGTTTCATCACTGAATAGGACTTTTGCAATGTATTTTAGAAAATAGTATTTTAACTAGGCAGATTTCAGTTATTCAATAGGGTTACATATTATCACATGTTCCAAAAATCTTCATAAAATTCCAGGAGGTGTGTCTGGCCATGGTGCATTTTTGGATCAAAGGGCAGCCTTAGCATTGCCCTAGATTTCAAATTAAAATTCAAAAACAGAAAAGAGGATTTCTAATTAATTCTGCAAATTTTTGGTCAATTGCCAAAAAGTGTTTTAACAGAAAATTAGTTCATTTCATGAGGTTTCCAACAAATTTTGGTTTGCTATTTTTGGAGTTTCCTGTGATTTTATACGAATTTTACAAGACAGGGCAATAATCTGGAAAATAAAAACAGAAAAAGAAAAACAGGGGTGGTGCTCCGGCGAGCTCCGGCGAGGCCTAGCCGGCGGTGGGGTGGTCGCCGGGGTCGAACCTTGGCTTTTCATGATCTACGGGACACGACGAAGCTCGGCAACATAATATTTGTCGAGGTTTCGGTTGGGAAGAGGGGTCTCACCGTGGAGGTGTTTTGGGACGGCGACGGCGAGAAATTCCGGCGAGGTGGCTCGATTTCTTGGAGGTTGGAGGGTCTTGTGAGCTTCATGGGGCAGGGAGACACGGATTTGACATGGCGAATTTGGTGGAGGAAGAGCGGGAGGTGGGGTGCACCGTGGAGGTGGGGCTTCGGCCGTTCATGGCGCGCGGCGGCCGGGCAGGGAGGAGGCTCGCGCGCTTGGGGGAGGAGGAAGGAAGAATAGGAGGGGGAGAAGGGAGAGGATGCGCCGGATTTTATAGAAGTCCGGGGGGGGGGGGCAGAGGGGCATGGCAACAGCAGGCACGGCCGGCGCGGCGCGTTCTGTCGGGCGGCTCGGCGGCGGTGGCAGGCGGCGTGCGGGCGCGCAGCGCTGCGGTGCAGAGAGGAGAGAGGGGGGGGGGTAGACGGCTAGGAGAGAGAGGGGAGGCAGGGCGGGGAAGCCGGACCGGTAGGGGCAGCGCGGCATGGGGCGCCGGCTCCCCTGCCGCCCGTGTCGGGCGTGGAGCAGGGCTGCGGGGTGTCGGGCGGGAATTCTCGATTGATTTTTTTTTAATTTATTCCTAAAGCTGCAACGAATTCAATTGATAGGCACACTTCCCGAGCTCCAAAAATTTTGAAAATTTTTGTGTAGGCCTAGCATTTTATTTGGAACACTTTTCATTTAGGGTTCAAGTCATGATTTGGTCCCAAAAAATTCTCGAATTTCCAAGATGATTATAGCTTATGTGAATTTTTAAGGGGTCTAAATCTTGTCCAAAAATGTTGAATAAATTTCCAAAATTCTATTTTGAGGTGTACTTAATTGTTATGTAAAAATATGGTCAGGGTTCTGTGGAAATATTTGTAGCCTCGAGTTAGGGTTTGGATTAAATTCCTGTTAACACGATTTCGGCACTGTGAGTTGAAATTTTTCAAACCTAGGTATAGTGTTCTGTTGTTGATCTAAGTTCGCGTAGTGTTACTTTGGAGTATTTTAAACATTATTTCTTTTTAGTTTCAAGGTTGATTCTGCTTTTAAGCGAGTGATTTACCGATTAGGGTTTTCGTTTTGTTGAGGATTTCTTAAGTGGCACCTGGGGTGTCACACAGGGTTTTGCCTAGAAGACAATCCTTAGCAATGGCGCTAGAAATAATTCTCACCATCTCTTAGCATCAATACTAAAATAGTAATGACACTAGAGATATGCAAAGGTTTCTACACGTTATAGGAATAACCGCAAGCGCACGGAGTACCGTTGTAGCATTTTACCTTGGAGTATTCCAGGGTATCATATTTATTTCCACAGGGAAGATACTCAACAAAGATGTTGCACATGATTTATCTCAATAGGCTATTCATACTAAGATATCACAAACTCATGTAGGAGTAAGTATAAGGTAAAATAGGCATTGCACCACAAATAAGGAGAACCCATATTCAAGATAGATCTAGTGTAGTGGAGCGGAGATTAATCTAGTTATAACTAAGCACGCTAGCACTTCTATGCACAAGGATTATATACTACTATACATGCATGTCACTATATGGCTGGAGATCATGGCTGAGATATATCAGGTCACCGGTTTACTCCCAATCTAGGAAAAGACTCTGACAATTGATACACCTCTAATCCTATGATTGGACGTGGTGGACTACAAAGGACGGACAGGGCTGTCACCACCAACCGCCTACCCCTAGCTCCGTGGGTAATACGACATCTAAGGATATTTAGTTATCTAAGCACCACAATTACATTTCTAAATATTACTCTAAGCTACCCGGCGGAACTTAATCCTTTGACAAGAGCGTACTCTAAAAAAGCACATTGGACCAATGCCAAAGCATGATCAACTACTGAATGAATAACATACATAACCTATGTATAAAGTGACACTATAGTATAATACTAGTAAACCAATATATAGACTAAGTAATAAAACATGGCTCTTATAAGGATAAACATGAGCATACAAAATACCATAAATATCATGCAAAGAAGTATATTCCATTAAACTAGAATAAAGTCTTAACAAAGAAAATAAAGGAAGGTACTACTAGACTCATACCTATTTCTTATGTGGGGACTACTAGAGAGCTAGAAGAGCTCTAGACTAGTTTTTAACACCAGTAGACTGAATGAAAAAGTGTTTTGTAGGTGGGAACTCCTTCTTGTGTGTTGAAAGTGAGGGAGAGGGTCTCCTTTTATAGGTGGAGGTGACTTGGGGGGTGAGCCATCTCCTCTCCTCCTTTCTCTCTTTTCCTGCCACTTGGAGTCGGTTCAGCGCGCGAACAGGGTCAGCACCGCCTCTGGAAGTTGGTAAGAAGTGCCCCGTCAACGCTAGACTCAGCTTGCCCCACTGACAGGTCAGCTGAACCAGGGGGTCAGCCGACCCTGGTGGGCCCTACTTGGTAGCTTTCTCCTGCTGGCTGCCCTGTGGGTCCTGGTGGTGGGTGTAGGGTGCCCGACAGTTGTTTCGGTATTTTTATCCTTCTGGTGAGCCCCTTGATCTGTGTGATGTCTACATAGCGTCTTGTGATTGGCCAGAGTTGTGTTTTTTTGCCACGTGATCGGATTATGCCGTCATTCCTATGATAAATGCCTGCATGCACAATTTCTCTAGGTACGTGGAATTACGTTATTTATAAACCTACATGCGTGTATAAAATGCAATTCCTTCTTACATTTTCAAGTAATGTTGATGATAATTTTGGTATTTGATAACCGTCAATAACTACTACGCATAGTATCTACATCGAGCTACCTATACCAACATTATCAAATAGGAACTACCACAACATATGTAACTAGGATTTTAATTAATTCCTAGAAAATCTAATGTACAACCATAACACGCAACTACTGTGATAAAATAAATTTAAAGGACGGTAGTGTACCGGGGCCATGGTGCGGCGGCATTCCAGAGGCTTTGAGAGCTAACAACCTTGTCCTAAACAATCTATGCGACCTTGCGAAGTTAGGCATCGAGGAACAAGGCCACGGAATGGCTCACAGCGTGCTCGGCGACCGTGACCGGAATAGGGTGGCACGCCGCCGTGGCGCTCTGGGCGCTACGGCGCTACGGGAGACCATAGTCGGCTCGATGAGCTTCACCAGAGCATGAACAACACGGCTGACATGCTCGCGCGGATCAGAATCGATGGGAGTAGGGTCTCACAGTGAGCCTCGGTGGTGACGGCGTTCACCTGCGGCGGAGCTCGCGTTCCAGTGATGAGAACTCGATTCCGGTGAACAATGGCGATGTGAGCTGCGCGCGAGTATAATGAGCGCGTTTGACAAGGATTTTATCGTGGAAAATGACCGAAACTAGGGTCTCACCGTGCACCTGGTCGGATTGTCGGAAACCGGCGGCGGAAAGGTTCCAAATTCGTCTCACTCCGGTGATGGGTGGCTGTGCGCGCAGGAGGGAAGTAAATTGAGCCTTGATCGAGTTGATTTGCGAACAAATTTGAGCATGGTGTGCGAATGGCAGTGAGCTGCGCTGCTTGCTCTCGGTCGGCGGCGAAAACAGAGACGGAGAGGGAAAACCGAACCCAGTGCTGCTGCTGCTGCTGCTTTATAGGTGCGGACGCAGTGAAGCAGTGGACGGCAGCGGCGCAGCGTCCTAGCCGCGGCACGCAGCTGCCTCCTGGCCTGCGCGAGCGGTGGGCGGCGACGTGCTCGGCGCACCCCGCGCGCGTGAGAAAACAGAGAGCGATGGAGAGAGAGCAGAAAAAGAGTGAGGCTGCCTTGTGGGGCCTGCTGGTCTGCGGGTCCCACAGGTAAAATATCCAGAAGAAACATTTAATTTCAGAGAAATTTAAATTTGGAAAAGACCAGAATGTTTGAATTGTTAGATTTAAATTCCAGGTCTTATTTGAATTCATGTAATCAGTACCTAATTCAAGATCTTATTTGAATTAAATTTTGAATTCAACTATTTAATTGTCTAAAAGAATCAACATGATATTATACCCTAATGGAACCACTATTATATGTTTTCCTAAATTCTTAATTAACTTAGCATAATTCACAAATTCATTTTGGAAATGAATTAGGAAATTTAAATATTTAGGTAAGAGGAATGAATTGGAGTTAACTATGAAATTTGAATCACTACCTTATATGTGGTTTGCTATAAATTCTTCTTTAACTCACTTTTAGAAATTATACTGAGATTTTCACCAATTCTTTTTGAATTCTTAAATAGAGTTCCAGATTTTAGTTAATCATTGGAATAGTTCAAACTTAAACCTTTTTCTTTATTTAGTAATTAGGGTCTACTATACCTAAGTGTGACACACGGGGTGTCACAGGTTCTTAGTCACTAGACTTGCATAGGACCTCGTTTCGACGACTTGAGTTCTGGGAATTGTGTGACACGTTTGTGTTCGTCCACACCGATTCAACCCCCCCTTCTCGTCCTTGAGTCCCAATACATGTCTTTTCTTGGTGACCTTGCTCAAGTGATTCATTTAAATGTGTGAAAGCCTCCTATGCCACAACCATTCTTGAGACACCTTGGTGAAGAGACAAGTCTTCGGGTCAATCTCATTTGATGAGAAATCCATAATATAGATGTCGTCCTACCAAAAACCCTTGAAGGTGAGATTGAGTGACTTGTTGATCAAATCGGCACCCTTGTCATCAAATAAGCAAGTGAATCCTAAATCACAAAGTTGTGCCACCGAAAGCAAGTAGAATCTCAAATATTGCACCAGTAGCACATTTGAGATTGAAAGATCATTGGTGATGGCCACTTTGTCAAGACCTTGAATTCTTACCTTTGAGTTGTCACCGAATGTGACCTTGTTCTTCTCATGATTTTCATTGATGTTCATGAACATAACTCCATTTCCAGTCATGTGTTGGGAGTAACCACCGTCAAGAACCTAATGCTTGCCTCCATTCTTTTAGTTCATATCATGGGTAGCCATGAGACAAGAAGAGTCAATATCTAGAGGCGATGAGGACATCACACCCATGGTTACATACAATCCTTCTCCCGCTACGACAAATGAAGGACCAATCACTAGAGCTCGGGCACGACAATGGAATCTAGAGGTGAGCTCGTTCTTAAGTACGAATTTATATGTTACTATAGAGAATAGATTGCTACCTAATGATTATATTATGATTAGGAATCATGGAGAGGTCAAGGAAGGCCCTAAAGACCAGCTTCAAGTCGGACAAGGACGTCCAGCCAAGTAGGAGATCCGATCCACATCGACTTCGAATCCAACTCGGAGTCCAGGAGCAGTCCATACTAAAACAGGTGCCCAGGTCGCATACGGACTCCGTTTTAGGCAATCTACCACTTCATGAAAAGAGGACGAGATTATATTTCCAATGGAATAAGTCCCACATCCGAATTCCTCCAGAGTCCATAGGAATAATCAAAACATTGGACAGTCCAGAATCTGTTAGGGTGCTGCGACACCGACATTGGGCCGGTTGACCTTGTACCACGTTAGAGTCCGTTAGTGTTGTGTCCAAGGGACTTGCATGTCCCAATTCCTTTATAATCAGCCATCACCCCACCATTAGGGTTCAGGTTTTTCTTAGATTATTCCTGTTAAAAATAGTGTCGCCGTTTCATCGGTTTGTGAGACCCCAACTTTGTGAGTTTAATCTTCATCTGCAATTTGGTTGCTTTCTACTTCGTTCTTGCTTGTGTTCTTTGATTCGCAGGCAAAGACTAGCCTTCTCAGCGAGGTCATCCGTATTCACGCGAGTGATAACCAGAGGAGACGTGGTGCTGCGATTGCGGGGTTCAGAACATGCCGTTCGGAAGCCGGATCAATTTGTGTCGCGACTCCAACCAAATCATTGATTATCAGAACCTGTAGGAAGATCGGGAACCCGTTCCCATCAAGTGGTAATCAAAGCTTCAGGTGTTCCTCAGGTTCGTCATTGTTTATCCTAGTTCCTTGTTTTCGTTTTGTCCTATAGTCCATAAAAAGCCAAAAATAGAATTGGAGTTTTAAGTTACATCCTTTCCAAAACCGTGTTTAGCCTCTGCATATTCAATTTTAGAGTCCGTAGCATTGAATTTGTGTCCTTAATCGAGTCTTGTTGCTGGTTTAGATCATGTCTCGTTACAGTTTGTTTTGCTTCCGCCGCCTTGTGTCAAACCCTAGCCGTCAATTTTTTTCCCCACCCAGATCCCACCCTTTCGTTTGTGTGTCTGATCTGTTATTTACTAGATTCACACGGGTTGATCATCCATCACTAATTTTCACCTTATCCAGAGCTTCCGCTGCAAAAATTCCATCTTTCTTTTTTGCGCTAACCTAGTTTGTTTCAACGCCAGGAAAGAAAAACGTCTGACATAGAGTTCAGTTCTGCATTATATCGTTGTGATCAGAAAATTTGTGTGGTTAGCTTTCACATGCTTTGAGTTGAGAAAAAGAAATAATACAAAAAAAAGAGACAGAAGTATTGTGATTACTTCTAGTGTTAAAAGAAAAGAAAAAAGAAAAAAAAAAGAAACGAATTGATAAATTTTTGTTGGAACACTTGGTGCTGTTTTATGCTTGTCCTGAATTCAATTTTTTTTGGCTATTGATCTTTGTTGCTGTTTCCCTACACATGTTCTTTGACCACGTATCATAACTGTCATAGGACGTTTTAGGCTAGCAACTAGGACCAATACTTTGAACATTTATTCAATATTACTATCTGGTTTTGATTTGTGTTCCACTTACATATATATTAGCCTTCGAAGCTCCATTTAAACCTTCTGAACAGGCACGGATTATTAACCCTGTAATCGCCGGATCACTTCTCCAAGGTATCTTTGCTTTGTGTTCGTTTAGATCCTTACAAGAACTTGGTTTGAAGCTTCCTTTTGCTGTCCAGGCGTGCCACCGTTCTCACAGTAGTTGATAGGCATAACCTTTATCGCTTTTCTCTGTGTTTTTTGTTTCTTTCATCATGTCAGATACCGAGGAATCTAGAACTCCGGCCGACTTCAACGAGTGCGTCAGCCAAGATTAATTGCAGGGAGCAATTACCAAGGCTTTTGAAGGCATTGATGACAAGATCACTGAGACCGTGACGAAGATCCTCAACGACCTGCACATAGGAACAACTCTCCAAGGCATCACCATTCAGCTGGCCGCAATTTCAACGCGGCTCGACAATTTTGAAAGGCGTCCACCTCCAGGGAACAACGACGATGACGAGGACACCGTCTACAATGACGACGACCGGGACGCACGCCTTCGACATCGCCTACGCAGAAACCGCCAAGATATGGGAGGTAACAACTAGCATCGACCTCAGGACGATCCCTTTGCTAAGGTGAAATTTTTCATACCCTCCTTTTCCGGTTCATATAATGCTGAGATATATCTAGATTGGGAGATGACAGTTCAACAAAAATTTGAGGCTCACCAAGTCCGTGAACAACATAGAGTTAGGTAAGCTTCTAGCGAATTTAACGACTTTGCTATTATTTGGTGGACTGGTTTAGCTGCTGTACGACACTTGCCTGCTACTTGGGATGAGTTGAAAACTGCTATGCGCGATCGCTTTGTGCTTCCTTCTTTTCAGTGAGACATGCGTCTCAAACTGCAGCGCTTAGAGCAAGGTAGCAATTCGGTCCAGGATTATTATGCTAAGCTACAAAAGGGCATGATGCGTTGTGGTGTAGTTGAGGATAATGAGGATAAGATCTGTCGTTTCTATGGGGGGTTGAGGCGTGAAATTCAGGACATTGTTGATTATAAGACTTTTAACACTGTCAACCAGTTGTTCCACTTTGCTATGCTTACAGAAAAGGAATTACAGGGACGCTAGGAAGCTGTGAGAACGTCAAGAACTAGAGCACCGCGTTCTTCTTCCAGTTTTCGTCCACCCCTCCACCAGCAAGCAAGCGATCTTCCACTGCAGCACCACCTCCCTCGACACATCCTGCGGAGTCCTCTAAATCTTCTGTGCAGGGACCAGCGAAGACCTCGCCTTCCACTACATCCACGGGGCACCTCTGGCATCAAGTGCCATCCCTGTCTTGGACTTGGACACGTGTAGCGTGACTACCCAAGCAAGCGTGCCTACATCGCCACTGATGACGGAGGTTATGAGAGTACATCCAACATTGAAGATGCAGAGGACGACGCTCCGCAATCTTCGGACAGCGTTGTTCTCGGCAACCACGACGCCTCCGTGTACCACTCCATCGTTGTTCAGCGTGTCTTCAATGCGTAGGTAAGCGAACCGGATCAGATCCAACGCCATACCTTGTTTCAGATTGAGTTCGTGATCAAGAATCGGCGAGCACGTGTGATTATTGATGGGGGCAGCTGCAACAACTTGGTGAGTTCTGATTTGGTCAAGAAGCTCGGCTTGGCCACACGACCACATCTACATCCATACCATATTCAATGGTTGAATGACTCCGGAAAAGCTAACATAACACAATCGTGTCGCGTTCCTTTTTCCCTTGGTACTTATAGTAATTCTGTGGATTTTGATGTCGTTCCTATGCAAGCATGCTCTCTTTTGTTGGATGGTCCTTGAGAACATGATAATGATGCTTTGCACCATGGTCGTAGTAATAAGTACACCTTCATGCATACATGGAAGAAAATTACTTTGTTACCCATGCCACCTGCTCAAATTATTGAATCTGATAGGGGGAGGGCTGCTAATGCTAAACAACCACCTCACGCTAAACCTGAAACTCAGTAAGATATCATTTTGAAATCCTCTGTCATGCTTTGTGACACCCCAGGTGTCACTAGGGTTTAAGTCGACGTATTAAAACCCTAATCGACGATTCAATCGACTAAAAATAACAATCAACACTGGAAGTAATAAGGAATGATATTTGAAATGCTCTAAAGAAATCACCAGGAAAACTTTGGCACACAACAGAACACTATAGCTAGTTCGGAAAAATTTCCACCAACAGTATCGAAATCCTATTAACGGGAATTAAATCCAAACCCTAACTCATGGCTATTCAAATTTCCACAAAACCCTAGCCATATTTTTACATAACAATTAACTACACAATAAAATAGAATTTTTGAAATTTTATCAAAATTTTTGGAAGAAGTTTAAACCCTTTTAAAATTCCGACAAATTTGAACCAAGTTGAAAATTCACATACTTTTAGGAGCTGAATCAGGGAATGTTCTTATAATAAAAGTTGTTCGAAATGATTCACTTAGCTTACACAAAAAGTTTCAAAATTTTTTGAACTCGGGAGCTAGATTTTTCAATTGACTAATTAGGAATTGAAAATAGCTGTACCGTGAACAGTAGCCGCCTACGCTACAGTGCGCCGTCCGGTACGTTTGCCGTGCTTGCAGCCGATGCAACGCCGCGCCATTACTTCCCCGTAGCATCCAATCGTGGCAGAAGCGTGTCCATCTCCTTCCTCTCCCTCCTCCCTCTCTCTCCCTTGCTTCTCCTCCCCGCACGCCATTGCCATACCGGCCACAGTGTCCTTGTCGTCCGGTCGTCTGCCACCGTACGGGAGCCGCCGGCCATCATCGTCATCTTCGCGCGTGCGCACGTCAACCTCCTTCCTCCCTCCCTTCTTTACCTCGCCTTCAAGCGTAAAGCCGAGCACCGACGCCCTCTTCCTTCCTCTCCCCGCCCTCCTCCGCGCGCAAGCCCGAGTCCTCTGTTCTGCCGCCGCCATAGCCGCCGCCCACCACCTCCACGACGCCGGCGAGTTCCAGCCATTCCACAGCCCCACCACCTTGCCGGCTAGGCTCCACTCCTCCTACTATTGCTCTCCGAACACCAAGAGCCTCGACCACGCCGCCGTTTGCCCGGAACGCCGCCGCCCTGCTTTTCGGCCGAGGACCTCACCGGCGGCCACCATTCTCCAAAATTCGTCGTCGTGGTACGCTGCTTTTCCAATTCCTTCTACCGGCTGCTTCCTCTAGCCCTAGTGCCTCCATTTGACACGGTTGTGGCTGCAGTTCGTCGCCATTGACGAAGAACACCTCACGCCACTACCCCGGCCACCATTGGCAGCCGCCCGAGCTCACCGTCGTCGACCCTGCTCCCTTCTTCCCCGTGGACGTAATCCTCGTCAAATCAGCGTGCTAGCTCACGGTGATGCTCCACGACACTCTCATTTCCCCTCTAACCCTCTTCTCCGGCGAGAATCCCACCGGAGCGCCGCCCTGCCCTGGTTTCTGCCGCTCTGCCACTGTTCCATTGGTTTCTCCATTTTCCAGTAATTAGCCAGGAGTTGTCAAGCGTGTAGAAAATCACAGAAAAATCCAAAAATGACAAACCAAATTTTGTTTGCATCCTTGAACCATGAACTAAATTTCTGTTAAAGCACTTTTCATAAAATCCCTAAAAATTTGCAGAAATAAATAGAACACTCTTTTCTGTTGTTGAATTTTAAATTAAGTTATAGAGCGTTGCCAGGGCTAATTTTTGATCTACAAGTACTTCATGACCATACACACCTGCAGTAATTTTATTGGGATTTTAGGACCACCAAATTGTATATAGTACTTTCGCAATACCCCAATCTGCCTATTAAAATGCCATTTTCTAAAGTACACTGTAGAAGTCAGTAAAAAGATTAGACCCCAAAAGCAAAGTTGTATATTTGGTTCCCCTGAGTGACACCATAAAATATTATAATTTTATTCCAAGACTTACATATTGTTTCTGATTTTATAAAATCTAATAACAGAAACTTTGTTGAATTTTTATAAAATCTAGAAAATTCACCTAGGCCTCAACCAAAGCTGAAAATTCATATTTCAGAGAGTACCATCAACTAAAAATAATCTTGAGGGGTAATTAAAAATTTTATTTTTAACCTAGATAAATAGTCGTAGTTAATAAACGATTAATACTCGAAGCAAAGTGTCGGTCTAACCCTAATTCCCAACAATGACACCCTAGTTAATCTTTAATAAAAGCATTGTGACTACTGTCAATAAACAATTCATTGCATTTCGTCATATAGGGACCGACCAGGAACTTCCACCAGTGAACGAGAGTCCAGAAGAGGCACCCGCGGGAACTAACTCCTTGTTTGAGTGCTCTGACTATTCTGCAAACCAAGGCAAGCCCCGGTGCACACCTATGTTTTACAAATTTTCTGTTTACCACTATGTGTGTAGAAATTGTTTGTGCATTAAGTTTTGAGGATATTGCCGTGAAAACCTAGATGCATGACTTGATAGGTTTCCTGTGGATTATTTTGGTAGAGCCCTCGATAGTATGCAATACTTAAAAAGATAGGGATCCGGTAGTATCCGAGTAGTACGGAGACTACTCGTGTTTATTCAAAAGAGGAAAAGTCGAACAATATGTTGATCTTAATTGAGATTAAAATTTGGGAACCCTATCGGGTGCGGTTGCATTGGTCAAGTTTGAGGTGTGTACCGAGTGCATACTGGTATATGGGACCAGGAAACCGATGTAGCTCACCGTGCTTTGTTGGACAATTGGCCATCCCTTTTTCTGGGTGAACGGACCAGCAAGATGGATGAATTTGCTTTTGTTTTCTTAGGCTCGTGCTAGTGGGAAAGGCTTGGGGCCGCATGGGGATGCAGGGCATCGCCTGGAGGACCATGTCCTTGGAGGGATGGATGTTGAGCCAACACTGTCGCGATGTTGCGAAAGGTAGCCACATATGACTCAGTTGAGTGTGCACATGTCGTGTCATTCGGGTTTCTCCTGCAGGATGTAAATCAATTATAATTGTCACTCCTCGTGGTTAAGAGTAGCACTTGTTCCTTTCCACCGCAACGGTATGAACATAGTGGATTCTGATGAAAGTGGCTAATTTCACTCTGCTTTGTTGCGATGAATTCTTGATTGCTTAGAATAGTGGCAAACCTAGTATATTGGTAACGAACCCCGTTAACTTGGCTAAAAATGGAATAGACTATTAGCGCTGTGTTTCGCAATACCCGTTCAGCTTCCACCACATCTCCTGCATACTAGAAGTCGATCCTTAGATGGCCACGTTGACGGGTAAGTCTTGCTGAGTATTAGTTGCTCAGGCTTTGTGGATTAATATTTTTGCAGGCGATTCTTCTAACATTGCTTCGTGTGGTTGTGGTGGTTGGGAAGGGGAGGCACCCTCGGAGTGGACCTTCGAGTGGGTTCCCGCTTCTCCGACCTATGAAGATTAAGCACCCGTGGGCTGGCGTGCTTAATTGTATCGTCTGGATGTAATTATTAGCTTCCGCTGACTTTCGCTTGTTTTCGAACTACGTTCCGTACTTAAATTATCTGAACCAATGTTGTAGTATTAAGAATTCATGTACCCCTGGAAATCGTGTTTTGCGTGTCCTTGTTAATTATTGTACTGTATGGTCGCTTGCTTCGCCAAGTGGCACCCCGAATGATCCTGGATGAGCAACCGTACGATTTTATCGGACGGGGGTGCGACATGCTTGCTATAAAATCTGACCTTGCTGAAATTTCTGATGGTACTTCTCCATGCTATTTTCTAGTGTGCAAGGATGCCTTATTTTTAATGGATAATTTGTCTTGTACAGTGTCACCTACGGTTGCTAACCTTTTACAGGAGTTTCGCGATGTTTTCCCTGACGAGATCCCTCCAGGACTGCCACCCATTCGAGGGATCGAGCACCAGATTGACCTGATTCCTGGTGCAAGTTTATCGAACCGTGCGGCTTACCAAACCAACCCTGAGGAGACTAAGAAAATTCAGTGCCAAGTCCAGGACCTCTTGGACCGCGGGTACGTACATGAGAGCCTTAGTCCTTGTGCTGTTTCTGTCCTTTTGGTTCCGAAAAAAGATGGTTCATGGCGCATGTGTATAGATTGTAGAGCCATAAACAACATTACTATACGATATCGTCATCCTATTTCTAGGCTAGATGACATGCTTGATGAGTTGTGTGGTGCTATTGTCTTCCCTAAAATTGACTTGCGTAGTGGTTATCACCAAATTAGAATGAAACTTGGTGATGAATGGAAAACAGCTTTTAAAACTAAGTTCCGATTATATGAGTGGTTAGTTATGCCTTTCGGTTTAACTAATGCACCAAGCACTTTTATGAGATTAATGAACGAAGTTTTATGTCCATTCATAGGTAAATTTATGGTGGTTTACTCTGATGATATCTTAATTTATAGTAAGTCTATAGTTGAACATAGGGATCATCTACGTGCTATTTTTTCTGCTTTACGTGATGCATGTTTGTTTGGTAACCTCGCAAGTGCACCTTTTGCACCGATCGAGTCTCTTTTCTTGACTATGTTGTGACTGCACAGGGCATCGAGGTTGATAAGGCTAAGGTGGAGGCAATTCAGAGTTGGCCTACGCCCACGACGGTTACGCAGGTGCGGAGTTTTCTTGGCCTAGCGGGATTTTATCACCATTTTGTTAAGGAATTCAGCACCATTGCAACGCTGCTGGTTGAGTTGACGAAGAAGGGCATTGCTTTCCAATGGGACCATCACAGGAAGAGTCCTTCACGCTTTTGAAGGACAAGCTTACACACGCACCGTTGCTCCAACTCCCAGATTTTAGTAAGACTTTTGAGCTTGAATGTGATGCTAGTGGAATTGGAATTGGTGGTGTTTTGATGCAAGAAGGTAAACCTGTTGCTTACTTTAGCGAGAAATTAAATGACACTGCTCTTAATTATTCCACGTATGATAAAGAATTGTATGCTCTTGTTCGTTCTTTAGAATCATGGCAACATTATTAATGGTCTAAAGAATTTGTCATTCATTCTGATCATTAATCACTTAAGCATCTTCGTAATCAAACAAATTTGAATCTTAGACATGCTAAGTGGGTTGAATTTATTGAATCTTTTCCTTATGTCATCAAACACAAGAAAGGGAAAGATAATGTTATTGCTGATGTTTGTCTAGGCGCTATACCTTGCTGTCCCAACTTGATTGTCGCATTTTTGGCCTTCAATCCATTAAGGAACAATATGCGTTAGATGCTGATTTTAAAGATGTGTTGCTGCATTGTCGTGAGGGGCATTCATGAAACAAATTTGTGCTTAGTGATGGGTTCTTGTTTAGAGCAAACCGCCTATGCACTCCAGTTGCATCCGTTCGTCTTTTATTGTTGCAGGAGGCACGTGGAGGCGATTTGATGGGACACTTTGGTGCGAAGAAGACAGAGGATCTTTTGGCCACACAGTTCTTTTGGTCAAAGATGAGAAGAGACGTCGAGCACTTTGTGGCTCGCTACACTACATGTCAAAAAGCTAAGTCTCGTGTGAATCCCACATGGTTTGTACATGCCTCTTCCTATTCCTTCTATTCCTTGGGCGGATATTTCTATGGACTTTGTTTTAGGACTGCCTAGGACTAAGAGGGGGAGGGATAGTATTTTTGTTGTCGTGGATCGGTTTTCTAAGATGGCACACTTTATACCATGTCATAAAACCGATGATGCTACTTATATTGCTGACCTCTTTTTTAAAGAGATAGTTTGTTTGCATGGTATGCCTTCTACTATTATTTTCGATCGTGATGCTAAGTTTTTGAGCCACTTTTGACGCAGTTTGTGGAACAAGTTCGGTACGAAGCTTTTGTTTTCTACAACTTGTCACCCACAAACGGATGGCCAAACGGAGGTGGTGAACCGAACGTTGTCCACCATGTTGCGAGCAATCTTGAAGGAAAATTTGAAGATGTGGGAAGAATGTTTGCCACATGTAGAATTCGCTTACAATCGAGCGGAACACTCCAGGACCAAGGTAAATCCTTTTCAGGTAGTGTATGGCTTCAATCCTCGTGCTCAAATTGATATTTTGCCTTTGCCTACCAATGAGCGAGTTAATAATGATGCAAAAGAGCATGCTGATTTTTTTGTAAAGTTACATGCTCAAACTAAAGACAATATTGAAAAAATAAATGAAAAATATAGGATTGCCGGTAGCAAAGGTAGAAAAGAATTAAAATTTGAACCAGGTGATTTTGTATGGTTGCACTTGAGGAAAGATAGGTTCCCTGATTTGAGAAAGTCTAAATTGATGTCACGAGCTGCTGGTCCTTTTAAGATTTTAGAGAGGATTAATGATAATGCATACAAACTAGAATTGCCTCCCGAGTTTGGGGTTAGTTCCTCTTTTAACATTTCAGATTTGCGTCTGTATTTGGGAGAAGATGATGAGCTGGAGTTGAGGACAACTCTGCTTCAAGAGGGGGAGTATGATGAGGACATCGCACCCATGGTTACACACAATCCTTCTCCCGCTACAACAAATGAAGGACCAATCACTAGAGCTCGGGCAGGACAATTGAATCTAGAGGTGAGCTCGTTCTTAAGTACGAGTTTATATGTTACTATAGAGAATAGATTGCTACGTAATGATTATATTATGATTAGGAATCATGGAGAGGTCAAGGAAGGCCCTGGAGACCAGCTTCAGTCGGATAAGGACGTCCAAGCCAAGTAGGAGATGCAATTCACGTCGACTTTGAATCCAACTCGGAGTCCAGGAGCAGTCCATACTAAAACGGGTGCCCAGGTCGCATAAGGACTTCATGGAAAGAGGACGAGATTATCTTTCCAATGGAATAAGTCCCACATCCAAATTCCTCCAGAGTCCATGGGAATGATCAAAACATTGGACAGTCCAGAATCTGTTAGGGTGCAGTGACACTGACATTGGGCTGGTTGGCCTTGTACCGCGTTAGAGTCTGTTAGTGTTGTGTCCAAGGGACTTGCACGTCCCTAATTCCTTTATAACCAGCCATCACCCCACCATTAGGGTTTGGGTTTTGCTTAGATTATTCCTGTTAAAAACAGTGTCGCCGTTTCATCGGTTTGTGAGACCCCAACTTTGTGAGTTTAATCTTCATGTGCAATTTGGTTGCTTTCTACTTCGTTCTTGCTTGTGTTCTTCGATTCGCATGCAAAGAATAGCCTTCTCGGCGAGGTCATCCATGTTCACGCGAGTGATAACCAGAGGAGACGTGGTGCTGCGATTGCGGATTCGGAACGTGCCGTTCGGAAGCCGGATCGATTTGTGTCGCGACTCCGTCCAAATCGTTGATTATCAAAACCTGTAGGAAGATCGGGACCTCGTTCCCATCAAGAGGTGTGCAAGGTTGAGCATTCTTCAACTTCTCAATGTCACTAGGAAGGAAATAGCACCCATCCTTGAGATGATCATGATACTTGGAGTGCTCATTGTGCAACTTCTATGTGGCACTTGTTGGATGTTCAAAGAACCTTTGCAATGCCTGTGAGGTGTCATCAGTGTCTCCATTCCTCACTTCCTCATCAAGAGCAGATATGTAGAGGATAGCATCATCTATGGAGATTGTTCGTGCTCTCATAAGACTATATATGTTATTATCAATTTCTCCAAAGCAGCAAGACTATAGCATATATATATATATATATATATATATATATATATATATATATATATATATATATTTCCTCCACCAAATGTACAAAATTACAACAATTGAGATTTCTTTTGTTGGAGTTTATGGCATTAGGAGAAAAAGTTTCCACAGAAAAAATTTTCACAAAGTAAATACCTTACTTTATGTATAGATAATGTTTGCATAATGCCTTTGTGACACCCCAGGTGTCACCAGGGTTAAATCGACACACTAAAACCCTAATCGAAAAATTTACACACTTAAAAGTGAAATCAACTCTAGAAGTAAAAAGAAATGATGATTAAATGCTCTAAAGGAAAACTCTGGCGCACAACAGAACACTATAGCTAAGTTCGGAAAATTCCAACCGGCAGTGTCGAAATCTCGCTGCCAGGAAGAAAATCCAAACACTAACTCATGACTGTCCAAATTTCCACAAAACCCTAGCCATATTTTTGCATGACAATTAAACTCACTTCAAAATAGAATTTTGGGAATTTATTCAAGATTTTTGGAAAAGATTTAGACCTCTTAAAAAATTCACACAATCAATAATCATCTTGGAAAGTCAAGAATTTTTAAAGGCCACATCATGACTTGAACACTAAATAAAAAGTGCTCCAAATAAAATTTTGAGCATTCACAAAAAATTTCAAAAATTTTGAAATTCAGGAAGCATGTTTTTCACTTGCATTAGATCCAAGCTTTAATGAATAGCAGATAAAAAAAAGAAGAAATCGAAAACAGTCGGGCGGGCTACAGTACCCCACCGTCCGCCCGACCGAGCGGCGAGCGGCAGGGCGGTTGTGCCTGGCCGACACGGCGGACACGACGCACAACCGTGAGCACGTCCTCTTCAATGCTCTCTCTCCTCCTCCCCTACTCCCTCTCTCTCTCTCTCCACCCCCCCTGCCGCCATGCCCGAGCGCTGCCTGATGCGCCGCCCGGCCATGCCCCCCCTACTCCTCCCTATTCCTCCACTCCGACCTCTTTAAATGGCACGCATTCCTCCTCCATTTTCCCTTTCCTTCTCCTTTCCTCTCCGCGCGAGCCCCCTCAGTTCTCTAACCTGCCGCCGCCGCCATTAGTGCCGAGCACCCCCCCTCACGGTGAGCTCGCCATTCCGGCCCTTCTCCACCCCAATCTCTTCATCTAATCCCTTCTTCATTCCCTTGCGCAGCTCAGACGTCCTCCATTCTCCGGGTTTGTGCTTCTCTCGCCGGAAATTCACCCTCGCCGGGCCGCCGCCACCCCTCCCACGGTGAGCATCCTCTCCAGCCTACAAACTCGATCTTCGTCGTGTTGCTGGGCTTCCCCATGGTCTGTGGATTGATTGAAGTCAAGAATCGACCGCCGGCGACCATCCTCTCTCCGGGAATTGGCCGCCGGAGCTCGCCGGAATCCATCCCCTGCTTTTCCTTTTTCTTTTTATTTTTCCCTTTAAATGCTCTGTCTTGTAAATTCTCTAGCAATTCACAGAAAAATCCAAAACTAGCAAACCAAAATCTTTTAGAAACCTCATGAGAAGGGATAATTTTATGTTAAAGCACTTTTTTTGAAAATGGCCAAAAATTTGCATAATTAATTAGAACACTCTTTTCTATTTCTGAATTTAATTCGAATTCTAGAGCAGTTATAGGGCTCATTTTTGATCTACAAATACATCATGGCATTAAACAGCTTCTGGAATTTTATGATGATTTTAGGACCACAAAGTTGCATACAACACTTTAACAATACCCCAATCTGCCTAGTAAAATATCATTTTCTAAAATACATTGTAAAAGTCATAAAAAAGATTAGACCCCAAAAATAAAGTTTTAGCATTGGTTCTCATGAGTGACCCCATAAAATTTCATAATTTTATTCTAAGGTTTACTTATGGTTTCTGAATTTATAATATTTAAAAACAAAAACTTTGATGAATTTTTATAAAATCTAGAAAATTCATCTAGGCCTCAACCAAAGGTCAAAATGCATATGTCAGAGAGTGCTATCTATTAAAAATAATCTTGAGGTGTAATTAAAAGTTTCATTTTTAGCCCTAGGTTAATAGTCGTAGTTATTAAATAATTAATAACCGAAGAAACGTGTCGATCTAACCCTAACCAAAGTGAAATCCTTAATTTTTAGAACATGCCAACTAAGAATCATTTCCTGGAAAGGAAATAAGAAGTTTCAATTGAGGCACCATTTTCCTTACAAATTGCATTTGTATCATATAGGGATCGATCCGGAAATCCCGACGGAGAACACGACTTCGGAGGAGGCACCCACAGGAGCTAACTTCTCTCTTGAGTGTGCTGACTTTTCTTCAGACCAAGGCAAGCCCCGGTGCACACCTATGTTTTACAAGTTTTACTTTTATCACTATGGGTGTAGGAATTGTTTGTGCATTAAGTCTCGAGGAAATTACCGTAAAAACTTAGTTGCATGACTTAATAGGATTTCCTATGGGTTATTTTGGTAGAGCCATGGATAGAATGCTATGCCTAAATGATAGGAAACCGGTAGAATACGAGTAGTATGGAGACTACTCGTGTTTAATCAAAGAAGGAAAAATTCAAGGAATATGTTTAATCTTAATGTGAATAAGAATCTGGAACCTTATCGGGTGCGGTTGCATTGGTCAAGTTTGAGTTGTGTACCGAGTGCATACTGGTAAATGGGACCAGGAAACCGACGTAGCTCATTGTGCTTTGTTGGACAATTGGCCATCTCTCTTTTCGGGTGAATGGACCGTCAAGGTGGATGAATTCGTCTTTTGTTTTTCTTGGGCTCGTGCTAGTGGGAAAGGCTTGGGGCCGTACAGGGATGCAGGACATCGCCTGGAGGACCATGTCCTTGGAGAGATGGATGTTGGGCCAACTCTGTCATGATGTTGCGAAAGGTAGCCACGTGCGACTCATTCGAGTGTGCCCTTGTCGTATCATTCGGGTTTCTCCTGCAGGAATGAAATCAATTATAATTGCCGTTTCTCATGGTTAAGAGTACCACTTGCTCCTTTCTGCCACAACGATATGCAACTAGTGGGCTAATGATGAAAGTGGTTGTTTTCACCCTGATTGGTTGTGTTGAACTCTTGATCGTTTAGAATAGTGGCACACTTAGTAAATTCATAACGACTCCTGTTAACTTGGCTAAAATTAGAATAGACTATTAGCACTGTTTTCGCAATACCCGATCAACTTCCATCAATATTCCCTGCATTCTAGGAGTCAGTCATTAGATGGCCATGTTGACGGGTAAGTCTTGCTGAGTATTAGTTGCTCAGGCTTTGTGCCCTTGTTGTTTTGCTTGCAGGATCTTTCTTAGTCTTGAAGAATGAGCATGTCTAGGGCTGACATGCTTGTTATAGAATTGCTGATCGTCGAGTTGTAACTAACACTTCCGCAGTGTCAAATCCGAGTTTTCAAAACTACGCTTCCACACTTAAATGATTTGGACCAAAGGTATAATATTAAGAAAATTATGTACCCCTTTAAATCATGTTTTGCGTGTCCTTGTTAATTATTGTACTGTATGATCGCTTGCTTCGTCAAGTGACACCCCAAATGATCCTAGATGAGCAGCCGTACGATTTTATCGGACGGGATTGCGATAGACTTCCCTTTAGATATATATACTTCCACAAAGTAAATACCTTCCTTTGTTTAGAATTTTTAAAAAATGAAACAAATCCTTTGTATAATTCTAAATAATTTCCACAATGTAAATACTTTCCTTCGTGTACATTTAAATAATTTTCATAAAGTAAATACCTTTATTTGTGTATGTCTAAATAATTTCCACAAAGTAAATACCTTCTTTTGGGTATATCTAAATAATTTCTACAAAGTAAATACCACCTTTGTGTGTGAAGCCAAGTAATTTTACAATAAGGTAAACATCATCTTTGAGTAATTTCCTGAACAAGAGGTTTACTTTCTGGATGTAGCAACAAATCTTAAAGTTCTACATAGACATATTCTACCCAGAGTTATAATTATTCGGCTCTTCCCTCCAAACTTGGAGTTTTTATGCATAGTCATTGAGTATTTCAATAGGAATCAGCTCTCTCAACCCACGCGCACCTTGAGGAGACGTCTTTCTTTAAAATTTTTATCGTTTGATCGATAATCTACAGTGTTTCTTTCATCTGGGTTGTTATCATTCGAATAAGTATACCCAATATTTTTCGAAGAGTATCGGGGTCCTCTCAATTGACTCAATCAATTCAGAGGTGGCATTAACCCCCCATTTGAGCCGTTCAAGGCTACCCAATCTAAATGGTCATTCTTCTTCATGCAATAAATACAGTACTATTCCGACAGTAAAATCAACAATTGGAGCAGTAAAAAGGGCGCCAATGCCCCCTCCTTTGGCGCGAAACCGCTCTGCTCCTTCTCCTGGTTCCTCCATTCTGCTCCTTCTCCTAGTCCCCTTTGCTGCTCACCAAGTTGTCATGTGAAGATTCACCTGAAGATAAAGATCTGCACCTGGTAAGTGAAACAGTCTATTGCCTTAAATCAGCTTTCATTTCGCAACTGAAATTTAGGCTTTGTTTCATCTTCTGAAGAATGGAGCAGCCACCTTGGATCCCAAGTATTGGTTTGAAATTTAGTAGTGTAGATGAGGCTTGGAATTTCTGGGTTACCTATGGTGGTACGGCAGGATTTGATGTAAGGAAGCAATATAATAACAAAAGTACAATGGATGGAATGTCTACTTCATGCAGATATGTATCTTCGAAGTCTGGTTTCAGAAAAAAGATAGAAGAGATCATCTAACAAAACATCCTCTAGCTGAAACAAGAACAGGGTGTAAAGTTCGAATGGGCATTACATTGAATCGTGAACAAGGAAAATATGAGTTATATGATTTAGTACTTGAGCACAACCATGTCCTTCAGCAAGTAATTTAATGCTTTCACAATGGAAGATCTCTAGTGTGCAAGCTTATCAAATTGACATGGTAGATGACTGTGGAATTAGGGCTAAAGATGCACATGAGTTAGCTAGTAGTAAGCTTAGTTACATGCGCATAGATCATAAAAACTATTTGAGGACAAAGAGACAAAACAATATGAGGCATGGAGAAGCAGGAACCATTTTGGAGTATTTTCAAAAGAAAGCTGCAGAGAATCCTTCTTTTTATTCTGCCATGCAGCTGCGATTCTGATGACCGGATAACCAACATATTTTGGACAGATGCTAAAATGTTGATCGACTATGCTCATTTTGGTGATGTTGTTACGTTTGATACCACCTTTGGAACAAACAAAGATGCTAGACCACTTGGTGTGTGTGACACCCCGGTGTCTCATGACAACCCGGTATAAAATGATGAAATAATTTACTTACAATATGAAAAAAATAATTTAAATTCTAAGATTGATTTATACAAAATCGGACTCAAGCTAGCCAACACCTTGCTCATAAATCAAGTGAGTAATGTGATAGTATAGATAACAGGTAAAAATTTAATTTGAATTGCAACAGCAAATGGTTTAGAGCAACTCCAACAGGAGAGTTAAAACAAACGGTAAAGCTAAATATAGCTATTTTTAAATAAAACAGCTATCCAACAGACTAGCTATCTTCTTTTCTATATTTTTTCTCTTGCTATTCCGTCCTCCTTGCTAGCCATATTTGGCTCACAAGCGCGGCTTGCCATTGCAGTTTCCTAGTGCGCGCGGCGTCCTTTCCGTGTCTCCCCCCTTCTTTCTTACACGTCTGACCTCCTCCTTCCTCCTGGATCCATGAACCTACAGCAGCACTAGCGATCAAGATTGCTAGCAATAGATCGGGATGCTGCTTTTCTTCTAGCAATAGCAATGTGTTGTAGCTGACAACATGAAAGAACAGATCAATATGGGTGCAAAGATCAATCTTCCAGCAACGATCAATTTCCAACACAGCAGCTTCTATACGACGGCAATTGACCGCGATCTCGCGCAACAAATGACTTCAGCGGCAAGTAAAAAAAAAAGAATAAGTCAAGTAAGATCATGTCTGGGAATAGAAAAAGGGGAGAATGACGTGAACAATTTTTAAATATAACAAGTCAATATACATGATCTGTTGAATTACCCTATCTTTTTAAGAGTTTCTATATTTTACAAAGAAAATAAATTAGATAAATTTGGCTAATAATATTGCTACTCTCTTGGAGATGCTCTTACTAGCAAACAAAATAATATAAATAAATACCAAATAAAGAAAAGATAGAAACGTAAGTTTAAATTTTAAATTAAACTAGCCAAGCAAATTAAGATCTAATAATAGCCTACCGGAAAAATCATATACATAGTTGTGTTACTATTCAAATCACAAACCCTGTATGTCTCGACAAGGATCGAGAAACTGTAACATCACTTAACTTAAGTTCAATCGAAATAGATAGGGTGTCAATAAAAATAACAATAATAATAATAAAAAGATAGAATGTTTAAATACTTAAATAACTTGTGCACTGGTTAAATTGGTCAGTACCCCTAATTGTCATCACAATGTGATATAATTAATACTGTAAAGATAAACAATCCAAATTTTATAAGAAAAGAATGTTTTTCTAATATACCAATACATGTGACAAATATTGTTTCAATATAAATTTGAACTCATATAATTTTGATTTGAGAACTCACAATAAACTTCTAATTATTGCAAAATGGGATTTTGGTTTAAATTTCAATTTGTAGATCCTACATAATCCTCGAGTGGGACCCACTGGCCAAGGGGACTCAACCGTCAGTCCTTCACTCTCTCTGTTTCTGTCCCTCCCTCTGTTTTCTCTCTTGCGTGGCACTGCAGCAGCACCGCTCAAACTCTTCTCTAGCAACCGCCGAAGCAAAGCAAGGCTGGCAGGCATCCAGCTATGTGGGAGCAGCACCGCTGAGCAGAGCACCGCTTTGCATCATGCCTGGACGTGTATAAAATCAGGAGAGCAGAGCCCGCCGGCCGCCGCTGTCTTTCTTTCTCTCTGTTCTTCCTTCGTCGATGAAAGGAAATTGAGCAGAACTCCCTGTTCTTTTCAATCCCCAGTGAGAACCGAGCTAGACCCATCCTCCACTGTTCTTAGCACCCTCGAGCACGGGTAGAAAGCAGCAGCAACAACAGAAGAGGCCGACGTTCATCCTTCCCCTGTTCTCGTGCCACCGAGCGAGGAGCACCAAGCAAAGTCGCCCTAGCCCCAAAATCTTCGCCAATTCCTTCCCAAATCAGATCGCCAGGAGGTTCCCAAGCTCCAACCAAGAGAACAGCGCCAGCCATCGCCGGAGTTCCTCGGATTTTTGCCTTCTCCATCGCCGGTGCAAGCCAAAGGAGGTAGGCGCACGGTGAACTCCTAGTTCCGATCATTTTCCAGACCCTTAATCTTGTCAAACGTATTTCCCTTGCCCTCACGCAGCTCGCACCACTCATCGCTTCCTCGATTTCAGCTCCAGTCGTTGGGGGACGCGAGTCTCGCCGCCGGTGAACCCTGAAATCAAGAGGCGCACGGTTAGAACCTTTGCTCGCTCCAAATTGATCCATAGACCTTGCAATCGTACTCGTAGCATTCGCGTGCAGCTCACGAAGGTCTCCATCACTTCGTTCCTCGTCCAGGACGCCGAGAACACTGCCGCGACGAGCTGGGACTCCCGGCCGCCGTAGCCGAGGAGGTTGGCGACCTCCTCGTGACATTGGTCCTCGACGCCGAGCACTAGTGAGGCAAGGCGAAGCTGCAGGGCAAGGAGGCCGAGATTCCCGTCGCCTGTATTGTCGCCTGGAGCTCACCGGACCTCCTCTCGGCCGCCTCCTCGACGCCAGCGACGTTCCGGTGAGAAAACCCAGCCCTGCCATGCCCCTGGGCCTCTCCATCTCGCGAGCCACTCTCTGGTGCCTGCCTTGTGCCCAGGATGGCGTTCAAAAGCTGCCTGATCCTGCGTCGCCGTGCTCAGGCAAGAGCTAGGGTGACTGCCCTAGTTAGGGTTCATCAGACAACCCTTTTGCCCTTTTATTTTAGGGTATAGGCTGAAACTTCTAAAATGCATAGAAAACTGTAGTTAACTCCGAAAAATATGATTCTTGCTGCTCTTGTAGTAAAATATACTTTCCAGGAAAAATATCAAACAGTTATGATTATAACTTTTATTGTAAAGTGAAGTTAAATGTTAAGTGTTGCTTAATAATTATGTAATTAATTTAAAAATCATGGATACTTTATGAAATGGTTATAATACATTCTTTCCTAATTTATAACTCAAAAATCAAATTGGTTACATACTAGTTCGATAGTTAAGTTGATTAGGTAACTAGTCAATTAAATTAAATACTATTATTGCTTGATAGTTAAATAAAGTATTCTCGGACTTCATGAAGACTATCAGAGATTCATAAGTAATTATTCAAACTAATGAATGAACTTAATATAAACTTTCACCCAAGTATCAAGCTCAACAAGTAAGCAATCACTAGTTAAATACTTAAATAAAGTGTTATTAATCCTAGGAATGCTTTGAGTTAATTAATGAGTAGATAAGATAATTATTTTCTAGGTTTAACAATAATAGAGTAACTCTAAAAACATAATTAACAAGTTAACATGACCATCGTTTGTATTGAAGTGTATTCCATGATTATTCTAAGTTATTGATTAATCTTTTAATACAAGTTACACATTAGCTAACATAGTATCAAGGTGAACCAGCTTTTTGCTAATTCATTATTATTGTATCATGTGGACTCTGAGGTGAATGAGATAGTCATCGAGCAGGAGGCAGGATTCGCATAATAAGATCTCGTAGCACACTAGTCAGAGCAACTAGAAGTCAAGTCCCGGTGCACTATCGTTTTTAAAATTTTATTTTTATCATAATATATAAGACTTATGTATGTGCATTAAGTCATAGGAGTTGATTGAAACCCTAGCTGCATATGTTGCGGTAGTACCTATCTTTACAATATGTTTAGCCATATCATACGGTAGAGGTCGAACAAAGTGTACGTTGCTCGCATCATGATAGGAGTTGCTTGAAACTCCCACCCCTTATGATAGGCTTGTTGCTAGTTCATATTATATGATGATGAAAACTGGGATTAGATAAGAAATTTTAGGTTGGCAACAGGACATGGGTCCTGGGTGTAGTAGTCCTGTCTGGTCCATGTGGTCTGGGCCTGATCGAGTATTGAACGTACTGATCATATGCTGGAATATATGGGACCCAGTAAACCTACGTAGTCTGGTGATTGCAAAGTTGAACCTACCTTACGGTGTGTCTGATTGGAGGTAGTCTGGGATGGATAGTGTGAAAATTCCACAGATACCGTCTAGTACGTGTGATCTGGTGGGATGCGGCACTGATAAGGTAGCATAGGAGAAAATTAACTTTGCAGGATTTGGTGTGAACGGTTGCTACATGCGGTTCGCGCACGTATCGTGTGATCATGTTATCCCTGCAGAAGTAAATCGATTCGAATCGCTGTTGCTCTCAGTTTATGAGTTTGCTTGTAAACTGTACTACATACTAAGAAAGTGAACAATGAGAATGAATTAGATGGCTTTGATTGATCTAAAAATTAATATTTTTGATACATATGCTTGTATAGTATAGAGCAAACTAAAGTTTGAATCTTCTCAACTTAATTGGAGCTAAAACTTAAAAATAGGAGGAACACTAATTAGAGCGAGTCTTTTCTGCACTTAACCTACCCTGAGTTTGACTTGCATGTCTAGGTGTTGGTTGTAGAGAGCCACGTTGACGGGTCAGTCTTGCTGAGCATATTAGAAGCTCACGCTTTGCGACTTGTGGTTTTCAGATGAACCGGGTCGCGTTGAAGAGAGTATTAGTCACCACTGGAAGAGCAGATTCCAGGTTAGGAATGTTTCTAGTGGGAGCAGTGTTAGTAGCCGCTATGATGTATTTGGCTAGTAGCACCAAATCTGTGGGCAAGACTTGTGCTTTTACTTAATGTTGAAAGTCAGAGTGTGTACTCTCATCTTATCTTTCGCTGCGTACGAATTTGAAAAACGGTTTGTATCCTGTATAATTCAATTCAGTCTGTAATAACAACCAATATAATAATCTTCTAATCTACGTAAATTTGTGCTGTTTTCTACCTGTGTCGTACCATGTGTATATTTGCTTCGTTGAGCATCGCTCAGAATGAGTCCTGGTGAGACGGGTCGTCCCTACTATTGGGGTGGTCTATCACAACATGTTTGTTGGATTCAATCAGTTCATGGAAATGGTTGTATTTGAAGCTGTTTAAATGTATGATGGGACGGAAGAATCTTTCAAGTGGTTTTTTGAAGATTTTTTTTGCAAGAACACAAACAGAAACACCCAAGAACTATCGATACAGATCAAGATATGACAATGAAAAATGCAATAGCAATGGTCTTTCTTGAACCTTGACATGGGTTGTGTACATTTCACATTATGCAAAATGCTGTCAAGCATATTGCTCATAAGGGAGGAGATGAATCTAGTGCTTTGACTGAGTTAAGTGCTTGTATGTATGAATATTCAGATGTGGCAATATTTGAAGAATCTTTCATCACATTGAGAAGTAAAGTCCAAAAAGATACATGGTTGGGTGGTTTGTATCAACAAAAAGAGAAATGGGCTGAATGCTACATGATTAATGTATTCACATTAGGAATGCAAAGCACACAATTAAGAGCTTCAACAAGGAATGTTCTAAAATGTGATTCGGATATTACTCGGTTTTTCGCTCATTTAAAAGGGCAGTTGCAACTAAGAGAGCCAAAGAGTTGGATGCAGAATACAACTCAAGGAAGAAATAGCCACGAATAAAAATGCAGACTGCTTTATCAATACAAAAAAGTAACCTGTACACTCATTTTTTATGCTTTTCAAGCTGAGTAGGAAAGATCTATGGATGCTTATGCTATCACAAATGAAAGACCTAATGAATATATCGTAGCTGTTGGGGCTCTTGATGGGAAATCTATAACAGAAAAAGAGAACACAGTTATAGGTGATCCATCCAACCAAATGGTCTTTTGTGGTGGTAGACAATTCAAGAGAATTGGAATACTGTGCGTCATGTTTTAAAGATTTTTGACCCGATGAACATTAAACTACTGCCGGAACATTATTTTTAAAGAGATGGACTCGTGAAGCAAGGTCTGGTATGGTAGAAGACATTCATAGTGACAATGTTTTGGAAGACCCCAAAATTGATGCAACAAGACGCTACCAACATCTTTCTCGCAAGTTTCTTGCAATTGCTTCTCGAGCATCTGACTATATCGAGACAGCTTTTCATTTGTTGATGTTTCCCTTACTACATTACACAAAGATGTGGATTACAAGATTAAAAACTCTGCAGCTACACTACCTGAACAGACTAAGGAGCGAGAACCCTTTTATGTTATTTGAACAGTTCTCTCACATCACTGGCCATAAAAAAAAGGGGTTTAGAAGAAGACTTGTAAGCGGAGTAAAACATGGGTTGAGAAGTTGCATAAGATATCACAAAAAACAATCAGAATGACAACTCCTGGTTTTAATTTTTTCATCTACAACAGGAATTTGCTAACAATGATAGAGTGTTTGAAGGATTTGGATCATTTACTTCCTTTACTGAGCTATTAATGGTAAATTTCTCCGCCCCAGATGAACAACCTGACATGGCGAGGCACCACGCTCAAACTGCGGTAATCGGCGAGAAGAGCATGGCCAAGTCTTGTTCGCAATACAGCGACACCACGGGCCATCACGCTCAATCTCAGAGATGAGACGGTGTAGAGTCGCGGCCGGAGAAGGCCACTCGTGGCGAAACATGGCCGGACTTGAGATGGACGGCGCCATGTACTTCGCCTTGCAGCAACAATGATTTCTACTGAAGAGTAAATCCCCCCTAAAAAGGATGGGCGTTTCAATTTTTTGTACCCGTCATCATGGCGCGGCCACCTGTCACATCCCAAAAGTTTCAATCTTTTGTCCTTTTGATAATGAGCTCACTGATTCGATCTTTTGATTTCAACCTTTTCCTGTTTTGAATTTGGGTCAGGGTTTTTGAGTTTCGTCGTTTTCAAAACCCTAGTCGTGCTTTTAAGAGGTCTTTTGTTTTTCTTAATAAAACTACCCCAATGTTTTTGCATAAAAATTAACTATACATTAAAATAGAATTTTGGAGATTTTATGGAAATTTTTGGTAAAGGTTTAAACCCTTTTAAAATTCCAACAAATCTGAACTAAGTTGAAAATTCACAGACCTTTAGAAGCTGAATCAGTGCACCTTCCTTTAATAAAAGTTGTTCCAAATAAATCATTTAGCTTTCACAAAAAGTTTCAAAAATTCTTGAGCTCGGGAGATAGAGTTTTCAATCAAATCTTGAAAGAGGAATTGAATTAATTAAAATTGACAATAGCCTGACCGTGAACAGTGTCGGCCGCCCGCAGCGGCCATTGCCGTGGCTGCAGCCCGGGCAGCGCCGGCTGATTTCGCGCGCCATTACTCCGAAGCCATTCTGCGGATCTTGGCAAAGATCTTCCCCATCCCATCTCTGCTCTCCTCTCTCCCTCTCTCTGGTGCGTCGTCGCTTTCCTCTCTGCCGCACGGCACCGCCCGACAGAAGCCACCGCCTCCCACGCCCAATTGCCGGCCGCCGCACCTCTTCTCCAATCAACGGTGCGCCACTGCTCTCTCCCTCCCTTGGCTCAGTTTCCCCTCGAGTACAAGGCCGAAGCACCAGCTCCCCCTCCTTTCCCTTCTTCCTGCTCTGTTCTGCCGCGCGCCACAGAACACCACCGCCATTGCCGCCCCACCGACGCCAGCTCACTCCGGCCACTCCCAAGCCACGCCACCGTGCCCGGAAGATCCCCCTCGACCCACTGAAACTCTCCGAACACCAAGAGCCCCTGCCGTGCACTAATTCCTCCGGAACGTCGCCGCCCCTGTTCCTCGGCCGACAACCACGCCGGCGGCCACCTCTTCCGAAAATTCGTCACCACGGTAGCTCGATTCTTCAATTCCTTCAACCGGCTTATTCCTCTCACCATGGTACACCAATTTGATAAGCTATCGGCCGCAGATCATCGCCAGTGAGGAAGGAACACCTCGCGCCACCGTCGGCCGCCATTGAAGCCGCCACCGGAGCTCACCGTCGCCAACCACCCTGCTGCCTTTCCCGTGGCCTTAATCCTTTCCAAATCAGTTCCTTGAATCAAGGTGATGCTCCACAACCATTTAATTCCTGCCCTAACCTTCTTCTCCGGCGAGATTTCACCGGAGCAACCGCCACGGCCATGTTCCCCTGTTTCTGTTACTGTTCCATTCATTTTCTATTTTCCTTTTATTTAGCCAGAAGTTGCATAGTGTGTAGAAAATCATGGAAAAGTCTAAAAATGCCAAACCTAATTTTATTTGAATCCTTGAATAATGAATTAATTTTCTGTTAAAGCACTTTTTCAAAAATGTCCCTGGAATTTCTTTAATAATTCAATGTATTATTTCTGTTGTTGATTTTTATTTGAAGATCCAGAAGGTTTCTAGGGTTGATTTCTGTACCATAATTTTATCTTGGCATGATTCATCTCCTGCATTTTTACCAGAATTTTTCATGAACATTTGTGCATGCATGTCATTGTTAATATCCCCAAAACCCTAGATTAATTACCTTTGTCTAAAGTACATTAGGCCAGTCGCCCAAAAGCCCAAGACCTTTAACAAAAACTTTAGTTTAGATTCTCAGTAGTATCTCCATAAAGTTTCATGATTTTTGCATAAGTTTTAGTGCATGTTTCTGATTTTATAAGTTTGAAAAACAGAACATTGTGTGATTTTTAATAAAATCTTAGGAACTCAACATGACCCCAGACCAGAGCCAAAAGTCTTAGTTTAGAGCCTACTTTAAACTAAAAATGGTCTCATGCCTGTAACTTAACCTTGAATTTCACCGGAAAAGTCGTTACGACTTTTACGGCACCGTTACGGTATTCCCGATGTCGTAAACAGGCCACGACAGTCGGATGGCTCGTGTTCCTGCTAACGTGAGTCAAAACCACTCAAACTTAGTCTCGTAGTAACCCAAGCCACTTAGTAAAGCTAGTACATGAGATGTGTTTTGGGAATTTTTCCCGGAAATGACATCCGTGTGCCACCCGATATCGGAACCGGAACCCGGGAACCGGGAAACCCGTAACCGGTATCGGTAAAACTGTTTAGGGCATAACTTGAGCTGTAGAACTCCGAATGCCTTCGTTCTTTTTGCATTGTGTTCCTAGACTCAATAGCTACCTCTCTGCATCATATGGCATCATTTGTGCATCATGGCATCATGGCATGCATCTCATACTGTCGCGTTTTTACTTTATAGCTTACGAACCGTCAGAGAGTGACGCGGGTGCTGCTACGGGAGAAGCACCAGAGGTTGATCCAGCTGTTGAGGAGGTCAACACTGCTGCTGTTGAAGGCAAGCACCTCATATTGCTACCCTAAGTAATTTACTTAATTATGAAATGACTGCTTACGTCTAGGGTTTGCATTAAGTCGGGCATAGTGATAAAATCGGGAACACCTATTATTGCTGCATGTACCCCTCCTTGCTATTGCTTACGTCACCTTGACAAACTGGGTAGAGTGTCTTTGTTCGAGTCACGAAATGCTTAGCCATGCTTAGATAACACCGTAGAAGTCGAGTGGTAAGTCCCACTCGCACGTATAGGAACCACCTTGATTACTTATGGACTTGAGGCGAGTTCATAAGTTGGTAAAAGTTGAAAAGTGTTAAAAGCTGAAATCTGGACGGTGGGATAGGAGTGCAGCAAGACATGGAGGTCTTGTGTGCCGTAGGCCCCGTCTGGGTTGACCTAGGACCCGGCCGTGTTATTCTTGGCCTGAGCACTTTCCGTTCATACCACATGTCCGATATAATGGTAAGACAAGCTGAGTATCTCACTACGTACCAACGTTTGGCCGATGACTGCACGGTATGTGTAACGAGGGAGTCTTGGGTGCCTGCGAGGCCGTGACACTCGACGAGGGACTCACGTGTGCCTGCGAGGCCGTGGTACTCGGCACCGTGTGGATTTTCCAACCGTGTGGGCACGAGTGTGAAAAAGGTTGACATGAGTACCCCCTTGTGTAACTTTAGCGGGTTGCATGAGCCGTATGGTCCTCAGTCGTGTGGGTACAGTTGGACTCCCCTGCAGGGCGTAAAATCGGTTCGAATCCGCCGTGGTCTCGGTTATGATCAAGCTCAGTGTCCTTTGGATAATATCGTAGAGTTGTCAAATGACATGATGGGAATTGGAATATGGTTGTTGGTATCCATGGTTCGGATGGAACATGGATGATGGCATATACATGGTTTATGGTTACATGGTACTTGGGGATTGGGTTTATTAGAAGTTCATGTCCGCAGAGTTCTTTTACTTTATGCTTATTCATATATGCTTAGTTTCTGCTTTAAGCAATCGAGTCCATTCCTATACCTCATTTACCTTGCTACAGCCTCATTGCATTATCCTTGGAGTCGGGAACTAATTCCCACAACAGGGTAAGACTTGCGAGTACCTTCGTACTCAACGTTTGTTGTTTAAGTTTTTTGCAGGTGAGGATGAGTTGGTCTTCGGCTACTTTGTCCCCGCCGATGCCGGCGGGGCGAGGCGTAGTCAAGACGTTCGAGTGACCGTGATTTGCGATGTTCGTGGGCTGGGCATCGCAATCCTTTGCTGTTTTCTCATTGCAACTGCTGCGACCATCGTCTTTCTTAGAATTGCTTCCGCTCTTTAATTTGTTAGTTTCAAGACTTATGATGAACCTTGGTATGTAAGAATATTTTAAATTAATGTTATTAATTAATGTGACCTATGTGATGTATCACCTGTGACGTTGCCGACGTGCTTGGATCTTGGGCATTGCTTGAGAAGCATGTCGGGGGACTGCCGGGTTTATATTCTCTTTTATCGGGTTGAGTTCTCGCATACCATGCGTGGGCCGCGAGTCAACTTGGTAAGCTTGAATATAAATTGGTCGGGTCTCTCACAAGCGCTGGTATCAGAGTTATGGTTCACAAATACACCCTAAAATTTTGCTTAGCAACACGGGGTGGGTAGTTGTGTCTTAAAATCACTAAATTCAACTAAAAGTTGTAGTAGTACTTGCTGTTTTTAGGTCCTCACCTTTCTTAACTTGTTTTAGTTTTTTTTAGAACTAGGAATGCACCCTGCATTGCTGCCCTCCTTGATAGATGGGTCGTTAGAATAGTTTAGCAGGTCTTGGCAGCCACCCATTTGTGTTAGGGCGCGTGTTTTATCTAAACCCCTCCCTTTCTCTTCAAAATCGCCCATGTTGACGTTGTGTGTTTATTTTCAGTAGTGTTGTTGTGCTTGGGGAGAGTGTTTTATGCATCTGTGTGAGAATCGTTAGTACGGAGCATGTTTGCATATCATTGCATGCATCGATCATCTCCTTGTTTGGTTTTGAGTTGTAAATTGCTAGTTGGGTTTTGGTCATATTTTGTTGACTGGTTTTTAACAGCAAAAGGAACAAGTTTGTTTCACCTTTGAAACGACTTGTTCAACTTTCAAAACTTTTGCCGTTGTTTTGAGTTTCGTGTTCGAGTTTAGTGAGCTCATCAAATCGGAACATCGGTGTATAACACACCATGTCTGTCCCTTCGTAGCAACAATCGTTTCCTTCGTATCACCGATAGCATTCCAACAAACCAAGTTTCCCCGTTTATGACACGTCCTTGTTGTCATAAAATGCATCGCCTTGTTATCCATCGACTCTCGTCCTACCAAAGTTCTTTTTGATTCTGGTGCATCACATTCCTTTATTAGACGAGAGTATGCCACACAGTATAATCTTAAGATATTCCCTACCCGTACACCATATCTCATAGAATCCCCCGGAGCCAAAATCCACGTAGACTCCATGATTCCGACATCATTGACTCCAGTCAGCGGTGTTACCTTGCAAGCCAATCTCTTACTCCTAGATCTTCAGGGGTTAGATATTATTCTTGGGATGAATTGGATGATTTCCCACGATGCCGTCATCCACGTGGCTTCCAGAGTTGTTTCTCTGAAAGGCCCAACCGGCGATCGTTTTTCGCTACACCTTGAGGGTGATAGTTCTGGGTTGTACCATTTGAAAGGTGCGACTAGTTCTGAGCTTTCCTCTATCCCTGTTGTGTGCGAATATCCGGATGTTTTCCCTGATGATTTGCCGGGTATGCCGCCCGACCGGGCTGTTGAGTTTGCCATCGAACTCGAACCTGGAACGGCTCCGATTTCGAAACGGCCGTATCCAATGTCTTCTGAGGAGTTGGCTGAAATGAAGAAACAGTTGAAAGATCTCCTCGACAAGGGCTTTATTTGTCCAAGTTCTTCTCCTTGGGGTTGTCCCGCTATCTTTGTGAAGAAGAAAGACGGCACATTGCGCATGTGTGTCGATTATCGTCCCTTGAATGCCGTTACCATCAAAAACAAATATCCACTTCCGCGGATCGATATCCTTTTCGATCAGCTTTCTGGCGCTCGTTGTTTCTCCAAAATTGATTTAAGGCTGGGCTATCACCAGATAAAGATCAGAGAAGAGGATATTCCGAAAACCGCTTTTTCTACTCGTTACGGCTTGTACGAGTACCTTGTCATGTCCTTTGGTCTCACAAATGCCCCTGCCTACTTCATGTACTTGATGAACTCTATTTTCATGGAGGAACTCGATGTATGTGTGGTGATCTTCATTGATGATATTCTTGTTTTCTCCAAGACGGAAGCAGATCATGCTGTTCACCTCCGAATTGTACTCGGGAAGCTTCGTGAACACCGTCTTTATGCCAAATTCAGCAAGTGCGAATTCTGGCTGCACGAAGTTGCTTTTCTTGGGCACGTCATTTCTGAAAATGGTGTTGCCGTGGATCCCACCAAGGTGCAAGAAGTGCTTGATTGGTCTCCACCAGCCAATGTGAAGGAAATCCGCAGTTTCCTTGGACTTGCGGGTTACTAGCGTCGGTTTATCAAGGATTTCTCCAAGATTGCCAAGCCAATAACCAGGTTGTTGTGCAAAGGAGAAAAATTTCTTTGGTCCTCAAATTGCGAGCAAGCCTTCCAGACATTGAAGACATTGCTTACCACAGCGCCCGTTCTTGCGCAACCCGACATCCACAAGTGCTTTGATGTCTTTTGCGACGCTTCTCGTGTTGGACTCGGATGTGTGCTTATGCAAGACGGGAGAGTCATTGCTTATGCTTCTCACCAATTGAGGTCGCATGAGGAGAATTATCCTACTCATGATCTTGAGCTTGCCGCCGTTGTTCATGTTTTGAAAATCTGGCGACACTATCTCCTTGGCAAGACTTGCAATATCTATACCGATCACAAGAGCCTCAAATACATATTCACCCAAGCTGATTTGAATATGAGGCAAAGAAGATGGCTTGAGTTGATCAAGGACTACAAGCTAGAGGTGCATTATCACCCAGGCAAGGAACACCTCGCGCCACCGTCGGCCGCCATTGAAGCCGCCACCGGAGCTCACCGTCGCCAACCACCCTGCTGCCTTTCCCGTGGCCTTAATCCTTTCCAAATCAGTTCCTTGAATCAAGGTGATGCTCCACAACCATTTAATTCCTGCCCTAACCTTCTTCTCCGGCGAGATTTCACCGGAGCAACCGCCACGGCCATGTTCCCCTGTTTCTGTTACTGTTCCATTCATTTTCTATTTTCCTTTTATTTAGCCAGAAGTTGCATAGTGTGTAGAAAATCATGGAAAAGTCTAAAAATGCCAAACCTAATTTTATTTGAATCCTTGAATAATGAGTTAATTTTCTGTTAAAGCACTGTTTCAAAAATGTCCCTGGAATTTCTTTAATAATTCAATGTATTATTTCTGTTGTTGATTTTTATTTGAAGATCCAGAAGGTTTCTAGGGTTGATTTTTGTACCATAATTTTATCTTGGTATGATGCATCTCCTGCATTTTTACCAGAATTTTTCATGAACATTTGTGCATGCATGTCATTGTTAATATCCCCAAAACCCTAGATTAATTACCTTTGTCTAAAGTACATTAGGCCAGTCGCCCAAAAGCCCAAGACCTTTAACAAAAACTTTAGTTTAGATACTCAGTAGTAGTTCTATAAAGTTTCATGATTTTTGCATAAGTTTTAGTGCATGTTTCTGATTTTATAATTTCGAAAAACAGAACATTGTGTGATTTTTAATAAAATCTTAGGAACTCAACTTGACCCCAGACAAGAGCCAAAAGTCTTAGTTTAGAGCCTACTTTAAACTAAAAATGGTCCCATGCCTGTAACTTAACCTTGAATTTCACCGGAAAAGTCGTTACGACTTTTACGGCACCGTTATGGTATTCCCGATGTCGTAAACAGGCCACGACAGTCGGATGGCTCGTGTTCCTGCTAACGCGAGTCAAAACCACTCAAACTTAGTCTCGTAGTAACCCAAGCCACTTAGTAAAGCTAGTACATGAGATATGTTTTGGGAATTTTTCCCGGAAATGACATCCGTGTGCCACCCGATATCGGAACCGGAACCCGGGAACCGGGAAACCTGTAACCGGTATCGGTAAAACTGTTTAGGGCATAACTTGAGCTGTAGAACTCCGAATGCCTTCGTTCTTTTTGCATTGTGTTCCTAGACTCAATAGCTACCTCTCTGCATCATATCACATCATTTGTGCATCATGGCATCATGGCATGCATCTCATACTGTCGCGTTTTTACTTTATAGCTTACGAACCGTCAGAGAGTGACGCCGGTGCTGCTACGGGAGAAACACCAGAGGTTGATCTAGCTGTTGAGGAGGTCAACACCGCTGCTGTTGAAGGCAAGCACCTCATATTGCTACCCTAAGTAATTTACTTAATTATGAAATGACTGCTTACGTCTAGGGTTTGCATTAAGTCGGGCATAGTGATAAAATCGGGAACACCTATTATTGCTGCATGTACCCCTCCTTGCTATTGCTTACGTCACCTTGATAAACTGGGTAGAGTGTCTTTGTTCGAGTCACGAAATGCTTAGCCATGCTTAGATAACACGGTAGAAGTCGAGTGGTAAGTCCCACTCGCACGTATAGGAACCACCTTGATTACTTATGGACTTGTGGCGAGTTCATAAGTTGGTAAAAGTTGAAAAGTGTTAAAAGCTGAAATCTGGACGGTGGGATAGGAGTGCAGCAAGACATGGAGGTCTTGTGTGCCGTAGGCCCCGTCTGGGTTGACCTAGGACCCGGCCGTGTTATTCTTGGCCTGAGCACTTTCCGTTTATACCACATGTCCGATATAATGGTAAGACAAGCTGAGTATCTCACTACGTACCAACGTTTGGCCGATGACTGCACGGTGTGTGTAACGAGGGAGTCTTGGGTGCCTGCGAGGCCGTGACACTCGACGAGGGACTCACGTGTGCCTGCGAGGCCGTGGTACTCGGCACCGTGTGGATTTTCCAACCGTGTGGGCACGAGTGTGAAAAAGGTTGACATGAGTACCCCCTTGTGTAACTTTAGCGGGTTGCATGAGCCGTATGGTCCTCAGTCGTGTGGGTACAGTTGGACTCCCCTGCAGGGCGTAAAATCGGTTCGAATCCGCCGCGGTCTCGGTTATGATCAAGCTCAGTGTCCTTTGCATAATATCGTAGAGTTGTCAAATCACATGATGGGAATTGGAATATGGTTGTTGGTATCCATGGTTCGGATGGAACATGGATGATGGCATATACATGGTTTATGGTTACATGGTACTTGGGGATTGGATTTATTAGAAGTTCATGCCCGCAGAGTTCTTTTACTTTATGCTTATTCATATATGCTTAGTTTCTGCTTTAAGCAATCGAGTCCATTCCTATACCTCATTTACCTTGCTACAGCCTCATTGCATTATCCTTGGAGTCGGGAACTAATTCCCACAACAGGGTAAGACTTGCGAGTACCTTCGTACTCAACGTTTGTTGTTTAAGTTTTTTGCAGGTGAGGATGAGTTGGTCTTCGGCTATTTTGTCCCCGCCGATGCCGGCGAGGGCGAGGCGTAGTCAAGACGTTCGAGTGACCGTGATTTGCGATGTTCGTGGGCTGGGCATCGCAATCCTTTGCTGTTTTCTCATTGCAACTGCTGCGACCATCGTCTTTCTTAGAATTGCTTCCACTCTTTAATTTGTTAGTTTCAAGACTTATGATGAACCTTGGTATGTAAGAATATTTTAAATTAATGTTATTAATTAATGTGACCTATGTGATGTATCACCTGTGACGTTGCCGACGTGCTTGGATCTTGGGCATTGCTTGAGAAGCATGTCGGGGGACTGCCGGGTTTATATTCTCTTTTATCGGGTTGAGTTCTCGCATACCATGCGTGGGCCGCGAGTCAACTTGGTAAACTTGAATATAAATTGGTCGGGTCTCTCACACCACCTCTCGCAGCGCGTGGCCCTGGCGCAGTGGCGATGGATGTCCTGTGCAACCAAACGGCCCATGTACGGATTTGTTTGGAGTAGCGAATATATAAGGGCCTAATTTGAACAGCCAAGATAAAATAGGCCAGTTTCCATTTTTTTGGTTTTCAGCCAGCATGGCAGACTGATCAAACTCCTCGTACCAGATGGCCCACCTGCAGTCCTGCTCGCTTCCTCAAGCTGCACGCCACCACGCCACCGATCGGTACCGGTACTCCACCCAGACGCCTCCTCACTCTACTGCACGGCTCCGGACCTCCGTCTCAGTCCGTCTCCTCCGTCCCACTGTGAGAGACCCGTCCAATTTACATTCAAGTTTACCAAGTTGACTCGCGGCCCACGCATGGTATGCGAGAACTCAACCCGATAAAAGAGAATATAAACCCGGCAGTCCCCTGACATGCTTCTCAAGCAATGCCCAAGATCCAGGCACGTCGGTAACATCACAGGTGATACATCACATAGGTCACATTAATTAATAATATTAATTTAAAATATTCTTACATACCAAGGTTCATCATAAGTCTTGAAACTAATAAATTAAAGAGCGGAAGCGATTCTAAGGAAGACGATAGTCGCAGCGGTTGTAGCAAGAAAACAGCAAAGGATTGCGATGCCCAGCCCACGAACATCGCAAATCACGGTCACTCGAATGTCTTGACTACGCCTCGCCCTCGCCGGCATCGGTGGGGACAAAGTAGCCGAAGACCAACTCATCCTCACCTGCAAAAACTTAAACAACAAACGTTGAGTACGAAGGTACTCGCAAGTCTTACCCTGTTGTGGGAATTAGTTCCAGACTCCAAGGATAAAGCAATGAGGCTGTAGCAACGTAAATAAGGTATAGGAATGGACTCGATTGCTTAAAGCAGAAACTAAGCATATGTGAATAAGCATAAAGTAAAAAGGACTCTTGCGGGCATGAACATCTAATAAACCCAATCCCTAAGTACCATGTAACCATAAACCATGTACATACCATCATCCATGTTCCATCCGAACCATGGATACCAATACCCATATTCCAATTTTCAATATGTTATGTGACAACTCTACGATATTATCCAAAGGACACTGAGCTTGATCATAACCATGACCGCGGCGGATTCGAACCGATTTTACACCCTGCAGGGGAGTCCAACTGTACCCAAACGACTGAGGACCATGCGGCTCATGCAACCCGTTAAAGTTACACAAGGGGGTACTCATGTCAACCTTTTTCACACTCGTGCCCACACGGTTGGAAAATCCACATGGTGCCGAGTACCACGGCCTCGCAGGCACACGTGAGTCCCTCGTCGAGTTTCACGGCCCCATAGGCACCCATGAATCCCTCGTTCCACACACCGTGTAGTCATCAGCCAAACGTTGGTACGAAGTGAGATACTCATCTTGTCTTACCATTATATTCTACATGTGGTATGAACGGAAACTGCTCAGGCCAAGAATAACACGGCCGGGTCTTAGGTCAACCCAGACGGGGCCTACGGCACACAAGACCTCCATGTCTTGCTGCACTCCTATCCCACCGTCCGGATTTTAGTTTTTAACACTTTCCAACTTTTACCAACATATGAACTTGCCACAAGCTCATAAGCAACTAGGATAAATCCCATACGTGCGAGTGGGACTTACCATTCGACTTCTACCGTGTTATCTAAGCATGGCTAAGCATTTCGTGACTCGAACAAAGACACTCTACCCAGGTTGACAAGGTGACGTATTCAATACCAAGGAGGGTTACAGGCAACAATAATAGGTGTTCCCGACTTTATCACTATGCCCGACTTTAATGCAGTCCTATACGTAAGCATTCATATTAATCATTAAGTAAATTACTTAGGATAGCAATATGAGGTGCTTGCCTTCAACAGCAGTGGTGTTGTCTTCCTCAGCAGCTAGATCAACCTCTGGTGCTTCTCCCGTAGCAGCACCCGCGTCACTCTCTGGCGGTTCGTAAGCTATAAAGTAAAAACGCGTCGATAAGATGTATGTCATGATGCCATAATGCACAAATGATGCAATATGATGCAGAGAGGTAGCTACTGAGTCTATAAACACAATGCCAAAAGAACGAAGTCAATCGGAGTTCTACAGCTCAAGTTATGTCCAAAACAGTTTTACCGATTCCGGTTACGGGTTTCCCGGTTCCCGGGTTTCCAGTTCCGATATCGGGTGGCACACGGATGTCGTTTCCGGGAAGAATCCCAACACACATCTCATGTACTGGCTTTACTAAGAGGCTTGGGTTACTACGAGACTAAGTTTGAGTAGTTTTGACTCGCGTTTACAGGAACACGAGCTCTCCGACTGTCGTTGCCCATTTACGACATCGGGGAAAACCGTACCGGTGCTGTAAAAGTCGTAACGACTTTTCCGGTGAAATTCAAAGTTAATTTACAGGTATGGGACCTTTTTAGTTTAAAGTAGGATCTAAACTAAGACTTTTGGCTCTAGTTTGGGGTCAAGTTGAGCTTCTATGAATTTACTAAAAATCAAACAATGTTCTGTTTTCTAAACTTATAAAATTTAGAAACATGTACTAACACCTATGAAACAATCATGAAACTTTATAGATCTACTACTGAGCATCTAAAATAAAGTTTTCGTTAAAGGTCTCAGGCTTTTGGGTGACTTTCCTAATGTACTTTAGATAAAGGCATTTAAACTAGGTTTTTAGGGATATTATCAATGACATGCATGCACAGATGTTCATGAAAATTCTGGTAAAAATGCAGGAGATGCATCATGTCAAGATACAATAATGGTACAAAAATCAACCCTAGAAACCTTCTGGAACTTCAAATAAAAATCAACAACAGAAATAATTCATTGAATTATTAAAGAAATTCTAGGGACATTTTTTAAAATTGTGCTTTAACAGAAAATTAATTCATTGTTCAAGGATTTAAACAAAATTATGTTTGGCATTTTTAGATTTCTCCATGATTTGTTACATGCTCAACAATCTCTAGCTAATTAAAGGAAAATGGAAAAAATGGATAGAACATTATCACAGAACAGGGGAAATATGGCCGTGGCGGCTCTCCGGTGGGATTCTCGCCGGAGAAGAGGGTTAGGGAGGGAATGGAGCAGTCGTGGAGCATCACCGTGAGTCATTGCACTAATTTGGAGAGGATTAAGTCCATGGGGAAAAGTGCAAGGTGGTCGTCGACGTGAGCTCCGAAGCGGTGTTAATGGCGGCCGAGGTGGTGGCGCGTGGCATTCTTCGTCAACGGTGGTGAGCTACGATCAAAACCTTGTCAAATTGAGGCACCATAACAAGTGGAGCTTGCCAGCGAAAGGAATCGAAGAATTGTTGTACCGTGGTGGCGAATTTTGGAGAATGGTGGCCGCCGGCGTGTCCTTGGCCGAAAAGGAGGGACGGCGGCATTCTGGGCGGAGCGGGGGATGACTGGCGGCCTTGGTGGACGGAGAGTAGCAGGGAGTGGAGAGGGACCTAGCCGGCAAGGTGGCGGGGCTCGGGGAGTGCTGAGGTAAGCTAGCGGCGTGGAGGTGGCGGGCGGTGGCGCTCGGCTATGGCAATGGCGGCGCTCGGCAGTAAGGAAGAAAGCAGGGGGGAAAAGAAGAGGGGAGCGAGTGGTGCTCGGCTTTATACTCGAAGGAGGTGAGCCAAAGGAAGGAGAAAGGAGAGGGAAGTGTGCTGCACCGTCGATTGGAGCAGAGGGGCGGCGAGCGGCTACTGGCGCTTGAGGGCGGTGGCCCGTCGGTGAAGGTGCTGTGCGGCAGAGGAAGAAAGGTAGCGCCAGAGGAAGGGAGGAAGGGAGAGAGGGAGCAGAGATAGGAGAGGAAGATCTTTGCCAAGATCTGTGGGATTGCTTCGGAGTAATGGCACGCGAGATCGGCCTGCGCTGCCCGGGCTGCCAGCCACGGCGGTTGGCCGGCCGTGGTGGCGTACTGTTCACCGTAAGGCTGTTTTCAAATTTTATTTTTAATTATTCTAATTTCCTTTACTTGAGACAATTGAAAACCCTAGATCCCGAGTTCAAAAATTTTTGAAACTTTTTGCAGGTACTAAATAAATTATTTGGAACAACTTTGCTTATAGAAAGATTCTCTGATTCAGCTCCTAAAAGTCTGTGAATTTTCAACTTAGTTTAAATTTGTTGGAATTTAAAAGGGTTTAAACTTCTTCCAATACTTTTGATAAAATTTTCAAAATTCTATTTTATTGTGTAGTTAATTTTTATGTAAAAACATTGGGGTTGTTCCATTAAGAAAACAAAAGGTTCCTTGAAAGCACAACTAGGGTTATCGAAAACGATAAAACCCTGAAACCCTGACCCAAAAGCAAGAACGGAAAAGGTCGAAATTAAATTCAAATCTAGTGAGCTCAAATTCAAAAGGACAAAAGATTGAACTTTTTGGGATGTGACAGACCACCCCCCCTTAAAATAATCTCGTCCCGAGATTATAGGTCAAGTAGGGTGGCGAAAGGAATATCAATGATAAGGAATGCTAAGAAGCGAATGTGAAGAGAACAACGAGGGGACTTATGGCTCTGTGAAAAGCTCCGGGTAGTCCTCCCGCATTTTGTCCTCACGTTGCCATGTGCTTCTTCTTCGGTGTGTCTACTCCAACGTACTTTCACCATCGGGATTGCACGATTGCGCAACTTGCGTTCTGAATGCGCAAGGATGCACAGAGGATACTCCACATAGGAGAGGTCGGGCCGGACTTCGACATGCTCCATGGAGATAGCCTCGGTTGGAACACGGAGACACTTTTTCAATTGCGAGATGTGGAAGACATTGTAGACGTTACCAAGAGAGGATGGTAACTCTAGCTCATATGCCACGTTACCACGTCTTGCAAGAATTTTGAAGGACCAGTGTAGCGTGGTGCTAACTTCCCTTTCACTTGAAATCTTTTCGTGTATCGGAGTGGTGAAACTTTGAGGTAAACATAATCTACATCCTTGAAGACAAGTTCTACCCGACGACGATCGGCATAGCTCTTTTAGCGAGATTGAGCAACTCGGAGATGTTCCTGAATTTGGCGCACTTGGGCTTCAGCATCGCGAACCAAATCAGGACCGAAGAAAGGTCGTTCCCCGGATTCAGACCAATTCAACGGGGTTCTACAACTTCTCCCATAGAGTGCTTCAAATGGGGAAAAGGTCGAAATTAAATTCAAATCTAGTGAGCTCAAATTCAAAAGGACAAAAGGTTGAACTTTTTGTGATGTGACACCCACTCCCACCTACTACGAACCACCAGCTGATGGCCGAGCCAGCGCTCCCTCTCCACCGCCGGTGGCCGGTCCTCCTCCGGCTGGGTCTTGCGCTGGCCTTCCTGCTGGCAGCTCCAGCCGTCGAGGCTTGGACGGGGGAGATCCGCGGCTGCGTCATCTGCGACGTTGCGGCGACACCGCCATTGACCCCGAGGACCACGCTCTCGAAGGTCAATCCCGTCGACCTGCGTCCTCTCCCTTCGTGCTAGTTAGTTGCGCAGCGACTGTCGATCGCCCCTGCAGTGAACGCCTGTGTTTTCCGATGCGCACAGATCTCAGATTGTTGTCCAGGGTCCCGGAATTGCTGGCCTAGTCTATCTAATGGGAAGTTCAAGAAGTTGAGGAGAGTTGCAAGTTACGTTGCAGCTCAGGAAATTCGTGCACGGAGAGTGTTGAATCAAACAACACTTTTAGTTTTAATTTAATCTAGAAATAAATCATGATCACACATAGCAGATTGCAAATATTAAATAGATCTACGCTAGATCTAAACAAGTCTATCATGCCAAACAGAATCATAGATTCTACCATACGTTCAAGCAATATGAACATATAGTAGATCACCATAGCAAGAATAGAAGACATGATAGCAGATGCGAGTACGTACGTTTTCTTCTCGACGATGATCGGGGGTAGCGTAGATGTCCGCGCCGAACAGCAACAGCGCGCAGAAGATCACGAACGGTGCGTGTCAGATGGCGGCGTGGAAGTCGAGCCGTGGTGACGAAGTTGATGACGAACGCGCCAGAGCGATGAAGAGGAAGCGATCGAGCAGTCGCGCAGAGCACTTCCCAAAAATCTTATTCGTCCTCTCCCGGTGCAGGAGCTCAGAGGACGAGGGTTCCAGAGACCTGCTCTCCCGGTCGACGGTGCACGCCGGCGATCGGGATGGAGTGCACCATCAATCTCCTTATTGATCGGCTCAAGTGTTTGTTCAGCATGATCAGAAATTATAATAGGTGTAGGAGTTATATCAACAATCATATCAGATGATGAACTAGAAATGCTATGTAAATTTTTCATAGGAAATATGCTCTCAAAGAAATAACATCACGAGATTCCATTAAAGAATTAACATATATATCTGGCACCTCTGATTTAACTACTAAAAATCTATAGGCAATGCTATTATGAGCACATCCCAAAAAAAAAATGCAATCCAGAGTCTTAGGTCCTAACTTGCGCTTCTTGCTCATTGGCATATTTACCTTTTCCAAACAACCCAATGTGCGCAAGTAAGAAAGTGATGGTTTTCTCCCAATCCATTCCTCATATGGAGTCTTCTCCTTATTCTTAATCGGAACTCTATTTAGGACATGACATGAAGTCAATAAAGCCTCCCCCCACCATGCCTTAGATAATCCCGCAATGTCTAACATGGAATTAACCAAGTCAGTCAAAGTACAATTCTTCCTCTCGGCAATCCCATTTGATTGGGGAGAATAGGGATGCGTCCTCTCATGTATAATACCATGTTCCGCACAGAATAAGTCAAATTCATTTGAGAAAAACTCACCACCACGATCGGATCTAAGTCGTTTGATCTTTTTCTCTAGTTGAGTTTCAACTTCAACCTTATAGATTTTAAAGTAGTTTAGAGCCTCATCTTTTGTTAAGCAAATAAACATAACAAAATCTAGTTGCATCATCAATCAAAGTCATGAAATATCTTTTTCCACCCGCAGTCAAAACACCATTCATTTCACAAAGATCTGAATGGATGAGGTCTAGTGGTGCCAAGTGTCTCTCCTCAGCCACCTTGTGAGGTTTTTGAGGTTGCTTTGATTGCACACAACTATGGCACTTAGAACCTTTGACAATGGAAAATTTTGGAATTAAACTCAAGCTGGATAGACGAGTCATAGAACCAAAATTTAGATGACATAAACGTGAATGCCAAACACTAGCATCACTCTCATTAATACCATCAGAAATAAAGTTCACAAACTTATTACAAAAATCTGAAAGGGAAAAGCGGAACAAGCCTCCGCACTCATAGCCTTTACCAATAAATTGTCCACTCCTAGACACGACAACTTTATTAGACTCAAGCACTACCTTAAAACCATCCCTACATAATAGGGAGCCACTAACTAGATTCTTTTGAAGAGTTGAGAGTATCTCAATTGGTCTCTACCAATTCGCTTGTTCTTTCGAAGAATCAAGCTAGGATCATAAGGTGTTGGAGAAGGTTTGCTTTCCTTGTAGCCAAAACGGCTCAGAATCTTTTCCGCATAATGAGATTGCGTTAACGTAATCCCATTCTCACCTTTAATCAGCTTAATGTTTAAAATAACATCAGCTTCACCCAGATCTTTATATCAAAGCTCTGACATAGAAACGAGTTCACCTTGTTAATCATATCAAGACTTGTCCCAAAGATCAGTATGTCATCAACATACAGGCACATGATAACTCCTCCACCCTCACCATAGCGATAGTACACAAATCTATCAGCCTCGTTAACTGAGAAGCCTGCTGATATAAGTGTAGAATCAAATTTCTCATGCCATTGCTTTGGTGCTTGTTTCAAACGATACAAAGACTTCAATAACTTACACACCTTGTCCTCTTGACCTTTTACTACAAACCCATCGGGCTGATCCATATAGATCTCCTCTTCCAACTCTCCATTAAGGAAAGCTGGCTTCACATCCATCTGATGGACGAGAAGACCATGAGAGGCAGCCAAAGAGAGTAGTACATGAACAGTAGCATGAGACCCATCGCCCATCAAGACGGAAGAATCCTGAGCGACCTGGTAAGAAGAAAACAAAGAGGCGTCAGAACATACATGAACATTAGCACTAGTATCAAGCCACCAACTGGTAGATTGAAACACTGAAAAAATAGAGGGGAAATAACCATACCCACTATTTTCCTCTCCAGCGCTGGTCACCATGTTCACAGTCTTCTGTCCTGGTGAAGGCTTCTTTTTTTTGCGTTGTGGACACTTCTTGGCCCAATGGACATTGGCACCACACACAAAGCAGCCTTCATTGTTCTCCTTGTTCTTCCTTTTCTTGAAGGTAGTGGTCTGCTTAGGCTTGTTGTTCTTGACCTTGCCCTTTCCACCATGATGGAACCTCTGATGCTGCACCATAGTGGCGCTAGTCTGGCCCTCGACTGCTTTGAGTCGACCGTCCTTAGCATGAGCTCTGTTCTCAATGTCAAGTGAGGAGATCAGATCCAAAACGGATATCTCCTGCCTCTTGTGCTTGACAGCCGTGGTGAAATCTCTCCAAGATGGGGGCAACTTCGATACGATTCCCGCAGCCACAAACTTGTCCGGCACGACGACCTTGTGAAGCTCAAGTTCCTTTATCATGCACTGTATTTCATAAGCCCTGATCTACTACAGAACGGCCTTCGACCATCTTGTAGTCATGATACTGCTCCATGATATACATCTCAGTGCCTATATCGCTGACACGATAGTCAGCAATCAGGGCGTCCCACAATTCCTTGGCGACTTTGTGATTTGCATGTACACGTCTTGTAGATTATCTACAAGATTACTGATCACAGCGCCAACGAAAAGTGTATTGTCCTTGTTGTACTTTGCCAGTTCAACATCAGACAAATTATCCTCTGGTTTACCAGCATGAGTCCAGTACACTTCCATGGATTCAAGCCATAGAATGGCTTTGACTTGCCATCTCTTGAAGTGCATGCCAGTAAACTTATCGGGTCGCTAAATCCAGCCATACCAAAGTGCCTATAATAAGGTTTTTGGATTGTTGAATCAAACAGCACTTTTAGTTTTAATTTAATCCAGAAATAAATCATGATCACACATAGCAGATTATAAATATTAAATAGATCTATGCTAGATCTAAACAAGTCTATCATGCCAAACAGAATCATAGATTCTACCATACACTCAAGCAATATGAACATATAGTAGATCACCATAGCAAGAATAGAAGACATGATAGCAGATGCGAGTACGTACGTTTTTTTTCTCGATGATGATCGGGGGGGTAGCGTAGATGTCCGCGTCGAACAGCAACAGCGCGCAGAAGATCACGAACGGTGCGCGTCAGATGGCGGCGCGGAAGTCGAGCCATGGTGACGAAGTTGATGACGAACGCGTCGGAGCGATGAAGAGGAAGCGATCGAGCAGTCGCGCAGAGCGCTTCCGAAAAACCTTATTCGTCTTCTCTCGATGCAGGAGCTCAGAGGGCGAGGGTTCCGGAGACCTGCTCTCCCGGTCGACGGTGCACGCCGGCGATTGGGATGGAGTAGGCAGCAGCGGCGGCGCAGCGATAGCAGAGGTAAAAACTTAGATGCGCTAGGATGCGTTTGATTGCGAGGTGCCCTCTGGCTGCGGCTTTGGCCTGGTTTTATAGGGGGGAACCGCTAGGGCTGAGGCGTCCCTCAACCGAGTCGGTTATAGATCGTGGCTGTGGTGGACACGATCTCCCGTCCAGGTCAGTTACGATATCGAATCATATCCGTGTTGGACACGAAACCACAAAAGCTACAGCAGGTCCAAAAGTTAAACCAAACACCCCCTAAGCAGGCGCGTTGAACTCGAAGCAACCTGCGGATCGGAGGACACAAAGGTTGGGCTTTTGGATGGCGTCGCGTCGACCTAAGCAGACGGAATGCCTAATAAGAAGATGATAATGTGACACTCTGATATGTGAGGTCCACTACCACATGTGTGTCATGTCAGTCAAAACCGTTTTTTAAACCACCAAAGACCTAAATTAGACTTTTTGAATAGTTGAGGGACGCATCAGAAAATGAAAATTAGACTCGGAAGATAGTTGGGGATGTAAAATGACCTTTTTCCTTTTTCTTCTTCCGATTTGGGGATCTAAATGTCCTTGCGCAATTCATTTCCACGAGTAATTGTTTTATTTTTATTATTTGTCAGGGAAAATCGTATTCACATATATATATATATATATATATATATATATATATATATTAAAAAGGGGTCAATGTTTGGACAATATATGATAAGCTTCCTTCGCAAAAAAAATAAAAATTATGATAAGCTTATATCGTGTGGTCAGTCTGCTTAAGTGCGTTATAACACTTCTGTCGGTGTTCGTTACCGCCGACTAGTAAATTTATCGTCGGGTGCTGTGACACCCCGCCTTAACCCTAGCTAATCAAATTAATAAACAAGTCCATGATGTAAAGTAAAGAATTAGAGAATTTCACCCATTTAATGAAAATAGAGGATATTAAATAAATGACATCTAATTCGTCAAATTAAGTTGAGTTATGCAAACTTCTTGCCTCTTTAAACTGCAAATTGATTTAATTTGAAGATAGATTGAAAAGAGCACAAGAACTTTTCATGCAAACTAATGATAGTAGAGTATCTGAAGTGACCTAATCCTAATCGTCGAGAAAATTAAATAAAATATAATGAGACCTAGTGAATGATGAAGAATTCAAAAATTTCCAAAGCAACACTTCAAATTCAAAAGTTAACCTTCCTTTCAATTCACCCAATTCCATCTCTTTAGAGAAGTCTCTAAGGAAATTGAAAAAAAAATCAAATTATTCACTTCACCTTGGGTAAAATAGTTGCCAAAATCACCTAAGTAACTTCTCTCTTTCTCTCTTTTTCCCCTTCTCCTTTTCCTATTTCCCCTCTCCCTCCCTTTCTCTTTTCTTCTCTTCCTTCTCTCCATTGGCGCTGGCCGGCCGAGTACTATGACTCACGCTGCACTCGTCCTTCTCCTACCGTCGCGCCATGATTTCGGCCTACTACGCGGCACGTCGCTTCACTGTCGCGCACGCAAGCGAGCGAAGCAGCACGAGCAACGTGTGTCTTGAATGCCTCCCGTGCGCTCCGCTGCCCCGCCCGTCCGGCCGCCTACCTCTGTACGAGCACCGTCCGTCGGCCATCCTCACCGCATGCGCGTGTAAAATCCCCCCCCCCCCCCGAGCGCTGCACACTTCCTTCCTTCCCCACTGGCTCGCTCCTTCTGCTTCCCTCCCATATTCTTTTCTTCTTTCGTCCTCCCGGCGCACCGACGAGCCGCCATCGCCGCACCGTCGAATTCCTCGTCGCCAGTGAGTGCTTCTCCGATTCCTTCCACCGGCAAAGTCCTCGCGTGGCTCCTCCTCCATTTCTTTTGACCGTGTCGCGAATTGTGGGGTAGCGATGACGAATCGGGCGCGCCATCGCCGGAATTCTCCGCGCCGCCACCTCGTCAGCGCCGACCTACCTCCGGCCACTCCCTCGAGTCCTCGCCTTGCCCGGAAGCTCCGCCGGACCACGTTGTAGCTCATGCTTCCCTCCGTCGCACATCCCTGGCCGCCAGCCAACCGGAACACCGCCGCCGCCATCGCCTTCACTGGTCCACCGCCGCCGGCATAGCTCCGGTGAGCCCCGCCACCTCTTCTTGGTCGAATGAGTTCTCTGGGCCGTGCTGAGCGCGATGGACATCACGGCGACCGCCGCCGGCGCGCCTCCGGCGAGAACCGTCGACGAGCGCCATCGGGATGCCGCCCTAGCGCCGCTCCCCTGTTCTGTGCGGCTGACAAGCGGGCCCGGTTCCGTCTCCATTTATTCAATTTTCAGAGAATGCCCTAGAACTTGTAAAATTCGCCAAAAATAGTATACTGCTCAAAAAATAGCAAACCAAAATTTGTTAGAAATCTCATGAAAAGGACTAAACTTCTGTTAAAGCACTTTTTAGAAAACGACCAAAAATTTTCAGAAACAATTAGGATATTATTCTGTTTTTAAATTTTTAATTTAAATTCTAGAACAGCGCTAAGGCTAATATTTGATCCACATGTACATCATGGCATTACTCACCTTCTGGAATTTTATGAGGATTTTTGGACCACAAAGTTGCATGCAATACTTTAACAGTACTCCAATCTGCCTAGTAATGTATCATGTTCTAAAATACATTGTAAAAGACACCCAGAAGGTTAAACCCCTAAATCAAAGTTTTAGCTTTGGTTCTCATGAGTGGCCCCATAAATTTTCACAATTTTATTCTAAGGGTTACTAATGGGTTCTGAATTTATAAAATTTAATAACAGAAACTTTGATGAATTTTTATAAAATCTAGAAAATTCATCTAGGCCTTAACTAGGTTCAAAAACCATATTTCAGAGAGTACCCTCAACTAAAAATGATCTTGAGGTATAATTAAAATTTTCAATTTTAACCCTAGGTAAATAGTCACAGTTATTAAGAAATTAATACTCAAAGAAAAATGTCGATCTAACCCTAATTCCTAATGTCGAAACCCTAGTTAATCTTTAATAAAAGCAATGTGACTCTTTTTATTAAACTTTTCGCAATCTTACTGCATTTTCATCATATAGGAACCGACCTGGAATTTCCGACGGCGAACGAGAATCCAGAGGAGGCAACCGCAGGAACTAACTTCTCGCTTGAGTGTGCTGACTTTTCTGCAGACCAAGGCAAGCCCCGGTGCACACCTATGTTTTACAAGTTTTACTTTTATCACTATGGGTGTAGGAATTGTTTGTGCATTAAGTCTCGAGGAAATTGCCGTGAAAATTTAGTTGCATGACTTAATAGCAGAAAGAAAAAGAAATATTGTCTAAAATGCTTTAAGGAGACACTACGAAAAGCCTGACAAACAACAGAGCATTTTAGCAAAGTCCGGAAAATTCTCAACTAAAAGTATCGAAATCTCATTAACAGAAAGAAATCCAAACCCTAACTCTTGACCATCAAAACTTCCACAGAACCCTAGCCATATTTTTACATAACAATTAAGTACACTTCAAAATAGAATTTTGGGAAATTATTCAAGATTTTTGGAAACGATTTAGACCCCTTAAAAATTCACCCAAGCTCAAATCAACTTAGAAATTTAAGAATTCTTATAGACCAAATCATAACTCGGACCTTAAATGAAAAGTGTTCCAAATAAATTCCTGAACTTGTACAAAACTTCTCAAAAATTTTTGAGCTAGGGAAGTGTGCCGATTCATTGAATTGTCTTCCAGCATTAATGAAAAAGAAAAAAATATAAAACTGTTGCTGGACGGGCTACAGTGCCCGCCCGCCCGACAACAGGGGCGCGCAGCCGCCGGCCACGCCCGCCCGACACGGCGTATCCAGGCGCACGTCGCCTTCACTGCCGCTCACTCCCTCCCTCACTTCACCCTCTCTCTCTAGCTCCCGCGCCCCCTCCCTCTCCCTCTTCTCTGCCCGAGCGCACCGCCCTCCTCACTGTACGCCGCCCGACAACAGAGCGCCAGGGCGCCGCCCGGCCGCTGCCCCGCCCGACACGGCTGCGTGCCCCCCCCACGTCGCATTCAACCTCGGTGCTCCTCTCTCTCACTCACCCCCTCGCTCTCTCTCTCTAGCCTCCTCCCTCCCTCTCTCTTTTCTCTCTTCTCTGCCGCGCCGCCCGAGCCTGAGCCGCCCGATGCCGCCATGCCGCGCCGGCCTCCACCCCCCTACTGCTCCCCTATTTCCCCTACCCCCGGCCCTCCTATAAATTGCGCACGAGCTCCTCCATTCTCCCCCCTCTGCCATTCCTTTCCTCACCCGCGCGCGCAGCCCTCCTCTCTTCTTCCTCTCGGCTCGGTGCGCCCGCCATTGCCGCCGCCCTCCACCTCCACGTCGACAGGTCACTCCGGCGAGTTTCAAGCCGCACCACCGTGCCTCCTAGACTCCCCTCCACCCCCAGTTGCTCTCCGAAGACCAAGCCCGCCGGCGAAGTCCTAGCTTCGCCGGAACGCCACCGTCGTCCTCTCGGCCAAAGTACCTCGCCGCCGATCGCCTCTCCTCAAAATTCATCATCACGGTACAATGGTTCTTCAATTCAAATCGCCGGCTACTTCCTCTGGCTGTTGCACACCCCCTTGACTTGAATCCGGCCACAGGTGACCGTCGACGGAGAAGAACGCCGTGCGCCACCCCGTCGGCCGCCATTGCCGCCACCTCGACCTCCACGTCGCCAGCACCGTTCCACCCTTCACCGAAGCCTCCATCCTCCACAAACCAGTGCAGTGAGTCGAGGTGAAGCTCCACGACACCTTGGTTCTTGCCCTAGCCCCCTTCTCCGGCGCGGAGCTCACCGGAGCAGCCGCCTCTGCCGAATCCCCTGTTCTGCGGCACTGTTACATTGAATTTTCTGATTTTCCTTTAATTAGCCAGAGGTTGTTAGACATGTAACAAATCATGGAAAAATCCAAAAATGCCAAACCAAAATTTTTTAGAACCCCCGTGAAAAGTACTAATTTTCTGTTAAAACACTTTTTAACAAATGACCAAACATTTGCAGAATTAATTAGAAACACTCCTTTATATTTTTGAATTTTAAATTGCATTATAGAGCAATACTAGGGCTAACCTTTGATCTGCAAGTGCACCATGGTACTACACACCCTCTGAAATTTTATGAAGATTTTAGGAGCACGAAATGGCATGTAACCCTTTTAAAATATTTCAATCTGCCTAGTTTAAATACCATTTTCTAAAGTACATTGTAAAAGTCATTTACAAGGTTAGACCCAAAAGCAAAGTTGTAGATCTGGTGCTCAGGAATGCTCACATAAAGTTTCATAATTTTATTCTAATGTTTACTAGTGTTTTCTGATTTGACAAGATCTAAAAACAGGAACTTTGATGAATTTTTATAAAATATAGAAAATTCATCTAGGCCCCACCCAAAGCCCAAAATTATTATTCCAGGGAGTACTACCAACTAAAAATAATCTTGAGGAAGAATTAAAATTTTTATTTTAACCCTAATTTAATAGCCGAAGTAATTAAATAATATTAACCGATGAAAAATGTCGCATTAACTTAACTAAAGTTGAAGTTGATGAACATGCCAACTAAAAGTCACCTCATGCAAGTTTAATAGACTTCTTTAAACATCATTCACAGATTAATAATTGAATTTAATCGACGACGTCGAGTAATTAGGGTTAACCCTAATCTGGGCGTCGCCAATCTAAACCCTAGGTTGTTATTGATAATAATAATAAGTTTCATTTTCATTAAACTTATCATAATCCTACTGCATCATGTAGATTCTGACGCTTACGAGGTAGCTGCCGATCCAAGTTCTTCGACCCCCGCCGAAGAAGTCTGCAACAACACCGAAGAACCAGGCAAGCCCCGGTGCACAACCGAATTTTAAAGTTTTACTTTTACCTCTAAGTGTGTCTTGTTTGTGCATTAGGTGCGAGGAGTTGATTGAAACCATAGTTGCATTTGTTTCCCATAGGAAACCCTGACGGTAGCTTGTTTGGATACCCCTAGTATGCTATGCTTAGCAGATAGTTGCCGGTAGAAGTCGAGCAGAGTGGACGCTGCTCGCGAGTAGTAGGATTTTGAATGAAACTATTCCATGAAATGTGCCACACGATTTGTCAATGAGTAAGAAAGATAAAAGACTAAGGGTCAGACTGGGTACCAGTAGGTCGGCGACTGGTCCGGGACCAGGGTGACCATAGTCTGGTCTGATCCGTGTGGCACAGCTGGGCAAGTATTGAATGTACTAATCGTATGCTGGGTGTTATGGGGTCTGGTAAACCTACGTAGCCTAGTGATTGCAACGTCGAACCTGCCCTACGGTGTCTGACTAGGAGGAGATCTGGGGTGGGCAGCGTGGGAACTCCACAGAAACCGTCTGGGACGTGTTGTCTGGTGGGACGCGGTGCTGCTAAGGCAGGCGTAGGAGGGAATTGACGTTGCAGGAGCTGGTGTGAACGGTTGCCACGTGCGAGTCTGGGACACGCACGTGTCGTACGATTAGGTTAACCCTGCAGTGGTATAAAAATCGGTTCGAATCGCTGTCGCTCTCAGCTATGAGCTTACTTGGACTCTCTGTCACATTGTAGTAATTAGGTTGAGACACATTGAGAATGAATATTGATGAATACTATTGTTATTGTTGCTTTCTGTTATGTTTGCTTAGCTCAGTGCTAATTAAATTTATTTTTTTTCTAATCACTTAACCTATGCTAAAATTTGACAAGAGTAGTACAGGCTGCGAGTCCTTTTTGCAATAAACCTACCCCCATCAGCCTTCATGTCTAGGAGTCGGCTGTAGTCAGCCTTTTGTCGGGTAAGTCTTGCTGAGCTTCTTAGAAGCTCACGCGTTAGCGATTTGTGGTTTTCAGGCGCCGTCATGCAGGAACCAACAGGTAGCTTCCATTGGGAGGAGCCTCCCCTCGAGTTTGGGAACCTCCAGTGGGAGCTGTGCGAGTCGCCGCAGTGAATGTTGAAGTGGCTAGTAGCATGACGCCCGTGGGCACGGCGCGTGCTTTTGCTTAAGTCCGAGTGACGGAGTTGTAATCGTTCTAAGTCTTCCGCTGTTATCGTTTTCAAAACTCTTGCGTACTCTAAAACAATGTAATATTTAACTTCTAAGTTATGAACCAATGATGTATTAAGTTCTCTCCTTTTCGTAAATTATTGCTGTTTATCCCTGCCTGTGTTGTATCGTGTGTACGCTCGCTTCGCCGAGTGTTGCCAACAGAATCCTGGCTTAACGACTGACCAGATCCGTCCCGAGACGAGGTTTTCTGGGCGGGTCGTGTCAGCTTTGGTATCAGAGCCGTGTTGGGAAACGATACAACGTTTAAGGCATATTTTCAAAAATTTACGTGCGAGTGAGGTACGCGCCCTATTAGTTAATAGGTTATCAGGTGACAAGCTAACCTAGTGTAGGAGCTAACTAAACCCAGTTTAGATTTACTTTTCTGTAACGACGCACCTACGCTCAGGTAAGCAAGGTAAGGTACGCCGCTCGACTGCGGTGAAAGGTCGAGAAATCCCTGTTGCATCCGCAACAGTAGCGTTCTATACCATGATGGTATGGAAGGAGGTATTATGTTCGCTGTAACATAGTACGCCCCCTTACCGTTTAGGGAGAGAAGCGGCCCTCTACCGTACGAGGTGTGGGTTACGGACCTGTTGCGAATGCAAACCTTCGCAGCAGTGGAGTCTTGTGTCTTTGGCACACAAGAGATGAGTTTGTTCCTCACGACTTCGGTTTTGCGGAACACTCTCATACCTCCGCTGCCTGAGGTAAAGTGCAGTCTGTCGCCGCGCAGGGAAGGTCGGACACGTGATCCCCGTACGTGACCTACTCGGGGCGACCCATATGGCAATGATATGGGTTGTTGTATTTACTTTTGATATATATTATATTGCACTGCCTGTGATGCCATTTTCTGCAGGTACACCTAAGCACGATATCGTAAGAAAACGTGTAGTAACGGCTAACTTGAGTGCGATTCTGCCACCGCCTATGCGTATTCTTTTTACTTTCTGAGGACGTATAGGCCGATGTAGGATTGCATTGCATGAAGAAATATTAAAATCCTTCAAACTTATACTAAAACCATCCAGGAGCAAAAATTCCATCAATAATGGCTGTAGTACAATTAGAAAAATTAAGATGTCGACCTGGATACCTTCCTCCCTTAGTGATTGCGTGGAATCAACCGAGTTGGAGTAAAACCCTTGTACACCATTGAGCCTTTTACAATGCCTTCCTCGATGAGAAGATTGTCTCCTTGACAGGTCAACTTAGATGGTAAAGCACCTTGGACAAAACGGCTGTCGCTAGTTAGCATCCTAGTGACAGATTTGGATCACCTTTTACGCAGGGATGAAAAATATTTTATGTATCGGAAGATTTAGCATGCATTGAACGATGTGTCAACATGTGGCTTCTGATTGGTAAAATATTATTCATCTCTGTGATGCAGATGGACGCCAACACGATCGAGCATGGGATCCCGGAGATAGAGATCCACTACCATCCGGGCAAGGCTAATGTGGTTGCAGACGCATTGAGCCGAAACGCCCATTGCCACTACTTGGATCAGGGAGTTGCAACCGAAGAACTGGAGCCAGCCATGAGGATTCTACCCCACGGAGCACTCTACAACCTAGCCTTAGTGCCAACACTTAAAGACGAAGTAGCCAAGGCCCAGAAGCTTGATAAGGGCATGGAGAAGATCAGATTGGGACTACAAGAAAAGAAGATGCAGTGCTTCCGTGAAGACGAAGAAGGAGTTTTGTGGTTCAAGAACAGACTAGTAGTGCCAAAGGACCACGAGCTCCGAAGGAAGATTATGGATGAAGCTCATTTATCCAAGTACTCAATTCACCCTGGCAGTAACAAGATGTATCAGGATCTGCGGAAGACGTTTTGGTGGACAAGGATGAAGAGAGAAATCGCTCGGTATGTAGCGGAGTGTGACACCTGCCGCAGAATAAAGGCCGACCATCTGAAAGGCGCAGGGTTGTCGCAACCGTTAAGCGTTCCGTCATGGAAGTGGGAAGACATAAGTATGGAATTCATTGTTGGACCGCCCATGACAGCTCAAAAGTTGGATTCAATTTGGGTTATAGTAGATCGCTTGACAAAGTCCGCTCATTTCATACCTGTCAGTACCAACTACAGAATGAAGAAGTACGCAGAATTATACATTGACCGGATAGTCTGTTTACATGGAGTACCCAAGACAATCATCTCCGACCGGGGGTACCCAGTTCACCGGTCTATTTTGGAAACAACTCCACGAGTCACTAGGAACCAGACTCATCCATAGCTCAGCCTACCACCCTCAGACTGATGGTCAGACGGAAAGAGTAAACCAAATACTTGAAGACATGCTCCGAGCTTGTGTTTTGGAGTACGGAAAAGGATGGGACACCTATCTATCACTGGCAGAGTTCTCGTACAACAACAGTTACCAAGCCAGCATCCAAATGTCCCCCTTCGAAGCACTATACGGCCGTAGTTGCAGGACCCCACTCAACTGGTCAGAGGCAGGCGAAAGAATCATATTGGGTCCAGACCTAGTGCAGCAGGCTGAAGAGAAAATACGGGTTATACAAGCCAATTTGAAGGCTGCCAAGTCAAGACAAAAGAGCTATGCAGATAAAAGGCGTAGACCATTGGCCTTTGAGGTAGGCGACTACGTCTACCTACGAGTCTCGCCAATGAAGGGAGTTCAACGGTTCGGGATCAAAGGCAAGTTAGCACCCCGATACATAGGTCCATACCCTATCGCAGCCAAGTGCGGACCAGTGGCGTATCGAGTGGAACTGCCAGAAAGATTATCGGGAATGCATAACGTATTCCATGTCTCCCAATTGAAGAAGTGTTTGAAGACACCAGTAGACCAAGTGGTTCAAGAAGCAGAAGAGTTGCAACCAGACCTAACCTACCCAGAGCGTCCAATCCGGATACTGGATGAGAAAGAACGAGTTACAAGAAGACGGACACTCAAGTTTTACAAGGTTCTGTGGAGCAACCACACGGAAGACGAAGCCACGTGGGAATCTGCAGAATTTCTTCAGTCAAACTACCCCGAGCTACTCCCAAAACCTTAGGTACCTATGCCTATCCTAACCCTCTCCTTAAATCTCGGGACGCGATTTCTTTTAGGGGGGAGGGCTGTGACACCCCAGGTGTCACCAGGGCAAAAGTCGACAACTATAAACCCTAATTCGTAATTTCACTCACTTTGAAGCAGTTTCAATTGTGGAAATAAAAAGAAATATTGTCTAAAATGCTTTAAGGAGACACTACGAAAAGCCTGACAAACAACAGAGCATTTTAGCAAAGTCCGGAAAATTCTCAACTAAAAGTATCGAAATCTCGTTAACAGAAAGAAATCCAAAACCTAACTCTTGACCATCAAAACTTCCACAGAACCCTAGCCATATTTTTACATAACAATTAAGTACACTTCAAAACAGAATTTTGGGAAATTATTCAAGATTTTTGGAAATGATTTAGACCCCTTAAAAATTCACCCAAGCTCAAATCACTTAGAAATTCAAGAATTTTTATAGACCAAATCATAACTCGGACCTTAAATGAAAAGTGTTCCAAATAAATTCCTAAACTTGTACGAAAATTCTCAGAATTTTTCGAGCTAGGGAAGTGTGCCGATTCATTGAATTGTCTTCCAGCATTAATGAAAATGAAAAAAAAATATATAAAACTGTTGCCGGGCGGGCTACAGTGCCCGCCCGCCCGACAACAGGGGCGCGCAGCCGCCGGCCACGCCCGCCCGACACGGCGTAGCCAGGCGCACGTCGCCTTCACTGCCACTAACTCCCTCCCTCACTTCACCCTCTCTCTCTCTAGCTCCCGCGCCCCCTCCCTCTCCCTCTTCTCTGCCCGAGCGCACCGCCCCCCTCACTGTACGCCGCCCGACAACAGAGCGCCAGGGCACCGCCCGGCCGCTGCCCCGCCCGACACGGCTGCGTGCCCCCCCCCCCCACATCGCATTCAACCTCGGTGCTCCTCTCTCTCACTCACCCCCTCGCTCTCTCTAGCCTCCTCCCTCCCTCTCTCTTTTCTCTCTTCTCTGCCGCGCCGCCCGAGTCCGAGCTGCCCGACGCCGCCATGCCGCGCCGGCCTCCACCCCCCTGCTGCTCCCCTATTTCCCCTACCCCCGGCCCTCCTATAAATTGCGCGCGAGCTCCTCCATTCTCCCCCCTCTGCCATTCCTTTCCTCTCCCGCGCGCGCAGCCCTCCTCTCTTCTTCCTCTCGGCTCGGTGCGCCCGCCATTGCCGCCGCCCTCCACCTCCACGTCGACAGGTCACTCCGGCGAGTTTCAAGCCGCACCACCGTGCCCCCTAGACTCCCCTCCACCCCCAGTTGCTCTCCGAAGACCAAGCCCGCCGGCGGAGTCCTAGCTTCGCCGGAACGCCACCGTCGTCCTCTCGGCCAAAGTACCTCGCCGCCGATCGCCTCTCCTCAAAATTCGTCATCACGGTACAATGGTTCTTCAATTCAAATCGCCGGCTACTTCCTCTGGTTGTTGCGCACCCCCTTGACTTGAATCCGGCCACAGGTGACCGTCGACGGAGAAGAACGCCGTGCGCCACCCCGTCGGCCGCCATTGCCGCCACCTCGACCTCCACGTCACCAGCACCGTTCCACCCTTCACCGAAGCCTCCATCCTCCACAAACCAGTGCAGTGAGTCGAGGTGAAGCTCCACGACACCTTGGTTCTTGCCCTAGCCCCCTTCTCCGGCGAGGAGCTCACCGGAGCAGCCGCCTCTGCCGAATCCCCTGTTCTGCGGCACTGTTACATTGAATTTTCTGATTTTCCTTTAATTAGCCAGAGGTTGTTAGACATGTAACAAATCATGGAAAAATCCAAAAATGCCAAACCAAAATTTGTTAGAACCCTTGTGAAAAGTACTAATTTTCTGTTAAAACACTTTTTAACAAATGACCAAACATTTGCAGAATTAATTAGAAACACTCTATTCTATTTTTGAATTTTAAATTGCATTATAGAGCAATACTAGGGCTAACCTTTGATCTGCAAGTGCACCATGGTACTACACACCCTCTGAAATTTTATGAAGATTTTAGGAGCACGAAATGGCATGTAACCCTTTTAAAATATTTCAATCTGCCTAGTTTAAATACCATTTTCTAAAGTACATTGTAAACGTCATTTACAAGGTTAGACCCAAAAGCAAAGTTGTAGATCTGGTGCTCAGGAATGCTCACATAAAGTTTCATAATTTTATTCTAATGTTTACTAGTGTTTTCTGATGTTACAAGATCTAAAAACAGGAACTTTGATGAATTTTTATAAAATATAGAAAATTCATCTAGGCCCCACCCAAAGCCCAAAATTCTTATTCCAGGGAGTACTACCAACTAAAATAATCTTGAGGAAGAATTAAAATTTTAATTTTAACCCTAATTTAATAGCCGAAGTAATTAAATAATATTAACCGATGAAAAATGTCGCATTAACTTAACTAAAGTTGAAGTTGATGAACATGCCAACTAAAAGTCACCTCATGGAAGTTTAATAGACTTCTTTAAACATCATTCACAGATTAATAATTGAATTTAATCGACGGCGTCGAGTAATTAGGGTTAACCCTAATTCAGGGCGTCGCCAATCTAAACCCTAGGTTGTTATTGATAATAATAATAAGTTTCATTTTTATTAAACTTATCATAATCCTACTGCATCATGTAGATTCTGACGCTTACGAGGTAGCTGCCGATCCAAGTTCTTCGACCCCCGCCGAAGAAGTCTGCAACAACACCGAAGAACCAGGCAAGCCCCGGTGCACAACCGAATTTTAAAGTTTTACTTTTACCTCTAAGTGTGTCTTGTTTGTGCATTAGGTGCGAGGAGTTGATTGAAACCATAGTTGCATTTGTTTCCCATAGGAAACCCTGACGGTAGCTTGTTTGGATACCCCTAGTATGCTATGCTTAGCAGATAGTTGCCGGTAGAAGTCGAGCAGAGTGGACGCTGCTCGCGAGTAGTAGGATTTTGAATGAAACTATTCCATGAAATGTGCCACACGATTTGTCAATGAGTAAGAAAGATAAAAGATTGAGGGTCAGACTGGGTACCAACCGAGTTTCATTCTAATCTGGTGGTAACCACTACGCAAGTCAATTTTAGTGAAAACTATAGCACAATACAACTCATCAAGCATGTCGTCTAGCCTAGAAATAGGATGACGATACCGTATAGTAATGTTATTTATGGCTCTACAATCTACACACATACGCCACGACCCATCTTTCTTAGGAACCAAAAGAACAGGAACAGCACAAGGACTAAGGCTCTCACGTACGTACCCACAGTCCAAAAGATCTTGGACTTGTCCCTGAATTTACTTAGTCTCCTTAGGGTTGGTTCGGTACGCCGCACGGTTTGGCAAACTCGCACCAGGAATCAAGTCAATCTGATGCTCAATCCCACGAATGGCTGGCAGTCCTGGCGGTATCTCATTAGGAAAAACATCTCAAAACTCCTGCAAAAGGTTAGTAACCGCAGGTGGCAATATGCAAGACAAATTATCAATAGAAAATAAAGTAGCCTTGCACACTAAAGCATAGCATACAGCAGTACCGTCATAAATTTCAGCAAGGTCAGTCTTAGTAGCAAGCATGATAGGAGCTTTCAAAGTTATATCTTGCTGAATTTCAGGTTTAGCATGAGATTGTTGTTTAGCATTAGCAGCGCTTTTCCTATCAGATTTAATGATTGCAGCAGGTGTCATAGATAATATAGTAATTTTCTTCCCTCTATGCATAAAAGTGTATTTGTTACTACAACCATGGTGCAAAGCATCATTATCATGTTTCCAAGGACGACCCAATAAAAGAGAGCATGCTTGCATAGGGACGACATCACAATCCACATAATCACTATAAGCACCAAGGGAGAATGGAACGCGACAAGATTATGTTACCTTAGCTTTTCCTGAGTCATTCAACCACTGAATATGGTATGGATGTGGATGTGGTCTTGTTGTCAAGCCAAGCTTCTTGACCAGATGACCCGGTTGTTGCAGCTGCCCCCGTCAATAATCACCCGTGCTCGTCTATTCTTGACCACGAACTCAATCTGAAAAAGGTTACGGCGTTGGAGCTGATTGGGTTGAGTTATCTGAGTATTGAGGACCCGCTGGACAACAATGGCACAATAGGACGTGTCAGCACTGATGAGGACATCACACCCATGGATACACATAATAATTCTCCCGCTGCTACAAATGAAGGTCCAATCACCAGAGCTCGCGCCCGTCAACTTAATATAGAGGTCAGCTCGTTCCTTAGCACTCCATTACGAATTCTTGAGGATAGATTACTACCTAATGATATTATTATGATTAGGAATCATGAAGAGATCAGAGGAACAATGGAAGACCAGGTTGGAGTCAGCCAAGGACGTCCAAGCCAAGTCGGAGGTCCAGCCCACGTCGACTTCGAATCCAATTCGGAGTCCAGGAGCAGTCTCCACTAAAACGGATGCCCAGGTTGCATACGGACTTCATTTTAGGCGATCTACCACTTCACAGAAAGAGGACGAGACCATCTTTCCAACGCGACCAGTTCCATGTCCAAATTCCTCCGGAGTCGACAGGAATCGCCAAAACAGTGAGCCGTCCAGAATCTGTCAGGGTGCTGCGACACCGATTTTGGGTCGGATGGCCTTGTATCGAGTTAGAGTCCATTAGGGTTTCGTCCAGGGGGACTTGCACGTCCCCAAGTCCTTTATATTTATCCGTCACCCCCTCCATTAGGGTGGGGGGTTTTGCTTAGATTATTTCTGTATACACAGATTCGCCGTTTCATCGGTTTGTGAGACCCCAACTTGTGAGTTTAATCTATATCTGTAAATTTGGTTGCTTTCCACTTCGTTCTTGCTTGTGTTCTTTGATTCGCAGGCAAGGATTAGCCTTCTCGGCGAGGTCATCCGTGTTCGCGCGGGTGATAACCAGAGGAGACGTGGTGCTGCGATTGCAGGGTTCGGGACGTGCCGTTCGGAAGCCGGATCGATTTGTGTCGCGACTCCGTCCAAATCGTTGATTATCAGAACCTGTAGGAAGATCGGGACCTCCGTCCCCATCAAGTGGTATCAGAGCTTCAGGTGTTTCCTCAGGTTCGCCTTTGTTTACCCTAATTCCTTGTTTCGTTTCATCCTATGGTCCATAAAAAAAAAAAGCCAAAAACAGAATCGTAGTTTTAGGTTACATCCTGTCCAAACCCGTATTTAGCCATTGCATATTTCAATTTCAGAGTCCTGTCACATCCCAAAAGTTTCAATCTTTTGTCCTTTTGATAATGAGCTCACTGATTCAATCATTTGAATTCGACCTTTTCCTATTTTGAATTTGGGTCAGGGTTTCGAAGTTTTCGTCGTTTTCGTAAAACCCTAGTCGTGCTTTCAAGTGGCCTTTTGTTTTCTTAATAAAACTACCCCAATATTTTTGCATAACAATTAACTATACATTAAAATAGAATTTTGGAGATTTTATGAAAAGTTTTGGTAAAGTTTTAAACCCTTTTAAAATTCCAACAAAATTGAACTAGTTGAAAATTCACAGATCTTTAGAGGCCGAATCAGGGCATCTTCCTATAAGCAAAGTTGTTTCTAATAATCCTTTTAGCTCACACAAAAAGTTTCAAAAATTCTTAAGCTCAGGAGCTAGGTCTTTCTGTTGAATCAAGAGGGAGGTTAATTGAATTAATTCAAAAATCAAAATCTGAAAACAGCCTTACGAGCTACAGTGGCGCCGCCTTGGCTGACCACTGCCGTGGCTGGCAGCCCGGCCGGCCGCCGGTGCCCTGCATGCCTTTACTCCATGGAGCAAGATCGGGGCAAAGGATTTCCTCCTTCACTGCTCCATTTCGCCTCCCCCTTCCTCTCTCCTCTCTCCCTCCCTCTGGTGCGCCGTCGCTTTTCATACTGCCGCACGCCATCGCCCACGGCAGGAGCACCGCCTGTCTCGCCAATCGTCAGCCACCGCTCCCCTCAGCAATCGATGGTGCGCCACTGCCCTCTCCCTTCCTTGGCTCAGCTTCCCCTCGAGTACAAAGCCGAAGCACCAGCTCCCCCTCCTTTCCCTTCTTCCTCCTCTGTTCCTGCTCAGTGCGCCGCCGCTGCCATTGCCGCCCGAGCCACTCGCACGTCGACGGCTCGCCTCAGCACTCCCCAAGCCACGCCACCGTGCCCGGAAGATCCCCCTCGACTCGCTGTTGCTCTCCAACCATCTAGGCCCCCCGGTTGTGCCCTAGCTTCGCCGGAACGCCGCCGCCCCTGTTTTCGGCTGAGCACCTCGCCGGCGGCCACCTCTTCCCAAAATTCGTCGCCTCGGTAGCTCAATTCTTCAATTCCTTTCACCAGCTTATTCCTCTCACCATGGTACACCAATTTGATAAGCTATGGGCCGCAGATCATCGCCGGTGAGGAAGTTTCTCCCACGCCACCGTCGGTCTTCACTAGAGCCGCCACCGGAGCTCACCGTCGCCAACCACCCTGCTGCCTTCCCCGCGGCCTTCATCTTCTTCAAACCGGTTCCTTGACTCACGGTGATGCTCCACGATTGCTCAATCCCCCTTCCAACCTTCTTCTCCGGCGAGATTCCCACCGGAGCACCGCCACTGCCTATTCCCCTGTTTCTGTGTTACTGTTCCATTCATTTTGTATTTTCCTTTTATTTAGCCAGAAGTTGTATAGTGTGTAGAAAGTCATGCAAAGGTCTAAAAATGCCAAACCTAATTTTATTTGAATCCTTGAATAATGAGTTAATTTTCTGTTAAATCACTTTTTCAAAAATATCTCTGGAATTTCCTTAATAATTCAATGTATTATTTGTGTTGTTGATTTTTATTTGAAGTTCCAGAAGGTTTCTAGGGTTGATTTTTGTACCATAATTTTATCTTGGCATGATGCATCTCCTGCATTTTTATCAGAATTTGTCATGAACATTTGTGCATGCATGTCACTGTTAATATCCCCAAAACCCTAGATTATTTGCCTTTATCTAAAGTGCATTAGGAAAGTCACCCAAAAGCCCAAGACCTTTAACAAAAACTTTAGTTTAGATGCTCAGTAGCAGATATATAAAGTTTCATGATTTTTCCATAGGTTTTAGTACTTGTTTCTGATTTTACAAGTTTGAAAAACAGAACATTGTTTGATTTTTAGTAAATTCATAGAAGCTCAAATTGACCCCAAACCAGAGTCAAAAGTCTTAGTTTAGAGCCTACTTTAAACTAAAAATGGTCCCATGCCTGTAACTTAACTTTAAATTTCACCAGAAAAGTCGTTACGACTTTTACGGCACCCTTACGGTATGCCCGATGTCGTAAACAGGCCACGACAGTCGGAGGGCTTGTGTTCCTGTTAACGCGAGTCAAAACCACTCAAACTTAGTCTCGTAGTAACCCAAGCCACTTAGTAAAGCCAGTACATGAGATGTGTTTTGGGATTTTTCCTGGAAATGACATCCGTGTGCCACCCGATATCGGAATCGGAAAACCCGGGAATCGGGAAACCCGTAACGGAATCGGTAAAACTGTTTTGGTCATAACTTGAGCTGTTGAACTCCGAATGCCTTCGTTCTTTTTGCATTGTGTTCGTAGACTCAGTAGCTACCTCTCTGCATCATATCGTATCATTTGTGCATCATGGCATCATGGCATACATCTTATCGACGCGTTTTTACTTTATAGCTTACGAACCGCCAGAGAGTGACGCGGGTGCTGCTACGGGAGAAGCACCAGAGGTTGATCCAGCTGCCGAGGAAGACAACACCGCTGCTGTTGAAGGCAAGCACCTCATATTGCTACCCTAAGTAATTTACTTAATGATTAATATGAATGCTTACGTATAGGACTGCATTAAGTCGGGCTTAGTAGTAACATTGGGAAAACCTATTATTGTTGCATGTACCCCTCCTTGGTATTGAATACGTCGCCTTGTCAACCTGGGTAGAGTGTCTTTATTGGAGTCACGAAATGCTTAGCCATGCTTAGATAACACGGTAGAAGTCGAGTGGTAAGTCCCACTCGCACGTATAGGATTTACCCTGGTTACTTATGAGCTTGTGGCAAGTTCATATGTTGGTAAAAGTTAAAAAGTGTTAAAAACTGAAATCCGGACGGTGGGATAGGAGTACAGCAAGACATGGAGGTCTTGTGTGCCGTAGGTCCCGTCTGGATTGACCTAGGACCCGGCCGTGTTATTCTTGGCCTGAGCACTTTCCGTTCATACCACATGTCCGATATAATGGTAAGACAAGCTGAGTATCTCACTGCGTACCAACGTTTGGCTGATGACTGCATGGTGTGTGGAATGAGGGAGTCATGGGTGCCTGCGAGGCCGTGACACTCGACGAGGGACTCACGTGTGCCTGCGAGGCCGTGGTACTCGGCACCGTGTGGATTTTCCAACCGTGTGGGCACGAGTGTGAAAAAGGTTGACATGAGTACCCCCTTGTGTAACTTTAGCGGGTTGCATGAGCCGTATGGTCCTCAGTCGTGTGGGTACAGTTGGACTCCCCTACAGGGTGTAAAATCGGTTCGAATCCGCCGCGGTCTCGGTTATGATCAAGCTCAGTGTCCTTTGGATAATATCGTAGAGTTGTCAAATAACATGATGGGAATTGGGATATTGTTGATGGAATTGGAATATGGTTATTGGTATCCATAGTTCGGATGGAACATGGATGATCGTATGTACATGGTTTATGATTACATGGTACTTAGGGATTGGGTTTATTAGATGTTCATGCCCACAGAGTCCTTTTACTTTATGCTTATTCACATATGCTTGGTTTCTGCTTTAAGCAATCGAGTCCATTCCTATACCTTATTTACCTTGCTACAGCCTTATTGCATTATCCTTGGAGTCGGGAACTAATTCCCACAACAGGGTAAGACTTGCGAGTACCTTCGTACTCAACGTTTGTTGTTTAAGTTTTTACAGGTGAGGATGAGTTGGTCTTCGGCTACTTTGTCCCCGTCGATGCCGGCGAGGGCGAGGCGTAGTCAAGACGTTCAAGTGACCGTGATTTGCGATGTTCGTGGGCTGGACATCGCAATCCTTTGCTGTTTTCTCATTGCAACTGCTGCGACTATCGTCTTCCTTAGAATTGCTTCCGCTCTTTAATTTGTTAGTTTCAAGACTTATGATGAACCTTGGTATGTAAGAATATTGTAAATTAATGTTATTAATTAATGTGACCTATGTGATGTATCACCTGTGACGTCGCCGACGTGCTTGGATCTTGGGCATTGCTTGAGAAGCATGTCGGGGGACTGTCGGGTTTATATTCTCTTTTATCGGGTTGAGTTCTCGCATACCATGCGTGGGCCGCGAGTCCACTTGGTAAACTTGAATATAAATTGGTCGGGTCTCTCACAAGCGCTGGTATCAAAGCCAAGGTTCACAAAATACACCCTAAAATTTTGTTTAGCAACACGGGGTGGGTAGTTATGTCTTAAAATCACTAATTCAACTAAAAGTTGTATTAGCAGTTGCTGTTTTTTAGGCCCTCACCTTTCTTAACTTGTTTTGGTTTTGAGAATTAGGAATGCACCCCTGCATGCTGCCTTCCTTGATAGATGGGTCGTTAGAATAGTTTAGCGGGTCTTGGCAGCCACCCATTTGTGTTAGGGCGCGTGTTTTATCTAAACCCCTCCTTCTATTCAAAATCGCCCATGTTGACGTTGTGTGTTTATTTTTAGTAGTGTTGTTGTGATTGGGGAGAGTGTTTATGCATTCGTGTGAGGATCGTTAGTACGAAGCATGTTTGCATATCATTGCATGAATCGATCATCTCCTTGCTTGGTTTTGAGTTGTAATTTACTAGTTGGGTTTTGGTCATCTTTTGTTGACTGGTTTTTAACAACAAAATGAACAAGTTTTGTTTCGTCATTGAAATGACTTGTTTAACTTTCAAAACTTTTGTCGTTGTTTTGAGTTTCGTGATCGAGTTTAGTGAGCTCATCCAAACCTAAAGTCGGTGTATGTTGGTCGATACACCATGTCTGTCATCTCGTAGCAACTATCGTTGCCTTCGTATCACCGATAGTGTTCCAGCAAAACATACCTTCCTTTTTATGACATGTCCTTGCTGTCATATGATGTATCGCCTTGATATCCCTTCTTCCAGTCGCTAACTGTGGTTTGGGCGACAGGATGAATACCCGAAGCTGCACTCGTGAGGCCGGCGAAACCTCCGGAGCTGCTGAAGGCCAAGGACACTAGACCACACCACCACCGCCACCACCAGCCCCTACCATGGCTGAAGTGCTCATGCAAATCGAGCACAATCGGCGGGAGCACTCCGAGTATCTCCGTATCATCGCTGAGGGCATCAGTCAGCGTGGTGCGGAGCGTAACGCTGCTCGTGAGGATGACTTCTCCGACTTTCGCCGCACCGAGCCGCCTATCTTCACTCGGGCCAAGGACCCCCTTGACGCTGACCACTGGCTCCGTACGATTGAGCAGAAGCTCGATTTACTCCAGTGCGGAGAGCATCAGAAGGTTCTCTTTGCTGCCCATCAGCTTCAGAATGAAGCCGGTGCATGGTGGGATACCTACCGTGCCACCCAGCCCGACAACCACCGTTACACGTGGCAAGAGTTCCGTACCGTCTTCCGTGCCTTCCACATCCCGGATGGCGTGATGGAGATCAAGAGGTTGGAGTTCCTCGCTCTCCGGCAAGGCAACCGAACGGTGATGGAGTATGTGCACCAATTCAACTACCTTGCACAGTACGCTCGCACAGAAGTGGCAACCGATGCGAGCAAGAGGGGCTATTTCTACAATGGCCTTTCTGAGGAGATGCAGGACAAGCTGTCTGTCATCATTTTGGAGGTCGGCAGCTTTAACCAGCTCGTGGATCCTGCCATAGTTGCCGAGGACAAGATGAACAAGCTTGCAGCCAAGAACCGCAAGCGTGCTGCCCCACCGCCACAGAATGGGAACCCACAGCGTCCTCGCACGGGCTCAGCTCCACCGCAGCCCATGTGGATGGTACGTCGTGCTCCTCCTGCTGCTGGACAAGCTCCCAGGAAACCTACGGGTCAGGCTGGAAATCAAGTTGTTGGTCCGTGCTTCAATTGCGGCCAGCGCGGTCATCTGTCCCGTGGCTGTCTGTACCCAAGGCGTGGAGCGGGGGCTGCTGCTCCAAACCAGCCACCGCGCCCACCCGTCGCTGCTCCACCACAGCAAGGCAACAAGCCCCAAGTTCCCGAGCGTGGCCGTGTCAACTACACGACCGCCGCTGATGTGCCTGAAGGTGCCGACGTGCTCATTTGTACGTTATCCGTCGACTCTCGTCCTACCAAAGTTCTTTTTGATTCTGGTGCATCTCATTCCTTTATTAGGCGAGAGTACGCTACCCAATATAACCTAAAAATATTCCCTACTCGTACTCCATATCTCATAGAATCCCCGGGAGCAAAAATCCACGTAGACTCCATGGTTCCGACATCGTTGACCCCAGTCAGCAGTGTTACCTTGCAAGCCAATCTCTTACTCCTAGATCTTCAGGGGTTAGATATTATCCTTGGGATGAATTGGATGATTTCCCACGATGCCGTCATCCACGTGGCTTCCAGAGTTGTTTCTCTGAAAGGCCCAACCGACGATCGTTTTGCGCTACACCTTGAGGGTGGTGATTCCGGGTTGTACCATTTGAAAGGTGCGACTAGTTCTGAGCTTTCCTCTATCCCTGTTGTGTGCGAATATCCGGATGTTTTCCCTGATGATTTGCCGGGTATGCCGCCCGACCGGGCTGTTGAGTTTGCCATTGAACTCGAACCAGGAACAGCTCCAATTTCAAAACGGCCGTATCCGATGTCTTCTGAGGAGTTGGCTGAAATGAAGAAACAGTTGAAAGATCTCCTCGACAAGGGTTTTATTCGCCCAAGTTCTTCTCCTTGGGGTTGTCCCGCTATCTTTGTGAAGAAGAAAGACGGCACATTGCGCATGTGTGTCGATTATCGTCCCTTGAACGCCGTTACCATCAAAAACAAATATCCACTTCCGCGGATCGATATCCTTTTCGATCAGCTTTCTGGCGCTCGTTGTTTCTCCAAAATTGATTTAAGGCTGGGCTATCATCAAATAAAGATCAGAGAAGAGGACATTCCAAAAACTGCCTTTTCTACTCGTTACGGTTTGTACGAGTACCTCGTCATGTCCTTTGGTCTCACAAACGCCCCTGCCTACTTCATGTACTTGATGAACTCTATTTTCATGGAGGAACTCGATGTATGTGTGGTGATCTTCATCGATGATATTCTTGTTTTCTCCAAGACGGAAGCAGATCATGCTGTTCACCTCCGAGTTGTACTCGGGAAGCTTCGTGAACACCGTCTTTATGCCAAATTCAGCAAGTGCGAATTCTGGCTGCACGAAGTTGCTTTTCTTGGGCATGTCATTTCTGAAAATGGTGTTGCCGTAGATCCCACCAAGGTGCAAGAAGTGCTTGATTGGTCTCCACCAACCAATGTGAAGGAAATCCGCAGTTTCCTTGGACTTACGGGTTACTACCGTCGGTTTATCAAGGATTTCTCCAAGATTGCCAAGCCAATGACAAGGTTGTTGTGCAAAGGAGAGAAATTCCTTTGGTCCGCCCATTGCGAGCAAGCTTTCCAGACATTGAAGACATTACTTACTACAGCGCCCGTTCTTGCGCAACCCAACATCCACAAGAGCTTTGACGTCTTTTGTGACGCTTCTCGTGTTGGACTCGGATGTGTGCTTATGCAAGACGGGAGAGTCATTGCGTATGCTTCTCGCCAATTGAGGTCACATGAGGAGAGTTATCCTACTCATGATCTTGAGCTTGCCGCCGTTGTCCATGCTTTGAAAATCTGGCGACACTATCTCCTTGGCAAGACTTGCAATATCTATACCGATCACAAGAGCCTCAAATACATATTCACCCAAGCTGATTTGAATATGAGGCAAAGAAGATGGCTTGAGTTGATCAAGGACTACAAGCTAGAGGTGCATTACCACCCAGGAAAGGCTAACGTCGTGGCTGACGCGTTGAGTCGCAAAAGCCGTTGCAACTGCCTAATCGGGAAGACCCGAAATCGCTCCCTATGTGAGGATTTTCGGAAGCTTGGTCTACAAATGGTGGAAGAAGGTTTCCTTGCCAACCTTGAAATAAAATCCACACTTTTGGATCAGATCAAGGAAGCCCAGAAAAATGACAAAGGGATGGCTCGTATCCGGGAGAAAATAAAATCGGGTAAAGCTAGATGTTTTTCTCTCGATGAGCAAGGCGTGTTATGGTTTGGAAAACGCCTTGTGGTGCCAAAAGTCGATGAGCTGAAGATGAAAATTCTCAATGAAGCTCATGATTCCTTGCTATCCATACACCCAGGAAGTACGAAAATGTATCAAGACTTGAAGACCAAATTCTGGTGGACTCGCATGAAGCGGGAAATTGCTCAGTACGTCTCCAAGTGTGACGTATGTCAGCGGGTGAAAGCTATCCACTTAAAACCCGCGGGCACACTTCAACCATTACCTATTCCATCCTGGAAATGGGAGGATATCGGCATGGATTTCATTGTTGGTCTACCTCAAACTTCGGGTGGTTACGATTCCATCTGGGTAATCGTTGACCGCTTGACAAAGTCTGCACATTTCCTTCCAGTCAAGACCACCTATTCTTTCAAAGAGTATGCCGAGTTGTACCTCACTCGCATCGTGTGTCTTCATGGTGTTCCAAAGACAATAATTTCAGACCGAGGCACCCAGTTCGTCTCTCGGTTTTGGAAGAGTCTTCATCAAGCATTGGACACCAAGCTTATTCATAGTTCGGCTTACCACCCGCAAACGGGAGGACAAACCGAACGTGTCAATCAAATCCTTGAGGACATGTTGAGAGCTTGTGTGCTAACCTATGGCAAGAGATGGGAACTTTGCTTACCTTTCGCGGAGTTCTCTTACAACAATAGCTACCAAGCTAGCCTCCAAATGTCCCCATTTGAAGCACTCTATGGAAGAAGTTGTAGAACCCCGTTGAACTGGTCTGAATCCGGGGAACGACCTTTCTTTGGTCCTGATTTGGTTCGCGATGCTGAAGCCCTAGTGCGCCAAATTCAGGAACATGTTCGAGTTGCTCAATCTCGCCAAAAGAGCTACGCCGATCGTCGTCGGGTAGAACTTTTCTTCAAAGTTGGAGATTATGTTTACCTTAAAGTTTCACCACTCCGAGGCACGAAAAGATTCCAGGTGAAAGGGAAGTTAGCCCCACGCTACATTGGCCCCTTCAAAATCCTTGCAAGACGTGGTAACGTGGCTTATGAGCTAGAGTTGCCATCCTCTCTTGGTAACGTTTACAACGTCTTTCACATCTCGCAATTGAAGAAGTGTCTCCGTGTTCCGGCCGAGGCTATCCCCATGGAGCATGTCGAAGTCCAACCCGACCTCTCTTATGTGGAGTATCCTCTACGCATCCTTGCGCGTTCGGAACGCAAATTGCGCAATCGTGCAATCCCGATGGTGAAAGTGCATTGGAGCAGACACACAGAAGAAGAAGCAACATGGAAACGCGAGGATAAAATGCGGGAGGACTACCCGGAGCTTTTCACAGAGCCGTAAGTCCCCTCGTTGTTCTCTTCACATTCGCTTCTTAGCATTCCTTATCATCGACATTCCTTTCGCCACCCTACTTAACTTTTAATCTCGGGACGAGATTCTTTTAAGGGGGGGTGGTCTGTCACATCCCAAAAGTTGCAATCTTTTGTCCTTTTGTTAATGAGCTCACTGATTCAATCATTTGAATTCGACCTTTTCCTGTTTTGAATTTGGGTCAGGGTTTCGAAGTTTTCGTCGTTTTCGCAAAACCCTAATCGACTTTCAAGAAGCCTTTTGTTTTCTTAATAAAACTACCCCAATGTTTTTGCATAACAATTAACTATACATTAAAATAGAATTTTGGAGATTTTATGAAAATTTTTGGTAAAGGTTTAAACCCCTTTAAAATTCCAACAAGTTTGAACCTAATTGAAAATTCATAGATCTTTAGAAGCTGTTTCAGTCAAACTTCCTATAATGAAAGTTGTTCCAAATAATTCACTTAGCACACACAAAAAGTTTCAAAAATTGTTGAGCTCGGGAGCTAGGGTTTTCTATTATCTCAAGAGGGAGGTTAATTGTAAAAATCGAATTTGAAAATAACCTTACGGTGAACAGTGTGCCGCCCGACACCCTTTACCGTGGCTGGCAGACGAGCGCCGCACCGGCCGCCCCGGCCAATCCCCGGCGCCGCGTCTTCACTCCATCTTCAGTGAATCTTGGCAAGGATCTTCCCCTCCTTCACTGCTCCACTCCTCCTCCCTCTCCCATCCTTTCTCCTCTGGCACACGGCAAGGCGCAGACTCCTTTGCCCACTGCCGAGCGCCACCGCCCTCAAGCGCCAGTAGCCGCTCGCCGCCCCTCTGCTCCAATCGACGGCGCGCCACTGCCCTCTCTCTCCCTTGGCTCAGCTTCCACTCGAGTACGAGGCCGAAGCATCAGTTTCCCCCTCCCCTCCTTTCTTCCTTCTCCGTTCTGCCGCGCACCACAGAGCCGCCACACCTTTGCCGCCGAGCTACCCCCACCGTCGACGGCTCGCTCCGGCCACTCCCTAGCCTCGCCACCGTGCCAATCAAGTTCCCCTTGACCCACTGAAACTCTCCGAACACCGAGCTCACCAGCCGTGCCCTATTTTCACCGGAACATCGCCGCACTGCTCCTCGGCCGACAACAGCGCCGGCGGCCACTTCTTTTCAAATTCCGTCACCGAGGTAGCTCAACTTTTCGATTCCTTCAGCCAGCATGTTCCTCTCACCATGGTACACCAGTTTTATAAGCCATTGATCGCAGCTCATCACCAGTGAGGAAGTTACTCCCACGCCACCCGTCGGCCGCCATTGACAGAGCTTCTGGTCTCACGTCGACCACCACCCTGCCGCCTTTCCCGTGGCCCTAATCTTCATCAAATCAGTTCCTTTAATCAAGGTGATGCTCCACGATTGCTCAATCCCCCTTCCAACCTTCTTCTCCGGCGAATTTCCCATCGGAGCCACCGCCTCAGCCGTTCCCCTGTTTCTGAGCACTGTTCCATTGAATTTCCTATTTTCTTTTTAATTAACCAGAAGTTGCATAGTGTGTAGAAAATCTTGGAGAAGTCTAAAAATGCCAAACCTAATTTAATTGAATCCTTGAATTATGAGTTAATTTTCTGTTAAAGCACTTTTTCAAAATTGTCCCTGGAATTTCTTTAATAATTCAGTGTATTATTTCTGTTGTTGATTCTTAATTGAAGTTCCAGAAGGTTTCTAGGGTTGATTTTTGTACCATAATTTTATCTTGGCATGATGCATCTCCTGTATTTTTACCAGAATTTTTCATGAACATTGTGCATGCATGTCATTGATAATATCCCCAAAACCCTCGATTAGTTACCTCTGTCTAAAGTACATTAGGAAAGTCACCCAAAAGCCTGAGGCCTTTAACAAAAACTTTAGTTTAGATGCTCAGAAGTAGATCTATAAAGTTTCATGATTTTTACATAGGTTTTAGTGCTTGTTTCTGATTTTATAAGTTTGGAAAACAGAGCCTTGTTAGATTTTTAGTAAATTCATAGAAGCTCAACATGACCCCAGACCAGAGCCAAAAGTCTTAGCTTAGAGCCTAATTTAAATTAAAAATGGTCCCATGCCTGTAACCTAACTTTGAATTTCACCGGAAAAGTCGTTACGACTTTTACGGCACCGTTACGGTATTCCCGATGTCGTAAGCGGGCAACGACCATCGGAGGGCTCGTGTTCCTGTTAACGTGAGTCAAAACCACTCAAACTTAGTCTCATAGTAACCCAAGCCACTTAGTAAGCCAGTACATGTGATGCGTCTTGGGATTTTTCCTGAAAATGACATCCGTGTGCCACCCGATATCGGAATCGGAAAACCGGGAACCGGGAAACCCGTAACCGGTATCGGTAAAACTGTTTAGGTCATAACTTGAGCTGTAGAACTCCGAATGCCTTCGTTCTTTTTGCATTGTGTTCATAAACTCAGTAGCTACCTCTCTGCATCATATCGCATCATTTGGGCATCATGGCATCATGGCATGCATCTCATACCGTCGCGTTTTACTTTATAGCTTACGAACCGCCAGAGAGTGACGCGGGTGCTGCTACGGGAGAAGCACCAGAGGTTGATCCAGCTGCTGAGGAAGTCAACGCCGCTGCTGTTGAAGGCAAGCACTTCATATTGCTACCCTAAGTAATTTACTTAATGATTAATATGAATGCTTACGTATAGGAATGCATAAAGTCGGGCTTAGTAGTAACATTGGGAAAAACCTATTATTGTTGCATGTACCCCTCCTTGCTATTGCTTACGTCACCTTGACAAACTGGGTAGAGTGTCTTTGTTCGAGTCACGAAATGCTTAGCCATGCTTAGATAACACGGTAGAAGTCGAGTGGTAAGTCCCACTCGCACGTATAGGAACCCCCTTGATTACTTATGGACTTGTGGTGAGTTCATATGTTGGTAAAAGTTGAAAAGTGTTAAAAGCTGAAATCTGGACGGTGGGATAGGAGTGCAGCAAGACATGGAGGTCTTGTGTGCCGTAGGCCCCGTCTGGGTTGACCTAGGACCTGGCCGTGTTATTCTTGGCCTGAGCACTTTCCGTTCATACCACATGTCCGATATAATGGTAAGACAAGCTGAGTATCTCACTGCGTACCAACGTTTGGCCGATGACTGCACGGTGTGTGGAACGAGGGAGTCATGGGTGCCTGCGAGGCCGTGACACTCGACGAGGGACTCACGTGTGCCTGCGAGGCCGTGGTACTCGGCACCGTGTGGATTTTCCAACCGTGTGGGCACGAGTGTGGAAAAGGTTGACATGAGTACCCCCTTGTGTAACTTTAGCGGGTTGCATGAGCCGTATGGTCCTCAGTCGTGTGGGTACAGTTGGACTCCCCTGCAGGGTGTAAAATCGGTTCGAATCCGCCGCGGTCTTGGTTATGATCAAGCTCAGTGTCCTTTGGATAATATCGTAGAGTTGTCACATAACATGATGGAAATTGGGATATTGTTGATGGAATTGGAATATGGTTATCGGTATCCATGGTTCGGATGGAACATGGATGATGGCATATACATGGTTTATGGTTACATGATACTTGGGATTGGGTTTATTAGAAGTTCATGCCCGCAGGGTCTTTTACTTTATGCTTATTCATATATGCTTAGTTTCTGCTTTAAGCAATCGAGTCCATTCCTATACCTTATTTACCTTGCTACAGCCTCATTGCATTATCCTTGGAGTCGGGAACTAATTCCCACAACAGGGTAAGACTTGCGAGTACCTTCGTACTCAACGTTTGTTGTTTAAGTTTTTGCAGGTGAGGATGAGTTGGTCTTCGGCTACTTTGTCCCCGCCGATGCCGGCGAGGGCGAGGCGTAGTCAAGACTTTCGAGTGATCGTGATGTGCGATGTTCGTGGGCTGGGCATCGCAATCTTTTGCTGTTTTCTCATTGCAACCGCTGCGACTATCATCTTTCTTAGAATCGCTTCCGCTCTCTGATTTGTTAGTTTCAAGACTTTGATGAACCTTGGTATGTAAGAATATTTAAATTAATGTTATTAATTAACATGACCTATGTGATGTATCACCTGTGACGTTGCCGACGTGCTTGGATCTTGGGCATTGCTTGAGAAGCATGTCGGGGGACTGCCGGGTTTATATTCTCTTTTATCGGGTTGAGTTCTCGCATACCATGCGTGGGCCGCGAGTCAACTTGGTAAACTTGAATATAAATTGGTCGGGTCTCTCACAATAGGCTTGCGAATCCTTTTGGCAAGTAAACCCTCCTGAGTCGGCCTTCATGTCTAGGAGTCGGCTGTAGTCAGCCACTTTTGTCGGGTAAGTCTTGCTGAGCTTCTTAGAAGCTCACGCGTTAGCATTTTGTGGTTTTTTAGGCGCTGTCATGCAGGAACCAGCAGGTAGCTTCCATTGGGAGGAGCCTTCCCTCGAGTTTGGGAACCTCCAGTGGGAGTTGTGCGAGTCGCCGCAATGAATGTTGAAGTGGCTAGTAGCATGACGCCCGTGGGCACGACGCGTGCTTTTGCTTAAGTCCGAGTGTCGGAGTTGTAAGAGTTCTAGCCTTCCCCTGTTTATCGTTTTCAAAACTGTTGCGTACTCTGAAACAATGTAATATTCAACTTCTAAGTTATGAACCAATGATGTATTAAATCCTCTTTCCTTGTAAATTATTGCTGTTTATTCCTGTCTGTGTTGTATCGTGTGTACGCTCGCTTCGCCGAGTGTTGCCCAACAGGAACCTGGCTTAACGACTGACCAGATCCGTCCTGAGACGAGGTTTTCTGGGCGGGTCGTGTCATGGCCTTACCACTCAATTGGCCGCCATCGCTACGCGAGTTGATGTGTTGAAGCGGCGTCCACCTGCCGGCAACCACAACGACGACGACGACGTCGATGACACTATCTATGATACCGATGGCAACATTGACGAGCGTGCAACTCAGGGCGCTCGCCTTCGACGTTGACTATGCCGTAACCGTCACGGCATAGGAGGTAACAACAACAATCAACATGCTCGCCCTCATGATGATCCATTTGCTAAGGTTAAATTTTCCATACCGCTATTCTCTGATTTATATGATGCTGAAAATATCTTGATTCGGAGATGACGGTAGAGCAGAAATTTAGTTTCCATCTAGTTCCTGAACAACAAAGGGTTCGACAAGCTACTAGTGAATTTAAGGACTTTGCTATTATTTGATGGACTGGTTTAGCTGCTGTCGGACGTTTACCTGCCACTTGGGATGCTTTAAAAACAGCTATGCGTGATCGTTTTGTTCCTCCTCCTTTTCAGCGAGATATGCGTCTCAAACTGCAGCGTTTAGAGCAAGGTAGTAATTCCGTCCAGGATTATTATGCTGAGCTACAGAAGGGCATGATGCGTTGTGGGGTAGTTGAGGATAATGAGGATAAAATTTGCCTTTTTACGGGGGATTGAGGCGTGAAATTCAGGATATTATTGATTATAAAACCTTTAACAATGTCAATGAGTTGTTCCACATAGCTATGCTTACAGAGAAGGAATTGCAGGGAAGACAGGAAGCAGCAAAGACAAGAACCAGTCGCTCCTTCACGCCTAGTATGTCTACATCTACGGGAGCAACACGGTCCTCGTCAAGCTTTCGTCCACCTCTTGTACCAGCAAGCAAGCGACCGTCCACCACAGCAACGCCTCCCTCGTCACGCCTTGTAGATTTTTCTAAATCCTCCGTGCAGGGTCCAGTGAAGAATCAACCATCCACTACATCCACTGGTCGCACGACTGTCATTCAGTGTCATCGCTGCCTTGGACTTGGGCACGTGCAGCGTGACTGCCCAAGCAAACGAGCCTACATTGCCACTGAAGATGGAGGTTATGCGAGCACCTCCGACATAGAAGATGACGATGATGATGATGTTGCTGCTGTTGCGGACGGTGCTGCGGACTCCTTAGTCCTCAGCAGCGCCAACACTACCTTCCGAGCCATCGTTGTCCAGCGGGTCCTCAGTACTCAAGTAACTCAACCCGACCAGCTCCAATGCCATAACTTGTTTCAGATTGAGTTCGTGATCAAGAATAGGCGAGCACGGGTGATTATTGATGGGGGCAGCTGCAACAACTTGGTGAGCTCAGATCTGGTCAAGAAGCTTGGCTTGACAACACGACCACATCCACATCCATACCATATTCAGTGGTTGAATGACTCGGGAAAAGCTAAGGTAACACAATCTTGTCGCGTTCCTTTTTCCTTGGTGCTTATGTTGATTCTGTAAATTGTGATGTTGTTCCTATGCAAGCAAGCTCTCTTTTATTGGGTCGTCCTTGAGAACATGATAATGATGCTTTGCACCATGGTCGTAGTAACAAATACACTTTATGCATAAAAGGAAAGAAAATTACTTTGTTACCTATGACACCTGCTGCAATCATTGAATCTGATAGGGAGAGGGCTGCTAATGCTAAACAACAACCTCATGCTAAATCTGCAATTCAGCAAGATATACCTTTGAAAGCTCCTGTAATGCTTGCTACAAAAAATGACCTTGCTAAAATTTATGATGGTACTGCTGTATGCTATGCTTTAGTGTGCAAGGATGCTTTATTTTCTATTAATAATTTGCCTTGCACATTGCCACCTGCGGTTACTAACCTTTTGCAGGAGTTTCGAGATGTTTTTCCTGATGAGATACCGCCAGGACTGCCACCCATTCGTGGGATTGAGCATCAGATTGATCTGATTCCTGGTGCGAGCTTGCCAAACCGTGCGGCGTACCGAACCAACCCTGAGGAGACTAAGGAAATTCAACGACAAGTCCAAGATCTTTTGGACCGCGGGTACATACGTGAGAGTCTTAGTCCTTGTGCTGTTCCTGTTCTTTTGGTTCCTAAGAAAGATGGTTCATGGCGTATGTGTGTAGATTGTAGAGCCATAAACAACATTACTATACGGTATCGTCATCCTATTCCTAGGCTAGACGACATGCTTGATGAGTTGTGTGGTGCTATAGTTTTTACTAAAATTGACTTACGTAGTGGTTACCACCAGATTAGAATGAAGCTCGGTGATGAATGAAAAATTGCATTTAAAACTAAATTTGGTCTGTATGAGTGGTTAGTCATGCCTTTAGGTTTAACTAATGCACCTAGCACTTTCATGAGATTAATGCATGAAGTTTTACGTTCATTCACTGGTAAATTTGTGGTGGTTTACTTTGATGATATCTTGATTTATAGCAAGTCTATGGCTGAACATATGGATCATCTACGTGCTGTTTTCTATGCTTTACGTGATGCACGTTTGTTTGGTAACCTCGACAAGTGCACCTTTTGCACCGATCGAGTCTCTTTTCTTGGCTATGTTGTGACTTCACAGGGCATTGAGGTTGATAAGGCTAAGGTGGAGGCGATTGACAGCTGGCCTACGCCCACTACGGTTTCGCACGTGCGGAGTTTTCTGGGCCTAGCGGGATTTTATCGCCATTTTGTCAAGGAATTCAGCACCATCGCGACACTGCTGATTGAGTTGACAAAGAAGGGCGTTGTCTTCCATTGGGGGCCATCACAGGAAGAGTCCTTTTCTCTTTTGAAGGACAAGCTTACACACGCACCGTTGCTCCAACTTCCAGATTTTGGTAAGACTTTTGAGCTTGAATGTGATGCTAGTGGAATTGGAATTGGTGTCTTGATGCAGGAAGGAAAACCTGTTGCATAAGTGAGAAGTTAAATGGTCCTGCTCTTAATTATTCCACGTATGCTAAAGAATTATATGCTCTTGTTCGTTCTTTACAATCGTGGCAACATTATTTATGGCCTAAAGAATTTGTTATCCATTCTGATCATGAGTCACTTAAGCATATTCATAGTCAAACAAATCTGAATCATAGACATGCTAAGTGGGTAGAATTTATTGAATCTTTTCCTTATGTCATCAAACACAAAAAAGGGAAGGATAATGTTATTGCCGATGCTTTATCTAGACGATATACCATGCTGTCCCAGCTTGATTGTCGCATTTTTGGTCTTGAATCCATTAAACAACAATATGTTTTGGATGATGATTTTAAAGATGTGTTGCTGCATTGTAACGAGGGCCATTCATGGAACAAATATGTGTTGAATGATGGGTTTCTGTTTAGAGCTAACCGCCTATGCATTCCAGTTGGATCCGTTCGTCTTTTGTTGTTGCAGGAGGCGCATGGAGGCGGGTTGATGGGACATTTTGGTGCTAAGAAGACGGAGGATGTTTTGGCCACACACTTCTTTTGGCCAAAGATGAGACGAGACGTCGAGAGGTTTGTTGCTCGCTGCACTACTTGTCAAAAAGCTAAGTCTCGTTTGAATTCACATGGTTTATACATGCCTCTTCCTGTTCCTTCTATTCCTTGGACTGATATTTCTATGGATTTTGTTTTAGGACTGCCTAGGACTAAGAGGGGGAGGGACAGTTTTTTTGTTGTTGTGGATCGTTTTTCTAAGATGGCACACTTTATTCCATGTCATAAAACCGATGATGCTATTCATATTGCTGACCTCTTTTTCAAAGAGATAGTTCGTTTGCATGGTGTTCCTTCTACTATTATTTCAGATCGTGATGCTAAGTTCTTGAGTCACTTTTGGCGCACTTTGTGGAATAAGCTGGGTACCAAGCTTCTGTTTTCTACAACCTGTCACCCACAAACTGATGGCCAAACGGAGGTAGTGAACAGCACCTTATCCACCATGTTGCGAGCAATTCTGAAGAATAATTTGAAGATGTGGGAAGAATGTTTGCCCCATGTGGAGTTCGCTTACAATCGAGCGGAACACTCCACCACAAAGGTAAGTCCTTTTCAGGTAGTATATGGTTTCAACCCTCATGCTCCTATTGATATTTTACCTTTGCCTACTAGTGAGAGAGTAAATAATGATGCTCAGGAGCGTGCTAATTTTCTTGTTAAGTTGTATGCTCAAACTAAGGAAAACATTCAAAAAAATGAATGAAAAATATAGGATTGCTGGTAGCAAAGGTAGGAAAGAATTAAAACTTGAACCGGGTGATTTTGTTTGGTTGCACTTGAGAAAAGATAGGTTTCTTGATTTGAGAAAGTCTAAATTGATGCCTCGAGCTGCTGGTCCTTTTAAAATTTTAGAGAAAAATAATGATAATGCATATAAGCTTGAGTTGTCACCCGAGTTTGGGGTTAGTCCCTCTTTTAACATTTCAGATTTGACGTCATACTTGGGAGAGGAGGATGATCTGGAGTTGAGGACAACTCCGCATCAAGAGGGGGAGGATGATGAGGACATCACACCCATGGATACACATAATAATTCTCCCGCTGCTACAAATAAAGGTCCAATCACCAGAGCTCGCGCCCGTCAACTTAATATAGAGGTCAGCTCGTTCCTTAGCACTCCATTACGAATTCTTGAGGATAGATTACTACCTAATAATGTTATTATGATTTTGAAATCATGAAGAGATCAGAGGAACAATGGAAGACCAGGTTGGAGTCAGCCAAGGACGTCCAAGCCAAGTCAGAGGTCCAGCCCACGTCGACTTCGAATCCAATTCGGAGTCCAGGAGCTGTCTCCACTAAAACGGACGCCCAGGTTGCATACGGACTCTGTTTTAGGCGATCTACCACTTCACAGAAAGAGGACGAGACCATCTTTCCAACGGGACTGGTCCCATATCCAAATTCCTTCGGAGTCGACAGGAATCGCCAAAACAGTGAGCCATCCAGAATCTGTTAGGGTGCTGCGACACCGATTTTGGATCGGATGGCCTTGTATCGAGTTAGAGTCCATTAGGGTTTCGTCCAGGGGACTTGCACGTCCCCAAGTCCTTTATATTTAGCTGTCACCCCCTCCATTAGGGTGGGGGGGTTTTTCTTAGATTATTTCTGTATACACAGATTCGGCGTTTCATCGGTTTGTGAGACCCCAACTGGTGAGTTTAATCTATATCTGCAAATTTGGTTGCTTTCCACTTCGTTCTTGCTTGTGTTCTTTGATTCGCAGGCAAGGATTAGCCTTCTTGGCGAGGTCATCCGTGTTCGCGCGGTTGATAACCAGAGGAGACGTGGTGCTGCGATTGCAGGGTTCGGGACGTGCCGTTCGGAAGGTGGATCGATTTGTGTCGCGACTCCACCCAAATCGTTGATTATCAGAACCTGTAGGAAGATCGGGACCTCCGTCCCCATCAAGCGCTGTCAAGGACTACGGAATCCGCAGCACCATCTGCAGCATCAACATCATCGTCATCAACATCGTCTTCTATGTCCGAGGTGCTCACGTAACCCCCATCATCAGTGGCGATGTAGGCTTGTTTGCTTGGACAGTCTTGTTGCACGTGGCCAATTCCAAGGCAGCGATGACACTGAATGCCGATCGTGCGTCCCATGGAAGGAGGATTCTTCGCTGGACCTTCGCTGGACCTTGCACAGAAGATTTAGGAGAATCTGTAGGGCGTGTCGTGGAAGGCAATGCTGTAGAGGTGTTTCGTTTGCTCGCTGGTGTAGGAGGTGGACGAAAGCTTGACGAACGCCGCATTGCTCCCGTAGATGGAGTTGTACTACGCGTGAAGGAGTGACTGGTTCTCGCCCTCGCTATTTCTTGTCATCTCTGTAATTGTTTTTTTTGAATGCATAGCTATGTGGAACAATTCGTTGACATTATGAAAGGATCTATAATCAACGATGTCCTGAGTGTTGCGCCTCAAACTCCCATAAAAACGACAAATTTTATCCTCAGTATCCTCAACTACCCCACAACGCATCATGCCCTTCTGCAGCTCAGCATAATAATCCTGGACGAAATTACTACCTTGCTCTAAACGCTGCAGTTTAAGGCGCATATCTCGCTGAAAAGAAGGCGGCACAAAACGATCATGCTTAGCTATTTCAAAGCATCCCAAGTGGTAGGTAAACGACCAACAACAGCTAGAACAGTCTACCAAATAATTGCAAAGTTCTTAAACTCACTAGTAGCTTGACGAACCCTATGTTGTTCAGGAACTAGATGGGAACTAAATTTCTTCTCTACCGCCATCTTCCAATCAAGATATTTTTCAGCATCATATAAACCAAAAAATGATGGTATGGAAAATTTAACTTTAGCAAAAGGATCATCATGAGGGCAAGCATGATGATTGTTGTTGTTGTTACCTCCCATACCATGACGGTTACAGCGTAGTCGACATCGAAGGCGTGTTGCCTCAGTTGCACACTCATCAATGTTGCCATCTACATCAAGGACAGTGTCGTCATCATCGTCGTAGTTGTTGCTGCCGGCAGGGCACCTCTCAAACACATCAAGGTGCGTTGAGATAGCGGCCAACTAAGTGGTAAGGCCCTCAGGAGCTGGGCCTATGTTTAGGTCGACGAAATTTTTCATCACAGCGTCAAAAATCTTCTCGTCTATGCCCTCCAGCGCCTTGTCTATTGCTTCCTTCAACTGGTTCTGGCTGACACACTTATTGAAATCCACTGGTATTGCAGAATCGTCGCCACCTGACATGATGAAAGAGACTAAAACACAAAAGAAAATAGACAAAGCTTATCCCTACCAACTACTGTGTTAGGATTGTGGTACTCTCAAACTGCAACAGGAAGTTTCAAACCAAGTTTTTGCAAATATCTAAGTGAACACAAAGCAAAGATACCTGGGAGAAGTGATCCGGCGATTACAGGGTGAAGAATCTGTGCCTGTTCAGAAGGGTTATGTGCAGCTTGGAAGGCCGATATATATGTGAGTGGAACACAAATCAAAAACAGATAGTAATACTAAATAAGTGTCCAAAGTATTGGTCCTAGTTGCTGGCCAAATGTGTCCTATAACAGTTATGATACATGGACAAAGATGAGGTACAGGAAAAACAGCAACAAAGATCAATAGACAAAGGAAACTCAATTCAGCCCAAGCAATTGCCAAATGTGGTAAGTTGTCCAATTCTCGGATATTTTTTTGATATTTTTTTCAGTGAGCAGAGCAGAGAAATAGGTACTACAAAAATTTTCAGGACAACTGGATCAAAGATGTGGTCTATGGAAATTGCCGAAGCTGCCTAAAAATTAGGGCAGAACGTTCGGTCTCGGATATATCTACCTTCCGGGGCGAATTTGCGGATTCTAAAAGCGGCAAACCCGGCAAAGCAGGGTGAAATCAGATGCGAAATTTTCTGCCGATCGATTTCAGATTAGGTTTGCCTGATTTTGAGTTCGTATGCAAAAGTTATGGCCGTTTTATGGAAGGGTGTGACACCCCAGGTGTCACTTAAGAATTCACCGACAAATCGTAAACCCTAGGATTGGATACCTATTTTCTAATCGACTTTGTAAAATGCCTAGTAAATCGAGAAAAGCTCTAAGAATACTAAACCAAAATTTCTTGGAATCCTGGTAAAATACACTAATTAACTACTGAAACACTTTTTTAAAAACGTTCATGGAACTTCCTCAACAAATAAATTCATCCTTTCTATTTTTTTAATTTTAAATAGAGTTTCAGAGAGCTTCTAGGGTTGAAACGTGAAGCGCTAGTGTATCATGGTAGTTTTCACCTCCTGTAATTGTATCAGGATTTTACACTAACAAAGTTATATGCATGTCACTAAATATACTCCAAACTGTCATTTTAATTTGTCATTTTCTAAAATACATTATGAAAGTCATCCAAAAATCCAAAACCTTAATCACAACTTTAGATAAGGTGCTTACTGGTGCCTACATCAAATTTCATAATTTTACCATAAGGTTTAGTATTTAATTCTGATTTTCTAAGTTTGAGCAATAGAAAATTTGCTGAATTTTTATAAAATCAGAAAAATCAATTTAACCTCAATCTAATTTTAAAATTCTTAGTTCAGAGAACACTGTCAACTAAAAATATTCCTTTGGTAAAAATACAAAGTTTCACTTTGGTCCACCTCAATAAGAATAAATGCTTTAATAAAATGCCGAAGTCGAGAAATTAGGCTTAAACCTAAACCTATATGTGGTAAAGATGAAAACACCGTAGTAACTATGATGAAAACACGATATTACATTATTTAATCATAACGCATCTTATTCATGTTACATCACGTAGACACTGAAGCAAACGAGGTAGCTATCGATCCAGAGTCTTCGACCCCCGAAGAAGTTGTCATCACCAACCCCGGAGACCAAGGCAAGCCCCGGTGCACAACCATGTTTTAAAGTTTTTCTTTTTAACTATATGTGTTATGAATGTGCATTAGGTCTCTAGGAGTTGTTTGAAACCCTAGTTGCATATGTTTCCCATAGGAAACCCTATCGGTACTTGGTATAGGTATCCATTGTAGTATGCTATACTTAGCAGTACTTACCGGTAGAAGTCGAGCAGAGTGGACGCTGCACGCGACTGCTAGGGTTTTGTTTGAAACTATCACGTGACAAATTGTGAATCATGACTATGGATGATTAAGGAAAGGTAAGTTGGAGGGTCAGACAGGGTACAAGTAGGTCGGCGACTGGTCCGGGACCAGGGTGACCGTAGTCTTGTCTGATCCATGTGGTCCGAGCCTGATCAAGCATTGAATGTACTAATCATATGCTGGGTATATGGGGCCCAGTAAACCAACGTAGCCTAGTGATTGCAAAGTCGAACTTACCCTACGGTGTCTGATCGGAGGCGATATGGTGCGGGCAGTTGTGGGAACTCCACAGATACCGTTCGGACGTGTGTTTTGGTGGGATGCGGCACTGCTAAGGCAGGCGTAGGAGGGAATTGACTTTGCAGGAGTTGGTGTGAACGGTTGCCACGTGTGGTCTGGGACGCACACGTGTCGTATGATTAGGTTTCCCCCTGCAGGGTATAAAAATCATTTCGAACCGCTGTCGCTCCCAGTTTGTGAGCTTGCTTGTGAAACGCACCACATTATAATCAAAATATTGAGCTACAATGAGGAGGACAAAGTTATGAGATGATTATTGTATATTACTTCTGTTATGATTGACTAGATCAGTGCACACTAAAGTTACGATTCTAATCACTCAACCTGAGTTAAAACTTGACCAAGAATAGTTCAGGTAATGCGAGTTCTTTTGCAAAGGTAAACCTACCCTAAGTCAGCCAGCAGGTCTAGGTGTCGGCTGTAGTTAGCCAAATTTGACGAGTCAGTCTTGTTGAGCTTCTTAGAAGCTCACGCTTTGCAAATACGTGGTTTTCAGGCTCCGACGTGTTTACCCAGGATGATAGCCAGTGGGAAGAGCCGCTCCCAGAGTTCGGGAACCTCTAGTGGGAGCGTTGCAGGTCGCCGCAGTAACTGTTGTGTGGCTAGTAGTATAGTGCCACTGGACAAGGCTCTATTTTAATTCTTCCGCTGTATTTTTCGTGATTTCAAAAACTCTATTCGTACTCTGATGTAAGACCTAATTTTAATTTTTGGAATCATGATTAAATTCTCTCTTCTTGTTAAAGATTGTTGTTTATTCTGGCTATGTTGTACCATGTGTATGCTCGCTTCACCAAGCATTGCCTAACAGGATCCTGGCGTGATGCAGGATCCATCCTGGACTGAGTTTTCTGGGGTGGGTCCGCATCAAAGGGTGTCTGAATCATTATGCGTATTACGGCGAACAATGAATTCGGGTAGCGGAAAAACAAGGAATTTGATGGCGGAAGCTGTGGAAAAGTTTGAAGCTAATGGTCGGTGATCAAATCAAAATAACAGATGCGATAGAAGAAACTAAGGTCAGGGCGGGATCAGGGTGGGGAAAGAAAATGACGGCTAGGGTTTCACACAAGGCGGCGGAAGCAAAACCAACCGTAACAAGACACAATCTAACTCAGCAACAAAACGTAACTAAGGACACAAACTCAACACTAGGAACCTTGAAATTGAAATCTGCAGAGGCTAAACACGGTTTTGGACAGGATGTAACCTGAAAGTACAATTCTATTTTTGGTTTTTTATGGACTATACGACGAAACAAAAACAAAGAACAAGGATAAACAATGGCGAACCTGAGGAACACCTGAAGCTCTGATTACCACTTGATTGGAACAGGGTCCCGATCTTCCTACAAGTTCTGATAATCAACGATTTGGGCGGAGTCGCGACACAAATCGATCCGGCTTCCGAACGACACGTTCCGAACCCCGCAATCGCAGCACAAGGATGACTTCACCGAAAAGGCTAGTCTTTGCCTGCGAATCGAAGAACACAAGCAAGAATGAAGTAGAAAGCAACCAAATTGCAGATGAAGATTAAACTCACAAAGTTAGGTCTCACAAACCGATGAAACGGCGACACTGTTTTTAACAGGAATAATCTAAGCAAAACCCAAACCCAAATGGTGGGGTGATGGTTGGATATAAAGGAATTGGGGACGTGCAAGTCCCATGGACGCAATGGACTCTAACTCAGTACAAGGCCAACCGGTCCAAAGTCGGTGTCGCAGCACCCTGATAGATTCTGGACTGTCCAATGTTTTGATGATCCCATGGACTCTGGAGGAATTTTGACGTGGGACTAGTCCCATTGGAAAGACAATCTGGTCCAAATGGCGGAATTCTCGTACAACAACAACTACCAAGAAAGTATCCAAATGTCACTATTTGAAGCATTATACGAACGCAGCTGCTTAACACCGCTCAATTGGTCGGTGGCAGGCGAAAGAAATATACTTGGACCTGACCTAGTGCAGTAGGCTGAGGAAAAAGTATGGGTCATCCAAGCTAACCTGAAGACCGCCAAGTCCAGACAGAAGAGCTATGCAGATAGAATGCGTAGACCATTGAGTTTCAAGATAGGAGACTACGTCTACTTAAGAGTCTCGCCCACAAAAGGAATCAGCGGTTCGGAGTCAGAGGCAAGTTAGCACCCTGGTACATCGGTCCATATCCCATCTCTGCCAAGTGCAGACCAGTGGCATATCAGGTGGAATTACCAGAAAGGTTATCTGGAGTACACAATGTGTTTCACGTCTCCCAGTTGAAGAAGTGTTTGAAGGAACCCATAGATCAAGCAATCCCAGAGGTGGAAGAGTTACAACCAGACTTAACATACCCAGAGCGGCCAATTCAGATATAGACGAGAAGGAACGGGTTATCAGGAAGCGTACTCTCAAGTTCTATAAGGTCCTGTGGAGCAATCACTCGGAAGATGAAGCCACGTGGGAATCTGCAGAATTCCTTCGATCACACTACCCCGAGTTACTTCCAGCCCCATAGGTACCCATGACCCACCTAACACTTCCTTAAATCTCAGGACGCGATTTCTCCTAGGGGGGAGGGCTGTGACACCCAGGTGTCACTTAAGAATTTATCGACAACTTTTAACCTTAGGATTTAATTCTTATACTTTGAAGCAAAATTTACACTTGAGCTAATACGAAATGTTGTTTGAAACACTTCCATTAGCCTCCACAAAAATTTTGGTTAATTACTGAACAATTTCATGGAATCAGGGACATGTAACCCACAGTGCAAAAATAATTTCCTTAACAAGAAAGAATTTAAACACCCATTTCGAAATCTATCAAACATCCCATGTAACCCTAGAAATATTTTTACATGGCAATTAAGTTCACTTCAAAATAGAATTTTGGGATTGTATCAGAATTTTTGGAAAAGATTTAAACCCCTTAAAAATTCAAATAATCTTGAATTTAGTTTGAAATTTATGAATTTTTAGAGGCCGAACCTGTGAGAGACCCGACCAATTTACATTCAAGTTTACCAAGTTGACTCACGGCCCACGTATGGTATGCGAGAACTCAACCCGATAAAAGAGAATATAAACCCGGCAGTCCCCCGACATGCTTCTTAAGCAACGCCCAAGATCCAAGCACGTCGGCAATGTCACAGGTGATACATTACATAGGTCACATTCATTAATAACATTAATTAAAAATATTCTTACATACCAAGGTTCATCATAAGTCTTGAAACTAACAAATTAAAGAGCGGAAGCAATTCTAAGGAATACGATAGTCGCAGCGGTTGCAGCAAGAAAACAGCACAGGATTGCGATGCCCAGCCCACGAACATCACAAATCACGGTCACTCGCATGTCTTGACTACGCCTCGCCCTCGCCGGCATCGGCGGGGACAAAGTAGCCGAAGCCCAACTCATCCTCACCTGCAAAAACTTAAGCAACAAACGTTGAGTACGAAGGTACTCGCAAGTCTTACCCTGTTGTGGGAATTATTTCCCGACTCCAAGGATAATGCAATGAGGCTATAGTAAGGTAAACAAGGTATAGGAATGGACTCGATTGCTTAAAGCAGAAACTAAGCATATATGAATAAGCATAAAGTAAAAGACTCTACGGGCATGAACAACTACTATAAACCCAACCCCTAAGTACCATGTAACCATAAACCATGTACATACCATCATCCATGTTCCATCCGAATCATGGATACCAACAACCATATTCCAATTCCATCAACAATATCCCAATTCCCATCATGTTATTTGACAACTCTACGATATTATCCATAGGACACTGAGCTTGATCATAACCGTGACCGCGGCGGATTCGAACCGATTTTACACCCTGCAGGGGAGTCCAACTGTACCCGCACGACTGAGGACCATACGGCTCATGCAACCCGCTAAAGTTACACAAGGGGGTACTCATGTCAACCTTTTTCACACTCGTGCCCACACGGTTGGAAAATCCACACGGTGCCGAGTACCACCGCCTCGCAGGCACGCGTGAGTCCCTCGTCGAGTATCACGGCCTCGCAGGCATCCATGACTCCCTCGTTCCACACACCGTGCAGTCATCGGCCAATCGTTGGTACGCAGTGAGATACTCAGCTTGTCTTACCATTATATCGGACATGTGGTATGAACGGAAAGTGCTCAGGCCAAGAATAACACGGCCGGGTCCTAGGTCAACCCAGACGGGGCCTACGGCACACAAGACCTCCATGTCTTGCTGCACTCCTATCCCACCGTCCGGATTTCAGTTTTTTAACACTTTCCAACTTTTACCAACATATGAACTTGCCACAAGTTCATAAGTAACCAGGATAGATCCTATACTTGCGAGTGGGACTTACCACTCGACTTCTACCGTGTTATCTAAGCATGGCTAAGCATTTCGTGACTCAAACAAAGACACTCTACCCAGGTTGACAAGGCAACGTATTCAATACCAAGGAGGGGTACATGCAACAATAATAGGTTTTCCCAATGTTAGTACTAATCCCGACTTTATGCATTCCTATACGTAAGCATTCATATTAATCATTAAGTAAATTACTTAGGGTAGCAATATGAGGTGCTTGCCTTCAACAGCAGCGGTGTTGTCTTCCTCAGCAGCTGGATCAACCTCTGGTGCTTCTCCCGTAGCGGCACCCGCGTCACTCTCCGGCGGTTCGTAAGCTATAAAGTAAAACGCGTCGATAAGATGTATGCCATGATGCCATGATGCACAAATGATGCGATAAGATGCAGAGAGGTAGCTACTAAGTCTACGAACACAATGCAAAAAGAACAAAGTGAATCGGAGTTCTACAGCTCAAGTTATGCCCTAAACAGTTTTACCGATTCCGGTTACGGGTTTTCCCGGTTCCCGGGTTCCGGTTCCGATATCGGGTGGCACACAGATGTCGTTTCCGGGAAAAATCCCAAAACACATCACATGTACTGGCTTTACTAAGTGGCTTGGGTTACTACGAGAGTAAGTTTGAGTGGTTTTGACTCGCGTTAACAGGAACACGAGCCCTCCGATGGTCGTTGCCCTGTTTACGACATCGGGAATACCGTAACGGTGCCGTAAAAGTCGTAACGACTTTTCCGGTGAAATTCAAAGTTAAGTTACAGGCATGGGACCATTTTTAGTTTAAACTAGGCTCTAAACTAAGACTTTTGGCTCTGGTTTGGGGTCAAGTTGAGCTTCTATGATTTTACTAAAAATCAAACAATGTTCTGTTTTTCAAACTTATAAAATCAGAAACATGTACGAACACCTATGGAAAAATTATGAAACTTTATAGATCTACTTCTGAGCATCTAAACCAAAGTTTTTGTTAAAGGCCTTGGGCTTTTGGGCGACTGGCCTAATGTACTTTAGACAAAGGTACTTAATCTAGGGTTTTGGGGATATTAACAATGACATGCATGCACAAATGCTCACAAAAAATTCTGGTAAAAGTGCAGAAGATGCATCATGCCAAGATACAATTATGGTACAAAATCAAACCTAGAAACCTTCTGGAACTTCAAATAAAAACCAACAACAGGAATAATTCATTGAATTATTAAATATATTTCAGGGACATTTTTGAAAAAGTGCGTTAACAGAAAATTAATTCATTTCTCAAGGATTCAAATAAATTAGGTTTGGCATTTTTAGATTTTTCCACTGTTTTCTATACATTTTACAACTTTTGGATAATTAAAAGAAAATGGAAAATTGAATGGAACAGTAACAGAAACAGGGGAACATGGCCGTGGCGGTTGCTCCGGTTGGATCCTCGCCGGAGGAGGGGGCTAGGAGGGGGATGGAGCGGTCGTGGAGCTTCACCTTGATTCAAAGCACGGGTTTGAAGAGGATTAAGTCCACAGGAGAGAGGGGAAAGGGGTCAGCAACGTGAAGCTCCGAGGCGGCTTCAATGGCGGCCGACGGGTGGCGTGAGGTGTTCCTTCCTCACCGGCGATGATCTGCGGCCGATAGCTTATCAAACTGGTGTACCATGGTGAGAGGATAAAGCCGGTGAAAGGAATTGAAGAATCGAGCTACCGTGGCGATGAATTTTGGAAAGAGGTGGCCGTCGACGAGGGACAGGGGCGAAGACAGGGGCGGCGGAAGACAGGGGCGGCGGCGTTCCTGAGAAATTAGGGCACAACCGGGGGTGGGGCCAGATGGTTGGAGAGCTTCAGGAGGCCGAGGGCAACTTGGTCGGCACGGTGGTGGGGCTTGGGGAGTGCTGAGGTGAGCCGTCGACGTGCGAGTGGCTCGGATGGCAATGGCGGTGGCGCACTGGCAGGGAGGAAGGCAGGGGGAGAAGGAAAGGAATATAGGATTGCTCGTGGCTTTAAGTAGTCAAGGGAGGAGCCAAGTGAGAGAGAGAGCCGGGGCGCAAGTGGATGTCACATCCCAAAAGTTCAACCTCTTATCATTTTGAATTTGAGCTCACAAGATTTGAATTTGATCTCGTCTTTTTTCGTTTTGGCTTTTGGGTCTGGGTTTGAAGTTTTCGTCGCTGTTAGAAACCCTAATTGGCTCTTAATAGGTCTTTTATTTCCTTCATAAAACTACCCTAATGTTTTTACAAAACAATTAACTACACATTAAAATAGAATTTTGAAATTTTATCAAAATTTTTGGTAAAGATTTAAACCCTTTTAAAATTCCGACAAGTTGGAGCCAAGTTGAAAATTCACAGACCTTTAGGAGCTGAATCAGGGAACCTTTCTTTAATAAAAGTTGTTCCAAATAATTAACTTAGCTCACACAAAAAGTTTCAAAAATGTTTGAACTCGGGAGCTAGGGTTTTCAATTGACTCAAGTGGAGGGAATTGGAATAATGAAAAAAATCAATTGACAACACCTGTACGCGCTACAGTAACACCGCCCACGACAGTAGCGCCGCCCACATCCTGCTTTGCCGCGGTTGCCGCCCAAAGCACAGCGCCGGCTGCCTCCTCCTCCCCTTGCACCTCCTTTACACGCCCAACACCGAATCTTGGCAAAAGATTTCCCCCTTCTCTCCTCCCTCCCTCCCTATTCTCTCTGCGCCCGACAGCTCTCCCTGTTGCCGCACGTCGCCTTCAAAGCAGGGCCGCCGCCTCCTGCCGGCCGCCGCCCCCTGTGCCCTCAATTCACTGCCCCTTCTTCTTCCTCTCCCTTCCTCACTCCTCCTTGAGCATAAGGCCGAGCCCCTCCTTCCTTTCCCTTCGCCCCTTGCCCTGTTCTGCCGCCCACGACGCCAGCAAGTTCCGGCGAGTCCCTAGCCTAGCCACCATGCCGCCTAGGTTACCCTCCACCCCCTGAAGCTCTCCAACCACCAAGAGCCCCAGCAATACTGCCATTTCTCCAGTACCCCGCCGCCCCTGTTTTCGGTCGAGCACCTCACCGGCGGCCACAATTCTTCGAAATTCATCATCGTGGTACCATGATTCTCCAATTCCTTTCACCGGCTACTTGATAGTACTTGCGCACCCAATTGACAAGATTAAGGCTGCAGTTCATCGCCGTTGATGAAGAACGCCTCGCGCCACCACCTCGACCACCATTGACGCCGCCTCGAGCTCACCGTCGCCAGCCCTGTTCCCCTCTTCCCCGTAGCCTTCATCCTCGACAAATCAGTGCTTTGGGTCACGGTGATGCTCCACGACACTTCAATCCCCGTCCTAACCCTCTTCTCCGGCAAGAAATCTCACCGGAGCAGCCGCCCCTGCTGTTTTCCCCTGTTTCTGCACTGTTCCATTGTTTTTTCCATTTTCCTTTAATTAGCCAAAAGTTGTTAAGTGTGTAGAAAACAGTGGAAAAATCTAAAAATGCCAAACCTAATTTAATTCGAATCCTTGAATAATAAAATAATTTTATGTTAAAGCACCTTTTCAAAAATGTCCCTGTAATTTCCTCAATAATTCATTGAAATATTTCTGTTTTTGATTTTTAGTTGGAGTTCCAGAAGGTTTCTAGGCTTGATTTTTGAACCATAATTGTATCTTGGCATGATGCATCTCCTGCATCTCCTGCATTTCTACAACAGGGTAAGACTTGCGAGTACCTTCGTACTCAACGTTTGTTGTTTAAGTTTTTGCAGGTGAGGATGAGCTGGTCTTCGGCTACTTCGTCCCTGCCGATGCCGGCGAGGGTGAGGCGTAGTCCAGACTTTCGAGTGACCGTGAATTGCGATGTTAGTGGGCTGGGCATCGCAATCTTTTGCTGTTTCCTTGCTGCTACCGCTGCGACTATCGTATTCCTTAGAATTGCTTCCGCTCTTTAAATTGTTAGTTTCAAGACTTCTGATGAAACTTGGTATGTAAGAATATTTTTAAATTAATGTTGATAAATTAATGTGACCTATGTGATGTATCACCTGTAACGTTGCCGACGTGCTTGGATCTTGGGCGTTGCTTGAGAAGCATGTCGGGGGACTGCCGGGTTTACATTCTCTTTTATCGGGTTGAGTTCTCGCATACCATACGTGGGCCGCGAATCAACTTGGTAAACTTGAATGTAAATTGGTCGGGTCTCTCACAGCGGATTGGGCAGGGGAGCGGCAGGCGGCGATTGGCGCGGTGAGGCGGCTGCTCCTGTCGGGCGGTGCCGTGCGGCAGAGAGGAAAGCAGGGCGCCAGAGGAAGGAGAAGGGAGAGGGAGGAGGAAGGGAGCAGAGGTAGGAGGGGAAGATCTTTGCCAAGATCCGCAGGATTGCTTTAGGGTAATGGCGCGTGAAATCAGCCGGCGCTGCCCGGGCTGCCAGCCACGGCGGTTGGTCGGCCGTGGCGGCGTACTGTTCACCGTGAGGCTGTTGTCAAATTTCAATTTTTGAGTTAATTCAATTGCTCCTTCTTGATTTGATTGAAAACTCTAGATCCTGAGCTCAAGAATTTCTGAAACTTTTTGTGTGAGCTAAAAGAATTATTTGGAACAACTTTGCTTAAAGGAAGATTCCTTGGTTCGGCCTCTAAAGATCGGTGAATTTTCAACTTAGTTCAATTTTGTTAGAATTTTAAAAGGGTTTAAACCTTTACCAAAAATTTTCATAAAATCTTCAAAATTCTATTTTAATGTATAGTTAATTGTTATGCAAAAAAATTGGGGTAGTTTTATTAAGAAAACAAAAGGCTTCTTGAAAGTCGATTAGGGTTTTGCGAAAACGACGAAAACTTCAAAACCCTGACCCAAATTCAAAACAGGAAATGGTCGAAAACAAAGGATTAAATTAGTGAGCTCATTATCTTTTTTCTCGAAAAACGCAGGAGAACTGCGCCTCATTATATTAAGAAGAAAAAAGGGGCAAGAGCCCGTTACACCGTACCACACACCTCCAAAGCTGAAAAAACTAGATTACATTCGCGCCTGTGAAAATAAACACAAACGACCAAAAGTACAACAATTTTAACTACTCGGGAGAAGGGCAGTCAAGCGAGATAGCCCTCGAGCCCCTGCCAACTCCCAAAGCCTTCGTTCTTCCACAATCCGAATTAGTGCTTCAGAAAGGCTGGGACTTGCTCCATCAAAGACACAGTGATTGCGGTAGTTCCAAATAATCCAAGCACCTAGCACTATAAAGGAGTTAACCCCATTTCTTGCTTGGATATCGACAGCTTCATTTATTCTCTCCCACCACAGATCAAAAGAAATATCATTAGGTTGTGGAGTTAGGGACTGAAGACCGACCTGCCCAAGGATGTGAAACCAAAATTGCCGGGCAAGCACACATGAGACCATGAGATGATTTATCGTTTCATCCTCTTGATCACAAAAGGGACACTTCTCAGGATGGGGCAGTCCACGCTTTGCTAGTCGATCCGCTGTCCAGCAGCGATTGTGTGCGACCAACCATAAGAAGAACCGGCACTTAGCCGGCGCCCACGTTTTCCAAATTCTATCCCCAGGCCCAAAAGACATTGAGCCAATAAAAAATCCTTGATAAGCTGATTTTGCAGAGTACTGTCCGCTAGGAGCCAATCTCCAAATATGAGAGTCCTCGACCTCAGGCTGAAGCTCCTGACCATAGATTAGATCCCAAAGAAGAAGATATTCCACAATAGTTTCCACCGAAAGGACTCCTTGAATATCATCCACCCAAGCACGATGTGTCAAGGCCTCTTGTACTGTGCGCCTTTGCACTCGTCGCTTTGGTATCGCCGTGAAGAGATGAGGGGCAAGGTCTGCTATGCGTTGTCCACGTATCCATTTATCTGTCCAGAAAAGTGTGTGCGCACCATTACCCACCTCAGAAATGACAGCCATGGAGAAGAAGTCCCGAACCTGATTGGGTACATGAATAGGTAGCGCTGACCAAGGGCGGTTTGGCTCTGTTTTTTGTAGCCAAAGCCATCTCATTCTCAATGCCCAACCCAACTTTGTGAGGTCTGAAATCCCGAGGCCACCAAGATCGGGAGGGCGGCAAACAATGCCCCAAGCTACAAGGCAGTGCCCCCCTTTTGTTTCCTTACGCCCCCTCCAAAGAAAACCGCGACGTAATTTATCTATCGCTTTGATTGTCCATGGCGGTAGGTCAAGAGCCATTGCAAGATAGATGAGCATCGCTGTAAGCACAAACTGAACTTGAACTCTTCGTCCTGCGCATGTCATCAGATCCGCTTTCCACCCCGGAAGTTGATCGGCAATGCGGTCAATGATTGGCTGAATTTGTGCTTTTGTTAATTTCTTGAGAGAAAGAGGCAGGCCGAGATATTTGCAAGGGAAAGCTGAGAGCTCACATGGCAAGAGCTGCTGTACAATATCAATTTCCGCCTCACCACAGCTGATCGGCAACACATTACTCTTTTGCAAGTTGGTTTTAAGTCCTGATGACTCACCGTGAGCTCATTATCGAAAGGACAAAAGTTTGAAACTTTTTGGGATGTGACAGAACCAGGACTTCAACCTTTAACGAAAGTTGTTCCAAATAATTCATTGAGCACGCACAAAAATGTTCACAATTTTTGGAGATCAGGAAGTACAAATTTCACTTGAATTTAGATCAGGATTTTGAATAAATTGCGGAAAAAAATCAAAAGAAATCGTCCGCCACTGCGACGGCCAACCGGCGCGCCGCAGTGGCTGGCAGCGTGTCGAGCGTCGGCCGCCGCTCCTTTTCGCACCGCGCCATCAAGCCTCACCGGAAATCTCACGCCAAGATCTTCTCCTCTCCTCCTCCTCTCTCCTCTGCTCCTCTCTCTCACTGCCGCGCCTCTGTTTCTCCCCGAGCGCACGATACCGCCCGCGCTCTCCATTCACCGGCGCGCTGCTCCGCTTCTGCCCGTTCTCTCTCTCCGCAGCGCATTAAGGCGCACCCGAGCCCCCTCCGCACTCACCCTACTCCATTCCTCTTCCTCCCGCAGCGCCCGCACCATTCTTCCTCCTCCGCCCGCTTCCGGTCCATCAAGATGCTCTCCGGTCCACCCGTTCGACGGGAACGCCTGCTCGCTGCCGTCCGCCATGAGGGGCTTCGTCGTCAATGATGTTCCTGTGACTTTCGATCCCTGTTGTGGTGTTGCCGGTCCCCTCCAGAGCACGTCGAAGCCGTAGGACATTGTCTTGAGCTTCGTCGTGCTCCGCCGCGCAGCTGCGAGCTCGCCGGAGTTCGCCCGGAGCCGCCGCCCGCCGCCGTCGTGTCCCAATCACCCCCCCCCCCCCCCCGGCACTTGCACAAGCCTAGGCAACCTCCCCTCCGCCGTTCCCCGTCGCCGGCGAGGCCCCCACCGCCGGCGTTCACCGGAATACCGCCGCCCCTCCCCCCCCCTCCCCTCCATTTTCAGATTTAAATCTAATTTGCTAATTTCTAGTCCGGTTTGAAAAATGCGTAATGAATCAAGGAAAAATCTAAAAATGGTGAACCAAATTTTTTTGGAATCCTTGTAAAATACAATTTTTCTAGTCTGCTGAAACACTTTTTCAAAAAGGTTCATGGAACTTCCTCAATAAATAGATTAATCCTTCTATTTTTGAATTTTAAATGGAGTTTCAAAGAGCTTCTAGGGTTAAAACTCGAACCATTAGTGTATCATAGTAGTGTGCATCTCCTGTAATTTTGTCAGGACTTTACAGCAACAAATTTATAAGCATGTCATTAAATATACCCCAAACTGCTATTTTAATTTGTCATTTTCTAAAATACATTATGTAAGTCATCCAAAAATCCAAACCCCTGAGCAAAAACTTAGTTTAGGTGCTCACTGGTACATGTATAAAATTTCATGATTTTACACTAAGGTTTAGTATTTATTTTCTGATTTTATAAGTTTAAATAACAGAAACTATGCTGAATTTTTATAAAATCTATAAAATTCAACTTGACATCAACCAAATTCTAAAATTCATATTTCAGAGATCCCTGTCAACTAAAAATAGTCTCCTGGTAAAAATGTGAAGTTTTACTTTGGTCTACAGTCAATAGAATAAATGCTTAAATAAAATGCCGAAGTCGAGATAATTAGGGTTAAAACCTAAACCTCATAGTGGTAATGATGAAAACATCATCGTATCTACGATGAAAGTATCATATTACATTATTTAATCATAACTCATCTTATTCATGTTGCATCATGTAGACACCAAAGCGAACGAGGTAGCTGTCGACCCGAAGTTTTCAATCCCCGAAGAAGTCGTCATCACAAACCCCAGAGACCAAGGCAAGCCCCGGAGCACAACTTGTTTTAATATTTTTTCTTTTATCACTAAGTGTCATGATTGTGTATTAGGTTTCTAGGAGTTGATTGAAACCCTAGTCGCATCTGTTTTCCATATGAAACCCTATCGGTACATGGTTTAGGTAACCATTGTAGTATGCTATGCTTAGAATATATTTACCGGTAGAAGTCGAGCAGAGTGGACGCTGCTCGCGAGTGCTAGGTTTTGATTGAAACTTTCACATGAAACATATGACACATGACTATAGATGATTAAGGAAAGATAAAAACTGGAGGGTCAGACAGGGTACAAAGTAGGTGGGCAACTGGACCGGATCCAGGGTGACCGTAGTCTTGTCTGATCCGTGTGGTTCGAGTCTGATCGAGCATTGAATGTACTAATCATATGCTGGGTATAACGGGGCCTAGTAAACCTACGTAGCCTAGTGATTGCAAAGTCGAACCTGCCCTACGGTATCTGATTCGGAGGCGATCTAGGGTGCAGCAGTTGTTGGAGTTCCACAGAAACCGTCCGGGACGGGTGTTCTGGTGGGATGCGGCACTGCTAAGGCAGGCATAGGAGGGAATTGACTTTGCAGGATCTAGCGTGAACGGTTGCCACGTGCGGTCTGGGGCGCGCATAGGTTATCCCTGCAGGTGTAAATCGGTTCGAATTGCTGTCGCTCCCAGTTTGTGAGTGTGCTTGTGAAACGCACCACATTATAATTAAGTTGATGAGTTATAAGGATGATGATTGAGATATGGTGATTATTGTCTGTTGTTCTATTACGATTGCCTAGATCAGCGCAAACTAAAGTTATGATTCTAAACAATTGACCTGAGCTAAAACTTGACCAAGAGTACTTCCGGTATTGCGGGTCCTTTTGTAAGGTAAACCTACCCCGAGTCAGCCAGCATGTCTAGGTGTCGACTGTAGATAGCCATTTTGACGGGTCAGTCTTGTTGAGCTTCTTAGAAGCTCACGCTTTGCGAACACGTGGTTTTCAGGCGCCGACGCGTTTACCCAGGATGATAGTTACCAGTGGGAAGAGCCTCATCCGAAGATCGGGAACCTTCAGTGGGAACGTTGTGATTCACCGCAGTAAATTTTGTGTGGCTAGTAGTATGGTGCCATTGGGCAAGGCCCATGCTTTTGCTTAATTTTAAGAGTCGGATTCTGTACCCCGTTTAATGTCTTTCGCTGTACTTCGTGATTTTTAAAACTCTATTTGTAGTCTGATGATGTAAGACTTAATTTTAATTTGTGGAACCATGATGTATTAAATTCTCTCATCCTGTAAAAGATTGATGTTTATTCTGCCTGTGTTGTACCATGTGTACGCTTGCTTCGCCGAGCATTGCCCAACAGGGTCCTGGCGATCTGTCCCAGATTTGGATTTCTAGGGCGGGTCTACCACGGCTGGTATTAGAGCCGTGTTGGGAATTGGTACGACACTTAAAGGCATATTTTCAAAAATTACGTGCGAGCGAGGTACGAGCCCTAATAGGAGTAAGTAGTATCAGGTGGCAAAGCTAACCTAGTGTAGGAGCTAACTAAACCCAGTTTAGATTTACATTTCTATAACGACGCTCGACTGAGGTGAAAGGTCAAGAAATTCCTATTACGCCAGCAACAGTAGCGTTCTGTACCATGATGGTATGGAAGGAGGTATTATGTTCGTTGTAACATAGTACATTCCCTTGCCGTTTAGGGAGAAAAGTGGACCTCTACCGTACGAGGTGTGGGTTACGGACCTGTTGCAAATGCAGACCCTCGCAACAGTGGTGTATTGTGCCATTGGTGCACAAGAGATGAGTTTGTTCCTCAAGACTTCGGTTTTGCGGAACTCTCTCATACCTACGCTGCCTGAGGTAAAGAGTAGTCTGTTGCTGCGCAGGGAAGGTCGGACATGTGATCCCTGTACGTGGCCTACTCGGGACGACCCATAGGTCAATGATATGGGTTGTTGTCTTTACTTTTGAGATATATTATATTGCAACTGCCTGTGATGTCTTCTTCTGTAGGTACGCTGACCGCGGTATCGTAAGAAACGTGTAGCAACGTCTAACTTGAGTGCGCTCTGCCACCACCTAAACATTATTTTGTTTATTTTGGTGAGGACGTATAGGCCGCTGCAGGATTGCATTGCATAATAAAATTGTAAAACCAATAAAGTTTACAGACATCTAATTTATCAAAATCTTGGAACGTTAAAATCCTTCAAACTTATACTAAAACCATCCAGGAACAAAAATTCCATCAATAATGGTTGTAGCACTTTCAAGAATAAAAGAACCAACTTGGACCTCCCTCCCTTAGAGAATGCGTGGCACCCAATTCAACAATAGAACTCCTTGTTACAATTGAGCCTTTTTACAGTATTTCCTCGATGAGAAGATTGTCTCCTTGACAGGTCAAATTAGATGGTAAGCACCTTGGGTTATTGGTCATCGCTAGTTTAGCAATGTTCATACTAGTAGACGTGATGAGGACATCACTTCCACAGACACAACCAAACCAATTGCACAAGAAGGACCAATGACACGAGCTCGAGCGCGTCAACTTAATTATCAGGTCAAGTCATTGGTCCTTCTTGTGCAATTGGTTTGGTTGTGTCTGTGGAAGTGATGTCCTCATCAAGACGTATCGATCATGGATTACTCTTTACGCAGAGATGAGAATATTTTACGTATCGGAAGATTTTTGTATGCCTTGAACTATGTGTCAACATGTGGCTTCTGATTAATAAAATATTATTCATCTCTGTGATGCAGATGTGTGACAACATGATCGAGCAGGGACCAGAGGAGTTCAGAGTTGAGAACTCCACTCCCACTTTGCCAGACGATGCAGTCACTAGGCTGTATAGAGGCTCCTTGGTTTCAGATCTGGGGGTTCAAACAGCATGGCCAGCCTCGCTGCTCACCCATATTCACTTTACCCGCTCACCCTCACCAAGCTGACTGGGAGACTTGGACTGTCACCTCACTTGGTTCGGACAAGGCCGAGGCTATCGAGGCCGTTGCCCACAGAGCTCTATTGAGATTCTGTGAGGAACATCTGGAGGATTTGACGGAACAGCCAGCGGCACTGTTTCCTATATGGCACCAGATCGATGGTACCTGGTGCTGCAATGCCAAGAACGCCATTGACAAGACTCTCAAGGGAGAGAAAGACCATGTGGCTCCCCTTTTCTCACTGCCGAGTTTGACCGCCAGGCTCTGGGACGAGCTCATAAAGAGATAGCCCGACTCCAAGAGAAGATTAAGAGCTTGGAGAGCAGGAACAATGGGCTGCGTGCTCGTTGCGATGCCCAAGCTACGCAAATTGCCGAGTTGGAGGCAGTCTTGGAAATCAAGACTGCTCAGATACATGCCCAGGATAATGATTGCGACATTATGATGTAGCACATTCACCACCTGGAGATCCTTCGGAGTGAGGCCGTGTAGATTGCTGAGAACCTCGTTCATGAGAACCATCATCTGCAGCATCAGATTGAGGGACTCTTAGAGGCACAGCAGCTGCCTCCCGTGAACGATGATGCACTTGAGTTGGAAGTGTCGGACCCCGATGCTTCAGACTCAGAGCCCGAGGAGGAGTAGTTTAGAGACGATCTCGCAAGTCAAGTTTATCTAGTCGTTCGCATAGGGAGTGTGTTGTACCCGTTTCGTGTTCGGTGTTGTGTTTCCTCGTAAGTTTACCGTAGCAGCAGTGTAACCGTGTGATGTAAGGATGGATTGTTTGACAGTCTAGAAAGCTTGTGGGGCTTATGTACTTTCATAATTTGGGAATGAATGAAGTTTGATTTTTATGAGTTATCAGTGCATCACTTTACAACATTCTTTTTCATATGTCAGGACAGAATCATGGAATGAACTGCACTAATGGGGACCTTTTTGCTTTTTCAGTATGGTGAACACGAGAGGTGGACGTCAGGACACTGAGAGCTCCAACCCGCCACCCCCGGCAACTGAGCCGACCTTGGCCGCGGCTTGGTGGCCATGCTGCAAAGCAGCCAGCAAATCAACGAGATGCTGCGGGCGATAATGGAGAATGCTGGCCCAAACCGAGGCCGCAGGAACCAAGACCAGGACAGCACTTATGCTGATTTTCTGGCAACGGATCCCCGGAGTTCAAAGAAGCCCGGGAACTGATGGAAGCGGATCATTGGCTTCGCACGATCGAGGCCAAATTTGGGCTGCTCCGTTGCACGGAGCAACATAAGACCTTGTTCGCCGCCCAGATGTTTCAGGGGCACGCAGGTGCTTGGTGGGCTAACTACCTTGCCGCCTTTCCGCCAAACACCCCAATGCCCTGGACATAGTTTAGGGAAGCGTTCCGCGCCTATCACATCCCCGCGGGCCTGATGCAGAGGAAGGCCAAAAAGTTCATGCCTTAACCTAGGGAAATCGATCTGTGCACGAATACTCTCGAGTGTTCAACCAGCTCGCTCTGTACGCTCCAGAGCAAGTGGATACCGATGCGAAGCGGAAACACTGCTTCATGGAGGGGTTGAATATCCCACTCTAGGTCCGCCTGGCCCTAAATCAGGGAGGCTCCTTCAATGAATTTGTGAGCAGCACCCTCATCGCTGAAAAATATCTAGAGAAAGAGCAACGGGAGAAGAAGCGGGTCAGCGGTGGTCTGTCAAATGCGCCACCACCGAAATACCGTTTGGTGTACATAACACCGGATGGTAGAAGGTACAGGGCTGCACCACCATAGGGCAATCTTTCCGCTCTCTGCAACAACTCTATAGGCCCCCGCAACATCAACAGCAGGGTGGTTGGCGTGCGCCACCGCCCCCACCACATAGAAGCCAGGGTGCTCGCCCACCTCAGCAGGGCACCCGACCTGGACCAGGGATCCCGTGGTTCACATGGGGGCAGCCGGGGCACTTTGCTCGTGAGTGTCCTACACACCAGCAGTCCAGAGGCAACCGTCAAGTCAACCAGGGACAGGGCCAACAGAGAAGTCAGAAGGCCCCTAGAACCGGTCGGGTGAACTACACCACGACCGAGGAGATAGCCGAAGGAGAGCTTGTGCTGGCGGGTACGTTCTCGCTCTCTGGTCAATCAGCATTCGTTCTATGATTCCGGTGCCTCACACAACTTCATCAGTAAAAACTTTGTTAAAAGTAAAAACGTAGTTACCATCCTTCTAGAGCCACCCTTCGTCATAAAATCCCCTGGCGGAAATATCTTGTCACAGTATGGCTTAAGGGAGGCCCCACTAAATCTAAGAGGTTACACCTATCCTACCTCATTCATAATCTGTCACATCCCACAGTTCAAACTATTGTCCATTTGAAAAAGAGCTCACTGCTTCGATTTCGTTTTTGACTTTTCCTGTTTGAGCATTGAAGGTCAGGGTTTCAGGGCTTTGTCGATTTCAGTTAACCCTAGTTTTGCTGTTGAAGAGTCTTCTGTTTTCTTAATGGAACCACCCTAATGTTTTTGCATATCAATTAACTACACATTCAAATAGAATTTTGGAGATTTTATCAAAATTTTTGGTAAAGGTTTAAACCCTTTTAAAATTCCAACAAACATGAACTAGGTTAAAAAATTGCAAACTTTTAGGGGCTGAATCAGGGCATCTTCCTTCAAACAAAGTTGTTCCAAATATTTTCATTTTGCACCCTCAAAAAGTTTCAAAAATTCTTGAGCTCGGGAGATAGGGTTTTCTGTTGAATCAAGAAGAAGCTTTTGAAATAATTCAAAAATCAAATTGAAAATAGGGCGACGGTGAACAGTGTCACCGCCTCAAGCGGCCAACCATCGCCGAGCCTGCACCGGCCGTCCACCCATGCGCCATCACTCCCTGTCCAGCAGATCTTGGCAAAAGATTTCCCTTTCCATCACTCTCCCTCTCTCCTTCCTCTCTCTCCCTGGCATGCTTTGTTTCTCCACACGGCAAGGCACCTCCGGTCGAGCACCGCCCTAGCGCGCCAATCACCGGCCACCGCTCCTCTGCCCAATCAACGGCGCCCCACTCCTTTTCTCCTTCCCCTGGCTCACTTCTTTGAGTATAAAAGCCTCAAGCACTCACTCCCCTTTCTCCTTCTTCTTCCTCTGTCCCGAGCGCCGCCGCCGACCACCTCCACGACGCCAGCCCACTCCGGCGACTCCCAAGCCTCGCCACCGTGCCCGAAAAACTCCTCTTGGCCCCTTGCTGCTCTCAGACCACCAAGGCCGCTGGCCGTGCTCCCATTTCGCTGGAACACCGCCGTGCCTTCTCTTCGGTTGAGAACATCGCCGCCATCGCCATTTCTTGAAATTCTCGCCACGGTAGCGTGCCCCTTCAATTCCTTTCGCAGGCTAGCTCATCTCACTCTTGCGCATCAATTTGACATGGTTCCAGCCACAGCCCACCGTCGACGATGAAGAACACCGTGCACCACCCCGTCGGCCGCCATTAACGCCGTCGCATAGCTCACGTCGCCGACCATTGTGCTCTCTTCCCCGTGGCCTTCGTCCTTTTCAAACCGGTGCTCTGAATTGAGGTGAAGCTCCACGACATTTCAATTTTCCCCCTAGCCCTCTCCTCCGGCGGGAAGCCCACCGGAGCTCCGCCGTGCCCTGTTTTCCCCCTGTTCTGTCTACTGTTCCATTAATTTTCCATTTTCCTTTAATTAGCCAGAACATGGAAAATGTGTACTAAACAGCCCACTCCGGCGACTCCCAAGCCTCGCCACCGTGCCCGAAAAACTCCTCTTGGCCCCTTGCTGCTCTCAGACCACCAAGGCCGCTGGCCGTGCTCCCATTTCGCTGGAACACCGCCGTGCCTTCTCTTCGGTTGAGAGCATCGCCGCCATCGCCATTTCTTGAAATTCGTCGCCACGGTAGCGTGCCCCTTCAATTCCTTTCGCAGGCCAGCTCATCTCACTCTTGCGCATCAGTTTGACATGGTTCCAGCCACAGCCCACCGTCGACGATGTTGGGGGGCAAGGCCCACCCACGGTCCCTTTTCGAAAGATGGCGTAACGCCCACGAAGGCCTGCGATAAGCCCGCGAGCAATAATCCCGTAAAGTCTCATGATCAAGAGACCCTTCGGGCCTGGAGGATCCTACTGATCCAAAAGATCCTTCGGTCGCGAGATCCTTCTGTACTAGAGTAGTAATCCACGATGTAAGGATGTGGCCCGTGATGTATAAAGCTCGGAGGTACAGCTGTGCCTGTACTAAGAGATAATAAAATTACGGAATGCCCGACGTAAAAGTAGAAAGAGAAGGGTATTACCGTAATAGGATGATAAAGGTGTAACGGCTGAGGCTATAAATAGCCCCCCCAGGACACTGTAACCAATTGAATTCTGACTATTACAAAAACTTCAGCTACTTTCCCTTGCCCTTACGCTCCGAAGAAAATCTAAATCCAACAGCTGGCGCCGACCGTGGGGATCGGACAAAAAGTCTGTTAGGATGGCCGGAGCCAAAGGGAAGGCGAAGAAACCATCTCGCGACGGCGAAAGTTCTCACCTGGAGGACGAAACCGAAGCTTCTATTCAAGCACCGGCGGCCACTATGGCTGCAGAGGCAACAGCGAGGACTTCCGCTCCGGCGCCCTTACAGGAAAGGTTGATCACCGAAGGCCCTTCCGAAGCCGACGGTCAAGAGCTTCCATCTTCACAACTCGAGGCCATGGCGCGCATTCAGCAAGAGAAAGATGCAGCCGTAGCGGAGGAGCGAAGAGCTGCAGAGCTCATGGTGGAGCTCGAAAGAGCTAAGGCCGCGGCAGAGGAGGAGCAGCTTCGGAGGCAAGCTCTGGAGAGCATGTCCAAGGAGGAGTCCGGGTATAAGCTCCGGGCCGAAGCCGCTCGCCGACAGCAGGAATCGCTTCGGAAGCAGATAGAGGCTCTGAAGAGGGTGGGCATTCCGGAAGCCGAAGCTCCAGGCCACGCATCCTTCGACGAAGCTTCCCCGTCATCCCTGTCACCGGCAGCACCTTATGACAAGACCTCGCCGTTGGCTCCAGAGCTTCAGTAGGCACCATGGCCGTCGCGCTTTGCCGCGGTCAAGCTTCCGACGTATGCAGGCGTCTCCGATCCCAGGGAGTTCTTCATGAGCTACGAGGCAGCTATCGAGTCCATTGGTGGCGGTGAAGCCGTCAAAGCAAAGGCCTTCGTGCTGGCTGTCGAAGGAATTACCCGAACGTGGTACACCAGATTGCACCCGCTGAGTATCTTCTCTTGGGGGCAACTGAGGCATGAGGTATCTGTGCACTTCCGAGGAAATCACGCGCGTCCTGTCAGCTCAGGAGATCTTCACGCTTGCATTCAGCGTGATGGCGAAAGCTTAGCAACATATGTTCGGCGGTTCATTCACCTCAAGTGCCAGGCCGAAGACATCAACGACGCAACTATTATTGACTCCGTCACAAAGGGGCTTCGGCTTGGTCCAGCCAGGTCTGAGCTGCGCAAGGTACAACCAAGGACTCTGGATCATATGCTGAGCATCCTGGAAGCTCAGGTCCGAGTCGAAGATGACATCAGGCGGGAGAAAGAGCACCATGAGCCGCTAAGGGGGGCTCACCCCGAAAGGCGCCGACCTTCCTTACACCGCCACCACAGCAAGCCATATGAATTACCTCGTCGTGAAGTGCTTTCTATTCAGAAAGATCATGAACCATCCCGAGCCCGATCCCCGCCGCGCAATCATCAACCGGAGTCGCGGCGGCAGGACAGGCATCGGGTGAGTAAAGACCAGGGGGGGCGTTTCTCCGGGCCTCAGCATCGCCCGCCAAGAGACCCCAGTAAACTCTATTGTCTCTACCATGGCGTCGGACAGGGGCACACTTCGAACTACTGCCCTGACCTCCTAGCTCTCTGAGAAGCCAAGCTTCATGCGGAAGCTCTGGAAGCAGCCAAGCAAGTTTCGCACACTTTCAGGCGACACGAAGGAGCTTCGTCGTCTTATCAGCCAACTCAGCAGCTTACATTGCCTTCACCACCACCATGTCCTGCTCTTGCGTGGGCTCCTACGCACAACACGCATCAAGAGTACCTGCCGCCGCCGCCGCCTCTACCGCAGCAGACGTCCGAGCAGGCCCCTTCTTCCACCCAGCAGACCCAAGCGCGCAAGGTTATCTTTGCTATTACTGGGGGCTCCGGTCAGGACTTCCCTTCTAAATGTCAATGCCGAGAGTATATCAGGCGGGTCAATCATGTGGCAGCTCACCCACCTCTTGTTCAGTGCCGCTGGTCTCACGTGCCCATAAGCTTCACTCAGGAAGACCTCAAGCCGATGGACTACCCACACAAAGATGCCTTCGTTGCAGCCGCGGACATTAATGGGGATGAGGTCCGTAGGGTCCTTATCGACGGAGGCAGTGCTGCTGATGTCATCTTTCTTAGTGCTCTCCGGCAGATGGGTATTTCACCGGAAGATCTTCGAGCCTCCCCAGTACCTCTGCAGGGGTTCGGAGGTCAGCCGGTGTATGCAATTGGTAGCATCAAGCTCAAAGTGTCATTCTCTGGCACAGGAGGTCATCGTACTGAAGAGGTAGTCTTTGATGTCATGGACTTCCCATACCCCTACAATGCCATCTTCGGCAGGGGGGCAATCAACGCGTTCAATGCAGCAGTACACCATGGCTATTTATGCATGAAAATGCCAGCACCGAACGGAGTTATTGCGGTATATGGACATCAGGCAGAGGCACGCCGTCTTGAGTTGGGCATTGCTCCCGGTCAGAAGCAGGTTCATGCGCTCGCCCCGGGGCCGAAGAGTCAGGCACTTGACGAAACCCACGTCGCAGCACTGCCTAAGCCTCCGGTTCAAGCAAAAGCCGAAGTCACCTCCAAGGAACTTCACCTCAGCCAAGATGCTCCAGAACAGCTCGTCCGCATAGGCACCGAGTTATCTCCGGAGCAAGAAGAAGAGCTCTTGACCTTCTTGCAATCCAATGCCGACATCTTTGCTTGGTCGCCCAAAGATCTTCCGGGCATTCGTCGGGACATAATGGAACATCGGCTAGACATAAACCCGCGCTACCCCCCAGTAAAGCAGAAGATAAGGCAATGGACAGCCGAGAAAGCTTGCGCACTCAAACAGGAAGTACAGAAGTTGCTTGACACAGGAGTCATTCGACCCATAGACCGTACAACTTGGCTTGCCAATCCTGTTCTCGTTAAGAAGCAGAATGGCCAATGGAGAATGTGCATTGACTTCACTTCTCTCAACAAGGCTTGTCCGAAGGATGATTTCCCACTAGCTCGCATAGACCAGTTGGTGGACGACACAGCGGGCTGCGAGCTACTGAGCTTTCTGGATGGCTATTCTGGTTTTCACCAAGTGTGGCTGGCCCCATCAGATCAACCATTCACAGCATTCCAAACTCCTGAAGGAACCTTCTGCTACAACAGGATGCCTTTCGGTCTTAAAAACGCCGGCGCTACTTTCTCTCGGGTGGTCAGAGAGATGCTGAAGCAACAGCTCGGGCGCAACGTAGCTGCCTACATCGATGACATCGTGGTCAAAAGCACAGTGCAAGCTGCTCATATCCCAGACCTCAGTGAGACATTCGAGAGCCTCCCAAGGGTCGGCATGAAGTTGAATCCTTCTAAGTGTGTCTTTGGAGTACGCTCCGGCAAGCTTCTGGGCTACATGATCTTGAAGAATGGCATCGATCCGAATCCCACCAAGATACAGGCAATACTTGACATGAAGCCTCCTAAGACCATAAGAGACTTGCAGAAGTTCACCGGGCGACTTGCTGCTCTGAACCGATTCATCGCCAAGTCAGCTGAAAAAAGCCTACCCTTCTACGAAATCCTCAGAGGGTCTCGTCCCTTCATGTGGACTCCTCAACACCAAGAAGCGTTTGAGGAGCTCAAGGCCTACCTCATTCAGATAACCACTTTGCATCCCCCACCTCCGAAGGTCCCTCTGATACTTTACATTGCCGTGGCTCAATGCGCAGTTAGCGCCGTGCTGGTGCATGAGCTCAAGCAGGATGAAAAACTCGTTCAACAGCCAATCTACTACGTTTCGGAGGTCTTATCCGGAGCTAAGTGCAATTATCTTCTAGGAGAGAAGCTGGCATTTGCAGTTCTAATGGCAGCTAGAAAGCTCAGGCGCTATTTCGATGAGCACCCAATACTTGTCCCTTCGACATATCCCATTCGTGACATTCTCGAAAACAAGAATGCTCCAAGTCGAGTCATCAAATGGGCAGCAGAGCTGGCACAATACAACATATCTTTCGTCGTTCGGAAAGCCATCAAGTCCGGAGTCATAGCAGAGTTTCTGGCAGAATGGGCTACTTCTGAAAACCCTGATATCCCTCCGGCAGACCCCTCCTGGCTTGCCTTCACCGATGGGGCTTGGGGAGCTTCTGGTGCCGGTTGCGCTGCAATTATCATATCGCCTAGCGGGCAGAAGCTTCGGTACTCAGCATCTCTTCAGTTTCAAACAACCAACAATGGGGCTGAGTACGAAGGCATCCTGTTAGGCCTCCGAAGGGCCCGTGATCTGGGTGCGAAGCGGCTAGTTATACTGAGTGACTCTCAGTTAGCTTCTGGGCAGATAACAAAAGACTTCCAAACCAAAGAGCCAGAGCTTGCCCGTTACATCCAACTCATTCGGGACATGGAAAAGCAATTTCTTGGTTTTGAGGTTCGGGCCATTCGGCGCAGCGAGAATGAAGAGGCGGACATATTGGCTAAGGCCGCAGCTTACCAGAAGGACAAACCAGCTGACGTCTTCCACGAAGTCATTAAATCCCCTTCTACTGCACATATCAAGCTTGTGGCTACTGTAAGCCCCTCTGTGGCAGAAGATTGGCGAGCCCCTATCAGAGCTTATATCGAAGGGCGCCTTTCGCCGGATGATCATATAGAGGAGCAACGTCTCCGCCACCGCGCAAGGGGCTATGTCTTAGTCAAAGGAACCTTGTACAAAGCTGGTGTCTGCGCGCCATTGCTTCGGTGCTTGTCTCGTGACGAGGGCTGTAGCCTTCTTTCTGACATACACCAGGGGCTTTGCTCGTCACACCTCGCCCCTCGTGCTCTGGTTTCTAAGGCTTTTCGCGAAGGCTTCTACTGGCCTACAGCTCTCGCTGATGCGGAGTCTCTGGTCCGCACATGTCCCGGATGCCAATGGATGGGTCGGCAGTCGCATCGACCAGCCACCCCCTTACAACCAATTCCTCCAGTATGGCCATTGGCTAGATGGGGCATCGATATCGTTGGGCCACTTCCTACGGCTCTGGGTGGCTTTCGCTTCACGGTGGTCGCCATTCGATTACTTCACAAAATGGGTTGAGGCTGAACCGCTGGTTAAAATCACAGCGCTTGCCATAAGAAAATTCTTTTGGAAGAATGTCATATGCCGGTTCGGCGTACCCTTCGAACTCACGGTGGACAATGGCAAACAGTTCGAAGCTGAGCTATTTCGAGAGTACTGCACTAGCATTGGTGTTAAGAAATGCAACATCTCCGTCGACAATCCCAGAGCCAACGGGGCTTGTGAACGCGCAAATGGCAACATGCTGTCTCCCGAGCACTGGTAGGTTTGCCGAAAGGGAAGTGGGTGGAAGTCTTGCCTCATGTCCTATGGTCTCTACGTACCACGAAGACAAGAGCAACAGGGTTTACCCCATTCAAGCTTATGTATGGTAGTGAAGCTATGACTCCTGAAGAGATCAAACATGGTTCCCTTCGAACCAATCTTCCATCCCCCAATGCCGAAGACCTCACCAAAGACACCATCGAAGAGGTGCGTTTGAAGGCTGTATCGAACCTCAATCGCTACATTAAGTCGATGGAGAGCACCTATAACAAGAAGGTTCATCCTCGGTCCTTCGAGCCAGGTGATCTCGTTCTCAAGCTCAACCCCAATTCCACCTCCGTAGGGAAGCTTCAAAGCAAATGGACTGGTCCATTCATTGTCCACCGTTCAGTCAGACCTGGAGCTTATCACCTGCTGCAGCTGGATAGATCACCTATCACCCATACTTGGAATGCGGATGTGCTCAAGCGCTTCTATGCTTAAGATGTCATCTGTGACCATGCCAATTCATACCTCACACGCATCCTCGTGAGTCATTTTGTTTTCTTCATTTTGGGGCGAGCCACAACTTCGGCCAAGTCTTGTGGGTTTCTTCTTTTTGTGCCGAGCTGCGTCTCGTGCGAAGTCCTGCAAGTCATTTTATTTCTTCTTCACCTTTGAGCCGAGCTGCGCCTCGAGCTAGGTCTTTCGAACCTTTTAGTCGCTGATTTGCGTCTCACAAAGCTGAGCTGCGTCTCACGACACTGTAAACCGAATTTGAGCTGCGTCTCACCACGACGTAAACCAAGTAACGTCCGAAAGATACCCCCGCGAATACTATGTGCCTCAGATGCTTCCTCGTGCCTTCGATGCATCGAGATGCCGGCTCATGTCCGAAGAGGCTGTGCCTCAGATGCTTCCTCGTGCCTTCGATGCATCGAGATGCCGGCTCATGTCCGAAGAGGCTGTGCCTTAGATGCTTCCTCGTGCCTACGATGCATCGAGATGCCAGCTCATGTCCGAAGAGGCTGTGCCTCAGATGCTTCCTCGTGCCTTTGATGCATCGAGATGCCGGCTCATGTCCGAAGAGGCTGTGCCTCAGATGCTTCCTCGTGCCTTCGATGCATCGAGATGCCGGCTCATGTCCGAAGAGGCTGTGCCTCAGATGATTTCTCATGCCTTCGATACATCGACACGCCGCCATCTTCCGCGAGCCTCCTTCACCCCTTCGTGCGCATAAAAGCCGTTTCATGACCGGAAGTAACGCAGCGCTTCGAGCGATCCGAAGGCTTCCCGTCAACTATGCAGCGGTTCTCGCAAAACAACCAAACACGCTGGCCTATACTCTCGAAGATAGAAGTTATGAGAACCGAAGCACATCTTTTGTCCCAACTCACGAACAAGAATATATATTAAACACATTTCTTCGACAAGTGCAATTGACGTATACCTCTCTTCGTTACAATCAGTGTTTCTTCGTTACAACAATCACTCGTACACACAACACTACTACAACCGAGTCACGGTGCCCGCCGATCGAAGCGAAAGGGCCAGCTGCTCCAAGTCTGGAACTTGTTCTTCGGGTGACGAAGCCCCACTCGATATCTCAATAATCTCAACTCCCGGTTCCACCTTCGGCGCACCCAGCAGGAGGGCCGGGCTCTGATGGTCCCGAAGAGCCCTTCGTTGATCCCGCGTCACACGTCGCCTCAGCCTCTCTTCTGAGCTCACTTTGTTACATGACTCTTTTATGGCGGCGCTATGTTTTCTCATGAACTCCCGAAACTCTTCTAAGGTTCCGGAGGGGTTCTTCCGGAACCATTTGCGCCACTGGTGCCTACTCGCGAAGTCGATACGACTAACGATGGTGCTTCCCGAAGGGACATACGACACAGGCACCGCGTCAAGAATTAATCCGTCCTGGACAAGAGGAATTTAAGTCACTTTCTGAGCCATAAGTTATATTACAAAGCTTTTGCGGTGCTAGTCCTGAAGCTTTTAAGAAACCTAAGCACAATCTACAGCTAACTTCACACCTGGGGCTGTCCTTCGGCCGCCCCCCCCGACGAGCCGCCCTCCGCCGCTGCGCCTTCGCGTTCGCCTTCGCGTGCTTGAGCGGTGCTTGTTTCGCCGACTTCTTGCGTCGAAGGGCCCGGTCTTCCCGCAGCAGCCGGTCTTCCGCCTCCCGCCGCGCGAAGCGCAGACTCGCGGCTTAGCTCGGCGCCGCCTCGAAGCCAGAACCCCTGGGCGAAGGCCTTCGACACATCGCGAAGAGATTCCCGGAGGTCTGCATACGCTTCGAAGCCTGAGGCACAAGCCTCTTGCACCCCGGTGATAGCTCTCTTGATAGGGGTGAAGTCCGCAATGCCGCCCGCACGAACGGCGGCGAAGGCGCCGGTCCAAGAAACTTGGGCGCAGTGGTTTCTGAAGGTCCGGAGGGCCTTATGGGCGACTTCAATCCCGCGTCGGATCCGCGATATGCCCGCCAAAGGATCCTCCGACGCGTCCGGCTTCCTCGCTGCGATGTTTACCCCCAGCGTGCCGAGGAGACCGTCCATGTCTTCCATCAACTGCCCCACCCCTTCGGCGAGCTGCTCCACGATCGTAAGCTGACCTTCGGCAGCGGTGAGAGCTTCATGGAAGTCATCCCGCTCCTTCTGCACAGCCCCAAGTGCTTGTTCCAGTTCCACAAGGCGGAGCTCGGCTTTACGCCATAATTCCGAAGAACTCTTAGCTTCGGTCTCTGCGGCCCGGAGTCGGCTCTGCAGATCTTCTCGGTTCCTTCGAGCCTGCGACGCTACATGTCGCGCCAGCATCGCACTCTGGCAAGTACGCAAAAGCAATTGTTAGCATCTGAACAAGTTAGTAATACGAAGATCCTTTGTATATAAGAAATACCTGTATAGCCATCCCGGAGAGGGACTCCGACGCTTCATCCGGACTCAGCTCCTCGAGCAGCTCATCAACTGCGGCCATATCAAGCAGCCGGCCAGCCAAACCCAGAGCATGCCGCGCGCCTTCGCGCGGTCGGAAATCTTCTTTCCGGAGCTCAGCAGCTATATCATCGGGCGTCGACCCCGGCGGCAGGAAGCTATACAAGCCCTTCCCGCGGCCATGGACGGGCGGCCTTTCGGAGCTACCGCTGTCAGCGGCGCCCTCATCGTCATCAGACCCCACCTTCGCAGGGGAGGTCTCAGGCTCTGCAGAAGATGCAACGTTAAACCTAAGTGCATCACTATTCTGTACATAGCCATTCCAAAGCACGTACCTTCTCCGAAGCAAAAATCTACGTCTGCCACGAAGTAGTCATCGGGGGCCTCTGGTACGGCTCCTCCTCCAGAAGCCCCCGCCGCGGCTGTCGAGCAGCCCGGGCTCCCTTCTTCGGCAGAGCCCTCCTCGGCCTCCGGCTCCAGGGGCGGTGAGCCCGAAGCACTCGGCGAGCTTCGGCCTTGCAGCGCCGTGATGGCCCTCGCAGCGGCCCTCTTCGCGGCCCGAGCGCCCTCAACGGGCGAGGCCGCCTCATCACCGGCCTTCCGCTTCTTTGAACTCGAAGCCTCCCCGGCCGCTGCCTTTCCTTTTCCTTTCTCTTCCTTATCGCCCAGCTTCCGCTCCGGAAGCTGCGCCTCCGGGTCCTTCAGCAGCAGGACCCGATTAAGTCGCGGCCCGCACCGAGTACGTTTTCGGTGGCGCGCTTCCATCTCCCGAAATTTTCCGAGGTAGTGCTCGGCCCGCGCTTCGATCTCCTCCAAATTGAGATCTGCATGTCAGTCATATGAGTCCACCGCACAAAACTCTTAAGTGCCGAAAGGCCGAAGAGAGTAAAGCTCACAAAGGAGTTACCGGGAAACTTCTCCGGCTGTAGCACCAGCCTTTTCCGGCCGCCGGGCAGCCCAACAAGGAACTCCCGGGACCAGTCCTTGAGCAGCGGACTGATTCCGGCAGTCACAAACTCTTCGCACAAGTCCCGCATGGTCAGCTTGCGGGACACCTCTTCCAGCACCTTCATCCGGTGCTTCGACTTGTCACTTAGCTCGATGTCCGGGCGCGGCCAGTGCAGAATCTCCGAGCAAGTGGACCGAAGGGGGCTTCCCTCTTCCACTTGGTAGTAGAACCACCCGGAGGTCCAGCCCCGACCCCAATGTTCGCGATAAGCCTTAGCCGGCAGCCGGTTCTCGTCGATTGGCACGAAGCTCACGGTGGCGTAGGGCATCATGTAACCCTCCCCCAGCGGGCTATCGTGCTTCCAGTAGGCCGTCCGGTGCATCGCAGCGAAGACGTCGGCGTCCGGCATAACTCCCTCCATACGGAAGGCCCACTCCATGATGCTCAGCCTCACGATGGCATTCACCGTGATTTGCTGAATCTCCAGCTCGTAGCGCTCCAACACCTTGCCGACGAAACTTGAGCACGGCATCCGGAGCCCTCCGTCGAAGAAGCGAAGGAACAGCACGGCGCGGTCGGCACGCACCTCCGGCTGAGTCGCCCCCTTCGGAGGCAGCGAGGCCAAATGCCTCTCCAGCCACCCCCGCGCCGCCATCTCGTCCAGCTGGCTCTCCGTCACCGTGCTCAATCCGAGCACGGGGCTCGTGCGCAGGGAGTCGGAGACACGGCACCGACCCTTCAAGCTCGATGCGCCTCCAGCTTTCGGCATGACTACTGGGTTAGATTGTGGGGCTTCGGAGAAAGGTTTCGAGCACACAGCTAAGGCTTCGGCGAAGCGGCCGCGAAAAGGGAAGGAGGTTTGTAGTCAAGCTCGGGCTTCGGCAAAGCAAACTCGCCAGCAGGCCGTCGGAACTTCGACTGAGCGCGCGAGGATGCGAATGGATCGCGCCCCCCGCCCCGCTCTTGCTTTTATAGGCGCGACCGTCGTCACCTCGCCGCACGCACCGAAACGCGGTTCATCGAAAAACGTGCCCGGCTCCATTACGGCCTCGTGCTCGCAAAACGTCTTCTTTTTCGGGAAACGTGCCCCGTTCCGTTTCCACTGCGCTGTCGTCGCTTCGTGCTCGCAAAATGCATTTCATCGGACACCGTGCCCGTTGACGCCAACCGCGCGGCTGCCACTTCGTCTTCGGACACTTCACGGCTAACATTTATTTCATCGGCATGAAATCTCTTTCGCAGGCCTTCTGAAGCACCGAAAAGGGGGGAGGACCGATGGGCTTGGCCTTCGGATCATGGCTTGGCCTTCGGATCATGGTTTCGGTCCTTCCGAAGGCGGATCTCACCCATGAGGGGCTGCTGTTGGGGGGCAAGGCCCACCCACGGTCCCTTTTCGAAAGATGGCGTAAAGCCCACGAAGGCCTGCGATAAGCCCGCGAGCAATAATCCCGTAAAGTCTCGTGATCAAGAGACCCTTCGGGCCTGGAGGATCCTACTGATCCGAAAGATCCTTCGGTCGCGAGATCCTTCTGTACTAGAGTAGTAATCCACGATGTAAGGATGTGGCCCGTGATGTATAAAGCTCGGAGGTACAGCTGTGCCTGTACTAAGAGATAATAAAATTACGGAATGCCCGATGTAAAAGTAGAAAGAGAAGGGTATTACCGTAATAGGATGATAAAGGTGTAACGGCTGAGGCTATAAATAGCCCCCCCAGGACACTGTAACCAATTGAATTCTGACTATTACAAAAACTTCAGCTACTCAATTTCCCTTGCCCTTACGCTCCGAAGAAAATCTAAATCCAACAGACGATGAAGAACGCCGTGCACCACCCCGTCGGCCGCCATTAACGCCGTCGCATAGTTCACGTCGCCGACCATTGTGCTCTCTTCCCCGTGGCCTTCGTCCTTTTCAAACTGGTGCTCTGAATTGAGGTGAAGCTCCACGACATTTCAATTTTCCCCCTAGCCCTCTCCTCCGGCGGGAAGCCCACCGGAGCTCCGCCGTGCCCTGTTTTCCCCCTGTTCTGTCTACTGTTCCATTAATTTTCCATTTTCCTTTAATTAGCCAGAACATGGAAAATGTGTACTAAACAGTAGAAAAATCTAAAAATGCTAAAACCTAATTTTATTTGAATCCTTGAACAATGAACTAATTTTTTTTAAAGCACTTTTTCAAGAATGTTCCTGGAATTTCCCCAAATTAATAGATGAATTATTTTGGTTTTTGAATTTTATTTTAAGTTCCAGAAGGTTGCTAGGGTTGCTTTTTTGAACCATGATTGTATCTAAGCATTGTGCATCTCCTGCATTTTTATCAAGATTTTACAACAACATTTGTGCATGCATGTCATTGGAAACACTCCTAAATGCCTAGTTTATTTGTCTTTTTCTAAAGTGCATTAGGAAAGTCTTCCAAAATCCCAAGACCTTAATCAAAACTTTAGTTTAGAGGCTCACTAGTATCTCCATAAAGTTTCATGATTTTTCCATAGGTTTTAGTATAGGTTTCTGATTTATAAGTTTGAAAAACAGAACTTTGTTAGATTTTTAATAAATTCTTGGAAGCTCAACTTGACCCCAACCCAGTGGCAAAAGACTTATTTTGGAAGCTACTTCAAAATAAAAATAGTCCCATGCATGTAACTTAACTTTGATTTTCATCGGAAAAGTCCTTACGACTTTTACGATATTGTTACGGTTTTCCCCGATGTCGTAAACGGGTAACGACAGTCGGAGGGCTCATGTTCCTGCTAACGCGAGTCAAAACCATTTAAACTTAGTATCGTAGTAACACCAAGCCATATAATAAATCCAGTGCATGAGACGTCTTTTGGGATTTTTCCCGGAGACGACGTCCGTGTGCCACCCGATATCGGAACCGGAACCCGGGAACCGGGAACCCGTATTCGGAATCGGTAGAACTGTTTTCAGCATAACTTGAGTTGTAGACCTCTGATTCACATGTTTCTTTTTGCATTATGTTTGTAGTCTCAGTAGCTACTTTTCTGCATTATATCGCATTATTTGTGCATTATGGCATCATGGCATACATCTCATACCGACGCGTTTTTACCGTATAGAGTACGATCCGTCGGAGAGTGACGTGGGTGTTGCTGCGGGAGAAGCAACAGAGGTCGATCCAGCTGCTGAAGAGAAGACCACCACCGCTGTTGAAGGCAAGCACCTCATATTGCTACCCTAAGTAACTACTTAATGTTAATAATTATGCTTACGTTTAGGGTTTGCATTAAGTCGGGCTTAGTGGTAATGTCGGGAACACCTATTATTGTTGCATGTACCCCCCCCCCCTTGATATTGATTACGTCACCTTGTCAACTGGGTAGTGTGTCTTAGTTTAAGTCACGAAATGCTTAGCCCTGCTTAGATAAACGGTAGAAGTCGAGTGGTAAGTCCCACTCGCACGTATAGGATTTATCCTGGTTGCTTATGAGCTTGTGGCAAGTTCATATGTTGGTAAAAGTTGGAAAGTGTTAAAAACTGAAATCTAGACGGTGGAACAGGAGTGCAGCAAGACGTGGAGGTCTTGTGTGCCATAGGCCCCGTCTGGATTGCCCTAGGACCCGGTCGTGTTATTCTTGGCCTGAGCACTTTCCGTTCATACCACATGTCGAATATAATGGTAAGACAAGCTGAGTATCTCACTGCGTACCAACGTTTGGCCGATGACTGCACAGTGTGTGGGACGAGGGAATCATGTGTGCCTGTGAGGCTGTGATACTCGACGAGGGACTCACGTGTGCCTGCGAGGCCGTGGTACTCGGCACCGTGTGAATTTTCCAACCGTGTAGGCACGAGTGTGAAAAAGGTTGACGTGAGTACCCTCCCGTGTAACTTTAGCGGGTTGCATGAGCCGTATGGTCCACAGTGGTGTGGGTACAAGTTGGACTCCCCTGCAGGGTGTAAAATCGGTTCGAATCCACCGTGATCTCGGTTATGATCAAGCTTAGTGTCCTTTGGATAATATCGTAGAGTTGACACATAACATGTTGGGAATTGGAAAATGGTTGATGGTATACATGCTTTAAATGGAATACGGTTGACGGTATACATATTATTTATGGTTACATGGTACTTATGGTCATGGGTATAGTAGGTGTTCATGCCCGTAGAGTCTTTTACTTTATGCTTATTCACATATGCGTAGTTTCAACTTTAAGCAATCGAGTCCATTCCTATACCTTATTTACCTTGCTACTGCCTCTTTGCATTATCTTTGGAGTCGGAAAATAATTCCCACAACAGGGTAAGTCTTTCGAGTACCTTCGTACTCAATGTTTGTTGCTTAAGTTTTTGTTGGTGAGGATGAGTTGGTTTTTGGCTACTTTGTCCCCGCCGATGCCGGCGAGGGCGAGTGTGACACCCCAGGTGTCACCAGTGCAAAATCGACAACTGAAAACCCTAATCCATATTGTCAATCGCTTAAAAGCAAATTCAATCTTGGAAATAAAAATAAATATTATTTCAAATGCTTTAAAGGAACACTATGAAAAGTTGACAAACAACAGAACACTATAGCAAAGTCCGGAAAAATCTCAACTGACAGTATCGAAATCCTGTTAACAGAAAGAAATCCAAACCCTAACTCTTGGCTACCAAAATTTCCATGGAACCCTAGCCATATTTTCACATAACAATTAAGTACACTTCAAAATATAATTTTGGGAATTTATTCAGAATTTTTGGACAAGATTTAGACCTCTCAAAAATTCACACAAGCTATAATAATCTTGGAAATTCAAGAATTTTTAGAAGTCGAATCATGACTTGAACCCTAAATGAAAAATGCTCCAAATAAATTCTTGAACTTACACAAAAATTTCAAAAAAATTTTGAGCTTGGGAACTGTGCCATTTCATTGATTTGCATAACTGTAGAAAACAAAAAAAATAAAACTGTTTTGCCGGGTGGGCTACAGTGTCCCGCCGCCCGCCCGACAAACGGCGATGCGGCAGGGCACCGCGCCCGCCCGACACGGCACCCATCCAGGGCGCGTCGCCTTCAATGCCCGATGCCTCCCCCCGCTCTCTCTCTCTCTCTCTCTCTCTCTCTAGCTCTCTCTCTAGCTCCTTCTCTTCTTTTCCCCGCCGCCCCACGCGCGCCCCCGAGCCACGCCGCCCTGTGCGCCGCCGAGCCGCCCGGGTCATGCCCCTGCCGCCGTGCCCCTACTCCCCTACCCCCGGTTTTCCTTTAAATTGGTGCGCCTCCGCCCCCGCTCCCCCCTCCCCCTCCATTTCTTCTTCCCACGCGCGAAGCATCCTTTCCTCTGCCCCGGCCGCCGCCCGCCATAGCCGCCGCAACCGCCTCCTCGGTGAACTCCCCTCCCCGGCTCTCCTCCACCCTAATCACCAAGCATTACCCCTTGCTCTCTTCCCCGTGAAGCTCTCAGCACATCCATTTCTCCGAAATGGAGCCTCGGTCACCGGAATTGCCACGCCATCGACGCCGAATTCGCCCTCCACAGTGAGACCCCCTCTACCGTGCCAAACCTTGATAAATATCATGTTGCTGAGCTTCGTCGTGTCTAATAGATCGTAGAAAGCCAAGGTTCGACGGCCGGCGACCACCCCATCGCCGGGAAACGGCCGCCGGAGCTCGTCGGAGAAAACCTCCCCTGTTTTTCTTTTTTATTTATTTTCCAGATTATTGCTCTGTCTTGTAAAATCCCTAGAAATTCACAGGAAGATCCAAAAATTCCAACCTAAAATTTGATAGAATCCTCGTGAAAGGGACAAATTTTCTGTTAAAGCACTTTTTAACAAATTACCAAAAATTTGCAGAATTAATTAGAAACACTCCTTTCTGTTTTTGAATTATAGTTTTCATTCTAGAGCAATGCTAGGGCTAACCTTTGATCCACAGGTACACCATGGTACTACACACCCTCTGGAATTTTATGAAGATTTTAGGACCATGAAATGGCATCTAACCCTTTTAAAATACTTCAATCTTCCTAGTTAAAATGCCATTTTCTAAAGTACATTGTAAAAGTCATTTATAAGGTTAGACCCAAAAGCAAAGTTTTGGATTTGGTGCTCATTAATGTCCACATAAAATCTCGTAATTTTATTCTAAGGTTTACTAGTGCTTTCTAATTTTAAAAGATTTAAGAATAGGAAATTTGATGAATTTTTATAAAATCTAGAAAATTCCTCTAGGCCCCAACCAAATCTCAAAATGCTTACTTCAGAAGGTGCTATCAAATAAAAATAATCTTGAGGAAGAATTAAAAGTTTCATTTTTAACCCTAGATTAATAGTCGAGGTTGTTAACTAATTATTAACTCATGAAAAATGTCAAATTAACCTTAACTCAAGTTGAAGTTGTGGAACATGCCAGCTAAAAGTCACCTCATGAGAATTTGGATAGATTTTCTTGAACCCCATTCAAAGATTAAGAATTGATAAATCGACGGTGTCGAGTAATTAGGGCTAACCCTAATTCTAGGCATCGCCAATCAAAACCCTAGATTACTATTGATAATAATAATAAGTTTCTTTTTGAACTTATCTTAATCATACTGCATCATGTAGATCCTGAAGCGCACGAAGTAACTGCAGATCCAGTTGCCTCGACCCCCGTAGGAGAAGTCTGCAACGACTCCGAAGAACCAGGCAAGCCCCGGTGCACAACCGTCGTTTAAAATTTTTACTTTTATAACTCAGTGTGTCTTGTTTGTGCATTAAGTGCTAGGAGTTGATTGAAACCCTAGTTGCATTTGTTTCCCATAGGAAATCCTATCGATAGTTGGTATAGATACCCCTTAGTATGCTATGCTTAGCAGGTATTGCCGGTAGAAGTCGAGCAGAGTGGACGCTGCTCGCGAAAGGATAGGTTGTTGTTTGAAACTATCAGTTGATACATTATGACACATGATGATGAGTTAATTAAGGAAAGATAAAATTTTGAGGGTCAGACAGGATACCAAGTAGGTCGGCGACTGGACCGGGTCCAGGGTGACCGTAGACTTGTCTGATCCGTGTGGTCCGAGACTGATCGAGTGTTGAATGTACTGGTCGTATGCTGGGTGTTATGGGCCCCAGTAAACCTATGTAGCCTAGTAATTGCAACGTCGAACCTGCCCTACGGTGTCTGACTAGGAGGAGATCTAGGGTGGGCAGCGTGGGAACTCTACAGAAACTGTCCGGGACGTGTTGTCGGTTGGGATGCGGCGCTGCTAAGGCAGGTGTAGGAGGGAATTGACGTTGCAGGAGCTGGTGTGAACGTTTGCCACGTGCGAGTCTGGTACACGCACATGTCGTGCGATCAGGTTTTCCCCTGCAGGGTATAAAAATCATTTCGAACCGCTATCGCTCCCAGTTAGTGAGCATGCCCGTGAAACGCACCACATTTTAGTAAATAGGTTGGGACACAATGAGAAGAAATCATGATTATTACTATTGCTATTGTTACTTCTGTTATGTTTGCTTAGCTCAGGGCTAACTAAATTTATTTTTTTAATCACTTAACCTGTGCTAAAACTTGACAAGAGTAGTATAGGTTTGTGAGTCCTTTTGCAAGTAAACCCACCCGAGTCAGCCAGCATGTCTAGGTGTCGGCTGTAGTCAGTCATTTTGATGGGTAAGTCTTGCTGAGCTTCTTAGAAGCTCACGAGTTAGCGTTTTGTAGTTTTCAGGCGCCGACATGCAGGGCCCAGCAGGTAGCTTCCCTTGGGAGGAGCCTCTCCCCGAGATCGGGAACCTCCAGTGGGAGTTGTGCGAGTCGCCGCAGTGAACGTTGAAGTGGCTAGTAGCATGACGCCCGTGGGCACGGCGCATGCTTTGCTTAAGTCCAAGTGTCGGAGTTTGTAATCGTTCAAGTCTTCCGCTCTTTTTTCAAAACTTTTGCGTACTCTGAATCGATGTGAGACCTAACTTTAAATTTATGAATTAATGTTGTATTAAATTTCCTCTCCTTATAAAATTATTGCTGTTTATCCCTGCCTGTGTTGTATCGTGTGTACGCTCGCTTCGTCGAGCGTTGCCCAACAGGATCCTGGCTCAACAACTGATCGGGCCCGTCCCGAGACGAGGTTTTTTGGGCGGGTCGCGTCAGCTTTGGTATCAGAGCTGTGTTGGGAAACGGTACAACGTTGAAGGCATATTTTCAAAAATTACGTGCGAGTGAGGTACAAGCCCTATTAGTTAATAGGTTATTAGGTGGCAAGCTAACTTAGTGTAGGAGCTAACTAAACCCAGTCTAGATTTACTTTTCTGTAACGACGCACCTACGCTCAGGTACGCCGCTCGACTGCGGTGAAAGGTCGAGAAATCCCTGTTGCGTCAGCAACAGTAGCATTCTATACCATGATGGTATGGAAGGAGGTATTATGTTCGCTGTAACATAGTACGCCCCCTTGCCGTTTAGGGACAGAAGCGGACCTCTACCGTACGAGGTATGGGTTACGGACCTGTTGCGAATGCAGACCTTCGCAACAATGGAGTCTTGTGTCTTTGGCACACAAGAGATGAGTTTGTTCCTCACAACTTCGGTTTTGCAGAACACTCGCATACCTCCGTTGCCTGAGGTAAAGAGCAGTCTGTCGCCGCGCAGGGAAGGTCGGACACGTGATCCCCGTACGTGACCTACTCGGGGCGACCCATATGGCAATGATATGGGTTGTTGTTTTTACTTTTGAGATATATTTATATTGCACTGCCTGTGATGCCATTTTCTGCAGGTACGCTAACCACGATATCATAAGAAACGTGTAGTAACGGCTAACTTGAGTGCGATTCTGCCACCGCCTAAGCGTATTTTCTTTTACTTTATGAGGACGTATAGGCCGACGTAGGATTGCATTGCATGAAGAAATGTTAAAATCCTTCAAACTTATACTAAAACCATCCAGGAGCAAAAATTCCATCAATAATGGCTGTAACACCGTCAGAAAATAAAAAGTCAACCTGGGTACCTTCCTCCCTTAGTGATTGCGTGGCATTAACCGAGTTGGAGTAAAACCCTTGTATACCGTTGAGCCTTCCCATTATTTTCCTCGATGAGAAGATTGTCTCCTTGACAGGTCAACTTAGATGGTAAAGCACCTTGGGGCAAATCGGCCGTCGCTAGATTAGCAACCTTAGTGACCAACTTGGATCACCTTTTTACGCAGGGATGAAAAATATTTTACGTATCGGAAGATTTAGCATGCTTTGAACTATGTGTCAATATGTGGCTTCTGATTGATAAAATATTGTTCATCTCTGTGTTGCAGATGGACGACAACACGATTGAGCATGGGCTCGCGGAGATAGGTGTTGAGGACTCCACCCCTACCTACGTCACCAAGAAATCGGGACGCAGAGGCTTTGTGGAGATACTCGGACAGACCTTGCAGTCGCTGGGTTATGCAGAGACTCCTTGGTTTTAGATCCGAGAGTATCGGCAGTATGACCTACCGTGCTGCTCAGCCACAGTTACACTACCCACGCACCCCCGGCATGCCAATGGAGAGATTTGTACCAGCACCACATTCGGTTCAGATAAAACCGAAGCCATCGAGTCAGCCGCTCATCAGGCCCTATTGAGGATTTAAGAGCGACACCTTGAGGAGCTGGCAGACAAACCAGCGGCGATGTTTCCGATACGGGACCAGGTCGACAGTACCTGGTACCGTAATGTCAAGAATGCTCAGAAAAGGACTCTCAGGGAGAGATGGACCATGTCACTCCCTTGTTCACGTTGAGCCTAGCGCTACTCAACTTGCATGAGGACACTGTTCTCACAGCTCAGATGGATCGCCAGGCCTTGTGACAGGCTCATGTAGAGATAGCCCAACTCAAGGAGAAGATTCAGGACTTGGAGAGCAGGAATAATGCACTGCGTGCTCGCTGCAACGCGCGCGCTACACGCATCTCTGAGTTGGAGGCGGTCTCCGAGATTAAGACTGCCCAGATCCATGCTAGAGAGAATGATTGCAACATCATGTTGCAACACATTCACCAGCTGGAGATACTCAGGGATAACACGGTTCAGATGGCGGAGAACCTCGCCCATGAGAACCATCATTTGCAGCATCAGTTAGCGGGACTTTTGGAGGCACAGCAGCCGCCTCCCGCTAACGATGATGGGCCTGAGTCAGAGGTATCGGATCCCGAAGCTTCAGACCTAGAGCCAGACGAGGGTGGTTCCGGAGTGATAGTTTAGCTAGATGCTTCGCTTAAGGAGTGCGTTGTCTTTGTCTTGGTGTTAGTATGTGTTCTCAAGAGTCTATCTTAGTGGCGTTGTAATCTTTTGGATGTAAGAGTGGTGGTTTGATAGTCTAAGCAGTTGGACAATGGATGTACTGTCATCTTTTGGGGAATGTATGAAGTTTGTTTTTATTGAGATATCCGTGCCGTGCATTTTGACGTACTTCGACTTATGTTGAGAAATGGACATGGGTTGAACTACTCTAATAAGGAATCTTTTTGCTCTTTTAGCATGGTGAACACTAGAGCAGGACGTCAGGAGACGGAAAGCTCCAACCCGCCGTCCCCGCTAGCTGAGCCAACCTTGGCTGCAGCTATGGCGGCCATGCTACAAAGCAGCCAACAGACACAAGAGATGCTGCGGGCCATCCTGGAAAATAGTGGCGCAAATCGAGGCGCTCGAAACCGCGACCAGGACAGCACATATGCTGAATTCCTGGCCACTCATCCCTCGGAGTTCAGAGATGCCCAGGAACCAATGGAGGCGGACCACTGGCTTTGTACAATCGAGGCCAAGTTTGAGCTGCTCCGTTGTTCGGAAACTCAGAAGACGCTCTTCGCAGCACAGACGCTCCACGGACACGCTGGAGCTTGGTGGGCCAACTACTTGGCCACTCTCCCGGCCAACACCCAGGTGCCATGGGAACAGTTCCGGGAGGCGTTCCGCGCTCACCACATCCCCGCGGGACTCATGCAGAGGAAGGCCAAGGATTTCATGGCCTTAACACAAGGAAGCCGCACGGTGCACGAGTATTCCCGTGTGTTCAACCAACTTGCTCTATATGCTCCGGAGCAGGTTGACACGGATGCGAAGCGGAAGCATCGCTTCATGGAAGGGTTGAACATCACACTCCAGGGTCGCTTGGCCCTGAATCAAGGCGGCTCATTTAATGAGTTCGTCAGCAACGCCCTCATCGCTGAAGAATATCTTGAGAAGGAGCAGCGGGAAAAGAGGCGAGCCAGCGGTGGGCCATCAAATGCCCCGCCACCCAAGTACCGTCTGGTGTACACTGCACCCGATGGTAGGAAGTACAAGGCCACCCCGCTGCAGGCTCCGACTTTCCGTCCGCCGCAGCAGCCATACCGGCCCCCACAGAATTAGCAACAGGTCGGCTACCGCGCACCTCCCCCGCCGTAGAGGAACCAGGGTGTCCGCCCACCTCCACAGGGCACCCGTCCTAGACCAGGCATGCCTTGCTTCAACTGCGGGTAGCCCGGACACTTCGCCCGCGAATGCCCCTCCAACCAGCAGTCCGGAGGCAACCGGCAATCAAACCAGGGGCAGGGCCAGCAAAAGGGCTAGAAGAACACCAGGACCGGTCGGGTAAACTACACCACGACCGAAGAAATTGCTGAGGGTGAACAAGTATTGGCGGGTACGTTCTCACTCTCTACCCACTCAGCTTTTGTTCTTTTCGATTCCGGTGCAAGCCACAATTTTATCAGTAAGAATTTTGTCAAGGGTAAAAGCCTAGCCACAATTCCCCCAAAACCACCTTTCGTCATAAAATCGCCTGGAGGTACTATTTTGTCAAACCATGGTCTAAGTGAAGCTCCCCTAAATTTAGGAGGTCACATCTATCCTATTTCCTTCATAATCCTAGATGGGCAGGGTATCGATATAATCATCCGCATGAAATGGATGAAACACCATAATGCCATCCTTGATATTGCTAACCGTGTAGTCCACTTTACTTCTCCACTTCACGGTTCCATGTCCATAAACCTAGATCACCCTAAAGCCACCCTCAATCAAGTCTGCCATGTTGATGGGAAAAGTCTGGAGGAGATACCGGTGGTTAAGGAGTTTCCGGACGTACTCCCCGAAGACTTACCTGGTTTGCCACCGGATAGAGATGTAGAATTCCAGATTGAGCTGTTGCCAGGCACAGCCCCGATCTCCCGCAGACCGTACAAGATGGCACCCAAGGAATTAGCAGAGTTGAAGAAACAGTTGCAGGAGTTGTTGGAAAAGGGCTTTATACGGCCCAGTACCTCGCCTTGGGGTTGTCCGGCATTGTTCGTGAAGAAGAAGGACCAGTCCTTGAGGCTATGCGTGGATTACCGCCCCTTGAATGCGGTAACTATCAAGAACAAGTATCCCTTGCCACGCATAGACACTCTATTTGATCAGTTGGCAGGGGCAAAGGTCTTCTCGAAAGTCGATCTTCGGTCTGGATATCATCAGATCAAGATTCATCCCAGTGACGTTCCGAAGACGGCCTTCTCCACCAGATACGGGCTGTATGAGTATTTGGTGATGTCGTTTGGACTCACAAACGCACCAGCGTACTTCATGTACCTCATGAACTCGGTCTTCATGCCAGAGCTGGATAAGTTTGTAGTGGTGTTCATCGACGACATTCTAATATACTCCAAGACAACCGATGAGCATGCAGAGCACCTTCGGACAGTTCTCCAACGACTCAGAGATCATCAGCTCTATGCCAAGTTCAGCAAGTGCGAATTCTGGATTGAGCGTGTTCAATTTTTGGGTCATGTTGTGTCCGCGGAAGGTATTTCTGTGGACCCAGGAAAGGTGCAAGATGTTGTTAATTGGAAAGCACCCACAACAGTCCACAAGGTGCGAAGTTTCTTGGGATTAGCGGGATATCATCGCCGCTTCATTCCCAACTTTTCCAAGATTGCCAGGCCTATTACAGACCTACTCAAGAAGGATCAAAAGTTCAAGTGGATAGAAAAGTGCGATGAAGCTTTCAAAACTTTGAAGAAGCACTTGACCACAGCACCAGTACTAGCCCAACCGGATTTGAGCAAGCCCTTCGACGTGTATTGTGATGCGTCGGGCACTGGACTTGGTTGTGTGTTAATGCAAGAAGGACGGGTAATTGCTTATGCTTCCAGACAACTCCGTAAGCATGAGTTGAATTACCCCACACACGACTTGAAATTAGCAGCCGTGGTATTGGCTCTGAAAGTGTGGAGGCATTACTTATTGGGAAACCTAGTACACCTCTACACCGACCACAAGAGTCTCAAGTACATCTTCACCCAGAACGAGTTAAACATGAGGCAACGAAGATGGCTGGAATTAATCAAGGATTACGAGATAGAGATCCACTACCATCCGGGCAAGGCTAATGTGGTTGCAGACGCGTTAAGCAGAAACGTCCATTGCCACTACTTGGATCAAGGAGTTGCAACCGAAGAACTAGAGCCAGCCGTAAGGATTCTACCCCACGTAGCCCTCTACAACCTAGCCTTAGTGCCAACACTTAGAGATGAGGTAGCCAAGGCCCAGAAGCTTGATAAGGGCATGGAGAAGATCAGATTAGGACTGCAAGAAAAGAAGATGCAGTGCTTCCGAGAAGACGAAGAAGGAGTTCTATGGTTCAAGAACAGACTGGTAGTGCCAAAAGATCACGAGCTCCGAAGGAAAATCATGGATGAGGCTCACTTATCCAAGTACTCAATTCACCCTGGCAGTAACAAGATGTATCAGGACCTGCAAAAGAAGTTTTTGGTGGACAAGGATAAAAAGAGAAATCGCTCGGTATGTAGCGGAATGTGACACCTGCCGCAGAGTAAAGGCCAACCATCTGAAAGGCGCAGGGTTGTCGCAACCGTTGAGCGTTCCGTCATGGAAGTGGGAAGACATAAGTATGGACTTCATTGTTGGACTGCCTATGACAGCTAAAAAGTTTGATTCAATTTGGGTCATAGTGGATCGTTTAACAAAGACAGCCCATTTCATTTCTGTCTCAACCAGATACACCATGAAGAAGTATGCGCAGCTGTACATTGACCGAATAATCTGTCTGCATGGAGTGCCCAAGATGATCATCTCCGACCAAGGTACCCAGTTCGTCGGTCGGTTTTGGAAACAACTCCATGAGTCACTAGAGACCAGGCTAATTCACAGCTCAGCCTACCACCCTCAGACTGACGGTCAGACGGAAAGAGTGAACCAAATACTTGAAGACATGCTTCGAGCTTGTGTTTTGGAGCATGGTAAAGGATGGGACACCTATCTACCACTGGTAGAATTCTCATACAACAACAGCTATCAAGCCAGTATCCAGATGTCCCATTTTGAAGCGCTTTACGGCCGTAGTTGCAGAACCCCACTCAACTGGTCAGAAGCAGGCGAAAGAATTGTATTGGGACCGGACCTAGTGCAGCAGGCTGAAGAGAAAGTACGGGTCATACAAGCAAACCTGAAGGCCGCCAAGTCAAGACAGAAGAGCTATGTAGATAAAAGGCGTAGACCATTGACCTTCGAGGTAGGAGACTACGTCTACCTACGAGTCTCGCCAATGAAGGGAGTTCAACGGTTTGGGATCAGAGGCAAGTTAGCACCCCGATACATAGGTCCATATCCTATCATAGCCAAGTGCGGACCAGTGGCATATCAAGTGGAACTGCCAGAAAGATTATCCGGAGTGCATAACGTCTTCCATGTCTCCCAGTTGAAGAAATGTCTGAAAGCACCCGTAGACCAAGTGATTCAAGAAGTAGAGGAATTGCAACCAGACCTAACCTACCCCGAGCGTCCAATCCGGATACTGGATGAGAAGGAACGAGTCACTAGAAGACGGACACTCAAGTTCTACAAGGTTCTCTGGAGCAACCACACGGAAGATGAAGCCACGTGGGAGTCTGCAGAGTTTCTCCAGTCACATTACCCTGAGCTACTCCCGGCCTCCTAGGTACCTATGCCTACCCTAACCCTCTCCTTAAATCTCGGGACGCGATTTCTTTTAGGAGGGAGGGCTGTGACACCCCAGGTGTCACCAGCGCAAAATGGACAACTGAAAACCCTAATCCATAATGTCAATCGCTTAAAAGCAAATTCAATCTTGGAAATAAAAAGAAATATTGTTTAAAATACTTTAAAGGAACACTACAAAAAGTTGACAAACAACAGAACACTATAGCAAAGTCCGGAAAAATCTCAACTAACAGTATGGAAATCCTGTTAACAGGAAGAAATCCAAACCCTAACTCTTGGCTACCAAAATTTCCATGGAACCCTAGCCATATTTTTACATAACAATAAGTACACTTCAAAATATAATTTTGGAAATTTATGCAGAATTTTTGGACAAGATTTAGACCTCTCAAAAATTCACACAAGCTATAATAATCTTGGAAATTCAAGAATTTTTAGAAGTCGAATCATGACTTGAACCCTAAATGAAAAATGCTCCAAATAAATTCTTGAACTTGCACAAAAATTTTCAAAAAAATTTTGAGCTCCGGAAGTGTGCCATTTCATTGATTTGCATAACTGTAGAAAAAAAAATAAAACTGTTTTGTCGTGCGGGCTACAGTGTCCCGCTGCCCGCCCGACAAAACGACGATGAGGCAGGGCACCGCGCCCGCCCGACACGGCACTCATCTGAGCGCGTCGCCTTCAATGCCCGACGCCTCCCCCTGCTCTCTCTCTCTCTCTAGCTCTCTCTCGCTCCCTCTCTTCTTCTCCCCGCCGCCCCACGCGCGCCCCCGAGCCACGCCGCCCTGTGCGCCGCCGAGCCGCCCGGGCCATGCCCCTGCCGCCGTGCCCCTACTCCCCTACCCCCGATTTTCCTTTAAATTGGTGCGCCTCCTCCCCAGCTCCCCCCTCCCCCTCCATTTCTTCTTCCCACGGGCGAAGCATCCTTTCCTCTGCCCCGGCCGCCGCCCGCCATAGCCGCCACAACCGCCTCCTCGGTGAACTCCAATCCCCGGCTCTCCTCTACCCTAATCACCAAGCATTACCCCTTCCTCTCTTCCCCGTGAAGCTCTCAGCACATCCATTTCTCCGAAATTGAGCCTCGGTCACCGGAATTGCCACGCCATCACCGCCGAATTCGCCCTCCACGGTGAGACCCCCTCTACCGTGCCAAAGCTTGATAAATATCATGTTGCCAAGCTTTGTCGTGTCTAATAGATCATAGAAAGCCAAGGTTCAACGGCCGGCGACCACCCCATCGCCGGGAAACGGCCGCCGGAGCTCGTCGGAGAAAACCTCCCCTGTTTTTCTTTTTCTATTTATTTTCCAGATTATTGCTCTGTCTTGTAAAATCTCTAGAAATTCACAGGAAGATTCAAAATGCCAAACTAAAATTTTTTAGAACCCTTGTGAAAGGGACTAATTTTCTGTTAAAGCACTTTTTACAAATGACCAAAAATTTGCAGAATTAATTAGAAACACTCCTTTCTGTTTTTGAATTTTAATTCGCATTCTATAGAAATTCTAGGGCTAACCTTTGATCCACAGGTACACCATGGTACTATACACTCTCTGGAATTTTATGAAGATTTTAGGACCATGAAATGGCATCTAACCCTTTTAAAATACTTCAATCTGCCTAGTTAAAATACCATGTTCTAAAGTACATTATAAAAGTCATTTATAAGGTTAGACCCAAAAGCAAAGTTTTAGACTTGGTGCTCATGAATGCCCACATAAAATCTCGTAATTTTATTCTAAGGTTTACTAGTGCTTTCTGATTTTACAAGATTTAAAAACAGGAACTTTGATAATTTTTATAAAATCTAGAAAATTCCTCTAGGCCCCAACCAAAGCTCAAAATGCTTACTTCAGAAGGTGCTATCAACTAAAAATAATCTTGAGGAAGAATTAAAAGTTTCATTTTTAACCCTAGATTAATAGTCGAGGTTGTTAACTAATTATTAACTCATGAAAATGTCAAATTAACCTTAACTCAAGTTGAAGTTGTGGAACATGCCAGCTAAAAGTCACCTCATGAGAATTTGGATAGATTTCCTTGAACCCCATTCAAAGATTAAGAATTGATAAATCGACGGTGTCGAGTAATTAGGGCTAACCCTAATTCTAGGCATCGTCGATCAAAACCCTAGATTACTATTGATAATAACAACAAGTTTCTTTTTGAACTTATCTTAATCATACTGCATCATGTAGATTCTGAAGCGCACGAAGTAACTGCAGATCCAGTTGCCTCGACCCCCGCAGGAGAAGTCTGCAACGACTCCGAAGAACCAGGCAATCCCCGGTGTACAACCGTCGTTTAAAATTTTTACTTTTCTAACTCAGTGTGTCTTGTTTGTGCATTAAGTGTTAGGAGTTGATTGAAACCCTAATTGCATTTGTTCCCATACGAAACCCTATCGGTAGTTGGTATAGATACCCCTTATTAGTATGCTATGCTTAGCAGGTATTGCCGGTAGAGGTCGAGCAGAGTGGACGCTGCTCGCGAAAGAATAGGTTGTTGTTTGAAACTATCAGTTGATACATTATGACACATGATGATGAGTTAATTAAGAAAAGATAAAATTTTGAGGGTCAGACAGGATAGCAAGTAGGTCAGCGACTGGACCGGGTCCAGGGTGACCGTAGACTTGTCTGATCCGTGTGGTCCGAGACTGATCGAGTGTTGAATGTACTGGTCGTATGATGGGTGTTATGGGCCCCAGTAAACCTATGTAGCCTAGTAATTGCAACGTCGAACCTGTCCTACGGTGTCTGACTAGGAGGAGATCTGGGGTGGGCAGCATGGGAACTCCACAGAAACCGTTCGGGACGTGTTGTCGGGTGGGATGCGGCGCTGCTAAGGCAGGCGTAGGAGGGAATTGACGTTGCAGGAGCTGGTGTGAACAATTGCCACGTGCGAGTCTGGGACACGCACGTGTCGTGCGATCAGGTTTTCCCCTGTAGGGTATAAAAATCGTTTCGAACCGCTGTCGCTCCCACTTAGTGAGCATGCTCGTGAAACGCACCACATTTTAATTAATAGGTTGGGACACAATGAGAAGAAATCATGATTATTACTATTGCTATTTTTACTTCTGTTATGTTTGCTTAGCTCAGGGCTAACTAAATTTATTTTTTTAATCACTTAACCTGTGCTAAAACTTGACAAGAGTAGTATAGGTTTGCGAGTCCTTTTGCAAGTAAACCCACCCGAGTCAGCTAGCATGTCTAGGTGTCGGCTGTAGTCAGCCATTTTGACGGGTAAGTCTTGCTGAGCTTCTTAGAAGCTCACGCGTTAGCATTTTGTGGTTTTCAGGCGCCGACATGCAGGGCCCAGCAGGTAGCTTCCCTTGGGAGGAGCCTCTCCCCGAGATCAGGAACCTCCAGTGGGAGTTGTGCGAGTCGCCGCAGTGAACGTTGAAGTGGCTAGTAGCATGACGCCCGTGGGCACGGCGCATGCTTTGCTTAAGTCCGAGTGTCGGAGTTTGTAATCGTTCAAGTCTTCCGCTGTTTTTTCAAAACTTTTACGTACTCTGAATCAATGTGAGACCTAACTTTAAATTTGTGAATTAATGTTGTATTAAATTTCCTCTCCTTGTAAAATTATTGCTGTTTATCCCTGCCTGTGTTGTATCGTGTGTACGCTCGCTTCGTCGAGCGTTGCCCAACAGGATCCTGGCTCAACGACTGACCGGGCCCGTCCCGAGACGAGGTTTTCTGGGCGGGGTCGCGTCAGCGAGGTGTAGTCAAGACAATCGAGTGACCATGGTATGCGATGTTCGTGGGCTGGGCATCGCAATCATTTGCTGTTTTCTCGTTGCAACTGCTGCGACTGTCGTCTTTCTTAGTATCACTTCCACAATTTAATTTGTTAGTTTTAAGACTTATGATGAACCTTTGTTTGTAAGAATATTTGAAATTAAGGTTATTATATTAATGTGACCTATGTGATGTATCACTGTTGTTACCGACGTGCTTGGGTCTTGGGCATTGCTTGAGAAGCATGTCGGGGGACTGCCGTGTTTACATTCCCTTTTATCGGGTTGAGTTCTCGCACACCATGCGTGGGCCGCGAGTCAACTTGGTAAACTTGATTGTAAATTGGACGGGTCTCTCACAGTGTTGGTATCAGAGCTAAGGTTCACAAAATACACCCTAAAATTTTGCTTAGCAACACGGGGGGGGTAGTTGTGTCTTAAAATCACTAGTACCAACTAAAATTTGAAAGTTGTGGTTGCTGTTTTTAGTCCTCACCAGTCTTAACTTTATTTTGGTTCTGATGATTTGGAATGTACCCCTTGCCTGCTGCCACTTTGTTAGATGGGTCGTTAGAATAGTTTAGCGGGTCTTGGCAGCCACCCATTTGTGATAAGACGCGTGTTTTCTCTAAACCTCTCCTGTTATTCAAAATCGCCCATGTTGACATTGTGTGTTTAATTTCAGTAGTGTTGCATATGTGCTTGGGAGAGTGTTTAAGCATCCGTGTGAGAATCGTTAGTACGGAGCATTTTTGCATATGATGCATCGATCATCTCCTTTGCTGGTTTTGAGTTGCAGATTGCTAGTTGTGTTGTGATCCCCATTTTATTTTGTTGCTATTTTGAGTTTTGTTGTGAGAGACCCGACCAATTTATATTCAAGTTTACCAAGTTGACTCGCGGCCCACGCATGGTGTGCGAGAACTCAACCCGATAAAAGAGAATATAGACCCGGCAGTCCCCCGACATGCTTCTCAAGCAATGCCCAAGATCCGAGCACGTCGGCAACGTCACATTTGATTCATCACAAAGGTCACATTAATTAATAACATTAATTTAAAGTATTCTTACATAACAAGGTTCAACATAAGTCTTGAAACTAAAAGAAATCAAAGAGCGGAAGCGATTCTAAGGAAGACGATAGTCGCAGCGGTTGCAATGAGAAAACAGCAAAAGATTGCGATGCCCAGCCCACGAACATCGCACATCACGATCACTCGAACGTCTTGACTATGCCTCGCCCTCGCCGGCATCGGCGGGGACAAAGTAGCCGAAGACCAACTCATCCTCACCTGCAAAAACTTAAACAACAAACGTTGAGTACGAAGGTACTCGCAAGTCTTACCCTGTGGTGGGAATTAGTTCCCGACTCCAAGGATAATGCAATGAGGCTATAGCAAGGTAAACAAGGTATAGGAAATGGACTCAATTGCTTAAAGCAGAAACTAAGCATATGTGAATAAGCATAAAGTAAAAGACTCTGCGGGCATGAACATCTAATAAACCCAATTCCCAAGTACCATGTAACCATAAATCATGTATATGCCAACATCCATGTTCCATCCGAACCATGGAAACCAACAACCATATTCCAATTCCATCATGTTATGTGACAACTCTACGATATTATCCAAAGGACACTGAGCTTTGATCATAACCGAGACCGCGGCGGATTCGAACCGATTTTACACCCTGCAGGGGAGTCCAACTGTACCCACACGACTGAGGACCATACGGCTCATGTAACCCGCTAAAGTTACACAAGGGGATACTCATGTCAACCTTTTTCACACTCGTGCCCACACGGTTGGAAAATCCACACGGTGCCGAGTACCACGGCCTCGCAGGCACACGTGAGTCCCTCGTCGAGTGTCACGGCCTCGCAGGCACCCATGACTCCCTCGTTCCACACACCGTGCAGTCATCGGCCAAACGTGGGTTCGCAGTGAGATACTCAGCTTGTCTTACCATTATATCGGACATGTGGTATGAACGGAAAGTGCTCAGGCCAAGAATAACACGGCCGGTTCCTAGGTCAACCCAGACGGGGCCTACGGCACACAAGACCTCCATGTCTTGCTGCACTCCTATCCCACCGTCCAGATTTCAGCTTTTAACACTTCTTAACTTTTACCAACATATGAACTCGCCACAAGTCCATAAGTAATCAAGGTGGTTCCTATACGCGCGAGTGGGACTTACCACTCGACTTCTACCGTGTTATCTAAGCTTGGCTAAGCATTTCGTGACTCAAAACAATGACACTCTACCCAGTTTGTCAAGGTGACATATTCAATACCAAGGAGGGGTATATGCAGCAATAATAGGTTTTCCCGACTCTATCACTATGCCCGACTTAATGCATTCCTATACGTAAGCATTCATTTTAAATTAATAAGTAAATTACTTAGGGTAGCAATATGAGGTGCTTGCCTTCAACAGCAGTGGTGGTGTCTTCCTCAGCAGCTTGGTCAACCTCTGGTGCTTCTCCCGCAGTAGCACCCGCGTCACTCTCTGGCGGATCGTAAGCTATAAAGTAAAAACGCGACGGTATGAGATGCATGCCATGATGCCATGATGCCCAAATGATGCGATATGATGCAGAGAGGTAGCTACTGAGTTTACGAACACAATGCAAAAAGAACGAAGGCATTCGGAGTTCTACAGCTCAAGTTATGACCTAAACAGTTTTACAGATTCCGGTTACGGGTTTCCCGGTTCCCGGTTCCGATATCGGGTGGCACACGAATGTCGTTTCGGAAAAATTCCCAAAACACATCACATGTACTGGCTTACTAAGTGGCTTGGGTTATTATGAGACTAAGTTTGAGTGGTTTTGACTCGCGTTAACAGGAACACGAGCCTTCCGATGGTCGTTGCCTGTTTACGACATCGGGAATACCGTAACGGTGCCGTAAAAGTCGTAACGACTTTTCCGGTGAAATTCAAAGTTAAGTTACAGGCATGGGACCATTTTTAGTTTAAAGTAGGCTCTAAACTAAGACTTTTGGATCTGGTTTGGGGTCAAGTTGAGCTTCTATGAATTTACTAAAAATCTAACAGTGCTCTGTTATCCAAACTTATAAAATCAGAAACATGCACTAAACCTTATGCAAAAATCATGAAACTTTACAGAGCTACTACTGAGAATCTAAACTAAAGTTTCTGTTAAAGGTCTTGGGCTTTTGGGTGACTTTCCTAATGTGCTTTAGACAGAGGTAAATAATCTAGGGTTTTGGGGATGTTATCAATGACATGCATGCACAATGTTCATGAAAAAATTCTGGTAAAAATACAGGAGATGCATCATGCCAAGATAAAATTATGGTACAAAAATCAGCCCTAGAAACCTTCTGGATCTTCAATTAAAAATCAACAACAGAAATAATACAATGAATTATTAAAGAAATTCCAGGGACAATTATGAACAAGTGCTCTAACAGAAAATTAAAAAATAATTCAAGGATTCAAATAAAATTAGGTTTGGCATTTTTAGACTTTTCCATGATTTTCTACACACTATGCATGTTCTGGCTAAATAAAAGGAAAATAGAAAAAATCAATGGAACAGTAGCCGAAACAGGGAATAGGTCAGTGCGGCTGCTCCGATTGGAAATTCGTCGGAGGAGAGGGTTAGGAGGGGGATTGAAAGGTCGAGGAGCTTCACCTTGATCCAAGGAACTGGTTTGCAAAGGATTTGGCCCACGGGAAGGGCGGCAGGCGGGTTGTCGACGTGAGCTCTGAAGCTCTGTCAATGGCGGCCGACGGGTGGCGTGGGAGAATCTTCCTCAACGGCGATTATCTGTGACCAATGGCTTATCAAATAGATGTACCATGGTGAGAGGAACACGCTGGCTGAAGGAATCGAAAAGTTGAGCTACCTCGGTGACGGAATTTGAAAAATGGTGGCCGCCGGCGCTGTTGTCGGCCGAGGAGCAGTGCGGCGGCGTTCTGGTGAAATTAGGGCACGGCTGATGAATTCGGTGTTCGGAGAGGTTCAGTGGGTCATGGGGAGCTTGCTTGGCACGGTGGCAAGGCTAGGGGATGATCGAGTCGAGCTGTCGACGGTGGGGGTGCTCGGGCGGCAATGGCGTGGCGGCTCTGTGGTGTGCGGCAGAACAGGGAAAGGAGAAAGGAGGAAGGGAAAGCTTGAGCGTCGGTTTTGTACTCGAGGAGGAGGAGCCAAGGGAGGTAGAGAGGGCAGTGGCGCACTGGATTGGTGAAAGGAGCGGTGGCCGGCAATTGGGTGTCGAGGCGGTGCTCCTGCCGGGCGATGGCGTGCGGCAGAGGAGAAATGAAGGCGCGCCAGAGAGAGGGAGAGGGAGGAAGAGAGATGGAGCAGTGAAGGAGAAGATCTTTGGACAAGATTCACCGATGATGGAGGAGTGAAGGCGCCGCGCGGGAGATTGGCCGGGGCGGTCGGCGGTGGTTGGCTGCGGCAGCGTACTGTTCACCGTAAGACTGTTGTCGATTTCAATTGATTCAAATACCCTCCCTCTTGATAAAATAGAAAACCCTAGCTCCCGAGCTCAAACATTTTTGAAACTTTTTGTGTGTGCTAAATGAATTATTTGGAACAACTTTTATTAAAGGAAGGTTCACTGAAACAGCTTCTAAAGATCTGTGAATTTTCAATTAGGTTCAAACTTGTGGGAATTTTAAAGGGGTTTAAACCTTCACCAAAAATTTTCATAAAATCTCCAAAATTCTATTTTAATGTGTAGTTAATTGTTATGCAAAAACATTGGGGTAGTTTTATTAAGAAAACAAAAGGCCTCTTGAAAGTCGATTAGGGTTTTGCGAAAACGGCGAAAACTCGAAACCCTGACCCAAATTCAAAACAGGAAAAGGTCGAATTCAAATGATTGAATCAGTGAGCTCAAAAACAAAAGGACAAAAGATTGCAACTTTTGGGATGTGACAGACCACCCCCCCTTAAAAGAATCTCGTCCCGAGATTAAAGGTTAAGAAGGGTGGCGAAAGGAACATCAACGATAAAGGATGGAATGTTAAGAAGTGAATGTGAAGAAAACAGCGAGGGGACTTACGGCTCTGTGAAAAGCTCCGGGTAGTTCTCCCGCATTTTATCCTCACGTTCCCATGTTGCTTCTTCTTCGGTGTGTCGGCTCCAATGCACTTTTACCATCGGGATCGCACGATTGCGCAATTTGCGTTCCGAACGCGCAAGGATGCGTAGAGGATACTCCACATAAGAGAGGTCGGGGCAGACTTCGACATGCTCCATGGAGATAGCCTCGGTCGGAACACGGAGACACTTCTTCAATTGAGAGATGTGGAAGACGTTGTAGACGTTACCAAGAGAGGATGGCAACTCTAGCTCATATGCCACGTTACCACGTCTTGCAAGGATTTTGAAGGGACCAATGTAGCGTGGGGCTAACTTCCCTTTTACCTGGAATCTTTTTGTGCCTCGGAATGGTGAAACTTTGAGGTAAACATAATCTCCAACTTTGAAGAAAAGTTCTACCCGACGACGATCGGTGTAGCTCTTTTGGCGAGATTGAGCAACTCAGAGATGTTCCTGAATTTGGCGCACTTGAGCTTCAGCATCACGAACCAAATCAGGACCGAAGAAAGGCCGTTCCCCGGATTCAGACCAGTTCAACGGGGTTCTACAACTTCTTCCATAGAGTGCTTCAAATGGGGACATTTGGAGGCTAGCTTGGTAGCTATTGTTGTAAGAGAACTCCGCGAAAGGTAAGCAAAGCTCCCATCTCTTGCCATAGGTTAACACACAAGCTCTCAACATGTCCTCAAGAATTTGGTTGACCCGTTCGGTTTGTCCTCCCGTTTGCGGGTGGTAAGCCGAACTATGAATAAGCTGGGTGTCCAACGCTTGATGAAGGCTTTTCCAAAACCGAGAGACGAACTGGGTGCCTCGGTCTGAAATAATTGTCTTTGGAACACCATGAAGACACACAATGCGAGTGAGGTACAACTCTGCATATTCTTTGAATGAATATGTGGTCTTGACGGGAAGAAAATGTGCAGATTTTGTTAACCGGTCAACGATTACCCAAATGGAATCGTAACCACCCGAAGTTCTAGGCAAACCAACAAAGAAATCCATGCCAATATCCTCCCATTTCCATGATGGAATAGGCAATGGTTGCAGTGTGCCCGCAGGTTTTAAGTGGATAGCTTTCACCCGCTGACATACGTCACATTTGGAGACGTACTGAGCAATTTCCCGCTTCATGCGAGTCCACCAGAATTTGGTCTTCAAGTCTTGATACATTTTTGTGCTCCCTGGGTGTATGGATAGCAAGGAGTCATGAGCTTCATTGAGAACTTTCATCTTCAGCTCATCGACTTTTGGCACCACAAGGCGTTTTCCAAACCATAACACGCCTTGCTCATCGAGAGAAAAACATCTGGCTTTACCCGATTTTATTTTCTCACGGATACGAGCCATTCCTTTGTCATGTTTCTGGGCTTCCTTGATCTGATCCAAAAGTGTGGATTTTATTTCAAGGTTGGCAAGGAAACCTTCTTCCACCATTTGCAGACCAAGCTTCCGAAAATCCTCACATAGGGAGCGATTTCGGGTCTTCCCGATTAGGCAGTTGCAACGGCTTTTGCGACTCAACGCGTCAGCCACGACGTTAGCCTTTCCTGGGTGGTAATGCACTTCTAGCTTGTAGTCCTTGATCAACTCAAGCCATCTTCTTTGCCTCATATTCAAATCCGCTTGGGTGAATATGTATTTGAGGCTCTTGTGATCGGTATAGATATTGCAAGTCTTGCCAAGGAGGTAATGTCGCCAGATTTTCAAAGCATGGACAACGGCGGCAAGCTCAAGATCATGAGTAGGATAATTCTCCTCATGTGACCTCAATTGGCGAGAGGCATAAGCAATGACTCTCCCGTCTTGCATAAGCACACATCCGAGTCCAACACGAGAGGCGTCGCAATAGACATCAAAGCTCTTGTGGATGTCGGGTTGCGCAAGAACGGGCGCTGTGGTAAGCAATGTCTTCAAGGTCTGGAAAGCTTGCTCACAATTCGAGGACCAAAGGAATTTTTCTCCTTTGCACAGCAACTTGGTCATTGGCTTGGCAATCTTGGAGAAATCCTTGATAAACCGACGGTAGTAACCCGCAAGTCCAAGGAAACTGCGGATTTCCTTCACATTGGTTGGTGGAGACCACTCAAGCACTTCTTGCACCTTGGTGGGATCTACGGCAACACCATTTTCAGAAATGACGTGCCCAAGAAAAGCAACTTCGTGCAGCCAAAATTCGCACTTGCTGAATTTGGCATAAAGGCGGTGTTCACGAAGCTTCCCGAGTACAATTCGGAGGTGAACGGCATGGTCTGCTTCCGTCTTGGAGAAAACAAGAATATCATCGATGAAGATCACCACACATACATCGAGTTCCTCCATGAAAATAGAGTTCATCAAGTACATGAAGTAGGCAGGGGCATTTGTGAGACCAAAGGACATGACAAGGTACTCGTACAAACCGTAACGAGTAGAAAAGGCAGTTTTTGGAATGTCCTCTTCTCTGATCTTTATTTGGTGATAGCCCAGCCTTAAATCAATTTTGGAGAAACAACGAGCGCCAGAAAGCTGATCGAAAAGGATATCGATCCGCGGAAGTGGATATTTGTTTTTGATGGTAACGGCGTTCAAGGGACGATAATCGACACACATGCGCAATGTGCCGTCTTTCTTCTTCACAAAGATAGCGGGACAACCCCAAGGAGAAGAACTTGGACGAATAAAGCCCTTGTCGAGGAGATCTTTCAACTGCTTCTTCATTTCAGCTAACTCCTCAGAAGACATCGGATACGACCGTTTCGAAATAGGAGCCGTTCCTGGTTCGAGTTCAATGGCAAACTCAACAGCCCGGTCGGGCGGCATACCCGGCAAATCATCAGGGAAAACATCCGGATATTCGCACACAACAGGGATGGAGGAAAGCTCAGAGCTAGTCGCACCTTTCAAAAGGTACAACCCGGAATTATCACCTTCGAGGTGTAGCGAAAAACGATCGCCGGTTGGGCCTTTCAGAGAAACAACTCTGGAAGCCACGTGGATGACGGCGTCATGAGAAATCATCCAATTCATCCCAAGAATAATGTCTAACCCCTGAAGATCTAGGAGTAAGAGATTGGCTTGCAAGGTAACACCGCTGACTGGGGTCAACGATGTTGGAACCATGGAGTCTACGTGGATTTTGGCTCCGGGGGATTCTATGAGATAAGGTGTACGGGTAGGGAATATCTTTAAGTTATATTGTGTGGCATACTCTCGCCTAATAAAGGAATGTGATGCACCAGAATCAAAAAGAACTTTGGTAGGACGAGAGTCGACGGATAACGTACCAACGAGCACGTCGGCACCTTCAGGCACATCCGCGGCGGTCGTGTAGTTGACACGGCCACGCTTGGGAACTTGGGGCTTGTTGCTTTGCTGTGGTGGAGCAGCGACAGGTGGGCGCGGTGGCTGGTTTGGAGCAGCAGCCCCCGCTCCACGCCTTGGATACGGACAGCCACGGGAAAGGTGACCGCGCTGGCCGCAGTTGAAGCACGGACCAACAGCTTGATTTCCAGCTTGTCCCATAGGCGGCCTGGGAGCTTGTCCAGCAGCAGGAGGAGCACGACGGACCATCCACATGGGCTGCGGTGGAGCTGAGCCCGTGCGAGGACGCTGTGGGTTCACATTCTGTGGCGGTGGGGCAGCACGCTTGCGGTTCTTGGCTGCAAGCTTGTTCATCTTGTCCTCGGCAACTATGGCACGATCCACGAGCTGGTTAAAGCTGCCGACCTCTAAAATGATGACAGACAGCTTGTCCTGCATCTCCTCAGAAAGGCCATTGTAGAAATAGCCCCTCTTGCTCGCATCAGTTGCCACTTCTGTGCGAGCGTACTGTGCAAGGTAGTTGAATTGGTGCACATACTCCATCACCGATCGGTTGCCTTGTTTGAGAGCAAGGAACTCCAGCCTCTTAATCTCCATCACGCCATCCGGGATGTGGAAGGCACGGAAGGCGGTACGGAACTCTTGCCACGTGTAGCGGTGGTTGTCGGGCTGGGTGGCACGGTAGGTGTCCCACCATGCACCGGCTTCATTCTGAAGCTGATGGGCAGCAAAAAGAACCTTCTGATGCTCTCCGCACCGGAGTAGATCGAGCTTTTGCTCAATGGTGCGAAGCCAATGGTCAGCGTCAAGGGGGTCCTTGGCCCGAGTGAAGATATGCGGTTCGGTGCGGCGAAAGTCGGAGAAGTCATCCTCGCGAGCAGCGTTACGCTCTGCGCCACGCTGAGTGATGCCCTCAGTGATGATACGAAGACACTCGGAGTGCTCCCGCCGATTGTGCTCGATTTGCATGAGCACTTCAGCCATGGTAGGGGCTGGTGGTGGCGGTGGTGGTGTGGTCTGGCGTCCTTGGCCTTCAGCAGCTCCGGAGGTTTCACCGGCCTCACGAGTGCGGCTTCGGGTATTCATCCTGTCGCCAAAACCACGGTTAGCGACCGGAAGAATAGACATCCAGACGATACATTGCTATGACAACAAGGACGTGTCATAGACAGGGAAAATACGGGTTGCTGGGAATGCTATCGATAATATGAAGGCAGCAATGGATGCTACGAGATGACAGACATGGTGTACCAAGCAACATACACCGATGTTCAGATTGGATGAGCTCACTAAACTCGAACACGAAACTCAAAACAACGACGAAAGTTTTGAAAGTTGAACAAGTTGTTTCAAAGGTGAAAACAAACTTGTTCCTTTTGCTGTTAAAAACCAGTCAACAAAAGATGACCAAAACCCAACTAGCAATTTGCAACTCAAAATCAAACAAGGAGATGATCGATGCATGCAATGATATGCAAACATGCTCCGTACTAACGATTCTCACACGGATGCATAAACACTCTCCCCAAGCACAACAACACTACTGAAAATAAACACACAACGTCAACATGGGCGATTTTGAAGAGAAAGGGAGGCTTAGATAAAACACGCGCCCTAACACAAATGGGTGGCTGCCAAGACCCGCTAAACTATTCTAACGACCCATCTATCAAGGAAGGCAGCAATGCAGGGTGCATTCCTAGTTCTAAAAATCAAAACAAGTTAAGAAAGGTGAGGGCCTAAAAACAGCACTACTACTACAACTTTTAGTTGAATTTAGTGATTTTAAAACACAACTACCCACCCCGTGTTGCTAAGCAAAATTTTAGGGTGCATTTGTGAACCTCAGCTCTGATACCAGCGCCTGTGAGAGACCCGACCAATTTATATTCAAGTTTACCAAGTTGACTCGCGGCCCACGCATGGTGTGCGAGAACTCAACCCGATAAAAGAGAATATAGACCCGGCAGTCCCCCGACATGCTTCTCAAGCAATGCCCAAGATCCGAGCACGTCGGCAACGTCACATTTGATTCATCACAAAGGTCACATTAATTAATAACATTAATTTAAAGTATTCTTACATAACAAGGTTCAACATAAGTCTTGAAACTAAAAGAAATCAAAGAGCGGAAGCGATTCTAAGGAAGACGATAGTCGCAGCGGTTGCAATGAGAAAACAGCAAAAGATTGCGATGCCCAGCCCACGAACATCGCACATCACGATCACTCGAACGTCTTGACTATGCCTCGCCCTCGCCGGCATCGGCGGGGACAAAGTAGCCGAAGACCAACTCATCCTCACCTGCAAAAACTTAAACAACAAACGTTGAGTACGAAGGTACTCGCAAGTCTTACCCTGTGGTGGGAATTAGTTCCCGACTCCAAGGATAATGCAATGAGGCTATAGCAAGGTAAACAAGGTATAGGAAATGGACTCAATTGCTTAAAGCAGAAACTAAGCATATGTGAATAAGCATAAAGTAAAAGACTCTGCGGGCATGAACATCTAATAAACCCAATTCCCAAGTACCATGTAACCATAAATCATGTATATGCCAACATCCATGTTCCATCCGAACCATGGAAACCAACAACCATATTCCAATTCCATCATGTTATGTGACAACTCTACGATATTATCCAAAGGACACTGAGCTTTGATCATAACCGTGACCGCGGCGGATTCGAACCGATTTTACACCCTGCAGGGGAGTCCAACTGTACCCACACGACTGAGGACCATACGGCTCATGTAACCCGCTAAAGTTACACAAGGGGATACTCATGTCAACCTTTTTCACACTCGTGCCCACACGGTTGGAAAATCCACACGGTGCCGAGTACCACGGCCTCGCAGGCACACGTGAGTCCCTCGTCGAGTGTCACGGCCTCGCAGGCACCCATGACTCCCTCGTTCCACACACCGTGCAGTCATCGGCCAAACGTGGGTTCGCAGTGAGATACTCAGCTTGTCTTACCATTATATCGGACATGTGGTATGAACGGAAAGTGCTCAGGCCAAGAATAACACGGCCGGTTCCTAGGTCAACCCAGACGGGGCCTACGGCACACAAGACCTCCATGTCTTGCTGCACTCCTATCCCACCGTCCAGATTTCAGCTTTTAACACTTCTTAACTTTTACCAACATATGAACTCGCCACAAGTCCATAAGTAATCAAGGTGGTTCCTATACGCGCGAGTGGGACTTACCACTCGACTTCTACCGTGTTATCTAAGCTTGGCTAAGCATTTCATGACTCAAAACAATGACACTCTACCCAGTTTGTCAAGGTGACATATTCAATACCAAGGAGGGGTATATGCAGCAATAATAGGTTTTCCCGACTCTATCACTATGCCCGACTTAATGCATTCCTATACGTAAGCATTCATTTTAAATTAATAAGTAAATTACTTAGGGTAGCAATATGAGGTGCTTGCCTTCAACAGCAGTGGTGGTGTCTTCCTCAGCAGCTTGGTCAACCTCTGGTGCTTCTCCCGCAGTAGCACCCGCGTCACTCTCTGGCGGATCGTAAGCTATAAAGTAAAAACGCGACGGTATGAGATGCATGCCATGATGCCATGATGCCCAAATGATGCGATATGATGCAGAGAGGTAGCTACTGAGTTTACGAACACAATGCAAAAAGAACGAAGGCATTCGGAGTTCTACAGCTCAAGTTATGACCTAAACAGTTTTACAGATTCCGGTTACGGGTTTCCCGGTTCCCGGTTCCGATATCGGGTGGCACACGAATGTCGTTTCGGAAAAATTCCCAAAACACATCACATGTACTGGCTTACTAAGTGGCTTGGGTTATTATGAGACTAAGTTTGAGTGGTTTTGACTCGCGTTAACAGGAACACGAGCCTTCCGATGGTCGTTGCCTGTTTACGACATCGGGAATACCGTAACGGTGCCGTAAAAGTCGTAACGACTTTTCCGGTGAAATTCAAATTAAGTTACAGGCATGGGACCATTTTTAGTTTAAAGTAGGCTCTAAACTAAGACTTTTGGCTCTGGTTTGGGGTCAAGTTGAGCTTCTATGAATTTACTAAAAATCTAACAGTGCTCTGTTAACCAAATTTTTAAAATCAGAAACATGCACTAAACCTTATGCAAAAATCATGAAACTTTACAGAGCTACTATTGAGAATCTAAACTAAAGTTTCTGTTAAAGGTCTTGGGCTTTTGGGTGACTTTCCTAATGTACTTTAGACAGAGGTAAATAATCTAGGGTTTTGGGGATGTTATCAATGACATGCATGCACAATGTTCATGAAAAAATTCTGGTAAAAATACAGGAGATGCATCATGCCAAGATAAAATTATGGTACAAAAATCAGCCCTAGAAACCTTCTGGATCTTCAATTAAAAATCAACAACAGAAATAATACAATGAATTATTAAAGAAATTCCAGGGACAATTATGAACAAGTGCTCTAACAGAAAATTAAAAAATAATTCAAGGATTCAGATAAAATTAGGTTTGGCATTTTTAGACTTTTCCATGATTTTCTACACACTATGCATGTTCTGGCTAAATAAAAGGAAAATAGAAAAAATCAATGGAACAGTAGCCGAAACAGGGAATAGGTCAGTGCGGCTGCTCCGATTGGAAATTCGTCGGAGGAGAGGGTTAGGAGGGGGATTGAAAGGTCGAGGAGCTTCACCTTGATCCAAGGAACTGGTTTGCAAAGGATTTGGCCCACGGGAAGGGCGGCAGGCGGGTTGTCGACGTGAGCTCTGAAGCTCTGTCAATGGCGGCCGACGGGTGGCGTGGGAGAATCTTCCTCAACGGCGATTATCTGTGACCAATGGCTTATCAAATAGATGTACCATGGTGAGAGGAACACGCTGGCTGAAGGAATCGAAAAGTTGAGCTACCTCGGTGACGGAATTTGAAAAATGGTGGCCGCCGGCGCTGTTGTCGGCCGAGGAGCAGTGCGGCGGCGTTCTGGTGAAATTAGGGCACGGCTGATGAATTCGGTGTTCGGAGAGGTTCAGTGGGTCATGGGGAGCTTGCTTGGCACGGTGGCAAGGCTAGGGGATGATCGAGTCGAGCTGTCGACGGTGGGGGTGCTCGGGCGGCAATGGCGTGGCGGCTCTATGGTGTGCGGCAGAACAGGGAAAGGAGAAAGGAGGAAGGGAAAGCTTGAGCGTCGGTTTTGTACTCGAGGAGGAGGAGCCAAGGGAGGTAGAGAGGGCAGTGGCGCACTGGATTGGTGAAAGGAGCGGTGGCCGGCAATTGGGTGTCGAGGCGGTGCTCCTGCCGGGCGATGGCGTGCGGCAGAGGAGAAATGAAGGCGCGCCAGAGAGAGGGAGAGGGAGGAAGAGAGATGGAGCAGTGAAGGAGAAGATCTTTGGACAAGATTCACCGATGATGGAGGAGTGAAGGCGCCGCGCGGGAGATTGGCCGGGGCGGTCGGCGGTGGTTGGCTGCGGCAGCGTACTGTTCACCGTAAGACTGTTGTCGATTTCAATTGATTCAAATACCCTCCCTCTTGATAAAATAGAAAACCCTAGCTCCCGAGCTCAAACATTTTTGAAACTTTTTGTGTGTGCTAAATGAATTATTTGGAACAACTTTTATTAAAGGAAGGTTCACTGAAACAGCTTCTAAAGATCTGTGAATTTTCAATTAGGTTCAAACTTGTGGGAATTTTAAAGGGGTTTAAACCTTCACCAAAAATTTTCATAAAATCTCCAAAATTCTATTTTAATGTGTAGTTAATTGTTATGCAAAAACATTGGGGTAGTTTTATTAAGAAAACAAAAGGCCTCTTGAAAGTCGATTAGGGTTTTGCGAAAACGGCGAAAACTCGAAACCCTGACCCAAATTCAAAACAGGAAAAGGTCGAATTCAAATGATTGAATCAGTGAGCTCAAAAACAAAAGGACAAAAGATTGCAACTTTTGGGATGTGACATTTGTGTTCGGGGTTAGTGAGCTCATCCAACCTAAATGTTGGTGTACGTTGACCGATACACCATATCTGTCATTTCGTAGCAACAATCATTGCTTTCGTATCACCGATAGCGTTGCAGCAAATCCATTTTCCTGATTATGACACGTCCTTGTTGTCATATGATGTACCGACATGCTCGTTGGTACGTTATCCGTCGACTCTCATCCTATCAAATTTCTTTTTGATTCTGTTGCATCACATTCCTTTATTAGGCGAGAGTACACCACACAATATAACCTAAAGATACTCCCAACTCGTACCCCATACATCATAGAATCACCCGGAGCAAAAATCCCCGTAGATTCCATGGTTCCGACATCGTTGACCCCAGTCAACGGTGTTACTTTGCAAGCCAATCTCTTTCTCCTAGACCTTCAATTGGATGATTTCCCACGATGCCGTCATCCACGTGGCTTCCAGAGTTGTTTCTCTGAAAGGCCCAACCGGCGATCACTTTTCGCTACACCTCAAGGGTAATAATTCCGGATTGTACCATTTGAAAGGTGCGACCAACTCTCAGCTTTCCTCCATCCCCGTAGTGTGCCAATATCCGGATGTTTTTCCCGAAATTTACTGGGTACGCCGCTCTACCGGGCTGTTGAGTTTGCCATAGAACTCGAACCTGGAAAGGCTCCGATTTTGAAACAGCCGTATCCGATGTCTTCTGAGGAGCTAGTTGAGATGAAAAAGCAGTTGAAGGATCTCCTCGACAAGGGATTTATCCGTCCAAGTTCTTCTCGTTGGGGTTGTCCCGCTATCTTTGTGAACAAGAAAGACGGCACATTGCGCATGTGCATCGATTATCGTCCCTTGAACGCCGTTACCATCAAAAACAAATATCCACTTCTGCGGATCGATATCCTTTTCGATCAGCTTTCTAGCACTTTGTTTCTCCAAAATTGATCTGAGCCTAGGCTACCATCAAATAAAAATCAGAGAGGAAGACATTCCGAAAACTGCCTTTTCTACTCGTTACGGCTTGTACGAGTATCTTGTCATGTCCTTTGGCCTCACTAATGCCCCTGCCTACTTCATGTACTTGATGAACTCTATTTTCATGGAGGAACTCGATGTATGTGTGGTGATCTTCATCGATGATATTCTTGTGTTCTCCAAGACGGAAGCAGATCATGCTGTTCACCTCCGAATTGTACTCGGGAAGCTTCCTAAACACCGTCTTTATTCCAAATTCAGCAATTGCGAATATTGGCTGCACGAAGTGGATTTCTTGGGCATGTCATTTCTAAAAATGGTGTTGTCGTAGATCCCACCAAGGTGTAAGAAGTGCTTGATTGGTCTCCACCAATCAACGTGAAGGAAATCCACAGTTTTCTTGGACTTGCGGGTTACTATCGTCGGTTTATCAAGGATTTCTCCAAAATTGCCAAGCCAATGACTAGGTTGCTGTGCAAAGGAGATAAATTCCTTTCGTCCTCCAATTGCGAGCAAGCTTTCTAGACATTGAAGACATTGCTCACAACAGCGCCTGTTCTTGCTCAACCCGACATCCACAAGAGTTTTGACGTCTATTGCGACGCTTCTCATGTTGGACTTGGGTGTGTGCTTATGCAAGACGGGAGACTCATTGCTTATGCTTCTCACCAATTAAGGTCACATGAGGAAAATTATCCTACACATGATCTCGAGCTTGCCGCCGTTGTTCATGCTTTGAAAATATGGCGACACTATCTCCTTGGCAAGACTGGCAATATCTATACCGACCACAAGAGCCTCAAGTACATATTCACCCAAGATGATTTGAAAATGAGGCAAAGAAGATGGCTTGAGTTGATCAAGGACTACAAGCTAGAGGTGCATTATCACCCGGGCAAGGCTAATGTTGTGGCCGACGCATTGAGTCGCAAAAGCCGCTGCCATTGCCTGATCGGGAAGACTCGAAACCACTCCTTATGTGAGGATCTTCGGAAGCTTGGTCTACAAATGGTGGAAGAAGGTTTCCTTGCTAATGTGAGAGACCCGACCAATTTATATTCAGGTTTACCAAGTTGACTCGCGGCCCACGCATGGTGTGCGAGAACTCAACCCGATAAAAGAGAATATAAACCCGGCAGTCCCCCGACATGCTTCTCAAGCAATGCCCAAGATCCAAGCACGTCGGCAACGTCACAGGTGATTCATCACAAAGGTCACATTAATTAATAACATTAAATTAAAATATTCTTACATACCAAGGTTCATCATAAGTCTTGAAACTAAAAAGAAATCAAAGAGCGGAAGCGATTCTAAGGAAGACGATAGTCGCAGCGGTTGCAAAGAGGAAACAGCAAAGGATTGCGATGCCCAGCCCACGAACATCGCAAATCACGGTCACTCGAACGTCTCGACTACGCCTCGCCCTCGCCGGCATCGGCGGGGACAAAGTAGCCGAAGACCAACTCATCCTCACCTACAAAAACTTAAACAACAAACGTTGAGTACGAAGGTACTCGCAAGTCTTACCCTGTGGTGGGAATTAGTTCCCGACTCCAAGGATAATGCAATGAGGCTGTAGCAAGGTAAATAAGGTATAGGAATGGACTCAATTGCTTAAAGCAGAAACTAAGCATATATGAATAAGCATAAAGTAAAAGACTCTGCGGGCATGAACTTCTAATAAACCCAATCCCCAAGTACCATGTAACCATAAACCATGTATATGCCATCATCCATGTTCCATCCGAACCATGGATACCAACAACCATATTCCAATTCCATCAACAATATCCCAATTTCCATCATGTTATTTGACAACTCTACGATATTATCCAAAGGACACTGAGCTTGATCATAACCGTGACCGCGGCGGATTCGAACCGATTTTACACCCTGCAGGGGAGTCCAACTGTACCCACACGACTGAGGACCATACGGCTCATGCAACCCGCTAAAGTTACACAAGGGGGTACTCATGTCAACCTTTTTCACACTCGTGCCCACACGGTTGGAAAATCCACACGGTGCCGAGTACCACGGCCTCGCAGGCACACGTGAGTCCCTCGTCGAGTGTCACGGCCTCGCAGGCACCCATGACTCCCTCGTTCCACACACCGTGCAGTCATCGGCCAAACGTTGGTACGCAGTGAGATACTCAGCTTGTCTTACCAATATATCGGACATGTGGTATGAACGGAAAGTGCTCAGGCCAAGAATAACACGGCCGGGTCCTAGGTCAACCCAGACGGGGCCTACGGCACACAAGACCTCCATGTCTTGCTGCACTCCTATCCCACCGTCCAGATTTCAGATTTTAACACTTTTCAACTTTTACCAACATATGAACTCGCCACAAGTCCATAAGTAATCAAGGTGGTTCCTATACGTGCGAGTGGGACTTACCACTCGACTTCTACCGTGTTATCTAAGCATGGCTAAGCATTTCGTGACTCAATCGAAGACATTCTACCCAGGTTGACAAGGTGACGTATTCAATACCAAGGAGGGGTACATGCAACAATAATAGGTTTTCCCAATGTTACTACTAAGCCCGACTTTATGCATTCCTATACGTAAGCATTCATATTAATCATTAAGTAAATTACTTAGGGTAGCAATATGAGGTGCTTGCCTTCAACAGCAGCGGTGTTGACTTCCTTAGCAGCTTGGTCAACCTCTGGTGCTTCTCCCGTAGCAGCACCCGCGTCACTCTCTAGCGGTTCGTAAGCTATAAAGTAAAAACGCGACGGTATGAGATGCATGCCATGATGCCATGATGCCCAAATGATGCGATATGATGCAGAGAGGTAGCTACTGAGTCTACGAACACAATTCAAAAAGAATGAAGGCATTCGGAGTTCTACAGCTCAAGTTATGACCTAAACAGTTTTACCGATTCCAGTTACGGGTTTCCCGGTTCCCGGGTTCCGGTTCCGATATCGGGTGGCACACGAATGTCGTTTTCGGGAAAAATCCCAAAACACATCACATGTACTGGCTTTACTAAGTGGCTTGGGTTACTATGACACTAAGTTTGAGTAGTTTTGACTCGCGTTAACAGGAACACGAGCCCTCCGATGGTCGTTGCCCGTTTACGACATCGGGAATACCGTAACGGTGCCGTAAAAGTCGTAACGACTTTTCCGGTGAAATTCAAAGTTAAGTTACAGGCATGGGACCATTTTTATTTTAAGGTAGGCTCTAAACTAAGACTTTTGGCTCTGGTTTGGGGTCAAGTTGAGCTTCTATGAATTTACTAAAAATCTAACAAGGATCTGTTTTCCAAACTTATAAAATCAGAAACATGTATTAAAACTTATGAAAAAATCATGAAACTTTATATATCTACTACTGAGCATCTAAACTAAAGTTTTTGTTAAAGGTCTTGGGCTTTTGGGTGACTTGCCTAATGCTCTTTATATAAAGGAAAATAATATAGGGTTTTGGGGATATTAACAGTGACATGCATGCACAAAAGTTCATGAAAAATTCTGATAAAAATGCAGGAGATGCATCATGCCAAGATAAAATTATGGAACAAAAATAAAACCTAGAAACATTCTGGAACTTCAATTAAAAATCAACAACAGAAATAATACAATGAATTATTAAAGAAATTCCAGGGACAATTTTGAAAAAGTGCTTTAACAGAAAATTAATTCGTTATTCAAGGATTCAATTAAAATTAGGTTTGGAATTTTTAGACTTTTCCATGATTTTCTACACACTATGCAACTTCTGATTAATTAAAAGGAAAATAGAAAAATCAATGGAACAGTAATACAGAACAGGGGAATGGCTGAGGCGGTGCTCCGGTGGGAATCTCGCCGGAGGAGGGGGCTAGGAGGGGGATTGAAAGGTCGAGGAGCATCACCTTGATTCAAGGTACTGGTTTGCAAAGGATTAAGCCCACGGGGAAAGGTGCAAGGTGGCGGTTGACGTGAGCCCAGAAGCTCTGCTAATGGCGGCCGACGGGTGGCGCGCGATGTTCCTTCCTCACTGGTGATGAGCTGCGATCAATAGCTTATAAAACTGGTGTACCATGGTCAGAGGAACAAGCTGGTTGAAGGAATCGAAGAGTTGAGCTACCGTGGTGACGAATTTTGGACGGAGGTGGCCGCCGGCGTGTTGTCGGCCGAGGAACAGGGCGGCGGCGTTCCTGTGAAATTAGGGCACAACCGGTGGGGGCTAGTGGTTGGAGAGCTGCAGTGAGTCGAGGGGAGCTTGCTTGGCACGGTGGCGTGGCTTGGGAGTGGTCGAGGCGAGCTGTCGACGGTGGGGCGGCAATGGCGGCGGTGCACTGGCAGGAACAGAGCAGGGAAGAAGAAAGGAGGTGGTGCTGGTGCTTCGGCCTTGTACTCGAGGGTAAACTGAGCCAAGGGAGGGAGAGAGAGCCGGGGCGCACGCGGATAGGGCAGAGGTGCGGCGGCCGGCAATTGGGCGCGGGAGGCGGTGGCTCGGCATTGGCGATGTAGTGCCTGAGCGGAGAAAGGACAGCGCCAGTGAGAGAGAGGGGGAGGAGAGAGGAAGGGGGATGGGAGAGTAGCGGAGCAGTGGAGAAGATCTTTGCAAAAGATCCGCAGGAAGGCTTCGGAGTAAAGGCGCGCGAAATCGGCCGGCGCTGCCCGGGCTGCAGCCACGGCAATGGCCGCTGCGGGCGGCCGGCACTGTTCACGGTAAGGCTATTTTCAAATTCAATTAATTCAATTCCTCCTTCAAGATTCGATTGAAAACTCTAACTCCCGAGCTCAAAAATTTTTGAAACTTTTTGTGTATACTAAAGGAATTATTTGGAACAACTTTTATTAAAGGAAGGTTCACTGAATCAGCTTCTAAAGATCTGTGAATTTTCAATTAGGTTCAAACTTGTTGGAATTTTAAAAGGGCTTAAACCTTTACCAAAAATTTTCATAAAATCTCCAAAATTCTAATTTAATGTATGGTTAATTGTTATGCAAAAACATTGGGGTAGTTTTATTAAGAAAACAAAAGGCTTCTTGAAAGTCGATTAGGGTTTTGCGAAAATGACGAAAACTTCGAAACCCTGATCCAATTCAAAACAGGAAAAGGTTGAACTCAAAAGATTGAGTCAGTGAGCTCAAATTTAAAAGGACAAAAGATTGCAACTTTTTGGGATGTGACAGCTAACCTTGAAATGAAATCCACACTTTTGAATCAGATCAAGGAAGCCCAGAAAAATGACAAAGGCATGGGTCGTATCCGGGCAATTGAAGAAGTGCCTCCGTGCTCCGACCGAGGCTATCTCCATGGAGCATGTCAAAGTCTGACCCGACCTCTCTTGTGTGGAGTATCCTCTCCGCATCCTTGTGCAATTGGAATGCGAATTAAGCGATCGTGCAATCCCAATGGTGAAAGTGCGTTGGAGCAGACACACCGAAGAAGAAGCAACGTGGGAACGTGAGGATAAAATGGGGGAGGACTACCCAGAGCTTTTTGCTGAGCCGTGAGTCCCCTCGTTGTTTATCTTCACATTTGCTTCTTAGCATTCCATCTGTATCATTGATATTCCTTTCGCCGCCCCTACTTAACCGGTAATCTCGGGACAAGATTATTTAAGGGGGGATGGTTTGTCACATCCCACAGTTCAAAATTTTGTCCATTTGAAAAAGAGCTCACTGATTTGATTTCGTTTTTGACTTTTCCTGTTTGAGCATTGTGGCTCAGGGTTTCAGGGCTTTGTCGATTTTAGTTAGCCCTAGTTTTGCTGTTGAAGAGTCTTCTGTTTTCTTAATGGAACCAACCCAATGTTTTTGCATATCAATTAACTACACATTCAAATAGAATTTTGGAGATTTTATCAAAATTTTTGGTAAAGGTTTAAACCCTTTAAAATTCCAACAAACATGAACTAGGTTAAAAATTTGAAAACTTTTAGGGGCTGAATCAGGGCATCTTCCTTCAAACAAAGTTGTTCCAAATATTTTCATTTTGCACCCTCAAAATGTTTCAAAAATTCTTGAGCTCGGGAGATAGGGTTTTCTGTTGAATCAAGACGGAGCTTTTGAAATAATTCAAAAATCAAATTGAAAATAGGGTGACGGTGAACAGTGTCACCGCCTCAAGCGGCCAACCATCGCCGAGCCTGCGCCGGCCGTCCACTCACGCGCTTCACTCCCTGTCCAGCAGATCTTGGCAAAAGATTTCCTTTTCCATCTCTCTCCCTCTCTCCTTCCTCTCTCTCCCTGGCGCGCTTTGTTTCTCCACACGGCAAGGCACCTCCAGCCAAGCACTGCTCTAGCGCGCCAATCGCCGGCCACTGCTCCTCTGTCCAATCAACGGCTCCCCACGCCTCTTCTCCTTCCCCTGGCTCACTCCTTTGAGTATAAAAGCCTCAAGCACTCGCTCCCCTTTCTCCTTCTTCTTCCTCTGTCCCGAGCGCCGCCGCCGACCACCTCCACAACGCCAGCCCACTACGACGACTCCCAAGCCTCGCCACCGTGCCTGGAAAACTCCTCGTGGCACCCTGCTGCTCTCAGACCACCAAGGCAACCGGTCGTGCTCCCATTTCACCAGAACACAACCGTCCCTTCTCTTCGGCCGAGAGCATCGCCGCCATCGCCATTTCTTGAAATTCGTCGCCACGGTACCGTGCCCCTTCAATTCCTTTCGCTGGCTAGCTCATCTCACCCTTGCGCATCGATTTGACATGGTTCCAGCCACAGCCCACAGTCGACGACGAAGAACACGTGCGCCACCCCGTCGGCTGCCATTAACGCCGTCGCATAGCTAACGTTACCGACCACCGCGCTGTCTTCCCCGTGGCCTTCGTCCTTTTCAAACCGGTGCTCTGAATCGAGGTGAAGCTCCACGACATTTCAATTTTCCCCCTAGCCCTCTCCTCCGGCGAGAAGCCCACCGGAGCGCCGCCGTGCCCTGTTTTCCCCCTGTTCTATCTACTGTTCCATTAATTTTCCATTTTCCTTTAATTAGCTAGAACTTGTAAAATGTGTAGTAAACAGTGGAAAAATCTAAAAATGCTAAAACCTAATTTTATTTGAATCCTTGAACAATGAACTTATTTTCTGTTAAAGCACTTTTTCAAAAATGTTCCTGGAATTTCCTCAAATTAATAGATGAATTATTTTGGTTTTTGAATTTTATTTGAAGTTCCAGAAGGTTGCTAGGGTTGCTTTTTTGAACCATGATTGTATCTAAGCATTGTGCATCTCCTGCAATTTTTATCAAGATTTTACAACAACATTTGTGCATGCATGTCATTGGAAACACTCCTAAATGCCTAGTTTATTTGTCTTTTTCTAAAGTGCATTAGGAAAGTGTTCCAAAATCCAACCCCTTAATCAAAACTTTAGTTTAGTCGCTCACTAGTATCTCCATAAAGTTCCATGATTTTTCCATAGGTTTTAGTATAGGTTTCTGATTTTATAATTTTAAAAAATAGAACATTGTTAGATTTTTAATAAATTCTTGGAAGCTCAACTTGACCCCAACCCAGTGCCAAAAGCCTTATTTTGGAAGCTAAGTTAAACTAAAAATGGTCCCATGCCTGTAACTTAACTTTGATTTTCATCGAAAAATTTGTTACGACTTTTACGATATCGTTACGGTTTTCCCCGATATAGTAAACGGGCAACAACAGTCGGAGGGCTCGTGTTCTTGCTAACGAGAGTCAAAACCATTTAAAATTAGTATCGTAGTAACCCCTAGCCATTTAATAAAGCCAGTGCATGAGACGTGTTTTGGGATTTTTCCCAAAAACGACGTCCGTGTGCCACCCGATATCGGAACCGGAACCCGGGAACGGGGAACCCGTATTCGGAATCGGTAGAACTGTTTTCAGCATAACTTGAGTTGTAGACCTCCGATTCACAAGTTTCTTTTTGCATTATGTTCGTAGTCTCAGTAGCTACTTTTCTGCACCATATCGCATCATTTGTGCATTATGGCATCATGGCATACATCTCATACCGACGCATTTTTACCGTATAGAGTACAATCCGTCGGAGAGTGACGTGGTTGCTGCTGCGGGAGAAGCACCAGAGGTCGATCCAGCTGTTGAAGAGAACACCACCCCCACTGTTGAAGGCAAGCACCTCATATTGCTACCCTAAGTAACTACTTAATGTTAATAATTATGCTTACGTTTAGGGTTTGCATTAAGTCAGGCTTATTGGTAATGTCGGGAACACCTATTATTGTTGCATGTACCCCCCCTTGATATTGAATACGTCCCTTGTCAACTGGGTAGTGTGTCCTAGTTTAAGTCACAAAATGCTTAGCCCTGCTTAGATAAACGGTAGAAGTCGAGTGGTAAGTCCCACTCGCACGTAAACGGGCAACAACAGTCGGAGGGCTCGTGTTCTTGCTAACGCGAGTCAAAACCATTTAAAATTAGTATCGTAGTAACCCCTAGCCATTTAATGAAACCAGTGCATGAGACGTGTTTTGGGATTTTTCCCAAAAACGACATCCGTGTGCCACCCGATATCGGAACCGGAACCCGGGAACGGGGAACCCGTATTCGGAATCGGTAGAACTGTTTTCAGCATAACTTGAGTTGTAGACCTCCGATTCACAAGTTTCTTTTTGCATTATGTTTGTAGTCTCAGTAGCTACTTTTCTGCACCATATCGCATCATTTGTGCATTATGGCATCATGGCATACATCTCATACCGACACATTTTTACCGTATAGAGTACAATCCGTCGGAGAGTGACGTGGTTGCTGCTGCGGGAGAAGCACCAGAGGTCGATTCAGCTGTTCAAGAGAACACCACCCCCACTGTTGAAGGCAAGCACCTCATATTGCTACCCTAAGTAACTACTTAATGTTAATAATTATGCTTACGTTTAGGGTTTGCATTAAGCCAGGCTTATTGGTAATGTCGGGAACACCTATTATTGTTGCATGTACCCCCCCCTTGATATTGAATACGTCACCTTGTTAACTGGGTAGTGTGTCCTAGTTTAAGTCACAAAATGCTTAGCCCTGCTTAGATAAACGGTAGAAGTCGAGTGGTAAGTCCCACTCGGACGTATAGGATTTATCCTGGTTGCTTATGAGCTTGTGGCAAGTTCATATGTTGGTAAAAGTTGGAAAGTGTTAAAAATTGAAATCTGGACAGTGGAACAGGAGTGCCGCAAGACGTGGAGGTCTTGTCTGCCGTAGGCCCCGTCTGGATTGCCCTAGGACCCGGCCGTGTTATTCTTGGCCTGAGCACTTTTCGTTCATACCACATGTTGAATATAATGGTAAGACAAGCTGAGTATCTCACTGCGTACCAACGTTTGGTCGATGCCTGCACGGTGTGTGGAACGAGGGAATCATGTGTGCCTGTGAGGCCGTGATACTCGACGAGGGACTCACGTGTGCCTGCGAGGCCGTGGTACTCGGCACCGTGTGGATTTTCCAACCTTGTGGGCACAAGTGTGAAAAACGTTGACGTGAGTACCCCCTTGTGTAACTTTAGCGGGTTGCACGAGCCGTATGGTCCTCAGTCGTGTGGGTAAAGTTGGACTCCCCTGCAGGGTGTAAAATCGATTGGAATCTGCCGCGATGTCGGTTATGATCAAGCTCAGTGTCCTTTGGATAATATCGTAGAGTTGACACATAACATGTTGGGAATTGGAAAATGGTTGATGGTATACATGGTTAAATGGAATACGGTTGACGGTATAAATATGGTTTATGGTTATATGGTACTTATGGTCATTGGTATAGTAGGTGTTCATGCCCGCAGAGTCTTTTACTTTATGCTTATTCACATATGCGTAGTTTCAGCTTTAAGCAATCGAGTCCATTTCTATACCTTATTTTCCTTGCTACTGCCTCTTTGTATTATCCTTGGAGTCGGGAACTAACTCCCACAACAGATTAAGTCTTGCGATTACCTTCATACTCAACGTTTGTTGCTCAAGTTTTGCAGGTGAGGATGAGTTGGTCTTCGACTACTTTGTCCCAGCCAATGCCGGCGAGGGCGAGGCGTAGTCGAGACATTCGAGTGACCATGGTTTGCGATGTTCGTGGGCTGGGCATTGCAATCCTTTGCTGTTTTGTCGTTGCAACTGCTGTGAATGTCGTCTTTCTTAGAATCGCTTCCGCACTTTAATTTGTTAGTTTCAAGACTTATGATGAACTTTAGTTTGTAAGAATATTTGAAATAAAGGTTATTAAATTAATGTGACCTATGTGATGTATCACTGTTGTTACCGACGTGCTTGGATCTTGGGCATTGCTTGAGAAGCATGTCGGGGGACTGCCGGGTTTACATTCCCTTTTATCGGGTTGAGTTCTCGCACACCATGCGTGGGCCGCGAGTCAACTTGGTAAACTTGAATGTAAATTGGACAGGTCTCTCACATAATCCTAGACGTGCAGGGTATTGATATTATCATTGGTATGAAATGGATGAAAGACCAAATTGCCCTCCTCGATATAGCTAACCGTGTAGTCCGCCTATCCTAACCACTTCACGGCACTGTTTCCTTAAACATAGATCACCTTAGGTCTACCCCCAAGCAAATCTGTCATGTTACTCGAAAGGGTTTGGATGAGATACCAATAGTGAGAGAATTCCCAGATGTGTTCCTAGAGGATCTAACTGGTTTACCACCAGACAGGGATGTTGAGTTCCAAATCAACCTACAGCCAGGCACAGCCCCAATCTCCCGTAGACATACAAGATGGCACCAAAAGAACTGGCTGAGTTGAAGGTACAGCTGAAGAGATTGTTGGACAAGGGTTTCATAGGGCCCAGTTCCTCACCTTGGGGTTGTCCAGCCTTGTTTGTAAAGAAGAAGGATTAGTCCTTGAGACTATGCGTGGATTACCGCCCTTGAACGCTATCACCATCAAGAACAAGTATCCACTACCATGCATAGACACTCTGTCTGACCCTCAAACTTTTAACAAGTATCAAGAACATGGGAAAATTAAAGAGCGGAAGCAATTCTAAGGAATACGATAGTCGCAACGGTTGCAGCAAGAAAACAGCACAGGATTGCGATGCCCAGCCCACGAACATCACAAATCACGGCCACTCGCATGTCTTGACTACGCCTCGCCCTCGCCGGCATCAGCGGGGACAAAGTAGCCGAAGACCAACTCATCCTCACTTGCAAAAACTTAAGCAACAAACGTTGAGTACGAAGGTACTCGCAAGTCTTACCCTGTTGTGGGAATTATTTCCCGACTCCAAGGATAATGCAATGAGGCTGTAGCAAGGTAAACAAGGTATAGGAATGGACTCGATTTCTTAAAGCAGAAACTAAGCATATATGAATAAGCATAAAGTAAAAGACTCTGCGGGCATGAACAACTACTATAAACCCAACCCCTAAGTACCATGTAACCATAAACCATGTACATACCATCATCCATGTTCCATCCGAACCATGGATACCAACAACCATATTCCAATTCCATCAACAATATCCCAATTCCCATCATGTTATTTGACAACTCTACGATATTATCCAAAGGAGACTGAGCTTGATCATAACTATGACCGCGGCGGATTCGAACCGATTTTACACCCTGCAGGGGAGTCCAACTGTACCCACACGACTGAGGACCATACAGCTCATGCAACCCGCTAAAGTTACACAAGGGGGTACTCATGTCAACCTTTTTCACACTCGTGCCCACACGGTTGGAAAATCCACACGGTGCCGAGTACCACGGCCTCGCAGGCACACGTGAGTCCCTCGTCAAGTATCACGGCCTCGCAGGCACCCATGACTCCCTCGTTCCACACACCATGCAGTCATCGGCCAAAGTTGGTACGCAGTGAGATACTCAGCTTGTCTTACCATTATATCGGACATGTGGTATGAACGGAAAGTGCTCAGGCCAAGAATAACACGGCCAGGTCCTAGGTCAACCCAGACGGGGTCTACCGCACACAAGACCTCCATGTCTTGCTGCACTCCTATCCCACCGTCCGGATTTTAGTTTTTTAACACTTTCCAACTTTTACCAACATATGAACTCGCCACAAGCTCATAAGCAACCAGGATAAATCCTATACGTGCGAGTGGGACTTACCACTCGACTTCTAACGTGTTATCTAAGCATGGCTAAGCATTTCGTGACTTGAACAAAAACACTCTATCCAGGTTGACAAGGTGACGTATTCAATACCAAGGAGGGGTACAAGCAACAATAATAGGTGTTCCCGACTTTTATCACTATGCCCGACTTAATGCAGTCCTATACGTAAGCATTCATATTAATCATTAAGTAAATTACTTAGGGTAGCAATATGAGGCGCTTGCCTTCAACAACGGTGGTGTTGTCTTCCTCAGCAGCTGGATCAACCTCTAGAGCTTCTCCCGTAGCAGCACCCATGTCGCTCTCTGGTGGTTCGTAAGCTATTAAGTAAAAACATGTCGATAAGATGTATGCCATGATGCCATGATGCATAAATGATGCGATATGATGCAGAGAGATAGCTACTGAGTCTATGAACACAATGCAAAAAGAACGAAGTCAATCGGAGTTCTACAGCTCAAGTTATGCCTAAAACAGTTTTACCAATTCCGGTTACGGGTTTTCCGGTTCCCGGGTTCCCGGTTCCGATATCGGGTGGCAAACGGTGTCGTTTCTGGGAAAAATCCCAAAACACATCACATGTACTAACTTTACTAAGTGGCTTGGGTTACTACAAGACTAAGTTTGAGTGGTTTTGCCTCGCGTTAATAGGAACACGAGCTCTCCGATGGTCGTTGCCCATTTACGACATCGGGAATACCGTAACGGTGCCGTAAAAGTCGTTAAGTTACAGATATGGGACAATTTTTAGTTTAAAGTAGGCTCTAAACTAAGACTTTTGGCTCTGGGTTGGGGTCAAGTTGAGCTCCTATGAATTTACTAAAAATCAAACAATGTTCTGTTTTTCAAACTTGTAAGTACTAAAACTTATGCAAAAATCATGAAACTTTACAGATCTATTAATGAGCATCTAAACTAAAGTTTTTGTTAAAGGTCTTGGGCTTTTGGGTGACTTGACTAATGTACTTTAGACAAAGGTAAATAATCTAGGGTTTTGGGGATATTAACAATGACATACATGCACAAATGTTCATGAAAAATTCTAGTAAAAATGAAGGAGATGTATCATGCCAAGATATAATTATGGTTGAAAAATAAAGTCTAGAAACCTTCTGGAAATTCAAACAAAAATCAAAAATAGAAATAATTAAATGAATTAATGAGGAAAATTCTAGGGACATTTTTGAAAAAGTGCTTTAACAGAAAATTAGTTCATTGTTCAAGGTTTCAAATAAAATTAGGTTTGGAATTGTTAGACTTTTCCATGATTTTCTACACACTTTACAACTTCTGGCTAGTTACTGGAAAATGGACAAATTGATAGAGCAGTGGACAGAAAATAGGGGACATGGTAGAGCGGCATCTCCGGTGGGATTTTCGCCGGAGAAGGGGTCAGGGCAAGAATCGAAGTGTCGTGGAGCATCACCTCGACTCAAAGCACTGATTTGTCGAGGATGAAGGCCACGGGGAAGAGGAGAACGGGGCCGGCGACGGTGAGCTTGAGGCGGCGTCAATGGTGGTCGAGGTGGTGGCGCGAGGCGTTCTTCATCAACGGCGATGAACTGCGGCCATAATCCAGTCAATTGGGTGCGCAAGTACTAGAGCAAGTAGCCGGTGAAAGGAATTGGAGAATCATGGTACCGCGATGATGAATTTCGAAGAATTGTGGCCGCCGGTGAGGTGTTCGGCCGAAAATAGGGGCGGCGGCGTTCCGGGCAAACGGCAGTATGGCTGGGGCTCTTGGTGGTTGGAGAGCAACAGGAGGAGGAGGAGAATCCAGCCGGCAAGGTGGCGGGGCTGGGGAAGGGCCGAGCTCGCCGGCACCGTGGAGGTGGCGGGCGGCGGCTATGGCGGCTGAAAAACAGAGCAACACGACTGGCGCGCGGGGGAAAAGGCAGGGAAGGAGGAGAAGGAAGGAGGGGGCTCGGCTTTATGCTCAAGGGGAAGTGAGGAAGGGAGGGAGAGCAGGGGCGCACGGATTGGGGCACTGGGCCGGCAGCCAGCGGTAGGCGGCGGCTTCTGCTTTGAAGGCAACGTGCGGCAAGAGGGAGTGCTGTCGGGCGCAGAGAGAAGAGAGAGGGAGGGAGGAGAGAAGGGGGAAATCTTTTGCCAAGATTCGGTGTTGGGCGAGTAAAGGAGGCGCAAGGGGAGGAGGAGGCAGGCGGCGCTGTGCTCGGGCGGCAACCGCGGCAAAGGACGACGTGGGCGGCGCTATTGTCGTGGGCGGCGCTACTATTCACGGTACTGCTGTTTTCAATTTTCATTTTTAATTTTTCCAACTCCCTTCACTTAAGTCAATCGAAAACCCTAGCTCCCGAGTCAAAAGATTTTTGAAACTTTTTGTGTGAGCTAAATGAATTATTTGGAACAACTTTCCTTATAGGAAGATTCCCTGATTCAGCTCCTAAAAGTCTTTGAATTTTCAACTTGGTTCAAACTTATCGGAATTTTAAAACGGTTTATACTTCTTCCAAAAATTTTTATAAAATTGCCAAAATTCTATTTTAATGTGTAGTCAATTGTTATGTAAAAACATTGGGGTATTTTTATTAAGAAAACAAAAGACCTCTTAAAAGTCGATTAGGGTTTCAGAAAACGACGAAAAGTTCAAACCCTAACCCAAAAGTCAAAATGGAAAAGGTCGAAATCAAGTTCAAATCTAGTGAGCTCAAATTCAAATGGATAAAAGTTTGCAACTTTTGGGATGTGACCTAATGGCCGCAGCTCATCGCCGGTGAGGAAGTTTCTCCCGCGCCACCGTCGGTCTTCACTAGAACTGCCGCCATTACCATCGTCGCCGACCACCTTACCCTCTTCCCCGTGGCCTTCGCCCTTTTGAAACCAGTGCTCCGAATCGAGGTGAAGCTCCATGACCTTTCAATTCCTGCCCTAACCTTCTTCTCCGGTGTGAATCCCACCGGAGAGCCGCCACGGCCATGTTCCCTTGTTCTGTTGTACTGTTTCATTCTTTTTTCCATTTTCCTTTAATTAGCCAGGATTGTTGAGGATGTAACCGATCATGGAATAATCTAAAAATGCCAAACCTAATTTTTTTGGATCGACGAACAATGTACTAATTTTCTGTTAAAGCACTTTTTCAAAAATGGCCATGGAATTTCATCAATAATTCATTGAACTATTTCTGTTATTGAATTTTATTTGACGTTCCAGAAGGTTTCTAGCATTGAGTTTTGAACCATAGTTGTAAGTTATCATGATTCATCCCCTGAATTTTTACCAGAATTTTTCATCAACATTTGTACTTGCATGTCATTGATAATATCCCTAAAAGCCTAGTTAAAATATCTTTTTCTAAAGTACATTAGGAAATTCATCCAAAAGCCCCAACCCTTAACCAAAACTTTAGCTTAGATGCTCACTAGTACTTCTACAAAGTTTCATGATTTTTCCATAAGCTTTAGTACATGTTTCTGATTTTATAATTTTGAAAAGCAGAAATTTTTTGATTTTTAGTAAATTCTTAGAAGCTCAACTTGACCCCAACCTAGTGCCAAAAGCCTTAGTTTGGAGTCTACTTTAAACTAAAAATGGTCCCATGCCTGTTACTTAACTTTGATTTTCATCAGAAAAGTCGTTACGACTTTTACGGTATCGTTACGGTTTTCCCCGATGTCGTAAACGGGCAACGATAGTCGGAGAGCTAGTGTTCCTGTTAACGCGAGTCAAAACCACTCAAACTTAGTCTCGTAGTAACCCAAGCCATTTAATAAAGCCAGTACATGAGACGTGTTTTGCGATATTTCCCGGAAATGACATCCGTGTGCCACCCGATATCGGAACCGGAAACCCGGGAACCGGGAACCCGTAACCGGAATCGTTAAAACTGTTTTCAGCATAACCTGAGTTGTAGAACTCCGATTGACTTGGTTCTTTTTGCATTATGTTCGTAGACTCAGTAGCTACATTTCCACACCATATTGCCTCATTTGTGCATCATGGCATCATGGCATTCATCTCATACCGTCGCGTTTTTACTTTATAGCTTAAGATCTGTCAGAGAGTGACGTGGGTGCTGCTGCGGGAGAAGCACCAGAGGTTGATCAAGCTACTGAGGAGGACACCACCACTGCTATCGAAGGCAAGCACCTCATATTGCTACCCTAAGTAACTACTTAATGTTAATAATTATGCTTGCGTTTAGGGCTTGCATTTAGTCGGGCTTAGTGGTAATATTGGAACACCTATTATTGTTGCATGTACCCCTCCTTGATATTGAATACGTCACCTTGTCAACTGGGTAGTGTGTCTTAGTTTAAGTCACGAAATTCTTAGCCCTGCTTAGATAAACGGTAGAAGTCGAGTGGTAAGTCCCACTCGCACGTATAGGATTTATCCTGGTTGCTTATGAACTTGTGGCAAGTTCATATGTTGGTAAAAGTTGAAAAGTGTTAAAAACTAAAATCTGGACGGTGGGATAGGAGTGCAGCAAGATATGGAGGTCTTGTGTGCCGTAGGCCCCGTCTGGGTTGACCTAGGACCCGGCCGTGTTATTCTTGGCCTGAGCACTTTTCGTTCATACCACATGTCGAATATAATGATAAGACAAGCTGAGTATCTCACTGCGTATCAACGTTTGGCCGATGACTGCATGGTATGTGGAACGAGGGATTCATGGGTGACGCGGACCTGCCCAGAATACCTCGTCTCGGGACGGATCCGGTCAGTCGTTGAGCCAGGATCCTATTGGGCAACGCTCGACGAAGCGAGCGTACACACGATACAACATAGGCAGGAATAAACAGCAATGATTTACAAGGAGAGAGAACTTAATACATCATTGGTTCATAGTTTGAAACTTAAGTCTTACAGTGAATCAGAGTACGCAATTAAAGTTTTGAAAATAACAGCGGAAGACTTCATCGATTACGGACTCCGACGCTCAGACTTAAGCAAAAGCATGCACCGTGCCCACGGGCGTCATGCTACTAGCCACTTCAATGTTCACTACGGCGACTTGCACAATTCCCATTGGAGGTTCCCGACCTCGGGGTGAGACTCCTCCCAATGGATGCTACCAGCTTGGTCCTGTGACACGACCCGCCCAGAAAACCTCGTCTCAGGACGGATCTGGTCAGTCGTTAAGCCAAGATCCTGTTGGGCAACGCTCGGCGAAGCGAGCGTACACACGATACAACACAGGCAAGGATAAACAGCAGTAATTTAAAAGAAGAGAGAACTTAATACATCATTGGTTCATAAATTTGAAGTTGAATATTACATTGTTTCAGAGTACGCAAAAGTTTTGAAACGATAACAGTGGAAGACTAGAACGATTACAACTCCGACACTCGGACTTAAGAAAAAGCACGCGCCGTGCCCACAGGCGTCATGCTACTAGCCACTTCAACAATTTACCGCGGCTACTCGCACAACTCCCACTGGAGGTTCCCGAACTCGGGGAGAGGTCCTCCCAATGGAAGCTACCTGCTGGGTCCTGCATGACGGCGCCTGAAAACCACAAAACGCTAACGCGTGAGCTTCTAAGAAGCTCAGCAAAACTTACCCGACAAATGGCTGGCAGCCGACTCCTAGACATGAAGGCTGACTCGGGAGGGTTTACTTGCAAAAGGACTCGCAGGCCTATACTACTCTTGTCAAGTTTTAGCATCAGATTAAGTGATTAGAAAATAAATTTAGTTAGCACTGAGCTAAGCAAACATAACAGAAGTAACAATAGTAATAGCAATAATCATGGTTTCTTCTCATTTGTGTCTCAACCTATTTACTACAATGTGACAGAGAGTTCAAGTAAGCTCATAGCTGAGAGCGACAGCGATTCGAACCGATTTTTATACCTCTGCAAGGTTAACCTAATCGTACGTCACGTGCGTGTCCCAGACTCGCACGTGGCAACCGTTCACACCAGCTCCTGCAACGTCAATTCCCTCCTACGCCTGCCTTAGCAGCGTCGCGTCCCACCAGACAACACGTCCCAGACGGTTTCTGTGGAGTTCCCACGCTACCCACCCCAGATCTCCTCCTAGTCAGACACCGTAGGGCAGGTTCGACGTTGCAATCACTAGGCTACGTAGGTTTACCGGGGCCCATAACTCCCAGCATACGATTAGTACATTCAATACTTGCTCAGCTGTGCCACACGGATCAGACCAGACTACGGTCACCCTGGTCCCGGACCAGTCGCCGACCTACTGGTACCCAGTCTGACCCTCAATCTTTTATCTTTCTTACTCATTCACATTCATGTGGCACATCTCATGAAAATGTTTCATTCGACAACCTATCCTTTCGCGAGCAGCTTCCACTCTGCTCGACTTCTACCGGCAATACCTACTAAGCATAGCATACTAAGGGGGGTGTCTATACCAACTACCGTTAGGGTTTTCCTATGGAAACAAATGCAACTATGGTTTCAATCAACTCCTAGTACTTAATGCACATCCAAGACACACTTAGTCATAAAAGGAAAATTTTGAACAACGGTTGTGCACTGGGGCTTGCCTGGTTCCTCCGAGCTGATGTTGACTTTTTCAGGCGGGTCGAGGAACTCGGATCGACAGCTACTTCGTGAGCGTCGGAATCTACATGATGCAGTAGGATTATGATAAGTTCAATGAAAAAAAAACTTATTGTTATTATAAATAATAACCTAGAGTTTAGATTGGCGACGCCCAGAATTAGGGTTAACCCTAATTACTCGACGCCGTCGATTAAATTAAATTCTTAATCTGTGAATGATGTTTAAAGAATCTATTCAACTCTCATGAGGTGATTTTTAGTTGGCATGTTTTAATAACTTCAACTTTAGTTAAGTTAATTCGACACTTTTTGCGAACACAAGGTTCATACTTGTGGTTCAGTTGTGATGATGAGTGATTGATTCAACTACTAGCGTCTCGGATAGGGTGCTACTGACGGTGGTGAAAGCCACGAGTTCCACATATGCCTTGACTTGTGTTGTGCAGGTGTCGAGCATGGAGGTGGTGGCCGACGGCGAGGTGAAGGTCAAGTGATGGCGGGCTGCGCCGAATGGACCGAGAGTGGTGAAAGGGTGGACGCATCAAGACTTTGGACCGAGGGACCCGAAATCGTCGGGCGGGATCGCGTTGCTGGCACTTGGCTTCGAAAAGTGCAAGGACATGGGCTGGTTTGTTGGTTTGGGCCTCAAAACCAACGGTGGAGGGTTTCGGTGGTTTGGGCCTCAAAACCATCCGGCAGGTTTCTGGGTTGAGCCTCAAAACCCTGGCGGAGGTCCCGAGGCGGACGGACGGCACGTGGCGGCATCGGGGAGATCGGGTCGAGGCGAAGCTACCGATGAAAAGGCGCGGTGGCTGTCGGATCAAAGATTGCGTAAAGTCGGTTTGAGTTGGACCGTAATGTCTCTAGGGCTAGGCGGCTCGCTCAGAATTGTAATTAAGGGCAAAAATGAAATTTAGCAAAAACCACTGTCGATAAGCATTGTAGGGGCAGCTCTCTGACTCATTCACTCCTCCCGTCTCTATTTTCTCCGGTGCTGCCAGTTTTTTTTTTGTCCTTCCTCTAGTCTTCTCGAGAGATGTCAAGAACCTAAGATTTTTTTTCGTGGTGATTGTACTGAGTCTTTTGGAATGGGAAAGGAGGCCCGAATCCTCCTTGTGCCCTCGGGGATTCATCACTTCTGCTTGTGATTCTATTTTCGTGTTCATCTTGTTCTGTTCACCTTTTCGCCCTTGGCTGTGATCTGAAATTTCTGGAGCTTGGATAGATCGCAGGCGATGATTTTTTGGGGAGTAGGCTATGATCCTGTTCTAGATTGTCTGTGCTAATTTTGGGGACGAGTTGTTTCCGTTTGAGTTGAATCTTGTTGATTTTGCGGCTGCTCGTTCTTTTTCTGTTCGTGTTCGTTGTTCTTGGTTGATGGAGCGTCGTTGCCTTCTGGTGCTGATCAGGCACGGGAAGTAATCAGTAGCAGTGCAGCTACCAACGCCGGTGCTCAGACTCCGTGCGAGCTCACCTGAGCGGTTGCTTGTCCCTGGCTCTGTCTCGTCTGTGTGCTTGAAGCAGCAACTGTTTCTTCGCTTTGTTCTTGACGAGCAGTGCAGCCCCAGCTTGATTTTCTTTGCTGCAGCGTACATCACAATCTCGACGCAGCTGCTAGTTGGTTGGTTTCTTCAGTGCAAGGTGAGCATATCCTGCTGTCCTCTCTCTCAACTCAAACTGGTTCGTTAGTAGCATAGCAGTAGTAGTAATCTGCTCAGCAGAGAGCCTCAATTCTGTTTGGTTTGAACAGTAGTGCATGGTTGCTTAGAGCCTTGATATTCATGATTGGTCTCTAGCTTTGTTATTGCATCCGTGAACTGCTCAAGTCATGATTAGCTCATCACTATCTTCATAAGAATCAAGTGCTATTCACAGTTTGCTAAGATTGCAAAGATGCTGCTGTTTGCTACCTTTCTGTCATTGTAGTGAAGATCCTTTTGTTTGGTCTGGTGGGTCAAAATTGCTAGTTCCTCCTTAGCCTATTTCTTGGCTCGCTATTTTGTGTGATTTTGAGATTCGATTTGCGTTCCATCAATTTTGTGGTGTCTCGCTGTGCTCCTAGGGAACATCTACCCACTCATTTGGGTCGTGGACATCACCGTGTTTTGTTTGCGATTTTGGAGGTGAATTTGGGACAGCAGCCTAAAAATTTTTGCAAGAAAATTTACGGCTCCCATTCACCCCCCCCCCCTCTGGTCCCCGCTTTCGGTCCTTCAATTGGTATCAGAGCCAGTTAAGGATCATTCCACCTTAATCAGTTCATGATCCGCTAGAAGGCGACATGGAGCGCGGTTCAGGAAAACCGCCACATTTCAATGGGACCAACTACCCATACTGGAAGATTCGGATGTCTGCCTATCTCCAGAGTATCAATGCGAGGGTGTGGGAAATTTGTGAGTATGCCGATTACGTTGTCCTTCCTGCTCGTGTTGGCCAAGAGCAAATGGAAGAACACGATGCAAACAGCAAGGCACGTAATGCCCTTTTTTCGAGTCTTTCTGAGTCTGAGTTTGAGCGTGTCGGACACTTGACTACTGCTAGAGAGATCTGGGTGAAGCTGCAGAGCTATCACGAGGGGACTCCCCAAATTAAGACCAGACTCTTTGACACATACAAGCAGGAGTATGAGAGTTTCCGACAGCTTGATGGCGAGACCATCGATTCTATGTTCTCACGCTTTCAGACTATTGTCAACAAGATGCGTGCGAACAAGCCGAACTTGCCCTATGATGATCATGAGACAGCTTTGAAGTTGTTACATGCTCTTTATCGGAGGGTTTGGGATTCGAAGGTGCAAGCTCTTCTCGAGTCACAGAACTACGAGACTCTCACCGTGGACGAGCTCTTCAGCAAACTGAAGTCCAGTGAGATTGACCACCAGATTCAAGCCAAGCGTCACAACCCCTCTACTCCGACTACGGCGCTGGTGTCAGGTAATGGTGTCTATAGTTCTTCCACTAACCCCTCTGCGATGTTTGCCTTGTCTTCCCTGATCACAGACAGAGGAGCAGTTGGACGTACTCGGAGACGTTTATGAGCTGGCTCTTGTCATCAGCCGGTTCTCACGGTTTCACAACAACCGCTTGAACCGCCGGCGGGGTGGACCGAAGGATGGATGCTATGGATGTGGCGACCCCGACCACTTCGTTGCCAACTGCCCCAAGCGGAACAAGCACTCCTTCGGCAAGTCCACCTCCGACAAGCACAAGGAGAAGCGCAACTACACCTCCGGCAAGCACAAGTCCAAGGGAGGTTTTGACAAGGAAGCGATGAAGCACAAATTTGTGAAGAAGCTCAAGGCAAAAGAGCGTGCCTTCCTCGCCTCCCTCAGCGACCTCGACTCCAACGACGAGCATGCATCCTCTTCTTCGAGTGACGACGAGACCGAGAGGAAGGTCGAGGACAAGCTGAACGGACTCTGCTTCTTCGCCTTTTCCACCCATGGAGGCTTCTGCACCATGGCACTTGGTGATGAGGTGGAGGGCGGCGATGGCGATACTCCCGGCGACGACGACGACACATCTAAGGTATCACCTTCCGTCGATGCTCTTGTTGCTGAGGTTGAGGATTTGACTGCTACCTTGCTGAGTCAGGATAAGTTGCTTAAGCGTGCTGCTAGTGATAGAAAAGAGTACAAAGCTAAGCTAGGAGTAGCGCTTAAGGAGCTAGAGCAAGTTAAGAGCACTCCCATAGTGACTGATGAGCCTGAGTGTGAGTTTTGTAGCGTCTACATGGCTGATCTTGCTAGTCTGCAGTCTAAGTATGCTGAGTTGGTTGATGAGTTTGATAGTGTGCGTGCTTCACCTGTCTTGTTGAGTGCGTGCAAGTCTTGCTCGGACTTACAATCTGAGTTGACAGAGAAGAATGCCAAACTTACCTTGTTTGAGAAGGCCAACTCAGATAGCACTAGTGTGGCTAAGTGTGTTCTTTGTGAGGTTTTGGAGCTAGAGATTGCCAATTGTCGGCATGACAAGGTGCGTACCGAGGAGGAAAACACATACCTTCGGACCATCTTGAGTTGGGTGTCTTGCAGTGAGCCGCAACTGGGTATGATGGTCAATCAATTCAGGAGGGGAATTGGTGGACCGGGATTAGGCTTTGCTTTAGGTGGGAATGGTGATGATCTTTATGGCAAAGTTGGTGAGTTGAGTGGTGTGTCTCCAAGTGAAAAACCTTCTACTACTCCCAAACTACTCAAAATCACTCCACCTAAGCCACCTATGCCTCCCACCAAAGATGGAGTGTTTGAAGAGCCTCCAAGAGCTCCACCTCAGAAACAAGTGTGGATTCCAAAACCGAACCATCTAAGGAACCCACTTGACACACTCCCTTCCATCTCTAAGGAACCCCTTCCTAAAGCCAAGCCACCTCCAAGAGTGAACCATACCCACAAGAGAGTGAGACAAACACTTAAGAGAGAGGTGTACCACTGTGAGTATTGTCGTAGGGATGGTCACTTGGTTGGGTTTTGTTTTAGGAGGAAGAGAGATGATGTCACATCCCAAAAGTTTCAATCTTTTATCCTTTTTGATAGTGAGCTCACTGACTCAATCTTTTGATTTCAACCTTTTCCTGTTTTGAATTTGGGTCAGGGTTTCGAGTCTTCGTCGTTTTCGCAAAACCCTAATCGACTTTCAAGAAGCCTTTTGTTTTCTTAATAAAAATACCCCAATGTTTTTGCATAACAATTAACTATACATTAAAATAGAATTTTTGGAGATTTTATGAAAATTTTTGGTAAAGGTTTAAACCCTTTTAAAATTCCAACAAATCGGAACTAAGTTGAAAATTCACAGACCTTTAGAAGTTGATTCAGTGCACCTTCCTTTAAGAAAAGTTGTTCCAAATAATCCTTTTAGCTCACATAAAAAGTTTCAAAAATTCTTGAGCTCGGGAGCTAGGTCTTTCAATTGAATCTTGAAGGAGGAATTGAATTAATGGAATTTGAAAATAGCCTGACCGTGAACAGTACCTCCGCAGCCAACCACCACCGGCCGACCGCCCCGGCCAATCTCCCGCGCCGCGCCATCACTCCTCCTCAGCAGTGAATCTCTCCAAGAGATCTTCCTCCCCATTTCCATCTCCTTTCTCCCCTCTCTCCTCTCCCTCCCTCTCTCTGGTGCGCCGTCGCTTTTCTCTGCCGCACGGCACCGCCCGACAGGAGCCACCGCCTCCCGCGCCCAATTGCCGGCCACCGCTTCCCTCACCAATCAACGGTGCGCCACTGCTCTCTCCCTCCCTTGGCTCAGCTTTCCCTCGAGTACAAAGCCGAAGCACCAGCTCCCCCTCCTTTCCCTTCTTCTTTCTCTGTTCTGCCGCGCGCCACAGAACACCACCGCCATTGCCGCCGCACCGACGCCAGCTCGCTCCGGCCACTCCCAAGCCAAGCCACTGTGCCAAGCAAGCTCCCCTCGACCCACTGAAACTCTCCGAACACCAAGAGCCCCTGCCGTGCACTAATTTCTCAGGAACGTCGCCGCCCCTGTTCCTCGGCCGACAACAACGCCGGCGGCCACCTCTTCCCAAAATTCGTCACCATGGTAGCTCGATTCTTCAATTCCTTCAACCGGCTTATTCCTCTCACCATGGTACACCAATTTGATAAGCTATCGGCCGCAGATCATCGCCGGTGAGGAAGGAACACCTCGCGCCACCGTCGGCCGCCATTGAAGCCGCCACCGGAGCTCACCGTCGCCAACCACCCTGCTGCCTTTCCCGTGGCCTTAATCCTTTCCAAATCGGTTCTTTGAATCAAGGTGATGCTCCACGACCATTTAATTCCTGCCCTAACCTTCTTCTCCGGCGAGATTTCACCGGAGCAACCGCCACGGCCATGTTCCCCTGTTTCTGTTACTGTTCCATTCATTTTCTATTTTTCCTTTAATTATCCAGAAGTTGTAAAATGTATAGAAAACAGTGGAAAAATCTAAAAATTCAAAACCTAATTTTATTTGAATCCTTGGATAATGAACTAATTTTCTGTTAAAGCACTTTTTCAAAAATGTCCCTGGAATTTCCTTAATAATTCAATGTATTATTTAGGTTGTTGATTTTTAGTTGAAGTTCCAGAAGGTTTCTAGGGTTTATTTTTTTACCATAATTTTACCTTGGCATGATGCGTCTCCTGCATTTTAACCAGAATTTTTCATCAACATTTGTGCATGCATGTCATTGATATTATCCCCAAAACCCTAGATTAATTACCCTTGTCTAAAGTACATTAGTCCAGTCGCCCAAAAGCCCAAGACCTTTAACAAAAACTTTGGTTTAGATTCTCAGAAGTAGATCTATAAAGTTTCATAATTTTTCCATAGGTGTTGGTACATGTTTCTGATTTTATAAGTTTGAAAAACAGAACATTGTTAGATTTTTAGTAAATTCATAGAAGCACAACTTGACCCCAAACCAGAGCCAAAAGTCTTAGTTTACAGCCTGCTTTAAACTAAAAATGGTCCCATGCCTGTAACTTAACTTTGAATTTCACCGGAAAAGTCGTTACGACTTTTACGGCACCGTTACGGTAGTCCCGATGTCGTAAACAGGGCAACGACCATCGGAGGGCTCGTGTTCCTGTTAACGCGAGTCCAAACCACTCAAACTTAGTCTCATAGTAACCCTAGCCACTTAGTAAAGCTAGTACATGAGATGTGTTTTGGGAATTTTTCCCGGAAATGACATCCGTGTGCCACTCGATATCGGAACCGGAACGCGGGAACCGGGAAACCCGTAACCGGTATCGGTAAAACTGTTTAGGTCATAACTTGAGCTGTAGAACTCCGATTGCCTTCGTTCTTTTTGCATTGTGTTCGTAGACTCAGTAGCTACCTCTCTGCACCTTATTGCATCATTTGTGCATCATGGCATCATGGCATGCATCTCATATCGACGCGTTTTTACTTTATAGCTTACGAACCGCCAGAGAGTGACGCGGGTGCTGCTACGGGAGAAGCACCAGAGGTTGACCAAGCTGCTGAGGAAGGCACCACCACTGCTGTTGAAGGCAAGCACCTCATATTGCTACCCTAAGTAATTTACTTAATGATTAATATGAATGCTTACGTATAGGAATGCATAAAGTCGGGCTTAGTAGTAACATTGGGAAAACCTATTATTGTTGCATGTACCCCTCCTTGGCATTGAATACATCACCTTGTCAACCTGGGTAGAGTGTCTTTGTTCGAGTCACGAAATGCTTAGCCATGCTTAGATAACACGGTAGAAGTCGAGTGGTAAGTCCCACTCGCACGTATAGGAACCACCTTGATTACTTATGAACTTGTGGCGAGTTCATATGATGGTAAAAGTTGGAAAGTGTTAAAAACTGAAATCCGGACGGTGGGATAGGAGTGCAGCAAGACATGGAGGTCTTGTGTGCCGTAGGCCCTGTCTGGGTTGACCTAGGACCCGGCCGTGTTATTCTTGGCCTGAGCACTTTCTGTTCATACCACATGTCCGATATAATGGTAAGACAAGCTGAGTATCTCACTGCGTACCAACGTTTGGCTGATGACTGCACGGTGTGTGGAACGAGGGAGTCATGGGTGCCTGCGAGGCCGTGACACTCGACGAGGGACTCACGTGTGCCTGCGAGGCCGTGGTACTCGGCACCGTGTGGATTTTCCAACCGTGTGGGCACGAGTGTGAAAAAGGTTGACATGAGTACCCCCTTGTGTAACTTTAGCGGGTTGCATGAGCCGTATGGTCCTCAGTCGTGTGGGTACAGTTGGACTCCCCTGCAGGGTGTAAAATCGGTTCGAATCCGCCGCGGTCACGGTTATGATCAAGCTCAGTGTCCTTTGGATAATATCGTAGAGTTGTCACATAACATGATGGAAATTGGGATGTTGTTGATGGAATTGGAATATGGTTGTTGGTATCCATGGTTTGGATGGAACATGGATGATGGTATGTACATGGTTTATGGTTACATGGTACTTAGGGATTGGGTTTATAGTAGTTGTTCATGCCCGCAGAGTCTTTTACTTTATGCTCATTCATATGCTTAGTTTCTGCTTTAAGCAATTGAGTCCATTCCTATACCTTATTTACCTTGCTACAGCCTCATTGCATTATCCTTGGAGTCGGGAACTAATTCCCACAACAGGGTAAGACTTGCGAGTACCTTCGTACTCAACGTTTGTTGTTTAAGTTTTTGCAGGTGAGGATGAGTTGGTCTTCGGCTACTTTGTCCCCGCCGATGCCGGCGAGGGCGAGGCGTAGTCAAGACGTTCGAGTGACCGTGATTTGCGATGTTCGTGGGCTGGGCATCGCAATCCTTTGCTGTTTTCTCATTGCAACTGCTGCGACCATCGTCTTTCTTAGAATTGCTTCCGCTCTTTAATTTGTTAGTTTTAAGACTCATGATGAACCTTGGTATGTAAGAATATTTTAAATTAATGTTATTAATTAATGTGACCTATGTGATGTATCACCTGTGACGTTGCCGACGTGCTTGGATCTTGGGCATTGCTTGAGAAGCATGTCGGGGGACTGCCGGGTTTATATTCTCTTTTATCGGGTTGAGTTCTCGCATACCATGCGTGGGCCGCGAGTCAACTTGGTAAACTTGAATATAAATTGGTCGGGTCATCTCACAGATGAGAAGCGTGAGTTTGAGTTGAACAACCAGAACATGTACCGTCCTCCCCATGGTGTACATGTACCGCCAGTTCAGAGGCGCACTACTAGGCCTCGGGGTGCAATGCCTCAAGGTGCTAGGCCTTAGGCTGCGAGACCACGTGGTGGTCGTACACGGCGAGGTTCGGGTCGTGGTCAATATGATTTTGATCCTCGTGGCGGTGCTTTTGTGTCCCACACCTCTAGCGGACCACGTTTTCCTTCTCGTGGTGATCGCTTTTCTCAAATGGGACATGGTATGTGGTGTTTTTCCTAACACTTTTTCAGGGCAAATGTCACATCACTGGTATCCTTCTCAGTTTACTAACCCCAGTGGTGTGCCATTTGCTCATCCTATGTTTTTCTATTGATGTAGGACGGAGGCTTGGAGAACACATGGCTGATTGATTCCGGATGTTCGCGCCACATGACCGGAAGTTCAAAATGGTTCTCCAGCCTCGACCCCGTGCAACACAAGGAGTACATCACATTCGGGGATAATAGCAAAGGTAAAGTGGTCTCTCGTGGAACCATTCAGGTTAACGAGAGCTTTGTTCTCAAGGATGTTGCTTTGGTCTCGAACTTGCATTTCAATTTGCTCTCTGTTTTGCAACTTCTTGAGGATGGCTTTGAAGTGTGTTTTAAACATGGCTTTTCTCGAGTTCTTGATTCTCAGGGAGATCTTGTTTGTCGGATCATCCTCTTTGGCCGTGTCTTTCGAGCTGATTTTTCTCACTCTTTTGGCTCTTCCCGCTGTTTGATGGCCGGATCCTCTTCTGAGCTTTGGAAGTGGCATAGGAGACTTGGTCATTTGAGCTTTGACCTTCTTGCTAGGTTGAGTTCACTTGGCTTAATCCAAGGATTGCCCAAGTTAAAATTTGAGAAGAATCTTGTTTGCCACCCTTGTCGTCATGGGAAGATGATAGCCGCTTCTCACCCACCTGTGAATCAAATCATGACCATAGAACCCGATGAGCTACTTCACATGGACACAGTTGGTCCAGCTCGGGTTCGGTCAGAAGGTGGGAAGTGGTATGTGCTAGTGATTGTGGATGATTTTTCGAGATACTCTTGGGTGTTTTTCATGGAGAGTAAGGATGAGGTTTTTTCACATGCTCGAGATTTGATTCTTCGGTTGAGAAATGAGTTTCCTAAGAATGCCATGAGAGCTATTCGTAGTGATAATGGCACAGAATTCAAGAACACTCGTTTTGAAACCTTTTGCAAGTCTTTGGGTCTTGAGCACCAGTTTTCCTCACCTTATGTTCCACAACAGAATGGCATTGTTGAGCGCAAGAATCGGACCCTTGTTGAGATGGCTAGGACGATGCTCGATGAGCATAGGACTCCTAGGAGATTTTGGGCCGAAGCAATCAATACTGCTTGCCATGTTTCCAATCGCATCTTTCTCCGTGCTTTTACGAAGAAAACTTCTTATGAGTTGCGATTTGGGAGACTACCCAAGGTGAGTCATTTCAGGGTGTTTGGATGTAAGTGCTTCATCTTGAAACAAGGTAATTTGGACAAGTTTGAGTCCAGATCCTCCGACGGTATCTTTCTTGGTTATGCTTTGCATTCTAGAGCTTATCGAGTATTTAATCTTGAAACTAACCGTGTTGTGGAGACCTGTGAGGTCACTTTCGATGAGACTATGCCTTGTACAACCCCTGTCTTTGAGCGTGCAGGTGATGAAGAGCTTGGAGAAAGCATTTTTGTGGAGGAGGAGCAGGACGATGCCGATTGGGGTGATCCCGAGCCGACTCCACCGGCTGCCCCTATCGAGCCTGCGACGACTACTTCAGCTCATGGTCCAGATCCCTCTACTTCCACTTCTTGGGGACCGTTGGAGCATCTTCCTCAGCCTACACCGGCTGCACCTGAGGAGGCACCAGCTGCTGTTGAGGGGGAGGCGATTTCTTCCAGAGAGGCTCCACGACACATTCAGCGTCACCATCCCGCTCAGACGATGATTGGTGATATTGACCAGCGAGTCACGCGGTCCAGGTCCTATACTATCTCACACTTTGCACATTCTGCATTTGTTGCTTCTTTTGAGCCCCGAGATGTTGGACATGCCTTATCTGATCCTGATTGGGTTAATGCCATGCCTGAGGAGTTAGAGAACTTTGATAGGAATCAAGTCTGGGTCTTAGTTCCTCCACCTCCAGAGTGTCATCCCATAGGTACAAAGTGGGTGTTTAAGAACAAGCAGAGTGAAGATGGGATGGTTGTTAGGAATAAGGCTAGACTTGTTGCTCAGGGTTATTGCCAGAAAGAGGGGATAGACTTTGAGGAAACCTTCACTCCCGTAGCTCGCTTAGAGGCTATCCGCATTCTGTTAGCGTTTGCTGCTGCTAAGGACTTTAAGTTGTTTCAGATGGATGTTAAGAGTGCTTTTCTGAATGGGTACATAGAGGAGGAAGTGTATGTTAGGCAACCCCCAGGCTTTGAAAATCCTAAGTATCCTAACCATGTCTTCAAGTTGCACAAAGCTTTATATGGTCTTAAGCAAGCCCCTAGAGCGTGGTATGATAGGCTAAAAACCTTTTTGCTTAAGAAGGGTTTTAGGATGGGATCAGTAGATAAGACTTTGTTTCTCCTTAAGCAAGGCAGTGACCTTCTCTTGGTTCAGATATACGTGGATGATATTATCTTTGGTGGCTCTTCTCACGCCTTGAAAGCCAAGTTTGTAGAGTCTATGAGCAAGGAGTTTGAGATGAGCCTGATGGGCGAGTTGACTTTCTTCCTCGGTCTTCAAATCAAGCAAACGCGGGATGGGACGTTCGTGCATCAAGGCAAGTATGCAAAGGACATCCTGAAGAAGTTTGACATGGACGAGGCCAAGCCTCTTTCGACGCCCATGTCGACTACGACGGCCCTCGACGCTGACGAGGATGGAGAAGCAGTCGATCAAAAGGAGTACCGGAGCATGATCGGGTCGTTGTTGTACCTAACGGCGACAAGACCCGACATACAATTTGCTGTATGCCTTTGCGCACGCTTTCAAGCTTCCCCACGCACATCTCACCGTCAAGCGGTGAAACGCATCATGAGGTACCTCCAATTTACCCCCCCCCTTTGGACTTTGGTATTCTGCTTCTTCCTCGCTCTCTCTTTGCGGTTATTTGGATGCTGATTTTACTGGCTGCCGCTTAGATAGAAAGTCCACGTCGGGGACTTGTCAATTTTTGGGTTCGTCTCTTGTGTCTTGGTCATCCCGTAAGCAGTCTAGCGTTGCGCAATCCACCACAGAAGCTGAGTATGTCGCTGCTGCCGCTTGTTGTTCCCAGTTGCTTTGGATGATAGCCACCTTACGTGATTTTGGTCTTGAGTTCTCTAGAGTGCCCCTATTGTGTGATAGTACTAGTGCCGTCAGTGTTGCTAAGAACCCAGTACTTCACTCCAAGACCAAGCACATAGATGTCCGCTTTCACTTTCTCCGTGAACACCAAGAGAAAGGCAACATTGAGTTGCATCACGTAGCCACCCAGGATCAGCTTGCAGACCTTCTCACTAAGCCTCTTGATCAAGCAACTTTTGCTCGCTTGCGAGGTGAACTGGGTGTGTGTTTCCCTTTCTAGAGGAGGGAAGCACTTTATTTGTTGTACACTAGTTTAGTTTATTTTGTAGTCTAGATTTTGATTTGTCTTTATATCATAGCGCATTTGCATTGCATTTGAGCTTTATGTATATAACACTTGGAATGAACCTATGCTCTTGTTAGTATGGCATGTGAGTACTTGTGGTGCTTGTCAGCTTAGACTCTCATTGATCATCTGCTACATGTTATGAGTTGAGCATGATTTTCTAATGTGAACCTGTTTAAACCTGCTGGAATTGAAAATGTTCACCGCTTGAGATGGTAATTAGCATGTGTAGGATGTTGAGATCCCTTTATGCTATATTGTGCATACTTGGTTACTAGGTCTCATGCTTTGAATCCCACACTTGCTTAGATACTTTACTTGTGCTAAAATCTGAAATCTAAGAAAGTTGAATGAAAATATCGAGATGGGTACGTATTGTCCCACATCAAGGTATCGAGACTGCTTTCAATTGCACATTTGGATGAACTTGAGTCTTGTAGTGGATGACCGAAACCAATGCTTTGAGCTTCTGATTGTCTTTTGACATAGGCTCCACTTGGTTGAAAAGTTAGGCTTGTCTATACGGATAACCTCTCGCACACACATGCTTGACCAATACTTGTAATTTGCTGCCAACTCTGAAAATTTGACAAAATTGATAGGTTTGAGGTCTTTTGACATGATGTGTGACCATGGTTTGGGGTAGTACACCTTGTTTACACACGACTAGCACTAGTTTGATTTCTAGCTTGCATTTGCTAAGTGCTATCTCTTTTGGCGAACCCCTTTCTGAAGAACTTAAAATCTGTTCAAAACTGCCTACACTTCATATTTCGTATCACTTGATCAGTTTGAGCATATGCTAGCACTTGTCTGTCGAGGTCTTACTCATTTGTATTACTGGCTAGAGCATCTTTTCACTCTGATTGCTATATACCTGAAGCTTCTGCATTTCTGCATATCATTGCATTTTAAGCTTGCTGTGTGCATTATTCAACAAGGGGGAGAAAAATGGTCACACACATGCCTGACACATCACATGCTTATATCAAGGGGGAGTCACTTGACATCATTTGACATGTCTTGACACATCACATGCCTCTTTCTGGGGGTCTCAGCCGTGGTGTGTTGGTGTTGAACAATGCACTCATCAAGGGGAAGATTGCGAACACAAGGTTCATACTTGTGGTTCAGTTGTGATGATGAGTGATTGATTCAACTACTAGCGTCTCGGATAGGGTGCTACTGACGGTGGTGAAAGCCACGAGTTCCACATATGCCTTGACTTGTGTTGTGCAGGTGTCGAGCATGCAGGTAGTGGCCGACGGCGAGGTGAAGGTCAAGTGATGGCGGGCTGCGCCGAATGGACCGAGAGTGGTGAAAGGGTGGACGCATCAAGACTTTGGACTGAGGGACCCGGAATCGTCGGGCGGGATCGCGTTGCTGGCACTTGGCTTCGAAAAGTGCAAGGACATGGGCTGGTTTGTTGGTTTGGGCCTCAAAACCAACGGTGGAGGGTTTTGGTGGTTTGGGCCTCAAAACCATCCGGCAGGTTTCTGGGTTGAGCCTCAAAACCCTGGCGGAGGTCCCGAGGCGGACGGACGGCACGTGGCGACATCGGGGAGATCGGGTCGAGGCGAAGCTACCGGTGAAAAGGCGCGGTGGCTGTCGGATCAAAGATTGCGTAAAGTCGGTTTGAGTTGGACCGTAATGTCTCTAGGGCTAGGCGGCTCGCTCAGAATTGTAATTAAGGGCAAAACTGAAATTTGGAAAAAAGCACTGTCGATAAGCATTGTAGGGGCAGCTCTCTGACTCATTCACTCCTCCCGTCTCTGTTTTCTCCAGTGCTGCCAGTTTTTTTTTCTCCTTCCTCTAGTCTTCTCGAGAGATGTCAAGAACCTGAGATTTTTTTTCGTGGTGATTGTACTGAGTCTTTTGGAATGGGAAAGGAGGCCCGAATCCTCCTTGTGCCCTCGGGGATTCATCACTTCTGCTTGTGATTCTATTTTCGTGTTCATCTTGTTCTGTTCACCTTTTCGCCCTTGGCTGTGATCTGAAATTTCTGGAGCTTGGATAGATCGCAGGCGATGATTTTTGGGGAGTAGGCTGTGATCCTGTTCTAGATTGTCTGTGCTAATTTTGGGGACGAGTTGTTTCGGTTTGAGTTGAATCTTGTTAATTCTGCGGCTGCTCGTTCTTTTTCTGTTCGTGTTCGTTGTTCTTGGTTGATGGAGCGTCGTTGCCTTCTGGTACTGATCAGGCACGGGAAGTAATTCAGTAGCAGTGCAGCTACCAACGCCGGTGCTCAGACTCCGTGCGAGCTCACCTGAGCGGTTGCTTGTCCCTGGCTCTGTCTCGTCTGTGTGCTTGAAGCAGCAACTGTGCCTTCGCTTTGTTCTTGACGAGCAGTGCAGCCCCAGCTTGATTTTCTTTGCTGCAGCGTACATCACAATCTCGACGCAGCTGCTAGTTGGTTGGTTTCTTCAGTGCAAGGTGAGCAGATCCTGCTGTCCTCTCTCTCAACTCAAACTGGTTCGTTAGTAGCATAGCAGTAGTAGTAATCTGCTCAGCAGAGAGCCTCAATTCTGTTTGGTTTGAACAGTAGTGCATGGTTGCTTAGAGCCTTGATATTCATGATTGGTCTCTAGCTTTGTTGTTGCATCCGTGAACTGCTCAAGTCATGATTAGCTCATCACTATCTTCATAAGAATCAAGTGCTATTCACAGTTTGCTAAGATTGCAAAGATGCTGCTGTTTGCTACCTTTCTGTCATTGTAGTGAAGATCATTTTGTTTGGTCTGGTGGGTCAAAATTGCTAGTTCCTCCTTAGCCTATTTCTTGGCTCGCTATTTTGTGTGATTTTGAGATTCGATTTGCGTTCCGTCAATTTTGTGGTGTCTCGCTGTGCTCCTAGGGAACATCTACCCACTCATTTGGGTCGTGGACATCACCGTGTTTTGTTTGCGATTTTGGAGGTGAATTTGGGACAGCGGCCTAAAAATTTTTGCAAGAAAATTTACGGCTCCCATTCACCCCCCCCCCTCTGGTCGTCGCTTTCGGTCCTTCACTTTTCATCGGTTAAACATTAGTTAATTTCGTCGGCTATTAAACTAGGGTTAAAATGAAGATTTTAATTCTTCCCTAGCATTGCTCTAGAATTCAAACTAAAATTTAAAAACAGAGAAGAGCGTTCTAATTAATCCTACAAATTTTTGGTCATTTTCTAAAAGGTGCTTTAACAGAAATTTAGTCCTTTTCATGAGGGTTCTAAGAAATTTAGGTTGCTATTTTTGGGACTTTTTGTGACACCCCAGGTGTCACCAGGGCAAAGTCGACAACTGTAAACCCTAATCCATAAATTCACTCACTTTAAAGCAGATTCAATCTTAGGAATAAAAAGGAACATTGTTTAAAATGCTTTAAAGAGACACTATGAAAAGTTTGACAAACAACAGAACACTATAGCAGAGTCCGGGGAAAAATCTCAATCAACAGTGTCGAAATCTCGTTAACAGGGAGAAACCCAAACCCTAACTCTTGACCATCAAAGATTTCCACAGAACCCTAGCCATATTCTTACATAAAAATTAAGTACACTTCAAAATAGAATTTTAGAAAATTATTCAAGATTTTTGGAAAGGATTTAGACCTCTTAAAAATTCACACAAGCTATAATCAACTTAGAAATTTAAGAATTTTTAGAGACCGAATCATGACTTGAACCTTAAACGAAAAGTGTTCCAAATAAATTCCTGAGCTTGTACAAAAATTCTCGAGAAGTGTGCCGATTCATTGAATTTCCTTCTAGCTAAAATAATTAAAAAAAAATAAAAATAAAAATAAAACCGCTGTTGCCGGGCGGGCTACAGTGCCCCGCCCGCCCGACAACGCCGCAAGCAGGGAGCAGCCGCGCCGCCCGACACCAGCATCCACCCCACGTCGCTTTTACTCGGCGGCACTCCCTACCCTCCTCACTCCCTCGCTCTCTCTCTCTAGCCCCCTCCCTCCCTCTCTCTCTTCTCTACCACCGCCCGAGCCGCCCGACGCCGCCCGCGCTGCCGCCATGCCGCCCCCCCTGCTCCCCTACTCCCCCTACCCCGGCCCTCCTATAAATGGCGCACAATCCTCCTCCACTCCCCCCCCCCTCTTCCATTTCTTCTCCCCCGCGCGCAAGCTTTCCTCCATTGCCCCGGCCGCCGACCGCCATAGCCGCTGAAACCGCCTCCACGGTGAGAACTCACTCCCGGCCGTTCCCCAATCAAATTCCTTCATCGAATCATTTCCCCTCCACCCCGTGAAGCTCACAGAACCTTCCACTCCTCCGAAATCGAGCCACCTCGTCGAAATTTTGCTCACCGCCGCCGCCCCGAGACACCCACACGGTGAGACCCCTCTCCCGGCCAAGACCTTGATCAATACCATGTTGTCGAGCTTCGTCGTGTCTAGTGGATCATAGAAAGCCAAGGTTCAACGGCCGGCGACCACCCCATCGTCGGGAATTGGTCGCCGGAGCTCGCCGGAGACAGTCCCCTATTTTTCTTTTTCCTATTTATTTTCCAGATTATTGCTCTATATTGTAAAATCTGTAGAAATTCATAGAAAACTCCAAAAATAGAAACCCAAAATTTGTTAGAAACCATATGAGAAGTACTAATTTCCTGTTAAAGCACTTTTTAACAAATCGCCAAACATTTGCTGAATTAATTAGAAACACTCCTTTCTGTTTTTGAATTTTGAATTGCATTATAGAGCAATTCTAGGGCCAAAATTTGATCCACCGGTACAACATGGTACTACACACCCTCTGGAATTTTATGAAGATTTTAGGAACACAAAATGGCATCTAACCCTATTAAATAACTTCAATCTACCTAGTTTAAATACCATTTTCTAAAGTGCATTGTAAAAGTCATTTACAAGGTTAGACCCAAAAGCAAAGTTTTAAATCTGGTGCTCAGAAATGCCCACACAAACTTTCATAATTTTATTCGGAGGTTTACTAGTGCTTTCTGATTTTATAAGAATTAAAGACAGGAACTTTGATGAATTTTCATAATTTATAGAAAATTCATCTAGGCCCCACCCAAATCCCAAAATGCTTATTCCAGGGAGTACTACCAAATAAAAATAATCTTGAGAAAGAATTAAAATTTTCATTTTAACCCTAGTTTAATAGCCGAAGGAATTAAATAATGTTTAACCGACAAAAGTGTCGAATTAACTTAACTAAAGTTGAAGTTGTTAAACATGCCAACTAAAGTCACCTCATGAGAGTTGAACAGATTTCTTTAAAACATCATTCACAAGATTAAGAATTTAATTTAATCGACGGCGTCGAGTAATTAGGGTTAACCCTAATTCTGGGCGTCGTCAATCTAAACCCTAGGTTACTATTGATAATAATAATAAGTTTCTTTTTCATTGAACTTATCATAATCCTACTGCATCATGTAGATTCTGACGCTCACGAAGTAGCTGCGGATCCAGTTGCCTCGACCTCCGTCGAAGAAGTCAGCAACGCCGAAGAACCAGGCAAGCCTCGGTGCACAACCATTGTTTAAATTTTTCCTTTTATGACTAAGTGTGTCTTGTTTGTGCATTAAGTATTAGGAGTTGATTGAAACCATAGTTGCATTTGTTTCCATAGGAAAACCCTAACGGTAGTTGGTATAGACACCCCCTTAGTCTGCTATGCTTAGTAGGTATTGCCGGTAGAAGTCGAGCAGAGTGGACGCTGCTCGCGAAAGGATAGGTTGTTGAATGAATCTATTTTCTGAGATGGGCCACACCAATGTGAATAAGTAAGAAAGATAAAAGTTTGAGGGTCAGACAGGATACACAGTAGGTCGGCAACTGGACCGGGTCCAGGGTGACCGTAGACTTGTCTGATCCGTGTGGTCCGAGACTGATCGAGTGTTGAATGTACTGGTCGTATGCTGGGTGTTATGGGTCCCAGTAAACCTACGTAGCCTAGTGATTGCAACATCGAACCTACCCTACGGTGTCTGACTAGGAGGAGATCTGGGGTGGGCAGCGTGGGAACTCCACAGAAACCGTCTGGGACGCGTTGTCTGGTGGGACGCGGCGCTGCTAAGGCAGGCGTAGGAGGGAATTGACGTTGCAGGAACTGGTGTGAACGGTTGCCACGCGCGAGTCTGGGACACGGACGTGTCGTATGGTCAGGTTTCCCCCTACAGGGTATAAAAATCGTTTCGAACCGCTGTCGCTCCCAGTTAGTGAGCATGCTCGTGAAACGCACCACATTTTAGTGAATAGGTTGAGACACAAATGAGAAGAAACCATGATTATTGCTATTACTATTGTCACTTCTGTTATGTTTGCTTAGCTCAGTGCTAACTAAATTTATTTTCTAATCACTTAATCTGATGTTAAAACTTGACAAGAGTAGTATAGGCTTGCGAGTCCTTTTGCAAGTAAACCCTCCCGAGTCAGCCTTCATGTCTAGGAGTCGGCTGTAGCCAGTCATTTGTCGGGTAAGTCTTGCTGAGCTTCTTAGAAGCTCACGTGTTAGCGTTTTGTGGTTTTCAGGCGCCGTCATGCAGGACCCAGCAGGTAGCTTCCATTGGGAGGAACCTCTCCTCGAGTTTGGAAACCTCCAGTGGGAGTTGAGCGAGTCGCCGTAGTGATTGTTGAAGTGGCTAGTAGCATGACGCCCGTGGGCACGGCGCTTGCTTTTGCTTAAGTCCGAGCGTCGGAGTTGTAATCGTTCCAGTCTTCCGCTGTTATCGTTTTCAAAACTTTTGCGTACTCTGAATCAATGTAAGACCTAACTTTAAATTTATGAACCAATGATGTATTAAGTTCTCTTTTCTTGTAAATTATTGCTGTTTATTCCTGCCTGTGTTGTATCGTGTGTACGCTCGCTTCGCTGAGCGTTGCCCAACAGGATCTTGGCTCAACGACTGAACGGATCCGTCCCGAGACGAGGTTTTCTAGACGGGTCGTGTCACTTTTCAGTGAATTTCTAGGGATTTTACAAGGCAGAGCAATATTCTCGAAAATAAAAAGGAAAAAGGAAAATAGGGGAGATTCTCCGTCGAGCTCCGGCGAGCAAATGCCGGCGATGGGGTGGTCGCCGGCGGTCGAACCTCGGCTTTCCACGATCCACTCGACACGGCGATGCCCGGCAACATGACGAAGATCAAGGTTTGGCACGTGAGAGGGGGTCTCACCGTGGAGGGCGTCGGTGGCGGCGGCGGTGGAAAAATTCCGGCGACCGAGGCTCAATTTCAGAGAAGTGGGAGTGCGGTGAGCTTCACGGGAGGGAGAGAGAGGGATTAGTCGAGGGAGAAGGAAGGGGAAATGGCCGGGAGGTGGAGTTCACCTTGGGGCGGCTCGGCTGTGGCGTCGGCGGCGGCCGGGGCAGGGGAAAAGGGAGCCTCGCGCGTGGTGAAGGGAAAAAGGAGAAAGTGGGGAGGGGAGTGCACCGTTTTAAAGGGGCTCGGAGTAGGGAGTTAGAGGGCATGGCCGGGCGGCGCTCGACATGGTGGCAGTGGGAGGCGGCGGGAGAAATAAAGAGAGAGAGAGAGATGGAACGCGGGAGAGAGAGGAGAAGTGTCGGCCGAGCATTGAAAACGGCGACGTGCGCGGCTTGCAGCCGTGTCGGCCGGGGCGCAGTGCCCTGCCGCCCGCTGCTTTGTCGGGCGGGCGGCGGACACTGTAGCCCGCCCGGCAAAGTAGATTTTTTTTTTGATTATTTTGCTATTAGTCAAAGCCCAAATGCAATTCAATTAAATGGCACACTTCCCGGCTCAAGAATTTTTGAAAATTTTTGTGCAAGCTCAGGAATTGATTTGGAGAATTTTTCATTTAGGGTTCAAGTCATGATTTGATCTCTAAAAATTCTTGAATTTTCAAGATGATTATAGCTTGTGTGAATTTTTAAGAGGTCTAAATCTTATCCAAAAATTCTGAATAAATTTCCAAAATTCTACTTTGAAGTGTACTTAATTGTTATGTAAAAGTATGGCTAGGGTTTTATGGAAATTTGGATAGCCACGAGTTAGGGTTTGGATTTAATTCCTGTTAACAGGATTTCGACACTGTTAATTGAATTTTTCCAAACTTAGCTATAGTGTTCTGTTGAGTGCTAAAGTTTTCATAGTGATCCTTTAAAGCATTTTAAACATCATTTCATTTTACTTCAAATGTCGAATTTTCTTTTACGTGTGAAATTTGACTTCTAGGGTTTAAATCTGTCGATAACCTTTTAAGTGACACCTGGGGTGTCACAATGGGTGCCTGCGTGGCCGTGATACTCGACGAGGGACGCACGTGTGCCTGCGAGGCCGTGGTACTCGGCAGCGTGTGGATTTTCCAGCCGTGTGGGCACGAGTGTGAAAAAGGTTGACATGAGTACCCCCTCGTGTAACTTTAGCGGCTTGCACGAGTCCTATGGTCCTCAGTCGTGTGGGTACAGTTGGTCTTCCCTGCAAGGTGTAAAATCGGTTTGAATCCGTCACGGTCGCGCTTATGATCAAGCTCAGTGTCCTTTGGATAGTATCGTAGAGTTGACACATAACATGTTGGGGATTGGAATGTGGTTATTGGAATCCATGGTTTGGATGGAACATGGATGATGGTATAAACATGATTTATGGTTACATGGTACTTAGGGATTGGGTTTAATAGATGTTCATGTCCGTAGAGTCTTTTACTTTATCCTTATTCAACATATGCTTAGTATCAGCTTTAAGCAATTGAGTCCATTCCTATACCTTATTTACCTTGCTACAGCCTTATTGCATTATCCTTAGAGTCGGGAAATAATTCCCACAACAGGGTACGACTTGCGAGTACTTTCGTACTCAACGTTTGGTGCTTAAGTTTTTGTAGGTGAGGATGAGTTGGTCTTCGGCTACTTTGTCCCCGCCGATGCCGGCGAGGGCGATGCGTAGTCAAGACATTCGAGTGACCGTGATTTGCGATGTTTGTGGGCTGGGCATCGCAATCCTTTGCTGTTTTCTCATTGCAACTGCTGCGACTATCGTCTTCCTTAGAATTCCTTCCGGTCTTTAAATTTGTTAGTTTCAAGACTTATGATGAACCTTGATTTGTAAGAATATTTGAAGTTAATGTTATTAATTAATGTAACATATGTGATGTTACCGACGTGCTTGGGCATTGCTTGAGAAGCATGTCGGGGGACTGCCGGGTTTATATTCCCTTTTATCGGGTTGAGTTCTCGGATACCATGCGTATGAATCAACTTGGTAAACTTGAATGTAAATTGAACGGGTCTCTCACACGCCTGCCGTGCGTTGCACTCCGCTAGTCGCCACCGGCCGCCGTCGTGTCCCAAGCACCACCCCCCCTCACCTCTGCCGTTCCCCGTTGCCGGCGAGGCCCCCACTGCCGGCGTTCACCGAAATACCGATGCACCTGTGCCCCCCCCCCCCCCCCCCCCCCGTTTCCTTCATTTTTAGATTTAAATCCAATTTGCTAATTTCTAGTCCGGTTTGAAAAATATGTAATAAATCAAGGAAAAATCTAAAAATGGTGAACCAAATTTTCTTAGAATCGTCATAACATAAACTTTTTCTAGTCTGCTGAAACACTTTTTGAAGAAGGTTCATGGAACTTCCTTAATAAATAGATTAATCCTTTCTGTTTTTGAATTTTAAATGGAGTTCCAGAGAGCTTCTAGGGTTGAAACTTGAACCATTAGTGTATCATAGCAGTGTGCACCTCCTGTAATTTTATCAGGATTTTACAGCAATAAAAGTTATATGCATGTCATTAAATATACTCCAAACTGCTATTTTAATTTGTCATTTTCCAAAATACATTATGTAAGTCATCCAAAAATCCAGACCCCTGAGCAGAACCTTATTTTAGGTTCTCACTGGTACATGTACAAAATTTCATGATTTTACACTAAGGTTTAGTATTTTATTTCTGATTTTATAATTTTAAATAACAGAAATTTTGCTGACTTTTTATAAAATCTAGAAAACTCCAATTGACCTCAACCAAACTCCAAAATTAATATTTCAGAGAGCACTATCAACTAAAAATAACCACCTGGTAGAATCTGAAGTTTCACTTTAGTCCATGATTTGATTAGCAAAGAAATTAACTGAATTTTTATTAAATATAGGAATTCAGTTTGACCTCAACTAAATTGTAAAATTCATATTTCAGAGAGCCCTGTCAACTAAAAATAGTCTCCTAGTAAAAATGTGAAGTTTCACTTTGGTCCACACTCAATATAAATAAATTCTTAAATAATTAGGGTTAACCCTAACCTCAAAGTGGTAATGATGAAAACACCATAGTATCTATGATGAAAACATAATATTACATTATTTAATCATAACTCATCTTATTCATGTTGCATCATCTAGACACCGAAGCGAATGAGGTAGCTGTCGATCCGGAGTCTTCGATCCCCGAAGAAGTCGTCATCACCAACCCCGGAGACCAAGGCAAGCCCCGAAGCACAACCTGTTTTAAAGTTTTTCCTTTTATCACTAAGTGTCATGATCATGCATTAGGTTTCTAGGAGTTGATTGAAACCCTAGTTGCATCTGTTTTCTGCAGGAAACCCTATCGGTACATGGTTTAGGTAACCACTGTAGTATGCTATGCTTAGAATATATTTACGGTAGAAGTCGAGCAGAGTGGACGCTACTCGCGACTACTAGGGTTTGATTGAAACTTTCACATGAAACATATGACACATGACTATAGATGATTAAGAAAAGATAAAAACTGGAGGGTCAGACAGGGTACAAAGTAGGTCGGCAACTGGACCGGGTCCAGGGTGACCATAGTCTTGTCTGATCCGTGTGGTATGAGTCTGATTGAGCACTGAATGTACTAATCATATACTGGGTATAATGAGGCCCAGTAAACTTACGTAGCCTAGTGATTGCAAAGTCGAACCTGCCCTACGGTGCCTAATTCGAAGGCGATCTGGGGTAGGCAGTTGTGGGAACTCCACAGAAACCGTCTGGGACTTGTGTTCTGGTGGGATGCGGCACTGCTAAGACAGGCGTAGGAGGGAATTGACTTTGCAGGATCTGGTGTGAACGGTTGCCACGTGTGGTCTGGGACGCGCACGTGTCGTATGATTAGGTTATCCCTGCAGGTGTAAATTGGTTCGAAACACTGTCGCTCCCAGTTTGTTAGTTTGCTTGTGAAACGCACCACATTATAATTAAGTTGATGAGCTATAAGGATGATGGCTGAGATATGATGATTAATATCTGTTGTTCTATTATGATTGCCTAGATCAGTGCAAACTAAAGTTTATGATTCTAAACAATTAACTTGAGCTAAAACTTGACCAAGAGTAGTTCAGGTATTGCGGGTCCTTTTGCAACGTAAACCTACCCCGAATCAGCCAGCATGTCTAGGTGTCGGCTGTAGATAGCCAATTTGATGGGTTAGTCTTGTTGAGCTTCTTAGAAGCTCACACTTTCTGAGCTCGTGGTTTTCAGGCGCCGACGCGTATACCCAGGATGATAGTTACTAGTGGGAAGAGCCTCGTCCAGAGATAGGGAACCTTCAGTGGGAACGTTGTGATTCGTCGCAGTAAACTTTGTGTGGCTAGTCGTAAGGTGCCACTGGACAAGACCCATGCTTTTGTTAGAGTCAAAGTCTGTACCCCGTTTAATGTCTTCCGCTGTACTTCGTGATTTTTGAAACTCTATTCATACTCTGATGATGTAAGACTTAATTTTAATTTATGGAACCATGATGTATTAAATTCTCTCATCCTGTAAAAGATTGCTGTTTATTCTGCCTGTGTTGTACCATGTGTATGCTCGCTTCGCCGAGCATTGCCCAACAAGGTCCTGGCGAGAGCGGATCCGCCCCGGATTTGGATTTCTGGGTCGGGTCTGCCGCAGTGTATTCTGATGTTGTTTATATGCAAGCATGCTCTCTTTTGTTGGGTCGTCCTTGGGAACATGATAATGATGCTTTGCATCATAGTCGTAGTAATAAGTACATCTTCAAAAAAGAAGAAAATTACTTTGTTACCCATAACACCTGCTCAAATTCTTGAATCTGATAGGGAGAGGGTTGCTAATGCTAAACAACCACCTCCAACTAAACCTGAAATTCAGCAAGATATCACTTTGAAATCCCCTGTCATGCTTGCTACAAAATCTGACCTTGCTGAAATTTCTGATGGTACTTCTCCATGCTATGTTCTAGTGTGCAAGGATGCCTTATTTTCAATGGATAATTTGCCTTGTACATTGCCACCTGCGGTTGCTAACCTTTTGCAGGAGTTTCACGATGTTTTCCCTGACGACATCCCTCCAGGACTGCCACCCATTCGAGGGATCGAGCACCAGATTGACCTGATTCCTGGTGCATGTTTACCGAACCGTGCGCATACCGTACCAACCCTGAGGAGACTAAGGAAATTTAGCGCCAAGTCCAGGACCTTTTGCACCGAGGGTACGTACGTGAGAGCCTAAGTCCTTGTGCTGTTCCTGTTCTTTTAGTTCAGAGAAAAGATGGTTCGTGGCACATGTGTGTAGATTGTAGAGCCATAAACAATATTACTATACGATATCGTCATCCTATTCCTAGGCTAGACGACATGCTTGATGAGTTGTGTGGTGCTATTATCTTCAATAAATTGACTGGCATAGTGGTTACCACCAAATTAGAATGAAACGTGGTGATGAATGGAAAACTGCTTTTAAAACTAAGTTCGGATTGTATGAGTCGTTAGTCATACCTTTCGGTTTAACTAATACACCTAGCACTTTCATGAGATTAATGAACGAACTTTTACGCCCATTCATAGGTAAATTTTGGTGGTTTAGTTTGATGATATCTTGATTTATAGCAAGTCTATAGCTAAACATAGGGATCATCTACGTGCTGTTTTTTCTACTTTACGTGATGCATATTTGTTTGGTAACCTCGACAAGTGCACCTTTTGCATCGATTGAGTCTCTTTTCTTGACTATGTTGTGACTTCACAGGGCATTGAGGTTGATCGGCTAAGGTGGAGGCAATTTAGAGTTGGCCTATGCCCACGACGGTTACGTAGGTGCGGAGTTTTCTTGGCCTAGTGGGATTTTATCATCGTTTTGTCAAGGAATTCAGCACCATTGCGCCGCCGCTGATCGAGTTGACGGAGAAGGGCATTGCTTTCCAACGGGGACCATCACAGGAGGAGTCCTTCATGCTTTTGAAGGACAAGCTTACACACGGACCATTGCTCCAACTCCTGGATTTTGGTAAGACTTTTGAGCTTGAATGTGATGCTAGTGGAATTGGAATTGGTGATGTCTTGATGCAAGAAGGTAAACCTGTTGCTTACTTTAGTGAGAAATTAAATGGTCCTACTCTTAATTATTCCACGTATGATAAAGAATTGTATGCTCTTGTTCGTTCTTTAGAATCGTGGTAACATTATTTATGGCCTAAAGAATTTGTCATTCATTCCGATTATGAATCGCTTAAGCATCTTCGTAGTCAAACAAATTTGAATCATAGACATGCTAAGTGGGTTGAATTTATTGAATCTTTTCCTTATGTCATCAAGCACAAGAAAGGGAAGGATAATGTTATTGCTGATGCTTTGTCTAGGCATTATACCTTGCTGTCCCAACTTGATTGTCGCATTTTTAGCCTTCAATCCATTAAGGAACAATATGCTTGAGGACAAGAACACAAAGCTGGGTGAAGGAATAGGATGGCTCTCCCCTCCCAGGCGATCTTCCACCATCATCTATAATCGGCGGCCATGGGAGGGCTATCTAATCTGGACTTCCATCCGGGTTTGGATTTCCAGGAGCTGGTGTGGTCAAGGTTTGGATCATCCGTCTCCCCCATTTCGTCTTCTTCAGGTTTCCTTTTCATTGCCTCTTTTGGTCGCTCAGCCCTTCGGATCAATGATGACTCTGTGAGTTTGATCCTACAATCATGCTTGGGAGGTGTTGCATCGGATTTCCGGGTTTCCTGGCAGCAAGATTGGTGCTTCCAATTCTCAGTTTCTTCCAAAAATGTGGGACTCATGATTCATCGTTGTTGTCCTTTGTTTGATTTGCATTTTACGCTTTGGAAAAATGGTGGACCAGATTGGGTCCGTGAAGTCGTGCCTGGGAATCTGTGCAGGACAGTGAGTAGCATTTGATTTCTCGCTCCAAAAAAAGTTTTGCTGATGTCGTTAAACATGGGTTGGCCTCTCAGCCGAAGATCTTTAACCGAATTAAGTATCCAGATGATTATTATGAGCAGAATTATCATCAGGTATTTCTCTGTCATGATCTGGGTGATCGTTCTACACTGGATTCTTCAGCAGATCAGGATCTTGGGATATCCACTCGTGCAGATCGCCAAGTCAAGAAGTTTCAAACCCATTCAACATTTGGTGAGCGATATATACGGCGTGATTCTAGCCAAGGGAGGTGTTTCCGTTGCCTGGCTACGGGCCATAAGGTTGCTTTCTGTAAAAATGAGTTCCGGTGCCGGATTTGTTTTGGGTATGGGCACATATCACGTAACTGTAGGAGCAATCTGAAACAGAAAAGGAATCTGATATTTGTAGCCAAACAAACTCGGCCCGCCCCACCTCCGCATGACAATAAATTGGGATCAACGTCAGGTCAAGCCCCTCCTGGTAATTCATCTACAACTCCATTCCCAGTAGAAAACTGCATCTCTCCTTCAGAATCTGCGTCGCCCCCGCCACCGCCCCCACCAATGGCAAACTTCCTGGTTGATCCGCGCCCTCATGTTCCTCTGGGTTTTGCCTTGCAAGATGTTCTGTGGGTGCCTGTAGATCGCACTCCGTGTTTCCTTGCCCCGCCAACAGAGAAGGTTTGGGAGAACGTCGCAATTGCCAACTTCCATCCTCATGTGGCAAAGTGTGACTTTGAAGTGATGGCTGATGTGCTCCATCATACGCTCCACCAGCTATTTGGTGTGCATGATGTTGCGGTGGAGCCCTGCCCCATCGGTGATGCCTACATCGTCTTCAATTCTCCGCTTGAGCGCATGAGTTTCCTGCACGGTCCACCCTTCATGGTTAATGGCTACAATGTCTCCTTTATACGCCATGATGAGAGGCCCAACTGCAGAGATATTGATGTTGACAGGGAGGTGTGGTTAATGCTGCTGTGCTATCCGCTTGATGCCAGGTCCAAGTCCGCTATTGCTAATCCCATCTCTAGTTTTGCGGTTCTAAAACATGTGCATGATCCAGATGTCCTATCCCGGTTCTAAAAAGGTATGATGAGAGGCACATACCTGTGGACATTGTTGTCTCTGCTGGTGCTGGACGCCAAGCTCGTTCCTGGACGGTGCCTGTCTTTGTGCTTGACCTTCGTGACTTGCCCGTTCTTGGTGATGAAGACCCGATGCCAGTTGATGGAGTTCCCCACCCAATGCCTCCTGAAGCACCGCGTTGGATGGGGCTCCATGACAATATGCAACAAATGGAGCAGTCTCAGGCCAGCCAAGGTTTTCAAGGGGAGATTGAACCAGCTGAACAAGGCGCAGCAGCTGATCCTGGATCGGAGGTAGGAGACCAGTCTTCGGACGGTTTCCAATCTCCAGCCTCTGCGGACTTTGTTGCTTCTGGTGGGATTCATGATGATCCCGCAGGCCAGGATGTTTGTCAGGAATTGGTCCTGGCAGGTCACAGGGAGTTATCTGGACGGACGCCACCTCTTGGCCCTGGGGTAATTTGGCATACTGATGGTAAGGTGATTCCTCTCCCCTCATTCCCTCCCATACGGATAGGCCTCAATATCCACTCTCTATCCCAGTTTGTGATCAGTCTGGAAACTAGATTCCCTTCCTACATGAATGATTTTAACCTGCTTCTGAGTCTCATGCGAATTGCTGTTGATATACCTGATGAGCTGCAGACCATTGAGAGAGTCTTGGACGCTGAGACTCCTATGATTGAGGGGTCTTCCTCCCTTGCCCCTGCCAGAAAGAGGAGAACTCAGAAACCTTTTGCCCCTGTGGATGTTGCTACTCTAAGCCGCAGCAAGCGGCTGCATGCAGGTGAATTTAGGGGCCCTAGATCCTCTAATGCTGATGGTGTGGCGCCTGGAAATTCTGGGGGCAACATGGACATGGTTGTTGTGGCAGAGAATGATGATCACGCTCCTTTGTATGTTGCGGCGGCTCTGGATGCAGCAGCAGGCGATCCTCCTCCATACCTGACAGTGGATAACATCCAGGCGATTGCCACTGGGTTTGTGCAGATGCAAGCTGGTGCTGTGTCTGTAGCGGAGCTGAATGGAGACGACATCAATGATGATTAGTACCTTTTCCTGGGATGTAATCAGTAGTGTTAGCAGTTTGCTACTCCTTTATTGGTTTTCAAATTCTCAGTTTCACTTGTGTGTGATAGTTGGCACTTATTGTTTGGTTGACGGTGCTTTAGTGTGGTCAACACTCAGATACATGGCTTTGTCTAATAATGTTTTCTGTCCTATCTGCATGCCCTTATTTTTTCATCGGGTTTTCTCCTGATCCCTATGGTGTCAGTTTTATATGTATGGAGATATTGTGTTATCATGGCTAACAACCGAAGCATGCTTCTCTTATGTTGGAATATTCGAGGGATTAATTCTTAGGAAAAATGGGATTGCATTAGAAACAAAATCTCTGAGACCTCCTGTGGAATTGTTAGCCTACAGGAAACCAAACGTCAAAAGTTTGACCAAGCTTATATTCATAAGTTTTGCCCCCGATTGCTGAATAAATTTGTTGTCTCTCCTTCTATTGGTGCATCTGGTGGTCTCATTACGATATGGAATGGTAATGTTTATCGAGTTGATGTTATTTTGGTTAACTCATATTCTATTACCATCAAGTTCACAGTACTTGTTTCAGGGAGAACCTTTCAGCACACGAACATCTATGGGCCCTGTTCTGCTACTGGGAGAGCTGCTTTCATTTCCTGGCTGTATAACTTTGATTGCACTTTAATTCACGAGTGGATCCTGATGGGTGATTCAATTTAATTAGAAGTCCAGAAAACAGAAATAGACCAAGGGCAATTATAATAACATGCTTCTGTTTAATGATCTTATTCATCACCTCGACTTGATAGACATTGCTTTTCGGGGGAGAGCTTTCACTTGGAGCAACATGCAGGACAATCCATTATTGGAAAAGCTGGACTGGGTGTTCACATCCTCTCCATGGACTCTTAACTTCCCTGACACGTCGGTCATTCCTTTGGCAAGGCCGATGTCGGATCATATTCCCTTCTTGGTGAAAATAGGGACGGATATCCCCAAAAGTAACATTTTTAGGTTTGAAAACTTCTGGCTTGAAATCTCAGACTTTCTGTCAGTGGTTGAAATGCATTGGAATTCTACTCCATATTACAATAATGCAGTGCGCACTCTGAATGCGAAATTCAAACAGACACGTAAAGGTCTGAAGGTCTGGAGTAAGCAACTTTCTAAGCTTAACAGGAATATTAATAATTGCAGCTGGGTTATTGCTCTTTTGGATGGCATCTAAAATCAGAGAACTCTTTCTCGCATTGAATCCAATTTCAGGCGTATCCTGAAGAGGCATTTATTTTCTCTATTGGCTGCCAAGAGAATTTATTGGAAACAAAGGGCCACCATTAGATGGATTCACTTTGGTGATGAAAATTCTAAATTCTTTCAAGCTGTGGCCAGTGTCAAACACAGAGCAAATGCCATAACCTCTTTAACACTGAGTGATGGTTCAGTAGTTTTTGATCATGGGTTAAAAGCCAACGCTTTATGGCACTCTTTCAAAGATAGGTTGGGAGTCTCAGATATTACGCATATGCTCTATAACCTGTCTTCCTTAGTGCAGCCCTGCACCTTGCCAGATTTAGATTCTCCTTTTTCAGAGGAGGAAATCTTGATTGCTCCGAAGGAAATGCCAAGTGATCACGCTCCTGGTCCGGATGGGTTCAATGGAGCCTTCATGAAGAAATGCTGGAATTATATTTCAGCTGACTTCTTGCGGATGTGCTCTGATTTTGCCACTGGAAGTCTTGATATTTCAAGTATCAATGGATCCTTTTGTGACACCTCGAAATTTAAACTTGATCAATCCGATAAATAAGCAAGTCCATGATGTTAAAATAAAGAATTAAAACGTTCCGTGTCAATTAAGAAGGTAGAGGGAATTAAATAAAAGGATTACTAATTCGTTAACTAAAATAAGTTATAATCACTTTTTGCCATTTTTAACTATTGCTAATTTGTAAATTGAGTTGAAGTGAGAAAAGAGCACGGTAACATTCATGCAAAACGGGCGGAAAGTGATTAAGGCGCGAATAGGATCGAACTTCCGTAACTATTTCATCGAAACCCTAATTGTCGAGTAGATTGAGTAGTGGGGTAATGGGACCTAGGGTTATCGGATTTCATTGCTGATCAAACCTTGGCTTAAATTCCGAAACGGGCCAAATCAAAAACCTAATTGTGTCGGGGATGTAAACAATAGACAAGAGGCAAACAATTGTAAAGGAATTCGAATTTGCAGTGAAGAATTCAAATTCAAATAGCTGACACGAGCCGCCCAGAAAACCTTGTCTCAGGACGGATCCGGTCAGTCGTTAAGCCAAGATCTTGTTGGGCAACACTCGGCGAAGCGAGCGTACACACGATACAACACAGGCAGGGATAAACAGCAATAATTTACAAGGAAAGAGGATTCAATACATCATTGGTTCATAATATTGAAAGTTAAGTCTTACATTGAATTTAGAGTACGCAAAAGTTTTAAAACAAAAACAGCGGAAGACTAGAACTATTACAACTCCGACACTCGGACTTAAGCAAAAGCACGCGCCGTGCCCACGGGCGCCATGCTACTAGCCACTTCAACAGATCAACGCGGCGACTCGCACAACTCCCACTGGAGGTTCCCAAACTCGAGGGGAGGCTCCTCCCAATGGAAGCTACCTGCTGGTTCCTGCATGACGGCGCCTGAAAACCACAAAACGCTAACGCGTGAGCTTCTAAGAAGCTCAGCAAGACTTACCCGACGAAAGTGGCTGACTACAGCCGACTCCTAGACATGATGGCTGACTCGGGAGGTTTACTTGCCAAAAAGGACTCGCAGCCTATACTATTCTTGTCAATTTTTAGCACAAGTTAAGTGATTAGGAAAAATAAATTAGTTAGCACTGAGCTAAGCAAACATAACAGAATCAACAATAGCAGTATTAATAATCATAATTTCCTTCTCACCGTGTTTCAACCTAATTACTAAAATGTGACAGAGAGTTCAAGTAAGCTCATAGCTGAGAGCGACAACGATTCGAATCGATTTCTATACCACTGCAGGGTTAACCTAACCGTACGACACGTGCGCGTCCCAGACTCGCACGCGGCAACCGTTCACACCAGTTCCTGCAACGTCAATTCCAGCCTACGCATGCCTTAGCAGCGCCGCATCCCACCAGACAACGCGTCCCAGACGGTTTCTGTGGAGTTCCCACGCTGCCCGCCCTAGATCTCCTCCTAGTCAGACACCGTAGGGCAGGTTCGACGTTGCAATCACTAGGCTACGTAGGTTTACTGGGGCCCATAACACCCAGCATACGATTAGTACGTTCAATACTTGCCCAGCTGTGCCACACGGATCAGACCAGACTACGGTCACCCTGGTCCCGGACCAGTCGCCGACCTACTTGTACCCAGTCTGACCCTCAACCTTTTATCTTTCTTACTCATTGATAATCGTGTAGCACATCTCATGAAATAGTTTCATTCAATATCCTACTATTCGCGAGCAGCGTCCACTCTGCTCGACTTCTACCGACAACTATTTGCTAAGCATAGCATACTAAGGGGTATCCATACAAGCTACCGTCAGGGTTTCCTATGGGAAACAGATGCAACTATGGTTTCAGTCAACTCCTAGCACTTAATGCACAAACAAGACACACTCAGTTATAAAAGTAAAACTTTAAACTTCGGTTGTGCACCGGGGCTTGCCTGGTTCCTCTGAGTTGATGTCGACTTCTCCGGCGGGGGTCGAGGAACTTGGATTGGCAGCTACCTCGTTAGCGTCAGAATCTACATGATGCAGTAGGATTATGATAAGTTCAATGAAAATAGAAACTGATTGTTATTATCAATAACAACTTAGGGTTTAGATTGGCGACGCCCATAATTAGGGTTAACCCTAATTATTCGACGCCATCGATTAAATTCCATTATTAATCTGTGAATGATGTTTTAAAGGAGTATATTATACTTCCATGAGGTGACTTTTTGTTGGCATGTTCATCAACTTCAACTTTAATTAAGTTAATGCGACATTTTTCATCGGTTAATATTATTCAATTACTTCGGCTATTAAACTAGGGTTAAAAATGAAGATTTTAATTCTTCCTCAAGATTATTTTTAGTGGGTAGTACCCTCTGGAATAAGCATTTTGGGCTTTGGGTGGGGCCTAGATGAATTTTCTGTATTTTATAAAAATTTATCAAAGTTCCTGTTTGTAGATCTTGTAAAATCAGAAACCACTAGTAAACATTAGAATAAAATTATGAAACTTTATGTGAGCATTCCTAAGCACCAGATCTACAACTTTTCTTTTGGGGTCTAACCTTGCAAATGACTTTTACAATGTACTTTAGAAAATGCTATTTAAACTAGGCAGATTGAGGTTATTTAATAGGGTTAGATGCCAATTCGTATTCCTAAAATCTTCATAAATTTCCAGACTGTGTGTAGCACTATGGGTACTTGTAGATCAAGGGTTAGCTCTAGCATTGCTCTATAATGAAATTTAAAATTCATAAACAGAAAGGAGTGTTTCTAATTAATTCTACAAATTTTTGGTGATTTGTTAAAAAGTGTTTTAACAGAAAATTAGTACTTTTCATTAGGGTTCTAACAAATTTTGGTTTGGAATTTTTGGATCTTCCTGTGATTTTCTAGGGTTTTTAGAAGACAGAGCAATAATCTGGAAAATAATTAGGAAAAAGAAAAACAGTGCACAGTCTCCGACGAGCTCCGGCGATCAATTCCCGACGATGGGGTGATTGCCGGCCGTCGAACCTTGACTTTTCATGATCCACACGAGATGACAAAGCTCGGCAACATGGTAGTTATCAAGCTTTTGGCCGGGATAGGGGGTCTCACCGTGGGGGTGCTTCGGTGGCGGCGGCGATGTGAATTTTCCGACGAGGTGGCTCGCCTTCGGAAGATTGGAAGGTGCGGGGAGCTTCACGAGGTGGAGGGGAGTCGATTTGGTGAGTGAATTTGATTGAAATTGATCGGAGGTGCCGTTTCACCGTGGAGGCGGCGGCAATGGTGCTGGCGGCGGCCGGGGGCAGAGAATTGAGGGATTCTCGCGCGGGGGGAGAGAAATTAGAGGAGGGGGGAGATTGGGGAGGAGTTGCGCGCCATTTTATAGGAGGAATGGGGTAGGGGAAGTAGGGGACAGGGGGGGGCAGAGACCGGCGCAGTGGGGCGGCAATGGCGGCTCGGGCAACGCAGAGAAGAAGAGAGAGGGAGGAAGAGAGCCAGAGCGAGAGGGAGAGAGCGAGGGGGGGGGGGTGTGAGGAGGTAGGGGCACCGAGGTTGAATGCGACGTGAGGGCGGCACGCAGCCGTGTCGGGCGGAGCGTGGCCGGGCGGCCGGGCGGCGCAGCGCCCCTGTCGTCGGGCGGGCGGGCACTGTAGCCCGCCCGGCAACAGTTTCTTTTTTTTTCTTTTTCATTAATGCTGGAAGTAATTTAATGATTTGGCACTCTTCCCGAGATCGAAAAATTTTGAAAATTTTTGTACAAGCTCAGCAATTTATTTGGAACACTTTTCGTTTAAGGTTCAAGTCATGATTTGGCCTCTAAAAATTCTTGAATTTCTAGGTTGATTATAGCTTCTGTGAATTTTTAAGAGGTCTAAAGCTTTTCCAAAACTCTTGAATAATTTCCCAAAATTCTATTTTCAAGTGTACTTAATTGTTATATAAAAATATAGCTAGGGTTCTGTGGAAATTTTGATGGTCAATAGTTAGGGTTTGGATCTCTTTCTGTTAGCGAGATTTCGATACTTTTAGTTGAGAATTCTCTGCACTTTGCCAAATGCTCTGTTGTTTGTCAAACTTTTCATAGTGTCTCTTTAAAGCATTTTAAACAATATCTCTTTTTATTTTCATGATTGAATCTGCTATAAAGTGAGTGAAATTATGGATTAGGGTTTTACTGTTATCGACTTTTTACCCTGGTGACACCTGGGGTGTCACAGCCCTCCCCCCTAAAAGAAATCGCGTCCCGAGATTTAAGGAGAGGGTTAGTATAGGTATAGGTACCTAGGGTTTTGGGAGTAGCTTAGGGTAGTTTGACTGAAGAAATTCTGCAGATTCCCACGTGGCTTCGTCTTCCGTGTGTTTGCTCCACAGAACCTTGTAAAACTTGAGTGTCCGTCTTCTTGTAACTCGTTCTTTCTCATCCAGTATCTGGATTGGACGCTCTGGGTAGGTTAGGTCTGGTTGCAACTCTTCTGCTTCTTGAACCACTTGATCTACAGGTGTCTTCAGACATTTCTTCAATTGGGAGACACGGAATACGTTATGCATTCCCGATAATCTTTCTGGCAGTTCCACTTGATACGCCACTGGTCCGCACTTGGCTGTGATAGGGTATGGACCTATGTATCGGGGTGCTAACTTGCCTTTGATCCCGAACCGTTGAACTCCCTTCATTGGCGAGACTCGTAGGTAGACGTAGTCTCCTACCTCAAAGGTCAATGGTCTACGCCTTCTATCTGCATAGCTTTTCTGTCTTGACTTGGCGGCCTTCAGGTTTGCTTGTATAACCCGTACTTTTTCTTCAGCCTGCTGCACTAGGTCTGGGCCTAATATGATCCTTTCGCCTGCTTCTGACCAGTTGAGTGGGGTTCTGCAACTACGGCCATATAGTGCTTCGAAGGGGGACATTTGGATGCTGGCTTGGTAATTGTTGTTGTACGAGAACTCTGCCAGTGATAGATAGGCGTCCCATCCTTTTTCGTACTCCAAAACACAAGCTCGGAGCATGTCTTCAAGTATTTGGTTCACTCTTTCCGTCTGACCATCCGTCTGAGGGTGGTAGGCTGAGCTGTGGATTAGTCTGGTTCCTAGTGACTCATGGAGTTGCTTCCAAAATCGACCGGTGAACTGGGTACCCCGGTCGGAGATGATTGTCTTGGGCACTCCATGTAAACAGACTATCCGGTCAATGTATAATTCTGCGTACTTCTTCATTCTGTAGTTGGTACTGACAGGTATGAAATGAGCGGACTTTGTCAAGCGATCTACTATAACCCAAATTGAGTCCAACCTTTGAGCTGTCATGGGCAGTCCAACAATGAAGTCCATACTTATGTCTTCCCACTTCCATGACGGAACGCTTAACGGTTGCGACAACCCTGCGCCTTTCAGATGGTCGGCCTTTATTCTGCGGCAGGTGTCACACTCCGCTACATACCGAGCGATTTCTCTTTTCATCCTTGTCCACCAAAACTTCTTTCGCAGATCCTGATACATCTTATTACTGCCAGGGTGAATTGAGTACTTGGATAGATGAGCTTCATCCATAATCTTCCGTCGGAGCTCGTGGTCTTTTGGCACTACCAGTCTATTCTTGAACCACAAAACTCCTTCGTCATCTTCACGGAAACACTGCATCTTCTTCTCTTGCAGTCCCAATCTGATCTTTTCCATGCCCTTATCAAGCTTCTGGGCCTTGGCTACCTCATCTATAAGTGTTGGCACTAAGGCGAGGTTGTAGAGTGCTCCGTGGGGTAGAATCCTTACGGCTGGCTCTAATTCTTCCGTTGCAACTCCCTGATCCAAGTAGTGGCAATGGACGTTTCTGCTCAATGCGTCTGCGACCACATTAGCCTTGCCCGGATGGTAGTGGATCTCTATCTCGTAATCCTTCATCAACTCTAGCCATCTTCGTTGCCTCATGTTCAACTCGTTCTAGGTGAAGATGTACTTGAGACTCTTATGGTCGGTGTAGAGGTGTACCAAGTTGCCCAATAAGTAATGCCTCCACACCTTCAAAGCCAATACTACTGCTGCTAATTCCAAGTCGTGTGTGGGGTAATTCACCTCATGCTTGCGGAGTTGTCGGGAAGCATAAGCAATTACCCGTCCTTCTTGCATCAACACACAACCAAGTCCAGTGCCCGACGCATCACAATACACGTCGAAGGGCTTGCTCAAATCCGGTTGGGCTAGTACCGGTGCTGTGGTCAAGTGCTTCTTCAAAGTTTGGAAGGCCTCTTCGCACTTTTCTGTCCACTTGAACTTCTGATCCTTCTTGAGTAGATCTGTGATAGGCCTGGCGATCTTGGAGAAGTTGGGAATGAAGCGACGGTAGTATCCCGCTAATCCCAAGAAACTCCGCACCTTGTGGACTGTTGTGGGTGCTTTTCAGTTAACAACATCTTGCACCTTTCCTGGATCAACAGAAATACCTTCCGCGGACACAACATGACCCAGAAACTGAACACGCTCAATCCAAAACTCGCACTTGCTGAACTTGGCATAGAGCTTATGATCTCTGAGTCTTTGGAGAACTGTCCGAAGGTGCTCTGCATGCTCATCGGTTGACTTGGAGTATATTAGGATGTCGTCAATGAACACCACTACAAACTTATCCAGCTCTGGCATGAATACTGAATTCATGAGGTACATGAAGTACGCTGGTGCGTTTGTGAGTCCAAACGACATCACCAAATACTCATACAGCCCGTACCTGGTGGAGAAGGCCGTCTTCGGAACGTCACTAGGACGGATCTTGATCTGATGATATCCAGACCGAAGATCAACTTTCGAGAAGACCTTTGCTCCAGTCAACTGATCAAATAGAGTGTCTATGCGTGGCAAAGGATACTTGTTCTTGATAGTTACCGCATTCAAGGGACGGTAATCCACGCATAGCCTCAACGACTGGTCCTTCTTCTTCACGAACAATGCCGGACAACCCCAAGGCGAGGTACTGGGCCGTATAAAGCCCTTGTCCAACAACTCCTGCAGTTGTTTCTTCAACTCTGCTAGCTCCTTGGGTGCCATCTTGTACGGTCTGCGGGAGATCGGGGCTATGCTTGGCAACAGCTCAATCTGAAATTCCACATCTCTATCCGGCGGTAAACCAGGTAAGTCTTCTGGGAATACGTCCGGAAACTCCTTAACCACTGGTATCTCGTCCAGACTTTTCCCGACAGCATGGCAGACTTGATTTAGGGTGGCTTTAGGGTGATCTAGGTTTATGGACATGGAACCGTGAAGTGGAGAGGTCAAGTGGACTACACGGTTAGCAATATCAAGGATGGCTTTATGGTGTTTCATCCATTTCATGCCGATGATAATATCGATACCCTGCCCATCTAGGATTATGAAGGAGGTAGGATAGGCGCAACCTCCTAGATTTAGGGGTGCTCCTTTTAAGCCATAATTTGATAATATGTTGCCTCCAGGAGATTTTATGATGAAGGGTGGCTCTAAGGGGATGGTAACTAGGCTTTTGCCCTTGATAAAATTTTTACTGATAAAGTTGTGGCTTGCACCGGAATCGAATAGAACAAAAGCTGAATGCGTAGAGAGCGAGAACGTACCCGCCAGTACTTGTTCGCCCTCAGCAATCTCCTCGGTCGTGGTGTAGTTTACCCGACCGGTCCTGGTGTTCTTCTGGCCCTTTTGCTGGCCCTGTCCTTGGTTCGACTGCCGGTTGCCTCCGGACTGCTGGTTGGAGGGGCACTCGCGGGCGAAGTGTCCGGGCTGCCCGCAAGTGAAGCAAGGAGTGCCTGTCCAGGGCGGGTGCCCTGTTGAGGTGGGCGGACACCCTGGTTCCTCTGCGGCGGGGGAGGTGCGCGGTAGCCGGCTTGTAGCTGATTCTGTGGGGGCCGGTACGGCTGCTGCGGCGGACGGAACGATGGCGCCTGCGGCGGGGTTGCCTTGTACCTCCTACCATCGGGTGCAGTGTACACCAGACGGTACTTGGGTGGCGGGGCATTTGATGGCCCACCGCTGGCTCGTCTTTTCTCCCGCTGCTCCTTCTCGAGGTATTCTTCGGCGATGAGGGCGTTGCTGACGAGCTCGTTGAACGAGCCGCCTTGGTTCAGGACCAAGCGACCCTGGAGTGTGATGTTCAGCCCTTCCATGAAGCGGTGCTTCCGCTTGACATCCGTGTCAACCTGCTCCGAAGCATATAAAGCAAGTTGGTTGAAGACACGGGAATACTCGTGCACCGTGCGGTTTCCTTGTGTCAAAGCCATGAATTCCTTGGCCTTCCTCTGCATAAGTCCCGCGGGAATGTGGTGAGCACGGAACGCCTCCCGGAACTGTTCCCATGGGACCTGGGTGTTGGCCGGGAGAGTGGCCAAGTAGTTGGCCCACCAAGCTCCGGCGTGTCCATGGAGCATCTGGGCCGCGAAGAGCGTCTTCTGAGTCTCCGAACAACGGAGCAGCCCAAATTTGGCCTCAATTGTACGAAGCCAATGGTCTGCCTCCATTGGTTCCCGGGCATCTCTGAACTCCGGGGGATGAGTGGCTAGGAACTCCGCGTATGTGCTGTCCTGGTCGTGGTTCCGAGCGCCTCGATTTGCGCCACTATTCTCTAGGATGGCCCGCAACATCTCCTGAGTCTGCTGGCTGCTCTGAATCAGGGCCGCCATAGCTGTGGCCAAGGTTGGCTCAGCTGGCGGGGGCGGCGGGTTGGAGCTTTCCGCCTCCTGACGTCCTGCTCTGGTGTTCACCATGCTGAAAAGTAAAAAGGACTCTCATTAGAGCAATTCAACCCATGTCCATTTTTCCACATAAGGAAAAGTACATCAAAATGCACGGCACGGATATCGTATTAAAAACAAACTTCCTTCATTTCCCCAAAAGATGACAGTACATCCGTTGTCCAACTCCTTAAACTGTCAAACCACCATTCTTACATCCAAAAGGTTACAATGCCACTATGATAACCTTCTCAAAACTCACACTAACACCAAGACAAGACAACTCACTCCGTAAGCGAGGCATCTAACTAAGCTATCACTTCAGAACCACCTCCGATCTACTCCTCATCTGGCTCTGGGTCTGAAGCTTCGGGGTCCGATACCTCTGACTCAGGAGCATCATCGTTAGCGGGAGGCGGCTGCTGTGCCTCCAAAAGTCCCGCTAACTGATGCTGCAAATGGTGGTTCTCATGGGCGAGGTTCTCCGCCATCTAAACCGCGTTATCCCTGAGCATCTCCAGCTGGTGAATGTGTTGCAACATGATGTTGCAATCATTCTCTCTAGCATGGATCTGGGAGTCTTAATCTCGGAGACCGCCTCTAACTCAAAGATGCGTGTAGCGCATGCGTCGCAACGAGCACGCAGTGCATTGTTTCTGCTCTCCAAGTCCTGGACCTTCTTCTTGAGTTGAGCCATCTCTACATGAGCCTGTCGCAAGGCCTGACGATCCATCTGGGCTGCGAGAACAGTGTCCTCATGCAAGTTGAGTAGCGCTAGGCTCCATGTGAACAAGGGGGTGATATGGTCCATCTCTCCCCTGAAAGTCCTCTTCTGAGCATTCTTGACATTACGGTGCCAGGTACGGTCGACCTGGTCCCGTATCGGGAACAATGCTGCTGGTTTGCCTTCCAGGTCCTCGAGGTGTCGCTCGCAAATCCTCAATAATGCCTGATGAGTGGCTGACTCGATGGCTTCCGTCTTATCTGAACCGAAGGTGGTGGTGGTATAAACCTCTCCGTTGGCATGCCGAGGGTGCGTGGGTAATGTCACGGTGGCCGAGCAGCGCGGTAAGTCATACTGCCGATACTCCCGGAACTGAAACCAAGGAGTCTCTGTATATCCCAAGGACTGTAGGGTCTGCTCGAGTATCTCCACAAATCCTCTGCGTCCGGACTTCTTGGTGACGTAGGTAGGGGTGGAGTCCTCAATGCCTATCTCCGCGATCCCATGCTCGATCGTGTTGGCGTCCATCTGCATCACAGAGATGAATAATATTTTACCAATCAGAAGCCACATGTTGACACATAGTTCAAAGCATGCTAAATCTTTTGATACATAAAATATTTTTCATCCCTGCGTAAAAAGGTGATTCAACTCGATCACTAAGGATACTGACTAGCGACAGCCGGTAGTCCAAGGTGCTTTACCATCTAAGTTGACCTGTCAAGGAGACAATCTTCTCATCGAGGAAGGTTCTGGGAAGGCTCAATGGTATTCAAGGGTTTTCCTCCAACTCGGTTGATTTCACGCAACCACTAAGGGAGGAAGGTGTCCAGGTTGACCCTTTTTAACTTCGGTTGGTGTTATAGCCATTATTGATGGAAATGGATGGTTTTAGTATAAGTTTGAAGGATTTTAACATTTCTTCATGCAATGCAATCCTACATCGGCCTATACGTCCTCACAGAGTAAAAAGAATACGCATGGACGGTGGCAGAGTCGCACTCAAGTTAGTCGTTACTACACGTTTCTTACGATATCGGGGTTAGCGTACCTGCAGAAAATGACATCACAGGCAGTGCAATAATATATATATATATCAAAAGTAAATACAACAACCCATATCATTGCCATATGGGTCGCCCCGAGTAGGTCACGTACGGGGATCACGTGTCCGACCTTCCCTGCGCGGCGACAGACTGCACTTTACCCCAGGCAGCGAAGGTATGAGAGTGTTCCGCAAAACCGAAGTCGTGAGGAACAAACTCATCTCTTGTGTGCCAAAGACACAAGACTCCACTGTTGCGAAGGTCTGCATTCGCAACAGGTCCGTAACTCACACCTCGTACGGTAGAGGGCCGCTTCTCTCCCTAAACGGCAAGGGGGCGTGCTATGTTACAGCGAACATAATACCTCCTTCTATACCACCATGGTATAGAACGCTACTGCTGGGGATGCAACAGGGATTTCTCGACCTTTCACCGCAGTCGAGCGGCGTACCTTACCTTGCTTACCTGAGCGTAGGTGCGTCGTTACAGAAAAGTAAATCTAAACTGGGTTTAGTTAGCCCCTACACTAGGTTAGCTTGCCACCTGATAACCTATTAACTAATAGGGCGCGTACCTCACTTGCACGTAAAATTTTGAAAATATGCCTTAAACGTTGTATCGTTTCCCAACACGGCTCTGATACCAAAGCTGACACGACCCGCCCAGAAAACCTTGTCTCAGGACTGATCCGGTCAGTCATTAAGCCAAGATCTTGTTGGGCAACACTCGGCGAAGCGAGCGTACACACGATACAACACAGGCAGGGATAAACAGCAATAATTTACAAGGAAAGAGGATTCAATACATCATTTGTTCATAATATTGAAAGTTAAGTCTTACATTGAATTTAGAGTACGCAAAAGTTTTAAAACAAAAACAGCGGAAGACTAGAACTATTACAACTCCGACACTCGGACTTAAGCAAAAGCACGCGCCGTGCCCACGGGCGCCATGCTACTAGCCACTTCAACAGATCAACGCGGCGACTCGCACAACTCCCACTGGAGGTTCCCAAACTCGAGGGGAGGCTCCTCCCAATGGAAGCTACCTGCTGGTTCCTGCATGACGGCGCCTGAAAACCACAAAACGCTAACGCGTGAGCTTCTAAGAAGCTCAGCAAGACTTACCCGACGAAAGTGGCTGACTACAGCCGACTCCTAGACATGATGGCTGACTCGGGAGGTTTACTTGCCAAAAAGGACTCGCAGCCTATACTATTCTTGTCAATTTTAAGCACAAGTTAAGTGATTAGGAAAAATAAATTTAGTTAGCACTGAGCTAAGCAAACATAACAGAATCAACAATAGCAGTATTAATAATCATAATTTCCTTCTCACCGTGTTTCAACCTAATTACTAAAATGTGACAGAGAGTTCAAGTAAGCTCATAGCTGAGAGCGACAGCGATTCGAATCGATTTCTATACCACTGCAGGGTTAACCTAACCGTACGACACGTGCGCGTCCCAGACTCGCACGCGGCAACCGTTCACACCAGTTCCTGCAACGTCAATTCCAGCCTACGCATGCCTTAGCAGCGCCGCATCCCACCAGACAACGCGTCCCAGACGGTTTCTGTGGAGTTCCCACGCTGCCCGCCCCAGATCTCCTCCTAGTCAGACACCGTAGGGTAGGTTCGACGTTGCAATCACTAGGCTACGTAGGTTTACTGGGGCTCATAACACCCAGCATACGATTAGTACGTTCAATACTTGCCCAGCTGTGCCACACGGATCAGACCAGACTACGGTCACCCTGGTCCCGGACCAGTCGCCGACCTACTTGTACCCAGTCTGACCCTCAACCTTTTATCTTTCTTACTTATTGATAATCGTGTAGCACATCTCATGAAATAGTTTCATTCAATATCCTACTACTCGCGAGCAGCGTCCACTCTGCTCGACTTCTACCGACAACTATCTGCTAAGCATAGCATACTAAGGGGTATCCATACAAGCTACCGTCAGGGTTTCCTATGGGAAACAGATGCAACTATGGTTTCAGTCAACTCCTAGCACTTAATGCACAAACAAGACACACTCAGTTATAAAAGTAAAACTTTAAACTTCGGTTGTGCACCGGGGCTTGCCTGGTTCCTCTGAGTTGATGTCGACTTTTCCGGCGGGGGTCGAGGAACTTGGATTGGCAGCTACCTCGTTAACGTCAGAATCTACATGATGCAGTAGGATTATGATAAGTTCAATGAAAATAGAAACTGATTGTTATTATCAATAACAACTTAGGGTTTAGATTGGCGACGCCCATAATTAGGGTTAACCCTAATTATTCGACGCCGTCGATTAAATTCCATTATTAATCTGTGAATGATGTTTTAAAGGAGTATATTATACTTCCATGAGGTGACTTTTTGTTGGCATGTTCATCAACTTCAACTTTAATTAAGTTAATGCGACATTTTTCATCGGTTAATATTATTCAATTACTTCGGCTATTAAACTAGGGTTAAAAATGAAGATTTTAATTCTTCCTCAAGATTATTTTTAGTGGGTAGTACTCTCTGGAATAAGCATTTTGCGCTTTGGGTGGGGCCTAGATGAATTTTCTGTATTCTATAAAAATTTATCAAAGTTCCTGTTTGTAGATCTTGTAAAATCAGAAACCACTAGTAAACATTAGAATAAAATTATGAAACTTTATGTGAGCATTTCTAAGCACCAGATCTACAACTTTTCTTTTGGGGTCTAACCTTGCAAACGACTTTTACAATGTACTTTAGAAAATGCTATTTAAACTAGGCAGATTGAGGTTATTTAATAGGGTCTAGATGCCAATTCGTACTCCTAAAATCTTCATAAATTTCCAGAGTGTGTGTAGCACTATGGTGTACTTGTAGATCAAGGGTTAGCCCTAGCATTGCTCTATAATGAAATTTAAAATTCATAAACAGAAAGGAGTGTTTCTAATTAATTCTACAAATTTTTGGTGATTTGTTAAAAATTGTTTTAACAGAAAATTAGTACTTTTCATGAGGGTTCTAACAAATTTTGGTTTGACATTTTTAGATCTTCCTGTGATTTTCTAGGGTTTTTAGAAAACAGAGCAATAATCTGGAAAATAATTAGGAAAAAGAAAAACAGTGCACAGTCTCCGACGAGCTCCGGCGATCAATTCCCGACGATGGGGTGATCGCCGGCCGTCGAACCTTGACTTTTCATGATCCACACGACATGACGAAGCTCGGCAACATGGTAGTTATCAAGCTTTTGGCCGGGATAGGGGGTCTCACCGTGGGGGTGCTTCGGTGGCGGCGGTGATGTGAATTTTCCGACGAGGTGGCTCGCCTTCGGAAGATTGGAAGGTGCGGGGAGCTTCACGAGGTGGAGGGGAGTCGATTTGGTGAGTGAATTTGATTGAAATTGATCGGAGGTGCCGTTTCACCGTGGAGGTGGCGGCAATGGTGCTGGCGGCGGCCGGGGGCAGAGAATTGAGGGATTCTCGCGCGGGGGGAGAGAAATTGGAGGAGGGGGGGAGATTGGGGAGGAGTTGCGCGCCATTTTATAGGAGGAATGGGGTAGGGGAAGTAGGGGACAGGGGGGGGCGGAGACCGGCGCAGTGGGGCGGCAATGGCGGCTCGGGCGGCTCGGCTCGGGCAACGCAGAGAAGAAGAGAGAGGGAGGAAGAGAGCCAGAGCGAGAGGGAGAGAGCGAGGGGGGGGGTGTGAGGAGGTAGGGGCACCGAGGTTGAATGCGACGTGAGGGCGGCATGCAGCCGTGTCGGGCGGAGCGTGGCCGGGCGGCCGGGCGGTGCAGCGCCCCTGTTGTTGGGCGGGCGGGCACTGTAGCCCGCCCGGCAACAGTTTCTTTTTTTTTCTTTTTCATTAATGCTAGAAGTAATTTAATGATTTGGCACTCTTCCCGAGATCGAAAAATTTTGAACAAGCTCTGCAATTTATTTGGAACACTTTTCATTTAAGGTTCAAGTCATGATTTGGCCTCTTAAAATTCTTGAATTTCTAGGTTGATTATAGCTTCTGTGAATTTTTAAGAGGTCTAAAGCTTTTCCAAAACTCTTGAATAATTTCCCAAAATTCTATTTTCAAGTGTACTTAATTGTTATATAAAAATATAGCTAGGGTTCTGTGGAAATTTTGATGGTCAATAGTTAGGGTTTGGATCTCTTTCTGTTAGCGAGATTTCGATACTTTTAGTTGAGAATTCTCTGCACTTTGCCAAATGCTCTGTTGTTTGTCAAACTTTTCATAGTGTCTCTTTAAAGCATTTTAAACAATATCTCTTTTTATTTTCATGATTGAATCTGCTATAAAGTGAGTGAAATTATGGATTAGGGTTTCACTGTTATCGACTTTTTACCCTGGTGACACCTGGGGTGTCACAATAGCAATCCAAAGAAATCCATTGTTAATTCCTTTACATTTCAAACCCTTCAACCAATTTAGTGGAACTTCAAATGCAATTGGAATTTAAAAGTTTCAAACCCCTACTCTGATTCTTTTTTTCTTCTTCTTCCCTTCCTCCTGTACTGCCGCTCCTTTCTTTTCTCTGTTGTCGGAACGGGTACAGTACCCGAGCTGCCGATGGACAGTGCCGCCATGCCGCTTTCCCCCGCCGAGCGCCGCCCTACGCCCCTAGCCGCGCAGAACCAAGCTAGCCCGACGTGCGACTTGATGATCCTCCGCGAGCGCCGCTGCTCTGCTCGGCCGGCGACCTACCCGCGTACGGGAACCGGCGACCGCCTTCACCATAGCCACGGCCGCCCGGTTAAATTCACCCCGAGCGCGCCGATGCAACGTCGTCCGACCAACCACCCGTGTACTGCAGGCCGTCTCGGTGGATTACAAATAGCTCGTTCATCAATTTCCTTCTTCCTCCCCGCCCCCTGTCTCTCTTTCCTTCCACTGCCCCGCCATTGCCGCCACCCGAGCTTCCACGTCGACCGACCGCCCCCCCTACAATTCGAACCAAACCGAACCTCTCCAACGCGCGTGAAGTCAATCACTACACCCTCCCACGTCCATTTAAACCTTCTCGAGCCGAAACCCTAGCCACCTCCGACAATTCACTCTCGGAGCACCGCCGCACCGCCATTATCGCCGCCCTGTCAAATTCTCCATCGCCGGTGAGAGCTTCTTCAATTCCTTCCGTCGGCGAGACCCTCGTGTCGCCCTTGTTCCGTTTCAATTGACCACGCCGGTTTTGGTGAAGCAGCGGTGACGAAATCGCCGTGCCACCCCCGGAGCACCCGCCGAGCCGCCACCTCACCATCGACGACTATCTTCCGGCCAATGTCGCTCCTCCTCGACGTGCCCAGCGACATCCCCGACCTCCACTGCAGCTCACGGTGCTTAACCCCGACACCCACCGACCGCTGAGCCGCCGGAATACCGCCGCCGCCATTGCCGTAATCGGTCCACCGTTGCCGGCGTACCTCCGGTGAGCCTCGCCGCCCCTCCGTCATCAAATGAGTTCTCTGACTCACGCTGAGCGCGATGCGCACCACGAAAGCCGCCGCCGACTCTCCCTCCGGCGAGAACCACCGGTGGTGCGCCGTCGAGCGCTGCCCTAGCGCCACTCCCCTGTCCAGTGTCTGACAAGCGGGCCCGGCTCTCTTTCAATTTATTCAAATCCCAGGAAAATTCATAGATTGCAAAAATTCACATAAAATAGAATACTACTCCAAAAATATCAAACCAAACCTTTTTAGAAACTTCATGACTAGGACTAAATTTCTGTTAAAACACTTTTTATGAAATGACCACACATTTTCAGGAATAATTAAAATACTCCTTGCTGTTTTTGAATTTTAATTCAAATTGTAGAGCAGTGCTAAGGCTGAAATTTGATCTACAAGTTCCTCTGGCAGAACCCACCTACTGAAATTTTATGAGGATTTTAGGACCACCAAATTGTATATGATACTTTCACAATACCCTAATCTGCCTATTAAAATGCCATTTTCTAAAATACATTGTAGAAGTCAGTAAAAAGATTAGACCCCAAAAACAAAGTTGTAGATTTGGTTCTCCTGAGTAACACCATAAAATATCATAATTTTATTCCAATATTTACATATGGTTTCTGATTTTATAAAATCTAATGACAGAAACTTTGATGAATTTTTATAAAATCTAGAAAATTCACCTAGGCCTCAACCAAAGCTTAAAATTCATATTTCAGAGAGTATCCTCAACTAAAAATAATCTTGAGATATGATTAAAAGTTTCATTTTTAACCCTAGGTTAATGGTCGCAATTGTAAAATAGTTAATACTAGAAGCACAGTGTCGACCTAACCCTAATTTCTAACGATGGAACCCTAGTTAATCTTTAATAAAAGCTTTGTGACTCTTTTCATTAAACAATTCACTGCATCTTCATCCTATAGGAACCGACCAGGAACTTCCGCCGGTGGACGAGAATCCAGAAGAGGCACCCACAGGAACTAACTTCTTGTTTGAGTGCTCTGACTATTCTGCAAACCAAGGCAAGCCCCGGTGCACACCTATGTTTCATAAATTTTCTGTTTACCACTATGTGTGTAGGAATTGTTTGCGCATTAAGTTTCGAGGATATTGCCGTGAAAACCTAGATGCATGACTTGACAGGTTTCCTATGGATTATTTTTGGTAGAGCCCTCGATAGAATGCAATGCTTAAAACGATAGGAATCCGATAGCATCCGAGTAGTATGGAGACTACTCGTGTTTAGTCGAATAAGGAAAGGTCGAGAATTATGTTGATCTTATAGGTGATTAAAATTTGAGAACCCTGTCGGGTGCGGTTGTATTGGTCAAGTTTGAGGTGTGTACCGAGTGCATACTGGTATATGAGACCAGGAAACCGATGTAGCTCACCGTGCTTTGTTGGACAATTGGCCATCCCTTTTTCTGGGTGAACGGACCAGCAAGGTGGATGAATTTGCTTTTGTTTTCTTGGGCTTGTGCTAGTGGGAAAGGCTTGGGGCCGCACAGGGATGCAGGGCATCGCCTGGAGGACCATGTCCTTGGAGGGATGGATGTTGAGCCAACACTGTCACGATGTTGCGAAAGGTAGCCACGTGTGACTCAGTTGAGTGTGCACGTGTCGTGTCATTCGGGTTTCTCCTGCAGGATGTAAATCAATTATAATTGCCACTCCTCGTGGTTAAGAGTAGCACTTGTTCCTTTCTGCCGCAACGATATGAAAATAGTGGATTATGATGAAAGTGGCTAAGTTCACTCTGCTTTGTTGCAATGAATTCTTGATTGTTAGAATAGCGGCACATTTAGTAAAGTCACAGTGACCACTGTTAATTTGGCTAAAATTGAAATAGAATATTAGCGCTGTTTTTGCAAATACCCGGTTAACCTCCACCGATACCCCTGCATTCTAGGAGTCGGTCATTAGATGGCCACGTTGACGGGTAAGTCTTGCTGAGTATTAGTTGCTCAGGCTTTGTGGATTAATATTTTTGCAGATGATTCTTCTAACCTTGCTTCATGTGGTTGTGGTGATTGGGAAGGGGAGGCACCCTCGGAGTGGACCTTCGAGTGGGTTCCCGCTTCTCCGACCTATGAAGATTAAGCACCCGTGGGCTAGTGTGCTTAATTGTATCGTCGAGTTGTAATCATTAGCTTCCGCTGACTCTCGTTTGTTTTCGAACTACGTTTCCGCACTAAACTTATCTGAACCAATGATGTAATATTAAGAATTCATGTACTCTTTAAATCATGTTTTGCGTGTTCTTGTTAATTATTGTACTGTATGGTCGCTTGCCTCGTCAAGTGGCACCCCGAATGATCCTGGATAAGCAACCGTACGATTATATCGGACGGGGTTGCGACACCTTTATTGTGTTAATACCGAAGAATGATAATCCAAAAACTGTGAATGACTACAGGCCATCTCTTTGCTTAATTCTGCTCTGAAATTACTCACGAAATTAATTGCAACCAGGTTACAGACTGTTATACTGTCAGTAGTACATGCTAATCAATATGGTTTCATCCGAGGGAGATCAATTCAAGATTGTCTTGCATGGGCTTATCAATTCTTATATTTTTGTCACAAATCTAGATGGGAAATAGTGATTCTAAAGTGTGACACCCCAGTGTCACTTAAACAGTCCTCGACCAAACGAAAACCCTAAAAAGGACTTTTACGCTTTTGAGTAAAACCAGCACTTGAGATAATGATCAATGTACCTAAAACACTTCCATTAACCTATAAAAAAAATTTATCAATTAATTTTTGAACACTCTCGCTAAACAGGGCCCTCAGTTCCGCAGTACATAATCATTTCCTATTCATACTCCAATTCGAAACCCTAATCGGTAATTTCACTCAACTTAAAGCAGATTCAATCATGGAAATAATGAGAAATATTGTTTAAAATGCTCTAAGGAGACACTAAGAAAAATTTGACAAAACAGCAGCAGCTTTTAGCAAAGTCCGGAGAAATTTCAACTAAAAGTGTCGAAATCTCGTTAACAGGAAGAAACCCAAACCCTAACTCTTGACCATCAAAATTTTCACTGAACCCTAGCTATATTTTTTACATAACAATTAAGTACACTTCAAAATAGAATTTTGAGAAATTATTCAAGATTTTTGAAAAAGATTTAGACCTCTTAAAAATTCACAGAAGCTATAATCAACCTAGAAATTCAAGAATTTCTAGAGGCCAAATCATGACTTGAACCTTAAATGAAAAGTGTTCCAAATAAATTTCTGAGCTTGTGCAAAAATTTTCAAAATTTTTCGAGCTCGGGATGAGTGACAATTCATTAAATTACTTCCAGCATTAATGAAAAAGAAAAAGAAAAAAAAAATAGAAACTGTTGCCGGGCGGGCTACAGTGCCCGCCCGCCCGACAACAGGGGCGTTGCGCCGCCCGCCGCCCGGCTACGCCCCGCCCGACACGGCGTAGAAAGGCGCACGTCGCCTTCATTGCCGCGCCGGCCTCCTCACTCCTCCTCACTCCTCCTCATTCTCACTCCTCTCTCTAGCCCCCCTCCCTCTCTCTCTCTTCCTCTGCCCGAGCTCGCGCCGCCCGACCACCCGATGCCGCCCGCACTGCCGCATGCCGACCCCCCGGTCCCCTACTCTCCCCTACCTCGGCCCTCCTTTAAATTGGTGCGCAATCCTCTCCTCTTCCCCCTCTTCCACTTCTTTTCCACGCGCGCCAGCTCCCTCCATTGCTCTCGGCCGCCGCCGCCATTGCCGAGCACCCCTCTCGGTGGACACCGCCGTTTGGTCGTCATCCTGTCAAATTTCCTCGACCAATCACACTCTCCCGCTCCCGTGCAGCTCAGAGCACTCCCCAATTGTCGGAATCAAGTTCCCATTGCCGGATTTTGCTCAGTGCACCGCCGCCCCACCATTGCCGCGATCGGGCTCACGTCGACAGCACAATTGGGTGAGCAATTGTTGTCTTTGTCTTGATGCCGCTCTTCCCCATGGTGTCTAGCTGCTGTAGCAACAAACCCTAGCCTCTGCCGTGCCGTGTCGCGCCGCCGCGAGGTCGCCGGAGCACGCTCCCGAGGGGGTCACCGCCGCGCCCTAGGGCTCCTTGCACCTCACCGGCCGTTGCTCTATCTCCGGACTCCCCACGCCTTGTAGATCAATTCCCCTCTCCCCCCCTCGCCGGCGAGGCCCCGGCCGCCCGCAATTTCTCGCCGGAGTCCTCGCCGGACTCGGCCGGAGCCGCCCCTGTCCTCTGCCGCTACTGTTCCATCGAAATTCCATTTCTCTATTTTCTGTCCTGCCTTGTAAAATCCTTAACAAATCACAGAAAAATCCAAAAATGCCAAACCAAAATTTGTTAGAATCCTCGTGAAAAGTACTAATTTTCTCGTAAAGCACTTTTTAACCAATGACCAAGAATTTGCAGAATTAATTAGAAACACTCCTTTCTGTTTATGAATTTTAAATTTCATTATAGAGAAATTCTAGGCCTGAGCTTTGATCCACAAATGCACCATGGTACTACACACCCTCTGGAATTTTATGAAGATTTTAGGAGCACAAAATGACATCTAACCCTATTAAATAACCTCAATCTGCCTAGTTTAAATACCATTTTCTAAAGTACATTGTAAAAATCATTTATAAGGTTAGACCCAAAAATAAAAGTTTTAGATCTGGTACTCAGGGATGCCCACATAAAATTTCATAATTTTATTCTAATGTTTACTAGTGGTTTCTGATTTTACAAGATCTAAAAACAGGAATTTTGAGGAATTTTTATAAAATACAGAAAATTCATCTAGGCCCCACCCAAAGCCCAAAATGCTTATTCCAGAGAGTACTACCCACTAAAAATAATCTTGAGGAAAGATTAAAATCTTTATTTTTAACCCTAGTTTAATAGCCGAAGTAATTAAATAATATTAACCGATGAAAAATGTCGCATTAACTTGACTAAAGCTGAAGTTGATGAACCTGCCAACAAAAAGTCACCTCATGGGAATTTAATAGACTTCTTAAAACATCGCTCACGAAGTAGCTGCGGATCCAAGTTCTTCGACCCCCGCCGAAGAAGTCGACATCAACACCGAAGGAGTTCTTTTACACTAAGTGTGTCTTGTTTGTGCATTAGGTGCTAGGAGTTGATTGAAACCATAGTTGCATTTGTTTCCCATAGGAAACCCTGACGGTAGCTTGTATAGATACCCCTAGTATGCTATGCTTAGCAGATAGTTGCCGGTAGAAGTCGAGCAGAGTGGACGCTGCTCGCGAGTAATAGGATAATGAATGAAACTATTTCATGAGATGTGCCACACGATTGTCAATGATTAAGAAAGATAAAAGATTGAGGGTCAGACTGGGTACAAGTAGGTCGGCGACTGGTCGGGGACCAGGGTGACCGTAGTCTGGTCTGATCCGTGTGGCACAGCTGGGCAAGTATTGAATGTACTAATCGTATGCTGGGTGTTATGGGCCCCGGTAAACCTACGTAGCCTAGTGATTGCAACGTCGAACCTGCCCTACGGTGTCTGACTAGGAGGAGATCTGGGGTGGGCAGCGTGGGAACTCCACAGAAACCGTCTGGGACGTGTTGTCTGGTGGGACGCGGCGCTGCTAAGGCAGGCGTAGGAGGGAATTGACGTTGCAGGAGCTGGTGTGAACGGTTGCCACGTGCGAGTCTGGGACGTGCACGTGTCGTACGATTAGGTTAACCCTGCAGTGGTATAAAAATCGGTTCGAATCGCTGTCGCTCTCAGCTATGAGCTTACTTGAACTCTCTGTCACATTTTAGTAAATAGGTTGAGACACCATGAGAATGAATTATGAACATTAATATTGTTATTGTTGATTCTGTTATGATTGTTTAGCTCACTGCTAACTAAATTTATTTTTCTAATCACTTAATCTGATGCTAAAACTTGACAAGAGTAGTATAGGCTTGCGAGTCCTTTTGCAAGTAAACCCTCCCGAGTCAGCCTTCATGTTTAGGAGTCGGCTGTAGTCAGCCTTTTGTCGGGTAAGTCTTGCTGAGCTTCTTAGAAGCTCACGCGTTAGCGTTTTGTGGTTTTTTTCAGGCGCCGTCATGCAGGAACCAGCAGGTAACTTCCATTGGGAGGAGCCTCCCCTCGAGTTTGGGAACCTCCAGTGGGAGTTGTGCGAGTCGCCGCATTGAATGTTGAAGTGGCTAGTAGCATGACGCCCGTGGGCACGGCGCGTGCTTTTGCTTAAGTCCGAGTGTCGGAGTTGTAATAGTTCTAGTCTTCCGCTGTTTATCGTTTTCAAAACTGTTGCGTACTCTGAATCAATGTAATATTCAACTTTGATTTATGAACCAATGATATATTAAGTTCCCTCTTCTTGTAAATTATTGCTGTTTATCCCTGCCTGTGTTGTATCGTGTGTACGCTCGCTTCGCCGAGCGTGGCCCAACAAGATCTTGGCTTAAGACTGACCAGATCCGTCCCGAGACGAGGCTTTCTGGGCGGGTCGTGTCATAAAGTTGGATTTTGAAAAAGCTTTTGATAAGGTGGAGCACCAGGCTATTTTGGCAATGCTTGAAGCAAAGGGTTTCAGCACTTTATGGATTTCTTGGATTAAGCAGATTTTCTCCTCCGGCTCCTCAGCAGTCTTGCTTAATAGAGTACCTGGCAAAGAATTTAAATGTAAAAGAGGTGTCAGACCGGGTGACCCCCTCGCACCCCTTTTGTTTGTTTTAGCTGCTGATTTGTTACAAACAGTGGTAAATGAAGCTGCAAGAGCTAACTTAATCCAACATCCACTAGGGCCAGAGTTCAGTGGAGACTTCTCAATTGTACAATACGCTGATGATACTCTTATCATTCTACCTGGGGATGCAAGGCAATTATTGGTACTCAAGGGTTTGTTACGTTCTTTTGCAGATTCCACTGGATTACAGGTGAACTATACCAAATCATTTCTTGTCCCTTTAAACATGGACCAAGAAAGAGCTACACATCTTGCTAGTACTATGGGATGCCAGGTTGGAACTATGCCTTTCACATACCTCGGTCTGCCCCTTGGCGCCACCAAACCGATAGTTATTGACTTCATGCCAGTGTTGACAAGAATAGAGAAACGAATGATGGGGCTTAATAAACTTCTCAGTTACTCTGGCCGACTACTCATGGTTAACTCGGTGCTAACTGCCCTGCCCACCTTTTATATGTGCACCCTCTCTGTACCCCCGTCGGTGATTTGTGACACCCCGCAATCAACGAACTAAATCAAATTAATAAACCAGTCCGTGGTGTTAAATTAAAGAATTAGAGAGTTTCACATATTCAATGAAAAATTTATTATCTTCATAATTGAGTTAGCAAAACTAAATAAATGACTGCAAATTCGCCAAATTTAAAATGAGTTATGAAAACTTCTGGCCATTTTTAAATTTGCAAACTATTGATTGAAATTAGTAGAAGAAGAGCACAAAAACCTAATTGTCGAAGGATGAATGAATAATGAGACTAGAAATATATAAGAGAAATCAAATTTCAAATAACAATTCAAATTTCAATTTTAAATCTCTTTACCCTTCTAGCCATTCCATCCTTTTAGTGAAATTTCTAAAGCAATTGAAATTCGAATTTAATCATTTCACCTTGAGTAAATAATTCCAAATTTCTAACCATTTTTCCTCCTTCTCTCTTTTTCCTTCTCTTTTTCTTAATTCCCCTCTCCCTCCCTTTCTCTTTTCTTTCTCTTCCTTCTCTCCATTGGCGCCGGCCGGCCAAGTACTATGACTCACGCTGCCCTAGTCCTTGCTGCCGAAGGGCGCCATGATGAAGCCTACTCCGCGGCACGTCGCCTACCCAACGCGCACGCAAGCGAGCGAAGCGACGCAACCGGCGACGTGCGCCATTACTTCCTCCCGCGCGCGCCGCTGCACTGCCGTCCGGCCGCCTACCCCGAGTACGGGAACTCCGCCAGCCATCATCACTGTCGAACGCGCACGCCAAGTCCACTCCCGTGCCCCTCATCCTTTTTCTTCCTCCGCTGGCTCAATTCCTTTCCCTCCATTCCCGTTCTTCCTCTTTCTCCCTCCCTGCCCCGCCGTCATGGCTGCCGCTCAAGCTCGTGCATCGACCGGCCGTTCCACCACATCCCACCTCTAACCGACGCGTCCAAATCATGCACAACACTCCTCCACCCCTCCCGAGCCACTTTTCCCTTTTTCAAGCTTGCAGTACCAGAAACGCCGACGAATTGTCTCTCGGAGCACCGCCGCGGCCGCCACTGTCGCCCACCGTCAAATCCCCGTCGCCGGTGAATCTCCCTTCAATTCCTCCCGTAGGCGAGGTCCTCCCAAAGGCTTCTCTCCTTTTCAATTTACCGCGGCGACTTTGGTGGAGCAGGGACGACGGAATCGCCGCGCCATTGCCGGAGCTCGTCTGCGTCGCCACCTCACCGACGCCGACCTACCTCCGGCCACTTCCCCGAGCCCTCGCTTTGCCAGGAAGCTCCGCCGGACCACGCTGTAGCTCACGCTGCCCTCCGTCGCACCTCCCCGGCCGCCAGCCAACCGGCACACCGCCGCCGCCATCGCCTTCACCGGTCGACCGCTGCCGGCATAGCCCCAGTGAGCCCCGCCACCTCTCCTTGGTCGAATGAGTTCTCCAGGCCGTGCTGAGCGCAGTGGACACCGCGGCGACCGCCACCGGCGCACCTCCGGCAAGAGCCGCCGATGAGCGCCGCTCCCCTGCTCTGTGCGACTGACAGGCGGGCGCGGCTTCCTCCATTTATTCAGTTTCCAGAGAATGCCCTAGAATTTGTAAAATTCACCAAAAATAGAATACTACTCCAAAAATAGCAAACAAAACTTTGTTAGAAACCCCATGAAAAGGACTAAATTTCTGTTAAAACACCTTTTATAAAACGACCAAAAAGTTTCAGAAATAATTAAAATACCATTTTCTGTTTTTGAATTTTAATTTAAATTTTATAACAGTGCTAAGGCTAATATTTGACCTTCAAGTGCATCGTGACAGTAGAGACCTCCTGGAATTTTATGAAGATTTTAGGACCAGAAAGTTGTATATAACACTTTAACAATACTCCAATCTGCCTAGTAAAATACCATTTTCTAAAATACATTGTAAAATTCATCAAAAATATTAGACCCCTAAATAAAAGTTTTATCTTTTGTTCTCAGGGGTAACCCCATAAAATTTCATAATTTTATTCCAAGGTTTACTTATAGTTTCTGATTTTATGAGATCTAATAACAGAAATTTGATGAATTTTTATAAAATCTAGATAATTCATCTAGGCCTCAACCAAAGTTCAAAACCATAATTCAGAGAGTATCATCAATTAAAAATGATCTTAAGATATCATTAAAAGTTTTATTTTTAACCCTAGGTTAATAGTCGTAGTTATTAAATAATTAATACTCGAAGAAACGTGTCGGCTAATCCTGATTCCTAATGCCAAAACCATAGTTAACCTTTAATAAAGGCATGGTGACTCTTTTCATTTAACTTATCACAATTTTTACTGCATTTTCATCATATAGGAACCGACCCGGAATTTCCGACGGCGAACGAGAATCCAGAGGAGGCACTCGCAGGAACTATCTTCTCGCTTGAGTGTGCTGACTTTTCTGCAGATCAAGGCAACCCCGGTGCACACCTATGTTTTACAAATTTTCTGTTTACCACTATGTGTGTAGGGTTGCTTGTGCATTGAGTTTCGAGGAAATTGCCGTGAAAACCTAGTTGCATGACTTTGTAGGTTTTCCTATGGGTTACTTTGGTAGAGCCCTCGATAGAATACTATGCTTTAAGGATAGGAATTCGGTAGAATACGAGTAGTATGGAGACTACTCGTGTTTAATCAAAGAAGGAAAAATTTGAGGAATATGTTTGATCTTAAACGTGATTAAAATTTGAGAACCTTATCGGGTGCGGTTGCATTGGTCAAGTTTGAGTTGTGTATCGAGTGCATACTGGTAAATGGGACTAGGAAACCGACATAGCTCATTGTGCTTTGTTGGACAATTGGCCATCTCTCTTTCCGGGTGAGTGGACCGTCAGGGTGGATGAATTCGCATTTTGTTTCCTTGAGATCGCGCTAGTGGGAAAGGCTTGGGGCCGTACAGGTGACACGACCCGCCCAGAAAACCTCGTCTCGGGACGGATCTGGTCAGTCGTTAAGCCAAGATCCTGTTGGGCAACGCTCGGCGAAGCGAGCGTACGCACGATACAACACAGGCAGGGATAAACAGTAATAATTTACAAGAAGAGAGAACTTAGTACATCATTGGTTCATAACTTAGAAGTTGAATATTACATCGTTTCAGAGTATGCAACAGTTTTGAAAACGATAACAGCGGAAGACTAGAACGACTACAACTCCGACACTCGGACTTAAGCAAAAGCACGCGCCGTGCCCACGGGCGTCATGCTACTAGCCACTTCAACATTTCACTGCGGCGACTCGCACAACTCCCACTGGAGGTTCCCAAACTCGGGGAGAGGCTCCTCCCAATGGAAGCTACCTGCTGGGTCCTGCATGACGGCGCCTGAAAAACCACAAAACGCTAACGCGTGAGCTTCTAAGAAGCTCAGCAAGACTTACCCGACAAAATGGCTGGCTACAGCCGACTCCTAGACATGCTGGCTGACTCGGGTGGGTTTACTTACAAAAGGACTCGCAAACCTATACTACTCTTGTCAAATTTTAGCACAAGTTAAATGATTAGAAAAATAAATTCAATTAGCAAAGCAAACATAACAGAAGTAACAACAGCATTAGTAATAATCATAATGCATTCTCATGGTGTCTCAACCTATTTACTAAAATGTGGTGCGTTTCACGAGCATGCTCACTAACTGGGAGCGGCAGCGATTCGAAACGACTTCATACCCTGCAGGGGGAAACCTGACCGTACGACACGTGCATGTCCCAGACTCGCACGTGGCAACCGTTCACACCAGCTCCTGCAACGTCAATTCCCTCCTACGCCTGCCTTAGCAGCGCCGCATCCCACCAGACAACACGTCCCAGACAGTTTCTGTGGAGTTCCCACGCTGCCCACCCCAGATCTCCTCCTAGTCAGACACTGTAGGGCAGGTTCGACGTTGCAATCACTAGGCTACGTAGGTTTACTGGGGCCCATAACACCCAGCATACCACCAGTACATTCAATACTCGATCAGTCTCGGACCACACGGATCAGACAAGTCTACGGTCATCCTGGACCCGGTCCAGTCGCCGACCTACTTTGTATCCTGTCTGACCCTCAAACTTTTATCTTCTTACTTATTCACATTCCTGTGGCCCATATCATGAAATAGTTTCATTCAACAGCCTATCCTTTCACGAGCAGCGTCCACTCTGCTCGACTTCTACCGGCAATACCTACTAAGCATAGCAAACTAAGAGGGTGCCTATACCAACTACCGTTAGGGTTTTCCTATGGAAACAAATGCAACTATGGTTTTCAATCAACTCCTAGCACTTAATGCACAAACAAGACACACTTAGTCATAAAAGAAGAATTTTAAACAGCGGTTGTGCATCGGGGCTTGCCTGGTTCCTCTGAGTTGATGTTGACTTCTTCGGCGGGGGTCGAGGAACTCGGATCTGCAGCTACCTCGTGAGCGTCAGAATCTACATGATGCAGTAGGATTATGATAAGTTCAATGCAAAGGAAACTTATTGTTATTCTCAATAATAAACTAGGGTTTAGATTGGCGACGCCCAGAACCAGGGTTAACCCTAATTACTCAACGCCGTCGATTAAATTCAATTCTTAATCTGTGAATGATGTTTTTTTAAAAAAAAATCTATTAAACTCTCATGAGGTGACTTTTAGTCGGCATGTTCATCAGCTTCAACTCTAGTTAAGTTAATTCGACACTTTTCATCGGTTAACATTATTTAATTCCTTCGGCTATTAAACCAGGGTTAAAATGAAAATTTTAATTCTTCCTCAAGATTATTTTCAGTTGGTAGTACTCCCTGGAATAAGCATTTTGGGCTTGGGGTGGGGCCTAGATGAATTTTCTATATTTTATAAAAATTCATCAAAGTTCCTGTTTTTAGATCTTGTAAAATCAGAAAGCACTAGTAAACCTCAGAATAAAATCATAAAATTTTATGTGGGCAATCCTGAGCATCAGATCTAAAACTTTGCTTTTGGGTCTAACCTTATAAATGACATTCACGATGTACATTAGAAAAAGGGTTAGATGCCATTTCTTGTTCCTAAAATCTTCATAAAATTCCAGAGGGTGTGTAGTACCATGGTGCACTTGTGTATCAAATATTAGCCCTTGCATTGCTCTATAATGCAATTTAAAATTCAAAAACAGAAGGGAGTGTTTCTAATTAATTCTGCAAATGTTTGGTCATTTGTTAAAAAGTGCTTTAACAGAAAATTAGTCCCTTTCACCAGGGTTCTAAAAAATTTTAGTTTGGCATTTTGGATCTTCCTGTGATTTTTTAGGGATTTTAGAAGACAGAGCAATAATCTGGAAAATAAATAGAAAAAAGGAAAAACAGGGGACTGTCTCCGGTGAGCTCCGGCTGCCAATTCCCGACGATGGGGTGGTCGCCGGCCATTGAACCTTGGTTTTCTACGATCTACTAGACACGACGAAGCTCGGCAACATGATATTGATCAAGGTCTTGGCCGGGATAGGGGGTCTCACCGTGGGGGTGCCTCGGGGCGGCGGTGGCGAGCACAATTCCGGCGATGGGGGCTTGAATCCGGAGGATGGAGGGTTCTGTGAGCTTCACGGGGATGGAGAGGAACTGATTTGGTGAAGGAATTGGATTGAAATTGGTCGGGGGTGGCGTTTCACCGTGGAGCGGCGGCAATGGCGTCGGTGGGCGGCGGCCGGGGCAGAGAAGAGGATGCTTCGCGAGTAGGAGGAAGAAAAATGGAGAGGGAGGGAGAGACGCCGGTTTTAAAGGGGAACCGGGGTAGGGGAGTGGGGAGCAGGGGGGGCAGCATGGCGGCAGTGAGGCGGCGCATTGGCCGGTCGGGCGGGCGGCTCGGGCGGCGGAGCAGTGAGGAGAGAGAGGGAGGGAGGGGGCTAGAGAGAGAGAGGAGTGAGAGAGGAGAGCGCGAAATTTGAAGGAGGCGTGCGGGTCACGGCCGTGTCGGCCGGGTATGGCCGGGTTTGGCCGGGCGCGGCATGGCCCTGCCGCCCGTTGTTTTGTCGGGCGGGCGGCGGGACACCGTTGCCCGCCCGGTAAAACAGCTTTTTTTTAATTATTTTAGCTGGAAGGAAATTCAATGAATTGGCACACTTCCTAAGCTCAAAAATTTTTGAGAATTTTTGTACAAGCTCAGGAATTTATTTGGAACACTTTTTATTTAAGGTTTAAGTTATGATTTGGCCTCTAAAAATTCTTGAAGTTCTAAGTTGATTATAGCTTGTGTGAATTTTTAAGGGGTCTAAATATTTTCCAAAAATCTTGAATAATTTTGCAAAATTCTATTTTGAAGTGTACTTAATTGCTATGTAAAAATATGGCTAGGGTCCTGTGGGAATTTTGATGGTCAAGAGTTACGGTTTGGATTTCTTTCTGTTAACGAGATTTCGACACTGTTAGTTGAGATTTCTCCGGATTTTCCTAAAATGCTCTGTTGTTTGTCAAACTTTTCATAGTGTCTCTTTGAAGCATTTTAAACAATATTTCTTTTTATTTCCATGATTGAATCTGCTTTAAAGTGAGTGAAATTGGGGGTTAGGGTTTACAGTTGTTGATTTTTGCCCTGGTGACACCTGGGGTGTCACAACAGGGATGCAGGACATCGCCTGGAGGACCATGTCCTCGAAGAGATGGATGTTGGGCCAACTCTGTCACGATGTTGCGAAAGGTAGCCACGTGTGACTCAGTCGAGTGTGCACGTGTCGCGTCATTCGGGTTTCTCCTACAGGATGTAAATCAATTATAATTGTCATTCCTCATGGTCAAGAGTAGCACTTGCTCCTTTCCGCCGCAACGATATGTAAATAGTGGATTTATGATGAAAGTGGTTGTTTTCACCCTGATTGGTTATGTTGAACTCTTGATTGTTTAGCAATAACGGCACACTTAGTAAATTCATAGCGATCCCTGTTAACTTGGCTAAAATTGGAATAGACTATTAGCGTTGTTTTCGCAATATCCGATCAACTTCCACCAATACCCCCTGCATTCTAGGAGTCGGTCATTAGATGGCCACGTTGACGGGTAAGTCTTCCTGAGTATTAGTTGCTCAGGTTTTGTGGATTAATGTTTTGCAGGTGATGCTTCTAACTTTGCTTCGTTTGGTTGTGGTGGTTGGGAAAGGGGAGCACCCTCAGAGTGGACCTTCGAGTGGGTTCCGCTTCTCCGACCCATGAGGATTAAGCAACCGCGGGCTGGCGTGCTTCATCGTATCGTCGAGTTGTAATTATTAGCTTCCGCTGTCAACCGTTCATTTTCGAACTACGCTTCCGCACTTAAATGAATTGAACCAATGGTGTAATATTAAGAATTTATGTAGACTCTAAATCTCTTTTGCGTGTCCTTGTTAATTATTGTACTGTATGGTCGCTTGCTTCGACAAGTGACCCCCCCCCAAATGATCCTAGATGAGCAACCGTACGATTTTATCGGATGGGGTTGCGACATGATTGAACAAATAGATAAATACCGTAAGCACTGCCCTGTGGGATGGTGGAGACATCAATAGAAAAGGCTCGTGTTTGGTAGCATGGCGTAAATCTTGTAGACCGAAAGAACAAGGGGGTCTTGGGATCACCAATCTACGGGCTCAGAACACAGCCCTCCTCTTAAAATTTCTTCACAAGTTCTATAATCATGCAGACCTTCCTTGGGTGCATTTAACATGGGACAAATTATACCGCATACAGATTTCTCCACATTCTATCTCTCCCAGAGGGTCTTTCTGGTGGAAAGCAATCATGAGATTAAACGAGAAATTCTTTATCAATTTTGCCTGCTCAGTTTGTAATGGAACTTCAGTCTGCTTCTGGGAGAATACATGGGATTTTGGAGTTCTCAAATGGCAATACCCGGAGCTTTACTCTTTTGCCCGTAACAAATCTGCAACGGTTAAAACATTCCTGCAGGGGAATATACAGAATTTGCTTTGGCTTCCTCTTTCCATCACGGCATCCAACCAACTAGTGTTGCTTCAAGACAGATTACAGTTACTCCAACTAAATATGGAGGAAAATGACATTTGGTCATATATATGGGGTGAAGGCAGATACTCATCCAAGAACACATACATGAAACTCATTGGCACATGTCAAGCCTCACCCTAGTTCAAGTGGCTCTGGAATTCCTGCTGCAAAAGTAGACAAAGGCTCTTCTTCTGGCTACTCCTCAGAGATAGATTGAATACTCGAGCACTACTTCGGCGCAAGAACATGCTTCTCCCGAGCTATGCCTGTGTGTTATGCTCTCTACACTGTGATGAAACCCTGCTTCACCTTTTCTTTGACTGCGCCTATAGTACGACTTGCTGGCAAGCTTTGGGAATTCACTGGGACACTTCGGTATCACCAGATGAGATGTTGGCCACAACTGGAAGGTCTTTCCAATCGAAAATCTTCCGTGAAATCCTTATTATAGACTGCTGGGCTATTTGGATGCAGCGCAATGGTTTGATTTTTGACAACAAACAGGCTTCAATGGCGGGTTGGCATGTAAGATTTAGAAAGGAACTTGGTCTAATTGCTCTTAGAGCCAGACGGTCAATCAAGGATTTGATAGATTCTTTCTTATGTAATTTCATTAAGGGTTCTCTTAGGGTCTGCCTTTTGGCCTGCGGCCATGTACCTATACATAAACACTTTTAAAATATAGAAATAGATAGGGGGCTCCCCTGCTAACTTCCATCAAAAAGAAAAAAAAAGAAACAATATGCTTTAGATGCTGATTTTAAAGATGTGTTGCTGCATTGTCGTGAGGGGCATTCATGGAACAAATTTGTGCTTAGTGTTGGGTTCTTGTTTAGAGCTAACCGCCTATGCATTCCAGTTGGATCCATTCGTATTTTATTGTTGCAGGAGGCGCATGGAGGCGGTTTGATGGGACACTTTGGTGCGAAAAATACGGAGGATGTTTTGGCCACACACTTCTTTTGGCCAAAGATAAGAAGAGACGTCGAGCGCTTTGTGGCTCGCTGCACGACATGTCAAAAAGCTAAGTCTCGTGTGAATCCACATGGTTTGTACATGCCTCTTCCTGTTTCTTCTATTCCTTGGACGAATATTTCTATGGACTTTGTTTTAGGACTGCCTAGAATTAAGAGGGGGAGGCATAGTATTTTTGTTGTCGTGGATCGGTTTTCTAAGATGGCACACTTTATATCATGTCATAAAACCGATGATGCTACTTATATTGCTGACCTTTTTTTCAAAGAGATAGTTCATTTGCATGGTATGCCTTCTACTATTGTTTCAGATCGTTATGCTAAGTCCTTGAGTCACTTTTGGCGCACTTTGTGGAACAAGTTCGGTACGAAGCTTTTGTTTTCTACAACTTGTCACCCACAAATGGATGGCCAAACGGAGGTGGTGAACCGAACGTTGTCCACCATGTTGCGAGCAATCTTGAAGGAAAATTTGAAGGTGTGGGAAGAGTGATTGCCACTTGTAGAGTTTGCTTACAATCGAGTGGAACACTCCACGACCAAGGTAAGTCTTTTTCAGGTAGTGTATGGCTTCAACCCTCGTGCTGCAATTGATATTTTGCCTTTGCCTACTAGTGAGCGAGTTAATAATGATGCAAAAGAGCGTGCTGATTTTCTTGTAAAGTTATACGCTCAAACTAAAGACAACATTGAAAAAATGAATGAAAAATATAGGATCGCCGGTAGCAAAGGTAGAAAAGAATTAAAATTTGAACCAGGTGATTTTGTATGGTTACAGTTGACGAAAGATAGGTTCCCTGATTTGAGAAAGTCTAAATTGATGTCACAAGCTGCTGGTCCTTTTAAGATTTTAGAGAGGATTAATGATAATGCATACAAACTAGAATTGCCTCCCGAGTTCGGGGTTAGTTCCTCTTTTGACATTTCAGATTTGCGTCCGTACTTGGGAGAAGATGATGAGCCCGAGTTGAGGACAACTCCGCTTCAAGAGGGGGAGGATGATGAGGAAATTGCACCCATGGTTACACACAAATCCTACTCCCGCTATGATAAATGAAGGACCAATCACTAGAGCTCGGACACGACAATTGAATCTAAAGGTGAGCTCGTTCTTAAGTACGAGTTTATATGTTACTATAGAGAATAGATTGCAACCCAATGATTATATTATGATTAGGAATCATGGAGAGGTCAAGGAAGACCTTGGAGACCAGCTACAAGTCGGACAAGGACGTCCAAGCCAAATAGGATATCCAACTCACTTCGACTTCGAATCTAACTCTGAGTCCAGGAGTAGTCCGCACTAAAATGGGTGCCCAGGCCGCATACGAGCTCCGTTTTCGACAACCACATATGCATGGAAAGACGATGAGACCACATTTCCAACGGGACCAGTCCGACATCCAAATTCCTTCATAGTCAATGGGAATCGTCGAAACATTGGAGTCTATAGAATCTGTCTTAGGGTGCTGCGCACTGTTTTGGGCCGGTTGACCTTGTACCGAGTTAGAGTCCATTAGGGTTGCGTCTAGGGGGACTTCCACGCCCCCTAGTCCTCATATTTAGCCTCCACTCCACCTTTAGGGTTCGGGTTTTGCTTAGATTATTCCTTTAAAAACAGTGTCAACGTTTCATCGGTTTGTGAGACCCCAACTTTGTGAGTTTAATCTTCATCTGCAATTTGGTTGCTTTCTACTTCGTTCTTGCTTCTGTTCTTCGATTCGCAGGCAAAGACTAGCCGTCTCGGCGAGGTCATCCGTGTTCATGGGGGTGACAACCAGAGGAGACGTGGTGTTGTGATTACGGGGTTTCGAGCGTGCCGTTCGGAATCCGGATCAATTTGTGTCGCTACTCCGCCCCAATCGTTGAGTATCATAAGCTGTAGGAAGATCGGGACCCCGTTCCCATCAACAGGTACCCAACGATCGCTCGTTGGCGAGCAGGCATGGGAGGGTAGTCCTGCAACAGGTGCCCGAAGGTAATTCTCCTCCGGTGAAACCTTAGCGGGCGTGCGCATACTGGAAGACCCTTCCAAAAGGACTCGTAGTGAAACCCTGCCACACACTTAAGGAAGTGTGAATGTGAGTTGCGATCACGGCATACAAGGGTGTTCATGACTTGTGGGTAAAGTGGTGCCACCTCTGCGGAGTGTGCAACTGTCATGATTGCCGTGCTCACGATTATAAGCGGCCTGGATCCTCGTCTAAATGGGGATGGTTTGGAAGGTTGGAATGGATTGGGATAAAATTTTACCTATAATTGGGTTGAAATTGGATTGATTACTTCATCTAGTAATTAGAGTGCTAATTAATAAACTCCACCACTAATTACTGCAAACTGCTTATTAACTTGCCTTGTACTAGGCAATCATGTCATATTTTCCCACACTTGCGGAGTACGATAAGTACTCACCCTTGCTTTCCCCCCACATCATTGCATATGTACAGGAGGGGAATTGGTTTTCATCCCAAATGGAGCAGTTGATCACTAGGCGTGCTGTTCACCGGTTGATTGCCTGTGCAATGGGCACTTTTGCTTCGTTTAGTTTATTCAGATCTTCGATTTCTCTTTTATTGTAATAGACTATTTTCTTCGGTTTCTCTGTGATCGCTGTAATAATTTGGATATGAATGTATTCTGAGGTTCATGATGACATCACGATTTGTGTGTAACTTGTCTTGGGCACACAACAGAAGTCTAGTTTTATTCTTAAAAACTAGGCGTGACATTACTGAAGGCAACATCAAGTGTTGTTATAATTTCTTTGGAATCAATTGTCTGAATATTCTAAATTTATAAATTCTAAAAGGATTTCTTGCACCCTATAAGGGTCAAAGGTATCATGTCTCTGAATGGCATCATAGTCTAGTTGGATTCAAAGAAGTATTTAATCAAGTGCATTCATCACTTAGAAATTATATTGAGCATGTATTTGGAGTCCTAAAGATGAAGTGGCGCATTCGCTTAAGCTTGCCTAGCTATTTAGAAAATAAGCAATCCAAAATTATATATGCTTGTATGTCCCTTTACAATTTTGTTAGGGAGCATGCTTTGAATGACGCACATTTTCAAGTGGATGTTGAAAGCAATGGTCCTATCCGTCGGAATTTAGGAGATGACACGGATATGGGTGTTGTACGAGATGTTATTGCTGCAGCAATGGTTTTATGAACCATTTCTATTTTAATTGCTAGTGTATTAGATTATGAAATTAAAATATTTGAGTGAACTATTAATCTTGCTTACTATTATAATATCTTATTTGTACTCATGAAACTCAAATATTATTAGAATTGTTGAATTCTCCTTCAATTCCTTAAGAAAATGAGGTATTAGAGTTAAATTGACAAGCAAAGTCTAGATAAACGTATCCAAACGTCCTGCTTATTTAAAGTCTCCTTTATCCAAAAAGTAAGATAATCGAAAAGCAGGCTTTGTAGATAAGCGAAGTCCAGAAAAACTTAAACAAACAGGACCTATATGCTCCAGCAGAAAATCGTTAGTTCTGTGATGAAGCCTTCCTGTACCGAACTGATTGATTTAGCAACGGCAATTCTGCAGCTCGGCCAAAACCTACTACTACCACCTAACAGACTTGGACGATTCATTATATGCAAGTCTTAAGGTATTGAATTTGAAAGGGTGGACACCGTTAGAATTGTCTGTGAGATAAAGTGCTTACCAGCATTTACATCTAAGAGATCTGTGTTGAGGTGATCAGCAACTTGCACGCTTTGAAGTTTGAGAACAGAGGAATTACAGAATAAAGGAGCTAAAGATTTGCTTTGTTACATCGGAAAGATAAATTAATTGTTCTGCATGCTTTGATAGCTGAAGGATTGAGACATTGCACTCACTAATCACTATCACCCCGGTTAGTCTGGTACCAACTAAACCATGAAATGGTACACTTTGTCTCATAGTCAAAAAAAAAAAACTATATGACTGCATATACTATCTCTATTTTTTAATTGTTGATACTTTCTAATACATATTTATACTAAAATGCATTAATAATAAAAAAAATAGAGGTAGTACTATGGTTGGAAGTCATTGTATAATAGGAAAAATTTACTGTAGGCCGTCGCTCGTGCGTAAATTTTGCTCCTATACATTCTTCGTTTCGAAATTAGGCGTAGGACACTGTGATTACATATTGTTTATCCTAGGACACTAAAATGTACGAGAAAGATTCTTATTAATATTTTTATCTCGGTGCACACGATACATAATGACTTAAAATTTTATATAAAGATTTAAAACTACATTCTCTATCTATGTTGCTTTTTACTTAAAAAATAATTATTTGTATTATTTAATTGAAAACATAAATATTCTTCAAATTGAAAAGTCGTACAAACAATAAAAAAATCTCCGTAAAAAATCACATAGATACGGAGAGACAATCCAATCCATGCACCTGAGCAAAAGAAGCTCCAGTTGAAACAGTAGAACCACAGATTCACAGTCAAAATGCAACACTGACTGACCACCGTTGAGCTAGCCAAAGCACTGCTCGGACGGGAGTGGACCCGGGATCGACCCCTGCTGGAAGAACTGCAGCCCAAAGACAACAACGATGGCCGCGATGGTGAGGTAGGCAACGCCCTCTGCGGCGCCGAGGAGGCCGTAAGGGCCGGCCGGTAGGCCCGATCCGGTCCGCGCCTTGGTGGTCAGTGACCACCCGACCAGCGCCGCCACAACGAGATAGCTGACCCCCTCCGCCGCGCCGAGCGAGCCGCCGGGGCCCGGAGGGAGACCGCAGCCGGTCGTCTTGAGCGTGTACAGGGACCACGCAACGGTCGCGCACGACGCTAACCCGGCAGACCCCGCAAACAGCTCGAGGCTGCTCTTACCGCCGCTGGGCTCCGCCTTGCGGGTGATCTTGAGGCGCCGGTGGTGGGGTGTGGCGGCGCGACAGGTGGCGGGCGCGAATGCTGTGGAAGAAGCAGTGGCCGGGATGATGGGGCGGCGGAATGTTAGAGACGCCATGGTTGTTGATTGAAGGCTTGAAGCAGAGACCCGCGAGATTTTCTTCTGAGTGGATGTCAAAGAGTACAGGCTTATCCTCGCTTGAGCGAAGATGTGTGGCGTGCCCAGGTTTACAAAACAGTTTGAACCGCGGAGCGGAGCGGTTTCAACGAAAACCATGAAAACCGTTTGAATGAGAAACATAAATTTGAATAAAGTTGAATGAAAACAAAGCGCTTTTTACGATATATGGCTCGGTTTTTATGGTTTACCGCTCGATTTTAACGATTTTCATTGTCTTGTTCTTATTTTGTGATTTACAAATGGTTTGAACGATTTATTAAACGGTATTTTTGGTTTACGAAATGATTTTAACGGTCTCTAAGTTTTAAAAAATTTAATTTTTCAATTTTTTTAAAATTTAAAACCGTAACCGGCCATCCGCGAAAACCGTACTGCATCAGTTTTTGCAAAAACCACAAAAACTAGAACGGTTTGAAAGAGTTTTGTAAACCATGGGCGTGTCTCACCAGTCACCACCAATGTTCAATAGTAAGTTTTACTTTCTGAAATAATAATGTAATTATTAATTTCAGAACTAGCTCCAATAAAATTACAAAAATAGCAGCCCGTTGGTAATCTACCGACATGCCACGTATAGGTCTTCTCATTACCGATATCCAATGTGACAATATTGTGGCAACAACGTGGAGCCCAGGAGCTACACAGTCAGGCGGCGGAGGTCACTGATAGGACTCATCGGTAACCCGAGACTCGATAGGTCAGGATTTGGTCCACATCCCACCTATCGGTAACCAGAAAACCGACAAGCCTAGGGTAACATTTGTTTCGAATGCAATACAAGTGTAAAATTGTATATGTAGGTATGACTTTAAGGTCGTTCAATATAGATTTCATTGTATGTGTTTATGAATCATATTGGACAGTATGATTATTTTCTAAATGAAGGACTAGCACAATCATTAGTATTTGGTTGCATGTAGTAGTATTCACCGTCCAAGTAATCAGAAGCATTGTTAATTTTAGAAAGCATACACACCGATTATCCGAGGAGAATGCATTACTTAGTTGATGTAAAGACAGTTACAAGTACAATACATTCCCTTTTACGCTATAGTAACTATGAGAGTATTGTTTTAGATATTTAAAAATATCATACAATTTAGACTATTCTCGGTTATGTACTCACTACGTAAGAAAAACACATCAGTGACGGCTAACAAACAAAATAGGTGTCGGTTGTAGCACCGTCACCACGGAGAAGTCACTGATATGAAGCAAAAGGTGACGGTTGAGCGATCGTCACCTGGTGTAACATAAAGATGACGGGTGAAAATAACAACCCTCACTTACATGCACATAGAGATGACGGTTGACTTTTCCAACCGTCACCTATATTCATATAAAGAAGTGACGGATGAAAATTTCAACTGTCACTTCTCTGGAGACACAAGTGACGGTTAAAATACTAACCGTCACTTGGATATACAGATGACGGTTGATTTTTCTAACCATCACATTTGTTCATATATAGAAGTGACGGATGAAAATTTTAACCGTCACTTCTCTGGAGACACAGGTGACGGTTAAAATAGTAACCGTCACTTGGGTGGATAGGCGTCACTTGTATTCACATAACCAGTAACGGTTTAGATTTGTTAACCGTCACTTGGTTAGATATAGATATCGGTTTATTTGTGTTAACCGTCACCTGATGTTTTCCCACACCTACAGATTTAACAGGCAGCCTGCTGCATCCAGGAGATGTTCCTAGATTTGGCATCATACAAACAATCATTTCGTCATTCCATCACAGACACAGATATCAAGAGATAATCCACAACACAGATATTCATACCAACTACCATTCCATCATTTCATCACACATCAAAATATATGACAAAGATAGCCTGTTGCATCCAGGAGATGTTTCTACATTTGGCATCATACAAACAATTCATTCCATTACAGATTGATATCAAGAGATAGCATTCGCTTGACAAAAGAACTCGCCTGTCTTTATAATGCACTCAGTTACTAGGAAAGAGGCTATTTTGTCCCTAATGTTGTGCAACACTTTTTGCTCAAGGTTTGACTCCAAAATTGTGATGTCCTACAACAAAAAGTAATTACTATCAGCACAATGCACATTTTGGAAGAAGAAATGACTAGAAAAATTAATGGAAGCTATATGATTTACATACTGACTAAAATATGGCATGATACTTACATTAAGACTCTTGCCATTCATACATTCTGCTGCAATAATAAGTATGTGTTGTGCAACATAGAAGCCACAAGTGATGCCCGTAGGTTGTTTGATGGCACTAAAATGTGATACCTCATAATTAAACTCGATCAATCCAATAAATAAACAAGTTCATGGTGTTAAAATGAAGCGTTAAAAAAGTTCTTTCCGTTATTGAAGTTAGGGGGGGCACTGAATAAATGACTACTAATTCATCAACTAAAATGAGTTACGTGCACTTCTTGTCATTTTAGATTGTTGCAAAATTATTAATTGAGGTTAAGTGGAAAAGAGCACGGAAACATTTCATGTAAAACGGGCGGGAGGAGATTGACGTGCGACTAGGGCCGAACCCCCGTAACTACTTTTATTAAAACCCTAATCGTCGAGAAGATTAAATAGTTGGGTATTGGGACTTAGGGTTGTCGGAATTCAAAAATTGTTCAAGCCTTGGTTCAAATTCCGAAACCACCCAAATCAAAAACCTAATTATGTCGGAAATTTAAATAATGGACAAAGAGTCAAACGACCAATAAAAGAATTCAAATTTGCAAGCGACCATTCAAATTCAAATCTTGGCCTTCTTGTATCTCGATCCATTCCATGGTTGAAGAGGAGTCTCTTAAGCAAATGAAAAAACTCAAATCTAATTATTTTGGCCTTGGATAAAAATAAATTCCATCTCCTAATTAATTTTTTCTCCTCTCCCTCACTTTTTCTCCTTTCTCTCTGTTTCTCCCTCTTTTCTTTTCTTCCTCCTCTCTCCCTCCTTTGGTGCCGGGCGGCTGGACACTATGGCTCACGCACGCCCGTCTTTTGCTGCAGGAGCCGCCTTGACAGAACCGCTCCGCAGCGAGTCGCCTCCCCGACGCGCACGCAAGCGAGCGGAGCGACACGGCAAGCGACGTGCGCCATTAATTCTCTCCGCGAGCGCCGCTGCTGCCGCCGTCCGGCCAACTGCCCGCGTACTGCAGACCGTCGGCAATCATCGTCACGGCCGCACGCGCACGCCCAAGACCATCTCGGTGTGCTACAAATTTCTCCTCCGTCGGTTTTCTTTCTTCCTCCCCGCCCTTTCTCTCTTCTTCCTCACTGCCTGCCGCCATTGCCGCCACAAGTGCTCCCGCGTCGACCGACCCTAACTGAGCCCCTCCAACGCGTACGAAGTCACTCACCACTCCTTTCCACGTCCATTTAATTCTTCCCGAGCCAAAACCCTAGCCAACCCCGGCAGATTGCTCTCGGAGCGCCGCCGCGGCCGCCATTGTAGCCGCCCCGTCGAATTCCTCGTCGCCGGTGAGCACCTCTCCGATTCCTTCCGTCGGCGAGACCCTCTTGTCGCCCTTTTTCTGTTTCAATTGACTGCAGCGGCTTTGGTGAAGCAGCGACGACGAAATCGCCGCGCCATCGCCGGAGCACCGCCGAGCCACCACCTCACCATCGAGGACCACCTCCCGGCCAATTTCCCGCCACCTCACCGTGCCCAGCTACATCACCGGCTTCTGCTTCAGCTCATGGTGCCCGACTTTGACCCTCACCGACCGCCGAGCCGCCGGAACACCGCCGCCGCCATCGCCATAATCGGTCCCATCGTCGCCGGCCCTACTCCGGTGAGCTCGTCGCCCCCTCCGTGGTCTATGTTACTCGCCGCGCCGTGCTGAGCATGCTGGGCACCACGAAGCCCGCCGCCGACACCCCCTCCGGCGAGAACCGCCGGTGAGCGCCGTCGGGAGGCCGCCCTGGCGCCGCTTCCCTATCCAGCGCCACTGACAAGCGGGCCCGGCTCCCTTTCAATTTATTCAAATTCTAGGAAAATCTACAAAATTGTAAAATTCATAGAAAATAGAATACTACTCCAAAAATAGCAAACCAAAAATTGTTAGAAACCTCATAAAAAGGGTCAAACTTCTGTTAAAGCACTTTTTAGAACAAGACTATAAATTTTAGAAAAAATTGGAATATAACTTTCTGTTTTTGAATTTTAGTTTAAATTCTAAAAAAGTGCTAAGGCTAAGATTTGATCCACAAGTACCTCATGGCATCACACACTTTCTGGAATTTTATGAGGATATTAGGACCACAAAATTGTATATAATACTTTCACAATACCCCAATCTGCCTAGTAAAATACCATTTTCTAAAATACATTGTAAAAGTCAGTAAAAAGATTAGACCCCAAAAACAAAGTTGTAGATTTGCTTCTCATGCGTAACACCATAAAATGTCATAATTTTATTCCAAGGTTTACATATGATTTCTGATTTTATAATATCTATAACAGGAACTTTGATGAATTTTTGTAAAATCTAGAAAATTCACCTAGGCCTCAATCAAAGCTCAAAATGCATATTTCAGAGAGCACCATCAATTAAAAATAATCTTGAGATATAACTAAGAGTTTCATTTTAACACTAGGTTAATAGTCGTAGTTGTTAAATAATTAATACTCGAAGAAAAGTGTCGATCTAACCCTAATTCCTAACAATGAAACCCTAATTGATCTGTAATAGAAGCATTGTGACTCCTTTTATTAAATAATCTTACTGCATTTTTATCATATAGGAACCAATCCGGAATTTCAGACGAAGACGTGAATCCAGAGGAGGCACCCGCAGGAACTAACTTCTCGTGTGAGTGCGCTGACCATTCTGTAGACCAAGGCAAGCCCCGGTGCACACCTATGTTTTACAAATTTTATGTTTATCACTATGTGTGTAGGAATTGTTTGTGCATTAAGTCTCGAGGAAATTTACGTGAAACTTAATTGCGAATTGTTTGTGCATTAAGTCTCGAGGAAATTTACGTGAAAACTTAGTTGCATGACTTAATAGGCTTTCCTATGGGTTATCTTGGTAGAGCCATCGATAGAAAGCTATGCTTAAAGGACAGGAATCCGGTAGCATCCGAGTAGTATGGAGACTACTCGTGTTTAATCAAGGAAGGAAAAATTCAAGGAATATGTTTGACCTCAAATGTGATTAAAATTTTGAGAACCTTATCGGGTGCGGTTACATTGGTCAAGTTTGAATCGTGTACCGAGTGCATACTGGTATATGGGACCAGAAAACCAACGTAGCTCACCGTGCTTTGTTGGACAATTGGCCATCCCTTTTTCTGGGTGAACGGACCAGCAAGGTGGATGAATTTGCTTTTGTTTTCTTGGGCTCGTGCTAGTGGGAAAGGCTTGGGGCCATACAGGGATGCAGGGCATCGCCTGGAGGACCATGTCCTTGGAGGGATGGATGTTGAGCCAACTCTTTCACAATGTTGCGAAAGGTAGCCACGTGTGACTCAGTTGAGTGTGCGCGTGTCGTGTCATTCGGGTTTCTCCTGCAGGATGTAAATCAATTATAATTGCCATTCCTCATGGTTAAGAGTAGCACTTGCTTCTTTCCACCGCAACGATATGTAAATAATGGATTTATGATGAAAGTGGTTATTTTCACCCTGCTTTGTTGTGTTGAACTCTTGATTGTTTAGAATAGCGGTACATTTAGTAAATTCACAGTGACTCCTGTTAACTTGGCTAAAATTGGAATAGACTATTAGCGCTGTTTTCGCAATACCCGATCAACTTCCACCAATACTCCCTGCATTCTAGGAGTCGGTCACTAGATGGCCATGTGGACGGGTAAGTCTTGCTGAGTATTAGTTGCTCAGGCTTTGTGGATTAATGTTTTGCAGGTGATTCTTCTCACCTTGCTTCGTTTGGTTGCGGTGGTTGGGAAGGGGAAGCACCCTCGGAGTGGACCTTCGAGTGGGTTCCCGCTTCTCCGACCTATGAAGATTAAGCACCCCTGGGCTGGCGTGCTTAATTGTATCGTCGAGTTGTAATTATTAGCTTCCGCTGACTTTCGCTTGTTTTCGAACTACGTTTCCGTACTGAACCAATGATGTAATATTAAGAACTTATCTAACCTTTAAATCATGTTTGCGTGTCCTTGTTAATTATTGTACTGTATGGTCGCTTGCTTCGACAAGTGACACCCCAAATGATCCTGGATGAGCAACCGTACGATTTTATCGGATGGGGTTGCGACATAAAATGACCAAATATACAAAATGGGTCACATGAAAGACTAATATTTTGAATTTTAAATGAGTGGAATACTAATTTACACCTGGAAGCTAGTGACGTGCGATAGCTTAGGATATGAAGCACCATGTGGGTTAGCTCCCATGCACCGACACATGTACGTGTCATAAGCCCTAATTACAAAGGATATATGAAAAATCAACATTTATGAAATTTAGGAGCCCCTGAAACATGTTATATATATGTAAGATGTAACTGAAGTTCAGAATCATTCATACTCATTTATGAGCGCTGTAATGCAATTGTAGTCACGTTCAAGCATAACACCATCTATTCCTTGCGGTCTTGAGGAATCGAGATACCACACAGTGTGGAGCTTGTGACTATCAGAACCCAGTGGCCACCTGTGTTGTGGGGGAACATGATGTATTCCTTGGTGTTATGGGTCCGGATCACCTTAACCACATGCAGCACCACATCTTGCCAATCGCTGAGTATAGTGTTCAGTATTAGAAAGCCTGGATCAACAAATGCACATGGGATCCTTTTGTTCTTCATCTCTTTTATCATAAGCCTGCACATATTAGAATTCATATTAGCAACCAGAAAACTCTAAGTTTCATAATTAGGATTAGCTTCAAGTAAAGTGAAAACCAAAGTATTAGCACGCATGTTGGTCCTATCTTCAAAATACCATATCCAAATGTTGATGAAAGTACTCATGATGAACAAACTAAATTAATATGTAATGTAAAACTATACAATTGGTTGAACAATTCTAAAAAAAAAGGTTCAGCAAGCAGGTGTCAAAGATGATCCATCCATACTTGAGCACAATTGAGCCACCCTTCTGATCCTTACTTTTCAACCATGGAACAAATAAACTAATAGTAATAGATGGACAAACATACAGGACGAAGCATCACAGTAACGACACATCCAATGCACCGAGATTGAACAAGTCGAACAAGTCAGCAAAGGTCACTGAAATGTAGCCTTCACTCAACAGGTGATGAGTCCCATAATTTAGCACAATTGAGCCACCCTTCTGATCCTTACGTTGCATGTAGTAATTATGAAGCTCAATATATGCTTGTCCAGCATTGCGAAGGTCATCTGCATTCATCATCGGCTTGCCAGCCATGTAACCGGGGTTATCTTGAATCCATTCCTTCCGTACCTGTGCACGAGCAGTGGTCTTCTCTGGGGGTTGCTTCTTTGTTTTCTTCTTTAATGCATGTTGAGGTTTTGATGGTGCTGCTTGTTGAGGTTTTGGTGCTACTGCTGATTCTTGAACTTTTGATGGTGCTGCCTTTTGAGATTTTGGTGCTGCTGGCTGTTGAGTTTTTCGTGGTGCTGCCTTTTGAGGTTTTGGGGCTGGCTCATCTAGGTGAGCTGGAGGGACTGGAGTCGGCACATGTACTGCTGTTTGAATCTGGTGTGGAGAATCAGGTGCACTTGTTGAAACCGGTGCCGAGGCATCGTTGGAGGTAACAACGATGTGGCACTTCCTCCACTGAACCCTTCCATACTGAGCATCCCCTAGAGTGATGGTCTCATCATTAGGGGGCACCTCCAATCTATAGTTGGTTGCATCATTATCCACGAAATCTAAAAGCACAACAGCATAGCCTTGACGAACGGGGCATCCACAAAGAGTCTGCACACTAGGAAGTACTCGTCCCTTAGCAACCTCTATGACATGACCACTTACATTCAGCATAAGGTTGCAATGTGCCGGATTTTTCAGTTGATCAATTGTATCCAGTGTATGTACTACCTGCGAGGCCATGTGATTCTCAGCGGACGCTGAGCTGTTGTTTACATCAACTCCTGGTAGCAACATTCCTGGCAATGGGAAGGTTAAGCCCTGTGATTCAAACCAAGCTTGCAAAGACCCCAAAACATTTTGGGTCACTCGCCTTGTAATAGCTTCTTCATCCAGCTTCGAAGATGTCTTCCTCTTCTTCCACATTGCCCGATCCTCAGGAAAACCTGTCTTCCAACACTTGTCACCTGACACACCTCGAACACGTCTTGGATGCTCTGCAGTTCCCAATGCCAATGTGAGAGTGTCATTCTCTCTACTGCCAATTTTTGATGGATCACTTGCAATCTGTTTCACCCTCTCTGCCACTTCCTGGGTCTCTGAGCTCGAAAAGGTGATTTCACCACTGTCTGTCAAAGAGCCCCTTGCTCGCAGATAGGACCGTGACTGCCCAGGGAATTGTAACCAAGGGTTCTCACGACCTTCCTCCGCTAACTTCTGATCCTCAGCCTCCCATTGTGCCTGTTTTTCCAAATACCCGGCCGGACCAAGATGATGGTTCAATGTATTCTTAGCTCGAATCGCCTTCATTTCCTTACTCTCCTTTTGAAACTCCTCAGTCCTCTTCATCTCTACAAATCTGTCCCAATCTTCTCTTGAGAGAAATTTGTAGTCTGCAAGAGGATCTTTACCTTGTCTCATGTAATCATTGATCAGATCACTCCGGAAGCGTCTTGCAAGTTTGCTAATCTTCCTCATACAAAAACTGAACCCTACTTCTTGCAAGTCCTGAGGGTACTGAACAAATTCCTACACTACTGCAAAAAGGGCCTTCTGCTGAATTTCATCTAGAGCGTCAAACGATGGTATGAGTATTGAAACCTTCTCACGAGCACAGAGGCCCGCAGACCGTACTCAATTTGGAATTAATTACTAGGTCCACAGGCTGGCCATCATTTTGCACATCCGTAACAACCACCTGGTCACTTGGCCATCGTGTCACTGTCCTTTTCTTCCTTGGCTTTCGTTGGCCGAACAGTTACTTCACCTACTTCTGTAGCAACATTAGGACTTGGTTCTTCATCAGAACCATCATGATCACTAGAAGAATGAGCATCTGACATCTTGCTACCTACACACATAGAAAAGAGTCAATCATTTAGCATCAAATCTGACCATCAGTAGGTAATGAAGTTTTCAGTTAACAAAAGTAAGATTGCTGGATTGCAGAAGTAGAATATGTGTGCTAGTGTAAATAAGAGAAGCTAGTACATAAGCTATCATCTTCATTCAAGTGGCGGGGAGGAGCTAGTACAGTTCATCTCGTTGGAGTTTTTGCATTTGCATACCTGCAGCAGTAACCACCTTCTAAACACAGAGGGGAGGGAGGAGCTCGTCGGTGTAGAGGGAAGGGACGAGCTCGTCGGCGCAGAGGGGAGGGAGGAGCTCGCCGGTGCAGAGGAGAGGAGCACAGGGGACGAGTTCATCGGAGGAAGGGGAGGAGGTCACCGGCCCACGAGCTCTCGTGGTCGTCGGCGGCGGCAGTAGGGCGGTCGGTGCCCTAACCCTAACTGATGACAGACTCCTGGAGGCAGAGGCCAAGATCGTGGAGGCGGAAGCGGCGTGCAGAGTGGGGAGTGGAGGCGGAGAGGCAGCGTGCGGAGGTGGCGTGCAGAAGTGGGGATCGGAGGCGGAGAGGCAGCGTGCGGAGGTGGCGCGAAGCGGAGGTGCAGAGAGGTGGCGCGCGATGGAGAGGCAAGTGCTAAGGCGGAGGCGGGCAATTTCAGATTTTGAGAAGAGGTGACAAAGGTGACGGTTAAAGAGTCTAACCGTCACTTGGACTACATAAAAAGGTGACGCTTAGAAAGCTTAACCGTCACTTGGAAACAAAAGTGACGGTTAAACATACAACCGTCACTTGGACTACACACAAAGATGACGGTTAAACAACCAACCGTCACTTGGACACACAAAGGTGACGGTTAAACATCCAACTGTCACCTGGACTACACACAAAGGTGACGGTTAGACAACCAACCGTCACTTAGACTACACACGAAGGTGACGGTTGGAACTTTAACCGTCACTTGGTTGAAGTACCTGTTTCCAAAACATAACAGAACCATCTCAGTATCTATTTTCAGAACAGATAGCAGTACAAAGCAAGTCTAAAATCATTGCAGGATCATAGAACATCCAAATTTTTTAAGAACATCACAATAAATCAGACAACCACATAGAACAATAATTTACCAAAATACATTCCAATAATAATAATAATAATAATAATAATAATAATAATAATAATAATAACAATAATAATTCAGTACATGTTCAAATAATTCAACTATCACTACAGAATATAAAGTGATCATGGCTTCTTCTTTCTCCTTTTGCCTCGATGTTTACATGATTTGTTCACTTTGATCTCTTCATTGTGGTCAGCACGTATGTATAGAGTTAGGTTGTTCAATGCCGGTAGTCTTGGCATCACATCAGCTGCGAAAGGAGGAACTTCATCAAATTGATCAAACTCTTCCTCGTCTAGAGCATTCTCAACCCCAACAATTCGTCTCTTCCCTGAAAGAACAACATGAAGTTTCTTGTTTGTAGTGTCGGTAACATAAAACACTTGTCGAACATGTTTGGCGAGCACGAAAGGTTCAGACTTGTAACATACACATTTCAGGTCAACACTAGTGAATCCATACTTATCCTTTATGACACCCTTGTTCCCATCTATCCAACGACAACAAAAGAGGGTTTCCTTAAAACCGATATAGTTCAACTCCCAAATCTCCTCTATTTGACCGTAGTATGGGCACCGGTGTTCACCATTCTCATCATAAGCATCAACACACACCCCACTGTTTTGATATGCACTTTTCTCATTTCGACGAACAGTCTGAAATGTGTAACCATTTATATCATATCCTTGATATGTCACAATGGTTGATATCGGACCAGCAGCAAGTAGTTTGAGTACTTCACTTGTTGGGGCTGTGGATTTAGACACTTGATCACGAAACCAAACGCTAAATGTCCTCGAATGCTCATTTGCCAACCAATATTGCTTACGATCTGGATTTTCAAGAAGTAGTGTCCCCTTGTGCTCTTCAACATAAGCAGACACTTCACTTGATTGTTGCAACACGAGGAAATGAGCTTTCTGAAAAGATGCCCGGTCAGGAGTTATTGCCTTCTTCCACTAAGGTCCCTTTACCATGGAGCCTCCCGTCATGTCGAGACCTTAGCACACCAATTGGGTTGTCTGGGTCAACGTAATCAAGTGCCCACTCGAGCACTTCCTCTGTAGTGTACCCATTTACAATGGAGCCCTCTAGATAAGCTCGATTCCGGACAAAGGCCTTTAGGATCCCATTGAATCTCTCGTATGCGTACATCTGATGTAAGAACACAGGGCCCAGTAACTTGATCTCCTTCACGAGATGAGCAGTGAGATGGAGAGACATATCAAAAAAGGTTGGTGGGAAATACATCTCCAGGAGGCATAAAGTCTCAAAGTGTCTTTTCTCAAGCACCTCTAGTGAATCGAGATCAAGTACTTTCTGAGATATTGCATTGAAGAAGAAGCAAAGGCTCATCATAGCCTCCCTCACGTTGATCGGTAGAATATTCCTTATTGCAACCGCAATCATCTGTGTTAAAAGCACATGGCAATCATGAGATTTCGTTCCAGGTGCCAGCTTTAGCTCCGTCGGTGAAATAAGCCTTCCGATGTTGGATGAGTACCCTGATGGCACCTTAACACTCTGCAAGAACTCACAAAACTCCTTTTTCTCATTCTTAGAGAGGGTGATGCAAGCTGTCGGTAGAGCACCATTTGTATCATCTCTATAGAGCTCTGGCCTTATTCCCATATCTTTGAGGTCAGCTCGTGCATTTTCATGGTCCTTAGATTTACTTGGTACATTCAGAGGTGTACCAACAAGGCTGTCACATACATTCTTCTCGAGGTGCATCACATCGATGGAGTGGCGAGTATCTAATTCTTTCCAATATGGTAACTCCCATAGAATCGACTGTTTATTCCAAGGCCCTTTATTATCATTATTTGACGACCTTTTTCTCTTCCCAAGGATAACTTTGAGATCCTTAACCTGACTATAGACATCTTCCCCTTTGATATGCCTTGGAGGCGGCTCCTTCTCAATGTTCCCATCAAATTGAGCCTTCATCTTCCGAAAGGCGTGTCTCATGGGAAGAAAGCGTCGATGCCTCATATAAACTATTTTTCTTGAGTTGTTCAAGTATGTACACTCCGTTTTGTCCAGGCAATGGGGGCAGCCAGAACCTAGCCTTTTACTCTGACCTGACAAGTTGTGTTGTGCCGGCAAATCACTAATCGTGACAAATAGAATGACATGTAAAATAAAGTACTCACTCTTGTCCTCATCCCAAACCTCAACCCCTTTGCACCACAAGGTCAGCAAATCATCAATCAAAGGCCTCAAATATGTGTCAATATCATTTCCAGGCTCATGAGGGCCCAGTATCAATGCTGCCAACATGATGTACTTCCGTTTGTTGCACAACCATGGTGGAAGGTTGTATATTGTTAAGACAACAGGCCATGTGCTATGAGGGCTGTTGTTAGCGAACGGGTTCATCCCTTCAGTGCTTAATGCAATCCTAATGTTCCTCGGATCATCGGCAAATGCTTTTTGTCTCGAGTTAATGTTTTGCCATTGTGAGGAATCAGCAGGGTGTCGAAGCATCCCATCATTCTTGTGGCCCTCTTTATGCCATCGAAGCAACCGAGACACCTTCTTATTTGCAAACCAACGCTTCAAACGGGGAATTATAGGAAGGTACCAGAACGCCTTCTTAGGAGGGCCTCTCTTAATAGTGTTGTCCTCTAGACCATCATCTTTCTTCCTCTTGTATCGTTCGAGTCCACAAATGCAACACTTATCCAAGTCCTCATATTCACCACGATAGAGTATACAATCATTCTTGCACGCATGTATTTTTTCAACTTCCAACCCAAGAGGACAAATAATCTGCTTTGCCTCGTAGACAGTCTCTGGCACCAAGTTCCCCTGTGGCAACATATCCCTCAGGAGATCTAACAAAGCATGGAAGCTCCTATCGGTCCACCCATGGCTTGCCTTCAATTGCAGAAGCTTTAGTGTAGCAAAGAGTCGAGTATACCTAGGTTCACAACCAGGAAAAAAAGGTCTCTTGGACTCCATTATCAGCTTGCGAAACTTTGCCAACTCTCCATTGTTGTACTCATCATGTCGCTCGGCATTCCGCAGCAACTCATTAACATTCTCCACATGATCCTCAATGTTCTCCTCAGTGAAAGCTAAGGCGTCTACATCCGAGGGGTCACACCCAATGTCATCAAACAATATTTCTTCACCATCATCACATATTGAATGTGCTTGACCCATATCACTGGTTGAAACTGGAATTTGATCCCTCTCCGCTTCCACTTCATTAAGACCTTCTTCCCCATGCTTGTTCCAACAAGCATAGTTTTTCATAAATCCACGCATAGACAGGTGTATCTCAATCATGTCCGACTGCGTAAACTTCTTCTGATTTTTGCAATCACGACATGGACAACGAATAGCATTCTGGCCACTTTCTTCTCTATACCTTCTAGCAAATCTGACAAAAGACTTCACTCCTTTTAGGTACTCATCTGAAAATTTGTCAGGATACATCCAGCTTCGGTCCATCTCTGCACATATAAAAATTTATTCAGCATACATCAACAGCATCACAAACAGACATTTCTAAGCAAATGGTTTACTCATGAGTGATGATTAGTGGTCAAAATCCACAAGATTTAGCACAAACTAACCTTACCACAGGAAAGAAATCGACAAAATCGTCCTTGGAGTGTCCGTCGCGCCCATAAATACCAAAAATGAGGAAAGAGATGTAAAGAAAAGAAAGAGGTGATGGCTGACAATATTCAGCCGTCACTTATATTCATCAATAAATGACGGTTAACTGAAAAGAACGTCACCGCTGAGTAATAATAAAGGTGACGGCCCATATATGTCAACCGTCACTTGTATTATCAACAAAACTAAGTGACGGTTAACTAATAAAACGTCACCAATATTAACAATACAGGTGACGGTCCATACTACAACCCGTCACTTGTATTCATCATGACGCGGACCCGCCCAGAGAACCCCGTCTCGGGACGGATCCGTTCAGTCGTTAAGCCAGGATCCTGTTGGGCAACGCTCGGCGAAGCGAGCGTACACACGATACAACACAGGCAGGATAAACAGCAGTAATTTAAGGAGGAAGAAATTAAATACAACATTAATTCCTGGGTTGTAGAATAAGTCTTACAAGAGTTCAGAGCGCACAATAGAGTTTAAAAATCGTAGCAGCGGAAGACTCGATTACAGACTCCGACACTCAAAAGCTAAGCAAAAGCATGCACCCTGCCCGCGGGCGTCATGCTGCTGGCCACTTCAAATGTTACTGCGGCGACTCGCACAGTTCCCACTGGAGGTTCCCTACCTCGGGGTGAGGTTCCTCCCAGTGGAAGCCAGCGTCCTGGTTCTGCGCGTCGATTCCTGAAAACCACATATCGCTAACGCGTGAGCTTCTAAGAAGCTCAACAAGACTGACCCGTCAAAAGGCTGACTACAGCCGACTTCTAAACATGAAGGCTGATAAGGGGGGGGGTTCTATTTGCAAAAACGGACCCGCAACCTGAACTATTCTTGGTCAATTTTAGCACAGATTAAGTAGTTAAGATATAACTTTAATTAGCACTAGTCTAATCAAACAATATGAAAAAGACAAGTAAATATCAATCATCAATTGTCAATCTCATTGCATCTCATCTTGTTGCTGAAATGTGGTGCGTTTCACGAGCATGCTCACTAACTGGGAGCGACAGCGGTTCGAAACGATTTTTATACCCTGCAGGGGAAAACCTAATCGTACGACACGTGCGTGTCCCAGACTCGCACGTGGCAACCGTTCACACCAGCTCCTGCAACGTCAATTCCCTCCTACGTCTGCCTTAGCAGCGCCGCATCCCACCAGACAACACGTCCCAGACGGTTTCTGTGGAGTTCCCACGCTGCCCACCCCAGATCTTCTCCTAGTCAGACACCGTAGGGCAGGTTCGACGTTGCAATTACTAGGCTACGTAGGTTTACTGGGGCCCATTACACCCAGCATACGATCAGTACGTTCAACACTCGATCAGACTCGGACCACACGGATCAGACAGGTCTACGGTCACCCTGGACCCGGTCCAGTCGCCGACCTACTTGGTATCCTGTCTGACCCTCAAACTTTTATTCTTCTTTAATTATCTCATCATCGAGTGTCGTAATGAGTCAAGTGGTAGTTTCATCCAAGATCCTACCTTTCGCGAGCAGTGTCCACTCTGCTCGACTTCTACCGGTAATAACCTACTAAGCATAGCAACTATCTGGTCATCTATACTACTACCGATAGGGTTTCCTATGGGAACAAATGCATCTAAGGTTGCAATCAACTCCTAACAACTTAATGCACAATCATGATATGACTCACTGAGTTGTAACAAGAAAATTTAAAACAGAGTTAGTGCACCGGGGCTTGCCTGGCTCTTCGGCTCCTTGGTTGACTTCTTCGGCTGGAGTGGAGGAGTCGGGCTCTGCAGCTACCTCACGTGCTTCGGAATCTACATGATGCAGTATGATTAGGATAAGTTTAATTGAAAAGGCCTGTTGCTTTTATCGATAGTAATTTAGGGTTCCGTTTTGGCGACGCCCAGAATTAGGGTTAACCCCAATTACTCGACGCCTAAAAATTAGGGTTGGGATGAAAGTTTTAATTCAACCTCAAGATTATTTTTAGTTGATATAACTCTTTGAATTAAGCTTTTTGGGCTTTGGGTGGGGCCAAGATGATTTTTCTAGATTTTATAAAAATTCATCGAAGTTCCTGTTTCCCAATCTTGTAAAGTCAAAATAACCTAGTAAATGTTTGATTCAGTCTAAAATATTTTATGTGGTCACTCATGAGCCTCAAATCTACAACTTTTATTTAGGGTTTCATCACCGAATAGGACTTTTGCAATGTATTTTAGAAAATAGTATTTTAACTAGGCAGATTGCCGTTATTCAATAGGGTTACATATTATCACATGTTCCAAAAATCTTCAAAAAACTCCAGGAGGTGTGTGTGGCCATGGTGCATTTTTGGATCAAAGGGCAGACCTAGCATTGCTATAGATTTCAAATTAAAATTTAAAAACAGAAAATAGGGTTTCTAATTAATTCTGCAAATGTTTGGTCATTTGTTAAAAAGTGTTTTAGCAGAAAATTAGTGCATTTCATGAGGGTTCTAACAAATTTTTGTTTGGAATTTTTGGAGGTCTCTGTGATTTGTTTGGCATTTTACAAGACAGGACAATATTGGAGGGAAATAAAAATGAAACAGTGATTAGGGCTAAACAGAGGACTGAGCTCCGACGAGCTCCGGCGAGTGATTCGGTTAAAATGGTTGATCGGCTGCGCTCAATCCTTGACCCTACACCTTCTACAGGCTAAGACGAAGCTCGGCAGCACGGCAATGGTGAGGTTCCATCACCGGAGAGGGGTGCTCACCGGGGAGGTCGACGGTGGCGGCGGTGAGAAACGGTTCCCGACGAGATGAGCTGAAATCCGGTGAGGGGAGAGCGCTGTGAGCTGCACGATGACTTGACAAGTGAGTTGAGCACGAGGAGAAACACTGAAATTGGCCGGAGCACGGCCGGCGGCGAGGGGTGGCGGCTCTGCCCGAAGCTCAATGATGGAATCACCGGAGGAACGGCGGAGTAAGGAAATTGATTGGTCCAGGAGACTCACCGTGATGCAGTGAAGCTGTTTGACTGGGCTAGGGGTCGCGGAAACGGCCGGAATATTGAGGTCGACGGTGAGCTCAACTGGCGGCAGACAGAGGGACCGACGGTGGCGCGAGTGTTCTGTCGTCGCCGGCGAGTTCCTGTGGCCGAGTACTTGTCAAAGCCAATCACCGGGATGAGATGAAGTAGCCAGATGAAGGAATTGGACAATGAGGGTACCGTGAAGACGAATTCGATGGATTAGGGTTGGGGCGGTGCTCCTGTTGCCGGGGAGGTCGACTGCCGTGTTCCGGGCGGAGGGAGCGACGAGAGTGTAATTCGATCAACTGAGAGCTGCACCAGGGTGAGGGGAGTTGTTTAGGCAAGGTTTGATCAATGGAGAAGGGTCGGAGATAGGGTTTCACCGTGAACTCTCCCTCGGCGGTAATGGCGACGGTGGCACCGAGCGAGGAGAAACAGCAGGGCTTGCGTAGGGGTGAAATTGGGCGCGGGGAAAGTTAGAGTAGGGTTCAGCGCACTCTTTTAAGCCATTGCGTGGAGAGTTAGAGAGGGGAGCAGAGGGGAGCGACGGAATTGGCCGGCGGGGGCGGTGGCGTGCCGCAGGGGCTCTGCCGAGCGATGAAACGGCGCGCAGCAATGAAGACAGGACAGGGAGAGAGAGAGAGCAGAGGGGAGGAGAAGATCTTCGGCGATCCTTTGCTCGGCGCTTTGAAGTCGGGCGCGAAAAGGCGAGCCGGCCGGCGGAGGAAGCGGCCCTGCCGAGCGGCGGTTGGGCAACGGGGGCGGGCGCCCTGTAGCTCATCCGACAACTGACGAATTCAAATGAATTGCTACTGGTTCAAATTGAAAACCTTACCTCCTCAGCTCAGAAAATTATGAAAATTTTTGTGCATGCTCAGAGAATTATTTGGAACACTTTTTATTTAGGGCTCGAGTTCTGAATCAGCTCCCAAATTTTCTTGAATTTTTGAGTCCACTTAGGTTTGTGTGAATTTTAAAAAGGGTTAAACCTTAACTAAAAATCTTGAATAAATTTCCAAAATTCTATTTTGAAGTGAAGTTAATTGTTATGCAAAAATATAGCTATGGTGTTGTGGGAAATTTGATAGGTCATTCATTAGGGTTAGATTTCTGCCTGACGAATAAAATTGTCGACACTGCGGGTGGAAATTCTTCGAACTTGGTAAAAATGTTCTGTGGATTATCAAAGTTTTTGTAGAGTCTCTTTGAGGTATTTTAAACAACATTGCACTTACTTCCATTGTTGATTTTGCCTTTAGGTGTGAAATAGTGTCGATTAGGGTTTTAAGTTGCCGATTGAAATCCTGGGTGACACCTGGGGTGTCACAGCCTCTCCCCCTAAAAGAAATCGCGTCCCGAGATTTAAGCAGAGGTTTAGGGTAGGCATAGGTACCTATGGGGCTGGGAGTAGTTCGGGGTAGTGGGATCGAAGAAACTCTGCCGACTCCCATGTGGCCTCGTCTTCCGTGTGGTTGCTCCACAGAACCTTGTAAAACTTGAGTGTCCGTCTTCTAGTAACTCGCTCCTTTTCATCTAGTATCTTCACTGGACGCTCTGGGTAAGTTAAGTCTGGTTGCAATTCTTGCGCTTCTGGAATCACTTGATCTACGGGTGCCTTCAGACACTTCTTCAGTTGCGAGACATGGAAGACATTGTGTATTCCCGATAATTCTTCTGGCAGCTTTACTTGATATGCCACTGGTCCGCACTCGGCCGTGATAGGATATGGACCTATATACCGGGGTGCTAATTTGCCTCTGATCCCGAATCGTCGAACTCCTTTCATGGGTGATACTCGCAGGTAAACGTAGTCTCCTATTTCGAATCTTAATGGTCTGCGCCTCCGATCTGCATAGCTTTTCTGCCTCGACTTGGCGGCCTTTAGATTGGCTTGAATGACTCGTACTTTCTCTTCGGCTTGTTGCACCAGATCTGGTCCCAAAATAATTCTTTCGCCTGCTTCTGACCAGTTGAGTGGCGTTCTGCAACTACGGCCGTACAATGCTTCAAAAGGTGACATCTTGATGCTGGCTTGATAGCTATTGTTGTACGAGAACTCCGCCAAGGACAGATAAGTGTCCCATCCTTTTCCGTGTTCCAAGACGCAAGCTCGAAGCATGTCTTCAAGTATTTGGTTTACTCTTTCGGTCTGGCCATCTGTCTGGGGATGGTAAGCTGAGCTATGAATTAACTTGGTTCCTAATGACTCATGTAGTTGCTTCCAAAATCGACCGATAAACTGGGTACCTCGGTCGGAGATGATCGTTTTAGGCACTCCATGTAGGCAGACTATCCGATCAATGTATAACTGTGCATACTTCTTCATGGTGTATCTGGTCGACACCGGGATGAAGTGGGCCGTCTTTGTCAAACGGTCTACTATGACCCAAATTGAATCTAACTGCCGGGCTGTCAAGGGTAGTCCGACAACGAAATCCATGCTTATATCTTCCCATTTCCATGACGGAATGCTCAAGGGTTGCGACAACCCTGCACCCTTCAGGTGGTCAGTCTTTACTCTTCGGCACGTGTCACATTCTGCTATGTATCGAGCGATCTCTCTCTTCATTCTGGTCCACCAAAATTTCTTCCGCAGATCTTGATACATCTTGTTACTGCCAGGATGAATAGAGTACTTAGATAAGTGAGCCTCATCCATGATCTTTCTTCGGAGCTCGTGATTCTTGGGTACTACTAGTCGATTCTTGAACCATAGAACTCCGTCTTCGTCTTCTCGGAAGCACTGCATCTTCTTATCTCGCAGTCCTAATCTGATCATTTCCATGCCCTTGTCAATCTTTTGGGCCTTGGCTACCTCGTCTCTAAGTGTTGGCACTAAGGCTAGGTTGTAGAGAGCTCCGTGAGGTAGAATTCTTACGGTTGGCTCTAGTCCCTCGGTTGCTACTCCTTGATCTAAGTAGTGGCAATGGGCGTTTCTGCTAAGTGCATCTGCAACCACGTTAGCTTTGCCCGGATGATAATGGATCTCTATTTCATAATCCTTGATTAGCTCAAGCCATCGCCGTTGCCTCATGTTCAGCTCATTCTGAGTGAAGATATACTTAAGACTTTTGTGGTCGGTGTAGAGGTGCACCAGGTTTCCCAATAGATAATGCCTCCACACCTTTAGAGCCAATACCACAGCTGCTAATTCCAAGTCATGGGTGGGATAATTTAGCTCGTGCTTACGGAGTTGCCTAGAAGCATAAGCAATCACCCGCCCTTCTTGCATTAATACGCAACCAAGTCCAATGCCTGACGCATCGCAATATACGTCAAAGGGCTTGTTCAAATCTGGTTGGGCGAGTACCGGTGCTGTGGTCAAATGCTTCTTCAAAGTCTGAAAGGCTTCTTCGCATTTTTCTGTCCATTTGAATTTCTGGTCCTTCTTGAGCAGTTCTGTGATGGGTTTAGCAATCTTGGAAAAACTGGGAATAAAGCGGCGATAATACCCTGCTAATCCCAAGAAACTTCGCACCTTGTGAACTGTTGTGGGTGCCTTCCATCCCACCACATCCTGTACCTTTCCCGGATCTACAGAAATGCCTTCTGCGGACACCACGTGACCCAGAAACTGAACACGCTCAATCCAGAATTCGCATTTGCTAAATTTGGCGTACAGCTGATGATCTCTGAGTCTTTGCAGAACTATGCGAAGATGCTGAGCATGTTCATCGGCCGTCTTCGAGTACACAAGGATGTCATCAATGAACACCACTACAAACTTATCCAGCTCGGGCATGAACACTGAGTTCATGAGGTACATGAAGTACGCTGGTGCGTTAGTGAGTCCAAACGACATCACCAAGTACTCATATAGTCCATATCTTGTGGAGAAGGCCGTCTTCGGAATGTCCACGGGACGTATCTTGATTTGATGGTATCCTGATCGAAGATCGACTTTAGAGAAAACTTTTGCTCCAGCCAGCTGATCAAACAGAGTATCTATGCGTGGTAGTGGATATTTGTTCTTGATAGTGACCGCGTTCAAAGGGCGGTAATCCACGCATAGTCTCAAGGATTGGTCCTTCTTCTTTACAAACAATGCTGGACATCCCCAAGACGAGGAACTGGGCCGTATGAAACCCTTGTCCAGCAATTCCTTCAACTGCGTCTTCAGCTCTGCCAGCTCTTTGGGTGCCATCTTGTACGGTCTGCGGGAAATCGGAGCTGTGCCTGGCTGTAGCTCAATCTGGAACTCCACATCTCTGTCCGGTGGTAAGCCAGGTAATTCTTCTGGGAACACATCGGGGAATTCCTTAACCACCGGTATTTCTTCCAGACTTTTTCCGACGACATGGCAGACTTGTTTTAGGGCAGATCTAGGATGGTCTAGGTTTATAGATACGGAACCGTGAAGTGGGGAGGTTAAGTGGACTACACGGTTAGCAACATCAAGGATGGCATTGTGGTGCTTCATCCATTTCATGCCGATGATAAGGTCGATACCCTGCCCATCTAAGATTATGAAAGAGGTAGGATAGATGTGGTTTCCTAACTTTAGGGGTGCCTCACCTAAGCCATATTTGGACAATATGTTACCCCCAGGAGATTTTATGAGGAAGGGTGGCTCGAGGGGAATGGTGATCAGGCTTTTACCCTTAACAAAATTTTTACTGATAAAATTGTGGGTGGCACCGGAATCAAATAGAACGAAGGCTGAGTGGGTAGAAAGTGAGAACATACCCGCCAGTACTTGCTCTCCTTCAGAAATATCTTCGGCCGTGGTGTGGTTCACCCGACCAGTCCTGGTGTTCCTTTGTCCCCTTTGCTGACCTTGACCCTGGTTCGCCTGTTGGTTGCCCCTAGCTTGCTGATTGGAGGGGCACTCGCGGGCGAGGTGCCCGGGTAGTCCGCAGGTGAAGCAGGGCGTGCCTGGTCCAGGACGGGCGCCCTGTTGAGGTGGGCGGACACCCTGGTTTCTCTGTGGTGGCGGTGGTGCGCGGTAGCCAGCCTGCTGTTGATTCTGTGGAGGTCGGTATGGCTGTGGTGGACGGAATGACGGAGCTTGCGGCGGGGTCGCCCTGTATTTCCTGCCATCTGGTGCAGTGTACACCAGACGGTACTTTGGTGGCGGGGCGTTTGAGGGTCCACTACTGGCGCGCTTTTTCTCACGCTGCTCTTTCTCCAAATACTCTTCAGCGATGAGGGCGTTGCTCACCAGCTCGTTGAATGAGCCGCCTTGGTTCAGGGCCAAGCGACCCTGGAGCGTGAGGTTTAGCCCTTCCATGAAACGGTATTTCCGTTTCTCGTCCGTGTCCACTTGCTCTGGAGCATATAGGGCAAGCTGGTTGAACACCCGGGAGTAGTCATGCACCGTGCGGTTGCCCTGTGTCAAGGCCATGAACTCTTTGGCCTTCCTTTGCATAAGCCCCGCGGGGATGTGATGAGCGCGGAATGCCTCCCGAAATTGCGCCCAGGGCACCTGAGTGTTTTCCGGGAGGGTGGCTAGGTAGTTAGCCCACCAAGCTCCGGCGTGCCCTTGGAGCATCTGGGCGGCGAACAGTGTCTTCTGAGTCTCCGAGCAGCGGAGTAGTCCAAACTTGGCCTCGGTGGTGTAAATCTCTCCGTTGGCCTGCTGAGGGTGCGTGGGGAGTGTAACTGTGGCCGAGCAGCGTGGCAGATCATACTGCCGATACTCCCGAACCTGAAACCAAGGGATCTCTGGATAACCCAGTGACTGCAAGGTCTGACCAAGTATCTCCACGAATCCCTTGCGTCCTGATTGCTTGGTGACGTAGGTAGGGGTGGAGTCTTCAACGCCTATCTCCGCGAGTCCATGCTCGATCGTGTTGGCGTCCATCTGCATCACAGAGGTGAACAATATTTTATCAATCAGAAGCCACATGTTGACACAAAGTTCAAAGCATGCTAAATCTTCCGGTACATAAAATATTTTTCACCCCTGCGTAAAAGGTAATCCAAGTTTGGTCACTAAGGATGCTAACTAGCAACAGCCAATTTGTCCAAGGTGCTCTACCATCTAGTTGACCTGTCAAGGAGACAATCTTCTTATCGAGGAAAGTTCTGGGAAGGCTCAAGGGTAAGCAAGGAATCTGCTCCGTCTCGGCTGAGGTCACGCAATCTCTAAGGAGGAAGGTATCCAGGTTGACCCCTTTTAACTTCTGTTGGTGTTATAGCCATTCTTGATGGAATTCTTACTCCTGGATGGTTTTAGTATAAGTTTAAAGGGTTTTATTATTTCTTCATGCAATGCAATCCTATATCGGCCTATACGTCCTCACAAATAAAGAGAAAAATACGCTTAGGCGGTGGCAGAGTCGCACTCAAGTTAGCCGTTACTACTCGTTCTAAACGGTACCGAGGTTAGCGTACCTGCAGAAAATGCATCACAGGCAGTTGCAATATGATATATTTCAAAAATAAAGACATCAACCCATATCATTGCCATATGGGTCGCCCCGAGTAGGTCACGTACGGGGATCACGTGTCCGACCTTCCCTGCGCGGCGACAGACTGCACTTTACCTCAGGCAGCGGAGGTATGGGAGTGTTCCGCAAAACCGAAGTCGTGAGGAACAAACTCATCTCTTGTGTGCCAAAGACACAAGACTCCACTGTTGCGAAGGTCTGCTTTCGCAACAGGTCCGTAACCCACACCTCGTACGGTAGAGGTCCGCTTTTCTCCCTAAACGGCAAGGGGGTGTACTATATTACAACGAACATAGTACCTCCTTCTATACCACCACGGTATAGAACGCTACTGTCGCAAACGCAACAGGGGTTTCTCGACTTTTTACCGCAGTCGAGCGGCGTGCCTTACCTTGCTTACCTTAGCGTCGGTGCGTCGTTACAGAAATGTAAATCTAGAGTGGGTTTAGTTAGCTCCTATACTAGGTTAGCTTGCCACCTGATAACCTATTAACTAATAGGGCGCGTACCTCACTCGCACGTAATTTTCGAAAATATGCCTTAAACGTTATACCGTTTCCCAACATGGCTCTGATACCAAGCTGACGCGGACCCGCCCAGAGAACCCCGTCTCGGGACGGATCCGTTCAGTCGTTAAGCCAGGATCCTGTTGGGCAACGCTCGGCGAAGCGAGCGTACACACGATACAACACAGGCAGGATAAACAGCAGTAATTTAAGGAGGAAGAAATTAAATACAACATTAATTCCTGGGTTGTAGAATAAGTCTTACAAGAGTTCAGAGCGCACAATAGAGTTTAAAAATCGTAGCAGCGGAAGACTCGATTACAGACTCCGACACTCAAAAGCTAAGCAAAAGCATGCACCCTGCCCGCGGGCGTCATGCTGCTGGCCACTTCAAATGTTACTGCGGCGACTCGCACAGTTCCCACTGGAGGTTCCCTACCTCGGGGTGAGGTTCCTCCCAGTGGAAGCCAGCGTCCTGGTTCTGCGCGTCGATTCCTGAAAACCACATATCGCTAACGCGTGAGCTTCTAAGAAGCTCAACAAGACTGACCCGTCAAAAGGCTGACTACAGCCGACTTCTAAACATGAAGGCTGATAAGGGGGGGGGTTCTATTTGCAAAAACGGACCCGCAACCTGAACTATTCTTGGTCAATTTTAGCACAGATTAAGTAGTTAAGATATAACTTTAATTAGCACTAGTCTAATCAAACAATATGAAAAAGACAAGTAAATATCAATCATCAATTGTCAATCTCATTGCATCTCATCTTGTTGCTGAAATGTGGTGCGTTTCACGAGCATGCTCACTAACTGGGAGCGACAGCGGTTCGAAACGATTTTTATACCCTGCAGGGGAAAACCTAATCGTACGACACGTGCGTGTCCCAGACTCGCACGTGGCAACCGTTCACACCAGCTCCTGCAACGTCAATTCCCTCCTACGTCTGCCTTAGCAGCGCCGCATCCCACCAGACAACACGTCCCAGACGGTTTCTGTGGAGTTCCCACGCTGCCCACCCCAGATCTTCTCCTAGTCAGACACCGTAGGGCAGGTTCGACGTTGCAATTACTAGGCTACGTAGGTTTACTGGGGCCCATTACACCCAGCATACGATCAGTACGTTCAACACTCGATCAGACTCGGACCACACGGATCAGACAGGTCTACGGTCACCCTGGACCCGGTCCAGTCGCCGACCTACTTGGTATCCTGTCTGACCCTCAAACTTTTATTCTTCTTTAATTATCTCATCATCGAGTGTCGTAATGAGTCAAGTGGTAGTTTCATCCAAGATCCTACCTTTCGCGAGCAGTGTCCACTCTGCTCGACTTCTACCGGTAATAACCTACTAAGCATAGCAACTATCTGGTCATCTATACTACTACCGATAGGGTTTCCTATGGGAACAAATGCATCTAAGGTTGCAATCAACTCCTAACAACTTAATGCACAATCATGATATGACTCACTGAGTTGTAACAAGAAAATTTAAAACAGAGTTAGTGCACCGGGGCTTGCCTGGCTCTTCGGCTCCTTGGTTGACTTCTTCGGCTGGAGTGGAGGAGTCGGGCTCTGCAGCTACCTCACGTGCTTCGGAATCTACATGATGCAGTATGATTAGGATAAGTTTAATTGAAAAGGCCTGTTGCTTTTATCGATAGTAATTTAGGGTTCCGTTTTGGCGACGCCCAGAATTAGGGTTAACCCCAATTACTCGACGCCTAAAAATTAGGGTTGGGATGAAAGTTTTAATTCAACCTCAAGATTATTTTAGTTGATATAACTCTTTGAATTAAGCTTTTTGGGCTTTGGGTGGGGCCAAGATGATTTTTCTAGATTTTATAAAAATTCATCGAAGTTCCTGTTTCCCAATCTTGTAAAGTCAAAATAACCTAGTAAATGTTTGATTCAGTCTAAAATATTTTATGTGGTCACTCATGAGCCTCAAATCTACAACTTTTATTTAGGGTTTCATCACCGAATAGGACTTTTGCAATGTATTTTAGAAAATAGTATTTTAACTAGGCAGATTGCCGTTATTCAATAGGGTTACATATTATCACATGTTCCAAAAATCTTCAAAAAACTCCAGGAGGTGTGTGTGGCCATGGTGCATTTTTGGATCAAAGGGCAGACCTAGCATTACTATAGATTTCAAATTAAAATTTAAAAACAGAAAATAGGGTTTCTAATTAATTCTGCAAATGTTTGGTCATTTGTTAAAAAGTGTTTTAGCAGAAAATTAGTGCATTTCATGAGGGTTCTAACAAATTTTTGTTTGGAATTTTTGGAGGTCTCTGTGATTTGTTTGGCATTTTACAAGACAGGACAATATTGGAGGGAAATAAAAATGAAACAGTGATTAGGGCTAAACAGAGGACTGAGCTCCGACGAGCTCCGGCGAGTGATTCGGTTAAAATGGTTGATCGGCTGCGCTCAATCCTTGACCCTACACCTTCTACAGGCTAAGACGAAGCTCGGCAGCACGGCAATGGTGAGGTTCCATCACCGGAGAGGGGTGCTCACCGTGGAGGTCGACGGTGGCGGCGGTGAGAAACGGTTCCCGACGAGATGAGCTGAAATCCGGTGAGGGGAGAGCGCCGTGAGCTGCACGATGACTTGACAAGTGAGTTGAGCACGAGGAGAAACACTGAAATTGGCCGGAGCACGGCCGGCGGCGAGGGGTGGCGGCTCTGCCCGAAGCTCAATGATGGAATCACCGGAGGAACGGCGGAGTAAGGAAATTGATTGGTCCAGGAGACTCACCGTGATGCAGTGAAGCTGTTTGACTGGGCTAGGGGTCGCGGAAACGGCCGGAATATTGAGGTCGACGGTGAGCTCAACTGGCGGCAGACAGAGGGACCGACGGTGGCGCGAGTGTTCTGTCGTCGCCGGCGAGTTCCTGTGGCCGAGTACTTGTCAAAGCCAATCACCGGGATGAGATGAAGTAGCCAGATGAAGGAATTGGACAATGAGGGTACCGTGAAGACGAATTCGATGGATTAGGGTTGGGGCGGTGCTCCTGTTGCCGGGGAGGTCGACTGCCGTGTTCCGGGCGGAGGGAGCGACGAGAGTGTAATTCGATCAACTGAGAGCTGCACCAGGGTGAGGGGAGTTGTTTAGGCAAGGTTTGATCAATGGAGAAGGGTCGGAGATAGGGTTTCACCGTGAACTCTCCCTCGGCGGTAATGGCGACGGTGGCACCGAGCGAGGAGAAACAGCAGGGCTTGCGTAGGGGTGAAATTGGGCGCGGGGAAAGTTAGAGTAGGGTTCAGCGCACTCTTTTAAGCCATTGCGTGGAGAGTTAGAGAGGGGAGCAGAGGGGAGCGACGGAATTGGCCGGCGGGGGCGGTGGCGTGCCGCAGGGGCTCTGCCGAGCGATGAAACGGCGCGCAGCAATGAAGACAGGACAGGGAGAGAGAGAGAGCAGAGGGGAGGAGAAGATCTTCGGCGATCCTTTGCTCGGCGCTTTGAAGTCGGGCGCGAAAAGGCGAGCCGGCCGGCGGAGGAAGCGGCCCTGCCGAGCGGCGGTTGGGCAACGGGGGCGGGCGCCCTGTAGCTCATCCGACAACTGACGAATTCAAATGAATTGCTACTGGTTCAAATTGAAAACCTTACCTCCTCAGCTCAGAAAATTATGAAAATTTTTGTGCATGCTCAGAGAATTATTTGGAACACTTTTTATTTAGGGCTCGAGTTCTGAATCAGCTCCCAAATTTTCTTGAATTTTTGAGTCCACTTAGGTTTGTGTGAATTTTAAAAAGGGTTAAACCTTAACTAAAAATCTTGAATAAATTTCCAAAATTCTATTTTGAAGTGAAGTTAATTGTTATGCAAAAATATAGCTATGGTGTTGTGGGAAATTTGATAGGTCATTCATTAGGGTTAGATTTCTGCCTGACGAATAAAATTGTCGACACTGCGGGTGGAAATTCTTCGAACTTGGTAAAAATGTTCTGTGGATTATCAAAGTTTTTGTAGAGTCTCTTTGAGGTATTTTAAACAACATTGCACTTACTTCCATTGTTGATTTTGCCTTTAGGTGTGAAATAGTGTCGATTAGGGTTTTAAGTTGCCGATTGAAATCCTGGGTGACACCTGGGGTGTCACACATCAACACAAAACAGTGACGGTTAAACTAATAAACCGTCACCGCTGAGTGATAATACAGGTGACGGTCCATGTAACGTCCCGCCTCCCCGAGGCCGGGCCCGCTTACATTAGATAGCTTTTATAGGATATAGGCTGACCTCACAGACCAACACAAGTCTTTTCTGCGCACATTTGTCCTCACTCGTGCGCGCCCGAGAGTCACTTCCCGGTCGGTCACCCATCCTAAAATTGCTCCAGGCCAAGCACGCTTAACCTTGGAGTTTTCTGGAGTTAGGCTACCGGAAAAGAAGTTGCAACTTGTTGGTATGAGTATTCTATTAATCCTATTAAGCCCTGAGCCGGGATATCACAGTCCATATGTTAACCGTCACTTATATTCGTCAACTAAAAAAAGTGACGTTTGGTAATTTTGGCCGTCACCTTGCTGTTCTAAGTGGGAGGCTGGTTCAGTAGTGGGTAACGGTTACCATTATAAACCGTTACCTTTTGTAATACAGGAAACGGTTAACATTGTGGTGTCACTTATGTGCCGTCACTATTGGGCGTTTCTTACGTAGTGACTACCAGACTGAGTGCACCCAGTAGAAATGGAATGATGAGGAGGTTTGTGAATGGCGTTGTGTTGTCAGTTCCAGTGAAGGTTTTGTAGGTCCAGGCTCCTGATGTGCGCATTTACATACGGGTCCTCGCACCAAATCATGTGGTCATTATCAGTGATGGTCTAGGAGTCGGTGCATTTAGCTGTTGGGTAAGCTCGAAGATTCTGCCTCAAGGTAGATGATGAAGTGACGGTACAGATAAAACAAGGGTATATTGATGCAAAATAGTGTTATTAAAACTAAAGATATAAAGATATATATGTCAAAGGAAAAAAAAGGAAATTCATACTTACCTCCCCGAACGGACCATAGAAAAAGCCACGACCATTACCATTACCCTAGTCCATCGTTTGCACGACAGCATCAGCACTATGTTTACACTTGGGCCATTTGTCCTTCGTACCGTCATATGGACGCAGATGACTGTGTGGACTGAATTCGGACTTGAACTCTAGAGGGAACTCAAACTTTGTGTAACACCCCAAGTTTGAACTCATTTAGAGGCTACCGCATGGTATATGAAAATTAACCGTTTAATATAATGGCACAGTCTCTCTAGTAAACTTTTTCATCTGTGGTATAGAATTGGCAATAAACAAACAGAATGATAACTAAATCAACATAAACAAAAATCATTCATCCTAGCACAAGAAAAAAAAATATCATAAACTGAACTAGCACCACCACATGGTTGTTAACAACCATTTATATAAAATTTAAGTCTAATTAATTTAACCAAGATCCAGATTTTTCAGGAATGATAATGTGTTCAAATGACCTAGATAATCCCAATCCCATGCATGCTTTATCACGGGGCCTAAAATTCAAATAAATACAAGACTGAGTAAAAACACTGAGCAAGAGCAAATACATGGTATAGCCAAAATAACCATTGAAATGCTAGAAACAATGAAGACAAAGAGAAAATAGAGCTTCACTTGAGAAACAACGAAATAGTAGTTTTGTATGAAACGGATAACATTTGAATACCTCCTTAGCATTTACTGGTAAAACCGAGCAAGTGAGGCTAGCACTTACTCACAGGACCATGAATATAAAAGCCAAACTGCACAACCGGTATTTATACAAACCCCCCGACACTTGAAGGTATGAAATAAATAATATAAAATTTTAACTTTTGACATGAACCAGAATGCTTGATGAAGCAATCATCTGATGAAAGAAATAATTAAATGGACATATTCAAAGTAGGCGAAGCAAGAAACAACAACAATGAATCACATTATAAGAATATTCGTCATTGCATTTGCCTTAACTAAGGTCAATGATAATAATCTAAAGACGCTCTTTCGATATCTGAATGGTCCAAACCTATATAGCGAAACTACGATTTAGAAACTTATCCATAACACAACTAAAGCTACCTGGCGCTCCCTACCTTATTATTTAAAGAAACAACTAAAAACCCATCTTTACCTAAAGTCCTAAAAAAGAGTCAAAATCTGAACTGTCCACCATTTAGCTCATAACTTCTGATTGGCTTAACGAAGTCAGTGAAATAATAAGTAACTTTTGATAATCTGTAGAAAATTTCCTACAACTTTCTTTACTACTAACTTTGCTAACCTGGCCTCTAATTTGGTCGAAAATAATTAAACAGATTACTACACAGAAACTGAAATCCTGAGACAGCAGCACTAATTTATGTCAACTCTCCATCGGTTGATCGGAATGGAGTGAGAACAAAGCCATATGCATGGGTAAACAAAGAAAGTATAGGTAGGGTGACATGAAAAAGAGAACCTACAATTAGAATTATCCGAGTATAGTTGACTGGAAATAAATCTAGGACTAAACTAGACACTCAATGTACTTCTACGCATATACATATATACTAGTATACATACACGTTATATATTAACAAGGGATCATGGCTGAGACATATTAGAGCACTAGTTTACACCCAATCCAGGGAAAAGACTTCGACAGTTATACACCTCTAACCTTACGACCGGACGTGAGGAATTACAAGGGATGGATAGGGCTATCACATCCAGCCCCCTAGCCCTAGCTCGGTGGGTCGCACACATTCATGAATATTTAGTAATATAAGCAGCACGCTTACATTCCTCTAAATCGCCCAGCAGACCTTGGTCCTTCAACTAGAGCATACTCCGAAGAGCACAATGAACCAATGCTAAAGCAATGGTCAACTATACTAAACATAAGACATATAAGCATAACTAGAAAACTAGTATATAATCTAAGTATATATACATGGCTAAAATAAAGGTGAACAAGAGCACTCAAACCATGTGAAGCATATTCAATAGAATTATATTATATTGAAATAGCACAAAGTCTTGTAAAAGGAATAAGAGAGATAACTAGACCCATACCTATTCCTATAGGGACACTACTGTAGACTAATTTCATATCTCCACTAATACTGAAATGGTAGTGTATTTGTAGCTGGAACTCCTTCTTGTGTGTCTTGGAAGTGATGGAGAGGGATCCTATTTATAGGTCGAGAAGACTTGGTCTGTCATGTGAGCTTCCTCTCCCTTCCGAACGTGTTCCCTCCACGAGTTCCGAACCACCACCTCAGAATCGACCTTGGAAAGGCGATAACTTGCACCACAAGTAACGGCCATTAAGTACCAAAAATATCATCAACATATCTTAAAAAATGACTAAGGACTTGCATTTCATACATGCATGTTAGTTTTAAAATAATATAGTTCCACATGTAATTGGAAAGTTTGTGCATGCAGAAAATTTTTTTTATCATAGGAATGAGGCATAATCCGGCCACGTGGAAAAGAAACACAACTTCGACCAATGACAGGACACCACGTAGATAGCACACAGATTCATGGATCCACCAGAAGTGCTAAAACAACACGAAAAGCATCAGGCACCCGTACCCATGCCTAGGGCCCACAAGGTAGACGACCTGTCAAAGTGGGACCCGAGTGGGGCCAGCAGGGGGTGACCGACCTTCTAGTGGGCCCACTCAAGCTCCACTTTTATCTGGTGCGAGTTACCTCCTATATAAGTCAATTTTGAAGGCAGTGGCACGAATGAGGGGTGTGAAAAGGTTCAGAGAAGAGGAGGAAGGAGAATCACTGATTTCAAATCTTCTCCACATATAAATAGACCCTCTCCCTCAGTTCCAAGACACACACGAAGGATTTCCATCTACAAACACACTCTCATTTCAGTATCAGTGGAGTTTAGGATCTAGTCTAGAGCTCTTCTAGCTCTCTAGTAGTCTCACCATAGGAGTAGGTATGAGTCTAGTAGTCTCTCTTATTCCTTTTATAAGACTGTTCTATTTCATTAGAATATACATAGATGCCATTATGACTGCCATGTGTTTATACATAGATTATATACTAGTTTACTAGTATTAATCATAGGTATAGTTATATACATGATCCCCTGCTGGCCGTACTCGAGTCCCACTTTGGTAGGCCATTTGCCTTGTTGTCCCTAAGCATGGGTGCGGGGTGCACATTAGTTTTCTCGCTGTTTTGGCATGTCTGGTGGATCCATGAATCCATGTGCTGTCCACGTGGTGTTCCGTAATTGGTCGGGGTTGTGTTTCTTTACCATGTGGCTAGATTATGCCGCATTCCTATGATAACTACATGCATGCACAAACTTTCCAAGTACATGTGGAACTACGTTATTTTTAAACTAATATGCATCTATAAATTGCATGTCCTTATTCATTTCTGAGATGTGTTGACGGTATTTTTGGTACTTAACAGCCATCAACAATGGTTCAAAAGTTAACTTTAGATCAACTATCTAATGCTTTAGGGAAAAAAAACTAATATTTTGATGATACTTAAAAGTAAAATTTGGGATACTATAATCTCCATCCCTTCAACAGAATTCGCCCTCGAATTCTTAACGGTACATGAAAATATTTAATTTTGAGAAACTTATTTGAATAAATATGCATGATAACTCACTATATAGAAACAACTCCGGATACTAAATGTATTGCATCTAAGCGCTCTCTCAGACATTTTCGGAATTCTAACTAGTTAAGACTCAAAGGATAAATCTTGTTTGATGGTGTAGGCTTCTGACGATTGTGCCCTAAAGGTATAAATGTTTTGGTGATGGAGTGGACATGATCTCATTTATTGAGTATAGCTCCTACTACCATCTGCAACCTTAAGAGCAAAGTGCCTCGTCGATGCTGATGACAACGCAGTGATGAGTTCATGATGAGTACATGGTTGAACGATGGATTAAGACCTTGGAGCATGGAGATCGAGTTAGGAGAGCTTGCTTAGCTAGGTTTTGAGTCCATAGTTAAAATTGGTACTATTAAGGGGGTTGGGAAGTCTGGCTGTGTCTCACTAGTATAGAGGTGGTGGATAACGTGTGTGAAGATCCCACAACACTTGGAGAGCAGCTGAGAAGCCGAGGAACACGATTGGTGAAGCTTGGAAGCAATGATGCAGCAAAGACATCAAGTTTCACCTTCTCCAAAATCGTCGTACCATAATCTAGAAGAACTGTCAGGCATCGCAAAATTGGCCACAGTCGCTCTACGGTACGACGAGGTCATCATGTGTTGACGGTCGCTAAGTACAAGATATACCATCAACATTTCTCTAAAAATGAATAAGGACATGCATTTCATATATGCATGCTAGTTTAAAATTAATAAAGTTCCACATGTACTTAGAAAGTTTGCGCATTTAGATATTAATCACAGGAATTGAGGCACAATCCATTCCGTTGCATGAAAACGCACTTCTGGCCAATCACAGCTTGCCACGGAGGCAGCCCATGGATCGCTAAGGTGGAGAAAACACAACTCCGACCAATCACAGGGTGCCATAGGGGCAGCACACGGATTCATGGACCCACCAGACGTGCCAAAAGTACCAGAAAACCAAAGCCAACCACGTACCCACGCACAGGGCCCACCGGGCAGCCACCCTACCAAAGTGGGACCTGAGTAGGGCCCATAGTGGGTCGGGCGACCCCCTGGGTTGGCCGACCTGTGGGTAGGCCCACTCGGCCCTAGCTTTGGCCAGGTGGTAGTTACCGCCTCTCCAAGGTCAGTTCTGGCGTCGGTGGCGAGTAATTCACGCGGGAAGTGGTCCAGAAGGGGGGAGGAAGCTCACTTGCTCAAGTTTTCTCCAACTATAAATAGGACCCGTCTCCCTAACTTCCAACACATACAAGAAGAGTTTCCCACCTGCAAACACACTCTCATTCAGTATTAGTGGAGTTAGAATTTAGTCCAAGAGCTCTTCTAGCTCTCTAGTAGTCTTTCCATAGGAATAGGTATTATTCTAGTTTTCTCTTTCTTATTTCCTTTTGTAAGAATTTATGATATTTTAATGCAATATATTTCTATGCATTGTTATTCATATGGTTTGAGTGGTTATTATTACCCTTGTGCTTGCCATGTGAATATACTTAGGATTTTATGCTGGTGTATTTAGGTAGTATACCAATATACTAGTCATAGTCTTAAGTATGGAGGTATATGTAGTTATGTATATATGTATATGCTTAGTATAGTTGATCATTGCTTTGGAATTGGTTCCACTGTGCTTATTAGAGTATGCTCTAGTTGAAGGACTAAGGTCCGCCGAACGGCTAGAGTAATATTTAGGCATGTAAGTGTGGTGCTTAGATTACTAAATATCCTTAGATGTCGTGCGACCCACGGAGCTAGGGGTAGGCGGCTTGAAGTGACACCCTTGTCTATCCTTTGTAATCTCCCACGTCCAGTCGTAGGGTTAGAGGTGTATAATTGCCAGAGTCTTTTCCCTGGATTGAGAGTAAACCGGTGCCCCGATATGTCCCTGCTTTCATCCCTTGCTAGCATAGAAAATATATGTATACTAGTATATATAAATATATAGGAATACAATAAGTGCTTAGATTAGTCTTAGATTAGTTCTACTCCGCTGTTATAATTACTTGTAGGTCCTCTTCTTTGTGTCGCACTACCTATATTTATCTTGTGTTTACCCCTGCATGAGTATATGATATCTTAGTATGAGTGCATTAGTACCATACTTTATATGTATTATTCTTGTTAAGCATCCTTCCTGTGCAAATGCTACAACGGTACTCCGTGTGCGATTTTTTCTGTAAACATTAAAATACCAATGTAAATATTTCTAGCGCCATTGCTATGGATTGTCTTTAGACAAAACTTAGTAATGACGTAAGAAATACCAACATCGTGCCATTTTCCTGAAAAGCTATTGTGACAGACCGCCTCTGAAACGGGGGAGGTCCTCCTCCCGGGATCCATTCTAGGCGATGTTCGACGAAGCGAACAAAAACAGGGTACAACACAAGCAGTAAAAATCACAGTTTATAGACATAAGAAAAATATTACATAAATATTATTACAGAGGTTTCAGCTCCACACGAACCAGTTTTCAAACGCAGCGGAAACAACACCGTCCTCAAGCGAAAACAAAAGATAGGGTTACAGATGTGACACCCCGATATAGGGCTTAATAGGATTCATAGGATACTCATATCAACAAGTTGCAACTTCTTTTCCGGTAGCCTAGCTCTGAAAACCTCCGAGGTTAAGCGTGCTTGGCCTGGAGCAATTTCAGGATGGGTGACCGACCGGGAAGTTATTCCCGGGTACGCACGAGTGAGGACAAATGTGCGTAGAAAAGACTTGTGTTGGTCTGTGAGACCAGCCTATGTCCTATAAAAAGCTACCTGATGTAAGCGGACCCGGCCTCAAAGAGGCGGGACGTTACATAATGGTATCAGAGCCGACTCTCACGGTTTCACGGGCGCGTGTGTCGCAGTTGCGCAGGCATAGTGTGCATGGCTGGTGTGGATCCAGAGTGGTCACACAGCATGACACATGCGCTGGCACTAGACACATGGACGTGGCCAAGAGAGAACGTTCCTGGCTTGAGATTGACCGACGAGGGCGTCGATCTCTTAAGGGGGTGAGTATGTGACACCCCGATGTAGGGCTTAATAGGATTTATAGGATACTCATATCAACAAATTGTAACTTCTTTTTTGGTAGTCTAGCTCCGAAAACCTCCGAGGTTAAGCGTGCTTGGCCTAGAGCAATTTCAAGATGGGTGACCGACCGGGAAGTTATTCCCGGGTACGCACGAGTGAGGACAAATGTGCGTAGAAACGACTTGTGTTGGTCTGTGAGGCCAGCCTATGTCCTATAAAAAGCTACCTGATATAAGCGGGCCCGGCCTGAAAGAGGCGGGACGTTACAACAGACTCCGACTCCGACACTAAACAAAAGCAAGACCTTGCCCAACGGCACCTTGCTACTAGGCACACACAAGCAGCGGCTACTCAATCTGCTCCCACTGGAAACTACCCCAGCCGGGGGCTGGCTCCTCCCAAAACTGACCATTGCTACCACCGGTCGCATGAAACCCACCTGAAAGCCACAAGTCGTAAAGCGTGAGCTTCTAAGAAGCTCAGCAAAACTGACCCGTCAACATGGCCATCTACAGTCGACACCTAGACATGCACAGCTGACTCTGGGTAGGATAGCTGCAAAAGGACACGCTTTACTAAATAGCTTCCTACTTTGAAGTTTAGCTCAATTCAAGTTCGAAAAAGTAAACTTTAGTATGCACTATGACTAAACAATCATGTTGACAAATAACGATTAGTATAAACATCACAGCTGTAATCATCATCTTCTGCTGTTCACTTCTTAACGTATGCGACAGAGAGATTGAGCAGACTCTAGACTGAGAGTGTCAGCGGTTCGAAACGTTTTACACCTGCAGGGTTAACCTGGTAACACGACACGTGCACGTCCCGGACTGCACATGACAACCGTTCGCACTAGATATGGCAAAGCTAATTCCCTCTTACGCTACCTCAACAGTGCCGCGTCCCACCAGATCACCCGTCCCGAACGGTATCTGTGGAGTTCACACACTGTCCACCCCAGCCCACCGCCAATCAAACACCGTAAGGTACGTTCAGCTTTGCCGTCTCTATGCTACCTAAGTTTACAGGTTCCGATAGTTCCATCATGTGAGCAGTACATTCAATACTCAATTAACTGTGCCACACGGGTCAAACAGCGCTACCACACACCGAACCCTCGTCGGTTGCATCCCTATCATTCCCTATCTGACCTTGGTTTCTTTCCATGAAATTTGAACATGCTACAAATTCTCTAGCAAGAGAAGTTTCAATCAACTCCTATCATATCGCGGGCAGTGTCCGATCTGCCCGACTTCTACCGCAGAGAATTTCTAAGCATAGCATCTATATGGGCTACCTGCACCAATATACCCAAATAGGTACTACCGGAAACTTGTGGATCTAGAGTTTCATTCAACTCCTGTCAACCTAAATGCACATCACATGACTCACATTCACTGTTATAAAAGAAAAAAAATATTAAAATAGTAGTGCACCGGAGCTTGCCTTGTGGGTGTTCTTCCTGGTCTGCGGCGACGGTGTCTTCGGAAAACTCGGGTCCATCTCGATAGCTACCTCGTTCACGTCGACGTCTACATGATGCAATTAGAGAGGTGACATCAGTAATTAATAACTCTCGCAAACTTAAGTGGTCGCTAGTGAATTAAAGAATTAGGTTGCCGAGGAAAAGTTTTGACCTGAAACAATGCTAATCAAATTTAGTAGCTCCATAAACAACTAATCAAGCTATCAAACACCATTTAGTAGCAGGGGCAAAGCTAGGGTTTATACAACTTTTACAAATATTTAATTATTGCACATTAATTAAATAATGTTTTTGGCCATTTAAGGTTAATTTAATAAATCTCAAAAATTAAGAACTTCACACACTGAAGTTTTATGTTTTTCTTAAAAATTACATTTTTCCCTGGTTCCAGAACAATTGGGTTTATATCTTTCTGAGCAAAACTTGATTTTATATGATTTATTGAATTCCAGTCGAATTAAATGAATTTTGAAAAAGCAGAAATGGTGAAACCCTAGCTAGGGCATTTGCCCTAGCTCGGCCGGCAAGGGGCGGCGGCGGCCGGCGGCGAGGCCACCGACGGAAAGAGCTTGGCGCGGGGATCCCGTTTGTCTACACCTCGACTGCCGGCAAGCTCGGGAACCGAGTCAGCGACGAGCGGAGGCGCGAGCACGGCGGCGGCGGCCACGGCGCGGCAGCATGGCGACGCACGACCGGCGGCGAAAACTTGCCGAGCACCTTCCTCGCGGCACGGCGGAGCTAGGGGAGGAGAAGAATGGGCTGGGCCCTCACCGGAAAGTGGAGTTCACCGGTGGCCTCCTTTGGCCGAGGAACATGGCGGCGGCTTCCTTCAAATTCCGGCGAGCTCCGGCAAACTCGTAGGGCGGTTGAGTTCGAGAGGGAAGAGGAATGTCGGGCACTTCGATTTGCGAAGAAATCCGTCGAAATGGGGGCAAGCACGGCGCGGTGGCGTGGTGCGGTCGGCTCGGCAGAGAGAAAGGAGGAGGAGAATAGAGGAGGGCGCGGAACGAGAAAGGAGAAGGAGGCGACGGAAGCGCCCTTACACACGCCCGGGCGAACGCGCGCGCGCTCGCCACGCGCGCTCGGCACAGGCCGCGTGCGCCCTCTGCCCGGGGGAGCGCGTGAAACGGCGCCCGCGCGGGAAGAGAGAGGAAGGGAAAGAAGAAGAACAGAGAAAAGGGGGCTGCCTGGTGGGGCTCACTGTCTAGTGGGTCTCACTGGTGAAATATTTTCAGAAAAGCCCAAAAATTCATAGGAATTTGACAAGAGCTCAAAGTTGATTCCAAGAATTAAAATAAAGTTTCCATTTGAGTTTAAAGGTTTAAACTAATAGTTCAAATTTTGATTAGCTTTTATTTTGCGAGAATTTGTTGCAATTTTTAAAAATATTTCTTTGGACCAATGAAATAATTCCTTTTTAGCAATTACTAGAAATTTTGTTAATTACTTTAATCTTCAAAAATTTTGGTACTTTCCTTGCAATTGATTTAATTTTCTTTTGAACCCGATGAATAAAGCGAGCGCTACAACCCTCCCCCCTAAAAGAAATCTCGCCTTGAGATTTAGAAACAAGGTGGGATAAAGTGATGGTACCTAGTGACGGTGGAAGGATTTCGGGGTAATGTGCACGAAGGAACTCTTCCGATTCCCACATGGCTTCTTCCTCAGAGTGATTGCTCCACTGCACCTTATAAAATTTGATGGTCCGGGTCCTAGTCACTCGTTCTTTCTCGTCGAGTACCCTGACAGGCTTCTCGGAGTAAGACAGGTCCGGTTGTAACCCATCCACTTCTGGTACAGTTTCGTCCGATGGGGCTTTTAGGCATTTCTTCAGTTGCGACACGTGAAAGACATCGTATAACCCTAACAAGTGAGTTGGCAATTCTAGCTTGTACGCTACCGGCCCACATTTCTCAAAGATCGGAAAGGGACCATGTACCTTGGAGCCAGCTTGCCTTTCACCCCAAATCACTGTACTCCCTTAGTAGGCGAGACCCGTAGATACACAGAATCACCCACCTCGAAACTCAAGGGTCGTCGTCTTTTGTCTGCACAACTTTTCTGTCGGGATTGGGCGGCCTGCAAGTTAGACCAGATGGACCTCACTTTTCTCTGCTTGTTGAACTAGGTCCGGTCCAAGTATTACCCTCTCACCCGACTCGGACCAGTTTAACGGGGTCCTACAACTCCGACCATACAACGCCTCGAAAGGTGACATCTGAATACTTCCCTGGTAGCTATTGTTGTAAGCAAACTTGGTCAGGGGTAAGTATTCATCCCAATATCCGCCATGATTTAGCACGGAGGCTCGCAGCATGTCCTCCAAGATTTGATTGACCCTCTCGGTCTGTCCGTCAGTTTGAGGATGGTACGCGGAGCTTCTTGTTAGCTTGGTACCCAATGCCGTATGTAGTTGCTCCCAAAACCTAGCAACAAACTAGGGCCCCCCGATCGGAGATGATGGTCTTTGGTACCCCGTGTTGACTGACGACTGGAGCGATGTACAATACTGCATACTTCCTCATTCGATAATTGGTGTTCACCGGTATGAAATGAGCCGACTATATGAGACGATCCATGACTACCCAGATGGAATTATGGCATCGAGAGGTCATGGGTAGCCCAACTATAAAGTCCATGCTCAGGTCCTCCCATTTCCAAGCGGGAACTCAAGGGTTGCAAGAGTCCGGGCTTTTTCAAATGATCCACCTTGACTCGCCTCCATGTGTCACATTCGGCCACATATTTTGCAATTTCCCTTTTCATCCGTGTCCACCAGAATCTTCTTCTCATGTCTTGATACATCTTATTACTACCGGGATGAATGGAATATTTTGACAGGTGAGCCTTGTCCAAAATTTTCTTTCGGAGCGCAAGACTCTTTGGGACTACCAACCTGTCCTTGAACGATAACACCCCGTCCTTATCCTCTCGAAAGCACTGCATCTTTTTATCTTTTAACCTGAGCCTGATGTTCTCCATACCCTTATCGTCTCGCTGGGCACTTGCTACCTCATCCTTAATGGTTGGGATTAGAGCGAGATTGTACAATGATCCATGAGGTAAAACTCGTAGGGCCGCTTCTTCTTCTTCTATGTCAATTCCTTGGTCTAGGTAGTGGCAATGAATATGCCTACTCAAGGCATCTGCAACGACAGTAGCCTTGCCAGGATGATAATGAATCTCCAGTTCATAGTCCTTAATCAGCTCAAGCCACCTTCTTTGTCTCATGTTGAGCTCACTCTGGGTGAAGATATACTTCAGACTCTTATGATCGGTATATAGATGTACGAGATTCCCCAACAAGTAATGTCTCCACACTTTTAATCCTAGTACGACTGCTGCTAGCTCTAGGTCGTGAGTCAGATAATTCTGCTCGTGCTTACGGAGTTGCCTCGAAGCATAAGCGATCACTCGACCCTCCTGCATTAGCACACATTTGAGACCAACACCTGACGCATCACAATATACATCAAATGGTTTGCTCAGATCGGGCTGCGCTAGCACTGGGGCTGTCGTCAAGTGCTTTTTCAGGGTCTGAAAAGCTTCCTCACAGTTATCGGTCCACTTGAACTGGTTGCCTTTCTTGAGTAGCTCAGTTATTGGTTTTGCCACCTTAGAGAAGCTTGGGATGAACCGACGGTAATACCTTGCTATCCCGAGGAAACTGCGTACTTTATGGACCGTGGTTGGTGCTTTCCATTCAAGAATGGTCTGTACCTTTCCTGGGTCAACCGCAATGCATTTTGAGGTTACCACATGGCCCAAGAATTGGACACGATCAATCCAGAATTCACACTTGCTGAATTTGGCATATAGCTTGTGATCCCTTAACCTCTGCAAGACCGTTCGGAGATGTTGGGAGTGGTCTTCCGTGGTCTTGCAATAGATTAGAATGTCATCGATGAACACGACAACAGATTTGTCTAGCTCCGGCATGAAGACAGCGTTCATGAGATACATAAAGTGAGCTGGTGCGTTTGTGAGTTCGAAAGACATCACCAAATATTCGTACAGGCCATATCTTGTGGAGAATGGCGCTTTCGGAACATCCTCAAGCCAAATTTTGATCTGGTGATAGCCGGACCGAAGATCTATTTTGGAGAAGACTTTAGCTCCAGCTAGCTGATAAAATAAGATGTCGATGCGGGGTAGTGGATATTTGTTTTTGATTGTGACCGCATTCAAAGGGCGGTAGTCAACACACAACCGTAGGGATTGGTCCTTCTTTTTCACAAATAATGCCGGACAACCCCAAGGAGAAGAGCTGGGTTGTATAAAACCCTTGTCCAACAGCTCCTTCAACTGCACTTTCAACTCAGCCAGCTCTTTCGGTGCCATCTTATATGGTCTGCGAGAAATCGGAGCCGTGCCTGGCTGTAGATCAATTCTGAATTCCACATCCCGATCTGGGGGTAACCCCGATAGATCTTCTGGGAACACATCCAAAAATTAGCTCACAACTGGTATCTCCTCCAAACTCTTCCCAATAGTATGACAGATTTGTGTGGAAGTGGATCTGGGGTGATCTAACTTTAAGGATACAGACTCACAAAGTGGTGAGGTTAGGCGGACTACACGGTGAGCTATATCGAGGAGGGCTTTGTGATGTTTCATCCACATCATACCAATAATGATATCGATACCCTGCCCGTCAAGGATTATGAAAGAAGTAGGGTAGGTGTGCCCACCTAGATTTAGTGGTGTTTCCTTTAACCCATACCGCGACAAGATACATTGCCCTGGCAATTTTATGATAAATGATGGATCTAGGAGAATGGTATTGAAGTATTTACCCTCAACAAAACTTGGACTGATGAAATTGTGAGAGGCACCAGAATCAAACAGAACGAAAGCGGAGTGACCAGAGAGTGAGAACATACCCGCCAGCACAGGTTCACCCTCTACAATGTCTTCGGTCGTGGTATAGTTTACCCGACCCGATCTGGTGGCCTTCTGCCCCCTTGACTGGTTCTGCTCCGAGCTCTGCTGGCGACCCGGATTACCCTGTCTGCGGTTAGGACATTCACAAGCCGAATGCCCCGGGAGCCCACAAGTGAAACATGGAGCTCCGAACCCCGGTCGATTGCCCTGCTCAGGTGGACGGGCATCCCGATTCTGCTGCTGTGGGGGTGGTGGTGCGCGGTTCCCGCCCTGATGCTGGTTCTGCGGGGACCAATACTACTGCTGCGGCGGACGGAAGGACGGCCCCGGCTGAGGAACCGATCCGAACCTCCTCCCGTCAGGTGCAGTGTGGACCAAGCGATATTTCGGGGGTGGCGCGCTGGAGGAGCCACCACTGCTTCGCTTCTTATCGCGCTGCTCTTTCTCAAGATACTCCTCAGCGATAAGGGTGCTGCTCACGAACTCATTAAAGGTACCGCCTTGGTTCAGAGCCATACGGGACTGAAGTGTAATGTCCAGCCCTCTCATAAATCGGCTCTTACGTTTTTCGTCCGTGTCGACCTGCTCCGGAGCATAGAGTGACAGCTGATTGAACGCTCTGGAGTACTCATGGACGGAGCGGTTTCCCTAAGTTAAGGTCATGAATTCCTTGGCCTTTCGCTGCATCAGCCCGGCGGGTATATGATGGGCACGGAAAGCTTCCTTGAACTGCTCCCACGGCACTTTAGTACCGGGTGAAAAGGTGGCAATATAATTGGCCCACCATGCGCCGACATGCCCATATAGCATCTGGGCTGTGAATAGAGTCTTCTGGTGGTCAATGCACCAGATAAGCCCAAACTTGGCCTTGATGGTACGAAGCCAATGATCTGCATCCAGCGGCTCCCTAGCGTCCCTGAACTCAGGAGGATGTGTGGCCATGAAGTCCGAGTAGGTGCTGTTCTCGCGCGGACCACGGCGTTCCCGGTTCTGGTTGTTGTTCTCCAGAAGGACCCACAGCATCTCCCCTTGTTGCATGGAGTTTTGCATCATAGCCGCCATAGCTTCTGTGAGAGTGGGGGCACCTGGTGGGGGTGGTGGGTTTTGCTCCTCCCCCTCATGCGAACTTCCTTCCTCGCTTCGCTCCATGCTGAAATTCACAGATCGATGGTTCCGTTAGTGTGGTCGTCCTACTCACTCACCATGGTACAAGGAATGTACATATGTAACACACATAGTATACACATAGAAAACAAACTACATTCATTTCCAAAATCATGACAACACATCAGTACCAGTTACAACCCGTATTGTCATGCAACTCCAGACTTACATCAGCCTACAACACAGTGCTACCATGGTAAACCACACCTAGGGGATACAATCGAAACACCCTACCACTAACCAGACACCATTCATTTTTGCAACTAATACACCCTGCCAACCAGCCTACAGAGTCACAACCCTAAGGGCTGGCGTCACCTCCACTGCCCTGCTCCTCATCGGACCCATGGCCCGACGCATCTGGGTCAGACACCTCTAACTGGGGTGCGTCCTCGCCAGCTGGTGGCGGAAGCTGCTATTGCTGTGGCTCTAAGAGTCTAGCAATCTGGTGCTGCATGTGGTGATTCTCATGGACGAGGTTCTCGACCGCCTGCAAAGCCTCATCCCGAGTAATCTCCAACTGGTGGATTTTCTCCAGCATGGCGTTGCAGTCGGCATTCCTAGCATGCACCAGGGCAAGCCTAGCTGTCACAATCTGCTCTAGCTCGGTAATGCGTTGCGCCCAGGCATCACAACGAGCACGTAGCCCATTGTTCGTGCTCTCCAGGGCTCGAATCTTCTCCAGAGCAAAAGCTAGCTTCTTGTGTGTACGCCCCAAGGCTCGACGATCAAAGATGGCCGTGGCTGCTGTGTCCTGATACAGGTTGAGCATCGCCACACTCTGCAGGATCAGCGGTGTCACAAAATCTCCTCGCCCCTTTATGGTCTCATCCCTGGCTGCCGTGACATTCTGGCACCAGGTACTGTCAAGCTGGTCCTGTATCGGAAATAACACTGCCGGCTGGTCTGCCAAATCCTCCTTGTACTTCTCACAGAGTCCAAGCAGAGCCTCATGAGCGGCGGCCTCGATTGCTTCGGTTTTCTCCGAACCAACACAGGTGGTGGTCCAGACCTCCCACTCCGCTCGGTGAGGGTGCGCACGAATCGTGACTGAGGCAGAACAGCTGTTGCCCATGCTGGATATATTCCCGAATCTGAAACCACGGGGCCTCCGTACAACCTAAGGAATACACTGTCTGACGGAGCAACTCGGGAAAACCCCTACGCCCCGACTCTTGAGTCATCTGAGTGGGGTGGAGTGCTCGACCCCATAATCATCTGTAACATCCCGAACTAAATTCTCGCTAAATCTTTTGTCAATAAAGACTTAATTGAGTTCAATAAAAATCTTAAAACCCTAAGTAATGATATCATAGGATCTAATCAACGGAACTTAAAATTCAAAATTTAATTTGAAATCCAATCTTTACTGTCTTTCTGCTTCTCATTTCTTTGCCCGTGTACCGCCGGCCTTGCTCCGCTCCGTGCAGGAACGAGCGCCGTCCGGTCTCCTCTGTTCTCCCCACTGCAAGCCGCCGCCCGAGTCCCTGCTCCTCCGGGTGCCGCTCCTCTGTTCTTTTCCATGTCTTCCCGACCCCGTCGTTTGGGAATCCGATTCGCCCGACCTCCGACCCAGAGGTCGGGGAAATTTTCCGATTCGCCCGACCTCCGACCCAGAGGTCGGATGATTTCCCGTTTCGCCCGACCTCCGACCCAGAGGTCGGATGATTTCCCGTTTCGCCCGACCTCCGACCCAGAGGTCGGATGACTTTCGCGATTCGCCCGACCCCGACCCCAGTGGTCGGACGCTCTTTCCGTCTCGCCCGACCCTTCGTCAGCACACAAACCGCTGTTCGCTCCGCCTCGCTCGACCCCGAGGCCGGACAGACTCGTCGGACCCGAGCTCGAAGCGGCCGCGCCATTAATGCTGCCGATCATCTTCCCAACCGTAAAAGCACCTGGCCGTACACAGCAGTGCTGCCACCGCGCCGAAAGTCTTCGTGATGGGACGCGCACGCCCGGCGCCCATGCGCTGCAGTACACTGCCGCCCCGCCAACTTGCGTCGCCCTGGAGAGACAAAAAGGAACGGAGACTGATATTTTCCAGAGACAAAACATTTCACTCGTGCGCACTCATTTGCTCTTCTGCGCGCTCGTCTCTCTGCTCTCGTCTCCTCTGCCTTCCGCCATCTCTGCCGAAGAGCTCCGCAGGGCCGAAGCAGAGCCAGCTTCTCTCGTGCTCAGGTGCGCTCGGTAAGCCTTGCCCTGCCGCCGGTTCCATCGTCCGTCGTTATCGTCTCTAACCGCCCCCATTCTCCCGCAGTCTTTCAGCAGTAGCGGCGCGTCGACATCTCTTTCCGCCGACCGGTCTCCGTTGCTGTTCTTTTCCACCGACAGCCCTCTGGTAATCTTTGCCGCCCGACCAGTTAGCTAGTCCCGTCTACCGAAACAACACACTAAAATTTGTTAGAGAGAAATTCATGCAACTTCAATCATCTGTTAATACAAGTTATCTTGCATCTTCATATAGGAACCGAGCTGCAGACGGCCACTGAGGCTGAGGAGGACTTCCCCGCTGCCGACCCCGCCTTCGACTGTGCTAACTTCTCCCCGAACCGAGGCAAGCCCCGGTGCACACCTAAGATTTAAAGTTTTACTTTGTCACTATGTTTGCCGGTCTTGTTTGTGCATTACGTTGAGGAGTTGTTTGACACCTAGTTGCATAGCCTTAGCAGGAGTTCCTATGGGCTAATCCAGTAGCATCAGCTAAGCGTTAGCATGCCTTGCTAATATTAGGAATCGGTAGCACATGAGTAGTATGGAGACTACTCATTTGATAGCTAAAATCTTGTGGGAGGTGGGTGACCGTCACCTGTGTAGTCTTTAAGGAATGGGCACAAAATATGACATGAACTGTTAGCCAATATTGCTGAATGGATTAAGTTAACAATGGTACTGAATGTCGGCACCCATGGGCAAGTATTGAGTTGTGTACCGAATGCATACTGGCATATGGGAACCAGGAAGCCGACGTAGCTCATTGCGCAGTGATTGGACGACCAGCCATCTCTTTTTCCGGGTGAACGGACCAGTAGGGTGGATGATTTCGCATTTCTGTTTTTCTTGGGCATGTGCTAGTGGGAAAGGCTTGGGGCCGTACAGGGACGCAGGGCGTTGCCTGGAGGACCATGTCCTTGGAGAGATGGCAGTCGGACCGACACTGTCGCGATGCAGTGAAAGGTGGCCACGTGCGACTCGTGGAGTGCGCACGTGTCGTGTTATTCGGGTTTCTCCTGCAGGATGTACATCGATTATAATCGCCGCCCCTCACGGTTAAGAGTACCCGCTTGTCCACTGTGTCACATCTTGCCGAGAATGTGGGATGTATGGTGGGAAAAACCGATGTATTGGGATCTCAATAAATTGTATTGCAACCATGTTTGTTTAGTATTAGAGCACATTTTACTACTGCTTGTGAACTCTTAAAATCTTGGCTAAAACCTGAAAATAGGATTTACCATTAGTGCTGTTTTTGCAAATACTTACCCTACTGCCACAAATACTCCCTGCATACTAGGAGTCGGCCTTAGAAGGCCTATTGACGGGTAAGTCTTGCTGAGCGTCAGTCGCTCACGGTTTGTTGATTGTTGTTTTGCAGGTAATAGTGCTGACTGTAGCCAGGGTGGTTGGGAAGAGGAGATGCCCTCGGAGTGGACCTTCGAGTGGGTCCCCGCTTCTCCCTACCGTGGAGATTAAACACCATCGGGCTGGGGTGTTTAATCAAGGCGCCGAGTGTTAGATTTTTGCTTCCGCTGAAATCCACGTGTTTGTTATCAAAATTACGTTTCCGCACTTCCTAAACTTCTGAAATCAGTTGTAATATAACCAGAATTAAAGTATCTTTAAGTCATTTATGCGAGTCCTTGTTAATTATTGTACTGTAAAGTCACTTGTTTCGGCAAGTGGCCCTCCCAAATGATCCTGGATGAGCAACCGTACGATTTTATCGGACGGGGTTGCGACAGCTGGTATCAGAGCTATTTGGGGGTTAGTACTCTAATTAACGAGGCATGTTTTCAAAAAAATTGCGCTACGGTGAGGTACGGTATAGAACAGCCCTTAGTGGAGGTTAGAGTTAGGAAGGTGGCAAGCTAACTGTGCATTCATGCATTTTACCTTCCTGTAAATTTATGATTATGTAACGACGCACCAACGAACTACGCGAAGGTACGTGTTACAATTTTTGCAACGACGCACCATCGAACTACAACGAAGGTACGGAGTCCTGCCGTGGGATAATATTCACGGTCGCTTGGTGTTCGCGTTGCTGGTTCACCCATCTTGCCTGAGATGCTTTTCATGGCCGCTAACGGCAAGGCGTTACTGGTTGCCGCCGGTTGCCATGAGTCGTGACTATCATGGCCATATTGCATACCTGTTCTGTGATGTGTTTTTCTGCAGGTACACTGACTATCGTTAGACCGTGTAGAAAACGTTTTGTTGTTCGAGGGAACGAGTAGTGCCACCGAGGATGACGTATTAGGGTTTTCTTTTGGTGAGGACGAATAGGACGTGGCATTCTTTCAAATCTGATAAGAACCTGTGAATTAACCCAGAAAAAGATAATTAAGGAAAGAAGGACCAAAAAATTTCATCCCCCTGTATTCAGCCTGTTCCTCACTCCAGAATCCTATAGAATCCGTAGGGGTTCATCTCCTAAATTCATTCTCCAGACTCCTCTTAAGGGGGAAGGTGCCCCTCTGTTCTGGGAGAAAAGGACATCGGACCATCCGGTGCAGGACCGGACAGTCCGAAGACACTCCCTCTGGAATTCTCTTTTTGGTCACCGGACATTCCGATGTGGGATCGGACCTTCCGGTGAACACCTCTCTGAACTGAAATCAACCAAGCAGGGATTTCAGCAAGGAGTCGTTTTCCAAAGCTTGTAGTTTCACGCCTGTCATTCTAAAAATGTGAATGGGCACAATTTGGAAAGGTGTGAAAAATATCTACGACTTTGTAGTTGGGAAATCTTGTGTTTCCAACCCCCCACTTCAGGAGAAATGTGTTTTCCTCTCTGTTGCCATAGCAGGACAGAAATCTGTTGTTGTTCAGAAAATCCCATCATCGATTGATTCTTTCCATTTTAGGTCTTGCACATTATTCCTCATTTGGTCGAGAAATGAGTTGTAGTGTAAGACTTGCGCCTATCATTTTGGAAATGAGGGCTAATTGTTCAACTTTCTTACACAGATGGCAGGACGTACTCGCGGATCAAGCGGACAGGACCAGGCTAGTGGCTCCAATCTTCCCTCCACCGCCGCCCCCACCTCCAAGGATGTGGGAACAATTCATGGCCACCCAACAGCAGCTCATGCAGGTTCTGATCGAGCAGAATCGGCAGGGTGGTCGTCAGCGTGCACAGGCACCCCCGCCAGAGAGCTCCTATGGGGATTTCTCGGCCGTTCATCCGCCAACCTTCGCGGATGCAGCTGACCCATTGGACGCCGATAATTGGCTGCGCACCATCGAATCGAAGTTTGAGCTCCTTCACTGCACCGAGCATCAGAAGACTCTCTTCGCGGCTCAGCAACTCCGCGGACCGGCGAGAGCGTGGTGGTTTAATTACACTGCCTCTCTTCCCGATGGCCACCAAGTGCAATGGACGGAGTTCCGGGAAGCTTTCAGAGCACATCATATTCCTGAGGGCCTCATACAGCGCAAGGCAAGAGAATTTGAAGAGCTGCGCCAAGGCCACATGAGTGTCCACGAGTACTCGCGCAAGTTTAACTACCTGGCGCAGTACGCTGGGCACCACGTGGACACGGACGCCAAGAAAAGGAGCTGTTTCATGAAGGGCCTAAACTCCAAGTTACGTGATCGCCTAGCCCTCCATCACAGCGCCAATTTCAACGCATTGGTGAGCGCTGCCATTGTCCAAGAGGATGCCATTCGCGCCCATCAAGAAGAGAAGAAGCGCAAGCAGCCAGCCGGAGGTCCCTCTGGAAATCAGCAGCCCCAGAGGTATCGTCTAGCCATTACGTCTCCTACGGGCCAGAGGTACAAAGCTCCGGTGCTACCGGGTGGAAATTTTCGCCCGTCATTCCAGCAGCGGTCTGTAGCGCGTCAAGGCCAGCAAACGGGTTCTCAAGCTGGAAATTCCAGACAGTCGGCTTCAACTTCTCACCCGCCGCAGCCGTACAGCAACACGGGGCCGAGGCCGTGTTACAACTGCGGTCGTCCTGGGCATTTCGCCAAGGATTGCCGGCAACCTCCCCGTCAGCAAGGCCATGTCCAGCAGAGCGACCCCCGCAGCGACAACAATTCCCGCTCTCAACCTGCTGGAAATGGACAGAAGCAGGGCCGTGTTAACCACACCACGGTCGAGGAAATTCAAGAAGGAGAACAAGTCCTCGCGGGTATGTTCTCAATTCAGAAAAATTCTGTGTTCATCCTCTTCGATTCGGGTGCAACCCACAACTTCATTAGTAGGGCTTGTGTCCAAAGGTGCAACCTCCGCACCATCATCACTAAAACACCCTATCTTATCACATCACCCGTCGGAAAAATAACAACTACACTAAAAGTCCAGCATGTACCATTAAAATTGGGAGGAAAAATCTTTAAGTCCCAATTCATCGTTCTTGACCACCATGGCATAGATATAATACTAGGAATGGGTTGGATGGTATACCATAGAGCCGTGCTGCATATCTTGCCACGAAAAATCCAACTAGACTCTCCGGTGCACGGTTTCATATCTTTCCAAGTCACACCACCCACCCCAATTTCCAGGAGCCTTCATCATGTCTCCGGAAAGAAGCTTGAAGATATTCCGGTCGTGTGTGAATTTCCCGATGTATTTCCGGATGATTTACCGGGACTGCCACCCGATCGTGATGTTGAGTTCAAGATTGAACTTCAACCCGGCACAGCTCCTATCTCCCGAAGGCCGTATAGGATGGCTCCAAATGAGTTGGCAGAATTGAAAATCCAGTTAAAGGAGCTACTGGACAAGGGATTTATTCGGCCTAGTTCATCTCCATGGGGCTGTCCCGCCATATTTGTGAAGAAGAAGGATGAGACCCTGAGACTCTGTGTTGATTATCGACCGTTGAATGCGGTCACCATCAAGAACAAATATCCTTTGCCACGCATAGACATCCTGTTCGATCAGCTTGTGGGCGCCAAGGTCTTTTCCAAAGTCGATCTTCGCTCGGGGTATCATCAAATAAAAATCCGTCCTGAGGACATTCCCAAGACTGCCTTTTCTACAAGGTACGGTCTCTACGAATACCTTGTCATGTCCTTCGGTTTGACCAATGCTCCAGCCCACTTCATGTATCTAATGAATTCCGTTTTCATGCCCGAGTTGGACAAATTCGTCGTGGTCTTCATCGACGACATCCTTATTTATTCCAAGTCGGAGGAAGAGCATGCGGAACATCTTCGTATTGTTCTCCAGAGGCTGAGGGAACATAAGCTGTACGCCAAATTCAGCAAATGTGACTTTTGGTTGAAGGAGGTACAGTTCCTTGGTCATGTGATTTCCGCCGAAGGTATCTCTGTTGACCCAAGCAAGGTGAAAGATGTGCTTGACTGGAAGCCCCCAAAGTGCGTCAAAGATGTTCGCAGTTTCCTTGGACTTGCTGGATACTATCGACGCTTCGTCCCAAATTTCTCGAAGATCTCCAAGCCCATGACGGAACTGCTTCACAAAGGGGTCGTTTTCTATTGGAGTGATTCTTGTGATGAGGCTTTTCGAACTCTCAAGAAACACTTAACCACCGCCCCAGTTTTGGCTCAACCGGACATCACCAAACCGTTTGATGTTTACTGTGATGCTTCTGGCACGGGCCTGGGATGTGTACTGATGCAAGACGGTCGCGTCATTGCCTATGGATCAAGACAACTGCGACGTCATGAGTTGAATTACCCCACTCATGATTTGGAACTCGCCGCCGTTGTGTTTGCCTTAAAAATCTGGAGGCATTATCTTCTTGGGAATCTCGTACACTTGTACACGGATCACAAAAGTTTGAAGTATATTTTTTCTCAAGATGATCTGAATATGAGGCAAAGAAGGTGGATGGAATTGATCAAAGACTATGAATTGGAAATCCATTACCATCCGGGCAAGGCAAATGTCGTGGCCGATGCCCTAAGTCGCAAAGCTTGCTGCAATCTCATCATTTCTCAGGCAAATTCCATTGCCCCATGTTGCAACCCAGATGAGCCAAGCCTTCGTGTCATTCCCCACGGAGCTTTATACAACTTGGCTCTTATTCCTACCCTCCGTGAGGAAATTGTGACTGCACAAAAGGTTGATAAGGGCATGGAAAATATCCGCGCTCAAATAGGCAGTAACAAAATGAAATGTTTCCGCCTTGACGAGGAAGGTGTTCTATGGTTCAACAACCGTCTGGTCGTACCAAAGGATTTTGAGCTACGGAAGAAAATCATGGATGAGGCACATCTCTCCAAATATTCTATACATCCGGGCAGCAATAAAATGTACCAAGATTTACGGAGAAAATTTTGGTGGACTCGGATGAAGCGTGAAGTCGCTCGGTATGTCGCCGAGTGTAATACATGTCGGCAAGTCAAAGCTGATCATTTAAGAAGTGCCGGTCCATTGCAACCTCTCAGTATACCCGCATGGAAATGGGAAGACATTAGTATGGATTTTATCATCGGTCTCCCGTTCACGGCTCAGAAACATGATTCTATTTGGGTGATAGTCGATCGACTAACCAAATCTGCTCACTTCATTCCGGTGCATACCCGATATAATGCAAGGAAATACGCGGAGCTGTATATCTCTCGTATCATGTGCCTCCATGGTGTTCCAAAGACCATCATTTCTGATCGGGGTACCCAGTTTGTGAGCCGTTTCTGGGAACAATTTCATGAAGCACTTGGTACTAAGTTAATTCATGGTTCAGCTTATCACCCCCAAACCGATGGTCAAACAGAGCGTGTAAATCAAGTTCTGGAAGATATGCTTCGCGCATCTGTGCTGACCCATGGGAAGAATTGGGAAGAGTGCTTACCATTGGCTGAATTTTCGTACAACAATAGCTATCAAGAGAGCATCAAGATGTCTCCGTTCGAGGCGTTGTATGGTCAGCCATGTCGCACGCCTTTAAACTGGTCTGAGGCAGGAGAAAGGGTAATTTTTGGACCAGATTTAGTGACTCAAGCTGAAGAGAAAGTAAAGGCTATTCAAGAAAATTTGCGAGCTGCGAGGTCCCGGCAGAAAAGTTATGCTGACAAAAGGCGTCGACCGTTAACTTTTGAAGTGGGTGACCACGTCTATCTTCGTGTGTCACCAACAAAAGGTGTCCAACGCTTTGGCATTAAGGGCAAGTTAGCTCCAAGATTCATTGGACCTTTCAAAATCATCGAGCGATGTGGTCCAGTAGCATATCGATTGGAGCTGCCCTCTCATATGTCGGGAGTTCACAACATCTTCCATGTCTCTCAACTCCGGAAGTGTTTGAAGTTGCCTGAACAAGTGGTCATCCCGGATGTTGAAGTATCCCAAGAAGACCTCACATATCCGGAGATGCCGATGAAGATACTTGATCGGAAGGATCGCGTAACTCGTCGGCGAACCAAAACTTTCTTCAAGGTGCAGTGGACAAATCATTCGAAAGATGAGGCTACCTGGGAAAGTGAAGAATTTCTTCATTCACAGTTCCCGGAATTCATGGCATCGGTCGTGAAGTAGTCATCGGTTTCCCCCCTTGTAGCGTTTTTCTCGAAATCTCGGGACGAGATTTTCTTAAGGGGGAAGGGCTGTAACATCCCGAACTAAATTCTCGCTAAATCTTTTGTCAATAAAGACTTAATTGAGTTCAATAAAAATCTTAAAACCCTAAGTAATGATATCATAGGATCTAATCAACGGAACTTAAAATTCAAAATTTAATTTGAAATCCAATCTTTACTGTCTTTCTGCTTCTCATTTCTTTGCCCGTGTACCGCCGGCCTTGCTCCGCTCCGTGCAGGAACGAGCGCCGTCCGGTCTCCTCTGTTCTCCCCACTGCAAGCCGCCGCCCGAGTCCCTGCTCCTCCGGGTGCCGCTCCTCTGTTCTTTTCCATGTCTTCCCGACCCCGTCGTTTGGGAATCCGATTCGCCCGACCTCCGACCCAGAGGTCGGGGAAATTTTCCGATTCGCCCGACCTCCGACCCAGAGGTCGGATGATTTCCCGTTTCGCCCGACCTCCGACCCAGAGGTCGGATGATTTCCCGTTTCGCCCGACCTCCGACCCAGAGGTCGGATGACTTTCGCGATTCGCCCGACCCCGACCCCAGTGGTCGGACGCTCTTTCCGTCTCGCCCGACCCTTCGTCAGCACACAAACCGCTGTTCGCTCCGCCTCGCTCGACCCCGAGGCCGGACAGACTCGTCGGACCCGAGCTCGAAGCGGCCGCGCCATTAATGCTGCCGATCATCTTCCCAACCGTAAAAGCACCTGGCCGTACACAGCAGTGCTGCCACCGCGCCGAAAGTCTTCGTGATGGGACGCGCACGCCCGGCGCCCATGCGCTGCAGTACACTGCCGCCCCGCCAACTTGCGTCGCCCTGGAGAGACAAAAAGGAACGGAGACTGATATTTTCCAGAGACAAAACATTTCACTCGTGCGCACTCATTTGCTCTTCTGCGCGCTCGTCTCTCTGCTCTCGTCTCCTCTGCCTTCCGCCATCTCTGCCGAAGAGCTCCGCAGGGCCGAAGCAGAGCCAGCTTCTCTCGTGCTCAGGTGCGCTCGGTAAGCCTTGCCCTGCCGCCGGTTCCATCGTCCGTCGTTATCGTCTCTAACCGCCCCCATTCTCCCGCAGTCTTTCAGCAGTAGCGGCGCGTCGACATCTCTTTCCGCCGACCGGTCTCCGTTGCTGTTCTTTTCCACCGACAGCCCTCTGGTAATCTTTGCCGCCCGACCAGTTAGCTAGTCCCGTCTACCGAAACAACACACTAAAATTTGTTAGAGAGAAATTCATGCAACTTCAATCATCTGTTAATACAAGTTATCTTGCATCTTCATATAGGAACCGAGCTGCAGACGGCCACTGAGGCTGAGGAGGACTTCCCCGCTGCCGACCCCGCCTTCGACTGTGCTAACTTCTCCCCGAACCGAGGCAAGCCCCGGTGCACACCTAAGATTTAAAGTTTTACTTTGTCACTATGTTTGCCGGTCTTGTTTGTGCATTACGTTGAGGAGTTGTTTGACACCTAGTTGCATAGCCTTAGCAGGAGTTCCTATGGGCTAATCCAGTAGCATCAGCTAAGCGTTAGCATGCCTTGCTAATATTAGGAATCGGTAGCACATGAGTAGTATGGAGACTACTCATTTGATAGCTAAAATCTTGTGGGAGGTGGGTGACCGTCACCTGTGTAGTCTTTAAGGAATGGGCACAAAATATGACATGAACTGTTAGCCAATATTGCTGAATGGATTAAGTTAACAATGGTACTGAATGTCGGCACCCATGGGCAAGTATTGAGTTGTGTACCGAATGCATACTGGCATATGGGAACCAGGAAGCCGACGTAGCTCATTGCGCAGTGATTGGACGACCAGCCATCTCTTTTTCCGGGTGAACGGACCAGTAGGGTGGATGATTTCGCATTTCTGTTTTTCTTGGGCATGTGCTAGTGGGAAAGGCTTGGGGCCGTACAGGGACGCAGGGCGTTGCCTGGAGGACCATGTCCTTGGAGAGATGGCAGTCGGACCGACACTGTCGCGATGCAGTGAAAGGTGGCCACGTGCGACTCGTGGAGTGCGCACGTGTCGTGTTATTCGGGTTTCTCCTGCAGGATGTACATCGATTATAATCGCCGCCCCTCACGGTTAAGAGTACCCGCTTGTCCACTGTGTCACATCTTGCCGAGAATGTGGGATGTATGGTGGGAAAAACCGATGTATTGGGATCTCAATAAATTGTATTGCAACCATGTTTGTTTAGTATTAGAGCACATTTTACTACTGCTTGTGAACTCTTAAAATCTTGGCTAAAACCTGAAAATAGGATTTACCATTAGTGCTGTTTTTGCAAATACTTACCCTACTGCCACAAATACTCCCTGCATACTAGGAGTCGGCCTTAGAAGGCCTATTGACGGGTAAGTCTTGCTGAGCGTCAGTCGCTCACGGTTTGTTGATTGTTGTTTTGCAGGTAATAGTGCTGACTGTAGCCAGGGTGGTTGGGAAGAGGAGATGCCCTCGGAGTGGACCTTCGAGTGGGTCCCCGCTTCTCCCTACCGTGGAGATTAAACACCATCGGGCTGGGGTGTTTAATCAAGGCGCCGAGTGTTAGATTTTTGCTTCCGCTGAAATCCACGTGTTTGTTATCAAAATTACGTTTCCGCACTTCCTAAACTTCTGAAATCAGTTGTAATATAACCAGAATTAAAGTATCTTTAAGTCATTTATGCGAGTCCTTGTTAATTATTGTACTGTAAAGTCACTTGTTTCGGCAAGTGGCCCTCCCAAATGATCCTGGATGAGCAACCGTACGATTTTATCGGACGGGGTTGCGACATCATCCGAACCATTGTCAATCGAGTTGCTCAACATCTGCAGGTACAAAGACGGATAATGCTTTATTTTACGGAAGTCACATGTCGACACCTAATTCAAGCAGGCATGCGACTTCTGTTGAAAGAAAGGTTCACACCTCTGGTGCAAGAGAGACCTATACCCTGGAATCAAGGTTATGACGGCTAAAACTTACTGATGGGAGTGTTTGCTCTTGGATGGTTCTAGCATAAGTTTGAAGGATTTTTAACTTGACTTAAGTTTGAAAGTTTAGATATTTTAATACTCATGTGATCTTTCGATTTTTACGATGCAATGCAGTCCTTCATCGGCCTATACGTCCTCTCAAAATAAAAACCAAATACGTTAAGTCGGTGGCAGAATCGATCTCTCAAGTCAGTCGTGTCTACACGTGCTTACGCGAACGGGTTAGCATACCTGCAGAAAATCACACCACAGGTAGTTGAATAGATATATATTGAAAGCAAAAACAACAACCCATATCATTGCCATATGGGTCGCCCCGAGTAGGCCACGTACGGGGATCACGTGTCCGACCTTCACTGCGCGGCGACAGACTGCACTTCACCTCAGGTAGCGGAGGTATGAGAAGGTTCCGCGAGACCTGAGTCACGAAGAACAAACTCATCTCTTGCGTGCAACAGACACAAGACGCCATTGTTGCGAAGGTCTGCATTCGCAACAGGTCTATAGCCCACACCTCGTACGGTAGAGGTCCGTTTCTCTCCCTAAACGGCAAGGGGGTGTACTAGGTTACAACGAACCTAATACCTCCTTCCATACCACCACGGTATGGAACACTACTGTCGCTTACGCCACAGGGGTTTTCTCGACATTTTACCGCAGTCGAGCGGCGTTCCTTACCTCGCTTACCTGAGCGTAGGTGCGTCGTTACGGAAAAATGATCTAACTGGGTTTTGTTTAGCCCCTGCACTAGGTTAGCTTGCCACCTGATACAACCTGGCTCTACTAAGGGCAAATTACTCGCATGCGGTTTTTGAAAATATGTCCTAGAAAAGGTCGTAGCCATCCCAGAAAGGCTCTGATACCAGCTGTGGCAGACCGCCCCTGAAACGGGGGAGGTCCTCCTCCCGGAATCCATTCTGGACGATGTTCGACGAAGCGAACACACACAGGGTACAACACTGGCAGTAAAAAGCACAGTTTACAGACAGAAGAAAATATTACATAAAATATTATTACAGAGGTTTCAGTTCCACACGAACCAGTTTTCAAATGCAGTGGAAAGAACATCGTGCTCAAGCGAAAACGAAAGATAGGGTTACAGACTTTAACTCCAACACTAAGCAAAAGCAAGGGCCTTACCCAACGGCACCTTGCTACTAGCCACACACAAGTAGGGGCTACTCAATCTGCTCCCACTGAAAACTATCCTAGCCAGGGGCTGGCTCCTCCCAAAACTGACCATTGCTACCACCGGTCGCATCAAACCCACCTAAAACCACAAGTCGCAAAGCGTGAGCTTCTATGAAGCTCAGCAAGACTGACCCGTCAACATGGCTGTCTACAGCCGACACCTAGACATGCACGGCTGACTCTAGGTAGGATAGCTGCAAAAGGACACGCCTTACTAAGTAGCTTCCTACTTTCAAGTTTTAGCTCAATTCAAGTTGCGAAAAAGTAAACTTTAGTATGCACTATGACTAAACAATCACGTTGACAAATAATGATTAGTATAAACATCACAACTGTAATCACCATCTTCTGCTATTCACTTCTTAACGTATGTGACAGAGAGATTGAGCAGACTCTAGACTAAGAGTGTCAGCGGTTCGAAACGTTTTACACCTGCTGGGTTAACCTGGTCACATGACACGTGCGCGTCCCGGACCACACGTGGCAACCGTTCACACCAGATATGACAAAGCTAATTCCCTCTTATGCTAACTCAACAGTGCCGCGTCCCACCAGATCACCCGTCCCGGACGGTATCTGTGGAGTTCACACACTGTCCACCCCAACCCGCTGCCAATCAGACACCATAAGATAGGTTCAGCTTTGTCGTCTCTAGGCTATGTAGGTTTACTAGTTCCCATAGTTCCAGCATGTGAGCAATTCATTCAATACTACTGTGCCTCACGGGTCAGATAGCGCTACCGCACACCGACCCCCATCGGTTGCATTCCTATTATTCCCTGTCTGACCCCGGTTTCCTTCTATGAAATCTGAACATGCTACAAATTCTCTAGCAAGAGTGGAAGTTTCAATCAACTCCTATCATATCACGGGCAGTTGTGACACCCCAGGTGTCGCCAAGGTCTAAATCGACAACTTTAAATCCTAATCGGCAAATTACTCACTTAAAAACAAAGTCGACACTGGTAGTAAAAAGAAAATGTTGTTGAAATAATTCAAAGGAATACTACGCCAATGTTGACAAACGACAGAACCCGACTAGTAGGTTCAGAAAGCTTCAACCAACCGTGTCGAAAACCTTCTTCACCGGAAAGGAATTAAACCCTAATGAGTGACCTATCAAAATTTCCATAGAAATCCTAGCTATATTTCACATAACAATCAAGTACACTTCAAAATAGAATTTTGGAAATTTATTCAAAATTTTTGGATAAGATTTAAACCTCTTTGAAATTCACACAAACTAGAATAAGCATGAAAATTCAAGAATTTTTAGAGAGCGAATTAGTACTTCAACCCTAAATGAAAATTGTTCCAAATAATTCCTTTAGTACACACAAAAAGTTTCAAAATTTTCTTAGCTGGGAAGGTAGGGTTTTCAATCGAATCAAGAAGGAGCTTTGTAGTAATTCAAAAATCAATTGAAAAGAGGCTGACGAGCTACAGTACCGGCCGCCCCACCGGCCAACCGCCGAGCGGCAGGACCGGCTCCCCCGCTGGCCGGCACAACTTTTGGTGCCCGGCCTTCAAAGCTTCGAGCAAATCTCACCAAATCTTCTCCTTTCCCTCTGCTTCCTCTCTCTCCCCGTCTTGTTCTTCACTGCCGCACGCCAAGCACTGCCGCACGCCATCGCCACCGCCCCGCCGGCCCAATCCCGCCATCTCTCTCTGTTCCCCTCCCTTTTTTTCGCCCTCCGCAACACCTTAAAGGCATGCCCGAGCCTCCCTACTCCTTCCCCCATGTCCAATTTCCTTTCCTCGACGCGCAATTGCTGTTCCTCTTTGCTCGGCCACCGCCGCCCACCATTGCCGTCGAAGGTCACGCGGTGAGTCGACCCTTCCGGCCTTTCTCCACCGTTATTACTTTGCCTAACCTCTCCCTCTTGACCTAACACAGCTCCCGCTCCATCAAGCGACTTTCCAATCCACCCATTCGTCGGGAACATTCACTGCCGCCGCCCACCATTGCCGAGCAGAGCAGGCTCTCGGTGAGCCCCCTGGTCCAGCCGTTTTCCACGCTCTTTACCTTGCCCAACTCATTTGTCAAGTCCTTGTGCAGCTCACGGCGCTCTCCTCTCTCCGGAAACTCGCTCCTCTAGTCGGGAATTCCTCCTCGCCGCGGCCGCCGTCGACCCCCACGGTGAGCACCTCTCTCCGGTGATGGAACTTGGCCGTTGTCGTATTGCCGAGCCTTGTCGTAGCTTGTAGATGGTGTAGGGAAAAGAATCGAGCACAGCCGACCACCCTTTCATCGGGAGTCCGCCGCTGGAGCTCATCAGAGATGACGCCCCTGTTCTGCGCTAGACGGCTGGGGTATTTTTATTTTCCTACTCAATTGTCCTGTCTTGTAAAATTCCAAACAAATCACAGAAACATCCAAAAATTCCAAACTAAAAATTGATAGGATCCTTGTGAAATGGACTAATTTTCTGTTAAAACACTTTTTCAAAAACGACTAGGGATTTTCAAAAATAATTGGAATACTCTTTTCTGTTTTTGAATTTTAGTTTAACTTCTAGAGCAGTTCTGACACGGACCCGCCCAGAAAACCACGTCTCGGGACGGATCCGGTCTGTCGTTGAGCCAGGATCTTGTTGGGCAACGCTCGACAAAGCGAGCGTACACACGATACAACACCGGCAGGAATAAACAGCAATAATTTATAAGGAGGGAGAAATTAGTACAACTTTAGTTCCTGGATTGTAGCTTAAGTCTTACAAGGATTCAGAGTGCGCAATAAAGTTTTAAAAATTGTAGCAGCGGAAGACTCGATTGATACAGACTCCGACACTCATACATTAAGCAAAAGCATGCACCCTGCCCAGGGGCGTCATGCTACTGGCCACTTCAAGTTACTGCGGCGACTCGCACAGTTCCTACTGGAGGTTCCCAACCTCGGAGTGAGACTCCTCCCAGAGGATGCTATCGACCTGATGCTGCGTGCCGGTGCCTGAAAACCACATATCGCTAACGCGTGAGCTTCTAAGAAGCTCAACAAGACTGACCCGTCAAAAGGCTGACTGCGGCCGACTTCTAGACATGAAGGCTGATGAGGGTGGGTTTTATTTGCAAAACGGACCCGCAACCTGTACTACTCTTGGTCAATTTTAGCACAGGTTAAGTAGTTAGAATATAACTTTAATTAGCACTGATCTAATCAAGCATAATAAAAGTGGCAAGTAAATAGTAATCATCATAGTGTCAATCTCATTGCATCTCAACTTATTTACAAAAATGTGGTGCGTTTCACGAGCATGCTCACCAACTAGGAGCGACAGTGGTTCGAAGCGATTTTTATGCCCTGCAGGGGAAACCTAATCGTACGACACGTGCGTGTCCCAGACTCGCACGTGGCAACCGTTCACACCAGCTCCTGCAACGTCAATTCCCTCCTACGTCTGTCTTAGCAGTGCCGCATCCCACCAGACAACATGTCCCAGACGGTTTCTGTGGAGTTCCCACGCTGCCCACCCCAGATCTCCTCCTAGTCAGACACCGTAGGGCAGGTTCGACGTTGCAATCACTAGGCTACGTAGGTTTACTGGGGCCCATTACACCCAGCATACGACCAGTACGTTCAACACTCGATCAGTCTCGGACCACACGGATCAGACTGGTCTACGGTCACCCTGGACCCGGTCCAGTCGCCGACCTAATTGGTATCCTGTCTTATCCTCAAACTTTTATCCTTCTTTAATTATCTCATCATCAGGTGTCATAATGTATCAAGTAGTAGTTTCATCCAATATCCTACCTTTCGCGAACAGCGTCCACTCTGCTCGACTTCTACCGGCAATACTAGCATAGCATACTAGGAGTATCTATACCAACTACCGATAGGGTTTCCTAGGGGAAACGAATGCAACTAAGGTTTCAATCAATCTCCTAACAACTTAATGCACAATCAAATCACACTGAGTTATAAAAGGGAAACTTAAATAATGGTTGTGCACCGGGGCTTGCCTGGTTCTTCGAAGTTGACGTTGACTTCTTCGGCGGAGATCGAAGATCCGAGATCTGCAACTACTTCGAGCGCTTCGGAGTCTACATGATGCAAAATGAACATGAGTTGATATTTTAAATAAGGAATATGGTGGTTCTGTTAAAGAGTAATCAAGAGGTTACTTTTGACAAGGTGATTTCAGCTATCATTTATTATGTTGACTTCGGCTGTTAGATAAGTTGATTATTTGCTTAACAACCATGGCCTATTATAAAATCTTCCAGATTTTGTTAGGAAGTGATCTTCATCGGATGGTGCTATCGGAAAGATGATTCTTGGAGTTGGGTTGTTTGTTCGAACTGAAGTCCCTATGTTTTATAGCAATTCTAACGATCTTTTGTTGGCGACATTTAGCGATTAGGGTTAACCCTAATTCTTCGACGCCATTTTATTTAAGTCCTTACCTTCTGAGGCTTAACATGAAACTTCTAAATTTTTCCAGGAGATGATTTTTAGTTGGACATGTTCTTCGAGTTAGTAAATTTAAAATTTAGATGAGATCAAACCGAACCTTTCTTCGGGTCGATAATTGTGTACTAAAGGCTACGGCTATTTAACTAGGGTTAAAATGAGACTTTAAATTATACCATGAGTTTATTTTTAATTGATAACGCTCCCTGAAATATGAGTTTTTTTTTTTTAATTTTGGTTGAGGCCAAGATGAATTTTCTAGATTTTGTAAAAATTCATCAAAGTTCCTGTTATTAAATCTTATAAATTCAGAAATCAGTAGTAAACCTTAGAATAAAATTATGAAATTTTATGTAGTCACGTCTGAGCACCAAAGATAAAACTTTGCTTTTGGTTCTAACCTTTTTGATGAATTGTACAATGTATTTTAGAAAATGATACTTTAACTAGGCAGATTGGAGTGTTGTTAAAGTGTTGTATGCAACTTTGTGGTCCTCTAATCCCCATAAAATTTCAGAAGCTGTCTACTGTCATGATGTACTTGTAGATAAAATGTTATCCTTAGCACTGCTCTGGAATTTAAATTAAAATTCAAAAACAGAAATGAGTACTGTATTTATTGTGGAAGTTCCTTGATCATTTTTGAACAAGTGTTTCAGCAGTAATTTAGTTTATTCTACAAGGACTCCAGTAAAATTTGGTTTGCTATTTTTAGATCTTTCCTTGATTTACTAGGAATTTTACCAAAACAGACCAGGAATGATGAAATTGAAATTTTTATTAAGTTAGGGTCACTATCATTGTAATGCACTTTAGGGAATTTGTATTTACTTGGATTACTTATACTATTAAGGGATTATTAATAGTGGTCAAGAGTCTAGCTCATGATCGAAATCCTAATTAGTCTTAAAGGAGCATGTTTAAGACGCTTATCCTTAATCGTTGTTTTATCATCAAATTGACTCAATCCAGGATTACACCTTAATATAATCGGTGGTCATGTTAACACGTTAATTACATTTAAGAAAGTTACTCCTATTATTGTTAACCTTAGAAACTAATGATCTTTTATACTCACTAATAAAAACCCGAAGCAATAGTTAAGCTTATCAGTACTTACTTAAGAATTTAATTTGTGACTAATTACTTATCTAGGATTAACATGTGGGTGAAAGTCTAGATTAAGTTTATTGGTTAGCTCAATTAATTTCTTATGAATCTTCTGGATTCTCTCCATAGTTAGAAGAATATAATTTTTAACTACGAGGTTAATAACAGTATATACTTAATATCTATTTACTTAAGCAACTTTATAAATCAAGCACTCAACTAACATGTCACCCATTTTTGATTTTAAGATTATGAATTAAGCCAAGAACCCGGTTATGACTATCACATATAAATTTTCATTTTTTATTTAGCAACTACACTATTTAATTATTAAGTGATAATGGTCCTAAATATAAGGACTAGGTATAATTCACTTGATCGGCTGACAACTTCCTATGCACTTACTCCTATTTTAGGGTTACGGTTTGGTGTAGGAATTTATTATGGCTCATTTATAACATTCCATGAATTCCATTGTTTTCTGGAATTTTTCATGGAACTAGAAAATACTCGATTTAGTTAGCAATTCATGGTACTAGTATGCAACCAATTCGATGTTAGGGTTATAAATTTGGCAGGGAATCTTATTTACAACCTTTCACGACATATCCATGAGTATTATTAACCTAGGGATCTATTATATGATTACCCAGCAAAATAGCACTTGTATTAGCGTTGAAGATTATATGTTATATATAATTATGTTCAATATTTTTACTGCCAACGTAGAGTAGTAAAAAGCCATAGCATTTGGACTCAACCCTTTTTCCTGGTTATCCTACAATGTTATATGAATTCTTGAGTTTTTAGCCATTTAGATAAAGCCCAAAATAATTATTCTTCAAAGGGGTGTGTTTTATATTTTTCTTGGAAAGTAAATTTCTTTCTGAGTTCAGAACCTTTGGAATCACATTTTTGTGAATCATTTTTGCTTTTCTATGAATTATTGAACTTTCTGCTGAATTTAAATAAAAGAAAACCCTACTGAAGAACCCTAATAGGGCACTTGCCCTAGCTTCGCCGGAGCTCAATGGCGCGTGCCCGTACTGCCTTGCCGTGGCTGAGGAGGCTCGAGAAGGGCACCGGTACACAGGTCGCGACCCAGGGAAAACTAACGGCAAGGTTGTGAAGTGGGGTTCTCACCGGAGCAATGCAACGTCGAGCGACGGCGGAACTCGGTGGCCGGCGAGGCCGCGCGGACGACGGCGGCGACGGGAAAATCTGAAACCTTGCCCAAAAGCTGCGCCTCCTCACCGGGGTGCCCGGCATCAAGCAACATGGCCACGAGGATGCCACCCCCTCGCTCGGCGACGGCGGCCGAACAGGAGAGCCCGACACGGCGGCGTCCCCGGCGTCCTGGACGAGGAGCAAGATGTTGGAGACTTCCGTGAGCTTTGTCAAGGTGGGGAGCACGTGATTGACAAAAATTCAATGACCAATTTGGAGGGGACAATAGGTTGCACCGTGCGCCTCTCGGATTTCGGCGTTCACTGGCGGTGCGTTTGCGTGCCCGTCGATTGGACCTACCACAGAAGCAATGGGAAGCTCAGTGAGCTGCTCGGTGATCGGGGAAGCCCGTTTGACATGGATAATTGTCCTGGAGCTGAGGAAAACCTAGGCCTCACCGATCGCCTCGCCGGATTAACGAGCCGGCGGCAGAGGGCGGCCGAATTCCGACGAGCTTGATCGATGGCGGCCTGCGCGCATTGGTGTGGAGCAAGAAGTGGTTGGGGCACATCGATTTGATTCGGATTTGGTGGGGTTTTAGAGGAGACTAGCTGCCGCGGCCGCTGTCCACTCGTCGCTCGGTGAGGAGGAAGAAACAGGGGAGGGGAGCGGCAGGGAGGAGTAGGGAGAAAAGGAGAGGGGCGGTGGCTGGTTCTGCTGCTGCTGCTGCTGCCTTTAATCGCGCGCGCAGGAGTGAAAGCAGAGGGGGAAGTGCTGCGGCGATTGGCGCTCATGGTCGGTCGGGAGCAGAGAAGCGGCGGTGTGATTGGGGGCGCGGGGCGGTGGCGTGCGCGAGGAGAAACGATGGCGCGCCAGTGAGAAGAGAAAAGAGAGGAGAGAGGGGAGGAGCAGTGGAGGGGAAAAATCATTTGCCAAGATCATGCTCCGATGAAGTGAAGGCGCGGGAAATCGGCCGGGGCGGTCGGCCGGCGATAGGTTGGCTATGGGCGGCGTCCTGTAGCTTGTCACGTCGTTTTCGAATTTTTATTTCTGTATTGTTCCACAAGCTCCTTCTTGAATTAACAGAAAACCCTATCTCCCGAGATAAAGAATTTTTAAAACTTTTTGTGCAAGCTAAGTGAATTATTTGGAACAACTTTGCTTATAGGAAGATGCCCTGATTCAGCCCCGAAAAGTCTGCAAATTTTTAACCTCGCTCAAGTTTGTTGGGAATTTTAAAAGGGTTTAAACCTTTACCAAAAATTCTGATAAAATTTTCAAAATTCTATTTTAATGTGTAGTTAATTGTTATGTAAAAATATTACTAGGGTTCTATGAGAATTTTGATAGGTCACTAACTAGGGTTTGACTTCTTCCCTATTGAAGAAGGTTTTCGACACTGCTAAACAAAATTTTCCCGATCCTACTAATCATGTTCTGTTAGTTGCCAAAAATTCTTGTAGTGGTTTTTCTCGGAGTATATCAAACAACATTTCTGTTTACTACCAGCGTCGATTTTGCTTTTAAGTGTGTAATTTGCCGATCAGGGTTTCGAATTGGAGTGTGAATCCTTACACGGTAGGAAATGACTAGGTATCGTGGACTGAAAGCCCCTGTTTGGCGAAAGTGTTCAAATTTAATTTACTGAAATTTTTGTGTGGACTAATGGAAGCGTTTTAAGCAACATTGCTCATTAGCTCAAGCGCTAGTTCCGCCACAAAGTGCAAAAAGTCCTTTTTTTTTAGGGTTTAAGATTCGCTGTTGACTTCCCAAGTGACACCTGGGGTGTCACAAGTTCTAGGGCTCAAATTTGATCTACAAATGCAGCATGACATTAGGCATTCTCTGGAATTTTATGGGGATTTTAGGACCACAGAGTTGCTTGTAACCTTTTTAAAACACTCCATTCTGCCTAGCTAAATTACATTTTCTAAAATACATTATAAAAGTCCTCCAAAAAGTTGAACCCAAAAACAGAACTTTAGTTTTGATGCTCATGAGTGAATGCATAAAATTTCATAATTTTATTCTAGGGTTTAGTAATTATTTCTGATTTTTACAATTTTAAATAACAGAAACTTTGTTGAATTTTTTATAAAATCTAGAAAATTCATCTAGACCTCAACCAAATTTCAAAATTCATATTTCATAGAGCACTATCAATTAAAAATAAAATTTTAGTACAACTAAAAATTTTCATTTCAACCCTAAGATTAATGGTCGTAGTTTATTAAATAATTAATATCCGAAGAAAAGTGCCGATCAATCTGACGCGACCCCGCCCAGAGAACCTCATCTCGGAATGGATCCGATCAGTCGTTGAGCCAGGATCTTGTTGGGCAACACCCGGTGAAGCGAGCGTACACACGATACAACACAGGCAGGAATAAATAGCAATAATTTACAAGGAGAGAGAACTTAATACATCATTGGTTAATAAATTTGAGGTTGAATATTACATTGATTCAGAGTACGCGAAAGTGCTTGAAACAAACAGCGGAAGACTTGAACGATTACAAACTCCGACACACGGACTTAAGCAAAAGCACGCGCCGTGCCCAAGGGCACCATGCTACTAGCCACATCAAAATTCACTGCGGCGACTCACACAATTCCCACTGGAGGTTCCCGATCTCGGGGAGAGGCTCCTCCCAAAGGATGCTACCAGCTTGGTCCTGCATGACGGCGCCTGAAAACCACAAAACGCTAACGCGTGAGCTTCTAAGAAGCTCAGCAAGACTTACCCGACAAAATGGCTGGATACAGCCGACTCCTAGACATGGAGGCTGATGGGGTGGGTTTATTGCAAAAAGGACTCGCAAGCCTGTACTACTCTTATCAAATTTTAGCACAGGTTAAGTGATTAGAAAATAAATTTAGTTAGCACTAAGCTAAGCAAACATAACAGAAGTAACAATAGCAAAAATAATCATCATGTTCATTCTCATTGTGTCTCAACCTATTTAGTAAAATATGGTGCGTTTCACGAGCATGCTCACTAACTGGGAGCGACAGCGGTTCGAAACGATTTTATACCCTGTAGGGGAAACCTGATCGTACGACACGTGCAGGTCCCAAACTCGCACGTGGCAACCGTTCACACCAGCTCCTGCAATGTCAATTCCCTCCTACGCCTGCCTTAGCAGCGCCGCGTCCCATCAGACAACGCGTCCCAGACGGTTTCTGTGGAGTTCCCACGCTGCCCACCCCAGATCTCCTCCTAGTCAGACACCGTAGGGCAGGTTCGACGTTGCAATCACTAGGCTACATAGGTTTACTGGGGCCCATAACACCCAGCATACGACCAGTACATTCAACACTCGATCAGTCTCGAACCACACGGATCAGACAACTCTACGGTCACCCTAGACCCGGTCCAGTCGCCGACCTACTTTGTATCCTGTCTGACCCTCAAACTTTTATCTTTCCTTAATTAACTCATCATCATGTATCATCAGGTATCAAAAGATAGTTTCATCCAACAACCTACCTTTCGCGAGCAGCGTCCACTCTGCTCGACTTCTACCGGCAATACCTACTAAGCCTAGCATACTAAGGGGTATCTATACCAGCTACCGATAGGGTTTCCTATGGAAAACAAATGCAACTATGGTTTCAATCAACTCCTAGCACGTAATGCACAAACAAGACACACTGAGTTGTAAAAGTAAAACTTTAAACAACGGTTGTGCACCGGGGCTTGCCTGGTTCTTCGGAGCTGTCGGGGCTTCTTCTGCGGAGGTCGAGGCAAGTGGATCTGCAGCTACTTCGTGCGCTTCAGAATCTACATGATGCAGTATGATTAAGATAAGTTCAGTTGCAAAGAAACTTATTGCTTTTACCAACAGTAACCTAGGGTATCGATCGGCGACGCCTAGAATTAGGGTTAACCCTAATTACTCGACGCCGTCCATTAAATTCAATTCTTAACTGTTGAATGAGGTTCAAGGAAATCTGTTCAACTCTCATGAGGTGAGTTTTAGTTGGCATGTCCCACAACTTCAACCACAGTTAAGGTTAACTCGACAATTTACGTGAGTTAATAATTATTTAATTTCTCCGACTATTAAACTAGGTTAAAATGAAAATTTTAATTCTTCCTCAAGATTATTTTTAGTTGATATAACTTCCTGAACTAAGCCTTTTGAGCTTTGGTTGGGGCCTAGATGAATTGTTTATATTTTATAAAAATTCATCAAAGTTTCTGTTTTTAAAACTTAAAAAATCAGAAAGCACTAGTAAACTCTAGAATAAAATTATGAGATTTTATGTGGGCATTCATGAGCACCAAAGCTACAACTTTGCTTTTGGGCCTAAACCTTTTAAATGACTTTTACAATGCGTTTTAGAAAATAGTATTTTAACTAGGCATATTGAAGTATTTTAAAAGGGTTACATTCAATTTCGTGGTCCTAAAATTCCAGGAGATGTGTGTGGTCATAGTGTATTTTTAGGTCAAAGCTTAGCCCTAGCATTGCTCTAGAACCAAAATTAAAATCCAAAAATAGAAAGGAGTGTTTCTAATTAATTCTGCAAATTTTTGGTCGTTTGTTAAAAAAGTGCTTTAACAGAAAATTGGTCCTTTCATAAGGATTATAACAAATTTATGTTTGCCAATTTTGGATTTTTCTATGAATTTCTACCTATTTTACAAAACAGAGCAATAATCTGGAAAATAAAATAGAAAAAAGAAAAACAGGGGATTGCGCCGGCGAGCTCCGGCGAGCCATTGCCGGCGGTGGGGTGGTCGCCGACGGTCGAACCTCGGCTTTCCATGATCCACTTGACACGATGAAGCTCGGCAACATGCTATTTATCAACCTTTGGCACGGTAGAGGGGGTCTCACCGTGGAGGCGTTGGTGGCGGCGGCGGTCGATGAAATTCCGGCGAACGGAGCTCAAATCCGGAGGGGGAAGAGTGCGGGAAGCTTCATGGGAGTGAGAGGGAGTGCTTTGTCGAGGGAATTGGAGCGGGGAATGGCCGGGAGTGAGTTTTCACCGTGGAGGCGGTTTCGGCGGCTATGGCGGGCGGCGGCCAGGCAGAGGAGAGGGTGCTTGCGTGGGGGGGGGGGGGGGGAGAAGAAATGGAGAGGTAGGGGGGAGCTGGGGAGGGGGCACACCCATTTAAAGGAAAACCGGGGTAGGGGAGTAGGGGAGCCGAGAGGGGCGTGGCCGGCGTAGTGGGGCGGCGGCGCATGGGACCCGGGCGGCGCGGCTCGGGCAGAGGAAAAGAGAGAGAGAGAGTGAGAGAGAGAGAGTGGAGAGAGTGAGGAGGGGCGCCGGCAAGGCTTGAATGTGACATGCATGGAGAAATGGCCGTGTCGGCCGGGCGGCTACTCCCTGTCTGCTCGCCGCTTTGTCGGGCGGGCGGCGGGGCACTGTAGCCCGCCCGGCAAAGCAAATTTTATTTATTTATTTTTTTAATAATTAAAGCCTGGCTGCAATTCAATTAAAATGCATACTTTCCGAGCTCGAAACTTTTTGAGAATTTTTGTACAAGCTCAAGAATTTATTTGGAACACTTTTCATTTAAGGTTCAAGTCATGATTTGATCTCTAAAAATTCTTGAATTTCCATGATGATTTCTGCTTGGGTGAATTTTTAAGAGGTCTAAATATTTTCTAAAAATCTTGAATAATTTCCCAAAATTCTATTTTGAAGTGCACTTAATTGTTATGTAAAACTATGGCTAGGGTTCTATGGAAATTTGGATAGCCAAGGGTTAGGGTTTGGATTTCTTGCTGTTAACGAGATTTCGACACTGCTAATTGAGGTTTTTCCCCGGACTTTGCTATAGTGTTCTGTTGTTTGTCAAATTTTATCTTAGTGTCTCTTTGAAGAATTTTAAACAATATTCCTTTTTATTTCCATGATTGAATCTGCTTTAAAGTGAGTGAAATTGTGGATTAGGGTTTACAGTTGTCGACTTTGCCCTGGTGACACCTGGGGTGTCACACAATCCTCAACCCAAGTTTGAATTGCTTGATTCAGGGAATATGGCCAATTACAAATCACCTCATGGGAAATTGAGTAGATTTCTTGAAACCCCATTCATTAAGTCAAAAACATAATTAAAACTAGTGGCGTCGAAGAATTAGGGTTAACCCTAATTTCTAAACGTCGCCGATTGAAACTCTAGAATACTCCTTAATAAAAGCATTATGTTATCATTTCTTTGAACTCCTCATAATCATAATGCATCATGTAGATTCCGAAGCACACGAAGTAGCTGTAGAGCCCAAATCCTCAATCTCCGCTGAAGAAGTCAACGTCAACTTCGAAGAACCAGGCAAAGCCCCGGTGCACAACCAATGTTTAAAGTTTTCTTTTACAACTAAGTGTGCCATGTTTGTGCATTAAGTTGTTAGGAGTTTATTGAAACCTTAGTTGCATTTGTTCCCATAGGAAACCCTACCGGTAGTTGGTATAGATGACCAATTAGTTGCTATGCTTAGCAAGTTCTTACCGGTAGAAGTCGAGCAGAGTGGACGCTGCTCGCGATTGGTAGGATATTGAATGAAACTATTTCATGAGATGTGCCACATGGTTGTGAATAAGTAAGGAAAGATAAAAGGTTGAGGGTCAGGCCAGGTACAAGTAGGTCGGCGATTGGTCCGCGATCAGGGTGACCGTAGTCTGGTCTGATCCGTGTGGCACAGTTGGGCAAGTATTGAATGTACTAATCATATACTGGGAATAATAGGGCTCAATAAACCTACGTAGCCTAGTAAATGTAACGTCGAACTTACCCTACGGTGTCTGAATCGGAGGCGATCTGGGGTGGGCAGCATGGGAACTCCACAGAAACCGTCTGGGACGTGTTATCTGGTGGGATGTGGCGCTGCTGAGGTAGGCATAGGACAGAATTGACGTTGCAAGAGCTGGTGCGAACGGTTGCCACGTGCGGTCTAGGACGCGCACGTGTCGTATGATTAGGTTGACCCTGCAGAGATATAAAAATCGGTTCGAATCGCTGTCGCTCTCAGCTATGAGTTTCCTTGAACTTTCTGTCACATTTCAGTAAATAAGTTGAGACTCAATGAGGATGATACTATGATGATTACTATTACTTTGTCACTTCTATTATGCTTGATTAGTTCAGTGCTAATTAAAGTTACATTTTAATTACTTAACCTGTGCTAAAATTTGACCAAGAGTAGTACAGGCTTGCGAGTCCGTTTTGCAAGTAAACTGTCACATCCCAAAAGTTCAATCTTTTGTCCTTTTGATTTGAGCTCACTAATTCAATCATTTGACTTCAACCTTTTTCCTGTTTTGAATTTGGGTCAGGGTTTCGAGTTTTCGCCGTTTTCGCAAAACCCTAATCGACTTTCAAGAGGCCTTTTGTTTTCTTAATAAAACTACCCCAATGTTTTTGCATAACAATTAACTACACATTAAAATAGAATTTTGGAGATTTTATGAAAATTTTTGGTGAAGGTTTAAACACTTTTAAAATTCCAACAAATTTGATGCAAGTTGAAAATTCACAGACTTTTAGAAGCTGATTCAGTCAAACTTCCTATAATGAAAGTTGTTCCAAATAATTCCTTTAGTACACACAAAAAATTTCAGAAATTATTGAGCTCGGGAGCTAGGTCTTTCAATTGAATCTGGAAGGAGGAATTGAAAAATCGATTTTGACAAAACGCTTACCGTGAACAGTGTGCCGCCCGACACTTCGCTGCCGCAGCCAACCGCCGGCCGACCGCCCGGCCAATCCCTCGCGCGCGTCTTCAATCCTCCATCGGTGAATCTTGTCCAAAGATCTTCTCCTTCATTGCTCCATCTCTCTTCCACTCTCTCCCTCTCTCTGGCGCGCCTTCATTTCCCTGCCTTGCTCTCTGCCGCACGCCACCACCTCCGGCAGAGCACCGCCTCGACGCCCAATTGCCGGCCACCGCCCCTCTCACCAATCCGCGTGCACCCCGGCTCTCTCTACCTCCCTTGGCTCCTCCTCCTCAAGTACAAAACCGAAGCTCAGGCTCTCCTTTCCTTCCCTTCTCTTTCTCTGTTCTGCCCTAGCCTGTGCGCCGTCACGCCATTGCCGCCCGAGCACCCTCACCGTCGACAGCTCGACTCGGCCATTCCCTAGCCTTGCCACCGTGCCGATCAAGTTCCCCTTGACCCACTGAACCTCTCCGAACACCGAATTCGTCAGCCGTGCCCTAATTTCGCCAGAACACCGCCGCCTGTTCCTCGGCCGACAACAGCGCCGGCGGCCACCATTTTTCAAATTCCGTCACCGAGGTAGCTCAGCTTTTCGATTCCTTCAGCCAGCGTGTTCCTCTCACCATGGTACATCTAATTGATAAGCCATTGGCCACAGATAACCGCCGTTGAGGAAGTTCGTCCCACGCCACCCGTCGGCCGCCATTGACAGAGCTTCAGGGCTCACGTCGCCAACCACCTTGCGCCTTTCCCCGTGGCCCAAATCTTCATCAAATCAGTTCCTTAGATCAAGGTGATGCTCCACGACCTTTCAATCCCCTCCTAACCCCCCTCCTCCGGCGAGATTCCAACCGGAGCCACCGCATCAGCCGCTCCCCTGTTCTGAAACACTGTTCCATTGAATTTCTTATTTTCCTTTTAATTAACCAGAAGATGCATAGTGTGTAGGAAATCATGGAAAGGTCTAAAAATGCCAAACCTAATTTTATTTGAATACATGATTTATGAGTTAATTTTTGTTAAAGCACTTTTTCAAAATTGTCCCTGGATTTTCTTTAAAAATTCAATGTATTATTTCTGTTGTTGATTTTTAATTGAAGTTCCAGAATGTCTCTAGGGTTGATTTTTGTACCATAATTCTATCTTGGCATGATGCATCTCCTGTATTTTTATCAGAATTTTTCATGAACATTTGTGCATGCATGTCACTGTGAATATCCCCAAAACCCTAGATTAGTTACCTCTGTCTAAGTACATTAGGGAAGTCACCCAAAAGCCCAAGACCTTTAACAAAAACTTTAGTTTAGATTCTCAGTAGTAGCTCTGTAAAGTTTCATGATTTTTGCATAAGGTTTAGTGCATGTTTCTGATTTTATAAGTTTGGATAACAGAGCCTTGTTAGATTTTTAGTAAATTCATAGAAGCTCAACTTGACCCCAAACCAGAGCCAAAAGTCTTAGTTTAGAGCCTACTTTAAACTAAAAATGGTCCCATGTCTGTAACTTAACCTTGAATTTCACCGGAAAAGTCGTTACGACTTTTACGGCACCGTTACGGTATTCCCGATGTCGTAAACAGGCAACGACCATCGGAGGGCTCGTGTTCCTGTTAACGCGAGTCAAAACCACTCAAACTTAGTCTCATAGCAACCCAAGCCACTTAGTAAAGCCAGTACATGTGATGTGTTTTGGGATATTTTCCGAAAACAACATTCGTGTGCCACCCGATATCGGAACCGGAAACCGGGAAACCCGTAACCGGGATCGGTAAAACTGTTTAGGTCATAACTTGAGCTGTAGGACTCCGAATGCCTTCGTTCTTTTTGCATTGTGTTCATAAACTCAGTAGCTACCTCTTTGCATCATCTCACATCATTTGTGCATCATGGCATCATGGCGTGCATCTCATACCGTCGCGTTTTTACCTTATAGCTTACGATCCGCCAGAGAGTGACGCGGGTGCTACTGCGGGAGAAGCACCAGAGGTTGACCAAGCTGCTGAGGAAGTCAACACCGCTGCTGTTGAAGGCAAGCACCTCATATTGCTACCCTAAGTAATTTACTTAATGATTAATATGAATGCTTACGTATAGGAATGCATAAAGTCGGGCATAGTCATAAAGTCGGGAAAACCTATTATTGTTGCATGTACCCCTCCTTGGTATTGAATACGTCACCTTGTCAACCTGAGTAGAGTGTCTTCGTTCGAGTCACGAAGTGCTTAGCCATGCTTAGATAACACGGTAGAAGTCGAGTGGTAAGTCCCACTCGCACGTATAGGATTTACCTTGGTTACTTATGGACTTGTGGCGAGTTCATATGTTGGTAAAAGTTGAAAAGTGTTAAAAGCTGAAATCTGGACGGTGGGATAGGAGTGCAGCAAGACATGGAGGTCTTGTGTGCCGTAGGCCCCGTCTGGGTTGACCTAGGAACCGGCCGTGTTATTCTTGGCCTGAGCACTTTCCGTTCATACCACATGTCCGATATAATGGTAAGACAAGCTGAATATCTCACTGCGTACCAACGTTTGGCCGATGACTGCACGGTGTGTGGAACGAGGGAGTCATGGGTGCCTGCGAGGCCGTGACACTCGACGAGGGACTCACGTGTGCCTGCGAGGCCGTGGTACTCGGCACCGTGTGGATTTTCCAACCGTGTGGGCACGAGTGTGAAAAAGGTTGACATGAGTATCCCCTTGTGTAACTTTAGCGGGTTACATGAGCCGCATGGTCCTCAGTCGTGTGGGTACAGTTGGACTCCCCTGCAGGGTGTAAAATCGGTTCGAATCCGCCGCGGTCTCGGTTATGATCAAAGCTCAGTGTCCTTTGGATAATATCGTAGAGTTGTCACATAACATGATGGAATTGGGATGATGTTGATGGAGTCGGAATATGGTTATTGGTATCCATGGTTCGGATGGAACATGGATGTTGGCATATACATGGTTTATGGTTACATAATACTCGGGGTTGGGTTTATTAGATGTTCATGCCCGCAGAGTCCTTTTACTTTATGCTTATTCATATATGCTTAGTTCTGCTTTAAGCAATGGAGTCCATTTCCTATACCTTTTTACCTTGCTAAAACCTCATTGCATTATCCTTGGAGTCGGGAACTAATTCCCACCACAGGGTAAGACTTGCGAGTACCTTCGTACTCAACGTTTGTTGTTTAAGTTTTTGCAGGTGAGGATGAGTTGGTCTTCGGCTACTTTGTCCCCGCCGATGCCGGCGAGGGCGAGGCGTAGTCAAGACTTTCGAGTGATCGTGATGTGCGATGTTCGTGGGCTGGGCATCGCAATCTTTTGCTGTTTTCTCATTGCAACCGCTGCGACTACCGTCTTCCTTAGAATCGCTTCCGCTCTTTGATTTTCTTTTAGTTTCAAGACTTATGTTGAACCTTGTTATGTAAGAATAATTTAAATTAATGTCATTAATTAATGTGACCTTTGTGATGAATCACATGTGACGTTGCCGACGTGCTCGGATCTTGGGCATTGCTTGAGAAGCATGTCGGGGGACTGCCGGGTCTATATTCTCTTTTATCGGGTTGAGTTCTCGCACACCATGCGTGGGCCGCGAGTCAACTTGGTAAACTTGAATATAAATTGGTCGGGTCTCTCACAGGCGCTGGTATCAGAGCCAAGGTTCACAAATACACCCTAAAATTTTGATTAGCAACACGGGGTGGGTAGTTGTGTCTTAAAATCACTAAACCAACTAAAAGTTGAAGTAGTAGTGCTGATTTTAGGTCCTCACCTTTCTTAACTTGTTTTGGTTTTTAGAACTAGGAATGCACCCTGCATTGCTGCCCTCCTTGATAGATGGGACGTTAGAGTAGTCTAGCGGGTCTTGGCAGCCACCCATTTGTGTTAGGGCGCGTGTTTTATCTAAGCCTCCCTTTCTCTTCAAAATCGCCCATGTTGACGTTGTGTGTTTATTTTCAGTAGTATTGTGTGTTTGGGGAGAGTGTTTATGCATCCGTGTGAGAATCGTTAGTACGGAGCATGTTTGCATATCATTGCATGCATCGATCATCTCTTTGCTTGATTTTGAGTTGCAATTTGCTAGTTGGGTTTTGGTCATCTTTTGTTGACTGGTTTTTAACAACAAAAGGGACAAGTTTGTTTCGCCTTTGAAACGACTTGTTCAACTTTCAAAACTTTCGTCGTTATTTTGAGTTTCGTGTTCGAGTTAGTGAGCTCATCCTATCTGAACATCGGTGTATGTTGGTCAGTACACCATGTCTGTCATCTCGTAGCAACCATCGCTGCCTTCTTATCATCGATAGCATTCCCGGCAACCGTATTTTTCCCTGTCTATGACACGTCCTTGTTGTCGTAGCAACGTATCGTCTGGATGTCTATTCTTCCGGTCGCTAACCGTGGTTTTGGCGACAGGATGAATACCCGAAGCCGCACTCGTGAGGCCGGTGAAACCTCCGGAGCTGCTGAAGGCCAAGGACGCCAGACCACACCACCACCGCCACCACCAGCCCCTACCATGGCTGAAGTGCTCATGCAGATCGAGCACAATCGGCGGGAGCACTCCGAGTATCTTCGTATCATCGCCGAGGGCATCACTCAGCGTGGCGCAGAGCGTAACGCCGCTCGTGAAGATGACTTCTCCGACTTTCGCCGCACCGAGCCGCCTATCTTCACTCGGGCCAAGGACCCCCTCGACGCTGACCATTGGCTTCACACCATTGAGCAGAAGCTCGATCTACTCCGGTGCGGAGAGCATCAGAAGGTTCTTTTTGCTGCCCATCAGCTTCAGAATGAAGCCGGTGCATGGTGGGATACCTACCGTGCCACCCAGCCCGACAACCACCGCTACACGTGGCAAGAGTTCCGTACCGCCTTCCGTGCCTTCCACATCCCGGATGGCGTGATGGAGATCAAGAGGTTGGAGTTCCTTGCTCTCAAACAAGGCAACCGTTCGGTGATGGAGTATGTGCACCAATTCAACTACCTTGCACAGTACGCTCGCACAGAAGTGGCAACCGATGCGAGCAAGAGGGGCTATTTCTACAATGGCCTTTCTGAGGAGATGCAGGACAAGCTGTCTGTCATCATTTCAGAGGTCGGCAGCTTTAACCAGCTCGTGGATCGTGCCATAGTTGCCGAGGACAAGATGAACAAGCTTGCAGCCAAGAACCGCAAGCGTGCTGCCCTACCGCCACAGAATGTGAACCCACAGCGTCCTCGCACGGGCTCAGCTCCACCGCAGCCCATGTGGATGGTCCGTCGTGCTCCTCCTGCTGCTGGACAAGCTCCTCGGCAACCTACGGGACAAGCTGGAAATCAAGCCGTTGGTCCGTGCTTCAATTGCGGCCAGCGCGGTCACCTTTCCCGTGGCTGTCCGTATCCAAGGCGTGGAGCGGGGGCTGCTGCTCCAAACCAGCCACCGCGTCCACCTGTCGCTGCTCCACCACAGCAAGGCAACAAGCCCCAAGTTCCCAAGCGTGGCCGTGTCAACTACACGACCGCCGCGGATGTGCCTGAAGGTGCCGACGTGCTCGTTGGTACGTTATCCGTCGACTCTCGTCCTACCAAAGTTCTTTTTGATTCTGGTGCATCACATTCCTTTATTAGGCGAGAGTATGCCACACAATATAACTTAAAGATATTCCCTACCCGTACACCCTATCTCATAGAATCCCCCGGAGCCAAAATCCACGTAGACTCCATGGTTCCGACATCGTTGACCCCAGTCAGCGGTGTTACCTTGCAAGCCAATCTCTTACTCCTAGATCTTCAGGGGTTAGATATCATTCTTGGGATGAATTGGATGATTTCTCACGATGCCGTTATCCACGTGGCTTCCAGAGTTGTTTCTCTGAAAGGCCCAACCGGCGATCGTTTTTCGCTACACCTCGAAGGTGATAATTCAGGGTTGTACCTTTTGAAAGGTGCGACTGGTTCTGAGCTTTCCTCTATCCCTGTTGTGTGCGAATATCCGGATGTTTTCCCTGATGATTTGCCGGGTATGCCGCCCGACCGGGCTATTGAGTTTGCCATCGAACTCGAACCAGGAACGGCTCCTATTTCAAAACGGCCGTATCCGATGTCTTCTGAGGAGTTGGCTGAAATGAAGAAACAGTTGAAAGATCTCCTTGACAAGGGTTTTATTCGCCCAAGTTCTTCTCCTTGGGGTTGTCCCGCTATCTTTGTGAAGAAGAAAGACGGCACATTGCGCATGTGTGTCGATTATCGTCCCTTGAACGCCGTTACCATCAAAAACAAATATCCACTTCCGCGGATCGATATCCTTTTCGATCAGCTTTCTGGCGCTCGTTGTTTCTCCAAGATTGATTTAAGGCTGGGCTACCATCAAATAAAGATCAGAGAAGAGGACATTCCAAAAACTGCCTTTTCTACTCGTTACGGCTTGTACGAGTACCTCGTCATGTCCTTTGGTCTCACAAACGCCCCTGCCTACTTCATGTACTTGATGAACTCTATTTTCATGGAGGAACTCGATGTATGTGTGGTGATCTTCATTGATGATATCCTTGTGTTCTCCAAGACGGAAGCAGATCATGCTGTTCACCTCCGAATTGTACTCGGGAAGCTTCGTGAACACCGTCTTTACGCCAAATTCAGCAAGTGCAAATTCTGGCTGCACGAAGTTGCTTTTCTTGGGCACGTCATTTCTGAAAATGGTGTTGCCGTAGATCCCACCAAGGTGCAAGAAGTGCTTGATTGGTCTCCACCAACCAATGTGAAGGAAATCCGCAGTTTCCTTGGACTTGCGGGTTACTATCGTCGGTTTATCAAGGATTTCTCCAAGATTGCCAAGCCAATGACCAGGTTGCTGTGCAAAGGAGAGAAATTCCTTTGGTCCGCCCATTGTGAGCAAGCTTTCCAGACATTGAAGACATTGCTTACCACCGCGCCCGTTCTTGCGCAACCCGACATCCACAAGAGCTTTGATGTCTATTGCGACGCCTCTCGCGTTGGACTCGGATGTGTGCTTATGCAAGACGGGAGAGTCATTGCTTATGCTTCTCGCCAATTGAGGTCACATGAGGAGAATTATCCTACTCATGATCTTGAGCTTGCCGCCGTTGTCCATGCTTTGAAAATCTGGCGACATTATCTCCTTGGCAAGACTTGCAATATCTATACCGATCACAAGAGCCTCAAATACATATTCACCCAAGCTGATTTGAATATGAGGCAAAGAAGATGGCTTGAGTTGATCAAAGACTACAAGCTAGAGGTGCATTATCACCCAGGAAAGGCTAACGTCGTGGCTGACGCGTTGAGTCGCAAAAGCCGTTGCAACTGCCTAATTGGAAAGACCCGAAATCGCTCCCTATGTGAGGATTTTCGGAAGCTTGGTCTACAAATGGTGGAAGAAGGTTTCTTTGCCAACCTTGAAATAAAATCCACACTTTTGGATCAGATCAAGGAAGCCCAGAAAAATGACAAAGGAATGGCTCGTATCCGGGAGAAAATAAAATCGGGTAAAGCCAGATGTTTTTCTCTCGATGAGCAAGGCGTGTTATGGTTTGGAAAACGCCTTGTGGTGCCAAAAGTTGATGAGCTGAAGATGAAAATTCTCAATGAAGCTCATGATTCCTTGCTGTCCATACACCCAGGAAGTACGAAAATGTATCAAGACTTGAAGACCAAATTCTGGTGGACTCGCATGAAGCGGGAAATTGCTCAGTACGTCTCCAAATGTGACGTATGTCAGCGGGTGAAAGCTATCCACTTAAAACCCGCAGGCACACTTCAACCATTGCCTATTCCATCATGGAAATGGGAGGATATTGGCATGGATTTCATTGTTGGTTTGCCTAGAACTTCGGGTGGTTACGATTCCATCTGGGTAATCGTTGACCGGTTAACAAAGTCTGCACATTTCCTTCCCGTCAAGACCACCTATTCTTTCAAGGAATATGCAGAGTTGTACCTCACTCGCATTGTGTGTCTTCATGGTGTTCCGAAGACAATTATTTCAGACCGAGGCACCCAGTTCGTCTCTCGGTTTTGGAAAAGCCTTCATCAAGCGTTGGACACCCAGCTTATTCATAGTTCGGCTTACCACCCGCAAACGGGAGGACAAACCGAACGCGTCAATCAAATTCTTGAGGACATGTTGAGAACTTGTGTGCTAACCTATGGCAAGAGATGGGAGCTCTGCTTACCTTTTGCGGAGTTCTCTTACAACAATAGCTACCAGGCTAGCCTCCAAATGTCCCCATTTGAAGCACTCTATGGAAGAAGTTGTAGAACCCCGTTGAATTGGTCTGAATCCGGGGAACGACCTTTCTTCGGTCCTGATTTGGTTCGCGATGCTGAAGCTCAAGTGCGCCAAATTCAGGAACATCTCCGAGTTGCTCAATCTCGCCAAAAGAGCTACGCCGATCGTCGTCGGGTAGAACTTTTCTTCAAAGTTGGAGATTATGTTTACCTTAAAGTTTCACCACTCCGAGGCACGAAAAGATTCCAGGTGAAAGGGAAGTTAGCCCCACGCTACATTGGTCCCTTCAAAATCCTTGCAAGACGTGGTAACGTGGCATATGAGCTAGAATTGCCATCCTCTCTTGGTAACGTCTTCAACGTCTTCCACATCTCTCAATTGAAGAAGTGTCTCCGTGTTCCGACCGAGGCTATTTCCATGGAGCATGTCGAGGTCCAACCCGACCTCTCTTATGTGGAGTATCCTCTACGCATCCTTGCGCGTTCGGAACGCAAATTGCGCAATCGTGCAATCCCGATGGTGAAAGTGCATTGGAGCAGACACACCGAAGAAGAAGCAACGTGGGAACGTGAGGATAAAATGCGGGAGGACTACCCGGAGCTTTTCACAGAGCCGTAAGTCCCCTCGTGGTTTTCTTCACATTCGCTTCTTAGCATTCCTTATCATTGATAATCCTTTCGCCACCCTACTTAACCTTTAATCTCGGGACGAGATTCTTTTAAGGGGGGTGGTCTGTCACATCCCAAAAGTTCAATCTTTTGTCCTTTTGATTTGAGCTCACTAATTCAATCATTTGACTTCAACCTTTTTCCTGTTTTGAATTTGGGTCAGGGTTTCGAGTTTTCGCCGTTTTCGCAAAACCCTAATCGACTTTCAAGAGGCCTTTTGTTTTCTTAATAAAACTACCCCAATGTTTTTGCATAACAATTAACTACACATTAAAATAGAATTTTGGAGATTTTATGAAAATTTTTGGTGAAGGTTTAAACACTTTTAAAATTCCAACAAATTTGATGCAAGTTGAAAATTCACAGACTTTTAGGAGCTGATTCAGTCAAACTTCCTATAATGAAAGTTGTTCCAAATAGTTCCTTTAGTACACACAAAAAATTTCAGAAATTATTGAGCTCGGGAGCTAGGTCTTTCAATTGAATCTGGAAGGAGGAATTGAAAAATCGATTTTGACAAAACGCTTACCGTGAACAGTGTGCCGCCCGACACTTCGCTGCCGCAGCCAACCGCCGGCCGACCGCCCGGCCAATCCCTCGCGCGCGTCTTCAATCCTCCATCGGTGAATCTTGTCCAAAGATCTTCTCCTTCATTGCTCCATCTCTCTTCCACTCTCTCCCTCTCTCTGGCGCGCCTTCATTTCCCTGCCTTGCTCTCTGCCGCACGCCACCACCTCCGGCAGAGCACCGCCTCGACGCCCAATTGCCGGCCACCGCCCCTCTCACCAATCCGCGTGCACCCCGGCTCTCTCTACCTCCCTTGGCTCCTCCTCCTCAAGTACAAAACCGAAGCTCAGGCTCTCCTTTCCTTCCCTTCTCTTTCTCTGTTCTGCCCTAGCCTGTGCGCCGTCACGCCATTGCCGCCCGAGCACCCTCACCGTCGACAGCTCGACTCGGCCATTCCCTAGCCTTGCCACCGTGCCGATCAAGTTCCCCTTGACCCACTGAACCTCTCCGAACACCGAATTCGTCAGCCGTGCCCTAATTTCGCCAGAACACCGCCGCCTGTTCCTCGGCCGACAACAGCGCAGGCGGCCACCATTTTTCAAATTCCGTCACCGAGGTAGCTCAGCTTTTCGATTCCTTCAGCCAGCGTGTTCCTCTCACCATGGTACATCTAATTGATAAGCCATTGGCCACAGATAACCGCCGTTGAGGAAGTTCGTCCCACGCCACCCGTCGGCCGCCATTGACAGAGCTTCAGGGCTCACGTCGCCAACCACCTTGCGCCTTTCCCCGTGGCCCAAATCTTCATCAAATCAGTTCCTTAGATCAAGGTGATGCTCCACGACCTTTCAATCCCCTCCTAACCCCCCTCCTCCGGCGAGATTCCAACCGGAGCCACCGCATCAGCCGCTCCCCTGTTCTGAAACACTGTTCCATTGAATTTCTTATTTTCCTTTTAATTAACCAGAAGATGCATAGTGTGTAGGAAATCATGGAAAGGTCTAAAAATGCCAAACCTAATTTTATTTGAATACATGATTTATGAGTTAATTTTTGTTAAAGCACTTTTTCAAAATTGTCCCTGGATTTTCTTTAAAAATTCAATGTATTATTTCTGTTGTTGATTTTTAATTGAAGTTCCAGAATGTCTCTAGGGTTGATTTTTGTACCATAATTCTATCTTGGCATGATGCATCTCCTGTATTTTTATCAGAATTTTTCATGAACATTTGTGCATGCATGTCACTGTGAATATCCCCAAAACCCTAGATTAGTTACCTCTGTCTAAGTACATTAGGGAAGTCACCCAAAAGCCCAAGACCTTTAACAAAAACTTTAGTTTAGATTCTCAGTAGTAGCTCTGTAAAGTTTCATGATTTTTGCATAAGGTTTAGTGCATGTTTCTGATTTTATAAGTTTGGATAACAGAGCCTTGTTAGATTTTTAGTAAATTCATAGAAGCTCAACTTGACCCCAAACCAGAGCCAAAAGTCTTAGTTTAGAGCCTACTTTAAACTAAAAATGGTCCCATATCTGTAACTTAACCTTGAATTTCACCGGAAAAGTCGTTACGACTTTTACGGCACCGTTACGGTATTCCCGATGTCGTAAACAGGCAACGACCATCGGAGGGCTCGTGTTCCTGTTAACGCGAGTCAAAACCACTCAAACTTAGTCTCATAGCAACCCAAGCCACTTAGTAAAGCCAGTACATGTGATGTGTTTTGGGATATTTTCCGAAAACAACATTCGTGTGCCACCCGATATCGGAACCGGAAACCGGGAAACCCGTAACCGGGATCGGTAAAACTGTTTAGGTCATAACTTGAGCTGTAGGACTCCGAATGCCTTCGTTCTTTTTGCATTGTGTTCATAAACTCAGTAGCTACCTCTTTGCATCATCTCACATCATTTGTGCATCATGGCATCATGGCGTGCATCTCATACCGTCGCGTTTTTACCTTATAGCTTACGATCCGCCAGAGAGTGACGCGGGTGCTACTGCGGGAGAAGCACCAGAGGTTGACCAAGCTGCTGAGGAAGTCAACACCGCTGCTGTTGAAGGCAAGCACCTCATATTGCTACCCTAAGTAATTTACTTAATGATTAATATGAATGCTTACGTATAGGAATGCATAAAGTCGGGCATAGTCATAAAGTCGGGAAAACCTATTATTGTTGCATGTACCCCTCCTTGGTATTGAATACGTCACCTTGTCAACCTGAGTAGAGTGTCTTCGTTCGAGTCACGAAGTGCTTAGCCATGCTTAGATAACACGGTAGAAGTCGAGTGGTAAGTCCCACTCGCACGTATAGGATTTACCTTGGTTACTTATGGACTTGTGGCGAGTTCATATGTTGGTAAAAGTTGAAAAGTGTTAAAAGCTGAAATCTGGACGGTGGGATAGGAGTGCAGCAAGACATGGAGGTCTTGTGTGCCGTAGGCCCCGTCTGGGTTGACCTAGGAACCGGCCGTGTTATTCTTGGCCTGAGCACTTTCCGTTCATACCACATGTCCGATATAATGGTAAGACAAGCTGAATATCTCACTGCGTACCAACGTTTGGCCGATGACTGCACGGTGTGTGGAACGAGGGAGTCATGGGTGCCTGCGAGGCCGTGACACTCGACGAGGGACTCACGTGTGCCTGCGAGGCCGTGGTACTCGGCACCGTGTGGATTTTCCAACCGTGTGGGCACGAGTGTGAAAAAGGTTGACATGAGTATCCCCTTGTGTAACTTTAGCGGGTTACATGAGCCGCATGGTCCTCAGTCGTGTGGGTACAGTTGGACTCCCCTGCAGGGTGTAAAATCGGTTCGAATCCGCCGCGGTCTCGGTTATGATCAAAGCTCAGTGTCCTTTGGATAATATCGTAGAGTTGTCACATAACATGATGGAATTGGGATGATGTTGATGGAGTCGGAATATGGTTATTGGTATCCATGGTTCGGATGGAACATGGATGTTGGCATATACATGGTTTATGGTTACATAATACTCGGGGTTGGGTTTATTAGATGTTCATGCCCGCAGAGTCCTTTTACTTTATGCTTATTCATATATGCTTAGTTCTGCTTTAAGCAATGGAGTCCATTTCCTATACCTTTTTACCTTGCTAAAACCTCATTGCATTATCCTTGGAGTCGGGAACTAATTCCCACCACAGGGTAAGACTTGCGAGTACCTTCGTACTCAACGTTTGTTGTTTAAGTTTTTGCAGGTGAGGATGAGTTGGTCTTCGGCTACTTTGTCCCCGCCGATGCCGGCGAGGGCGAGGCGTAGTCAAGACTTTCGAGTGATCGTGATGTGCGATGTTCGTGGGCTGGGCATCGCAATCTTTTGCTGTTTTCTCATTGCAACCGCTGCGACTACCGTCTTCCTTAGAATCGCTTCCGCTCTTTGATTTTCTTTTAGTTTCAAGACTTATGTTGAACCTTGTTATGTAAGAATAATTTAAATTAATGTCATTAATTAATGTGACCTTTGTGATGAATCACATGTGACGTTGCCGACGTGCTCGGATCTTGGGCATTGCTTGAGAAGCATGTCGGGGGACTGCCGGGTCTATATTCTCTTTTATCGGGTTGAGTTCTCGCACACCATGCGTGGGCCGCGAGTCAACTTGGTAAACTTGAATATAAATTGGTCGGGTCTCTCACATAAACCCACCCCCATCAGCCTTCATGCCTAGAAGTCGGCTGTAGTCAGACATTTTGACGGGTCAGCCTTGTTGAGCTTCTTAGAAGCTCACGCGTTAGCGATATGTGGTTTTCAGGCGCCGACATGCAGAACCAGGACGATAGCATCCACCGGGAGGAGTCTCATCCCGAGGTTGGGAACCTCCAGTGGGAACTGTGCGAGTCGCCGCAGTAACTCCGAAGTGGCCAGTAGCATGACACCCCTGGGCATGGTGCATGCTTTTGCCTAAAGAATGAGTGTCGGAGTCTGTAAGCGATCGAGTCCTCCGCTGTTACGTTTTCAAAACTTTATTTGCGCACTCTGAATCTCTTGTAAGACTTAAGTTTCAATCCATGAATTAATGTTTTATTAATTTCTCTCCTTGTAAATTATTGCTGTTTATCCCTGCCTGTATTGTATCGTGTGTAGCTCGCTTCGCCGAGCGTTGCCCAACAGGATCTTGGCTCAACGACCGACCGGATTCGTCCCGAAAGAAGTTTTCTGGGCGGGTCCGCTTCAGCAGTGTCCGATCTGTCCGACTTCTACCGCAGAGAATTTCTAAGCATAGCATCTATACGGGCTACCTGCACCAATATATCAAAATAGGTACTACCGGAAACTTGTGCATCTAGGATTTCATTCAACTCCTGTCGACCTAAATATACATCACATGACTCACATTCACTGTTATAAAAGGAAAAAAATTTAAAACAGTAGTGCACCAGGGCTTGCCTTGTGGGTGTTCTTCCTGGTCTGCGCGACGGTGTCTTCGGAAAACTCGGGGTCCACCTCGATGGCTACCTGGTTCACGTCGGCGTCTACATGATGCAATTAGAGAGGTGACATCAGTAATTAATAACTCTCGCAAACTTAAGTGGTCGCTAGTGAATTAAAGAATTAGGGTTGCCGAGGAAAAGTTTTGACCTAAAACAATGCTAATCAAAATTAGTAGCTCCATAAACAACCCTAATCAAGCTATCAAACACCATTTAGTAGCAGGGCCAAAGCTAGGGTTTATACAAATTTTAAAATTTTTTAATAGTTGCACATTAATTAAATAATGTTTTTGGCCATTTATGGTTAATTAAATAAATCCCAAAAATTAATAACTTCACACACTGAAGTTTTATATTTTTCTTAAAGACTACATTTTTCCCTGGTTCCAGAACAATTGGGTTTATATCTTTCTGAGCAAAACTTATTTTATATGATTTATTAAATTTCCAGCCGAATTAAATGAATTTTGAATAAGCAGAAATGGTGAAACCCAACTAGGGCATTTGCCCTAGCTTGGCCGGAGAGGGGCGGCGGCCGACGAGGCCACCGACGGCAAGAGCTCGGCGCAGGGATCCCTACACCTCGACCGCCGGCGAACTCGGGAACCGAGTTGGCGACGAGCGGCGGCGCGAGCACGGTGGCGGCCACGGCGCGGTGGCGCGGCGGTGCACGACCGGCGGCGAAAACTTGGCGAGCACCTTCCTCGCGACACGGCGGAGCTAGGGGAGGAGAAGAATGGGCCGGGCCCTCACGGAAAGTGGAGATCACCGGTGCCTCCTTTGGCCGAGGAACATGGCGGCGGCGTCCTTCAAATTCCGGCGAGCTCCGGCAAGCTCGTAGTGCGGTTGAGCTCGAGAGGGAAGAGGAATGTCGAGTGCTTCGATTTGTGAAGAAATTGGCCGAAGTGGGGGCGAGCATGGCACGGTGGTGTGGTGCGGTTGGCTTGGCGGAGAGAAAGGAGGAGGAGAACAGAGGAGGGCGCGGCGCGAGAAAGGAAAAGGAGGCGACCGAAGCGCCCTTACACACGCCCGGGTGAACGCACGCGCGCTCGCCACGCGCGCGGCAGGTTGCGCGCCCCCCCTGCCCGGGGGAGCGCGTGAAATGGCGCGCCCGCGCGGGAAGAGAGAGGAAGGGAAAAGAAGAAGAACAGAGAAAAGAGGGCTGCCTGGTGGGGCCCACTGTCCAGTGGGTCCCACTGGTGAAATATTTTTTGGAAAAGCCCAAAAATTCATAGGAATTTGACAAGAGCTCAAAGTTGATTCCAAGAATTAAACTAAAGCTTGCATTTCAGTTTAAAGGTTTAAACTAATAGTTCAAATTTTGACTAGCTTTTATTTTGCGAGAATTTCTTGCAAGTTTCAAAAATATTTCTTTGGACCAATGAAATAATTCCTTTTTTAGATTACTAGAAATTTTGTTAATTACTTTAATCTTCGAAAATTTTGGTACTTTCCTTGCAATTGATTTAATTTTCTTTCGAACCCGATTAATAAAGCGAAGTGCTATAGGTATGTTCGTCCGGAAACTCAGCCTAGGAGACCTGCTTAACTCTAGTGCAAGACCAAATTCTGACGACCCGAGGCTTCCTTGCGTCAGGATGAGGGCGTGCCAGTCAATTTTCCCTGCGAATTGATAAAGAGAAAGGGGGAAAACATTAAATGATGAGGGACATTGATGCACCTTCGTGGGCCGATGTACGGCCGATACCTGCGAGAGGGACGAGGGCTACGGCCTAAGGATATGATAAATATAAAATAAAGGGTGCCGTACAGTAGGCCCTTTGGCCTCAGTGGCACGGGGCCCGTGGCCGATGCACGCAGAAAGGCATTTTCCTCTACGGTATCGGTCGATAGGATGCTTAACATTTTGCGGTCAATAGGTCTACCGGCTAAACACCCTAAATAAACGCAAAAAACAAGCGAAGCGAGATCGCTAAGAAACCAGATCCACCACGCACACAGGAGATCGGATTGAACCGTTGCAGCCCCGTGCACGATCGGTGGACTCCGCATGCATCTCGCCACTGCACGAATTGAAGGTTGTTGCGATGACTCTAATATCGAGATCCAAGCACCAGAAAGTACCAAATCAGACATAGGAAAAAGCAGAAGATTGACGTGTCAAGACAAGACAGTTCGTACAGTGCTAGCGATAATTCTAGCAACCAAGATCGACAGCACTAGATAACTAGCAACCTAGATAATGCAAGAACAACCAGAATATCGAGCCTAATCCAGAAAGTAGCAATCTCAAGCACGCATCCATATTGAGGGGGGGGGGCGGGGATCTGTACCTCTTCTAGGGGTCGAAATGCTGATTCAGCCCACGGGAAGCCGTACCGTTTAGTCTAGTTCCTGCAAAATCATCTCCCTCCTACGCTACCTTAGCGGGAGAGCCTACTCCACCAAAGGACACGTTCCAGACGGTATCGGTGAGAGGTTACCTCACTGTCCACCCCAGACCACCTCCATCAGACACCGTAGGGTAGGTTCGACTTTGCAATCAACAGGCTACATATGTTTACTGGTACCATTATTCCATCATATGATCAGTACATTCAATGCTCGATCAAGCTCGGGCCACACGGACCAGATAGGACTACTGCACATAGGATCCATGTCCTATTGTCAGCCTACAATTTTTTGTCTGACCCCAGTTTACATCATCTTAATATGAACTAGCAATAAGCTCAACATTAAGGAGGAAGTTCGTTACAAATCCTAACAGTTGCGAACACTGTCCACTCTGCTCGACTTGTACCAAAGGGTATTACTAAGAATAGCAGTCTACATCGAGCTACCTGTAATAATATTCTAAGATAGTACTACCAAAACATATGCATCTAGGGTATCAATCAACTCCTAATAAACCTAGTGCATAGTACACGACTCATGCATAGTGATAAAAGGAAAACTTTTATAAACGGTTGTACACCGGGGCTTGCCTTGTGGTGGTTCTACCTGCTCTGATGCGGGGTCCTCCTCAGTGTACGCCTGCTCACGCTCGACAACTATCTTGTTCACTTCGGAGTCTACATGATGCACACAGTAAAATCATTAAAGGGAAAAGCTCTCACATCCTCTTTTTTTTTTTTCAAAACCCTTGTTCAGGTTCATGATAAGCTCACTGATCTTAGCTTTAAAAGTTTGGTTAATTTTTGCAACATGGAAAATTGTGGTCCAAAAGCAAAGTTTTTCAATTAATAAGCAACTTTGAGTAGCTTCTGATAACCTTTACAATTCATAACAAAACTATATCTATGTTTTTGCATAATAATTAGGAGCACATTAAAGTAGAATTTTGGAGATTTTACCAGAATTTTTCGAGGTGGTTTGGTACCTTTTAAAAATCCCAACACCTTGAAATTTGGGGGAAAGTCACCAAATTCCAGAAGCCGAATCTCGTCTCCTTCCCAAAACAAAAAGTTGCTCCAAATAATTCTCTAAGCCTCCACAAACATTTCCAAAATTTTCTAAGCAAGGGAGCATCAAATTTGGCCAAATTAAGTTTAAATATTTGAGAAAATTGCAAATTTTTCCAAAAGCTGAAAACACCCCACTTCGCGCAAGCCACATGCTCGGCGATACGCCGCCAATGCCTTCGACCGTCGGATCGCCACGGAGGAGAGTGCCGCGCGTGACTCAATATTTTGGCGCCTTCTTCATGCCCTCTTCCGCCGATTCCCTGCCGCCTCGTCCCAACTCACCGACGCATCTTTCTTCGATTCCGACCAACTCCGTTGAGGACTAACCCTCTTCTTGCTCCAGCTTCTTGTTCTCTCTCTTGCGCAGCTCTATGACGTGTTCTTGTTCGCAGAAGCTTGCCGGAGCCATCAGATTTCACTCGCCGCCGATTGACTGTCTCTGCCACTGTCGTGAGGCTCACCGTCCACGTCCTATCTCCGGTCATTCCCGTGGTCTCTGTCACCCACCATTCAACTCCTCTCGCCACGGTGATGCTCTCAGGCACCATATTCGCCTCATAACACCACTCTTTCGCCGATGACCTCGCCAGAGTTGAACTCCCTACGTCACCAATCGACTCGTCTTCACTCACTGAGCATGAATCTGCTGGCCGTTTGCCCCAACTTGCCGCCATTGAGTTCACCGCTGTCCAACCCCCTTCTCCCCTTTTTTTGGAATTTAAATTGAAATTTTGTTGTTTTTGATTGATATTGTAAAATGCATAGTAAATCACAGGAAGCTCCAAAAGCTCCAAAAATTATGAACCAAAATTCTTTTGAATCCTTGTGTATAACTCTAACATTCTGTCGAAGTGGTTTGTCATGAAGATTCATTGAACTTCGAAAATAAATGTTTTAGTTAAAATAGTTTTTGAATTTTAATTTAAATTCTATGCATGCTCTAACATTGTAACCTGTGCACATCTGTCTGCTATGTCATGCATGTCATCATGTGAATTTACCATAATTTTATCATGACAAATTGCTATTCATGCATGTGAAATAACTAGATTCTACCATTTAAAATTATTCTTTTCTAATACATTGTGCATGTCAACTAAAATTGATGATAGCTATTCTAAACCTCATGTCTGTCAGATGCAAGTTGATTTATCAAGTTTCATGAGTTTATCATGTCTTCTAGTACCCTTCTTAATTTCTAAGTTTAAATCATAGAAATTTGTTAGATTTTTAATAAAGTCTTGGAATCTTAACTTGACCCCAAACCAGTACCAAACATCTTGTTTTGGAAGATAAGTTCAACTAAAAATAATCCCCTACGTGTAACTTAAGTTTCATTTTTACCGGAAAAGCCGGTACGCCTTTTACCGATGTTCACTGATGTTTACCAATGTCGTAAACGGGTAACAATAGTCAGTGAGCTCGTGTTCTTTATAATGCGAGCAAAACCTTCAAACTTAGTGTTGTAATTACTCCTAGCCACCCAATTTAGCCTCTACATGAGACCAGTTTTTGGGATTTTTCTCAGAAACGATGTTCTTGTGCTAACTGATATCGAAACCGGAACCTAGAAAACAGGAACCAGTTTTTTCGAATCGGTAAAACTATTTTCGCAATAACATGAGCTGTAGACCTCCGTTTGACGCGTTTCTTTTTGCATTGTATTCGTAGTCTTAGTAGCTACCTCTCTGCACCATATCACATCATTTGCATGCATCATGTCATCATGACATATATTCTCGTATCGACGCATTTACTTTATAGAGTACGATCCGTTGGAGAGTAACACAGGTGCTACTGAAGGAGGAGCACCGGAGGCTGACCATGTTGCTGAGGAGAACACCATCACTGCTGGGCAAGGTACTCATATTGTTACCCTAATTTAATACTTAACATCCATATATGTTATGACACCCCGTGTGTCACAATTAGGTGCGCGAGATTCTAAATCCTAATCAAAGGAGATGAACAAATTTGGAGTTTGTTCAATAATTCACTAAAACCTGGAAGTTTACTTAAGAATTTAAAGTATTTGGGAATAACCTCACTAAGGTACCTAAAATAGAAATAAAGAAAAGTTAATGGCAAAACATTTGGTAATTATGAAAATTTTTATGTTAGATACAATTAATTTCTCTTGTCTAGGTTTATTTCAAGTTGTACATGAGATTTTGACGTATTTATATGAGCACACGTTAAGAGTCGAGACAAAAGAAAAGGAGCTAAAATAATTTAAGTGAAAATTGATTCCTCAAAAGTGATATTTATTATTTATTGGAGTCAGTACAAATGGTCATTCACCCATTATGGAATAGACGCGGTATAACATGCGGCCGGTATGATTACGTAGATAGCCGTACGAATGTATAGCGGGACTCTTGAATAATGCATCCTTGAAACCGGTTAATATTGATGCTATTTTTATAATGGGCTAAGAATGTGAACAAGGCCCGTGAAGCCCACATATGCATACCGTATACATATACGCGGCCATGGAAATACGAAGAGACTTGACACGTTCATTTTAGCTATGGGCAACGTCAGGATAATCATGCGAACTGACCCGAAGAAACTTCTAGAGTATTGAACAAATTTATTTAAACATGTTCCGTTCTGTTGAGATAAGGACTAACCAAGGTAACGTTGAAACCACCGGAGAGAAAATCTCGGGAAGAGCTGGCCGTCTGCAGCAACTTGATGGCGGCGCACGGTCATCAGACTTACCACCCTTTACCCTAGAGCTCTCCTATAAATAACAGTCCTACTCCATCACACAAGGGGTGGCGCAGAGGAAAAGAAATGGGCGAAGCCCTGCCGCACAACAGAGCTGCCGCCCATCGCTGAGATGCATCGCCGGTTAAGAAGAAGCCCTGCTGCTGTGCCGCAGCCGCCAGTAGAGGAAAAGAGACGGGTGAGATCCTGCCGTCCGCAAGGTGTGTTGTGTTATGGGTGGAATCCTGCTGCCGTCACTGATAGAAGGTTGAGGCCGTAGTGCCGTGCCGGAGGTGCCTTGCCGTCGGAGAAGATGACCGTGGCTTGCCAAGAAAAGAATTCGGAAGAGTTCAGTTCGCTGGTCATGCAGCCATTGGCTCAGATCGCACTGATCTCGACTCGGTCGTTTCTTGTGTCGTTGCCCGGAGAACGTTGGTGCATTCAATCTATGGCGCCGCATTGTTGTTCGTTCAGTACAGTTCGCTGGTCTTGTAGCTCATGGGATCAGGTCGCACTGATGTTGGAATAATTCTGCCTTGGTTCGTGCCGAGGTCAGTACGCGTGCGTGCGCGTGTAGCAGTCTTCTATGGCGCGTGAGTTCGAGCTCGCGTTCGAGTCCATAGTTTGTACAGCACATGCGTAGAGAGAGTCGGAGTCCAGGCAGTGTATGTGCACAATCTGAGTCTCATGCGTGTGTGTTTGAGTTCGAGTTAGTTAGAGTCCAAGTCTGTCACGTTTTGGTCGTCGGGGATATAAAATTCCATGTAGACGTGTGCGTCCTCGTCCCGAGTTATTGTAACCCAGAAAGAATAGTCAAGATACAGACGTTTGGTGCCACGGCATTCGGCGCCACGGCGTTGGGCGCTGTTTGGCTACTATTTTCTTCTTGCTCTGTTCGTGCATGAGTTGAGAGACTGCTTGAGCGATCCAGTGGACTCGGTTCCAACGATTGGTATTAGAGCCTGTGTTCGAGCACGGGACATGGCTGGTGGTGATAAGAAGGGTGACGACAACAGCTCACCGTATACGGTCGTGGTGGAGCGCGTCGCTGCCGTCATGAGCGAGGTGCCGAAGCTGACGAAGATGAACTATCACGACTGGCCACTTGAGATGCAGGTCCATCTCGAGGGCATGGAGGTGTGGGATGCTGTGGGGCCGACACGACCGATCATGGTGAGAATCGACGGGCGTTGGCCGTCATCTTGCGTGGTGTGCCACAGGAGATGAAGTCCGGACTTGCCGCAAAGAAGAACGTGAAGGTGGCGTGGGCGGCCGTGAAGTCGTTGCGGATGGGCGATTCACGGGCACAGGTGGACAAGGCGTAGCATCTCCTCAAGCAGTTCGAGAACGTAGTGTTCAAGGATGGCGAGACGATCAACGACTTCGCCATGCATCTTGGGTCCCTCGCCATGGAGCTGCGCGTGCTGGGGGAAACGGTCGAGGAGAAACGTGTCATGAAGAAGATGCTTCGTGTGGTGCCGGCAAAGTACAATCAAATTGCGTGCTCCATTGAGATATTCGCAGATCTGAAGATGATGTCGGTGGAGGAGCTCGTTGGTCGGCTTGGGGTGGCGGAGGAGCGCTTTGGTGGTGTCTAGGTGGTTGCGGACAACGTCGGCCAGCTGCTGCTCACGGAGGAGCAGTGAGAGGTCTGCTGGCGCGAGCGACGCGGCAAGGAGCGTGGGCGTAGCGGCAAGGTGCGACATGGCAGTGGCGAGAAGAGCAGAGGCTGTAGCGGTAGCCAGGAAGACACCGACGACGACGAGGACGGGGGTAGCGTCGCATCGGATGCGAGCAGGCGCCGATACAGCTCCTGTAAGGGCTGGTGTTTCAACTGCGGTGTGTGTGGCCACTTCTTGTGCGAGTTTCGAAGGCCAAGGAAGGAAGCGGCGTTGTTCGCCGACGTCGATGAGGAGTAGGCGACCCTCCTGTGAGGCAGCGAGTAGCAAATTCAGAATTAGGAGGAGATTGTTGGAATAATTCTATCTTGGTTCGTGCCGAGGTCAGTACGCGTGCGTGCGCGTGTAGGAGTCTTCTATGGCGCGTGAGTTCGAGCTCGCGTTCGTGTGGCTGACCCGCCCTAGAAACCACGGTCCGGGACGGATCCTGTCTCTCGTCAGGATCCTGTTTGGGCAATGCTCGACGAAGCGAGCATACACATGGTACAACACAGGCAGTATAAATAGCAATCTTTTACAGAGAGAAAGAGGATATTTAGTACTACAGGGTTTCATAAATTGAATTTATGTCTTACATCATTAGAGTACAAATAAAGTTTTGGAAACACAGATACAGCGGAAGACTTAACAGGGTACAGACTCCGACTCTCATACGTAAGCAAGAGTATGGGCCTTGCGTAGCGGCACCATACCACTAGCCACAGAACATTACTGCAGGGATTCGCAAACGCTCCCGCTGGAGGTTCCCGAACTCTGAACGAGATTCTTCCCACTGGGAGCTCTCATCCTTGGTATATACGTCGGCACCTGAAAACCACGTATTCGCAAAGCGTGAGCTTCTAAGAAGCTCAACAAGACTGACCCGTCAGTTGGCTAGCTACAGCCGACACCTAGACATGCTAGCTGACTCAGGGTGGGTTTTCCTTGCAAAAAGGATCCGCATTACCTGAACTAATCTTCGTCAAGTTTTAGCTCCAGTTAAGTGTTTAGAATAATAACTTTAGTTTGCACTGATCTAGACAATCATAATAGAACAAAAGATAATAATCATCATATATCAGTCATCACTCTTAGAACTCATCCTCTTAATGTATGTGATAGAGAGTTCAAGCAAACTCATAGCTGAGAGCGACAGCGATTCGAACTGATTTTTATACCTCTCAGGGTTAACCTAATCATACGACACGTGCACGTCCCAGACCGCACGTGGCAACCGTTCACACTAGGTCCTACAAAGTTAATTCCCTTCTACGCCTGCCTTAGCAGCGTCACATCCCACCAGAACACACGTCCAGGCTATGTAGGCTTACTAGGCCCCATATTCCCAGCATATGATCAATACATTCAATGCTCGATCAGGCTCGAACCAAATGGATCAGACAAGACTATGGTCACCCTGGTCCCGGACCAGTTGCCGACCTACTTCTACCTTGTCTGACCCTCAATCTTTTATCTTTCCTTAATCATCCATAGCCATGTGTCATATGTTTCTTGTGAAAATTTCAATCAACTTCTGCCGGTCGCGAGCAGCGTCCACTCTGCTCGACTTCTACCGGTAATTATATCTAAGCATATCATACTATCTCAGGGATACCTATACCAATACATCGATAGGGTCCCTAAGAAAAACAGATGCAACCAGGATTTCAATCAATTCTTGAAAACCTAATGCACAATCACGACCAATACTATTAAAAGGAAAAACTCTTACAACTTGGTTGTGCACCGGGGCTTGCCTTGGTCTCCGGGGTTGGTGTTGACTACTTCTTCGGGGGTTGAAGACTCCGGTCGACAGCTACCTCGTTCGCTTCAGAGTCTATATGATGTAACAATATTGAGATGAGTTCAACTAATTATTATAATATGGTGGTTTCATCATAGATTACAGCTTAGGGTTTAGCGTTAACCCTAACGATTTGACTTCGGCAGTTTATTTAAAGGCTTCACCCTTAATGAGTGTGGGCTTAAGTGAACTTCTTATCTCACCAGGAAACCATGTTTTGTTGACAGTGTCCTCTGAAATAGGAATTTTAAAATTTGCTTGAGGTCCCACTGAATTTCCTAGATTTTATAAAAATTCTTTTAAGTTTGCTTTTAATCAATTCATGGGCTATAGTAGAACTTCAGATTCCACGAGGAGGTTATTTTTAGTGGATAGTGCTCTCTGAAAGATGAATTTTGGGGCTTGGTTGAGGTTAAAGTTGAATTTCCTAGATTTTATAAAAATTCAGCAAAGTTTCTGCTATATAAACTTATAAAATCAGAAATAAATACTAAACCCTAGAGTAAAATCATGAAATTTTATACATGCATCAGTGAGCATCAAACCTAAAGTTTTGGTTAAGGTTTGGATTTTTGGATGACCTTCGTAATGGATTTTTGAAAATGACAAATTGAATTGGCAGGTTGGAGTATTTTTGGTGACCTGCATAGCACTTTGTTGAGATTAGATCCTGTGAAAAGTACAGGAGGTGCACACTACCATGAGACAGTTTTGGTTCAAATTTTAGCCCTAGAATTGCTCTGGAACTCCAGTTAAAATTCAAAAATAGGATAAATTAACCTATTTATTTAGAAAGTTCCATGAATGTTTTTGAAAAAGTATTTCAGCAGAAAATTACCGCACTTTACCAGGATCCCAACAAATTTTGGTTTGGAATTTTTAGATTTTTCCTCAAATTTCTAGACATTTTACAAGATGGGCTAAATAATAGAAAATCGAGATTTAAAATGAAAAAGGGGCCAAAAACAGGGGAGGCTGCCGGCCGTGCTCCGGCAAGCAATTGGCGGTGGGAAAAGGCTCGCCGGCGAGGGGAAGGTGGGGAAAAGGCTTCTTAGGCTTGCGCTGGTGCTGGGGGGGGGGGTGGGGGTGCTTTGGGACAGATGGCGGTTGGTGGCGACTAGCAAAGCGTAGCGCACGGCAGGCGGCGGCTTCGGGAGGTCTCCTACGAGCTCACGGCGGCGCGGTGAAGCACGGCGAAGCTCGGGGTTTCTTCCTACACCATCTACACACCTCGGAGATGACCGGCAATACCACAACGGGGATGTATTCTCATCGGAGCGTCGATGGCGACAGGGCGCATCGAGGCAGACGGCGGCGAGCGGACGTTCCCGTCGAACGAGGGGACCGGAGAGCCTCTTGGTGGACCGGGAGCTGTGCTAGGATAAGAGGAAGGGGTTAGACACGGTGAGAAGGGCGGAGGATGGCCGGAACATGGGGCTCACCGTGTGACCTTAACGAGCAGAGGAAGAAGAAAGACAGATGGGGTGCGTCGCTGTGAGGGAGAATGGGATGTGGGGAGTGGGAGGAGCTCGGGTGGCGCCTTAATGCGTCACTGGGAGAGAGGGGGGGGGGGAGGGAAGTGGAGCTGGGTGCCGGGGATTGGGGAACGGCGGCGGTGGCGTGTCGTGCGCCAGGTGATGGCATGGCGCAGAGGTGAAAGAGGGCGGGCGAGGGAGAGAGAGGAGGAGAGGAACAAGGAGGCGGGATTCGTGCGGGGACTCGACAGCTCAGCGCGAAAGAAGTGCCAGCCGGTGCTCGGCCCGCTGCGCCACAGCAGATTGGCCGCCGTCACGGCCGGCGTTTTTAAATTTGATTTGTTTATTTTTTTGTTTGATTTATTTCAAAATTCTGATCTAGATTCAAGTGAAACTCATACTTTCTAAGCTTGAAAAATTTTGAAAATTTTTGTGTATGCTCAGTGATTTATTTTTGACAACTTTCTTTTAAGGATGAAGTCCTGATTTGGTCTCTAAAATTTCTTGAGTTTCCAAATAAAATCAAGTTTGTTTGCATTTGGAAGGGGTGTAAACCTTTTCCAAAAATCCTGATAAAATCTCCAAAATTCTATTTTGAAGTGGACTTAATTTCCATGTAAAAATATTGCTAGAGTTACATAATAAGGTGGATTTCGAATTGGTTGGTTGAATTCTTTCCAGTTGAGAATTAATTTTAGCACGGTGGGTTAAATATCCTGATATAATAAAAGGTTCTACAATTCACCCAAACTTTTTATAAATGCTATTGGAAGTGTTTCAAACAATATTCCTCATTATCTCAAGTGTCGATTTTATTTTAAAGTGCATGATTTAAAGATTAGGGTTTAAAATTTGTCGCTGGTTTGTGCAGTGACACCTGGGGTGTCACAGTTCAAGTCCATAGTTTGTGTTAGTGTTCGTCGCATGTGCAGCACATGCGTAGAGAGAGTCGGAGTCCAGGCAGTGTATGTGCAGAACCTGAGTCTCATGCGTGTGCGTTTGAGTTTGAGTTTGTTAGAGTCCAAGTCTGTTACGTTCTGGTTGTCGGGATATAAAACCCCATGTAGACGTGTGTGCGTCCTCGTTCCGAGTCATTGTAACCTAAAAAGAATAGTCAACATACAGGCGTTTGGCGCTGTTTGGCTACTATTTTGTTCTTGCTCCGTTCGTGCGTGGGTTGAGAGATTGTTTGAGTGATCGGGGGACTCGGTTCCAATAACTGTTCGGCTCGGTCAGCCCATGTGTTGCCCTGGAGGTGTGATGCATGTATCCAGGCCAAGAGAGAAGTCTTGTTCATGGTGATGCAGAAGCTGGTGTAGATCAAATGTCTGCCGCGTAATGTGTACTGAGGCTCCTTAGTTCATAAATTGTGGTCGTATAAGCATAGATATGCAGCAGCTAGGAAACAGGGAGACAAGTCAATCGGTAGCCGAGCATCTAGTATTGTAGAATAATCATCGTGAAGATTATTCAGGTTTCAACTCAGTTACTAGAGCAAGCAGAAGGCAACAATGAGTATTTTAGCAGTAGTCTGCAGTGGTGAAACAAGCAGAGATATATGTAAGAATTTGCAGAGAACATGTGAAGTACAGGTCATGTTTCCCGTTTTCATAGTCTGAGCAGAGTACAACTTAGCAGTCTAAAGAGGGAGCCACGAGTATTTTGTTGCAGCAAGTCAGCAGGTGAGATAATCATCACTCGGCTAATTGTTAGGGAGGTTGCACAGACCCTACAATCAGTTACAGTAATAAAGCTACAAACAGACTTTAGGCATTTGTTCTCCTCAATTCTAGAGGGCTTTCCATTTATTAGTCTAGGGCGCCTCCAGCAGCCCTGATCTGCCCTGAATATTTTCATTTTGTATAATCACGAATGATAAGCTTCATTGTAATTAAACCACTTCCTGTTGCAATCAGGCCGCGTGCTTCAATGAATATTTTTGCTCTGAATGAAAGTCTGTTGACGTATCAATTATTTTACTATCAAGTGCAATAATAGTATTGATGCATGATCTTGTGTACGTGCTCTTAGCTACCCGGCAACGATTCTGGCAACCGATGCTCTAGTTCAAAGCATATGTGATTAGCCTCTATGATGAACCTGCAGGAACCGCGTGACCCCGGTAGTGTGCTTCGTCAGTGTGACAATAAGGCCCTACCGATGGTCCTGTGTTGCTCCGACTTCAGTCGTCAATCCTAGCAATGAGTTTCATACATCTCTATGTAGCCTATTTCATCTCGGCAATGGTCAATGGTCAGTCGATTGTCAAGCCAATCACCAGCATTCACGGCCTCACATAGAAAGTGAGCTTGTCATTCGTTTCTATATACATGCTCACATAGGAAGAAATCTTCTATGTTTTGCATGAGTACAAGTTTTATCACTGTCATATGTCATCTACTTTCGGCACCCGTCAAGGCCGCTTTACCATGAGAAGTCTCCATTTCTGCCCGACCGACGATGTTGGGATATCACACATTCTGCGACCGACGAGTCCGGAAATTATTTAGTTCAGACGGACGAGGTTGGACACCTTTCTGTTCGTGACCGACGAGGCCGAACACTCTTTCAAGACTTCAACATTGGAATCCGCACGACGAGGCCATATATAATTTGCTAGTGACCGATGAGGCTCTAGCACTTCACTCATTTTACAAACATGTGTTTATGCATACTTGGAGATAACTCTTATTCTTTATTCAATGACCATCAGTGTAGCTTAGTCGGAGGTATTTCACAGTTCAGTTGCGGATGTAATTAACCAGTGGCCTTATGAGGCCACGGGAACCAAGACGGTACAATTGTGTGATGGATATATAAGGCGCCACGTAGATGTTAGTTCATACTCATTGTAACTGCACGGGATAAGTCTTTGTAAATCCCCTGCATTTGTAACTCCATTGATATAGTGATGATGATTGCCTTCGGGCTTCCGTTGTTTTTTACCCGCAAGGGTTTTCCATGTAAATCTGGTGTCATTGTCCCTATATGTTTGTTTTATTCTATTTTGTATACTTTGTATACTGGCACACCCGCGCTTATTTATTAAAGAAAAAGTGTATTCTACCCCCCTCAACTATTACAAAAGTCTGAATTACCCCCTCCAATTATAAAACCAGGTATCCTGTGTCCCTCAACTATCAAATCTGTTTGTTTTTCATTCTTGGATGGTTTTGAAGACGGTTTTGAGCTGATGTGGCAGCCACGTGGCCGAGGGCCCATAGATTAGTGTCCACATCCTCACCTTCTTCTTCTTCCTCTCTCTCCTCTCTTCATCTTCAAAAATCCTAGGACACCACGACGTGCTCGAGGACGAGGGTGGCGTCGATGTGGCGGCGGCAATCGAAGGCTTACGGCGTGTGCAAGGACGGGGATGGTGACGACGCGGCGGTGAAGGCCATAGTGGATTTGCGACGGCGACACTGAGGCCCACAACGCGCTCGAGGATGGAGATGGCAGAGATGTAGCGGCATAGAGGCCGCTGGATGGCGGCGGCCATTGGAGGCTCATGGCATGCTCAAGCCAAGCACTCACCATGGCGCTCGAGCGCACAAACAGCTTCTATGGCGAAATCGAGCGCGCGCGGTGCCGCTGCCCTCTGCTTGCTTGAGGAGGAAGAGCTCGAGATCTAGGTTGTAGAGCACAGCTCGTCGGACGTCAGCGTGGACAATTTTGGCTTAGCGTGCAACATTGATAGTGAAGGGGATGGATGCGCCCTCATAAGATTAGACATGTTGACGTCCTAGTATTTGTGGAGATGAAGAGAGGGGAGGGAGAGGAGGAGGAGAAGTAGGAGGAAGAAGAAGGAGGTGATGATGTGGACACTAATCTATGGGCCCTCAGCCACATGGCTGTCACATCAGCTTAAAACCGTCTTCAAAACCGTCTAAGGACGAAACACAAATGGATTTGACAGTTAAGGGACCCAGGATACCCGGTTTTATAGTTGGAGGGGACAATTCAAACTTTCGTGATAGTTAAAGGGGGTAGAATAGACTTTTTCTATTTATTAATCATACGCATTAAGACTCGACTCTTCCAGGAGTGTTTCTTTTTAGTGAAACAAAATTCTCCAACTTATTTCCAATGCATCTTCGAATCATACTAAGTTAATTAATCTAGACACCATTTAGTAGAGATCCAATTTTTGCATATTCAAGTGTATATAAAATCATGTAAATTCTTTTACAAAAAATAATAAATTGAGTTCACATTTAACTAGAATAAGAGTTTGAATTCAAAAGTAACAATTCAAATGTTCTAAGTATACCAAAAAGAAACCAGGGATTTTGTATTTGAAAAATAATTCACAGTTTCATGGCTAATTCATCAGTGGGACCCATAGTTCAGTAGGCCACACTTGTCATTCTCTAATACCTTTACTCCCTCTCTGTTTTCCCTCTCTCTCACACACACACAGCGTCGAGCGCCGCTCACCGCCGCTCAAGCACGCAGGTAGGCAGCTGCGTGCCGCCTTATCTGCACGCGCGGAGCTCAACCTCACCGCTCACGCACCGCCCCTAGTAAGTTGTTGATAATAAAAATTGGCTTTACCGGGAAACCAGAACCTCCGGTTTTGACTGGCTCAAAAGGTGCAAAATAGTTAGATCTGAGCTAATGATGTTTATTTCACGAGCTTGGTGTTTAGACATATTTTGCAGGATATGTGCATCATTCTTTGACATTGTGGCTAAGTTTTCAATAAGGAAGCAAACACGGCAAGAAGATGAAGTCAATTTGTATATTTGATGTTTCCATGATGTAGCCATCGTCGAAATGATCAAAACGGATATATGGATCGCCTAGTTTAAAGACCGAATTAGGATATTATGATAATTTGATGATGGTCCAGTCTGTGAAACCGGATATTCTGGTTTAGGAAACACGAAGTTTCGGTTTTCCTGATTTGCACTAGTACGGAACTGAAAGTTCTAGTTTTTGAAAACAGAGAGTTCCAGTTTGTCGTAACCGACTCAGAAACAAGGATTTCGCATGACTCGGTTTGGATCTCGACTTGGAAAGGGATAAGATCACTGTGACACTCCTGATGTCACTTAAAACTCATCAAATAAATCTCACACTCAGAAAGCAAATCTCTACATGAACCCAATGACATTGTTGCTTCAAAAATTTCACTTAAGCTCCACAAAAATTTTGGTAAATTATGGAGCACTTTTGAAAGATTAGGGGTTTCTGACCCCAGTACCAAAATGCTGGCATGCGGGTATTAATTCCATCAAACTTTTGCAAAACCATCAAATTCTTAATGTAACCATACTAATGTTTTTACCTGGCAATTAAGTTCACTTCAAAAAAACTTTTTTGAGATTTTACCAGGATTTTTGAAAAAGGTTTAACCTCCTTAAAAATTCAAACAAGGTTGATTTGAGTTAAAAATCCACATAATTTTAGAAGCCCAATTAGGACTTCTTCCTAACGCAAAAGTTGTCCCAGATAATGTCCTGATTGTCCACAAAAATTTTCAGAATTTTCCGGACCCGGGAAGTACAGTTTTTGTTTGAATTCAAAGGGGAGTTTTTGAATTATTGCAAATTAAAAAAAAAAGAAAAAAAATCTGGCGCGGCGCGCCGCAGCGCCGCAGGCCGCGGCAGACGCCGGAGCGCCGTCCCATCCCATCAGCATGGGAATCCTGCTCCTCCCTCCGCCTTTGATCTCTCTCGCTCCCCCTCTTTCTCCTCTGCAGCACGGCGAGCGTAGGACACCGCCCGCCGCCCCCAATCCCCATCGCTCGCCGCCCTTTCCACGCAGTCCTGCCATCCTCCTCTCTGCGGCGGGAGAAGGATGTATTAAGGGCGCACCAGGCGCTCCTCTCCGCCTCCAACTTCTGCTCATCCATGCAGTACCGTCGCCCCACCATTTTCCTCTTCCTCTTTGCATTGTTATGCACCGCCATTGCCGCCACTGCCTCCCTCACGTGGACAGCTCCACTCGGTGCTCCCCGCGCTCCACCACGGTGTCATTTAGCCTCCCCTCCATTCCCTTCTGCCCCCGGTGCTGCGTTTTTCTTCGATTCCGGCCAACTCCGTTGAGTACTACCCTTCTTGTTGCTCCAGAGTGTTGCTCTCACTCTTGCGCAGCTCCGTGACTGGTTCTTGTTCGCAGAAACTCGCTGGAGCCGCCGGATTTCACTCGCCGTCGTTCGACCGCCTCTGCTGCCGTGAAGAGCTCGCCGATGAACCCTTGTCTCGGGCCATCCCCGTGATCTTTATCACAGACCAATCGACTCTGTGCAGCATAGTGACGCCTCTCAACCACTCAATCGAACCCTAAACCTCCTCCGCCGCACGCGTCGCCGACGTTGAGCTCCCTCCGCTGCTGCTTGCCGCCGTTGGCCATCGCCGGAGTCCAGCACCACTACCCATAGAACCCCCATGGCATGCTGAGCAAAGTTGAGGTGGCCAACGGCACCAACTCGCCACCATTGAGCCCCGCCGCCCCTGTTTTTGAATTTATTTTGCTTTTGTTATTTTTGGGCTGATTTTGTTAAATGCGTAAGAAATCTACGGAATGACGTGGACCTGCCCAGAAAACGTCCTTTCGGGACGGATCTGGTCGGTCATTAAGCCAGGATCTTGTTGGGCAACGCTCGGCGAAGCGAGCGTACACACGATACAACACAGGCAGGGGTAAACAACAATAATTTACAAGGAGAGAGAATTTAATACAACATTAATCCATAGATTGAAACTTAAGTCTTACAACAGATTCAGAGTGCACAAATAAAGTTTTGAAAATGTAGCACCGGAAGACTCGATCGTTACAGACTCTGACACTCATACATTAAGCAAAAGCATGCACCATGCCCAGGGGCGTCATGCTACTGGCCACTTCAAAGTTACTGCGGCGACTCGCACAGTTCCCACTGGAGGTTTCCGACCTCGGAGTGAGACTCTTCCAAGTGGCTGCTATCGTCCTGGTTCTGCATGTCGACGCCTGAAAACCACATATCGCTAACGCATGAGCTTCTAAGAAGCTCAACAAGGCTGACCCGTCAAAAATGGCTGACTACAGCCGACTCCTAAACATGAAGGCTGACTAGGGTGGGTTTACTTGCAAAAACGGACTCGCAAGCCTGTGCTACTCTTAGTCAAATTTTAGCACAGGTTAAGTAATTAAAATGTAACTTTAATTAGCACTGAACTAATCAAGCATAATAAAAGTGACAAAGTAATAGTAATCATCATAGTATTATCCTCATTGGATCTCATCTTATCTACAAAAATGTGGTGCATTTCATGAGCATGCTCACCAACTGGGAGCGACAGCGGTTCGAAACAATTTTTATACCCTGCAGGGGGAAACCTAATGGTACGACACGTGCGTGTCCCAGACTCGCACGTGGCAACCGTTCACACCAGCTCCTGCAACGTCAATTCCCTCCTACATCTGCCTTAACAGTGCCGCATCCCACCAGTCAACACGTCCCAGACGGTTTCTGTGGAGTTCCCATGCTGCCCACCCCAGATCTCCTCCTAGTCAGACACCGTAGGGCAGGTTCGACGTTGCAATCACTAGGCTACGTAGGTTTACCAGGACCCATAACACCCAACATACGACCAGTACATTCAACACTCGATCATTCTCAGACCACACGGATCAAACAAGTCTACGGTCACCCTGGACCCGGTCCAGTCGCCGACCTAATTGGTATCCTGTCTGACCCTCAAACTTTTATCTTTCCTTAATTAACTCATCATCAGGTGTCATAATGTATCAAATGGTAGTTTCATCCAACATCCTACCTTTCGCGAGCAGCATCCACTCTGCTCGACTTCTACCGGCAATACCTGCATAGCATACTAAGGAGTATCTATACCAGCTACCGATAGGGTTTCCTATGGAAAACAAATGCAACTAAGGTTTCAATCAACTCCTAACAACTTAATGCACAAACAAGACACACAGAGTTATAAAAGGAAAAACTTAAATAACGGTTGCGCACCGGGGCTTGCCTGGTTCTCAGGCGTCGTGGTTGACTTCTGCGAGAACGGAGGAATCGGGCTCTGCAGCTACTTCGCGCGCTTTGGAACCTACATGATGCATTATGATTATGGGGAGTTCAAAGAAATGATAACATAATGCTTTTATCAAGGAGTACTCTAGGGTTTCAATCGGCGACGTTTAGAAATTAGGGTTAACCCTAATTCTTCGACGCCACCAGAATTATGTTTTGACTTTATGAATGGGGTTCCAAGAAATCTACTCAATTTCCCATGAGGTGATTTGTAATTGTTCAAATTCCCTGAATCAAGCAATTCAAACCTGGGTTGAGGATTGATCGGCACTTTTCTTCGGATAATAATTATTTAATAAACTACGACGATTAATCTTAGGGTTGAAATAAAAATTTTTAGTTGTACTAAAATTTTACTTTTAATTAATAGTGATCTCTGAAATATGAATTTGGAAATTTGGTTGAGGCCTAGATGAATTCTCTAAATTTTATAAAAATTTAACAAAGTTTTTGTTATTTAAAATTGTAAAATCAGAAATAATTATTAAACCCTAGAATAAAATTATGAAATTTTATGCATTCACTCACGAGTATCAAAACTAAATTTCTGTTTTTGGGTTCAACTTTTTAGAGGACTTTTATAATGTATTTTAGAAAATATAAATTAGCTAGGCAGATTGGAGTATCTTAAAAATGTTACATGCAACTCTATGGTCCTAAAATCCTCATAAAATTCTAGAGGATGCCGACTGCCATGCTGTATTTGTAGATCAAATTCGAGTCCTAGCACTGCCTAGAATTTAAATTAAAATTCAAAAATAGAAAAGATTATTCTAAATATTTCTAAAAATCCCTAGTCGTTTTGGAAAAAGTGTTTTAACTGAAAATTAGTCCATTTCACAGGGATCCTAACAAATTTTAGTTTGGAATTTTTGGATGTTTCTGTGATTTGCTAGACGCTTTGCAAGGTTGACCAATTAATCGGGAAAAAATATTTTAAAGGGTGAACTGGCGGCAAAACAGGGGAGGTGGCGGGGCAAGTCCGGTGAGGCTCCGGCGGGGTGGGGAGTATGGCAGAGTTGATGAGGGTCAAGGGGATGATGTCTATGAGCTTTGCCTCGCCCTTAGAGTACTCGGCGTCGAGGAACATGGCCACGGGGGGCCCCCAACCAGTACGGCGACGGCGGCCCTAACAGAGGTACCTCCGGCGGCGACGTTCCCGACGGCAGAAGCAACAATCATGGCGACCCCAGACTCAGCAAGCTACGCGAGGGAGCAAGGAAGGCGGTTGACAAGGCTGCGGTGCTAAAATCGAAGTGATAGGGAGTTCTCACCGTGCGCCTGCTCCGCTCGGCAATGGCGGCTGGCGAGGAGGCTCAATCTAGTGGACACCGGTCGATTGAAACCGCCGTGTGCTTATGGGGAGCAGGAAGGGGTCCTGGCGCACCGGATTGACGCGGATTCGACGGAGTTCGGAGAGGGAGCGCTGCGGTGGCTACTGCCCGCCTGGCGCTTGGTGAGGAGAAACACAAAGGAGAGGGACAGGAGGAAGAGCAAGGGATTTGTGTGGTGCTGCGGCTTCCTTTAACCCACGCCGGGAGTGAGAGAAAGGAAAAGGAGGGGGGGGTGGAACAGAGGCGGGATTGGTCGGCACGGCGGTGGCGATGGCGTGCGGCAGTGCTTGGCGTGCGGCAGTGAAGAATCAAGACGGGGAGAGAGAGGAAGCAGAGGGAAGGGAGAAGATTTGGTGAGATTTTGCTCGAAGCTTTGAAGGCCCGGCGCCAAAAGTTGTGCCGGCCGGCGGGGGAGCCGGTCCTGCCCCTCGGTGGTTGGCCGGTGGGGCGGCCGGTACTGTAGCTCGTCAGGCTATTTTCAAATTGATTTTTGAATTACTACAAAGCTCCTTCTTAATTTGATTAAAAACCCTACCTCCCTAGCTGAGAAATTTTTGAAACTTTTTGTGTATGCTTAGGGATTTATTTGGAACACTTTTTATTTAAGGTTCCAGTTCTGAATTGGCTCCTAAAATTTCTTGAATTTTCGTGTTCATTCTGGTTTTTGTGAATTTTAAAAAGGTTTAAATCTTATCTAACAATTTTGAATAAATTTCCAAAATTCTATTTTGAAGTGTACTTGATTGTTATGTAAAAATATAGCTAGGGTGTTGTGGAATTTTTGATAGGTTACTCATTAGGGTTTAATTCCTTTCCAGTGAAGAAGGTTGTCGACACGGTTGGCTGAAACATTCTGAACCTACTAGTTGAGTTCTATTGTTTGTCACAATTGGCGTAGTGTTTCTTTGGAGTATTTCAACAACATTTCTTTTTACCACCAGTGTCGATTCTGCTCTTAAGTGTGAAATTTTTATCGATTAGGGTTTTAAGTTGTCGATTTAGGCCCTGGTGACACCTGGAGTGTCACAACCCTCCCCCCTAAAAGAAATCGCGTCCCGAGATTTAAGGAGAGGGTTAGGGTAGGCATAGGTACCTATGGGGCCGGAAGTAGTTCGGGGTAGTGGGATCGAAGAAACTCTGCAGACTCCCATGTGGCCTCGTCTTCCGTGTGGTTGCTCCACAGAACCTTGTAAAATTTGAGTGTCCGCCTTCTAGTAACCCTTTCTTTTTCATCCAGTATCCGAATTGGACACTCCGGATAGGTTAAGTCTGGTTGCAACTCTTGCGCTTCCGGAATCACTTAGTCCACGGGTGCCTTCAGACACTTCTTTAATTGGGAGACATGGAAGACGTTGTGTACCCCCGATAATCCTTCTGGCAGCTTCACCTGATATGCCACTGGTCCGCACTCGAGCGTGATAAGATACGGGCCTATGTACCGGGGTGCTAACTTGCCTCTGACCCCGAATCGTTGAACTCCCCTCATTGGCGAGACTCATAGGTAGACGTAGTCTCCTACCTCGAAACTTAGTGGCCTACGCCTTCGATCTGCATAGCTCTTTTGCCTTGACTTGGCGGCCTTCAGATTTGCTTGAATGACTCGTACTTTCTCTTCGGCCTGCTGCACTAGATCTGGTCCCAAAATAATTCTTTCACCTGCTTCTGACCAGTTGAGCGGCGTCCTGCAACTACGGCCGTAAAGTGCTTCAAAAGGTGACATCTTGAGGCTGGCTTGGTAGCTATTGTTGTACGAGAACTCCGCCAAGGACAGATAAGTGTCCCACCCTTTTCCATGCTCCAAGACGCAAGCCCGGAGCATGTCTTCAAGTATTTGGTTTTACTCTTTCAGTCTGACCATCGGTCTGGGGGTGGTAGGTTGAGCTATGAATTAGCCTGGCTCCTAGTGATTCGTGGAGTTGCTTCCAAAATCGACCGATAAACTGGGTACCTCGGTCGGAGATGATCGTCTTGGGTACTCCATGCAGACAGACTACCCGATCAATATATAGCTGTGCATACTTCTTCATGGTGTATCTGGTCGATACCGGAATGAAGTGGGCCGTCTTTGTCAAACGGTCTATTATGACCCAAATTGAATCCAACTGCCGAGCTGTCAAGGGTAGTCCAACAATGAAATCCATGCTTATGTCTTCCCATTTCCATGACGGAACACTCAAAGGTTGTGACAACCCTGCACCCTTCAGATGGTCGGCCATTACTCTGTGGCAGGTGTCACATTCCGCTATGTACCGAGCGATTTCTCTTTTCATCCTAGTCCACCAAAACTTCTTCCGCAGATCTTGGTACATCTTGTTACTGCCAGGATGATTAGAGTACTTGGATAAGTGAGCCTCATCCATGATCTTTCTTCGGAACTCGTGATTCTTTGGTACTACTAGTCGATTCTTGAACCATAGAACTCCGTCTTCATCTTCCCAAAAACACTGCATCTTCTTTTCTTGTAGTCCTAATCTAATCTTCTCCATGCCCCTATCAAGCTTCTGGGCCTTGGCTACCTCGTCTCTAAGTGTCGGCACTAAGGCTAGGTTGTAGAGGGCTCCGTGAGGTAGAATTCTTACGGTTGGCTCTAGTTCTTCAGTTGCAACTCCTTGATCCAAGTAGTGACAATGGGCGTTTCTGCTCAGTGCATCTACAACCACGTTAGCCTTGCCCGGATGATAGTGGATCTCTATTTCGTAATCCTTGATTAACTCTAGCCATCGCCGTTGCCTCATGTTCAGCTCATTCTCTGTGAAGATGTACTTAAGACTTTTGTGGTCGGTGTAGAGCTGTACTAGGTTTCCCAATAAGTAACTCCTCCACACCTTCAGAGCCAATACCACGGCTGCCAACTCCAAGTCGTGTGTGGGATAATTCAGCTCATGCTTACGGAGTTGTCTAGAAGCATAAGTAATTACCCGCCCTTCTTGCATTAACACACAACCAAGTCCAATGCCCGACGCATCACAGTACACGTCAAAGGGCTTGTTCAAATCTGGTTGGGCGAGTACCGGTGCGGCGGTCAAGTGCTTCTTCAAAGTCTGAAAGGCTTCTTCGCACTTTTCTGTCCACTTGAACTTCTGATCCTTCTTGAGCAGCTCTGTGATAGGCTTGGCAATCTTGGAAAAGCGGGGGGATAAAGCGACGATAATATCCCACTAACCCCAAGAAACTTCGCACCTTGTGGACCGTTGTGGGTGCTTTCCATTCAACAACATCTTGCACCTTTCCTGGATCTACAGAAATACCTTCTGCGGACACCACATGACCCAGAAACTGAACACGATCAATCCAGAATTCGCACTTGCTGAATTTGACGTAGAGCTGATAATCTCTGAGTCTTTGTAGAACTATGCGAAGGTGCTGAGCATGTTCATCGGCCGTCTTAGAGTACACGAGGATTTCATCAATGAACACCACTACAAACTTATCTAGCTCTGGCATGAACACTGAGTTCATGAGGTACATGAAGTATGCTGGTGCGTTAGTGAGTCCAAACGACATCACCAAATACTCATACATCTCGTATCTGGTGGAGAAGGCCGTCTTCGGAACGTCCACGGGACGTATCTTGATCTGATGGTAACCAGACCGAAGATCGACTTTAGAGAAGACCTTTGCTCCAGCCAGCTGATCAAACAGAGTATCTATGCGTGGTAATGGATATTTGTTCTTGATAGTGACCGCGTTCAAGGGGCGGTAATCCACGCATAGTCTCAAGGATTGGTCCTTCTTCTTTACAAACAGTGCCGGACATCCCCAAGGCGAGGAACTGGGCCGTATGAAGCCCTTGTCCAGCAACTCCTTCAACTGTGTCTTCAACTCTGCCAGCTCCTTGGGTGCCATCTTGTACGGTCTGCGGGAGATCGGGGCTGTGCCTGGTTGTAGCTCAATCTGGAATTCTACATCTCTGTCCGGTGGTAGGCCAGGTAAATCTTCCGGGAATACATCGGGAAATTCCTTAACCACTGGTATTTTGTCCAGACTTTTCCCGACAACATGGCAGACTTGCTTAAGGGCAGATCTAGGGTGATCTAGGTTTATAGATATGGAACCGTAAAGTGGAGAGGTTAAGTGGACTACACGGTTAGCGATATCGAGGAGGGCATTATGGTGCTTCATCCATTCCATGCCGATGATAATATCGATACCCTGCCCATCTAGGATTATGAAGGAGGTAGGATAGATGTGGCCTCCTAAGTTTAGGGGTGTCTCACTTAAGCCATAGTTTGACAATATACTGCCCCCAGGCGATTTTATGATGAATGGTGGCTCTAGGGGAACTGTAACTAGGCTTTTACCCTTGACGAAGTTTTTACTGATAAAATTATGGGTGGCACCAGAATCAAATAGCATGAAGGCTGAATGGGTAGAGAGCGAGAACGTACCCGCCAGTACTTGCTCTCCTTCAGCAATATCTTCGGCCATGGTGTGGTTCACCCGACCAGTTCTGGTGTTCCTTTGTCCTCTTTGCTGACCCTGCCCCGGGTTTGCCTGCTGGTTGCCCCTGGCCTGCTGGTTGGAGGGGCACTCGCGGGCGAAGTGTCCGGGTAGCCCGCAGGTGAGGCAGGGCGTGCCAGGTCCCAGACGGGCGCCCTGTTGAGGTGGGCGGATACCCTGGTTCCTCTGTGGTGGTGGCGGTGCGCGGTAGCCAGCGTGTTGCTGATTCTGTGGGGGCTGGTATGGCTGCTGCGGCGGGCAGAATGACGGAGCCTGCGGAGGGGTCGCCTTGTATTTCCTACCATCTGGTGCAGTGTACACCAAACGGTACTTTGGTGGCGGGGCATTTGATGGCCCACCGCTGGCTCGCCTCTACTCCCGCTGCTCTTTCTCTAAGTACTCTTTGGCGATGAGGACGTTGCTCACAAACTCATTGAATGAGCCACCTTGGTTCAGGGCCAGGCGACCCTGGAGTGTAAGGTTCAGCCCTTCCATGAAACGGTATTTCCGTTTCGCATCCGTGTCCACTTGCTCTAGAGCATATAGAGCAAGCTGGTTGAACATACAGGAGTAGTCATGCACCGTGCGGTTGCCTTGTGTCAAGGCCATAAACTCCTTGGCCTTCCTTTGCATAAATGTCCCGCGGGGATGTGATGAGCGCGAAACGCTTCCCGAAATTACGTCCAGGGCACCTGGGTGTTTTCCGGGAGGGTGGCTAGATAGTTGGCCCACCAAGCTCCAGCGTGCCCGTGGAGCATCTGGCTGCAAAGAGCGTCTTTTGCGTCTCCGAGCAACGGAGTAGTCCAAACTTGGCCTCAGTTGTACGAAGCCAGTGGTCTGCCTCCATTGGTGTGACACCCCAGGTGTCACCACGGCAAAAAGTCGACAATAGTAAATCCTAATCCATAATTTCACTCACTTTAGAGCAAATTCAATCATGGAAATAAAAATAAATATTATTTAAAATGCTTTAAGAGACACTAGGAAAAGTTTGACAAACAACAGAGCATTTAGCAAAATTCGGAGAAATCTCAACTTAAAGTATCGAAATCTCATTAACAGAAAGAAATCCAAACCCTAACTCTTGACCATCAAAATTTCCACAGAACCCTAGCTTTTTTTTTTTGCATAACAATTAAGGACACTTCAAAATATAATTTTGGGAAATTATTCAAGATTTTTGGAAAAGATTTTAGACCCCTAAAAATTCATAGAAGCTATAATCAACCTAGAAATTCAAGAATTTTTAGAGACCAAATCATGACTTGAACCTTAAATAAAAAGTGTTCCAAATAAATTCCTGAGCTTGTACAAAAATTTTAAAAATTTTTTGAGCTAGAGAAGTGTGCTTTTTAATTGAATTACGGCCGGGATTTTAATTAAAAAAATAAATAAATAAATAAAATTGTTGTGCCGGGCGGGCTACAGTGCCCCACCCGCCCGACAATATGGCGCGGCAGGGCACGGCTGCGCCGCACGACACCAGCCGCCACTCCCACGTCGCCTTCAATTCACCCCGGCTCCCCTACGTCCCTCACTCATCTCTCCTCGTCCTCTCACTCCTCTCTCTCTAGCTCCTCCCTCCCTTCCTCTCTCTCTCTCTCTGCCGACCGCCGCCCGAGCCGCCCTATGCGCCGCCCGACGCCATGCCGCGCAATCCCCCCTGCTGCTCCCCCACTTCCCTACTCCCCTACCCCATCTCTCCTTTAAAATGGGCGCACCTCCATCTTCTCCCCCCCCCCCTCCATTCCTTTCTCCTCCCCAGGCGCGCGAGACTCTCTGCCCCGGCCGCCACCAACACCATTGCCGCCGCCCCGAGGTGAAATCCGCCCCCGACTCAATTTCAATCAAATTCCCTCACCGAATCAACTCTTCTCCACCTCGTGAAGCTCACAGAACCCTCCAATCCTCCGAAGGCGAGCCACCTCGACGGAATTTTGACTTCGCCGCCGCCACCGCCGCCCCCCACGGTGAGACCCCCTCTGCCGTGCCCAACCTTGATGAATATCATGTTGCCGAGCTTCCTCGTGTCGAGTGGATCATAGAAAGCCAAGGTTCGACGGCCGACGACCACCCCATCGTCGGGAATTGGTCACCGGAGCTCACCGGAGAACCTCCCCTGTTTTTCCTTTTTCCTATTTATTTTCCAGATTATTGCTCTGCCTTCTAAAAACCCTAGAAAATCACAGGAAGATCCAAAAATGCCAAACCAAAATTTGTTAGAACCCTCATGAAAAGTAATAATTTTCTGTTAAAACACTTTTTAACAAATGACCAAACATTTGCAGAATTAATTAGAAACACTCCTTTCTGTTTTTGAATTTTAAATTGCATTATAGAGCAATGCTAGGGCTGGCCTTTGATCCACAAGTGCACGAATTTTATGAAGATTTTAGGAGCACGAAAAGACATCTAACCCTATTAAATAACCTCAATCTGCCTAGTTTAAATACCATTTTCTAAAGTACATTGTAAAAGTCATTTATAAGGTTAGACCCAAAAATAAAATTTTTAGATCTGGTACTCGGGGATGCTCAAAAAAAGTTTCATAATTTTATTCTAACGATTACTAGTGTTTTCTGATTTTACAAGGTTCAAAAACAGGAACTTTGTTGAATTTTTATAAAATATAGAAGATTTATCTAGGCCCCACCCAAAGCCCAAAATGCTTATTCCAGGGAGTACTACCAACTAAAAATAATCTTGAGGAAGAATTAAAATCTTCATTTTAACCCTAGTTTAATAGCCGAAGTAATTAAATAATATTAACCGATGAAAAGTGTCGCATTAACTTAATTAAAGTTGAAGTTGATGAACATGCCAACTAAAAGTCACCTCATGGGAGTTTAATAGACTTCTTTAAACATCATTCATAGATTAATAATTGAATTTAATCGACGGCGTCGAGTAATTAGGGTTAACCCTAATTCTAGGCGTCGCCAATCTAAACCCTAGATTACTGTCGATAATAATAATAAGTTTTATTATCATTAAACTTATCATAATCCTGCTGCATCATGTAGATTCTGACGCTAACGAGGTAGCTGCCGATCCAAGTTCTTCGACCCCCGCCGAAGAAGTCGACATCAACACCGAAGAACCAGGCAAGCCCCGGTGCACAACCAAATTTTCAAGTTTTACTTTTAACTAAGTGTGTCTTGTTTGTGCATTAAGTATTAGGAGTTGATTGAAACCATAGTTGCATTTGCTCCCATAGGAAAACCCTAACGGTAGTTGGTATAGACACCCCCTTAGTATGCTATGCTTAGTAGGTATTTGTCGGTAGAAGTCGAGCAGAGTGGACGCTGCTCGCGAAAGGATAGGTTGTTGATTGAAACTATTTCATGAGATTGGCCACACGAATGTGAATCAGTAAGAAAGATAAAAGTTTGAGGGTCAGACAGGATACAAAGTAGGTCGGCGACTGGACTGGGTCCAGGGTGACCGTAGACTTGTGTGATCCGTGTGGTCCGAGACTGATCGAGTGTTGAACGTACTGGTCGTATGCTGGGTGTTATGGGCCCCAGTAAACCTACGTAGCTTAGTGATTGCAACGTCGAACCTGCCCTACGGTGTCTGACTAGGAGGAGATCTGGGGTGGGCAGCGTGGGAACTTCATAGAAACCGTCTGGGACGTGTTGTCTGGTGGGACGCGGCGCTGCTAAGGCAGGCGTAGGAGGGAATTGACGTTGCAGGAGCTAGTGTGAACGGTTGCCACGTGCGAGTCTGGGACACGCACGTGTCGTACGGTCAGGTATCCCCCTGCAGGGTATAAAATCGTTTCGAACCGCTGTCGCTCCCAGTTAGTGAGCATGCTCGTGAAACGCACCACATTCTAGTAAAATAGGTTGAAACACCATGAGAATGAATTATGAATATTAATATTACCATTGTTGATTCTGTTATGTTTGTTTAGTTCAGTGCTAACTAAATTTACTTTCTAATCATTTAATCTGATGCTAAAACTCGACAAGAGTAGTATAGGCTTGCGAGTCCTTTTGCAAGCAAACCCTCCCGAGTCAGCCTTCATGTCTAGGAGTCGGCTGTAGTCAGCCACTTTTGTCGGGTAAGTCTTGCTGAGCTTCTTAGAAGCTCACACGTTAGTGTTTTGTGGTTTTCAGGCGCCGTCATGCAGGACCCAGCAGGTAGCTTCCATTGGGAGGAGCCTCCCCTCGAGTTTGGGAACCTCCAGTGGGAGTTGTGCGAGTCGCCGCAGTGATTTGTTGAAGTGGCTAGTAGCATGCGCCCGTGGGCACGGCGCGTGCTTTGCTTAAGTCCGAGTGTCGGAGTTGTAATCGTCCTAAGTCTTCCGCTGTTATCGTTTTCAAAACTGTTGCGTACTCTGAATCAATGTAATATTCAACTTTAATTTATGAACCAATGATATATTAAGTTCTCTCTTCTTGTAAATTATTGCTGTTTATCCCTGCCTGTGTTGTATCGTGTGTACGCTCGCTTCGCCGAGCGTTGCCCAACAAGATCTTGGCTTAACGACTGACCGGATTCGTCCCGAGACGAGGTTTCTGGACGGGTCGTGTCAATTGGTTCCCGTGCGTCGCGGAATTCTGGAGGATGAGTGGCCAGGAAATCAGCATACGTGCTGTCCTGGTTTTGGTTCCTTGCGCCCCGATTCTGGCCACTATTCTCCAGAATGGTCCGCAGCATTTCTTGCGTCTGCTGGCTGCTTTGGAGCATGGCCGCCATAGCCGCGGCCAGAGTTGGCTCCTCTGGTGGGGGTGGCGGGTTGGAGCTTTCCGCGTCCTAACGTCCAGCTCTGGTGTTCACCATTCTGAAAAAAAGAAAGTGAAGAGCGGTCCCCATTAGCGCAGTTTACTCCATAACCATAGCTGGATATATGCAGAAGGATGTCAAAATGCATGGTATGGATAACACATAAAAACAAACTCCATTCCTTTCCAAAATAATGACAGTACAATAGTTTCTTCAAATTCCCTAGACTGTCAAACCACCACTCTTACATCCAAAAGATTACAACGCCACTAAGATAGACTCACGCGAACACATGCTAACGCCATGATAGGCACAACGCACTCCCTAAGCGACTCATCTAGCTAAACTTGGTGTTGTGAAACCATCTCTGATCTACTCCTCGTCTGGCTCTGTCTGAAGCTTCGGGATCCGATACCTCTGATCAGGCGCATCATCGTTAGCGGGAGGGGGCTGCTGTGCCTCCAAAAGTCCCGGTATCTGATGCTGCAGATGATGGTTCTCATGAGCGAGGTCCTCAGCTATCTGAACCGCATTATCCCTGAGTATCTCCAGCTGATGAATGTATTGCAACATGATGTTGCAATCATTCTCCCTAGCATGGACCTGGGCAGTCTTAATCTCAGAGACAGCCTCCAACTCAGCTATGCGTGTAGCGCGGTCGTTGCAGCGAGCACGCAGTGCAGTGTTCCTGCTCTCCAAGTCTTGGACCTTCTCCTTGAGTTGGGCTATCTCCACATGAGCCCGACGCAAGGCCTGTCGGTCCATCTGAGCTGCGAGAAGAGTGTCCTCATGCAAGTTGAGCAATGCTAGGCTCAACGTGAACAAGGGAGTGACGTGGTCCATCTCTCCCTTGAGGGTCCTGACTTGGGCATTCTTGACATTGCGGCGCCAGGTGTTGTCGACCTAGTCCCGTATCGGGAACATCGCCGCTGGTTTGTCTGCCAGGTCCTCAATGTGTCGCTCGCAAAGCCCCAATAGAGCCTGATGAGCGGCTGACTCGATGGCTTCAGTCTTATCCGAACCAAATGTGGTGCTGGTCCAAATCTCTCCATTCGCATGTCGAAGGTGCGTGGGTAGCGTAACTATGGCTGAGCAGCGCGGTAGGTCATACTGCCAAAACTCTCGGATCTGAAACCAAGGAGTCTCTGGATAACCCAGCGACTGCAAGGTCTGACCGAGTATCTCCACGAATCCCTTGCGTCCCAATTGCTTGGTGACGTAGGTAGGGGTGGAGTCCTCAACACCTATCTCCGCGAGCCCATGCTCGATCGTGTTGTCGTCCATCTGCAACATAGAAACGAACAATATTTTAGCAATCAGAAGCCACATGTTGACATATAGTTCAAGGCATGCTAAATCTTCCGATACGTAAAATGTTCTCATTCCTGCGTAAAAAAAAAGGTGATCGAAGATTGATACTAAGGTTGCTAGTCTAGCAACAACCAATCTACCCATAGTGCTTGCCCGTCTAAGCTGACCTGTCAAGGAGGCAATCTTCCCATCGAGGAAAGTACTATAAAAGGCTCAATGGTATGCAAGGATTCTGCTCCGACTCGGTTGAGGCCACGTAATCTCTAAGGAGGAAGGTATCCAGGTTGTTTTTAAATTGACTTCCGAATGTGTACTAGCCATTATTAGCAAAGTTTCTAGTTCTGGATGACTTAAGGTGAGTTTTAAAGAATTTTTACCATTTTATCATGCAAATGCAATCCTGACTCGTCCTATGCGTCCTCACAAAAGTAAAAAAATATGCTTAGGCGGTGGCAGAATCGCACTCAAGTTAGACGTTACTACTTGTTCCTTACGGTAGATTGAAACTTAATTCTTACAACAGATTCAGAGTGCACAAATAAAGTTTTGAAAACGTAGAAGCGGAAGACTCGATCGTTACAGACTTTGACACTCATACATTAAGCAAAAGCATGCACCATGCCCAGGGGCGTCATGCTACTGGCCACTTTAAAGTTACTGCGGCGACTCGCACAGTTCCCACTGGAGGTTTCCGACCTCGGAGTGAGACTCCTCCCAGTGGCTGCTATTGTCCTGGTTCTGCATGTCGGCGCCTGAAAACCACATATCGCTAACGCGTGAGCTTCTAAGAAGCTCAACAAGGCTGACCCGTCAAAAATGGCTGACTACAGCCGACTCCTAAACATGAAGGCTGACTAGGGTGGGTTTACTTGCAAAAACGGACTCGCAAGCCTGTGCTACTCTTGGTCAAATTTTAGCACAGGTTAAGTAATTAAAATGTAACTTTAATTAGCACTGAACTAATCAAGCATAATAGAAGTGACGAAGTAATAGTAATCATCATAGTATTATCCTCATTGGATCTCATCTTATCTACAAAAATGTGGTGCGTTTCACGAGCATGCTCACCAACTGGGAGCGACAGCGGTTCGAAACGATTTTTATACCCCGCAGGCGGAAACCTAATCGTACGACACGTGTGTGTCCCAGACTCGCACGTGGCAACCGTTCACACCAGCTCCTGCAACGTCAATTCCCTCCTACGTCTGTCTTAGCAGTGCCGCATCCCACCAGTCAACACGTCCCAGACGGTTTCTGTGGAGTTCCCACGCTGCCCACCCTAGATCTCCTCCTAGTCAGACACCGTAGGGCAGGTTCGACGTTGCAATCACTAGGCTACGTAGGTTTACTGGGACGCATAACACCCAGCATACGACCAGTACATTCAACACTCGATCAGTCTCGGACCAGACGGATCAGACAAGTCTACGGTCACCCTGGACCCGGTCCAGTCGCCGACCTAATTGGTATCCTGTCTGACCCTCAAACTTTTATCTTTCCTTAATTAACTCATCATCAGGTGTCATAATGTATCAAATGGTAGTTTCATCCAACATCTTACCTTTCGCGAGCAGCGTCCACTCTGCTCGACTTCTACCGGCAATACCTGCATAGCATACTAAGGAGTATCTATACCAGCTACCGATAGGGTTTCCTATGGAAAACAAATGCAACTAAGGTTTCAATCAACTCCTAACAACTTAATGCACAAACAAGACACACAGAGTTATAAAAGGAAAAACTTAAATAACGGTTGCGCACTGGGGCGTGCCTGGTTCTCCGGCGTCGTGGTTGACTTCTTCTGCGGGAACGGAGGAATCGGGCTCTGCAGCTACTTCGCGCGCTTCGGAACCTACATGATGCATTATGATTATGGGGGTTCAAAGAAATGATAACATAATGCTTTTATCAAGGAGTACTCTACGGTTTCAATCGGCGACGTTTAGAAATTAGGGTTAACCCTAATTCTTCGACGCCACCAGAATTATGTTTTGACTTTATGAATGGGGTTCCAAGAAATCTACTCAATTTCCCATGAGGTGATTTGTAATTGTCCAAATTCCCTGAATCAAGCAATTCAAACCTGGGTTGAGGATTGATCGGCACTTTTCTTCGGATAATAATTATTTAATAAACTACGACGATTAATCTTAGGGTTGAAATGAAAATTTTTAGTTGTACTAAAATTTTATTTTTAATTAATAGTGCTCTCTGAAATATGAATTTTGAAATTTGGTTGAGGCCTAGATGAATTCTCTAGATTTTATAAAAATTTAACAAAATTTCTGTTATTTAAAATTGTAAAATCAGAAATAATTATTAAACCCTAGAATAAAATTATGAAATTTTATGCATTCACTCACGAGCATCAAAACTAAAGTTCTGTTTTTGGGTTAAACTTTTTGGAGGACTTTTATAATGTATTTTAGAAAATGTAAATTAGCTAGACAGATTGGAGTATCTTAAAAAGGTTACATGCAACTCTGTGGTCCTAAAATCCTCACAAAATTCCAGAGGATGCCTGCTGCCATGCCGTATTTGTAGATCAAATTCGAGTCCTAGCACTGCCCTAGAATCTAAATTAAAATTCAAAAACAGAAAAGATTATTCTAAATATTTCTATAAATCCCTGGTCGTTTTGGAAAAAGTGTTTTAACAAAAAATTAGTCCATTTCACAGGGATCCTAACAAATTTTAGTTTGGAATTTTTGGATGTTTCTGTGATTTGTTAGACGCTTTGCAAGGTTGACCAATTAATCAGGAAAGAATATTTTAAAGGGTGAACCGGCGGCAAAACAAGGGAGGTGGCGGGGCAAGTCCGGTGAGGCTCCGGCGGGGTGGGGAGTATGGCAGAGTTGACGAGGGTCAAGGGGATGATGTCTATGAGCTTTGCCTCGCCATTGGGGTGCTCGGCGTCGAGGAACATGGCCACGGGGGCCCCCAACCAGTACGGCGACGGCGGCCCTAACAGAGGTACCTCCGGCGGTGACGTTCCCGACGGTAGAAGCAACAATCACGGCGACCACAGACTCAGCAAGCTATGCGAGGGAGCAAGGAAGGCGGTTGAGAAGGCTGCGATGCTAAAATCGAAGTGATAGGGAGTTCTCACCGTTCGCCTGCTCCGCTCGGCAATGGCGGCTGGCGAGGAGGCTCAATCTAGTGGACGCCGGTCGATTGAAACCGTCGTGCGCTTGATGGGACCAGGAAGGGGTCCTGGCGCACCGGATTGACGCGGATTCGGCACAGTTCGGAGAGGGAGCGCTGCGGTGGCTACTGCCCGCCTGGCGCTTGGTGAGGAGAAACACAAAGGAGAGGGACGGGAGGAAGAGCAAGGGATTTGTGTCGCCCGTGGTGACCGAGAGCAGGGAGAGGTGCTGCGGCTTCCTTTAACCCACGCGGCAGTGAGAGAAAGGAAAAGGAGGGGGGGGGGGTGGAACAGAGGCGGGATTGGTCGGCACGGTGGTGGCGATGGCGTGCGGTAGTGCTTGGCGTGCGGCAGTGCAGAATCAAGACAGGGAGAGAGAGGAAGCAGAGGGAAGGGAGAAGATTTGGCGAGATTTTGCTCCAAGCTTTGAAGGCCAGGCGCCAAAAGTTGTGCCGGCCGGCGAGGGAGCCGGTCCTGCCGCTCAGCGGTTGGCCGGTGGGCGGCCGGTACTGTAGCTCGTCAGGCTATTTTCAAATTGATTTTTGAATTACTACAAAGCTCCTTCTTGATTCGATTAAAAACCCTACCTCCCTAGCTGAGAAATTTTTGAAACTTTTTGTGTATGCTCAGGAATTTATTGGGAACACTTTTTATTTAAGGTTCGAGTTCAGAATTGCCTCCTAAAATTTCTTGAATTTTCGTGTTCATTCTGGTTTGTGTGAATTTTAAAAAGGTTTAAATCTTATCTAAAAATTTTGAATAAATTTCCAAAATTCTATTTTGAAGTGTACTTGATTGTTATGTAAAAATATAGCTAGGGTGTTGTGGAATTTTTGATAGGTTACTCATTAGGGTTTAATTCCTTTCCGGTGAAGAAGGTTGTCGACACGGTTGGCTGAAACTTTCTGAACCTACTAGTTGAGTTCTGTTGTTTGTCACAATTGGCGTAGTGTTTCTTTGGAGTATTTCAACAACATTTCTTTTTACCACCAGTGTCGATTCTGCTCTTAAGTGTGAAATTTTTATCGATTAGGGTTTTAAGTTGTCGATTTAGGCCCTGGTGACTCCTGGGGTGTCAGACGGAAGCTCTAAAAATGATGAACTAAAGTTCTCTAGAATCCTAGTGCATACTCTAATTATCCGCTAAAACACTATTTCATGAATGTCCATGGAACTTCCTAAATAAATAGGTTAGTGTTTCCTGTTTTTGTTTTATTGATGGAGTTCCAGAACTTTTCTGAAGCTGAAACTTCCACCAGAGGTGTATCATGGCATGCATGATCTCATGTAATTTTTCCCGGATTTAATCTTAATAAAGTCCTATGCGTGCCTATAATTATTCTCAAAAAATTCATTTTAAATCATTATTTTCTAAATTACATTATACATGTCAACCAAAAATCATAACCCTTGCTCAAAACTTCAGTTTAGGTGCTTGCTAGTGCATCGTTTTAGTTTCATGATTTTATCATGCATTTTAGTGCCTTTTCTGGAATTTATAACTTTAATTAACAGAATTTTGTATGAACTTTTGTAAAATCCAGGGACTTCACTTTAACCTCAACTCAACTCCAAAATTCATATTTCAGAGAGTACTATCAACTAAAAATAATCTCCTAGCAGGATCTGAAACTTCATTTTAGCCCATGGTCCATAGGTTAATAATTAACTTTATTAAACCGCCGTAATTGAACTCACCACGACTTGGGTAAACTCTTTGGAAGTAATGATGAAAACACCATATTACCTATGATGAAAATACCATATTATCTATGATGAAAACACCATATTATCTTATCTATTAATAACACATATTATTCCTCGCATCATGCAGACGCTGAAGTGAACGAGGAAGTCGTAGACCCGGAGCCCACATTCACCGAAGAAGCTCTCGCCACCGAAGCAGGAGATCAAGGTAAGCCCCGCTACATAACCATTTATAAAGTTTTTCCCTTTATCACTATGTGTTGTGTATGTGCATTAGGTTTCCAGGAGTTGATTGAAACCCTAGCTGCATATGTCTCCTTAGGGAACCCTATTTGGTATGTCGGTATAGGCAACCCGTGGTAGCATGCTATGCTTAGCTATACTTACCGGTAGAAGTCGAATAGAGTGGACGCTGCTCGCGACTGCTAGGAGTTGAATGAAACTATCTCCTGACACATGCAGAACATAGCTATCAATGATTAAGGGAAGATAAAACTGGAGGGTCAGACAGGGGAAAGGTAGGTCAGTGACTGGACCGGGTCCAGGGTGACTCTAGTCCTATCTGATCCGTGTGGTCTGAGCCTGATCGAGCATTGAATGTACTGATCATATGCTGGATAATGATGGGACCCAGTAAACCTATGTAACCTAGTGATTGCAAAGTCGAACCTACCCTACGGTGTGTGATCGGAGGAGATCTGGGGTGGGCAGGTGTGAGAACTCCACAGAAACGGTCTAGGACGTATGTTCTGGTGGGATGCGGCACGGTCCAGGTAGTGTAGGAGGGAATTGACTTTGTAGGATCTGGTGTGAACGGTCGCCACGTGCGGTCTGCGACGCGCATGTGTCGTATGATTAGATTATCCCTGCAGGTGTAAATCGATTCGAATCGCTATCGCTCTCAGTTTATGAGTTTGCTTGTGAAATGCACCACATTTAGTTAAGATGATGAGTTATGAAGATGCCTGGATTATGATGATGATCATGGTATCAATTGTTTTCTCACTATGATTGTTCAGATTAGTGCAAACTAAAGTTAAGATTTCCTAACCACTCAACTTGAGCTATAACTTGACCAGAGTAGTTGTTAGTAGTGTGAGTCCTTTACGCAAGAAACCCTACGCTGAGTCAGCCTGCATGTCTAGGTGCAGACTATAGACAGCCAATCTGACGGTCAGTCTTGCTGAGCTTCTTAGAAACTCACGCTTTGTGATACGTGGTTTCAGGTGCCGACGCTTGTACCTGCGATGGTATCTACCAGTGGGAAGAGCCGCGCCTGGAGTTCGGGAGCATCCATGTGACACCCCAGGTGTCACCAGAGTTTAAATCGACACCCTAAAACCCTAATCGGCAAATTACACATTTAAAAGCAAAATCGACACTGAAAGTAAGAAGAAATGTTGTTTGAAATACTCCAAAAGATCACGATGAAGATTTTGACAAACAACAGAACACTACGAATAGGATCGGAAAATTTCAAAGAACAATGTCAAGAAGTCCTGTTAAGAGGGGATAAATCCGAACCCCAACTCATGACTATCCAAATTTCCGCAAAACCCTAGCCATATTTTTGCATAACAATTAAGTACACTTCAAAATAGAATTTTGGAAAGTTATTCAAAATTTTTGGATAAGCTGTAGACCTCATTAAAATTCACACAAACAATAATATTCTTGGAAATTCAAGAATTTTTAGAAGCCAAATCACTGAGCCTACACAAAATTTTTCAAAGATTTGAAACTCGGGAAGCGTGTCTTTCAATTGAATTGGATTCAAGTTTTAAGCAATAGCCAAAAAATTTAAAAAAAAAGGGAGCAATAGCAGCGTGGGCTACAGTGCCCCGCCGCCCGCCCGAGCGGCGAGCGGCAGGACACCCCCACCCGGCCGACACGGCCATCACTGCGCCCGCCGCCTTCAATTTCCCGCTTCTCCCTCTCTCTCTCTCTCCCTCTCCCTTCTCCTCCCCTCTCCCTCTCCCTTTCTTCTCCCTCGGGCATCGTCCTCCCCACTGCCGCCATGCCGGGCAATAGTGCCGCGCCTGAGCCGCCCGTGCCGTCATGACCCCCCTATTTCCCCGCTCCAAGACCTTTAAATTGGCACGCATTCCTCCTCCATTCCCCCCCCCCTCTTTCCTTTTCCCTTCACCACGCACGAAGCTTCCTCCTCCCTGCTCCACGGCCGCCGCCGCCATTGCCGAGCCCCCCCCCTCAGGGTGAACTTCGTGCTCCGGCCCTTCTCCACCCCAATTTCCATGCCTAACTCCTTCCTCGTATCCTCGTGCAGCTCACGACGTTCCCATTTCTCCGGAATCGAGCTCCCATCACCGGAATTCTCACACCGCCGCCGCCGCCATCACCCTCCACGGTGAGCCCTCCTCTCCAGCCCTAGAACTTAGCCTTCGTCGTGTTGCCGAGCTTCCCCGTGTCGCGTAGATGGAGTAAAGCCAAGGATCGACCGCCCGGCGACCACCCTCTCGCCGGTAATTGGCCCGCCGGAGCTCGCCGGAATCCATCCCCTGTTTTGCCCTAATTTGTATTTTTCTCTATTAATTGCTCTGCCTTGTAAATTCCCTAGAAATTCACAAAAAAAATCCAGAAATAACAAACTGAAATTGGTTAGAGACCTCATGAAAGGGACTAAATTTCTGTTAAAGCACTTTTTTGGAAGACGGCAAACAATTGTCAGAAATAATTAAAATACTCTTGTCTGTTTTTGAACTTTAATTTGAATTCTAGAGCAGTGCTAGGGCTAAGATTTGATCTACAAGTACATCATGGCAATACACACATTCTGGAATTATATGAGGATTTTAGGACCACAAAGTTGCATGCAACACTTTAACAATACTCCAATCTACCTAGTTAAAGTATCATTTTCTAAAATACATTGTGAAAGTCATGCAAAAGGTTAGACTCAAAAGCAAAGTTTTAGCTTTGGTGTTCATGACCGACTACATAAAATTTCATAATTTCAGTCTAAGGGTTACTACAGATTTCTGATTTTTATAAGATTTAATAACAGGAAATTTGATGAATTTTTATAAAATGTAGAAAATTTATCTAGGCCTCAACCAAATTTCAAAATGCATATTTCAGAGAGTGCTATCAATTAAAAATAATCTTGAGGTATAATTAAAAGTTTCATTTTTAACCCTAGGTTAATAGTCGAAGTTATTAAATAATTATTAATCCAGGAAAAATGTCGAATTAACATTAACCAAAGTTGAAATTCTTAATTTTAAGAACATGACAACTAAAATTCATCTCCTGGAAAGAAAATGAGAAGTTTCATTTTAACCACAAATCATAAAAATAACCACTTAATGAAAACGACGAAGTCGAAGAATTAGGGTGAACCCTAATTCTAAACATCGTCATTCGAAACCCTAGTTTAATCTTTAATAAAGGCATTGTGACTCTTTTTATTAAACTTATCTTAATCACGATGCATCATGTAGATTCTGAAGCGCACGAAGTAGCTGCAGATCCAGTTGCCTCGACCTCTGCAGAAGAAGTCTTCAACGACTCCGGAGAACCAGGCAAGCCCCGTGCACAACCGATGTTTAAAATTTTCCTTTTATAACTAAGTGTGTCTTGTTTGTGCATTAAGTGCTAGGAGTTGATTGAAATCATAGTTGCATTTGTTTCCATAGGAAACCCTAATGGGAGTTGGTATAGAAGCCCCCTTAATATGCTATGCTTAGCAGGTATTGCCGGTAGAAGTCGAGCAGAGTGGACGCTACTCGCGAAAGGTAGGTTGTTGGATGAAACTATCACTTGAAATATTACGACACAGGATGATGAGTTCATTAAGAAAAGATAAAAGTTTGAGGGTCAGACAGGATACCAAGTAGGTCGGTGACCGTAGACTTGTGTGGTCCGAGTCTGATCGAGCTTTAAATGTATTAATCGTATGCTGGGATTTATGGGGCCTAGTAAACCTACATAGCCTAGTGATTGCAACGTCGAACCTGTCCTACGGTGTCTGAATCGGAGGCGACCTGGGGGGGGGGGCAGCGTGGGAACTCCACAGAAACCGTCTGGGACGTGTTGTCTGGTGGGCTGCGGCGCTGCTAAGGCAGGCGTAAGAGGGAATTGACGTTGCAGGAGCTGGTGTGAACGGTTGCCACGTGCGAGTCTGGGACACGCACATGTCGTACGATTAGGTTTCCCCATGCAGGGTATAAAAATTATTTTGAACCGCTGTCGCTCCCAGTTTGTGAGCATGCTCGTGAAACGCACCACATCTTAATAAAAAGTTTAGATACAATGAGGTTGAGGCATGATGATTACTATTGTTATATATTTCTGTTGTTATGCTTGATTAGTTCAGTGCTAACTAAAGTTACATTCTAATTACTTAACCTGTGCTAAAATTTGACCAAAAGTAGTACAGGCTTGCGAGTTCTTTTTGCAAGTAAACCATCCTAGTCAGCCAGCATGTCTAGGAGTCGGCTGTAGTCAGCCACGTTGACGGGTAAGCCTTGTTGAGTTTCTTAGAAGCTTACGCTTTAGCGACATGTGGTTTTCAGGCGCCGACATGCAAACCAAGACGATAGCATCCATTGGGAGGAGTCTCATCCCGAGGTTGGGAACCTCCGGTGAGAACTGTGTGAGTCGCCGCAGTGAATATTGAAGTGGTCAGTAGCATGACACCCTTGGGCACGGTGCATGCCTTTGCTTAAGTCTGAGTGTCGGAGTCTGTAAACGATCGAGTCTTCCGCTGTTATGTTTCAAAATTTTATTTGCGTACTCTGAATCAATGTAAGACCTAAATTCACATCTATGAATTAATATTGTATTAAATTCTCTCTCCTTGTAAAATTACTACTGTTTATTCCTGCCTGTGTTGTATCGTGTGTACGCTCGCTTCGCCGAGCGTTGCCCAACAGGATCCTAGCTCAAGGACGCCGGATTCCGTCCCAAAACGGGGCGGTCCGCGTCAATCCAGTGGGACCGCTGTGATTCGCCGTAGTGAACTTTGGGTGGCTAGTAGCATAGTGCCAATGAGTAAGGCACATGCTTTTGCTTAGTCTACGAGAGTCAGAGTGTGTATCGTGTCTTATACTTCCACTAAAACTCTTTTATTCGTACTCTGAGTTTTGTAAGACTTAATCTTAATAATGGAACCGCGTTGTATTAATTTATCATCCTGTAAATGATTCTGTTTATCCTGCCTGTATTGTACCATGTGTATGCTCGCTTCGCCGAGCATCGCCCAAATGGGTCCTGGCGAGACGGTCCGTCCCCGGTTTTTGGGGCTGGTTTTTTTCAGTCACAACCACCCCCTATAAATATGACGGGATCACGGCCGATTGAGGGACATCAACTCCAAACGAAAACATTTTTTTTTCTATCAAGTCTTAATTTCCTTTAGTCGGTTTTGCCCCAATCTTTTTCCAACCCTAATTCTGCTCTTCTCAAGTCCTGGTGGCGCTAGAAGGCGTTCTAGGTGGCCTGCCGACCTAGGGGAACCCACAGCAAGCCGCTCCCGACGGGGTCCCTTCGGGAGCGGCTATCCTTGGTCCTTACCCGACTACACAGGGGAAACTGAAAGTGCCGGTTTTGCAAACCGGAGGTTCTGGTTTTCACAGTCTTGACCTGCGGACTTTGCATAGGGACGTGATCGTGTTTCACGGCGTGTTTTCGCGTCAACACACTTTTTGGCGACTCCGCTGGGGACACAGAGGCTTCGGTTACATACAACCGAATTGACGTCATCATGGCGTCTTGTGAGGAACTACCCGATGATCACTTTTATAGTGGGGAAAATGATCTTAAGTTGTCACATTTAACATCGGTTAAGCAGCGTCGTGATGAATCCATTCATGACTATTTTAGATGGTTTAAAGATACTAAAATTTAATTTGACAATTTCTGAAAGAGACATGGTAGATTTAGCTTTTAATGGTCTATGTTCGTTTGTTAGAGAGAGGTTGAAAAATCATGATATCTTTACTCTTGCGCAATTGCAACAAAAGGCTTTGGTTCAAGAAAACCATAGCAAAGAGATAGTCATAGGACCAACCGGCATAATGTTCATATAGTGGAATGTGATTCGGATAGTTCATCCGATGAATCTAATGATGTGCTTGCTGCAGAATTCGTATGGCCATCTAAAGCTAAATCTTATGCTTGTGAGTCTCTTAAATCGGCTCATAAAAACCGGCAAGAAGAGATGAGATATACTTTTGATGTAGCTAAATGTGATAGGATTTTTGACGAGTTGCATAAAGGTGGCTACATCAAAAGGTCCTATACTTTACCACCGCTTGATGAACTTAAGCAGAGAGCATATTGCAAGTGGAAATAGACTTGACTCGACTGTGAAACGGATGTTCTTAGGGGTATTCATATTCTCATGCTACTAATGATTGCAATGTGTTTCATCGATAGTTACAATCGGCCATCAATGAAGGCCGGTTAAGTCTTAAGGAGATGTAAATTGACAAGCACCCATTCTCGGTGAACACCATTGATTTCAGTGATGCTGCTGTGTTGATTCGGTCGAATCAAGCCGATACAACCAAGGGTAAGAAGGTGCTAATTGGTGATGAGAGGCCCAAATCAAGAGAAGAAAAATTTCCGACTAGGGCGGTGACAGTTAGGAAGCTTCCAGATGGAGAGGAGACCATTGAGATCACTATTCAAGCCTCTGGACACGGGGGGTAAGCAAAAACAGTGCTAGAGAAGGATGATCCTACAGTCCAGGAGAAACCGAAACTTTCGGTCTCCCAAATCGGAACCTCCGGTTTTCCTGGGAGACAGAAATTCGTCAAGCCCAAGAATCTCGGAGATCAATGGAAATCAAACAAAGGGAAGGAACCGATCAGGAAAGGAAGACCTCCAGTTACTTTTCATCGCCTTTTGGAAAAATTTACAAGAAAAGGAACCGATTTTGATAATCGGTTAAGGAAGCGTCCAAGATCACCAAGGCGGCAAGACGTGGTTCATCACCAGGAGCAGCTGCATGACAGGAGATGGATATGTGCCATGCCAACCCGGAGATGAATATGCCATGGTATCCTCCAATGTTTTATCCATCGCCTCAGGTTTGGGATCCATATTATAGTATTTGGGTCACCCCTCCTCCGATGCAATTCCCACCATTTCATCCAGGGTGGGCTTCATCACGAGAGTTTAATAGGCTCACACATAACAGGCATGCCGGTCAAGCAATTATTGGTCAAATTCAGATCAGGGAGCTGCAGGTTTTGCTGATCAGCAAATCCGGAACTTTCCGGTTTCTCCCCGAAGGTCACAATCCCTTCCAAAACAAGAATGGTGCCGCAAAAGTGAAATTCGAGCAGAGCAGGGAGTTTCTAGCAGGCTGGAGTCCTAGAGAACAACATCCGATGATGTTATTCGGATTGGCTCCACAAATGTCACCATCAAGGGGACGTTTGACATGACCCGCCCAGAAAACCTTGTCTCGGGACGGATCTGGTCAGTCGTTAAGCCAGGATCCTGTTGGGCAACGCTCGACGAAGCGAGCGTACACACGATACAACACAGGCAGGAATAAACAGCAATAATTTACAAGGAAAGAGAACTTAATACATCATTGGTCCATAAATTTAAAGTTAAATATTACATTGTTTCAGAGTACGCAGAAGTTTCAAAAACGATAACAGTGGAAGACTAGAACTATTACAACTCCGACACTCGGACTTAAGCAAAAGCACGCGCCGTGCCCACGGGCGTCATGCTACTAGCCACTTCAACATGTCAACGCGGCGACTCGCACAACTCCCATTGGAGGTTCCCGAATTCGAGGGGAGGCTCCTCCCAATGGAAGCTACCTGCTGGTTCCTGCATGACGGCGCCTGAAAACCACAAAACGCTAACGCGTGAGCTTCTAAGAAGCTCAGCAAGACTTACCCGACAAATGGCTGACTACAGCCGACTCCTAGACATGAAGGCTGATGGGGGTAGGGTTATTGCCAAAAGGACTCGCAGCCTATACTACTCTTGTCAATTTTTAGCACAAGTTAAGTGATTAGGGAAAAAAATAAATTTAGTTAGCACTGAACTAAGCAAACATAACAAAATCAGCAATAGTAGTATTAATATTCATAATTTATTCTCAGTGTGTCTCAACCTATTTTACTAAAATGTGGTGCGTTTCACGAGCATGCTCACTAACTGGGAGTGACAGCGGTTCGAAATGATTTTATACCCTGCAGGGGGATACCTGACCGTACGACACGTGCGTGTCCCAGACTCGCACGTGGCAACCGTTCACACCAGCTCCTGCAACATCAATTCCAGCCTACGCATGCCTTAGCAGCGCCGCGTCCCACCAGACAACGCGTCCCAGACGGTTTCTGTGGAGTTCCCACGCTGCCCACCCCAGATCTCCTCCTAGTCAGACACCGTAGGGCAGGTTCGACGTTGCAATCACTAGGCTACGTAGGTTTACTGGGGCCCATAACACCCAGCATACGACCAGTACGTTCAACACTCGATCAGTCTCGGACCACACGGATCAGACAAGTCTACGGTCACCCTGGACCCAGTCCAGTCGCCGACCTACTTTGTATCCTGTCTGACCCTCAAACTTTTATCTTTCTTACTTTATTCACATTCGTGTGGCCCATCTCATGAAGTAGTTTCAATCAACAACCTATCCTTTCGCGAGCAGCGTCCACTCTGCTCGACTTCTACCGGCAACTACCTGCTAAGCATAGCATACTAAGGGGGGGTGCCTATACCGACTATCGTTAGGGTTTTTCCTATGGAAACAAATGCAACTAGGGTTTCAATCAACTCCTAGTACTTAATGCACAAACAAGGACACACTTAGTTATAAAAGTAAAACTTTAAAATCTGGTTGTGCACCGGGGCTTGCCTGGTTCCTCCGAGTTGTCGTTGACTTCTTCGGCGGGGATCGAGGAACTTGGATCCGCAGCTACTTCATTAGCGTCAAAATCTACATGATGCAGTAGGGTTATGATAAGTTTAATGAAAATGGAACTTATTATTATTATCAATAACAACCTAGGGTTTAGATCGGCGACGCCCAGAATTAGGGTTAACCCTAATTACTCGACGTCGTCGGATTAAATTCAATTATTAATCTATGAATGATGTTTAAATAAGTCTATTAAACTCCCATGAGGTGACTTTTAGTTGACATGTTCATCAACTTCAACTTTAGTTAAGTTAATGTGATATTTTTCGTCGGTTAATATTATTTAATTACTTCGGCTATTAAACTAGGGTTAAAATGAAGATTTTAATTCTTCCTCAAGATTATTTTTAGTGGGTAGTACTCCCTGGAATAAGCATTTTGGGCTTTGGGTGGGGCCTAGATGAATTTTCTGTATTTTATAGAAATTCATCAAAGTTCCTATTTCTAGATCTTGTAAAATCAGAAACCACTAGTAAACATTAGAATAAAATTATGAAACTTTATGTGAGCATTCCTGAGCACCAGATCTACAACTTTGCTTTTGGGGTCTAACCTTGCAAATGACTTTTACAATGTACTTTAGAAAATGCTATTTAAACTAGGCAGATTGAAGTTATTTAATAGGGTTAGATGTCATTTCTTGTTCCTAAAATCTTCATAAAATTCCAGAGGGTGTGTAGTAACAGGGTGTTCTTGTAGATCAAAGGTTAGCCCTAGCATTGCTATAGAACTCAAGTTAAAATTCAAAAACAGAAAGGTGTGTTTCTAATTAATTCTGCAAATGTTTGACCATTTGTTAAAAAGTGCTTTAACAGAAACTTAGTACTTTTCATGAGGGTTCTAACAAATTTTGGTTTGGCATTTTTGGATCTTCCTGTGATTTTCTAGGGTTTTTAGAAAACAGAGCAATAATCTGAAAAATAAATAGTAAAAAGAAAAACAGTGCACAGTCTCCGACGAGCTCCGGCGGCCAATTCCCAACGATGGGGTGGTCGCCGGCCGTCGAACCTTGACTCTTCATGATCCACACGACATGACGAAGCTCGGCAACATGGTAGTTATCAAGCTTTTGGCCGGGATAGGGGGTCTCACCGTGGGGGTGCTTCGGTGGCGGCGGCGATGTGAATTTTCCGACGAGGTGGCTCGCCTTCGGAAGATTGGGAGGTGCGGGGAGCTTCACGAGGTGGAGGGGAGTCGATTTGGTGAGTGAATTTGATTGAAATTGATCGGAGGTGCCGTTTCACCGTGGAGGCGGCGGCAATGGTGCTGGCGGCGGTCGGGGGCAGAAATTGGGGGATTCTCGCGCGGGGGAAGAGAAATTGGAGGAGGGGAGGAGATTGGGGAGGAGTTGCGCGCCATTTTATAGGAGGAATGGGGTAGGGGGAGTAGGGAACAGGGGGGGGAGACGGAGACCGGCGCAGTGGGCGGCAACGGCGGCTCGGGCGGCTCGGCTCGGGCAACGCAAAGAAGAAGAGAGAGAGGAAGAGAGCCAGAGCGAGAGGGAGAGAGTGATGGAGTGAGGAGGGAGTGAGGGAGGCCGGCGGCAATTGAAATCCACGACGTGCGCTATACCAGCCGTGTCGGGCGGGGCGTGGCCGGGCGGCCGGGCGGCGCAGCGCCCCTGTTGTCGGGCAAGCGGGCACTGTAGCCCGCCCGGCAACAGTCTCTCTTTTTTTTTTATTAATGCTGGAAAGGATTCAATGATTCGGCACACTTCCCGAGCTCGAAAAATTTTGAAAATTTTTGTACAAGCTCAGGAATTTATTTGGAACACTTTTCATTTAAGGTTCAAGTCATGATTTGGCCTCTAAAAATTCTTGAATTTCTAGGTTGATTATAGCTTCTGTGAATTTTTAAGAGGTCTAAAGCTTTTCCAAAAAATCTTGAATAAATTCCCAAAATTCTATTTTCAAGTGTACTTAATTGTTATGTAAAAATATAGCTAGGGTTCTGTGGAAATTTTGATGGTCAATAGTTAGGGTTTGGATTTCTTTCTGTTAACGAGATTTCTATACTTTTAGTTGAGAATTCTCTGGGCTTTGCTAACATGCTCTGTTGTTTGTCAGATTTTTCGTAGTGTCTCCTAAAAGCATTTTAGATAATATTTCTTTTTATTCCCATGATTGAAACTGCTTTAATAGTGAGTGAAATTAGGATTTAGGGTTTATAGTTTGTCGACTTTTCCCTGGTGACACCTGGGGTGTCACAACGTTTGAAGGGCCAATTGTTATTGATGATTTGGTCAGGTCAATGATCTCTAATACCATCATTCAGCCACCTGTCAGAGCTAATGATCACGAGGCTACGGAAAGTGGGATAGCTCCTCCAACTTACAAGCCAAGCTGGTGTCCTTCCAGGCTGACTCACACGCAAAAGAGGAATTTATAGCGTCTCCGGCAGCGAGAAGCCAAGGCTAAGGAGCTCGAGAGGCAGAGGGATGTATTGTTCGAGAAGATCAAGCCAAGACCTATTCAGAAACAACAATGGAAAGAAAAAAGGGAATCTGGTTGCCAGCCAAAACTGGATATTCCGGTTTCAAAAGAGGAACTTCCGGTTTCTACGAATTGTGTGCTAGAGGCTCTGGTTGTACAAAAACTGGATATTCCGGTTTCAAAACAGGAAGTTTCGGTTTTTGCGAGTGTGCTAGAGGCTCTGGTTGTACAAAAATTGGATGTTCCGGTTTGTGAACTGGAAGTTCCGGTTTCTACTGATTTTTCTGTTGCTGATCCTTCTTCTTCCACACCTTCCACGATGATTGCAGAGGATACATCAGAGGATATGGATGAAGCATTGGTTGATGGGATGGGTTCCCGATTTCCTACAGGTTCTGATAATCAACGATTTGGGCAGAGTCACGACACATATCAATCCGGCTTCCGAACGGCACATTCCGAACTACGCAATCGCAGCACCACGTCTCCTCTGATTATCACCCGCGTGAACACAGGTGCCTTGCTGAGAAGGCTTGCCTTTGCCTGCGAATCGAAGAGCACAAGCAAGAACAAAGTAGAAAGCAGCCAAATTACAGATGAAGATTAAACTCACAAAGTTGGGGTCTCACAAACCGATGAAACGGCGATGCTATTTTTAACAGGAATAATCTAAGTAAAACCCAAACCCTAATGGTGGGGAGACAGCTGGATATAAAGGTATTGGGGATGTGCAAGTCCCCTGGACACAACCCTAATTGACTCTAACATGGTACAAGGCCAACCGGCCCAAAGTCAGTGTCGCAGCACCCTGATAGATTCTGGACTGTCCAATGTTTCGATGAGTCCTATGTACTTTGGAGGAATTTGGACATGTTACAAGTCCCATTGGACAGATTATTTCATACTCTTCCATGAAGTGGTAGATCACCTAAAACGGAGTCCGTATGCGACCGGGGCGTCCGTTTTAGTGCAGACTGCTCCTGGACTCTGAATTGGATTCGAAGTCGACGTGCTGGGCCTTCGACTTGGCTTGGACGTCCGTGGTCGACTTCAAGCTGGTCTCCTGTCGTTTCTTTGTCGTCTCCATGATTCCTAATCAGAATAAAATCATTATGTAGTAATCTATCCTCGAGAATGCGTCATGAAGTGCTAAGGAACGAGCTCACCTCTAGATTAAGTTGTCGGGCGCGAGCTCTAGTGATTGGACCTTCATGTGTAACAGCAGAAGGATTGTGTGTATCCATGGGTGTGATGTCCGCATCATCCACCCTCTCTTGAAAAGAAGTTGTCCTCAACTCAAGTTGTGGGCGTAGGCCAACTATCAATCACCTCTACCTTAGCCTTATCAACCTCAATGCCCTGTGGAGTCACAACATAGCCAAGAAAAGAGACTCCATTGGTGTAAAAGGTGCACTTCTCGAGGTTACAAAATAAACGTGCATCACGTAAGACATAGAAAACAGCACGTAGATGATCCATATGTTGAGCCATAAACTTGCTATAAATCAGGTTATCATCAATATAAACCACCAAAAATTTACCAATGAATGAACGTAAAACTTCATGCATAAATCTCACGAAAGTGTTAGGTGCATTTGTTAAACCAAAAGGCATGACTAACCACTCATACAACCCAAACTTAGTTTTAAATGCAGTTTTGCATTCATCACCGAGTTTCATTCTAATCTGGTAGTAACCACTACGCAAGTCATTTTTAGTGAAAACTACAGCACCACACAACTCATCAAGCATGTCGTCTAGCCTAAGAATAGGATGACAACACCGTATAGTAATGTTGTTTATGGTTCTACAATCTACAATCATGCGCCAGAACCATCTTTCTTAGGAACCAAAAGAACAAGAACAGCGCAAGGACTAAGGCTCTCACGTACGTACCTGTGGTCCAAAAGAACTTGGACTTGTCGCTGAATTTACTTAGTCTCCTTAGGGTTGGTTCGGTACGCCGCACGGTTTGGCAAACTCGCACCAGGAATCAAGTCAATCTGATGCTCATTAGTAAATTAGTTTATTTTACAAGGATTCCAAGAAAATCTGGTTTAGCATTTTTAGAGCCTTCCTTTATTTATTATGTATTTTACAATATAGACTAGAATGATGAAAGTTAATTATTATTAAATTAGGATCATTATTCTTGTAATACACTTTAGGGAATTAGTATTACTTATTTTACTCATACTATTAAGAGATTATGAATGATAGTCAAGGGTCTAGCTTATAATCATAATCCTAATTATTCTCATAGGGACATGTTTAAGAGGCTTGTCGTTAATTGTTGTTTAAAAGAGTTACTCCCATTATTGTTAACCCTAGATAATAGTGATCCTTTATACCCGCTAATTAAACCCATAGCACGGTTAAGATTAACAACTTATTTAAGGATTTCATTGGTGACTATTTACTCGTTTAAGATTAATATTTTGGTGAAAGTTTAGATTAAGTTTATTCGTTAGCTCGATTAATTTCTTATGACCTTCTGGTATTTCTCCTTAGTTAGAAGAATGTACTTTAACTACGAAGTTAATAATAGTATATACTTAATAACTATGTACTTAAGCGACCTTTAAATTAAGCATTCAACTAACATGTCAACACTTTTTTTTTTACATTAGGATCATGAATTAAGTCAAAAACTTAGTTATGACCAACTAAATTATTTAATCATTAAGTAATAATGGTATTTAAACATAAGGACTAGTTATTATTTACTTGACTCGGCCCAACAATTTCTGATGCACTTACTTCTATATTAGGGTTACAGTTTGGTGTAGGAATTCTATTATGACCCATTCACAATGTTCCATGAATTTCATTATTGTTTCTGGAATTTTTCATGGAGTTAGAAAATACTTTATTTGACCATTAAGCATTAATGGTGTTTAATGTAAATGGCTAGTTACTTACTAACTCCACTATCCACTAGTATGTAACCAATTTGATATTAGGGTCATAAATTAGGCAAGGAATTTATTTATAACTTTTCATGACATACCCATGAGTGTTATTAACCTAGGGATTTATTATATAATTACCCAACAAAGTAGTATTTGATTTAATGATAAAATTTAAATGCCATAAACATCCATGCCTAATATTTTTACTATAAACTACAAATCAGTAAAAAGCCATATCAATTTGGAGTCACCTTTTTCTGATTTTCCTACAATGTGGTATGAATTATTGAATTTTTAGCCATTTAGATAAAGCCCAAAATAATTATTTTTTTAAACATGTGTGTTTTATATTTTCCTAGAAAGTACTATTTATAAGAATTCCAAAAAATTCAGATTTACATTTTTTTGATTTTTCTACCATTAGTTATGTATTTTTAAATGTTTCAGCCGATTTTAACAAATAATAGAAAATCCAACGATGAACCCTAACTAGGGCTTACGACCTAGCTTAACGGAGCCGTGGCACGCGGCGGCGCGCGCTCCTGCCTGCGATGAGGTGGCTCAGAAAGACGGCCGTCGATGCCTCGCGACACGGGGAACTTGCTGGGCGAAGTGGATGGGCGTGTTACTTACCGGAGCAGTGGGACGGCGTGCGGCGGCGACGCTCGAGGTCCGACGAGGTGGCGGGGACGAAGGAGACCGACGGGGAGCTCCAACTCCTTGCCTAGAAGCTGAGCCTCATCCTTGCGGTGCTCGGCATCGAGGAACATGGGCACGACGAGGTCGCCATCTTGCTCGGCGACGGCGGGCCGAACAGGGGAGTCCCCGACGATGGCGTTCCCGCCGGAAGGGGCATCAATCAAGGCAACCCAAAGCTCTGTAAGCTGCACGAGAGCAACGGCAACACGAAAGACAAGCTCGCAGGGCCTTGAATCGACCGAAACAGGGGTCTCACCGTGCGAGCTCATCGGGCGTCAATGGCGTCGGTGCGCTCGGAGCAGAGGAGGAAAAGAGAAAGAAGAACACGACGAGCAGTGCGTCGTCCGCCGCAATACAGAGCAGAGAGAGGTGCTGCTGCTGCTTTTATCACGCGCGGGAGTGAGAGAAGAGGAGGAGCGTCACCGATTGGGGAAACAGCGGCGGCAATGCCGTGCTTGGTGGTGGCGTGGCGCAGAGGAGTAAAGGTGGCGCGGGAAAAAAAAGGAGAAGCAGAGTGCGGCAGAGGGGAGAGAAGGAGGAAAGGATGTTCGCCTAGGATTTGCCCCATGCCAGCGAGAAAAGGCGCGACGGCCTGCCACGGCTGCTAGCCGCTACGGCGGTTGGCCGTCGAGGGCGGTGGCCGCTTCTAATTAGATTTTTTTTAATTATTTCAAAGGCCCTCTCCAAATTTAAAAGAAATTCATATTTCCTGAGCTCAAATAAATTTGAAAATATTTGTGGGAAACCAATGAATTATTTGGAACAATTTTCGTTAAAGGATGAAGTTCTGATTCGGCTTCAAAAAATTTGAATTTCCAATTAAATTCAAATTTATTTGAATTTTTAAGGGGTTTTAAACCTTTTCCAAAAATTCTGATAAAATCTCCAAAATTCTATTTTGAAGTGGACTTAGTTGCCATGTAAAAACATTGCTAGGGTTATATGGGATTTTTGAAGGATTTTTGAAAGTGGTGTTTGATTTTTACCTATTAAGGAATGATTTTTTTACTGTGGTTCGAAAGCTCCTGATCTGATAAAGGTGCTCGAAAATTTACCAAAGTTTTTGTGGACACTAATGGAAGTGTTTAAAACAATATCGCTTATTAGCTCAAGTGTAAATTTTGCTTCAAAGTGCAAGAATTTATTTTTAGAGTTTACGATTTGACAATGACTTTTTAAGTGACACATGGGTGTCACAATGAGATATACAACTCATTGTGTAGTGTTTTTTGGTCAAATAGATATATTGTTGAATCAACATAAAACATATTCACCTTTAATTTATTTATTATCGTATGTGGATCTGGTTATATCCGTGTGGATCATGTCCTCATCATAAGTGCTTGAATGCAGATCAGGCCAAAGTAGCTATGGGAGAAGTTCATGAAGGTATTTCTGGTACACACCAATCGACTCCTAAGATGAAGTGGCTTTTGAGGAGAGTTGGTTTTTATTGGCCAACCATGATAGCCGATTGCTTTCGTTACTACAAGGGTTGCAAAAAATGTCAGAAATTTGGCGATATTCAGATGGTGCTGCATCCCATGTCTAACCCTGGCCGTTTCGAGGATGGGAATTGGATATCATTGGGCAAATACATCCTCCTTCTTCAAAAGGGCACTGTAGCATGTTGTTTGCTACAGATTACTTCGCCAAGTGGACCGAAGCAGTGCCTCTAAAGAATATGACACGTGGAGGTAATATAGTTCATAACTGAGCATATTATTCATAGATTTGATATTTCTCAAACTTTAACTACAGATCAAGGTACTTCTTTTTTTGTTTCTAGTCAAGTTTAAGAATTCACTGAATCTTATGGCATTAAGTTGCTTAATTCTTCGCCTTACTATGCCCAAGCTAATGGTCAAGCAGAATCTAGCAACAAGACCATGATTAAATTAATAAAGAAGAATATAGAAGATAATCCTAGAAACTGGCATGAAGTTTTGTCGGAAGCTTTGTGGGCACATAGAATCTCTGGACATGGTGCTACTAAAGTTACTCCTTTTGAGTTAGTATATGGGTAGGAGTCTATGTGACCTATAGAGGTCAATTTAAATGCTTATAGGTTAGATAAACAAAATGAGCTATCGGTTGTGGATTATCATCATTCGATGATGGATAATATAGATGAAGTAAATGATAAGCGGTTAAAAGCTCTAAAGGATGGAGCAAGACAAAGCTAGAGTTGCTAGGTCTTATAACAAGAGAGTCAAGGTTAAAATCGTTTCAATTAGGGGATCTCATGTGGAAAACGATTTTGCCTCTTGGGTAAACGAGTAGTAAGTTTGGCAAGTGGTCTCCAAGTTGGGAGGGTCCATACAAAGTAGTAAAAGTCATCTTTGGCATTCATATATGGTGGAGATACTGCAAGGTGAGCGCTTGCCTAGAGCTCTGAATGGTAGATACTTGAAAAAATATCATCCTAGTGTTTGGCAGAGTGCTTGAGTCATACACGGCCCATCTGTGTAAATATCGCCCTTAAAATTTATATGGCCAATGAGTTATGTTAAAACTGTTGCCCTAAGACAATATTGGTTATTAAAATGTTTTTCAGGATGCAAGCTTTGCTTAAAAATAGGGGGGCATATGTTGACAATCAAAACTGGCATTACAAGGAAACCGGAACTTGGGGTTTTGGCTGGCTCAAAAGGTGCAAAATATTTAGATTTGAGCTAATGATGTTTATTTCACAAGTTTGGTGTTTAGACATATTTTGCAGGATATGTGCATCATTATTTGGCACTGTGGCTAAGTTTTCATTAAAGAAGCAAAGACAAGCTTGGAACGGCAAGAAGATGAAGTCAATTTGTACATTTGATGTTTCCAACATGTAGCCATCATCGAGATGATCAAAACGGACATATGGATCGCCTAGTTTGAAGACCGGATTAGGAAATTATGACAATTTGAAGATGGTCCTGTATGCGAAATCGGACATTCCGGTTTAGGAAACAGGAAGTTCTGGTTTTTCTGATTTGCACTAGTATGAAACCAGAAGTTCTGGTTTTTGGAAACAGGAAGTTCCGGTTTTACCGACTCGGAAACAAGGATTTCGCATGATTCGGTTCAGATCTTGACTTGGAAAGGGATAAGACCACCCTCCTATAAATATGAAGGGATCATGGCCGATTGAGGGACATCAACTCCAATCGAAATACCTTTTTTTTATCAGGTCTTAGTTTCCTTTAGTCCCTTTTGCCCTAATCTTTTTCCAAACCCAAATTCTGTTCTCCTCACATCCCAACGGCGCTAGAAGGGGTCCTAGGTGGCCTGCCGACCTAGGGCAACCCACGGCAAGCCACTCCCGATGGGGTCCCTCCCGGAGCGGCGATCCTTGGTCTTTACCCGACTACTCAGGGGAAATCAGAAGTTCCGGTTTTGCAAACCCGAGGTTTCGGTTATTGCAGTCTTGACCTGCGGACTTCACACAGGGACGTGCTCATGTTTAACAGCGTGTTTTCGCATGAACACAAGATAAAAAGCAGGAACAACACTCCCGTCTCCCTCTTCTTCCATTTTCCTCTCTATTTCTCCTCTGCTAAGCAAGCAATCCAGGCCAATTGCATTGGTCTTGAGGGATAATCCAATAATCCATTGCAAACCTGTGCGCCAGAGGATTCTCATGTTTGTGCTAAGTGCGTGAAGCTAGCCGTCGACCAGTCTCGCCGGATTTTGACACGTTCGTCGCCTTTTCTCATTAAAGCAGAGGAGTACACGGTGAAGTTTAGGCTGCCTCTCTTCCTATTGCAAGTAACTTTGCCAACTTGCTCCTAGGACTCGTACGCAACTCACCTCACCACTGGTTGCCAGGATGGAGGTCACCGTCGTCGGGAACACAAGCTCACTGCTGTCTTCCCACCGAACTCCGCAGGCGTATGGTGAGGACTTTATTCTGTTTGATTTTCATCTTCGTGAGCATGCTGTAGGGGTCGAGATGCTTAGGCAAAGCTACCGGTTGTTCGAATCGACACTCCCGATCGCTGGGAACGTTGATTGACCTCTGTCATATTCCGGTCACCATCACCGACTACGCTGCAAGCAATTCCGCGGTCGTGATCCTCGGATTTTGGCATCGCCAGGTTGCGCTAGTGCTGTAGGACAAGATCGCCAGGTCTCTAGTCGTCAGAATCGTCGCCGCGCCATCATCGTCGTTCGAGCGCCGCCACTGCTCGACATGCCGTCTTTTCTGGTGTCTCGCCGTTGACTTGGTGCCAAGCATTAGCGTAGCATGTAGCTCGTGTAGGGCGAAGCCGCGTCGGATTTCATGCTCTAGAGCGCCGTCACGGCATCATCGGAGCTCCCATGGAGCCGCTCCTCGCCGCGCTGCCACCTCTGGCGATCGCCGCAAGCCGTTAGTGTGCTCATGGGGTTTGACGCCTCGAGCTCTACTGTTTGGTACCCTACTGAGCCCTTTTGTCACTGGCAGCTGCCGCGCCGCCATGCTCCGACGAGGGTTCCTCAGGGTTTTTTTTTTTTTTGATTAAAAATGAGCAAGAATTTCAATAATTCGTAGAAAATCAGAAAATAGTCAGAAAAATATGATTCCAAATGTTTAGAACTTAGTGGAAAATGTAGTTTGTAAGAAAAATATAAAACTTATATGTTTCAAAAAATATTATTTTTGAACCTTACTAATCGCTTTTTAAAATTGGATAATTCTATAATATTATGAAAATAATTAATATTAGGAAAATTTTATGAAAATTCAGAAATATGCTTCTGTACTGCAAAGTGTGATTAGTACAAGGTATTTAGTGATTAAACTTGATTAAGGTCAAGGTCAATTAAAAGAAATAATCCAAAGGAACTATCTACTTTATTAATTATCTTCTTAAAAAATTAGTCTTATGTTTAGTCTGGTGAAATGATTATATTATTATTGCATCATGTAGAGTCCGAAGGAAACTAGGTAGTTGTCGAGAGGAGGCGGCCAGATTCGCAGAAGAAGACTTAGCAGCAGATCGATCAGAGCAACCACAAGGCAAGCCTCGGTGCACTATTATTTTTTAAGTTTTTCTTTTATCACAGTATTTGTATCGTGACTGTGCATTAGGTTTTCTAGGAGTTGATTGAAACCCTAGTTACATATGTTGTGGTGGTACCTGCCTTGAAAATATTAGTACACGTAGCTCGATGTAGGTGCTATGCTTAGCAATATCATAGGTAGAAGTCGAGCAGTGTGGACGCTGCTCACGACATGATAGGAGTTATGTGAAACTTCCACCCTTTATTATGAGCTTGTGGCTAGTTCGTATAATTATGAAATTTAGGATTAGATAAGAAGTTGTAGGTTGCCAACAGGAAAAGGTCCTGTGTGTAGTAGTCATGTCTGATCCGTGTGGCCCAGGTCTGGTCGAGCATTGAATGTACTGATCACATGTTGGATATATGGGACCCAGCAAACCTACGTAGCTTGGTAATTGCAAAGTTGAACCTATCCTACGGTGTCTGATCAGAGGCGGTCTAGGGTGGGCAGTGAGGTACCCTCTCACCGATATCATCTGGGACGAGTGATCTGGTGGAGCAGGCTCTCCTGCTAAGGTAGCGTAGGAAGGAATTAACTTTGCAGGCTCCGGTGTGAACGGTTGTCACGTGCGGTGCGGGACACGCATGTGTCATGTGGTTTGGTTATCCCTGCAGGTGTAAATCGATTAGAATTGATGTCTCATTTAAAAAGTTTGCATGTGAAACGCGCCACATTCTTAATGGAAAGTGAAGGATAAAGAATGAATTGAATGCCTTTGATTGATATGATTCTTATCTGTGTGATACACATGCTTGCATAGTTATAGCACAAACTAAGTTTTATTTATATAACTTAATTTTGAGCTAAAACATGCAAATAGATGAAACACTAATTAGCGCGAGTCTTTCTGTAAGTTCCTTACCCTTAGTCAGCCGTGCATGTCTAGGAGTATTAGAAGCTCACGCTTTCCAACTTGTGGTTTTCAGGTGATATAGATTCTTTCGGCAGTAGCGATAGTTACCACTGGGAGGAGCCAGTCCCAGGCTGGGGAAGTATCTAGTGGGAGCAGATAGAGTAGACGCAGTTTGTGCTAAAGTGCGGTTAATGGTATACTTGGTATAATGGTTAAATGATAATTATGGTCATCGGTTAGTATGAGTCTTATGCCCATAGAGCCTTTTATTTATGCTTATTCACATAAGCTTAATCTCAGCTTTAAGCAAATGAGTTGTATCCCATGCCTTATTTACCTTGCTGCTACCATATTGCATTATCCTTGGAGTCGGGAAATAATTTCCACAACAGGGTAAGTCTAGCGAGTACCTTCGTATTTAATGTTTGTTGCATAAGTTTTGCAGGTGAGGATGAGTAGGTGTTCGGGTACTTCGTCCCCGCCGATGCCGGCGAAGGGGAGTAGTCCCGCTGATCATGTGATCATGATTGCAGTGTTCGTGGGCTGAGCACCGTAATCTTGGATTTATTTTCCAAATTGGTGTCGCTGTGTTGCTTCGGCACTTTAATTTCAGGATTTATATATCAAACTTATTGTCTGTAATATTACTCTAAAACTAATGTAACTGCATCATTTGTGACCTATATGATGCATCATTTGTTGTTTGTTCTGACGTACTTGAATCTTGGGCACTGCTTGAGAAGCATGTTGGGGGACTACCGGGTTTACATTCTTTTTTATCGGGTTGTGCACTCGCATACTATTTATGGACGGCGGGTCAGTTCGATAAACTTGAATGTGTATTGGACGGTACTCACAAAAGCGATTAAACTTAATTAATAAATAATTAACCCTAAGCATTGCATTAATCAGGTTTCATACACTTAATCAAGTTGAACTTGCTAATAATCACATTTCCAATTTCACAAGGATTTTCTGAAGTTTTTAATTCCCCAGGTTTTTCCCAATTAACAATTTCTTTTGGATTTTTATTCTATTTAATAGCACTTAAATAAGTCTAAAAATATTATATTTGAAACATGCAAGTTTTATATTTTTCCTGACAACTACACTTTTCCCTGAGTTCAGAACATTTGAATTATATTCTTTCCGAATTATTGCGACGGCCCGCCCCAAAACCAGGGATGGTTCGTCTGATCCGGGATCCTTTTTGGGCGATACTCGGTGAAGCGAGTATTAACATGGTACAACATAGGTCAAGAAAACAGCATAATTTACAAGATAAGGGAAAATGATTACAATCTTGGTTCATTACAGAAATCTTAAAAAGAGACTACGGCATACAACATTCAAATACGAGTTTAGCGGAAGCACCAGACACGATACAGACTCCAAATCTCGTAGACTAAGCAAAAGCATGTGCCTTGTCCACCGGCATTATGCTACTAGCCATCCAAAGTTCACTGCGGCGAATCACAGCGCTCCCACTGGATGCTTCCAAGATTTGGGCGCTGCTCCTCCCATGGTAGTGGCCATTGCCGGTACAAGCATCGGCGCCTGAAAACCACGTATCGCAAAGCGTCAGTTTCTAAGAAGCTCAGTAAGACTGACCCATCAATGTGGCTAATTACAGCCGACACCTACACATGCAGGCTGACTTATGGTAGGGCATCTTGCATAAAGGACTCGCACTACTTGAAGCTACTCTGGTCAAGTTTCAGCTCATGTCAAGTGGTTAGAAAAAAATAACTTTAGTTTGCACTAGTCTGATCAATCATAGAGAGAAAGCAATAGATATCATAATCCAGTCATCATCATAGCTTAATATCTTAATTAAATATAGTGCGTCTCACAAGCAAACTCATAAAGTGAGAGCAACAGTGATTCGAATCGATTTACACCTGCAGGGATAACCGAATCATACGATACGTGCGCGTCCCAGACGGTTTCTCTGCAGGCGCGGACCCGCCCAGTTTCGTGACGGATCTCGTCGTCGTTCAGCCAGGATCCTGTTGGGCAGCGCTCGGCGAAGCGAGCGTACACACGGTACAGCATAGGCAAAAATAAACAGCAATAATTTACAACGAGAGAGAAATTAATACAACATTAATTCATAGATTGAAAGTTAGGCCTTACATAGACCAGAAAATAACTAAAATACAAATAAATTCGAAAAAAAGAAAAATGGATCTCAGAACAGGGAGGCGGGGGAAGAACTCCGGCGGGCTCGACGCGGTGGGATTTGACAAGGGAAGGGTGGATTCATGATCAGCATGTCAAGCCCCACTCGTGGGTACCGGATTTGGTCGCCGGTGATGGCCGGAAGGTGGCCGGCGATGAGCAGCCATGGTGGAGCTCCAACTCTGGCGATGTTCGTGGTGAAGAAGGGGAATTAGGGCTCGATTAGGGTTTCTGAGAGCTTCACCTCGACATGTAGAATTGGTTAACGGGTGCTGAAGGCGTGGAGGATGGCCGGAAGGTGCAGGTCAACGGTGAGCTCCGAGCGGCAACAATGGTGGTCGGTGGTGGCGCGCTAACGCCGCCAGCTATGCTGGTTTTCTGCGACCAAGAGCATGTCACGTAGGTGCGCACGGATCAGAGGGAGTTGTAGGTGGGAGGAATCGAACCAATTTTGCACGGAGAGGGCGGAATCGAAGAAATTGTGTCGCAGCTTGGTTTTTGGCTGGAGGTTGAAGACGACCCTGTTCTCGTCGTTTGAGGCAACAAAACTGGTAACAGTTTGGCCTGTGAGCTGCGTGGGGGTAGGGTGGAGCTAAATGGCAAGGTTTCAAGGCTTGGAGTGCACCGGTTTGCGCTGTATAGGGCTGTCCACGGGAGGGGCAGAGAGCGTGCGGTGAGAGGCGCGCACGGGCGGTGGCGTGCGCGGGCGGAAGAGAGACAGTGCGGGAGAGAGAAGAGAGAGACGGCGGGATTCGCGCAGCAATGGGATGAAATGGCCAGCAGCGCAGGCGTGGCCGGCAGCGCGGCGCGTGCAGCCTTCCCCCTGTTTTTCTTTTTTTATTTATTTTGCGAAAATTCAAATCTCCCTTCTAAATTCAATAAAAATCCGCACCTCCCGGGCTCAGAAAATTTTGAAAAATTTTTGTGGGCACTAAGGAAATTATTTGGAACAATTTTTGTTTCAGAAAGGACTCCTGATTTTGCTTCTAAAAAATTGGGAATTTCCAATAAAATTCAGGTTTGATTTAATTTTTAAGGGGTTTAAATCTTATCCAAAAATTCAAATAAAATCTTCAAAATTCTGTTTAAAGTGCAGTTAATTAATATGTAAAAACATTGGTATGGTTTTATTACAAAAACAAAAGATTTTGCAAGAGAATTTAAAAAGTTACCCGCAAATGAACAATTTTGCTACCCAGACCCAAAATTCCCCATTTAACGGAAATGGTTAAAATTCGAAACCAAGGTCAGTGAGCTCATTTCCATCTGAACAAACGATTAGAATTTGGGTATGTGAGAGATCGCACGTGGGTGATTACAAAGGACGGACAATGCTTAAAAGAGACGACTACTAGACTCATACCAATTCCTATCAAGACACTACTCGAGAGCTAGAAGAGCTCTTGGACTAGAATCTAACTTCATTAATACTAAAATGAGAGTATATTGTAGGTGAAACACCTTCTTGTGTGTTTTTGGAATGAGGAGAGGGATCCTATTTATAGGTGAGGTGCTTTGGGTGTGAATTGAAGTGAGTGGCTCTCCTTCCTCCTTTTCTCTGCACCTTTTGCCGCCACTCATTCACGCCACTGACTTTAGAACCAACTTGGAGAGGCGATGACTTGCACCACATCAAAGGCCGGCCTGAGTGGGGCCACCCATGGATCGGCTAATCCTGGAGATTGGCCGATCTCCTACATGTCCCACTCGTGTCCCACTTTGGCGTGGTGGCTATCATGTGGGCCCCGAGCCTAGGTGCGGGTGTCTGATGATTTTTGCAGTGTTTTGACACATTTGGTGGGTCCTTGAATCCGTGTGCTGCCTATGTGGCGTCTTGTGGATGGCCGAAGTTGTGTTTCTTTACGACGGGCCGGATTATGCCTCATTACTGTGATAAAATACCTTCATGCACAAACTTTCCAAATACACGTGGTACTATATTATTTTTAAACTAACATGGGTATATGAAATGTGTGTCCTTATCTATTTTAAGAGATATGTTGACGGTATTTTTGGTATTTAACAGCCGTCAACAAACCCCCCCTAAGCTTGTCTCTTGCTGGTCCGAGCAAGTTAAGACTTAGGTTTGTTGCATCAGGAGTTGCTACAACTCTACCTTCCAATTATGCCTATCGCAAAATAGATACTCTATCTTGAATTGAATAAGTTGGTAAAGGGCATTTCTCACCATCGTTACCTTGATCCTTATGGGGCTTTTCCCACTTCGCATTGTCTTGGGCAGTTGGAAGATTGAATGGTTTGAATAGGCACCATTCTTATGTACCTCACTTAGCAATGAAGATCTAGAGGATTTTAAAATGTTTTGTAAATGAAAACATGAGTTTCTCAAGTTTCTCAAATAGTTCTAATCTGAATTGAAAATCAACAAAATCTTCCCACTGGATGCACTCATCCTGGGTATGCACGTCGGTGCCTGAAAACCACGTAATCGTAAAGCGTGAGCTTCTAAGAAGCTCAACAAGACTGACCCATCAAATTGGCTAGCTACAGCCAACACCTAGACATGCTGGCTGACTCGGGGTGGGTTTACCTTGCAAAAAGGACTCGCATTTCCTGAACCATTCTTGGTCAGGTTTTAGCTTAGGTTAAGTGATTAGAATGGTAACTTTAGTTAGCACTGATCTATTCAATCATGACAGAAGTAATATACATTAATAATCATAACTTCATCCTCATCATTGTATCTCAACTTCTTGATTATAATGTGATGCGTTTCACGAGCGAACTCACAAACTCGGAGCGACAGCAGTTCGAAACAATTTTTATACTCTGCAGGGGGAAAACCTAACCATACGACACGTGCGCGTCCCAGACCGCACGTGGCAACCGTTCACACCAGATCCTGCAAAGTAAATTCCCTCCTACGCCTACCTTAGCAGCGCCGCATCCCACCAGAACACACGTCCCAGACGATTTCTGTGGAGTTCCCACACTGCCCACCCCAGATCGCCTCCTAATCAAACACCGTAGGGCGGGTTCGACTTTGCAATCACTAGGCTACGTAGGTTTATTGGCCCCATTATAGCCAGCATACGATTAGTACATTTAAAGCTCGATCAGACTCGGACCACACAAATGAGACAAGACTACGGTCACCCTAGACACAGTCCAGTTGGCGACCTACTTGGTACCCTGTCTGACCCTCCTGTTTTATCTTTCCTTAACCATCCATAACCAAGTGTCGTATATTTCATGTGAGAGTTTCAATCAAACCCTACCAATTGCGAGCAGCGTCCTCTCTGCTCGACTTCTACCGGTAAGGATCGCTAAGCATAGCACACTATATTGGTCACCCATACCACTATAATGGTCACCTATACCAATTAACGATAGGGTTTCCTGTGGAAAGAGATGCAACTAGGGTTTCAATCAACTCCTAGAAACCTAATGCACAATCACGACATATAGTTATAAAAGAAGAATTTTAAAACTTGGTTGTGCACCGGGGCTTGCCTGGATCTCCTGCTTTGTTGGTGGTGATGACTTCAGCAGGGATTGAGGACTCTGGATTGTCAGCTACGACGTTCTCTTCAACGTCTACCTGATGCAACAGGAATACAATGAGTCGAATCAATAGATAATACGATGTTTACATCAATAGATAATACTTTCTTTGTTTTCATCATCGACATTTAGAGGTTAGGGTGAACCCTAATTCCTCGACTACGTCATTTTATTAAAGCTTTTACCTTATGAGTGTGCTCTAAAGTGAAACTTCTTACTTTTCTAGGGGATGATTTTTAGTTGGTAATGTGCTCTTAATTAAGAATTTTAAAATTTGGATGAGGTCAAACTGAATTTCCTAGATTTTATAAAAATTCAGCAAAATTTCTGTTATTTAAATTTATAAAATCAAAAATAAATACTAAACCTTATTGTAAAATCATGAAACTTTATACATGCACCAGTGAGCATCTAAGATAAAGTTTTGATTAAGGTTTTAGGTTTTTGGATGATTTCATAATGTATTTTAGAAAATGACAAATTAAATTGGTAGTTTGGAGTATTTTTAATGACATGCATAGAGTTTTGTTGAGATTAAATGACGCGGACCCGCCCAGAGAACCCCGTCTCGGGACGGATCCGTTCAGTCGTTAAGCCAGGATCCTGTTGGGCAACGCTCGGCGAAGCGAGCGTACACACGATACAACACAGGCAGGATAAACAGCAGTAATTTAAGGAGGAAGAAATTAAATACAACATTAATTCCTGGGTTGTAGAATAAGTCTTACAAGAGTTCAGAGCGCACAATAGAGTTTAAAAATCGTAGCAGCGGAAGACTCGATTACAGACTCCGACACTCAAAAGCTAAGCAAAAGCATGCACCCTGCCCGCGGGCGTCATGCTGCTGGCCACTTCAAATGTTACTGCGGCGACTCGCACAGTTCCCACTGGAGGTTCCCTACCTCGGGGTGAGGTTCCTCCCAGTGGAAGCCAGCGTCCTGGTTCTGCGCGTCGATTCCTGAAAACCACATATCGCTAACGCGTGAGCTTCTAAGAAGCTCAACAAGACTGACCCGTCAAAAGGCTGACTACAGCCGACTTCTAGACATGAAGGCTGATAAGGGGGGGGGGGTTCTATTTGCGAAAACGGACCCGCAACCTGAACTATTCTTGGTCAATTTTAGCACAGATTAAGTAGTTAAGATATAACTTTAATTAGCACTAGTCTAATCAAACAATATGAAAAAGACAAGTAAATATCAATCATCAATTGTCAATCTCATTGCATCTCATCTTGTTGCTGAAATGTGGTGCGTTTCACGAGCATGCTCACTAACTGGGAGCGACAGCGGTTCGAAACGATTTTTATACCCTGCAGGGGAAAACCTAATCGTACGACACGTGCGTGTCCCAGACTCGCACGTGGCAACCGTTCACACCAGCTCCTGCAACGTCAATTCCCTCCTACGTCTGCCTTAGCAGCGCCGCATCCCACCAGACAACACGTCCCAGACGGTTTCTGTGGAGTTCCCACGCTGCCCACCCCAGATCTTCTCCTAGTCAGACACCGTAGGGCAGGTTCGACGTTGCAATTACTAGGCTACGTAGGTTTACTGGGGCCCATTACACCCAGCATACGATCAGTACGTTCAACACTCGATCAGACTCGGACCACACGGATCAGACAGGTCTACGGTCACCCTGGACCCGGTCCAGTCGCCGACCTACTTGGTATCCTGTCTGACCCTCAAACTTTTATTCTTCTTTAATTATCTCATCATCGAGTGTCGTAATGAGTCAAGTGGTAGTTTCATCCAAGATCCTACCTTTCGCGAGCAGTGTCCACTCTGCTCGACTTCTACCGGTAATAACCTACTAAGCATAGCAACTATCTGGTCATCTATACTACTACCGATAGGGTTTCCTATGGGAACAAATGCATCTAAGGTTGCAATCAACTCCTAACAACTTAATGCACAATCATGATATGACTCACTGAGTTGTAACAAGAAAATTTAAAACAGAGTTAGTGCACCGGGGCTTGCCTGGCTCTTCGGCCTCTTGGTTGAATTCTTCGGCTGGAGTGGAGGAGTCGGGCTCTGCAGCTACCTCACGTGCTTCGGAATCTACATGATGCAGTATGATTAGGATAAGTTTAATTGAAAAGGCTTGTTGCTTTTATCGATAGTAATTTAGGGTTCCGTTTTGGCGACGCCCAGAATTAGGGTTAACCCTAATTACTCGACGCCTAAAATTAGGGTTGGGATGAAATTTTTAATTCAACCTCAAGATTATTTTTAGTTGACAGAACTCTTTGAATTAAGCACTTTGAGCTTTGGGTGGGGCCAAGATGATTTTTCTAGATTTTATAAAAATTCATCGAAGTTCCTGTTTCCCAATCTTGTAAAGTCAAAATAACCTAGTAAATGTTTGATTCAGTCTAAAATATTTTATGTGGTCACTCATGAGCCTCAAATCTACAACTTTTATTTAGGGTTTCATCACCGAATAGGACTTTTGCAATGTATTTTAGAAAATAGTATTTTAACTAGGCAGATTGCCGTTATTCAATAGGGTTACATATTATCACATGTTCCAAAAATCTTCAAAAAATTCCAGGAGGTGTGTGTGGCCATGGTGCATTTTTGGATCAAAGGGCAGACCTAGCATTGCTATAGATTTCAAATTAAAATTTAAAAACAGAAAATAGGGTTTCTAATTAATTCTGCAAATTTTTGGTCATTTGTTAAAAAGTGTTTTAGCAGAAAATTAGTGCATTTCATGAGGGTTCTAACAAATTTTTGTTTGGAATTTTTGGAGGTCTCTGTGATTTGTTTGGCATTTTACAAGACAGGACAATATTGGAGGGAAATAAAAATGAAACAGTGATTAGGGCTAAACAGAGGACTGAGCTCCGACGAGCTCCGGCGAGTGATTCGGTTAAAATGGTTGATCGGCTGCGCTCAATCCTTGACCCTACACCTTCTACAGGCTAAGACGAAGCTCGGCAGCACGGCAATGGTGAGGTTCCATCACCGGAGAGGGGTGCTCACCGTGGAGGTCGACGGTGGCGGCGGTGAGAAACGGTTCCCGACGAGATGAGCTGAAATCCGGTGAGGGGAGAGCGCCGTGAGCTGCACGATGACTTGACAAGTGAGTTGAGCACGAGGAGAAACACTGAAATTGGCCGGAGCACGGCCGGCGGCGAGGGGTGGCGGCTCTGCCCGAAGCTCAATGATGGAATCACCGGAGGAACGGCGGAGTAAGGAAATTGATTGGTCCAGGAGACTCACCGTGATGCAGTGAAGCTGTTTGACTGGGCTAGGGGTCGCGGAAACGGCCGGAAGGCAGGAGTCGACGGTGAGCTCAACTGGCGGCAGAAGGGTGAACTGGCGGCGGTGCAGGCGTTCTGTCGTCGCCGGTGAGCTTCTGCGGCTGAGTACTTGTCAAGGTCAATCACATGGATGAGATGAAGGTGCCGAGTGAAGGAATTGCAGAATGGCCATACCGTGAAGACGAATTTGATTGATTAGGGTTGGGGCGGTGCTCCTGTGGCCGGGGAGGTCGATTTCAGTGTTCCGGGCGGAGGGAGCGATGAGAGTGTAATTCGATCAACTGAGAGCTGCACGGAGGTGAGGGGAGTTGTTTAGGCAAGGTTTGATCAATGGAAAAGGGTCGGAGGTATGGTCTCACCGTGAGCTCACTTGCGGCGGCAATGGCGACGGTGGCACCGAGCGACAGAAAACGGCAAGGGTTGCGTAGGAGTGAAATTGAGCGCGGGGAAAGAGTGAGGGAGGTTCAGTGCACTCTTTTAAGTCATTGCGTGGAGAGTTGGGGAGGGGAGCAGAGGGGAGCGACGGAATTGGCCGGCGGGGGCGGTGGCGTGCCGCAGGCGCTCTGCCGCGCGGGGAGGAGTGACGAGAGAGCGAGAGAGAGGAGAGGGAGTAATGGGGAGGATCTTGGCGGGATTCTTGTCCAACGAATTGAAGCCTTGGCGCCGAATGGAGCGCCGCCGGCGGGAGCGGGGCTGCTGCGCTGCCGGTGGTTGGGCGCGTCGGGCGGCACGGCACACTGTAGTTCATCAGCCTGTTTTCGGATTCAAACGAAGTGCTACAGGCTCCCTCTGGTCCAAATTGAAAACTCTACTTCCTAAGCTCAGAAAATTATGAAAATTTTTGTGCATACTCAGGGAATTATTTGGAACACTTTTTATTTAGGATTCGAGTTCTGAATCAGCTCCCAAATTTTTTTGAATTTTTGAGTCCACTTAGGTTTGTGTGAATTTTAAAAAGGGTTAAACCTTAACTAAAAATCTTGAATAAATTTCCAAAATTCTATTTTGAAGTGAAGTTAATTGTTATGCAAAAATATAGCTATGGTGTTGTGGGAAATTTGATAGGTCATTCATTAGGGTTAGATTTCTGCCCGAAGAATAAAATTTTTGACACTGCGGGTGGAAATTCTTCGAACTTGATAATCGTGTTCTGTGGACTATTAAAGTTTTTGTAGAATGCCTTTGGGGTATTTTAAACAACATTTCACTTACTTCCAATATTGGTTTTGCCTTTAGGTGTGAAATAATGTCGATTAGGGTTTTACGTTGCCGATTTAAATCCTGGGTGACACCGGGGTGTCACATTAAATCCTGTGAAAATTACAGGGGCTGCACACCACCAAGAGACACTTTTGGTTCAAATTTCAACCCTATCACTATTCTGGAACTGCAACTAAAATTCAAAAACAAAAAAGGTTCATCTAAATATTTTAGAAATTTCGTGAATGTTTTTGAAAAAGTGTTTCAGAAGAAAATTAGTTCTTCTTACGAGGATTCTAAAAACTTTTGGGTTGGCATTTTGGATTTTTCCTTGATTTATTAGACATTTTACAATACTGACCAAATAAATAGGAAAAAGGAAATTTAAAAGAAAAGAAGGGGGGGGGGGAGGGGGCGCGAAAACAAGGGAGGCAGCGTCCGGCGGGGCTCCGGCGAGACCATGGCCTCGCGGTGGTGCAAGACGGCGCCCGAGACTTCGCCTACACCCCCTACGTGCCCCGGGAACGGTTGGCATAAGCACAACGGTGGCGATTTCTCACCGGAAGGTGGCTCTCACCGTGGAGATCGATGGCGAGCCTCGGCAAGCACTTGTTCCCGATGATCCGAGCTGCGAAATAAACAAGGGTGAGCTTGGTAAGCTATGCTGGAACATGAAGAACTCGATTGGCAATGTTTTGGGAACTAGACGTGGCCGGACGTGTGGCTCACCGAGCGGAGCTCTCGGGCGGCAATAGCGGGCGTTGGCCGAGCGAAGGAGGAAGAAGAGGGTACGCCATGGAGGAGGAAAGAGATGTTGGGAGGAGTGGAGGACTCGTGCACGACTTAAATTGTCGCAGAAAGGGAGAGGTGGAGTGGTGGCAGGACCGTGCACCGGGGATTGGGGAAAGGGCGGCGGTGGCGTGCCGTGGAGAAGAAAGAGCGGCGCGGGAGAGAGAAGAAGGGGAAGAGAGAAAGAGAGAGAGGGAGAGGGAGAGGGAAAGATTCGGCCGGATCCCTGTCAATTTGATGGCTCGGCTCCAAAAGGGTCGCCGGCCGGCACCCTTCCGGCTGCGCCGCTGCGGTGGCTGGATTGGCCATCGTGGCAGCGGGACGATTTGATTTTTCTTTTATTACAAAACCCTGAGCTACAATCAATTGAAACCCACACTTTCCCAACCTGTAAAATTTTGAACATTTTTGTGTGTGCTCAGTGATTAATTTGGAACAACTTTCATTTAAGGTTTAAGTCCTGATTTGGTCTCTAAAATTCCTTGAATTTCCAACTAAATTCTAGTTTGCTTGAATTTTTAAGGGGCTTAAATCTTTTCCAAAAATTCTGAATAAATCTCCAAAATGCCATTTTGAAGTGAACTTAATTTTCATGTAAAAATGTTGCTAGGGTTACATAGGATTTTAGTTGGATTTTGAGTTAGGGTTTGAATTCCTTCCTGTTAAAGAAGGAGTTCGCTACTGCTAGTTCAAACTTCTGGACTTTAACAAAAGTGTTCTGTTTATTGCCAAAATTCTTGTAGTGGTTCTTTGGAGTGTGTCAAACAACATTTCTTATTACTTCAAGTGTCGTTTTTCTTTCAAGTGCATAATTTGACTATTAGGGTTTATGATATTGTCGGGGAATTCTGCGGTGATACCTAGGGTGTCACAGTCCTCCCCCCTAAAAGCAATCGCATCCCGAGATTTAAGGAGAGGGTTAGGGTAGGCATGGTACCTATAAGGCTGGGAGTATCTCGGTGTAGTGTGACCGAAGCAATTCTGCAGACTCCCACGTGGCTTCATCTTCCATGTGATTGCTCCACAGGACTTTGTAAAATTTGAGTGTCCGCTTCCTGGTAACCCGTTCCTTCTCATCCAGTATCTGAATTGGACGCTCTGGGTATGTTAGGTCTGGTTGTAATTTTTCCACCTCTGGAATTATTTGATCCACGGGTGCCTTTAAACACTTCTTCAGTTGGGCGACATGAAAAACATTGTGTACCCCCGATAACCCTTCGGGTAGCTCCACCCGGTATGCCACTGGTCCGCACTTGGCTGTGATAGGATATGGACCGATGTATCGGGGTGCTAACTTACCTCTGACCTCGAATAGTTGAACTCCCTTTGTTGGCGAGACTCGTAGGTAGACGTAGTCTCCTATCTCGAAACTTATGGTCTACGCCTTCTATCCGCGTAGCTCTTCTGCCTGGACTTGGCGGTCTTCAGATTAGCTTGAATGACCCATACTTCCTCAGCCTACTGCACTGGATCTGGTCCCAGTATAATTCTTTCGCCTGCTTCCAACCAGTTGAGCAGTGTTCTGCAACTACGGCCATAGAGTGCCTCAAAAGGCGACATCTTGATACTTGCTTGGTAGCTGTTGTTGTACGAGAATTCCACCAATGACAGATAGGTGTCCCAGCTTTTTCCGTGCTCCAGAATGCAAGCTCGGAGCATGTCTTCAAGGATCTGGTTTACCCTCTCAGTTTGCCCATCTATCTGTGGGTGGTAGACAGAGCTATGGATTAATCTAGTCCTTAGCGATTCGTGGAGTTGCTTCCAAAATCGACCTATGAACTGGGTACCTCGGTCGGAGATTATGGTCCTGGGCACTCCGTGTAGACACACTATCCAGTCAATGTAGAGCTGGGCATATTTCTTCATACTGGATCTGGTAGAAACAGGAATGAAATGGGCAGTCTTGGTCAACCGGTCCACTGTGACCCAAATAGAGTCCAATTTCTGAGCCGTCATGGGTAACCCAACAATGAAGTCCATGCTGATATCTTCCCATTTGCAGGATGGAACACTTAAAGGTTGCAACAATCCTACGCCTTTTAGATGATCTGACTTCACTCTCCGGCAGGTGTCACACTCTGCTATGTACCGAGCGATCTCTCTCTTCATCCTTGTCCACCAAAATTTCTTCCTCAAGTCCTGGTACATCTTGTTGTTGCCAGGATGAATCGAGTATTTGGACAAGTGAGCTTCATCCATGATCTTCCTTCGGAGCTCGTGAGCTTTTGGCACTACCAATCTGTTCTTGAACCACAAAACTCCGTCTTCGTCTTCCCGGAAGCACTACATCTTCTTTTCTTTTAGCCCTAATCTGATCTTTTCCATGTCCTTGTCAAGCTTCTGGGTCTTGGCTACCTCGTCTCTAAGTGTTGGCACTAAAGCTAGATTGTAGAGGGATCCATGAGGTAGAATTCTTAGGGTTGGCTTTGGTTCTTCGGTGGTAATCCCTTGATCTAAGTAGTGGCAGTGGGCGTTTCTACTCAGTGCATCTACGACTACATTGGCCTTGCCTGGATGGTAGTGAATCTCCAGTTCATAATCCTTGATTAACTCTAGCCATCTTCGTTGCCTCATGTTCAACTCATTCTGAGTGAAAATGTACTTAAGGCTCTTGTGATCGGTGTAGAGGTGTACTAGATTTCCCAATAAGTAATGCCTCCATACTTTCAGACCTAATACCACGGCTGCCAACTCCAAATCGTGTGTTGGGTAATTTAGCTCGTGCTTACAAAGTTGCCTGGAGGCATAAGCAATTACTCGACCTTCTTGCATTAACACGCAACCAAGCCCAATTCCTGACGCATCACAATATACATCGAAAGGCTTGCTCAAGTCCGGTTGGGCGAGTACCGGGACTGAGGTTAAGTGCTTCTTCAGAGTCTGGAAAGCCTCTTCACACTTCTCTGTCCATTTGAACTTCTGATCCTTCTTGAGCAGCTCTGTGATAGGTTTAGCAATCTTGGAGAAGCTAGGGATGAAGCGACGATAATATCCAGCTAATCCCAAGAAGCTACGCACTTTGTGGACTGTCTTGGGTGCTTTCCAATCAACGACATCTTGCACCTTCCCCGGATCCATAGAAATGCCTTCAGCAGACACCACGTGACCCAAGAATTGGACACGCTCAATCCCAAATTCACAGTTGCTGAATTTGGCATAGAGTTGATGGTCTCGAAGTCTCTGTAGGACTATCCGAACATGTTCAGCATGTTCATTGGCAGTCTTGGAGCACACTAGGATATCATCAATGAACACCACTATAAATTTATCCAGCTTCGACATGAAAACTGAGTTCATAAGGTACATGAAGTATGCTGGTACGTTAGTGAGTCCAAATGACATCACCAAGTACTCATATAGCCCATATCTGGCGGAGAAGGCTGTTTTGGGAACGTCGATGGGACGAATCTTGATCTGATGATATCCAGATCTAAGATCGACTTTAGAAAAGACCCTTGCTCCAGCCAGCTAATCAAACAGAGTATCTATGCGTGGTAGTGGATACTTGTTTCGATGGTGACCGCGTTCAAGGGGCGGTAATCCACGCATAGTCTCAAGGATTGATCCTTCTTCTTTACAAATAGACCCGGACAGCCCCAAGACGAGGAACTGGGCTGTATAAAACCCTTGTCCAGCAATCTTTCAACTGTATCTTTAACTTGGCTAGTTCTTTTGGTGTCATCCTATATGGTCTGCGGGAGATTGGGGCAGTGCCTGGCTGTAGATCAATCTGGAATTCAACATCCCTGTCTGGGGGCAAGCCAGGTAGATCTTCTGGAAACACATCTGGAAATTCTCTCATCACTGGTATCTCATCCAAACTTTTCCCAGTAACAAGGCAGAGTTGTGTGGGGGTAGACTAGGTGATCTAAGTTCAAGGAAACAGGTCCGTGAAGTGGTGTGGTTAGGCGGACTACACGGTTAGCTATGTCGAGAAGGGAATTTGGTGTTTCATCCATTTCATACCAATGATGATATCGATGCCCTGCCCGTCTAGGATTATGAATGAGGTAGGATAGGTGTAACCTCCTAGATTTAGTGGTGTCTCCCTTAAGCCATAGTTTGACAAGATTTTTCTCCCAGGTGATTTTATGATGAAGGGTGGTTCCAGGGGAACAATAACTAAGTTTTTACCCTTAACAAAGTTTTTACCGATGAAATTATGTGAAGCAGCGGAATCAAAGAGAACGAATACTGAATGACCAGAGAGCGAGAACGTACCTGCCAGCACAGGTTCTCCTTCAGCTATTTCTTCGGTTGTGGTGTAGTTCTTCTGGCCTCTCTGTTGGCCCTGCCCTTGCTTGGCCTGTCGGTTGCCTCCGGTCTGCTGGTTCAAGGGACACACGCGAGCAAAATGTCCCGGCTGCTCGCATGTGAAGCACGGGGTTCCTGGCCCAAGATGGGCGCGCTGCTGCGGTGGGCGGACACCTTGGGTCCTCTATAGTGGTGGTGGTGCACGGTAGCCAGACTGTGGCTGACTCTACGGGGGCTGGTAAGGCTGCTGCAGAGGACGGAACGACGGAGCCTGCAGCGCTGTTGCTCTTACCTCCTACCATCTGGTGTACACTAAGTGGTACTTCGGTGGTGGCGCATTTGATGGCCCACCGCTGACTCGCTTCTTCTCCCGTTGCTCTTTCTGCAGGTACTCTTCAGCGATGAGGGCGTTGCTCACGAACTCATTGAATGAGCCCCCTTGATTTAGGGCCAGGCGACCCTGGAGTGGAATGTTTAGCCCTTCCATAAAATGGTGTTTTCGTTTCGCATCAGTGTCAACCTGCTTTGGAGCATATAGAGCAAGTTGGTTGAACACGCGAGAGTAGTCAGGCACCGAGCGTGGCCTTAGGTTAAGGCCATGAACTCCTTGGTCTTCCTTTGCATCAGTCTGATGCGGACCCGCTCAGAAAACCTCGTCTCGGGACGGATCCTGTCAGTCGTTGAGCCAGGATCCTGTTGGGCAACGCTCCGCGAAGCGAGCGTACACACAATACAACACAGGCAGGGATAACCAGCAATAATTTTACAAGGAGAGAGAATTTAATACAACATTAGTCCATAGATTTGAAGTTGGGTCTTACGTTAATTTAGAGTACGCAAAAGTTTTTGAAAACAATAACAGCGGAAGACTTGAACGATTACAAACTCCGACACTCGGACTTAAGCAAAAGCACGCGCCGTGCCCAAGGGCGTCATGCTACTAGCCACTTCAAAGTTCACTGCAGCGACTCGCACAACTCCCACTGGAGGTTCCCGATCTCGGGGAGAGGCTCCTCCCAATGGAAGCTACCTGCTGGGTCCTGCATGTCGGCACCTATCGCTAACTACCCGTCAACGTGGCTGACTACAGCCGACTCCTAGACATGCTGGCTGACGCGGGTGGGTTTACTTGCAAAGGACTCGCAAGCCTATACTACTCTTGTCAAATTTTAGCACCAGATTAAGTGAATTTAGTTAGCACTGAGACTAATCAAACATAACAAGAGCAACATTAGCAATAGTAATAATCATGATTTTTTCTCATTGTGTCTCAACCTATTTACTAAAATGTGGTGCGTTTCATGGGCATGCTCACTAACTGGGAGCGACAGCGGTTCGAAACGATTTTATACCCTGCAGGGGGAAACCTGATCGTACGACACGTGCGTGTCCCAGACTCGCACGTGGCAACCGTTCACACCAGCTCCTGCAACGTCAATTTCAGCCTACGCATGCCTTAGCAGCATCGCATCCCACCACACAACACGTCCCAGACGGTTTCTGTGGAGTTCCCACGCTGCCTACCCCAGATCGCCTCCTAGTCAGACACTGCAGGGCAGGTTCGACGTTGCAATCACTAGGCTACATAGGTTTACTGGGGCCCATAACACCCAGCATACGACCAGTACATTCAACACTCGATCAGTCTCGGACCACACGGATCAGACAAGTCTACGGTCACCCTGGACCCGGTCCAGTCCTTGACCTACTTTGTATCCTGTCTGACCCTCAAACTTTTATCTTTCTTACTTATTCACATCCGTGTGGCACATCTCATGAAATAGTTTCATTCAATAACCTACCACTCGCGAGCAGCGTCCACTCTGCTCGACTTCTACCGGCAATACCTGCTAAGCATAGCATACTAAGGGGGTATCTATACTAGCTACCGATAGGGTTTCCTATGGGAAATAATACAACTATGGTTTCAATCAATTCCTAGCACTTAATGCACAAACAAGACACACTGAGTTATAAAAGAAAAAATTTTAAAACTCGGTTGTGCACCGGGGCTTGCCTGGTTATTCGGCGTTGAATACTTCTTCGGCGGAGGTCGGGGCAACTGGATCCGCAGCTACTTCGCGTGCTTCAGAATCTACATGATGCAGTATGATTAAGATAAGTTTAATCAAAAAGGAACTCATTGCTTTTACCAATAGCGATCTAGGGTTTTGATCGACGACGCCTAGAATTAGGGTTAACCCTAATTACTCGACGTCGTCGATTAAATCCAATTCTTAACTGTTGAATGAGGTTCAAGAAAATCTATTCAACTCTCATGAGGTGACTTTTAGTTGGCATGTCCCACAACTGACGCAGACCCGCCCAGAAAACCACGTCTCGGGACGGATCCGTTCAGTCGTTAAGCCAGGATCCTGTTGGGCAACGCTCGGCGAAGCGAGCGTACACACGAATACAACACAGGCAGGATAAACAGCAGTAATTTAAGGAGGAGGAAATTAAATACAACAATAATTCCTGGATTGTAGAATAAGTCTTACAAGATTTCAGGGTGCGCAATAAAGTTTTAAAAATCGAAACAGCGGAAGACTCGTATACAGACTCCGACACTCATACAACAAGCAAAAGCATGCACCCTGCCCGCGGGTGCCATGCTACTGGCCACTTCAAGGTTACTGCGGCGACTCGCACAGTTCCCACTGGAGGTTCCCTACCTCGGGGTGAGATTCCTCCCAGTGGAAGCTAGCGTCCTGGTTCTGCGCGTTGTTTCCTGAAAACCACATAACGCTAACGCGTGAGCTTCTAAGAAGCTCAACAAGACTGACCCGACAGAAGGCTGACTACAGCCGACTTCTAGACATGAAGGCTGTTGGGGGTGGGTTTATTTGCAAAACGGACCCGCAACCTGTACTACTCTTGGTCAATTTTAGCACAGGTTAGGTGGTTAGGATATAACTTTAATTAGCACTAGTCTAATCAACATAATGAAAGAGACAAGTAAATAGTATCATCAAATGTCAATCTCATTGCATCTCATCTTATTGCAGAAATGTGGTGCGTTTCACGAGCATGCTCACCAACTGGGAGCGACAGCGGTTCGAAACGATTTTTATACCCTGCAGGGGGAAACCTAATCGTACGACACGTGCGTGTCCCAGACTCGCACGTGGCAACCGTTCACACCAGCTCCTGCAACGTCAATTCCCTCCTACGTCTGCCTTAGCAGCGCCGCATCCCACCAGACAACACGTCCCAGACGGTTTCTGTGGAGTTCCCACGCTGCCCACCCCAGATCTCCTCCTAGTCAGACACCGTAGGGCAGGTTCGACGTTGCATTTACTAGGCTACGTAGGTTTACTGGGGCCCATTACACCCAGCATACGACCAGTACGTTCAACACTCGATCAGACTCGGACCACACGGATCAGGCAGGTCTACGGTCACCCTGGACCCGGTCCAGTCGCCGACCTAATTGGTATCCTGTCTGACCCTCAAACTTTTATCCTTCTTTAATTATCTCAACATCAGGAGTCATAATGTATCAAGTGGTAGTTTCATCCAAGATCCTACCTTTCGCGAGCAGTGTCCACTCCGCTCGACTTCTACCGGTAATAACTTGCTAAGCATAGCAACTATTTGGTCATCTATACTGCTACCGGTAGGGTTTCCTATGGGAACAAATGCATCTAAGGTTGCAATCAACTCCTAACAACTTAATGCACAATCATGACATGACTCACTGAGTTATGAAAAGAAAATTTAAAACAGAGTTAGTGCACCGGGGCTTGCCTGGCTCTTCAGCTTCTTGGTTGGTCTCTTCTGCTGGAGCGGAGGAGTCGGGCTCTGCAGCTACCTCACGTGCTTCGGATTCTACATGATGCATTATGATTAAGGTTATGAGAAGTTCAGGGATGGATAACAAATAACATAAAGCTTTTGCTAAGGAGTATTTTAGGGTTTCAACTTGCGACGATTAGAATTAGGGTTAAAAATGAAAATTTTAGTTGCACTAAGATTTTATTTTTATTGGGTAGTGCCCTCTGAATTATGAATTTTGAAATTTGGTTGGGGCTTAGATTAATTTTCTAGATTTTATTAAAATTCAACAAAGTTTCTGTTATTTAAAATGGTAAAATTAGAAATAATTATCAAACCTTGGAATAAAATCATGAAATTTTATGTAACTACTCCTGAGAATCAAAACTAAAAGTTCTGTTTTTGGGTTCAATATTTTGGAGTACTTTTATAATGTATTTTAGAAAAGGTAAATTAGTTAGGCAGAATGGAGTATCTTGAATAGGTTACATGTAATTCTGTGGTCCTAAAATCCTGGTAAAATTCCAGAGGATGTCTTCTGTCATGCCACACTTGTAGATAAAATTTGAGCCCTAGCATTGCTCTACGATTTGAATTAAAATTCATAAACAGAAAATATTGTTTTAATTATCCCTAAAATACTAGGTCATTTAGGAAAAATTGTTTTGACAGAAAATTAGTACACCTCATGAGGGTTCTAATAAATTTTAGTTTGGAATTTTTGGAGGTCTCTGTGATTTGTTTGGCATTTTACAAGACAGGACATTATTGAAGGAAAATAGAATTGCAACAGTGGTTAGGGCAGAACAGGGGGCTGAGCTCCGATGAGCTCCGGCGATTGATTCGGTCAAAATGGTTGATCGGCTGCGCTCAATCCTTGACCCTACACCTTCTACAGGCTAACCCGAGGCTCGGCAACACGGCAATGGTGAGGTTCCATCACCGGAGAGGTGTGCTCACCGTGGAGGTCGGCGGTGGCGGCGATGAGGAAGAGTTCCCGACGAGGTGAGCCGAATTCCGGTGAGGGGAGAGTGCCGTGAGCTGCACAATGACTTGACAAGTGAGTTGAGCAAGAGGAGAAGTACTGAAATTGGCCGGAGCATGGCCGGCGGCGAGGGGTGGCGGCTCTGCCCGAAGCTCAATGATGGAATCACCGGAGGAACGGCGGAGTAAGGAAATTGATTGGTCCAGGAGACTCACCGTGATGCAGTGAAGCTATTTGACGGGGTTAGAGGTCGCGGGGATGGCCGGAATATTGAGGTCGACGGTGAGCTCAACTGGCGGCAGAAGGGTGAACTGGCGGCGGCGCAAATGTTCTGTCGTCGCCGGTGAGTTTCTGTGGTCGAGCACTCGTCAAAACCGATCACAGTGATGAGATGAAGCAGCCGGATGAATGAATTTGGATAATGAAGGTACCGTGAAGACGAATTCGACGGATTAGGGTTGGGGCGGTGCTCCTGTTGCCGATGAGGTCGACAGCAGTGTTCCGGTCAGAGGGAGCGATGGGAGTGCAATTCGATCAACTGAGAGCTGCACCGAGGTGAGGGGAGTCGTTTAGGCAAGGTTTGATCAGTGGAGAACGGCCGGAAGTATGGTCTCACCGTGAGCTCCCCTGCGGCGGCAATGGCGATGGTGGCACCGAGTGACAGAAAACGGCAAGGTTTGCGTAGGAGTGAAATTGAGCGCGGGGAAAGTGTGAGGAGGGTTCAGTGCACTCTTTTAAGTCGTTGCGGAGAGAGTTGGGCGAGTGGACAGGGATGGCAGCGGGATTGGGCGTCGGGGGCGGTGGCTTGCCGCAGAGGCACTGCCGCGCGGGGAGGAGCGACGAGAGAGCGAGAGAGGGAGGGGAGGGAGTAATGGAGAGGATCTTGGCGGGATTCTTGTCCAACGAATTGAAGTCTTGGCGCCGAAGGGAGCACCGGCCGGCGGGAGCGGCGGCTCTGCCGCGCAGCGGTTGGGCAACGGGGGCGGGCGGCACTGTTGCCCGTCACCCTGTTGTCGATTCAAAAGAAATGCTACAGCTCCCTCTGGTTCAAATTGCAAACTCCACCTCCTCAGCTCAGAAAATTATGAAAATTTTTGTGTATGTTCAGGGAATTATTTGGAACACTTTTTATTTAGGGTTCGAGTTCTGAATCAGCTCCCAAAATTTCTTGAATTTATGGGTCCACTTTAGTTTGTGTGAATTTTAAAAGGGTTTGAACCTTCTCCAAAAATCTTGAATAAATTTCTAAAATTCTGTTTTGAAGTGAACTTAATTGTTATGCAAAAATATAGCTAGGGTGTTGTGGAAAATTTGGTGGTTCATGCATTAGGGTTAGAGTTCTGCCTGACGAATACAATTTTCGACACTGCGGGTAGAAATTCTTCGAACTTGGCAAATGGGTTCTGAGGATCATTGAAGTTTTTGTAGAACTCCTATGAGGTATTTTAAACAACATTATACTTACTTCCATTATTGGTGTTGCTTTTTGGTGTGAATTGTTGTCGATTAGGGTTTTACGTTGCCGATTTAAGTCCTGGGTGACACCGGGGTGTCACAGCCTCCCCCCCTAAAAGAAATCGCGTCCCGAGATTTAAGCAGAGGGTTAGGGTAGTCATAGGTACCTATGGGGCTGGGAGTAGTTCGGGGTAGTGGGATCGAAGAAACTCTGCCGACTCCCATGTTGCCTCGTCTTCCGTGTGGTTGCTCCACAGAACCTTGTAAAACTTGAGTGTCCGTCTTCTAGTAACTCGCTCTTTTTCATCTAGTATCTTTACTGGACGCTCTGGGTAAGTTAAGTCTGGTTGCAATTTTTGCGCTTCTGGAATCACTTGATCTACGGGTGCCTTTAGACACTTCTTCAGTTGCGAGACATGGAAAACGTTGTGTATCCCCGATAATTCTTCTGGCAGCTTTACTTGATATGCCACGGGTCCGCATTCGGCCGTGATAGGATATGGACCTATATACCGGGGTGCTAACTTGCCTCTGATCCCGAATCGTTGAACTCCTTTCATGGGTGACACTCGCAGGTAAACGTAGTCTCCTATCTCGAATTTTAATGGTCTGCGCCTCCGATCTGCATAGCTTTTCTGCCTCGACTTGGCGGCCTTCAGATTGGCTTGAATGACTCGTACCTTCTCTTCGGCCTGCTGCACTAGATCTGGTCCTAAAATGATTCTTTCGCCTGCTTCTGACCAGTTGAGTGGCGTTCTGCAACTGCGGCCGTAAAGTGCTTCAAAAGGTGACATCTTGATGCTGGCTTGATAGCTATTGTTGTACGAGAACTCTGCTAAGGACAGGTAAGTGTCCCATCCTTTTCCATGTTCCAAGACGCAAGCCCGAAGCATGTCTTCAAGTATTTGGTTTACTCTTTCAGTCTGGCCATCTGTCTGGGGATGGTAAGCTGAGCTATGAATTAGCTTGGTTCCTAGTGACTCATGTAGTTGCTTCCAAAATCGACCGATAAACTGGGTACCTCGGTCGGAGATGATCGTTTTAGGCACTCCATGCAGGCAGACTATCCGATCAATGTATAACTGTGCATACTTCTTCATGGTGTATCTGGTCGACACCGGAATGAAGTGGGCCGTCTTAGTCAAACGGTCTACTATGACCCAAATTGAATCTAACTGTCGGGCCGTCAAGGGTAGTCCAACAATGAAATCCATGCTTACGTCTTCCCATTTCCATGACGGAATGCTCAATGGTTGCGACAATCCTGCACCCTTCAGATGGTCGGTCTTTACTCTTCGGCACGTGTCACATCCCGCTATGTATCGAGCGATTTCTCTCTTCATTCTGGTCCACCAAAATTTCTTCCGCAGATCTTGGTACATCTTGTTACTACCAGGATGAATAGAGTATTTGGATAAGTGAGCCTCATCCATGATCTTTCTTCGGAGCTCGTGATCCTTGGGTACCACTAATCGATTCTTGAACCATAGAACTCCGTCTTCGTCTTCTCGGAAGCACTGCATCTTCTTTTCTCGCAGTCCTAATCTGATCATTTCCATGCCCTTGTCAATCTTTTGGGCCTTGGCTATCTCGTCCCTAAGTGTTGGCACTAAGGCTAGGTTGTAGAGGGCTCCATGAGGTAGAATTCTTACGGTTGGCTCTAGTTCCTCGGTTGCTACGCCTTGATCTAAGTAGTGGCAATGGGCGTTTCTGCTAAGTGCATCTGCAACCACGTTAGCTTTGCCCGGATGATAATGGATCTCTATTTCATAATCCTTGATTAGCTCTAGCCATCGTCGTTGCCTCATGTTCAGCTCATTCTGAGTGAAGATGTATTTGAGACTTTTGTGGTCGGTGTAGAGGTGCACCAGGTTTCCCAATAGATAATGCCTCCACACCTTTAGAGCCAATACCACAGCTGCCAACTCCAAGTCATGGGTAGGATAATTCAGCTCGTGCTTACGGAGTTGCCTAGAAGCATAAGCGATTACCCGCCCTCCTTGCATTAACACGCAACCAAGTCCAATGCCCGACGCATCGCAATACACGTCAAAGGGCTTGTTCAAATCCGGTTGGGCGAGTACCGGTGCTGTGGTCAAGTGCTTCTTCAAAGTCTGAAAGGCTTCTTCGCACTTTTCCGTCCATTTGAACTTCTGATCCTTCTTGAGCAGCTCTGTGATGGGTTTAGCGATCTTGGAAAAACTGGGAATAAAGCGACGATAATATCCTGCTAATCCCAAGAAACTTCGCACCTTGTGAACTGTTGTGGGTGCCTTCCATCCCACAACATCTTGCACCTTTCCCGGATCTACAGAAATGCCTTCTGCGGACACCACATGACCCAGAAACTGAACACGCTCAATCCAGAATTCGCACTTGCTAAATTTGGCGTACAGCTGATGATCTCTGAGTCTTTGTAGAACTATGCGAAGGTGCTGAGCATGTTCATCGGCCGTCTTAGAGTACACGAGGATGTCATCAATGAACACCACTACAAACTTATCCAGCTCGGGCATGAACACTGAGTTCATGAGGTACATGAAGTACGCTGGTGCGTTAGTGAGTCCAAACGACATCACCAAGTACTCATACAGCCCATATCTGGTGGAGAAAGCCGTCTTCGGAACGTCCACGGGACGTATCTTGATCTGATGGTAACCAGACCGAAGGTCGACTTTAGAGAAAACCCTTGCTCCAGCCAGCTGATCGAACAGAGTATCTATGCGTGGTAGTGGATATTTGTTCTTGATAGTGACCGCGTTCAAGGGGCGGTAATCCACGCATAGTCTCAAGGATTGGTCCTTCTTCTTTACAAACAATGCCGGACATCCCCAAGGCGAGGAACTGGGCCGTATAAAGCCCTTGTCCAGCAACTCCTTCAACTGTGTCTTCAGCTCTGCCAGCTCCTTGGGTGCCATCTTGTACGGTCTTCGGGAGATTGGAGCTGTGCCTGGCTGTAGCTCAATCTGGAACTCCACATCTCTGTCCGGTGGTAGGCCAGGTAATTCTTCTGGGAACACATCGGGGAATTCCTTAACCACCGGTATTTCTTCCCGACTTTTCCCGACGACATGGCAGACTTGTTTGAGGGCAGATCTAGGATGGTCTAGGTTTATAGATACGGAACCGTGGAGTGGAGAGGTTAAGTGGACTACACGGTTAGCAACATCAAGGATGGCATTGTGGTGCTTCATCCATTTCATGCCGATGATAAGGTCGATACCCTGCCCATCTAAGATTATGAAGGAGGTAGGATAGATGTGGTTTCCTAACTTTAGGGGTGCCTCACTTAAGCCATAGTTGGACAAAATGTTACCCCCAGGCGATTTTATGAGAAAGGGTGGCTCTAGGGGAACGGTGATTAGGCTTTTATCCTTAACAAAATTTTTACTGATAAAATTGTGGGTGGCACCGGAATCAAATAGAACGAAGGCTGAATGGGTAGAAAGCGAGAACATACCCGCCAGTACTTGCTCTCCTTCAGAAATATCTTCGGCCGTGGTGTGGTTCACCCGACCAATCCTGGGGTTCCTTTGTCCCCTTTGCTGACCTTGACCCTGGTTCGCCTGTTGGTTGCCCCTAGCCTGCTGGTTGGAGGGGCACTCGCGGGCGAAGTGCCCGGGTAGCCCACAGGTGAAACAGGGCGTGCCTGGTCCAGGACGGGCGCCTTGTTGAGGTGGGCGGACACCCTGGTTCCTCTGTGGCGGCGGTGGTGCGCGATAGCCAGCCTGTTGATTCTGCGGAGGCCGGTATGGCTGCTGCGGTGGACGGAACGATGGAGCTTGCGGCGGGGTCGCCCTGTACTTCCTACCATCTGGTGCAGTGTACACCAGACGGTACTTTGGTGGCGGGGCGTTTGATGGCCCACTACTGGCTCGCTTCTTCTCCCGCTGCTCTTTCTCCAAATACTCTTCGGCGATGAGGGCGTTGCTCACCAGCTCATTGAATGAGCCGCCTTGGTTCAGGGCCAAGCGACCCTGGAGCGTGAGGTTCAGCCCTTCCATGAAACGGTATTTCCGTTTCGCATCCGTGTCCACTTGCTCTGGAGCATATAGAGCAAGCTGGTTGAACACACGGGAGTAATCATGCACCGTGCGGTTGCCTTGTGTCAAGGCCATAAACTCCTTGGCCTTCCTTTGCATAAGCCCCGCGGGGATGTGATGAGCGCGGAATGCCTCCCGAAATTGCGCCCAGGGCACCTGAGTGTTTTCCGGGAGGGTGGCTAGGTAGTTAGCCCACCAAGCTCCGGCGTGCCCTTGGAGCATCTGGGCTGCGAACAACGTCTTCTGCGTCTCCGAGCAACGGAGTAGTCCAAACTTGGCCTCGGTGGTGCGAAGCCATTGGTCTGCCTCCATTGGTTCCCGTGCGTCGCGGAATTCTGGAGGATGAGTGGCCAGGAAATCAGCATACGTGCTGTCCTGGTTCTGGTTCCTTGCGCCACGATTCTGGCCATTGTTTTGCAAGATGGTCCGCAGCATTTCTTGGGTCTGCTGGCTGCTCTGGAGCATGGCCGCCATAGCCGCGGCTAGAGTTGGCTCCGCTGGCGGGGGTGGCGGGTTGGAGCTTTCCTCCTCTTGACGTCCAGCCCTGGTGTTCACCATTCTGAAAGAAGTGAAAAGTGGTCCTCATTAGCACAGTTCACTTCATGACCATAGTTGGATATATGCAAAAGGATGTCAAAATGCATGGCACGGACAACTCATAAAAACAGACTCCATTCCTTTCCAAAATAATGACAGTACATAAGTTCCTTCAAGTTCTCTAGACTGTCAACCACCACACGTACATCCCAAAAGGTTACAACGCCACTGGAATAAACTCACGAGAACACACCCTAAATGCCATGACAAACACAACGCACTCCTTAAACGACTCTCCTAGCTAACTTGGCGTCGTCTAACCACCTCTGATCTACTCCTCATCTGGCTCTGGGTCTGAAGCTTCGGGATCCGACACCTCTGACTCAGGCGCATCCTCATTAGCGGGAGGGGGCTGCTGTGCCTCCAAAAGTCCCGCGATCTGATGCTGCAGATGATGGTTCTCGTGGGAGAGATCCTCAGCTAGCACAATCGCATTATCCCGGAGTATCTCTAGCTGGTGAATGTGCTGCAACATAATGTTGATGTCATTTTCCCTAGCGTGGACTTGGGCAGTCTTAATCTCCGAAACCGCCTCAAGCTCAGTGATGCGAGTAGCGCGCGCGTCGCAGCGAGCGCGCAGTGCATTGTTCCTGCTCTCCAAGTTCTGTACCTTCTCCTTGAGTTGGGCCATCTCCACATGAGCCTGACGCAAGGCCTGTCGATCCATCTGGGCGGTGAGAACAGTGTCCTCATGCAAGTTGAGCATGGCTAGGCTCAATGTGAACAAGGGAGTGACGTGGTCCATCTCTCCCCTGAAAGTCCTCTTCTGTGCATTCTTGACATTACGGTGCCAGGCGCTGTTAACCTGGTCCCGTATGGGAAACATCGCTGCGGGCTTGTCTGCCAAGTCTCCTGTATGCTTCTCGCATATCCTCAGTAGGGCCTGATGAGCAGCTGACTCAATGGCTTCGGTCTTGTCTGAACCGAAGGTGGTGATGGTGTAGATCTCTCCGTTGGCCTGCTGAGGGTGCGTGGGGAGTGTAACCGTGGCCGAGCAGCGTGGCAGATCATACTGCCGATACTCCCGAATCTGAAACCAAGGGGCCTCCGGATAACCCAGTGACTGCAAGGTCTGACCAAGTATATCCACGAATCCCTTGCGTCCTGATTGCTTGGTGACATAGGTAGGGGTGGAGCCTTCAACGCCTATCTCCGCGAGTCCATGCTCGATCGTGTTGGCGTCCATCTGCATCACAGAGGTGAACAATATTTTATCAATCAGAAGCCACATGTTGACACAAAGTTCAAAGCATGCTAAATCTTCCGGTACATAAAATATTTTTCATCCCTGCGAAAAAGGGTGATCCAAATTGGTCACTAAGGATGCTAACTAGCAACCGCTGATTTGTCCAAGGTGCTCTATCATCTAGTTGACCTGTCAAGGAGACAATCTTCTCATCGAGGAAAGTACTGTAAAGGCTCAATGGTATGCAAGGAATCTACTCTGACTCGGTTGGGGTCACGTAATCTCTAAGGAGGAAGGTATCCAGGTTGTTAAAAATTAGCTTTCGAATGTGTACTAGCCATTATTAGCACAGTTTCTAGCTCTGGATGATTAGGGTGGGATTTAAGTAACTTTACCATTTATCATGCAAATGCAAACCTGACTCGTCCTAGGCGTCCTCACAAAAATAAAAGAATACGCTTAGCGGTGGCAGAATCGCACTCAAGTTAGCCGTCACTACACGTTTCTTACGATATCGAGGTTAGCGTACCTGCAGAAAATGCATCACAGGCAGTTGCAATACAATATATTTCAAAAGTAAAGACATCAACCCATATCATTGCCATATGGGTCGCCCCGAGTAGGTCACGTACGGGGATCACGTGTCCGACCTTCCCTGCGCGGCGACAGACTGCACTTTACCTCAGGCAGCGGAGGTATGAGAGTGTTCCGCAAAACCGAAGTCGTGAGGAGCAAACTCATCTCTTGTGTGCCAAAGACACAAGACTCCACTGTTGCGAAGGTCTGCTTTCGCAACAGGTCCGTAACCCACACCTCGTACGGTAGAGGTCCGCTTTTCTCCCTAAACGGCAAGGGGACGTACTATATTACAGCGAACATAGTACCTCCTTCTATACCACCACGGTATAGAACGCTACTGTCGCATACGCAACAGGGGTTTCTCGACCTTTTACCGCAGTCGAGCGGCGTACCTTACCTTGCTTACCTTAGCGTAGGTGCGTCGTTACAGAAATGTAAATCTAGAGTGGGTTTAGTTAGCTCCTATACTAGGTTAGCTTGCCACCTGATAACCTATTAACTAATAGGGCGCGTACCTCACTCGCACGTGATTTTCGAAAATATGCCTTAAACGTTGTACCGTTTCCCAACACGGCTCTGATACCAAGCTGACGCAGACCCGCCCAGAAAACCACGTCTCGGGACGGATCCGTTCAGTCGTTAAGCCAGGATCCTGTTGGGCAACGCTCGGCGAAGCGAGCGTACACACGAATACAACACAGGCAGGATAAACAGCAGTAATTTAAGGAGGAAGAAATTAAATACAACAATAATTCCTGGATTGTAGAATAAGTCTTACAAGATTTCAGGGTGCGCAATAAAGTTTTAAAAATCGAAACAGCGGAAGACTCGTATACAGACTCCGACACTCATACAACAAGCAAAAGCATGCACCCTGCCCGCGGGTGCCATGCTACTGGCCACTTCAAGGTTACTGCGGCGACTCGCACAGTTCCCACTGGAGGTTCCCTACCTCGGGGTGAGATTCCTCCCAGTGGAAGCTAGCGTCCTGGTTCTGCGCGTTGTTTCCTGAAAACCACATAACGCTAACGCGTGAGCTTCTAAGAAGCTCAACAAGACTGACCCGACAGAAGGCTGACTACAGCCGACTTCTAGACATGAAGGCTGTTGGGGGTGGGTTTATTTGCAAAACGGACCCGCAACCTGTACTACTCTTGGTCAATTTTAGCACAGGTTAGGTGGTTAGGATATAACTTTAATTAGCACTAGTCTAATCAACATAATGAAAGAGACAAGTAAATAGTATCATCAAATGTCAATCTCATTGCATCTCATCTTATTGCAGAAATGTGGTGCGTTTCACGAGCATGCTCACCAACTGGGAGCGACAGCGGTTCGAAACGATTTTTATACCCTGCAGGGGGAAACCTAATCGTACGACACGTGCGTGTCCCAGACTCGCACGTGGCAACCGTTCACACCAGCTCCTGCAACGTCAATTCCCTCCTACGTCTGCCTTAGCAGCGCCGCATCCCACCAGACAACACGTCCCAGACGGTTTCTGTGGAGTTCCCACGCTGCCCACCCCAGATCTCCTCCTAGTCAGACACCGTAGGGCAGGTTCGACGTTGCATTTACTAGGCTACGTAGGTTTACTGGGGCCCATTACACCCAGCATACGACCAGTACGTTCAACACTCGATCAGACTCGGACCACACGGATCAGGCAGGTCTACGGTCACCCTGGACCCGGTCCAGTCGCCGACCTAATTGGTATCCTGTCTGACCCTCAAACTTTTATCCTTCTTTAATTATCTCAACATCAGGAGTCATAATGTATCAAGTGGTAGTTTCATCCAAGATCCTACCTTTCGCGAGCAGTGTCCACTCCGCTCGACTTCTACCGGTAATAACTTGCTAAGCATAGCAACTATTTGGTCATCTATACTGCTACCGGTAGGGTTTCCTATGGGAACAAATGCATCTAAGGTTGCAATCAACTCCTAACAACTTAATGCACAATCATGACATGACTCACTGAGTTATGAAAAGAAAATTTAAAACAGAGTTAGTGCACCGGGGCTTGCCTGGCTCTTCAGCTTCTTGGTTGGTCTCTTCTGCTGGAGCGGAGGAGTCGGGCTCTGCAGCTACCTCACGTGCTTCGGATTCTACATGATGCATTATGATTAAGGTTATGAGAAGTTCAGGGATGGATAACAAATAACATAAAGCTTTTGCTAAGGAGTATTTTAGGGTTTCAACTTGCGACGATTAGAATTAGGGTTAAAAATGAAAATTTTAGTTGCACTAAGATTTTATTTTTATTGGGTAGTGCCCTCTGAATTATGAATTTTGAAATTTGGTTGGGGCTTAGATTAATTTTCTAGATTTTATTAAAATTCAACAAAGTTTCTGTTATTTAAAATGGTAAAATTAGAAATAATTATCAAACCTTGGAATAAAATCATGAAATTTTATGTAACTACTCCTGAGAATCAAAACTAAAAGTTCTGTTTTTGGGTTCAATATTTTGGAGTACTTTTATAATGTATTTTAGAAAAAGGTAAATTAGTTAGGCAGAATGGAGTATCTTGAATAGGTTACATGTAATTCTGTGGTCCTAAAATCCTGGTAAAATTCCAGAGGATGTCTTCTGTCATGCCACACTTGTAGATAAAATTTGAGCCCTAGCATTGCTCTACGATTTGAATTAAAATTCATAAACAGAAAATATTGTTTTAATTATCCCTAAAAATACTAGGTCATTTAGGAAAAATTGTTTTGACAGAAAATTAGTACACCTCATGAGGGTTCTAATAAATTTTAGTTTGGAATTTTTGGAGGTCTCTGTGATTTGTTTGGCATTTTACAAGACAGGACATTATTGAAGGAAAATAGAATTGCAACAGTGGTTAGGGCAGAACAGGGGGCTGAGCTCCGATGAGCTCCGGCGATTGATTCGGTCAAAATGGTTGATCGGCTGCGCTCAATCCTTGACCCTACACCTTCTACAGGCTAACCCGAGGCTCGGCAACACGGCAATGGTGAGGTTCCATCACCGGAGAGGTGTGCTCACCGTGGAGGTCGGCGGTGGCGGCGATGAGGAAGAGTTCCCGACGAGGTGAGCCGAATTCCGGTGAGGGGAGAGTGCCGTGAGCTGCACAATGACTTGACAAGTGAGTTGAGCAAGAGGAGAAGTACTGAAATTGGCCGGAGCATGGCCGGCGGCGAGGGGTGGCGGCTCTGCCCGAAGCTCAATGATGGAATCACCGGAGGAACGGCGGAGTAAGGAAATTGATTGGTCCAGGAGACTCACCGTGATGCAGTGAAGCTATTTGACGGGGTTAGAGGTCGCGGGGATGGCCGGAATATTGAGGTCGACGGTGAGCTCAACTGGCGGCAGAAGGGTGAACTGGCGGCGGCGCAAATGTTCTGTCGTCGCCGGTGAGTTTCTGTGGTCGAGCACTCGTCAAAACCGATCACAGTGATGAGATGAAGCAGCCGGATGAATGAATTTGGATAATGAAGGTACCGTGAAGACGAATTCGACGGATTAGGGTTGGGGCGGTGCTCCTGTTGCCGATGAGGTCGACAGCAGTGTTCCGGTCAGAGGGAGCGATGGGAGTGCAATTCGATCAACTGAGAGCTGCACCGAGGTGAGGGGAGTCGTTTAGGCAAGGTTTGATCAGTGGAGAACGGCCGGAAGTATGGTCTCACCGTGAGCTCCCCTGCGGCGGCAATGGCGATGGTGGCACCGAGTGACAGAAAACGGCAAGGTTTGCGTAGGAGTGAAATTGAGCGCGGGGAAAGTGTGAGGAGGGTTCAGTGCACTCTTTTAAGTCGTTGCGGAGAGAGTTGGGCGAGTGGACAGGGATGGCAGCGGGATTGGGCGTCGGGGGCGGTGGCTTGCCGCAGAGGCACTGCCGCGCGGGGAGGAGCGACGAGAGAGCGAGAGAGGGAGGGGAGGGAGTAATGGAGAGGATCTTGGCGGGATTCTTGTCCAACGAATTGAAGTCTTGGCGCCGAAGGGAGCGCCGGCCGGCGGGAGCGGCGGCTCTGCCGCGCAGCGGTTGGGCAACGGGGGCGGGCGGCACTGTTGCCCGTCACCCTGTTGTCGATTCAAAAGAAATGCTACAGCTCCCTCTGGTTCAAATTGCAAACTCCACCTCCTCAGCTCAGAAAATTATGAAAATTTTTGTGTATGTTCAGGGAATTATTTGGAACACTTTTTATTTAGGGTTCGAGTTCTGAATCAGCTCCCAAAATTTCTTGAATTTATGGGTCCACTTTAGTTTGTGTGAATTTTAAAAGGGTTTGAACCTTCTCCAAAAATCTTGAATAAATTTCTAAAATTCTGTTTTGAAGTGAACTTAATTGTTATGCAAAAATATAGCTAGGGTGTTGTGGAAAATTTGGTGGTTCATGCATTAGGGTTAGAGTTCTGCCTGACGAATACAATTTTCGACACTGCGGGTAGAAATTCTTCGAACTTGGCAAATGGGTTCTGAGGATCATTGAAGTTTTTGTAGAACTCCTATGAGGTATTTTAAACAACATTATACTTACTTCCATTATTGGTGTTGCTTTTTGGTGTGAATTGTTGTCGATTAGGGTTTTACGTTGCCGATTTAAGTCCTGGGTGACACCGGGGTGTCACAACAACTTCAACCTTAGTTAAGGTTAACTCGACATTTTACATCGGTTAAACATTATTTAATTTCTTCGACTATTAAACTAGGGTTAAAATGAAAATTTTAATTCCACCTCAAAATTATTTTTAGTTGATAGCACTTTCTGAAATAAGAATTTTGAGCTTTGGGTGGGACCTAGATGAATTTTCTAGATTTTATAAAAATTCATCAAAATTCCTGTTTTTGAACATTATAAAATCAGAAAGCACTAGTAAACCTTAGAATAAAATTATGAAATTTCATGTGGGCATTCCTGAGCATGAAATCTAAAAATTTGCTTTTGGGTTTAACCTTATAAATTACTTTTACAAAGTACTTTAGAAAATAGTATTTTAACTAGGCGGATTGAAGTGATTCAATAGGGTTACATACAACTTCGTGGTCCTAAAATCTTCATAAAATTCCAGGAGATGTGTGTGGCCATGGTATATTTGTGGATCAAAGATCAGCCCTAGAACTGCTCTAGAATACAAATTAGAATTCAAAAAAAGAATAGAGTGTTCTAATTAATTATGCAAATTTTTGGTCATTTGCTAAAAAGTGCTTTAACAGAAAATTAGACCAGTGTTCAAGGATTCAGATAAAATTAGGTTTGGTAATTTTAGATTTTTCCGTGATTTTCTACACACTTTACCACTTCTGGCTAATTAAAGAAATTGGAGGAATTAATGGAACAGTGGCACAGAAGAGGGGAAAACAGCAGGGGCGGTTGCTCCGGTGAGGTTTCACGTCAGAGAAGAGGGTTAGGGCGGGGATTGAAGTGTCATGGAGCATCACCGTGAGTCAATGCACTAATTTGAAGAGGATTAAGTCCACGGGGAAGAGTGCAAGGTGGTCGTCGACGTGAGCTCCGAAGCGGTGTTAGTGGTGGCCGAGGTGGTGGCGCGCAACGTTCTTCGTCGACGACGATCACCTGTGGCCAGAATCATGTCAAAGGGGTGTGCAATAACCAGAGGAAGTAGCCGGCGAGTTGAATTGAAAAAGCATTGTACCGTGACGACGAATTTCGAGGAGGGGTGATCGGCGGTGAGGTTCTCGGCCGAGAGGGAGACGGCGATGTTCCGGGCAGAGCGGGGCATGACTGGCTGCCTTGGTGGACGGAGAGTAGCAGGGAGTGGCGAGGGACCTTTCGGGCACGGTGGAGCGGCCTGGAAGCTGTCGGAGCGTGCTGGCGTCATGGAGGTGGCGGCGGTCGGCTATGACAGTGGCGGCGCTCGGCAGAGGAAGAAGAAAGCAGGGGAGGAAGAAGAGAAAGGAGGGGGGCTCGGCTTTATGCTCAAGGAGGAGTGAGGAAGGGAGAGAAAAGGAGTAGAGGAGGCTGCGGCCGGCAAGGGCGCGTGACCGGGCGGCGCATCGGGCGGCGCTCGACATGGCGGTAGTGGGAGGCGGCGGAAGAATTAAAGAGAGAGAGAGAGAGCACCGGAGGGGAGGGAGAAAGAGTAGAGGGCGCGGGGCAGTGAGGCGATGCGCCAATAAAGGCCGTGCCGGCCGGGGCGGTGTCCTGCCGCCCGCTGCTCGGTCGGGCGGGCGGCGGGCACTGTAGCCCGTCCGGCACAGTCAAAAACATTTTTTTTAATTAATTACTATTAGCTAAGGCCCGAATGCAATTCAATGAAATGGCACACTTCCTAAGCTCAACAATTTTTGAAAATTTCTGTACTAGCTCAGGAATTTATTTGGAACATTTTTCATTTAGGGTTCAAATCATGATTTGGCCTCTAAAAATTCTTGAATTTTCAAGATGATTATAGCTTGTGTGAATTTTTGAGAGGTCTAAATCTTGTCCAAAAATTCTGAATAAATTCCAAAAATTCTATTTTGAAGTGTATTAATTGTTATATAGAAATATGGCTAGGGTTCTGTGGAAATTTAGATAGCCATGAGTTAGGGTTTGGATTTAATTCCTGTTAACAGGATTTCGACACTGTTAGTTGAATTTCTCCGGGCTTTGCTATAGTGTTCTGTTGTTTGTCAAACTTTTCATAGTGTTCCTTTAAGCATTTTAAACAATATTTCTTTTTATTTTCAAGGTTGAATCTGCTCTTGAGCGAGTGAAACTATGGATTAGGGTTTATAGTTGTCGATTTTGCCCTGGTGACACCTGGAGTGTCACACAGTCCCGCGGGGATGTGATGGGTGCGGAACGCTTTCCTGAACTACGTCCATGGCACTAGGGTGTTTGGCGGGAGGGTGGCAAGGTAGTTAGCCCACCAAGCACCGGCATGCCCCTAAAGCATCTGGGCAGCGAAGAGGGTCTTCTTGTGCTCCGTGCAACGGAGCAGCCCAATTTGGCCTCGCTCGTGCGAAGCTAGTGATCTACTTCTATTGGTTCTCGAGCATCTTTGAATTTCGGGGGATGCGTTGGCAGGAAGTCAGCATAGGTGCTATCCTGGTTTTGGTTCCTGGTGCCTCGATTTGGGCCAGCATTCACCAGTATTGCCCGTAGCATTTCGTGAGTTTGTTGGCTGCTTTGTAGCATGGCCGCCATCGCCGCCGCCAAGGTTGGCTCAGCTGGCGGGGGTGGTGGGTTGGAGCTTTCCGCATCCTGCCGTCCAGCTCTCGTGTTCACCATGCTGAAAAAGCGACAAGGTCCTTATTAGTGCTGTTCATTCCATTATTATTTTTTCACATATGCAAAATAATGTCATAATGCATGGCACGGATAACTCATAAAAACCAACTTCATTCATTCCCAAAATGATGACTGTACATTAGTCCTAAGACTTCCTTAGACTGTTAAACAATCCAGCCTTACATCAACATGGTTACAATGCTGTTATTGCCACCTCACGAGGCAACATAACGCAGAACCCCAACGAGTACAACACACTCATTAAGCTAGCTACTAAGAACGAGCTCAAACTGCCAGATCCTCTCCAAGCTACTCGTCGTCGGGCTCGGGGTCCGAAGCGTCGAGGTCTGACACTTCTGACTTTGCTGCATCATCGTTCGTGGGAGGCGGCTACTGAGCCTCTAAGAGTCCCTCTATCTGATATTGCAGATGATGGTTCTCATGAACGAGGTCCTCAGCCATCTGCACCGCGTTAACCCTGAATATGTCCAGCTTGTGAATGTGTTGCAGCATGATGTTGCAATCATTCTCCCGAGCATGTATCTGAGCAGTCTTGATCTCAGAGACTGCCTTCAACTCAGAAATGCGAGTAACTCCGGCGTCGCAACGAGCATGTAGTCCATTGTTCCTGCTCTCCAAGCTCTTAATCTTCTCCTGGAGTTAGGCTATCTCCTCATGAGCCCATCCCAGGGCCTGGCGGTACAACTAAGCAGTGAGAATGGTGTCCTCATGCAAGTTGAGCATTTCTAAGCTCAGCATGAACAACGTCACGTGGTCTTTCTCCCTCTTGACGGTCTTGACCTGGGCGTTCTTGACATTGCGGCACCAGGTACTGTCGACCTGGTCCTGTATCGGGAATATCGTCGCTGGCTAGTCTGCCAGGTCCCCTATGTGTCTCTCACAAAGCCTCAACAGAGCCTGGTGAGCTGCTGACTCGATTGCCTCAGTCTTGTCTGAACCAAATGTGGTGAGGGTCCACGTCTCTCCATTGGCTTGTTGAGGGTAGTGGGTAGCGTAACCGTGTCTGAGCAACGCGGTACGTCATACTGCCTAAACTCTCGGATCTGAAACCAAGGAGTCTCTGCATAGCCCAGCGACTGCAAGGTCTGACGGAGTATCTCCACAAATCCCCTGCGTCCCGATCCCTTGGTGACGCGGGTAGGGGTGGAGTCCTCAAGGTCGAACTCCGCTGGTCCCTGCTCGATGATGTTATCAGCCATCTGCATCACAGAGATGAATAATATTTTATTAATTAGAAGCCACATGTTGACACATTGTTCAAGGCATGCAAAATCTTTTGATATGTAAAATATTCTCATCCCTGCGTAAAAGGGCGATCCAAGATTGATACTGACATTGCTAATCTAGCGATGACCAAATTTACCCAAGGTGCTTTGCCATCTAAGCTGACCTGTCAAGGAGACAATCTTCCCATCGAGGAAAGTACTGTAAAAAGGCTCAATGACAATGGTTTACAACAGGATTCGATTGGTCCCACGTAATTTCTAAAGGAGGAAGGTATCCAGGTTGGTTTTTTTTTTTATTTTTCTGAATGTGTTACGACCACTATTGATGGAATTTTTGCTCCTGGATAGCTTCAGTTTGAAGGATTTTTAACGTTTCAGCATTGATAACTAGAATTCAGTAACTTTATTGGTTTTACAATTTCATCATGCAAAGCAATCCTGCCTCGGCCTATACGTCCTCACAAAAGTAAAAAGAATATACGATTAGGCGGTAGCAGATCGCACTCAAGTTAGACGTTGCTACACGTTTCTTACGATACCAAGGTTAGTGTACCTGCAGAAGATGACATCACAGGCAGTTGTAATATAATATAAAAACAACAACCCATATCATTGCCATATGGGTCACCCGAGTAGGCCACGTACGGGGATCACGTGTCCGACCTTCACTGCGCGACGACAGATTGCACTTCACCTCAGGCAGCGGAGGTATGAGAGTGTTCCGCAAAACCTAAGTCGTGGGGAACAAACTCATCTCTTGTGCACCAACGGCACAAGACACCACTGTTGCGAAGGTCTACATTCGCAACAGGTCCGTCACCCACACCTCGTACGGTAGAGGTCCGCTTTTCTCCCTAAACGGCAAGGGGGTGTACTATGTTACAATGAACATAATATCTCCTTCCATACCATCACGGTACAGAATGATACTGTTGTTGATGCAACAGGGATTTCTCAACTTTACACCACAGTCGAGTAGCGTACCTTTCCTCGCTTACCTGAGCGTAGGTGCGTTGTTACAGAAATATAAATCTAAACTAGGTTTAGTTAGCTCCTGCTCTAGGTTAGCTTGCCACCTGATAACGTATTACCTAACAGGACTCATACCTCACTCGCACGTAATTTTCAAAAATATGCCTTTAAATATCATACCATTTCCCAACACGGCTCTGATACCAAGCTGACATAGCCCGCCCAGAAAACTCAGTCCGGGACGGATCCCACATCTCCCAGGATTCTGTTGGGCAATGTTCGGCGAAGCGAGCATACACATGGTACAACACAGGTTGGATAAACAACAGTCTTTTACAAGATGAGGGGATTAAATACATCATTGTTTCATAAGTGAAAAGTTTAAGTCTTACAACAACATCAGAATATGGAAGAGTTTTCGAAATCACAGACGAACAACGAAAGACTAAGACGAGTACAGACTCCGACTCTCATGGTAAAGCAAAAGCATGAATCGTGCCCAGTGGCATCATGCTACTAGCCACTTCAAGATTCACTATGGCAATTCGCAACGCTCCAAAATGGAGGTTCCCAATCTCTGGATGAGATTCTTCCCACTAGATGCTCTCATCCTAGGTATGCAAGTCGGCACCTGAAAACGACATAATCGTAAAGCATGAGCTTCTAAGAAGCTCAAAAAGACTGACCCATCAAATTGGATGGCTACAACCGACACCTAGACATGTTGGCTGACTCGGAGTGGGTTTACCTTACAAAAAGGACTCGCATTTCCTAAACTATTCTTGGTCAGGTTTTAGCTTAGGTTAAGTGACTAGAATGGTAACTTTAGTTGGCACTGATCTATTCAATCATGACAGAAGTAATATTCAATATCATAACTTCATTCTCATCATTGTATCTCAACTTCTTGATTATAATGTGGTGCGTTTCACGAGCGAACTCACAAACTGGGAGCAACAGTGGTTGGAAACGATTTTTATACCCTGCAGGGAAAAAACCTAATCATACGACACGTGCGCGTCCTAGACCGGACGTGGCAACCGTTCACACCAGATCCTGCAAAGTCAATTCCCTCCTACGCCTGCCTTAGCAGCGCTGCATCCCACCAGAACACACGTTCCAAACGGTTTCTGTGGAGTTCCCACACTGCCCACCCCAGATCGCCTCCAAATCAGACACCGTAGGGCAAGCTCGACTTTGCAATCACTAGGCTACGTAGGTTTACTGGGCCCTATTATACCCAGCATACGATTAGTACATTCAAAGCTCGATCGGACTCGGACCACACGGATCAGACAAGACTACAGTCACCCTGGACCAAGTCCAGTTGCCGACCTACTTGTTACCCTGTCTGACCCTCCTGTTTTAGCTTTCCTTAACTGTCCATAACCAGGTGTCGTATATTTCATGTGAGAGTTTCAAAAACCCTACCAATTGCAAGCAGCGTCCTCTCTGCTCAACTTCTACCGGTAAGGATCGCTAAGCATAGCACACTATAATGGTCACCTATACCAATTACCGATAGGGTTTTCGGTGGAAACAGATGGAACTAGGGTTTCAATCGACTCCTAGAAACCTAATACATAATCACGACACAGAGTTATAAAAGAAGAATGTTAAAACTTAGTTGTGCATCGGGGCTTGCCTGGATCTCCTGCTTCGTTGGTGGTGACGACTTCGACTGGGATTGAGGACTCTAGATTGTCAGCTACGATGTTCTCTTTGATGTCTACATGATGCAACATGAATACGATGAGTCGAATCAATAGATAACATGATGTTTACATCAAAGAACAGTATAGTGTTTTCGTCATCAACACTTCGAGGTTAGGGTTAACCCTAATTCCTCGACTACGTCATTTTATTAAAGCTTTTACCTTATGAGTGTGGTCTAAAGTGAAACTTCTTACTTTTTCAGGGGATGATTTTTAGTTGACAATGTTCTCTGAAATAGGAATTTTAAAATTTGGTTGAGGTCAAACTGAATTTCCTAGATTTTATAAAATTCAGCAAATTTTCTGTTATTTAAATTTATAAAATCAAAAATAAATACTAAACCTTATTGTAAAATCATGAAACTTTATACATGCACCAGTGAGCATTTAAGTTAAGGTTTTGATTAAGGTTTTAGGTTTTTGAATGATTTCCATAATGTATTTTAGAAAATGAAAGATTAAATTGGTAGTTTGAAGTATTTTTAATGACATGAATAGAGTTTTGTGGAGATTAAATCATGAGAAAATTACAGGGGCTGCACACCACCGTGAGACACTTTTGGTTCAAATTTTAGAAATAGCACTGTTCTGGAAGTGCAACTAAAATTCAATAACAGAAAACATTCATCTAATTATTCAAGAAATTCCATGAATGTTTTAGAAAAAGTGTTTCAGCAGAAAATTAGTTGTTTTTACGAGGAGTCTATAAAATTTGGTTTGGCATTTTGGATTTTTTCTTGATTTATTAGACATTTTACAATACTGACCAAATAAATAGGAAAAAGGAAATTTAAAAGAAAAGAGGGGGGGGGGGTGGCGTCGCGGTGGTGCAAGACGGCGCCCGAGACTTCGCCTACAACCCCTACGTGCCTCGGGAACGCTTGGCATAAGCACAACGGCGGTGATTTCTCACCGAAAGGTGGCTCTCGCCATGGAGGTCGACGGCGAGCCTCGGCAAGCACTTGTTCCCGACAACCCGAGCTGCAAAATAAACAAGGGTGAGCTCGATGAGCTATGCCGGAACATGGTGAACTCGATTGGCAATGTTTTGGGAACTAGAAGTGGCCGGACGTGTGGCTCACCGAGCGGAGCTCTCGGGCGGCAATGGTAAGTGGCGGCCGAGCGAAGGAGGAAGAAGAGGAAGAAAGGGGTGCGCCGTGGAGGAGGGAAGAGATGTGGGGAGGAGTGGAGGACTCGTGTGCGACTTAAATTGCCGCGGAAAGGGAGAGGTGGACTGGTGGCAGGACCGCGCACCTGGGATTGGGGAAAGGGCGGCGGTGGCGTGCCGTGGAGAAGAAAGAGTAGTGCGGGAGAGAGAAGGGGAAGAGAGAAAGATAGAGAGGGAGAGGGAGAGGGAAAGATTCAGCCGGATCCCTGTCGCTTTGAAGGCTCGGCTCTAAAAGGGGTGCCAGCTAACGCCCTTCCGGCTGCGCCGCTGGGGTGGGCAGATTGGCCACCGTGGTGGCGGGACGTTTCGATTTTTTTTTTTACAAAACCCTGTTGAAACCCACACTTTCCCAACCTGTAAAATTTTGAACATTTTTTTGTGTGCTTAGTGATTTATTTGAAACAACTTTCATTTAAGGTTCAAGTCCTGACTTGGTCTCTAAAAATCCTTGAATTTCCAACTAAATTCCAGTTTGTTTGAATTTTTAAGGGGCTTAAATCTTTTCCAAAAATTCTGAGTAAATTTCCAAAATTCCATTTTGAAGTGACCTTAGTTGTCATGTAAAAATATTGCTAGGGTTACATAGGATTTTTGTTGGATTTCAAGTTGGGGTTTGAATTCCTTCCTGTGAAAGAAGGATTTCGCTACTGCTAGTTAAAACTTCCGGACTTTAACAAAGGTGTTCTGTTTATTGCCAAAATTTTGTAGTGGTTCTTTTGAGTGTGTCAAACAACATTTCTTATTACTTCAAGTGTCAATTTTTCTTCCAAGTGCATAATTTGACTATTAGGGTTTACGATATTGTTAGTGAATTCTGCGGTGATACCTGGGGTGTCACACCGGCCAACCGCAGCGCGGCTGCGCCACCCACCGGCCACGCCTGCACCGGCCAGGCAGCCGTCCCATCGTTGGGGCGGCATTCTGGCTTCATCCGTCCTCCTTTTCCTCTCTCGCCCCCACTCTTCTCCCTCTACGCACGCTTTTCCCTCTTCCCCGCGCGCACGTCGACTGGCCGCCATTGCCGTCCCCGGTCACCCTCGTGTGGACAGCACGCCACGGGTGGCATCCGAGCGCTCCGCAGTGCCACAACAAGAACTGCTCCAGTGGTCCACTCTACCGTAGGGAACGGGTCGTCTTCCGCCTCCCGCCAAGAGCACCCACGCCGCCATACCACCTTCAAATTCATCCTCTCGGTACCATCTTACCTTGATTCTGTCCGCCAGCTAGTTTCTCTCATCCTTGCGCATCCTTGTGACAGGGCCTTGCCCATAGGGAGTGTGACACCCCAGGTGTCACCAGGGCTTAAATCGACCACTTTAAACCCTAATCGGAAATTTACACACTTAAAAGCAAAAATCAACTCTAGAAGTAAAAAGAAATGATGTTTGAAATGCTCTAAAGGATCACTATGAAACCTTTGGCACACAACAGAACACTATAACTAAGTTCGGAAAAATTCAACTGTGACATCCCAGGTGTCACCAGGGCAGAAATCGACAACTCTAAACCCTAATTGGCAACAATTCACTCTTAGAAGCAAATCAACATTGGTAGTAAGAAGAAATAATGTTTAAAATGCTCCGAAAAGATCACTACAAAAATTTGGTAAACAACGGGACACTATGACTAGGGTCGGAAAATTTCAAACAACAGTGTCGAAATCCTATTAACAGGAAGAAATCCAAACCCTAACTCATGGTTATCCAAATTTCCACAGAATGCTAGCCATATTTTTACATAACAATTAAGTACACTTCGAAATAGAATTTTGGGAAATTATTCAAGATTTTTGGAAAGGATTTAGACCTCTTAAAAATTCACACAAACTATAATCAACTTAGAAATTCAAGAATTTTTAGAGGCCAAATCATGACTTGAACCTTACATGAGAAGTGCTCCAAATAAATTCTTGAGCTTGTAAAAAAATTCTCAAAATTTTGACCTAGGGAAGTGTATCTTTTAATTGAAATGCATTCCAGCTTGATTAAATGAAAAAAAATAAAATAAAATTTCCTTTGCCGGGCGGGCTACAGTGCCCTGCCGCCCGCCCGACAAAGCGGCGAGCAGGCAGGGCGTGGCCGCCCGCCCGACACGGCCTTTCTTCATCGCACGTCGCATTCAAGTCCCCCGCTCACTCCCTCCTCTCTTCCTCTCTCTCTCTCTCTTTGACTCTCCCGTCCGCCTTTTCCTCTGCCGAGCGCCGCCCGGGGGCATGGCCGGCCATGCCGCCATGCTGCCCCCCCCCCCTCTCGAGCTCCCTACCCCGCCCTCCTATAAATGGCACAATCCTCCTCCACCCCCCCCCTCTCCCTTTTCCATCTCCCGCGCGCGCCAAGCTCCTCTCCTCCTCCTGCCCCACGGCCGCCGACGCCATTGCCGCCGCCTCCATGGTGAAGACCCCCTCCCGGCCATCCTCTACCCCGATTCCCCCGCCAAATCAACCCCTCCCACTCCCGTGAAGCTCACCGAACTCCCCAATCCTCCAATTTCGAGCTCGGCCGTCGAAATTTCGACTTCGCCGCCGCCACCGCCGCCCCCCACGGTGAGACCCCCTCTACCGTGCCAAATCTTGATAACTACCATGTTGCAGAGCTTCATCATATCTAGTAGATCGTAGGAAGCCAAGGTTCAACGGCCGGCGACCACCCCCTCGCCGGGAAACGGCCGCCGGAGCTCGTTGGAGAAAACCTCCCCTGTTTTTCTTTTTCTTTTTATTTTCCAGATTATTGCTCTTTTTTGTAAAATCTGTAGAAATTTACAGAAAACTCCAAAAATGGCAAACCTAAATTTTTTAGAAACCTCATGAAAATTACTAATTTTCTGTTAAATCACTTTTTATCAAATGACCAAAAATTTGCAGAATTAATTAGAACACTCCTTTCTATTTTTGAATTTTAGTTTGAGTTATAGAACAATGCTAGGGCTAATCTTTGATACACAAATACACCATGGTACTACAGACCCTCTGGAATTTTATAAAGATTTTGGGACCAAGAAATGGCATCTAACCCTTTTAAAATACTTCAATCTGCCTAGTTAAAATACTATTTTCTAAAATGCATTGTAAAAGTCCTTAAAAGGATTAGACCCAAAAGCAAAGTTGTAGCTTTAGTGCTCGTGAAATGCCCACATAAAATTTCATAATTTTATTCTAAGGTTTACTAGTGCTTTCTGATTTTATAATTTTTAAAAACAGAAATGTGATGAATTTGTATAAAATCTAGCAAATTCATCTAGGTCCCACCCAAAGCTCAAAATGCTTATTTCAGAAATTTCTATCAACTAAAAATAATCTTGGGGAAGAATTAAAATTTTTTCATTTTAACCCTAGTTTAATAGCCGAAGGAATTAAATAATGATTAACCGACGAAAAATATCGAGTTAACCTTAACTAAGGTTGAGGTTGTGGAACATGCCAACTAAAACTCACCTCATGAGAGTTGAACATATTTCCTTGAACCTCATTCAACAGTTAAGAATTGAATTTAATCAACGGCGTCGAGTGATTAGGGTTAACCCTAATTCTAGGCGTCGCTGATCTAAACCCTAGATTACTATTGATGATAACAATAAGTTTCTTTTTCATTGAACTTATCATAATCCTAATGCATCATGTAGATTCTAACGCTCACGAGGTAGCTGCAAATCCGGGTTCCTCGATCTCCGCCGAAGAAGTCAACGTCAGCTCAGAAGAACCAGGCAAGCCCCGGTGCACAACCGATGTTTAAAATTTTACTTTTATAACTAAGTGTGTCTTGTTTGTGCATTAAGTGCTAGGAGTTGATTGAAACCATAGATGCATTGTTTCCCATAGGAAACCCTATCGGTAGCTGGTATAGATACCCCCTTAGTATGCTATGCTTTACAGGTATTGCCGGTAGAAGTCGAGCAGAGTGGACGCTGCTCGCAAGTGGTAGAGTATTGAATGGAACTATTTCATGAGATGTGCCACATGAATGTGAATAAGTAAGAAAGATAAAAAATTGAGGGTCGGACTGGGTACAAGTAGGTCGGCGACTGGTCCGGGACTAGGGTGACCGTAGTCTGGTCTGATCCGTGTGGCACAGCTGGGCAAGTATTGAATGTACTGATCGTATGCTGGGTGATATGGGCCCCAGTAAACCTACGTAGCCTAGTGATTGCAACATCGAACCTGCCCTACGGTGTCTGATTAGGAGGAGGTCTGGGGCGGGCAGCGTGGAAACTCCACAGAAACCGTCTGGGACGTGTTGTCTGGTGGGATGCGGCCCTGCTAAGGCATGCGTAGGCTGGAATTGACGTTGCAGGAGCTGGTGTGAACGGTTGCCACGTGCGAGTCTGGGACACGCACGTGTCGTACGATTAGGTTAACCCTACAGAGGTATAAAAATCGGTTCAAATCGCTGTCGCTCTCAGCTATGAGCTTACTTGAACTCTCTGTCACATTTTAGTAAATAGGTTGAGACACAATGAGGAGAAATCATGATTATTGCTATTGCTATTGTTACTCTTGTTATGTCTGATTATTCTCAGTGCTAACTAAATTTATATTTTAATCACTTAATCTGGTGCTAAAATTTAACCAGAGTAGTATAGGCTTGAGAGTCCTTTTGCAAGTAAACTCACCCGAGTCAGCCAGCATGTCTAGGAGTCGGCTGTAGTCAGCCCCCTTTTGACGGGTAAGTCTTGTTGAGCTTCTTAGAAGCTCACGTGTTAGCGATTTGTGGTTTCTCAGGCGCCGTCATGCAGGACCCAGCAGGTAGCTTCCATTGGGAGGAGCCTCTCCCCGAGTTCGGGAACCTCCAGTGGGAGTTGTGCGAGTCGCCGCAGTGAATTATTGAAGTGGCTAGTAGCATGACGCCCTTGGCCATGGCGCGTGCTTTTGCTTAAGTCTAAGTGTCGGAGTTCGTAATCGTTCAAGTCTTCCGCTGTTATCGTTTTCAAAACTTTCGCGTACTCTGAAGCAATGTAATTTTCAACTTCAAATTTATGAACCAATGATGTATTAAGTTCTCTCTCCTTGTAAATCATTGCTGTTTATTCCTGCCTGTGTTGTATCGTGTGTACGCTCGCTTCGCCGAGCGTTGCCCAACAGGATCCTAGCTCAACGACTGACCGGATCCGTCCCGAGACGAGGTTCTCTGGGCGGGGTCGCGTCAGCTTTGGTATCAGAGCCGTGTTGGGAAATGGTACAACGTTTAAGGCATATTTTCGAAAATTACGTGCGAGTGAGGTACGAGCCCTATTAGTTAATAGGTTATCAGGTGGCAAGCTAACCTAGTGTAGGAGCTAACTAAACCCAGTCTAGATTTACTTTTCTGTAACGACGCACCTACGCTCAGGTAAGTAAGGTAAGGTACGCCACTCGACTGCGGTGAAAGGTCGAGAAATCCCTGTTGCGTCAGCAACAGTAGCTTTCTATACCATGATGGTATGGAAGGAGGTATTATATTCGCTGTAACATAGTACGCCCCCTTGCAGTTTAGGGAGAGAAGCGGACCTCTACCGTACGAGGTGTGGGTTACGGACCTGTTGCGAATGCAGACCTTCGCAACAGTGGAGTCTTGTGTCTTTGGCACACAAGGGATGAATTTGTTCCTCACGACTTCGGTTTTGCGGAACACTCTCATACCTCCGCTGCCTGAGGTAAAGTGCAGTCTGTCGCCGCGCAGGGAAGGTCGGACACGTGATCCCCGTACGTGACCTACTCGGGGCGACCCATATGGCAATGATATGGGTTGTTGTCTTTACTTTTGAGATATATTTATATTGCACTGCCTGTGATGCCATTTTCTGTAGGTACGCTAACCCCGATATCGTAAGAAACGTGTAGTAACGTCTAACTTGAGTGTGATTCTGCCACCGCCTACGCGTACTCTTTTTACTTTGTGAGGACGTATAGGCCGATGTAGGATTGCATTGCATGAATAAATGATAACAATCCTTCAAACTTATACTAAAACCATCCAGGAGCAAAAATTCTATCACTAATGGCTGTAACACCAATAGAAATTAAGAAGTCAACCTAGATACCTTCCTCCCTTAGAGATTCCGTGGCATCAACCGAGTTGGAGTAAAAACCCTTGTATACGGTTGAGCCTTTCCAGTACTTTCCTCGATGAGAAGATTGTCTCCTTGACAGGTCAACTTAGATGGTAAAGCACCTTGGGCAAATTGGCTGTTGCTAGTTAGCATCCTTAGTGACCGACTTGGATCACCTTTTTACGCAGGGATGAAAAATATTTTACGTATCGGAAGATTTAGCATGCTTTGAACTATGTGTCAACATGTGGCTTCTGATTGATAAAATATTGTTCATCTCTGTGTTGCAGATGGACGATAACACGATCGAGCATGGGCTCGCGGAGATAGGTGTTGAGGACTCCACCCCTACCTACGTCACCAAGAAATCGGGACGCAGAGGCTTTGTGGAGATACTCGGTCAGACCTTGCAGTCGCTGAGTTATGCAGAGACTCCTTGGTTTCAGATCCGAGAGTATCGGTAGTATGACCTACCGCGCTGCTCGGCCACAGTTACATTACCCACGCACCCTCGACATGCCAATGGAGAGATTTGTACCACCACCACATTCGGTTCAGATAAGACTGAAGCCATTGAGTCAGCCGCCCATCAGGCTTTATTGAGGATTTGCAAGCGACACATTGAGGAGCTGGCAGACAAACCAGCGGCGATGTTTCCGATACGGGACCAGGTCGACAATACCTGGCACCGTAATGTCAAGAATGCTCAGAAGAGGACTCTCAAGGGAGAGATGGACCATGTCAGTCCCTTGTTCACGTTGAGCCTAGCGCTACTCAACTTGCATGAGGACACTGTTCTCACAGCTCAGATGGATCGTCAGGCCTTGCGACAGGCTCTTGTAGAGATAGCCCAACTCAAGGAGAAGATCCAGGACTTGGAGAGCAGAAACAATACACTGCGTGCTCGCTGCAACGCGCGCTCTACACGCATCTCAGAGTTGGAGGCGGTCTCCGAGATTAAGACTGCCCAGATCCATGCTAGAGAGAATGATTGCAACATCATGTTGCAACACATTCACCAGCTGGAGTACTCAGGGATAACGCGGTTCAGATGGCGGGGAACCTCGCCCATGAGAACCATCATTTGCAGCATCAGTTAGCGGGACTTTTGGAGGCACAGCAGCCGCCTCCCGCTAGCGATGATGCTCCTGAGTCAGAAGTATCGGATCCCGAAGCTTCAGACCCAGAGCCAGACAAGGAGTAGATCGGAGGTGGTTCCGAAGTGATAGTTTAGCTAGGTGCTTCGCTTCAGGAGTGTGTTGTCTTTGTCTTGGTGTTAGTGTGTGTTCTCAGGAATCTATCTTAGTGGCGTGTAATCTTTTGGATGTAAAAGTGGTGGTTTGACAGTCTAAGGAGTTGGACGATGGATGTACTGTCATCTTTTGGGGAATGAAGGAAGTCTGTTTTTATTGAGATATCCGTGCCGTGCATATTGACGTACTTCTACTTATGTTGAGAAATGGACATGGATTGAATTGCTCTAATAAGGATCCTTTTTGCTTTTTCAGCATGGTGAACACTAGAGCAGGACGTCAGGAGGCGGAAAGCTCCAACCCGCCGCCCCCGCCAGCTGAGCCAACCTTGGCTGCAGCTATGGCAGCCATGCTTCAAAGCAGCCAGCAGACCCAAGAGATGCTGCGGGCCATCCTGGAGAATAGTGGCGCAAATCGAGGCGCTCGGAACCGCGACCAGGACAGCACATATGCTGAGTTCCTGGCCACTCATCCCCCGGAGTTCAGAGATGCCCGGGAACCAATGGAGGCGGACCACTGGCTTCGTACAATCGAGGCCAAGTTTGGGCTGCTCCGTTGTTCGAAAACTCAGAAGACGCTCTTCGCAGCACAGATGCTCCACGGACACGCTGGAGCTTGGTGGGCCAACTACTTGGCCACTCTCCCGGCCAACACCCAGGTGCCATGGGAACAGTTCCGGGAGGCGTTCCGCGCTCACCACATCCCCGCGGGACTCATGCAGAGGAAGGCCAAGGAATTCATGGCCTTGACGCAAGGAAGCCGCACGGTGCACGAGTATTCTCGTGTGTTCAACCAACTTGCTCTATATGCTCTGGAGCAGGTTGACACGGATGCGAAGCGGAAGCACCGCTTCATGGAAGGGTTAAACATCACACTCCAGGGTCGCTTGGCCCTGAACCAACGCGGCTCATTCAACGAGTTCGTCAGCAACGCCCTCATCGTCGAAGAGTATCTCGAGAAGGAGCAGCGGGAGAAAAGGCGAGCCAGCGGTGGGCCACCCAATGCCCCGCCACCCAAGTACCGTCTGGTGTACACTGCACCCGATGGTAGGAAGTACAAGGCCACCCCGCCGCAGGCTCCATCATTTCGTTCGCCGCAGCAGCCATACCGGCCCCCACAGAATCAACAGCAGTCCGGCTACGCGCACCTCCCCCGCCACAGAGGAACCAGGGTGTCCGCCCACCTCAACAGGGCGCCCGCCCTGGACCAGGCACGCCTTGCTTCAACTGCGAGCAGCCCGGACACTTCGCCCGCGAGTGCCCCTCCAACCAGCAGTCCGGAGGCAACCGGCAATCAAACCAGGGGCAGGACCAGCAAAAGGGCCAGAAGAACACCAGGACCAGTCGGGTAAACTACACCACGACGGAAGAAATTGCTGAGCGTGAACAAGTACTGACAGGTACGTTCTCGCTCTCTACGCATTCAGCTTTTGTTCTATTTGATTCCGGTGCAAGCCACAACTTTATCAGTAAAAGCCTAGTCACCATCCCCTTAGAGCCACCCTTCATCATCAAATCGCCTGGGGGCAACATAATGTCAAACCAGGGCTTAAAGGGAGCACCCCTAAATCTAGGAGGTTGCATCTATCCTACCTCTTTCATAAACCTAGATGGGCAGGGTATCGATATTATCATCGGCATGAAGTGGATGAAATACCATAATGCCATCCTTGAAATTGCTAACCGTGTAGTCCACTTAACCTCTCCACTTCATGGTTCCATGTCCATAAACCTAGATCACCCTAAAGCCACCCTCAAACAAGTCTGCCATGTTGTCGGGAAAAGTCTGGAGGAGATACCAGTGGTTAAGGAGTTTCCGGACGTATTCCTAGAAGATTTACCTGGTTTACCACTGGACAGAGATGTGGAATTCCAGATTGAGCTCTTGCCAGGCACAGCCCCGATTTTCTGCAGACCGTACAAGATGGCACCCAAAGAGCTAGCAGAGTTGAAGAAACAGCTGCAGAGTTGTTGGACAAGGGCTTTATACGGCCCAGTACCTCGTCTTGGGGTTGTCCGGCATTGTTCGTGAAGAAGAAGGACCGGTCATTGAGGCTATGCGTGGATTACCGTCCCTTGAATGCAGTAACTATCAAGAACAAGTATCCTTTGCCATGCATAGACACTCTGTTTGATCAGTTGGCTGGAGCAAAGGTCTTCTCAAAAGTCGATCATCGGTCTGGTTATCATCAGATCAAGATCCGTCCCAGTGACGTTCCGAAGACGGCTTTCTCCACCAGATACGGACTATATGAGTATTTGGTGATGTCGTTTGGACTCACAAACGCACCAGCGTACTTTATGTACCTCATGAACTCAGTATTCATGCCAGAGCTGGATAAGTTTGTAGTGGTGTTCATTGACGACATCCTAATATACTCCAAGTCAACTGATGAACATGCAGAGCACCTTCGGACAGTTTTCCAAAGACTCAGAGATCATCAGCTCTATGCCAAGTTCAGTAAGTGCGAATTCTGGATTGAGTGTGTTCAGTTTCTGGGTCATGTTGTGTCCGCGGAAGGTATTTTCGTTGATCCAGGAAAAGTGCAAGATGTTGTTAATTGGAAAGCACCCACAACAGTCCACAAGGTGCGAAGTTTCTTGGGATTAGCGGGATATTATCGCCGCTTCATTCCCAACTTTTCCAAAATTGCCAGGCCTATTACAGATCTACTCAAGAAGGATCAGAAGTTCAAGTGGAGAGGAAAGTGCGAAGAAGCCTTTCAAACTTTGAAGAAGCACTTGACCACAGCACCAGTACTCGCCCAACCGGATTTGAGCAAGCCCTTCGACGTGTATTGTGATGCGTCGGGCACTGGACTTGGTTGTGTGTTAATGCAAAAAGGACGGATAATTGCTTATGCTTCAAGGCAACTCCGCAAGCATGAGGTGAATTACCCCACACACGACTTGGAGTTAGCAGCCGTGGTATTGGCTGTGAAGGTGTGGAGGCATTACTTATTGGGAAACTTGGTACACCTCTACACCGACCACAAGAGTCTTAAATATATTGTAACATCCCGAGCTAAATTCTCGCTAATCTTTTGTCAATGGAGGTTTAGTGTGTTCAATAAAAATCTCAAAACCCAAAGTTAATGACATCATAGGATCTAATCAACAGAACTTAAATTCAAAATTTAATTTGAAATCCAATCTTTATTGTCCTTCTGCTTCTTTTTTTTCTTTCGCCCGTGCACCGCCGGCCTTGCTCCGCTCCGAGCAGGAACGAGCGCCGCCCGGCTTCCTCTGTTCTCCCAACTGCAAGCCGCCGCCCGAGTCCCTGCTCCAACCCGGGCGCCGCTTCCCTGTTTTTCCTTCCATGTCTTCCCGACCCCGCCGTTATGAGTCCGTTTTCGTCCGACCTCCACCCCAGAGGTCGGAGGAATTTTCCGATTCGCCCGACCTCCGACCCTGAGGTCGGAGGATTTTTCCGCTTCGCCCGACCCCGACCCCCAGTGGTCGCACGCTCATTCCGTCTCGGCCGATCCTTCGTCAGCACTCAAGCCGCTTTTTCGCTCCGCCTCGCTCGACCCCGAGGTCGGACAAACCGTTCGCTCCGCCTCGCTCGACCCCTGAGGTCGGACAAACCGTTCGCTCCGCCTCGCTTGACCCCGAGGTCGGACATTTCGCTCCGCCTCGCTCGACCCCGAGGTCGGACAGACTCGTCGGACCGAGCTCGAAGCGGCCACGCAATTAATGCTGCCGGCCATCTTCCCAACCGTAAAAGCGCCTGGCCGTACACAACAGTGCTGCCACCGCGCCGAAAGTCTTCGTGATGGGACGCGCACGCCCGGCGCCCATGCGCTGCAGTACGCAGCCGCCGCGCCAACTTGCGCCGTGTCCTGCAGAGACAAAAGGAACGGAGACTGATCTTTTCCAGAGACGAAACACTTCACTCGTGCGTACTCATTTGCTCCTTCTGCTCGCTCGTCTCTTTGCTCTCGTCTCCTCTGCCTCTCGCCTTAACCGCCGAAGGGCTCCGCAGGGCCCGAAACAGAGCAAGTTCTCTCGTGCTCAGGTGAGCTCGGTAACCCATACCCTGCCGATGGTTCCATCATCCGCCGTTACCGTCTCTAACCGCCGCCCCCATTCTTCCGCGTTATTGCAGAAATATCGGCGCGACAACATCTCTTCTCCGACGACCGGTCTCCGTTGTCATTCGTTCTTACTGTCAGTCCTTTGGTAATCTTTGCCTTCCGACCTGTCTAGCTAAATCCCATTTACCGAAACAACACACTAATTTTGTTAAAAAGAAATTCATGCACCTTCGCTTCCCTATTAATACAAGTTACCATCCAGCATTGAATCCCTGTTTAAACTAAGTTACCTTGCATTTTCATATAGGAGCTGAGCTGCAGACGGCCACCGAGGCTGAGGAGGATTTCCCTGCTGCCGACCCCGCCATCGACTGTGCTAACTTCTCCCCGAACCGAGGCAAGCCCCGGTGCACACCTAAGATTTAAAGTTTTACTTTGTCACTATCCTTGTAGGTCTGTTTGTGCATTACGTTGAGGAGTTGTTTGACACCTAGTTGCATAGCCTTAGTAGGAGTTCCTATGGGATAACTCAGTAGCGTCAGCTAAGCGCTAGCATGCCTTGCTAATATTAGGAATCGGTAGCATATGAGTAGTATGGAGACTACTCATTGGATAGCTAAAATCTTGTGGGAGGTGAGTGACTGTCACATGTGTAGTCTTTAGGGAATGGGCACAAAATATGACATTAACTGTTGGTCAATATTGCTGAATGGATTAAGTTAACAATGGTACTGAATGTCGGCACCCATGGGCAAGTATTGAGTTGTGTACCGAATGCATACTGGCATATGGGACCCAGGAAACCGACGTAGCTCATTGCGCAGTGATTGGACGACCAGCCATCTCTTTTTCCGGGTGCATGGACCGTTATGGTGGATGATTTCGCATTTTTGTTTCTTGGGTATGTGTTAGTGGGAAAGGCTTGGGGCCGTACAGGGACGCAGGGCGTTGCCTGGAGGACCATGTCCTTGGAGAGATGGCAGTCGGGCCGACACTGTCGCGATGCAGTGAAAGGTGGCCACGTGCGACTCGTGGAGTGCGCACGTGTCGTGTTATTCGGGTTTCTCCTGCAGGATGTACATCGATTATAATCGCCGCCCCTCACGGTTAAGAGTACCCGCTTGTCCACTGTGTCACATCTTGCCGAGAATGTGGGTTGTATGGTGGAAAAACCGATGTATTGGGATCTCAATAAATTGTATTGCAACCATGTTTGTTTAGTATTAAGAGCATATTTTACTACTGCTAGTGAACTCTTAAAATCTTGGCTAAAACCTGAAAATAGGATTTACCATTAGTGCTGTTTTTGCAAATACTTACCCTGCTGCCACAAATACTCCCTGCATACTAGGAGTCGGCCTTAGAAGGCCTATTGACGGGTAAGTCTTGCTGAGCGTCAGTCGCTCACGGTTTGTTGATTGTTGTTTTGCAGGTATTAGTGCTGACTGTAGCCAGGGTGGTTGGGAAGAGGAGACGCCCTCGGAGTGGACCTTCGAGTGGGTCCCCGCTTCTCCCTACCGTGGAGTTTAAACACCATCGGGCTGGGGTGTTTAACCGAGGCGTCGAGTGTTAGATTTTTTGCTTCCGCTGAAATCCACGTGTTTGTTATCAAAACTACGTTTCCGCACTTCCTAAACTTCTGAAATCAGTTGTAATATAACCAGAATTAATATATCTTCAAGTCATTTATGCGAGTCCTTGTTAATTATTGTACTGTAAAGTCACTTGTTTCGGCAAGCGGCCCCCCCGAATGATCCTGGATGAGCAACCGTACGATTTTATCGGACGGGGTTGCCACATATATCTTCACGCAGAATGAGTTGAACATGAGGCAACGAAGATGGCTAGAGTTAATCAAGGATTACGAGATAGAGATCCACTACCATCCGAGCAAGGCTAATGTGGTTGCAGACGCGTTGAGCAGAAACGCCCATTGCCACTACTTGGATCAAGGAGTTGCGACCGAAGAGCTAGAGCCAACCGTGAGAATCCTACCTCACGTTGCCCTCTACAACCTAGCCTTAGTGCCAACACTTAGAGATGAGGCAGCCAAGGCCCAGAAGCTTGATAAGGGCATGGAGAAGATCAGATTAGGACTGCAAGAAAAGAAGATGCAGTGCTTCCGAGAAGACGAAGAAGGAGTTCTGTGGTTCAAGAACAGACTGGTAGTGCCAAAAGATCACGAGCTCCGAAGGAAAATCATGGATGAGGCTCACTTATCCAAGTACTCTATCCACCCTGGCAGCAACAAGATGTACCAAGATCTGCGAAAGAAGTTTTGGTGGACAAGGATGAAGAGAGAAATCGCTCGGTACATATTGGAATGTGACACCTACCGAAGAGTAAAGACCGACCATCTGAAAGGTGCAGGGTTGTCGCAACCATTGAGCGTTCCGTCATGGAAATGGGAAGACATCAGCATGGACTTCATTGTTGGGCTACCCACCACCACTCGACAGCATAACTCCATCTGGGTAATCGTGGATCGCCTGACAAAGTCCGCTCATTTCATACCTGTTAGTACCAACTATAGAATGAAGAAGTACGCGGCACTATACATTGACCGGATAGTCTGTCTGCATGGAGTGTCCAAGACAATCATCTCCGATCGAGGTACCCAGTTCACCGGTCGGTTTTGGAAACAACTCCATGAGTCACTAGGAACCAGGCTAATCCACAGCTCAGCCTACCACCCTCAGACTGACGGTCAGACGAAAAGAGTGAACCAAATACTTGAAGACATGCTCCAGCTTGTGTTTTGGAGCACGGTAAAGGATGGGACACTTATCTAACATTGGCATAGTTCTCATACAACAACAGCTACCAAGCCAGCATCCAGATGTCCCCTTTTGAAGCACTTTACGGCCGTAGTTGCAGAACCCCACTCAACTGGTCAGAAGCAGGCGAAAGGATCATATTAGGCCTAGACCTAGTGCAGCAGGCTGAAGAGAAGGTACGGGTTATACAAGCTAATCTGAAGGCCGCCAAGTCAAGACAGAAAAGCTATGCAGATAAGAGGCGTAGACCATTGACCTTCGAGGTAGGAGACTACGTCTACTTACGAGTCTTGCCAATGAAGGGAGTTCAACGGTTCGGGATCAGAGGCAAGTTAGCACCCCGGTACATAGGTCCATATCCTATCACAGCTAAGTGCGGACTAGTGGCATATCAAGTGGAACTGCCAGAAAGATTATCAGGAGTGCATAACGTCTTCCATGTCTCCCAGTTGAAGAAATGTCTGAAGGCACCCGTAGACCAAGTGACTCAAGAAGTAGAAGAATTGCAACCAGACCTAACCTACCCCGAGCGTCCAATCCGGATACTGGATGAGAAGGAACGAGTTACTAGACGACGGACACTCAAGTTCTACAAGGTTCTGTGGAGTAACCACACGGAAGACGAATCCACATGGGAATCTGCAGAATTTCTTCAATCACACTACCCTGAGCTACTCCCAAACCCCTAGGTACCTATACCTATCCTAACCCTCTCCTTAAATCTCGGGACGCGATTTCTTTTAGGAGGGGAGGGCTGTGACACCCCAGGTGTCACCAGGGCAGAAATCGACAACTCTAAACCCTAATTGGCAACAATTCACTCTTAGAAGCAAATCAACATTGGTAGTAAGAAGAAATAATGTTTAAAATGCTCCAAAAAGATCACTACAAAAATTTGGTAAACAACGGGACACTATGACTAGGGTCGGAAAATTTCAAACAGCAGTGTCGAAATCCTATTAACAGGAAGAAATCCAAACCCTAACTCATGGCTATCCAAATTTCCACAGAACCCTGGCCATATTTTTACATAACAACTAAGTACACTTCAAAATAGAATTTTGGAAAATTATTCAAGATTTTTGGAAAGGATTTAGACCTCTTAAAAATTCACACAAGCTATAATCAACTTAGAAATTCAAGAATTTGTAGAGGCCAAATCATCACTTGAACCTTAAATAAAAAGTGCTCCAAATAAATTCGTGAGCTTGTAAAAAAATTCTCAAAAATATTTGACCTCGAGAAGTGTGTCTTTTAATTGAATTGCATTCTAGCTTGATTAAATGAAAAAAATAAATAAAATAAAATTTGCTTTGCCGGGCGGGCTACAGTGCCCCGCCCGCCCGCCCGTCGGAATTTCGACTTCGCCACTGCCGCCCCCCACGGTGAGACCCCCTCTACCGTGCCAAAGCTTGATAACTACCATGTTGCAGAGTTTCGTCATGTCTAGTAGATCGTAGGAAGCCAAGGTTCGACGGCCGGCGACCACCCCCTCGCCGGGAAACGGCCGCCGGAGCTCATCGGAGAAAACCTCCCCTGTTTTTCTTTTTCTTTTTATTTTCCAGATTGTTGCTCTTTTTTGTAAAATCTGTAGAAATTCACAGAAAAATCCAAAAATGGCAAACCTAAATTTTTTAGAAACCTCATGAAAATTAATAATTTTCTGCTAAAGCACTTTTTTTCAAATGATCAAAAATTTGCAGAATTAATTAGAACACTCCTTTCTGTTTTTGAATTTCAATTTGAGTTATAGAACAATGCTACGGCTAATCTTTGATCCACAAATACACCATGGTACTACAGACCCTCTGAAATTTTACGAAGATTTTGGGACCACGAAATGGCATCTAACCCTTTTAAAATACTTCAATCTGCCTAGTTAAAATACTATTTTCTAAAATGCATTGTAAAAGTCCTTAAAAGGATTAGACCCAAAAGCAAAGTTGTAGCTTTAGTGCTCATAAAATGCCCACATAAAATTTCATAATTTTATTCTAAGGTTTACTAGTGCTTTCTGATTTTATAATTTTTAAAAACAGAAATTTGATGAATTTGTATGAAATCTAGCAAATTCATCTAGGTCCCACCCAAAGCTCAAAATGCTTATTTCAGAAAATTCTATCAACTAAAAATAATTTTGGGGAAGAATTAAAATTTTTCATTTTAACCCTAGTTTAATAGCCGAAGGAATTAAATAATGATTAACCGACGAAAAATATCGAGTTAACCTTAACTAAGGTTGAGGTTGTGGAACATGCCAACTAAAACTCACCTCATGAGAGTTGAACATATTTCCTTGAACCTCATTCAACAGTTAAGAATTGAATTTAATCAACGGCGTCGAGTGATTAGGGTTAACCCTAATTCTAGGCGTCGCCGATCTAAACCCTAGATTACTATTGATGATAACAATAAGTTTCTTTTTCATTGAACTTATCATAATCCTAATGCATCATGTAGATTCTGACGCTCATGAGGTAGCTGCAAATCCGGGTTCCTCGATCTCCGCCGAAGAAGTCAACGTCAACTCAGAAGAACCAGGCAAGCCCCGATGCACAACCGATGTTTAAAATTTTGCTTTTATAACTAAGTGTGTCTTGTTTGTGCATTAAGTGCTAGGAGTTGATTGAAACCATAGTTGCATTGTTTCCCATAGGAAACCCTATCGGTAGCTGGTATAGATACCCCCTTAGTATGCTATGCTTAACAGGTATTGTCGGTAGAAGTCGAGCAGAGTGGACGCTACTCGCGAGTGGTAGGATATTGAATGGAACTATTTCATGAGATGTGCCACATGAATGTGAATAAGTAAGAAAGATAAAAGATTGAGGGTCGGACTGGGTACAAGTAGGTCGGCGACTGGTCCGGGACCAGGGTGACCGTAGTCTGGTCTGATCCGTGTGGCACAGCTGGGCAAGTATTGAATGTACTGATCGTATGCTGGGTGATATGGGCCCCAGTAAACCTACGTAGCCTAGTGATTGCAACGTCGAACCTGCCCTACGGTGTCTGATTAGGAGGAGATCTGGGGCGGGCAGCGTGGGAACTCCACAGAAACCGTCTGAGACGTGTTGTCTGGTGGGATGCGGCGCTGCTAAGGCATGCGTAGGGTGAAATTGGCGTTGCAGGAGCTGGTGTAAACGGTTGCCACGTGCGAGTCTGGGACACGCACGTGTCGTACGATTAGGTTAACCCTACAGAGGTATAAAAATCGGTTCGAATCGCTGTCGCTCTCAGCTATGAGCTTCCTTGAACTCTCTGTCACATTTTAGTAAATAGGTTGAGACACAATGAGGAGAAATCATGATTATTGCTATTGCTATTGTTACTCTTGTTATGTCTGATTAGTCTCAGTGCTAACTAAATTTATATTCTAATCACTTAATCTGGTGCTAAAATTTGACCAGAGTAGTATAGGCTTGCGAGTCCTTTTGCAAGTAAACTCATCCGAGTCAGCCAGCATGTCTAGGAGTCGGCTGTAGTCAGCCCCCTTTTGACGGGTAAGTCTTGTTGAGCTTCTTAGAAGCTCACGCGTTTAGCGATTTGTGGTTTTTCAGGCGCCGTCATGCAGGACCCAGCAGGTAGCTTCCATTGGGAGGAGCCTCTCCCCGAGTTCGGGAACCTCCAGTGGGAGTTGTGCGAGTCGCCGCAGTGAATTGTTGAAGTGGCTAGTAGCATGACGCCCTTGGGCACGGCGCGTGCTTTTGCTTAAGTCTGAGTGTCGGAGTTTGTAATCGTTCAAGTCTTCTGCTGTTATCGTTTTCAAAACTTTTGCGTACTCTGAAGCAATGTAATTTTCAACTTCAAATTTATGAACCAATGATGTATTAAGTTCTCTCTCCTTGTAAATCATTGCTGTTTATTCCTGCCTGTGTTGTATCGTGTGTACGCTCGCTTCGCCGAGCGTTGCCCAACAGGATCCTGGCTCAACGACTGACCGGATCCGTCCCGAGACGAGGTTCTCTGGGCGGGGTCGCGTCATCAACTAACAGTGTCGAAATCCTGTTAACAGGAATTAAATCCAAACCCTAACTCACGGCTATCCAAATTTCCACAAACCCCTAGCCATATTTTTGCGTAAAAATTGACAACACATCAAAATAGAATTTTAGAAATTTTATCAAAATTTTTGGTAAATATTTAAACCCTTTTAAAATTCCAACAATTTTGAACCATGTTGAAAATTCACAAACTTTAAGGAGCTGAATCTGGGAATCTTTCTATAAGAAAAGTTTTTCCAAATAATTCACTTAGCTCACAAGAAAATTTTCAAAAATTTTTGAACTCAGGAGCTAGGGTTTTCAACTGACTCAAGTGAAGGAAGTTGGAAAAACAAAATAATGGAAATTGAACACAGCAGTACCGTGAACAGTAGCACCGCCCGTCACTGTGCGCCGCCCGTGTCGGTCCTTGCCGCGGATTGCCGCCCAAGCACAACACGCCATGACTCCTTCCTTAACTTTGAATCTTGGCAAGATCTCCATCCCTTTCTCCCCCTTCCTTTCTCCTCCCTCTCTCTCTCTCTCTCTCTCTCTGGGCGCCATCAATTCTTCTTCCTGTTGCCGCACGACGCCTCCACGGCAAGAGCGCTGCCTCCCACGCCTTACTGCCGGCCGCTGCCCCCTGTGGCCCACTTCACGGTGCTCCTCCTCCCCCTTCTTTCCTTACTTCTCCTTTAAGCAAAAAAACCGAGCCCTCTCCTCTCTTTTTTCCTTCCCCTGCTCTTCCCACCCCCCCCCCACCCCCGCGCGCCCCAGAGAACGCCGCCGCCATTGCCGCCGCCCGCCACCTCCATGGCGTCGGCGAGCTCCGGCCCTTCCCCAGCCCCGCCACCTCGCCGGCTAGACTCCCCTCCTCCTCCTGTTGCTCTCCAACCACCAAGAGCCCCGGCCGTGCCGCCGTTTGCCCGGAACGCCGCCGCCCCTGTTTTCGGCCAAAAACCTCACCGGCGGCCACTCTTTCCAAAATTTGTTGTCGTGGTATGATGCTTTTCCAGTTACTTTCACCGGCTACTTCCTCTAGCCCTAGTGCATCACCTTGACAAGGTTGTGGCCGCAGTTCATCGCCGTTGACGAAGAACGCTTTGCGCCACCACCTCGGTCACCATTGACGCCGCCCCGAGCTCACCGTCGCCGGCCCTATTCTCCTCTTTCCCGTGGCATTCATCCTCGACAAATCAGTCCCTCATCACACGGTGATGCTCCACGGCTGCTCCATCCCTGCCCTAACCCTCTTCTCCGGCAAGAATTCCACCGGAGAGCCGCCTCCGCCATGTCCTCTGTTCTGCCGCCACTATTCCATCAATTGTTCCGTTTTTCTTTAATTAGCCAGAAGTTGTAAAGTGTGTGGAAAATCATGGAAAAATATAAAAATGCCAAACCTAATTTTATTTGAATCCCTGAAAAATGAACTAAATTTCTGTTAAAACATTTTTTTTTGAAAGCAGCCAAAAATTTTCAGAAATAATTAAAATACTCTTGTCTGTTTCTGAATTTTAGTTTCAATTCTAGAGTAGTGCTAGGACTAACATTTGATCCACAGGTACATCATGGAAATACACACCTTCTGGAATTTTATGGGGATTTTAGGACCACAAAGTCGCATATAACACTTTAACAACACTCTAATCTGCCTAGTTAAAGTACCATTTTCTAAAATACATTATAAAAGTCATTCAAAAGGTTGGACCCAAAAGCAAAGTTTTAGCATTGGTGCTCGTGAGTGATCCCATAAAATGTTATAATTTTATTCTAAGGTTTACTAATGGTTCCTGATTTTAAAAAATTTAATAACAGAAAGTTTGATGAATTTTTATAAAATCTAGAAAATTCATCTAGGCCTCAACCAAAGATAAAAATGCATATGCCAGAGAGTGCTATCAATTAAAAATAATCTTGAGTTGTAATTAATAGTTTTATTTTAATCCTAGGTTAATAGTCGTAATTATTAAATAATCATTAACCAAGAAAAAATGTCGAATTAACATTAACTAAAGTTGAAATTCTTGATTTTTAGGACATGCCAACTACAAAAAATCATCTCCTAGAAAGAAATTGAGAAGTTTCGTTTGAACCACCATCATGAAATCAAAACTTAATAAAAACGACGTAGTCGAAGCATTAGAGTTAACCCTAAATCTAAACATCGCCGTTCGAAACCCTAGATTACTATTGATAAAAGCAATAAGTTTCTTTTCAATTGAACTTATCACAATCATACTACATCATGTAATGAAGTAACCACCCTTTATTTTATCAAGTCTTGGTCATCGCCATCTCACAAACTGCATTTTCATCATATAGAACCAACCCGGAATTTTCGACAGAGAACGAGAATCCGGAGGAGGCACCCGCAGAAGCTAACTTCTCTCTTGAGTGCGCTGACTTTTTTGTAGACCAAGGCAAGCCCCGGTGCACACCTATGTTTTACAAATTTTCTGTTTACCACTATGAGTGTAGGGTTGTTTGTGCATTAAGTTTCGAGGTATTTGCCGTGAATACCTAGATGCATGACTTGGTAGGTTTTCCCATGGGGATACTTGTTAGAGCCATCACGTTAGACTGCTACGCATTAGGGGCAGGAACACGGTAGATTATGAGTATTTGAAGACTACTCATGTGGGATTAAAGAAGTGACTTCGAGGAAAGTAGGTGAACATTTGACTTAAAATCTGGAACCGTATCGGGTGCGGTTGCATTGGTCAAGTTTGAGTTGTGTACCGAGTGCATATTGGTAAGTGGGACCAGAACCAACGTAGCTCACCGTGCTTTGTTGGACAATTGGCCATCTCTCTTTCCAGGTGAATGGACCGTCGAGGTGGATGAATTCGCCTTTTGTTTTTCTTGGGCTCGTGCTAGTGGGAAAGGCTTGGGGCCGTACAGGAATGCAGGGCATCGCCTGGAGGACCATGTCCTTGGAGAGATTGATGTTCGGCCAACTCTGTCACGATGTTGCGAAAGGTAGCCACTTGTGACTTATTCGAGTGTGCACATGTCGTGTCATTCGGGTTTCTCCTGCAGAATGTAAATCAATTATAATTGCCGTTCTTATGGTTAAGAGTACCATTTGCTCCTTTTTGCCGCAGCGATATGTATTAAGTAGCAATGTCATGAAAGTGGCTATTATCCCTGATTTGTTATGTTGAATTCTTGTTTGTTTAGTATATTAGCACACTTAGTATGTAAATAGCGAACCCTGTTGTCGCAACCCCGTCCGATAAAATCGTACGGTTGCTCATCTAGGATCATTTGGGGTGTCACTTGACAAAGCAAGCGACCACACAGTACAATGATTAACAAGAACACGCAAAACATGATTTAAAGGGTACATAAATTCTTAATATTACATCATTGGTTCAAATCATTTAAGTGCGGAAGCGTAGTTCGAAAACAAGCGGAAGACAGCGGAAGCTAATAATTACAACTCGACTATACAATTAAGCACGCCAGCCCGGGGGTGCTTAATCCTCATAGGTCGGTGAAGCGGGAACCCACTCAAAGGTCCACTCCGAGGGTGCTTTTCCTTCCCAACCACCACAACCAAACGAAGCAAAGTTAGAAGCATCACCTGCAAAACATTAATCCAGAAAGCCTGAGCAACTAATACTCAGCAAGACTTACCCGTCAACATGGCCATCTAATGACCGACTCCTAGAATGCAGGGAGTATTGGTGGAAGTTAATCGGGTATTGCGAAAACAGCGCTAATAGTCTATTCCAATTTTAGCCAAGTTAACACGAGTCGCTATGAATTTACTAAGTGTGCCGCTATTGCTAAACAATCAAGAGTTCAACATAACCAATCAGGGTGAAAACAACCACTTTCATCATAACTCCACTATTTACATACCATTGCGGCGGAAAGGAGCAAGTGGTACTCTTGACCATGAGTAACGGCAATTATAATTGATTTACATCCTGCAGGAGAAACCCGAATGACACGACACGGGCACACTCGAATGAGTCGCACATGGCTACCTTTCGCAACATCGTGACAGAGTTGGCCCAACATCCATCTCTCCAAGGACATGGTCCTCCAGGCGATGTCCTGCATCCCTGTACGGCCCCAAGCCTTTCCCACTAGCACGAGCCCGAGGAAACAAAACGTGAATTCATCCACCCTGACAGTCCATTCACCCGGAAAGAGAGATGGCCAGTTGTCCAACAAAGTACAATGAGCTATGTCGGTTTCCTGGTCCCATTTACTAATATGCACTCGGTACACAACTCAAACTTGACCAATGCAACCACACCCGATAAAGTTTTCAGTTTTATTCAATCGTTAACTTCCATTCCTCGAAATTGTTTCTTTCAGCAAAACATGAGTAGTCTCCTTGCTACTCATATTCTATCGTTTCCTACCCTTAAAGCTTAGCATTCTATCGCGACGGCTCTAATAAAGATACCCCATAGGAAAACCTACCAAGTCATGCAACTAGGTTTTCACGGCAATTTTCTTGAAACTTAATGCACAAGCAACCCTACACACATAGTGGTAAACATAAAATTTGTAAAACATAGGTGTGCATCGGGGCTTGCCTTGATCTGCAGAAAAGTCAGCGTACTCAAGCGAGAAGTTAGTTCCTGCGGGTGCCTCCTCCGGATTCTCGTTCTCCGGCGGAAACTCCGGGTCGGTTCCTATATGATGAAAATGCAATTTGTAAGGAAAATGGTGGTTCAACTGAAACTTCTCATTTTCTTTCTAGGAGATGATTTTTAGTTGGCTTGTCCATAAATTAACAATTTCGACCCTGGGTTAATATTAATTCGACATTTTCCCTTAATTAATAATTATTAAATAACTTCTGCCATTAACTTAGGGTTAAAAACGAAACTTTTAGTTATACCTCATGATCATTTTTAATTGATGGTACTCTCTGAAATGTGAATTTTGAACTTTGGTTGAGGCCTAGATGAATTTTCTAGGTTTTATAAAAATTCATCAAAATTTCTATTATTAAATATTATGAAATCCGAAACCATAAGTAAACCTTGGAATAAAATTATGAAATTTTTTGGGGTCACTCGTGGGAACCAAAGCTAAAACTTTCTTTGTGGGGTCTAATCTTTTTTATGACTTTTACAATGTATTTTAGGAAATGGTATTTTACTAGGCAGACTGGAGTATTGTTAAAGTGTTATATGCAACTTTGTGGTCCTAAAACCCCCATAAACCTCCAGAAGGAGTCTATCGTCATGAAGGACTTGTGGATAAAATCTTAGCCTTAGCAATGCTCTAGAATTTAAATTAAAATTGAAAAACAGATAAGAGTATTTTAATTATTTCTAAAAATTTTTGGTCGTTTTATAAAAAGTTCTTTAACAGAAATTTAGTCCTTTTCATGAGGTTTCTAAATAATTTTGGTTTGCTATTTTAGGATCAGTATTCTGTTTACTATGAATTTTACAAGTTCTGTGAATTTTCTTGGAAATCGAATAACTGGGGGAGGAATCGGACCCGCCTGTCAGCGACAGAAAACAGGGGAGCGGCGCTAGGGCGGCACCCGACGGGGCATCGCCGGTGGTTCTCACCGGGACGGGCGCCGGCGGTGGCCGTTGTGGTGCCCCACGCACTCGGCTCACCCTCCTCTACCCATTGGTACCGGGCTTGCCTTCTGAGAACGGCCGGAGCATGGCCGACGGCAAGGAGCGGCGGCGGCGCCCAAAGTCCGACGAGAAACTTGCCGGAGAAGCGTTGGAGGGTGGGGGTTAGGCGGTCTAGAAGTCTCACCGTGGCGTGGGGATTCTGTTTGATGGAGTTGGAGATCGTGGGGATGGCCGGAAGACTGAAGTCGACGGTGAGCTCGAGTGGTTGCGCACGATGGTCCGCTGGTGGCGCGACAAATTTGTCGTCGCCAGTGAGCCGCTGTGGACGAAACCTTGTCAAAACCAAACGCAAGGACAATATGGAGGAGCCGGAGGAAGGGATTGCTGTATGGCGGTACCGTGAGGAGGAATTTGGGGATCGTCGGCCGGCGGTGGTGTACTCGGCCGGGGAGAAGGGCTGGGGGCGTTCCGGGTGGGACGAAGCAACCGGACGGGGGCTTGCTGGACCAGGAGCTGTGCTAGAGTGAGGGAAGGAAGTTGGGCACAGTGGAGAGGACCGGGGACGGCCGGAGCAGTGGCTCACCGCGCGACCCTCTCGGCGGCAATGGCGAGCGGTGCACCGAGCAGAAAGAAGGGAAGAAATTGGAGCGGCGCTGTGGAGGGAGGAGGAAGAAAAAGGAAGGGGAAAGGAGGAAGGAAGAAAGAGCCGGCGGGGAAATAAGAAGTGTGAGCCGCCAGGGAAAGATTGACGCGCGTGCACGGCAGTAACGCTCGACGGACGGCGTTCGTACCGGAGGAGTAGGCGGCCGGACGGGCGGGGCAGCGGCGCGCGCGGGAGGCATTCAAGGCGCTCGTCGTGCTATGTTGCTCCGTTCTCTCTCTCGGCGCTGGGCGATGTAGCAGCACGGCACGGTTGCTTGCCGGCCGAGGGAAGAAGGATGGGGCGACGTGGGAACAGCGCTCGGCCGACGCCAGCAGAGAGAGAAGGAAAGAAAAGAGAAAGGGAGGGAAAGAAAAGAGAAAAAGGAAAAAGGAGAGGGAGAGAGAGAGAGAAATGAATTTTTGGAAATTACTTCTCCTCAAGTCATAGAAAATAAGTTGAATCTCCCTTTCACCTAAGAGACTTCACTAAAAGATGGAATTGTTTGAAATGGGGAGACTAAGATTTGAATTTGAATTGTTACTTGCAAATTTGAAGTCCTTTATTAATTGCTCGCCTCTTTGTTATTTAATCCTTTCGATGGTTAGGGCTTCGATTAGGTTAGTCATGAGAGTTCGACCTTATCCGGTCATTTATTTTTCTTTCGTCCGTTTACATGAAAGGTTTTTGTGTTCTTTTTTTTTCAACTTACTGCCAACCTAATCAATTAGCAATTTAAAAGAAAAGAAGTTTTTATAATTCATCTTAATTTTGGTGAATTAGGTGTGATTTACTTAGCTTCCTCTAGCTTCATTAAGTAGATGGAACTTTCTAGCCCCTTTATTTTTGCACCATGGAACTTGTTTAATAATCTGATTTAGCTAGGTTATATCAGGGTGTCACAGTCCTCCCCCCTTAAGAAAATCTCGTCCCGAGATTTCAAAAAGAAGGATGTGACAAAGGAATCGAGGATTACCTCATGGTAGATGCCATGACTCAGGAAACTATGGAAACCGTTGTGCCCGTTTCGACTCTTAATTCCATGTGTCATACAGATAGATTCAAAGAAAAGTTTGAATACCACAACTGAACACCATTTCCTCATGCTTCCCAAGAAATTGGGAACACGTAAAATGGAGGAAATAAATCAAGAGTCGGGACCTGCTTGGCAACTGCAGAAGTGACGCCTACGGAAGTTGTAGGAGACTTTATAAACTTTCCGGATTGTACGCATTCACATTGTGAGGATAAATGATACAAGAGCTAGGGTTTGTGAAAGGTGAATGTCGGACTGGAAAGCTTTAGGTTCGGAGGCACACCTTCCCCCTTAAGAAGAAACTAGGAAATGAACTTAAGAGATGAAACCCTACGGATTCTATAGGACTGTGGAATGAGGAACAGGCTGAACACAGGGCGATGGATTTTTTATCTTCTTCTTTCCTTGATTATTTTCCTTGATTAATTCACAGGTTCTTATTAGAATCACGGAGTTGAACTTTTTTTAGTAAGGTGAATTTTTAGTACATATGCAATAATGAAAGAATGCCACGACCTATTCGTCCTTACCAAAAAGAAAACCCTAATACTGCATCCTCGGTGGCACTATTTGTTCTCTCGAGACAAAGCATTTTCTACACGGTCTAACGATTGTTAGTATACCTGCAGAAAATCACATCACAGAACAGGTATGCAATATGGCCATGATAGTCACGACTCATGGCAACCGGCGGCAACTAGTAACGCCTTGTCGTTAGCGGCCATGAAAAGCATCTCAGGCAAGATGGGTGAACCGGCAACGCGAACACCAAGCGACCATGAATATTATCCCACGGCAGGACTCCGTACCTTCGTTGTAGTTCGTTAGTGCGTCGTTGCAATTATGTAACACGTACCTTCACGTAGTTCGTTGGTGCTTCGTGACGCGGACCCGCCCAGAAAACCATGTCTCGGGACGGGTCTGGTCGGTCGTTAAGCCAGGATCTTGTTGGGCAACGCTCGGCGAAGCGAGCGTACACACGATACAACACAGGCAGGGGTACACAGCAATAATTTACAAGGAGAGAGAATTTAATACAACATTAATCCATAGATTGCCACTTAAGTCTTACAACAGATTCAGAATGCACAAATAAAGTTTTGAAAACGTAGCAGCGGAAGACTCGATCGTTACAGACTCCGACACTCATACATTAAGCAAAAGCATGCACCAAGCATGCACCATGCCCAGGGGCGTCATGCTACTGGCCACTTCAAGTTACTGTGGCGACTCGCACAGTTCCCACTGGAGGTTTCCGACCTCGGAGTGTGACTCCTCCCAGTGGCTGCTATCGTCCTGGTTCTACATGTCGGCGCCTGAAAACCACATATCGCTAACGCGTGAGCTTCTAAGAAGCTCAACAAGGCTGACCCCTCAAAAATGGCTAACTACAGCCGACTCCTAAACATGAAGGCTGACTAGGGTGGGTTTACTTGCAAAAACGGACTCGCAAGCTCGTGCTACTCTTGGTCAAATTTTAGAACAGGTTAAGTAATTAAAATATAACTTTAATTAGCACTGAACTAATCAAACATAATAGCAGTGACGAAGTAATAGTAATTATCATAGTATCATCCTCCTTGGATCTCAACTTATTTACAAAAATGTGGTGCGTTTCAGGAGCATGCTCACCAACTGGGAGCGACAGCGGTTCGAAACGATTTTTATACCCTGTAGGGGGAAACCTAATCGTACGACACGTGCGTGTTCCAGACACGCACGTGGCAACCGTTCACACCAGCTCCTGCAACGTCAATTCCCTCCTACGTCTGCCTTAGCAGTGCCGCATCCCACCAGACAACACGTCCCAGACGGTTTCTGTGGAGTTCCCACGCTGCCCACCCCAGATCTCCTCCTAGTCAGACACCGTAGGGCAGGTTCGACGTTATAATCACTAGGCTACATAGGTTTACTGGGGCCCATAACTCCCAGCATACAACCAGTACATTCAACACTGGATCAGTCTCGGACCACACGGATCAGACAAGTCTACGGTCACTCTGGATCCGGTCCAGTCGCCGACCTAATTGGTATCCTGTCTGACCCTCAAACTTTTATCTTTCTTTAATTAACTCATCATTAGGTGTCATAATGTATCAAGTGGTAGTTTCATCCAACATCCTACCTTTTGCGAGCAGCGTCCACTCTGCTCGACTTCTACCGGCAATACCTGCATAGCATACTAAGGAGTATCTATACCAGCTACCAATAGGGTTTCCTATGGGAAACAAATGCAACTAAGGTTTCAATCAACTCCTAACAACTTAATGCACAAACAAGACACACTGAGTTAAAAAGAAAAAACTTAAATAACGGTTGTGCACCGGGGCTTGCCTGGTTCTTCGAAGTTGACGTTGACTTCTTCGGCGGAGATCGAGGATCCGGGATCTGCAACTATTTCGAGCGCTTCAGAATCTACATGATGCATTATTATTAAGATAAGTTTAATGAAAAGAGTCATAATGACTTATTAAAGATTAAACTAGGGTTTCGAATGGCGATGTTTAGAATTAGGGTTAACCCTAATTCTTCGACTGCGTCGTTTTCATTAAGTGTTGATTTTTATGATTTGTGGTTAAAGTGAAATTTCTCATTTTCTTTCCAGAGATGACTTTTAGTTGGCATGTTCCTAAAATTAAGAATTTCAACTTTGGTTAATGTTAATCCGACATTTTCCTAGATTAATAATTATTTAATAACTTCGACTATTAACCTAGGGTTAAAAATAAAACTTTTAACTATACCTCAAGATTGTTTTAGTTGATAGCACTTCTCTGAAATATGCATTTTGAACTTTGGTTGAGGCCTAGATGAATTTCCTAGATTTTATAAAAATTCATCAAATTTTCTGTTATTAAATCTTATAAAATCAGAAATCAGTAGTAAACCTTGGAATGAAATTATGAAATTTTATGTAGTTACTCATGAGCACCAAAGATAAAACCTTGCTTTTGGGTCTAACCTTTTGGATGAATTGTACAATGTATTTTGGAAAATGATACTTTAACTAGGCAGATTGGAGTATTATTAAAGTGTTGTATGCAACTTTGTGGTCCTCAAATCCCCATAAAATTTCAGGAGCTGTCTACTGTCATGCTGTACTTGTAGATCAAATTTTTGCCCTAGCACTGCACTGGAATTTAAATTAAAATTCAAAAACAGAAATGAGTACTGTATTTATTGTGGAAGTTCCTTGATCATTTTTGAACAAGTGTTTTTGCAGTAATTTAGTTTATTCTACAAGGACTCCCGTAAAATTTGGTTTGCCATTTTTAGATCTTTCCTTGATTTACTAGGCATTTTACAAAACAGACCAGGAATGATGAAATTGAAATTTTTATTAAGTTAGGGTCACTATCATTGTAATGCACTTTAGGGAATTTGTATTTACTTGGATTCCTTATACTATTAAGGGATTATTAATAGTGGTCAAGGGTCTAGCTCATGATCGAAATCCTAATTAGTCTTAAAGGAGCATGTTTAAAACGCTTATCCTTAATCGTTGTTTTATCATCAAATTGACTCAATCCAGGATTACACCTTAATATAATCGGTGGTCATGTTAACACGTTAATTACATTTAATAAAGTTACTCCTATTATTGTTAACCTTAGAAACTAATGATCTTTTATACTTACTTATAAAACCCGGAGCAATAGTTAAGCTTAACAGTACTTACTTAAGGATTTAATTGGTGACTAATTACTTATCTAGGATTAACATGTGGGTGAAAGTCTAGATTAAGTTTATTCGTTAGTTCAATTAATTACTTATGATCTTCTGGATTTTCTCCATAGTTAGAAGAAAATAATTTTAACTACGAGGTTAATAACAATATATACTTAATATCTATGTACTTAAGCAACTTTATAATTCAAGCATTCAACCAACATGACACCCATTTTGGCTTTAGGATTATGAATTAAGTCAAGAACCTAGTTATGACTATCACATATAAATTTTACTTTTTATTTAGCAACTACACTATTTAATCATTAAGTGATAATGGTCCTAAATATAAGGACTAGATATAATTCACTTGATCGGCCGACAATTTCCTATGCACTTACTTCTATTTTAGGGTTACGGCTTGGTGTGGGAATTTTAATATGACTCATTTATAATATTCCATGGATTCCATTGTTTTTTTGGAATTTTTCATGGAACTAGAAAATACTTGATTTAGTTTTTTAGCAAATCATGGTTTTCAATGTAAATGGCTAGTCACTTATGAATTTCACTACTTACTAGTATGCAACCAATTCGATGTTAGGGTTATAAATTAGGCAAGGAATTTGTTTATAACCTTTCATAACCTATCCATGAGTTCTATTAATCTAGGGTTTTATTATATATTTACCAAGTAAATAGTACTTGCTAGTGACAAAAATTATAGGTTATAAACATTCACGTTTAATATTTTTATTGCCAATCATAAATCAGTACAAATTCATAGAAGTTGGAATCACCCTTGTCCTGATTGTATTTCCATTGTGTACGACTTATGGAGGTCTTAATTAATTAATTAAAGCCCAAGGTAATTATTTTTCAAACATGAGTTTTATATTTTTCCTAACAACTAGTTTTTCCACTGAGTTCACAACATGTGAAATCACCTTTTTCTGAGCTATTTTTGATTTTCTACGGATCATTGAAGTTTCTGCTGAATTTTTACACAAAAGAAACAAAAAAAAATCCACTGAAGAACCCTACTAGGGCCCTTGCCCTAGCCTTGCCGGAGCAGGGCAGAGCACGGCGGTGCGCCCCCTTGCTGGTGGGAGGGTGACTTGGGAAGGGCATCACGGCTCGCGCGCAATGCTGGGAATCTCAGGAGCACGACAGTGACCGGCGGTGACCACCGGAAAAAGGGGCGCGGCAAGCGACGGCGTAAGTTTAGCTTCGGCCATGGCACGGCGGCATTGCGGAGCTCGAGAGTGTCCGCGACCACATCCCACACGCTCTACGCATCGCAGTGAAGCTTGGCCGCACCACGACGAGGTTGAGTACTCAACGGAAAACGAAGTGTGGCAATGCGGCAGTGCTCGGAGGAGGTCCGGCGAGGTCGTGGGGACGAAGGAGACGACGAGGAGCTCTGAAACCTTGCCCAGTAGTTGCGCCTCATCCATGCGGTTCTCGGCATCAAGCAACAAGGCCACGGGGAGATTTCCATCTTGCTCGACGACGGTGGGCCGAACAGGGGAGTCTCCGGCGATGGCGTTCCCGACGGGAGGCGCAACAACCGAGGCGACCAAAAGCTCCGTGGGCTGCTCGAGGGCATGAGCAACACGAAAGACAAGTTCTCTGAGATTTATTTGAATCGAAGAAGGGCTCTCACCGTGCGGCCAGGCGATTTGACATGAACCGGCAGCGGCGAGCTCAAATCTTTCTGAAATTCAGCGAAATCAGTTGTTTGAGGGCTGCGTGCGTTGGTGTGGAGCAAGAATGGGTTGTAGCACATCGATTTGATCCGGATTCGGCAAGGTTTTAGAGGGGAATAGCTATTGACGCCACGGTCTGCTCATTGTTCGGTGAGAAGGATGAAACAGAGGAGGGGAAGCGGCAGGGAGGAGCAGAGAGAAAAGAAGAATGGCAGTGGCTGGTTTGCTGCGCGGAAAGGGGCGGTTGCTGGGGCTTTAATATCCGAGGGACTGAGCCATGGGGGAAAGAGAGAGAGAAAGGTAGCAGTTCCGCGGATTGGTGCAGAGGATCAGCAATCGGCCGTTGGCGATGAGGGCGGCGGCTCGGTCGTGGCGATGGCGTGCCGTGCGGATAACCGATGGCGCCAGTGGAGAGAGGAGGGAGAGAGGGAAGAGCAGTGAAGAGCAGTGAAGGTAAGAGCTTGCTGCTAGGAGTGAAACCGCGGGAAAACGGTAGCCACGGCAGTGGTGGAGATGGGCGGCGGCACTGTTCACCATAATCCCGTTTTCAATCAATTTGATTTTTGATTATTTCAAAAGCTCCTTCTTGATTTAATATAAAACCTATCTCCCAAGCTCAAGAATTTTTGAAACTTTTTGTGTGAGCTAAGTGAATTATTTGGAACAACTTTGCTTATAGGAAGATGCCCTGATTCATCCGCGAAAAGTCTGTAAATTTTTAACCTAGCTCAAGTTTGTTGGAATTTTAAAGGGGTTTAAACCTTTACCAAAAATTCTAATAAAATTTCCAAAATTCTATTTTAATGTGTAGTTAATTGTTATGTAAAAATATTACTAGGATTCTATGAGAATTTTGATAGGTAACTAACTAGGGTTTGACTTCTTCCCTGTTGAAGAAGGTTTTCGACACTGCTAAACAAAATTTTCCCGATCCTACTAATCATGTTTTGTTAGTTGCCAAAAATTCTTGTAGTGGTTTTTTTTCTCGGAGTATTTCAAACAACATTTCTTTTACTACCAGTGTCGATTTTGCTTTTAAGTGTGTAATTTACCGATTAGGGTTTCGAATTGGAGTGTGAATCCTTACATGGTAGAAAATGACTAGGTACCGTGGACTGAAGGCCCCGGTTTGGCGAAAGTGTTCAAAAATTAATTTACTGAAATTTTTGTGTAGGTTAATGGAAGTGTTTTAAGAAACATTGCTCATTAGCTCAAGTGCTAGATTTGCTCCAAAGTGCAAAGAGTCCTTTTGGGTTTTTGTTTTGTCGATGACTCTTTAAGTGACACCTGGGGTGTCACACGTCGTTACATAAATATAAATCAACTCAAAGTAAAATGCATGAATGCAAAGTTAGCATTGCCACCTTCCTAACTATAATTTCTAATATGAGCTTTCTATATCGTGCCTCACCGTAACGCGGTTTTCGAAATAAGCCTCGTTAATTAGAGTACTAATCCCCAAAGAGCTCTAATACCACGTGTCGTAACCCCGTCCGATAAAATCGTACAGTTGCCCATCTAGGATCATTTGGGGTGTCACTCGACGAAGCAAGGGACCATACAGTACAATGATTAACAAGGATACGCAAAACATGATTTAAAGGGTACAAAAATTCTTAATATTACATCATTGGTTCAAATCATTTAAGTGCGGAAGCGTAGTTCAAAAACAAGCGGAAGACAGTGGAAGCTAATAATTACAACTCGACGATACAATTAAGCACGCCAACCCGAGGGTGCTTAATCCTCATGGGTCGGAGAAGCGGAACCCACTCGAAGGTCCACTCCGAGGGTGCTTCCCCTTCCCAACCACCACAACCAAACGAAGCAAAGTTAGAAGCATCACCTGCAAAACATTAATCCAGAAAGCCTGAGTAACTAATACTCAGCAAGACTTACCCGTCAACGTGGCCATCTAATGACCGACTCCTAGAATGCAGGGAGTATTGGTGGAAGTTGATCGGGTATTGCGAAAACAGCGCTAATAGTCTATTCCAATTTTAGCCAAGTCAACAGGAGTCACTATGAATTTACTAAGTGTGCCGCTATTGCTAAACAATCAAGAGTTCAACATAACCAATCAGGGTGAAAACAACCACTTTCATCATAACTCCACTATTTACATACCGTTGCGGCGGAAAGGAGCAAGGGGTACTCTTGACCATGAGTAACAGCAATTATAATTGATTTACATCCTGCAGGAGAAACCCGAATGACACGACACAGGCACACTCGAATGAGTCGCACGTGGCTACCTTTCACAACATCGTGACAGAGTTGGCCCAACATCCATCTCTCCAAGGACATGGTCCTCCAGGCGATGCCCTGCATCCCTGTACGGCCCCAAGCCTTTCCCACTAGCACGAGCCCAAGGAAACAAAACGCGAATTCATCCACCCTGATGGTCCATTCACCCGGAAAGAGAGATGGCCAATAGTCCAACAAAGTACAATGAGCTACGTCGGTTTCCTGGTCCCATTGACCAGTATGCACTCTGTACACAACTCAAACTTGACCAATGCAACCGCACCCGATAAAGTTTTCAGTTTTATTCAATCGTTAACTTCCATTCCTCGAAATTGTTTCTTTGAGCAAACATGAGTAGTCTCCCTGCTACTCATATTCTACCGTTCGTACCCTTAAAGCTTAGCATTCTATCGCTACGGCTCTAATAAAGATACCCCATAGGAAAACCTACCAAGTCATGCAACTAGGTTTTCACGGTAATTTCCTTGAAACTTAATGCACAAGCAACTCTACACACATAGTGGTAAACAGAAAATTTATAAAACATAGGTGTGCACCGGGGCTTGCCTTGATCTGCAGAAAAGTCAGCGCACTCAAGCGAGAAGTTAGTTCCTGCGGGTGCCTCCTCCGGATTCTCGTTCTCTGATGGAAACTCAAGGTCGGTTCCTATACGATGAAAATGCAATTTGTAAGGAAAATGGTGGTTCAACTGAAACTTCTCATTTTCCTTCTAGGAGATGATTTTTAGTTGGCTTGTCCGTAAATTAAGAATTTCGACCCTGTGTGACACCTCAGGTGTCACCTAAACAATCATCGACAAAACAAAAACCCTAACTTACACTTTTGAGCAAAACTAGCACGAGAGCTAATGAACAATGCTGCTTAAAACACTTCCATTAACCTAGACAAAAATTTCAAATAATTAATTTTTAACACTTTCGCCAAACAGGGGCCCTCAGTTCCACAGCACATAATCATTCCTACCAGGTGAGAATTCACGCTCCAGTTCGAAACCCTAATCGGTAATTCACTCGCTTAAAAGCAGAATCAATCTTGGAAATAAAAAGGAATATTGTTTAAAATACTTTAAAGGGACACTAAGAAAAATTTGACAAACAACAGAACACTATAGCAGAGTCCGGGAAAAATCTCAATCAGCAGTGTCGAAATCTCACTGACAAAAAGAAAATCCAAACCCTAACTCTTGACCATCAAAATTTCCACAGAACCCTAGCCATATTTTTATGCAAAAATTAAGTACACTTCAAAATAGAATTTTGGGAAATTATTCAAGATTTTTGGAAAGGATTTAGACCTCTTAAAAATTCACACAAGCTATAATCAACCTAGAAATACAAGAATTTTTAGATACCAAATCATGACTTGAACCCTAAATGAAAAATGTTCCAAATAAATTCCTAGGCATGGAAAAAAATTTTCAAAAATGTTTGAGCTCGGGAAGTGTCTCTTCTAAATTGAATTGCATTCCAGCTAAAATGATTTAAAAAAAAATAAAACCGCAGTTGCCGGGCGGGCTACAGTGCCCCGCCCGCCGGACAAAACGGCGTGGCAGGGCAGGGAGCCGCCGCCCGCCCGACACGGCGTAGCCAGCGCACGTCGCTCTTCATTGCCCGGCTTTTTCCCCCTCGCTCTCTCTCTCTCTCTAGCTCTCTCTCCCGCTCTCTCTTTTTTTTCTCCTCTGCCCGAGCCACGCCGCCCGGCATTGAGCACCGCGCCGGCCATACCGGGGCATGGCCGGCCATGCGCCCCCCCCTGCCTCCCTATCTTCCCGCCCAAAGGTTCCTTTAAATTGCGCAGCTTCCCCTTCCCTTCCCCCTTCTTCCTTCTCTTTCCGGCCGCCCAAGCTCCTCTTTTGCTTCGGTCGCCGCCAATGGCGCCAATGCCGCCGAAGGGAGCTCCACGGTGAACACCACCCCCCGACTCTCCTCTGTCCCAATTCCTCGACCAATCACACTCTCCCGCTCTCGTGCAGCTCAGAGCACTCCCCAATTCTCGGAATCAAGCGCCCATTGTCAGAATTTTCCTCGGTACACCGCCGCCCGCCATTGCCGCAACCGGGCTCCCATCGACGGCGCGCCACGGTGAGAAACCTTCACCATTCTCCTCTTGCCGCTCTTCCTCATTCCGCCTAGTTGCTATAGAAGCAAGCCCGAGCCATTGCCATGCATTGCCGCGCCGCCGCGAGCCCGCCGGAGCTCTCCGGGGGCACCGCCCGTCGCGCGCCATGCCCCACCGTATCTCGCCGGCCTTCGTGCTGCCTCCGTGACTCCCCATGTCGTGTGGGGCGATTTCCCTCCCTCCCCCATCGCCGGCGAGGCCCCGGCCGCCCGGAATTTCTCGCCGGAGTCCTCGCCGGATTCGGCCGGAGCCGCCCCTGTCCTCTGCCGCCACTGTTCCATTGAATTTCATTTCTTCTATTTGCTGTCCTGTCTTATAAAATTCCTAACAAATCACAGAAAAATCTAAAAATAGCAAACCAAAATTTGTTGGAAACCTCGTGAAAGGGACTAATTTTCTATTAAATCACATTTTATCAAATGACCAAAAATTTGCAGAATTAATTAGAAGCACTCCTTTCTGTTTTTGAATTTTAATTTGCAGTATGGAGCAATGCTAGGGCTAACCTTTGATCCACAAGTACATCATGGTACTACACACCCTCTGGAATTTTATGAAGATTGTAGGAATACGAAATGGCATCTAACCCTATTAAATAACTTCAATCTGCCTAGTTTAAATACCATTTTCTAACGTACATTGTAAAAGTCATTTATAAGGTTAGACCCAAAAGCAAAGTTTTAGATTTGGTGCTCAGGAATGCTCACATAAAAGTTCATAATTTTATTCTAAGGTTTCCTAGTGCTTTCTGATTTTATTAGTTTTAAAAACAAAAAATTTGATGAATTTTTGTAAAATATAGAAAATTCATCTAGGCTCCACCCAAAGCCCAAAATGCTTATTCCAGGGAGTGCTACCAACTAAAAATAATCTTGAGGAGGAATTAAAATTTTCATTTTAACCCTAGTTTAATAGCCGAAGGAATTAAATAATGTTTAACCGATGGAAAGTGTCAAATTAACTTAACTAAAGTTGAAATTGTTAAACATGCCAACTAAAAGTCACCTCATGAGAGTTGAACAGATTTCTTTAAACATCATTCACAGATTAAGAATTGAATTTAATCGACGGCGTCGAGTAATTAGGGTTGACCCTAATTCTAGGCGTCGCCAATCTAAACCCTAGATTGCGATTGATAATAACCATAAGTTTCTTTTTCATTGAACTTATCATAATCCTACTGCATCATGTAGATTCGGACGCTCACGAAATAGCTGCGGATCTAGTTGCCTCGACCTCCGTTGAAGAAGTCAACAACGCTGAAGAACCAGGCAAGCCCTGGTGCACAACCGAATTTTAAATTTTTCTTTTATAACTAAGTGTGTCTTGTTTGTGCATTAAGTGCTAGGAGTTGGTTGAAACCATAGCTGCATTTGTTTTCCATAGGAAACCCTATCGGTAGCTGGTATAGATACCCTTTAGTCTGCTATGCTTAGTAGGTATTGCCGGTAGAAGTCGAGCAGAGTGGACGCTGCTCGCGAAAGGATAGGTTGTTGAATGAAACTATTTCATGAGATGGGCCACACAAATGTGAATAAGTAAGAAAGATAAAAGTTTGAGGGTCAGACAGGATACAAAGTAGGTCGGCGACTGGACCGGGTCCAGGGTGACCGTAGACTTGTCTGATCCGTGTGGTCCGAGACTGATCGAGTGTTGAATGTACTGGTCGTATGCTGGGTGTTATGGGCCCCAGTAAACCTATGTAGCCTACTGATTGCAACGTCGAACCTGCCCTACGGTGTCTGACTAGGAGGAGATCTGGGGTGGGCAGCGTGGGAACTCCACAGAAACCGTCTGGGACGTGTTGTCTGGTGATATGCGGCGCTGCTAAGGCAGGCGTAGGAGGGAATTGACGTTGCAGGAGCTGGTGTGAACGGTTGCCACGTGCGAGTCTGGGACACGCACGTGTCGTACGGTCAGGTTTCTCCCTGCAGGGTATAAAATCGTTTCCAACCGCTGTCACTCCCAGTTAGTGAGCATGCTCGTGAAACGCACCACATTGTAGTAATTAGGTTGAGACACTATGAGAATGAATTATGATTATTACTGATTCTGTTGATGATTCTGTTATGTTCGCCTAGTTCAGTGCTAACTAAATTTATTTTCTAATCACTTAATCTAGTGCTAAAATTGGACAAGAGTAGTGTAGCCTTACGAGTCCTTTTGCAAGTAATCCCACCCGAGTCAGCCAGCATGTCTAGGAGTCGGCTGTAGTCAGCCACTTTTGTCGGGTAAGTCTTGCTGAGCTTCTTAGAAGCTCACGCGTTAGCGATTTGTGGTTTTCAGGCATCGTCATGCAGGAACCAGCAGGTAGCTTCCATTGGGAGGAGCCTCTCCCCGAGTTTGGGAACCTCCAGTGGGAGTTGTGCGAGTCGCCGCAGTGAATTATTGAAGTGGCTAGTAGCATGACGCCCGTGGGCACGGCGCGTGCTTTTGCTTAAGTCCGAGCGTCGGAGTTGTAATCGTTCAAGTCTTCCGCTGTTATCGTTTTCAAAACTCTTGCGTACTCTGAAACAATGTAATATTCAACTTTAAATTTATGACCCAATGATGTATTAAGTTCTCTTTCCTTGTAAATTATTGCTGTTTATACCTGCCTGTGTTGTATCGTGTGTACGCTCGCCTCGTCGAGCGTTGCCCAACAGGATCCTGGCTTAACGTCTGACCGGATCCGTCCCGAGACGAGGTTTTCTAGGCGGGTCGTGTCAGCTTTGGTATCAGAGCCGTGTTGGGAAACGATACAACGTTTAAGGCATATTTTCGAAAATTACGTGCGAGTGAGGTACGCGCCCTATTAGTTAATAGGTTATCAGGTGGCAAGCTAACCTAGTGTAGGAGCTAACAAAACCCAGTTTAGATTTATTTTTCTGTAACGACGCACCTACCCTCAGGTAAGCAAGGTAAGGTACGCCTCTCGACTGCGGTGAAAGGTCGAGAAATCCCTGTTGCGTCCGCAACAGTAGCGTTCTATACCATGATGGTATGGAAGGAGGTATTATGTTCGCTGTAACATAGTACGCCCCCTTGCCGTTTAGGGAGAGAAGCGGCCCTCTACCGTACGAGGTGTGGGTTACGGACCTGTTGCGAATGCAGACCTTCGCAACAGTGGAGTCTTGTGTCTTTGGTACACAAGAGATGAGTTTGGTCCTCACGACTTCGGTTTTGCGGAACACTCTCATACCTCCGCTGCCTGAGGTAAAGTGCAGTCTGTCGCCGCGCAGGAAAGGTCGGACACGTGATCCCCGTATGTGACCTACTCGGAGCGACCCATATGGCAATGATATGGGTTGTTGTCTTTACTTTTGAAATATATATTATATTGAACTGCCTGTGATGCCATTTTCTGCAGGTACACTAACCCCGGTACCGTAAGGAACGTGTAGTAACGGCTAACTTGAGTGCGATTCTGCCACCGCCTATGCGTATTCTTTTTACTTTTGTGAGGACGTATAGGTCGATGTAGGATTGCATTGCATATTAAATATTGTAAAACAAATAAAAATCACCTAATAAGAAGGAAAATCAATTGCCGGTTAACAGAAAAGGGCTAACTATCACGATTAACTTGTTGAATTTAAGTGATAACTGGAACATAACTTAACAGTTTAATAAGATGGGTAACTAAATAAAGGGTGTCAGGAAGTCAGTTCAAAATTGTGGACATTATTTATGTATAGTCATGTTAGGGTCAAACCCAAAGCCTTCAGAATCAAAAGAAAAACCAACCTTAAATGTTTTCAGACCATTTCACTTTAAGGGGAAAGGTTCACCTCATCCTAAGAAATCTTCCATATCTTAGTGCTCTTTTCTAGACTGGCCTCCGTTCACTCGTCAGGAGGATATGAATGAGTGCAACATGGAGAAGTCGGAAAGTCCTCTACCACTTGGATATTTTGCACCTATCAATCCTTATTACCAAGTAAATCACTTTGACCAAACTGTGAAACCGTGTCTGGAAGCAAAATCTCGTCACCTCCTACGAAGGCTATCAGTCTTGGCTTTCTCATTCAAACAACATGAGGTTGCATCCTGGTAAAAACTAAATTCTTCGATAACACCTCCTAAGGCCTGAGAAAATGTTTGGTTTTTAGGATTCCTTGTAGGCATGAAACTCTTGTATGTCAAAGCCATTGTTATACACTTTATCAATCATCTGTAGGTAGGTAGATTTGTGGTCGATCCTCCGACATCATCTTACTTCTCGATAAATCTGAGTCTTCACACATCTCGATTTTTTCCAAAACCTAGGAACGATAAAATCCTTCAAACTTATACTAAAACCATCCAGGAGCTAAATTCCATCAATAATGGCTATAGCACTTCTAGGAATAGAAGAGCCTCTCCTAGACTTCCTCCCCTAGAGAATGCGTGACACCCAATCCATCAAACAAGTCCTAACTAGAACTCTTTGTCAAAATTGAGCCTTTTTGCAGTACTGCTCTCGATGAGAAGATTGTCTCCTTGACAGGTCAACTTAGATGGTAAAGCATCTTGGACTATCGGTGTGACTGTCGATGAGAAAAGAGATCAATAGTGGAGCAGGAAGTGGACCTAACTACGGAACAAACATGGCCCTTTGGTTAGCATCAAAAACCTTAGAGGAAACACTTGATGAAGTTAACAAACTATCATTACCTAGCTCCAGACTCACCTTTCCACATCCCCAACTTGGGTGAATCCGAAGCTTACCTACGCACCCATAAAATTGTAAAGAAATGCAAGGAAATATTCAATAAGGAATAGAAAAGTTATGTGTAACCGTTACTTGATCAGAATAATTTTTTATGGTAACCAAGTAAACATTCACATGTAAACCCCCTAAACTGTTGAAGTGAAGCTTTTCATCTTGTTTGTTCCGAGGCCACATCCTAGCTAAAATCAATTACTTGGGAATATCCTTCCAATCACTTAAAATCTCACCTCCTTTGATCAAGCGAGAGTCCCTATAAACTTGTAACCATCATCCGCAAAACCATTCTTTTACATTTTCATAGACTCTGATGATTCGTTATCCCCTAGCTCATCCTTACCGAGAAGTTTTGTTCTCAGGAAATCACAATTTTGCTTTTGAATTGTGCCGGTTCGCCCAGGCGCTTCTCAAAGCCAAGGAGTGATATGATGAGGGCATCTCCCCTTAATCATGATGGGAAACCCTAATCCTAACATTCTTCTGAACGGATGGCGTATTATCCGGAGTACGTAACCGGGAGGAGTAATGTTATGATTGGAAATTCCGTATCTTGACCAATAACCAGATCCTTACAGAAATACTATAGTCCATTCCTAGCCATATTGCATTTGACTTCTCTCCTTTGCACGACCAACCATGTCATTGGTCCCGCATACAATTGACCCTTAGCGAGGCCAAGGGAAGCCAATATCTGGGCCACCCTAGTTTGGGGTCAAAGACAAGATGCCACGCCCTATCAGCAGACCCTGCCACATATTGCGCCACGCTCGAACCCCCCCCCCCCCACCTACCACATCCCCACCATATTTTGTCAGGAAATTTTTAAACGACCAGCACCAAGGCCATTGACTTTAACGCGCAGAAGGGGACAATCACCAAAAAGATCTTATAGGAGCCAGACACTGAGTCTACTGGGCGCAAGGTCCTATTTGTGTCATCTCACTTCCACATCATGATACCAAGCCATTTTGACCCGTTTAAATCATACAGCAGGATTCCAACCGAGATCGAGGCTACCATATTCCTCCTATCCGTATTGAACTTTTCACCTATCTAAATATCTCCTTGTGATCTAGTTTTAAAACCATAACTTGATCTCGAGTTTTCTCCTCCTCCTCCCTGCTCATAAATCTCGGGACGAGATTTCTTTAAGGGGGGAGGGCTGTGACACCCCAGGTGTCACCTAAACAATCATCGACAAAACAAAAACCCTAACGTACACTTTTGAGCAAAACTAGCACGAGAGCTAATGAACAATGCTGCTTAAAACACTTCCATTAACCTAGACAAAAATTTTAAATAATTAATTTTTAACACTTTCGCCAAACAGGGGCCCTCAAATCCATAGCACATAATCATTCCTAAAAGGTGAGAATTCACGCTCCAGTTCGAAACCCTAATCGGTAATTCACTCGCTTAAAAGCAGAATCAATTTTGGAAATAAAAAGGAATATTATTTACAATACTTTAAAGGGACACTAAGAAAAATTTGACAAACAACAGAACACTATAGCAGAGTCCGGAAAAAATCTCAATCAGCAGTGTCGAAATCTCACTGACAGAAAGAAAATCCAAACCCTAACTCTTGACCATCAAAATTTCCACAGAATCCTAGCCATAGTTTTACATAACAATTAAGTACACTTCAAAATAGAATTTTGGGAAATTATTCAAGATTTTTGGAAAGGATTTAGACCTCTTAAAAATTCACACAAGCTACAATCAACTTAGAAATTCAAGAATTTTTAGATACCAAACCATTGACTCGAACCTTAAACGAAAAATGTTCCAAATAAATTCCTGGGCATGCACAAAAATTTTCAAAAATGTTTGAGCTCGAGAAGTATGTCTTCTAAATCGAATTGCATTCCAGCTAAAATAATTAAAAAAAATAAAAATAATAAAACCGCCGTTGCCGGGCAGGCTACAGTGCCCCGCCTGCCCCACAAAACGGCGCGGCAGGGCAGGGAGCCGCCGCCTGCCCGACACGGTGTAGCCAGCGCACGTCGCTCTTCATTGCCCCGGCTTTTTCCCCCTTGCTCTCTCTCTCTCTCTCTAGCTCTCTCTTTGTTTTCTCCTCTGCCCGAGCCGCGCCGCCAGACATTGAGCACCGCGCCGGCCATACCGAGGCATGGCCGGCCATGCGCCCCCCCTGCCTCCCCTATCTTCCCGCCCAAACGTTCCTTTAAATTGCGCAGCTTCCCCTTCCCTTCCCCCTTCTTCCTTCTCTTTCCGGCCGCCCAAGCTCCTCTTTTGCTTCGGTCGCTGCCAATGGCGCCATTGCCGCTGAAGGGAGCTCCACGGTGAACACCACCCCCCGACTCTCCTCCGTCCCAATTCCCTCGACCAATCACACTCTCCCGCTCCCGTGCAGCTCGGAGCACTCCCCAATTCTCGGAATCAAGCGCCCATTGTCGGAATTTTCCTCGGTACACCGCCGCCCGCCATTGCCGCAACCGGGCTCCCGTCGACGGCGCGCCACGGTGAGAAACCTTCACCATTCTCCTCTTGCCGCTCGTCCTCATTCCGCCTAGTTGCTATAGAAGCAAGCCCGAGCCATTGCCATGCTTTGCCGCACCGCCGCGAGCCCGCCGGAGCTCTCCCGGGGGCACTGCCCGTTGCGCGCCATGCCCCACCGTATCTCGCCGGCCTTCGTGCTGCCTCCGTGACTCCCCATGTCGTGTAGGGCGATTTCCCTCCCTCCCCCATCGCCGGCGAGGCCTCGGCCGCCCGCAATTTCTTGCCGGAGTCCTCGCCGGACTCGGCCGGAGCCGCCCCTGTTCCATTGAATTTCATTTCTTCTATTTGCTGTCCTGTCTTATAAAATTCCTAACAAATCACAGAAAAATCTAAAAATAGCAAACTGAAATTTGTTGGAAACCTCGTGAAAAGGACTAGTTTTCTATTAAAGCACATTTTAACAAATGACCAAAAATTTGTAGAATTAATTAGAAACACTCCTTTCTGTTTTTGAATTTTAATTTGCAGTATGGAGCAATGCTAGGGCTAACCTTTGATCCACAAGTACACCATGGTACTACACACTCTCTGGAATTTTATGAAGATTGTAGGAACACGAAATGGCATCTAACCCTATTAAATAACTTCAATCTACCTAGTTTAAATACCATTTTCTAAAGTATATTGTAAAAGTCATTTATAAGGTTAGACCCAAAAGCAAAGTTTTAGACCTGGTGCTCAGGAATGCTCACATAAAATTTCATAATTTTATTCTAAGGTTTCCTAGTGCTTTCTGATTTTATCATTTTTAAAAACAGGAAATTTGATGAATTTTTGTAAAATATAGAAAATTCATCTAGGCCCCACCCAAAGCCCAAAATGCTTATTCCAGGGAGTGCTACCAACTAAAAATAATCTTGAGGAAGAATTAAAATTTTCATTTTAACCCTAGTTTAATAGCCGAAGGAATTAAATAATGTTTAACCGATGGAAAGTGTCAAATTAACTTAACTAAAGTTGAAATTGTTAAACATGCCAACTAAAAGTCGCCTCATGAGAGTTGAACAGATTTCTTTAAACATCATTCACAGATTAAGAATTGAATTTAATCGACGGCGTCGAGTAATTAGGGTTGACCCTAATTCTAGGCGTCGCCAATCTAAACCCTAGATTGCGATTGATAATAACCATAAGTTTCTTTTTCATTGAACTTATCATAATCCTACTGCATCATGTAGATTCGGACGCTCACGAAGTAGCTGCGGATCCAGTTGCCTCGACCTCCGTTGAAGAAGTCAACAACGCTGAAGAACCAGGCAAGCCCCGGTGCACAACTGAATTTTAAATTTTTCTTTTATAACTAAGTGTGTCTTGTTTGTGCATTAAGTGCTAGGAGTTGGTTGAAATCATAGCTGCATTTGTTTCCCATAGAAAACCCTATCAGTAGCTGGTATAGATACCCCTTAGTCTGCTATGCTTAGTAGGTATTGCCGGTAGAAGTCGAGCAGAGTGGACGCTGCTCGCGAAAGGATAGGTTGTTGAATGAAACTATTTCATGAGATGGGCCACACAAATGTGAATAAGTAAGAAAGATAAAAGTTTGAGGGTCAGACAGGATACAAAGTAGGTCGGCGACTGGACCGGGTCCAGGGTGACCGTAGACTTTTCTGATCCGTTTGGTCCGAGACTGATCGAGTGTTGAATGTACTGGTCGTATGCTGGGTGTTATGGGCCCCAGTAAACCTATGTAGCCTAGTGATTGCAACGTCGAACCTGCCCTACGGTGTCTGACTAGGAGGAGATCTGGGGTGGGCAGCGTGGGAACTCCACAGAAACCGTCTGGGACGTGGTGTCTGGTGGGATGCGGCGCTGCTAGGAGGGAATTGACGTTGCAGGAGCTGGTGTGAACGGTTGCCACGTGCGAGTCTGGGACACCCACGTGTCGTACGGTCAGGTTTCTCCCTGCAGGGTATAAAATCGTTTCCAACCGCTGTCGCTCCCAGTTAGTGAGCATGCTCGTGAAACACACCACATTGTAGTAATTAGGTTGAGACACTATGAGAATGAATTATAATTATTACTAATGCTGTTGATGATTCTGTTATGTTCGCCTAGTTCAGTGCTAACTAAATTTATTTTCTAATCACTTAATCTGGTGCTAAAATTGGACAAGAGTAGTGTAGCCTTGCGAGTCCTTTTGCAAGTAAACCCACCCGAGTCAGCCAGCATGTCTAGGAGTCGGCTGTAGTTAGCCACTTTTGTCGGGTAAGTCTTGCTGAGCTTCTTAGAAGCTCACGCGTTAGCGATTTGTGGTTTTCAGGCGTCGTCATGCAGGAACCAGCAGGTAGCTTCCATTGGGAGGAGCCTCTCCCCGAGTTTGGGAACCTCCAGTGGGAGTTGTGCGAGTCGCCGCAGTGAATTGTTGAAGTGGCTAGTAGCATGACGCCCGTGGGCACGGCGCGTGCTTTTGCTTAAGTCTGAGCGTCGGAGTTGTAATCGTTCAAGTCTTCCGCTGTTATCGTTTTCAAAACTCTTGCGTACTCTGAAACAATATAATATTCAACTTTAAATTTATGACCCGATGATGTATTAAGTTCTCTTTCCTTGTAAATTATTGCTGTTTATACCTCCCTGTGTTGTATCGTGTGTACGCTCGCCTCGTCGAGCGTTGCCCAACAGGATCCTGGCTTAACGGCTGACCGGATCCGTCCCGAGACGAGGTTTTCTGAGCGGGTCGTGTCACCCTGGGTTAATATTATTTCGACATTTTTCCTTGATTAATAATTATTAAATAACTTCAACCATTAACTTAGGGTTAAAAATGAAACTTTTAGTTGTACCTCAAGATCATTTTTAGTTGATGGTATTCTCTGAAATGTGCATTTTGAATTTTGGTTGAGACCTAGATGAATTTCCTAGATTTTATAAAAAGTTATCAAAATTTCTGTTATTAAATATTATGAAATCAGAAACCATAAGTAAACCTTGGAATAAAATTATGAAATTTTGTGGGGTCACTCATGAGAACCAAAGCTAAAACTTTCTTTGTGGGGTCTAATCTTTTTGATGACTTTTACAATGTATTTTAGGAAATGGTATTTTACTTGGCAGATTGGAGTATTATTAAAGTGTTATATGTAACTTTGTGGTCCTAAAATCCCCATAAACTTCTAGAAGATGTCTATCGTCAAGATGGACTTGTGGATAAAATCTTAGCCTTAGCAATGCTCTAGAATTTAAATTAAAATTCAAAAACAGATTAGAGTATTTTAATTATTTCTGAAAATTTTTGGTCGTTTTATAAAAAGTTCTTTCACAGAAATTTAGTCCATTTCATGAGGTTTCTAAATAATTTTGGTTTGCTATTTTAGGAGCAATATTCTATTTGCTATGAATTTTACAATTTCCGTGAATTTTCCTAGAAATCGAATAACTGGGGGAGGAATCGGGCCCGCCTGTCAGCGACAGAAAACAGGGAAGCGACGCTAGGGCGGCACCCGACGGGGCATCACCGGCGGTTCCCACCGGCAGGGGCGCCGGCGGCGGCCGTTGTGGTGCCCCACGCGCTCGGCTCACCCTCCTCTACCCATTGGTACCGGGCTTGCCCTGTGAGAACGGCCGGAGCATGGCTGGCGGCGAGGAGCGGCGGCGGCGCCCAAAGTCCAATGAGAAACTCGCCGGAGAAGCATTGGAGGATGGGGGTTAGGCGGTCTAGAAGGCTCACCGGGGCGTGGGGATTCTGTTTGATGGAGTTGGAGATCGTGGGGGTGGCCGGAAGACCGAAGTCGACGGTGGGCTCGAGTGGTTGCACACGATGGTCCGCCGGTGGCGCGACGAATTCATCGTCGCCAGTGAGCCGCTGTGGACGAAACCTTGTCAAAACCAAATGCAAGGACAATAGGAAGGAGCCGGAGGAAGGAATTGCTGTATGGCGGTACCGCGAGGAGGAATTTGGGGATGGTCGGTCGGCGGTGGTGTACTCGGCCGGGGAGAAGGGCTGGGGGCGTTCCGGGTGGATGAAGCAACCGAACGGGGGCTTGCTGGACCAGGAGCTGCGCTAGAGTGAGGGAAGGAAGTTGGGCACAGTGGAGAGGACCGGGGACGGCTGGAGCAGTGGCTCACCGCGCGACCCTCTCGGTGGCAATGGCGAGCGGTGCACCGAGCAGAAAGAAGGGAAGAAATTGGAGCGGCGCTGTGGAGGGAGGAGGAAGAAAAAGGAAGGGGAAAGGAGGAAGGAAGAAAGAGCCCGCGGGGAAATAAGAAGTGTGAGCCGCCCGAGAAAGATTGACGCGCGTGCACGGCAGTGATGGTCGACGAACGGCGTTCGTACCGGAGGAGTAGGCGGCCGGATGGGCGGGGCAGCGGCGCGCACGGGAGGCATTCAAGGCGCACGTCGCGCTATGGTGCTCTGTTCTCTCTCTCGGCGCTGGGCGATGGAGCAGCATGGCGCGGTTGCTTGCCGGCCGAGGGAAGAAGGACGGGGCGACGTGGGAACAGCGCTCGGCCGACTCCAGCAGAGAGAGAAGGAAGGAAAAGAGAAAGGGAGGGAAAGAAAAGAGAAAAAGGAAAAAGGTGAGGGAGAGAGAAAGAAATGAATTTTTGGAAATTATTTCTCCTCAAAGTCATAGAAAATAATTTGAATCTCCCTTTCACCTAAGAGACTTCACTAAAAGATGGAATTGTTTGAGATGGGGAGACTAAGATTTGAATTTGAATTGTTATTTGCAAATTTGAAGTCGTTTATTAATCACTCGCCTCTTTGTTATTTAATCCTTTCGATGGTTAGGGCTTCGATTAGGTTAGTCATGAGATTTCGACCTTATCCGGTCATTTATTTTTCTTTTGTCTGTTTACAATAAAGGTTTTTGTGTTCTTTTTTTTTTCAACTTACTGCCAACCTAATCAATTAGCAATTTAAAAGAAAAGGAGTTTCTATAATTCATCTTAATTTTGGTGAATTAGGTGTGATTTACTTAGCTTCCTCTAGCTTCATTAAATAGATGGAACTTTCTAGCCCCTTTATTTTTGCACCATGGAACTTGTTTAATAATTTGATTTAGCTAGGTTATTGCGGGGTGTCACACCTGTTAACTTGGCTAAAAATGGAAAAGACAATTAGCGCTGTTTTTGCAATACCAGGTCAACTTCCACCAATATTCCCTGCATTCTAGGAGTCGGTCATTAGATGGCCATGTTGACGGGTAAGTCTTGCTGAGTAGTAGTTGCTCAGGGTTTGTGGATTAATTGTTTTTGCAGGTGATTCCTCTAACTTTGGTTCGTTTGGCTTTGGTGGTTGGGAAGGGGAAGCACCCTCGGAGTGGACCTTCGAGTGGGTTCCCGCTTCTCCGACCCATGAAGATTAAGCACCCTAGGGCTGGCTTGCTTAATTGTATCATCGAGTTGTAATTATTAGCTTCCGCTGTCCTACGCTTGTTTTCGAACTACGTTTCCGCACTTTTAATCTCTGAACCTAATGGTGTAACCCTCAGACTAATGTACCCTTTAAATCGTGTTTGCGTGTCCTTGTTAATTCCTGAACTGTATGGTCGTTTGCTTCGCCAAGCGACACCCCAAATGATCCTGGATGAGCAACCATACAATTTTATCGGACGGGGTTGCGACAGGGAGTTGCTGGTGAAGAAGAACTCGCCGCGACCGTCTCTGTCTGCCATTGTCGCCACCGTGAGCTGCTCGTTGTGGACCAATCTCCGGTCATCCCCGTGGTCTTCATCGTCGACCAATCGACTCCACGCAACCTCTCAATTGAACCCTAAACATCCTCCTCCATGCGTGCGTCGTCGGAGTTCAGCACCACCCCCAATAGAACCCGCGTGACTTGCTGAGCAAGGTTGGGATGGCCGACGGCGCCAACTCACTGCCGTTGAGCTCGCCGTCGGCGAGCTCCCACCGCCCCTGTTTTTGAATTTAGTTTGATTTTGTTATTTCTTGACTGAATTTATAAAATGTGTAATAAATTGATGGAAGCTCTAAAAATGATAAATCAAAATTCTCTAGAATCGTTGTAAGATGCTCTAAATTTCTTCTGAAACACTTTTTCATGTAAGGTAAATGTATTCTATTTTTGATTTATTGCTGGAGTTCTAGAGATCTTCCGGAGTTGAGACTGTGCCGAGTGGTGTGTCATGGCATTCATGGCCTCCTGAAATTTTCCCATGATTTAATCTTAACAAAGTACTATGCATGCATGTGTTTTATCTCAAAACTATCATTTTAATTCAATATTTTCTAAATTACATTATGCATGTCAACCAAAAATTATCAGAAACTTCAGTATAGATGCTTGCAAGTGCATCTATTCAGTTTCATGATTTTATCATGCAGTTTAGTGCCTTTGTTGAATTTCTAAATTTAATTATCAGAAACTTGTGTGAATTTTTATTAATTCCAGAGACTTCAGTTCAACCTCAACTCAACTCCAAAAATCATATTTCAGAGAGTACTATCAACTAAAAATAATCTCCTGGTAGGATATGAAACTTCATTTTAATCCATGGTCGTTAGGTAAATAATTTACTTTATTAAAATGCCGTAGTTGAAAATCGTTAAGTGTTAAGTTGAACTTACCTTGACATGTGTAAACTCTTTAGAAGTAATGATGAAAACACCATATTATCCATGATGAAAACACCATATTATCATATTGCTGATAACAGCATCATACTGTTGCATCATGTAGACGTCGAAGCGAACAAGGTAGGTCCGGACCCGAAGCCCATGTTCACCGAAGAAGCTCTCGCCACCGAAGCAGGAGACCAAGGCAAGCCCCGGTGCACAACCTTTTTATGAAGTTTTTCCTTTTATCACTATGCGTCGTGTATGTGCATTAGGTTTCCAGGAGTTGATTGAAGCCCTAGCTGCATATGTTTCCTTAGGAAAATCCTATCAGTATATCGGTATAGGTAACCCGTGGTAGCTTGCTATGCTAAGCTATACTTACCGGTAGAAGTCGAGCAGAATAGACGCTGTTCACGACTGCTAGGAGTTGAATGAAACTACCTCCTGAAAAATGCAGAACATGGCTGCGTATGATTAATGGAAATAAAACAGGAGGGTCAGACGGGGGAAAGGTAGGTCGGCAACTGGACCGGGTCCAGGGTGACCGTAGTCCTGTCTGATCCATGTGGTCCGAGCTTGATCGAGCACTGCACGTACTTGTCACATCCCAAAAGTTTCAAACTTTTGTCCAATTGAATATGAGCTCAGTAGATATGAATTTGATTTCGACCATTTTCTGCTTTGAGTCGTGGGTCAGGGTTTTGGGGTTTCATCGATTACGGGTAACCCTAATTGGCTGTTCTTGGAATCTTTTGTTTTCTTAATGGAACTACCCCAATATTTTTACATAATAATTAACCACACATTAAAATAGAATTTTGGAAATTTTATAAGAATTTTTGGAAGAAGTTTAAACCCTTTTAAAATTCCAACAAGTTTGAACTAAGTTGAAAATTCACAGATGCTGAATCAGGGAAAAGTTGTTCCAAATAATTTCTTTAGTACAGACAAAAAGTTTCAAAAATTCTTGAGCTCGGGAGCTAGGGTTTTCTGTTGAAACAAGAAGGAGCTTTTGAAACAATTAAAACTCATTTTGAAAATGAGGTGACCGTGAAGAGTACTCCACCACAGCAGCCATTACCGTGGCTGGCAGCCCGGGGCAGCACTGGCCACCATGGCCACTCCCGCGCCACGCCATTACTTCACCTCGGCAGAGAATCTCTCCAAAGGATTTTCTCTCCCTTCCCTCTCTCCTCCCTCTCTCTCTCTCTCTCCCCTGGCGCGCTCTATTTTTCACCACACGGCACGCCATCGCCCGGCTGAAGCCTCCGCCCGCCCTAGCGCCAATCGCCAGCCACCGCTTTCTGCACCAATCCACGGCGCCACCCCCACTCCTCTCTCCCTTCCTCACTCCCCTCGAGTACTTGCAGCAGTTGGGTTTTGGACAAATTTGGAGAGATATAATCAGTGGGCTTCTTTCTTCTTCGTCGACACAGATTTTATTGAATGGAATTCCTGGAGAACGAATATCTCATAGGCGTGGTCTGCGGCAAGGAGACCCCCTATCTCCTATGTTATTTATTTTGGTAATGGACGTTCTAAGTCACATGATTTCTAAAGCTGATGAGGAGGGGCTGCTGCAATCTCTGTCAAGACGAGCTTTGCAAGATCGTATCTCCTTATATGCGGATGATGTTGTGTTATTTTTATGTCCGGAAGCTACAGATATTGCTGTCACAATGGACATCCTTCAATTATTTGGAGACTCATCTGGTCTCAAGACCAACTTGCAGAAAAGTAGTGTATTGCCAATCAGGTGTCAAGAGCCTGACCTTCAAATTATGCATCAATTACTTCCTTGTCAGCTCTCTGATTTTCCATGCAAATATTTGGGGCTGCCACTTTCACTTAAGAAGCTTAAGAGAGAACATATCCAGCCTAGCATTGACAAGATTGCTGATCAACTTCCAGGTTGGAAGGCCGATTTGATGACACGTGCTGGTCGGCGAATTCAAGTTCAGTTTGTTCTCACAGCAATGATTATTTATTTAGTAATGGCTGTGGATTTTCCCCAATGGGCAATCAAAGCAGTGAACAAGATACGTCGAGGTTTCCTTTGGAGAGGTCGCAAGGAGGTGCGGGGCGGTCATTGTCTTATCGCTTGGAGTACAGTTTGTAGGCCACTTGAGCTTGGCGGGCTTGGTATTTCTGACCTGAGGAACATGATTTGGGCACTCAGAATGAGATGGGCATGGTTGCAGAAAACTGAACCACATCGCCCCTGGTCTGCTCTACCTATTAAAATACCGGTTCAAGTACAAGCTTTCTTCTCGGTTGCTATAAGATCAGAAGTGGGTGATGGCTCGAGTACTCTATTCTGGACTGATCGATGGATTCATGGTAAGTGCATTGCTGATCTTGCTCCTTGCTTGTTCACTACTATTCCAAAGAGACGGGTACAACGACGCACCGTACAGGAAGCCCTCTACAATCATACGTGGGTTTCGGACATACAAGGAATCCTCACAGTGGGTGCCATAGTGGAATATCTCTATTTATGGGATCTCCTCGCCGATATTGAGTTGCAGCCCGGTGAAGATGACACTCATATTTGGCAATTCTCAGCTAGTGGGCAATATTCATCAAAATCAGCTTATGACAATTTATTCGTGGGCGCTACACAGTTGGTCCATGGGAGAGAATTTGGAAGACATGGGCACCGGCAAAATGTCAATTCTTTCTATGGTTGGCTGCTCACAAAAAATGCTGGACTGCAGATCGTCTTGAGCGACGTGGACTTCCTCATCCTGAGATTTGTCCACTATGTGATCAAGAGGGTGAGACAATTGATCACCTTCTGGTCTCATGTGTCTTTACTAGGCAGTTTTGGTTTATCTTGTTCAGGCAGGTCGGCCTCCAATCCCTCTCCCCACAGCCCACCGATACTTCCTTTGATACTTGGTGGATGAGAGCAAGTGATAGTACTAATGGCCTGATACGGATGGGGCTAAATTCTTTGGTCGTGCTTGGAGCGTGGACGATATGGAAACATCGTAATCGTTGTGTCTTTGATGGGGTGACTCCAAGCCTTAATGAAGTTGTAATATTGGCTGGTGAAGAACGACGGTTATGGTCTATGGCAGGGGCTCGAGGATTATCATTCTTGACTGCCCATTTACCAGGTGACTAGGGGTGTGTGTTGACGGGTTGTTTTGTAATACAAGGCGCGAATGTAATCCTTTGAATTCGGGGTGGGTGTGTGTTGTATTGGGTTCTTACCCCTTTTGCTTCTTAATATAATGAAGCGCAGCTCTCCTGCGTTTTCGAGAAAAAAAAACTCCCCTCGAGTACTTAAAGCCAGCACCGCCCCTTTCTTTCTTCTTTCCCTGTTCTTCCTCCACGCGCAAGCTCTGTCGCCGCCGCCATAGCCGACCGCCGCCTCTCCGTCGACAGCTCTCTCCGGCCGTCCCCGAGCCTCGCCACCGTGCCACCCAACCTCCCCTCGACTCTCTGTTGCTCTCCAACCACCAAGGGCCCCGTCCGTGCCTTAGCTTCGTCAGAACATCGCCGCCTTCTTCTCGGCCGAGAACCACGCCGGCGGCCACCATTCTCCAAAATTCGTCGCCACGGTGACCGTCGGTGAGGAAGAACATAAAGTGCGCCACCGTCGGTCTTCACTGGAACTGCCGCCATTGCCATCGTCACCAACCACCTTACCCTCTTCCCCGTGGCCATCTTTGTCGACAAACCTGTTCCTTGAATCACGGTGATGCTCCACGACTACTCTCTTCTTGCCCTAGCTTTCTTCTCCGACGAGATTCCCACCGGAGCTGCCGCCGTGCCCTATTTCCCCTGTTCTGTTGTACTGTTCCATTGATTTTCCATGTTCTCTTATTTAGCCAGAAATTATAAAATGTGTAGTAAACAGTGGAAACATCTAAAAATTCTAAAACTAATTTTAGTTGAATCCCTGAACAATAAACCAATTTTCTGTTAAAGCACTTTTCCAAAAATGGCTCTGGAATTTCGTCAATAATTCAATGAATTGTTTCTGTTTTTGATTTTTATTTGTAGTTCCAGAAGGTTTCTATGGTTTATTTTTAAACCATAATTGTACATTAGCACTGTGCTTCTCCTGCAATTGTACCAGGATTTTAGGGTAACATTTGTCCATGCATGTCCTTGGAAATATTCATAAATTCCTAGTTAGTTTATCTTTTTCTAATATGCATTAGGAACGTCTTTCAAAAGCCAAAACCCTTAACCAAAACTTTAGTTTAGAGACTCACTAGTGTCTCTATAAAGTCTCATAAATTTTCCATAAGTTTTAGTACATGTTTCTGATTTTATAATTTTGAAAAATAGAACTTTGTTTGATTTTTAGTAAATTCTTAGAAGCCCAACTTGATCCCAACCCAGAGCCAAAAGTCTTAGTTTGGAGTCTACTTTGAACTAAAAATGGTCCCATGCCTGTAACTTAACTTTGATTTTCACCGGGAAAGTCGTTACGACTTTTACGGTATCGTTACAGTTTTCCCTGATGTCGTAAACGGGCAACGACAGTCGGAGAGCTCGTGTTCCTGTTAACGCGAGTCAAAACCATTCAAACTTAGTATTGTAGTGACCCAAACCACTTAGTAAAGCCAGTACATGAGATGTGTTTTGGGATTTTTCCCCGGAAACGACATCCGTGTGCCACCCGATATCGGAACCAGAGACCCGGCAACCGGGAACCCGTATCCGGGATTGGTAAAACTGTTTTCAGCGTAACTTGAGCTGTAGAACTCCGATTGACGTGGTTCCTTTTGCATTGTATTCGTAGACTCAGTAGCTACCTTTTTGCACCATATCGCATCATTTATGCATCATGGCATCATGGCATATATCTCATACCGATGCATTTTTACCGTATAGAGTACGACCTGTCGGAGAGTGACGTGGGTGCTGCTACGGGAGAAGCACCAGAGGTTGATCAAGCTGCTGAAGAGAACACCACTGCCGTTGTTGAAGGCAAGCACCTCATATTGCTACCCTAAGTAATTACTTAGATTAATATGGATGCTTACGTATAGGACTGCATTAAGTCAGGCTTAGTGGTGATATCGGAAAAACCTATTGTTGTTGCATGTTACCCCTCCTTGATTATGTCACCTTGTCACCTGGGTAGAGTGTCTTTGTTCGAGTCACGAAATGCTTAGCCCTGCTTAGATTAACGGTAGAAGTCGAGTGGTAAGTCCCACTCGCACGTATAGGATTTACCCTGGTTACTTATGAGCTTGTGGCAAGTTCATATGTTGGTAAAAGTTGGAAAGTGTTAAAAGCTGAAATCTGGATGGTGGGATAGGAGTGCAGCAAGACATGGAGGTCTTGTGTGCTGTAGGCCCCGTCTAGGTTGACCTAGGACCCGGCCGTGTTATTCTTGGCCTGAGCACTTTCCGTTCATACCACATGTCGAATATAATGGTAAGACAAGCTGAGTATCTCACTGTGTACCAATGTTTGGCCGATGACTGCACGGTGTGTGCAACGAGGGATTCATGGGTGCCTGCGAGGCCGTGATACTCGACGAGGGACTCATATGTGCCTGCGAGGCCGTGGTACTCGGCACCGTGTGGATTTTTCAACCGTGTGGGCACGAGTGAGAAAAAGGTTGACGTGAGTACCCCCTTGTGTAACTTTAGCGGGTTGCACGAGCCGTATGGTCTTCAGTCGTGTGGGTACAGTTGGACTCCCCTACAGGGTGTAAAATCGGTTCGAATCCGCCGCGATCTAGGTTATGATCAAGCTCAGTGTCCTTTGGATAATATCGTAGAGTTGACACATAACATGTTGGGAATTGGAATATGGTTATTGGTATACATGGTTTAGATGGAACATGGATAATGGTATATACATGGTTTATGGTTACATGGTACTTAGGGATTAGGTCTAATAGATGTTCATGCCCGCAGAGTCTTTTACTTTATGCTTATTCAACATATGCTTAGTTTCTGTTTTAAGCAATTGAGTCCATTCCTATACCTTATTTACCTTGCTACAGCCTCATTGCATTATCCTTGGAGTCGGGAAATAATTCCCATAACAGGGTAAGACTTGCGAGTACCTTCGTACTCAATGTTTGTTGCTTAAATTTTTGCAGGTGAGGATGAGTTGGTCTTCGTCTACTTTGTCCCCGCCGATGCCGGCGAGGGTGAGGAGTAGTCCAGGCATTCGAGTGACCGTGATTTGCGATGTTCGTGGCTGTTTTCTCATTGCAACTGATGTGACTATCGTCTTCCTTAGAATCACTTCCGCTCTTTAAATTTGTTAGTTTCAAGACTTATGATGAACCTTGGTTTGTAAGAATATTTGAAATTAATGTTATTAATTAATGTGACCTATGTGATGTATCACATGTGATGTTACCGACGTGCTTGGATCTTGGGCATTGCTTGAGAAGCATGTCGGGGGACTGTCGGGTTTATATTCTCTTTTATCAGGTTGAGTTCTTGCATAACATGCATGGGCCGTGAGTCAACTTGGTAAACTTGAATGTAAATTGGACGGGTCTCGTCACAGCGCGGAGTGGAGAGGGACCTTCCGGGCAACACCCCCCCCCCCCTTAAAAGAATCTCGTCCCGAGATTATAGGTTAAGTAGGGGCGGCGAAAGGAATTTTAACGATAAGGATGGAATGCTAAGAAGCGAATGTGAAGATAACAATGAGGAGACTTACGGCTCTGTGAAAAGCTCTGTGTAGTCCTCCTGCATTTTATCCTCACGTTCCCACGTTGCTTCTTCTTCGGTGTGTCTGCTCCAATGCACTTTCACCATCGGGATTGCACGATTGCTCAATTTGCGTTCCGAATGCGCAAGGATGCGCAGAGGATACTCCACATAAGAGAGGTCGGGTCGGACTTCGACATGCTCCATGGAGATAGCCTCGGTTGAACACGGAGACACTTCTTCAATTGCGAGATGTGGAAGACATTGCAGACGTTACCAAGAGAGGATGGCAACTCTAGCTCATATGCCACGTTACCACGTCTTGCAAGAATTTTGAAGGGACCAATGTAACGTGGCACTAACTTCCCTTTCACTTGGAATCTTTGTGCCTCAGAGTGGTGAAACTGTGAGGTAAACATAATCTCCGACCTTGAAGAAAAGTTCTACCCGACGACGATCGGCATAGCTCTTTTGGCGAGATTGAGCAACTCGGAGATGTTCCTGAATTTGGCGCACTTGGGCTTCAGCATCGCGAACCAAATCAGGACCGAAGAAAGGTCGTTCCCCGGATTCAGACCAGTTCAACGGGGTTCTACAACTTCTCCCATAGAGTGCTTCGAATGGGGACATTTGGAGGCTAGCTTGGTGCTATTGTTATAAGAGAACTCCGCGAAAGGTAAGCAAAGTTCCCATCTCTTGCCGAAGGTTAGCAAACAAGCTCGCAACATGTCCTCGAGGATTTGATTGACATGTTCGGTTTGTCCTCCCCTTTGCGGATGGTAAGCCGAATGTGACACCCCAGGTGTCCTAGGGTTTAAATCGACACACTAAAACCCTAATCGAAAATTTACACACTTAAAAGCGAAGTCAACTCTAGAAGTAAAAAAAAAGAAATGATGTTTGAAATGCTCTAAAGTTTCACCATGAAAATCTTGGCACACAACAGAACACTATAGCTAAGTTCGAAAAGATTCAATTAACAGTGTCGAAATCCTGTTAACAGAAATTAAATCCAAACCCTAACTCATGGTTATCCAAATTTCCACAAAAACCTAGCCACATTTTTACATAACAATTAAGTACACATTGAAATAGAATTTTGGAAATTTTATCAAAAGTTTTGGAAGAAGTTTAAACCCTTTTAAAATTCTGAGACGTTTGAATGAAGTTGAAAATTCACAGGATTTTAGGAGCTGAATCAGGGAATATTCCTATAAGAAAAGCTGTTCCAAATAATTCACTTAGCCCACACAAAAAGTTTCGAAAATTTTTGCACTCGGGACGTAGGGTTTTCAATGGACTCAAGTGAAGTGAGTTGGAAAAAATGGGAATTAAAAACGGCTGTACGGTGAACTTTGGCGTGCTGCCACTGTTCACCACCACTATTCACCGCCAGGCGCGGCCGGCCGGCGTCCCACGTCGCCATTTGATGGGGACGGAGGTCCCGATCTTCCTACATGTTCTGATAATAAACGATTTGGGCAGAGTCGTGACACAAATCGATCCGGCTTCCGAACGGCACGTCCCGAACCCTGCAATCGCAGCACCACGTCTCCTCTGGTTATCACCCCCGCGAACACGGATGACCTCGCTGAGAAGGCTAATCCTTGCCTGCGAATCGAAGAACACAAGCAAGAACGAAGTGAAAAGCAACCAAATTTGCAGATATAGATTAAACTCACAAGTTGGGGTCTCACAAACCGATGAAACGGTGAATCTGTGTATACAGAAATAATCTAAGCAAAACCCGACCCTAATGGAGGGGATGACGGCTGAATATAAAGGACTAGGGGACGTGCAAGTCCCCCTGGACGAAACCCTAATGGACTCTAACTCGATACAAGGCCATCCGACCCAAAATCGGTGTCGCAGCACCCTAACAGATTCTGGACGGCTCACTGTTTTGGCGATTCCTGTCGACTGCGAAGGAATTTGGACATGGGACTGGTCCCGTTGGAAAGATGGTCTCGTCCTCTTTCCGTGAAGTGGTAGATCGCCTAAACTAGAGTCCGTATGCAACCTGGGCGTCCGTTTTAGTGGAGACTGCTCCTGGACTCCGAATTGGATTCGAAGTCGACGTGGGCTGGACCTCCGACTTGGCTTGGACGTTCTTGGCTGACTCCAACCTGGTCTTCCATTGTTCCTCTGACCTCTCCATGATTCCTAATCATAATAACATCATTAGGTAGTAATCTATCCTCAAGAATTCATAATGGAGTGCTAAGGAACGAGCTGACCTCTATATTAAGTTGACGGGCGCGAGCTCTGGTGATTGGACCTTCATTTGTAGTAGCGTGAGAATTATTGTGTGTATCCATGGGTGTGATGTCCTCCTCATCCTCCCCCTCTTGATGAGGAGTTGTCCTCAACTCCAGATCATCCTCCTCTCCCAAGTATGGCGTCAAATCTGAAATGTTAAAAGAGGGACTAACCCCGAACTCGGGTGGCAACTCAAGCTTATATGCATTATCATTAACTTTCTTTAAAATTTTAAAAGGACCAGCAGCTCGAGGCATCAATTTAGACTTTCTCAAATCAGAGAACCTATCTTTTCTCAAGTGCAACCAAACAAAATCACCCGGTTCAAGTTTTAATTCTTTCCTACCTTTGCTACCAGCAATCCTATATTTTTCATTCATTTTTTTAATGTTTTCCTTAGTTTGAGCATGCAACTTAACAAGAAAATCAGCATGCTCCTGAGCATCATTATTTACTCTCTCACTAGTAGGCAAAGGTAAAATATCAATAGGAGCATGAGGGTTGAAACCATATACTACCTGAAAAGGACTTACCTTTGTGGTGGAGTGTTCCGCTCGATTGTAAACGAACTCCACATGGGGCAAACATTCTTCTCACATCTTCAAATTATTCTTTAGAATTGCTCGCAACATGATGGATAAGGTGCGGTTCACTACCTCCGTTTGGCCATCAGTTTGTGGGTGACAGGTTGTAGAAAACAGAAGCTTGATACCCAGCTTATTCCACAAAGTGCACCAAAAGTGACTCAATAACTTAGCATCACGATCTGAAACAATAGTAGAAGGAACACCATACAAACGAACTATCTCTTTGAAAAAAAGGTCAGCAATATGAATAGCATCATCGGTTTTATGACATGGAATAAAGTGTGCCATCTTAGAAAAACGATCCACAACAACAAAAACACTATCCTCCCCCTCTTAGTCCTAGGCAGTCCTAAAACAAAATCCATAAAAATATCCGCCCAAGGGATAGAAGGAACAGGAAGAGGCATGTATAAACCATGTGAAGTCAAACGAGACTTAGCTTTTTGACAAGTAGTGCAGCGAGCAACAAACCTCTCGACGTCTCGTCTCATCTTTGGCCAAAAGAAGTGTGTGGCCAAAGCATCCTCCGTCTTCTTAGCATCAAAATGTCCCATCAACCCGCCTCCATGCGACGAACGGATCCAACTGGAATGCATAGGCGGTTAGCTCTAAACAGAAACCCATCATTCAACACATATTTGTTCCATGAATGCAGCAACACATCTTTAAAATCATCATCTAAAACATATTGTTGTTTAATGGATTCAAGGCCAAAAATGCGACAATCATGCTGGGACAGCATGGTATATCGTCTAGATAAAGCATCAGCAATAACATTATCCTTCCTTTTTTGTGTTTGATGACATAAGGAAAAGATTCAATAAATTCTACCCACTTAGCATGTCTACGATTCAGATTTGTTTGACTACGAATATGCTTAAGTGACTCATGATCAGAATGGATAACAAATTCTTTAGGCCATAAATAATGTTGCCACGATTGTAAAGAACGAATAAGAGCATACAATTCTTTATCATACGTGGAATAATTAAGAGCAGGACCATTTAACTTCTCACTAAAATATGCAACAGGTTTTCCTTCCTGCATCAAGACACCACCAATGCAAATTCCACTAGCATCACATTCAAGCTCAAAAGTCTTACCAAAATCTGAAAGTTGGAGCAACGGTGCGTTTGTAAGCTTGTCCTTCAAAAGAGAAAAGGACTCTTCCTGTGATGGCCCCCAATGGAAGACAACGCCCTTCTTTGTCAATTCAATCAGCGGTGTCGCGATGGTGCTGAATTCCTTGACAAAACGGCGACAAAATCCTGCTAGGCCAAGAAAACTCCGCACGTGCGAAACCGTCGTGGGCGTAGGCCGGCTGTCAATCGCCTCCACCTTAGCCTTATCAACCTCAATGCCCTGTGAAGTCACAACATAGCCAAGAAAAGAGACTCGATCGGTGCAAAAGGTGCACTTGTCGAGGTTACCAAACAAACGTGCATCACGTAAAGCATAGAAAACAGCACGTAGATGATCCATATGTTCAGCCATAGACTTGCTATAAATCAAGATATCATCAAAGTAAACCACCACAAATTTACCAATGAATGAACGTAAAACTTCATGCATTAATCTCATGAAAGTGCTAGGTGCATTAATTAAACCAAAAGGCATGACTAACCACTCATACAAACCAAATTTAGTTTTAAATGCAGTTTTCCATACATCACCGAGCTTCATTCTAATCTGGTGGTAACCACTATGCAAGTTAATTTTAGTGAAAACTATAGCACCACACAACTCATCAAGCATGTCGTCTAGCCTAGGAATAGGATGACGATACCGTATAGTAATGTTGTTTATGGCTCTACAATCTACACACATACGCCATGAACCATCTTTCTTAGGAACCAAAAGAACAGGAACAGCACAAGAACTAAGACTCTTACGTACGTACCCGCGGTCCAAAAGATCTTGGACTTGTCGTTGAATTTCCTTAGTCTCCTCAGGGTTGGTTCGGTACGCTGCACGGTTTGGCAAGCTTGCACCAGGAATCAGATCAATCTGATGCTCAATCCCACGAATGGGTGGCAGTCCTGGCGGTATCTCATCAGGAAAAACATCTCGAAACTCCTTAGCTTTTCCCGAGTCATTCAACCACTAAATATGGTATGGATGTGGATGTGGTCGTGTTGTCAGGCCAAACTTCTTGACCAGATCTGAGTTCACCAAGTTGTTGCAACTGCCCCCATCAATAATCACCCGTGCTCGCCTATTCTTGATCACGAACTCAATCTGAAACAAGTTATGGCGTTGGAGCTGGTCGGGTTGAGTTACTTGAGTGCTGAGGATCCGCTGGACAACGATGGCTCGGAAGGTAGTGTCGGCGCTGCCGAGGACTAAGGAGTCCACAGCACCGTCCGTAACAGCAGCAACATCATCATCATCATCGTCATCTTCTATGTCGGAGGTGCTCGCATAACCTCCATCTTCAGTGGCAATGTAGGCTCGTTTGCTTGGGCAGTCACGCTGCACATGCCCAAGTCCAAGACAGCGATGACACTGAATGTCAGTCGTGCGACCAGTGGATGTAGTGGATGGTTGATTCTTCACTGGACCCTGCACAGAGGATTTAGAAAAAACTGCAGGGCGTGACGAGGGAGGCGTTGCTGTGGTGGACGGTCGCTTGCTGGCTGGTACAGGAGGTGGACGAAAGCTTGACGAGGACCGTGTGGCTCCCGTAGATGTAGACGTACTAGGTGTGAAGGAGCGACTGGTTCTTGTCTTTGCTGCTTCCTGTCTTCCCTGCAATTCCTTCTCTGCAAGCATAGCTATGTGGAACAACTCGTTGACATTGTTAAAGGTTTTATAATCAACAATATCCTAAATTTCACGCCTCGATCCCCCGTAAAAACGATAAATTTTATCCTCATTATCCTCAACTACCCCACAACGCATCATGCCCTTCTGTAGCTCAGCATAATAATCCTGGACGGAATTACTACCTTGCTCTAAACGCTGCAGTTTGAGACGCATATCTCGCTGAAAAGAAGGAGGAACAAAATGATCACACATAGCTGTTTTTAAAGCATCCCAAGTGGCAGGTAAACGTCCGACAGCAGCTAAACCAGTCCACCAAATAATAGCAAAGTCTTTAAACTCACTAGTAGCTTGTCGAACCCTATGTTGTTCAGGAACTAGATGCGAAGTAAATCTCTGCTCTACCGTCATCCCAATCAAGATATTTTTCAGCATCATATAAACCAGAGAATGGCGGTATGGAAAATTTAACCTTAGCAAATGGATCATCATGAGGGCGAGCATGTTGATTGTTGTTGTTACCTCCCATGCCGTGACGGTTACGGCGTAGTCGATGTCGAAGGCGAGCGCCCTGAGTTGCACGCTCGTCAATGTTGCCATCGGTATCATAGATAGTGTCATCGACGTCGTCGTCGTCGTTGTGATTGCCGGTAGGTGGACGCCGCTCCAGCACATCAAATCGCGTAGCGATGGCAGCCAATTGAGTGGTAAGGCCGTCAAGAACAGGGCCTAAGTTCTTCGTCACAGCATCAGTGATCTTCTCATCGATGCCCTCCAGCGCCTTGTCAATTGCTCCCTTCATCTGATCTTGGCTGACACACTCGTTGAAGCCTGTTGGGCTCGCCGATTCGTCACCTGCTGACATGATGAAAGAAAAACAAAACACAGAAGAAATAGACAAAGGTTATCCCTACCAACTACTGTGTTAGGATTTTGGTACTCTCAGACTGCAACAGGAAGTTTCAAACCAAATTCTTGCAAAGATCTAAGTGAACACAAAGCAAGATACCTGGGACAAGTGATCCGGCGATTACAGAGTGAAAAATCTGTGCCTGTTCAGAAGGGTTATATGGAGCTTGGAAGGCCAATATATATGTGTGACACCCCAGGTGTCACCAGGACAAAGTCGACAACTGTAAACCCTAATCCATAATTTCACTCACTTTAAAGCAGATTCAATCTTAGAAATAAAAAGGAACATTGTTTAAAATGCTTTAAAGAGACACTATGAAAAGTTTGACAAACAACAGAGCACTATAGCAAAGTCTGGGAAAAATCTCAATCAGCAATGTCGAAATCTCATTAATAGAAAGAAATCCAAACCCTAACTCTTGAGCATCAAAATTTCCACAGAACCCTAGCCATATTTTTACATAACAATTAAGTACACTTCAAAATAGAATTTTGGGAAATTATTCAAGATTTTTAGAAAGGATTTAAACCTCCTTAAAAAATCACAGAAGCTATAATCGACTTAGAAATTCAAGAATTTTTAGAGACCAAATCATGACTTGAACCTTAAATGAAAAGTTTTCCAAATAAATTCTTGAGCATGCACAAAAATTTTCAAAAATTTTTGAGCTCCGGTAGTGTGCCAATTCATTAAATTTCTTCCAGCTTGATCTATAGAAAAATAAATAAATAAAGCTGTTGTCGGGCGGGCTACAGTGCCCGCCGCCCGCCCGACAGCGCGACGGGCGGCAGGGCACCGCGCCGCCCGACTCAAGCCTCCACCCCGTGTCGCTTTTACTCGGCGCACATCGCATTCAAGTCCCGGCTCACTCCCTCCCTCACCTCACTCTCTCTCTATCTCTCTCTCCCTCTCTAGCCCTCTCCCTCGCTCTTCTCCTCTGCCGAGCGCCGCCCGACCGGTCAATGCGCCGCCGCGCTGCCGCCATGCCGCCCCCCTGCTCCCCTACTCCCCCTACCCCGGCCCCTTTAAAAACCGGTGCGGAACCATCCTCCTTCCCCCCTTTTCTCCCTCTTACTTCGCCCTTCCGGCCCTCCTCCATCGTAATTCCGTTGTCTAATTCATTCCTCTCCCTCTCGTGCAGCTCATTGCACCCTCCGTCCTTCGGAACCGAGCTCCAATCGTCGGAAAATTCACATCGCCGCCGCCACCGACACTGTCCACGGTGAGCCCCTCTCCCCGGCATGAAATCTTGGCCTTCGTCATGTTGCCGAGCTTCCCCTTGGTCCCTAGAAGGTGTAGAGTCAAGGTTCTACCGCCGTCGAGCACTCTCCCGCCGGAATTTCATCGCCGGAGCTCACCGGAATTCAGCACCCTGTTTTCTGCCCTAGGCGGCGCCGTTTTTCATTTTCTTATTTACTGTCCTCTCTTGTAAAATCTCCAACAAATCACCGAAAAATCCAAAAATGTCAACACAAAATTTGTTAGAACCATTGTGAAAAGTACTAATTTTCTGTTAAAGCACTTTTTAACAAATGACCAAAAATTTACAGAATTAATTAGAAACACTCCTTTCTGTTTCTGAATTTTAAATTGCATTATAGAGCAATCCTAGGGCTAACCTTTGATCCACAAGTACACCATGGTACTACACACCCTCTGGAATTTTATGAAGATTTTAGGAACAAGAAATGGCATCTAACCCTTTTAAAACACTTCAATCTGCCTAATTAAAATACCATTTTCTGAAGTACATTATAAAAGTCATTTATAAGGTTAGACCCAAAAGCAAAGTTTTGGACTTGGAGCTCAGGATTGCCCACATAAAATTTCATGATTTTATTCTGAGGTTTACTAGTGCTTTCTGATTTTATAAAATTTAAAAACAGGAAGTTTGATGAATTTTTATAAAATGTAGAAAATCCATCTAGGCCCCACGCAAAGCCCAAAATGCTTATTCCAGGGAGTACTACCAAGTAAAAATAATCTTAAGGAGAATTAAAATTTTCATTTTAACCCTAGTTTAATAGCCGAAGGAAATTAAAGAATATTAACCGATGAAAAGTGTCGAATTAAATTAACTAGAGTTGAAGTTATTAAAACATGCCAACTAAAAGTCATCTCATGAGAGTTGAATAGATTCTTTAAACATCATTCACAGATTAAGAATTTAATTTAATCGACGGCATCGAGTAATTAGGGTTAACCCTAATTCTAGGCGTCGCCAATCTCAACCCTAGACTTACTATTGATAATAATAATAAGTTTCTTTTTCATTGAACTTATCATAATCCTACTGCATCATGTAGATTCTGACGCTCACGAGGTAGCTGCCGATCCAAGTTCCTGGACCCCCGCCGAAGAAGTCAACATCAACTCAGAAGAACCAGGCAAGCCCCGGTGCACAACCATTGTTTAAATTTTTCCTTTTATGACTAAGTGTGTCTTATTTGTGCATTAAGTACTAGGAGTTGATTGAAACCATAGTTGCATTTGTTTCCATAGGAACACCCTAACGGTAGTTGGTATAGACACCCCCTTAGTCTGCTATGCTTAGTAGGTATTGCCGGTAGAAGTCGAGCAGAGTGGACGCTGCTCGCGAAAGGATAGGTTGTTGAATGAATCTATTTTATGAGATGGGCCACATGAATGTGAATAAGTAAGAAAGATAAAAGTTTGAGGGTCAGACAGGATACACAGTAGGTCGGCGACTGGACCGGGTCCAGGGTGACTGTAGACTTGTCTGATCCGTGTGGTCCGAGACTGATCGAGTGTTGAATGTACTGGTCGTATGCTGGGTGTTATGGGCCCCAGTAAACCTACGTAGCCTAGTGATTGCAGCGTCGAACCTGCCCTACGGTGTCTGACTAGGAGGAGATCTGGGGTGGGCAGCGTGGGAACTCCACAGAAACCGTCTGGGACGTGTTGTCTGATGGGATGCGGCGCTGCTAAGGCAGGCGTAGGAGGGAATTGACGTTGCAGGAGCTGGTGTGAACGGTTGCCACGCGCGAGTCTGGGACACGCACGTGTCGTACGGTCAGGTTTTCCCCCTGCAGGGTATAAAATCGTTTCGAACCGCTGTCGCTCCCAGTTAGTGAGCATGCTCGTGAAACGCACCATATTCTAGTAAATAGGTTGAGACACAATGAGACTGAACATGATGATTATCTTGCTATTATTACTTCTGTTATGTTTGCTTAGCTTAGAGCTAACTAAATTTATTTTCTAATCACTTAACCTAGGCTAAAATTTGACAAGATTAGTACAGGCTTGCGAGTCCTTTTTGCAATAAACCTACCCCCATCAGCCGTCATGTCTAGGAGTCGGCTGTAGCCAGCCATTTGTCGGGTAAGTCTTGCTGAGCTTCTTAGAAGCTCACGCGTTAGCGTTTTGTGGTTTTCAGGCGCCGTCATGCAGGACCCAGCAGGTAGCTTCCATTGGGAGGAGCCTCTCCCCGAGTTTGGGAACCTCCAGTGGGAGTTGTGCGAGTCGCCGCAGTGAAATGTTGAAGTGGCTAGTAGCATGACGCCCGTGGGCACGGTGCGTGCTTTTGCTTAAGTCCGAGTGTCGGAGTTGTAATCGTTCCAGTCTTCCGCTGTTATTGTTTTCAAAATTTTTGTGTACTCTGAAACAATGTAATATTCAATTTCAAAGTTATGAACCAATGATGTATTAAGTTCTCTCTTCTTGTAAATTATTGCTGTTTATTCCTGCCTGTGTTGTATCGTGTGTACGCTCGCTTCGCCGAGCGTTGCCCAACAGAATCCTGGCTTAACGACTGACCAGATCCGTCCCGAGACGAGGTTTTCTGGGCGGGTCGTGTCAATATGTGAGTGGAACACAGATCAAAAACAGATAGTAATACTGAATAAGTGTCCAAAGTATTGGTCCTAATTGCTGGCCAAATGTGTCCTATAACAGTTATGATACATGGACAAAGATGATGTATAGGAAAAACAGCAACAAAGATCAATAGGCAAAGAAAACTCAATTCAGCCCAAGCACTTGCCAAATATAGTATGTCATCGAATTCTATGCTCCATTGCTAATGCTTTTGTTGTCACCAATAGAACTCTCTCTACTAGTACTTTGATATTTTTGGCAAGGACAATTTTTACACCAAAATATTTTTATTTTTTCCTTTTATTTTTTCATATTCTTTTTAGCAAGCAGAGCATAGAAATAGGAACCACACAAATTTGCAGATCAACTGGATCAAATATGTGGTCTATGGAAATTTCTGAAGCTGCCTGAAAGTTGGGGCAGAACGTTCAGCCTCCGATATGTGTACCTTTTCGGGGTGAATTTCAGGATTCTAGAAGCGGCGAACCCAGCAAAGCTGCGTGAAATCAAATGTGAAATTTTGTGCCGATCGTTTTACATATAAAGTTTGCCTGATTTCGAGTTCGTATGCAAAAGTTATGGCTGTTTTATGGAAGGGTGTCCGAATCAGTATGCGTATTACGGCATGCAATGAATCGGGTCGCGGAAAAACAAGGAATTCGATGGCGGAAGCTGTGTAAAAGGTGGAAACTAATGGTGGGTGGTCAAAATAAATAACAGATGTGATGTAACAAACTAAGTGCAGGGTGGGATCAGGGTGGGAGAAAAAAAAATTAACGGCTAGGGTTTCACACAAGGTGGCTGAAGCAAAACAAACCGTAACAAGACACGATCTAAACCAGCAACAAAACGTAACTACGGACACGAACTCAACACTACGGACTCTGAAATTGAAATATGCAATGGCTAAATATGGTTTTGGACAGGATGTAAACTAAAACTACGATTCTGTTTTTGGCTTTTTTTATGGACTATAGGATGAAACGGAACAAGGAATTAGGGTAAACAAAGACGAACCTGAGGGAACACCTGAAGCTCTGATTACCACTTGATGGGGACGGAGATCCCGATGTTCCTACAGGTTCTGATAATCAACGATTCGGGCGGAGTCGCGACACAAATCGATCCGGCTTCCTAACGGCACGTCCCGAACCCTGCAATCGCAGCACCACGTCTCCTCTGGTTATCACCCGCGCGAACACGGATGACCTCACCGAGAAGGCTAATCCTTGCCTGTGAATCAAAGAACACAAGCAAGAACGAAGTGAAAAGCAACCAAATTTGTAGATATAGATTAAACTCACAAGTTGGGGTCTCACAAACCGATGAAACGGCGAATCTGTGTATACAGAAATAATCTAAGCAAAACCCGACCCTAATGAAGGGGGTGACGGCTGAATATAAAGGACTTGGGGACGTGCGAGTCCCCCTGGACGAAACCCTAATGGACTCTAACTCGATACAAGGCCATCCGACCCAAAATCGGTGTCGCAGCACCCTAACAGATTCTGGATGGCTCACTGTTTTGGCGATTCCCGTCGACTTCGAAGGAATTTGGACATGGGACCAATCCCGTTGGAAAGATGGTCTCGTCCTCTTTCCGTGAAGTGGTAGATCGCCTAAAACGGAGTCCGTATGCAACCTGGGCGTCCGTTTTAGTGGAGACTGCTCCTGAACTCTGAATTGGATTCGAAGTCGACGTGGGCTGGACCTCCGACTTGGCTTGGACGTTCTTGGCTGACTCCAACCTGGTCTTCTATTGTTCCTCTAACCTCTCCATGATTCCTAATCATAATAACATCATTAGGTAGTAATCTATCCTCAAGAATTCGTAATGGAGTGCTAAGGAACGAGCTGACCTCTATATTAAGTTGACGGGCGCGAGCTCTGGTGATTGGACCTTCATTTGTAGCAGCGGGAGAATTATTGTGTGTATCCATGGGTGTGATGTTCTCATCATCATTACTCCCCCGTAGCATCAAATCGTAGCAAGAGTTTTCCTTCCCCTTCCTCTCTCCTCCCTCTGTCTCTTCTGACTTGCGCGCCATCGTTTCTCCTCCACGGCACGCCATCGCTCCGGCAGAGCGCTGCCTCCCGCGACCAATTGCCGGCTGCCGCACCTCTGCCCAATCCACGGCCGCCCCTTCTCTCTCCATCTTTTTCCCCCACTGGGCTCGTCTCCTTCGAGTACAAAACCGAGGCACCGCCCTCCTCTATTCTCCTTCTTCTTCCTCTGCCACTGCCGCCCTTGCCATTACCGCTAGTACAGCTCCCACGTCGACAGCTCACTCCGGCCATCCCCGATCCTCGCCACCGTGCCGCCCAACCTCCTTTCGGCCCATTGAAGCTCTCCAACCACCAAGGGCCCCGGTCGTGCCGCCGTTTCGCCGGAACACCGCTGCCCCTTTTCTTCGGCCGAGGACCTCGCCGCCGGTCATCATCGTCCAAATTCGTCGCCACGGTACCGTGCCCCTTCAATTCCCTTCGCAGGCTAGTTCATCTCACACTTGCGCATCGATTTGACATGGTTCCAGCCACAGCTCACCGTCGACGACGAAGAACACCCCGCGCCACCACTTCGGCCGCCATTGACGCCGCCTCAAGCCTCACGTCACCGACCACCTTGCACTCTTTCCCGTGGACTTAATCCTCTTAAAATCAGTGCATTAGCTCACGGTGATGCTCCACGACACTTCCATTTCCCCTCTAACCTTCTTCTCCGGCGAGCAATCTCACCGGAGCAACCGCCCTGCCGTTTTCCTCTGTTCTGTGACACTGTTCCATCAATTGTTCCATTTTCCAGTAATTAGCCTGAAGTTGTTAAGTGTGTAGAAAATCATGGAAAATCTAAAAATGCCAAACCTAATTTTATTTGAATCCTTGAACAATGGATTAATTTTCTATTAAAGCAATTGTATTTGAAAACGGCAAGAATTGTCAGAAATAATTAAAATACTCTTGTCTGTTTTTGAATTTTAATTTGAATTATAGAGCAGTGCAAGGGCTAATATTTGATACATAATTACATCATGGCAATATACACCTTCCGGAATTTTATGGGGATTTTAGGACCACAAAGTTGTATACAACACTTGGATAATACTCCAATCTGCCTAGTAAAATACCCTTTTCTAAAGTACATGGTAAAAGTCGTCAAAAAGATTAGACCCTGAAAACAAAGTTTTAGCTTTGGTTCTCATGAGTAACCTCGTAAAATTTCATAATTTTACTCTAAGGTTTACTATTGATTTCTGATTTTATAAGATCTAATAATAGAAACTTTGATGAATTTTTATAAAATCTAAACAAATTCATCTAGGCCTTAACCAAAGTTCAAAATCCATATTTCAGAGAGTACCATAAACTAAAGATGATCTTGAGGTATAATTAAAAGTTTCATTTTTAACCCTAGGTTAATAGTCGTAGTTATTAAATAATTCATACTCGAAGAAAAGTGTCGATCTAACCCTAACCAAAGTGAAATCCTTAATTTTGAGAACATGACAACTAAGAATCATTTCCTGGAAAGAAAATGAGAAGTTTCATTTGGACCACCATTTTCCTTAGAAATTGCATTTGCATCATGTAGGGATCGATCCGAAAATCCCGACGGAGAACACGACTTCGGAGGAGGCACCCGTAGGAGCTAACTTCTCTCTTGAGTGTGTTGACTTTTCTTCAGACTAAGGCAAGCCCCGGTGCACACCTATGTTTTACAAATTTTATATTTCACACTATGTATGTAGGAATTGCTTGTGCATTAAGTTTCGAGAAAATTGTCGTGAAAACCTAGTTGCATGACTTGGTAGGTTTTTCTATGGGGTATCTTTATTAGAGCCATCGCGATAGAATGCTAAGCTTTAAGGGTAGGAAACGGTAGAATATGAGTAGTAGGGAGACTACTCATGTTTGCTCAAAGAAACAATTGAATAAAAGGAAACTTTGTCCGGTGCGGTTGCATTGGTCAAGTTTGAGTTGTGTACCGAGTGCATACTGGTAAATGGGACCAGGAAACCGATGTAGCTCATTGTGTTTTGTTGGACAATTGACCATCTCTCTTTCCGAGTGAATGGACCGTCAGGGTGGATGAATTCGCATTTTGTCTTCTTGGGCTCGTGCTAGTGGGAAAGGCTTGGGGCCGTACAGGGATGCAGGGCATCGCCTGGAGGACCATGTCCTTGGAGAGATGGATGTTGGGCCAACTCTGTCACGATGTTGCGAAAGGTGGCCACGTGTGACTCCTTCGAGTGCGCACGTATCGTGTCATTCGGGTTTCTCCTACAGGATGTAAATCAATTATAATTGCCGTTCTCATGGTTAAGAGTACCACTTGTTCCTTTCTGCCGCAACGATATGTAATTAGTGGATTGATGATGAAAATGGTTGTATCAACCCCGGATTGTCGTGCTTTAGTCTTGTTTGTTTAGAATAGTGGCACACCTAGTATGTTAATAACGAACCCTGTTAACTTGGCTAAAAATGGAATAGACTATTAGCGCTGTTTTCGCAATACCAGGTCAACTTCCACCAATACTCCCTGCATTTTAGGAGTGGGTCATTAGATGACTACGTTGACGGGTAAGTCTTGCTGAGTATTAGTTGGGATTAATTGTTTTACAGGTGATGCTTCGAACTTTGGTTCGTTTGGTTGTGGTGGTTGGGAAGGGGAAGCACCCTCGGAGTGGACCTTCGAGTGGGTTCCTGCTTCTCCGATCCATGAAGATTAAGCACCCGCGGGCTGGCATGCTTAATTGTATCGTCGAGTTGTAATTATTAGCTTCCGCTGTCAACCGTTCATTTTCAAAATACGTTTCTGCACTTTTAATCTTTGAACCAATTAATGTAATCCCAGACTTAATATACAATCTAAATCTTTTGCGTGTCCTTGTTAATTATTATACTGTATGGTCGCTTGTTTCGTCAAGTGACACCCCAAATGATCCTGGATGAGCAACGGTACGATTTTATCGGACGGGGTCGCGACACCGAACTATGAATGAGCTTGGTGTCCAATGCTTGATGGAGACTTTTCCAAAACCGAAAGACGAAATGGGTGCCTCGGACGGAAAATATTGTCGTTGGAACACCATGAAGACACACGATGCGAGTGAGGTACAACTCTGCATACTCCCTAGAAGAATACGTGGTCTTGACCGGAAGGAAATGTGTAGATTTTGCCAATCGGTCAACGATTACCCAAATGGAATCGTAACCACCCGAAGTTCTAGGCAGACCAACAATGAAATCCATGCCAATATCCTCCCATTTCCACGATGGAATAGGCAATGGTTGCAGTGTGCCTGCGGGTTTTAAGTGGATAGCTTTCACGCGCTGACATACGTCACATTTGGAGACGTATTGAGCAACCTCCCGCTTCATGCGAGTCCACCAAAATTTGGTCTTCAAGTCTTGGTACATTTTTGTACTTCCTGAGTGTATGGGCAGCGAGGAATTATGAGCTTCATTGAGAACTTTCATTTTCAGCTCATGGATTTTTGGCACCACAAGGCGTTTTCCAAACCTAACACGCCTTGCTCATCGAGAGAAAAACATCTGGCTTTACGCGATTTTATTTTCTCCCGGATACGAGCCATGTCTTTGTCATTTTTCTGGGCTTCCTTGATCTGACCCAAAAGTGTGGATTTTATTTCAAGGTTAGCAAGGAAACCTTCTTCCACCATTTGCAGACCAAGTTTTCGAAAATCCTCACATATGGAGTGGTTTCGGGTCTTCCCGATTAGGCAATTGCAACGACTTTTGCGACTCAACGCATCGGCCACAACATTAGCCTTGCCCGGGTGATAATGCACTTCTAGCTTGTAGTCCTTGATCAACTCAAGCCATCTTCTTTGCCTCATATTCAAATCAGCTTGAGTGAATATGTACTTGAGGCTCTTGTGGTCGGTATAGATATTGCAAGTCTTGCCAAGGAGATAGTGTCACCATATTTTCAAAGCATGAACAATGGCGGCAAGCTCGAGATCATGAGTAGGATAATTTTCCTCATGTGACCTCAATTGGCGATGTGACACCCTAGGTGTCACTTAAAAAAAAAGTCACCGGTAAATCGTAAACCCTAAAAAGAAATTTTTGCACTCTTGAGCAAAACTAGCACGTGAGATAATGATCAATGTACCTAAAACACTTCCATTAACCTATACAAAAAAATTTAGTAAATTAATTTTTGAACACTTTCACCAAACAGGGACCCTCAATCCGCGGTACATGGTCATTTCCTATTCACACTCCAATCCAAAACCCTAATCGGTAATTCACTCGTTTAAAAACAGAATCAACCTTGGAAATAAAAAGAAATAATGTTTACAATACTCCAAAGGAACACTATGCAAACTTTGATGAACAACAGAACACTATACCTAAATTCGGAGAAATTCCAACTAGCAGTGTCGAAACCTCGCTAACAGGAAGAAAACCCAAACCCTAACTCTTGGCCATCAAAATTTCCACAAAACCCTAGCCATATTTTTATATAATAATTAAGTACACTTCAAAATAGAATTTTGGGAAATTATTCAAGATCTTAGGAAAGGATTTAGACCTCTTAAAAATTCACACAAGCTATAATCAACTTAGAAATTCAAGAATTTTTAGAGACCAATTCATGACTTGAATCTTAAATGAAAAGTGTTCGAAATAAATTTCTGAGCTTGTACAAAAATTTCCAAAACTTTTCGAGCTAGGGAAGTGTGCATTTTAATTGAATTGCAACGAGACTTTAATTAAAAAATAATAATAAAACTGTTGTCGGACGGGCTACAGTGCCCGCCGCCCGCCCGACAGAGCGACGGGCGGTAGGGCACCGTGCCGCCCGACACAAGCACCAACCCCACGTCGCTTTTACTCGGCGGCACTCTCACCCCGTTCCCTCTCTCTCTACTTCTCTCTCTAGCTCTCTCCCTCCCTCTCCCTCTTCCCTGCCCGAGCGCGCTGCCCCTCCTCACTGTGCGCCGCCCGACAACCGAGCCGCCCGACCGCCATACCACTGCGCTGGCCATGCCCCCCCTGCCTCCCCTATCTTCCCGCCCAAAGGTTCCTTTAAATTGCACAGCTTCCCCTTCCCTTCCCCCTTCTTCCTTCTCTTTCCGGCCGCCCAAGCTCCTCTTTTGCTTCGGTCGCCACCAATGGCGCCATTGCCGCCGAAGGGAGCTCCACGGTGAACACCACCCCCCGACTCTCCTCCGTCCCAATTCCCTCGACCAATCACACTCTCCCGCTCCCGTGCAGCTCAGAGCACTCCCTAATTCTCGGAATCAAGCGCCCATTGTCGGAATTTTCCTCGGTACACCGCCGCCCGCCATTGCCGCAACCGGGCTCCCGTCGACGGCGCGCCACGGTGAGAAACCTTCACCATTCTCCTCTTGCCTCTCTTCCCCATTCCAACTAGTTGCTATGGAAGCAAGCCCGAGCCATTGCCATGCATTGCCGCGCCGCCGCGCGCCCGCTGGAGCTCTCCCGGGGGCACCGCCCGTCGCGCGCCATGCCCCACTGTGTCTCGTCGGCCTTCGTGCTACCTCCGTGACTCCCCCTGACGTGTAGAGCGATTTCCCTCACTCCCCCCTCGCCGGCGAGGCCCCGGCCGCCCGCAATTTCTCGTCGGAGTCCTCGCCGGACTCGGCCGGAGCCGCCCCTGTCCTCTGCCGCCACTGTTCCATTAAAATTCCATTTCTCTATTTTCTGTCCTGTCTTGTAAAATCCTTAACAAATCACAGGAAAATCCAAAAATGCCAAACCAAAATTTTTTAGAACCATCGTGAAAAGGACTAATTTTCTGTTAAAGCACTTTTTAGAAATTGTACAAAAATCTGCAGAATTAATTAGAAAACTCCTTTATGTTTTTGAATTTTAAATTGCAATCTAGAGCAACACTAGGGCCAACCTTTGATCCACCAGTACATCATGGTACTACACATCCTCTGAAATTTTATGAAGATTTTAGGACCACGAAATGGCATCTAACCCTATTAAATAACTTCAATCTGCCTAGTTTAAATACCATTTTCTAAAGTACATTGTAAAAGTCATTTATAAGGATAGACCCAAAAGCAAAGTTTTAGACCTAGTGCTCAGGAATGCCCACATAAAATTTCATGATTTTATTCTAAGGTTTACTAGGGCTTTCCATTTTTAAGATTTAAAAATAGGAGCTTTGCTGACTTTTTATAAAATATAGAAAATTCATCTAGGCCCCACCCAAAGCCCAAAATGCTTATTCCAGGGAGTACTACCAACTAAAAATAATCTTGAGGAAGAATTAAAATTTTCATTTTAACCCTAGTTTAATAGCCGAAGGAATTAAATAATGTTAAACCGATGAAAAGTGTCGAATTAACTTAACTAGAGTTGAAGTTGTTGAACATGCCAACTAAAAGTCACCTCATGAGAGTGGAATAGATTTATTTAAACATCATGCACAGATTAAGAATTGAATTTAATCGACAGCGTCGAGTAATTAGGGTTAACCCTAATTCTAGGCGTCGCCAATCTAAACCCTAGACTTACTATTGATAATAACAATAACTTTCTTTTTCATTGGACTTATCGTAATCCTACTGCATCACGTAGATTCTGACGCCCACGAAGTAGCTGCGGAACCAGTTGCCTCGACCTCCGTCGAAGAAGTCAACAACGCTGAAGAACCAGGCAAGCCCCGGTGCACAACCGTTGTTTAAAGTTTTTCTTTTATAACTAAGTGTGTCTTGCTTGTGCATTAAGTGCTAGGAGTTGATTGAAACCATAGCTGCATTTGTTTTCCATAGGAAACCCTATCGGTAGCTGGTATAGATACCCCTTAGTCTGCTATGCTTAGTAGGTATTTGCCGGTAAAAGTCGAGCAGAGTGGACGCTGCTCACGAAAGGATAGGTTGTTGAATGGAACTATTTCATGAGATGTGCCACACGATTGTCAATGAGTAAGAAAGATAAAAGATTGAGGGTCAGACTGGGTACCAGTAGGTCGACGACTGGTCCGGGACCAGGGTGACCGTAGTCTGGTCTGATCCGTGTGGCACAGCTGGGCAAGTATTGAATGTACTAATCGTATGCTGGGTGTTATGGGCCCCGATAAACCTACGTAGCCTTGTGATTGCAACGTCGAACCTATCCTACGGTGTCTGACTAGGAGGAGATCTGGGGTGGGCAGTGTGGGAACTCCACAGGAACCGTCTGGGACGTGTTGTCTAGTGGGACGCGGCGCTGCTAAGGCAGGCGTAGGAGGGAATTGACGTTGCAGGAGCTGGTGTGAACGGTTGCCACGTGCGAGTCTGGGACACGCACGTGTCATACGATTAGGTTAACCCTGCAGAGGTATAAAAATCGGTTCGAATCGCTGTCGCTCTCAGCTATGAGCTTACTTGAACTCTCTGTCACATTTTAGTAAATAGGTTGAGACACAAATGAGAAGAAACCATGATTATTGCTATTACTATTGTTACTTCTGTTATATTTGCTTAGCTCAGTGCTAACTAAATTTATTTTCTAATCACTTAATCTGATGCTAAAATTTGACAAGAGTAGTATAGGCTTGCGAGTCCTTTTGCAAGTAAACCCACCCGAGTCGGCCAGCATGTCTAGGAGTCGGCTGTAGTCAGCAACTTTTGTTGGGTAAGTCTTGCTGAGCGTCTTAGAAGCTCACGCGTTAGCGTTTTGTGGTTTTCAGGCGCCGTCATGCAGGAATCAGTAGGTAGCTTCCATTGGGAGCAGCCTCTCCCCGAGTTTGGGAACCTCCAGTGGGAGCTGTGCGAGTCGCCGCAGTGAAATGTTGAAGTGGCTAGTAGCATGACGCCCGTGGGCACGGCGCGTGCTTTTGCTTAAGTCCGAGCGTCGGAGTTGTAATCGTTCTAGCCTTCCGCTGTTATCATTTTCAAAACTTTTGCGTACTATGAAACAATGTAAGATTCAACTTCAAATTTATGAACCAATGATATATTAAGTTCTCTCTTCTTGTAAATTATTGCTGTTTATCCCTGCCTGTGTTGTATCGTGTGTACGCTCGCTTCGCCGAGCGTTGCCCAACAGGATCCTGGCTTAACGACTGACCAGATCGTCCCGAGACGAGGTTTTCTGGGCGGGTCGCGTCAGCTTTGGTATCAGAGCCGTGTTGGGAAACGGTACAACGTTTAAGGCATATTTTCAAAATTACGTGCGAGTGAGGTACGCGCCCTATTAGTTAATAGGTTATCAGGTAGCAAGCTAACCTAGTGTAGGAGCTAACAAAACCCAGTCTAGATTTACTTTTCTGTAACGACGCACCTACGCTCAGGTAAGCAAGGTAAGGTACACCGCTCGACTGCGGTGAAAGATCGAGCAATCCCTGTTGCATCCGCAACAGTAGCGTTTCTATACCATGATGGTATGGAAGGAGGTATTATGTTCGCGGTAACATAGTACGCCCCCTTGCCGTTTAGGGAGAGAAGCGGCCCTCTACCGTACGAGGTGTGGATTACGGACCTGTTGCGAATGCAGACCTTCGCAACAGTGGAGTCTTGTGCCTTTGGCGCACAAGAGATGAGTTTGTTCCTCACGACTTCGGTTTTGCGGAACGCTCTCATACCTCCGCTGCTGAGGTAAAGTGCAGTCTGTCGCCGCGCAGGGAAGGTCGGACACGTGATCCCCGTACGTGACCTACTCGGGGCGACCCATATGGCAAAGATATGGGTTGTTGTTTTTACTTTTGATATATATTTATATTGCACTGCCTGTGATTGTAACATCCCGAGCTAAATTCTCGCTAATCTTTTGTCAATGGAGGCTTATTGTGTTCAATAAAAATCTCAAAACCCAAAGTTAATGACATCATAGGATCTAATCAACAGAACTTAAATTCAAAATTTAATTTGAAATCCAATCTTTATTTTCTTTTCTGCTTCTCTTTTCTTTCGCCCGTGCACCGCCGGCCTTGCTCCGCCCCGAGCAGGAACGAGCGCCGCCCGGCTTCCTCTGTTCTCCCAACTGCAAGCCGCCGCCCGAGTCCCTGCTCCAACCCGGGCGCCGCTTCCCTGTTTTTCCTTCCATGTCTTCCCGACCCCGTCGTTTGTGAGTCCGTTTTCGTCCGACCTCCAACCCAGAGGTCGGAGGAATTTTCCGATTCGCCCGACCTCCGACCCTGAGGTCGGAGGATTTTTCTGCTTCGCCCGACCCCGACCCCCAGTGGTCGGATGCTCATTCCGTCTCGGCCGATCCTTCGTCAGCACTCAAGCCGCTTTTTCGCTCCGCCTCGCTCGACCCCGAGGTCGGACAAACCGTTCGCTCCGCCTCGCTCGACCCCGAGGTCGGACAAAACCGTTCGCTCCGCCTCGCTCGACCCCGAGGTCGGACCAGCCGTTTCGCTCCGCCTCGCTCGACCCGAGGTCGGACAGACTCGTCGGACCGAGCTCGAAGCGGCCACGCCATTAATGCTGCCGGCCATCTTCCCAACCGTAAAAGCGCCTGGCCGTACATAGCAGTGCTGCCACCACGCCGAAAGCCTTCGTGATGGGACGCGCACGCCCGGCGCCCATGCACTGCAGTACGCTGCCGCCGCGCCAACTTGCGCCGTGTCCTGCAGAGACAAAAGGAACGGAGACTGATCTTTTCCAGAGACGAAACACTTCGCTCGTGCGTACTCATTTGCTCCTTCTGCTCGCTCGCCTCTTTGCTCTCGTCTCCTCTGCCTCTCGCCTTCACCGCCGAAGAGCTCCGCAGGGCCCGAAACAGTGCAAGTTCTCTCGTGCTCAGGTGAGCTCGGTAACCCATACCCTGCCGACGGTTCCATCATCCGCCGTTATCGTCTCTAACCGCCGCCCCCATTCTTCCGCGTTATTGCAGAAATATCGGCGCGACAACATCTCTTCTCCGACGACCGGTCTCCGTTGTCGTTCGTTCTTACCGTCAGTCCTTTGGTAATCTTTGCCGTCCGACCTGTCTAGCTAAATCCCGTTTACCGAAACAACACACTAATTTTGTTAAAAAAAAATTCATGCACCTTCGCTTCCCTATTAATACAAGTTACCATCCAGCATTGAATCCCTGTTTAAACTAAGTTACCTTGCATTTTCATATAGGAGCTGAGCTGCAGACGGCCACCGAGGCTGAGGAGGATTTCCCTGCTGCCGACCCCGCCATCGACTGTGCTAACTTCTCCCCGAACCGAGGCAAGCCCCGGTGCACACCTAAGATTTAAAGTTTTACTTTGTCACTATCCTTGTAGGTCTGTTTGTGCATTACGTTGAGGAGTTGTTTGACACCTAGTTGCATAGCCTTAGTAGGAGTTCCTATGGGATAACTCAGTAGCGTCAGCTAAGCGCTAGCATGCCTTACTAATATTAGGAATCGGTAGCATATGAGTAGTATGGAGACTACTCATTCGATAGCTAAAATCTTGTGGGAGGGGTGACTGTCACATGTGTAGTCTTTAAGGAATGGGCACAAAATATGACATTAACTGTTGGTCAATATTGCTGAATGGATTAAGTTAACAATGGTACTGAATGTCGGCACCCATGGGCAAGTATTGAGTTGTGTACCGAATGCATACTGGCATATGGGACCCAGGAAGCCGACGTAGCTCATTGCGCAGTGATTGGACGACCAGCCATCTCTTCTTTCCGGGTGAATGGACCGTTATGGTGGATGATTTCGCATTTTTGTTTCTGGGGTATGTGTTAGTGGGAAAGGCTTGGGGCCGTACAGGGACGCAGGACGTTGCCTGGAGGACCATGTCCTTGGAGAGATGGCAGTCGGACCGACACTGTCGCGATGCAGTGAAAGATGGCCACGTGCGACTCGTGGAGTGCGCACGTGTCGTGTTATTCGGGTTTCTCCTGCAGGATGTACATCGATTATAATCGCCGCCCCTCACGGTTAAGAGTACCCGCTTGTCCACTGTGTCACATCTTGCCGAGAATGTGGGTTGTATGGTGGGAAAACCGATGTATTGGGATCTCAATAAATTGTATTGCAACCATGTTTGTTTAGTAGTAAGAGCACATTTTACTACTGCTAGTGAACTCTTAAAATCTTGGCTAAAACCTGAAAATAGGATTTACCATTAGTGCTGTTTTTGCAAATACCTACCCTGCTGCCACAAATACTCCCTGCATACTAGGAGTCGGCCTTAGAAGGCCTATTGACGGGTAAGTCTTGCTGAGCGTCAGTCGCTCACGGTTTGTTGATTGTTGTTTTGCAGGTATTAGTGCTGACTGTAGCCAGGGTGGTTGGGAAGAGGAGACGCCCTCGGAGTGGACCTTCGAGTGGGTCCCCGCTTCTCCCTACCGTGGAGATTAAACACCATCGGGCTGGAGTGTTTAATCGAGGCGTCGAGTGTTAGATTTTTTTGCTTCCGCTGAACTCCACGTGTTTGTTATCAAAACTACGTTTCCGCACTTCCTAAACTTCTGAAATCAGTTGTAATATAACCTGAATTAATGTATCTTCAAGTCATTTATGCGAGTCCTTGTTAATTATTGTACTGCAAAGTCACTTGTTTCGGCAAGCGGCCCCCCCCGAATGATCCTGGATGAGCAACCGTACGATTTTATCGGACATTCCGATGTGGGATCGGACCTTCCGGTGAACACCTCTCTGGACTGAAATCAACCAAGCCGAGATTTCAGCAATGAGTCATTTTCCAAAGCTTGTAGTTTCGTGCCTGTTATTCTAAAAATGTGAATGGGCACAATTTGGAAGGGTGTGAAAAATATCTACGACTTTTGTAGTTGGGAAATCTTGTGTTTCCAATCCCCACTACAGGAAAAATGTGTTTTCTCTCTGCTGCCATAGCAGGACAGAAACCTGTTGTTGTTCAGGAAATCCCATCCTCGATTGATTCTTTCCATTTTAGGTCTTGCACATTATTCCTCATTTGGTCGAGAAATGAGTTGTAGTGTAGGACTTGCGCCTCTCATTTTGGAAATGAGGGCTAATTGTTCAACTTCTTACACAGATGGCAGGACGTACTCGCGGATCGAGCGGGCAGGACCAGGCTAGTGGCTCTAATCTTCCTCCACCGCCACCCCCACCTCCAGGAATGTGGGAACAGTTCTTGGCCACCCAACAGCAGCTCATGCAAGTTCTGATTGAGCAAAATCGTCAGGGTGGTCGTCAGCGTGCACAAGCACCCCCGCCAGAGAGCTCCTTTGGGGACTTCTCGGCCGTCCATCCGCCAACCTTCGCGGATGCAGCTGACCCACTGGACGCTGACAACTGGCTACATGCCATCGAGTCCAAGTTTGAGCTCCTTCACTGCACCGAGCATCAGAAGACTCTCTTCGCGGCTCAGCAACTCCGCGGACCGGCGAGAGCGTGGTGGTTTAATTACACTACCTCTCTTCCTGATGGCCACCAAGTGCAATGGACGGAGTTCCGGGAAGCTTTCAGAGCACATCATATTCCTGAGGGTCTCATACAGCGCAAGACGCGCGAATTTGAAGAACTGCGTCAAGGTCACATGAGTGTTCATGAATACTCGCGCAAGTTCAACTACCTGGCGCAGTATGCGGGGCATCACGTAGACACCAACACCAAAAAGAGGGGCTGTTTCATGAAGGGCCTAAACTCCAAGCTACGTGATCGCCTAGCCCTCCACCACAGCACCAATTTCAACGCATTGGTGAGCGCTGCCATTGTCCAAGAGGATGCCATTCGCGCCCATCAAGAAGAGAAGAAGCGCAAGCAGCCAGCCGGAGGTCCCCCTGGGAATCAGCAGCCCCAGAGGTATCGTCTAGCCATTACGTCTCCTACGGGCCAGAGGTACAAAGCTCCGGTGCCACCGGGTGGAAATTTTCGCCCGTCATTCCAGCAGCGGTCCGTAGCGCGTCAAGGCCAGCAAGCGGGTTCTCAAGCCGGAAATTCCAGACAGTCGGCTCCAACTTCTCACCCGCCGCAGCCGTACAGCAACACGGGGCCGAGGCCGTGTTACAACTGCGGTCGTCCTGGGCATTTCGCCAAGGATTGCCGGCAACCTCCCCGTCAGCAAGGCCATGTCCAGCAGAGCGACCCCCGCAGCGACAACAATTCCCGCTCTCAACCTGCTGGAAATGGACAGAAGCAGGGCCGTGTTAACTACACCACGGTCGAGGAAATTCAAGAAGGAGAACAAGTCCTTGCGGGTATGTTCTCAATTCAAAAAAATTCTGTGTTCGTTCTCTTCGATTCGGGTGCAACCCACAACTTCATTAGTAGGACATGTGTCGGAAGGTGCAACCTCCGCACCATCATCACTAAAACACCCTATCTTATCACATCACCCGCCGGAAAAGTAACAACTACACTAAAAATCCAGCAAGTACCATTAAAATTGGGAGGAAAAATCTTTAAGTCCCAATTCATCGTTCTTGACCACCATGGCATAGATATAATACTAGGAATGGGTTGGATGGTGTACCATAGAGCCGTGCTACATATCTCGCCACGAAAAATCCAACTAGACTCTCCGGTGCACGGTTCCATATCTTTCCAAGTCACACCACCCACCCCAATTTCCTGGAGCCTTCATCATGTCTCCGGAAAGAAGCTTGAAGATATTCCGGTCGTATGCGAATTTCCCGATGTATTTCCGGATGATTTACCGGGACTGCCACCCGATCGTGATGTTGAGTTCAAGATTGAACTTCAACCCGGTACAGCTCCTATCTCCCGAAGGCCGTATAGGATGGCTCCAAATGAGTTGGCAGAATTGAAAATCCAGTTAAAGGAGCTACTGGACAAGGGATTTATTCGGCCTAGTTCATCTCCATGGGGCTGTCCCGCCATATTTGTGAAGAAGAAGGATGAGACCCTGAGGCTTTGTGTTGATTACCGGCCGTTGAATGCGGTCACTGTCAAGAATAAATATCCCTTGCCTCGCATTGATATTTTATTCGATCAACTTGTGGGCGCCAAGGTCTTCTCTAAAGTAGATCTGCGCTTGGGGTATCATCAGATAAAGATCCGTCCTGAGGACATTCCAAAGACTGCCTTTTCTACAAGGTATGGTCTCTATGAGTACCTTGTCATGTCCTTCGGTTTGACCAACGCTCCAGCCCACTTCATGTATCTAATGAATTCTGTTTTCATGCCCGAGTTGGACAAATTCGTCGTGGTCTTCATCGACGACATCCTTATTTATTCCAAGTCGGAGGAAGAGCATGCAAAACATCTTCGTATTGTTCTCCAGAGGCTGAGGGAACATAAGCTGTACGCCAAATTCAGCAAATGTGACTTTTGGTTGAAAGAAGTACAGTTCCTTGGTCATGTAATTTCCGCCGAAGGTATCTCTGTTGACCCAAGCAAGGTGAAAGATGTGCTTGACTGGAAGCCCCCAAAGTGCGTCAAAGATGTTCGCAGTTTCCTTGGGCTTGCTGGATACTATCGACGGTTCGTCCCGAACTTTTCAAAGATCTCCAAGCCCATGACGGAACTGTTTCACAAAGGGGTCGCCTTTTATTGGAGTGATTCTTGTGATGAGGCTTTTCGAACTCTCAAGAAACACTTAACCACCACTCCAGTTTTGGCTCAACCGGACATCACCAAACCGTTTGATGTTTACTGTGATGCTTCTGGCACGGGCCTGGGATGTGTACTGATGCAAGACGGTCGCGTCATTGCCTATGGATCAAGACAGCTGCGACGTCATGAGTTGAATTACCCCACTCATGATTTGGAACTCGCCGCAGTTGTGTTTGCCTTAAAATCTGGAGGCATTATCTTCTTGGGAATCTCGTACACTTGTACACGGATCACAAATCTTGAAGTATATTTTTTCTCAAGATGATCTGAATATGAGGCAAAGAAGGTGGATGGAATTGATCAAAGACTATGAATTGGAAATCCATTACCATCCGGGCAAGGCGAATGTTGTGGCTGATGCCCTAAGTCGCAAAGCTTGCTGCAATCTCATCATTGCTCAAGCAAATTTCACTGCCCCATGTTGCAACCCAGATGAACCAAGCCTTCGTGTCATTCCCCACGGAGCTTTATACAACTTGGCTCTTATTCCTACCCTCCGTGAGGAAATTGTGACTGCACAAAAGGTTGATAAGGGCATGGAAAATATCCGCTCAAATAGGCAGTAACAAAATGAAGTGTTTCCGCCTTGACGAGGAAGGTGTTCTATGGTTCAACAACCGTCTGGTGGTACCAAAGGATTTTGAGCTGCGGAAGAAAATCATGGATGAGGCACATCTCTCCAAATATTCTATACATCCGGGCAGCAATAAAATGTACCAAGATTTACGGAGAAAATTTTGGTGGACTCGGATGAAGCGTGAAGTCGCTCGGTATGTCGCCGTGTGTAATACATGTCGGCAAGTCAAAGCTGATCATTTAAGAAGTGCCGGTCCATTGCAACCTCTCAGTATACCCGCATGGAAATGGGAAGACATTAGTATGGATTTTATCGTCGGTCTTCCGTTCACTGCTCAGAAACACGATTCTATTTGGGTGATAGTCGATCGACTAACCAAATCTGCTCACTTCATTCCGGTGCATACCCGGTATAGTGCGAGAAAATACGCAGAGTTGTATATCTTCCGCGTTATGTGCCTCCATGGTGTTCCAAAGACCATCATTTCTGATCGGGGTACCCAGTTTGTGAGCCGTTTCTGGGAGCAATTTCATGAAGCACTTGGTACCAAGTTAATTCATGGTTCAGCTTATCACCCGCAAACCGATGGTCAAACAGAGCGTGTAAATCAAGTTCTGGAAGATATGCTTCGCGCATCTGTGCTGACCCATGGGAAGAATTGGGAAGAGTGCTTACCATTGGCTGAGTTTTCGTACAACAATAGCTATCAAGAGAGCATTAAGATGTCTCCATTCGAGGCGTTGTATGGTCAGCCATGTCGCACGCCATTAAATTGGTCTGAGGCAGGAGAAAGAGTAGTTTTTGGACCAGATTTGGTGACTCAAGCCGAAGAGAAAGTGAGGATTATTCAGGAAAATTTGTGAGCTGCAAGGTCCCGGCAGAAAAGTTATGCCGACAAGAGCGTCGACCGTTAATTTTTGAAGTGGATGATCACGTCTATCTCCGTGTGTCCCCGACAAAAGGTGTCCAACGCTTTGGCATTAAGGGTAAGTTAGCTCCAAGATTTATTGGACCCTTCAAAATCATCGAGCGATGTGGTCCCGTAGCATATCGATTGGAGCTGCCCCCTCATATGTCGGGAATTCACAACATCTTCCATGTCTCTCAGCTCCGGAAGTGTTTGAAGCTGCCCGAACGAGTGGTCATTCCGGATGTTGAATTAATCCGGGAGGACCTCACGTATCCGGAGATGCCAATGAAGATACTTGATCGGAAGGATCGCACAACTCGCCGGAGGACCAAAACTTTCTTCAAGGTGCAGTGGACAAATCATTCGGAAGAAGAGGCTACCTGGGAAAGTGAAGAAATTCTTCATTCACAGTTCCCGGAATTCATGGCATCGGTCGTAAAATAGTCATCGGTCCCTCCCTTGTAGCGTTTCCTCGAAATCTCGGGACGAGATTTTCTTAAGGGGGAAGGGCTGTAACATCCCGAGCTAAATTCTCGCTAATCTTTTGTCAATGGAGGCTTATTGTGTTCAATAAAAATCTCAAAACCCAAAATTAATGACATCATAGGATCTAATCAACAGAACTTAAATTCAAAATTTAATTTGAAATCCAATCTTTATTTTCTTTTCTGCTTCTCTTTTCTTTCGCCCGTGCACCGCCGGCCTTGCTCCGCCCCGAGCAGGGACGAGCGCCGCCCGGCTTCCTCTGTTCTCCCAACTGCAAGCCGCCACCCGAGTCCCTGCTCCAACCCGGGCGCCGCTTCCCTGTTTTGCTTCCATGTCTTCCCGACCCCGTCGTTTGTGAGTCCGTTTTCGTCCGACCTCCAACCCAGAGGTCGGAGGAATTTTCCGATTCGCCCGACCTCCGACCCTGAGGTCGGAGGATTTTTCCGCTTCGCCCGACCCCGACCCCCAGTGGTCGGACGCTCATTTCGTCTCGGCCGATCCTTCGTCAGCACTCAAGCCGCTTTTTCGCTCCGCCTCGCTCGACCCCAAGGTCGGACAAACCGTTCGCTCCGCCTCGCTCGACCCCGAGGTCGGACAAAACCGTTCGCTCCGCCTCGCTCGACCCCGAGGTCGGACCAGCCGTTTTGCTACGCCTCGCTCGACCCCGAGGTCGGACAGACTCGTCGGACCGAGCTCAAAGCGGCCACGCCATTAATGCTGCCGGCCATCTTCCCAACCGTAAAAGCGCCTGGCCGTACACAGCAGTGCTGCCACCACGCCGAAAGCCTTCGTGATGGGACGCGCACGCCCGGCACCCATGCGCTGCAGTACGCTGCCGCCGCGCCAACTTGCGCCGTGTCCTGCAGAGACAAAAGGAACGGAGACTGATCTTTTCCAGAGACGAAACACTTCGCTCGTGCGTACTCATTTGCTCCTTCTGCTCGCTCGCCTCTTTGCTCTCGTCTCCTCTGCCTCTCGCCTTCACCGCCGAAGAGCTCCGCAGGGCCCGAAACAGTGCAAGTTCTCTCGTGCTCAGGTGAGCTCGGTAACCCATACCCTGCCGACGGTTCCATCATCCGCCGTTATCGTCTCTAACCGCCGCCCCCATTCTTCCGCGTTATTGCAGAAATATCGGCGCGACAACATCTCTTCTCCGACGACCGGTCTCCGTTGTCGTTCGTTCTTACCGTCAGTCCTTTGGTAATCTTTACCGTCCGACCTGTCTAGCTAAATCCCGTTTACCGAAACAACACACTAATTTTGTTAAAAAGAAATTCATGCACCTTCGCTTCCCTATTAATACAAGTTACCATCCAGCATTGAATCCCTGTTTAAACTAAGTTACCTTGCATTTTCATATAGGAGCTGAGCTGCAGACGGCCACCGAGGCTGAGGAGGATTTCCCTGCTGCCGACCCCGCCATCGACTATGCTAACTTCTCCCCGAACCGAGGCAAGCCCCGGTGCACACCTAAGATTTAAAGTTTTACTTTGTCACTATCCTTGTAGGTCTGTTTGTGCATTACGTTGAGGAGTTGTTTGACACCTAGTTGCATAGCCTTAGTAGGAGTTCCTATGGGATAACTCAGTAGCATCAGCTAAGCGCTAGCATGCCTTGCTAATATTAGGAATCGGTAGCATATGAGTAGTATGGAGACTACTCATTCGATAGCTAAAATCTTGTGGGAGGGGTGACTGTCACATGTGTAGTCTTTAAGGAATGGGCACAAAATATGACATTAACTGTTGGTCAATATTGCTGAATGGATTAAGTTAACAATGGTACTGAATGTCGGCACCCATGGGCAAGTATTGAGTTGTGTACCGAATGCATACTGGCATATGGGACCCAGGAAGCCGACGTAGCTCATTGCGCAGTGATTGGACGACCAGCCATCTCTTTTTTCCGGGTGAATGGACCGTTATGGTGGATGATTTCGCATTTTTGTTTCTGGGGTATGTGTTAGTGGGAAAGGCTTGGGGCCGTACAGGGACGCAGGGCGTTGCCTGGAGGACCATGTCCTTGGAGAGATGGCAGTCGGACCGACACTGTCGCGATGCAGTGAAAGGTGGCCACGTGCGACTCGTGGAGTGCGCACGTGTCGTGTTATTCGGGTTTCTCCTGCAGGATGTACATCGATTATAATCGCCGCCCCTCACGGTTAAGAGTACCCGCTTGTCCACTGTGTCACATCTTGCCGAGAATGTGGGTTGTATGGTGGGAAAACCGATGTATTGGGATCTCAATAAATTGTATTGCAACCATGTTTGTTTAGTAGTAAGAGCACATTTTACTACTGCTAGTGAACTCTTAAAATCTTGGCTAAAACCTGAAAATAGGATTTACCATTAGTGCTGTTTTTGCAAATACCTACCCTGCTGCCACAAATACTCCCTGCATACTAGGAGTCGGCCTTAGAAGGCCTATTGACGGGTAAGTCTTGCTGAGCGTCAGTCGCTCACGGTTTGTTGATTGTTGTTTTGCAGGTATTAGTGCTGACTGTAGCCAGGGTGGTTGGGAAGAGGAGACGCCCTCGGAGTGGACCTTCGAGTGGGTCCCCGCTTCTCCCTACCGTGGAGATTAAACACCATCGGGCTGGGGTGTTTAATCGAGGCGTCGAGTGTTAGATTTTTTTGCTTCCGCTGAAATCCACGTGTTTGTTATCAAAACTACGTTTCTGCACTTCCTAAACTTCTGAAGTCAGTTGTAATATAACCTGAATTAATGTATCTTCAAGTCATTTATGCGAGTCCTTGTTAATTATTGTACTGCAAAGTCACTTGTTTCGGCAAGCGGCCCCCCCCGAATGATCCTGGATGAGCAACCGTACGATTTTATCGGACGGGGTTGCGACAGTGATGCCATTTTCTGCAGGTACGCTAACCACGATAACGTAAGAAACGTGTAGTAACGGCTAACTTGAGTGCGATTCTGCCACCGCCTACACGTATTCTTTTTACTTTGTGAGGACGTATAGGCCGATGTAGGATTGCATTGCATGAAGAAATGTTAAAATCCTTCAAACTTATACTAAAACCATCCAGGAGCAAAAATTCCATCAATAATGGCTGTAACACCATCAGAGAATTTAAGAAGTCAACCTGGATACCTTCCTCCCTTAGGATTGCGTGGAATCAACCGAGTTGGAGTAAAACCCTATTATACCATTGAGCCTTCCCAGAACTTTCCTCGATGAGAAGATTGTCTCCTTGACAGGTCAACTTAGATGGTAAAGCACCTTGGACAAACCGGCTGTTGCTAGTAGCATCCTTAGTAACCGATCTGGATCACCTTTTTACGCAGGGATGAAAAATATTTTATGTATCGGAAGATTTAGCATGCTTTGAACTATGTGTCAACATGTGGCTTCTGATTGATAAAATATTGTTAATCTCTGTGTTCCAGATGGACGACAACACGATCGAGCATGGGATCGCGGAGATAGGCATTGAGGACTCCACCCCTACCTACATCACCAAGAAGTCCGGACGCAGAGGATTCGTGGAGATACTCGAGCAGACCTTGCAGTCCCTGGGATATGCGGAGACTCCATGGTTTCAGATCCGGGAGTATCGGCAGTATGACCTACCGCGCTGCTCGGCCACCGTGACATTACCCACGCACCCTCAGCATGCCAACGGAGAGGTTTATACCACCACCACATTCGGTTCAGATAAGGCGGAAGCCATCGAGTCAGCCGCTCATCAGGCTTTATTGAGATTTGCGAGCGATACCTTGAGGACCTGGCAGACAAACCAGCGGCAATGTTTCCGATACGGGACCAAGTCGACCGTATCTGGCACCGTAATGTCAAGAATGCTCGGAAGAGGACTTTCAGGGGAGAGATGGACCATGTGACACGACCCCGCCCAGAACACATAGTCTCGGGACGGTGCTGTTCAGTCGCTGAGCCAGGATCCTGTTGGGCAACGCTCGGCGAAGCGAGCGTACACACGATACAACACAGGCACGAATAAACAGCAATAAATTACAAGAAGAGAGGACTTAATACATCATTAGTTCATAGTCTACAACTTAGGTCTTATAGTGCTTCAGAGTGCGCGATAAAGTTTTAACAAAAACAGCGGAAGACTTAATCTAATACAACTCCGTCGCTCGGACTTAAGCAAAGTATGCGCCGTGCCCACGGGCGTCATACTACTAGCCACTGCAACAATCAACGCGGCGACTCGCATAACTCCCAATGGAGGTTCCCGAAATCGAAGAGGGGCTCCTCCACCTGGAAGTTACCTGCTGGGTCCTGCATGTCGAAGCCTGAAAAACCACAAAGCGCTAACGCGTGAGCTTCTAAGAAGCTCAGCAAGACTTACCCGACAAGGTGGCTGACTACAGCCGACTCCTAGACATGAAGGCTGATGGGGGGGTGGTTTATTTGCAAAAAAGGACTCGCAATCCTACACTAGTCTTGTCAAATTTTAGCACCGGTTTAAGTGATTAGAAAAGTAAATTTAGTTAGCACTGATCTAAACAAACATAGAAGGCAAACAATGATATTAATATTGATCATCATAATTCATTTCCATTTGGGTGTCCACCTATTCTTTCTAGAATGTGACAGAGAGTTCAAGCATGCTCATATCTGAGAGCGACAGCGATTCGAACCGATTTTTATACCACTGCAGGGTTAACCTAATCGTACGACACGTGCGCGTCCCAGACTCGCACGTGGCAACCGTTCACACTAGCTCCTGCAACGTCAATTCCCTCCTACGCCTGCCTTAGCAGTGCCGCGTCCCACCAGACAACACGTCCCAGACGGTTTCTGTGGAGTTCCCACGCTGCCCACCCCAGATCTCCTCCTAGTCAGACACCGTAGGGCAGGTTCGACGTTGCAATCACTAGGCTACGTAGGTTTACCGGGGCCCATATCACCCGGCATACGATTAGTACGTTCAATACTTGACCAGCTGTGCCACACGGATCAGACCAGACTACGGTCACCCTGGTCCCGGACCAGTCGCCGACCTACCTGTACCCAGTCTGACCCTCAAACTTTTATCTTGCTTACTCATTCTCAATTGTGTGGCACATCTTATGAAACATCTTCATTCAGTAACCTAACACTCGCGAGCAGCGTTCACACTGCCCGACTTCTACCGACAACTATCTTCTAAGCATAGCATACTAAGGTTATCCAACAACTACCGTCGGGGTTTCCTAGGGGAAACAAATGCAACTATGGTTTCAATCAACTCCTATCACTTAAATGCACAAACAAGACACACTTAGTTATAAAAGAAAAGTTAAAACTTGGTTGTGCACCGGGGCTTGCCTGGTCCTTCGGCGCTGATGTCGACTTCGTCTGCGGGGGTCGAAACAGGTGGATCCGCAGCTACTTCGTGCGTTTCAAGATCTACATGACGCAATATGATCAAGATATGTTTACTTAACAAGAAATTGTTGCTTTTATCAATAGTAATTTAGGTTCCGATTTGGCGACGCCCAGAATTAGGGTTAAGATGAAAGTTTTAATTCAACCTCAATATTATTTTTAGTTGATAGAACTCTTTGAATTAAGCATTTTGAGCTTTTGGGTGGGGCCAAGATGATTTTTCTAGATTTTATAAAAATTCATCGAAGTTCCTGTTTTCCAATCTTGTAAAATCAGAATGACCTAGTAAGTCTTTGATTCAGTCAAAAATATTTTATGTGGTCACTCATGAGCTTCAAATCTACAACTTTCATTTAGGGTTTCTTTACTGAAAAGGACTTTTGCAATGTATTTTAGAAAATAGTATTTTAACTAGGCAGATTGCAGTTATTCCATAGGGTTACATATTATCACATGTTCCAAAAATCTTCATAAAATTATAGGAGGTGTGTGTGGCCATGGTGCATTTTTGGATCAAAGGGCAGCCCTAGCATTGCTCTAAAATGCAAGTTAAAATTCAAAAACAGAGAAGAGTGTTTCTAATTAATTCTGCAAATTTTTGGTCATTTGCTAAAAAGTGTTTTAACAGAAAATTATTAAATTCCATGAGGTTTCTAACAAATTTTGGTTGGCTATTTTTGGATTTTTGTGTGAATTTATACGAATTTTACAAAACAGGGCCAAAAATCTGGAAAATAAAAACAGAAAAAGAAAAGCAGGGGAGGAACTCCGGCGAGCTCCGGCGAGGTCTGGCCGGCGGTGGGGTGGTCGCCGGGGGTCCAACCTTGGCTTTTAATGATCCACACACCACGACGAAGCCCGGCAACATGGTATTCGTCGAGGTTTTGGCCGGGATAGGGGGTCTCACCGTGGGGGGTGCTTCGGGGCGGCGACGGCGAGCAATTCCCGACGAGTGGCTCGATTTCTTGGGGGTGGGAAGGTCTTGTGAGCTTTAGGGGAGGGAGAGGAAGAGTTTAGGTGAAGGAATTGGATGGAGGACGGCCGGGAGTGGGATTCCACCGTGGGGGCGGCTATTTTGGCCGTCAATGGAGTCGGCCGGCCGGGGAGGAGCTTTGGCGCGCGTGGGAGAAGGAAGGAGAGAGGCAGGGGGAAATTGGGAAGGTCTCGCGCCCGTTTTATAGAGGAAAGGGGGGGAGTGCAGGGAGGCGGCAGGGGGCAGCAGCGCGGCCGGCGCTGTTAAAGGCGGGCGGCGCACAGGGCGTAGACGGGCGGCGGCACGGCAGCTGGTCGGGCGGCGCGCGGGCAGAGAAATAAGAGAGAGGAGGGAGAGGGTAGGGCGGCGCTGGGCAGAGGAGGAGGGAGGAGCAGAGCCGGGCCGGGGCTGAGGCGGGCAGGCAGCGCGCGGCAGGGGCGCTGCCTGGGCGGCGCCTGATGCAGCCGTGTCGGGCGGCTCTGCCCGCCCGGCACGACTGTTTGAATTTTTTTTTTTATTACTAAGGCTGCAATGTATTCAATTGGTAGGCACATTTCCCGAGCTCCAAAATTTTTTAAAATTTTTGTGCATGCTCAGGAATTTATTTGGAACACTTTTCATTTAAGGTTCAAGTCATGATTTAGCCTCTAAAAATTCTCGAATTTCTAAGTTGATTTTAGCTTGTGTGAATTTTTAAGAGGTCTAAATCTTTTTCAAAAATCTGGAATAATTTCCCAAAATTCTATTTTAAAGTGTACTTAATTGTTATATGAAAATATGGCTAGGGTTCTGTGGAAATTTTGATGATCAAGAGTTAGGGTTTGGATTTCGTTCTGTTAACGAGATTTCGATACTCTTATTTGAAATTTCTCCGGACTTTGCTAAAGTGCTCTGTTGTTTGTCAAACTCTTCATAGTGTCTCTTTAAAGCATTCTAAACAATATTTCTCATTATTTCCATGATTGAATCTGCTTTAAGTTGAGTGAAATTACCGATTAGGGTTTTGGATTGGAGTGTGAATAGGAAATGACCAAGTACCGCGGATTGAGGTTCCCTGTTCGGTGAAAGTGTTCAAAAATTAAATTATTAAATTTTTTTTGTCTAGGTTAATGGAAGCGTTTTTAGGTACATTGATCATTATCTCAAGTGCTAGTTTTACTCAAAAGCGTAAAAAGTCCTTTTTAGGGTTTTCGTTTTGTCGATGACTGTTTAAGTGACACCTGGGGTGTCACACCATGTCACTCCCTTGTTCACGTGGAGCCTAGCGCTACTTAATTTGCATGAAGACACTGTTCTCACAGCTCAGATGGATCGTCAGACCTTGCGACAGGCTCATGTAGAGATAGCTCATCTCAAGAAGAAGGTCCAGGACTTGGAGGGCAGAAACAATGCACTGCGTGCTCGCTACGACGCGCGCGCTACACGCATCTCTGAGTTGGAGGCGGTCTCCGAGATTAAGACTGCCTAGATCCATGCTAGAGAGAATGATTGCAACATCATGTTGCAACACATTCAAACAGCTGGAGATACTCAGGGATAACGCGGTTCAGATGGCGGAGAACCTCGCCCATGAGAACCATCATTTGCAGCATCAGTTAGTGGGACTTTTGGAGGCACAGCAGCCGCCTCCCGCTAACGATGATGCGCCTGAGTCAGAAGTATCGGATCCCGAAGCTTCAGACCCAGAGCCAGATGAGGAGTAGATTGGAGGTGGTTTCGAAGTGATAGCTTAGTTAGATGCTTCGCTTAAGGAGTGCGTTGTCTTTGTCTTGGTGTTAGTGTGTGTTCTGAGAAGTTTATCTTAGTGGCGTTGTAGTCTTGTGGATGTAAGAGTGGTGGTTTGACAGCCTAAGGAATTGGACGATGGATGTACTGTCATCTTTTGGGGAATGAAGGAAGTTTGTTTTTATTGAGATATCCGTGCCGTGCATATTGACATACTTTTACTTATGTTGAGAAATGGACATGGGTTGAATTACTCTAATAAGGATCCTTTTTACTTTTTCAGCATGGTGAACACCAGAGCAGGACGTCAGGAGGCGGAAAGCTCCAACCCGCCGCCCCCGCTAGCTGAGCCAACCTTGGCGGCAGCTATGGCAGCCATGCTTCAGAGCAGCTAGCAGACACAAGAGATGCTGCGGGCCATCCTGGAAAATAGCGGCGCAAATCGAGGCGCTCGGAACCGCGACCAGGACAGCACATATGCTGAGTTCCTAGCCACTCATCCCCCGGAATTCAGAGATGCCCGGGAACCAATGAAGGCAGACCATTGGCTTCGTACAATCGAGGCCAAGTTTGGGTTACTCCGTTGTTCGGAGACCCAGAAGACGCTCTTCGCAGCACAGATGCTCCACGGACACGCTGGAGCCTGGTGGGCCAATGACTTGGCCACTCTCCCGGCCAACACCCAGGTGCCATGGGCACAGTTCCGGGAGGCGTTCCGCGCTCACCACATTCCCGCGGGACTCATGCAGAGGAAGGCCAAGGAGTTCATGGCCTTAACACAAGGGAACCGCACGGTGCATGAGTATTCCCGTGTCTTCAACCAACTTGCCTTATATGCTCCGGAGCAGGTTGACACGGATGCTAAGCGGAAGCACCGCTTCATGGAAGGGCTGAACATCACACTCCAGGGTCGCTTGGCCCTGAACCAAGGCGGCTCATTCAACGAGCTCGTCAGCAACGCCCTCATCGCCGAAGAATACCTCGAGAAGGAGTAGCGGGAGAAAAGGCGAGCCAGCGGTGGGCCATCAAATGCCCCGCCACCCAAGTACCGTCTGGTGTACACTGCACTCGATGGTAGGAGGTACAAGGCCACCCCGCCGCAGGCTCCATCATTTCGTCCGCTGCAGCAGCCATACCGGCCCCCACAAAATCAACAGCAAGTCGGCTACCGCGCACCTCCCCCGCCGCAGAGGAACCAGGGTGTCCGCCCACCTCAACAGGGCGCCCGTCCTGGACCAGGCACGCCTTGCTTCAACTGCGGGCAGCCCGGACACTTCGCCCGCGAGTTGCCCTCCAACCAGCAGTCCGGAGGCAACTTGTAGTCAAATCAAGGACAGGGCCAGCAAAAGGGCCAGAAGAACACTAGGACCGGTCGGGTAAACTACACCACGACCGAGGAAATTGCTGAGGGCGAACAAGTACTGGCGGGTACGTTTTCACTCTCTACCCACTCAGCTTTTGTTCTTTTCGTTTCCGGTGCAAGCCACAATTTTATCAGTAGGAATTTTGTCAAAGGCAAAAACCTAGCCACAGTTCTCCTAGAACCACCTTTCGTAATAAAATCGCCTGGAGGCAACATATTATCAAACCATGGCTTAAGTAAAGCTCCCCTCAATCTAGGAGGTCACATCTATCCTATTTCCTTCATCATCCTAAATGGGCAGGGTATCGATATTATCATCGGCATGAAATGGATGAAACACCATAATGCCATCCTTGATATTGCTAACCGTATAGTCCACTTGACCTATCCACTTCACGGTTCCATGTCCATAAACCTAGATCACCCTAAAGCCACCCTCAATCAAGTCTGCCATATTGTCGGGAAAAGTCTGGACGAGATACCAGTGGTTAAAGATTTTCCGAACGTATTCCCAGAGGACTTACCTGGTTGACCGCCGGACAGAGATGTGGAATTTCAGATTGAGCTGTTGAAACAGCTGCAGGAGTTGTTGGACAAGGGCTTTATACGGCCCCGTACCTCGCCTTGGGGTTGTCCGACATTGTTCGTGAAGAAGAAGGACCAGTCTTTGAGGCTATGCATGGATTGCCGTCCCTTGAATGCAGTAACTATCAAGAGCAAGTATCTCTTGCCACGCATAGACACTCTGTTTGATCAGTTGGCTGGAGCAAAGGTCTTCTCAAAAGTCGATCTCCGGTCTTGTTATCATCAGATCAAGATCCGTCCCAGTGACGTTCCGAAGACGGCCTTCTCCACCAGAAACGGGCTGTATGAGTATTTGGTGATGTCGTTTGGACTCACAAACGCACCAGCGTACTTTATGTACCTCATGAACTCAGTCTTCATGCCAGAGCTGGATAAGTTTATAGTGGTGTTCATCGATGACATCCTAATATACTCCAAGACAACCGATGAGCATGCAGAGCACCTTCGGACAGTTCTCCAAAGACTCAGAGATCATAAGCTCTATGCCAAGTTCAGCAAGTGCGAATTTTGGATTCAGCGTGTTCAGTTTCTGGGTCATGTTGTGTCCGTGGAAGGTATTTCTGTTGATTCGGGAAAGGTGCAAGATATTATTAATTGGAAAGCACCTACAACAGTCCACAAGGTGTGGAGTTTCTTGGGATTAGCGGGGTACTACCGTCGCTTCATACCCAACTTCTCCAAGATTGCCAGGCCTATTACAGACCTACTCAAGAAGGATCAGAAGTTCAAGTGGACAGAAAAGTGCGAAGAAGCCTTCCAAACTTTAAAGAAGCACTTGACCACAGCACCAGTACTAGCTCAACCGGATTTGAGCAAGCCCTTCGACGTGTATTGCGATGCGTCGGGCACTGGACTTGGTTGTGTGTTAATGCAAGAAGGACGGGTAATTGCTTATGCTTCCAGACAACTCCGCAAGCATGAGGTGAATTACCCCACACACGACTTGGAATTAGCAGCCGTGGTATTGGCTTTGAAGGTGTGGAGGCATTACTTATTGGGAAACCTGGTACACCTCTACACCGACCACAAGAGTCTCAAGTACATCTTCACCCAGAATGAGTTGAACATGAGGCAACAAAGATGGCTAGAATTAATCAAGGACTACGAGATAGAGATCCACTACCATCCGGGCAAGGCTAATGTGGTTGCGGACGCGTTGAGCAGAAACGCCCATTGCCACTACTTGGATCAGGGAGTTGCAACCGAAGAACTAGAGCCAGCCGTAAGGATTCTACCCCACGGAGCACTCTACAACCTCGCCTTAGTGCCAACACTTAGAGATGAGGTAGCCAAGGCCCAGAAGCTCGATAAGGGCATGGAGAAGATCAGATTAGGACTGCAAGAAAAGAAGATGCAGTGCTTCCGTGAGGACGAAGAAGGAGTTTTGTGGTTCAAGAACAGGCTAGTAGTGTCAAAGGATCACGAGCTCCGAAGGAAAATCATGGATGAGGCTCACCTATCCAAGTACTCAATTCATCCTGGCAGCAACAAGATATATCAGGACCCGCGAAAGAAGTTTTGGTGGACAAGAATGAAAAGAGAAATTGCTCGGTATGTAGCAGAATGTGACACCTGCCGCAGAGTAAAGGCCGACCATCTGAAAGGCGCAGGGTTGTCACAACCTTTGAGCGTTCCGTCATGGAAGTGGGAAGACATAAGTATGGACTTCATTGCTCGACTGCCCATGACAGCTCAGAAGTTGGATTCAATTTGGGTTATAGTAGATCGTTTAACAAAGACAGCCCATTTCATTCCTGTCTCAACCAGATACACCATGAAGGAGTATGCACAGCTGTACATTGACCGGATAGTCTGTCTGCATGGAGTGCCCAAGACGATCATCTCAGACCGAGGCACCCAATTCGTCGGTCGATTTTGGAAACAACTCCACGAGTCACTAGGAACCAGGCTAATCCACAGCTCAGCCTACCACCCTCAGACTGATGGTCAGACGGAAAGAGTGAACCAGATACTTGAAGACATGCTCCGAGCTTGTGTTTTGGAGTACGGAAAAGGATGGGACACTTATCTGTCATTGGCGGAGTTCTCATACAACAACAGCTACCAAGCCAGCATCCAGATGACCCCTTTCGAAGCACTTTACGGCCGTAGTTGCAGAACCCCACTCAACTGGTCAGAAGCAGGCGAAAGGATCATATTGGGCCCAGACCTAGTACAGCAGGCTGAAGAAAAGGTACGGGTTATACAAGCCAATCTGAAGGCCGCCAAGTCAAAACAAAAAAGCTATGCAGATAAAAGGCATAGACCATTGACCTTTGAGGTAGGAGACTACGTCTACCTACGAGTCTCGCCAATGAAGGGAGTTCAACGGTTCGGGATCAGAGGCAAGTTAGCACCCCGGTACATAGGTCCATATCCTATCACAGCCAAGTGCGGACCGGTGGCGTATCAAGTGGAACTGCCAGAAAGATTATCAGGAGTGCATAACGTATTCCATGTCTCCCAGTTGAAGAAGTGTCTGAAGGCACCCGTAGACCAAGTGATTCAAGAAGTGGAAGAATTGCAACCAGACTTAACCTACCCGGAGCGCCCAATCCAGATACTGGATGAGAAAGAACGGGTTACAAGAAGACGGACACTCAAGTTCTACAAAGTTCTGTGGAGCAACCACACGGAAGACGAAGCCACGTGGGAATCTGCAGAATTTCTTCAGTCACACTACCCTGAGCTACTCCCAAACCCCTAGGTACCTATGCCTATCCTAACCCTCTCCTTAAATCTCGAGACACGATTTCTTTTAGGGGGGAGGGTTGTGACACCCCAGGTGTCACCAGGGCAAAAATCGACAACTGTAAACCCTAATCCATGATTTCACTCACTTTGAAGCAGATTCAATCATGGAAATAAAAAGAAATATTGTTTAAAATGCTTTAAAGGAACACTATGAAAAGTTTGACAAACAACAGAGCACTTTAGCAAAGTCTGGAGAAATCTCACGTAACAGTGTCGAAATCTCGTTAACAGGACGAAATCCAAACCCTAACTCTTGGCCATCAAGATTTCCACAGAACCCTAGCCATATTTTTATATAACAATTAAGTACACTTCAAAATAGAATTTTGAGAAATTATTTAAGATTTTTGGAAAAGATTTAGACCTCTTAAAAATTCACCCAAGCAGTAATCATCTTGGAAATTCAAGAATTTTTAGAGACCAAATCATGACTTGAACCTTAAATGAAAAGTGCTCCAAATAAATCCCTGAGCTTGTACGAAAAGGTTTAAAAAATTTTGAGCTCGGGAAGTGTGCCAATTAATTGAATGACCTTCCAGCTTGAACTATAGAAAAAAAATATATAAAACTGTTGCCGGGCAGGCTACGGTGCCCCGCCCGCCCGACAACACGGCGCGGCAAGGGCGCCGCTGCCGCCCGGCCGACACGGCATTTGTGAGCATGTCGTCGCATTCACGTTTTGGCCGGCTCCCTACTCCCCCTCACTCTCTCTCTATCGCTCTCTCTCTCTCTAGCTCACTCCCTCCCCCGCCCTTTTTCTCCTCTGCCGGGCCACGCTGCCATGTGCGCCGCCCGAGCTGCTCCAGCGCGCCGCCGGGCCATGCCCCTACACCTTCCCACTCCCCTACCCCGGCTCCCCTTTAAAACCGGTGCACCTCCTCATCCTTTTCCCCCCTTGCTCTTTCTTCATCGCGGCGCCCAGTTTCTCTCCTCCTCCACTGCTCCCGGCCGCCGCCCGCCATAGCCGAAGGTGCCTCTCGGTGAACGCCACCTTTCGGCCATCCTCCGTTCCAATTGCCTCAACAAATCACACTCTCCCGCTCCCGTGTAGCTCAGAGCACTCCCCAATTCTCGGAATCGAGCTCCCACCGCCGGAATTTCATCGGTGCACCGCCGCCCCAGTACTGCCGCAACCGGGCTCCCGTCGACAGCACGCCACGGTGAGAAACCTTCACCATTCTCCTCTTGCCGCTCTTCCCCATGCCGTCTAGCTGCTGTAAGAACAAACCCTAGCCTCTGCCGTGCCGTGCCGCGCCGCCGCGAGGCCGCCGGAGTAAGCTCCCGAGGGGGTCACCGCCGCGCCCTAGGATCCCTTCCACCCCGCCGGCTGTTGTACTATCTCCGGGACTCCCCACACCTTGCAGAATGATTCCCCCCACTTCCCCCTCACTGGCGAGGCCCCGGCCGGCCGGAATTGCTCACCGGAGTCCTCGCCGGACTCGGCCGAGCCTCCCCTGTTCTCTGCAGCCACTGTTCTATTGAATTTCATTTCTTCTATTTGCTGTCCTGTATTGTAAAATTCCTAACAAATCACAGAAAAATCTAAAAATAGCAAACCAAAATTTGTTGGAAACCTTGTGAAAAGGACTAATTTCCTTTTAAAGCACATTTTAACAAATGACCAAACATTTGCAGAATTAATTATAAACACTCCTTTTTGTTTTTAAATTTTAATTTGAGTTCTAGAGCAATGCTAGGGCTAACCTTTGATCCACAAGTACACCATGGTACTACTCACCCTCTGGAATTTTATAAAGATTTTAGGAACACGAAATGGCATCTAACACTATTAAATAACTTCAATCTTCCTAGTTTAAACACCATTTTCTAAAGTCCACTGTAAAATTCATTTACAAGGTTAGACCCAAAAGCAAAGTTTTAGATATGGCGCTCAGGAATGTCCAAATAAAATTTTATAATTTTATTCTAAGGTTTACTAGAGCTTTCTGATTTTATGAGATTTAGAAACAGGAAATTTGATGAATTTTTATAAAATATAGAAAATTCATCTAGGCCCCACCCAAAGCCCAAAATGCTTATTCCAGGGAGTACTACCAACTAAAAATAATCTTGAGGAAGAATTAAAATCTTCATTCTAACCCTAGTTTAATAGCCAAAGGAATTAAATAATGTTAACCGATGAAAAGTGTCGAATTAACTTAACTAGAGTTGAAGTTGTTGAACATGCCAGCTAAAAGTCACCTCATGAGAGTTGAATAGATTTCTCTAATCATCATTCTCAAGATTAAGAATTGAATTTAATCGACGGCGTCGAGTAATTAGGGTTAACCCTAATTCTAGACGTCGTCAATCTAAACCCTAGACTTACTATTGATAATAACAATAAGTTTCTTTTTCATTGAACTTATCATAATCCTACTGCATCATGTAGATTCTGACGCTCATGAGGTCGCTGCCGATCCGAGTTCCTCGACCCCCGCCGAAGAAGTCAACATCAGCTCGGAGGAACCAGGCACGCCCCGGTGCACAACCGATGTTTAAAATTTTTCTTTTATAGCTAAGTGTGTCTTGTTTGTGCATTAAGTGCTAGGAGTTGATTGAAACCATAGCTGTATTTGTTTCCCATAGGAAACCCTATCGTAGCTGGTATAGATACTCCTTAGTCTGCTATGCTTAGTAGGTATTGCCGGTAGAAGTCGAGCAGAGTGGACGCTGCTCGCGAAAGGATAGGTTGTTGAATGAAACTATTCCATGAGATGGGCCACATGAATGTGAATAAGTAAGAAAGATAAAACTTTGAGGGTCAGACAGGATACAAAGTAGGTCAGCGACTGGACCGGGTCCAGGGTGACCGTAGACTTGTCTGATCCGTGTGGTCCGAGACTGATCGAGTGTTGAATGTACTGGTCGTATGCTGGGTGTTATGGGCCCCAGTAAACCTATGTAGCCTAGTGATTGCAACGTCGAACCTGCCCTACGGTATCTGACTAGGAGGAGATCTGGGGTGGGCAGCGTGGGAACTCCACAGAAACCGTCTGGGACGTGTTGTCTGGTGGGATGCGGCGCTGCTTAGGCAGGCGTAGGAGGGAATTGACGTTGCAGGAGCTGGTGTGAACGGTTGCCACGTGCGGGTCTGGGACGCGCACGTGTTGTACGGTCAGGTTTTCCCCTGCAGGGTATAAAATCGTTTCGAACCGCTGTCGCTCCCCGTTAGTGAGCATGCTCGTGAAACGCACCACATTTTAGTAAATAGGTTGAGACACAATGAGAATGAATTATTATCATTACTGATGCTATTGTTACTTCTGTTATGTTTTGCTTAGCTCAGTGCTAACTAAATTTATGTTCTAATCACTTAATCTAATGCTAAAAATTTGACAAGAGTAGTATAGGCTTGCGAGTCCTTTTGCAAGTAAACCCACCCGAGTCAGCCAGCATGTCTAGGAGTCGGCTATAGCCAGCCATTTGTCGTGTAAGTCTTGCTGAGCTTCTTAGAAGCTCACGCGTTAGCGTTTTGTGGTTTTCAGGCGCCGTCATGCAGGAACCAGCAGGTAGCTTCCATCGGGAGGAGCCTCTCCCCGAGTTTGGGAACCTCCACTGGGAGCTGTACGAGTTGCCGCAGTGAAATGTTGAAGTGGCTAGTAGCATGACGCCCGTGGGCACGGCGCGTGCTTTTGCTTAAGTCCGAGTGTCAGAGTTTGTAATCGTTCTAGTCTTCCGCTGTTTTTGTTTCAAAACTATCGCTTGCTCTGAATCAATGTAAGACCTAACTCTAAATTTATAAACCAATGATGTATTAAGTCTTCTTTTCTTGTAAATTATTGCTGTTTATTCCTGCCTGTGTTGTATCGTGTGTACGCTCGCTTCGCCGAGCGTTGCCCAACAGGATCCTGGCTTAACGGCTGACCGGATCCGCCTTGAGACGAGGTTTTCTGGGCGGGGTCGTGTCAGGCTGAGACCCCCAGAAAGAGGCATGTGATGTGTCAAGACATGTCAAGTGACTCCCCCTTGATATAAGCATGTGATGTGTCAGGCATGTGTGTGTCAAATTTCTCCCCCTTGTTGAATAATGCACACAGCAAGCTTAAAATGCAATGATATGCAGAAATGCAGAAGCTTCAGGTATATAGCAATCAGAGTGAAAAGATGCTCTAGCCAGTAATACAAATGAGTAAGACATCAATAGACAAGTGCTAGCATATGCTCAAACTGATCAAGTGATACGAAATATGAACTGTAGGCAGTTTTGAACAGATTTTAAGTTCTTCAGAAAGGGGTTCACCACAAAAGATAGCACTTAGCAAATGCAAGCTGGAAATCAAACTAGTCCTAGTCGTGTGTAAACAAGGTGTACTACCCCGAACCATGGTCACACGTCATGTCAAAAGACCTCAAACCTGTCAATTTTGTCAAATTTTTCGAGTTGGCAGCAAATTACAAGTATTGGTCAAGCATGTGGTGTGCGAGAGGTTATCCGTATAGTCAAGCCTAACTTTTCAACCAAGTGGAGCCTATGTCAAAAGACAATTAGGAGCTCAAAGCATTGGTTTCGGTCATCCACTACAAGACTCAAGTTCATCCAAATGAGCAATTGAAAGCAGTCTCGATACCTTGATGTGGGACAATACGTACCCATCTCGATATTTTCATTCAACTTTCTTAGATTTCAGATTTTAGCACAAGTAAAGTATCTAAGCAAGTGTGGAACTCAAAGCATGAGACCTAGTAACCAAGTATGCACAATATAGCATAAAGGGATCTCAACATCCTACACATGCTAATTACCATCTCAAGCGGTGAACATTTTCAATTCCAGCAAGTTTAAATAGGTTCACATTAGAAAATCATGCTCAACTCATAACATGTAGCAGATGATCAATGAGAGCCTAAGCTGACAAGCACCACAAGTACTCACATGGCATACTAACAAGAGCATAGGTTCATTCCAAGTGTTATATACATAAAGCTCAAATGCAATGCAAATGCTCTATGATATGAAGACAAATCAAAATCTAGACTACAAAATAAACTAAAACTAGTGTACAACAAATAAAGTGCTTCCCTCCTCTAAAAAGGGAAACACACACCCAGTTCACCTCGCAAGCGAGCAAAAGTCGCTTGATCGAGAGGCTTAGTGAGAAGATCTGCAAGCTGATCCTGGGTGGCTACATGATGCAACTCAATGTTGCCTTTCTATTGGTGATCACGGAGAAAGTGAAAGCGGACATCTATGTGCTTGGTCTTGGAGTGAAGTACTGGGTTCTTAGCAACAATGACGGCACTAGTACTATCACACAATAGGGGCACTCTAGAGAACTCAAGACCAAAATCACGTAGGGTGGCTATCATCCAAAGCAACTGGGAACAACAAGCGGCAGCAGCGACATACTCAGCTTCTGTGGTGGATTGCACAACGCTAGACTGCTTACGGGATGACCAAGACACAAGAGACGAACCCAAAAACTGACAAGTCCCCGACGTGGACTTTCTATCTAAGCGGCAGCCAGCAAAATCAGCATCCGAATAACCGCAAAGAGAGAGCGAGGAAGAAGCAGAATACCAAAGTCCAAACTCAGGGGTAAATCGGAGGTACCTCATGATGCGCTTCACCGCTTGACGGTGAGATGTGCGTGGGGAAGCCGGAAAGCGTGCGCAAAGGCATACAGCAAACTGTATGTCGGGTCTTGTCGCCGTCAGGTACAACAACGACCTGATCATGCTCCGGTACTCCTTCTGATCGACTGCTTCTCCATCCTCGTCAGCGTCGAGGGCCGTCGTAGTCGACATGGGCGTCGAAAGAGGCTTGGCCTCGCCCATGTCAAACTTCTTCAGGATGTCCTTTGCATACTTGCCTTGATGCACGAATGTCCCATCCCGCGTTTGCTTGATTTGAAGGCCGAGGAAGAAGGTCAACTCGCCCATCAAGCTCATCTCAAACTCCTTGCTCATAGACTCTGCAAACTTGGCTTTCAAAGCGTGAGAAGAGCCACCAAAGATAATATCATCCACGTATATCTAAACCAAGAGAAGGTCACTGCCTTGCTTCAGGAGAAACAAGGTCTTATATACTGATCCCATCCTAAAACCCTTCTTAAGCAAAAAGGTTTTTAGCCTATCATACCACGCTCTAGGGACTTGCTTAAGACCATATAAAGCTTTGTGCAACTTGAAGACATGGTTAGGATACTTAGGATTTTCAAAGCCTGGGGGTTGCCTAACATACACTTCCTCCTCTATGTACCCATTCAGAAAAGCGCTCTTAACATCCATCTGAAACAACTTAAAGCCCTTAGCAGCAGCAAACGCTAACAGAATGCGGATAGCCTCTAAGCGAGCTACGGGAGCGAAGGTTTCCTCAAAGTCTATCCCCTCTTTCTGGCAATACCCCTGAGCAACAAGTCTAGCCTTATTCCTAACAACCATCCCATCTTCACTCTGCTTGTTCTTAAACACCCACTTTGTACCTATGGGATGACACTCTGGAGGTGGAGGAACTAAGACCCAGACTTGATTCCTATCAAAGTTCTCTAACTCCTCATGCATGGCATTAACCCAATCAGGATCAGATAAGGCATGTCCAACATCTCGGGGCTCAAAAGAAGCAACAAATGCAGAATGTGCAAAGTGTGAGATAGTATAGGACCTGGACCACGTGACTCACTGGTCAATATCACCAATCATCGTCTGAGCGGGATGGTGACGCTGAATGTGTCGTGGAGCCTCTCTGGAAGAAATCGCCTCCCCCTCAACAGCAGCTGGTGCCTCCTCAGGTGCAGCCGGTGTAGGCTGAGGAAGATGCTCCAATGGTCCCCAAGAAGTGGAAGTAGAGGGATCTGGACCATGAGCTAAAGTAGTCGTCGCAGGCTCGATAGGGGCAGCCAGTGGAGTCGGCTCGGGATCACCCCAATCGGCATCGTCCTGCTCCTCCTCCACAAAAATGCTTTCTCCAAGCTCTTCATCACCTGCACGCTCAAAGACAGGGGTTGTACAAGGCATAGTCTCATCGAAGGTGACCTCACAGGTCTCCACAACACGGTTAGTTTCAAGATTAAGTACTCGATAAGCTCTAGAATGCAAAGCATAACCAAGAAAGATACCGTCGGAGGATCTGGACTCAAACTTGTCCAAATTACCTTGTTTCAAGATGAAGCACTTACATCCAAACACCCTGAAATGACTCACCTTGGGTAGTCTCCCAAATCGCAACTCATAAGAAGTTTTCTTCGTAAAAGCACGGAGAAAGATGCGATTGGAAACATGGCAAGCAGTATTGATTGCTTCGGCCCAAAATCTCCTAGGAGTCCTATGCTCATCGAGCATCGTCCTAGCCATCTCAACAAGGTTCGATTCTTGCGCTCAACAATGCCATTCTGTTGTGGAACATAAGGTGAGGAAAACTGGTGCTCAAGACCCAAAGACTTGCAAAAGGTTTCAAAATGAGTGTTCTTGAATTCTGTGCCATTATCACTACGAATAGCTCTCATGGCATTCTTAGGAAACTCATTTCTCAACCGAAGAATCAAATCTCGAGCATGTGAAAAGACCTCATCCTTACTCTCCATGAAAAACACCCAAGAGTATCTCGAAAAATCATCCACAATCACTAGCACATACCACTTCCCACCTTCTGACCGAACCCGAGCTGGACCAACTGTGTCCATGTGAAGTAGCTCACTGGGTTCTTTGGTCATGATTTGATTCACAGGTGGGTGAGAAGCGGCTACCATCTTCCCATGACGACAAGGGTGGCAAACAAGATCCTTCTCAAATTTTAACTTGGGCAATCCTTGGATTAAGCCAAGTGAACTCAACCTAGCAAGAAGGTCAAAGCTCAAATGACCAAGTCTCCTATGCCACTTCCAAAGCTCAGAAGAGGATCCGGCCATCAAACAGCGGGAAGAGCCAAAAGAGTGAGAAAAATCAGCTCGAAAGACACGGCCAAAGAGGATGATCCGACAAACAAGATCTCCCTGAGAATCAAGAACTCGAGAAAAGCCATGTTTAAAACACACTTCAAAGCCATCCTCAAGAAGTTGCGAAACAGAGAGAAAATTGAAATGCAAGTTCGAGACCAAAGCAACATCCTTAAGAACAAAGCTCTTGTTAACCCGAATGGTTCCACGAGAGACCACTTTACCTTTGCTATTATCCCCGAATGTGATGTACTCCTTGTGTTGCACGGGGTCGAGGCTGGAGAACCATTTTGAACTTCCGGTCATGTGGCGCGAACATCCGGAATCAATGAGCCATGTGTTCTCCAAGCCTCCGTCCTACATCAATAGAAAAACATAGGATGAGCAAACGGCACACCACTGGGGTTAGTAAACTGAGAAGGATACCAGTGATGTGACATTTGCCCTGAAAAAGTGTTAGGAAAAACACCAAACATACCATGTCCCATTTGAGAAAAGCGATCACCACGAGAAGGAAAACGTGATCCCCTAGAGGTGTGGGACACAAAAGCACCGCCACGAGGATCAAAATCATATTGACCACGACCCGAACCTCGCCGTGTGCGACCACCACGTGGTCTCGCAGCCTGAGGCCTAGCACCTTGAGGCATTGCACCCCGAGGCCTAGTAGTGCGTCTCTGAACAGGCGGTACATGTACACCATGGGGAGGACGGTACATGTTCCGGTTGTTCAACTCAAACTCACGCTTCTCATCTCTCTTCCTCCTAAAGCAAAACCCAACCAAGTGACCATCCCTACGACAATACTCACAGTGGTACACCTCTCTCTTAGGTGTTTGTCTCACTCTCTTGTGGGTATGGTTCACTCTTGGAGGTGGCTTGGCTTTAGGAAGGGGTTCCTTAGAAATGGGAGGGAGTGTGTCAAGTGGGTTCCTTAGATGGTTCGGTTTTGGAATCCACACTTGTTTCTGAGGTGGAGCTGTTGGAGGCTCTTCAAACACTCCATCTTTGGTGGGAGGCACAGGTGGCTTAGGTGGAGTGATTTTGAGTAGCTTGGCTCTTCAAACACTGAATTGATTGACCATCATACCCAGTTGCGGCTCACTGCAAGACACCCAACTCAAGATGGTCCGAAGGTATGTGTTTTCCTCCTCAGTACGCACCTTGTCATGCCGGCAATTGGCAATCTCTAGCTCCAAACCTTCACAAAGAGCACACTTAGCCACTAGTGCTATCTGAGTTGGCCTTCTCAAACAAGGTAAGTTTGGCATTCTTCTTTGTCAACTCAGATTGTAAGTCCGAGCAAGACTTGCACGCACTCAACAAGACAGGTGAAGCACGCACACTATCAAACTCATCAACCAACTCAGCATACTTAGACTGCAGACTGGCAAGATCAGCCATGTAGACGCTACAAAACTCACACTCAGGCTCATCAGTCACTATGGGAATGCTCCTAACTTGCTCTAGCTCCTTAAGCGCTATTTCTAGCTTAGCTTTGTACTCTTTTCTATCACTAGCAGCACGCTTAAGCAACTTATCCTAACACAGCAAGGTAGCAGTCAAATCCTCAACCTCAGCAACAAGAGCATTGACGGAAGGTGATACCTTAGATGTGTCGTCGTCGTCGCCGGGAGTATCGCCATCGCCGCCCTCCACCTCATCACCAAGTGCCATGGTGCAGAAGCTTCCGTGGGTGGAATCGGCGAAGAAGCAGAGTCCGTTCAGCTTGTCCTCGACCTTCCTCTCGGTCTCGTCGTCGCTCGAAGAAGAGGAAGCATGCTCGTCGTTGGAGTCGAGGTCGCTGATGGAGGCGAGGAAGGCGCGCTCTTTTGCCTTGAGCTTCTTCATAAATTTGTGCTTCATCGCTTCCTTGTCAAAACCTCCCTTGGACTTGTGCTTGCCGGAGGTGTAGTTGCGCTTCTCCTTGTGCTTGTTGGAGGTGCACTTGCCGAAGGAGTGCTTGTTCCGCTTGGGGCAGTTGGCGACGAAGTGGTCGGGGTCGCCGCATCCATAGCATCCATCCTTCGGTCCACCCCGCCGGCGGTTCAAGCGGTTGTTGTGAAACCGTGAGAACCGGCTGATGACGAGAGCCAGCTCATCATCTCCGAGTACGTCCAACTGCTCCTCTGTCACTGTGATTAGGGAAGACAAGGCAAACATCGCAGAGGAGGGGTTAGTGTGACACCCCAGGTGTCACCAGGGCAAAAGTCGACAACTGTAAACCCTAATCCACAATTTTCACTCACTTTAAAGCAGATTCAATCATGGAAATAAAAAGAAATATTGTTTCAAATGCTTTAAAGGAACACTATGAAAAGTTTGACAAACAACAGAGCATTTTAGCAAAGTCCGGAGAAATCTCAACTAACATGTCGAAATCTCGTTAACAGAAAGAAATCCAAACCCTAACTCTTGACCATCAAAATTTCCACAGAACCCTAACCATATTTTTACATAACAATTAAGTACACTTCAAAATAGAATTTTGGGAAATTATTCAAGATTTTTGGAAAAGATTTAGACCTCTTAAAAATTCACACAAGCTATAATCAACTTAGAAATTCAAGAATTTTTAGAGGCCAAATCATGACTTGAACCTTAAATGAAAAGTGTTCCAAATAAATTCCTGAGCATGCACAAAACTTTTCAAAAACTTTTGAGCTCGGGAGGTGTGCCTTTTAACTGAATTGCAGCCAGGCCTTGATTATTAGTAAAAAAAAAAAAATTTGAAAACAGGGCAGCGTGCCGGGCGGGCTACAGTCCCGCCGCCTGCCCGACCGCTCTTGCCGTTCCGCCTGACACGGCCCTCCCCGGCAGCAGGCGCACACGTCACATTTAAGTGGCTCTCTCCCGCGCTCCCTTCTCTCTCTACTTCTCTCTTCTTTCCTGTCTCTCTGTCCCGCCCGATTTTTCCTCTGCCAAGCCGCCCTATGCGTCGCCGAGCCGCCCGACAGCCATGCCCGCCGCCCCACTGCGCCACGCCCCTGCTCCCCTACTCCCCCTACCCCGTTCCTCCTTTAAATGAGTGCGCTCCCTCCCCAGCTCCCCCCTCCCTCTCCATTTCTTCTCCCCTGCGCGCAAGCCTTCCTCCATTGCCCTGGCCGTCGCCCACCCCACCATTGCCGGCCGCCCCAAGGTAAAACGCCACCCCCGACCAATTTCAATCAAATTCCTTCACCAAATCAGTTCCTCTCACTCCCGTGAAGCTTCCCGCACTCTTCCCCCTCCGGATTTGAGCTCCGTTCGCCGGAATTTCATCGATCGCCGCCGCCCCGAGACACCCCCACGGTGAGCACCCCTCTCACGGCCAAAACCTTGATGAATACCATGCTGCCGAGCTTCGTCATGTTGTGTGGATCATGAAAAGCCAAGGTTCGACGGCCGGCGACCACCCCATCGTCGGGAATTGGCCGCCGGAGCTCGTCGGAGCAACCTCCCCTGTTTTTCTTTTTCTTTTTATTTTCTAGATTATTTCCCTGTTTTTGTAAAATCTGTAGAAATTCACAGAAAAATCCAAAAATGTCAAACCAAAATTTTTTAGAACCCACGTGAAAAGTTCTAATTTTCTGTTAAAGCACTTTTTAATAAATGACCAGAAATTTGCACAATTAATTAGAAACACTCCTTTCTTTTGTTGAATTTTAAATTGCATTATACAGCAATGCTAGGGCTAACCTTTGATCCACAAGTGCACCATGGTGCTGCACACCCTCTGGAATTTTATGAAGGTTTTAGGAAGACGAAATGGCATCTAACCCTATTAAATAACTTCAATCTGCCTAGTCTAAATACCATTTTCTAAAGTGCATTGTAAAAGTCATTTTGACGCGGACCCGCCCAGAAAACCACGTCTCGGGACGGATCCGGTCTGTCGTTGAGCCAAGATCCTGTTGGGCAACGCTCGACGAAGCGAGCGTACACTCGGTACAACACAGGCAGGAATAAACAGCAATAATTTACAGGGAGAGAAGTTAATACAACATTAATTGCTGGATCGTAGCTTAAGTCTTACAAGGTTTCAGAGTGCGCAATAAAGTTTTGAAAATTGTAGCAGCGGAAGACTTGATTGATACAGACTCCGACACTCATATAAGCAAAAGCATGCACCCTGCCCAGGGGTGTCATGTTACTGGCCACTTCAAGTTACTGCGGCGACTCGCACAGTTCCCACTAGAGGTTCCCAACCTCGGAGTGAGACTCCTCCCAGAGGATGCTATCGACCTAATGCTGCGCGCCGGTGCCTGAAAACCACATATCGCTAACGCGTGAGCTTCTAAGAAGCTCAACAAGACTGACCCGTCAAAAGGCTGACTACAGCCGACTTCTAGACATGAAAGCTGATGGGGGTGGGTTTTTATTTGCAAAACGGACCCGCAACCTGTACTACTCTTGGTCAAATTTTAGCACAGGTTAAGTAGTTAGAATGTAACTTTAATTAGCACTGATCTAATCAAGCATAATAAAAGTGACAAGTAAATAGTAATCGACATAGTATCAATCTCATTGCATATCAACTTATTTACAAAAATGTGGTGCGTTTCACGAGCATACTCACCAACTGGGAGCGACAGCAGTTCGAAACGATTTTATACCCTGCAGGGGAAAACCTAATCGTACGACACGTGCGTGTCCCAGACTCGCACGTGGCAACCGTTCACTCCAGCTCCTGCAACGTCAATTCCCTCCTACGTCTGCCTTAGCAGCGCCGCATCCCACCAGACAACACGTCCCAGACGGTTTCTGTGGAGTTCCCACGCTGCCCACCCCAGATCTCCTCCTAGTCAGATACCGTAGGGCAGGTTCGACGTTGCAATCACTAGGCTACATAGGTTTACAGGTTCGACGTTGCAATCACTATTGGTATCCTGTCTGACCCTCAAACTTTTATCCTTCTTTAATTATCTCATCATCAGGTGTCATAATGTATCAAGTAGTAGTTTCATTCAACATCCTACCTTTCGCGAACAGTGTCCACTCTGCTCGACTTCTACCGGCAATACTTGCATAGCATACTAAGGAGTATCTATACCAACTACCGATAGGGTTTCCTAGGGGGAATCAGATGCAACTAAGGTTTCAACCAATTCCTAACAATTTAATGCACAATCAAATCACACTGCGCTATAAAAAGAGAACTAAAATAATGGTTGTGCACCGGGGCTTGCCTGGTTCTTCGGCTTCGCGGTCGACTTCTTCTGCGGGAGTGGAGGAATCGCGCTCTGCAGTCACCTCGCGTGCTTCGGAATCTACATGATGCATTATGATTAAGATTATGAGAAGTTCAAAGGATTGATAATATAATGTTTTTATTAAGGAGTATTCTAGGTTTCAGTCGGCGACGTTTAGAAATTAGGGTTAACCCTAAATTCTTCGACGCCACTGGTTTAAATATGTTTGACTTAATGAATGGGGTTCCAAGGCATTTATTCGATGTTTTTTACGATGTGATGTGTAATTGGTCGTATTCCCTGAATTGGGCTAAATTCAAATTTTAGGTCGAGATTGATCAGCACTTTTCTTCGGAGAATAATTATTTAATAAACTATGATTATTAACCTTAGGGTCAAAATGAAAATTTTTATTTGTACTAAAATTTTATTTTTAGTTGATAGTGCTCTCTGAAATATGAACTTTTAAAATTTGGTTGAGGTCTAGATGAATTTTCTAGATTTTATAAAAATTCAACAAAGTTTCTGATATTTAAAATGGTAAAATCACAAATAATTATGAAACCTTGGAGTAAAATTATGAAATTTTATGTAGCCACTCATGAGCATCAAAACTAAATTTCTTTTTTTGGGTTTAACTTTTTGGAGTACTTTTATAATATATTTTAGAAAAATGTAAATTAGTTAGGCAGAATGAAGTATCTTAAATAGGTTACATGCAATTAGGTGGTCCTAAAATCCCCATAAAATTCCAGAGGATGCCTACTGTAATTCCATATTTATAGATCAAATTTGAGCCCTAGCATTGCTCTACAATTTAAATTAAAATTTAAAAACAGAAAAGATTGTTCTTAATATTCCTGAAAATACCTGGTCATTTTGGAAAACGTGTTTTAACAGAAAATTAGTGCATTTCATGAGGATTCTAACAAATTTTGTTTTGGAATTTTTGGGCTTTTCTGCGATTTGTTTGGCATTTTACAAGACAGGACAAATTTTGGAGAAAAATAGAATTAACCCGCCGGCTAGGGCAGAACAGGGGAGGTGAACCCCTACGAGCTCCGGCGGGGAAATTCCGGTGGGAGTGAGCGGAGAAAGGTTCTACACGTCACGGGGAGTCACGGCACCACCACGAAGACCGGCGGGGTGCGGGGAAACCTAGCGCGCGGCGATGGCGCTCTCGGGAGAGGCTCCGGCGACCTCGCGGCGGTGCGGCGATGCACGGTAGGGGCTAGGGCTTCTCCTACACCATCTAGGAATCATGAGGAAGACCGGCATCAGGAGGATGACCACGATTACTCACCGGGGAGGGCTGTCGACGGTGAGCATGGCTCGGCAATGGCGAAGCGGCGCGTGGAACAGAGGAAGAAGAAGAAGAAAGTGGAAATGGGTTGCGGCGTGGTGAATGAGGCAGGGTGGGGAAGGTGTAGGGCGGTTTGGTTGCCTTTAACTTGCGCCGGGCAGAGGGAGGGAGGAGAATTGATGGCGCGGCCGGGGATTGGGGAAAAATTGGCGGTGGAGTGCGCCTCGGGGAAAAATTAAGGCCGGCGCGGCAGTGAGGAGGGAAAGAGAGAGAAGTAGAGAGGGAGATGAGATCTTTAGCAGAGATTTCTTGTCGGATTACTCGGTTGGCGGGAGAGCAGAGGGGGGAGAAAAAGAAGGGCGGTGAGCGGCGGGCTTGGGCGGCGCCGTGTCGTCGGTGGCGTGCCGCAGAGAAGGGAGGAAGAGAGAAGAGCTGGCGCGGGATTCCCGGTGGAAAGGAGTTTAGCGCAGAGGAGGCCGGCGGGGGAAACGGGGCTGCTGTGCCGCCGGTGGTGGCGCGCGGCAGCCCCTTTGAATTGCTCCTTCCCCCTATTTTTTTTTTGAATTGCTATTTAATTCAAAGCCTCGATCATTAATCAATTGAAAGTCATGCTTCCCCCTATTTTTGAAAATTTTTGTGAATGCTCGGGGATTTATTTGGAACACTTTTTATTTAGGGTTCGAGTTCTGAATCGGCTCCCAAAACTTCCCAAATTTTTGAGTCCAATTTAGTCTGTGTGAATTTTAAAACGGTTTAAACCTTAACTAAAAATCTTGAATAAATCTCCAAAATTCCATTTTGAAGTGAACTTAATTTTTATGCAAAAATATAGCTAGGGTGTTGTGGGAAATTTGATAGGTCACTCATTAGGGTTTAACTCCTGCCCGAAGAATAAAGTTTTCGACACTGTGGGTGGAAACCTTCCGAACCTGGTAATTGTGTTCTGTGGATTATCAAAATTTTTTTGTAGAGTTCCTTTGGGGTATTTTAAACAACATTGCACTTACTCCCATTGTAAATTTTGCTTTTAGGTGTGACATCTTGTCGATTAGGGTTTTAAATTGTCGATTTAGGCCCTGGTGACACTTGGGGTGTCACACATTTACAAGGTTAGACCAAAAGCAAAATTTTAGATCTGGTGCTCAGGAATGACCACATAAAATTTCATAATTTTATTCTGAGGTTTACTAGTGCTTTCTGATTTTATAAGCTTTAAAAACAGGAACTTTGATGAATTTTTATAAAATATAAAAAATTCATATAGGCCCCACCCAAAGCCCAAAATGTTTATTCCAGGGAGTACTACCAACTAAAAATAATTTTGAGAAAGAATTAAAAACTTCATTTTAACCCTAGTTTAATAGCCGAAGTAATTAAATAATATTAACCGATGAAAAGTGTCGAATTAACTTAACTAGAGTTAAAGTTGATGAACATACCAACTAAGAGTCACCTCATGGGAGTTTAATAGACTTCTTTAAACATCATTTACAGATTAAGAATTTAATTTAATCGACGGCGTCGAGTAATTAGGGTTAACCCTAATTCTGGGCGTCGCCAATCTAAACCCTAGTTATTATTGATATTAACATTAAGTTTATTTTTCATTAAACTTATCATAATCCTACTGCATCATGTAGATTCTGACGCTCACGAGGTAGCTGCAGATCCGAGTTCCTCGACCCCCGCCGAAGAAGTCATCGTCATCTCAGAAGAACCAGGCAAGCCCCGCTGCACAACCGAATTTTAAAGTTTTACTTTTATAACTAAGTGTGTCTTGTTTGTGCATTAAGTACTAGGAGTTGATTGAAACCATAGTTGCATTTGTTTCCATAGGAAAACCCTAACGGTAGTTGGTATAGACACCCCCCTTAGTCTGCTATGCTTAGTAGGTATTGCTGGTAGAAGTCGAGCAGAGTGGACGCTGCTCGCGAAAGGATAGGTTGTTGAATGAAACTGTTTCATGAGATGGGCCACACGAATGTGAATAAGTAAGAAAGATAAAAGTTTGAGGGTCAGACAGGATATCAATTAGGTCGGCGACTGGACTGGGTCCAGGGTGACCGTAGACTTGTCTGATCCGTGTGGTCCGAGACTGATCGAGTGTTGAACGTACTGGTCGTATGCTGGGTGTTATGGGTCCCAATAAACCTACGTAGCCTAGTGATTGCAACGTCGAACCTACCCTACAGTGTCTGACTAGGAGAAGATCTGGGGTGGGCAGCGTGGGAACTCCACAGAAACCGTCTGGGACGTGTTGTCTGGTGGGACGCGGCGCTGCTAAGGCAGGCGTAGGAGGGAATTGACGTTGCAGGAACTGGTGTGAACGGTTACCACGTGCGAGTCTGGGACACGCACGTGTCGTACGGTCAGGTTTCCCCCCGCAGGGTATAAAATCGTTTCGAACCGCTGTCGCTCCCAGTTAGTGAGCATGCTCGTGAAACGCACCACATCTTAGTAAATAGGTTGAGACACAATGAGAATGAATTATGATTATTACTAATGCTATTGTTACTTCTATCATGTTTGTTTAGCTCAATGCTAATTAAATTTATCTTTTCCTAATCACTTAACCTGTGCTAAAATCTGACAAGAGTAGTATAGGCTTGCGAGTCCCTTTGGCAAGTAAACCCACCCGAGTCAGCCAGCATGTCTAGGAGTCGGCTATAGTCAGCCACTTTTGTCGGGTAAGTCTTGCTGAGCTTCTTAGAAGCTCACGCGTTAGCGTTTTGTGGTTTTTCAGGCGCCGTCATGCAGGAACCAGCAGGTAGCTTCCATTGGGAGGAACCGCTCCCCGAGTTCGGGAACCTCCAGTGGGAGTTGTGCGAGTCGCCACAGTGATTTGTTGAAGTGGCTAGTAGCATGACGCCCGTGGGTACGGCGCGTGCTTTTGCTTAAGTCCGAGTGTCGGAGTTGTAATCGTTCTAGTCTTCCGCTGTTATCGTTTTCAAAACTTCTGCGTACTCTGAAACAATGTAATAATCAACTTCAAAGTTATGAACCAATGATGTATTAAGTTCTCTCTTCTTGTAAATTATTGCTGTTTATCCCTGCCTGTGTTGTATCGTGTGTACGCTCGCTTCGCCGAGCGTTGCCCAACAGGATCCTGGCTTAACGACTGACCAGATCCGTCCCGAGACGAGGTTTTCTGGGCGGGTCGTGTCAGCTTTGGTATCAGAGCCAGGTTCGGAAACGATACAACGTTTAAGGCATATTTTCAAAAATTTACGTGCGAGTGAGGTACGCGCCCTATTTAATAGGTTATCAGGTGGCAAGCTAACCTAGTATAGGAGCTAACAAAACCCAGTCTAGATTTACTTTTCTGTAACGACGCACCTACGCTCAGGTAAGAAAGGTAAGGTACGCCGCTCGACTGCGGTGAAAGGTCGAGAAATCCCTATTGCGTTAGCAGCAGTAGCGTTCTATACCATGGTGGTATGGAAGGAGGTATTATGTTCGCTGTAACATAGTACGCCCCCTTGCCGTTTAGGGAGAGGAGCGGCCCTCTACCGTACGAGGTGTGGGTTACGGACCTGTTGCGAATGCAGACCTTCGCAACAGTGGAGTCTTGTGTCTTTGGCACACAAGAGATGAGTTTGTTCCTCACGACTTCGGTTTTGCGGAACACTCTCATACCTCCGCTGCCTGAGGTAAAGTGCAGTCTGTCGCCGCGCAGGGAAGGTCGGACACGTGATCCCCGTATGTGACCTACTCGGAGCGACCCATATGGTAATGATATGGGTTGTTGTTTATACTTTTAGTATATATTTATATTGCACTGCCTGTGATGCCATTTTCTGCAGGTACGCTAACCCCGATATCGTAAGAAACGTGTAGTAACGGCTAACTTGAGTGCGATTCTGCCACCGCCTACGCGTATTCTTTTTACTTTGTGAGGACGTATAGGCCGATGTAGGATTGCATTGCATGAATAACTGTTAAAATCCTTCAAACTTATACTAAAACCATCCAGGAGCAAAAATTCCATCAATAATGCTGTAACACCAACAAAAATTAAGAAGTCAACCTGGATACCTTCCTCCCTTAGAATTGTGTGGAATCAACCGAGTTGGAGTAAAACCCTTGTATACCATTGAGCCTTCCCAGTACTTTCCTCGATGAGAAGATTGTCTCCTCGACAGGTCAACTTAGATGGTAAAGCCCCTTGGACAAACCGGCTACCGCTAGTTAGCATCCCTAGTGACCAATTTGGATCACCTTTTTACACAGGGATGAAAAATATTTTATGTATCGGAAGATTTAGCATGCTTTGAACTTTGTGTCAACATGTGGCTTCTGATTGATAAAATATTGTTCATCCCTGTGATGCAGATGGACGCCAACACGATCGAGCATGGGATCGCGGAGATAGGCATGAGGACTCCACCCCTACCTACGTCACCAAGAAATCAGGACGCAGAGGCTTTGTGGAGATTCTCGAACGGACCTTGCAGTCACTGGGATATGCGGAGACTCCATGGTTTCAGATCCGGGAGTATCGGCAGTATGACCTACCGCGCTGCTCGGCCACCGTTACACTACCCACGCACCCTCAGCATGCCAACAGAGAGATTTATACCACCACCACATTCGGTTCAGATAAGACGGAGGCCATCGAGGCAGCTGCTCTTCAGGCTTTATTAAGGATTTGCGAGCGACACCTTGAGAACCTGGCAGACAAACCAGCAGCGATGTTTCCGATACGGGACCAGGTCGACCGCACCTGGCACCGTAATGTCAAAAATACTCAGAAGAGGACTTTCAGGGGAGAGATGGACCATGTCACTCCCTTGTTCACGTGGAGCCTAGCGCTACTCAACTTGCATGAAGATATTGTTCTCACAGCTCAGATGGATCGCTAGGCCTTGCGTCAGGCCCACGTAGAGGTAGCTCAACTCAAGAAGAAGGTCCAGGACTTGGAGAGCAGAAACAATGCATTGCGTGCTCGCTGCGACGCGCGCGCTACCCGCATCTCTGAGTTGGAGGCGGTCTCCGAGATTAAGACTGCCCAGATCCATCCTAGAGAGAATGATTGCAACATCATGTTGCAACACATTCACCAGCTGGAGATGCTCAGGGATAACGCGGTTCAGATGGCGGAGAACCTCGCCCATGAGAACCATCATTTGTAGTATCAGTTAGCGGGACTTTTGGAGGCACAGCAGCCGCCTCCCGCTAACAATGATGCGCCTGAGTCAGAAGTATCGGATCCTGAAGCTTCAGACCCAGAGCCAGACGAGGAGTAGATCGGAGGTGGTTCCAAAGTGATAGTTTAGCTAGAGGCTTCGCTTAAGGAGTGCGTTGTCTTTGTCTTGGTGTTAGTATGTGTTCTCAAGAGTCTATCTTAGTGGCATTGTAATCTTTTGGATGTAAGAGTGGTGGTTTGACAGTCTAAAGAGTTGGATGATGGATGTACTGTCCTCTTTTGGGGAATGAAGGAAGTTTGTTTTATTGAGATATCCGTGCCGTGCATATTGACGTACTTTTCCTTATGTCGAGAAATGGACATGGGTTGAATTGCTCTAATAAGGATCCTTTTTACTTTTTCAGCATGGTGAACACTAGGGCAGGACGTCAGAGGCGGAAAGCTCCAACCCACCGCCCCCGCCAGCTGAGCCAACCTTGGCGGCAGCTATGGCAGCCATGCTTCAGAGCAGCCAGCAGACACAAGAGAAGCTGCGGACCATCCTAAAAAGTAGTGGCGCAAATCGAGGCGCTCGGAACCGTGACCAGGACAGCACATATGCTGAATTCCTGGCCACTCATCCCCCGGAGTTCAGAGATGCCCGGGAACCAATGGAGGCAGACCACTGGCTTCGTACAATCGATGCCAAATTTGGGCTGCTTCGTTGCTCGGAGACCCAGAAGACACTCTTTGCAGCCCAGATGCTCCACGGACACGCTGGAGCCTGGTGGGCCAACTACTTGGCCACTCTCCCGGCCGACACCCAGGTGCCATGGGCACAGTTCCGGGAGGTGTTCCGCGCTCACCACATCCCCGTGGGACTCATACAGAGGAAGGCCAAGGAGTTCATGGCCTTAACACAAGGGAACCGCACGGTGCACGAGTATTCCCGTGTGTTCAACCAACTTGCTCTATATGCTCCGGAGCAGGTTGACACGGATGCCAAGCGGAAGCACCGCTTCATGGAAGGGTTAAACATCACACTCCAGGGTCGCTTGGCCCTGAACCAAGACGGCTCATTCAACGAGCTCGTCAGCAATGCCCTCATCGCTGAGGAGTACCTCGAGAAGGAGCAGCGGGAAAAGAGGCGAGCCAGCGGTGGGCCATCGAATGCCCCGCCACCCAAGTACCGTCTGGTGTACACTGCACCCGATGGTAGGAGGTACAAGGCAACCCCGCCGCAGGCGCCGTCGTTCCGTCCGCCGCAGCAGCCGTACCGGCCCCCACAGAATCAGCAACAAGCCGGCTATCGCGCACCTCCCCCGCCGCAGAGGAACCAAGGTGTCCGCCCACCTCAACAGGGCGCCCGCCCTGGACCAGGCACGCCTTGCTTCAACTGCGGGCAGCCCGGACACTTCGCCCGCGAGTGCCCCTCCAACCAGCAGTCCGGAGGCAACCGGCAGTCAAGTCAAGGACAGGGCCAGCAAAAGGGCCAGAAGAACACCAGGACCGGTCGGGTAAACTACACTACGACCAAAGAAATTGCTGAGGACGAACAAGTACTGGCGGGTACGTTCTCGCTCTCTACGCATTCAGCTTTTGTTCTATTCGATTCCAGCGCAAGCCACAACTTTATCAGTAGGAATTTTATCAAAGGCAAAAACCTAGCCACAGTTCTCCTAGAACCACCTTTCGTAATAAAATCGCCTGGGGGTACTATTTTGTCAAACCATGGCCTAAGTGAAGCTCCCCTAAATCTAGGAGGTCACATCTATCCTATTTCCTTCATCATCCTAGACGGGCAGGGTATAGATATTATCATCGGCATGAAATGGATGAAACACCATAATGCCATCCTTGACATTGCTAACCGTGTAGTCCACTTAACCTCCCCACTTCACGGTTCCATGTCCATAAACCTAGATCACCCTAAAGCCACCCTCAATCAAGTCTGCCATGTTGTCGGGAAAAGTCTGGACGAGATACCAGTGGTTAAGGAGTTTCCGGACGTATTCCCAGAGGACTTACCTGGTTTACCGCCGGACAGAGATGTGGAATTTCAGATTGAGCTGTTGCCAGGCACAGCCCCGATCTCTCGGAGACCATACAAGATGGCCCCCAAGGAGCTAGCAGAGTTGAAGAAACAGTTGCAGGAATTGTTGGACAAGGGCTTTATACGGCCCAGTACCTCGCCTTGGGGTTGTCCGGCATTGTTCGTGAAGAAGAAGGACCAGTCATTGAGGCTATGCGTGGATTACCGTCCCTTGAATGCGGTAACTATCAAGAACAAGTATCCCTTGCCATGCATAAACACTCTATTTGATCAGTTGGCAGGAGCAAAGGTCTTCTCGAAAGTCGATCTTCGGTCTGGATATCATCAGATCAAGATCCGTCCTAGTGATGTTCCAAAGACGGCCTTCTCCACCAGATACGGGCTATATGAGTATTTGGTGATGTCGTTTGGACTCACAAACACACCAGCGTACTTTATGTACCTCATGAACTCAGTCTTCATGCCAGAGCTGGATAAGTTTGTAGTGGTGTTCATCGACGACATCCTAATATACTCCAAATCAACCGATGAGCATGCAGAGCACATTCGGACAGTTCTCCAAAGACTCAGAGATCATCAGCTCTATGCCAAGTTCAGCAAGTGCGAATTCTGGATTGAGCGTGTTCAGTTTCTGGGTCATGTTGTGTCCGCGGAAGGTATTTCTGTTGATCCGGGAAAGGTGCAAGATGTTGTTAATTGGAAAGCACCCACAACAGTCCACAAGGTCCGGAGTTTCTTGGGATTAGCGGGATACTACCGCCGCTTCATTCCCAACTTCTCCAAGATTGCCAGGCCTATTACAGACCTACTCAAGAAGGATCAGAAGTTCAAGTGGATAGAAAAGTGCGAAAAAGCCTTTCAGACTTTGAAGAAGCACTTGACCACAGCACCAGTACTCGCCCAACCGGATTTGAGCAAGCCCTTCGACGTGTATTGTGATGCGTCGGGCACTGGACTTGGGTGTGTGATGATGCAAGAAGGACGGGTAATTGCTTATGCTTTCAGGCAACTCCGTAAGCATGAGTTAAATTACCCCACACACGACTTGAAATTGGCAGCCGTGGTATTGGCTCTGAAGGTGTGGAGGCATTACTTATTGGGCAACTTGGTACACCTCTACACCGACCACAAGAGTCTCAAGTACATCTTCACCCAGAACGAGTTGAACATGAGGCAACGAAGATGGCTAGAGTTAATCAAGGCTTACGAGATAGAGATCCACTACCATCCGGGCAAGGCTAATGTGGTTGCAGACGCGTTGAGCAGAAACGCCCATTGCCATTACTTGGATCAAGGAGTTGCAGCCGAAGAACTAGAGCCAGCCGTAAGGATTCTATCCCACGGAGCCCTCTACAACCTAGCCTTAGTGCCAACACTTAGAGATGAGGTAGCCAAGGCCCAGAAGCTTGATAAGGGCATGGAGAAGATCAGATTAGGACTACAAGAAAAGAAGATGCAGTGCTTGCGTGAGGATGAAGGAGTTTTGTGGTTCAAGAACAGACTGGTAGTACCGAAAGATCACGAGCTCCGAAGGAAGATCATGGACGAAGCTCATCTATCCAAGTACTCAATTCACCCTGGCAGCAACAAGATGTATCAGGACCTGCGAAAGAAGTTTTGGTGGACAAGGATGAAAAGAGAAATCGCTCGGTATGTAGCAGAATGTGACACCTGCCGCAGAGTAATGGCCGACCATCTAAACGGCGCAGGGTTGTCGCAACCTTTGAGTGTTCCGTCATGGAAGTGGGAAGACATAAGTATGGACTTCATTGTTGGACTGCCCATGACAGCTCAAAAGTTGGACATAAGGGGGGAGGGCTGTGACACCCCAGGTGTCACCAGGGCAAAGTCGACAATTGTAAACCCTAATCCACAATTTTCACTCACTTTAAAGCAGATTCAATCTTAGAAATAAAAAGGAACATTATTTAAAATGCTTTAAAGAGACACTATGAAAAGTTTGAACACTATAGCAGAGTCCGGGAAAAATCTCAATCAACAGTGTCGAAATCTCGTTAACAGGAAGAAACCCAAACCCTAACTCTTGGCCATCAAAATTTCCACAGAACCCTAGCCATATTTTTACATAACAATTAAGTACACTTCAAAATGGAATTTTGGGAAATTATTCAAGATTTTTGGAAAGGATTTAGACCTCTTAAAAAATTCACACAAGCTATAATCAACTTAGAAATTCAAGAATTTTAGAGACCAAATCATGACTTGAACCTTACATGAAAAGTGTTCCAAATAAAATCCTGAGCTTGTACAAAAATTCTCAAAAATTTTCTAGCTTAGGAAGTATGCCAATTCATTGAATTGCCTTCTAGCCTTAATGAAAAAGAAAGAAAATAAGTTTTGCCGGGCGAGCTACAGTGCCCCGCCCGCCCGACAACACGGCGCGGCAGGGCACCGCTGCCCCCGCCCGACACGGCCCCCTGTGGGCACGTCGCCGATTCAATGCCGCGCCGGCCCCCTACCTCCTCACTCCCTCGCTCTCTCTCTCTAGCCCTCTCCCTTTCTCTCTCTCTTCTCTGCCGCCGCCCGAGCCGCCCGACGCCACCCATGCTGCCGCCATGCCACCCCCTGCTCCCCCACTCCCCTACTACCCTACCCGGCTCTCCTTTAAAATCGATGCACCCCTCCTCCATTTTCCCCCTCCCACGCGCGAGAACCCTTCTTCTCCCCTGCCCCGGCCGGCCGCCGACGCCACGGTGAAATCCACCCCCGACCAATTCCCCGCTCCAATTCCCTCAACCAATCACCCCCTCTCACTCCCATGAAGCTTCCCGCAACTTTCCCCCTCCAGATTTGAGCTCCGTTCGTCGGAATTTCGACTTCGCCGCCGCCACCGTCGCCCCCCACGGTGAGACCCCCTCTACCGTGCCAAAGCTTGATAACTATCATGTTGCCGAGCTTCGTCGTGTCGTGTAGATCGTGAAAAGCCAAGGTTCGACAGCCGGCGACCACCCCATCGCCGGGAAACGGCCGTCGGAGCTCGTCGGAGAAACGTCCCCTGTTTTTCTTTTTCTTTTTATTTTCCAGATTATTGCTCTGTCTTGTAAAATCCGTAGAAATTCATAGAAAACTCCAAAAATAGAAAACCAAAATTTTTAGAAACCTCATAAAAAGTACTAATTTTCTGTTAAAGCACTTTTTAACAAATGACCAAACATTTGCAGAATTAATTAGAAACACTCCTTTCTTTTTTTGAATTTTAAATTGCATTATAGAGCAATGCTAGGGCTGACCTTTGATCCACAAGTACACCATGGTGCTACACACCCTCTGGAATTTTATGAAGATTTTAGGAATACGAAATGTCATCTAACCCTATTAAATCACTTCAATCTGCCTAGTTTAAATACCATTTTCTAAAGTGCATTGTAAAAGTCATTTACAAGGTTAGACCCAAAAGAAAAGTTTTAGATCTGGTGCTCTGGAATGCCCACATAAACTTTCATAATTTTATTCTGAGGTTTACTGGTGCTTTCTGATTTTATAAGATTGAAAAATAGGAACTTTGATGAATTCTTATAAAATATAGAAAATTCATCTAGGCCCCACCCAAAGCCCAAAATACTTATTCCAGGGAGTACTACCAACTAAAAATAATCTTAAGGAAGAATTAAAATCTTTATTTTTAACCCTAGTTTAATAGCCGAAGGAATTAAATTATGTTTAACCGATGAAAAGTGTCGAATTCACTTAACTACAGTTGAAGTGGTTAAACATGCCAATTAAAAGTCACCTCATGAGAGTTGAATAGATTTCTTTAAACGTCATTCACAGATTAAGAATTGAAGTTAATCGACGGCGTCGAGTAATTAGGGTTAACCCTAATTCTGGACGTCGCTAATCTAAACCCTAGGTTACTATTGATAATAACAATAAGTTTCTTTTTCATTGAACGTATCATAATCCTACTGCATCATGTAGATTCTGACGCTCACGAGGTAGCTGCCGATCCGAGTTCCTCGACCCCCGCCGAAGAAGTCATCGTCAGCTCAAAAGAACCAGGCAAGCCCCGGTGCACAACCGATGTTTAAAATTTTTCTTTTATAACTAAGTGTGTCTTATTTGTGCATTAAGTACTAGGAGTTGATTGAAACCATAGCTGCATTTGTTTCCCATAGGAAACCCTATCGATAGCTGGTATAGATACCCCCTAGTCTGCTATGCTTAGGAGGTATTGCCGGTAGAAGTCGAGCAGAGTGGACGCTGCTCGCGAAAGGATAGGTTGTTGAATGAAACTATTTTATGAGATGGGCCACACAAATGTGAATAAGTAAGAAAGATAAAAGTTTGAGGGTCAGACAGGATACAAAGTAGGTCGGCGACTGGACCGGGTCCAGGGTGACCGTAGACTTGTCTGATCCGTGTGGTCCGAGACTGATCGAGTGTTGAATGTACTGGTCGTATGCTGGGTGTTATGGGCCCCAGTAAACCTACGTAGCCTAGTGATTGCAACGTCGAACCTGCCCTACAGTGTCTGACTAGGAGGAGATCTGGGGGGGCAGCGTGGGAACTCCACAGAAACCGTCTGGGACGTGTTGTCCGGTGGGATGCGGCGCTGCTAAGGCTCGCGTAGGAGGGAATTGGCGTTGCAGGAGCTGGTGTGAACGGTTGCCACGTGCGAGTCTGGGACATGCACGTGTCGTACGGTCAGGTTTCCCCTGCAGGGTATAAAATTGTTTCGAACCGCTGTCGCTCCCAGTTAGTGAGCATGCTCGTGAAACGCACCACATAGTAAATAGGTCGAGACACAATGAGAATGAATTATGAATATTAATATTGCTATTGTTGATTGTGTTATGTTTGCTTAGTTCAGTGCTAACTAAATTTATTTTCTAATCACTTAATCTGGTGCTAAAATTGGACAAGAGTAGTGTAGCCTTGTGAGTCCTCTTGCAAGTAAACCCACCCGAGTCGGCCAGCATGTCTAGGAGTCGGCTGTAGCCAGCCTTTTTGTGGGGTAAGTCTTGCTGAGCTTCTTAGAAGCTCACGCGTTAGAAATTTGTGGTTTTCAGGCGCCGTCATGCAGGACCAAGCAGGTCGCTTCCATTGGGAGGAGCCTCTCCCCGAGTTTGGGAACCTCCAGTGGGAGTTGTGCGAGTCGCCGCAGTGAACTGTTGAAGTGGCTAGTAGCATGACGCCCGTGGGCACGGCGCGTGCTTTTGCTTAAGTCCGAGTGTCGGAGTTGTAGTCGTTCCAGTCTTCCGCTGTTATCGTTTTCAAAACTTTTGCGTACTCTGAAACAATGTAATATTCAACTTCAAATTTATGAACCAATGATGTATTAAGTTCTCTCTTCTTGTAAATTATTGCTGTTTATCCCTGCCTGTGTTGAATCGTGTGTACGCTCGCTTCGCCGAGCGTTGCCCAACAGGATCTTGGCTCAACGACTGAACGGATCCGTCCCGAGACGAGGTTTTCTGGGCGGTCATGTTTTTGATGGTAACAGCGTTCAACGGACGATAATTGACACACATGCGCAATGTGCCGTCTTTCTTCTTCACAAAGATAGCAGGACAACCCCAAGGAGAAGAACTTGGACGAATAAAGCCCTTGTCGAGGACATCTTTCAACTCCTTCTTCATTTCAGCTAGCTCCTCAGAAGACATTGGATACAGCCTTTTCGAAATCGGAGCCGTTCCAGGTTCGAGTTCGATGGCAAACCCAACAGTCCGGTCGGGCGGCATACCCGGCAAATCCTCAGGGAAAACATCTGGATATTCGTACACTACGGGGATGGAGGAAAGTTCAGAGCTGGTCGCACCTTTCAAATGGTACAACCGGAACTATCACCCTCAAGGTGTAGCGAAAAACGATTGGCGGTTGGGTCTTTCAGGGAAACAACTCTAGAAGCCACGTGGATGACAGCATCGTGAGAAATCATCCAATTCATCCCAAGGATGACATCTAACCCTTGAAGGTCTAGAAGTAAGAGATTGGCTTGCAGAGTAACACCGCTGATTGGGGTCAACGATGTCGGAACCATGGAATCTACGTGGATTTTTGCTCCGGGGGATTCTATGATTGTGACACCCCAGTGTCACCAGGTGAACAATCAACACTAAAAACCCTAATTTGCAAATTGACACCCTTAGAAACAAAATCGACACTGGAAGTAAAAAACATGATGCTTAAAACACTCTAAGGAATCACTATGAAAACTTTGGCACACAATAGAACACTATAGCTAAAGTCGGAAAGATTCAACTACCAGTGTCGAAATCCTGTTAAAAGAAATTAAATCCAAACGCTAATTCATGGCTATCCAAATTTCCACAAAACCCTGGCCATATTTTTGCATAACAATTAAGTACACTTCAAAATATAATTTTGGAAATTTATTCAAAATTTTTGGACAAGATTTAGACCTCTTAAAAATTCACACAAGCTATAATCATCTTGGAAATTGCCGCGACCCCGCCCAGAGAATCTCGTCTCGGGACGGATCCGGTCAGTCGTTGAGCCAGGATCCTGTTGGGCAATGCTCGGCGAAGGGAGCGTACACACGATACAACACAGGCAGGAATAAACAGCAATGATTTACAAGGGGAGAGAAACTTAATACATCATTGGTTCATAGTTTGAAACTTAAGTCTTACAGTGAATCAGAGTACGCAATTAAAGTTTTGAAAATACAGCGGAAGACTTGAACGATTACAAACTCCGACACTCGGACTTAAGCAAAAGCACGAGCCGTGCCCAAGGGCGTCATGCTACTAGCCACTTCAAAGTTCACTGCGGCGACTCGCACAACTCCCACTGGAGGTTCCCGATCTCGGGGAGAGGCTCCTCCCAATGGAAGCTACCGGCTTGGTCCTGCATGACGGCGTCTGAAAAACCACATAACGCTAACGCGTGAGCTTCTAAGAAGCTCAGCAAGACTGACCCGTCAAAATTGGCTGACTACAGCCGACTCCTAGACATGAAGGCTGATGGGGGTGGGTTTATTTGCGAAAAGGGACTCGCAAGCTTGCACTACTCTTGTCAAATTTTAGCACAGGTTAAGTAATTAAAAAAATAAATTTAGTTAGCACTGGGCTAAGCAAACATAACAGAAGTAACAATAGCAATAGTAATAAACATGATTTATTCTCATTGTATCTCAACCTATTTACTAAAATGTGACAGAGAGTTCAAGTAAGCTCATAGCTGAGAGCGACAGCGGTTCGAACCGATTTTTAAACCTCTGCAGGGTTAACCTAATCGTACGACACATGCGCGTCCCAGACTCGCACGTGGCAACCGTTCACACCAGCTCCTGCAACGTCAATTCCAGCCTACGCATGCCTTAGCAGCGCCGCATCCCACCAGACAACACGTCCCAGACGGTTTCTGTGGAGTTCCCACGCTGCCTGCCCCAGATCTCCTCATAATCAGACACCATAGGGCAGGTCCGACGTTGCAATCACTAGGCTACGTAGGTTTACTGGGGCCCATATCACCCAACATACTATCAGTACATTTAATACTTGCCCAACCGTGCCACACGGATCAGACCAGACTACGGTCACCCTGGTCCCGGACCAGTCGCCGACCTACTTGTACCCAGTCTGACCCTCAATCTTTTATCTTTCTTACTTATTCACAATCGCGTGGCACATCTCTTAAAATAGTTTCATTCAATATCCTACCACTCGCGAGCAGCGTCCACTCTGCTCGACTTCTACCGGCAATACTTGCTAAGCATAGCATACTAAGGGGGGTATCTATACCAGCTACCGATAGGGTTTCCTATGGGAAACAATGCAACTATGGTTTCAATCAACTCTTAGCACTTAATGCTCAAACAAGACACACTGAGTTATAAAAGAAAAATTTAAAACTCGGTTGTGCACCGGGGCTTGCCTGGTTCTTCGGCGTTGTTGAAGACCTCTTCTGCGGATATCGAGGCAACTAGATCTGCAGCTACTTCGTACGCTTCAGAATCTACATGATGTAGTATGAGTATGATAAGTCTAATAAAAAGAGTCATTGCTTTTATCATTAGCGATTTAGGGTTTTGATCGGCGATTCCTAGAATTAGGGTTAACCCTAATTACTCGACGCCGTCGATTTGTTTCAATTCTTAACCTGTGAATGAAGTTAAAGGAAATCTATTCAACTCTCATGAGAGGACTTTTAATTGGCATGTTCCACAACTTCAACCTTAGTTAAGGTTAACTCGACATTTTACATCGGTTAAACATTATTTAATTTCTTCGACTATTAAACAAGGGTTAAACTGAAAATCTTAATTCCACCTCAAGATTATTTTTATTTGATAGCACCTTCTGAAATATTCATTTTGAGCTTTGGGTGGGGCCTAGATGAATTTTCTATATTTTATAAAAATTCATCAAAATTCCTATTATTGAATATTATAAAATCAGAAAGCCATAGTAAACCTTAGAATAAATTTATGAAATTTTATGTGGGAGTTCATGAGCACCAAAGCTAAAACTTTTCTTTTGGGTCTAACCTTTTGAATAACTTTTACAATGTACTTTAGAAAATAGTATTTTAACTAGGTAGATTGAAATAATTTAATAGGGTTACATGCAACTTCTTGGTCCTAAAATCCTCCTAAAATTTTAGAAGGTGTGTAATATCATGATGTATTAGTGGATCAAATATTAGCCCTAGAATTTCTTTAGAATTGAAATTAAAATTCAAATACAGAAAGGAGTGTTTCTAATTAATTCTGCAAATTTTTGGTCATTTGCTAAAAAGTTCTTTAACAGAAAATGTTTCCCTTTCACAAGGGTTCTAACAAATTTTGGTTTCATATTTTTGGATTTTTCTGTGATTTGTTAAGAATTTTATAAAACAAGACAGAAAATAGAAGAATGAAATTAATAGGAGTGGCGGCAGAGAATAGGGGAGTTGCCTCCGGTGAGTCCGGCGGGTCTCCGGCGAGCAATTCTGGCTGGCCGGTGCCTCGCCGGTGAGGGGGAAGGGAGGGGGATTGTTTTACATGGCGTGGGGAGTCCCGGAGACAGCACAACGGCCGGCGGGGTGCGGTGCATCCTAGGGCGCGGCGGCGACGCCCTCGGGAGCGTGCTCCGGCGACCTCGCGGCGGCGCGGCGTTGCACGGGAGAGGTTAGGGTTTGATTCTATAGCAACTAGGCAGGATGTGGAAGAGCGGCAAGAGGATGAAGAGGGTGATTACTCACCCAATCGTGCAGTCGACGTGAGCTCGGGTCGGTGATAGCGGGGCGGCGGTGCACCGAGCAAAATCCGGCAATGGGAGCTTGATTCCGAGAATTGGGGAGTGCTCTGAGCTACACGGGAGCGGGAGAGTGTGATTGGTCGAGGAAATTGGAACGGAGGAGAGTCGGGGGGTGGGGTTCACCGTGGAGCTCTCTCCGGCGGCAATGGCGCCGGTGGCTACCGAGTGGGAAAAGAGGAGCTTGGGCGGCCGGAAAGAGAAGGAAGAAGGGGGAAAGGAAGGGGAAGCTGCGCAATTTAAAGGAACCTTTGGGCAGGAAGATGAGGAAGCAGGGGGGCATGGCCGACCATGCCTCGGTATGGCCGGTGCGGTGCTCAATGCCGGGCGGCGCGCGACGTGCGGGGGAGGAGAGGAAATGGGAGAGAGAGGGAGGGAGGAGGAGGAAGAGCACCGGGCAAGTGGACGTGCCAATTATGGCCGTGTCGAGCGGGTCGCGGTGCGGGCGGGCGGCGGGCACTGTAGCCCGCCCGGCACAGCCGCTTTCCATTTTTTTTTTAATTCATTTGCTATAGTTATTAAAGCTGGAGTCCAAAGCAATTGAATGATACGTTTCCCGAGTTCCAAGATTTTTGAAAATTTTTGTGTAGGCTCAGGAATTGATTTGGAGCATTTTTCATTTAGGGTTCAAGTCATGATTGGTCTCTAAAAATTCTTAAATTTCCAAAAGGATTATAGCTTGTGTGAATTTTTAAGAGGTCTAAATCTTGTCCAAAAATTTTGAATAAATCTCCAAAATTCTATTTTGAAGTGTGCTTAATTGTTATGTAAAAATATGGCTAGGGTTCCGTGGAAATTTTGATACCCATGAGTTAGGATTTGGATTTAATTCCTGTTAACAGGATTTCGACACTTGTTAGTTGAATTTTTCTGAACTTTGCTATAGTGTTCTGTTGTGTTCCAAAATTTTTATAGTGATTCCTTAGAGTATTTCAAACATCATTTCTTTTTATTTTAAATGTAGATTTTGCTTTTACGTGTCAAATTTGACTTCTAGGGTTTAAATCTGTCGATACCCTTTTTAAGTGACACCTGGGGTGTCACAGAAATTCAAGAATTTTTAGAGACCAAATCATAACTTGAACCCTAAATGAAAAGTGCTCCAAATAAATTCCTGAGCTTGTAAAAAAATTCTCAAAAATGTTTGAGCTTGGGAAGTGTGTCTTTCAATTGAATTGCATTCCAGCTTGTTGTTAGCAAATGAATAAAAAAAATGGAAAGCTCTATTGCCGGGCGGGCTACAGTGCTGCCGCCCGCCCGACAGAGCGACGGGCGGCAGGGCACCGCGCCCCGCCCGACACGGCCATAAATGGCACGTCTTCCAACCCCCTGGTGCTCGTCCTCCTCACTCTCCCGCGCTCCTCACTCCCTCACTCCCTCACTCTATCTCTCTCTCTCTCTCTCTCTCTCTCTCCCCCGCCCCCTCCTTTTCCCCACGGCGCGTGCCGCCCGAGCGCCGCCCGGCATGGCCGGCCATGCCGGCCATACTCCTCTTGCCCCCTCTAACTCCGTACTCCGAGCCCCCTTTCAAACGGTGCACTCCCCTCCCCACTTCTCCTTTTTCCCTTCACCACGCGCGAGGCTCCCTCCTCCCTGCTCAGTACACTGCTGCCATTGCGGCCAGTGCCGCTCGCTCATCGACAGATCACTCCGACGAGTTCCAAGCCACACCACAGTGCCTCCTAGGTTCCCCTCCATCCCCTGAAGCTCTCCGACCACCAAGCCCGCCGGCGGTGCCCTAGTTTCGCTGGAACGCCGCAGCCTTCCCCCTCGGTCGAAGACACCGCCGCCGGCCACCAATTCCCAAAATTCGCCACCACGGTATAATGTTTCTTCGATTCCTTTCACAGGCTAGCTCATCTCACTCTTGCGCATCGATTTGACATGGTTCCAACCACAGCACACCGTCATCGACGAAGAACGCCGTGCGCCACCCTGTCGGCCGCCATTGTCGCCGCCTCGAGCTCCATGTCGCCGGCCTTGATCCCCTCTTCCCCGTGGCCTCCATCCTCCACAAATCAGTGAATAGACTCGAGGTGAAGCTCCACGACTACTCCTTTCTTACCCTAGCCTTCTTCTCCGGCAAGGAGCTCACCGGAGCACCGCCCCTGCCATGCCGCCCCTGTTCTGCCACTGTTCCATTGATTTTCCTGACTTCCTTTAATTAGCCAGAGATGGTAAGGCATGTAACAAATCATGGAAAATTCTAAAAATACCAAACCTAATTTTTTTTGAATCCTTGAACACTGAACTAATTTTCTATTAAAGCACTTTTTAGCAAATGACCAAAAATTTGCAGAATTAATTAGAACACTCTTCTCTGTTCCTGAATTTTAAATTGAGTTCTAGAGCAGTTCTAGGGCTGATATTTGATCCACAAATACACCATGGCCACACACTTCTCCTGGAATTTTATGAAGATTTTAGGACCACGAAGTTGTATGTAACCCTATTGAATCACTTCAATCTGCCTAGTTAAAATACTATTTTCTAAAGTACATTGTAAAAGTCATTCAAAAGGTTAGACCCAAAATTTCATACATTTATTCTAAGGTTTACTATGGCTTTCTGATTTTATAAGATTCAATAACAGGAACTTTGATGAATTTTTATAAAATCTAGAAAATTCATCTAGGCCCCAACCAAAGCTCAAAATGTTCACTTCAGAAATTACTATCAATTAAAAATAATCTTGAGGTGGTATTAAAATTTTCATTTTAACCCTAGTTTAATAGGCGAAGAAATTAAATAATGTTTAACCAATGAAAAATGTCGAATTAACCTTATCCAAAGTTGAAGTTGTTGAACATGCCAAGTAAAAGTCTCCTCATGAGAGTTGAATAGATTTCTTTGAACATCACTCACAGATTAAGAATTAAATTAAATCGACGGCGTCGAGGAATTAGGGTTAACCCTAATCCGTAAACGTCGGAATCCTTAGTTAATCTTTAGCAAAGGCTTTATGAACCTTTTTCATTTGAACTTATCTTAATCATATTGCATCATGTAGATCATAAAGCGCACGAAGTAGCTGCAGATCCAGTTGCCTCGACCTCCGTAGAAGAAGTCTTCAACAGCTCCGGAGAACCAGGCAAGCCCCGGCGCACAACCGATGTTTGAAATTTGCTTTTATAACTCAGTGTGTCTTGTTTGTGCATTAAGTGCTAGGGGTTGATTGAAACCATAGTTGCATTTGTTTCCCATAGGGAACCCTGACGGTAGCTGGCATAGACACCCTTAGTGTGCTATGCTTAGCAGATAATTGCCGGTAGAAGTCGAGCAGAGTGCACGCTGCTCGCGAGTGGTAGGATTTTGAATGAAACTATTTCATGAGATGTGCCACACCATTGTGAATAAGTAAGAAAGATAAAAGATTGAGGGTCAGACCGGGTACAAGTAGGTCGGCGACTGGTTCGGGACCAGGGTGACCATAGTCTGGTCTGATCCGTGTGGCACAGCTGGGCAAGTATTGAATGTACTGATCGTATGCTGGGTGATATGGTCCCCAGTAAACCTACGTAGCCTAGTGATTGCAACGTCGAACCTGCCCTACGGTGTCTGGTTAGGAGGAGATCTAGGGCGGGCAGCGTGGGAACTCCACAGAAAACGTCTGGGACGTGTTGTCTGGTGGGATGCTGATGAGTACATCACACCCATGGATACACATAATAATTCTTCCGCTGCTACAAATGAAGGTCCAATCACCAAAGCTCGCGCCCGTCAACTTAATATAGTGGTCAGCTCGTTCCTTAGCACTCCATTACGAATTCTTAAGGATAGATTACTACCTAATGATGTTATTATGATTAGGAATCATGGAGAGGTCAGAGGAACAATGGAAGACCAGGTTGGTGTCAGCCAAGGACGTCCACGCCAAGTCGGAGGCCCAGCCCACGTCGACTTCAAATCCAATTCGGAGTCCAGGAGCAGTCTCCACTAAAACGGACGTCTAGGTTGCATACGGACTCCATTTTCAGCGATCTACCACTTCATGGAAAGAGGACGAGACCATCTTTCCAACGGGACTGGTCCCATGTCCAAATTCCTTCGGAGTCGACGGAAATCGCCAAAACAGTGAGCCATCCTGAATCTGTCAGGGTGTTGCGACACTGATTTGGGCCGGATGGCCTTGTATCGAGTTAGAGTCCATTAAGGTTTCATCCAGGGGGACTTGCACGTCCCCAAGTCCTTTATATTCAGCCGTCACCCCCTCCATTAGGGGGGTTTTTCTTAGATTATTTCTGTACACAAAGATTCGTCGTTTCATCGGTTTGTGAGATCCCAACTTGTGAGTTTAATCTATATCTGCAAATTTGGTTGCTTTCCACTTCGTTCTTGCTTGTGTTCTTCGATTCACAGGCAAGGATTAGCCTTCTCAGCGAGGTCATCCATGTTCGTGCGGGTGATAACCAGAGGAGACGTGGTGCTGCGATTGCAGGGTTCGGGACGTGCCGTTTGGAAGCCGGATCGATTTGTGTCGCGACTCCGCCCAAACCGTTGATTATCAGAACCTGTTGGAAGATCGGGACCCCCGTCCCCATCAAGTGGTAATCAGAGCTTCAGGTGTTCCCTCAGGTTCGCCTTTGTTTACCCTAATTCCTTGTTTCGTTTCATCCTATAGTCCAAAAAAAAGCCAAAAACAGAATCGTAGTTTTAGGTTACATCCTGTCCAAAACCGTATTTAGCCATTGCATATTTCAATTTCAGAGTCCGTAGTGTTGAGTTCGTGTCCTTAGTTACGTTTTGTTGCTGGTTTAGATCCTGTCTTGTTACGGTTTGTTTTGCTTCCGCCACCTTGTGTGAAACCCTAGCCGTCAATTTTTTTCCCCACCCTGATCCCACCCTGAATTTAGTTTGTTACATCACATCTGTTATTTATTTCGACCACCCACCATTAGTTTCACCTTTTACACAGCTTCCGCCATTGAATTCCTTGTTTTCCCGCGACCCTATTCATTGTCTGCCGTAATACGCATGCTGATTCGCACACCCTTCCATAAAACGGCCATAACTTTTGCATACGAAATCGAAATCAGGTAAACTTTATATACAAAACGATCGGCACAAAATTTTGCATTTGATTTCACCCAGCTTTGCTGGGTTTGCTGCCTTTAGAATCCCGAAATTCACCCCAGACGGTACACATATCGGAGGCCGAACCTTCTGCCCCAACTTTCAGGCAGCTTCGGAAATTTCCATAGACCACATATTTGATCCAGTTGATCTGCAAATTTGTGTGGTTTCTATTTCTATGCTCTGCTTACTAAAATCAAAAAATAAAAGAAAAAAATAAAAATATTTTGGTGTCAAAAAATTTTAAGTTTTTGCCAAATATCAAATACTAGTAGAGAGAGTTCTATTGGTGACAGCAAAAGCATTAGCGACGGAGCATAGAATTGGGTGACATACTATATTTGGCAAGTGCTTGGGCTGAATTGAGTTTCCTTTGCCTATTGATCTTTGTTGCTGTTTTTCCTATACATCATCTTTGTCCACGTATCATAACTGTTATAGGACACATTTGGCCAGCAATTAGGACCACTACTTTGGACACTTATTCAGTATTACTATCTGTTTTTGATCTGTGTTCCACTCACATATATATTGGCCTTTCAAGCTCTATATAACCCTTCTGAACAGGCACAGATTCTTCACCCTGTAATGGCCGGATTACTTCTCCCAGGTATCTTGTTTTGTGTTCACTTAGATCTTTGCAAGAACTTGGTTTGAAACTTCCTGTTGCAGTCTGAGAGTACTACAATCCTAACACAGTAGTTGGTAGGGATAACCTTTGTCTATTTTCTTCTGTGTTTTGTTTTTCTTTCATCATGTCAGCAGGTGACGAATCGGCGAGCCCAACGGGCTTCAACGAGTGTGTCAGCCAAGACCAGATGAAGGGAGCAATTGACAAGGCGCTGGAGGGCATCGATGAGAAGATCACTGATGCTGTGACGAAGAACTTCGGCCCTGTTCTTGACGGCCTTACCACTAAATTGGCCGCCATCGCTACGCGATTTGATGTGTTGGAGCGGCGTCCACCTGCCGGCAACCACAACGACGACGACGACGTCGACGACACTATCTATGATACCGATGGCAACATTGACGAGCGTGCAACTCAGGGCGCTCGCCTTCGACGTCGACTACGCCGTAACCGTCACGGCATGGGAGGTAACAAGCTGGGTGTTCCTTCTACTATTGTTTCAGATCGTGATGCTAAGTTCTTGAGTCACTTTTGGCGCACTTTGTGGAATAAGCTAGGTACCAAGCTTCTGTTTTCTACAACCTGTCACCTACAAACTGATGGCCAAACGGAGGTAGTGAACCGCACCTTATCCACCATGTTGCGAGCAATTCTAAAGAATAATTTGAAGATGTGGGAGGATGTTTGCCCCATGTGGAGTTCGCTTACAATCGAGCAGAACACTCCACCACAAAGGTAAGTCCTTTTCAGGTAGTATATGGTTTCAACCCTCATGCTCCTATTAATATTTTACCTTTGCCTACTAGTGAGAGAGTAAATAATGATGCTCCGGAGCGTGCTGATTTTTTTGTTAAGTTGTATGCTCAAACTAAGGAAAACATTAAAAAAATGAATGAAAAATATAGGATTGCTGGTAGCAAAGGTAGGAAAGAATTAAAACTTGAACCGGGTGATTTTGTTTGGTTGCACTTGAGAAAAGATAGGTTTACTGATTTGAGAAAGTCTAAATTGATGCCTCGAGCTACTGGTCCTTTTAAAATTTTAGAGAAAATTAATGATAATGCATATAAGCTTGAGTTGCCACCCGAGTTCGGGGTTAGTCCCTCTTTTAACATTTCAGATTTGACGCCATACTTGGGAGAGGAGGATGATCTGGAGTTGAGGACAACTCCGCATCAAGAGGGGGACGATGATGAGGACATCACACCCATGGATACACACAATAATTCTTCCGCTGCTACAAATGAAGGTCCAATCACCAGAGCTCGCGCAGTCAACTTAATATAGAGGTCAGCTCGTTCCTTAGCACTTCATTAAGAATTCTTAAGGATAGATTACTACCTAATGATGTTATTATGATTAGAAATCATGCAGAGGTCAGAGGAACAATGGAAGACCAGGTTGGAGTCAGCCAAGGACGTCCGCGCCAAGTCGGAGGCCCAGCCCACGTCGACTTCAAATCCAATTCGGAGTCCAGGAGCAGTCTCCACTAAAACAGACGCCCAGGTTGCATACGGACTCCGTTTTAGGTGATCTACCACTTCACGGAAAGAGGACGAGACCATCTTTCCAACGGGACTAGTCCCATGTCTAAATTCCTTTGGGGTCGATGGGAATCACCAAAACAGTAAGCCGTCCAGAATCTGTCAGGGTGCTGCGACACCGATTTTGGGCCGGATGGCCTTGTATCGAGTTAGAGTTCATTAAGGTTTCGTCCAGGGGGACTTGCACGTCCCCAAGTCCTTTATATTCAGCCTTCACCCCCTCCATTAGGGGGGTTTTTCTTAGATTATTTCTGTACACACAGATTCACCGTTTCATCGGTTTGTGAGACCTCAACTTGTGAGTTTAATCTATATCTGCAAATTTGGTTGCTTTCCACTTCGTTCTTGCTTGTGTTCTTTGATTCGCAGGCAAGGATTAGCCTTCTCGGCGAGGTCATCCATGTTCGTGCGGGTGATGCGATTGCAGGGTTTGGGACGTGCCGTTCGGAAGCCGGATCGATTTGTGTCGCGACTCCGCCCAAATCGTTGATTATCAGAACCTGTTGGAAGATCGGGACCCCCGTCCCCATCAGATGCGGTGCTGCTAAGGCATGCGTAGGCTGGAATTGACGTTGCAGGAGCTGGTGTGAACGGTTGCCACGTGCGAGTCTGGGGCACGCACGTGTCGTACGATTAGGTTAACCCTGCAGAGGTATAAAAATTGGTTCGAACCGCTATCGCTCTCATCTATGAGTTTACTTGAACTCTCTGTCACATTCTAGTAAATAGGTGGAGATACAATGAGAATGAATTATGATTATTACTATTGCTTTTGTTACTTTTGTTATACTTGCTTAGCTCAGTGCTAACTAAATTTATTTTCTAATTACTTAACCTGTGCTAAAATTTGACAAGAGTAGTACAGGCTTGCTAGTCCTTTTTGCAAGTAAACCCATCCTAGTCAGCCTTCATGTCTAGGAGTCGGCTGTAGTCAGCCACGTTGACGGGTAAGCCTTGTTGAGCTTCTTAGAAGCTCACGTGTTAGCGATTTGTGGTTTTCAGGCGTCGACATGCAGGACCAAGCGGGTAGCATCCATTGGGAGGAGTCTCACCCCGAGATCGGGAACCTCCAATGGGAGTTGTGCGAGTCGCCGTAGTGAACATTGAAGTGGCTAGAAGCATGACGCCCGTGGGCACGGTGCATGCTTTTGCTTAAGTCTGAGCGTCGGAGTCTGTAATCGATGAAGTCTTCCGCTGTTATGTTTTGAAAACTCTTTTGCGTACTCTGAATCAATGTAAGACCTAACTCCAAATTATTAATTAATATTGTATTAAGTTCTCTCCCCTTGTAAATCATTGCTGTTTATTCCTACCTGTGTTGTATCGTGTGTACGCTCGCTTCGCCGAGCGTTGCCCAACAGGATCCTGGCTCAACGACCGACCGGATCCGTCCCGAGACCAGGTTTTCTGGGCGGGTCCGCGTCAATGATATAGGGTGTACGGGTAGGGAACATTTTTAGGTTATATTGTGTGGCGTACTCTCGCCTAATAAAGGAATGAGATGCACCAGAATCAAAAAGAACTTTGGTAGGACGAGAGTTGACGGATAACGTACCAACAAGTATGTCGGCACCTTCAGACACATCAACGGCGGTCGTGTAGTTGACACGGCCATGCTTAGGAACTTGGGGCTTGTTGCCTTGCTTTGGTGGAGCAGCGACGGGTGGGCGCAGTGGCTGGTTTGGAGCAGCAGCCTCGCTCCACGTCTTGGATACGGACAGCCACGGTGTGACACCCCAGGTGTCACTTAAAAAGTCATCGACAAAACATAAACCTAAAAAGGACTTTTTGCACTTTTGAGCAAAATTAGCACTTGAGCTAATGAGCAATGTTGCTTAAAACACTTCCATTAACCTACACAAAAATTTCTGTGAATTTTTAAACACTTCCACTAGAACAGGAGCTTTCAGTCCCCGGTACAAAAATCATTTCTCACCGAGTAAGAATTAACACCCCCAACTCGAAACCCATCAAAAACCTTATATAACCCTAGCAATACTTTTTCATAACAATTAAATTCACTTTAAAATAGAATTTTGGGAACTTATTCAGAATTTTTGGATAAGATTTAGACCTCTTTAAAATTCACACAAACAATAATCATCTTGGAAATTCAAGAATTTTTAGAAGCCAAATCAGGACTTGAACCTTAAATGAAAAGTGTTCCAAATAAATCACTGAGTCTACACAAAAATTTTCAAAAAGTTTGGAACTTGGGAAACATGTCTTTCAATTGAATTAAGGATTCAAGATTTGAATGATTAGCAAAAAAAAAATTTAAAAGGAAAAAGGGGAGCGGGAGTGCTACAGTGCCCAGCCGCTCCTAGGGCCAACAGCCAGGCGACTGCACCACTGCCCCCGGCCGATATGGCTTTGGCGCACGTCGCCTTCAATTCATCCCGCGCTGTCTCTCTCTCTCTCTCCCCCTCCTCCTCTCTTCCTCTCCCTTCCTTTCTCCCTCGGGCGCCGTTCTTCTCCACTGCCGCACCATACCCGGGCACAGTACCGCGCCGCCCAAGCCGCCCATGCCGATCGTGGCCGTGCAGTCCCCCCCCTGCTCCAACTCCTTTAAAATGGCGCGCAAGCTCCTGCTTCTTCCCCTTCCTCCTTCCCCCGCAGCGCCCGCTCCAATTTCCCTTTTTCTTCTCCTTGCTTCGCCGCTGCGCGCCATTATTGTCGAGGCACGCTCACTGTGAACTCCACCTTCGGGTCCTCCTGCATCCTGTGTTCCTCGCCTAACCTCTTCATCTTCTCCTAGTGCAGCTCACGAAGCTCTCCATTCTCCGGAATTGAACTTCTCTCGCCGGGAAAGTCACCTCGCCATCGCCACCGACGCCCTCCCACGGCGAGCCCTCCTCTCCAGCGTGAAAACTTAGCCTTCGTCGTGTTGCCAAGATTCCCCATGGTCCGCAGAAGGTGTAGGGCCAAGGATCGACCGCCGGCGACCACTCTTTCACCGGGAAAACGCCGTCGGAGACCTCGCCGGAGAATGCCCTATTTTGCCCTGGCCGGCGACCCTATTTTCTATTTTACCTATTAATTGCTCTGTCTTGTAATAAAAGCGACGAAGTTGAAGAATTAGGGTTAACCCTAATTCCTAAACATCGCCGTTTGAAACCCTAACTTACTCTTGCTAAAAGCATTAAGACTCTTTCATTGAGCTTATCGTAATCATAATGCATCATGTAGATTCTGAAGCGCACGAAGTAGCTGTAGATCCAGTTTCTTTGGTCTCCGCAGAAGAAGTCATCAACGGCTCTGGAGAACCAGGCAAGCCCCGGTGCACAACCAAGATTTAAATTTTTTTCTTTTATAACTAAGTGTGTTATGTTTGTGCATTAAGTTGTTAGGAGTTGACTGAAACCTTAGTTGCATTTGTCTCCACAGGAAACCCTACCAGTAGCTGGTATAGACGATCAATTAGTTGCTATGCTTAGCAAGTTCTTACCGGTAGAAGTCGAGCAGAGTGGACGTTGCTCGCGATTGGTAGGATCTGGATTGAAACTCTCTCACATGAAGTACATGACACTCTTTTACGGATGATTAAGGAAAGATAAAATTTTGAGGGTTAGACAGGATACAAGTAGGTCGATGACTGGTCCGGGACTAGGGTGACCGTAGTCTTGTCTGATCCGTGTGGTCCGAGTCTGATCGAGCCTTGAATGTATTATCATATGCTGGGAATTATGGGGCCCAATAAACCTACGTAGCCTAGTGATTGCAAAGTCGAACCTGCCCTATGGTGTTTGATTCGGAGGCGATCTGGGGTGGGCAGCGTGGGAACTCCACAGGGATCATCTAGGATGTGTTGCCTGGTGGAATGTGGCGCTGCTAAGGCAGGCGTCAGAGGGAATTGACTTTGCAGGAGCTGGTGTGAACGGTTGCCACGTGCGGTCTGTGATGAGGACATCGCACCCATGGATACACACAATCATTCTTCCGCTACTGATATTGAAGGTCCAATTACTAGAGCTCGTGCACGACAATTGAATCAACAGGTGAGCTTGTTCTTAATTACGAGTTTATATGCTACTATAGAGAATAGATTGCTACCTAATGATTATATTGTGATTAGGAACCATGGAGAGGACAGAGGAGGGCCTGGAGAACAGCTAGGAGTCGGCCAAGGACGTGCAAACCAAGTCGGAGGCCCAACCCACGTCGACGTCGAGTCCAACTCGGAGTCCAGGAGCAGCCTGCATTAAAACGGACGCCCAGGTCGCATACGACCTCCGTTTTTGACGAACTACATATGGATGGAAAGAGGACGAGACCACCTTTCCAATGGGACCGGTCCCATGTCCAAATTCCTTCGGAGTCAACAGGAATAGTCGAAACAATGGACAGTCCAGAATCTGTCAGGGTGCTGCGACACCGTTTTTGGGCCGGATCGGCTTTGTATCGTGTTGAGCCCAATAGGGGCGCGTCCAGTAGGGATGTCGACGTCCCTCTGCCTTTATTTACAGCCGCCACCCCATGTTTAGGGTTCGGGTTTTGCTTAGATAATTTCTGTCAAGAACAGAGTCGCCGTACAACGGTTTGTGAGACCCCAACTTCGTGAGATTCAATTCAGATTTGCAATTTGGTTGTTTTCTCTCTCGTTCTTGCTTGTGTTTTCGATTCGCAGGCAAGGATAGCCTTCTCGGCGAGGTCACTCGTGTTCATCGCGAGTGATAACCATAGAGGACGTGGTGCTGCGATTGCGGGGTTCGGAACGTGCCGTTCGGAAGCCGGATCGATTTGTGTCGCGACCTCGCCCAAATCGTAGTTATCAGAACCTGTAGGAAGATCGGGATCCCCGTTCCCATCAAGTGGTAATCAGAGCTTCAGGTGTTCCCTCAGGTTCGCCTTTGTTTTTACTAGATTTGTTTTGTCGATCATCCTAGAGTCCATAAAAAGCCAAAAAAATTATAGTTGTAGATTACATCCTGTCCAAGACCGTGTTTAGCCTTTGCATATTTCAATTCAGAGTCCGTAGTGTTGAATTCGTGTCCTTAGTCGTGTTTTGTTGCTGGTTTAGATCGTGTTTTATTTCGGTTTGTCTTGCTTCCGCCATCCTTGTTAAAAAAAAAAAATAGTCAAAAAAAATCCCACCCGTCCCACCCTTGATTTCATCCTTGTTGCGTGCTCTGTTTAATCTTCCGCATCATAGTCGATCACCCAGCATCATCCTTCCTTGCTGCATACCAGGGAAGTTTGTGACCCTGTGTCTTTCCGTGATCGGTGTTGGGAGGATAGGGTATGCCCTAACCACCACCGACCTATCTGCCGAAGTGTGCCTTGTGCAAACCCTGACTTGAGATACCTTCAGTAAAACGGGCATAACTTTTCGCTCGGTACTCTGTTTGAGCTGAAATTTTTACAGTAGATTCGTGACAAGTTTTGGACCACATCCCAAACCGACGGAGTCGGTTTGGCGTTGTCAAAAAAATTAAAAAAAAATCAGGAAGAAAAAGAAAAAATCGTTTAAGTTGTTTGAGGGTTTTTCAAGAACGTTCCTGAATTTCCCTAGACCACACTACACCTCTGTTTCAGGTGAAATTTTGTGTGCTTCTATCCTTTGTGCTTCTTGTTCAGTGGTAAAAAATTCAAAAAAAGATAAGATTGTTCAGTGCTCCTTTGTGCTTCTGTCCTTTGACTATTGATCTTTGTTGCTGTTTTCCTACATCATATCTTTGTCCACGTACCATAACTGTATAGGACACCTCTGACCGGCAACTAGGACCAATACTTTGGACACTTATTCAGTATTACTATCTGTTTTTGATTTATGTTCCACTGACAAATCATATTGCCTTCCAAGCTCCACATAATCTTCTGAACCCGCCCTGCTTCTTGACCCTCGTAATCGCCGGATCACTTCTTCCAGGTATCTTTGCCTTGTGTTCGACACTTGTAAGAACTTGGTTTGAAACTTCCTTTTGCTGTCAAGGAGTGCCCCCACCTTAACATAACCTAGTAGTTGATAGGGATAACCTTTACTGTTTCCTTCTTTGTTTTTTTTGTTTCTCTCATCATGGCAGGTTCCCAACATTCGTCAGGTTCTAAAGAGCCTAAGAGTCCCGCAGACTTTAATGAGTGCGTCAGTCAAGGTCAAATGCAGGAGGCAATGAACACGGCGCTTGAGACGATCGATGAGAAGATCGCCGAGGCTGTGAGGACGAACATCACGCAGCTGAACATCGCCCCAGCTCTGCAGGACCTCACCACTCAGTTGGCTGCGATTTCTACACGACTAGGTGCCTTGGAGGGGCGTGCACCTGCCGGCAACAACAACGACGACGATGACGACGTTGTCTTTGATGCCGATGGCAACATTGATGAGCGTGCAACTCGGGATGCACGACTTCGACGGCGTCTTCGCCATAATCGTCGAGGTATGGGAGGACACAACAACAACAACTACGACCAGCATCGTCCTCATGATGATCCGTTTGCTAAGGTAAAATTTTCCATACCTTCCTTTGCTGGTTTATATGATGCTGAAACATACCTTGATTGGGAGATGACGGTCGAGCAAAAATTTAGTTCCCACCTTGTTCCTGAGCAACATAGAGTTCGACAAGCTACTAGTGAGTTTAAGGACTTTGCTATTATTTGGTGGACTGGTCTAGCTGCTGTAGGACAACTACCTGACACTTGGGATGAATTGAAAACAGCTATGCGCGATCGTTTTGTTCCTCCTTCTTTTCAGCGAGACATGCGTCTCAAATTGCAGCGCTTAGATCAAGGTAGCAATTCGGTACAGGATTACTATGCTGAGTTGCAAAAAGGCATGATGCGTTGTGGGGTAGTTGAGGACATGGAGGATAAAGTGGCTCGTTTCTATGGGGGGTTGAGGCGTGATATTCAGGATATTGTTGATTATAAACGCTTTAACACTGTCAACGAGTTGTTCCATGTTGCTATGCTTGCAGAAAAAGAATTGCAGGGACGACAGGAACCGACAAGGGCACGAAGTGGCCGTCCCATGCCACACAGTACGACGACAAATACGGGAGCGCCACGTACTTCTTCAAGCTATCGTGTACCTCCTCCACCAGCAAGCAAGCGATCCTCCACTGCGGCACTACCTCCTTCGACACGCCCTGCAGATTCTTCTAAATCTTCCGTGCAGGGTCCAGTGAAGAGTTCTGCTTCCACTACATCCACGGGCCGCACGACTGAGATTCAGTGCCATCGATGCCTTGGACTTGGGCATATGCAGCGCGACTGCCCAAGCAAACGAGCGTACATCGCCACTGATGATGGAGGCTATGTGAGCACATCCGACGTTGAAGACAATGAGGAGGATGACGCTCCATCTCCGGACGACAGCGTTGTCCTTGCCAACCACGACGCCTCTGTGTACCACTCCATCGTTGTTCAGCGCGTCCTCCATGCGCAGGTGAGTGAACCTGATCAGATTCAACGCCATAACTTGTTTCAGATTGAGTTCGTGATCAAGAATAGGCGAGCACGTGTGATCATTGACGGGGGCAGCTGCAACAACTTGGTAAGTTCAGATTTGGTCAAGAAGCTAGGCTTGACCACTCGTCCACATCCACATCCATACCATATTCAATGGTTGAATGATTCGGGGAAAGCTAAGGTAACACAGTCTTGTCGAGTCCCTTTCTCCCTTGGTACTTATAGTGATTCTGTGGATTGTGATGTTGTTCCTATGCAAGCATGCTCTCTTTTATTGGGTCGTCCTTGGGAACATGATAATGATGCTTTGCACCATGGTCGTAGTAACAAGTATACTTTTATGCACAAAGGAAAGAAAATTACTTTGTTACCTATGACGCCTACTGAAATTATTGAATCTGATAGGGAGAGGGCTGCTACGGCTAAACAACCACCTCATGTTAAATCTGAAATTCAGCAAGAAATAACTTTAAAAGCTCCTGTCATGCTTGCTACAAAATCTGACCTTGCTGAAATTTATGATGGTACTACTATATGCTATGCTTTGTTGTGTAAGGATGCTTTGTTTCAATGGATGATTTGCCTTGCACATTGCCACCTGCGGTTACTAACCTTTTGCAGGAGTTTCGAGATGTTTTCCCTGCTGAGCTACCTCCAGGCCTTCCACCCATTCGAGGGATTGAGCACCAGATTGACCTGATTCCTGGTGCAAGCTTGCCCAACCGTGCGGCGTACAGAACCAACCCCGAGGAGACTAAGGAAATTCAGCGCCAAGTCCAAGACCTTTTGGACCGCGGGTACGTACGTGAGAGCCTTAGTCCTTGTGCTGTTCCTGTGCTTTTGGTTCCTAAGAAAGATGGTTCATGGCGCATGTGTGTAGATTGTAGAGCCATCAACAATATTACTATTCGGTATCGTCACCCTATTCCTAGGCTAGACGACATGCTTGATGAGTTGTGTGGTGCTATAATTTTCACAAAAATTGACTTGCGTAGTGGTTACCACCAAATTAGAATGAAACTTGGTGATGAATGGAAAACTGCTTTTAAAACTAAGTTCGGTTTGTATGAGTGGTTAGTCATGCCTTTTGGTTTAACTAATGCACCTAGTACTTTCATGAGATTGATGAACGAAGTTTTACGTCCATTCATTGGTAAATTTGTGGTGGTTTACTTTGATGATATCTTGATTTATAGCAAGTCTATGGCTGAGCATATGGATCATTTGCGTGCTGTTTTTATTGCATTACGTGATGCACGTTTGTTTGGTAACCTCGACAAGTGCACCTTTTGCACAGATCGAGTATCTTTTCTTGGCTATGTTGTGACTCCACAGGGCATTGAAGTTGATAAGGCTAAGGTGGAGGCGATTCAGAGCTGGCCTACACCCACAACGGTGACACAAGTGCGGAGTTTTCTTGGCTTAGCGGGATTTTATCGCCGTTTTGTCAAGGAATTCAGTACTATTGCTGCACCGTTGATCGAGTTGACAAAGAAGGCCGTTGCTTTCCATTGGGGGCCAACACAAGAGGAGTCCTTCACACTTTTGAAGGACAAGCTTACACACGCACCGTTGCTCCAACTTCCAGATTTTGGTAAGACTTTTGAGCTCGAATGTGATGCTAGTGGAATTGGAATTGGTGGTGTTTTGATGCAAGAAGGTAAACCTGTTGCCTACTTTAGTGAGAAATTAAATGGCCCTGCTCTTAATTACTCCACGTATGATAAAGAATTGTATGCTCTTTTTCGTTCTTTAGAATCGTGGCAACATTATTTATGGCCTAAAGAATTTGTCATTCATTCTGATCATGAGTCACTTAAGCATCTTCGTAGTCAAACAAATTTGAATCGTAGACATGCTAAGTGGGTTGAATTTATTGAATCTTTCTCTTATGTCATCAAACACAAAAAGGGGAAGGATAATGTTATTGCTGATGCTTTGTCTAGGCGCTACACCTTGCTGTCCCAACTTGATTGTCGCATTTTTGGCCTCGAATCCATTAAAGAACAATATGCTTTAGATGCTGATTTTAAAGATGTTTTGTTGCATTGTCGTGAGGGCCGTGCATGGAATAAATATGTGTTGAAAGATGGGTTTTTGTTTAGAGCTAACCGCCTATGCATTCCAGTTGGAGCCGTTCGTCTTTTGTTGTTGCAGGAGGCGCATGGAGGCGGTTTGATGGGACACTTTGGAGCGAAGAAGACGGAGGATGTTTTGGCCACGCATTTCTTTTGGCCAAAATTGAGACGAGACGTCGAGCGCTTTGTGGCTCGCTGCACGACATGTCAAAAAGCTAAGTCTCGTTTGAATCCACATGGTTTATACATGCCTCTTCCTGTTCCTTCGATTCCTTGGGCGGATATTTCTATGGACTTTGTTTTAGGACTGCCTAGGACTAAGAGGGGGAGGGATAGCGTTTTTGTTGTTGTGGATCGCTTTTCTAAGATGGCACACTTTATACCATGTCATAAAACCGATGATGCTTCTCATATTGCTGACCTCTTTTTCAAAGAGATAGTTCGTTTGCATGGTATGCCTTCTACTATTGTTTCAGATCGTGATGCGAAGTTCTTGAGTCACTTTTGGCGCACTTTGTGGAACAAGTTGGGTACCAAACTCCTATTTTCTACAACTTGTCACCCACAAACAGATGGCCAAACGGAGGTGGTGAATCGTACCTTGTCCACAATGTTGAGAGCTGTTTTGAAGAACAATTTGACGATGTGGGAGGAGTGTTTGCCGCATGTTGAGTTCGCCTACAATCGAGCGGAACACTCTACTACCAAGGTAAGTCCCTTCCAGGTAGTGTATGGTTTCAACCCTCGTGCTCCAATTGATATTTTGCCTTTGCCTACTAGTGAGAGAGTTAATAATGATGCTAAGGAGCGTGCTGATTTTATTCTAAAGTTACATGCTCAAACTAAAGAAAACATTGAAAAAATGAATGAAAAATATAGGATTGCTGGTAGCAAAGGTAGAAAAGAACTAAAACTTGAACCAGGCGATTTTGTTTGGTTGCATTTGAGAAAAGATAGATTTCCTGAATTGAGAAAGTCTAAATTGATGCAACGAGCTGCTGGTCCTTTTAAGATTTTAGAGAAGATAAATGATAATGCATATGTGCTTGAGTTGCCTCCCGAGTTCGGGGTTAGTCCCTCCTTTAACATTTCAGATTTACGGCCATACTTGGGAGAAGAAGATGAGCTTGAGTTGGGGACAACTCCGCTTCAAGAGGGGGAGGATGATGAGGACATCGCACCCATGGATACACACAATCATTCTTCCGCTACTGATATTGAAGGTCCAATTACTAGAGCTCGTGCACGACAATTGAATCAACAGGTGAGCTTGTTCTTAATTACGAGTTTATATGCTACTATAGAGAATAGATTGCTACCTAATGATTATATTGTGATTAGGAACCATGGAGAGGACAGAGGAGGGCCTGGAGAACAGCTAGGAGTCGGCCAAGGACGTGCAAACCAAGTCGGAGGCCCAACCCACGTAGACGTCGAGTCCAACTCGGAGTCCAGGAGCAGCCTGCATTAAAACGGACGCCCAGGTCGCATACGACCTCCGTTTTTGACGAACTACATATGGATGGAAAGAGGACGAGACCACCTTTCCAATGGGACCGGTCCCATGTCCAAATTCCTTCGGAGTCAACAGGAATAGTCGAAACAATGGACAGTCCAGAATCTGTCAGGGTGCTGCGACACCGTTTTTGGGCCGGATCGGCTTTGTATCGTGTTGAGCCCAATAGGGGCGCGTCCAGTAGGGATGTCGACGTCCCTCTGCCTTTATTTACAGCCGCCACCCCATGTTTAGGGTTCGGGTTTTGCTTAGATAATTTCTGTCAAGAACAGAGTCGCCGTACAACGGTTTGTGAGACCCCAACTTCGTGAGATTCAATTCAGATTTGCAATTTGGTTGTTTTCTCTCTCGTTCTTGCTTGTGTTTTCGATTCGCAGGCAAGGATAGCCTTCTCGGCGAGGTCACTCGTGTTCATCGCGAGTGATAACCATAGAGGACGTGGTGCTGCGATTGCGGGGTTCGGAACGTGCCGTTCGGAAGCCGGATCGATTTGTGTCGCGACCTCGCCCAAATCGTAGTTATCAGAACCTGTAGGAAGATCGGGATCCCCGTTCCCATCAGTCTGGGACGCGCACGTGTCGTATGATTAGGTTTCCCCCTGCAAGGTATAAAAATCGTTTCGAACCGCTGTCGCTCCCAGTTTGTGAGCGTGCTCGTGAAACGCACCACATCATAATAAAGAAGTTGAGATACATTGATGATGATTACTATTACTATATACTTCTGTTGTTATGCTTGATTAGTTCAGTGCTAACTAAAGTTACATTCTAAGCACTTAACCTAAGCTAAAATTTGACCAAGCGTAGTTCCGGTATTGCGAGTCCATTTTGCAAGTAAACCCTCCTTGAGTCAGCCAGCTTGTCTAGATGTTGGCTATAGTCAGCCAATTTGACGGGTCAGCCTTGTTGAGCTTCTTAGAAGCTCATGCTTTTGCGATATGTGGTTTTCAGGTGTCGACATGCAGAACCAGGATGATAGCATCCATTGGGAGGAGTCTCACCCCGAGGTTGGGAACCTCCAGTGAGAACTATGTGAATCGCTGCAGTAATACTTGAAGTGGCTAGTAGCATGACGCCACTGGGCATGGTGCATGCTTTTGCTTAGGTATGAGTGTCGGAGTCTGTAACCGTTCTAGTCTTCCGCTCTAATGTCTTTCAAAACTCATTTGCATACTCTGAATCAATGTAAGACCTAACTTCAAATTTATGAATTAATGTTGTATCAAATTCTCTCTCCTTTTAAATTATTGCTGTTTATCCTGCCTGTATTGTACTGTGTGTACGCTCGCTTCGCCGAGCATTGCCCAACAGGATCCTGGCTCAACGACGGCAGGATCCGTCCCGAAGCACGGACCAACAGCTTGATTCCCAGCTTGTCCCGTAGGCGGCTTGGGAGCTTGTCCAGCAGCAGGAGGAGCACGACGTACCATCCACATGGGCTGCGGTGGAGCTGAGCCCGTGCGAGGACGTTGTGGGTTCCCATTCTGTGGCGGTTTTTATGGCAGCACGCTTGCGGTTCTTGGCTGCAAGATTGTTCATCTTATCCTCGGCAACTATGGCACGATCCACGAGCTGGTTAAAGCTGCCGACCTCTGAAATGATGATAGACAACTTGTCCTGCATCTCCTCAGAAAGGCCATTGTAGAAATAGCCCCTCTTGCTCGCGTCGGTTGCACTTCAGTGCGAGCGTACTGTGCAAGGTAGTTGAATCGGTGCACATACTCCATCACCGAACGATTGCCTTGCCTGAGAGCAAGGAACTCTAGCCTCTTGATTTCCATCACACTATCCGGGATATGGAAGGCACGGAAGGCGGTACGGAACTCTTGTCACGTGTAACGGTGGTTGTCGGGCTGGGTGGCATGGTAGGTATCCCACCATGCACCGGCTTCATTTTGCATCTGATGGGCAGCAAAGTGGACCTTCTGATGTTCTCCGCACCGGAGTAAATCGAGTTTCTGCTCAATGGTGCGAAGCCAGTGGTCCGCGTCGAGGGGATCCTTGGCTCGAGTGAAGATAGGCGGCTCGGTGCGGCGAAAGGCAGAGAAGTCATCCTCACGAGCAGCGTTACGCTCCATACCATGCTGACCGATACCTTCAGCAATGATACGTAGATACTCGGAGTGCTCTCGCCGATTGTGCTCAATTTGCATGAGCACTTCCGCCATGGTAGGGGCTGACGGTGGCGGTGGTGGTGTGGTCTGGCGTCCTCTGCCTTCAGCAGCTCCAGAGGTTTCACCAACCTCACGAGTGCGGCTACGGGTATTCATCGTGTCGCCAAAGCCAGGTTAGCGAACGGAAGAATGGGTAACAAGACGATACATCATATGACAACAAGGACGTGTTATAATCAGGAAAGTTGGATGGTGGGAACGCTATCGGTGATACGAAGGCAACGATGGTTGCTACGAAATGATAGACATGGTGTATCGATCAACATACACCGACATTTAGGTTTGATGAGCTCACTAATGCTGAACACAAAACTCAAAACAGCAGCAGAGAAAAACGGGAACCACAACACAACTAGCAATCTACAGCTCAAAACCAGCAAACGAGATGATCAATGCATGAAATGATATGCAAAATGCTATCAATTCTCACACGGATGCATAAAACACTCTCCCAGCACACAAGCAACACTACTAAAGATAAACACAACGTCAACATGGACGATTTTGAACAGAAGGGGAGGTTTAGATAAAACACGCGCCCTATCACAGTTGGGTGGCTGCCAAGACCCGCTAAGCTATTCTAACGACCCATCTAACAAGGAGGGCAGCAGGCAAGGGTGCATTCCAAATTCTCAAAACCAAAACAAGTTAAGATAGGTGAGGGCTTAAAAACAGCAACTACCACTACAACTTTTAGTTGGTTTTAGTGATCTTAAGACACAATTACCCACCCCGTATTTGCTAAGCAAAATTTTAGGATGTATTTGTGAACCTTAGCTCTGATACCAGCGCTGTGACGAGACCCGTCCAATATACATTCAAGTTTACCAAGTTGACTCGCGGCCCACGGATGGTATGCGAGAACTCAACCCGATAAAAGAGAATATAAACCCGACAGTCCCCGACATGCTTCTCAAGCAATGCCCAAGATCCAAGCACGTCAGTAACATCACATGTGATACATAACATAGGTCACATTAATTAATAACATTAATTTCAAATATTCTGCAAATCAAGGTTCATCATAAGTCTTGAAACTAACAAATTTAAAGAGCGGAAGCGATTCTAAGGAAGACGATAGTCGTAGCAGTTGCAATGAGAAAATAGCCAAAGATTGCGATGCCCAGCCCACGAACATCGCAAATCACGGTCACTCGAATGTCCGGACTACTCCTCACCCTCGCCGGCATCGGCGGGGACAAAGTAGCCGAAGACCAACTCATCCTCACCTGCAAAAACTTAAGCAACAAATGTTGAGTACGAAGATACTCGCAAGTCTTACCCTGTTGTGGGAATTATTTCCCGACTCCAAGGATAATCCAATGAGGCTGTAGCAAGATAAATAAGGTATAGGAATGGACTCAATTGCTTAAAGCAGAAACTAAGCATATGTTGAATAAGCATAAAGTAAAAGACTTTACGGGCATGAACATCTATTAGACCCAATCCCTAAGTACCATGTAACCATAAACTATGTATATACCATCATCCATGTTCCATCTAATCATGTATACCAATAACCATATTCCAATTCCCAACATGTTATGTGTCAACTCTACGATATTATCCAAAGGACACTGAGCTTGATCATAACCGAGATCGCGGCGGATTCAAACCGATTTTACACCCTGCAGGGGAGTTTAACTGTACCCACACGACACGGCTCATGCAACCCGCTAAAGTTACACAAGGGGGTACTCACGTCAACCTTTTTCACACTTGTGCCCACACGGTTGGAAAATCCACACGGTGCCGAGTACCACAGCCTCGCAGGCACACGTGAGTCCCTCGTCGAGTATCATGGCCTCGCAGGCACCCATGAATCCCTCGGTCCACACGCCGTGCAGTCATCGGTCAAATGTTGGTACGTAGTGAGATACTCAGCTTGTTTTACCATTATATTCAACATGTGGTATGAACGGAAAGTGCTCAGGCCAAGAATAACACGGCCAGGTCCTATGTCAACCCAGACGGGGCCTACGGCACTCAAGACCTCCATGTCTTGCTGCACTCCTATCCGACCGTCCAGATTTCAGTTTTTAACACTTTCCAACTTTTACCAACATATGAACTTGCCACAGGCTTATCAGTAACCAGGGTAAATCCTATATGTGCGAGTGGGACTTACCACTCGACTTCTACCGTTAATCTAAGCAGGGCTAAGCATTTCGTGACTCAAACAAAGACACTCTACCCAGGTGACAAGGTGACGTAATCAATATCAAGGAGGGGTAACATGCAACAACAATAGGTTTCTCCGATGTCACCACTAAGCCCGACTTAATGCAGTCCTATACGTAAGCATCCATATTAATCATTAAGTAATTACTTAGGGTAGCAATATGAGGTGCTTGCCTTCAACAACGGTGGTGGTGTTCTCTTCAGCAGCTTGATCAACCTTTGGTGCTTCTCTCGTAGCAGCACCCACGTCACTCTCCGACGGGTCGTACTCTATACGGTAAAAATGCGTCGGTATGAGATGTATGCCATGATGCCATGATGCACAAATGATGCAATATGTGCAGAAAGGTAGCTACTGAGTCTACAAACACAATGCAAAAGGAACCACGTCAATCAGAGTTCTACAGCTCAAGTTACACTGAAAACAGTTTTACCGATCCGGGATACGGGTTCCCGGTTCCCGGGTTTCCGGTTCCGATCGGGTGGCACACGGATGTCGTTTCCAGGGAAAAATCCCAAAACACATCTCATGTACTGGCTTTACTAAGTGGCTTGGGTCACTACAACACTAAGTTTGAATGGTTTTGACTCGCGTTAGCAGGAACACGAGCTCTCCGACTGTCGTTGCCCGTTTACAATATCGGGGAAAACCATAACGATACTGTAAAAGTCGTAACGACTTTCCCGGTGAAAATCAAAGTTAAGTTACAGGCATGAGACCATTTTTAGTTCAAAGTAAACTCTAAATTAAGACTTTTGGCTCTGGGTTGGGGTCAAGTTGGGCTTCTAAGAATTTACTAAAAAACAAACAATGTTCTGTTTTTCAAAATTATAAAATCAGAAACATGTACTAAAACATATGGAAAATTCATGAGCCTTTATAGAGACACTAGTGAGTGAGTAAACTAAAGTTTTGGTTAGGGGTTTGGGCTTTTGGAAGACTTTCCTAATGCATTTTAGAAAAAGACAATCTAACTAGGAATTTATGAATATTTCCACGGACATGCATGCACAAATGTTGCCCTAAAATCCTGGTAAAATTTCAGGAGATGCATAATTCTAAGATACAATTATGGTTCAAAAATAAACCCTAGAACATTTTGGAACTACAAATAAAAATCAAAAATAGAAATGATTCAATGAATTATTGAGGAAATTCCAGAGACATTTTTGAAAAAGTGCTTTAACAGAAAATTAGTTCATTGTTCAAGGATTCAAATAAAATTCGTTTTAGCATTTTTATATTTTTCCACTATTTACTACACATTTTACAATTTCTAGCTAAATAAGAGAAAATGGAAAATCAATGGAACAGTACAACATAACAGGGGAAATAGGGCACGGCGGCAGCTCCGGTGGGAATCTCGATGGAGAAGAAAGCTAGGGCAAGAAGGGAGTAGTCGTGGAGCATCACCGTGATTCAAGGAGCTGGTTTGTCGACGAAGATGGCCACGGGGAAGAGGGTAAGGTGGTTGGTGACGATGGCAATGGCGGCAGTTCCAGTGAAGACCGACGGTGGCGCACGACGTTCTTCCTCACAGATGGTCACCGTGGCGACGAATTTTGTAGAATGGTGGCCGTTGGGGTGGTTCTCAGCCGAGAAGAAGGCGGCGATGTTTCGGCGAAGCTAGGGCACGGACGGGGAGGTTGGGCGGCACGATGGCAAGGCTCGGGGACGGCCGGAGAGAGCTGTCGAGAGAGAGGCAGTGGTCGGCTATGGCCGCGGCGGCAGAGCTTGCGCGCGGAGGAAAAACAGGGGAAGAAGAAAGAAAGGGGCGGTGCCGGCTTTAAGTACTCGAGGGGAGTGAGGAAGGGAGAGATAAGTGGGGGTGGCACCGTGGATTGGTGCAGAAAGCGGTGGCCGACGATTGGTGCAGAAAGCAGTGGCCGACGATTGGTGCTAGGGCGGGCGGTGGCTTCGGCCGGGCGATGGCGTGCCGTGCGATGAAAAATAGAGCGCGCCAGGGTGGACGGAGAGAGGGAGGGAGGAGAGAGGGAAGGGAAAGAAAATCCTTTGGAGAGATTCTCTGCCGAGGTGAAGTAATGGCATGGCGCGGGAGTGGCCATGGTGGCCAGTGCTGCGCCGGGCTGCCAGCCGCGGCAATGGCTGCTGTGGTGGAGTACTGTTCAGGGTCACCTCATTTTCAAAATGATTTTTAATTGTTTCAAAAGCTCCTTCTTGTTTCCACAGAAAGCCCTAGCTCCCAAGCCCAAGAATTTTTAAAACTTTTTGTGTGTACTAAAGAAATTATTTAAAACAACTTTTGTTATAGAAAGATTCCTTGATTCAGCATCTAAAGATCTCTGAATTTTCAACTTAGTTCAAATTTGTTGGAATTTTAAAAGGGTCTAAACGTCTTCCAAAAATTTTTATAAAATTTTCAAAATTCTATTTTAATGTGTATTTAATTGTTATGCAAAAATATTGGGATAGTTCCATTAAGAAAACAAAAGATTCCAAGAACAGCCAATTAGGGTTACCCGTAAACGACGAAACCCTGAAACCCTGACCCACGACTCAAAGCAGAAAATGGTCAAAATCAAATTCAAATCTAGTGACTCATATTCAATTGGAAAAAAGTTTGAAACTTTTGGGATGTGACGGTACTGATCATATGCTGGGTAATGATGGGGCCTAGTAAACCTACGTAACCTACAGATTGCAAGGTCGAACTTACCCTGTGGTGTCTGATCAGAGGCGATCTGGGGTGGGCACGTGTGAGAACTTCATAGAAATCGTCTGGGATGTGTGTTCTGGTGGGATGCGGCACTGGTAAGGTAGTGTAGAAGGGAATTGACTTTGTAGGATCTGGTGTGAACGGTTGCCACGTGCGGTCTGGGATGCGCATGTGTCCTATGATTAGGTTATCCCTGTAGGTGTAAATCGATCCGAATTGCTGTCACTCTCAGTTATGAGTTTGCTTGTGAAACACACCACATTTATTAAGATGTTGAGTTATGATGATGACTGGATTATCATGATGATTAGTGTATCTATCGCTTTCTCTCTATGATTGTCTAGACTAGTGCAAAGTAAATTTAAGTTTTCCTAACCACTTGACTTGAGCTAAAACTTGACTAGAGCAGCTTCATGTAGTGCGAGTCCTTTATGCAAGATCCCGTACCCCGAGTCAGCCTGCATGTCTAGGTGTCGGCTGTAGACAGCCAATTTGACGGGTCAGTCTTGCTAAGCTTCTTAGAAGCTCACTCTTTGCGATACGTGGTTTTCAGGCGCCGACAGTTGTACTGGCGATGGTCACTACCAATGGGAAGAGCAGCGCCCAGACCTTGGAAACATGCAGTGGGAGCACTATGACTTTCCATAGTGAACTTTGGATGGTTAGTAGCATAGTGCCGGTGGGCAAGGCACATTCTTTTGCTTAGTTTACGAGATTCGGAGTCTGTATCGTGTCTTATGCTTCCGCTAAACTCGTGTTTGAAAGTTGTATGCCGTACTCTGTTTTTAAGATTTCTATAATGAACCAAGAATTGTTATCATTCTCTCTAATCTTGTAAATTATGCTATTTTCTTGGCCTATGTTGTACCATGTGAATACTCGCTTCACCAAGTATCGCCCAGAAAGGATCCTGGATCAAACAAACCGTCCCTGGGATCGGGGGCCGGCCGCCTCACCTCTCAAGGTCAAGATAATCACCGAGAGGAGATGGAACGGCAAGCCGACAATGGATGTGCTCCTCCACTCGAAGATGCAGAACTGTGGCTCTCCCACATCGAAGTGGATCCAGGGATCCACTGTCCTGAGCTCGCACTCTACCATGCTGAGCCTCCAGCTTCATATGGATATGGAGGTTGGGCCCAACCGGGTGCATAACCGGCTTTCCCTCCTACGGTGCATATGCTTTCGGTTTTTGCTCCTCCAATTCCTGATTACGTGCATGGCTGCGAGTGGTCCTGGCAAGAAAAGATCTCTTGTGTGGCTCCTCTTTATTAAGAGGCATGGTTAGCGACCGACAAACGTACAAGTGAAATTCCGGGTTAGGTAACCGGATCTCATTTATATATTCGGGGTAGAAAAACACAAGGGAGCCATTAGGTTTATGTTTAAGTGTATGCCCTTGAACAAGATAAAGTTCGCCTATCAAGTGTGCATCACCCAGATATGTATGTGTTCAGGGCGTTGGTTAAAGCACCGCAGTTGGAAGCTATGCGAGTAACGAGGGAAGTGCATTCAATAGTAGACACTTTCTTTTAACCATGTTGTAACCATTGATTTATCATGACTTGTACAAGAGAAACTTTTATCTTTTTAACCATGGCATAAAGGATTGTTAATTCTTCAATTCGCAGAACTGTGGCTCTCCCACATCAAAAGTGGATCCAGGGATCCACTGTCCTGAGCTCGCACTCTGCCATGCTGAGCCTCCAGCTTCATATGGATATGGAGGTTGGGCCCAACCGGGTGCATAACTGGCTTTCCCTCCTACGGTGCATATGCTTTCGGTTTTTGCACCTCTAATTCCTGATTATGTGCATGGCTGCGAGTGGTCCTGGCAAGAAAAGATCTCTTGTGCGGCTCCTCTTTATTAAGAGGCATGGTTAGTGACCGACAAACGTACAAGTGAAATTCCGGGTTAGGTAACCGGATCTCATTTATATATTCGGGGTAGAAAAACACAAGGGAGCCATTAGGTTTATGTTTAAGTGTATGCCCTTGAACAAGATAAAGTTCGCCTATCAAGTGTGTGTCGCCCGGATATGTATGTGTTCAGGGCGTTGGTTAAAGCACCGCAGTTGGAAGCTATGCGAGTAGCGAGGGAAGTGCATTCAATAGTAGACACTTTCTTTTTAACATGTTGTAACCATTGATTTATCATGCCTTGTACAAGAGAAACTTTTATCTTTTTAACCATGGCATAAAGGATTGTTAATTCTTCAATTCGCACAGTCCTAATATCTTTCCGATGGAAACATGGTGAGAGCAAGCCATTTATGCATAAGCTTCAGCGTAGGATTTTGGAATGAGCTATTACGTGGTTTACCTACGGTGTTCTGTGTAGAGATAGTATGCCAAAACCTTTGTTTATCAAAATTAGGGGTGGCTTCTTCCAAGTTTACAGCACATTTTTGATCAAAGCCTAGCATCATGCTAAATTCTTTCCATGAGAATTGATATTCTTTATTAAAGAACCGGAAAGAAATCCCCCTTTTGCAAGGTTTTAACGGTGCACAAGAATTGAATAGTGAGAAGGCGTGAACTGTCCTCACTAATATTAGCAAAATTCTTCCACCCTATGGTATGAAAGATGGTGTCAAATTCAGAGTCCATACCAATTTTAGCAAGTAGCTTCGGATCAAATGTTCACGTAGGAACAAATGTTCGGTTGGCGAGCAAGCTGTATTGATGCCGCTTGTAGTCGTGGGTGAGCATCGGCGTGATGTCTTCCTCCATCCGTGCAGATCCGGTTTCTTCATGAGGTGAGCTTGGCGAGCCTTTGGTGGCGGGAGGTGTGGTCTTGCTGCGCCTCGAACCACTCCTCGTCACCTTTCGGAGGAGGCTCATTCCTATCTTCATGGCTGCACGCAAAAAGCAAACACAAGCGAGTGACTACTCGAATGGGTAGAGTTAGTGTATAAAGAAAATTTCACACCCGCTCGAGAGTCACTTGAGCATATGATGTATGTCTAGCAAGTATTTTAGGCAAGTTTTGAGCTAGCAACTTGAGCAAATGAGAGCAAAAACTAGAGTGCAATTGAGAGGGAGAGAGCAAATGAGTGAATGAGTAAGTGAGCTCTCCCCTGGCGTCTCCTTTTATAGAGAAACTCTCCAATGGGCAGAAACACAAAGCAACGGTCACAAGGCAGCCGTTGAAAAAAGTGGGGCCCTAGTGGCCTCCACAGAGGATTGGCGGACATGCAGGTGGGCCCCTTGGCCCCATTTTTTGCCCACAGCTTCCAACGGCTCTATTGGCCTCCACAGAGGATTGGCAGACATGCAGGTGGGCCCCTTGGCCCCATTTTTTGCCCACAGCTTCCAACGGCTCTATTGGCCGTTCCTGTGGGGTGTAGGACCCACTGGTCAGTCGAGAATTTGCTCAGAAATTATTTTTAGCTTAAAACATGCATTTTTAATTTTTATATTTTTTTTGGTTGAAATAAAAATTTCAACATGCAAAAAAGATTAAACATGCTAATGAGGATGTTGTGGTGGAAGTCCAAAGTTGGTGGAAAATAAATATGCAATGTGAAAAGAGGGAAATATGGGATACGTACCAGTTTTTCTATCGGTAAGGTCTCACCGTTTTAAGTCCGACGGGCAAGACTTCTATGATCATTCAGCTCGATGAAGCAGCATCCGGCGTCGGAGATGAAGCGATGGACGGTTGTACATCCTTCTTGCACCACACCTTCTTGGTCTTCTTTGGTTTAGGTGTGGTGACAGACACCGTAATCTTGGCAGGCTGAGGTTTTACTCACCAACTCCACCCGTATGTTGCAGGTTTCTTAGGCCTAGGAGGGTTCTCCCTCTCAATGAAGCTTTTCATGAACTGGATCAGTGGGTCCTTCTTAGGTGGATTCACGTCGATCTCCTTGATATTATGTGGGTTTGGCACATACTTGATCTTGATCATGGAGCATTGCTCCTCCTTTCCGTTGATGTGGAGCTGAATTTCTTCGGCTCCAACATTGATGCGGGCATCGGCTGTGCTCAAGAATGGCCGCCCAAGGATGAGCGGGGACATCTTGTCAACCTCCATGTCAAGCACGACAAAGTCCATATGGACAAAGCAATTCCTGATCTTCACAGGAATGTCCTCCGCAATTCCCTCCAAAAAGCGGACTGTGGCATCGGCTAGCTGAAGCAGCATTGGAGTAGGTTTAAATCCGTGAACTTGAGCTGATCAAATACCACCTTGGGCATAACGCTGACGCTGGCTCTAAGATCACAAAGGGCTTCATCGAAATGACATGTCCCAATTGAGCATGATATTGTGGGACACCCTGGATCCTTCTTCTTCTCTGGAAATCGGTTGAGTATAGCTGCATTACACTCCTCTGTAAGCTTGACAACTTCTATGGAGGGTAGTGGTTTCTTGTTACTCAATATATCCTTGAGATAGCGAGCGTAAGTTGCAACTTGCATCGCTTCTAGCAAGGGAATGTTAATGTGGAGCTTCTGCACAAAGCGAGCAAACTATTCCGCGAACGGCTTCCTATTACGACTGGGGAAGGACATGAGGTTTGTGTAAAAGAACTCATGCGGTGCAGCCTTCCCGTCATAATCCTTCTCTTTGGGCGAGTCTTCAGATGGCTTGTCTTCGTTCTTCTGAGCTGGCCTAGCTGCATGGTCAGGATATGGCGGATCTCATGTGGATTTGCCACCACCAGTGGTAACTGCACTAACATTTTCCAGGGAAGCATCGGGTTGCCACGGTATCTTCCCTGAGCCCATTGTAGGCAAAGCGGCGGCTAACTGAGCTAGCTGAGTTTCTAACATTTTATTAAATTAAGATGGCTCTTAAAGGAAGAAGATAGACTGTCTAACTTACCATTAAAACTCTCTAGGGACTTATCATAGGTAGCAAACTTTTTTGTGAATTTGTCATTAGTTTTAGTTTGCCCTAAACATAGCTCCTTCAGAGATGGTAAATTAGAATTGTTGTAAAAATTGTTACTCCCTGAGGGCGTTGTCCCATTACTGGCCTCCTTGAGGATGATACCCGTTGTTGTTGTTGTTCATCCAGCACACGTCCTCCTGGGTCTCGGGGCAGCTATTCCCCGAACGTCCTGTATTCCCACAGACTTCACGATGCTTCATAAGGAGATCCAGCTTAGCGGCGAGCATGTCCGTTTCCTTAACGGTATGCATGCCTCGCTTCTTTGGTTGGAGCCGATCATCGCTCCAACTCTGGTTGGCCACCATCTTCTCAATCACATTCATCGCCTCTGTGACGGTGAGTGCTGATGGAACTACTACCAACTTAAAAAGTCAGCGGTCTAGTATATTTTAGGTATGCCAGCTTGATTATTGATGGTGGAAGCGTCACCAACATTTTTCGTTTAGATTGGTGCATGCACTGTCTTTGACTACATGGATGAACCAAAGTGGTACGCTGAAGTTACTCACAAGGCAAGAGTAAAATTTCGGTGGTAGACTATGTGGACAGCATGTGATCTGGCTCCGCTGAATGCTTGTCATTTACTATTTGATCTAGATGATACACATTCTAGTCATTCCAACAAATACTCGTTTATGCATAAAGGGGTGACTCATGTGCTGAAGCCAATGTTGGATTGTGCTATTAAAGATGAGGTGTTTCCTGCTGTAGTGAAAAGGAAAAGAACACAAGACCCCGAACCCGAGGACGGCTTTGCTTCAAGGGGTGGAGAATGATGTGGCCATACCTGATCCAGCACTTGCAATTAGGATTCCTACGAATGCTACAACTGCTGCAGTTGATGCTTTGGAAACTCCTTGCAATAAGATGGATATTGGTTGTACCAATTCTGTTAAAATTCAAGCAGTCATATTTGGATCGTTTGTTGTTGACCTGAAGAATAAAGCAACCATAATTGCTAATGTTATAGGAAATGATTTGCACAACAAACCTTCTAAGCACACGCGAAAGTTGAGGACAGCTCTTTTTGAAGAAGGAGAGGATGATGCGCCCATGGCTCCTCAAATGATTTCAGCAGCAACCGGGCCTTCCATAGGTGTGGAATACCTTCCTTTCAAGTCACACAACACAAAGGAGAATGTCCTTACCAAGTGGAGAATGACTAAAGGATGGCCAAGGACGTCCTTTCCTTGGCCACCTCCCTTAGAGTCCAACATAGGTGTGGACAGCAAGTTGGAGGCCCAACCAACATCAAGTTCGAGTCCAAGTCGGAGTCTAGGACTAGTCTGCATTAAAATGGACGTCCAGATCACATACGGACTCCATTATGGACCTTCCACATATGCATAGAAAGATGAAAAGATTATTTTTCCAACGCCACTGGTCCATGCCAATTCATCCGGAGTCGATGGGAATCTTCAAAACAATATCAGGTTGTGTCTGAGTCTATGTCAGCTTCGAGTCATGTTCAAGTCGGACTAGGTTTGGTGGCTCGCCTGTGCGTCATATAGCCTAGGGCTAGCGCCCCTGTAAGGTAGATAGGTTTTCTCATTCTGTTTTGGTCGTGGTTTCCTCCAAGAGCCCCTGAGGCGTCGTCCTCCTCTTCAGATTGAAGATTGCTGCTGCTGATCCTTGATCCGGCTACTAAAGTGCAAGATCAGGGTCTCCTGGGTTCGTACCTTGATTCCTGCTGGAATCCCCTCTGCAGATCGTCTCTCCTTTAGGGCACGGGTTGGAGAGATTTATCGATCGCTAGTTTGCATCTATATCAAGTTCTTGTAAGCTACTTGCTATCTATCGTGTTCTGTGCCGCTACTAGATTGTGATTGCTAGTGAAGACCAATCTGTGGTCTTTGTTTTATTGTTGCTGCATCATAATTCGGAATGAGATCATTGCTCTGTCTATTGAATTGCTGATATAGCCTCAAGATACTTTCTGTTGCTTGCTATACCATGAAAGATTAGGACAAATTCTAGACACTGGAGTCGTGTCCTTATCACTTTACCAAGGGCCCCCACTTGCGCCGTTCGGATCCAAAGATAGCTCATTAGCTTCTATTCCCCGCTCCACCATTGACTTGCACAAGACTAGAAGAACACATATTAATCAGCCAAGCCTGTCCCACTTTCAGTCTTGTGGTGGCACTGTTGTCCTGGGTGGCCGCTCCCTAATCCTATTATTAGGACCCAAGCAAGCATTCCGTCAAACTCAATATGTGTCAACAACACCCACCATCATTCCCGCTTGCTCAGATCCTATCTACTAACATCATCACCATTCAATCCATCTTATCCATAACCATCATCCAATCATATATGCACCGATGTTACTTATCATAAGTATAAAGCCTAACCCAAGTCACACAACAAACTAAGCAAGATCTGCAAGGCACGGAAAAACAGCGACAAACATACAAGGATGGTTTCTATCCTACAGAGACATTAAGATAAAAGTGTGTATGTTCCCATATAATGGCAGCACGTATGAATATGGAATTGCCTTGTACGGAACACGATTGGGACATGATGATTTTGTCAGAACTTCACCTGGAAAGGAGATCGAGCGGTTGGATCTGCTAAAGGTCCTGCAGCGGCAGCTAGTGAAGAAAATGCGTTACTGGTACCATCCCTGGTGATCTGAGCGCGCCCTCTGGTAGGGACGAAAGGGAGTTCCTAGAACACATCATGGATTGGCTAATACATCAAGAGAATGTGAGGATTGAGAGGGATAAGGATCAGATTACCGATGTATGTACAAATCTATCTTGAACCCAGATCAACAGCTACCAAGTTTTAGATCCCAGAGGCATGGAGTCTTAGATAGCTGTGCTTTTTGGATATGTTGTAGAGGAAAAAAAAGTGCACCTTATAGTAAACTTTTACAGAATTCAACTGGACGGATCGCCGGGAACAAGCATGTCAATATGCGCTTGCAGGTCTGGACGTGAGGGCACGACGCAACAGTGGTAGGCTGGCAGTGTGGTTAGGGTTTGAGGGGTGGGGAAGTACGTGGGAAGACTCCTGGTATTTATAGGGGAGGTGGGAGGGGTGGGGGAAGGAAAGGGAGTTGTATTTTGAAAGGAAAAATCTGATAAACGAAGGTTTAATCTCCATGTTGGTTCCTTTTGCACATTGGTGGTTGGTGGGATGGAAACGACTGACATTGGATTGAGGTATATGCATTAAAATATGTGGAGTGAAACATGAAAACGTCAAGGCTCGATGGGTTGGCGATGATGGATATCAACAATGTAATATATGAGCTGTTTAGAGAGAAGTAGAACGACACGTGTTATTGATGGAGGGTTCAAGCCGGAGAGGATGCTGTTGTCATCATCGCAGAGGGCTTGCATCATGGAGACTCATCACGGGTGTGCTAAATGAGGTTGGGTTGTTGTTGCTATCATCGACAGGGTCCAAAACAACAAAATCACATCGGAGCATAAGGTCATTGAGTTTTTTTTTTACAGCAACGGTGGATTGGCAAACTGGAAGAAGCGAGTGTCAGAGTGTGAGGTCGAATGGGATCGTGTGGGTTATGACAGAAATAGGTCAAGGTCGAACTAAGCAGAAAGTAACCATTTATAAATCAACTCAATTTTGGTTACAAAATATATTTATAATTTTTTTGAAACTAATTTAAATTTTTTTATTTTTAATACAATGCATATTTCATAATATCTGACAATAATTAACAAATGTTGAAACAAATGGTGCCATTCCAATGTTTGATTTTTAAATAAAAGCACTTAAAATACAAGAATTTTGAGGTTTGTTATTGAAAATTGATTCACATTCAAAAATGGAAATTTTTGGATGTGACAGCTTAGGGTGGTCTAGGGATTTTAGACTTGATTGAGGCATCTTAAATAGGATCCGGTAACTAGATGTACACTTTAATAGTTTAGGGGTCTCAATGGAACCTGTTGAGACTCACCGTACAATTTATTCTATAATTTAATAGCTTCACACACGCTTGTCATCATGGCTAAATCTTAGACTAACAAATTGAAAGGATACATCCATTCTATTTACAACATGGGGGATTCGCAAATTATTCCATGTATAGTGTAAATTTACCTAATATCATAGGTGAAATCATGTTCCATTTTGTAAAGTTTCAAAAAGAGTTTCCAAATCAGAATTCGACTTTGAAATAGAGGTTTGTTATTGCTATTGCCCTCGACAGAACACGAATTGTTAATCACATGTTGATATGGTACTTTCCAAACATCATAACTAAACTCTTGAAATATATTTCTTTTTTCAAGAAAACAAAAATCAATCTGCAAGTGAAGGTATCATTGGTAGCGATAAGAAAACACACACTCAACTACCATATCAAAACATGCTGCGATTCTGCTTTCTATAAAAAATCAATTGGTTTGGCAGCAAATTAAAACAACTAAACAGGACTGGGCAGCACACAGATGGGAGATGGCCAGCCCAAATATAGGGAGAGACGAATAAACACTGACACCGGACAAGCCGGCAACACACCTTACAGCCCAACCACCGCACGACACATGAACCACTGGAAACGCGTGACTGACTTGGCCCTCTGTCTTTGACACACTGACATGTGTTGGTTTCCAACAATTCCACGTCAACGTGACGGGCCAACCGAACAGTCGCAGCCGCGCTGTGTCTGATTGATTCCCTTGTAGCATCCCTACTACTTCCCTGATCCGTCCCTTGCTTGAGTTGTTTCTTTTCTTCTCCCTCCCTTGCTCGAGTTTCTTCTCCAACGCACCTCCTCATCGGTAGTTGGGTCCAAATAAACCCCACAGCATCAGCATGCTGGAGCGAAGAGCGCACCTCGCCTTCCTCTTCATGGTGGTCGTCGCAACTGCGGCGCAGGAGAAAGCGCTGCCGCTGGAGCCGATGGAGCTGTACTTCTCGCCGGCCGAGCTCGCGCGCATTGCAGGGTACGGCGAGGAGCCTGTATCGTCGGTGTCCGTGTCCGGGCAGGTTATCTGCGAGCTCTGCCTCCTTCCCGGCGCCGACGTCCTCGCTATGGAGCTGCCAGGTAACAGACCTGTCTTCGTCCGCTCGTTGGAAGTCATCATCGCCAGCCTTGTTGGGTTGGATGCTTTAGCTTAATTAACAGGATTGTTACTTCTCTGTCCTTCCTGCAGTAGTTGTTGTATAATACTAGTACGTAGTATATCCTTTTGGTTATAGCACAGGTAAACACACCGTAATCTTGCAACAGTTTCAGTTTTACCAACAACCTCGACACCTTACCTTAAGTTTGCATAGGAGGTGCAGACCAAGCTAATAACATACGGGCTTAGAACAGAACAACAAAAATGGCCACTGAAAACTATTTTCCCCTGTTCGATCGACATATAGCTGTCCGGCCACCAGATTGTCGTAACAAGTACAAAATAAATACAACATGTAAACTGTAATTATAGAAAAACAGCGCGAGTATTTTGGCCGCGGGTAAACATCGACGGGTTGGAGAAATGGTGAAGAAGCCAAGAAGTAGATGAAGACGACGAGACGTACTTTGTGATCCATTTGGCAGTGGCGCGATTGACAAGAGGCGGATTCAGAAGCTACCGGTTCATTCCTGACTAGGGCCAGAGCGGGCTGGTGCCGGGACGCATCACGGACGGACGGACGGTCGCTACAGCGGGGCGGCCGTTGGGAGGAAGGTAAGGTACGCCCGGCCCGTGCTAGTGGGCATCGGGAGGAAGTCAGAACTGAGGAAGGCGATGGACGGAGTCGTGCATAATGCGTCTCTTCTTTGGATGCCTCAAGTTTGTTGTCCAATCAATTGAACACACTTGTTGCTTTGCTTCTACTAGCTACTAGTATAGTATCCCAGTAGAGGAGTTTGAGAGAGCAATCAAAGACTAGTGGAACGACTGATTCACCCAGAGAGAGAACAAATTAGCAACGCAGAACGCAGGTGATAATGATGAACTGTGGTCAGCAGCCGAAGACTTTCCAACTAATATCCCTGCTAGTCAACGTTATCTGACCTGTCGTTTTTCATCGTCACGGACACGGTTGGTTCGCTCGCCTGCCTAATTCTCTCTCTGCTTTGGGGCCTGGTCAAGCCGGCCTTCGGCCTATCTAGCCACCAGTCACCGTCCGATTTGATGCCTACAATTGCAGTGCCGCTTGTTCGGTCCAGAGGCACTCACCTTTTTCCGGTGCCATCAGCACGGATCAAAAGCCATCTTAAAAGCCGCTTTAGATGTTATGTGGCGTGATTACTGCCGCCTCCATGTGTTTAACACTCACCTGCTACGTACGAGGCTCATCATCAGCTTCAGCTTCAAAATGAATTTTTTTTTTCATTGGATACATACGATCAATAATGTCATGAAAACTACCAGTTCACCTGATACAATGCATATGGTTGATAAGCTGGCCAATTGTGACTGATAGTTACAGCACCTTTCTCGATGAAAATTTCACGCTTTGGCTGCTAGGTAGTAGCAAAATGGTGATTTTTGTTTGCACTAGGAGGTTACAACATTCACAATGGCGCTACATAGAAACCAACCAGTAAGGCCACTGGGAGAAACCAACCACTAAAGCCACAATAGCAAAAGGCTCACAACGGTGCTACATATATAGAGAGTTGGTATGATGTTCTACTACTAAATACCCCAAACAAAAATCCACAATCCAACATAGTAGCTACCACGTTTTTACAACAAACCATATCGTGGTGATCCCCACTGACTCATGATGAACTCTGCATCTCCCTCACCAGGTGCAAAAGTAGCGGTAATATGCGAATCTGCAGGTCACAACCAGGTCCCTAACTCTGCATCTGCAACGACTGATGAGTATGGCAACTTCACAATAGACCTCCCTTCCCAGCTCCACGCAACGCCAAACCTAGACAAGGCCTGCATCATCAAGGTGCTTCAGCTCCCCATGGACTCATCCTGCAGATTTCTACACCGTCATAGATCAACATATGGCATCAGGCTATCGTCTCAGGAGGATGGCATCCGTACCTATACAACCGGGGTGATTCGGCTACAACTCAGCAATACATCATCAGACAAGTTTGTGAATGTTGAAAACACAAGTGACCAGAGATGAACAGTGAAGTTCAAACAGTGAGTTCACACAATTTGAATTTCGAAGAAAAGATGAGATGAGTCGACCACGTGTACAGCAGGAATCAATCATGTAAATAACTATCATGTAGTAATCTTAGCAGTGTAAATGTGCGATGACTAGATAATTATCTTATACAAAAAGTTTTACTTGACTGAACTCTTCATTACAGCAACCAGATGTACGTTCTGCAGTTCAGTGTCGAAGTTCTCTTGCTAATAGCGTCAAGGCAATTATCACCAGCACGGATATTTGACGTACTGAATAACGTAGACTGTTTCGAAGGACCTTGCTGGCACGGAGGAGCCATGATGACAGCACTGTGCCGCCGAGGCAGGGCAATAAAATCGCAAAAGCCTAAGAATATTGATAAACTTGACTAATGACATGCATCTGTATATAAGATAGCCGTACTAACAACCCGAACAAACTGAAGTAAATCCAAAATAACAACTTGTTGCCGAAACTAACAACCTGATGCTAATCCAAACAAACAAACAAAATGGCACGCCTTATTCTGATGAACCGTCCAGCAAAGCTGCCAGTCTGGACTGCGTCCCTGCCCTTGGTATCGCTAAGCCCTACATGAAGCAATGGCAAGGACCACAAAGTCGGTAGTCTGCAATGGAAAAATAATATTGTAGCAGTCAGGACAAACAATCTTTGCAGAATGCTGGGAGTCCAACAGAATATTTTGGTTTTCGCACTTATGAGACCTAATTCTTACACTTGCCACTGAAGTCGTCTTAGATTTTGCAATTGAGTGGCAACCCCAGATATTTAAATGGGGTTTCCTTGAGTCCACGTAGGAGATGATTTAAGCTGACTCATTGACAGAAAGCTGAGTTTGTATAATACAACTCTGGTGTGTGTTAAACTCTATACACAACATGAAACATTTGTAGGATGTCCTTTATGTCCTCAGTTCTCTGCCATAGAAACAGCAAGACTCCTTCCATTGCTAAATGCCGTGATAAGAAGTTGTTGCATTAAAGATAAGAAAAAAGAACAAGTTAAAGGAATTGCATAGTAAAATAGTCATTTCATCTTTGGTTCAACATCAACACTAATCAGCTGGCAAAAGCAAGGAAGCAATCAAGAACACAATGGATCATTCGTAAAAAAGGAACCTGCTTCATTCAATTAACAGAAAAGAATTTCTACCACACGGAACTGAGCCTAACTCGGTTGGTTATGGATGCGGATGTACACCCTAACAACCCAGCTTCAAGTCCTCTTTGACACAAATTTGGGTATTTCTTATAACCATTCCAGCTAGTTCCTTCTATGTTGGTCAGAGTTTGTTTTTTTCCCACAAGCTAGGTACACGGAAATTGCGACGGCCCGCCCCGAAACCGGGGACGGTTCATCTGATCCGGGATCCTTTCTGGACGATACTCGGCGAAACGACTATTCACATGGTACAACATAGGACGAGAAAATAGTATAATTTACAAGATAAGAAAAAAATGATTACAATCTTGGTTCACTACAGAAATCTTAAAAACAGAGTACGGCGAATGATGAGGACATCAACACCATTGATACATCCACACCTATACAAGTCAATACTACTGTCCCGATTACTCGTGGTCGTGCACGACAACTCAGTCATCAGGTTAGTTCCTTCCTCAGTTCAAGGTCATCTTATTTGGACAATGCAAACGTGTGCTCTTTTGTTCTGCTCAGAAATAAAGGAGAAGACTACAAAGGAAGGGGATTCGCGCGGGCTGGTTTGGGACTGCAAAAAAGCCCCAACTTGTGAATGACACCCTGACTTCATACGGACTCCGATTCGGGCGATCAAGCACATTCTGGAAAGCTTATCTAGTCTAGTTTCCAACGAATCCAGCCCCACCCTCATAGCTCGTCGGAGTTGATCACAATCGTCAATTAGATGCAGAGACCTTTTTCTGCCCGTGGTGCTACGTCACCAGATTTGGACCGATGGGCCTTGTATCAAGTCCGGCCCATTAGGGGCGCGTCCTAGGTTTGGAGGACGACCCTCAGCATCCCCTGGTCGTCCTCTCCCCTCTCATATAGTCCCTTAGCCGCCAGGAACAGTTTGGGTTTTGTTTATTCGAGTTAGCCATTGCTACCGCCTCGCAGCGCGCGTGTTGGATTATCCGCTAGTCTGTTTGAGTCCAGAACCCCACCATATTGTGATTTCGACATTGAAACCTTCATATTTATCCAGCAATTCAGTGCTTGTTCTACTTGTTCTTGCCTGTTCTTCGATTGCTTGCAGGACAAGTGCCCTCGTGGCTGGGTTGTTGCGCACCACAAGTTCGTGGCGATCCTTGGAGTTGGTTGCTGGGGACGGAGGTCCCGATCTTCCTACAGGTTCTGATAATCAACGATTTAGGCGGAGTCGCGACACAAATCGATCCGGCTTCCGAACGGCACGTCCCGAACCCTGCAATCGCAGCACCACGTCTCCTTTGGTTATCACCCGCGCGAACACGGATAACCTCACCGAGAAGGCTAATCCTTGCCTGTGAATCGAAGAACACAAGCAAGAACGAAGTGGAAAGCAACCAAATTTGCAGATATAGATTAAACTCACAAGTTGGGGTCTCACAAACCGATGAAACGGCAAATCTGTGTATACAAAAATAATCTAAGCAAAACCCAACCCTAATGGAGGGGGTGATGGCTGAATATAAAGGACTTGGGGACGTGCAAGTCCTCCTAGACAAAACCCTAATGGACTCTAACTCGATACAAGGCCATCCGGCCCAATATCGGTGTCGCAGCACCCTGACAGATTCTAGATGGCTCACTGTTTTGGCTATTCCTGTCGACTCCGAAGGAATTTGGACATGGGACCAGTCCCGTTGGAAAGATGGTCTCGTCCTCTTTCCTTGAAGTGGTAGATCACCTAAAATGGAGTCCGTATGCAACCTGGGCGTCCGTTTTAGTGGAGACTGCTCCTGGACTCCGAATTGGATTCGAAGTCGACGTGGGCTGGGCCTCTGACTTGGCTTGGACGTCCTTGGCTGACTCTAACCTGGTCTTCTATTGTTCCTGTGACCTCTACATGATTTCTAATCATAATAACATCATTAGGTAGTAATCTATCCTCAAGAATTCGTAATGGAGTGCTAAGGAACGAGCTGACCTCTATATTAAGTTGACGGGCGCGAGCTCTGGTGATTGGACCTTCATTTGTAGCAACGGGAGAATTATTGTGTGTATCCATGGGTGTGATGTCCTCATCATCCTCCCCCTCTTGATGCGGAGTTGTCCTCAACTCCAGATCATCCTCCTCTCCCAAGTATGGCGTCAAATCTGAAATGTTAAAAGAGGGACTAACCCCAAGCTCGGGTGGCAACTCAAGCTTATATGCATTATCATTAATTTTCTCTAAAATTTAAAAAGGACCAGCAGCTCGAGGCATCAATTTAGACTTTCTCAAATCAGGAAACCTATCTTTTCTCAAGTGCAAGAAAACAAAATCACCCGGTTCAAGTTTTAATTCTTTCCTACCTTTGCTACCAGCAATCCTATATTTTTCATTTATTTTTTTAATGTTTTTCTTAGTTTGAGCATGCAACTTAACAAGAAAATCAGCACGCTCCTGAGCATCATTATTTACTCTCTCACTAGTAGGCAAAGATAAAATATCAATAGGAGCATGAGGGTTGAAACCATATACTACCTGAAAAGGACTTACCTTTGTGGTGGAGTGTTCCGCTCGATTGTAAGCGAACTCCACATGGGGCAGACATTCTTCCCACATCTTTAAATTATTCTTCAGAATTGCTTGCAACATGGTGGATAAGGTACGGTTCACTACCTCCGTTTGGCCATCAGTTTGTGGGTGACAGGTTATAGAAAACAGAAGCTTGGTACCCAGCTTATTCCACAAAGTGCGCCAAAAGTGACTCAAGAACTTAGCATCACGATCTGAAACAATAGTAGAAGGAACACCATGCAAATAAACTATCTCTTTGAAAAAAAGGTCAGCAATATGAATAGCTTCATCGGTTTTATGACATGGAATAAAGTGTGCCATCTTAGAAAAACGATCCATAACAACAAAAACACTGTCCCTCCCCCTCTTAGTCCTAGGCAGTCCTAAAATAAAATTCATAGAAATATCCGCCCAAGGATTAGAAGGAACAGGAAGAGGCATGTATAAACCATGTGAATTCAAACGAGACTTAGCTTTTTGACAAGTAGTGCAGCGAGCAACAAACCTCTCGACGTCTCGTCTCATTTTTGGCCAAAAGAAGTGTGTGGCCAAAACATCCTTCGTCTTCTTAGCACCAAAATGTCCCATCAACGCGCCTCCTGCAACAACAAAAGACGAACGGATCCAACTGGAATGCATAGGTGGTTAGCTCTAAACAGAAACCCATCATTCAACACATATTTGTTCCATGAATGGCCTTCGTTACAATGCAGCAACACATTCTTTAAAATCATCATCCAAAACATATTGTTGTTTAATGGATTCAAGACCAAAAATGCGACAATCAAGCTGTGACAGCATGGTATATCGTCTAGATAAAGCATCAGCAATAACATTATCCTTCCCTTTTTTGTGTTTGATGACATAAGGAAAAGATTCAATAAATTCTACCCACTTAGCATGTCTACGATTCATATTTGTTTGACTACGAATATGCTCAAGTGACTCATGATCAGAATGGATAACAAATTCTTTAGGCCATAAATAATGTTGCCACGATTGTAAAAAACGAACAAGAGCATACAATTCTTTATCATACGTGGAATAATTAAGAGCAGGACCATTTAACTTCTCACTAAAATATGCAACAGGTTTTCCTTCCTGCATCAAGACACCACCAATTCCGATTCCACTAGCATCACATTCAAGCTCAAAAGTCTTACCAAAATCTGGAAGTTGGAGCAACGGTGCGTGTGTAAGCTTGTCCTTCGAAAGAGAAAAGGACTCTTTCTGTGATGGCCCCCAATGGAAGACAACGCCCTTCTTTGTCAACTCAATCAGCGGTGTCGCGATGGTGCTGAATTCCTTGACAAAACGGCGATAAAAACCCGCTAGGCCAAGAAAACTCCGCACGTGCGAAACCGTCGTGGGCGTAGGCCAGCTCTCAATCGCCTCCACCTTAGCCTTATCAACTTTAATGCCCTGTGAAGTCACAACATAGCCAAGAAAAGAGACTCGATCGGTGCAAAAAGGTGCACTTGTCGAGGTTACCAAACAAACGTGCATCACGTAAAGCATAGAAAACAGCACGTAAATGATCCATATGTTCAGCCATAGACTTGCTATAAATCAAGATATCATCAAAGTAAACCACCACAAATTTACCAATGAATGAACGTAAAACTTCATGCATTAATCTCATGAAAGTGCTAGGTGCATTAGTTAAACCAAAAGGCATGACTAACCACTCACACAAACCAAATTTAGTTTTAAATGCAGTTTTCCATTCATCACCGTGCTTCATTCTAATCTGGTGGTAACCACTACGCAAATCAATTTTAGTGAAAACTATAGCACCACACAACTTATCAAGCATGTCGTCTAGCCTAGGAATAGGATGACGATACCGTATAGTAATGTTGTTTATGGCTCTACAATCTACACACATACGCCATGAACCATCTTTCTTAGGAACCAAAAGAACAGGAACAGCACAAGGACTAAGACTCTCACGTACGTACCCGCGGTCCAAAAGATCTTGGACTTGTCGTTGAATTTCCTTAGTCTCCTCAGGGTTGGTTCGGTACGCCGCACGGTTTGGCAAGCTCGCACAAAGAATCAGATCAATCTGATGCTCAATCCAACGAATGGGTGGCAGTCCTGGCGGTATCTCATCAGGAAAAACATCTCGAAACTCCTGCAAAAGGTTAGTAACCGCAGGTGGCAATGTGCAAGACAAATTATTAATAGAAAATAAAACATCCTTGCACACTAAAGCATAGCATACAGTAGTACCATCATAAATTTCAGCAAGGTCAGTTTTTGTAGCAAGCATTATAGGAGCTTTCAAAGGTATATCTTGCTGAATTTCAGATTTAGCATGAGATTGTTGTTTAGCATTAGCAGCCCTCTCCCTATCAGATTCAATGATTGCAGCAGGTATCATAGGTAACAAAGTAATTTTCTTCCCTTTATGCATAAAAGTGTATTTGTTACTACGACCATGGTGCAAAGCATCATTATCATGTACTCAAGGACGACCCAATAAAAGAGAGCATGCTTGCATAGGAACAACATCACAATTTACAGAATCAACATAAGCACCAAGGAAAAAAGGAACGCGACAAGATTGTGTTACCTTAGCTTTTCCCGAGTCATTCAACCACTGAATATGGTATGGATGTGGATGTGGTCGTGTTGTCAAGCCAAACTTCTTGACCAGATCTGAGCTCACCAAGTTGTTGAAACTGCCCCCATCAATAATCACCCGTGCTCGCCTATTCTTGATCACGAACTTTATCTGAAACAAGTTATGGCGTTAGAGTTGGTCGGGTTGAGTTACCTGAGTACTGAGGACCCGCTGGACAACAATGGCTCGGAAGGTAGTGTCGGCGCTGCCGAGGACTAAGGAGTCCGCAGCACCGTCCGCAACAGCAGCAACATTATCATCATCATCGTCATCTTCTATGTCGGAGGTGCTCGCATAACCTCCATCTTCAGTGGCAATGTAGGCTCGTTTGCTTGGGCAGTCACGCTGCACGTGCCCAAGTCCAAGTCAGCGATGACACTGAATGTCAGTCATGCGACCAGTGGATGTAGTGGATGGTTGATTCTTCACTGGACCCTGCACAGAGGAATTAGAAAAATCTGTAGGGTGTGACGAGGGAGGCGTTGCTGTGGTGGACGGTCGCTTGCTGGCTGGTACAGGAGGTGGACGAAAGCTTGACGAGGACCGTGTTGCTCCCGTAGATGTAGACGTACTAGGCGCGAAGGAGCGACTGGTTCTTGTCTTTGCTGCTTCCTGTGTTCCCTGCAATTCCTTCTCTGCAAGCATAGCTATGTGGAACAAAGGCGAACCTGAGGGAACACCTGAAGCTCTGATTACCACTTGATGGGGACGGAGGTCCCGATCTTCCTACAGGTTCTGATAATCAACAATATGGGCAGAGTCGCGACACAAATCGATCTGGCTTCCGAACGGCACGTCCCGAACCCTGCACTCGCAGCACCACGTCTCCTCTGGTTATCACCCGCGCGAACACGGATGACCTCGCCGAGAAGGCTAATCCTTGCCTGCGAATCAAAGAACACAAGCAAGAACGAAGTGGAAAGCAACCAAATTTGCAGATATAGATTAAACTCACAAGTTGGGGTCTCACAAACCGATGAAACGGCAAATCTGTGTATACAGAAATAATCTAAGCAAAACTCAACCCTAATGGAGGGGGTGACGGCTGAATATAAAGGACTTGATGACGTGCAAGTCCCCCTAGACGAAACCCTAATGGACTCTAACTTGATACAAGGCCATCCGGCCCAAAATCGGTGTCGCAGCACCCTGACAGATTCTGGACGGCTCACTGTTTTGGCGATTCCTGTCGAGTCCGAAGGAATTTGTACATGGGACTGGTCCCGTTGGAAAGATGGTCTCGTCCTCTTTCCGTGAAGTGGTAGATCGCCTAAAACGGAGTACGTATGCAACCTGAGCGTCCGTTTTAATGGAGACTACTCCTGGACTCCGAATTGGATTCGAAGTCGACGTGGGCTGGGCCTCTGACTCGGCTTGGACGTCCTTGGCTGACTCCAATCTGGTCTTCCATTGTTCCTCTGACCTCTCCATGATTCCTAATCATAATAACATCATTAGGTAGTAATCTATCCTTAAGAATTCGTAATGGAGTGCTAAGGAACGAGCTGACCTCTATATTAAGTTGACGGGCGCGAGCTCTGGTGATTGGACCTTCATTTGTAGCATCGGGAGAATTATTGTGTGTATCCATGGGTGTGATGTCCTCATCATTGGTGTATCGGTTGCTAAGGCGCAGCGTCCCTAGACGGTTGTAGTCGGGCCGTGAACATCATCTTCATCCCGAATTGAGTTATCCACAGCTCTCATCGAAAGATGAGGAACGAACCCTAACGGTTTTCCATCGGCAAACAACTTTCAAATACGAGTTTACCAAAAGCACTAGACACGATACAGACTCCGACTCTCATAGACTAAGCAAAAGCATGTGCCTTGCCCACTGGCACTATGCTACTAGCCACCCAAAATTCACTGTGGCGAATCACAACGCTCGCACTGGATGCTTCCAAGATCTAGGCGCTGCTCCTCCCACTGGTAGTGGCCATTGCAGGTACAAGCGTCGGTGCCTGAAAACCACGTATAGAGTGAGCTTCTAAGAAGCTCAACAAGACTGACCTGTCAAAGTGGCTAACTACAGCCGACACCTAGACATGCAGGCTGACTCATGGTAGGGTATCTTGCATAAAGGACTCGCACTACTTGAAGCTACTCTGGTCAAGTTTTAACTCAAGTTAAGTGGTTAGAAAAACAAAACTTTAGTTTGCATTGGTGTGATCAATCATAGAGAGAAAGCAATAGGTACCATAATCATCATCATAATCCAGTCATCATCATAGCTCAATATCTTAATTAAATATGGTTCATTTCACAAGCAAACTCATAAACTAAGAGCGACAGCGATTCGAATCGATTTGCACCTGTAGGGATAACATAATCATACGACACATGCGCGTCCTAGACCGCACGTGGTAACCGTTCACATTAGATCCTGCAAAATCAATTCCCTCCTACACTACCTTATCAGTGCCGCGTCCCACCAGAATACACGTCCCAGACGGTTGCTATGGAGTTCTCTTACCTGCCCACCCTAGACCGCCTCCGATCAGACACCGTAGGGTAGGTTCGACTTTGCAATTACTAGGTTACTTAGGTTTACTAAGCCCTATCATTACCCAGCATATGATCAGTATATTCAATGCTCAATCAGGCTCGGACCACACAGAGCAGACAGGACTACGGTCACCCTGGACTCGGTCCAGTTGCCGACCTACCTTTCCCCTGTCTGACCCTCCAGTTTTATCTTCTATTAATCATACGTAGCCATATTCTAGTTGTTTCAGGAGGTAGTTTCATTCAACTCCTAGCAGTCGCGAGCAGCATCCACTCTGCTCGACTTCTACTGGCAAGTATAGCTAAGCATAGCATGCTACCACGGGCTACCCATACCAATATACCGATAGGATTTCCTAAAGAAACATATGCAGCAAGTGGTTTCAATAAACTCTTGAAAACCTAATACACATAACATAGTGATAAAGGGAAAACTTCATAAAAAGGTTGTGCACCGGGCTTGCCTTGATCTCCTGCTTCAGTGGCGAGAGCTTCTTCGGTGAACGCAGGCTTCGGGTCCGCAACTATCTCGTTCTCTTCGACATCTACATGATGCAATAATATGTGTTATCATCAGTGTTAAGGTAATATGGTATTTTCATCATTAATAATATGGTGTCTTCATCATTGATAATTGACACGACCCATCCAGAAACCTCGACTCGGGACGAATCCGGTCAGTCGCTAAGCCAAGATCTTGTTGGGCAACGCTCGGCGAAGTGAGCGTACACACGATACACACAGGCAGGGATAAACAGCAATAATTTACAAGAAGAAAAAACTTAATACATCATTGGTTCATAACTTAGAAGTTAAATATTACATTGTTTCAGAGTGCGCAACAGTTTTGAAAAACGATAACAGCGGAAGACTAAAACTATTACAACTCCGACACTCGGACTTAAGCAAAAGCACGCGCCGTGCCCACAGGCGTCATGCTACTAGCCACTTCAACAAGTCACTGCGGCGACTCGCACAACTCCCACTGGAGGTTCCCAAACTCGAGGGGAGGCTCCTCCCAATGGAAGCTACCTGCTGGTTCCTGCATGACGGCGCCTGAAAACCACAAAACGCTAACGCGTGAGCTTCTAAGAAGCTTAGCAAGACTTACCCGACAACGTGGCTGACTACAGCCGACTCCTAGACATGAAGGCTGATGGGGGTAGGTTTATTGCAAAAAGGACTCGCAGCCTGTACTACTCTTGTCAAATTTTAGCACAGGTTAAGTGATTAGAAAAATAAATTTAATTAGCACTGAGCTAAGCAAACATAACAGAAGCAACAATAACAATAGTATTTATCAATATTCATTCTCAATGTATCTCAACCTAATTACTACAATGTGACAGAGAGTTCAAGTAAGCTCATAGCTGAGAGCGACAGCGATTCAAACCGATTTTTATACCACTGCAGGGTTAACCTAATCGTACGACACGTGCGTGTCCCAGACTCGCACGTGGCAACCGTTCACACCAGTTCCTGTAACGTCAATTTCCTCCTACGCCTGCCTTAGCAGCGCCGCGTCCCACCTGACAACACGTCCCAGACGGTTTCTGTGGAGTTCCCACGCTGCCCACCCCAGATCTCCTCCTAGTCAGACACCGTAGGGCAGGTTCGACGTTGCAATCACTAGGCTACGTAGGTTTACTGGGGCCCATAACACCCAGCATACGATTAGTACGTTCAATACTTGCCCAGCTGTGCCACACGGATCAGACCAGACTACGGTCACCCTGGTCCCGGACCAGTCGCCGACCTACTTGTACCCAGTCTGACCCTCAATCTTTTATCTGTCTTACTCATTGACAATCGCGTGGCACATCTCATAAAATAGTTTCATTCAATATCCTACTACTCGCGAGCAGCGTCCACTCTGCTCGACTTCTACCGGCAACTATCTGCTAAGCATAACATACTAGGGGTATCCAAACAAGCTACCGTCAGGGTTACCTGTGGGAAACAAATGCAACTATGGTTTCAATCAACTCCTAGCACTTAATGCACAAACAAGACACATTGAGTTGTAAAAGTAAAACTTTAAAATTTGGTTGTGCACCGGGGCTTGCCTGGTTCCTCTGAGTTGATGTCGACTTCTTCGGCGGGGGTCGAGGAACTTGGATCCGCAGCTACTTCGTGAGTGTCAGACTCTACATGATGTAGTAGGATTATGATAAGTTCAAAGAAAAAGAAACTTATTGTTATTATCAATAGTAATCTAGGGTTTAGATAGGCGACGCCCAGAATTAGGGTTAACCCTAATTACTCGACGCCGTCGATTAAATTCAATTATTAATGTATGAATGATGTTTAAAGAAGTCTATTAAACTCCCATGAGGTGACTTTTAGTTGGCATGTTCATCAACTTCAACTCTAGTGAAGTTAATGCGACACTTTTCATCGGTTAATATTATTTAATTACTTCGGCTATTAAACTAGGGTTAAAATGAAGATTTTAATTCTTCCTCAAGATTATTTTTAGTGGGTAGTACTCTCTGGAATAAGCATTTTGGGCTTTGGGTGGGGCCTAGATGAATTTTCTATATTTTATAAAAATTCATCAAAATTCCTGTTTTTAGGTCTTGTAAAATCGGAAAGCACTAGTAAACATTAGAATAAAATTATGAAACTTTATGTGAGCATTCCTGAGCACCAGACCTACTGTTTTTGGGTCTAACCTTATAAATGACTTTTAAAATGTACTTTAGAAAATGGTATTTAAACTAGGTAGATTGAGGTTATTTAATAGGGTTAGATACCATTTCGTGTTCCTAAAATCTTCATAAATTTCCAGAGGGTGTGTAGTACTATGTTGTACTTGTAGATCAAAGGTTAGCCCTAGAATTGCTCTATAATGTAATTTAAAATTCAAAAACAGAAAGGAGTGTTTCTAATTAATTCTGCAAATGTTTGGTCATTTGTTAAAAAGTGTTTTAACAGAAAATTAGTACTTTTCATGAGGTTTCTAACAAATTTTGGTTTGGCATTTTTGGATCTTCCTGTGATTTTCTAGGGTTTTTAGAAGACAGAGCAATAATCTGGAAATTAAATAGGAAAAAGGAAAAACAGGGTTGTCTCCGGTGAGCTCCGGCGATCAATTCCCGACGATGGGGTGATCGCCGGCCGTCGAACCTTGGCTTCCTACAATCCACTTGACACGATGAAGCTCGGCAACATGCTATTTGTCAAGGTTTTGGCCGGGATAGGGGGTCTCACCGTGGGGGTGCCTCGGGGCGGCGGCGATCGATGAAATTCCGGCGAGGTGGCTCGACTTCGGAGGATTTGAGGGTGCTGTGAGCTTCACGAGGTGGAGAGGAGCCGATTGGGTGGAGGAATTTGATTGAAATTGATCGGGGGTGGCGTTTCACCGTGGAGGCGGCGGGCTCTGTTATGGCGGGCGGCGGCCGGGGCAGTGGAAGGCGATCTCGCGCGCGTGGGGAGGAGAAGAAGAAGGGGGGGAAAGTGGAGAGGATTGCGCGCCAATTTAAAGGAGGGCCGGGGGTAGGGGAGAGTAGGGGACGGGGGGGGTCGGCATGGCGGCAACGGTCGGGCGCCGTCGGGCGGCTCGGGCGACGGCAGAGAAAAAGAGAGAGAGAGGAAGAGAGCCAGAGCGAGAGGGAGAGAGCGAGGGGGGGTGAGGAGGTAGGGGGGCCGGGCGGCGAGGAAACGGCGACATGCCCACAGGAGCCCGTGTCGGGCGGGCGCAGCCGTGCCCTGCCGCGCCGCGCTGTCGGGCGGGCGGGGCACTGTAGCCCGCCCGGCAACGGCGGTTTGATTTTTTTTTTTTAATTTTAGCTGGAATGTAATTCGATTTATAAGACACACTTACCGAGCTCGCAAATTTTTGAAAATTTTTGTACAAGCTTAGGAATTTATTTGAAACACTTTTCATTTAAGGTTCAAGTCATGATTTGGCCTCTAAAAATTCTTGAATTTCTAAGATGATTATAGATTGTGTGAATTTTTAAGAGGTCCAAATCCTTTCCAAAAACCTTGAATAATTTCCCAAAATTTTATTTTGAAGTTTACTTAATTGTTATGTAAAAATATGGCCAGGGTTCTGTGGAAATTTTGATGGTCAAGAGTTAGGGTTTGAGTTTCTTTCTGTTAGCGAGATTTCGACACTTTTAGTTGAGATTTCTCCGGACTTTGCTAAATGCACTGTTGTTTGTCAAACTTTTCATAGTGTCTCTTTAAAGCATTTTAAACCATATTTCCTTTTATTTCCATGATTGAATCTGCTCTAAAGTGAGTGAAATTATGGATTAGGGTTTACTGTTGTCGACTTTTTGCCCTGGTGACACCTGGGGTGTCACAATAATATGGTTCTTTCATCATTGATAATATAGTGTTTTCATCATTAATTATAAAGAGTTTACTCATGTTAAGGTGAGTTCAACTTATCACTTAACGATTTTCGACTACGGCATTTAATAAGCTAAATTATTTACCTAACGACCATGGACTAAAATGATGTTTCAAATCCTGCCAGGAGATTATTTTAGTTGACAGCCCTCTCTGTAAATATGATTTTTGGAGTTGCGTTGAGGTTGAATTGAAGTCTCTAGATTTTATAAAAATTCATACAAATTTCTACTAATTAAACTTAGAATCTTAAGAAAAGGCACTAAATTGCATGATAAAATCATGAAACTGGATAGATGCACTTGCAAGCATCTATACTGAAGTTTTGAACAGGTAGTATGATTTTCGGTTGACATGCATAATGTAATTCAGAAAATATTGAATTAAAATGACAGATTTGAGAAAAATTACATACACGCATAGAACTTTGTTAAGATTAAATAATTGAAAATTTTCAGGAGGTCATGCATGTCATGACACACCACTGGCTCAAGTCTCAGCTCCAGAAAAGTTCTAGAACTTCAGCAATAAATTAAAAACAATAAGCATTAATCTATTTATTTAGGAAGTTTCATGGACTTTTCATGAAAATCCTTTTTAGCAAAAGGTTAGAACTCCTCAAGAGATGTCTAGCAAAATTTAGTGTGCATTTTTAGTAGATTCCTGTGATTTACTATGCATTTTACAAACTAGAATAGAAATAACAAAAATTAAATTCAAAAATGGAATAAGCAGAAAAACAGGGGGGGAAATGGGAGAGTCCGGCGAGCTCAATGGCGGTGAGGTTCCGTTGGAGCTGGCCAGGTTGGTCCTCAGCAGGCCAAGGCGGACGCGTTGGAGATGGAGTTGGTCGCCGGGGACAAACGGAAGGCGCTTGGCGATGAGAGGCGGCAATGGAGCGCCAACTCCGACGAGGTGCGCGGTGAAACAGTGCGGTAGAAAACTAAAGAGGATGTCCAAGAGCTTCACCGTGACGGGAGAAAGCGAGCTGAGTCGGCTAGAGGCGTCGAAGATGGCCGGGAGTAGTGTGTCGATGTGGAGATCGTGGCGGCGTTGATGGCGGACCGGCGGCGGCGTGTGGTTTCCGGCAGCTCCGGTGAGTTTCTGCGAGCATCATCGTGTCATAGAGGAGCGCAAGGAGTATAGTAGCTAGCCGGAGGAAGGAATCGAATCGTGTTCGAGCGGTGAGGAAGAAATCGAAGAACCCATGGCGGCGCGGGCGCTCCGGACGAAGGATGACGATGACGTGTTCCGGGCGATTCAGGGCCGCACAGAGCGACAGCTTTGGAAGAGCTCTAAAGGGAGTGGAGTGGGAGCTAAATGGCACGATGGTGGAGCGCGGGGAGCACTAAGCGGAGCTGTCCACACGAAGGGGATAGCAGCGGCAATGGCGGTCTGGCGGTGCTCGCGCGCGGAGGAAGAAGGAAGGGAGGAGCGGCGTTGGCATGGTTTTTCCCGCTCGGCGTTTGCCTAAGCACGCCCGCGCAGAGAGATTTTTATGGCTCGCGCGGCTTGAGCGGCGAGCCGGCACAGTAGACCGGCGGCGGCGATTTGGCACGCGGGGCGGCGTCGCCGTGCGCAGAGGAAGAAGAGAGGGGGCGAGAGAGGAAAAAGGAGGAGGGAGGGGGTGGGATTCCCGCTCCGCTGATGGGGCGGGACCGCCAGGCTGGCGCAAGCGTTGCGGCAGCCGCGGCGGATGGCGCAGGGGTGCCCCGGTTGGCCGGCGGCGCAGCGTGCGCAGGCTTTTCACCTTTTTTATTTGCAATAATTCACTGAATTCAAACAAAATTCGTACTTCCCGGGGTCGGAAAAAAGTGAAAATTTTATGTTGTTGGAAGAAGTCCTGATTCAGCCTCTAAAATTTTATAGATTTTCCACTCAGATCAAATTTGTTTAAATTTTTAAAGAGGTTAAACCTTTTCGAAAAATTCTGGTAAAATCTCAAGTGAACTTAATTGCCGTGCAAAAGCATCAGTATGGTTATATTGAGAATTTGATGATTCTATAAAAGTCAGATGGAATTTATACCCGCATGCCAAACATTTTTGGTACCGGGATCCAAAACTCCTGATTTCTTAAACATGCTAAAAAAATTTTAAAATAATAATGCCATAGGTTCATGCGGAGATTTGCTTTCTGAGTGTGAAATTCATTCGATGGATTTTAAGTGACACATGGGGTGTCATAGCCCTCCCCCTAAAAGAAAATTGCGTCTCGAGATTTAGGGAGGTGGTTGGGTTTTTCGTGGGTACCTATGGCGGCTGGAAGTATCTCTGGGTAGTGCGTCCGAAGGAATTCCACGGACTCCCAAGTGGCTTCATCTTCAGAATGGTTGCTCCATAGGTCCTTGAAGAATTTGAGGGTCCGCTTCCTTGTTACTCGTTCCTTCTCGTCCAATATCCGAATTGGTCGTTCTGGATACGTTAGATCCGATTGCAACTCTTCTACATCAGGAATTACTTGATCCATGGGCGCTTTCAAACTTTTCTTAGCTGAGAAACGTGGAAAACATTATGTATTCTCGACAGCTTCTCAGGTAGCTCCACTTGGTATGCCATGGTTCGCACTTTGCAATGATGAGAAATGGGCCAATGTATCGTGGTGCTAACTTGCCTTTAACTCCAAATCGATGAACCCCTTTAGTGGGCCAGACTCGAAGGTAGACATAGTCACCTACTTCAAAACTCAATGGTCTATGTCTTTTATCAGCATAGCTCTTATGTCGGGATTTGGCTGCTTTCGGGTTGGCTTGAAAAACCCGTACTTTCTCTTCTGCTTGCTGTACTAGGTCAGGCCCAAGTATAGTCCTTTCTCCTGCCTCAGACCAATTTAGTGGGGTTCTGCAGCTACGTCCATACAACGCCTCAAAAGGTAACATTCGCATACTTTCTTGGTAGCTATTGTTGTAAGAGATTTCTGCCAATGATAAATAATTATCCCAGCTTCGTCCATGTTCAAAAACACAAGCTCGTAGCATACCTTCAAGGATCTGATTTATTCTTTCTGTTTGGTCATCTGTCTGTGGATGATAAGCAGAGCTATGAATCAACCTAGTTCCTAACGACTCATAGAGCTGTTTTCAAAATCGTCCTACAAATTGGTCTGAAATTATGGTTTTAGGTACTCCATGTAGACATACTATCTAATCAATGTAGAGTTGAGCATACCTCTTCATGCCGTATCTCGCAGATACTGGAATGAAATGGGCTGTTTTGGTTAACCAATCTACGATGACCCAAATGGAATCCAACCTTTGAGCAATCATTGGTAAACCAACGATAGAATCCATACTAATGTGTTCATATTTCCAAGATGGGACGTTCAAGGGTTGCAACAGACCTGCCCTTTTCAAATGATCTGTTTTAACTCCGATAGGTGTCACATTCGGCCATGTATAGAGCGATCTCTCTCTTCATTCTTGTCCACTAAAACTTTTTCCTTAAGCCTTGATACATTTTATTACTGCCAGGATGGATGGAATATTTGGATAAGTGAGCCTCATCCATGATCTTTTTTCGGAGTTCACGATTCTTTGGCACCACCAATCTATTCTTGAACCATAAGACTCCGTCCCCATCTTCCTGAAAGCACTGCATCTTCCTTTCTTGTAGACAAGCCTGATATTTTCCATGCCCTTGTCTAGTCGTTGAGCTTTTACTACCTCATCCTTGAGTGTCGGAACCAAGGCTAGATTGTACAGCGACCCATGGCGTAGGATTCTCAAGCTCGTCTCAGGTTCCTCAGTCGTAGTCCCTTGATCTAGATAATGGCAATGAGCGTTCCTACTCAAGGCATCCGCAACGACATTGGCTTTGCCAGGATGGTAGTGAATTTCCAACTCATAATCCTTGATTAGCTCAACCCATCTGCGTTGCCTCATGTTTAGCTCGCTTTGAGTGAAGATGTACTTCAGGCTCTTGTGGTCAGTGTAGAGGTGTACTAGATTTCCCGGCAAGTAATGTCTCCACACCTTCAAGGCTAACACCACAACGGCCAACTCTAGGTCGTGCGTTGGGTAGTTAGCTCATGCTTACGGAGTTATCGAGAAGTATAAGCAATCACCCGTCCTTCTTACATCAACACGCACCCACGCCTGATCCCCGATGCATCAAAATATACGTCAAAGGGTTTGCTCAAGTCTGGTTGGGCTAGTACTGGTACTGTGATCAAGTGCTTCTTCAAGGTTTGGAAAGCTTCTTCGCACTTATCAGTCCACTTGAACTTATGATCCTTCTTGAGTAGCTCGGTAATGGGTTTGCCAATTTTTGAGAAGTTGGGTATGAACGGACGATAGTATCCGGCTAATACCAGAAAACTGCACACCTTGTGGACCGACGTGGGTGCCTTCCACTCGACAACGTCTTGCACCTTTCCCGGATCAACAGCAATGCCCTCAGCGGATATCACGTGACCCAAGAATTAGACACGTTCAATCCATAACTCACATTTACTGAATTTAGCATATGGTTGATGAGCCTTTGCAAGACTATCCGGGGGTGCTCGGCATGCTCTTCGAGGGTCTTGGATTACACAAGGATGTCCTCAATGAATACCACCACAAACTTGTCTAGTTCCGGCATAAAGGCTGAGTTCATGAGATGAAATATGCTGGTGCATTTGTGAGTCCGAACGACATCACTAAGTACTCGTATAGACCGTATCTTGTTGAGAAAGCCGTCTTCGGAGCGTCTATTGGACGAATCTTGATCTGATGATAGCCGGATTTAAGATCAATCTTAGAGAAGACCTTGGCTCCAGCCAGCTGATCAAACAAGGTGTCTATGCGTGGCAGCGGATATTTGTTCTTGATGGTAACCACGTTCAAGGGGCGGTAATCCACACATAGCCTCAAGGACTGATCTTTCTTCTTTACAAACAAGGTTGGACATCCCCAAGGTGAGGAGCTAGGGCGTATGAAGCCTTTATCCAACAACTCCTTCAGCTGCACCTTCAGCTGGACCAACTCTTTCAGCGCCATTTTGTAAGGGATTCCAAATATCAGGGACGTGCCCGGCTGAAGGTCAATCTGGAACTCAACATCCCGATCTAGAGGCAAACCAGGTAGGTCCTCTGAAAACATGTCTGGAAACTCCCTCACTACTGGTATATCTTCTAATTGTTTCTTGGTGAGGTAGTAAACTTAAGCAGAGGCGGACCTTGGGTGAATCAGATTCAAGGCAACTAACTCGTGAAGTGGTGAGTTTAGCGAGACTATGCGGTTGGCGATATCGAGAATGGCTTTATGGTGCCTCATCCACTTCATGCCGATAATAATATCTATCCCCTGCCCATCGATGATAATGAAGATGGTGGGATAAGCTCGACCTCCTAGAATAAGTGGTGTTTCGTCTAACCCGTGGTGTGTTAGAATATCTCCCCCCGGGATCTTATCATGAAAGGAGGTTCTAGTCGAATGGTGGTGAAGGTTTTGTTCTTAAGAAAATTTCCACTGATAAAATTGTGTGATGCACCGGAATCAAAAAGAACAAATACGGAATGATCATTTAGTGAAAACGTACCCGCCAGCAAGGTCTCTTCCTCAGATATCTCCCCGGCCGTGGTGTAGTTCACCCGACCGGTCCTGTTGGCCTTCCGGCCCTTCTGCTGGTTTTGCCCTGGATTGGACGAGCGGCTGCCACCTTGCTGCTGGTGTGTGGGGCACTCGTGAGCAAAGTGTCCCGGCAGCCCGCAGGTGAAAATGGGGCTCCCGGTCCCGGTTTGGCGCCCTACTGAGGTGGGCGAGCGCCCTAGTTTCTCTGCTGCGGTGCGGTGGTGCATGGTACCCACCCTGCTGCTGGTTCTGCAGGGGCCTGTACGATTGCTGCGAAGGGCGGTAGGTTTACCCCTGCGGAGGTACATCTTTGTACCTCCTATCATTCGGTGCGGTGTGCACCAGACGGTATTTCAGAAGCGGCGCACTAGACGAGCCACCACTGAACCTCTTCTTCTCCCGCTGTTCCTTCTCCAGATACTCCTCCGCGATGAGAGCGTTGTTCACAAACTCATTGAAAGAGCCTCCCTGATTCAGAGCCAGGCGGCCTTGTAGCGTGATGTTCAGTCCCTCTATGAAGTGATGCTTACCCTTCGCATTTGTATCCACTTACTCTGGAGCGTACAGGGAGAGCTGATTGAATACCCTAGAGTATTCATGCACTGAGCGGCTGCCCTAGGTCAAGGCCATGAATTCCTTGGCCTTCCTCTGCATCAGTACGGCAGGAATGTGGTGAGCGTGGAATGCCTCCCTGAACTGAGCCCAAGGCACCGGAGTGTTCAGTGGGAAAGTGGCGAGGTAGTTTGCCACCATGCACCCGCATGCCCTTGCAGCATCTGCGCGGCGAACATCGTCTTCTGGTGCTCCATGCATTGGAGCAGCTCAAACTTGGCCTCAATCGTACGAAGCCAATGATCAGCCTCCATTGGCTCCCTAGCATCTTTGAACTCTAGGGGATGAGTTGCCAGGAAGTCGACGTAGGTGCTATCCTGGTGCTGGTTCCGGGGACCACGGTTTTGGTTGGCGTTCTCCATCAGAACCCTCAGCGTTTCACTGTTTTGCTGACTGCTTTGTAACATAGCCGCCATAGCCGCGGCCAATGTCAGTTCACCAGGCGGGGGTGGTGGGTTCGAGCCTTCAGGATCTTGGCGTCCACCCCTTATATTCACCATGCTGAAAAGCGAATAAGGTTTCCGTTAGTGCACTTCACTCCATGTTCCGCCTTGACATACGAAAAGGATTTGATAAAGCAATGCACGGATAACTCATAAAGACCAACTTCATCCATTTTCAAAATCATGATAGTACATTAGTTCCAATACCTTACACTGCTACTACGATAACCTTACTAAGTGAACACAACACCTGACATGACAACGATCACAACGCACTCCTTACGGTTACAACCTTGATGAACTCGATTAGCTAGGACGTGATAGATCTACGAGCCTGTGCTACCGTCGACGATGTACTCCTCCTCAGGCTCTGGGTCCGAGGCATCAGGGTCCGACACCTCTGACTCAGGCGCACCATCGTCCGTAGGAGGTGGAGGCGGTGGCTGAGCCTCTAAGAGTCCAGCGACCTGATGCTGCAGGTGGTGGTTCTCGTGAATGAGATTCTCAACTACCTGCAGGGCCTCATCTCGAATAATCTCCAATTGATGAACGTACTCAGGATAGCATTGCATTCATTATTTCTGGCCTACAATTGAGTGGTCTTGATCTCAGAAATCTGCTCTAACTCAGTGATCTGCTGGGCTCGGGAGACACAACGAGCACACAGCCCGTTGTTTCTGCTCTCCAAGCTCTGAATCTTCTCCTAGACCCTGGCTAGCTCCTTATGAGCGCGTCCCAGGGCCTGGCAATCAAATTCGGTTGTGACAACAGAATCCTCATATAGATTGAACATCGTCAAGCTCTGCAGGAAAAGCGGAGTCACAAAGTCCTTTTCTCCCTTGAGGGTCTTGTCCCTGGCAGCCCTGACGTTCCGGAGCCAGGTACCATCAATCTGGTGCCATATCAGAAACAGCACTACTGGCTGATCCGCCGAGTCCTCTAGGTGCTCCTCACAGAGCCTCACTGTGCCTCGTGGGCAGCAGCCTCCATAGCCTCGGCCTTGTCTGAACCCAGCGAGGTGGTGTCCAGGTCTCGCAGTCAGCTCAGTGAGGATGAGCGGGGACGGTAACTACGACGGAGCAACAAGGCTGGCCATGCTGCCTAAACTCCCGGATCTGGAACCAAGGAGTCTCAGTACAGCCCAGCGACTGTAATGTCTAGCGGAGCAGCTCAGTGAATCCTCTGTGTCCCAACTCGTGGGTGACACGGATGGGAGTGGAGTTCTCAACCCCAAACCCCTCCTAGCCCTGCTCATTCGCGCTGCTACACATCTGCAACCGTAGAGATGAACAATATTATATTAAACAGACGTCACATGTTGACACATAGTTCAAGGTATGCATAAACTTTCGATATGTAAAATATTCCCACCTCTGAGTAAAAGAATATCCAAGACCCACACGTCTAACGGTATAAGCATTGCTAATCTATCGACAACCATTACTTACCCAGGTGAGGTTATGCTATGTTATTGCCTTAAATTTCTTAATAGGTTCGATTACATGCAATGCATTTCCTGCACGGCCTATAGGTCTTTACCAAAATAGACAATAATATTCGTTAAAGCGGTGGTAGATCGCACTCAAGTTAGACGCTTCTACACGTTCTCACGATATCGTAGTCAGCGTACCTGCAAAAGAAGGACATCACATGCAATTACAATATAATATATATATATATATATATATATATATATATATATATATATATATATATCCAAATAAAAACAACAACCAATATCATTACCATATGGGTCGTTCCGAGTAGGCCACGGATCACGTGTCCGACCTTCACTGTGCGGCAACAGACTGCACTTCACCTGAGGCAGCGGAGGTAAAAGAGTTCTATAAGACCTAAGTCGTGAGGAACAAACTCATCTCTTGTGTACCAACTGCACAAGACGTCACTGTTGCGAAGATCTGCATCCGCAACAGGTCTGTAACCCAAATCTCGTACGGTAGAGGTCCGCTTCTCTCCCTAAACGGCAAGGGGGCGTACTACATTACAACGAACATAATACCTCTTTCCATACCATCAAACGCTACTGCTGCTGACGCAACAGGGATTTTTCGACATTTCACCATAGTCGAGCAGCGTACCTTACCTTACTTACCTGAGCGTCGGTGCGTCGTTATAGAAATTTAAATCTAAACTGAGTTTTGTTAGCTCCTACACTAGGTTAGTTTTGCCACCTGATACTACTTATTTCCTATTAGGGCTCGTATCTCACTTGCGCGTAATTTTTTAAAAATATGTATTTCAAATGTCGTACCAATCCCGACCTGGCTCTGATACAGCTGTGCACCTATGCTTGCCTTGATCTCCTGCTTCGGTGGCGAGAGCTTCTTCGGTGAACGCAGGTTTTGGATCCGCAACGACCTCATTCGCTTTGACATCTACATAATGCAATAATATGCATTATCATCAGTGTTAAGGTAATATGGTGTTTTCATCATTAATAATATGGTGTTTTCATCATTAATAATATGGTGTTTTTATTATTGATAATATGGTATTTTCATCATTAATTCTAAAGAGTATACTCATGTCAAGGTGAGTTCAACTTATCCCTTAACGATTTTCGACTACGACATTTAATAAGATAAATTATTTACCTAACGACGATGGATTAAAATGAAGTTTCAGATCCTATCAGGAAATTATTTTTAGTTGATAGTACTTTCTGAAATATGATTTTTGGAGTTGAGTTGAGGTTGAACTGAAATCTCTGCATTTTATAAAAATTAATATAATTTCTATTAATTAAACTTAGAAATTTAAGAAAAGACACTAAACTGCATGATAAAATCATGAAACTGGATAGATGCACTTGCAAGCATCTATACTAAAGTTTTGAACAGGTATTAAGATTTTTGGTTGACATGCATAATGTAATTGAGAAAATATTGAATTAAAATGAAAGGTTTGAGAAAAATTACATACATGCATAGAACTTTGTTAAGATTAAATAATTGAAAAATTTCAGGAGGTCATGCATGTCATGACACACCACTGGCTCAAGTCTCAGCTCCAGAAAAGTTATAGAACTCCAGCAATAAATTAAAAACAATAAACACTAATCTATTTATTTAGGAAGTTCCATGGACTTTTCATGAAAATCCTTTTTAGCAAAAGGTTAGAACTCCTCAAGAGAGGTCTAGCAAAATTCAGTGTGATTTTTAGGAGATTACAGTGATTTACTATGCATTTTACAATCTAGACCAGAAATAACATAAAATAAATTTAAAAATGAAAAAGCTAAAAACAAGGGGGAAAATGGGAGAGCTCCGGCGAGCTCAACGGCGGCAAGGTTCCGCCGGAGCTTGTCAGGTTGTGCTCAGCAGGCCAAGGCGTACGCGTTGGAGACGGGTTGGTCGCCGGCGACGGCCGAAGGCGATTGGTGATGAGAGGCGGCAATGGAGCGCTAACTTCGACGAGGTGCGCGGCGAAAGAGTGCGGTAGAAAACTAAAGAAGATGTCCAAGAGCTTCACCGTGATGCGAGAAAGCGAGCTGAGTCGGCTAGAGGCATCGGAGATGGCTGGGAATAGCGTGTCGACGAGGAGGTCGTGGCGGCGTCGATGGCGGACCGGCGGCGGCGTGTGGGTTCCTACAGCTCCGGTGAGTTTCTACGAGCATCAACGTGTCACAGAGAAGCGCAAGGAGTGGAGTAGCTTGCCGGAGGAAGGAATCGAACCACGTTCGAGCGGTGAGGAAGAAATCGAAGAACCCGTGACGACGCGGGCGCTACGGACCGAGGTAGACGACGACGCGTTCCAGGCGATTTAGCGCGGCGCAGAGCGACAGCTTTGGCATGGTGCTGAAGAGAGTGGAGTGGGAGCTAAATGACATGGTGGTGGAGCGGGGGGAGCACTGAGCGGAGCTGTCCACGAGAAGGGCGCAGCAGCGGCAATGGCGATCGGGCGGTGCTCACTCGCGGAGGAAGAAGGAAGGGAGGAGCGACGTTGGTATGGTTTTGCCCCTCGGCGTCTGCCTAAGAAAGCGCGCGCCAGAGATTTTTATGCTCGCGCCGCGTGAGCGGGGGTTGTGGGCGCAAGAGACCAGCGGTGGCGACTGGGCGCGCGGGGCAGCGGCAACGTGCGCAGAGGGAGAAGAGATGGGGCGAGAGAGGAGAAAGGAAAAGGGAGGGGGGGGGATTCCCACTCCGCCAATGGGACAGGATCGCCGGGCCGGCGCAGGCGCTGCGGCGGCCACGGCGGGTGGCGTAGCGGCACCGCGGTTGGCCGACGGTGCGGCGCGCGCAGGCTATCCGCTTTTTTTTATTTGCAATAATTCAAAATCTCTCCTCGGAATTCAAACAAAATTCATACTTCCTAGGGTCAGAAAAATGTGAAAATTTTTTGTGGATCAGGACATTATTTAGAACAACTTTTTTTTCTTGGAAGAAGTCCTGATTCGACCTCTAAAATTTTATAGATTTTTCACTCAGATCAAATTTGTTTAAATTTTTATGGAGGTTAAACCTTTTCAAAAAATTGTGGTAGAATCTCAAAACTTTGTTTTGAAGTAAAGTTAATTGCCATGCAAAAACATCAGTATGGTTATATTGAGAATTTGATGGTTCTATAAAAGTCAATGGAATTTGTACCGGCATGCTAAACATTTTTGGTATCAGGATCTAAAACTCCTGATTTCTCAAAAATGCTCAAAAATTGGGGGTTAAGTGAAATTTTTAAAACAATAATGCCATTGGTTCATGCAAAGATTTGCTTTCTGAATGTGAAATTCATTCGATGGATTTTAAGTAACACCCCAGGTGTCACATAAATACATAACTAAAATGCATAACCTTCAAGAAAGCTCTATGTCTATGGCCACACAAGAAGAGATCGTGTTAGAAATGACGACATAAGAGAACGATTAGGAGTGGCATCAGTGGACAAGAAGCTCGTGCCACATCATTTGAGAAGGTATGGACATATCCAAAGAAGGCCGCAAGAGCACCAGTACATAGCGAGATAATAAGACGTCCCGACAACGTAAAGAGAGGCAGAGGAAGACCTAATCTAACATGGGAGGAGTCTGCGAAGAGGGACCTGAGGGATTGGAATATCACTAAGGAGTCAGCCATAGATAGAAATTTATGGAAACCGACGATACACGTATTAGAACCTTGATTTGTTTTTAATTCTTTTTTTTTGCTCCTTTTTAATTTGTCATCTTTTTTATCATTTGTTGTTGTTTGGGTGTTCATTCTTCTTCATTCTTTGTTTTTTCCATCCATCACTTCTCTCTTGTTGGTTGGTTTTGATGCTGTTTTGTCTTCTTAGTCATTCTCTTAATTTTGTTTGTGTTCATCACTTCTCTTTTCTTCATTGGTTTTGATGGTTTTTTGTTTTCTTAATTATTCGCTGTATTTTGTTTGTATGGATCTTTTTTAGGTTTCATCTCTAGCCTACCCCACTTCTTTGGGACTAAAGAACTTGGTTTTTGTTGTTGTTGTTGAAGTAATAAATGAGACAAAGAAACAACTCATGAAAAAGTGATGGTTAACAGGTGCAAACTAGAAGAACATTTCCGATCGGGACTATGTAACCAGTAATGAGATGTGAATTCCGATCAAACAGGGGGCATGATATTTATCCATGCTGACACTTTAAATGAAGAAAGTTTGTAACCTCAAGATATTGCAGTCAACTAGATCAACGCTTTACAAACAAATAAAATAGAAATAAGGATCAATGCACAACCTTCGTGTTGAGAAATAATATCAAATCCACATGATTTAGAAATAGATGTACAGTTTCTCCAGAGCCACAAGAAACAAGAAAATGCACATGCAGGATGAGAACTAAGCTACATGACTTGTACCTCTTCCTCCGGAGTGAAAAATATTTTCGTGTGGCCCATGAGCAATTAAACAAGTAGCTTAGAGATCAGGTTACAGATCAACTGCAAAGAATATGGCAGCAAGAGCCCTGGAATCAGAATTACAGAACCTGCATACAGCAATAAAGGCAATAAAAGTTAAATAAGATGTTGAACTGAAATATTGCAAATAAGCACTTCATAAATAATTAAGTAATTTTCATATGATCAGCAGTGATGCTATTACTAATACATCATAGACCATGAAGCATGTTAAGTATTCATTTATGAAGAATATTGAGTACATTTCCATTGGAGAGGTTTCTCATATCTCGTTTACAGCAACACAAATATAATTTGCAGATAAGTTGAAGTTCAGCAAACATGTACTTCCAGTGAACGTGAACTCCACGGTAACAAACCTATTTCATTTATGGGAACACCTTCAGTTCAATATATAAAACCATGTCTATAAGAAAATTAGTGGTAAAAAAGAGGCCTGCGTATGATATTTGAATGTTGGAAAACACGTTAAAATGGAAATAGGATCCAAAATAAAAGAGAGAGCATTACCTCTGTGGAAATTGAGTCATAGTCCCAAGGCCCATCAATTCGAAGTAGACCATGTAAAATACTGGACCGAAAACGTGAGAGCTTTTCACATGGGACAGATCAAATGTTGTGGACTTTTCAGGCAATTTATTTCCACCATAGAACATTAATCAGTAATTAGCTTTTGTTCATTACATATGGCATGCATTGTACCTTCGTATTGCTAACATTCAATTGTTTTGTTGGATACCACCACCACCATAATACTGTTTTGTTGTCTGCCGAGAAAACTCAGCAAATGTCATTCCTTCTTTAAGCCTTGAGGAGAGAGGCGGAATCTTTTTCAAAATTTCATCCATAAATAGATTTTTGTGACATGACCCTTCGGACTCTTTACCCCTGATTGACATCTCCCTGTCATGACTAGATCCATCTTCAGGATCAAAAGAGTAACCAGAGAAAGTAAAAGTTTTGTCCCATGAGGGCTGAAGGAAGAGTACAAAAGTCTCACGGCTAATGTCCGTCAAACTTGAAGGTCTACTCACAGCATGAAGTGTAGATCTTAGCTTACCTCCAGATAAGATGTCAGCTGCCTCTCCAACCTGTACAATGAAGCTCTCAGGAGAGCACCGAACGGAGAATAATTTCCTTTTGTTGCATAACTGCAAGTGTGTGTGCCCATCAGGAAAATGGCATTCTCGGTCGATCAAACATTCTTCTCCTGCTGATGCACGCAAGAACAACGGTGCTGTTAAAACTGTAAAGATTCCATAGTCATAGTGCCACTCCTGCCAAAGGTTCAGCAGCGAAATGACATCAGCACAATCCTCAGGAGTAGTATCCTTATGTACTATAGCAGTCTGATCCTCCGTCATAATGCAAGCTCGGCCTGGTGATCCAGATCTCTTTTGAGAGTATGAAGGACAAGGCTTTGCTGACACTTTATTTACGGAGCCTTTTCTATTTGTGTTTCTCTTCTTAATGAAAATGTTATCAGACTCAGAATGATAGTGAATGAGCCTGGCCTTAGCAGTGCCAAAATCAGCAATGCTCTGCTCTAATTGACCTCCCCCGATAACAACATCACAAGCTCGTGCAACCAAAATCCCAAGCTCCATCATGTACAAACCCAGCTCCTCAACAAGGTCACCAAGAATCTCCATATCATCATCACCGTTTGGTTTCTCTGATCCATCAACGAGCTCAGCCTTCTCCGTGCAAAAAGGCTCATTGTTGATACATTCGGTCCTGTTCAATGACTCTAACAAGTGGAGTTTACCTGAATTCCTTAGGAGCTTTGCGAACGAAGAGACAGACCGATCCAGCTTCTTCAGAGGCACGTCGCTGCCCAAACCATGCTTCTGAAATTACCAAAGGAAACAGATCAATTGACACTACATTGCATTTTCTAGAGGAATCAGAGTTGGGTGAAGAGGAGAGACGGGGTAATATTGGGTCAAACAATGATCCTTACAGGCGTGAGGACCTTTTTTTTTGCGAGTAGTGTACCTTGAGGACCTGGGTGCGGGAAGGATGGTCCATGAGGGAGAGGCGCCGAGCCAATGGAAGAAGCCGGCGGCGAAGGGCGCCAGCGCGCGGTACGTCTGCGATGGCCAGCAGCCCAGACCCACCTCGGCCGAGCTCACTGCCCACGGTGGTCAGTATGCGGCGGAGGCGGTTGTCATCCGTTGACGTTGTCGATAAGAGGAGGATTAACTCGGAGAAGGGCACCTCGGCGATGTCCAGCGGCGTCGCCGCCGCCATCTACGACATGGGCACGAGGCCTAGAGCTACGGTTGGCGAAGAAAGACGGAAGCATTGGTGGGCTGTGGGCTACAGTAACGATGGCTTTCCATTTTACAATTTCCCGTTGTCTGGTGCTGCCTCTGGACTTGTGGATCTGTAGGGAGCATCAGCTATGGGAGTAGGGAGAGAGAAGCTTCTGGAACCAGAAGGAAGAAGAGAATCACCTCAGGTATACCGGGCCGTGCTTTTCATAAACGGGTCCTGCTGTGAAACGTTTAGGACCAAAGCACGGTACAGCCCGATTTCGACGGACCAGGCCGATCTGGTCTATAAATGAATCAAACCATATCGGGTTGGAGCCCGGAAAAATTTTATGTATTTATTTTTCTACTAAATTACTTATTTTTAATATAAAAATATATAAAATAAACAAAATAAAAATATGGGCCATCAGCCAAACCAACACTTATATAGGCCGTGTCGTGCCGGCCCATGGACTTGATGTCAACGCCCAAGCACAGTCCTTAACACTCCACGGGCTGGCACGACCCGGTTTAGAATTTGTCAGGCCATGCTCGGGCCAAGAAAAAAAAAAACGTGCTCCGTGCCGGCCCTTTTAGGGCGGCCCTTTTGGCCAGCTATAACCTCAGGCAGATAAGATTTCCCTCACGCCCTCACCTGCATTTTTCTTTTGACCCCCTGAGCGGGTAGGATCCCGGTGCGTGTGGGATGGAGGAAGACCGATGAGCACACGTCTGTTGGTATGTGCAGTATTCCATCTCCCAAATCCAAGCGCAAGATGTTGGGCTGGGCTGGGAGCACTTTTCACTATTAAGTTCTTTCTTTTGGGGCCCGGGTCACCTACAGGTGAGAAATAAAAAACCCGTAGCTATGCGGGTCCGATGCATGTGGCATCGACGCATGAAGAATCGTGGATGTCTTTTTCTTCTTTCACATCATTTTTTACCATCGTGGCATCGTATGGTGCAAGAAGAGCCGGTCGTTGGGATTCGTTTCGGGGTTCGCTGCTTGTTTCCACGCCAACCCACCTCCTTTCTTACGAGCGAAGCCTCCTCCGCCTCGGATCCTCATGGATGCCGCGGGCACGTCGGCGCCGTAGTGACGCGTGGCTGACGAATGTATGCCTCCTCCTCCTCGCCTTCACGCTGGGAGGCACGGGACAACTACCGTTTTCTTCGCCTCTACCTTGACGACGGATCTCTAAAGGCGTCGTCCTCCATGGTGTTGCATGGCAGCAGCGCTCTCGCCATCGGCTGCGAGCGCCTTTTGCTTTCCTCTGCCCGCTGCACGGCCGCCTCAGCCGGGCTCCTTCCTGACATCATCGTAACAACAATAGCTCAGGTTAGTCTCGTGCTCCTCATGTCTATTTCGATCACCTTTTCTACCACCGTCTTTGTGACTTTGTTTGACTGAGCCTAGGCCACCTCCTGCTGCTGCTGGTTGAGCACTAGCCGTCCACCACTAGCCTCGACCTCTCCCTTTGCCCACGCCACCAGCAGCGCCACCCTAGCTGCCATGGCACCCTCTCTGCGCCGCCGCTGTCCCCCACACGCGTGACCATCTCTCTTTCTACCACAACGGCCAGCACTTAAGGCGCACAAGGGGGACAATGTCTTCTCATGTCTTCAGTGTAACCTCGCTCACCTCAACCAGATCTAGTCGCCTGACGTGGAGCCGCGCCAACGCAGACACGATGCGCGATGACAACCGCCCGAGTGAGCCCACAGCGGAAGAGCATCACCTGAGCCCTTATCAACGAACAGAGTCATGGCTGTAGCTCGCAGCTGCTTGATGCAAAGTTCCACGGTCAGCTCTGTATGATATGTTTTTTCTCTTCATCACCTCAGCACGTCGCATCTTGAAGCAATTCTCTACACCAAATTTGAAATTCTCACTACAGATATTCCCAAATCGCATCAACACATCTTCCTCCATTTCTGTCTCATCTTTTTCCCTTTCAAACAGTGGACACCAATCCTTGAAATTAGTGGATTAATCCAAATATGAACAAAATCGATTATCCCTTCTCCATTTCCTAAATTATTAGCGGTTTTATTAAATGGCAGATTCTCCTTAACAAAGCATATTTTATGTACTGTTTACAGGCACAAATGGTTAAGTAACCATTATAGCTTCAATCCATGCCTGACCAAGCAAAATCCAATGGTTGCAGCAGGCCGTGGGTCTTCAAAAGGAGAGAAAAAAAAAAGGGTATGCCTTTGTTTTCTACACGCCATTGTTTAGTTTCAGTTATGCTCTACATGCTCTCAAGATCATCAATGTTTTGCATTTTTTTTATTGGGGGGGGGGGGGGGGTGGGGGGGGGGAGGGGGTTACCAAATTAGCATGCAAAGATCGTTTGTGCTGATCCAGTTAGTCATTATGTACAACTGTTGTTATAGTTTGAATTACCTATGTTTTGCTATTAGGTACTTTTAATATTACCTCTATAAATGCACTGCATTTTAGTCACTTCGTCCATTATTAGCTAGGTTCAGCTTTTTTCAAAAATCATATTAAATTTATTTCAATGTCGCACCTTTCATGTAAAAGATTATTTTCATTTCTTAGTGCTCGTGGAATAACACTTCTGTTGTAATGCCTCAATGTAGAGTGTAAACCTTATCACCATGAAAATTTTATCGCTTTTTGACTTCCTCTTTTAGTATGTACTAGGAATTTGCCGTGCGTTACAACTGCAAGTAAATATCAATAAGCTATATTGTGCAATACTACATAAACACAACTCTCCTTTCAGATTTGGATTCACCTCAATAAATTTCAATGTTTATCTAGAAAAACTAAGAAAAGATTGTTGACAGTGCCGCCCTTTCATACTCAACAAATAACTAATGTATTTATTATTGTGTTACATACTTCTTCTATCCCACAAAACAATTCCCATCTGCTCTCGGTGAGTCTAAGTGGGCCCTCTAGCTGGCGTACTTACGATGTTGTCCCACGTGGCTCCATCAAGGGGCTCTGCTCCGGTGGCTTTAACAGCGACGAAGCATGATCTCACGGTCAATACTATGAACTTTATGGTGCTCCTGGTGTGCACCGACCTTCTCGTCTACTTCTTCTGGTGGCTGGTGATGGGAACGGGGTTCCGATCTTCCTACAGGTTCTGATAATTAACGATTTACACGGAGTCGCGACATAAATCGATCCGGCTTTCGAACGGCACGTTCCGAACTCCGCAATCGCAGCACCATGTCTTCTCTGGTTATCACCCGTATGAACACGGATGACCTCGTCGAGAAGGCTAGTCTTTTCCTGCGAATCAAATAACACAAGAAAAAACGAAGTAGAAAGTAATAAAATTCCTGATAAAGATTAAAGTCACAAAAGTTGGGGTCTCACAAACAGATAAAACAGCGACACTGTTTTTAACAGGAATAATCTAAGCAAAATCCAAACCCTAATGGTGGGGGACGGCTGGATATAAACCAATTGGGGACGTGCAAGTCCCCTGAATACAACCCTAATGGACTCTAACTCAGTACAAGGCCAACCAGCCCAAAGTCAGTGTCGCAGCACCCTGACAGATTCTGGACTGTCCAATGTTTCGATGATTCCCGTGGACTTTGGAGAACTTTGGACATGGAACCAGTCCCCTTGGAAATATAATCTCGTCCTCTTTCCATGAAGTGGTAGATCGCCTAAAATGGAGTCCGTATGCGACCTGGGCGTCCATTTTAGTACAGGCTGCTCCTGGATTCCGAATTGGATTCGAAGTCGATGTGGGTTGGGACTCGGACTTGGTTTGGACATCCTTGGACGATTCCTATCTGGTCTCTCATCTTTCCTCTGTCCTCTCCATGATTTCTAATCATAATAGAATCATTAGGTAGTAATCTATTCCCGAGAATGCATAATGAAGTGCTAAGGAACGAGCTCACTTCTAGATTAAGTTGTCGGGCCACCGATAGATGGAGATGGCCGATCTCCTATGGGCCCCACTTAGGTCCCACTTCGGTGTGGCGGCTGTCTTGTGGGCCATGAGCGTGGGTACGTGGTGTCTGATGGTTTTTGTGGTGTTTTGACACATCTAGTGGGTCCATGAATCCGTGTGCTGCCTACATAGCGACCTGGTTGGCCAAAGTTGTGTTTCTTTGCCACGTGGTCGGATTATTCCTATGATAAAATGCCTGCATGCACAAACTTTATAAGTATATGTGGAACTATGTTAATTTTAAGCTAACATGCATATGTGAAATGTATGTCCTTATCCATATAGGTCAACACTTAGTGGAAGATGCATGTTGTAATCGGCCTGATTAAGATGTCCTTATGCATGTGAAATTAGTCGTTCGGATTCTACTGTGTTCATCATAGGTTTTTTTTTTTAATTTTAATCTATATATTGTGCCTGATTGATTGGTTCACTCGATGATAGTTTGTATTGTGTTTTGCAACTAGTGTTCATGGTGAATCCAATCTTAAAGCTCTTCCAAAAATCATAGAGAAATACCATGATTGCAGTCCGCGCTAACACCCGCCGCTGCCATGGGCATTTGTATCTCCCGAACTTGTTTGGACTTTTTTTTTCCTTGGTGACATTACAAGATGTATTTGTATATTTGTATGAAATTTGTTTCTTTTTAGATTAGAATTGATATTAGGATCGGGTGACCAAGAGGGGCGGGGCATGGGTTTGAATTGGGCACCCACGAATTCAAACTATTCTACTTTTCTACCTCATAGCGCAAGCAATCAACTCCTAACATACTAGTAGATATGGCAAGCAAAACAACAAGCTAGAAGAATAACACAGTTAAGGAGAGATAAAGCTAGAAGTGATGTAAGAGGTAATAAGACTACTAGCTACAACATAAGCAATACACAGCGGCCCTATGCAACCTAGTGATAGATTAAACCTACACTAATGGCAACACATAGCACGAGAGCTATCTAGATGAGCAACGATAACAACCAAGACAAATCCTATGCAATTCTACTCAAGATCAAGCTAGACAAGAACAATGCTCAAGTAGAAGAGATAGGGATAGAAATATGATTTTTTTTCGAGGTATCGGAGGACGGCGCCTCCCCTAGTCCTCGTTGGACCACTCCCACAGGAGTCTCGGTCCCTCCCGCCGTTCCCGGAACGGTATCACCTAAGGTGCGGCCCACTCCTCGAGTGAAGACACAGACTTCCTCCGCCGCCCCGAGCAGCACCTTGTTATCTGGTGATAAGCCTCCTAGCTCAGGCACTCTCTTGATGCCTCTTTGAATGGAGGGCTCCAAACCGTACACAAACTTGTGAAGTCTTCCACAAACTCCACCGAAAGCTCAATCACCAACTTCTAACTGGTCTAGGCCCTACCATAACACCAAGAGTAACAAGACAAGATGCCCCTCTACAGCCCTCTAGCCTAGAGGTGGATGAACACTACTTGTTACTCTCCCACAAGCACTCAAAGATCTTCTCTTCTTTGCCCAAGTGCTTCTCTCCTTGACTTCTTGGCCCTCCTAGGGTTCCTATGCTGTTTCACTAGCCAAAAGTCTCTCAAACAACCGAGAGGTACGGCTATTTATAGGGTCAACCAAGCCTACTAGCCATTACACTCAAGTCCCTCTACGCAGACAACCGTCGTACCATCACGGTATGATGATACCATCATACGGTACGACAACTATAACTCCTGAACTTAACTTTTTAACTGGTCTTCTAGAGAATAGTACTGTGATACCGTCATACGGTATGATGACTATATCTCTCCAGTCATCTCCAGCTCATCTCCAACAGCTTGGATCGTACGACGACCCCATCGTATGGTACGACGACTCATCTCCTCTTGGCTTTGCCCAACTTCCAGATCTTCTGGAAAATGGTATGACGACCCCATCGTATAGTACAACGACTCTTTTCTCCTGGCCAGCCCCAATTTCCAAATCTCTTGGAAAATGGTACGATGACACCGTTGTACGGTACGACGATTCTGCTGAAACTGGATTTTGATGTCTTCACTGCATCCTTGCTTCCAAGCTTCGCAACTCATCTTTCTCGGCTTCCTAACTGCTCTCCAAGTGCTGTGGGACTTTAAAACACGTTGTCCACCACCTCTACACTAGTGAGACATAGTTAGACATCCCAACCCCCCTTAATAGTACTGGTTTTTCCTATGGACTCTAAACCTAGCTACATAAGATCTCCTAGCTTGATCTCAATGCTCCAATTCTTGATCCATTCTTCAATGACGCTCATCATAGGCTCAACTTGGGTTGTCATCAACATTTGCCGAGGCACTTCGCTCTTGAGGTTGAGATGGTAGTAGGAGTTGCACTCAACAAGTGAGATCATGTTTATTCAATCACCAAAATATTCATACCTTTGGGGCACAATGGTCATGAAGCTAACAATCTCCCCCTTTTTAGTGATTGATGACAACACATGATCGAAATAATCGAAACCATAGAGATGATATATGATATAAAGAAAGCGCAAGGGTACTTGACAAAGTGAGGAATAGGAAAGCAAACCGAGTCAAGAAACCTTCATCTCATGTCATCATGTTGTAGAGTTTGTTGATGAAGCACATGATGTTAGCCTTTCACACCAAGTCCAGGTGCTTGCTTGAGTCCATACAATGGCTTCTTCAACTTGTAGACATGTGTGGGATTCTTTGGATCCTCAAAACCGGGGACTACTCCACATACACTTCTTCATTGATGTATCCATTGAGAAATGCACTCTTCATATCCATTTGATATAGCTTGAACTTGAAGTCTTGCCACCGGAGCAAAGGTTTCATCAAAGTCAATTCCTTGCACTTGAGAATACCCCTTAGCAACTAGCCTTGCCTTGTTCCTTACCACAACACCCTTTTCATCTCTTTTGTTCTTAAACACCCATTCGGCGCCAATCACATTCACAACCTTTGGCCGCTTCACCAATTCCCACACTTGATTCCTCTCAAAGTTGTTGAGCTCTTCTTGCATTGCCAAGACCTATTTGTGATCTTCGAGAGCTTCATCAATATTGGTAGGCTCAATCAATGACATGAATGAGAAGTTCTCATGGGCACATGTGCACTTGGCTCCAAAGATATCTTGGCAAGGTTCCTCCTTTATTGACGGTCCTTAGCTGTTGTATTTGACCATCAAAATCACCGTATAAATAATAAAAAATTGAACAATCAACATAGTGGTAGGTTTGATTACTAACAAATTCCACTACTTTTGGTGAATATCTGTGTGCAGGTGATTTATAGGAAATATTGAGAAGAAAATATAAAGGAAAAGAAGAAAACAAACTTCCGACCAATCAGAGGAAAGCACAAGGACTGGAGGGCCCACAAACAGAGTAAAACAGTCGAGAAAACCCACGGGCACCGCACACCCACACCAGGACCCACTGGACAGCCTCCAGATGAAAGATGGGCTAGGGTGGAGTCCACTAGGGGTCACTTGACCCAATGGTTCGGCCGAACTGCCAGTGGGGCCCCTCGAGCCCAACTTTGACGCAGCGCTTCCCACCGCCTTTCCAGCGTCGGTTCTGACCTGTTCGTGCGCGGCATCGACTCCAGGTGACAGGAATTGAAAGAAAGAGCGAGGAAGGGAGCCCACTCACCCAAGTCTCCTCCACCCATAAATAAGATCCCTCTCCTCACTCACTAGATGAATCCATCACTTCAGAATTCACTTTGCTGCTGCATATTAGAGGCTTAGGCTCTAGCTCTTAGAGTTCTAGTGGGAAGAGAGCGAGACGAAGGAATCCCCGAGGGAAAGGCCGGTCTTTCGGCATTCTTTCGGTCCGATCCTCCACTAAGTCGAATCGGAGTGGTGGCCTGTCATCACTCTGCCCGCACTTGTACCATGATGGATGCTCATTTAATCAAGTAAGTATTCTTGTCTTATTTATTGGGTGTTTTGTCTTGCTCAAGTAATTAGTATTTATTCTTCGCTTGCTAGTTTGTCGTATACTACTTAGTATATACTTTAGCTTATAGAACATGGTCATGCGCAAGGTTAAAGTAGTAATAGTTTGTGTAGACGTGATGTCTAGATAGAGTATTACCTTGGAGTGGTATGTACTCCCATGGAGCTTCAGGTAGGCTATAGGTGGTGACAGCTCTATTAGTCCTTTGTAGTCCTCCACGTTCGGATACGTAGTAGTGTTTATAGTTACCAGAGTCTTTTCCCGGATTGGGAGTAAACTGGATGCCGAAGTAAGCGAGTAAAGAATAAATCTTCTTGCTTGAAATTAGGACTTATCTCATAGGTAGCCTCTCAATCCTTTGTCCATATTTTAGTGGTGTTGTTCCTTGGACTTAGGCCGCACGTTCCTTGAGGATTTTACGATACCCTTGGAATACTCTAGGGTAAAGTGCTAAGACGGTACTCCGTGTGCTTGCGGATTTATCTGTGATCGTAAGAAATACCAACAACCATTGCTAGCGCTGTTGCCGGGGAACGGTTGCTGAATTATCTTCGAACCCAAGTCCTTGTATATTTTCTTTAATCCTTTTTATTTCTTACCCCCTCTATCTGTCATGGAGCAACCTATCTGCCAATATTCTGTTTTGCAAGGCGAATTCTGCGAACCACTGCAATCTACTCATCCCAGTGAGACATCTGGCTATGAACTTCGCTCGACTTTTATAGCCATGGTTCGAGAACAATCCTTTTTCGGAATAGATAGTGAGAGTATGTACAATCATTTGCGTAAGTTTGAGAAATTGTGTTTCCGTTTGCAGGAAAATCTCAAGTGGAAACTGTTTCCGTTTTCTCTTGTTCAAAAAGCAAAACAGTGGTACACACATACCGTAGGAAGCGTCCAAGGTAATTGGGAAAAGTTGAGGAACAAATTCTATCTCTCCTTCTTCCCACTATCACACATCGTTTCTCTATGAAGGGAGAATCTCGACTTTCAACAATCGAAGAAAGAATCCATAGGAGCAGCCTGGTCATGCTTTTCTCTGGTTACCCAGTTCACACCAAACTTGCTTTTACCCGATGCCGCGTATTACAACCCTTCGTTCTAGGGTTAAGTAAGGAATCTGCCCTATACCTCAATCTTGCCGCCGATGGATCTATCCTGCATAGAACACTAACGGAAGCTAAAATTATCTTGGACTGTATCCAAGATAACCTTTCTTTTGTCGATGGCCTTAATGATCCTTTCCGGAGACGCCAAGATGAGTCGTGAGGAACCATCAGTTGTCGAACCTGAGGCTTCAACCTCCGCAAATCTGACTCCTGAAACCTCACTAGAACCAAGAAAACTACAGGAAGGAGTAATCAAACCTGAGGAGTTTCCTTTCGTAATCGAGGATAGTCTTTTTGAAGATTTCGGAAACACCTCGAATTACACCTACCAAAAGAAAGCACCTACTCCGTCTACTCCTCCCGGACCCAATGAAAATCACGCTCACAAGGAGACGGTAAAAGAGTTGACAACTATTTTAAGCAATGAATGGCTGTCGGAGGTGGAATCATCATCCGAAGTTCTTCGGGTCCCTTCACCCCCGTGTACCCTTCATTGTAGAATTAAAGGAGTAGCTGTGAAAGCTTTTTATTGTCCCACGGTCGGGGCAAACATGATCTCCAGAAATCTTGCTTTTCATCTCTTAAGTGATGTTCCCTTAACCCCAACCACTAAAGCTTTCAAAAGTCCTTCAGGACCCCTTATCGAAAGTTGTGGGATTTTACAACACATAACCGTGTTGCACTCAGACGTTGAGGCTGTCCTTGACTTCCACGTGTTCAATGTCCCAGACTTCGACCTCTTGATAGGACACCCTATAGAAAAACTCCTAGTCGCCACTTCACTAGGAAACCTCAACATAAAACTCGGAAGGAAACCTACTCTGTCCCTATTAGCCAGGCTAAGAATTCAATAGTAGAACCCTTTTCCGAGAGGATGAGACAACGGAGGAGGTGGCAGCCATCTTTCCTTTTGAACAACCGAAGATATCCTCAATCAAGAAGCCCAACAATTTATAGAAGAAGAGGATGACTCTGGGGAAGTTTTTGAGCTACCTAAAATGAGCTACCACCACGAACCCCCATTGAGCTAAAAACCTTACCTCTTGGCTTACGTTACGCTTTCCTTGATGGCGACTTAGAGAGCCCCGTTATCATCAGTGATAAGCTCTCCGAAGATGAAATCGTAAAGCTTCTTGCCATCTTAGAAAAGCGTCGCGCGCCTTAGGCTATGCCCTCCAAGACCTAAAAGGGATTAGCCCTGCACTTTGCACCCATCGAATCCCTATAGATCCTTCCTGCGCACCCTCACGAGAACCCCAAAGGAGGCTAAACAACGCAATGAGGGAAGTAGTAAAGAAGGAAGTCTTGAAACTATAACACAGCGGGATTATTTATCTTGTACCGTATAGCGAATGGGTTAGTCCGGTCCAAGTTGTGCCAAAGAAGGGAGGAATGATGGTCGTGGAAATGAGAAAAATGAGCTTATCCCTCAACAAACCGTCATAGGATGGAGAATGTGCATAGATTATAGGAAACTCAACAAGGCAACAAATAAGGATCACTTCCCTTACCCTTCATCGATGAGATGTTGGAACGGTTAGCCAATCACTCCTATTTCTATTTCCTTGATGGGTATTCTGGTCTCCATCCAATCCCTATCCATCCTGACGATCACAACAAAACCACCTTCACATGCCCCTGTGGAACCTACGCTTATCGTAGGATGCCTTTCGAGTTGTGCAATGCACCTGCCTCCTTCCAAGGATGCATGATGTCTGTGACACCCCAGGTGTCACTTAAACAGTCATCGACAAAACGAAAACCCTAAAAAGGACTTTTTACACTTCTGAGTAAAACTAGCACTTGAGATAGTGATCAATGTACCTAAAACATTTCCATTAACCTATACAAAAAAAAATTAGTAAATTAATTTTTGAGCACTTTCACCAAACAGGAACCCTCAATCCACGGTACATGGTCATTTCCTATTCACACTCCAATCCAAAGCCCTATTCGGTAATTCACTCGTTTAAAAATAGAATCAATCATGGAAATAAAAAGAATATTGTTTAAAATGCTTTAAGAAGACACTAGGAAAAATTTGACAAAAAACAGAGCATTTTAGCAAAGTCCGGGAGAAATCTCAACTAACAGTGTCGAAATATCGTTAACAGAAAGGAATTCAAACCCTAACTCTTGACCATCAAAACTTCCACAGAACCCTAGCTATATTTTTACATAAAAATTAAGTACACTTCAAAATAGAATTTTGAGAAATTATTCAAGATTTCTGGAAAAGATTTAGGCCTCTTAAAAATTCACACAATCTATAATCAACTTAGATATTCAAGAATTTTTAGAGGCCAACTCACAACTTGAACCTTAAATGAAAAGTGTTCCAAATAAATTCCTGAGCTTGTACAAAAATTCTCAAAAATTTTCGAGCTCAGGAAGTGTGCCAATTCACTGGATTGCAGTCAGGCTTTTAAAAAAAATAAAAAATAAAAACTAAACTGTTGCCGGGCGGGCTACAGTGCCGCCCGCCCGACAACAGAACGCGCTGCGCCGCCCGGCCGCCCGGCCATACCGCCCGACAACAGAGCGCGCAAGGCGCCGCTGCCCCGACCGACACGACGCTCGCTCGACGCACGTCGCATTCATGGCTCGGTGCTCCTCACCCTCCTCACTCCCCTTCGCTCTCTCTCTCTCTCTTCTCTCTCTTTGACTCTCCCTCACTTTTTCTCCTCGGCCCGAGCCCGCGCCGCCCGACCACCCGACGCCGCCCGCCATGCCGACCCCCCCCTGTTCCCTACCTCTCCCCTACCGCCGGCCCTCCTATAAATGGCGCACGAGCTCCCCAGCTCCTCCCTCTCCATTTTTCTTCCTCCCACGTGCGAAGCACCCTCTTCTCTGCCCCGGCCGCCGCCCACCGACTCCATTGCCGCCACCTCCAAGGTGAAACGCCACCCCCGATCAATTTCAATCAAATTCCTTCACCAATTCACTCCCTCTCCACCTCGTGAAGCTCACAGCACCCTCCAATCCTCCGAAGTCGAGCCACCTCGCCGGAATTTCATCGATGGCCGCCGCCCCGAGGCACCCCCACGGTGAGACCCCCTCTGCCGTGCCCAAGCTTGATAACTAGCATGTTGCCGAGCTTCGTCGTGTCGAGTGGATCGTAGAAAGCCAAGGTTCGATAGTCGACGACCACCCCATCGTTGGGAATTGGCCACCGGAGCTCGCCGGAGACTGTGCCCTGTTTTTCCTTTTTCCTAATTATTTTCCAGATTATTGCCCTGTCTTCTAAAAATCCTAGAAAATCACAGGAAGATCCAAAAATGCCAAACCAAAATTTTTTAGAAACCTCATGAAAGGTACTAATTTTCTGTTAAAGCACTTTTTAACAAATGACCAAAAATTTGCAGAATTAATTAGAAACACTCCTTTCTGTTTTTGAATTTTAAATGGCATTATAGAGCAATGCTAGGGCTAACCTTTGATCCACAGGTGCACCATGGTACTACACACCCTCTAGAATTTTATGAAGATTTTAGGAACATGAAATGGCATCTAATCCTATTGAATAACTTCAATCTGCCTAGTTTAAATACCATTTTCGAAAGTACATTGTAAAAGTCATTTACTGACGCAGACCCGCCCAGAAAACCACGTCTCGGGACGGATCCGTTCAGTCGTTAAGCCAGGATCCTGTTGGGCAACGCTCGGCGAAGCGAGCGTACACACGAATACAACACAGGCAGGATAAACAGCAGTAATTTAAGGAGGAAGAAATTAAATACAACATTAATTCCTGGATTGTAGAATAAGTCTTACAAGATTTCAGGGTGCGCAATAAAGTTTTAAAAATCGAAACAGCGGAAGACTCGTATACAGACTCCGACACTCATACAATAAGCAAAAGCATGCACCCTGCCCGCGGGTGCCATGCTACTGGCCACTTCAAGGTTACTGCGGCGACTCGCACAGTTCCCACTGGAGGTTCCCTACCTCGGGGTGAGATTCCTCCCAGTGGAAGCTAGCGTCCTGGTTCTGCGCGTTGTTTCCTGAAAACCACATAACGCTAACGCGTGAGCTTCTAAGAAGCTCCACAAGACTGACCCGACAGAAGGCTGACTACAGCCGACTTCTAGACATGAAGGCTGTTGGGGGTGGGTTTATTTGCAAAACGGACCCGCAACCTGTACTACTCTTGGTCAATTTTAGCACAGGTTAGGTGGTTAGGATATAACTTTAATTAGCACTAGTCTAATCAACATAATGAAAGAGACAAGTAAATAGTATCATCAAATGTCAATCTCATTGCATCTCATCTTATTGCAGAAATGTGGTGCGTTTCACGAGCATGCTCACCAACTGGGAGCGACAGCGGTTCGAAACGATTTTTATACCCTGCAGGGGGAAACCTAATCGTACGACACGTGCGTGTCCCAGACTCGCACGTGGCAACCGTTCACACCAGCTCCTGCAACGTCAATTCCCTCCTACGTCTGCCTTAGCAGCGCCGCATCCCACCAGACAACACGTCCCAGACGGTTTCTGTGGAGTTCCCACGCTGCCCACCCCAGATCTCCTCCTAGTCAGACACCGTAGGGCAGGTTCGACGTTGCATTTACTAGGCTACGTAGGTTTACTGGGGCCCATTACACCCAGCATACGACCAGTACGTTCAACACTCGATCAGACTCGGACCACACGGATCAGGCAGGTCTACGGTCACCATGGACCCGGTCCAGTCGCCGACCTAATTGGTATCCTGTCTGACCCTCAAACTTTTATCCTTCTTTAATTATCTCAACATCAGGAGTCATAATGTATCAAGTGGTAGTTTCATCCAAGATCCTACCTTTCGCGAGCAGTGTCCACTCCGCTCGACTTCTACCGGTAATAACTTGCTAAGCATAGCAACTATTTGGTCATCTATACTGCTACCGGTAGGGTTTCCTATGGGAACAAATGCATCTAAGGTTGCAATCAACTCCTAACAACTTAATGCACAATCATGACATGACTCACTGAGTTATGAAAAGAAAATTTAAAACAGAGTTAGTGCACCGGGGCTTGCCTGGCTCTTCAGCTTCTTGGTTGGTCTCTTCTGCTGGAGCGGAGGAGTCGGGCTCTGCAGCTACCTCACGTGCTTCGGATTCTACATGATGCATTATGATTAAGGTTATGAGAAGTTCAGGGATGGATAACAAATAACATAAAGCTTTTGCTAAGGAGTATTTTAGGGTTTCAACTTGCGACGATTAGAATTAGGGTTAAAAATGAAAATTTTAGTTGCACTAAGATTTTATTTTTATTGGGTAGTGCCCTCTGAATTATGAATTTTGAAATTTGGTTGGGGCTTAGATTAATTTTCTAGATTTTATTAAAATTCAACAAAGTTTCTGTTATTTAAAATGGTAAAATTAGAAATAATTATCAAACCTTGGAATAAAATCATGAAATTTTATGTAACTACTCCTGAGAATCAAAACTAAAAGTTCTGTTTTTGGGTTCAATATTTTGGAGTACTTTTATAATGTATTTTAGAAAAAGGTAAATTAGTTAGGCAGAATGGAGTATCTTGAATAGGTTACATGTAATTCTGTGGTCCTAAAATCCTGGTAAAATTCCAGAGGATGTCTTCTGTCATGCCACACTTGTAGATAAAATTTGAGCCCTAGCATTGCTCTACGATTTGAATTAAAATTCATAAACAGAAAATATTGTTTTAATTATCCCTAAAAATACTAGGTCATTTAGGAAAAATTGTTTTGACAGAAAATTAGTACACCTCATGAGGGTTCTAATAAATTTTAGTTTGGAATTTTTGGAGGTCTCTGTGATTTGTTTGGCATTTTACAAGACAGGACATTATTGAAGGAAAATAGAATTGCAACAGTGGTTAGGGCAGAACAGGGGGCTGAGCTCCGATGAGCTCCGGCGATTGATTCGGTCAAAATGGTTGATCGGCTGCGCTCAATCCTTGACCCTACACCTTCTACAGGCTAACCCGAGGCTCGGCAACACGGCAATGGTGAGGTTCCATCACCGGAGAGGTGTGCTCACCGTGGAGGTCGGCGGTGGCGGCGATGAGGAAGAGTTCCCGACGAGGTGAGCCGAATTCCGGTGAGGGGAGAGTGCCGTGAGCTGCACAATGACTTGACAAGTGAGTTGAGCAAGAGGAGAAGTACTGAAATTGGCCGGAGCATGGCCGGCGGCGAGGGGTGGCGGCTCTGCCCGAAGCTCAATGATGGAATCACCGGAGGAACGGCGGAGTAAGGAAATTGATTGGTCCAGGAGACTCACCGTGATGCAGTGAAGCTATTTGACGGGGTTAGAGGTCGCGGGGATGGCCGGAATATTGAGGTCGACGGTGAGCTCAACTGGCGGCAGAAGGGTGAACTGGCGGCGGCGCAAATGTTCTGTCGTCGCCGGTGAGTTTCTGTGGTCGAGCACTCGTCAAAACCGATCACAGTGATGAGATGAAGCAGCCGGATGAATGAATTTGGATAATGAAGGTACCGTGAAGACGAATTCGACGGATTAGGGTTGGGGCGGTGCTCCTGTTGCCGATGAGGTCGACAGCAGTGTTCCGGTCAGAGGGAGCGATGGGAGTGCAATTCGATCAACTGAGAGCTGCACCGAGGTGAGGGGAGTCGTTTAGGCAAGGTTTGATCAGTGGAGAACGGCCGGAAGTATGGTCTCACCGTGAGCTCCCCTGCGGCGGCAATGGCGATGGTGGCACCGAGTGACAGAAAACGGCAAGGTTTGCGTAGGAGTGAAATTGAGCGCGGGGAAAGTGTGAGGAGGGTTCAGTGCACTCTTTTAAGTCGTTGCGGAGAGAATTGGGCGAGTGGACAGGGATGGCAGCGGGATTGGGCGTCGGGGGCGGTGGCTTGCCGCAGAGGCACTGCCGCGCGGGGAGGAGCGACGAGAGAGCGAGAGAGGGAGGGGAGGGAGTAATGGAGAGGATCTTGGCGGGATTCTTGTCCAACGAATTGAAGTCTTGGCGCCGAAGGGAGCGCCGGCTCTGCCGCGCAGCGGTTGGGCAACGGGGGCGGGCGGCACTGTTGCCCGTCACCCTGTTGTCGATTCAAAAGAAATGCTACAGCTCCCTCTGGTTCAAATTGCAAACTCCACCTCCTCAGCTCAGAAAATTATGAAAATTTTTGTGTATGTTCAGGGAATTATTTGGAACACTTTTTATTTAGGGTTCGAGTTCTGAATCAGCTCCCAAAATTTCTTGAATTTATGGGTCCACTTTAGTTTGTGTGAATTTTAAAAGGGTTTGAACCTTCTCCAAAAATCTTGAATAAATTTCTAAAATTCTGTTTTGAAGTGAACTTAATTGTTATGCAAAAATATAGCTAGGGTGTTGTGGAAAATTTGGTGGTTCATGCATTAGGGTTAGAGTTCTGCCTGACGAATACAATTTTCGACACTGCGGGTAGAAATTCTTCGAACTTGGCAAATGGGTTCTGAGGATCATTGAAGTTTTTGTAGAACTCCTATGAGGTATTTTAAACAACATTATACTTACTTCCATTATTGGTGTTGCTTTTTGGTGTGAATTGTTGTCGATTAGGGTTTTACATTGCCGATTTAAGTCCTGGGTGACACCGGGGTGTCACAGCCTCCCCCCCTAAAAGAAATCGCGTCCCGAGATTTAAGCAGAGGGTTAGGGTAGTCATAGGTACCTATGGGGCTGGGAGTAGTTCGGGGTAGTGGGATCGAAGAAACTCTGCCGACTCCCATGTTGCCTCGTCTTCCGTGTGGTTGCTCCACAGAACCTTGTAAAACTTGAGTGTCCGTCTTCTAGTAACTCGCTCTTTTTCATCTAGTATCTTTACTGGACGCTCTGGGTAAGTTAAGTCTGGTTGCAATTTTTGCGCTTCTGGAATCACTTGATCTACGGGTGCCTTTAGACACTTCTTCAGTTGCGAGACATGGAAAACGTTGTGTATCCCCGATAATTCTTCTGGCAGCTTTACTTGATATGCCACGGGTCCGCATTCGGCCGTGATAGGATATGGACCTATATACCGGGGTGCTAACTTGCCTCTGATCCCGAATCGTTGAACTCCTTTCATGGGTGACACTCGCAGGTAAACGTAGTCTCCTATCTCGAATTTTAATGGTCTGCGCCTCCGATCTGCATAGCTTTTCTGCCTCGACTTGGCGGCCTTCAGATTGGCTTGAATGACTCGTACCTTCTCTTCGGCCTGCTGCACTAGATCTGGTCCTAAAATGATTCTTTCGCCTGCTTCTGACCAGTTGAGTGGCGTTCTGCAACTGCGGCCGTAAAGTGCTTCAAAAGGTGACATCTTGATGCTGGCTTGATAGCTATTGTTGTACGAGAACTCTGCTAAGGACAGGTAAGTGTCCCATCCTTTTCCATGTTCCAAGACGCAAGCCCGAAGCATGTCTTCAAGTATTTGGTTTACTCTTTCAGTCTGGCCATCTGTCTGGGGATGGTAAGCTGAGCTATGAATTAGCTTGGTTCCTAGTGACTCATGTAGTTGCTTCCAAAATCGACCGATAAACTGGGTACCTCGGTCGGAGATGATCGTTTTAGGCACTCCATGCAGGCAGACTATCCGATCAATGTATAACTGTGCATACTTCTTCATGGTGTATCTGGTCGACACCGGAATGAAGTGGGCCGTCTTAGTCAAACGGTCTACTATGACCCAAATTGAATCTAACTGTCGGGCCGTCAAGGGTAGTCCAACAATGAAATCCATGCTTACGTCTTCCCATTTCCATGACGGAATGCTCAATGGTTGCGACAATCCTGCACCCTTCAGATGGTCGGTCTTTACTCTTCGGCACGTGTCACATCCCGCTATGTATCGAGCGATTTCTCTCTTCATTCTGGTCCACCAAAATTTCTTCCGCAGATCTTGGTACATCTTGTTACTACCAGGATGAATAGAGTATTTGGATAAGTGAGTGTGAGAGACCCGACCAATTTATATTCAAGTTTACCAAGTTGACTCGCGGCCCACGCAAGGTGTGCGAGAACTCAACCCGATAAAAGAGAATATAGACCCGGCAGTCCCCCGACATGCTTCTCAAGCAATGCCCAAGATCCGAGCACGTCGGCAACGTCACATGTGATTCATCACAAAGGTCACATTAATTAATAACATCAATTTAAAATATTCTTACATAACAAGGTTCAACATAAGTCTTGAAACTAACAAATCAAAGAGCGGAAGCGATTCTAAGGAAGACGATAGTCGCAGCGGTTGCAATGAGAAAACAGCAAAAGATTGCGATGCCCAGCCCACGAACATCGCACATCACGATCACTCGAAAGTCTTGACTATGCCTCGCCCTCGCCGGCATCGGCGGGGACAAAGTAGCCGAAGACCAACTCATCCTCACCTGCAAAAACTTAAACAACAAACGTTGAGTACGAAGGTACTCGCAAGTCTTACCCTGTTGTGGGAATTAGTTCCCGACTCCAAGGATAATGCAATGAGGGAGTAGCAAGGTATAAGGCATAGGAATGGACTCAATTGCTTAAAGCAGTAACCAAACATATGTGAATAAGCATAAAATTAAAAAGGACTCTTGCGGGCATGAACCTCTAATGAACCCAATTCCCTAAGTATCATGTAACCATGAATCATGTATGTGCCATCATCCATGTTCCATCCGAACCATGGATACCAATACCCATATTCCAATTCCATCAACAGTACTCCAATTCCCATCATGTTATGTGACAACTCTACGATATTATCCAAAGGACACTGAGCTTGATCATAACCGAGATCGCGGCGATTCGAACCGATTTTACACCCTGCAGGGGAGTCCAACTGTACCCACACGACTGAGGACCATACGGCTCATGTAACCCGCTAAAGTTACACAAGGGGATACTCATGTCAACCTTTTTCACACTCGTGCCCACACGGTTGGAAAATCCACACGGTGCCGAGTACCACGGCCTCGCAGGCACACGTGAGTCCCTCGTCGAGTGTCACGGCCTCGCAGGCACCCATGACTCCCTCGTTCCACACACCGTGCAGTCATCGGCCAAACGTTGGTACGCAGTGAGATACTCAGCTTATCTTACCATTATATCGGACATGTGGTATGAACGGAAAGTGCTCAGGCCAAGAATAACACGGCCGGTTCCTAGGTCAACCCAGACGGGGCCTACGGCACACAAGACCTCCATGTCTTGCTGCACTCCTGTCCCACCGTCCAGATTTCAGCTTTTAACACTTTTCAACTTTTACCAACATATGAACTCGCCACAAGTCCATAAGTAATCAAGGTGGTTCCTATACGTGCGAGTGGGACTTACCACTCGACTTCTACCGTGTTATCTAAGCATGGCTAAGCACTTCGTGACTCGAACAAAGACACTCTACCCAATTTGTCAAGGTGACGTAAGCAATAGCAAGGAGGGGTACATGCAACAATAATAGGTTTTTCCCAATGTTACTACTAAGCCCGACTTTATGCATTCCTATACGTAAGCATTCATATTAATCATTAAGTAAATTACTTAGGGTAGCAATATGAGGTGCTTGCCTTCAACAGCAGTGGTGGTGTCTTCCTCAGCAGCTTGGTCAACCTCTGGTGCTTCTCCCGTAGCAGCACCCGCGTCACTCTCTGGCGGATCGTAAGCTATAAAGCAAAAATGCGTCGATATGAGATGCATGCCATGATGCCATGATGCCCAAATGATGCAATATGATGCAGAGAGGTAGCTACTGAGTTTATGAACACAATGCAAAAAGAACGAAGGCAATCGGAGTTCTACAGCTCAAGTTATGACCTAAACAGTTTTACCGATCCCGGTTACGGGTTTCCCGGTTCCCGGTTCCGATATCGGGTGGTACACGAATGTCGTTTTTGGGAAAAATTCCCAAAACACATCACATGTACTGGCTTTACTAAGTGGCTTGGGTTACTATGAGACTAAGTTTGAGTGGTTTTGACTCGCGTTAACAGGAACACGAGCCCTCCGATGGTCGTTGCCTGTTTACGACATCGGGAATACCGTAACGGTGCCGTAAAAGTCGTAACGACTTTTCCGGTGAAATTCAAAGTTAAGTTACAGGCATGGGACCATTTTTAGTTTAAAGTAGGCTCTAAACTAAGACTTTTGGCTCTGATTTGGGGTCAAGTTGAGCTTCTATGAATTTACTAAAAATCTAATCAATGCTTTGTTTTCCAACCTTATAAAATCAGAAACATGTATTTAAACTTATGCAAAAATCATGAAACTTTACAGAGATACTTCTGAGAATCTAAACTAAAGTTTTTGTTAAAGGTCTTGGGCTTTTGGGTGACTTTCCTAATGTACTTTAGACAGAGGTAATTAATCTAGGGTTTGGGGATATTATCAATGACATGCATGCACAATGTTCATGAAAAATTCTGGTAAAAATACAGGAGATGCATCATGCCAAGATAAAATTATGGTACAAAAATCAACCCTAGAAACCTTCTGGAACTTCAATTAAAAATCAACAACAGAAATAATACACTGAATTATTAAAGAAATTCCAGGGACAATTTTGAAAAAGTGCTTTAACAGAAAATTAACACATTAATCAAGGATTCAAAAAAAATTAGGTTTGGCATTTTTAGACTTCTCCATGATTTTCTACACTCTATGCAACTTCTGGCTAAATAAAAGAAAATAGGAAATTCAATGGAACAGTGTTTCAGAACAGGGGAGTAGGTCAGTGCGGTGGCTCCGATCGGAAATTCGTCGGAGGAGAAGGTTGGGAGGGGGATTGAAAGGTCGAGGAGCTTCACCTTGATCCAAGGAACTGGTTTGATGAAAGTTAGGGCCACGGGAACGGCAGCAAGGAGGTTGGCGACTTGAGCCCTGAAGCTCTGTCAATGGCGGCCGACGGGTGGCGTGGGACGAACTTCCTCAACGGCGGTTATCTGGGGCCAATGGCTCATCAAATAGATGTACCATGGTGAGAGGAACATGCTGGAAGAAGGAATCGAAAAGTTGAGCTACCTCGGTGACGGAATTTGAAAAGAAGTGGCCGCCGGCGCTGTTGTCGGCCGAGGAGCAGTGCGGCGGCGTTCTGGTGAAATTAGGGCACGGCTGATGAATTCGGTGTTCGGAGAGGTTCAGTGGGTCATGGGGAACTTGATTGACACGGTGGTGTGACTTGGGAGCGATTGGGTCGAGCTGTCGACGGTGAGGTGCTCGGGCGGCAATGGTGTGGTGGCGCACTGGCTAGGGCAGAACAGAGAAGGAGAAAAGAAGGAAGGGAGAGCTAGTGCTTTAGCTTTGTACTCGAGGAGGAGGAGCCAAGGGAGGTAGAGAGTGCAGTGGCGCTGTTGATTGGTGCAGAGGGGCGGTCGGCCGGCGGTTGGGCGATGGAGGCGGTGCTCTGCAGTGGAGGTGGCGTGCGGCAGAGCACAAAACCAATGGCGCACCAGAGGAAGGAGGGGAGAGAGAGAGGAGAGGGAGGGCAGTGATGGAGAAGATCTTGGCCAAGATTCACTGAGGGTGGAGGAATGAAGGCGCCGCGCGGGAATTGGCCGGAGCGGTCGGCGGTGGGTGGCTGCGCGGCAAGGGTCGGGCGACGGCACTGTTCACCGTAAGACAGTTTTCAAATTCTATTCCTCCCTCAAGAGATAACAGGAAACCCTAGCTCCCGAGCTCAAAAATTTTTAAAACTTTTTGTGTGTGCTAAGTGAATTATTTGGAACACTTTTTATTAAAGGAAGTTTCACTGAATCAGCTTCTACAGATCTGTGAATTTTCAATTAGGTTCAAACTTGTAGGAATTTTAAAGGGGTTTAAACCTTTACCAAAAATTTTCATAAAATCTCCAAAATTCTATTTTAATGTGTAGTTAATTGTTATGCAAAAACATTGGGGTAGTTTTATTAAGAAACAAAAGGCCTCTTGAAAGTCGATTAGGGTTAAGCGAAAACGACGAAAACTCGAAACCCTGACCCAAATTCAAAACAGGAAAAGGTCGAATTCAAATAAATGAATCAGTGAGCTCAAATAAAAAGGATAAAAGATTTGAACTTTAGGGATGTGACAGACCACCCCCCCTTAAAAGAATCTCGTCCCGAGATTAAAGGTTAAGTAGGGTGGCGAAAGGAGTTTCAAAGATTAAGGATGGAAAGCTAAGAAGCGAATGTGAAGAGAACAACGAGGAGACTTACGGTTCTGTGAAAAGCTCCGGGTAGTCCTCCCGCATTTTATCCTCACGTTCCCATGTTGCTTCTTCTTCGGTGTGCCGGCTCCAATGCACTTTCACCATCGGGATTGCACGATTGCGCAATTTGCGTTCCGAACGCGCAAGGATGCGTAGAGGATACTCCACATAAGAGAGGTCGGGTCGGACTTCGACATGCTCCATGGAGATAGCCTCGGTGGGAACACGGAGACACTTCTTCAATTGCGAGATGTGGAAGACATTGTAGACATTACCAAGAGAGGATGGCAACTCTAGCTCATAAGCCACGTTTCCACGTCTTGCAAGGATTTTGAAGGGACCAATGTAGCGTGGGGCTAACTTCCCTTTCACTTGGAATCTTTTTGTGCCTCGGAGTGGTGAAACTTTGAGGTAAACATAATCTCCAACCTTGAAGAAAAGTTCTACCCGACGACGATCGGCGTAGCTCTTTTGGCGAGATTGAGCAACTCGGAGATGTTCCTGAATTTGGCGTACTTGAGCTTCAGCATCGCGAACCAAATCAGGACCAAAGAAAGGTCGTTCCCCGGATTCAGACCAATTCAACGGGGTTCTACAACTTCTTCCATAGAGTGCTTCAAATGGGGACATTTGGAGGCTAGCTTGGTAGCTATTGTTGTAAGAGAACTCCGCAAAAGGTAAGCAAAGTTCCCATCTTTTGCCATAGGTTAGCACACAAGCTCTCAACATGTCCTCAAGAATTTGATTGACCCGTTCGGTTTGGCCTCCCGTTTGCGGGTGGTAAGCCGAACTATGAATAAGCTGGGTGTCCAACGCTTGATGAAGGCTTTTCCAAAACCGAGAGACGAACTGGGTGCCTCGGTCTGAAATAATTGTCTTAGGAACACCATGAAGACATACAATGCGAGTGAGGTACAACCCTGCATATTCCTTGAAAGAATAGGTGGTCTTGACTGGAAGGAAATGTGCAGATTTTGTTAACCGATCCACGATTACCCAGATGGAATCGTAACCACCCGAAGTCTTAGGCAAACCAACAATGAAATCCATGCCAATATCCTCCCATTTCCATGATGGAATAGGCAATGGTTGCAGCGTGCCTGCGGGTTTTAAGTGGATAGCTTTCACTCGCTGACATACGTCACACTTGGAGACGTACTGAGCAATTTCCCGCTTCATGCGCGTCCACCAGAATTTGGTCTTCAAGTCTTGATACATCTTTGTGCTCCCTGGGTGTATGGACAGCAAGGAATCATGAGCTTCATTGAGAATTTTCATCTTCAGCTCATCGACTTTTGGCACCACAAGGCGTTTTCCAAACCATAACACGCCTTGCTCATCGAGAGAAAAACATCTGGCTTTACCCGATTTTATTTTCTCACGGATACGAGCCATTCCTTTGTCGTTCTTCTGGGCTTCCTTGATCTGATCCAAAAGTGTGGATTTTATTTCAAGGTTGGCAAGGAAACCTTCTTCCACCATTTGTAGACCAAGCTTCCGAAAATCCTCACATAGGGAGCGATTTCGGGTCTTCCCGATTAGGCAATTGCAATGGCTTTTGCGACTCAACGCGTCAGCCACGACGTTAGCCTTTCCGGGGTGGTAATGCACCTCTAGCTTGTAGTCCTTGATCAACTCAAGCCATCTTCTTTGCCTCATATTCAAATCAGCTTGGGTGAATATGTATTTGAGGCTCTTGTGATCGGTATAGATATTGCAAGTCTTGCCAAGGAGATAATGTCGCCAGATTTTCAAAGCATGGACAACGGCGGCAAGCTCAAGATCATGAGTAGGATAATTCTCCTCATGCGACCTCAATTGGCGAGAAGCATAGGCAATGACTCTCCCGTCTTGCATAAGCGCACATCCGAGTCCAACACGAGAGGCGTCGCAAAAGACATCAAAACTCTTGTGGATGTCGGGTTGCGCAAGAACGGGCGCTGTGGTAAGCAACGTCTTCAATGTCTGGAAAGCTTGCTCGCAATGGGCGGACCAAAGGAATTTCTCTCCTTTGCACAGCAACCTGGTCATTGGCTTGGCAATCTTGGAGAAATCCTTGATAAACCGACGATAGTAACCCGCAAGTCCAAGGAAACTGCGGATTTCCTTCACATTGGTTGGTGGAGACCAATCAAGCACTTCTTGCACCTTGGTGGGATCTACGGCAACACCATTTTCAGAAATGACGTGCCCAAGAAAAGCAACTTCGTGCAGCCAAAATTCGCACTTGCTGAATTTGGCGTAAAGACGGTGTTCACGAAGCTTCCCGAGTACAATTCGGAGGTGAACAGCATGATCTGCTTCCGTCTTGGAGAAAACAAGAATATCATCAATGAAGATCACCACACATACATCGAGTTCCTCCATGAAAATAGAGTTCATCAAGTACATGAAGTAGGCAGGGGCATTTGTGAGACCAAAGGACATGACAAGGTACTCGTACAAACCGTAACGAGTAGAAAAGGCAGTTTTTGGAATGTCCTCTTCTCTGATTTTTATTTGATGGTAGCCCAGCCTTAAATCAATTTTGGTGAAACAACGAGCGCCAGAAAGCTGATCGAAAAGGATATCAATCCGCGGAAGTGGATATTTGTTTTTGATGGTAACGGCGTTCAAGGGACGATAATCGACACACATGCGCAATGTGCCGTCTTTCTTCTTCACAAAGATAGCGGGACAACCCCAAGGAGAAGAACTTGGACGAATAAAGCCTTTGTCGAGGAGATCTTTCAACTGTTTCTTCATTTCAGCCAACTCCTCAGAAGACATTGGATACGGTCGTTTTGAAATAGGAGCCGTTCCTGGTTCGAGTTCGATGGCAAACTCAACAGCCCGGTCGGGCGGCATACCCGGTAAATCATCAGGGAAAACATCCGGATATTCGCACACAACAGGGATGGAGGAAAGCTCAGAACTAGTCGCACCTTTCAAATGGTACAACCCGGAATTATCACCTTCGAGGTGTAGCGAAAAACGATCGCCGGTTGGGCCTTTCAGAGAAACAACTCTGGAAGCCACGTGGATGACGGCATCGTGAGAAATCATCCAATTCATCCCAAGAATGATATCTAACCCCTGAAGATCTAGGAGTAAGAGATTGGCTTGCAAGGTAACACCGCTGACTGGGGTCAACGATGTCGGAACCATGGAGTCTACGTGGATTTTGGCTCCGGGGGATTCTATGAGATAGGGTGTACGGGTAGGGAATATCTTTAAGTTATATTGGGTAGCGTACTCTCGTCTAATAAAGGAATGAGATGCACCAGAATCAAAAAGAACTTTGGTAGGACGAGAGTCGATGGATAACAAGGCGATGCATTTTATGACAACAAGGACGCGTCATAATCAGGAATGTATGTTTTGCTGGAACACTATCGGTGACACGAAGGCAGCAATTGTTGCTACAACACGACAATCATGGTGTATCGATCAACATACACCGATGTTCAGATTGGATGAGCTCACTAAACTCGAACACGAAACTCAAAATAATCAACAAAAGTTTTCAAAGTTGAACAAGTCGTTTCAAAGGCGAAACAAACTTGTTCCTTTTTGCTGCTAAAAACCAGTCAACAAAAAAAAGGACCAAAACCCAACTAGCAGTTTACAACTCAAAACCAAACAAGGAGATGATCGATGCATACAATGATATGCAAACATGCTCCGTACTAACGATTCTCACACGGATGCATAAACACTCTCCCCAAGCACAATCAACACTACTGAAAATAAACACTCAACGTCAACATGGGCGATTTTGAATAGAAGGAGGGGTTTAGATAAAACACGCGCCCTAACACAAATGGGTGGCTGCCAAGACCCGCTAAACTATTCTAACGACCCATCTATCAAGGAGGGCAGCAATGCAGGGTGCATTCCTAGTCCTCAAAACCCAAAACAAGTTAAGAAGGTGAGGGCCTAAACAGCACTACTACTACAACTTTTAGTTGAATTTAGTGATTTTAAGACACAACTACCCACCCCGTGTTGCTAAGCAAAATTTTAGGGTGTATTTGTGAACCTTAGCTCTGATACCAGCTTCTGTGAGAGACCCGACCAATTTATATTCAAGTTTACCAAGTTGACTCGCGGCCCACGCAAGGTGTGCGAGAACTCAACCCGATAAAAGAGAATATAGACCCGGCAGTCCCCCGACATGCTTCTCAAGCAATGCCCAAGATCCGAGCACGTCGGCAACGTCACATGTGATTCATCACAAAGGTCACATTAATTAATAACATCAATTTAAAATATTCTTACATAACAAGGTTCAACATAAGTCTTGAAACTAACAAATCAAAGAGCGGAAGCGATTCTAAGGAAGACGATAGTCGCAGCGGTTGCAATGAGAAAACAGCAAAAGATTGCGATGCCCAGCCCACGAACATCGCACATCACGATCACTCGAAAGTCTTGACTATGCCTCGCCCTCGCCGGCATCGGCGGGGACAAAGTAGCCGAAGACCAACTCATCCTCACCTGCAAAAACTTAAACAACAAACGTTGAGTACGAAGGTACTCGCAAGTCTTACCCTGTTGTGGGAATTAGTTCCCGACTCCAAGGATAATGCAATGAGGGAGTAGCAAGGTATAAGGCATAGGAATGGACTCAATTGCTTAAAGCAGTAACCAAACATATGTGAATAAGCATAAAATTAAAAAGGACTCTTGCGGGCATGAACCTCTAATGAACCCAATTCCCTAAGTATCATGTAACCATGAATCATGTATGTGCCATCATCCATGTTCCATCCGAACCATGGATACCAATACCCATATTCCAATTCCATCAACAGTACTCCAATTCCCATCATGTTATGTGACAACTCTACGATATTATCCAAAGGACACTGAGCTTGATCATAACCGAGATCGCGGCGATTCGAACCGATTTTACACCCTGCAGGGGAGTCCAACTGTACCCACACGACTGAGGACCATACGGCTCATGTAACCCGCTAAAGTTACACAAGGGGATACTCATGTCAACCTTTTTCACACTCGTGCCCACACGGTTGGAAAATCCACACGGTGCCGAGTACCACGGCCTCGCAGGCACACGTGAGTCCCTCGTCGAGTGTCACGGCCTCGCAGGCACCCATGACTCCCTCGTTCCACACACCGTGCAGTCATCGGCCAAACGTTGGTACGCAGTGAGATACTCAGCTTATCTTACCATTATATCGGACATGTGGTATGAACGGAAAGTGCTCAGGCCAAGAATAACACGGCCGGTTCCTAGGTCAACCCAGACGGGGCCTACGGCACACAAGACCTCCATGTCTTGCTGCACTCCTGTCCCACCGTCCAGATTTCAGCTTTTAACACTTTTCAACTTTTACCAACATATGAACTCGCCACAAGTCCATAAGTAATCAAGGTGGTTCCTATACGTGCGAGTGGGACTTACCACTCGACTTCTACCGTGTTATCTAAGCATGGCTAAGCACTTCGTGACTCGAACAAAGACACTCTACCCAGTTTGTCAAGGTGACGTAAGCAATAGCAAGGAGGGGTACATGCAACAATAATAGGTTTTTCCCAATGTTACTACTAAGCCCGACTTTATGCATTCCTATACGTAAGCATTCATATTAATCATTAAGTAAATTACTTAGGGTAGCAATATGAGGTGCTTGCCTTCAACAGCAGTGGTGGTGTCTTCCTCAGCAGCTTGGTCAACCTCTGGTGCTTCTCCCGTAGCAGCACCCGCGTCACTCTCTGGCGGATCGTAAGCTATAAAGCAAAAATGCGTCGATATGAGATGCATGCCATGATGCCATGATGCCCAAATGATGCAATATGATGCAGAGAGGTAGCTACTGAGTTTATGAACACAATGCAAAAAGAACGAAGGCAATCGGAGTTCTACAGCTCAAGTTATGACCTAAACAGTTTTACCGATCCCGGTTACGGGTTTCCCGGTTCCCGGTTCCGATATCGGGTGGTACACGAATGTCGTTTTTGGGAAAAATTCCCAAAACACATCACATGTACTGGCTTTACTAAGTGGCTTGGGTTACTATGAGACTAAGTTTGAGTGGTTTTGACTCGCGTTAACAGGAACACGAGCCCTCCGATGGTCGTTGCCTGTTTACGACATCGGGAATACCGTAACGGTGCCGTAAAAGTCGTAACGACTTTTCCGGTGAAATTCAAAGTTAAGTTACAGGCATGGGACCATTTTTAGTTTAAAGTAGGCTCTAAACTAAGACTTTTGGCTCTGATTTGGGGTCAAGTTGAGCTTCTATGAATTTACTAAAAATCTAATCAATGCTTTGTTTTCCAACCTTATAAAATCAGAAACATGTATTTAAACTTATGCAAAAATCATGAAACTTTACAGAGATACTTCTGAGAATCTAAACTAAAGTTTTTGTTAAAGGTCTTGGGCTTTTGGGTGACTTTCCTAATGTACTTTAGACAGAGGTAATTAATCTAGGGTTTGGGGATATTATCAATGACATGCATGCACAATGTTCATGAAAAATTCTGGTAAAAATACAGGAGATGCATCATGCCAAGATAAAATTATGGTACAAAAATCAACCCTAGAAACCTTCTGGAACTTCAATTAAAAATCAACAACAGAAATAATACACTGAATTATTAAAGAAATTCCAGGGACAATTTTGAAAAAGTGCTTTAACAGAAAATTAACACATTAATCAAGGATTCAAAAAAAATTAGGTTTGGCATTTTTAGACTTCTCCATGATTTTCTACACTCTATGCAACTTCTGGCTAAATAAAAGAAAATAGGAAATTCAATGGAACAGTGTTTCAGAACAGGGGAGTAGGTCAGTGCGGTGGCTCCGATCGGAAATTCGTCGGAGGAGAAGGTTGGGAGGGGGATTGAAAGGTCGAGGAGCTTCACCTTGATCCAAGGAACTGGTTTGATGAAAGTTAGGGCCACGGGAACGGCAGCAAGGAGGTTGGCGACTTGAGCCCTGAAGCTCTGTCAATGGCGGCCGACGGGTGGCGTGGGACGAACTTCCTCAACGGCGGTTATCTGGGGCCAATGGCTCATCAAATAGATGTACCATGGTGAGAGGAACATGCTGGAAGAAGGAATCGAAAAGTTGAGCTACCTCGGTGACGGAATTTGAAAAGAAGTGGCCGCCGGCGCTGTTGTCGGCCGAGGAGCAGTGCGGCGGCGTTCTGGTGAAATTAGGGCACGGCTGATGAATTCGGTGTTCGGAGAGGTTCAGTGGGTCATGGGGAACTTGATTGACACGGTGGTGTGACTTGGGAGCGATTGGGTCGAGCTGTCGACGGTGAGGTGCTCGGGCGGCAATGGTGTGGTGGCGCACTGGCTAGGGCAGAACAGAGAAGGAGAAAAGAAGGAAGGGAGAGCTAGTGCTTTAGCTTTGTACTCGAGGAGGAGGAGCCAAGGGAGGTAGAGAGTGCAGTGGCGCTGTTGATTGGTGCAGAGGGGCGGTCGGCCGGCGGTTGGGCGATGGAGGCGGTGCTCTGCAGTGGAGGTGGCGTGCGGCAGAGCACAAAACCAATGGCGCACCAGAGGAAGGAGGGGAGAGAGAGAGGAGAGGGAGGGCAGTGATGGAGAAGATCTTGGCCAAGATTCACTGAGGGTGGAGGAATGAAGGCGCCGCGCGGGAATTGGCCGGAGCGGTCGGCGGTGGGTGGCTGCGCGGCAAGGGTCGGGCGACGGCACTGTTCACCGTAAGACAGTTTTCAAATTCTATTCCTCCCTCAAGAGATAACAGGAAACCCTAGCTCCCGAGCTCAAAAATTTTTAAAACTTTTTGTGTGTGCTAAGTGAATTATTTGGAACACTTTTTATTAAAGGAAGTTTCACTGAATCAGCTTCTACAGATCTGTGAATTTTCAATTAGGTTCAAACTTGTAGGAATTTTAAAGGGGTTTAAACCTTTACCAAAAATTTTCATAAAATCTCCAAAATTCTATTTTAATGTGTAGTTAATTGTTATGCAAAAACATTGGGGTAGTTTTATTAAGAAACAAAAGGCCTCTTGAAAGTCGATTAGGGTTAAGCGAAAACGACGAAAACTCGAAACCCTGACCCAAATTCAAAACAGGAAAAGGTCGAATTCAAATAAATGAATCAGTGAGCTCAAATAAAAAGGATAAAAGATTTGAACTTTAGGGATGTGACAGTGAGCCTCATCCATGATCTTTCTTCGGAGCTCGTGATCCTTGGGTACCACTAATCGATTCTTGAACCATAGAACTCCGTCTTCGTCTTCTCGGAAGCACTGCATCTTCTTTTCTCGCAGTCCTAATCTGATCATTTCCATGCCCTTGTCAATCTTTTGGGCCTTGGCTATCTCGTCCCTAAGTGTTGGCACTAAGGCTAGGTTGTAGAGGGCTCCATGAGGTAGAATTCTTACGGTTGGCTCTAGTTCCTCGGTTGCTACGCCTTGATCTAAGTAGTGGCAATGGGCGTTTCTGCTAAGTGCATCTGCAACCACGTTAGCTTTGCCCGGATGATAATGGATCTCTATTTCATAATCCTTGATTAGCTCTAGCCATCGTCGTTGCCTCATGTTCAGCTCATTCTGAGTGAAGATGTATTTGAGACTTTTGTGGTCGGTGTAGAGGTGCACCAGGTTTCCCAATAGATAATGCCTCCACACCTTTAGAGCCAATACCACAGCTGCCAACTCCAAGTCATGGGTAGGATAATTCAGCTCGTGCTTACGGAGTTGCCTAGAAGCATAAGCGATTACCCGCCCTCCTTGCATTAACACGCAACCAAGTCCAATGCCCGACGCATCGCAATACACGTCAAAGGGCTTGTTCAAATCCGGTTGGGCGAGTACCGGTGCTGTGGTCAAGTGCTTCTTCAAAGTCTGAAAGGCTTCTTCGCACTTTTCCGTCCATTTGAACTTCTGATCCTTCTTGAGCAGCTCTGTGATGGGTTTAGCGATCTTGGAAAAACTGGGAATAAAGCGACGATAATATCCTGCTAATCCCAAGAAACTTCGCACCTTGTGAACTGTTGTGGGTGCCTTCCATCCCACAACATCTTGCACCTTTCCCGGATCTACAGAAATGCCTTCTGCGGACACCACATGACCCAGAAACTGAACACGCTCAATCCAGAATTCGCACTTGCTAAATTTGGCGTACAGCTGATGATCTCTGAGTCTTTGTAGAACTATGCGAAGGTGCTGAGCATGTTCATCGGCCGTCTTAGAGTACACGAGGATGTCATCAATGAACACCACTACAAACTTATCCAGCTCGGGCATGAACACTGAGTTCATGAGGTACATGAAGTACGCTGGTGCGTTAGTGAGTCCAAACGACATCACCAAGTACTCATACAGCCCATATCTGGTGGAGAAAGCCGTCTTCGGAACGTCCACGGGACGTATCTTGATCTGATGGTAACCAAACCGAAGGTCGACTTTAGAGAAAACCCTTGCTCCAGCCAGCTGATCGAACAGAGTATCTATGCGTGGTAGTGGATATTTGTTCTTGATAGTGACCGCGTTCAAGGGGCGGTAATCCACGCATAGTCTCAAGGATTGGTCCTTCTTCTTTACAAACAATGCCGGACATCCCCAAGGCGAGGAACTGGGCCGTATAAAGCCCTTGTCCAGCAACTCCTTCAACTGTGTCTTCAGCTCTGCCAGCTCCTTGGGTGCCATCTTGTACGGTCTTCGGGAGATTGGAGCTGTGCCTGGCTGTAGCTCAATCTGGAACTCCACATCTCTGTCCGGTGGTAGGCCAGGTAATTCTTCTGGGAACACATCGGGGAATTCCTTAACCACCGGTATTTCTTCCAGACTTTTCCCGACGACATGGCAGACTTGTTTGAGGGCAGATCTAGGATGGTCTAGGTTTATAGATACGGAACCGTGGAGTGGAGAGGTTAAGTGGACTACACGGTTAGCAACATCAAGGATGGCATTGTGGTGCTTCATCCATTTCATGCCGATGATAAGGTCGATACCCTGCCCATCTAAGATTATGAAGGAGGTAGGATAGATGTGGTTTCCTAACTTTAGGGGTGCCTCACTTAAGCCATAGTTGGACAAAATGTTACCCCCAGGCGATTTTATGAGAAAGGGTGGCTCTAGGGGAACGGTGATTAGGCTTTTATCCTTAACAAAATTTTTACTGATAAAATTGTGGGTGGCACCGGAATCAAATAGAACGAAGGCTGAATGGGTAGAAAGCGAGAACATACCCGCCAGTACTTGCTCTCCTTCAGAAATATCTTCGGCCGTGGTGTGGTTCACCCGACCAGTCCTGGGGTTCCTTTGTCCCCTTTGCTGACCTTGACCCTGGTTCGCCTGTTGGTTGCCCCTAGCCTGCTGGTTGGAGGGGCACTCGCGGGCGAAGTGCCCGGGTAGCCCACAGGTGAAACAGGGCGTGCCTGGTCCAGGACGGGCGCCTTGTTGAGGTGGGCGGACACCCTGGTTCCTCTGTGGCGGCGGTGGTGCGCGATAGCCAGCCTGTTGATTCTGCGGAGGCCGGTATGGCTGCTGCGGTGGACGGAACGATGGAGCTTGCGGCGGGGTCGCCCTGTACTTCCTACCATCTGGTGCAGTGTACACCAGACGGTACTTTGGTGGCGGGGCGTTTGATGGCCCACTACTGGCTCGCTTCTTCTCCCGCTGCTCTTTCTCCAAATACTCTTCGGCGATGAGGGCGTTGCTCACCAGCTCATTGAATGAGCCGCCTTGGTTTAGGGCCAAGCGACCCTGGAGCGTGAGGTTCAGCCCTTCCATGAAACGGTATTTCCGTTTCGCATCCATGTCCACTTGCTCTGGAGCATATAGAGCAAGCTGGTTGAACACACGGGAGTAATCATGCACCGTGCGGTTGCCTTGTGTCAAGGCCATAAACTCCTTGGCCTTCCTTTGCATAAGCCCCGCGGGGATGTGATGAGCGCGGAATGCCTCCCGAAATTGCGCCCAGGGCACCTGAGTGTTTTCCGGGAGGGTGGCTAGGTAGTTAGCCCACCAAGCTCCGGCGTGCCCTTGGAGCATCTGGGCTGCGAACCACGTCTTCTGCGTCTCCGAGCAACGGAGTAGTCCAAACTTGGCCTCGGTGGTGCGAAGCCATTGGTCTGCCTCCATTGGTTCCCGTGCGTCGCGGAATTCTGGAGGATGAGTGGCCAGGAAATCAGCATACGTGCTGTCCTGGTTCTGGTTCCTTGCGCCACGATTCTGGCCATTGTTTTGCAAGATGGTCCGCAGCATTTCTTGGGTCTGCTGGCTGCTCTGGAGCATGGCCGCCATAGCCGCGGCTAGAGTTGGCTCCGCTGGCGGGGGTGGCGGGTTGGAGCTTTCCTCCTCTTGACGTCCAGCCCTGGTGTTCACCATTCTGAAAGAAGTGAAAAGTGGTCCTCATTAGCACAGTTCACTTCATGACCATAGTTGGATATATGCAAAAGGATGTCAAAATGCATGGCACGGACAACTCATAAAAACAGACTCCATTCCTTTCCAAAATAATGACAGTACATAAGTTCCTTCAAGTTCTCTAGACTGTCAACCACCACACGTACATCCCAAAAGGTTACAACGCCACTGGAATAAACTCACGAGAACACACCCTAAATGCCATGACAAACACAACGCACTCCTTAAACGACTCTCCTAGCTAACTTGGCGTCGTCTAACCACCTCTGATCTACTCCTCATCTGGCTCTGGGTCTGAAGCTTCGGGATCCGACACCTCTGACTCAGGCGCATCCTCATTAGCGGGAGGGGGCTGCTGTGCCTCCAAAAGTCCCGCGATCTGATGCTGCAGATGATGGTTCTCGTGGGAGAGATCCTCAGCTAGCACAATCGCATTATCCCGGAGTATCTCTAGCTGGTGAATGTGCTGCAACATAATGTTGATGTCATTTTCCCTAGCGTGGACTTGGGCAGTCTTAATCTCCGAAACCGCCTCAAGCTCAGTGATGCGAGTAGCGCGCGCGTCGCAGTGAGCGCGCAGTGCATTGTTCCTGCTCTCCAAGTTCTGTACCTTCTCCTTGAGTTGGGCCATCTCCACATGAGCCTGACGCAAGGCCTGTCGATCCATCTGGGCGGTGAGAACAGTGTCCTCATGCAAGTTGAGCATGGCTAGGCTCAATGTGAACAAGGGAGTGACGTGGTCCATCTCTCCCCTGAAAGTCCTCTTCTGTGCATTCTTGACATTACGGTGCCAGGCGCTGTTAACCTGGTCCCGTATGGGAAACATCGCTGCGGGCTTGTCTGCCAAGTCTCCTGTATGCTTCTCGCATATCCTCAGTAGGGCCTGATGAGCAGCTGACTCAATGGCTTCGGTCTTGTCTGAACCGAAGGTGGTGATGGTGTAGATCTCTCCGTTGGCCTGCTGAGGGTGCGTGGGGAGTGTAACCGTGGCCGAGCAGCGTGGCAGATCATACTGCCGATACTCCCGAATCTGAAACCAAGGGGCCTCCGGATAACCCAGTGACTGCAAGGTCTGACCAAGTATATCCACGAATCCCTTGCGTCCTGATTGCTTGGTGACATAGGTAGGGGTGGAGCCTTCAACGCCTATCTCCGCGAGTCCATGCTCGATCGTGTTGGCGTCCATCTGCATCACAGAGGTGAACAATATTTTATCAATCAGAAGCCACATGTTGACACAAAGTTCAAAGCATGCTAAATCTTCCGGTACATAAAATATTTTTCATCCCTGCGAAAAAGGGTGATCCAAATTGGTCACTAAGGATGCTAACTAGCAACCGCTGATTTGTCCAAGGTGCTCTATCATCTAGTTGACCTGTCAAGGAGACAATCTTCTCATCGAGGAAAGTACTGTAAAGGCTCAATGGTATGCAAGGAATCTACTCTGACTCGGTTGGGGTCACGTAATCTCTAAGGAGGAAGGTATCCAGGTTGTTAAAAATTAGCTTTCGAATGTGTACTAGCCATTATTAGCACAGTTTCTAGCTTTGGATGATTAGGGTGGGATTTAAGTAACTTTACCATTTATCATGCAAATGCAAACCTGACTCGTCCTAGGCGTCCTCACAAAAATAAAAGAATACGCTTAGCGGTGGCAGAATCGCACTCAAGTTAGCCGTCACTACACGTTTCTTACGATATCGAGGTTAGCGTACCTGCAGAAAATGCATCACAGGCAGTTGCAATACAATATATTTCAAAAGTAAAGACATCAACCCATATCATTGCCATATGGGTCGCCCCGAGTAGGTCACGTACGGGGATCACGTGTCCGACCTTCCCTGCGCGGCGACAGACTGCACTTTACCTCAGGCAGCGGAGGTATGAGAGTGTTCCGCAAAACCGAAGTCGTGAGGAGCAAACTCATCTCTTGTGTGCCAAAGACACAAGACTCCACTGTTGCGAAGGTCTGCTTTCGCAACAGGTCCGTAACCCACACCTCGTACGGTAGAGGTCCGCTTTTCTCCCTAAACGGTAAGGGGACGTACTATATTACAGCGAACATAGTACCTCCTTCTATACCACCACGGTATAGAACGCTACTGTCGCATACGCAACAGGGGTTTCTCGACCTTTTACCGCAGTCGAGCGGCGTACCTTACCTTGCTTACCTTAGCGTAGGTGCGTCGTTACAGAAATGTAAATCTAGAGTGGGTTTAGTTAGCTCCTATACTAGGTTAGCTTGCCACCTGATAACCTATTAACTAATAGGGCGCGTACCTCACTCGCACGTGATTTTCGAAAATATGCCTTAAACGTTGTACCGTTTCCCAACACGGCTCTGATACCAAGCTGACGCAGACCCGCCCAGAAAACCACGTCTCGGGACGGATCCGTTCAGTCGTTAAGCCAGGATCCTGTTGGGCAACGCTCGGCGAAGCGAGCGTACACACGAATACAACACAGGCAGGATAAACAGCAGTAATTTAAGGAGGAAGAAATTAAATACAACATTAATTCCTGGATTGTAGAATAAGTCTTACAAGATTTCAGGGTGCGCAATAAAGTTTTAAAAATCGAAACAGCGGAAGACTCGTATACAGACTCCGACACTCATACAATAAGCAAAAGCATGCACCCTGCCCGCGGGTGCCATGCTACTGGCCACTTCAAGGTTACTGCGGCGACTCGCACAGTTCCCACTGGAGGTTCCCTACCTCGGGGTGAGATTCCTCCTAGTGGAAGCTAGCGTCCTGGTTCTGCGCGTTGTTTCCTGAAAACCACATAACGCTAACGCGTGAGCTTCTAAGAAGCTCCACAAGACTGACCCGACAGAAGGCTGACTACAGCCGACTTCTAGACATGAAGGCTGTTGGGGGTGGGTTTATTTGCAAAACGGACCCGCAACCTGTACTACTCTTGGTCAATTTTAGCACAGGTTAGGTGGTTAGGATATAACTTTAATTAGCACTAGTCTAATCAACATAATGAAAGAGACAAGTAAATAGTATCATCAAATGTCAATCTCATTGCATCTCATCTTATTGCAGAAATGTGGTGCGTTTCACGAGCATGCTCACCAACTGGGAGCGACAGCGGTTCGAAACGATTTTTATACCCTGCAGGGGGAAACCTAATCGTACGACACGTGCGTGTCCCAGACTCGCACGTGGCAACCGTTCACACCAGCTCCTGCAACGTCAATTCCCTCCTACGTCTGCCTTAGCAGCGCCGCATCCCACCAGACAACACGTCCCAGACGGTTTCTGTGGAGTTCCCACGCTGCCCACCCCAGATCTCCTCCTAGTCAGACACCGTAGGGCAGGTTCGACGTTGCATTTACTAGGCTACGTAGGTTTACTGGGGCCCATTACACCCAGCATACGACCAGTACGTTCAACACTCGATCAGACTCGGACCACACGGATCAGGCAGGTCTACGGTCACCCTGGACCCGGTCCAGTCGCCGACCTAATTGGTATCCTGTCTGACCCTCAAACTTTTATCCTTCTTTAATTATCTCAACATCAGGAGTCATAATGTATCAAGTGGTAGTTTCATCCAAGATCCTACTGTAACATCCCGAACTAAATTCTCGCTAAATCCTTTGTCAATAAAGACTTAATTGTGTTCTATAAAAATCTCAAAACCCAAAGTTAATGACATCAAAGGATCTAATCAACAGAACTTAAATTCAAAATTTAATTTGAAATCCAATCTTTACTGTCTTTCCGCTTCTCATTGCTTTCGCCCGTGTACCGCCGGCCTTGCTCCGCTCCGAGCAGGAACGAGCGCCGTCCGGTCTCCTCTGTTCTCCCAATTTCAAGCCGCCGCCCGAGTCCCTGCTCCTCCGGGTGCCGCTCCTCTGTTCTTTTCCATGTCTTCCCGACCCCGTCGTTTGGGAATCCGATTCGCCCGACCTCCGACCCAGAGGTCGGATGGTTTTCCCGTTTCGCCCGACCTCCGACCCAGAGGTCGGATGACTTTTACGCTTCGCCCGACCTCCGACCCAGAGGTCGGATGAGTTTCACGATTCGCCCGACTCCGACCCCCAGCGGTCGGACATTATTTTTCGTCTCGCCCGACCCGTCATCACTCTCCGCTTCGCTCGACCCGAGGTCGGACAAGCAGTTTCGCTCCGTTTCGCTCGACCCCCGAGGTCGGACAAGCCGCATTTCGTTCCGCCTCGCTCGACCCCGAGGCCGGACAGACTCGTCGGACCCGAGCTCGAAGCGGCCGCGCCATTAATGCTGCCGGTCATCTTCCCAACCGTAAAAGCGCCTGGCCGTACACAGCAGTGCTGCCACCGCGCCGAAAGTCTTCGTGATGGGACGCGCACGCCCGGCGCCCATGCGCTGCAGTACGCTGCCGCCGCGCCAACTTGCGTCGTCCTGGAGAGACAAAAGGAACGGGGGCTGATATTTTCCCTGAGACGAAACACTTCACTCGGCGAGCTCCTTTGCTCTTCTGCGCGCTCGTCTCTCTGCTCTCGTCTCCACTCCTTTCCGCCTTTACCGCCGAAGAGCTCCGCAGGGCCCGAAGCAGAGCAAGCTTCTCTCGTGCTCAGGTGCGCTCGGTAAGCCTTGCCCTGCCGACGGTTCCATCGTCCGTCGCTATCGTCTCTAACCGTCGCCCCATTCTTCCGCGTTATTGCAGAAGTATCGGCGCGTCAACGTCTCTTTTCCGGCGACCGGTCTCTGTTGTCGTTCGTTCTTCTCCGTCAGTCCTCTGGTAATCCTTGCCGTCCGACCAGTCTAGCTAGTCCCGTCTACCGAGGCAACACACTAATGTTGGTTAGAGAGAAAATTCATGCAACTTCACTCATCTGTTAATACAAGATTTCCTTGCATCTTCATATAGGAACCGAGCTGCAGACGGCCACTGAGGCTGAGGAGGACTTCCCCGCTGCCGACCCCGCCGCCGACTGTGCTAACTTCTCCCCGAACCGAGGCAAGCCCCGGTGCATACCTATGTTTAAAGTTTTGTTTTCTCACTGTGTATGTAGGTTTTGTTGTGCATTAAGTTTCGAGGCTTGTGTGGAAACTTAGTTGCATGACTTGTAGGATCTCCTACGGGTTGTCCTGTTAGAGCCAGTACGTTAGTGCTCTGCTTACTAATAGGGCAACGAAGGGAATTGAGTGGTATGGAGACTACTCAGGGGATTATTTATAGGAGTAGTTGAGGAAGTCAGGACCCAACATTGTGTGAATAAAAATTGAGCACAGTGTCGGGTGCGGTTGCATTGGTCAAGTTTGAGTTGTGTACCGAATACATACTGGTATATGGGACCCAGGAAACCGACGTAGCTCATGGCGCAGTGATTGGACGACCAGCCATCTCTTTTTCCGGGTGAACGGACCAGTATGGTGGATGATTTCGCATTTTTGTTTCTTGGGTATGTGTTAGTGGGAAAGGCTTGGGGCCGTACAGGGACGCAGGGCGTTGCCTGGAGGACCATGTCCTTGGAGAGATGGCAGTCGGGCCGACACTGTCGCGATGCAGTGAAAGGTGGCCACGTGCGACTCGTGGAGTGCGCACGTGTCGTGTTATTCGGGTTTCTCCTGCAGGATGTAAAATCAATTATAATTGCCGTCCCTCGCGGTATTGAGTACCACTTGCTCCTTTCTGCCGTGGCGACACTATAAAAATGTGATAGCAGGAATTGTGATTGGAGATTTGAGAATAAATTTCAGAACTGATGTATTGCGCTTGTTTGCTTAGTTGCTGCCTCACTTAGTAAAAATTTCATTAGCTATTTGATAACTTGGCTAAAATACTGAAAAACCATTAGTAGTGCTGTCGTTTGCAAATACCTACCAGCTGCCACTAATATTCCAGCATTTTAGGAGTCGGCCTTAGAAGGCCTATTGACGGGTAAGTCTTGCTGAGCGTCAGTCGCTCACGGTTTGTTGATTGTTGTTTTGCAGGTAATAGTGCTGACTGTAGCCAGGGTGGTTGGGAAGAGGAGATGCCCTCGGAGTGGACCTTCGAGTGGGTCCCCGCTTCTCCCTACCGTGGAGATTAAACACCATCGGGCTGGGGTGTTTAATCAAGGCGCCGAGTGTTAGATTTTTGCTTCCGCTGAAATCCACGTGTTTGTTATCAAAATTACGTTTCCGCACTTCCTAAACTTCTGAAATCAGTTGTAATATAACCAGAATTAAAGTATCTTTAAGTCATTTATGCGAGTCCTTGTTAATTATTGTACTGTAAAGTCACTTGTTTCGGCAAGTGGCCCTCCCAAATGATCCTGGATGAGCAACCGTACGATTTTATCGGACGGGGTTGCGACAGCTGGTATCAGAGCTATTTGGGGGTTAGTACTCTAATTAACGAGGCATGTTTTCAAAAAAATTGCGCTACGGTGAGGTACGGTGTAGAACAGCCCATAGTGGAGATTAGAGTTAGGAAGGTGGCAAGCTAACTGTGCATTCATGCATTTTACCTTCCTGTAACTTTATGATTATGTAACGACGCACCAACGAACTACGCGAAGGTACGTGTTACAATTTTTGCAACGACGCACCATCGAACTACAACGAAGGTACGGAGTCCTGCCGTGGGATAATATTCACGGTCGCTTGGTGTTCGCGTTGCTGGTTCACCCATCTTGCCTGAGATGCTTTTCATGGCCGCTAACGGCAAGGCGTTACTGGTTGCCGCCGGTTGCCATGAGTCGTGACTATCATGGCCATATTGCATACCTGCTCTGTGATGTGTTTTTCTGCAGGTACCCTAACTATCGTTAGACCGTGTAGAAAACGATTTGTCTCGAGAGAACGAGTAGTGCCACCGAGGATGACGTATTAGGGTTTTCCTTTTTGGTAAGGACGATTAGGCCGTGGCATCCTTTAAAATCTGCTTGAGTCCTGAAATTCACCTAACTAAAAAGTTCAACCCTTTAAATCCAATAAGAACCTGTGAATTAACCTAGGAAAATAATTAAGGAAAGAAGGACTTAAGAGTTTCATCCTCCTGTGTTCAGCCTGTTCCTCACTCCAGAATCCTATAGAATCCGTAGGGTTTCATCTCTTAGGTTCATTCTCCAGACTCCTCTTAAGGGGGAAGGTGCCCCTCTGTTCTGGAAAGGACATCGGACCATCCGGTGCAGGGCCGGACAGTCCGAAGACACTCCCTCTGGAATTCTCTTTTTGGTCACCGGACATTCCGATGTGGGATCGGACCTTCCGGTGAACACCTCTCTGAACTGAAATCAACCAAACAGGGATTTCAGCAAGGAGTCGTTTTCCAAAGCTTGTAGTTTCACGCCTGTCATTCTAAAAATGTGAATGGGCACAATTTGGAAAGGTGTGAAAAATATCTACGACTTTGTAGTTGGGAAATCTTGTGTTTCCAACCCCCCACTTCAGGAGAAATGTGTTTTCCTCTCTGTTGCCATAGCAGGACAGAAATCTGTTGTTGTTCAGAAAATCCCATCATCGATTGATTCTTTCCATTTTAGGTCTTGCACATTATTCCTCATTTGGTCGAGAAATGAGTTGTAGTGTAAGACTTGCGCCTATCATTTTGGAAATGAGGGCTAATTGTTCAACTTTCTTACACAGATGGCAGGACGTACTCGCGGATCAAGCGGACAGGACCAGGCTAGTGGCTCCAATCTTCCTCCACCGCCGCCCCCACCTCCAAGAATGTGGGAACAATTCATGGCCACCCAACAGCAGCTCATGCAGGTTCTGATCGAGCAGAATCGGCAGGGTGGTCGTCAGCGTGCACAGGCACCCCCGCCAGAGAGCTCCTATGGGGATTTCTCGGCCGTTCATCCGCCAACCTTCGCGGATGCAGCTGACCCATTGGACGCCGATAATTGGCTGCGCACCATCGAATCGAAGTTTGAGCTCCTTCACTGCACCGAGCATCAGAAGACTCTCTTCGCGGCTCAGCAACTCCGTGGACCGGCGAGAGCGTGGTGGTTTAATTACACTGCCTCTCTTCCCGATGGCCACCAAGTGCAATGGACGGAGTTCCGGGAAGCTTTCAGAGCACATCATATTCCTGAGGGCCTCATACAGCGCAAGGCAAGAGAATTTGAAGAGCTGCACCAAGGCCACATGAGTGTCCACGAGTACTCGCGCAAGTTTAACTACCTGGCGCAGTACGCTGGGCACCACGTGGACACGGACGCCAAGAAAAGGAGCTGTTTCATGAAGGGCCTAAACTCCAAGTTACGTGATCGCCTAGCCCTCCACAACAGCGCCAATTTCAATGCATTGGTGAGCGCTGCCATTGTCCAAGAGGATGCCATTCGCGCCCATCAAGAAGAGAAGAAGCGCAAGCAGCCAGCTGGAGGTCCCCCTGGGAATCAGCAGCCCCAGAGGTATCGTCTAGCCATTACGTCTCCTACGGGCCAGAGGTACAAGGCTCCGGTACCACCGGGTGGAAATTTTCGCCCGTCATTCCAGCAGTGGTCCGTAGCGCGTCAAGGCCAGCAAGCGGGTTCTCAAGCCGGAAATTCCAGACAGTCGGCTTCCACTTCTCACCCGCCGCAGCCGTACAGCAACACGGGGCCGAGGCCGTGTTACAACTGCGGTCGTCCTGGGCATTTCGCCAAGGATTGCCGGCAACCTCCCCGTCAGCAAGGCCATGTCCAGCAGAGCAACCCCCGCAGCGACAACAATTCCCGCTCTCAACCTGCTGGAAATGGACAGAAGCAGGGCCTTGTTAACCACACCACGGTCGAGGAAATTCAAGAAGGAGAACAAGTCCTTGCGGGTATGTTCTCAATTCAGAAAAATCCTGTGTTCGTCCTTTTCGATTCGGGTGCAACCCACAACTTCATTAGTAGGGCATGTGTCCAAAGGTGCAACCTCCGCACCATCATCACTAAAACACCCTATCTTATCACATCACCCGCCGGAAAAATAACAACTACACTAAAAGTCCAGCAAGTATCATTAAAATTGGGAGGAAAAATCTTTAAGTCCCAATTCATCGTTCTTGACCACCATGGCATAGATATAATACTAGGAATGGGTTGGATGGTGTACCATAGAGCCGTGCTGCATATCTCGCCACGAAAAATCCAACTAGACTCTCCGGTGCACGGTTCCATATCTTTTCAAGTCACACCACCCACCCCAAATTCCTGGAGCCTTCATCATGTCTCCGGAAAGAAGCTTGAAGATATTCCGGTCGTGTGTGAATTTCCCGATGTATTTCCGGATGACTTACCGGGACTGCCACCCGATCGTGATGTCGAGTTCAAGATTGAACTTCAACCCGGTACAGCTCCTATCTCCCGAAGGCCGTATAGGATGGCTCCAAATGAGTTGGCAGAATTGAAAATCCAGTTAAAGGAGCTACTGGACAAGGGATTTATTCGGCCTAGCTCATCTCCATGGGGCTGTCCCGCCATATTTGTGAAAAAGAAGGATGAGACCCTGAGACTCTGTGTTGATTATCGACCGTTGAATGCGGTCACTGTCAAGAATAAATATCCCTTGCCTCGCATTGATATTTTATTCGATCAACTTGTGGGCGCCAAGGTTTTCTCTAAAGTAGATCTGCGCTCGGGGTATCATCAGATAAAGATCCGTCCCGAGGACATTCCAAAGACTGCCTTTTCCACAAGGTATGGTCTCTATGAGTACCTTGTCATGTCCTTCGGTTTGACCAATGCTCCAGCCCACTTCATGTATCTAATGAATTCCGTTTTCATGCCCGAGTTGGACAAATTCGTCGTGGTCTTCATCGACGACATCCTTATTTATTCCAAGTCGGAGGGAGAGCATGCGAAACATCTTCGTATTGTTCTCCAGAGGCTGAGGGAACATAAGCTGTACGCCAAATTCAGCAAATGTGACTTTTGGTTGAAAGAAGTACAGTTCCTTGGTCATGTGATTTCCGCCGAAGGTATCTCTGTTGACCCAAGCAAGGTGAACGATGTGCTTGACTGGAAGCCCCCAAAGTGCGTCAAAGATGTTCGCAGTTTCCTTGGGCTTGCTGGATACTATCGACGCTTCGTTCCAAATTTTTCGAAGATCTCCAAGCCCATGACGGAACTGCTTCACAAAGGGGTCGCTTTCTATTGGAGCGATTCTTGTGATGAGGCTTTTCGAACTCTCAAGAAACACTTAACCACCGCTCCAGTTTTGGCTCAACCGGACATCACCAAACCGTTTGATGTTTACTGTGATGCTTCTGGCACGGGCCTGGGATGTGTATTGATGCAAGACGGTCGCGTCATTGCCTATGGATCAAGACAGCTGCGACGTCATGAGTTGAATTACCCCACTCATGATTTGGAACTCGCCGCAGTGGTGTTTGCCTTAAAAATCTGGAGGCATTATCTTCTTGGGAATCTCGTACACTTGTACACGGATCACAAAAGCTTGAAGTATATTTTTTCTCAAGATGATCTGAATATGAGGCAAAGAAGGTGGATGGAATTGATCAAAGACTATGAATTGGAAATCCATTACCATCCGGGCAAGGCAAATGTCGTGGCCGATGCCCTAAGTCGCAAAGCTTGCTGCAATCTCATCATTTCTCAGGCAAATTCCATTGCCCCATGTTGCAACCCAGATGAGCCAAGCCTTCGTGTCATTCCCCACGGAGCTTTATACAACTTGGCTCTTATTCCTACCCTCCGTGAGGAAATTGTGACTGCACAAAAGGTTGATGAGGGCATGGAAAAGATCCGCGCTCAAATAGGCAGTAACAAAATGAAGTGTTTCCGCCTTGACGAGGAAGGTGTTCTATGGTTCCACAACCGTCTGGTCGTACCAAAGGATTTTGAGCTGCGGAAGAAAATCATGGATGAGGCTCACCTCTCCAAGTATGCTATCCATCCAGGTAGCAATAAAATGTATCAAGATCTGCGAAGGAAATTTTGGTGGACTCGAATGAAGCGTGAAGTCGCTCGATATGTTGCTGAGTGCAACACATGTCGCCAGGTCAAAGCAGATCATCTGAAGAGTGCTGGTCCGTTGCAGCCTCTCAGTGTGCCATCATGGAAATGGGAGGACATTAGTATGGACTTCATCGTCGGTCTTCCTCTCACTGCCCAGAAGCACGATTCTATTTGGGTCATAGTGGACCGACTCACCAAATCTGCTCATTTCATCCCGGTGAACACCCATTATAATGCGAGGAAGTACGCGGAGCTTTATATCTCTCGTATCATGTGCCTCCATGGTGTTCCAAAGACCATCATTTCTGATCGGGGTACCCAGTTTGTGAGCCGTTTCTGGGAACAATTTCATGAAGCACTTGGTACTAAGTTAATTCATGGTTCAGCTTATCACCCCCAAACCGATGGTCAAACAGAGCGTGTAAATCAAGTTCTGGAAGATATGCTCCGTGCATCTGTGCTGACCCATGGGAAGAGTTGGGAAGAGTGCTTACCTTTGGCTGAATTTTCGTACAACAATAGCTATCAAGAGAGCATCAAGATGTCTCCGTTCGAGGCGTTGTATGGTCAGCCATGTCGCACGCCTTTAAACTGGTCTGAGGCAGGAGAAAGAGTAGTCTTTGGACCAGATTTAGTGACTCAAGCCGAAGAGAAAGTGAAGGCTATTCAAGAAAATTTGCGAGCTGCAAAGTCCCGGCAGAAAAGTTATGCCGACAAAAGGCGTCGACCGTTAACTTTTGAAGTGGGTGATCACGTCTATCTTCGTGTGTCACCAACAAAAGGTGTCCAACGTTTTGGCATTAAGGGCAAGTTAGCTCCAAGGTTCATTGGACCTTTCAAAATCATCGAGCGATGTGGTCCAGTAGCATATCGATTGGAGCTGCCCTCTCATATGTCGGGAATTCACAACATCTTCCATGTCTCTCAACTCCGGAAGTGTTTGAAGCTGCCTGAACAAGTGGTCATCCCGGATGTTGAAGTAATCCAAGAAGACCTCACATATCCGGAGATACCGATGAAGATACTTGATCGGAAGGATCGCGTAACTCGTCGGAGAACCAAAACTTTCTTCAAGGTGCAGTGGACAAATCATTCGGAAGATGAGGCTACCTGGGAAAGTGAAGAATTTCTTCATTCACAGTTCCCGGAATTCATGGCATCGGTCGCGAAATAGTCATCGGTTTCCCCCCTTGTAACGTTCTCTCGAAATCTCGGGACGAGATTTTCTTAAGGGGGAAGGGCTGTAACATCCCGAACTAAATTCTCGCTAAATCCTTTGTCAATAAAGACTTAATTGTGTTCTATAAAAATCTCAAAACCCAAAGTTAATGACATCAAAGGATCTAATCAACAGAACTTAAATTCAAAATTTAATTTGAAATCCAATCTTTACTGTCTTTCCGCTTCTCATTGCTTTCGCCCGTGTACCGCCGGCCTTGCTCCGCTCCGAGCAGGAACGAGCGCCGTCCGGTCTCCTCTGTTCTCCCAATTTCAAGCCGCCGCCCGAGTCCCTGCTCCTCCGGGTGCCGCTCCTCTGTTCTTTTCCATGTCTTCCCGACCCCGTCGTTTGGGAATCCGATTCGCCCGACCTCCGACCCAGAGGTCGGATGGTTTTCCCGTTTCGCCCGACCTCCGACCCAGAGGTCGGATGACTTTTACGCTTCGCCCGACCTCCGACCCAGAGGTCGGATGAGTTTCACGATTCGCCCGACTCCGACCCCCAGCGGTCGGACATTATTTTTCGTCTCGCCCGACCCGTCATCACTCTCCGCTTCGCTAGACCCGAGGTCGGACAAGCAGTTTCGCTCCGTTTCGCTCGACCCCCGAGGTCGGACAAGCCGCATTTCGTTCCGCCTCGCTCGACCCCGAGGCCGGACAGACTCGTCGGACCCGAGCTCGAAGCGGCCGCGCCATTAATGCTGCCGGTCATCTTCCCAACCGTAAAAGCGCCTGGCCGTACACAGCAGTGCTGCCACCGCGCCGAAAGTCTTCGTGATGGGACGCGCACGCCCGGCGCCCATGCGCTGCAGTACGCTGCCGCCGCGCCAACTTGCGTCGTCCTGGAGAGACAAAAGGAACGGGGGCTGATATTTTCCCTGAGACGAAACACTTCACTCGGCGAGCTCCTTTGCTCTTCTGCGCGCTCGTCTCTCTGCTCTCGTCTCCACTCCTTTCCGCCTTTACCGCCGAAGAGCTCCGCAGGGCCCGAAGCAGAGCAAGCTTCTCTCGTGCTCAGGTGCGCTCGGTAAGCCTTGCCCTGCCGACGGTTCCATCGTCCGTCGCTATCGTCTCTAACCGTCGCCCCATTCTTCCGCGTTATTGCAGAAGTATCGGCGCGTCAACGTCTCTTTTCCGGCGACCGGTCTCTGTTGTCGTTCGTTCTTCTCCGTCAGTCCTCTGGTAATCCTTGCCGTCCGACCAGTCTAGCTAGTCCCGTCTACCGAGGCAACACACTAATGTTGGTTAGAGAGAAAATTCATGCAACTTCACTCATCTGTTAATACAAGATTTCCTTGCATCTTCATATAGGAACCGAGCTGCAGACGGCCACTGAGGCTGAGGAGGACTTCCCCGCTGCCGACCCCGCCGCCGACTGTGCTAACTTCTCCCCGAACCGAGGCAAGCCCCGGTGCATACCTATGTTTAAAGTTTTGTTTTCTCACTGTGTATGTAGGTTTTGTTGTGCATTAAGTTTCGAGGCTTGTGTGGAAACTTAGTTGCATGACTTGTAGGATCTCCTACGGGTTGTCCTGTTAGAGCCAGTACGTTAGTGCTCTGCTTACTAATAGGGCAACGAAGGGAATTGAGTGGTATGGAGACTACTCAGGGGATTATTTATAGGAGTAGTTGAGGAAGTCAGGACCCAACATTGTGTGAATAAAAATTGAGCACAGTGTCGGGTGCGGTTGCATTGGTCAAGTTTGAGTTGTGTACCGAATACATACTGGTATATGGGACCCAGGAAACCGACGTAGCTCATGGCGCAGTGATTGGACGACCAGCCATCTCTTTTTCCGGGTGAACGGACCAGTATGGTGGATGATTTCGCATTTTTGTTTCTTGGGTATGTGTTAGTGGGAAAGGCTTGGGGCCGTACAGGGACGCAGGGCGTTGCCTGGAGGACCATGTCCTTGGAGAGATGGCAGTCGGGCCGACACTGTCGCGATGCAGTGAAAGGTGGCCACGTGCGACTCGTGGAGTGCGCACGTGTCGTGTTATTCGGGTTTCTCCTGCAGGATGTAAAATCAATTATAATTGCCGTCCCTCGCGGTATTGAGTACCACTTGCTCCTTTCTGCCGTGGCGACACTATAAAAATGTGATAGCAGGAATTGTGATTGGAGATTTGAGAATAAATTTCAGAACTGATGTATTGCGCTTGTTTGCTTAGTTGCTGCCTCACTTAGTAAAAATTTCATTAGCTATTTGATAACTTGGCTAAAATACTGAAAAACCATTAGTAGTGCTGTCGTTTGCAAATACCTACCAGCTGCCACTAATATTCCAGCATTTTAGGAGTCGGCCTTAGAAGGCCTATTGACGGGTAAGTCTTGCTGAGCGTCAGTCGCTCACGGTTTGTTGATTGTTGTTTTGCAGGTAATAGTGCTGACTGTAGCCAGGGTGGTTGGGAAGAGGAGATGCCCTCGGAGTGGACCTTCGAGTGGGTCCCCGCTTCTCCCTACCGTGGAGATTAAACACCATCGGGCTGGGGTGTTTAATCAAGGCGCCGAGTGTTAGATTTTTGCTTCCGCTGAAATCCACGTGTTTGTTATCAAAATTACGTTTCCGCACTTCCTAAACTTCTGAAATCAGTTGTAATATAACCAGAATTAAAGTATCTTTAAGTCATTTATGCGAGTCCTTGTTAATTATTGTACTGTAAAGTCACTTGTTTCGGCAAGTGGCCCTCCCAAATGATCCTGGATGAGCAACCGTACGATTTTATCGGACGGGGTTGCGACACCTACCTTTCGCGAGCAGTGTCCACTCCGCTCGACTTCTACCGGTAATAACTTGCTAAGCATAGCAACTATTTGGTCATCTATACTGCTACCGGTAGGGTTTCCTATGGGAACAAATGCATCTAAGGTTGCAATCAACTCCTAACAACTTAATGCACAATCATGACATGACTCACTGAGTTATGAAAAGAAAATTTAAAACAGAGTTAGTGCACCGGGGCTTGCCTGGCTCTTCAGCTTCTTGGTTGGTCTCTTCTGCTGGAGCGGAGGAGTCGGGCTCTGCAGCTACCTCACGTGCTTCGGATTCTACATGATGCATTATGATTAAGGTTATGAGAAGTTCAGGGATGGATAACAAATAACATAAAGCTTTTGCTAAGGAGTATTTTAGGGTTTCAACTTGCGACGATTAGAATTAGGGTTAAAAATGAAAATTTTAGTTGCACTAAGATTTTATTTTTATTGGGTAGTGCCCTCTGAATTATGAATTTTGAAATTTGGTTGGGGCTTAGATTAATTTTCTAGATTTTATTAAAATTCAACAAAGTTTCTGTTATTTAAAATGGTAAAATTAGAAATAATTATCAAACCTTGGAATAAAATCATGAAATTTTATGTAACTACTCCTGAGAATCAAAACTAAAAGTTCTGTTTTTGGGTTCAATATTTTGGAGTACTTTTATAATGTATTTTAGAAAAAGGTAAATTAGTTAGGCAGAATGGAGTATCTTGAATAGGTTACATGTAATTCTGTGGTCCTAAAATCCTGGTAAAATTCCAGAGGATGTCTTCTGTCATGCCACACTTGTAGATAAAATTTGAGCCCTAGCATTGCTCTACGATTTGAATTAAAATTCATAAACAGAAAATATTGTTTTAATTATCCCTAAAAATACTAGGTCATTTAGGAAAAATTGTTTTGACAGAAAATTAGTACACCTCATGAGGGTTCTAATAAATTTTAGTTTGGAATTTTTGGAGGTCTCTGTGATTTGTTTGGCATTTTACAAAACAGGACATTATTGAAGGAAAATAGAATTGCAACAGTGGTTAGGGCAGAACAGGGGGCTGAGCTCCGATGAGCTCCGGCGATTGATTCGGTCAAAATGGTTGATCGGCTGCGCTCAATCCTTGACCCTACACCTTCTACAGGCTAACCCGAGGCTCGGCAACACGGCAATGGTGAGGTTCCATCACCGGAGAGGTGTGCTCACCGTGGAGGTCGGCGGTGGCGGCGATGAGGAAGAGTTCCCGACGAGGTGAGCCGAATTCCGGTGAGGGGAGAGTGCCGTGAGCTGCACAATGACTTGACAAGTGAGTTGAGCAAGAGGAGAAGTACTGAAATTGGCCGGAGCATGGCCGGCGGCGAGGGGTGGCGGCTCTGCCCGAAGCTCAATGATGGAATCACCGGAGGAACGGCGGAGTAAGGAAATTGATTGGTCCAGGAGACTCACCGTGATGCAGTGAAGCTATTTGACGGGGTTAGAGGTCGCGGGGATGGCCGGAATATTGAGGTCGACGGTGAGCTCAACTGGCGGCAGAAGGGTGAACTGGCGGCGGCGCAAATGTTCTGTCGTCGCCGGTGAGTTTCTGTGGTCGAGCACTCGTCAAAACCGATCACAGTGATGAGATGAAGCAGCCGGATGAATGAATTTGGATAATGAAGGTACCGTGAAGACGAATTCGACGGATTAGGGTTGGGGCGGTGCTCCTGTTGCCGATGAGGTCGACAGCAGTGTTCCGGTCAGAGGGAGCGATGGGAGTGCAATTCGATCAACTGAGAGCTGCACCGAGGTGAGGGGAGTCGTTTAGGCAAGGTTTGATCAGTGGAGAACGGCCGGAAGTATGGTCTCACCGTGAGCTCCCCTACGGCGGCAATGGCGATGGTGGCACCGAGTGACAGAAAACGGCAAGGTTTGCGTAGGAGTGAAATTGAGCGCGGGGAAAGTGTGAGGAGGGTTCAGTGCACTCTTTTAAGTCGTTGCGGAGAGAATTGGGCGAGTGGACAGGGATGGCAGCGGGATTGGGCGTCGGGGGCGGTGGCTTGCCGCAGAGGCACTGCCGCGCGGGGAGGAGCGACGAGAGAGCGAGAGAGGGAGGGGAGGGAGTAATGGAGAGGATCTTGGCGGGATTCTTGTCCAACGAATTGAAGTCTTGGCGCCGAAGGGAGCGCCGGCTCTGCCGCGCAGCGGTTGGGCAACGGAGGCGGGCGGCACTGTTGCCCGTCACCCTGTTGTCGATTCAAAAGAAATGCTACAGCTCCCTCTGGTTCAAATTGCAAACTCCACCTCCTCAGCTCAGAAAATTATGAAAATTTTTGTGTATGTTCAGGGAATTATTTGGAACACTTTTTATTTAGGGTTCGAGTTCTGAATCAGCTCCCAAAATTTCTTGAATTTATGGGTCCACTTTAGTTTGTGTGAATTTTAAAAGGGTTTGAACCTTCTCCAAAAATCTTGAATAAATTTCTAAAATTCTGTTTTGAAGTGAACTTAATTGTTATGCAAAAATATAGCTAGGGTGTTGTGGAAAATTTGGTGGTTCATGCATTAGGGTTAGAGTTCTGCCTGACGAATACAATTTTCGACACTGCGGGTAGAAATTCTTCGAACTTGGCAAATGGGTTCTGAGGATCATTGAAGTTTTTGTAGAACTCCTATGAGGTATTTTAAACAACATTATACTTACTTCCATTATTGGTGTTGCTTTTTGGTGTGAATTGTTGTCGATTAGGGTTTTACATTGCCGATTTAAGTCCTGGGTGACACCGGGGTGTCACATTTACAAGATTAGACCCAAAATAAAAGTTTTAGATCTCGTGCTCAGAAATGCTCACATAAAGTTTCATAATTTTATTCTAAGGTTTACTAGTGTTTTCTGGTTTTATAAGATCTAAAAACAGGAAATTTGATGAATTTTTATAAAATATAGAAAATTCATCTAGGCCCCACCCAAAGCCCAAAATGCTTATGCCAGGAAGTACTACCAACTAAAAATAATATTGAAGAAGAATTAAAATCTTCGTTTTTAACCCTAGTTTAATAGCCGAAGTAAATAAATAATATTAACCGACGAAAAGTGTCGAAGTAACTTAACTAGAGTTGAAGTTGATGAACATACCAACTAAAAGTCACCTCATGAGAGTTGAATAGATTTCTTAAAACATCGTTCACAGATTAAGGATTGAATTTAATCAACGGCGTCGAGTAATTAGGGTTAACCCTAATTCTGGGCGTCGCCAATCTAAACCCTAGGTTATTATCGATAATAACAATAAGTTTCTATTTCATTGAACTTATCATAATCCTACTGCATCATGTAGAGTCTGACGCTCACGAAGTAGCTGCGGATCCAAGTTCCTCGACCCCCGCCGAAGAAGTCGACATCAACTCAGAGGAACCAGGCAAGCCCGGTGCACAACCGTTGTTTAAATTTTCCTTTTATAATTAAGTGTGTCTTGTTTGTGCATTAAGTGCTAGGAGTTGATTGAAACCATAGTTGCATTTGTTTCCCATAGGAAACCCTGATGGTAGCTTGTTTGGATACCCCTAGTATGCTATGCTTAGCAGGTAGTTGCCGGTAGAAGTCGAGCAGAGTGGACGCTGCTCGCGAAAGGATAGGTTGTTGAATGAAACTGTTTCATGAGATGGGCCACACAGATGTGAATCAGTAAGAAAGATAAGAATTTGAGGGTCAGACAGGATACAAAGTAGGTCGGCGACTGGACTGGGTCCAGGGTGACCGTAGACTTGTCTGATCCGTGTGGTCCGAGACTGATCGAGTGTTGAACGTACTGGTCGTATGCTGGGTGTTATGGGCCCCAGTAAACCTATGTAGCCTAGTGATTGCAACGTCGAACCTGCCCTACGGTGTCTGACTAGGAGGAGATCTGGGGTGGGCAGCGTGGGAACTCCACAGAAACCGTCTGGGATGTGTTGTCTGGTGGGACGCGGTGCTGCTAAGGCAGGCGTAGGAGGGAATTGACGTTGCAGGAGCTGGTGTGAACGGTTGCCACGTGTGAGTCTGGGACACGCACGTGTCGTACGGTCAGGTTTCCCCCTGCAGGGTATAAAATCGTTTCGAACCGCTGTCGCTCCCAGTTAGTGAGCATGCTCGTGAAACGCACCACATTTTAGTAAATAGGTTGAAACACAATGAGAAAGGATTATGATTATTTCTAATGCTATTGTTACTTCTGTTATGTTTGCTTAGCTCAGTGCTAACTAAATTTATTTTCTAATCACTTAATCTGATGCTAAAATTTGATAAGAGTAGTATAGGCTTGCGAGTCCTTTTGCAGGTAAACCCACCCGAGTCAGCCAGCATGTCTAGGAGTCGGCTGTAGTCAGCCACTTTTGTCGGGTAAGTCTTGCTCACGCGTTAGCGTTTTGTGGTTTTCAGGCGCCGTCATACAGGAACCAGCAGGTAGCTTCCATTGGGAGGAGCCTCCCCTCGAGTTTGGGAACCTCCAGTGGGAGTTGTGCGAGTCGCCGCAGTGATCTGTTGAAGTGGCTAGTAGCATGACGCCCGTGGGCACGACGCGTGCTTTTGCTTAAGTCCGAGTGTCGGAGTTGTAATCGTTCTAAGTCTTCCGCTGTTATCGTTTTCAAAACTGTTGCGTACTCTGAATCAATGTAATATTCAACTTTAATTTATGAACCAATGATATATTAAGTTCTCTCTTCTTGTAAATTATTGCTGTTTATCCCTGCCTGTGTTGTATCGTGTGTACGCTCGCTTCGTCGAGCGTTGCCCAACAAGATCTTGGCTTAACGACTGACCGGACCCGTCCCGAGACGAGGTTTTTTGGGTGGGTCGTGTCAATGTCCATCTTCTTATATATGAGAAAAGATATAATGGAGGTCTTCATGGACGATTTCTCCGTCTATGGGAGAACCTTCGATCACTGCCTCGAGAACGTGGACAAAGTTTTGCAGCTATGTATAGAAAAGGACCTGATGCTTAACTAGGAAAAGTGCCATTTTATGGTCCGAGAAGGGATCGTCTTAGGACACTTAGTCTCGGAACATGGTATAGAGGTGGACAAAGCTAAGATAGACGTCATAGAAAGACATCCTCCTCCTACCAACGTTAAGGGAATCCGTAGCTTCTTGGGACATGCGGGGTTGTATAGACGTTTTATCAAGGATTTCTCCCATATAGTTAGACCGCTCACAGCCCTCCTAGCTAAGGATGCTCCCTTTGAATTTGATGATGAGTGCCATAAAGCCTTTGAAATCCTGAAAAAGGCACTTATCTCAGCTGCAATCATCCAACCACCCGATTGGAAGCTATCCTTTGAGATTATGTGTGATGCTAGTGACTATGCTGTTGGAGCTGTTCTTGGGCAAACCAAGTATAAAAAGCATCACACAATCGCTTACGCTAGCAAGACTCTAACAGGAGCTCAGCTTAATTATGCCACCACCGAAAAAGAGCTCCTAGCAGTAGTCTTTGCCATAGTGAAGTTGAGGTCCTACCTTGTTGCAGCTAAAGTAATAGTCTATACAGACCATGCAGCCCTTAAATATCTCTTAACCAAAAAGAGGACGCTTAAATATCTCTTAACCAAAAAAAGGACGCTAAACCACGGCTGATCCGGTGGATCCTTCTACTCCAAGAATTTTGACTTAGAGATAAGGGATAAAAAAAGGAGTAGAAAATTCGGTAGCAGATCATTTGTCGCGTATGCAATACACTAACCTGCAGGAACTACCTATCAATGATTTCTTGCGCGGCGACATGGTACGCAAATCTTGTGAATTTCATAGTCTCAGGATATGTGCCACCAGGGGGTAATAAGAAGTTGCTATATGAGAGCCGCCGTCACCTTTGTAATGATTCGTCACCTTTGTAATGATCCGTCACCTTTGTAATGATTCATACCTCTACAGAGTCTGTTCAGATGGGCTATTGAGGAGATGTGTTCCGATAACCGAAGCCACTCAGATCATTCACAAATGCCATGCCGGTGAATACGGGGGACACTATGGTGTTTTCCGCACTCAAGAAAAAATCTGGCGATCAGGATTCTATTGGCCAACCATGTACAAAGACACCAAAGAATATATTAGAAGATGTTCAAGCTGTCAAAAACATGGCGAGATCACTGCTCGAGATGCAATGCCCTTAACTTACAATCTCCAAGTTGAATTATTTATGTTTGGGGCATTGACTTCATGGGACCTTTCCCTAAATCTGGAGAAGCTGAGTACATCCTGGTGGTAGTTGACTATGTGTCCAAATGGCTAGGGGCAATACCATGCAAGACAACCGACTCGAAGTATGCAAGGAAAATGTACTATGAGATCATCCTTCCGCGATTTGGAGTTCCAAGATTAATAATAAGCGATGGGGGGTCTCATTTCATCAATAAGACCTTTAATAAATTATTACAAGAGTTTGGAGCAAAGCATAACATCACAACCCCATACCACCCTCAAACAAGTAGGTCAAGAACATTCTGCAAAAGAATGTCCATAAAATGGGGAAGGGATGGAAGAGCAAACTACCCGATGCACTGACGCAGACCCGCCCCAGCAATCCGGGACGGATCCACTCTCGCCAGGACCCTGTTGGGCAATGCTCGGCGAAGCGAGCATACACATGGTACAACACAGGCAGAATAAACAGCAATCTTTTACTGCAGCGAATCACAATGTTCCCACTGAAGGTTCCCGAACTCTGGATGAGGTTCTTCCCATTGGTATATCATTCTGGGTATACGCATCGACGCGTGAAAACCACGTATTCGCAAAGCATGAGCTTCTAAGAAGCTCAAACAAGACTGACCCGTCAAATTGGCTATCTACAGCCGACACCTAGACGTGCTGGCTGACTCAGGGTAGGTTTCATTGCCAAAGGACTCGCATTAACTGAAGCTATTCTTGGTCAAGATTTAGCTCCGATTAAGTGATTAGAATCATAACTTTAGTTTGCACTGATCTAGGCAATCATAATAATCATCATATCTCAGTCATCATCCTTATAGCTCATCATCTTTAGTATAATGTGGTGCGTTTCACAAGCAAACTCAGAAACTAGGAGCAACAGCGATTCAAACCGATTTACACCTGCAGGGATAACCTAATCATATGACACGTGAGCGTCCTAGACCGCACGTGGCAACTGTTCACACCAGATCCTGCAAAGTCAATTCCCTCCTACGCCTGCCTTAGCAGTGTCGCATCCCACCAGAACACAATGTCACATCCCAAAAAGTTCAACCTTTTGTCCTTTTGAATTTGAGCTCACTAGATTTGAATTTGGTCTCGACTGTTTTCCATTTTGGCTTTTGGGTCAGGGTTTCGAGTTTTCGTCGTTTTTGGAAACCCTAATCGACTTTCAAGAGATCTTCTATTTTCTTCATAAAACTACCCCAATGTCAGGGCTCCGATAGAATTTTGGAAATTTTATCAAAATGTTTGGTAAAGATTTAAACCCTTTTAAAATTATAACAAGTTTGAACCAAGTTGAAAATTCACAGACTTTTAAGAGCTGAATGAGGGAAACTTTCTATAATAAAAGTTGTTCCAAATAATTAAAAGTTTCAAAAATGTTTGAACCCGGGAGCTAGAGTTTTCAATTGACTCAAGTGGAGGGAATTGGAATTAATGAGAAAACTGGAAATCGAAAATTTCTGTACCGTGAACAGTGGCGCGCCGCCACTGCTCACGGCCAGGCGACCGACCGCCGACCGGCTTCTTTCCCCCACGTCGCCATTACTCCTCCGCGCATTGAATCATGGCGCGAGCTTCCTTCCCCCTCCCTCTCTCCTCCCTCCCTCTCTCTTCCCTCGGCGCCATCAATTCCCCCTGTTGCTGCACGACACCGTCACGGCAGGAGCCGCCTCCCACGTCCTCCTACCGGCTGCCGCCCCTGTGCCCTCGATTCACGGTGCTCCTTCTCCCTCTCCCTTCCTAACTTCTCGTTTGAATATAAGGCCAAGCACCAGCTCCCTCCTTCCCTTCGCCCCACAAAGAACGCCGTTTCCATTGCCGCCCACGACGCCAACAAGCTCCGGCGAGTCCCCAGCCTCGCCACCGTGCCGCCTAGGTTCTCCTCAACCCCCTGAAGCTCTCCAACCATCTAGCCCCCCGGTTGTGCTCTAATTTCTCAGGAACGCCACCGCCCCTGTTATTCGGCCGAGAGCACTGCCGTCGCCACAATTCTTCGAAATTCGTCGTCACGGTACAATGATTCTCCAATTCCTCTCACCCGCTACTTGCTCCGGTCCTTGCGCACCCAATTGACATGATTCCGGCCACAGGTGATCGCGGTCGACGAAGAACGTCGCGCGCCACCACCTCGGCCGCCATTAACACCGCTTCGGAGCTCACGTCGACGACCACCTTGCACTCTTCCCCGTGGACTTAATCCTCTTCAAATCAGTGCATTGACTCACGGTGATGCTCCACGACTACCCCCTTCCTGCTCTAACCTTCTTCTCCGGCGAGATTCCCACCGGAGCAGCTGCCCGTGCTGTTTTCCCCTAAAACAGTGGAAAAATCTAAAAATTCCAAACCTAATTTTCTTTGAATCCTTGAATAATGAAATAATTTTCTGTTAAAACACTTTTTCAAAAATGTCCTTGGAATTTCCTCAATAATTCATTGAATTATTATTGTTTTTGATTTTTAGTTGAAGTTCCAGAAGGTTTCTAGACTTGATTTTTGAACCATATTTGTATCTTGGCATGTTACATCTCCTACATTTTTACTATAATTTTTCATGGACATTTGTGCAGGTAGGTCATGGTTAATATCCCCAAAACCCTAGATTATTTACCTTTGTCTAAAGTACAATAGGCAATCACCCAAAAGCCCAAGATCTTTAACAAAAACTTTAGTTTATATGTTCAAGAGTAGATCTATAAAGTTTCATGATTTTTGCATAAGTTTTAGTGCATGTTTCTGATTTTATAAATTTGGAAAACAGAACATTGTTTGATTTTTAGTAAATTTGTAGAAGCTCAGCTTGACCCCAACCCAGAGCTAAAAGTCTTAGTTTAGAGTGTGCTTTAAACTAAAAATGGTCCCATGCCTGTAACTTAACTTTGAATTTCACCAAAAAAGTCGTTACGACTTACGGCACCGTTACGGTATTCCCGATGTCGTGAACGGGCAACGACCATCGGAGAGCTCGTGTTCCTGCTAACGCAAACCACCCAAACTTAGTTGCATAGTGACCCAAGCCACTTAGTAAAGACAGCACATGTGATGTGTTTTAGAATTTTTCCCTGAAACGACATCCGTGTGCCACCCGATATCGGAACCGGGAACCCAGGAACCGGAAAAACCCGTAACCGGAATCGGTAAAACTGTTTTGGCTATAACTTGAGCTGTAGAATTCTGATTGACTTTGTTCTTTTTGCATTGTGGTCGTAGACTCAGTAGCTACCTCTCTGCATCATGTTGCATCATTTGTGCATCATGGCATCATGGCATGCATCTCATATCAACGCATTTTTGCTCTATAGAGTACGATCCGCCAGAGAGTGACGCGGGTGCTGCTACGGGAGAAGCACCAGAGGTTGATCCAGCTGCTGAGGGAGACAACACCGGCGTTGTTGAAGGCAAGTACCTCATATTGCTACCCTAAGTAATTTACTTAATTATTAAATGAATGCTTACGTCTAGGGTTTGCATTAAGTCGGGCATAGTGATAAAGTCGGGAACACCTACTATTGCTGCATGTACCCCTCCGTGCTATTGCTTACGTCACCTTGACAAACTGGGTAGAGTGTCATTGTTTCAAGTCACGAAATACTTAGCCATGCTTAGATAACACCGTAGAAGTTGAGTGGTAAGTCCCACTCGCATATATAGGAACCACCTTGATCACTTATGGACTTGTGGCGAGTTCATATGTTGGTAAAAGTTGAAAAGTGTTAAAAACTGAAATTCGGATGGTGGGATAGGAGTGCAGCAAGACATGGAGGTCTTGTGTGCCATAGGCCCCATCTGGATTGACCTAGGACCCGGCTGTGTTATTCTTGGCCTGAGCACTTTCCGTTCATACCACATGTCCGATATAATGGTAAGACAAGCTGAGTATCTCACTGCGTACAAACATTTGGCCGATGACTGCACGGTGTGTGGAACGAGGGATTCATGGGTGCCTGCGAGGCCGTGATACTTGACAAGGGACTCACGTGAGCCTGCGAGGCCGTGGTACTCGGCACCGTGTGGATTTTCCAACCGTGTGGGCACGAGTGTGAAAAAGGTTGACATGAGTACCCCCTTGTGTAACTTTAGCGGGTTACATGAGCCGTATGGTCCTCAGTCGTGTGGGTACAGTTGGACTCCCCTGCAGGGTATAAAATCGGTTCGAATCCGCCGCGATCTCGGTTATGATCAAGCTCAGTGTCCTTTGGATAATATCGTAGAGTTGTCACATAACATGTTGGGAATTGGAATATAGGTATTGGTATCCATGGTTCGGATGGAACATGGATGATGGTATGTACATGGTTTATGATTACATGGTACTTAGAGATTGGGTTTATTAGATGTTCATGCCCGCAAGAGTCCCTTTTACTTTATGCTTATTCACATATGCTTAGTTTCTGCTTTAAGCAATCGAGTCTATTCCTATACCTTATACCTTGCTACAGCCTCATTGCATTATCCTTGGAGTCGGGAACTAATTCCCACCACAGGGTAAGACTTGCGAGTACCTTCGTATTCAACATTTATTGTTTAAGTTTTTGCAGGTGAGGATGACTTGGTCTTCGGCTACTTTGTCCCCGCCGATGCCGGCGAGGGCGAAGCATAGTCAAGACTTTCGAGTGGCCGTGATTTGCGATGTTCGTGGGCTGGGCATTGCAATCCTTTGTTGTTTCCTTGCTGCTACCGCTGCGACTATCGTATTCCTTAGAATTGCTTCCGCTCTTTAATTTGCTAGTTTCAAGACTTATGATGAACCTTGGTATGTAAGAATATTTTAATTAATGTTGTTAAATTAATGTGACCTATGTGATGTATCACCTGTGACGTTGCCGACGTGCTTGGATCTTGGGCGTTGCTTGAGAAGCATTTCGGGGGACTGCCGAGTTTATATTCTCTTTTATCGGGTTGAGTTCTCGCATACCATACGTGGGCCGGAACTCAACTGGGTAAACTTGAATGTAAATTGGTCGGGTCTCTCACACACACGTCCTGGATGATTTCTATGGAGTTCCAACAACTGCCCACCCCAGATCGCCTCCAAATCAGACACCGTAGAGTAGGTTCAACTTTGCAATCTGACACGACCCGTTCAGAAAACCTCATCTCGGGACGAATCCGGTCAGTCGTTAAGCCAAGATCTTGTTGGGCAACGCTCGGCGAAGCGAGCGTACACACGATACAACACAGACAGAAATAAACAGCAATAATTTACAAGAAGAGAAAACTTAGTACAGCATTGGCTCATAACTTAGAAGTTGAATATTACATTGTTTCAGATTGCGCAACAGTTTTGAAAAACGATAACAGCGGAAGACTAAAACTATTACAACTCCGACACTCGGACTTAAGCAAAAGCACGCGCCGTGCCCACGGGCGTCATGCTACTAGCCACTTCAACAGATCAACGCGGCGACTCGCACAACTCCCACTGGAGGTTCCCAAACTCGAGGGGAGGCTCCTCCCAATGGAAGCTACCTGCTGGTTCCTGCATGACGGCGCTTGAAAACCACAAAATGCTAACGCGTGAGCTTCTAAGAAGCTCAGCAAGACTTACCCGACAAATGGCTGGCTACATCCGACTCCTAGACATGAAGGCTGACTCGGGAGGGTTTACTTGCAAAAGGACTCGCAAGCCTAAACTACTCTTGTCAAGTTTTAGCATCAAGTTGAGTGATTAGAAAATAAATTTAGTTAGCACTGAACTAAACAAACATAATAGAATCAACAATAGCAATATTGATATTCATAATTCATTCTCATTGTGTCTCGACCTATTCACTAGAATGTGACAGAGAGTCCAAGTAAGCTCATAGCTGAGAGCGACAGCGATTCGAATCGATTTTTATACCACTGCAGGGTTAACCTAATCGTACGACACGTGCGCGTCCCAGACTCGCACGTGGCAACCGTTCACACCAGTTCCTGCAACGTCAATTCCAGCCTACGCATGCCTTAGCAGCGCCGCGTCCCACCAGACAACACGTCCCAGACGGTTTCTGTGGAGTTCCCACGCTGCCCACCCCAGATCTCCTCCTAGTCAGACACCGTAGGGCAGGTTCGATGTTGCAATCACTAAGCTACGTAGGTTTACCGGGGCCCGTAACACCCAGCATACGATTAGTACGTTCAATACTTGCCCAGCTGTGCCACACGGATCAGACCAGACTACGGTCACCCTGGTCCCGGACCAGTCGCCGACCTACTTATACCCAGTCTGACCCTCAATCTTTTATCCTTCTTAATCATTGACAATCGTGTGGCACATCTCATGAAATAGTTTCATTCATTATCCTATTACTCGCGAGCAGCGTCCACTCTGCTCGACTTCTACCGGTAACTATCTGCTAAGCATAGCATACTAGGGGTATCTATACAAGCTACAGTCAGGGTTTCCTATGGGAAACAAATGCAACTATGGTTTCAATCAACTCCTAGCACCTAATGCACAAACAAGACACACTTAGTATAAAAGTAAAACTTTCAAATTCGGTTGTGCACCGGGGCTTGCCTGGTTCTTCGGTGTTGATGTCGACTTCTTCGGCGGGGGTCGAAGAACTTGGATCGGCAGCTACCTCGTTAGCGTCAGAATCTACATGATGCAGTAGGATTATGATAAGTTTAATGAAAATGGAACTCGACGTCGTGGATTAAATTAAATGCTTAATCTGTGAATGATGTTTAAAGAAATCTATTGAACTCTCATGAGGTGGCTTTTAGCTGGCATGTTTTAATAACTTCAGCTTTTGTTAAGTTAATACGACATTTTTCATCGGTTAATATTATTTACTTACTTCGGCTATTAAACTAGGGTTAAAAATGAAGATTTTAATTCTTCCTCAAGATTATTTTTAGTGGGTAGTACTCTCTGGAATAAGCATTTTGGGCTTTGGGTGGGGCCTAGATGAATTTTCTATATTTTATAAAAATTTATCAAAGTTCCTGTTTTTAGATCTTGTAAAATCATAAACCACTAGTAAACATTAGAATAAAATTATGAAACTTTATGTGAGCATTTCTGAGCACCAGACCTACAACTTTTATTTTGGGGTCTACCCTTGCAAATGACTTTTATAATGTACTTTAGAAAATGCTATTTAAGCTGGGCAGATTGAGGTTATTTAATAGGGTTAGATGCCAATTCGTATTCCTAAAATCTTCATAAATTTCCAGAGTATGTGTAGCACTATGGTGTACTTTTAGATCAAGGGTTAGCCCTAGCATTGCTCTATAATGCAATTTAAAATTCAAAAATGGAAAGGAGTGTTTCTAATTAATTCTACAAATGTTTGGTGATTTGTTAAAAAGTGTTTTAACAGAAAATTAGTACTTTTCATGAGGGTTCTAACAAATTTTGTTTTGGCATTTTTGGATCTACCTGTGATGTTCTAGGGTTTTTAGAAGACAGAGCAATAATCTGGAAAATAAATAGGAAAAAGAAAAACAGTGCACAGTCTCCGACGAGCTCCGGCGGCCAATTCCCGACGATGGGGTGGTCGCCGGCCGTCGAACCTTAGCTTTTCATGATCCTCACGATATGACGAAGCTCGGCAACATGATATTAATCAATGTTGGGCACGGCAGAGGGGGTCTCACCGTGGGGGTGCTTCGGGGCGGCGGCGATCGACGAAATTCCGGTGGGGTGGCTCGCCGTCGGAGGATTGGAAGGTGCTGTGAGCTTCACGAGGTGGAGAGGGGGTGAATTGATGAAGGAATTTGACTGAAATTGAGTGAGGGTGGTGTTTCGCCGAGAGGGGCGGCGGCAATGGCGCCGGCGGCCGAGAGCAGGAGAATTGGGGGTGCTTCGCGCGGGGGGAGAGAAATTGGAGGAGGGGGGGGGAGATTGGGGAGGAGTTGCGCGCCATTTTATAGGGGGGCCGGGGGTAGGGGAGAGGTAGGGGCAGGGGAGCGGCTCGGGCGGCAGTGAGGCGGCGGGCATGGCGGTCGGGCGGTCGGGCGGCGCGGCAGAGGAAGAAAGAAAGAGAGAGGGAGGGAGGAGGCTAGGAAAATGGGGAGCGCGGGAGAGAGGAGGGAGGCAAAGGGGGCGGCATGGCAGTGGCGACGTGCGCCACAGGCGCCCGTGTCGGGCGGGCGCAGCCGGGCGGCTGCGCGCCCCTGTTGTCGGGCGGGCGGGCACTGTAGCCCGCCCGGCAACAGTTTCTTTTTTTTTTTATTAATACTGGAAAGGATTCAATGATTCGGCACACTTCCCGAGCTCGAAAAATTTTGAAAATTTTTGTACAAGCTCAGGAATTTATTTGGAACACTTTTCGTTTAAGGTTCAAGTCATGATTTGGCCTCTAAAAATTCTTAAATTTCTAGGTTGATTATAGCTTCTGTGAATTTTTAAGAGGTCTAATTCTTTTCCAAAAATCTTGAATAATTTCCCAAAATTATATTTTGAAGTGTACTTAATTGTTATGTAAAAATATAGCTAGGGTTCTATGGAAATTTTGATGGTCAAGAGTTAGGGTTTGGATTTCTTTCTGTTAACGAGATTTCGACACTTTTCGTTGAAACCTCTCCGGACTTTGCTACATGCTCTGTTGTTTGTCAAACTTCTCATAGTGCCTCTTTAAAGCATTTTAAACAATATTTCTTTTTATTTTCATGATTGAATTTGCTTTAAGGTGAGTGAAATTATGAATTAGAGTTTAGAGTTGTCGATTTTTGCCCTGGTGACACCTGGGGTGTCACAGCCCTCCCCCCTAAAAGAAATCGCGTCCCGAGATTTAAGGAGAGGGTTAGGATAGGCATAGGTACCTAAGGTTTTGGGAGTAGCTCGGGGTAGTTTGACTGAAGAAATTCCGCAGATTCCCACGTGGCCTCGTCTTCTGTGTGGTTGCTCCACAGAACCATGTAAAACTTGACTGTTCGCCTTCTAGTAACCCGTTCTTTCTCATCCAGTATCCGGATTGGACGCTCTGGGTAGGTCAGGTCTGGTTGCAACTCTTCTGCTTCTTGAACCACTTGGTCTACTGGCGTCTTCAGGCATTTCTTCAATTGGGAGACATGGAATACGTTATGCATTCCCGATAATCTTTCTGGCAGTTCCACTTGATAGGCCACTGGTCCGCACTTGGCTATGATAGGGTATGGACCTATGTATCGGGGTGCTAACTTGCCTTTGATCCTGAACCGTTGAACTCCCTTCATTGGCGAGACTCGTAGGTAGACGTAGTCTCCTACCTCAAAGGTCAATGGTCTACGCCTCTTATCTGCATAGCTCTTCTGTCTTGACTTGGCGGCCTTCAAATTGGCTTGTATAACCCGTACTTTCTCTTCAGCCTGCTGCACTAGGTCTGGACCCAATATGATTCTTTCGCCTGCCTCTGACCAGTTGAGTGGGGTCCTGCAACTACGGCCGTATAGTGCTTCGAAGGGGGACATTTGGATGCTGGCTTGGTAACTGTTGTTGTACGAGAACTCTGCTAGTGATAGATAGGTGTCCCATCCTTTTCCGTACTCCAAAACACAAGCTCGGAGCATGTCTTCAAGTATTTGGTTCACTCTTTCTGTCTGACCATCAGTCTGAGGGTGGTAGGCTGAGCTGTGGATGAGCCTGGTTCCTAGCGACTCGTGGAGTTGTTTCCAAAATCGACCGGTGAACTGGGTACCCCGGTCGGAGATGATTGTCTTGGGTACTCCATGTAAACAGACTATCCGGTCAATGTATAATTCTGCGTACTTCTTCATTCTGTAGTTGGTACTGACAGGTATGAAATGAGCGGACTTTGTCAAGCGATCTACTATAACCCAGATTGAATCCAACTTTTGAGCTGTCATGGGCAGTCCAATAATGAAGTCCATACTTATGTCCTCCCACTTCCATGACGGAACGCTTAACGGTTGCGACAACCCTGCGCCTTTCAGATGGTCGGCCTTTATTCTGCGGCAGGTGTCACACTCCGCTACATACCGAGCGATTTCTCTCTTCATCCTTGTCCACCAAAACTTCTTTCGCAGATCCTGATACATCTTGTTACTGTCAGGGTGAATTGAGTACTTGGATAAATGAGCTTCATCCATGATCTTCCTTCGGAGCTCGTGATCCTTCGGCACTACCAGTCTGTTCTTGAACCACAAAACTCCTTCTTCATCTTCACGGAAACACTGCATCTGCTTCTCTTGCAGTCCTAATCTAATCTTCTCCATGCCCTTATCAAGCTTCTGGGCCTTGGCTATTTCGTCTTTAAGTGTTGGCACTAAGGCTAGGTTGTAGAGTGCTCCGTGGGGTAGAATCCTTACGGCTGGCTCTAGTTCTTCGGTTGCAACTCCCTGATCCAAGTAGTGGCAATGGGCGTTTCTGCTCAACGCGTCTGCCACCACATTAGCTTTGCCCGGATGGTAGTGTATCTCTATCTCGTAGTTCTTGATTAATTCTAGCCATCTTCGTTGCCTCATGTTCAACTCGTTCTGGGTGAAGATGTACTTGAGACTTTTGTGGTCGGTGTAGAGGTGTACCAAGTTTCCCAATAAGTAATGCCTCCACACCTTCAGAGCCAGTACTACGGCTGCTAATTCCAAGTCGTGTGTGGGGTAATTCACCTCATGCTTGCGGAGTTGTCTGGAAGCATAAGCAATTACCCGTCCTTCTTGCATCAACACACAACCAAGTCCAGTGCCCGACGCATCACAATACACGTCTAAAGGCTTGCTCAAATCCGGTTGGGCTAGTACTGGTGCTGTGGTCAAGTGCTTCTTCAAAGTCTGAAAGGCTTCTTCGCACTTTTCTGTCCACTTGAACTTCTGATCCTTCTTGAGTAGATCTGTAATAGGCCTGGCAATCTTGGAGAAGTTGGGAATGAAGCGGCGGTAGTATCCCGCTAATCCCAAGAAACTCCGCACTTTGTGGACTGTTGTGGGTGCTTTCCAATTAACAACATCTTGCACCTTTCCCGGATCAACAGATATACCATCCGCGGACACAACATGACCTAGAAACTGCACACGCTCAATCCAAAACTCGCACTTGCTGAACTTGGCATAGAGCTTATGATCTTTGAGTCTTTGGAGAACTGTCCGAAGGTGCTCTGCATGCTCATCGGCTGACTTGGAGTATATTAGGATGTCGTCAATGAACACCACTACAAACTTATCCAGCTCTGGCATGAAGACTGAGTTCATGAGGTACATGAAGTAAGCTGGTGCGTTTGTGAGTCCAAATGACATCACCAAATACTCATACAGTCCGTATCTGGTGGAGAAGGCCGTCTTCGGAACGTCGCTGGGACGGATCTTGATCTGATGATAACCAGACCGAAGATCGACTTTGGAGAAGACCTTTGCTCCAGCCAACTGATCAAATAGAGTGTCTATGCGTGGCAAGGGATACTTGTTCTTGATAGTTACCGCATTCAAGGGACATTAGTCCACGCATAGCCTCAAGGACTGGTCCTTCTTCTTCACAAACAATGCAGGACAACCCCAAGGCGAGGTACTGGGCCGTATGAAGCCCTTGTCCAACAACTCCTGCAGTTGTTTCTTCAACTCTGCTAGCTCCTTGGGCGCCATCTTGTACGGTCTGCGGGAGATCGGGGCTGTGCCTGGCAACAGCTCAATCTGAAATTCCACATCTCTATCCGGCGGTAAACCAGGTAAGTCTTCTGGGAATACGTCCGGAAACTCCTTAACCACTGGTATCTCGTCCAGACTTTTCCCGACAGCATGGCAGACTTGATTTAGGGTGGCTTTAGGGTGATCTAGGTTTATGGACATGGAACCGTGAAGTGGAGAGGTCAAGTGGACTACACGGTTAGCAATATCAAGAATGGCTTTATGGTGTTTCATCCATTTCATGCCGATGATAATATCGATACCCTGCCCATCTAGGATTATGAAGAAGGTAGGATAGGTGCAACCTCCTAGATTTAGGGGTGCTCCTTTTAAGCCATAATTTGATAATATGTTGCCTCCAGGAGATTTTATGATGAAGGGTGGCTCTAAGGGGATGGTAACTAGGCTTTTGCCCTTGATAAAATTTTTAATGATAAAGTTGTGGCTTGCACCGGAATCGAATAGAACAAAAGCTGAACGCGTAGAGAGCGAGAACGTACCCGCCAGTACTTGTTCGCCCTCGGCAATCTCCTCGGTCGTGGTGTAGTTTACCCGACCGGTCCTGGTGTTCTTCTGGCCCTTTTGCTGGCCCTGTCCTTGGTTCGACTGCCGGTTGCTTCCGGACTGCTGGTTGGAGGGGCACTTGCGGGCGAAGTGTCCGGGCTGCCCGCAAGTGAAGCAAGGAGTGCCTGGTCCAGGGCGGGCGCCCTGTTGAGGTGGGCGGACACCTGGGTTCCTCTGTGGCGAGGGAGGTGCGCGGTAGCCGGCTTGTTGCTGATTCTGTGGGGGCCGGTACGGCTGCTGCGGCGGACGGAACGACGGCGCCTGCGGCGGGGTTGCCTTGTACTTCCTACCGTCAGGTGCAGTGTACACCAGACGGTACTTCGGTGGCGGGGCATTTGATGGCCCACCGCTGGCTCGCCTTTTCTCCCGCTGCTCCTTCTCGAGGTACTCCTCAGCGATGAGGGCATTGCTGACGAGCTCGTTGAATGAGCCGCCTTGGTTCAGGGCCAAGCGACCCTGAAGTGTGATGTTCAGTCCTTCCATGAAGCGGTGCTTGCGCTTTGCATCCGTGTCAACCTGCTCCGGAGCATATAGAGCAAGTTGGTTGAACACGCGGGAATATTCGTGCACCGTGCGGTTCCCTTGTGTTAAGGCCATGAACTCCTTGGCCTTCCTCTGCATGAGTCCCGCGGGGATGTGATGAGCGCGGAACGCCTCCCGGAACTGTTCCCATGGCACCTGGGTGTTGGCCGGGAGAGTGGCCAAGTAGTTGGCCCACCAAGCTCCGGAGTGTCCATGGAGCATCTGGGCCGCGAAGAGCGTCTTCTAAGTCTCCGAACAACGGAGTAGCCCAAACTTGGCCTCGATTGTACGAAGCCAATGGTCTGCCTCCATTGGTTCCCGGGCATCTCTGAACTCCGGGGGATGAGTGGCTAGGAACTCCGCATATGTGCTGTCCTGGTCGCGGTTCCGAGCGCCTCGATTGGTGCCGCCATTCTCTAGGATAGCTCGTAGCATCTCTTGCTTTTGCTGGCTGCTCTGGATCAGGGCCGTCATAGCTGTGGCCAAGGTTGGCTCGGCTGGCGGGGGCGGCGGGTTGGAGCTTTCCGCCTCCTGACGTCCTGCTCTGGTGTTCACCATGCTGAAAAAGTAAAAAGGACCCTTATTAGAGCAATTTAACCTATGTCCATTTCTCATCATAGGTACGAGCACATCAAAATGCATGGCACGGATATCTCAATGAAAACAAGCTCCATTCATTCCCCAAAAGATGACAGTACATCCATCGTCCAACTTCTTAGACTGTCAAACCACCACTTTTACATCCAAAGGATTTCACGCCACTAAGATAAACTTCTAAGAACACATACTAACTCCAAGACAGGGACAACGCACTCCCTAAGAGAAACATCTAGCTAAACTATCACTTTGGAGCCACCTCCAATCTACTCCTCATCTGGCTCTGGGTCTGAAGCTTCGGGATCCGATACTTCTGACTCAGGCGCATCATCGTTAGCGGGAGGCGGCTGCTGTGCCTCCAAAAGTCCCGCTAACTGATGCTGCAAATGGTGGTTCTCATGGGCGAGGTTCTCCGCCATCTGAACCGCGTTATCCCTGAGCATCTCCAGCTGGTGAATGTGTTGCAACATGATGTTGCAATCATTCTCTCTAGCATGGATTTGGGCAGTCTTAATCTCGGAGACCGCCTCTAACTCAGAGATACGTGTAGCGCGCGCGTCGCAGCGAGCACGCAGTGCATTGTTTCTGCTCTCCAAGTCCTGGACCTTCTTCTTGAGTTGAGCTACCTCTACATGAGCTTGTTGCAGGGCCTGGCGATCCATCTGAGCTGCGAGAACAACATCTTCATGCAAGTTGAGTAGTGCTAGGCTCCACGTGAACAAGGGAGTGACATGGTCCATCTCTCCCCTGAAAGTCCTCTTCTGAGCATTCTTGACATTACGGTGCCAGGTACGGTCAACCTGGTCCCGTATCGGAAACATCGCTGCTGGTTTGTCTACCAGGTCCTCGAGGTGTCGCTCGCAAATCCTCAATAAAGCCTGATGAGCGGCTGACTCGATGGCCTCCGTCTTATCTGAACCGAATGTGGTGGTGGTATAAACCTCTCCATTGGCATGCTGAGGGTGCATGGGTAATGTAACGGTGGCCGAGCAGCGCTGTAGGTCATACTGCCGATACTCTCGGAACTGAAACCAAGGCGTCTCTGTATATCCCAATGACTGTAGGGTCTGCTCGAGTATCTCCACGAATCCTCTGCGTCCGGACTTCTTGGTGACGTAGATAGGGGTGGAGTCCTCAATGCCTATCTCCGCGATCCCATGCTCGATCGTGTTGGCGTCCATCTGCATCACAGAGATGAATAATATTTTACCAATCAGAAGCCACATGTTGACACATAGTTCAAAGCATGCTAAATCTTCCGATACATAAAATATTTTTCATCCCTGCGTAAAAGGTGATTCAACTCGATCACTAAGGATGCTGACTAGCGACAGCCGGTAGTCCAAGGTGCTTTACCATCTAAGTTGACCTGTAAGGAGACAATCTTCTCATCGAGGAAGGTTCTGGGAAGGCTCAATGATATACAAAGGGTTTTGCTCCAACTCGGTTGATTTCACGCAACCACTAAGGGAGGGAGGTGTCCAGGTTGACCCTTTTTAACTTCTGTTGGTGTTATAGCCATTATTGATGGAATTTTTGCTCCTGGATGGTTTTAGTATAAGTTTGAAGGATTTTAACATTTCTTCATGCAATGCAATCCTACATCGGCCTATACGTCCTCACAAAGTAAAAAGAATACGCATAGGCGGTGGCAGAGTCGCACTCAAGGTAACCGTTACTACACGTTTCTTACGATATCGGGGTTAGCGTACCTGCAGAAAATGACATCATAGGCAGTGCAATAATATATACCAAAAGTAAATACAACAACCCATATCATTGCCATATGGGTCGCCCCGAGTAGGTCACGTACGGGGATCACGTGTCCGACCTTCCCTGCGCGGCGACAGACTGCACTTTACCTCAGGCAGCGGAGGTATGAGAGTGTTCCGCAAAACCGAAGTCGTGAGGAACAAACTCATCTCTTGTGTGCCAAAGACACAAGATGTGACACCCCAGGTGTCACCAGGACCTAATCGACAACATTTCACACCTAAAAGCAAAATCAACAATGGGAGTAAGTGCAATGTTGTTTAAAATGCCCCAAAGAAAACTCTACAAAAACTTTGATAATCCACAGAACACGTTTACCAAGTTCGGAAAGTTTCCACCCGCAGTGTCGAAAACTTAATCCTTCGGGCAGGAGTGAAACCCTAATGCGTGACCCACCAAATTTTCCACAACACCCTAGCTATATTTTTGCATAACAATTAAGTTCACTTCAAAATAGAATTTTAGAAATTTATCCAAGATTTTTAGAGAAGGTTCAAACCCTTTTAAAATTCACACAAACTAAAGTGGACCCATAAATTCAAGAAATTTTTGGAGCTGATTCAGAACTCGAACCCTAAATAAAAAGTGTTCCAAATAATTCCTTGAGCATACACAAAAATTTTCATAATTTTCTGAGCTGGGGAGGTGGGGTTTTCAATTTAAACCAGTAGCAGCCTGTAGCAATTCATTTGAAATCGACAACAGCCGGACGAGGAACAGTGTGCCGCCCCCGACGCCCAATCCGCCGAGCGGCAGCGCGCTTCCTCCGCCGGCCGGCTCGCCTTTTCGCGTCCCGCCTTCAAGGCGCCGTGCAAGGATCTCGCCGAAGATCTTCTCCTCCCCTCTGCCTTCTCTCTCTCCCCGTCTCGTCGCCGCTGCTGCACGCCAATTTGCCGAGCGGCAGTGCCTCTGCGGCAAGCCACCGCCCCCGATGCCCAATCCGCCGCCACTCTCTGCTCCCATCCCTAACTCTCCACGCAACGCCTTAAAGGAGTGCGCTGAACCCTCCTCCCACTTTCCCCGCGCCCAATTTCGCTCCTACGCAAGCCTTGCCGTTTTCCCTCACTCGGGTGCCACCGTCGCCATTGCCGCCGAAGGGGAGCTCACGGTGAGACCACACCTCCGACCCTTCTCCACTGATCCAACCTTGCCTAAACGACTCCCCTCGCCCCGGTGCAGCTTTCAGTTGATCGAATTGCGCTCCCGTCGCTCCCTCCGCCCGGAACACTGCAGTCGTCCTCACCGGCAACAGGAGCACCGCCCCGACCCTCAACCATCGAATTCATCTTCACGGTACACTCATTTTGCAATTCCTTCATCCGGCTGCTTCATCTCATCCCGGTGATCGATTTTGACAAGTGCTCGGCCGCAGAAACTCACCGGCGACGACAGAACGCCTGCACCGCCGCCAGTTCCCCCTTCTGCCGCCAATTGAGCTCACCGTCGACCTTGGTATTCCAGCCACCCCCGCGACCCCTAACCCCGTCAAACAGGTTCACTGCACCACGGTGAGTCTGCTAGACCAACCAATCTTCTCCTTCCGCCGTTCCTCCGGTAATTCCTTCATCGAGCTTCGGGCAGAGCCGCCACCCCTCGCCGCCGGCCATGCTCCGGCCTATTTCAGTGCTCCTCCCCTTGCTCAACTCACTTGTCAAGTCATTGTGCAGCTCACGGCGCTCTCCTCTCTCCGGAATTTAGCTCATCTCGTCGGGAACCCTTCCTCACCGCCGCCACCGCCGACCCCCACGGTGAGGACCCCTCTCCGGTGATGGAACCTTACCTTTGTCGTGCTGCCGAGCTTCGTCATAGCTTGTAGATGGTGTGGGGCCAAGGATTGAGCGCAGCCGATCACCCATTTTGACTGAATCGGCCGCCGGAGCTCATCGGAGCTCAGCTCCCCTGTTCTGCCCTAAGCACTGTTTCAATTCTATTTTCCTCCAATATTGTCCTATCTTGTAAAATGCCAAACAAATCACAGAAACCTCCAAAAATTTTAAACTAAAATTTGTTAGAATCCTCATGAGATGCACTAATTTTCTGTTAAAACACTTTTTCCTAAATGACCTGGTATTTTTAGGGATATTTAAAACAATCTTTTCTGTTTATGAATTTTAATTCAAATTGTAGAGCAATTCTAGGGCTCAAATTTGATCTACAAGTGTGGCATGACAGCAGGCATCCTCTGGAATTTTACCAGGATTTTAGGACCACAGAACTATATGTAACCTATTTAAGATACTCCATTCTGCCTAACTAATTTACATTTTTCTAAAATACATTATAAAAGTACTCCAAAATGTTGAACCCAAAAACAGAACTTTAGTTTTGATGCTCATGAGTGATTACATAAAATTTCATAATTTTATTCCAAGGTTTAATAATTATTTCTGATTTTACCATTTTAAATAACAGAAAGTTTGTTGAATTTTGATAAAATCTAGAAAATTAATCTAAGCCTCAACCAAATTTCAAGATTCATAATTCAGAGAGCACTATCCAGTAAAAATAAAATTTTAGTGCAACTAAAATTTTCATTTTCAACCCTAAGATTAATAACCGTAGTTTAATTAAATAATTACTCTCCGAAGAAAGTGCCGATAACTCTCAACCTAAAGTTTGAATTTAGCCTAAATCAGGGAATCTGACCCATTTCACATCACCTCGTGAGAAGTTAAATAAATAATTTGGAACCCCATTCCTTAAGTCGAATATTTTTAAACCAGTGACGTCGAAGAGTTAGGGTTAACCCTAAGTTCTAAACATCGCCGATTGAAACTCTCAAATACTCCTTAATAAAAGCCTTGTGTTATCATTTCTGTGAACTCCTCTTAATCAAGATGCATCATGTAGATTCCGAAGCACGCGAGGTAGCTGCAGAGCCCGACTCCTCCACTCCAGCAGAAGAGATCAACCGCGAAGCCGAAGAGCCAGGCAAGCCCCGGTGCACCACCTCTGTTTAAAATTTTTTTTTACAACTCAGTGGGTCATGTCATGTTTGTGCATTAAGTTGTTAGGAGTTGATTGCAACCTTAGATGCATTGTTCCCATAGGAAACCCTACCGGTAGTTGGTATAGACGACCAAATAGTTGCTATGCTTAGCAAGATATTACCGGTAGAAGTCGAGCAGAGTGGACGCTGCTCGCGAAAGGTAGGATCTTGGATGAAACTACCACTTGATACATTATAACACCTGATGATGAGATAATTAAAGAAGGATAAAAGTTTGAGGGTCAGACAGGATACCAATTAGGTCGGCGACTGGACCGGGTCCAGGGTGACCGTAGACTTGTCTGATCCGTGTGGTCCGAGACTGATCGAGTGTTGAACGTACTGGTCGTATGCTGGGTGTAATGGGCCCCAGTAAACCTATGTAGCCTAGTGATTGCAACGTCGAACCTGCCCTACGGTGTCTGACTAGGAGGAGATCTGGGGTGGGCAGCGTGGGAACTCCACAGAAACCGTCTGGGACGTGTTGTCTGGTGGGATGCGGCGCTGCTAAGGCAGACGTAGGAGGGAATTGACGTTGCAGGAGCTGGTGTGAACGGTTGCCACGTGCGAGTCTGGGACATGCACGTGTCGTACGATTAGGTTTCCCCCTGCAGGGTATAAAAATCGTTTCGAACCGCTGTCGCTCCCAGTTGGTGAGCATGCTCGTGAAACGCACCACATTTTTGTAAATAAGTTGAGATGCAATGAGTTGACACTATGATGATACTATTTACTTGTCACTTCTATTATGCTTGATTAGATCAGTGCTAATTAAAGTTACATTCTAACTACTTAATCTGTGCTAAAATTGACCAAGAGTAGTACAGGTTGCGGGTTCGTTGGCAAATGAAACCCACCCCCATCAGACTTCATGTTTAGAAGTCGGCTGTAGTCAGCCTTTTGACGGGTCAGTCTTGTTGAGCTTCTTAGAAGCTCACGCGTTAGCGATATGTGGTTTTCAGGCACCGGCACGCAGCATCAGGAAGATAGCTTCCACTGGGAGGAGTCTCACTCCGAGGTTGGGAACCTCCAGTGGGAACTGTGCGAGTCGCCGCAGTAATTGAAGCGGCTAGTAGCACGACGCCCCTGGGCAGGGTGCGTGCTTTTGCTTAATTTATGAGTGTCGGAGTCTGTATCCAATCGAGTCTTCCGCTGCTACGATTTTCAAACTTTATTGTGCGCTCTGAATTTCTTGTAAGACTTAAGCTACAATCCAGGAACTAATGTTGTATTAATTTCTTCCTCCTTAAATTATTGCTGTTTATCCCTTGCCTGTGTTGTATCGTGTGTACGCTCGCTTCGCCGAGCGTTGCCCAACAGGATCCTGGCTTAACAACAGACCGAATCCGTCCCGAGACGTGGTTTTCTGGGTGGGTCCACGTCACAAGACTCCACTGTTGCGAAGGTCTGCATTCGCAACAGGTCCGTAACCCACACCTCGTACGGTAGAGGGCCGCTTCTCTCCCTAAACGGCAAGGGGGCGTACTATGTTACAGCGACATAATACCTCCTTCCATACCCTCATGGTATAGAACGCTACTGCTGCGGATGCAACAGGGATTTCTCAACCTTTCACCGCAGTCGAGCGGCGTACCTTACCTTGCTTACCTGAGCGTAGGTGCGTCGGTACAGTAAATCTAAACTGGGTTTAGTTAGCCCCTACACTAGGTTAGCTTGCCACCTGATAACCTATTAACTAATAGGGCGCGTACCTCACTCGCACGTAAATTTTTGAAAATATGCCTTAAACGTTGTATCGTTTCCCAACACGGCTTTGATACCAAAGCTGACACGACCCGTTCAGAAAACCTCATCTCGGGATGAATCCGGTCAGTCGTTAAGCCAAGATCTTGTTGGGCAACGCTCGGCGAAGTGAGCGTACACACGATACAACACAGGCAGAAATAAACAGCAATAATTTACAAGAAGAGAAAACTTAGTACAGCATTGGCTCATAACTTAGAAGTTGAATATTACATTGTTTCAGATTGCGCAACAGTTTTGAAAAATGATAACAGCGGAAGACTAAAACTATTACAACTCCGACACTCGGACTTAAGCAAAAGCACGCGCCGTGCCCACGGGCGTCATGCTACTAGCCACTTCAACAGATCAACGCGGCGACTCGCACAACTCCCACTGGAGGTTCCCAAACTCGAGGGGAGGCTCCTCCCAATGGAAGCTACCTGCTGGTTCCTGCATGACGGCGCCTGAAAACCACAAAATGCTAACGCGTGAGCTTTGAAGGATCGAGGATGCCCAAGAGGGGGGGGGTGAATTGGGCTTTTCTAAATTTTAATGCAAGAATTAAATCCTAATGCCCGATTTCACCCCAAGTGCCTAAGTGCAAGTGAGTTTTTCAACCTAGTTCCAAACCTATACAATTCTAGTCAAGTCTAGGAATTGAAAGACATTGCGGAAATGTAAATGCTTGAAGTAAAGGTCAAGAGATGACAGGACGATTTTTCCCGAGGTATCGGAGTGTCGCCACACTCCCCTAGTCCTCGTTGGAGCACCCTCGCAAGGGTTATGCTTCCCCTTGATCCTCGCAAGGACCAAGTGCTCTCTCGTGGCTGATCCTTCGGTTACTCCAACCACGGTGGATCGCCAAACCGCTCACATGTACCGGACCGGGGCTTCCACAATCTCCATTGGCAAGCTCACCGTTCCCACCGCCACCAAGCCGTCTAGGTGATGGCGATCACCAAGAGTAACAAGCCCGAACCTTCACTTGACCTGCAAAACAAGCCAAAGAAGAGGAATTGCAGCACACTTGTCACTCTTGCCAATTCTAGCGAGGATTCTCACGGATCGCAATTCGCTCAACCTCACTAGGACTCTTGCTTGCTCACAATCTCTCAAGGGTGTGTCTCAGGGTTAGAATGCTACAAGAGTGAGAGATTGAACCAGTAGGATAGGTATTTAACGCCCCCACCAACGGATCAATCTCAACCACTAAAGTCACCCAGAGACGACACCGCCGGACGCAGCTATCACACGCCGGACGCGTCCGGCGAGTGTACTACGCCAACGGTCACTGTTTCAAAACCAGTGACCGTTAGGAACATGTCGGACACGAATAGCGTCCGGCGCGTGCCCGCCGGACGCGTCCGGCGTTCGTCAGATGTTCCTCGGCCGAAACTATCAACACTGTTCCACATGACATTCTCGCCGGACGCGTCCGGCGCAGAGTCCGGTGCATGCTGGAAGACAGTTCATCTCACTCAGTCGAGAACAGGCAAACTGTTCCAACTGACACTCACGCCGGACGCATCCGGCGCAGCGTCCGGCGCGTACTGGAGTCAGGAACTTTTCCGAAACTCTACGGTTTCGAAACGACGTCCCTTCTCCAATACCACCACTCTCTCCTACGCTTGCCTAATGCTAAGAGTGACAGTTGTGCAACACTTACCAACTCCTTAGACTTATTTCAAGGTCAAGCTACTAACTCGAACCCCCCTTTATAGTACGGCCAAAGGTAAAACAAAGTCCTATGCTACGCTAAGTGTCTCCCACCTCCATGACACTTAGACCTAGCTAGTCCTTAACCTTGTCGTCCATCCTTTGCAAGCCGTAACGAGTCCATCGTCCGGGGGCTGGATCTCCTGTGATCATGACCTAACTCCAAGAGTGTCTCTGTAAAACACATGTTAGTCATAATACACTTACCTTTTGTCATAATCACCGAAACCTTAGGGCCTAGATGCTTCAATCTCCCCCTTTTTGGTGATTGAGGACAATACTTTAAAAGAAGATGAGAGTGAGGTTTGTAATGGGATTTAGTTTGGATAAGCATGAAAAGATAAGATGAAATTAGATAAGCCATGCTTATCCTAACCAAATCCACCAAGTACCAAACGAATGTGAATTAAGCTCAAGGTACGACAAGGTTGCTCACCGAGACAGGTAGATATGCGGAAGCGCAATCTCAAGAGCAACACGGGTTAGTGATATGAATAAACAATATGAAATAGCAACACATATTGCAGGATAGCACACCATAGCATAATAATGAGCAATAGGCATCACATACATATCTCATAAAGGGTACGAATGTAAATATGAATACATGATGCATGAAGCTCACACAAAAGACAGTATCTCGAATAAAAGATCGAATCGAAAGGAAATCCAAAAGACTGACTACCCTCACTCAGCTCTGCTCCCCCTAACACTATGCTCTCCCCCTATCTGAAGCTCCCCCTATCTCTACTATCTCTACTCTCCCCCTTTGGCGTCAAGCACCAAACTAGGGGTCCTGAGGCGGTGTTGAAGCACTAGAGGGGGCCCGGGCGAGCTCGAACTGGGTGTAGTCAATGTCGGAGTCGGAGTCGGAGTCCTGAGTCGTCTGACCCTCTGACTGGCGTGCTGGTGGAGCAGTCTGGGTCGACTCAGGCTCGGAGACAGTGACGGGAGGCGGGCTCTCAGTGGCAGGTGCAGAGACAGACTCTGTCACAGGAGCTGTGGCTGTAGAAGGAGCGACAGGAGTCGAGGCCATCGGTGAAGGAAGATCAGGAGTGGCCATCCCAGTGAGCTCGCTGAAACTGCAACCTAGTGACTGGGCCAGAGAGGCTGAAGCTGAGGTCGGTGTAAACCCAGTCACTATCGGGGAAGACTCCTGATACTGCCACTGCGGCTTGGGAGGAGGAGGTGATGCAATGGCCGCAAACTGACTCCCCGAGAAGACTGGCAGTGTAGGCCTGGGAGTAGTCTGAGCCGACTGAACTGGTGATTGCTGAGACTGAGGCACCGTCTGTGCTGGAGACTGCTGCAACTGAGGCTGAGGCATCTGGGCTGGCAGGACTCCAGGCTGAGGAAACTGTGGAAGTGAAAGACCTGTGACACTGGAGAGAGCTGCCATCATCATCTGCTGAAACTGTGCCTGCTGAGCCAACTGCTGCTGCTGTGCCATGACCAGCTGCTGGAAAGCATCCTGACGCTGACGAATGTCTGCAAGCACGGCCTCCTGAGCTCTGTCCCTCCTAGCCTGCTCAGCGGCCATCCGTGCCTGATCCTCACGAATAGACTGTAGTATACGATCCTGGTTCTGTAGAATAGCCAGGATCGCGGGATCAGTCGGAGTCTGGGGTGCTGTAGTGCTGGAGCCACCAGCCTCGTGGTCGTGAGCACGTGGAGGTGGAGGCTGGTGTATTGGCTCCTCGTCAGAGCTGTCGGAGATCTCAGGCGCCTGTGCTGGGCCCTCGGGGATGGGGTCCCCAGGGTCTGCTCCCTGGGCTGCCTCTGCTGCGTGAGCCTGAAGCTGGTCCTGGATCCGGAGGACGTCTAGCAGCTGCTGGACCCGGTATGCGCCGAAGATGGTCGTCGTGTTGAGGAACTGCTGGTGGAACCCAACGGGCTGCTGCTCAGTGGTCCGCTCGCTGACGAAGTGATCAATCATAAAGGAGATGTAGTGTCCGTATGGCATCTGGCGGCGGCCTCTGAGTCCATCCAAGATCATGTCCTCCATCTCAGATACTATCAAGTCCCAAATGTCGAACTGTACGCCCCGGACAAGATAACTGAGAAGCCACTGCTGGAGAGGAGTCACTGCATCCCTGTAGCCCTCACGAGGTAGAAGTGAGCGGCGCATGATCTCATGTATGATCCGAGGCTGAGGTCTCAAGGAACGGGCTCCTCTGCTGGATATCTCTGTGAATGGCTCCCGATAGCAGGGACTGACCCACCCAGCGTTGGGTCGGGCGCCACTGTGAGGACGACGAGGGGCCGGCTGAGTCCCGAAACAGATCTGGTGCAGACGGTTCAAGCTGCTGTCGACCCTTAAAAGCTCTCTGAACTCGTGAGCAAAGATCCTGTAGTCCTGACCCTCGAAAGCAAAGTGGATCCACTCGTGCGCTGGGTCTACGTATAGGGAAGCGTAGAACTGACGGACCCAGCGCTCCACATAAGCTCCGCTCCGCCCCAGTAACTCTGGCAGACCCTGCATATAGTCCAGGTAGGGTCTCAGATCCGCTCCAGCCTTGGCGCACAGATCATCCAAATCAACAACTCTATGCTCCATGATCTTGCAGCCTGCCGCCTCGTAAGCTGTGTAGAACTGCCCGTGGAGTGGAGTGTAGAAACCACGGGCTGCCCTGTCGTCACGCTGTCGTGGCATCCACTGCTCCACAGACACCCGTCTGAGCTGCTGAATCTTACGAGCACGTGCCTGGTGGAGCATCCGGTGAATGACCACAGGCGGTCTGTCATCGGCAGGCGCATCTCCACCCTGCTGGGGATCCTCTGGCCTGGGTGCCTGCTGTGTACGCGCTGACCTGCGGCGTGGCCTGTCCAGTATCTGCTCCTCCTGACCCTCTGCTCCAGCTGTCTCTGTAGGGGTGGTCCGGCGGCGGACCGAGTGGGGAGCTGGTGCCTGCTCAGTCCTGTCTCGGATCCTCAGGGATCCTCGACGACCACCCTGCTCGGCCTCCTCAGCAGCATTTATGGCCGCGACGACTCTCTGAAGCTCGTCCAGCTTCTTCTTGGACGGAGTGCGGCGAGCGAGAGCCTTGCCCTTGAAAGGACGAGGGGGCGGCCTCTCGTCACCTCCGGCTCCCCCTGCAGCGGCGGACGATCCACGTGGACGAACCATCGTGTAGGATGAGTGGTCGATGTGAAAGACACAATCTGGTGTCGAAAAGGGGGAGACGAGCGATGAAATTGCCCGGAAGAAGGGGGTCGCCGGCGGCGAGGAGATGGCCGGCGGCGGGGAGGCGACTGTCGGTGAAGGATGGTCGTCGGCGAGGGAGAGGGGCGGCGCCGGCGGCGCGGTTAGGGTTCGAGCCGAACGGTCGTCGGCGAGGGAGAGGGGCGGCGCCGGCGGCGCGGCAGGGCGCTGGAGGCAGCGGCGGCGCGGTGAGAGTTCTGTAACGTCCCGCCTCCCCGAGGCCGGGCACGCTTACATTAGATAGCTTTTATAGGATATAGGCTGACCTCACAGACCAACACAAGTCTTTTCTACGCACATTTGTCCTCACTCATGCGCACCCGGGAGTCACTTCCCGGTCGGTCACCCATCCTGAAATTGCTCCAGGCCAAGCACGCTTAACCTTGGAGTTTTCTGGAGCTAGGCTACCGAAAAAGAAGTTGCAACTTGTTAGTATGAGCATTCTATTAATCCTATTAAGCCCTGGGCCGGGATATCACACTCTCACCCCCTTAGAAGACCGAGAGTCGGCTCTGATACCAACTGTAACGTCCCGTCTCCCCGAGGCCGGGCACGCTTACATTAGATAGCTTTTATAGGATATAGGCTGACCTCACAGACCAACACAAGTCTTTTCTACGCACATTTGTCCTCACTCATGCGCACCCGGGAGTCACTTCCCGGTCGGTCACCCATCCTGAAATTGCTCCAGGCCAAGCACGCTTAACCTTGGAGTTTTCTGGAGCTAGGCTACCGGAAAAGAAGTTGCAACTTGTTAGTATGAGCATTCTATTAATCCTATTAAGCCCTGGGCCGGGATATCACAAGTTCGAGCCGAACGGTCGTCGGCGCGGGAGAGGGGCGGAGCGATGAGGCTGACAGGTGGGACCCACGGGAGTTAAAAGAGTCGTGTAGGTTGGGCCGCAAGTATCGGTACACGCCGGACGCGTCCGGCGCGCGCGTCCGGCGTGGGTGCCTGTTGGAGCAGTAAGTTCCGGCTCGGACGGGGTACGGCCTTTTACTGCGCCGGACGCGTCCGGCTACGCGTCCGGCGTTCTGGGGTGATAAAGATTTCTCCCAGCACGCGCCGGACGCGTCCGGACCAGAGTCCGGCGCTGCAAAAAAAAAAAAAAAATCCCGAATTTTCTTAAATAAAAAGACTTTGCAGCACAACTCCTCCCAACCTAGTTCTAACACGAAGAAATAAGAGAAAAACGCTTGTTTGGAACTGGTGTGGGAGGCCTCTCTCAAAAACCCTAAAATTTTTGAAATTGTCTCTTTTAGCCTTGGGCTCATACAAAGAGAGAAATATATAAGTTTTCGAAAGATAGGCAATAAACTCGCGAAAACAAAACGATAAAAGAGCAACCATGCAATATGCAATGCAAGAACTGAATTTTAAATCTATTTACTTGCAGGTTGTTCCTTGGTTGAGCTTCTTCACACGCTTTATGGGCGGTTATCTCAACCAAGTTAGCCAAGCCTGAATGCAATGCGGAATTTAAACATGCATTATATCACAATGAGTGCAAGGAGGCGCGCAAAGCTTAGCTCTAGGTGAAGTTGCTTAGATCAAGCACATTGAGCTCATTTCTCAACATGCAAAAGCGGTCCTCTTGCAATGGCTTTGTGAAGATATCCGCAAGATTATCCTCCGTCCTCACTCCCTCAAACGAGATATCATCTTTTGCAACATGGTCTCTAAGAAAGTGGTGACGGATGTCAATGTGCTTAGTGCGGCTATGTTGTACGGGGTTGTTAGCAAGCTTCACGGCACTCTCATTGTCACACAACAAAGGTACCCTTTCCAAAGTTATGCCATAATCTAGGAGGGTTTGTTTCATGTATAGGATTTGTGCACAACAAGAACCCGCTGCAATGTATTCCGCTTCCGTTGTGGACAAGGCAACGCTATTTTGTTTCTTGGAGCTCCAAGAAACTAGCGATCTTTCAAGCAAATGGCACCCTCCGGATGTGCTTTTACGGTCTATCTTGCAACCGGCATAGTCGGAATCCGAAAATCCGACCAAGAGGAAGTTAGCTCCTTTGGGATACCACAGGCCAATGCTTGGGGTGTGCTTAAGATATCTAAGGATTCTTTTTACGGCAATTAAGTGAGTTTCCTTAGGGTTAGCTTGAAAGCGAGCACACATGCACACACTAAACATGATATCGGGCCTAGATGCGGTAAGGTAAAGCAAGCTACCGATCATGGAACGGTAAAGAGTTTGATCAACCGGTTTACCTCCCACATCAAGGTCGAGATGTCCATTGGTAGGCATGGGAGTCTTGATGGGTTTACAATCTTCCATCTTGAATCGCTTGAGGAGGTCCTTGGTGTACTTCTCTTGATAGATGAAGTTCCCCTCCTTCATTTGCTTGATTTGGAATCCTAGGAAGAAGGTAAGCTCACCAATCATGGACATCTCGAATTCCCTAGACATCATTTCACCAAATTCCTTGCAAAAATCTTCATTAGTTGATCCAAAAATGATATCATCAACATAAACTTGGCAAATGAAGATATCATCATTGTGTCTCTTGGTGAAGAGTGTGGTGTCAACCACTCCGATCTTGAATCCCTTCTCTAGTAGGAAGTCCCGTAGGCGTTCATACCACGCCCTTGGAGCTTGCTTCAAACCGTAGAGCGCCTTGGACAACCTATAGACATGATTAGGATGCATTGGGTCTTCAAAACCCGGAGGTTGATTGACATAAACCCGCTCATTTATATAGCCATTCAAGAATGCACTTTTAACATCCATTTGAAATAATTTCATTTCATTGTTGGATGCAAAAGCAAGGAGGATACGGATGGCTTCAAGTCTTGCGACGGGGGCAAAGGTCTCTCCAAAATCAAGACCTTCAACTTGAGAGAAGCCCTTTGCCACGAGTCTTGCCTTGTTTCTCACAATGTGGCCTTGATCATCTTGCTTGTTGCGGAATACCCACTTGGTGCCAATGACTCGTGCATCATCGGGACGCTCTTCAAGTGTCCAAACTTTGTTGCGGGCGAAGTTGTTGAGTTCTTCATGCATGGCATTCACCCAATCCGGATCACGAAGAGCTTCCTCTACACTTGTAGGCTCAACACAAGACACAAAAGAGTGGTGAGCAATGAAAGAAACGTGTCTTTGTGAACGAGTCATTACCCCTCTAGAAGGACTCCCTATGATTTGATCTTGAGGATGAGCTTGAAGTAGAGGCGTGTTCTTTCTTTGAACCACTTGAGGAGGGGGAGTTGGGTCATCAACATCTTGTGCTTGTGCCTCGGCTTGTTCAATGGAGATGTGAGTGTCTTCATTAGGGTCAACTCCATTTTTGTCTTCATCATCATCTTGAGGCACATGTGATGAAGATGCTTGATTTGTAGAAGGTGCGTTGCCATCTTCATCATCTTTTGGCTTGATGTCCCCAATTGGCATGTTCTTCATTGCTTGCCTCAATGGTTCATTACCTACATCATCAAGATTCTCATGCTCTCCTTGAGAGCCATTAGTCTCATCAAATTCCACGTCATATGTTTCTTCAACCATTCCGGTGGCATGGTTGAATACTCGATATGCCTTGGATTTCAAGGAATAACCAACAAGAAAGCCAATGTCACATCGGCGTTGGAACTTCCCTAGGTGTTGCCTTTTCTTGTAGATGTAGCACTTGCAACCGAACACCCGGAAGTAGGAGACATCCGGCTTCTTGCCATTGAGCAACTCATAGGGCGTCTTCTTGAGCAAACGGTGAGGAAAGAGCCGGTTAGATGCATAGCAAGCGGTGTTGATAGCCTCGGCCCAAAACCTCTCCGGTGTGTTGTATTCATCTAGCATTGTTCTTGCAAGAGTGATCAAAGTTCTATTCTTCCTCTCCACAACTCCATTTTGTTGAGGTGTGTAGGTTGATGAGACCTCATGCTTGATCCCAACTTCATCACAATAATCTTCAATCCTTGTATTATCAAACTCTTTGCCATTGTCACTCCGGATTTTCTTGATCTTGACATCAAATTTATTTTGAGCTCTTTTGGCAAACTTCTTGAAGGCTTGAGCAACTTCGGTCTTGTCATGCAAGAAGAAGGTCCATGTGTACCTAGAGAGATCATCCACTATCACCAAACAATAGAGATTGCCACCAATGCTTGCATAGGTAGTGGGACCAAATAAATCCATGTGTAGTAGCTCTAGGACTCTTGAGGTTGAAACATAGGCCTTTGTAGGATGAGTGTTTGCAACTTGCTTCCCGGCTTGACATGCACTACACAACTTATCCTTCTCAAACTCCACATCTTTCAATCCTCTAACCATTTTCTTCTTCAACAACTTCTTAAGTGTGCTCATGCCAACATGTGCCAACCTCCTATGCCATAACCAACCAAGAGATTGCTTAGTGAAGAGACATATGTTCAAGTTGGCTTCATTGGAGGAAAAATCCACTAGGTAGAGATGGTTGTATCTAAATCCCTTGAATACCACACTATCATCATCCATCTTTTGATACAATCACCTCCAACTTGGTAAATAAGCATTTGAGACCAAGATCACATAGTTGTCCAACCGACAAGAGATTGAAACTCAATGAGGCCACCAAGAGGACGTTTGACAATGAGTGATCATTTGAGATTGCCACTTTCCCTAAGCCTTGCACTTTGCTCTTTGAATTATCTCCAAATGTGACTTTGCCTTGATCCTCTACATCTTCATCTATTGAGGTGAACATACGGGAGTCTCCGGTCATATGTTGAGTGCATCCACTATCCATTACCCAATGGGAGCCTCCGTTCTTGTAGTTCACCTACACACAAGCAATCAAGCATTGGGGTTAGGAACCCGCTTATGAGAGGGTCCCTCCAACTTCTCAAGCAATACTTTTGGCACCCAAATTTGCCTAGGCCTATTTTTGTTAGGAGGACCTAGGAACACCACTTTTGGCTTGGCATCTTGACCTTTAACAAGCATGTAGTGAGCATTGAAAGCATAGGGTCTAACGTGCTTGGGAAGTGGTTGTGGTGGTGGTGTTCTACACTCATGAGCAAAGTGTCCTTCCTTTCCACACTCATAGCAAGTTCTTGTCTTGGGCTTTGGCTTAGGCTTGCTTTTGTTGAGTCTTTGTTGAGCTCTATGTTGCTTTGCTCTCTCTTCCAAGTAGCCAAGACCAAACTTATTGTTCTTCATGACGGTGTTCATGAGAAGCTCATTTTGAAGTGTGTCACCCTTGGTAAACTTTTGCAATCCCATGGTGAGTTGATTCTTTTCAATCTTAAGTCTCTTGTTTTCTTCTCTTAAGATCTCAACCACCTCACTTGTGTCATTGCTTGCATTTGGAGTGATTTGCTTCTTCTCAAGCTCAAGCTTCAATTTTGCATTTTCCCTTTTTAGCAAGAACCAATCATCAAAGTCATCGGCCTCAACCTCTTCCTTTGCCTTGTTAGCCCCTTGCTCACTTGACTCACCACAAAGCTTGCCATTAGCAATAGCTACATCATGCTTAGCAACACGGTTAGTAGCATCTTTTAGTTTTTGACAACGATCCTCATAACGCCAACAAATACTAGTATAGTCATCTACAATCTTTTGATAATCAACTTTGAGCTTGTTGTGGCTAGTGACAAGTGTATTATGTGTCACCTCAAGGTTCTCATGTTTTTCAATGAGTTCCTTGAGTGTTTCATTTGACTCATCACTAGCCAAGGCAAGCTTCTCATTTGAGAGTAAATCATGAGCAATTTGGAGATTATCAAAGTTGACCTTAGTGGTGGCAAACTCCTCCTTGAGCTTGTCATGGCTAGTAATAAGGCTATTGTGAGTCACCTCAAGCTTCTTATATTTTAAATTAAGTTCCTTGAGGGTTTCATTAGCCTCATCACTAGCCTTGACAAGGGACTCATTTGCAAGAGTAAGAGTTTGCATGCAATCATTTAGTTTGTCAATTTTAGCATTTCTCTTGATGATCTTCTTAGAGTATGAGTTTAGCAACGTGCAAAGATCATCATAAGAGGGAGCATCAAACTCATCATCACTACCCTCATCATCACTAGAGTCATCTTGATTTACCTTCTTCTCTTTTGCCATGAGACAAAAGTGAGTTGGAGAAGATTGTGGCGTAGGCGGTGGAGGTGTAGAGAACCCAATAGCAAGAGCGGCCACCTTCTCATCATTACTTTCTTCTCCACTTGAGCTACCACTTGAGGAGTCAAGATCGGTGAGCCAATCACCCACAATGTAAGCCTTGCCATCATTCCTCTTGTGGTATTCTTTCTTCTTGCCATTCTTCTTCTTGTGCTTGAGCTTCTTGTGGTCATCTTCGCTCTCACTAGAAGAGTCAATCTTCTTGCCCTTCTTCTTGTTGTTGTTCTTCTTGGCCTTGCGGCATTGATGGGCAAGATGACCAAGCTCTCCACAATTGTAGCAATCCATCTCCGAGATAGGCTTCTTCTTGCTACTTGTGAAGAACTTCTTCTTGCTTGAGTCGAATTTGACACCATGGCGTTTGTCAAGCTTTTTCAACATCTTTGCGGTTTTCTTGACCATGAGAGCAATAGCTTCACCATCATCTTCACTTGAGCTTGACGCTTCATGAATGGTGAGTTGTTTGAGCTTCTTGGACTCCTTGGTTGCTTTGAATGCAAGATCCTTTTTCTTGCTAGAGCCTTCTTCCGGTCCAATCTGTAACATCCCGAACTAAATTCTCGCTAAATCTTTTGTCAATAAAGACTTAATTGTGTTCAATAAAAATCTTAAAACCCTAAGTAATGACATCAAAGGATCTAATCAACAGAACTTAAATTCAAAATTTAATTTGAAATCCAATCTTTACTGTCTTTCCGCTTCTCATTGCTTTCGCCCGTGTACCGTCGGCCTTGCTCCGCTCCGAGCAGGAACGAGCGCCGTCCGGTCTCCTCTGTTCGCCCAATTTCAAGCCGCCGCCCGAGTCCCTGCTCCTCCGGGTGCCGCTCCTCTGTTCTTTTCCATGTCTTCCCGACCCCGTCGTTTGGGAATCCGATTCGCCCGACCTCCGACCCAGAGGTCGGATGACTTTTACGTTTCGCCCGACCTCCGACCCAGAGGTCGGATGATTTTCACGATTCGCCCGACTCCGACCCCCAGCGGTCGGACATTATTTTCCGTCTCGCCCGACCCGTCATCACTCTCCGCTTCGCTCGACCCGAGGTCGGACAAGCCGTTCGCTCCGCCTCGCTCGACCCTGAGGTCGGACAAGCAGTTTCGCTCCGCCTCGCTCGACCCCGAGGCCGGACAGACTCGTCGGACCCGAGCTCGAAGCGGCCGCGCCATTAATGCTGCCGGTCATCTTCCCAACCGTAAAAGTGCCTGGCCGTACACAGCAGTGCTGCCACCGCGCCGAAAGTCTTCGTGATGGGACGCGCACGCCCGGCGCCCATGCGCTGCAGTACACTGCCGCCGCGCCAACTTGCGTCGTCCTGGAGAGACAAAAGGAACGGAGGCTGATATTTTTCCCTGAAACGAAACACTTCACTCGGTGAGCTCCTTTGCTCCTCTGCGCGCTCGTCTCTCTGCTCTCGTCTCCACTCCCTTCCGCCATTACAGCCGAAGAGCCCCGCAGGGCCGAAGCAGAGCCAGCTTCTCTCGTGCTCAGGTGCGCTCGGTAAGCCTTGCCCTGCCGACGGTTCCATCGTCCGTCGTTATCGTCTCTAACCGCCGCCCCATTCTTCCGCAGTATTTCAGCAGTAGCGGCGCGTCGACATCTCTTTCCGACGACCGGTCTCTGTTGCTGTTCTTTTTCCACCGACAGCCCTCTGGTAATCTTTGCCGTCCGACCAGTCTAGCTAGTCCCGTCTACCGAAGCAACACTAAAGTTTGTTAGAGAGAAATTCATGCAACTTCACTCATCTGTTAATACAAGATTACCTTGCATCTTCATATAGGAACCGAGCTGCAGACGGCCACTGAGGCTGAGGAGGACTTCCCCGCTGCCGACCCCGCCATCGACTGTGCTAACTTCTCCCCGAACCGAGGCAAGCCCCGGTGCACACCTAAGATTTAAAGTTTTACTTTGTCACTATCCTTGTAGGGCTGTTTGTGCATTACGTTGAGGAGTTGTTTGACACCTAGTTGCATAGCCTTAATAGGAGTTCCTATGGGATAAACTCAGTAGCGTCAGCTAAGCGCTAGCATGCCTTGTTAATATTAGGAATCGGTAGCATATGAGTAGTATGGAGACTACTCATTCGATAGCTAAAATCTTGTGGGAGGTGGGTGACTGTCAACTGTGTAGTCTTTAAGGAATGGGCACAAAATATGACATTAACTGTTAGCCAGTATTGCTGAATGGATTAAGTTAACAATGGTACTGAATGTCGGCACCCATGGGCAAGTATTGAGTTGTGTACCGAATACATACTGGCATATGGGACCCAGGAAACCGACGTAGCTCATTGCGCAGTGTTTGGACGATTGGCCATCTCTTTTTCCGGGTGAACGGACCAGTATGGTGGATGAATTCGCATTTCTGTTTTCTTGGGCATGTGCTAGTGGGAAAGGCTTGGGGCCGTACAGGAACGCAGGGCGTTGCCTGGAGGACCATGTCCTTGGAGAGATGGATGTTGGACCAACACTGTCGCGATGCAGTGAAAGGTGGCCACGTGCGACTCGTGGAGTGCGTACGTGTCGTGTTATTCGGGTTTCTCCTGCAGGATGTACATCGATTATAATCGCCGCCCCTCACGGTTAAGAGTACCCGCTTGTCCACTGTGTCACATCTTGCCGAGAATGTGGGTTGTATGGTGGGCAAATCGATGTATTGGGATCTCAATAAATTGTATTGCAACCATGTTTGTTTAGTATTTAAGAGCACATTTTACTACTGCTAGTGAACTCTTAAAATCTTGGCTAAAAACCTGAAAATAGGGTTTACCATTAGTGCTGTTTTTGCAAATACTTACCCTGCTGCCACAAATACTCCATGCATACTAGGAGTCGGCCTTAGAAGGCCTATTGACGGGTAAGTCTTGCTGAGCGTCAGTCGCTCACGGTTTATTGATTGTTGTTTTGCAGGTAATAGTGCTGACTGTAGCCAGGGTGGTTGGGAAGAGGAGATGCCCTCGGAGTGGACCTTCGAGTGGGTCCCCGCTTCTCCCTCCCGTGGAGATTAAACACCATCGGGCTGGGGTGTTTGATCGAGGCGCCGAGTGTTAGATTTTTGCTTCCGCTGAAATCCACGTGTTTGTTATCAAAACTACGTTTCCGCACTTCCTAAACTTCTGAAATCCGTTGTAATATAACCTGAATTAACGTATCTTTTAAGTCATTTATGCGAGTCCTTGTTAATTATTGTACTGCAAAGTCACTTGTTTCGGCAAGCGGCCCCCCCGAATGATCCTGGATGAGCAACCGTACGATTTTATCGGACGGGGTTGCGACAGCTGGTATCAGAGCTATTTGGGGGTTAGTACTCTAATTAACGAGGCATGTTTTCAAAAAATTGCGCTACGGTGAGGTAGGGTGTAGAACAGCCCTTAGTGGAGATTAGAGTTAGGAAGGTGGCAAGCTAACTGTGCATTCATGCATTTTACCTTCCTGTAAGTTTATGATTATGTAACGACGCACCAACGAACTACGCGAAGGTACGTGTTACAATTTTTGCAACGGCGCACCATCGAACTACAACGAAGGTACGGAGTCCTGCCGTGGGATAATATTCACGGTCGCTTGGTGTTCGCGTTGCTGGTTCACCCATCTTGCCTGAGATGCTTTTCATGGCCGCTAACGGCAAGGCGTTACTGGTTGCCGTCGGTTGCCATGAGTCGTGACTATCATGGCCATATTGCATACATGTTCTGTGATGTGTTTTTCTGCAGGTACACTAACAATCGTTAGACCGTGTAGGAAACGATTTGTCTTGAGAGAACGAGTAGTGCCACCGAGGATAACGTATTAAGGTTTTCCTTTTTGGTGAGGACGAATAGGCCGAGGCATCCTTTAAAATCTGCATGGGTACTAAAATCCACCTAACTAAAAAGTTCAACTCTGTAAATCCAATAAGAACCTGTGAATTAACTAAGGAAAATAATTAAGGAAAGAAGGACCTAAGAATTTCATTTCCCCTGTGTTCAGCCTGTTCCTCGCTCCAGAATCCTATAGAATTCGTAGGATTTCATCTCCTAATTTCATTCTCCAGACTCCTCTTAAGGGGGAAGGTGCCCCTCTGTTCTGGGAGAAAAGGACATCGGACCATCCGGTGCAGGGCCGGACAGTCCGAAGACACTCCCTCTGGAATTCTCTTTTTGGTCACCGGACATTCCGATGTGGGATCGGACCTTCCGGTGAACACCTCTCTGGACTGAAATCAACCAAGCAGGGATTTCAGCAAGGAGTCGTTTTCCAAAGCTTGTAGTTTCACGCCTGTCATTCTAAAAATGTGAATGGGCACAATTTGGAAAGGTGTGAAAAATATCTACGACTTTTGTAGTTGGGAAAAACTTGTGATTCCAATCCCCGCTACAGGAAAAATGTGTTTTCTCTCTGCTGCCATAGCAGGGCAGAAACCTGTTATTGTTCGGGAAATCCCATCCTTGATTGATTCTTCCTATTTAGGTCTTGCACACTATTCCTCATTTGGTCGAGAAATGAGTTGTAGTGTAGGACTTGCGCCTCTCATTTTGGAAATGAGGGCTAATTGTTCGACTTTTTACGCAGATGGCAGGACGTACTCGCGGATCAAGCGGACAGGACCAGGCTAGTGGCTCTAATCTTCCTCCACCGCCGCCCCCACCTCCAAGGATGTGGGAACAATTCATGGCCACCCAACAGCAGCTCATGCAAGTCCTGATCGAGCAAAATCGTCAGGGTGGTCGTCAGCGTGCACAAGCACCCCCGCCAGAGAGCTCCTTTGGGGATTTCTCGGCCGTCCATCCGCCAACCTTCGCGGATGCAGCTGACCCATTGGACGCCGATAATTGGCTGCGCACCATCGAGTCCAAGTTCGAGCTCCTTCACTGCACCGAGCATCAGAAGACTCTCTTCGCGGCTCAACAACTCCGCGGACCGGCGAGAGCGTGGTGGTTTAATTACACTACCTCTCTTCCCGATGGCCACCAAGTGCAATGGACGGAGTTCCGGGACGCTTTCAGAGCACATCATATTCCTGAGGGCCTCATACAGCGCAAGGCGAGAGAATTTGAAGAGCTGCGCCAAGGCCACATGAGTGTCCACGAGTACTCGCGCAAGTTTAACTACCTGGCGCAGTACGCTGGGCACCACGTGGACACGGACGCCAAGAAAAGGAGCTGCTTCATGAAGGGCCTAAACTCCAAGTTACGTGATCGCCTAGCCCTCCACCACAGCGCCAATTTCAACGCATTGGTGAGCGCTGCCATTGTCCAAGAAGATGCCATTCGCGCCCATCAAGAAGAGAAGAAGCGCAAGCAGCCAGCTGGAGGTCCCCCTGGGAATCAGCAGCCCCAGAGGTATCGTCTAGCCATTACGTCTCCTACGGGCCAGAGGTACAAAGCTCCGGTGCCACCGGGTGGAAATTTTCGCCCGTCTTTCCAGCAGCGGTCCGTAGCGCGTCAAGGCCAGCAAACGGGTTCTCAAGCCGGAAATTCCAGACAGTCAGCTTCAACTTCTCACCCGCCGCAGCCGTACAGCAACACGGGGCCGAGGCCGTGTTACAACTGCGATCGTCCTGGGCATTTCGCCAAGGATTGCCGGCAACCTCCCCGTCAGCAAGGCCATGTCCAGCAGAGCGACCCCCGCAACAACAACAATTCCCGTCCCCAGCCTGCCGGGGGCGCACCTACTCAGGGCCGTGTCAATCACACTGTGGCTGAGGAAGTTCAAGAAGGTGAACAAGTCCTTGCGGGTATGTTTTCTGTTCGAAAGCAGCCTGTTTTCGTTTTATTTGATTCGGGTGCCACCCATAATTTCATTAGTAGGGCGTGTGTCCAAAGGTGTGGTCTTCTCACCGCTATCACTAAAACCCCCTACATTATTACCTCACCCGCCGGAAAAATATCTACCACATTAAAAGTCCACCAAGCACCACTAAATCTGGGTGGAAAGGTATTTAAACCCCAATTCATCGTTCTTGAGCATCATGGCATAGACCTAATTTTAGGCATGGGTTGGATGGTGTACCATAATGCCGTGTTGCATATTTCCTCTCGAGAGATTCAATTAAACTCCCCTATACACGGCTTCATATCCTTTCATGTTGCACCTCCCACTCCCAAGTCACCTAGCCTTCATCAAGTTTCTGGTAAAAAGTTGGAGGATATTCCAGTGGTGTGTGAGTTTCCCGATGTATTTCCGGATGATTTACCGGGACTGCCACCCGATCGTGATGTTGAGTTCAAGATTGAACTTCAACCCGGTACAGCTCCGATCTCCCGAAGGCCGTATAGGATGGCTCCAAATGAGTTGGCAGAATTAAAAATCCAGTTAAAGGAGCTACTGGACAAGGGATTTATTCGGCCTAGTTCATCTCCATGGGGCTGTCCCGCCATATTTGTGAAGAAGAAGGATGAGACCCTGAGACTCTGTGTTGATTATCGACCGTTGAATGCGGTCACCATCAAGAACAAATATCCTTTGCCCCGCATAGACATCCTGTTCGATCAGCTTGTGGGCGCCAAGGTCTTCTCTAAAGTAGATCTTCGCTCGGGGTATCATCAAATAAAGATCCGTCCTGAGGACATTCCAAAAACTGCCTTTTCTACAAGGTATGGTCTCTATGAGTACCTTGTCATGTCCTTCGGTTTGACCAATGCTCCAGCCCACTTCATGTATCTAATGAATTCCGTTTTCATGCCCGAGCTGGACAAATTCGTCGTGGTCTTCATCGACGACATCCTTATTTATTCCAAGTCGGAGGAAGAGCATGCGGAACATCTTCGTATTGTTCTCCAGAGGCTGAGGGAACATAAGCTGTACGCCAAATTCAGCAAATGTGACTTTTGGTTGAAAGAAGTACAGTTCCTTGGTCATGTGATTTCCGCCGAAGGTATCTCTGTTGACCCAAGCAAGGTGAAAGATGTGCTTGACTGGAAGCCCCCTAAGTGCGTCAAAGATGTTCGCAGCTTCCTTGGGCTTGCTGGATACTATCGACGCTTCGTTCCAAATTTTTCGAAGATCTCCAAGCCCATGACGGAACTGCTTCACAAAGGGGTCGCTTTCTATTGGAGCGATTCTTGTGATGAGGCTTTTCGAACTCTCAAGAAACACTTGACCACCGCTCCAGTTTTGGCTCAACCGGACATCACCAAACCGTTTGATGTTTATTGTGATGCATCTGGCACGGGCCTGGGGTGTGTACTGATGCAAGACGGTCGCGTCATTGCCTATGGATCAAGGCAGCTGCGACGTCATGAGTTGAATTACCCCACTCATGATTTGGAACTCGCCGCAGTTGTGTTTGCCTTAAAAATCTGGAGGCATTACCTTCTTGGGAATCTCGTACACTTATACACGGATCACAAAAGCCTGAAGTATATTTTTTCTCAAGATGATCTGAATATGAGGCAAAGAAGGTGGATGGAATTGATCAAAGACTATGAATTAGAAATCCATTACCATCCGGGCAAGGCGAATGTTGTGGCTGATGCCCTAAGTCGCAAAGCTTGCTGCAATCTCATCATTGCTCAAGCAAATTCCACTGCCCCATGTTGCAACCCAGATGAACCAAGCCTTCGTGTCATTCCCCACGGAGCTTTATACAACTTGGCTCTTATTCCTACCCTCCGCGAGGAAATTGTGACTGCACAAAAGGCTGATAAGGGTATGGAAAATATCCGCGCTCAAATAGGCAGTAACAAAATGAAGTGTTTCCGCCTTGACGAGGAAGGTGTTCTATGGTTCAACAACCGCCTGGTCGTACCCAAGGATTTTGAGCTGCGGAAGAAAATCATGGATGAGGCACATCTCTCCAAATATTCTATACATCCGGGCAGCAATAAAATGTACCAAGATTTACGGAGAAAATTTTGGTGGACTCGGATGAAGCGTGAAGTCGCTCGGTATGTCGCCGAGTGTAATACATGTCGGCAAGTCAAAGCTGATCATTTAAGAAGTGCCGGTCCATTGCAACCTCTCAGTATCCCCGCATGGAAATGGGAAGACATTAGTATGGATTTTATCGTCGGTCTCCCGTTCACTGCTCAGAAACATGATTCTATTTGGGTGATAGTCGATCGACTAACCAAATCTGCTCATTTCATTCCGGTGCATACCCGATATAATGCGAGGAAATACGCGGAGCTTTATATCTCTCGTATCATGTGCCTCCATGGTGTTCCAAAGACCATCATTTCTGATCGGGGTACCCAGTTTGTGAGCCGTTTTTGGGAGCAATTTCACGAAGCACTTGGTACCAAGTTAATTCATGGTTCAGCTTATCACCCCCAAACCGATGGTCAAACAGAGCGTGTAAATCAAGTTCTGGAAGATATGCTTCGCGCATCTGTGCTGACCCATGGGAAGAGTTGGGAAGAGTGCTTACCATTGGCTGAATTTTCGTACAACAATAGCTATCAAGAGAGCATCAAGATGTCTCCGTTCGAGGCGTTGTATGGTCAGCCATGTCGCACGCCTTTAAATTGGTCTGAGGCAGGAGAAAGAGTAATTTTTGGACCCGATTTGGTGACTCAAGCCGAAGAGAAAGTGAGGGCTATTCAAGAAAATTTGCGAGCTGCAAGGTCCCGACAGAAGAGTTATGCCGACAAAAGGCGTCGACCATTAACTTTTGAAGTGGGTGATCACGTCTATCTTCGTGTGTCACCAATAAAAGGTGTCCAACGCTTTGGCATTAAGGGCAAGTTAGCTCCAAGATTCATTGGACCCTTCAAAATCATCGAGCGATGTGGTCCAGTAGCATATCGATTGGAGCTGCCCTCTCATATGTCAGGAATTCACAACATCTTCCATGTCTCTCAACTCCGGAAGTGTTTGAAGCTGCCTGAACAAGTAATCATCCCAGATGTTGAAGTATTCCAAGAAGACCTCACATATCCGGAGATGCCGATGAAGATACTTGATCGGAAGGATCGCGTAACTCGTCGGAGAACCAAAACTTTCTTCAAGGTGCAGTGGACAAATCATTCGGAAGATGAGGCTACCTGGGAAAGTGAAGAATTTCTTCATTCACAGTTCCCGGAATTCATGGCATCGGTCGCGAAATAGTCATCGGTTTCCCCCCTTGTAACGTTCTCTCGAAATCTCGGGACGAGATTTTCTTAAGGGGGAAGGGCTGTAACATCCCGAACTAAATTCTCGCTAAATCTTTTGTCAATAAAGACTTAATTGTGTTCAATAAAAATCTTAAAACCCTAAGTAATGATATCATAGGATCTAATCAACAGAACTTAAATTCAAAATTTAATTTGAAATCCAATCTTTACTGTCTTTCCGCTTCTCATTGCTTTCGCCCGTGTACCGCCGGCCTTGCTCCGCTCCGAGCAGGAACGAGCGCCGTCCGGTCTCCTCTGTTCTCCCAATTTCAAGCCGCCGCCCGAGTCCCTGCTCCTCCGGGTGCCGCTCCTCTGTTCTTTTCCATGTCTTCCCGACCCCGTCGTTTGGGAATCCGATTCGCCCGACCTCCGACCCAGAGGTCGGATGACTTTTACGTTTCGCCCGACCTCCGACCCAGAGGTCGGATGATTTTCACGATTCGCCCGACTCCGACCCCCAGCGGTCGGACATTATTTTCCGTCTCGCCCGACCCGTCATCACTCTCCGCTTCGCTCGACCCGAGGTCGGACAAGCCGTTCGCTCCGCCTCGCTCGACCCTGAGGTCGGACAAGCAGTTTCGCTCCGCCTCGCTCGACCCCGAGGCCGGACAGACTCGTCGGACCCGAGCTCGAAGCGGCCGCGCCATTAATGCTGCCGGTCATCTTCCCAACTGTAAAAGTGCCTGGCCGTACACAGCAGTGCTGCCACCGCGCCGAAAGTCTTCGTGATGGGACGCGCACGCCCGGCGCCCATGCGCTGCAGTACACTGCCGCCGCGCCAACTTGCGTCGTCCTGGAGAGACAAAAGGAACGGAGGCTGATATTTTTCCCTGAAACGAAACACTTCACTCGGCGAGCTCCTTTGCTCCTCTGCGCGCTCGTCTCTCTGCTCTCGTCTCCACTCCCTTCCGCCATTACAGCCGAAGAGCCCCGCAGGGCCGAAGCAGAGCCAGCTTCTCTCGTGCTCAGGTGCGCTCGGTAAGCCTTGCCCTGCCGACGGTTCCATCGTCCGTCGTTATCGTCTCTAACCGCCGCCCCATTCTTCCGCAGTATTTCAGCAGTAGCGGCGCGTCGACATCTCTTTCCGACGACCGGTCTCTGTTGCTGTTCTTTTTCCACCGACAGCCCTCTGGTAATCTTTGCCGTCCGACCAGTCTAGCTAGTCCCGTCTACCGAAGCAACACTAAAGTTTGTTAGAGAGAAATTCATGCAACTTCACTCATCTGTTAATACAAGATTACCTTGCATCTTCATATAGGAACCGAGCTGCAGACGGCCACTGAGGCTGAGGAGGACTTCCCCGCTGCCGACCCCGCCATCGACTGTGCTAACTTCTCCCCGAACCGAGGCAAGCCCCGGTGCACACCTAAGATTTAAAGTTTTACTTTGTCACTATCCTTGTAGGGCTGTTTGTGCATTACGTTGAGGAGTTGTTTGACACCTAGTTGCATAGCCTTAATAGGAGTTCCTATGGGATAAACTCAGTAGCGTCAGCTAAGCGCTAGCATGCCTTGTTAATATTAGGAATCGGTAGCATATGAGTAGTATGGAGACTACTCATTCGATAGCTAAAATCTTGTGGGAGGTGGGTGACTGTCAACTGTGTAGTCTTTAAGGAATGGGCACAAAATATGACATTAACTGTTAGCCAGTATTGCTGAATGGATTAAGTTAACAATGGTACTGAATGTCGGCACCCATGGGCAAGTATTGAGTTGTGTACCGAATACATACTGGCATATGGGACCCAGGAAACCGACGTAGCTCATTGCGCAGTGTTTGGACGATTGGCCATCTCTTTTTCCGGGTGAACGGACCAGTATGGTGGATGAATTCGCATTTCTGTTTTCTTGGGCATGTGCTAGTGGGAAAGGCTTGGGGCCGTACAGGAACGCAGGGCGTTGCCTGGAGGACCATGTCCTTGGAGAGATGGATGTTGGACCAACACTGTCGCGATGCAGTGAAAGGTGGCCACGTGCGACTCGTGGAGTGCGTACGTGTCGTGTTATTCGGGTTTCTCCTGCAGGATGTACATCGATTATAATCGCCGCCCCTCACGGTTAAGAGTACCCGCTTGTCCACTGTGTCACATCTTGCCGAGAATGTGGGTTGTATGGTGGGCAAATCGATGTATTGGGATCTCAATAAATTGTATTGCAACCATGTTTGTTTAGTATTTAAGAGCACATTTTACTACTGCTAGTGAACTCTTAAAATCTTGGCTAAAAACCTGAAAATAGGGTTTACCATTAGTGCTGTTTTTGCAAATACTTACCCTGCTGCCACAAATACTCCATGCATACTAGGAGTCGGCCTTAGAAGGCCTATTGACGGGTAAGTCTTGCTGAGCGTCAGTCGCTCACGGTTTGTTGATTGTTGTTTTGCAGGTAATAGTGCTGACTGTAGCCAGGGTGGTTGGGAAGAGGAGATGCCCTCGGAGTGGACCTTCGAGTGGGTCCCCGCTTCTCCCTCCCGTGGAGATTAAACACCATCGGGCTGGGGTGTTTGATCGAGGCGCCGAGTGTTAGATTTTTGCTTCCGCTGAAATCCACGTGTTTGTTATCAAAACTACGTTTCCGCACTTCCTAAACTTCTGAAATCCGTTGTAATATAACCTGAATTAACGTATCTTTTAAGTCATTTATGCGAGTCCTTGTTAATTATTGTACTGCAAAGTCACTTGTTTCGGCAAGCGGCCCCCCCGAATGATCCTGGATGAGCAACCGTACGATTTTATCGGACGGGGTTGCGACACAATCTTCATGTACATCTCATGAGCATTCACCTTCCCAATGATGAAGGCGGGTGTCACCGTAGAGAGGTCCAATTGGTGAAGTACGGTAACAATGTTACTATACTTCTCAACTGGAAGTGCACCCAATAGCTTCCTCACGTGTTGATCCTTAGTGAATTGAGTGAGTCCAAGAGCGTTGATGTCCTCTACGATAACATTCAAGCGTGAGTACATAGAGTTTGCATTTTCATTTGGAAGCATGGTAAATTGTTCAAGTTTCTTGATCATAATGCTATAGTGCTCCTCACGCTCACTCTTGGTACCCTCATGAAGATCAATGACAGCTTGCCAAAGTTCATTTGCCCTTTTGTGATTTCTCACTTGGTTAAACACATCCTTGGGAAGGCCCCGAAAGATAGTGTTCTTAGCTTTAGCATTCCATTTTTCCTGCTCAAGCTCGACTGGTGTAAGGTTTTCATCATCCCTAGGCACATCATATCCTACCTCGGCGGCTTTCAAGCATTTCGCATCAAGCGCATCGAGATAGGCCTCCATACGAAGCTTCCAATAGGAGAAGTCTTCGCCGTCATAGACGGGAGGGGGGCCATCTCCGGACATCCTTTCTCAAGGCGGTGAAGCCTTATCAGTGAGCACAAGGCTCTGATACCAATTGAAGGATCGAGGATGCCCAAGAGGGGGGGGGGGTGAATTGGGCTTTTCTAAATTTTAATGCAAGAATTAAATCCTAATGCCCGATTTCACCCCAAGTGCCTAAGTGCAAGTGAGTTTTTCAACCTAGTTCCAAACCTATACAATTCTAGTCAAGTCTAGGAATGGAAAGACATTGCGGAAATGTAAATGCTTGAAGTAAAGGTCAAGAGATGACAGGACGATTTTTCCCGAGGTATCGGAGTGTCGCCACACTCCCCTAGTCCTCGTTGGAGCACCCTCGCAAGGGTTATGCTTCCCCTTGATCCTCGCAAGGACCAAGTGCTCTCTCGTGGCTGATCCTTCGGTTACTCCAACCACGGTGGATCGCCAAACCGCTCACATGTACCGGACCGGGGCTTCCACAATCTCCATTGGCAAGCTCACCGTTCCCACCGCCACCAAGCCGTCTAGGTGATGGCGATCACCAAGAGTAACAAGCTCGAACCTTCACTTGACCTGCAAAACAAGCCAAAGAAGAGGAATTGCAGCACACTTGTCACTCTTGCCAATTCTAGCGAGGATTCTCACGGATCGCAATTCGCTCAACCTCACTAGGACTCTTGCTTGCTCACAATCTCTCAAGGGTGTGTCTCAGGGTCAGAATGCCACAAGAGTGAGAGATTGAACCAGTAGGATAGGTATTTAACGCCCCCACCAACGGATCAATCTCAACCACTAAAGTCACCCAGAGACGACACCGCCGGACGCAGCTATCACACGCCGGACGCGTCCGGCGAGTGTACTGCGCCAACGGTCACTATTTCAAAACCAGTGACCGTTAGGAACATGCCGGACACGAATAGCGTCCGGCGCGTGCCCGTCGGACGCGTCCGGCGTTCGCCAGATGTTCCTCGGCCGAAACTATCAACACTATTCCACATGACATTCTCGCCGGACGCGTCCGGCGCAGAGTCCGGTGCATGCTGGAAGACAGTTCATCTCACTCAGTCGAGAACAGGCAAACTGTTCCAACTGACACTCACGCCGGACGCATCCGGCGCAGCGCCCGGCGCGTACTGGAGTCAGGAACTTTTTCGAAACTCTACGGTTTCGAAACGACGTCCCTTCTCCAATACCACCACTCTCTCCTACGCTTGCCTAATGCTAAGAGTGACAGTTGTGCAACACTTACCAACTCCTTAGACTTATTTCAAGATCAAGCTACTAACTCGAACCCCCCTTTATAGTACGGCCAAAGGTAAAACAAAGTCCTATGCTACGCTAAGTGTCTCCCACCTCCATGACACTTAGACCTAGCTAGTCCTTAACCTTGTCGTCCATCCTTTGCAAGCCGTAACGAGTCCATCGTCCGGGGGCTGGATCTCCTGTGATCATGACCTAACTCCAAGAGTGTCTCTGCAAAACACATGTTAGTCATAATACACTTACCTTTTGTCATAATCACCGAAACCTTAGGGCCTAGATGCTTCAAGCTTCTAAGAAGCTCAGCAAGACTTACCCGACAAATGGCTGGCTACAGCCGACTCCTAGACATGAAGGCTGACTCAGGAGGGTTTACTTGCAAAAGGACTCGCAAGCCTAAACTACTCTTGTTAAGTTTTAGCATCAAGTTGAGTGATTAGAAAATAAATTTAGTTAGTACTGAACTAAACAAACATAATAGAATCAACAATAGCAATATTGATATTCATAATTCATTCTCATTGTGTCTCGACCTATTCACTAGAATGTGACAGAGAGTCCAAGTAAGCTCATAGCTGAGAGCGACAGCGATTCGAATCGATTTTTATACCACTGCAGGGTTATCCTAATCGTACGACACGTGCGCGTCCCAGACTCGCACGTGGCAACCGTTCACACCAGTTCCTGCAACGTCAATTCCAGCCTACGCATGCCTTAGCAGCGCCGCGTCCCACCAGACAACACGTCCCAGACGGTTTCTGTGGAGTTCCCACGCTGCCCACCCCAGATCTCCTCCTAGTCAGACACCGTAGGGCAGGTTCGACGTTGCATTCACTAGGCTACGTAGGTTTACCGGGGCCCATAACACCCAGCATACGATTAGTACGTTCAATACTTGTCCAGCTGTGCCACACGGATCAGACCAGACTACGGTCACCCTGGTCCCCGACCAGTCGCCGACCTACTTGTACCCAGTCTGACCCTCAATCTTTTATCTTTCTTAATCATTGACAATCGTGTGGCACATCTCATGAAATAGTTTCATTCATTATCCTATTACTCGCGAGCAGCGTCCCCTCTGCTCGACTTCTACTGGTAACTATCTGCTAAGCATAGCATACTAGGGGTATCTATACAAGCTACCGTCAGGGTTTCCTATGGGAAACAAATGCAACTATGGTTTCAATCAACTCCTAGCACCTAATGCACAAACAAGACACACTTAGTATAAAAGTAAAACTTTCAAATTCGGTTGTGCACCGGGGCTTGCCTGGTTCTTCAGTGTTGATGTCGACTTCTTCAGCGGGGGTCGAAGAACTTGGATCGGCAGCTACCTCGTTAGCGTCAGAATCTACATGATGCAGTAGGATTATGATAAGTTTAATGAAAATGGAACTTAGTATTATTATCAATAACAACCTAGGGTTTAGTTTGGCGACGCCCAGAATTAGGGTTAACCCTAATTACTCGACGTCGTCGATTAAATTAAATGCTTAATCTGTGAATGATGTTTAAAAAAATCTATTAAACTCTGATGAGGTGGCTTTTAGCTGGCATGTTTTAATAACTTCAGCTTTAGTTAAGTTAATACGACATTTTTCATCGGTTAATATTATTTACTTACTTCGGCTATTAAACTAGGGTTAAAAATGAAGATTTTAATTCTTCCTCAAGATTATTTTTAGTGGGTAGTACTCTCTGGATTTATAAGCATTTTGGGCTTTGGGTGGGGCCTAGATGAATTTTCTATATTTTATAAAAATTTATCAAAGTTCCTGTTTTTAGATCTTGTAAAATCATAAACCACTAGTAAACATTAGAATAAAATTATGAAACTTTATGTGAGCATTTTTGAGAACCAGATCTACAACGTTTCTTTTGGGGTCTACCCTTGCAAATGACTTTTATAATGTACTTTAGAAAATGCTATTTAAGCTAGGCAGATTGAGGTTATTTAATAGGGTTAGATGCCAATTCGTATTCCTAAAATCTTCATAAATTTCTAGAGTGTGTGTAGCACTATGATGTAGTTGTAGATCAAGGGTTAGCCCTAGCATTGCTCTATAATGCAATTTAAAATTCATAAACAGAAAGGAGTGTTTCTAATTAATTCTACAAATGTTTGGTGATTTGTTAAAAAGTGTTTAAACAGAAAATTAGTACTTTTCATGAGGGTTCTAACAAATTTTGTTTTGGCATTTTTGGATCTTCCTGTGATTTTCTAGGGTTTTTAGAAGACAGAGCAATAATCTGGAAAATAAATAGGAAAAAGAAAAACAGTGCACAGTCTCCGACGAGCTCCGGCGGCCAATTCCCGACGATGGGGTGGTCGCCGGCCGTCGAACCTTAGCTTTTCATGATCCTCACGACATGACGAAGCTCGGCAACATGGTATTAATCAAGGTTGGGCACGGCAGAGGGGGGTCTCATCGTGGGGGTGCTTCGGGACGGCGGGGATCGACGAAATTCCGGTGGGGTGGCTCGCCGTCGGAGGATTGGAAGGTGCTGTGAGCTTCACGAGGTGGAGAGGGGGTGAATTGATGGAGGAATTTGACTGAAATTGAGTGAGGGTGGTGTTTCGCCGAGAGGGGCGGCGGCAATGGCGCCGGCGGCCGAGAGCAGGAGAATTGGGGGTGCTTCGCGCGGGGGGAGAGAAATTGGAGGAGGGGGGGGGGGAGATTGGGGAGGAGTTGCGCGCCATTTTATAGGGGGGCCGGGGGTAGGGGAGAGGTAGGGGCAGGGGAGCGGCTCGGGCGGCAGTGAGGCGGCGGGCATGGCGGTCGGGCGGTCGGGCGGCGCGGCAGAGGAAGAAAGAAAGAGAGAGGGAGGGAAGAGGCTAGGGAAATGGGGAGCGCGGGAGAGAGGAGGGAGGCAAAGGGGGCGGCGCGGCAGCGGCGACGTGCGCCACAGGCGCCCGTGTCGGGCGGGCGCAGTGTGAGAGACCCGACCAATTTATATTCAAGTTTACCAAGTGGACTCGCGGCCCACGCATGGTATGCGAGAACTCAACCCGATAAAAGAGAATATAAACCCGGCAGTCCCCCGACATGCTTCTCAAGCAATGCCCAAGATCCAAGCACGTCGGCAACGTCACAGGTGATTCATCACAAAGGTCACATTAATTAATAACATTAATTTAAAATATTCTTACATACCAAGGTTCATCATAAGTCTTGAAACTAAAGAAATCAAAGAGCGGAAGCGATTCTAAGGAAGACGATAGTCGCAGCGGTTGCAATGAGGAAACAGCCAAGGATTGCGATGCCCAGCCCACGAACATCGCAAATCACGGTCACTCGAACGTCTCGACTACGCCTCGCCCTCGCCGGCATCGGCGGGGACAAAGTAGCCGAAGACCAACTCATCCTCACCTGCAAAAACTTAAACAACAAACGTTGAGTACGAAGGTACTCGCAAGTCTTACCCTGTGGTGGGAATTTTCCCGACTCCAAGGATAATGCAATGAGGCTGTAGCAAGGTAAATAAGGTATAGGAATGGACTCGATTGCTTAAAGCAGAAACTAAGCATATATGAATAAGCATAAAGTAAAAGACTCTGCGGGCATGAACTTCTAATAAACCCAATCCCCAAGTATTATGTAACCATAAACCATGTATATGCCAACATCCATGTTCCATCCGAACCATGGATACCCATAACCATATTCCAATTTCATCAACAATATCCCAATTCCCATCATGTTATGTGACAACTCTACGATATTATCCAAAGGACACTGAGCTTGATCATAACCGAGACCGCGGCGGATTCGAACCGATTTTACACCCTGCAGGGGAGTCCAACTGTACCCACACGACTGAGGACCATACGGCTCATGCAACCCGCTAAAGTTACACAAGGGGGTACTCATGTCAACCTTTTTCACACTCGTGCCCACACGGTTGGAAAATCCACACGGTGCCGAGTACCACGGCCTCGCAGGCACACGTGAGTCCCTCGTCGAGTGTCACGGCCTCGCAGGCACCCATGACTCCCTCGTTCCACACACCGTGCAGTCATCGGCCAAACGTTGGTACGCAGTGAGATACTCAGCTTGTCTTACCATTATATCGGACATGTGGTATGAACGGAAAGTGCTCAGGCCAAGAATAACACGGCCGGTTCCTAGGTCAACCCAGACGGGGCCTACGGCACACAAGACCTCCATGTCTTGCTGCATCCTATCCCTCCGTCCAGATTTCAGCTTTTAACACTTTTCAACTTTTACCAACATATGAACTTGCCACAAGTCCATAAGTAATCAAGGTGGTTCCTATACGTGCGAGTGGGACTTACCACTCGACTTCTACCGTGTTATCTAAGCATGGCTAAGTATTTCGTGACTCGAACAAAGACACTCTACCCAGGTTGACAAGGTGACGTATTCAATACCAAGGAGGGGTACATGCAACAATAATAGGTTTTCCCAATGTTACTACTAAGCCCGACTTTATGCATTCCTATACGTAAGCATTCATATTAATCATTAAGTAAATTACTTAGGGTAGCAATATGAGGTGCTTGCCTTCAACAGCAGCGGTGTTGACTTCCTCAGCAGCTTGGTCAACCTCTGGTGCTTCTCCCGTAGCAGCACCCGCGTCACTCTCTGGCGGTTCGTAAGCTATAAAGTAAAAACGCGACGGTATGAGATGCATGCCATGATGCCATGATGCAGTATGATGCAGAGAGGTAGCTACTGAGTTTATGAACACAATGCAAAAAGAACGAAGGCATTCGGAGTTCTACAGCTCAAGTTATGACCTAAACAGTTTTACCGATTCCGGTTACGGGTTTCCCGGTTCCCGGTTTCGATATCGGGTGGCACACGGATGTCGTTTCCGGGAAGAATCCCAAAACACATCACATGTACTGGCTTTACTAAGTGGCTTGGGTTACTATGAGACTAAGTTTGAGTGGTTTTGACTCGCGTTAACAGGAACACGAGCCCTCCGATGGTCGTTGGCCTGTTCACGACATCGGGAATACCGTAACGGTGCCGTAAAAGTCGTAACGACTTTTCCGGTGAAATTCAAAGTTAGGTTACAGGCATGAGACCATTTTTAGTTTAAATTAGGCTCTAAACTAAGACTTTTGGCTCTGGTCTGGGGTCAAGTTGAGCTTCTATGAATTTACTAAAAATCTAACAAGGCTCTGTTTTCCAAACTTATAAAATCAGAAACATGTATTAAAACTTATGCAAAAATCATGAAACTTTACAGAGCTACTACTGAGGATCTAAAATAAAGTTTTTGTTAAAGGTCTTGGGCTTTTGGGCGACTTTCCTAATGTACTTTAGACAAAGGTAAATAACCTAGGGTTTTGGAGATAATATCAATGACATGCATGCACAATGTTCATGAAAAATTCTGATAAAAATACAGGAGATGCATCATGCCAAGATAAAATTATGGAACAAAAATCAACCCTAGAAACCTTCTGGAACTTCAATTAAAAATCAACAACAGAAATAATACACTGAATTAATAAAGAAATTCCAGGGACAAATTTGAAAAAGTGCTTTAACAGAAAATTAACACATTATTCAAGGATTCAAATAAAATTAGGTTTGGCATTTTTAGACTTTCCCATGATTTTCTACACACTATGCATCTTCTGGCTAAATAAAAGGAAAAATAGGAAATTCAATGGAACAGTACTCAGAAACAGGGGAATGGCTGAGGCGGTGGCTCCGATTGGAAATTCGCCGGAGAAGAAGGTTGGAAGGGGGATTGAGCAATCGTGGAGCATCACCTTGATTCAAGGAACTGATTTGATGAAGATTAGGGCCACGGGGAAAGGTGTAAGGTGGTGGTCGACGTGAGCCCAGAAGCTCCGCCAATGGCGGCCGACGGGTGGCGCGCGACGAACTTCCTCAACGGCGATTATCTGTGGTCAATGGCTTATCAAATAGATATACCATGGTGAGAGGAACCAGCTGGTTGAAGGAATCGAAGAATGAAGCTACCTTGGTGACGGAATTTGAAAAGAGGTGGCCGCCGGCGTTATTGTCGGCCGAGGAGCAGTGCGGCGGTGTTCTGGTGAAATTAGGGCTCGGCAGGGAAACTTGGTGTTCGGAGAGTTTCAGTGGGCCGAGGGGAACTTGATTGGCACGGTGGCGCGGCCTGGGAGTGGTCGAGGCGAGCTGTCGTCGGTGGGGGTAGCTCGGGCGGCAATGGTGGTGGCGGCGCGCTGACAGGGGCAGAGGAGGAAGAAGGGAAGGAAGGGAGGGGGAAACTGATGCTTCGGCCTTGTACTCGAGTGGAAGCTGAGCCAAGGGAGAGAGATATGAGAGGGAAGTGTGCCGCGCCGTCGATTGGAGCAGAGGGGCGGCGAGCGGCCACTGGCGCTTGAGGGCGGTGGCTTCGGCTTTGATGGCGCCGTGCGGCAGAGAGCAAGGCAGGGCGCCAGAGGAAGGATGGGAGAGGGAGGAGGAAGTGTGATGGGAGAGTGGTGGAGAAGATCTTTGGAGAGATTCACTGCTGAGGAGTGAAGGCTCCGCGCGGGGGATTGGCCGGGCGGTCGGCCGGCGGTTGGCTGCGGGCGGCAAGGGTGTCGGGCGAGTACTGTTCACGGTAAGATTATTTTCAATTCAATTAATTCAATTACCCTCCCTCTTGATACAACAGAAAACCCTAGCTCCCGAGCTCAAAAATTTTTGAAACTTTTTGTGTGTGCTAAATGATTTATTTGGAACAACTTTGCTTATAGGAAGGTTCACTGAAACAGCTTCTAAAGATCTGTGAATTTTCAATTAGGTTCAAAATTGTTGGAATTTTAAAGGGGTTTAAACCTTTACCAAAAATTTTCATAAAATCTCCAAAATTCTATTTTAATGTATAGTTAATTGTTATGCAAAAACATTGGGGTAGTTTTATTAAGAAAACAAAAGGCTTCTTGAAAGTCGATTAGGGTTTTGCGAAAAGACGAAAACTCGAAACCCTGACCCAAAATCAAAATAGGAAAAAGTCGAATTCAAATGATTGAATCAGTGAGCTCAAATCAAAAGGATAAAAGATTGCAACTTTTGGGATGTGACACGCAGCCGGGCGGCTGTGCGCCCCTGTTGTCGGGCGGGCGGGCACTGTAGCCCGCCCGGCAACAGTTTCTTTTTTTTTTATTATTAATGCTGGAAAGGATTCAACAATTCGGCACACTTCCCGAGCTCAAAAAATTTTGAAAATTTTTGTACAAGCTCAGGAGTTTATTTGGAACACTTTTCGTTTAAGGTTCAAGTCATGATTTGGCCTCTAAAAATTCTTAAATTTCTAGGTTGATTATAGCTTCTGTGAATTTTTAAGAGGTCTAATTCTTTTCCAAAAATCTTGAATAATTTCCCAAAATTATATTTTGAAGGTAGTTAATTGTTATGTAAAAATATAGCTAGGGTTCTATGGAAATTTTGATGGTCAAGAGTTAGGGTTTGGATTTCTTTCTGTTAACGAGATTTCGACACTTTTCGTTGAAACCTCTCCGGACTTTGCTACATGCTCTGTTGTTTGTCAAACTTCTCATAGTGCCTCTTTAAATCATTTTAAATAATATTTCTTTTTATTTTCATGATTGAATTTGCTTTAAGGTGAGTGAAATTATGAATTAGAGTTTAGAGTTGTCGATTTTTGCCCCTGGTGACACCTGGGGTGTCACACAATCACTAGGCTACGTAGGTGTCACATCCCAAAAGTTTCAATCTTTTGTCCTTTTTGTTAATGAGCTCACTGATTCAATCATTTGATTTCGACCTTTTCCTGTTTCGAATTTGGGTCAGGGTTTCGAGTTTTCGTCGTTTTCGCAAAACCCTAATCGACTTTCAAGAAGCCTTTTGTTTTCTTAATAAAACTACCCCAATGTTTTTGCATAACAATTAACTATACATTAAAATAGAATTTTGGAGATTTTATGAAAATTTTTGGTAAAGGTTTAAACCCTTTTAAAATTCCAACAAATCGAAACTAAGTTGAAAATTCACAGACCTTTAGAAGTTGAATCAGTGCATCTTCCTATAAGCAAAGTTGTTCCAGATAATTCTTTTAGCCCACACAAAAAGTTTCAAAAATTCTTGAGCTCAGGATCTAGAGTTGTCAATCGAATCTTGAAGGAGGAATTGAATTAATTGAAATTGAAAACAGCCTGACCGTGAACAGTGCATCACCGTTACGACTTTTACGGCACCGTTATGGTATTCCCGATGTCGTAAACGGGCAACGACAGTCGGAGGCCTCGTGTTCCTGTTAACGCGAGTTAAAACCACTCAAACTTAGTCTCGTAGTAACCCAAGCCACTTAGTAAAGCTAGTACATGAGATGTGTTTTGGGAATTTTTCCCCAAAATGACATCCGTGTGCCACCTGATATCGGAACCGGAACCCAGGAACCGGGAAACCCGTAACCGGTATCGGTAAAACTGTTTAGGTCATAACTTGAGCTGTAGAACTCCGATTGACTTCGTTCTTTTTGCATTGTGTTCGTAGACTCAGTAGGTACCTCTCTGCATCATATCGCATCATTTGTGCATCATGGCATCATGGCATACATCTTATCGCCGTGTTTTTACTTTATAGCTTACGATCCGCCAGAGAGTGACGCGGGTGCTGCTACGGGAGAAGCACCAGAGGTTGGTCGAGCTGCTGAGGAAGGCAACACCGCTGCTGTTGAAGGCAAGCACCTCATATTGCTACCCTAAGTAATTTACTTAATGATTAATATGAATGCTTACGTACAGGACTGCATTAAAGTCGGGCTTAGTAGTAACATTGGGAAAACCTATTATTGTTGCATGTACCCCTCCTTGGTATTGAATACGTCGCCTTGTCAACCTGGATAGAGTGTCTTTGTTTGAGTCGCGAAATGCTTAGCCATGCTTAGATAACACGGTAGAAGTCGAGTGGTAAGTCCCACTCGCACGTATAGGAACCACCTTGATTACTTATGGACTTGTGGCGAGTTCATATGATGGTAAAACTTGAAAAGTGTTCAAAGCTGAAATCTGGACGGTGGGATAGGAGTGCAGCAAGACATGGAGGTCTTGTGTGCCGTAGGCCCCGTCTGGGTTGACCTAGGACCCGGCCGTGTTATTCTTGGCCTGAGCACTTTCCGTTCATACCACATGTCCGATATAATGGTGAGACAAGCTGAGTATCTCACTGCGTACCAACGTTTGGCCGATAACTGCACGGTGCGTGGAACGAGGGAGTCATGGGTGCCTGCGAGGCCGTGACACTCGACGAGGGACTCACGTGTGCCTGCGAGGCTGTGGTACTCGGCACCGTGTGGATTTTCCAACCGTGTGGGAACGAGTGTGAAAAAGGTTAACATGAGTACCCCCTTGTGTAACTTTAGCGGGTTGCATGAGCCGTATGGTCCTCAGTCGTGTGGGTACAGTCCCCTGCAGGGCGTAAAATCGGTTCGAATCCGCCGCGATCTCGGTTATGATCAAGCTCAGTGTCCTTTGGATAATATCGTAGAGTTGTCACATAACATGATGGGAATTGGGATATTGTTGATGGAATTGGAACATGGTTGTTGGTATCCATGGTTCGGATGGAACATGGATGGTGGCATATACATGGTTTATGGTTACATGGTACTTGGGGATTGGGTTTATTAGAAGTTCATGCCCGCAGAGTCTTTTACTTTATGCTTATTCATATATGCTTAGTTTCTGCTTTAAGCAATCGAGTCCATTCCTATACCTCATTTACCTTGCTACAGCCTCATTGCATTATCCTTGGAGTCGGGAACTAATTCCCACAACAGGGTAAGACTTGCGAGTACCTTCGTACTCAACGTTTGTTGTTTAAGTTTTTGCAGGTGAGGATGAGCTGGTCTTCGGCTACTTTGTCCCCGCCGATGCCGGCGAGGGCGAGGCGTAGTCAAGACGTTCGAGTGACCGTGATTTGCGATGTTCGTGGGCTGGGCATCGCAATCCTTTGCTGTTTTCTCATTGCAACTGCTGCGACCATCGTCTTTCTTAGAATTGCTTCCGCTCTTTAATTTGTTAGTTTCAAGACTTATGATGAACCTTGGTATGTAAGAATATTTTAAATTAATGTTATTAATTAATGTGACCTATGTGATGTATCACCTGTGACGTTGCCGACGTGCTTGGATTTTGGGCATTGCTTGAGAAGCATGTCGGGGGACTGCCAGGTTTATATTCTCTTTTATCGGGTTGAGTTCTCGCATACCATGCGTGGGCCGCGAGTCAACTTGGTAAACTTGAATATAAATTGGTCGGGTCTCTCACAGTAGGTTTATGGGGCCCCATTATACCCAGCATATGATCAGTACATTCAATGCTCGATCAGAATCAGACCACATGGATCAAACAGGACTACGGTCACCCTGGATCCGGTCGAGCTGCTGACCTACTTGTACCCTGTCTGACCCTCCAGTTTTTATCTTTCCTTAATTATCCAGAGCCATGTGTCATATGTTTCATGTGAAATTTTCAATCAAACCCTAGCAGTCGCGAGCAGCGTCCACTCTGCTCGACTTCTACCGGTAAATATATTCTAAGCATAGCATACTACAATGGTTACCTAACCAAGTACTGATAGGGTTTCCTATGGGAAATAGATGCAACTAGGGTTTCAATCAACTCCTAGAAACATAATGCACAATCACGACAATTTAGTGATGAAAGGAAAAACTTAAAAACAGGTTGTGCTCCGGGGCTTGCCTTGATCACCGGGGTTGGTGATGATGACTTCTTCGGGGGTCGAAGACTCCAGATTGACAGCTACCTCATTCGCTTCGGTGTCTACATGATGCAATATGAATAAGATGAGTTATGATTAAATGATGTAATATGATTTTTTCATCATAGATTACTATGGTGTTTTCATCATTACCACTTAGAGGTTTAGGGTTAACGCCAACTATTTGACTGAGTGTGGACCAAAGTGAAACTTCATATCTGACCAGGACACTATTTTTAGTTGACATTGCTCTCTAAAATATGAATTTTAGACTTGGTTGAAGTCAAACTAAATTTTCTAGATTTTATAAAATTCAATTAATTTTTCTGTTAGTCAAATCATGGACTACAGTGAAACTTCAGATTCTACCAGGATACAATTTTTAGTTGATAGTGCTCTTTGAAATATAAATTTTGGAGTTTGTTTGGGGTCTAAGTTGAATTTTCTAGATTTTATAAAATTCAGCAAAGTTTCTGTTATTTAAAATTAGAAAATCAGAATTAAATAATAACCTTATGGTAAAATCATGAAATTTTATACATGTACCAGCGAGCACCTAAACTAAAGTTTTGCTCAGGGGTTTGGATTTTTGGATGAGCTACAAAATGTATTTTAGAAAATGACAAATTCAAATGAATGTTTGGAGCATATTTAATGACATGGATATAACTTTGTTGCTGTAAAATCTTGATAAAACTAAAGGAGGTGCATACTACCAATATACACTAATGGTTCAAGTTTCAACCCTAGAACAGCTCTGGAACTCCAGTTAAAATTCAAAAACAAAAAAGATTAATCTATTTATTAAGTATGTCCCCTGAACATTTTTGAAAAAGTGATTCAGCAGTTAATTAGTGTATTTTACAGGGATTCCAAAGAATTTTTGTTTAGCATTTTTATGTTTTTCCTCTATTTACTAGGCATTTTACAAAACTGGCTAGATAATAGGAAACTAAATTTAAATTCAAAAATTGGTGAAACAGGGGAGGCAGCGGGGAACTCCGGCGAACTCCGGCGATAGGGCCTTCCCGGCGATGGGGAACCGCGGAGGGAAGTGTCCTAGGCTTGCTCGTGGCGGGGGGAAGTTTTGGGACACGACGGCAGAGCGGGTCGCGCGACGGCGGTAGTACCAATGCGAACTTGTGAGAGACCCGTCCAATTTACATTCAAATTTACCAAATTGACTCGCTATCCATGTACGGCATGCGAGTACTCAACCCGATAAAAGGAATGTAAACTCGGCAGTCCCCCGACATGCTTCTCCAGCAATGCCCAAGATCCATGCACGCCGGTATAACAACGGTTGATACATCAAATAGGTCATAATAATTCAATTACATTAGTTTTAAAGTAATCTTACAGACCAAGGTTCAACATAAAGTCCTGCAAAATTTAAATTGTGAAAGCGATTCTAAGGAATAGAGCGGTCGCAGCGGTTGCAACGATAAAGCAGCAAAATATTGCGACGCCCAGCCCACGAACATCGCAAATCACGGTCACGCGAACGTCTAGGCTACTCCTCGCCCCCGCCGGCATCGGCGGGGACAAAGTAGCCGAACACCAACTCATCCTCACCTGGAAAAATTTAAGCAACAAACATTGAGTATGAAGGTACTCGCAAGTCTTACCCTGTTGTGGGAATTATTTTCCGACTCCAAGGATAATGCAATATGGTAGTAGCAAGGTAAGTAAGACATAGGAATAGACTCGATTTCTTAAAGCTGAAACTAAGCATATGTGAATAAGCATAAAATAAAAGACTGTGTGGGCATAAACACCTACGAACCCATGACCATAAGCACCATGTAACCATAAACCAAATATACCATCAATCATATTTCATTTCCCATCTTGTTATGTGTCAACTCTACGATTGACACGACCCCGCCCAGAAAACCTCATTTCGGGACAGATCCGGTCAGTCGTTAAGCCAAGATCTTGTTGGGCAACGCTCGGCGAAGCGAGCGTTCACACGATACAACACAGGCAGGAATAAACAGCAATAATTTACAAGAAGAGAGCACTTAATACATCATTGATTCATAACTTAGATGTTGAATATTACATTGTTTCAGAGTACGCAATAGTTTTTGAAAACGATAAACAGCGGAAGACTAGAACTATTACAACTCCGACACTCGGACTTAAGCAAAAGCACGCGCCGTGCCCACGGGCGTCATGCTACTAGCCACTTCAACATTCAGTGCGGCGACTCGCACAACTCCCACTGGAGGTTCCCAAACTCGAGGGGAGGCTCCTCCCAATTGAAGCTACCTGCTGGTTCCTGCATGACAGTGCCTGAAAACCACAAAACGCTAACGCGTGAGCTTCTAAGAAGCTCAGCAAGACTTACCCGATAAATGGCTGGCTACAGCCGACTCCTAGACATGAAGGCTGACTCGGGAGGGTTTACTTGCAAAAGGACTCGCAAGCCTATACTACTCTTGTCAAGTTTTAGCACCAGATTAAGTGATTAGAAAGTAAATTTAGTTAGCACTGAACTAAACAAACATAACAGAATCATCAATAGCAGTATTATTATTCATAAATCATTCTCATGGTGTCTCAACCTATTTACTAAAATGTGGTGTGTTTCACGAGCATGCTCACTAACTGGGAGTGACAGCGGTTCGAAACGATTTTATACCCTGCAGGGGGAAACCTGACCGTACGACACTTGCGTGTCCTAGACCCGCACGTGGCAACCGTTCACACCAGCTCCTGCAACGTCAATTCCCTCCTACGCCTGCCTTAGCAGCGCCGCGTCCCACCAGACAACACGTCCCAGACGGTTTCTGTGGAGTTCCCACGCTGCCCACCCCAGATCTCCTCCTAGTCAGACACCGTAGGGCAGGTTCGATGTTACAATCACTAGGCTACGTAGGTTTACTGGGGCCCATAACACCCAGCATACGACTAGTACGTTCAACACTCGATCAGTCTCGGACCACACGGATCAGACAAGTCTACGGTCACCCTGGACCCAGTCCAGTCGCCGACCTACTTTGTATCCTGTCTGACCCTCAAACTTTTATCTTCTTACTGATTCACATTAGTGTGGTCCATCTCATGAAATAGTTTCATCAACAACCTATCCTTTCGCGAGCAGCGTCCACTCTGCTCGACTTCTACCGACAATACCTACTAAGCATAGCATACTAAGGGGGTGTCTATACCAACTACCGTTAGGGTTTTCCTATGGGAACAAATGCAACTATGGTTTCAATCAACTCCTAACACTTAATGCACAAGCAAGACACACTTAGTTAAAAGTAAAACTTGAAAATTTGGTTGTGCACCGGGGCTTGCCTGGTTCCTCTGAGTTGATGTCGACTTCTTCGGCGGGGGTCGAGGAACTTGGATCCGCAGCTACTTCGTGAGCGTTAGAATCTACATGATGCAGTAGAATTATGATAAGTTCAATGAAATAGAAACTTATTGTTATTATCAATAACAACCTAGGGTTTAGATTGGCGACGCCCAGAATTAGGGTTAACCCTAATTACTCGACGCCGTCGATTAAATTAAATTCTTACTCTATGAATGATGTTTAAAGAAGTCTATTAAACTTCCATGAGGTGACTTTTAGTTGGCATGTTCATCAACTTTGACTTTAGCTAAGTTAATGCGACACTTTTCATCGGTTAATATTATTTAATTACTTCGGCTATTAAACTAGGGTTAAAATGAAGATTGTAATTCTTCCTCAAGATTATTTTTAGTTGGTAGTACTCTCTGGAATAAGCATTTTGGACTTTGGGTGGGGCCTAGATGAATTTTCTATATTTAATAAAAATTCATCAAAGTTGCTGTTTTTATCTCTTGTAAAATCAGAAAGCACTAGTAAACATTAGAATAAAATTATGAAACTTTTTGTGAGCATTTCTGAGCACCAGATCTAAAACTTTTATTTTGGTCTAGCCTTGTAAATGACTTTTACAATGTACTTTAGAAAATGGTATTTAAACTAGGCAGATTGAGGTTATTTAATAGGGTTAGATGCCATTTCTTGTTCCTAAAATCTTCATAAAATTCCAGAGGGTGTGTAGTACCATGGTGTACTTGTAGATCAAAGGTTAGCCCTAGTATTGCTCTATAATGCAATTTAAAATTCAAAAACAGAAAAGAGTGTTTCTAATTAATTCTGCAAATGTTTGGTCATTTGTTAAAAATTTCTTTGACAGAAAATTAGTCCTTTTCACGAGGGTTCTAACAAATTTTGGTTAGACATTTTTGGATCTTCCTGTGATTTTCTAGGGTTTTTAGAAGACAGAGCAATAATCTGGAAAATAATTAGAAAAAGGAAAAACAGGGCACAGTCTCCGACGAGCTCCGGCGGCCAATTCCCGACGATGGGGTGGTCGCCGGCCGTCGAACCTTGGCTTTTCATGATCCACACGACATGACGAAGCTCGACAACATGGTATTCATCAAGGTTGGGCACGGCAGAGGGGGTCTCACCGTGGGGGGCGACGGTGGCGGCGGCGAAGTCAAAATTCCGACGAGGTGGGTCGCCTTCGGAGGATTGGAGGGTTCTGGGAGCTTCACGAGGTGGAGAAGAGCTGATTTGGTGAGCGAATTTGATTGAAATTGAGTCGGTGGCGGATTTCACCTCGGGGCGGCGGCAATGGTGTTGGTGGCGGTCGGCCGGGGCAGAGAGGTGAGCTCGCGCGCGGGGGAGAAGAATTGGAGAGGGAGGGGAAGCTGGAGGCGCACTTATTTAAAGGAAAAATGGGGTAGGGAGAGTAGGGGAGTGGGGAGGCGTCATGGCGGCAGTGAGGCGGCGGGCATGGCGGTCGGGCGGCTCGGGCTCGGGCAGAGAGAAATGAGAGAGGGAGGGAGAGGCTAGAGAGAGAGAGAGAGGAGTGAGAGAGAGTGAAGTAAGGGAGGGAGAGCGAGGGGGGGGTGCCACCGAGTAAAAGCGACGTGGGGTGGTCGCTTGTGTCGGGCGGCGCGGCCGGCGGCTGCGCGCCCCTGTTGTCGGGCGGGCGGGCACTGTAGCCCGCCCGGCAACAGTCTTATATTTTTTTTTTCATTTCATTAAGGCTGGAAGGAATTCAATGAATTGGCACTCTTCCCCAGCTCGAAAAATTTTGAAAATTTTTGTACAAGCTCAGAAATTTATTTGGAACACTTTTCGTTTAAGGTTCAAGTCATGATTTGGCCTCTAATAATTCTTGAATTTCTAGGTTGATTATAGCTCCTGTGAATTTTTAAGAGGTCTAAATATTTTCCAAAAATCTTGAATAATTTCCCAAAATTCTATTTTGAAGTGTACTTAATTTTCATATAAAAATATAGCTAGGGTTCTATGGAAGTTTTGATGGTCAAGAGTTAGGGTTTGAATTCTTTCTGTTAACGAGATTTTGACACTTTTAGTTGAGAATTCCCCGGACTTTGCTAAAATGCTCTGTTGTTTGTCAAACTTTCCGTAGTGTCTCTTTAAAGCATTTCAAATAATATTTCTTTTTATTTCCATGATTGAATCTGCTCCAAAGTGAGTGAAATTATGGATTAGGGATTACTGTTGTCGACTTTTTGCCCTGGTGACACTGGGGTGTCACAACGATATTATCCAAAGGACACTGAGCTTGATCATAACCGAGATCACAGTGGATTCGAACCGATTATACACCCTGCAGGGGAGTTCAACTGTACCCACATGACTGAGGACCATACGGCTCGTGCAACCCGCTAAAGATACACAAGGGGGTACTCATGTCAACCTTTTTCACACTCATGCCCACACAGTTGGAAAATCCACACGGTGTCTGGCGCGGACCCGCCCAGAAAACCCCGTCTCAGGACGGATCCGGTCAGTCGTTGAGCCAGCATCCTGTTGGGTAACACTCGGCGAAGCGAGCGTACACACGATACAACATAGGCAGGAATAAACAGCAATGATTTTACAAGGAGAAAGAATTTAATAGAACATTAATTTATAAATTTGAAGTTGGATCATACATTGATTCTGAGTACGCAAAAGTTTTGAAACGAAAACAGCGGAAGACATGAACGATTACAAACTCCGACACTCGAACTTAAGCAAAAGCACGCGCCGTGCCCAAGGGCGTCATGCTACTAGCCACTTCGAGGTTCACTGCGGCGACTCGCACAACTCCCACTGGAGGTTTCCGATCTCAGGGAGAGGCTCCTCCCAATGGGTGCTACCTGCTGGGTCCTGCATGACGGCACCTGAAAAACCACATAACGCTAACGCGTGAGCTTCTAAGAAACTCAACAAGACTGACCCGTAAAAAATGGCTGACTACAGCCAACTTCTAGACATGAAGGCTGATGGGGGTGGGTTTACTTGCAAAAAGGGACTCGCAAGCCTGAACTACTCTTGTCAACTTTTAGCACAGGTTAAGTGATTAGAAAAATAAATTTAGTTAGCACTGGGCTAAGCAAACATAACAGAAGCAACAATAGCAATAGTAATAAACATGATTTATTCTCATTGTATCTCAACCTATTTATAGAATGTGGTGCGTTTCACGAGCATGCTCACTATCTGGGAGCAACAACGGTTCGAAACGATTTTTATACTCTGCAGGGGAAACCTGATCGTACGACACATGCGTGTCCCAGACTCGCACGTGGCAACCGTTCACACCAGCTCCTGCAACGTCAATTCCCTCCTTCGCCTGCCTTAGCAGCGCCGCATCCCACCAGACAACACGTCCTAGACGATTTCTGTGGAGTTCCCACGCTGCCCACCCCAGATCTCCTCCTAGTCAGACACCGTAGGGCAGGTTCGATGTTGCAATCACTAGGCTACGTAGGTTTACTGGGGCCCATAACACCCAGCATACGACCAGTACATTCAATACTCGATCAGTCTCGGACCACACGGATCAGACAAGTCTACGATCACCCTGGACCCGGTCCAGTCGCTGACCTACTTTGTATCCTGTTTGACCCTCAAACTTTTATCTTTCTTACTTATTCACATTTATGTGGCACATCTCATGAAATAGTTTCATTCAATATCCTACCACTCGCGAGCAGCGTCCACTCTGCTCGACTTCTACCGGCAATACCTACTAAGCATAACATACTAAGGGGGTATCTATACTAGTTACCGATAGGATTTCCTATGGGAAACAATGCAATTATGGTTTCAATCAACTCCTTGCACTTAATGCACAAACAAGACACACTGAGTTATAAAAGGAAAATTTAAAACTCGGTTGTGCACAAGGAAAATTTAAAACTCGGTTGTGCACCGGGGCTTGCCTGGTTCTCCTGAGCTGTCGAAGGCTTCTTCTGCGGAGGTCGAGGCAACTGGATCTGCAGCTACTTCGTGCGCTTCAGAATCTACATAATGCAGTATGATTAAGATAAGTTCAATGGAACAGAAACTTATTGTTTTTACCAATAGTAATCAAGGATTTCGATCGGCGACGCCTAGAATTAGGGTTAACCCTAATTACTCGACGTCGTCGATTAAATTCAATTCTTAACTGTTGAATGAGGTTCAAGAAAATCTATTCAACTATCATGAGGTGACTTTTAGTTGGCATGTTCCACAACTTCAACCTTATTTAAGGTTAATTCGACATTTTTCATCGGTTAAACATTATTTAATTTCTTCGACTATTAAACTAGGGTTTAAAATGAAAGTCCTAATTATACCTCAAGATTATTTTTAGTTGATAGAAACTTCTGAAATAAGCATTTTGAGCTTTGTGTGGAGCCTAGATGAATTTTCTATATTTTATAAAAATTCATCGAAGTTCCTGTTTTTAAATATTATTAAATCAGAAAGCACTAGTAAACCTTATAATAAAATTATGAAATTTTATGTGGCCATTCATGAGCACTAGAGCTTCAATTTTTCTTTTGGGTCCAACCCTTTTAGACGACTTTTACATTGCAGTTTAGACAGTAGTCCTTTAACTAGGCAGGTTAAAGTAATTCAATAGAGTTACATACAATTTAGTGATCCTAAAATATTCATAAAATTCCATGAGATGTGTGTGGCCATGTTGTAGTTTTAGGTCAAAGCTTAGCCCTAGAATTGCTCCAGAACCCAAATTAAAATTCAAAAACAGAAAGGAGTGTTTCTAATTAATTCTGCAAATTTTTGGTCATTTTCTAAAACGTGCTTTAACAGAAAATTAGTAGTTCTCATGAGGTTTCTAAAAAATTTAAGTTTTCCATTTTTCGATTTTTCTGTGAATTTCTAAAGATTTTACAAAACAGAGCAATAATCTGGAAAATAAAAAGAAAAAAGAAAAACAGGGGAGATTTTCTCCGACGAGCTCCGGCGGCCGTTTCCCGGCAATGGGTTGGTCACCGGCCGTGGAACCTTGGATTTCCACGATCTACTACACAAGACAAAGCTTGGCAACACAATGTTTATCAAGCTCTGGCACGGGAGAGGGGGTCTCACCGTGGGGGCCGACGGAGGCGGCGGTGAAGTCGAAATTCCGACGGTCGAGCTCGAATTTGGAGCATTGGGGAGTTCGGTGAGCTTCACGAGAGTGAGAGGGGGCGATTTGTCGAGGAAGAAGGATTGGAGGATGGCCAGGAGGGGGTCTTCACCGTGGACGCGGCGGCAATGGCGTCGGCGGCCGTGGGGCAGGAGGAGGAGAGGAGCTTGGCGCGCGCGGGAGATGGAAAAGGGAGAGAGGGGGGGTGGAGGAGGATTGCGCCAGTTTTTAAAGGAGGTCGGAGTAGGGGAGTAGGGGAGAAAGCAGGGGCATGGCCTGGCGGTGCACTGAAGCGGCTCGGGCGGCGCACAGGGCGGCGTGTGGGCGGCGCGGCTCAGGGGCGCGCGCGGGGGAATTGAGAGAGAGAGAGAGAGAGAGAGAGAGAGAGAGAAGAGAGCGTCGGCAAGACTTGAAGTCGAAGACGTGCCAAAAGGCCGTGTCGGCCGGGGCGGCTACGCCCTGCCTGCTCGCCGCTTTGTCGGGCGGGCGGTGGGGCATTGTAGCCCACCCGGCAAAACAGTTTTTCAATTTTTTTTTCATTTAATCAAGCTGGAATGCAATCCCATTAAAAGACACACTTCCCGAGCTCAAACATTTTTGAGAATTTTTGCACAAGCTCAAAGAACTTATTTGGAACACTTTTCATTTAAGGCTCAAGTCATGATTTGGTCTCTAAAAATTCTTGAATTTCTAAGTTGATTATAGCTTGTGTGAATTTTTAAGAGGTCTAAATCCTTTCCAAAAATCTTGAATAATTTCCCAAAATTTTATTTTGAAGTGTACTTAATTGTTATGTAAAAATATGGCTAGGGTTCCGTGGAAATTTTGGTAGTCAAGAGTTAGGGTTTGGATTTTTTCCTGTTAATGAGATTTCGACACTGTTAGTTGAGATTTTCCCGTACTTTGCTATAGTGTTCTGTTGCTTGTCAAACTTTTCATGGTGTTCCCTTAAAGCATTTTAAACAATATCTCTTTTTATTTTTCCAGGTTGAATCTGTTTTTAAACGAGTGAAATTGTGGATTAGGGTTTACAGCTGTCAATTTTGCCCTGGTGACACCTGGGGTGTCACAGTCGAGTACCACGGCCTCGCAGGCACACGTGAGTCCCTCGTCGAGTATAGCGGCCTTGCAGGCACACATGAGTCCCTCGTTCCACGCACCGTGGAGTCATCGACCAAACGTTGGCACGCAATGAGATACTCAGCTTGTCTTACCATTATATTCGACATGTGGTATGAACGAAAAGTGCTCAGGTCAAGAATAACACGGCCGGGTCCTAGGTGAACCTAGACCGGGCCTACAGCATACGAGACCTCCATATCCTGCTGCACTCCTATTCCACCGTCCGGATTTCAGTTTAACACTTTCCAAATTTTTATCAACATATGAACTTGCCACAAGCTCATAAGTAACCGGGGTGAATCCTATGCATGCGAGTGGGACTTACCACTCGACATCTACTACTATTCTAAGCATTTCATGACTCGAACAAAGACACACTACCCAGTTGACAAGGTGACGTAATCAACATCAAGGAGGGGTAACATGCAACAATAATAGGATTTTCCGACATTACCACTATGCCCGACTTAATGCAATCCTATACGTAAACACATATATTAACATTAACTATAAATATTTACTTAGGATAGCAATATGAGGTTCTTGCCTTCCACAGCAGCGGTGGTGTTCTCCTCAGCAACTTGATCAGCTTCTGGTGCTCCTCCCTCAGCAGCACCCGTGTCACTCTCCAACGGATCGTACTTTATAAAGCAAACGCGTCGGTAAGAGAAGTATGCCATGATGCCATGATGCAACAAATGATGCGATATGGTGCAGGAAGGTAGCTACTGATACTACGAACACAATACAAAAAGAAGCACGTCAAACGGAGTCCTACAGCTCAAGTTATGCTGAAAACAGTTTTACCGATCCGGAAAACTGGTTCCCGGGTTTCGGGTCCGATATCGGATGGCATACGGACATCGTTTCCGCGAAAAATCCCAAAACATGTCTCATGCTGTGACACCCCGCCTTAACCCTAGTTAATCAAATTAATAAAAAGTCCATGGTGTAAAATAAAGAATTAGCGAATTTCACCTATTTCATGAAAATAGAAGGTATTAAATAAATGACATCTAATTCGCCTAATTAAAATGACTGTTAAGACTTATTGTCATTTTAAACTTACAAATCTATTAATTGAAACTAAGTGGAAGAAGAGCACGGAAACCCTTCTTGTAAAACAGGCGAAAACAAATTAATGAGTGAGTCGAGTCGAACCTTCATAACTAGCCCTAATTAAAACCCTACTGTCGAAGGATGAATGAATAATGAGGCTAGGAATGTACAAGAGAAATAAAATTTCAAGTAACAATTCAAATTTCAATTTCAAATCTCTTTATCCTTCCAGCCATTCCCTCTTTTTAGTGAGGTTGCTAAAGAAACTGAAATTCGAATTTAATCATTTTGCTTGGGGTAACTAATTTCCAAATTCACCTATTTAATTTGTCTACCTTCCCTTCCTTTTCCCTCCCTGCTCCCTGCTAGCGCCGGCCGGACACTGCTCCCTGCCGCACCGTCCTTCCTACCGAAGTGCAGAGCCGCCCATTCACCGAGCCGAGTAACAGGACAGAGCAGCGTTGGGTGACGTGAGCTTTGAATGAATTCCGCGCGTGCCGCTGCTGCCCCGTCCGGCCGCCTACTCCCTGTACGGGCGTCGTCCGGCCACCATCATCACCAGGAGCACGCGCACGCCAAGACCGCCCCCGTGCGCCTCCCACCCTCCTATTTCTCCCCTCACGGCTCCCTTCCTCCATTTCCACTCCATTTCTCTTCCTCCTTTTCATCCCTGACCACCGACGCGCCACCACCGTCACCGACGAGCCGCCATCGCCGCCTTCCATCGATTCCTCGTCACCGGTGGTTCATCCTTCAATTCCTTCGGCCGGCGAGACCCTTGCAAAGTCTGTTTCCCGTTTCAATTGACCGCGGCGACTTTGGTGGAGTAGGGACGACGGAACCACCGCGCCATTGCCGGAGCTCGCCCGCACCACCACCTCGCCGTCGACAAACCCCTTCCGGCCGATTTCCCGCCCTCTCACCATGCCCGGCGGCACCACCCGCCTCTACTGCAGCTCACGGAGCCCGCCATTGATCCTCCCCGACCACTAAGCTCTCGGGACACCGCCGCCGCCATCGCCGAAAGCGGTCCTCCGTCGCCGGCATAGCTCCGGTGAGCCCCGCTGCCCCCTTCTTGGTCGAGGTCATTCCCCGTGGCACGCTGAGCCCGCTGGACATCACGGCGACCGCCGCCGGCGCCTCTCCGACGGGAAGCACCGACGAGCGCCGTTGGGATGCTGCCCTAGCGCCGCTGCCCTGTTTACTGTCACTGACAGACAGGCCCAGTTCCTTCCCCATTTATTCAAATTCCAGAGAATGCCCTAGAACTTGTAGAAGTCAAAAATAGAATACTACTCCAATCTGCCTAGTAAAATACCATTTTCTGAAGTGCATTGTAGAAGTCATAAAGATTAGACCCGTTGTTCTGATTTGGCTTTACTTCTGGAGTTCCAGAAATCTTCTGGTGCTGGAACTATGCCGGACGTATGTCATGGCAGGCAGAACCCTCTGTTCTGCTTTTGCCTTACTTCTGGAGTTCCAAAACTCTTCTGGATCCAGAACTGTGCCAGAAGTATATCATGGCAGGCAGAGCCCTCTGTTCTGCTTTTGCCTTACTTCTGGAGTTCCAGGACTCTTCTAGATCCAGAACTGTGCCAGAAGTATATCATGACAGGTAGAACCCCTTGTTCCGCTTTTGCTTTACATCTGGAGTACAGAACAGCCGAAACTGTGCCAGAAGTATGTTATGGCATGCAGAACCTCTTGTTCTGCTTTTGCTTTACTTCTGGAGTACCAGAACAGCCGGAACTGTGCCAGAACTCTTCGACAGCGGCTGGCAGGGTGGACGCGCAAAGGCTTATTCCGCTCGTCAGAGGTGCACGGACGATAGTTACGAAATTAATAGTAGTAGAGATTCCAAGGTTTACTTATAGTTCTGATTTTATAAGATCTAATGACAGAAGCTTTGACGAATTTTCACAAAATCTAGGAAATTCATCTAGGCCTCAACCAAAGTTCAAAATCCACATTTCAAAGAGACCACCAATTAAAAATGATCTTGAGGAATAATCAAAAGTTTCATTGTTAACCCTAGGTTAATAGTCGTAGTTGTTAAATAATTAATACTCGAAGAAAAGTGTCGGTCGAACCCTGATTCCTAACGCCAAAACCATAGTTAACTTTTAATAAAGACATTGTGACTCCTTTCATTTAACTTATCACAATCTTACTGCATTTTCATCATATAGGAACCGATCCGGAATTTTCGACGACAAACAAGAATCCGGAGGAGGCACCCGCAGGAACTAACTTCTCGCTTGAGTGTGCTGACTTTGCTGCAGATCAAGGCAAGCCCCGGTGCACACCTATGTTTTACAAGTTTTACTTTTTATCACTATGTGTGACGGTTGTTTGTGCATTAAGTTTCGAGGAAATTGTCGTGAAAACCTAGTTGCAGGACTTGGTAGGTTTCCTATGAGTTATTTTGGTAGAGCCATCAATAGGATGCTATGCTTAAAGGACAGGAACTCGGTAGAATACGAGTAGTATGGAGACTACTGGTGTTTAATCAAAGAAGGAAAAGTCGAGGAATATGTTTGGTCTTAAATGTGAATAAAATTTGAGAACCTTATCGGGTGCGGTTGCATTGGTCAAGTTTGAGTTGTGTACCAAGTGCATACTAGTAAATGGGACCAGGAAACCGACGTAGCTCACCGTGCTTTGTTGGACAATTGGCCATCCCTTTTTCTGGGCGAACGGACCGGCAAGGTGGATGAATTCGCTTTTGTTTTCTTGGGCGCGTGCTAGTGGCAAAGGCTTGGGGCCGTACAGGGATCCAGGGCATCGCCTGGAGGATCATGTCCTTGGAGGGATGGATGTTGGGCCAACTCTATCATGATGTTGCGAAAGGTAGCCACTTGCGACTCATTCGAGTGCGCCCGTGTCGTGTCATTCGGGTTTCTCCTGCAGGATGTAAATCAATTATAATTGCCGTTCCTCATGGTCAAGAGTAGCACTTACTCCTTTCTGCCGCAACGATTTATGATGAAAGTGGCTATTTTCACCCTGCTTTGTTGTGTTGAACTCTTAATTGATTAGAATAGCGGCACACTTAGTAAATTCATAGTGACTCCTGTCAACTTGGCTAAAATTAGAATAGACTATTAGTGCTGTTTTCGCAATACCCGATCAACTTCCACCACTGCTCCCTGCATTTTAGGAGTCGGTCATTAGATGGCTACGTTGACGGGTAAGTCTTGCTGAGTATTAGTTGCTCAGGCTTTGTGCCCCTGTTGTTTTGCTTGCAGGATCTTTCTTGGTCTTGAAGAATGAGCACGTCTTGGGCTGACATGCTTGTTATAGAATTGCTGATCGTCGAGTTGTAACTAACGCTTCCACAGTATCAAACTGAGTTTTCAAAACTACGCTTCCGCACTTAAATGATTTGAACCAATGATGTAATATTAAAAATTTATGTACTCTTTAAATCATGTTTTGCGTGTCCTTGTTAATTATTGTACTGTATGGTCGCTTGCTTCGTCAAGTGACACCCTAAAGTGATTCTGGATGAGCAACCGTACGATTTTATCGGACGGGGTTGCGACACATGCACTGGCTTCACTAGGTGGCTAGGGGTTACTACGACACTAAGTTACGGGCTGGGGACCATTTTTAGTTCAAAGTAGCCTCCAAAATAAAACTTTTGGCACTAGTTTGGGGTCAAGTTGAGCTTTCAAGATTTTATTAAAAACCTAACAATTTCCTGTTAATTAAAATTATAAAATCAAAAACAAGCACTAAAACTTGTGGTAAAATCATGAAACTTGATGGAGGAATTGCTTGTGCATTAAGTTTCGAGGAAATTGCCGTGAAACCTAGTTGCATGACTTGGTAGATTTTCCTATGGGGTATCCTTATTAGAGCCATCGCGATAGAATGCTAAGCTTTAAGGGTAGGAAACGGTAGGATATGAGTAGTAGGGAGACTACTCATGTTTGCTCAAAGAAACAATTTCGAGGAATGGGAGTTAACGATGGAATAAAACTTGGAACTTTATCGAGTGCGGTTGCATTGGTCAAGTTTGAGTTGTGTACCGAGTGCATACTAGTAAATGGGACCAGAAAACCGCCGTAGCTCATTGTACTTTGTTGGACAATTGGCCATCTCTCTTTCCGGGTGAATGGACCGTCAGGGTGGATGAATTCACATTTTGTTTTCTTGGGCTCGTGCTTCTGGGAAAGGCTTGGGGCCGTACAGGGATGCAGGGCATCGCCTGGAGGAACATGTCCTTGGAGAGATGGATGTTGGGCCAACTCTGTCACGATGTTGCGAAAGGTAGCCACGTGTGACTTATTCGAGTGTGCACGTGTCGTGTCATTCGGGTTTCTCCTGCAGGATGTATATCAATTATAATTGCCGTTCTCATGGTTAAGAGTATCACTTGATCCTTTCTGCCGCAACGATATGTAACTAGCAGATTAATGATGAAAGTGACTGATTCACCCCTGATTGGTCGTGCTGAATGTTTGTTTGGTTTAGTATAGTGGCATACTTAGTATGTTAATAACGAACCCTGTTAAACTGGCTAAAAATGGGAAAGACAATTAGCGCTGTTTTCGCAATACCCGATCAACTGCTACTAAATACTCCCTACATTCTAGGAGTCGGTCATTAGATGGCCATGTTGACGGGTAAGTCTTGCTGAGTATTAGTTGCTCAGGGTTTGTGGATTAATTGCTTTGCAGGTGATGCTTCTAACTTTGGTTCGTTTGGTTGTGGTGGTTGGGAAGGGGAAGCACCATGATTTCCAGTTTGTCCCGCAGGTGGCCTAGGAGCGTGTCTAGCAGCAGGAGGAGCACGGCGTACCATCCACATGTGCTGCGGTGGAGCAGAGCCCGTGCGAGGACGCTGTGGGTTTCCATTCTGTGGCGGTGGGGCAACACGCTTGCGGTTCTTGGCTGCAAGCTTGTTCATCTTGTCCTCATCAACAATGGCACGATCCACGAGCTGATTGAAACTGCGGACCTCCGAGATGATGATAGACAACTTGTCTTGCATTTCCTCAGAAAGGCCATTGTAGAAATAGCTCCTCTTGCTCACGTCGGTTGCCACTTTGGTACGAGCGTACTGTGCGATTGCCTTGCCTGAGAGCAAGGAACTCCAGCCTCTTGATTTCCATCACACCATCCGGGATGTGGAAGGCACGAAAGGCGGTATGGAATTCTTGCCAAGTGTAGCGGTGGCTGGCGGGCTGAGTGGCACGGTAGGTGTCCCACCATGCACCGGCTTCATTTGGCAGCTGATGGGCAGCAAAGAGGACCTTTTGATGCTCTCCGCACCAGAGTAAATCGAGCTTCTGCTCAATGGTGTGAAGCCAGTGATCCATGTCGAGGGGATCCTTTGCCCGAGTGAAGATAGGCTGCTCGGTGCGGCGAAATTCGGAGAAGTCATCCTCACAAGCAGTGCCACGCTCCATACCACGCTGACCGATGCCCTCAGTGATGACACGTAGGTACTCGGAGTGCTCTCACGGATTGTGCTCGATTTGCATGAGCACTTCAGCCATGGTAGGGGCTGGCGGTGGCGGTGGTGGTGACTGGGGTCCTTCGCCTCCAGCAGCTCCAGAGGTTTCACCAATGTCACGAGTGTGGCTAGGGGTATTCATCCTGTTGCCAAAACCTCGGTTAGCGACCGAAAGAAAAGATATCAAGGCGATATATCTTATGACAACAAGGACGTGTCATAATCAGGAAAATTGGTTTGCTGGAACGTTATCAGTGATACGAAAGCAACGATTGATGCTACGAGGAGACAGACATAGTGTATTGTGACACCCCAGGTGTCACCAGGGCTTAACTCGACAACTTTAAAACCCTGGGAGTCAAATTACACGCTTAAAAGCAAAATCGACACTGGAAGTAACAAAATGTTATTTGAAATACCCCAAAGGAACTCTACGAAAAATTTTGATAGTCAACAGAACTTGACTAATAGGTTCAGAAAGTTTCAGCCAACAGTGTCGAAAACCTTCTTCTTTGGGAAGAAATTAAACCCTAATGAGTAACCTATCAAAATTTCCACAACACCCTAGCTATATTTTTGCATGAAAATCAAGTACACTTCAAAATAGAAGTTTGGAAATTTATTCAAAATTTTTAGATAAGATTTAAACCTTTTTAAAATTCACACAAACTAGAATGAACACGAAAATTCAAGAAATTTTAGGGGCTAATTCAGAACTCAAACCTTAAATAAAAAGTGTTCCAAATAAATCCCTGAGCATACACAAAAAGTTTCAAAAATTTCTCAGCTGGGGAGGTAGGGTTTTCAATCGAATCATGAAGGAGCTTGTAGTAATTCAAAAATCGATTTGAAAAGGAGCTGACGAGCTACAGTATCGGCCGCCCGCCGCGGCCAATCCACCGAGCGGCAGAGCTCCTCTCCCACCGGCAGGGGTCGCGTCCCGGCACCAAGCATTCAAGCCTCCGACAAGATCTTGCAAATCGATCTCCTCCTCCCTCATCCTCTTCTCTCTCACTCTCTCGTTGCTCCTCCCCGTGCGGCAAAGTCTCTGCAGCACGCCACCGCCCCGCCGGCCCAATCCCGCTGTCCCTCTCTGTTCCCCCTCCCTATCTCTCCCCGCAACACCTTAAAGGCGTGCCCGAGCCTCCCTACTCCTTCCCCCACGTCCAATTTCGTTTCCTCGACGCGTAATTGTTGTTCGTCTTTGCTCGGCCATCGCCGCCCACCATTGCCGTCGAAGGTCACTCGGTGAGTCGACCCTTCCGGCCATTCTCCACCTTTATCACTTTGCCTAACCTCTCCCTCTTGTCCTAACACAGCTCCCGTTCCATCAAGCGACGTTTCAATCCACCCATTCGTCGGGAACATTCACTGCCGCCGCCCGCCATTGCCGAGCAGATCAGGCTCTCGGTGAGCCCCCTGGTCCGGCCATTTGCCACGCTCTCTACCTTTCCAAACTCATTTGTCAAGTCTTTTGCAGCTCGCGGCGCTCTCCTCTCTCCGGAAACTTGCTCCTCTCATCGGGAATCCCTCCTCGCCGCGGCTGCCGTCGACCCCACGGTGAGCACCTCTCTCCGGTGATGGAACTTGGCCGTTGTCGTATTGCCGAGCCTCGTCGTAGCTTGTAGATGGTGTAGGAAAAAGAATCGAGCGCAGCCGACCACCCTTTCGTCGGGAATCCGCCACCGGAGCTCATCGGAGATGACGCCCCTGTTCTGCCCTAGGTGGCTGGGGTATTTTTATTTTCCTCCTAAATTGTCCTGTCTTGTAAAATGCCAAACAAATCACAGAAACATTCAAAAATTCCAAACTAAAAATTGATAGGATCCTTGTGAAATGAACTAATTTTCTGTTAAAACACTTTCTCAAAAACGACAAGGGATTTTCAGAAATAATTGGAATAATCTTTTATGTTTTTAAATTTTAGTTTAAATGCTAGAGCAGTGCTAGGGCTCAATTTTGATCTACAATTATGGCATGGCAGTAGACATCCTCTGGAATTTTATGGGGATTTTAGGACCACAGAGTTGCATGTAACCTATTTAAAATACTCCATTCTGCCTAGATAAATTACATTTTCTAAAATACATTATAAAAGTCCTCCAAAAAGTTGAACCCAAAAAAAGAACTTTAGTCTTGATACTCATGAGTGAATGCATAAAATTTCATAATTTTATTCTAGGGTCTAATAATTATTTTTGCTTTTACAAATTTTAATAACAGAAACTTTGTTGAATTTTTATAAAATCTAGAAAATTCATCTAGACATCAACCAAATTTAAAAATTCATATTTCAGAGAGAACTATCAATTAAAAATAAAATTTTAGTTCAACTAAAAATTTTTATTTCAACCCTAAGACTAATAGTCGTAGTTTATTAAATAATTACTATCCGAAGAAAAGTGCCGATCAATCCTCAACCCAAGTTTGAATTGCTTGATTCAGGGAATATGGCCAATTACAAATCACCTCGTGAGAAAATGAGTAGATTTCTTGGAACCCCATTCATTAAGACAAAACATAATTATACTGGTGGCGTCGAAGAATTAGGGTTAACCCTAATTTCTAAACGTCGCCGATTGAAACCCTAGAATACTCCGTGATAAAAGCATTGTGTTATCATTTCTTTGAACTCCTCATAATCATAATACATCATGTAGATTCCGAAGCACACGAAGTAGCTGCAGAGCCCGAATCCTCGATCTCCGCCGAAGAAGTCAACGTCAACTTCGAAGAACCAGGCAAGCCCTGGTGCACAACCATTGTTTAAAGTTTTCTTTTACAACTAAGTGTGCCATGTTTGTGCATTAAGTTGTTAGGAGTTGATTGAAACCCTAGTTGCAATTGTTCTCATAGGAAACCCTACCGGTAGTTGGTATAGATGACCAATTCGTTGCTATGCTTAGCAAGTTCTTACCGGTAGAAGTCGAGCAGAGTGGACGCTGCTCGCGATTGGTAGGATATTGAATGAAACTATTTCATGAGATGTGCCACATGGTTGTGAATAAGTAAGGAAAGATAAAAGGTTGAGGGTCAGGCCAGGTACAAGTAGGTTGGCGACTGGTCAGGGACCAGGGTGACCGTAGTCTGGTCTGATCCGTGTGGCACAATTGGGCAAGTATTGAATGTACTAATCATATGTTGGGAATAATGAGGCCCAGTAAACCTACGTAGCCTAGTAAATGCAACGTTAAACTTTGACGCGACCCACCCAGAAAACCTCGTCTCGGGACGGATCCGTTCAGTCGTTGAGCCAGGATCCTGTTGGGCAACGCTCGGCGAAGCGAGCGTACACACGATACAACACAGGCAGGAATAAACGGCAATAATTTTACAAGGAGAGAGAATTTAATACAACATTGATTCATAAATTTGAAGTTGGATCTTACATTGATTCAGAGTACGCGAAAGTTTTGAAACAAAAACAGCGGAAGACTAGACCGATTACAAACTCCGACACTCGAACTTAAGCAAAAGCACACGCCGTGCCCAAGGGCGTCGTGCTACTAGCCACTTCAAGTTCACTGCGGCGACTCGCACAACTCTCACTGGAGGTTCCCAAACTCGGGGAGAGGCTCCTCCCAATGGAAGCTACCGGCTGGGTCCTGCATGACGGCGCCTGAAAAACCACAAATTGCTAACGCGTGAGCTTCTAAGAAGCTCAGCAAGACTTACCCATCAACGTGACTGACTACAGCCGACTCCTAGACATGCTGGCTGACTCGGGTGGGTTTACTTGCAAAAGGACTCACAAGCCTATACTACTCTTGTCAAATTTTAGCACAGGTTAAGTGATTAGAAAAATAGATTTAGTTAGCACTGAGCTAAGCAAACATATAGAAGTAATAATAGCAATAGTAATGGTCATGATTCATTCTCATTGTGTCTCAACCTATTTACTAGAATGTGACAGAGAGTTCAAGTTAGCTCATAGCTGAGAGCGACAGCGATTCGAACCCATTTTTATACCTCTGCAGGGTTAACCTAATCGTACGACACGTGCGTGTCCCAGACTCGCACGTGGCAACCGTTCACACCAGCTCCTCCAACTTCAATTCCAGCCTACGCATGCCTTAGCAGCGCTGCATCCCACCATACAACACGTCCCAGACGGTTTCTGTGGAGTTCCCACGCTGCCCGCCCCAGATCTGCTCCTAATCAGACACCGTAGGGCAAGTTCGACGTTGCAATCACTAGGCTACGTAGGTTTACTGGGCCCATATCACCCAGCATACGATCAGTACATTTAATACTTGCCCAGCTGTGCCACATGGATCAGACCAGACTACGGTCACCCTGGTCCCGGACCAGTCGCCGACCTACTTGTACCCAGTCTGACCCTCAATCTTTTATCTTTCTTACTCATTCACATTCGTGTGGCACCTCTCATGAAATAGTTTCATTCAATCTCCTACTACTCGCGAGCAGCGTCCACTCTGCTCGACTTCTACCGGCAATTATCTGCTAAGCATAGCATACTGAGGGTATCTATACAAGCTACCGTCAGGGTTTCCTATGGGAAACAATGCAACTAGGGTTTCAATCAACTCCTAGCACTTAATGCACAAACAAGACAAACTTAGTTATAAAGGAAAATTTTAAATAACGGTTGTGCACCGGGCTTGCCTGGTTCTTCGGAGTCGTTGCAGACTTCTTCTGCGGGGGTCAAGGCAACTGGATCTGCAGCTACTTCGCGCGCTTCAGAATCTACATGATGCAGTATGATTAAGATAAGTTCAGTTGCAAGATACTTATTGCTTTTACCAATAGTAACCTAGGGTTTCGATCGGCGACGCCTAGAATTAGGCTTAACCCTAATTACTCGACGCGGTCGATTAAATTCAATTCTTAACTGTTGAATGAGGCTCAAGGAAATCTGTTCAACTCTCATGAGGTGAGTTTTAGTTGGCATGTTCCACAACTTCAACCTTAGTTCAGGTTAACGACATTTTACATGAGTTAATAATTATTTAATTTCTTCGACTATTAAACTAGGGTTAAAATGAAAATTTTAATTCTTCCTCAAGATTATTTTTAGTTGATAGCACTCCTGGAAATAAGCATTTTGAGCTTTGGGTGGAGCCTAGATGAATCTTCTAGATTTTATAAAACTTCATCAAAGCTCATGTTTTTAAATTTTATAAAATCAGAAAGCACTAGTAAACCTTAGAATAAAATTATGAAATTTTACGTGAGCATTCCTGAGCACCAAATATAAAACTTTGCTTTTGGGTCCAACCTTTTGAATGACTTTTACAATGTACTTTAGAAAATAGTGTTTTAACGAAGCAGATTGAGGTATTTTAAAAGGGTTAGATGCCATTTCGTGGTCCTAAAATCTTCATAAAATTCCAGGGGGTGTGCATGGCCACAATATATTTCTGGATCAAAGATCACCCCTAGGACTGCTCTAGAATGCAAATTAAAATTCAAAAGCAGAATAGAGTGTTCTAATTAATTCTGTAAATTTTTGTACAATTCCTAAAAAGTGCTTTAACAGGAAATTAGTTCAGTGTTCAAGGATTCGAACAAAATTTGGTTTCGAATTTTTAGATTTTTCCATGATTTGCTACACACCTAACAATCTCTGGCTAATTAGAGGAATTAGGAAAATCAATGGAACAGTAGCCTGAAAACAGAGGACACGGCAGCGGCAGTTGCTCCGGTGAGCTCCTCGCCGGAGAAGAAGGTTAGGGCAAGAACCAAGGTGTCGTGGAGCTTCACCTCGACTCACTGCACTGATTTGTGGAGGATGGAGGCCACGGGGAAGAGTGAAACAGGGTCGGCGACGTTGAGGTCGAGGTGGCGACAATGGCGGCCGACGGGGTGGCACACGGCGTTCTTCGTCGATGACGGTCACCTGTGGCCGGAATCATGTCAAAGGGTTGCGCAAGGATGAGAGCTAACAGCCGGCAAGATTAATTGGAGAATCGTTGTACCGTCGCAAGGAATTTCACGGAATTGTGGCCGCCGGCGTTGCTCTTCGGCCGAGGGGAAGGCGGCGGCGTTCCGACGAAACCAGTGCACCGCCGGCGGGCTTGGTGGTCGGAGAGCTTCAGGGGATGGAGAGGAGTCTCTCGGGCCTGGTGGTGGGGTTTGGAGACGGCCGGCTGAGCTGTCGACGTGGAGGTGGAGGGCGGCGGCAATGGTGGCGGCGCTCTGAGCAGGGAGGAGGGGGGGGGTCTCGCGCGGGTGAAGGTAAAAGGAGGAGTGGGGAGGGTGCACCGTTTTAAAGGGGGGCTCGGTGTAGGGGCTAGAGGGGCAAGAGGAGTATGGCCGGCATGGCCGGCCATGCCGGGCGGCGCTCGGGCGGCGCGCGCCGGGGGAAAACGGGGGGGGGGGGGGCGGTAGAGAGAAAGAGAGAGGGAGTGAGTGAGGGAGTGCTGCGGGAGAGGGAGGAGGAAGGAACGGGAGAGAGCGAGGAACGTGGCCAACTTGAATGCGGCGACGTGCGGCGTAAACTGGCGAAAGCCGTGTCGGGTGGGGCGGTCGGGCGGGCGGCGGTACTGTAGCCCGCCTGACAAAAGCTATTTTCATATTTTTTTTTCATTTAATCAAGCTGGAATGCAATTCAATTAATAGACACACTTCCCGAGCTCAAACATTTTTGAGAATTTTTATACACGCTCAGGAATTTATTTGGAACACTTTTTGTTTAAGATTCAAGTCATGATTTGGTCTGTAAAAATTCTTGAATTTCCAAGATGATTATAGCTTGTGTGAATTTTTGAGAGGTCTAAATCTTATCCAAAAATTCTGAATAAATTTCCAAAATTATATTTTGAAGTGTACTTGATTGTTATGTAAAAATATAGCTAGGATTATGTGGAAATTTTGATAGCCATGGATTAGGGTTTGGATTTAATTCCTATTATTGAGATCTCGACACTGTTAGTTGAGATTTTCCCGGATTTTGCTATAGTGTTCTGTTGTTTGTCAAACTTTTCATGGTGTTCCCTTAAAGCATTTTAAACAACATCTCTTTTATTTTCCAGGTTGAATCTGCTTTTAAGCTAGTGAAATTGTGGATTAGGGTTTTACAGTTGTCGATTTTGCCCTGGTGACACCTGGGGTGTCACAAACTTACCCTACGGTGTCTGAATCGGAGGCGATCTGGGGTGGGCAGCGTGGGAACTCCACAGAAACCGTCTGGGACGTGTTGTCTGGTGGAATGCAGCGCTGCTGAGGCAGGTGTAGGACGGAATTGACGTTGCAGGAGCTGGTGCGAACGGTTGCCACGTGCGGTCTGGGACGCGCACGTGTCGTGTGATTAGGTTGACCCTGCAGAGGTATAAAAATCGGTTCGAATCGCTGTCGCTCTCAGCTATGAGTTTACTTGGACTCTCTATCACATTTTAGTAAATAAGTTGAGATTCAATTTTGATACTACAATGATTACTATTACTTTGTCACTTCTTTTATGCTTGATTAGTTCAGTGCTAATTAAAGTTACATTTTAATCACTTAACGTGTGCTAAAATTTGACCAAGAGTAGTATAGGCTTGCGGGTCCGTTTTGCAAGTAAACCCACCCCCATTAGCCTTCATGTCTAGACGTCGGCTGTAGTCAGCCATTTTTGTCGAGTCAGCCTTGTTGAGCTTTTTAGAAGCTCGCGCGTTAGCGATATGCGGTTTTCAGGCGCCGGCATGCAGAACCAGGACGATAGCATCCACCGGGAGGAGTCTCACTCCGAGGTTGGGAACGTCCAGTGGGCAGAACAGAGAGCAGAGCAGGGCGGCAGCGCTCTGGTGATGGGCTCGCCGGAGGAGAGGGCTAGGAGGGGGATTGAGGAGTCGGGGAGCTTCACCATGAATCAGAGAGTCGATTTGAGGTGGTGAGAGGTGTCAGGGAGGGCCGGATGGTGGAGATCGGCGATGAGCACCCGACGGCGGTCACGAAGGTCTGACGATGGCGCGCGGTGTTCGTCCTCATCGGCAGTTAACTATGGCTGGAACCATGTCAAATGAGTGCACACGAGTGGGTTGAATTCCCCGGCGAGAGGAATTAGAGCGAAAATGTACCCGGGCGACAAATTTTTGGAGTTGACGGCTGGCGGCGGCGCTCCTGGCCGGACGGGAGAGAAGAAGCTTTCCGGTGAAACGGCGGCAAGAGAATGCAATTCCTGTTGCAGTGAGCAAGAAGGAGCTCTAGAGAGTGGGATTGGCAAGGTGGTGCGGCTCGGTTCGTGTTCTTTTGAGCTATCCACGGGAGAGTGGGCGGGGCGGGTTTAATGGAGGCTACAGATTGGCGCGCGCGGGCGGCTTGGCGTGTGGCAAAGGAGAACGGTCGCGCGGAAGAGAGAGAGAGAGAGAGAGAGAGAGGAAGGGAGAGAGGGGAATCTTAGGGCAAGATTCTCCTTTGGCGGAGTGAAGGCGTGGCGCAAAACAAGGGAGCCGGCCCAGCGCCTGCCGCACGGCCATCAACGGCGGTGGTTGGTCGCCGTGGGCGGCGGCCCTGTTCTTCTTTTTTTTTTTATTTTTTCTTAAATTCAAAACTTCCCACCTTGAGTTAATTAAAACCATACCATCCAAACTTGGAAAATTCTAAAACTTTTTTTGGGTACTAAGGGAATTATTAGAACAACGTTTGTTTAAGAAAGGTGCCCTGATTCTGCTTCTAAAGGTTTGCAAATTTTCAAATTATCTCAAGTTGGTTTGAATTTTAAAGGGGTTTAACCTCTTCCAAAAAATCTAATAAAATCTCCAAAATTCTATTTTAATGTGTAGTTAATTAATATGCAAAAACATTGGGTTGATTTCATTATGAATACAGAAGATTTCTCAAAAGAGTGAAAAGGGTTACCTGTAATCGAAAAAAAAATTTTCCAACCCGGACCCACAACTCCCAATAACAGGAAAAATGCAAAAACAAAATTGACTCAATGAGCTCATTTTCATCTAGACAAAATACTAAAACATGGGATGTGACAAAACTCCGGTGAGCTCGTGGCGGCGCGGCGATGTAAGGTGGCGCTTCGGGTTTTGTCCTACAGCACACCCTAGAGATGACCGGCAACACCACAACGGGGACGAATTCTCACCGAGCGTCGCCGGCGACGGGGCGCGTCGTGGCAGACGGCGGCGAGCGTGTGTTCTCGTTGAAAGGATGGACGGTAGGGCGTCTTGATGGACCAGGAGCTGCGCAAGGACGAGTGGAAGCTGTTAGACATAGTGAGAAGCAGAGAAATCAACCAGAAAATGGCGCTCACCGTGCGACCTTGTAGGTGGCAACGGCGGCCGGCGTTCCGAAACGGAGGAGGAAGAGAAGTAGGGGGACTGCGGAGGGGGCTCGGGTGCGCCTTAATGCGCTGCGGAGAGAGAGAGAAGGGGCGGTGATAGAGCACGCAGCGCCGGGGATTGGTGACGGAGGCGGTGGCGCGCCAGAGGGAGTAAAGCGCGACGCAGGGAAAGAGGGAAGGAGGGAGAGAGGAGGGGAGGAGCCAAGGAAGATCTCCGCGCTGGATCTCCTCGTCAACGTGAAATCATGGTGCCAAAAGGTGCGCCGGTCCGGCGCGCGACACGGCTACCAGCCGCTGCGGCGATTTTATTTGATTTTTTTTCACAATTTATTCAAAATCCGATATAAATCATGTGCCAAAAGTGCGCCGGTCCGGCGCGACACGGCTACCAGCCGCTGCGGCGATTTTATTTGATTTTTTTTCACAATTTATTCAAAATCCCGATATAAATTCAAATGAACTTCATACTTCCTGAGCTCGAAAAATTTTGAAAATATTTGTGGGTGCTTAGTGAATTATTTGGAACAACTTTCAATGAAGGATGAAGTCCGGGTTCTGCTTCTAAAATTTTGGGAATTTCAAATTAATTCAACTTTGTTTGAATTTTTAAGGGGGTTAAATATTTTACAAAAATTCTGATAAAATCTCCAAAATTCTATTTTGAACTGAACTTAAATGTCATGTAAAACCATTGCTAGGGTTACATGGGATTTTGATGGATTTTAAAGTGGTGTTTGAATTTTTATCTATTATAAAACAATTTTGGTACTGTGGTTAGAAGTTCCTGATTTACTAAAAGTGTTCTATAATTTATCAAAATTTTTATAGTGGTTCATGGAAGTGTTTCAGAAAACATTGCTTATTAACTTAAGGGTGAGTTTTGCTTCAAAGTGCATAATTTAAATTCTTAGGGTTTAGAATTTGTTGATGAATTCTTAAGTGACTCCTGGTTGGTCACATGCACTATGAGCATACAGGACAGCATAAAAGACCCCAATTGGAATGTCCCCTTACCAATTGGTTTATGGAAAAACTTGCCATCTGCTAGTACAGTTGGAGCACAAGGCACATTGGGCAATCAAGACTTGGAATATGGACCTCATGGAATCTGGAAAGAAGAGGCAAATGCAACTCTCAGAATTAGAAGAGTGGAGAGACAAGGCATACCATAGTGCCATGATCTACAAGGAAAGAACCAAGAAATGGCATGATAAGCGAATCAAGATGAAGACATTCAAAACCGGAGACGATGTCCTCCTATTGAATTCAAGGGTAAAGCTATTTCAACATGGAAAACTCAAAAGCAAGTGGGATGGGCCGTTCACCGTCATCGACACATCATCACACGGAGCCATCACACTTCAGGACGATGGAGGTAATTTATTTAATGTCAATGGCCAACGTCTTAAAGTTTTTCTTGAACCTGATAATATCATGGAGGAAGAAGTGGATGCAATCGATTTAATCAATTTTAACTTTTATAGAACCATCAAATTCTTAATATAACCATGCTGATGTTTTTGCATGGAATTAAGTTCACTTCAAAACAAATTTTTTGAGATTTTATTAGAATTGTTCGAAAAGGTTTAACCTCCTTAAATATTCAAACAAATTTGATCTGAGTTGAAAATATATAAAATTTTAGAGGCCAAAACAGGACTTCTTCCAAAAACAAAAGTTGTTAGAAAAAATGTCCTGAGTGCCCACAAAAATTTTCATATTTTTCCGAACCCGGGAAATATGAATTTTGTTTGAATTTAGAGGGGAGATTTTGAACTATTGCAAAAAAAGAGGAAAAGCCTGCGGCGCCCCGCCGCCGGCCAACCGCGGCGTCGCTGCGCCACCGGCCGCGGTCGCCGCAGCGCCTGCGCCAGCCTGGCAGCCATCTCCTGCGCCCGCCTGCCTCTCAGGCCGCGCGAGCCATCTAAATCTCTGCGTGCACGCGTGCTTAAACAGACGCCGAGCAGGAAAAACCACGCCAATGCCGCTCCTCACTTCCTACTTCCTCCGCGCGCGGGCACCGCACTGGCCGCCATTGCCGCTGCTGCCCGCTTGCGTGGAAAGCTCCGCTCGGTGCTCCCCGCACCTCAACACCGTGCCATTTAGTCCCCCCTCCACTCCTTTCAGCTCCCTGCCGAAGCTGTTGCTCTACCCCTCCCTGAATCACCCGGAACGCGTCGTCGTTTACCTCAGTTTAGAGCGCCCGCGCCGCCACGGGTTCTTCGATTTCTTCCTCATCGCTCGAACGTGGTTCAATTCCTTCCTCAGGCTAGCTACTCTACTCCTTGTGCTCCCCTGTGACACGTTGTTGCTCGTAGAAACTCACCGGAGCTGCCAAAATCCCTACTCCCAGCCATCTCCAGTGACTCTAGCCGACTCAGCTCACCTCCTCGCGTCACGGTGAAGCTCTTGGACCTCTCATTATTTTTCTACCGTACTTTTTGCCGCGCACCTCCCGGAGTTGGTACTCCATCACCGCCCCTCGTCGTCGACCGCCTCCCGGCCGTCGCCGGCGACGAACTCCGCCGCGAACGCGTGTGCCTTGACCGGCTAAGCACCAACCTAGCCAGCTTCGATGGAATCTCGGCGCCGTTGAGCTCGCCGGAGCTCCTCCCGCCCGTCCCTTGTTTTCTGTTTTTCAAATTTTCAAATTAATTTTATTATTTCTAGTCTAGTTTGTAAAATGCATAGTAAATCACAGTGATCTCCTAAAAATGCACACTAAATTTTCCTGGACCCCTCCTAAAAGGCTTTAACGTTTTGCTAAAAATGATTTGTCATGAAAAGTCCATGGAACTTCCTAAATAAATAGATCAATGTTTACAATTTTTAATTTATTGCTGGAGTTTTAGAACTCTTCTGGAGCTGAGACTTGTGCCAGTGGTGTGTCATGGCGTGCATGACCTCCTAAAATTTTTCCATGTTTTAATCTTAAAAAAGTTCTAAGCATGCATGTAATTTTCTGAAATGCATTATGCATGTGAAGCAAAAATCATAATACCTCTTTCAAAATTCAATATAGATGCTTGCAAGTGCATCTATCCAATTTCATGATTTTATCATGCAGTTTAGTGCTTTTTCTTAAATTTCTATGTTTAATTAACAGAAACTTGTATGAATTTTTATAAAATCCAAAGGCTTCAGTTCAATCTCAACTAAACTCCAAAAACCATATTTTAGAGAGTACTATCAACTAAAAATAATCTCCTGTCAGGATCTAATACTTCATTTTAGTCCATGGTCGTTAGGTAAATAATTTACTTTATTAAATGCTGTAGTCGAAAATCGTTAAGTGTTAAGTTGAACTCACCTTGACATGAGTAAACTCTTTAGAATTTAATGATGAAAACACCATATTATCAATGATGAAAACACCATATTATCAATGATGAAAACACCATATTATTAATGATGAAAACATCTTAATATCTTAACACTAATGAGTCCACCATACTGTTTGCATCATGTAGACGTCGCAGGTAACGAGGTAGTTGCGGACCCGCAGCCCGCATTCACCGAAGAAGCTCTCGCCACTGAAGCAGGAGATCAAGGCAAGCATCGGTGCACAACCATTTTATGAAGTTTTTCCTTTATCATTATGTGTCGTGTTTGTGCATTAGGTTTACAGTAGTTGATTGAAACCTTAGCTGCATGTGTTTCCATAGGAAACCCTATTGGTATATCGGTATAGGTAGTCTGTGGTACCATGCTATGCCTAGCTATACTTGCCGGTAGAAGTCGAGCAGAGTGGCCGCTGCTCGCAGCTACTAGGAGTTGAGTGAAACTACCTTCTGAAACATACAACACTTGGCTATGTATGATTAAAGGAAGATAAAACTAGAGGGTCGGCAACTGGACCGGGTCTAGGGTGACCATAGTCCTGTCTAACCCGTGTGGTCTGAGCCTGATCGAGCATTGAATGTACTGATCATATGCTGGGTAATGATGGGCCCAGTAAACCTGCGTAACCTAGTGATTGCAAAGTCGAACCGAACCTATGGTGTTTGATCGGAGGCGATCTGGGGTGGGCAGGTGTGAGAACTCCACAAAAACCATCTGGGACGTGTGTTCTGGTGCGATGCGGCACTGCTAAGGTAGCGTAGGAGGGAATTGACTTTGTAGGATCCGGTGTGAACGATTGCCACGTGCGGTGTGGGACGCGCACTGTTGTATGATTAGGTTATCCCTACAGGTGTAAATTGATTCAAATCGCTGTCACTCTCAATTTATGAGTCTGCTTGTGAAACGCACCATATTTAATTAAGATATTGAGCTATGATGACGACTGAATTATGATGATGATTATTGTATCAATTGCTTTCTCCCTATGATTGTTTAGACTAGTGCAAACTAAAGTTATATTTTCCTAACCACTTAACTTGAGCTAAAACTTGACCAGAGTAGCTTCGAGTAATGCGAGTCCTTTATGCAAGATACCCTACCCTGAGTCAGCCTGCATTTCTAGGTGTCGGCTGTAGACAGCCATTTTGACGGGTCAGTCTTGCTGAGCTTCTTAGAAGCTCACGCTCTGCGATATGTTGTTTTCAGGCGCCGACGCTTGTACCTACGATGGTCACTACCAGTAGGAAGAGCAGCGCCCAGACCGTGGGAGCATCCAGTGGGAGCGCTGCGACTCGCCGCAGTGGGTGGCTAGTAGCATAGTGCCGGTGGACAAGACACATGCTTTTGCTTAGTCTACGAGAGTCGGAGTCTGTATCGTGTCTTATGATTTGGTACTCTGTTTTAAGATTTCTGTAATGAACCAAGATTGTAATCATTTTCTCTTATCTTGTAAATATGTTGTTTTCTCAGCCTATGTTGTACCATGTGAATACTCGCTTCGCCGAGTATCGCCCAGAAAAGATCCCGGATCACACGAACCGTCCCTGGGTTTGGGGGCGGGCCGTCGCAGCTGGTATCAGAGCCATTTTGGGATTGGCACGACATTTGAAAGGCATATTTTTGAAAATTACGCGTGAGTGAGGTTCGAGCCTAATAGGAAGTAAGTAGTATCAGGTGGCAAAGCTAACCTATGTTGGAGCTAACTAAACTCAGTTTAGATTTAAAAAAGAAAATTTCTGTACGATGCACCTACACTCACGTAAGCAAGGTAAGGTACACCACTCGACTGCGGTGAAATGTCGAGAAATCTCAGTTGCGTCAGTAGCAGTAGGGTTATGTACTATTATGGTATGGAAGGAGGTATTATGTTCGTTGTAACATAGTACTCCCCCTTGTCATTTAGGGAGAGAAGCAGACCTCCACCGTACGAGGTTTGGGTTACGGACCTGTTGCAAATGCAGACCTTCACAACAGTGGCGTCTTGTGCCATTGGTGCACAAGAGATGAGTTTGTTCCTCACGACTTATGTCTTGCAGAACTCTCTTATACCTTTGCTGCCTGAGGTGAAGTGCAGTCTGTCGCCGTAATGAAGGTCGGACACGTGATTCCCGTACGTGACCTACTCGGGGCAACTCATATGGCAATGATATGGGTTGTTGCTTTTATTTGGATATATATAGTATATTACAACTGTCTGCGATGTCCTTCTTCTGCAGGTACGCTGACCACGATATTGTAAGAATGTGTAGAAACGTCTAACTTGAGTGCGATGTGCCAGCGCTTTAACGAATATTATTTTCTATTTTGGTAAGGACGTATAGTCCATGCAGGAAATGCATTGCATGTTAATCAAACCTATTAAGAAATCTAAGGCAAAAACATAGCATAACCTCACCTGGGTAATTATTGATTGCCGATAGATTAGCAATGCTTCTACCGTTAGACGTGTGGGTCTCGAATATTCTTTTACTCAGAGGTGGGAATATTTCACATATCGGAAGTTTATGCATGCCTTGAACTATGTGTCAACATGTGACTTTTGATTAATAAAATATTATTCATCTTTGTAGTTGTAGATGTCTAGCAGCGTGAATGAGTAGGGCCAGAAGGGGTTTGGGTTGAGAACTCCACTCCCACCCGTGTCACCCAGGAGTCGGGATGTAGAGGATTCACCGAGCTAGACAATGTAGTCACTAGGTTGTACTGAGACTCCTTGGTTCCAAATCTGGGAGTTTAGGTAGCATGGCCAGCCCTGCTGCTCCGCTGCCGTTACCCTCCCCTCTCACTCTCACCGAGACGATTGGGAGACCTGGACCACCACCTTGCTTGGTTTGGATAAGGCTGAGGCTGTTGAGGCTGCTGCCCACGGGGCTCTGTTGAGGCTCTGTGAGGAGCACCTGGAGGACTTGGCGGATCAGCCGGCTGTGCTTTTTCTGATACGGCACAAGATTGACGGTACCTGACGTCGGAACATTAGGGCTGCCAGAGACAAGACCCTTAAGGGAGAAAAGACTTTTGACTCCGCTTTTCTTGTAGAGTGTCACATCCCCAAATTCTAGTCCTTTCTTCGGATGGAAATGAGCTCACTAACCTTGATTTTGAATTTTGACCATTTTCAGTTAAATGGGGTGTTTTGGGTCCGGGTAGCAAAATTGTTCATTTACGGATAATCTTTTTATTGCTTTTGCAAAATCTTTTATTTCATAAGGAAACCATACCAATGTTTTTATATATTAACTAACTGCATATTAAAATCAAATTTTGGAGACTTTGAAAAGGTTTTACCCACTAAAAATTCAAACAAATTTAATCTAAGTTGAAAAATTGCAAAATGTTAGAAGATGAATCAGGACTCCTTCCTAAAACAAAATTTGTTCCTAATAATGTCTTGAGTGCCCACAAAACTTTTCATAATTTTCGGAGCCCAGGAAGTACGGATTTAAATTGAATTTGGAAAGGAGATTTGAAATATTGAAAAAAAATTCAAAAAAATAGATTGGCGCGCCGTGCCTAGCGTACCGCCGCGGCTGCCAACCGCAGTGCCGCACGCCGCGGCATACACCAGAACCACTCTACTCCCTCTCTTCTATCCCATCGGACCGAAAATTTCGCTCCCTCCTGTGACACCCCAGGTGTCACCAGGGCAAAAGTCGACAACATTAAACCCTAATCCATAATTTTACTCACTTTAGAGCAGATTCAATTATGAAAATAAAGAGAAACATTGTTTAAAATGCTTTAAAGAGAACTATGAAAAGTTCGACAAACAACAGAGCAATTTAGCAAAGTCCGGAGAAATCTCAACTAACAGTGTCGAAATCTCGCTAACAGGAAGGAATCCAAACCCTAACTCTTGACCATCAAAATTTCCACAGAACCCTAGCCATAACATAACAATTAAGTACACTTCAAAATAGAATTTTGAGAAATTATTCAAGATTTTTGGAAAAGATTTAGACCTCTTAAAAATTCACAAAGCTATAATCAACTTAGAAATTCAAGAATTTTTAGAGGCCAAATCATGACTTGAACCTTAAATGAAAACTGTTTCCAATCAATTCTTGAGCTTCTACAAAAATTCTCAAAACGTTTCGAGCTCGGGAAGTGTGCCAATTTATTGAATTGCATTCCAGCTAAATAAAAAAAAATGAAAAGGACCGCTGTTGTCGGGCGGGCTACAGTGCCCCGCCCGCCCGACAATGCGGCGCGGCAGGGCAGCTGCACCGCCCGACACAGCCCCCTGTGGCCACAACGCCGATTCAATTGCCGGCCGGCTCCCTTACCTCCTCACTCCCCCCTCACTCTCTCACTCCTCTCTCTCTCTAGCCCCTCCCTCCCTCTCTCGTTTCTCTGCTCCGTCGCCCGAGCCGCCCGATGCCGCCCCGCTGCGCCGGTCTCCGGCCCCCCTGCTCCCCTACTCCCCCTACCCCGGCCCTCCTATAAATGGCGCGCAATTCCTCCCCAGCTTCCCCCTCCCTCTCCCTTTCTTCTTCCCCGTGCGAGCTCACCCCCCTGCCCCGGCCGTGGACGCCATTGCCGCCGCCATAGCCGATTTTCCGCCTCCACGGTGAAATCCACCCCCGACCCAAACCTCAATCCAATTCCTTCACCAAAATGCTTCCTCTCCACCCCTTGAAGCTCACAGAACCCCCCAACCCTCCAATTTCGAGCTCGACCGTCGGAATTTCATCGGCCACCACCGCCACCAACACCCCCACGGTGAGATCCCCTCTCCCGGCCTAAAGCTTGATGAATATCATATTGCCGAGCTTCGTCATGTCGTGTAGATCGTGAAAAGCCAAGGTTCGACGGCCGGCGACCACCCCATCGTCGGGAATTGGCCGCCGGAGCTCACCGGAGACAGTCCCCTGTTTTCTCTTTTTCCTATTTATTTTCTAGATTATTGCTCTATCTTCTAAAATCCCTAGAAATTTACAGGAAGATCCAAAAATGCCAAACCAAAATTTGTTAGAACCCTCGTGAAAAGGACTAATTGTCTGTTAAAGCACTTTTTAACAAATGAGCAAAAATTTGCAGAATTAATTAGAACAATACTTTCTGTTTTTGAATTTTAAATTGAGTTCTAGAGCAATTCTAGGGCTGACCTTTGATCCACAAGTGCACCATGACACTACACACTCTCTGGGATTTTATGAAGATTTTAGGAACAGGAAATGGCATCTTCCTAGTTTAAATACCATTTTCTAAAGTACATTGTAAAAGTCATTTATAAGGTTAGACCCAAAAGCAAAGTTTTATATATGGTGCTCAAGATTGCCCACATAAAATTTAATGATTTTATTCTGATGTTTACTGGTGCTTTCTGATTTTATAAGATCTAAAAACAAGAACTTTGATGAATTTTTATAAAATATAGAAAATTCATCTAGGCCCCACCCAAAGCCCAAAATTCTTATTCCAGGGAGTTCCAACAACTAAAAATAATCTTGAGGAAGAATTAAAATCTTCATTTTAACCCTAGTTTAATAGCCGAAGGAATTAAATAATATTAACCGATGAAAATTGTCGAATTAACTTAACTAGAGTTGAAGTTGTTGAACACGCCAACTAAAAGTCACCTCTTCTTTAAACATCATTCACAGATTAAGATTTGAATTTAATCGACGGCGTCGAGTAATTAGGGTTAACCCTAATTCTAGGCGTCACCAATCAAAACCCTAGATTACTCTTGATAGTAACAATAAGTTTTTTTTATTAAACTTATCATAATCCTACTGCATCATGTAGATTCTGACGCTCACGAGGTAGCTGCCGATTCAAGTTCCTCGACCCCCGCTGAAGAAGTCAACACCAACACTGAAGAACCAGGCTAGCCCCGGTACACAACCGTTGTTTAAAGTTTTACTTTTATAACTAAGTGCATCTTGTTTGTGCATTAAGTGCTAGGAGTTGATTGAAACCATAGCTGCGTTGTTTCCCATAGGAAACCCTGTCGGTAGCTGGTATAGATACCCCCTAGTCTGCTATGCTTAGTAGGTATTACCGGTAGAAGTCGAGCAGAGTGGACGCTGCTCGCGAAAGGATAGGTTGTTGAATGAAACTATTTCATGAGATGGGTCACACGAATGTGAATAAGTAAGAAAGATAAAAGTTTGAGGGTCAGACAGGATACACAGTAGGTCGGCGACTGGACCGGGTCTAGGGTGACCGAAGACTTGTCTGATCTGTGTGGTCCGAGACTGATCGAGTGTTGAATGTACTGGTCGTATGCTGGGTGTTATGGGCCCCAGTAAACCTATGTAGCCTAGTGATGGCAACGTCGAACCTGCCCTACGGTGTCTGACTAGGAGGAGATCTGGGGTGGGCAGCGTGGGAACTCCACAGAAACCGTCTGGGACGTGTTGTCTGGTGGGACGCGGCGCTGCTAAGGCAGGCGTAGGAGGGAATTGACGTTGCAGGAGCTGGCGTGAACGGTTGCCACGTGTGGGTCTGGGACACGCATGTGTCGTACGGTCAGGTTTTTCCCTGCAGGGTATAAAATCGTTTCGAACCGCTGTCGGTCCCAGTTAGTGAGCATGCTCGTGAAACGCACCATTTTTTAGTAAATAGGTTGAGACACAATGAGAAGGAACTATGATTATTACTAATGCTGTTGTTACTTCTGTTATGTTTGCTTAGTTTGGTGCTAACTAAATTTATTTTCTAATCACTTAATTGGCGCTAAAATTTGACAAGAGTAGTATAGGCTTGCGAGTCCTTTTGCAAGTAAACCCACCCGAGTCAGCCAGCATGTCTAGGAGTCGGCTGTAGTCAGCCATCTTTGTCGGGTAAGTCCTGCTGAGCTTCTTAGAAGCTCACGCTTTAGCGTTTTGTGTTTCAGGCGTCGTCATGCAGGAACCAGCAGGTCGCTTCCATTGGGACGAGCCTCTCCCTGAGTTTGGGAACCTCCAGTGGGAGTTGTGCGAGTCGCCGCAGTGATTTGTTGAAGTGGCTAGTAGCATGATGCCCGTGGGCACGGCGCGTGCTTTTGCTTAAGTCCGAGTGTCGGAGTTGTAATCGTTCTAGTCTTCCGCTGTTATCGTTTTCAAAACTTTTGCGTACTCTGAAACAATGTAAGATTTCAACTTCAAATTTATGAACCAATGATGTATTAAGTTCCCTCTTCTTGTAAATTATTGTTGTGTATCCCTGCCTGCGTTGTATCGTGTGTACGCTCGTTTCGTCGAGCGTTGCCCAACAGGATCTTGGCTTAACGACTGACCGGATCCGTCCCGAGACGAGGTTTTCTGGGCGGGTCGTGTCACCTCCTTTCTCCTCCCTCTCTCCCCTTCCGCGCGTGAACCGCGCGTGAAGAGGACGACGGCAAGCGACAAAAGGAGCACGCCAGACTCCTCTTTCTCTCCACGCAACGCTCCTGACGCACCGCTGCCAGACACATTTCTCTTGACGCGGACCCGCCCAGAAAACCTTGTCTCGGGACGGATCCAGTCGGTCGTTGTGCCAGTATCTTGTTGGGCAATGCTCATTGAAGCGAGCGTACACACGATACAACACAGGCAGGAATAAACAGCAATGATTTACAAGGAGAGAGAACTTAATACACTATTGGTTCATAGTTTGAAACTTAAGTCTTACAGTAAATCAGAGTACGCAATTAAAGTTTTGAAAATAACAGCGGAAGACTTCATCGATTACAGACTCCGACGCTCTGACTGCAGCCGACTCCTAGACATGCTGGCTGACGCGGATGGGTTTACTTGCAAAAACGGACTCGCAAGCCTGTACTACTCTTGGTCAAATTTTAGCACCAGATTAAGTGATTAGAATATAAATTTAGTTCGCCCTGGACTAATCAAACATAACCGAAGCAACAATAGCAATAGTAATAATCATAATTCATTCTCATTGTTTCTCAACCTATTTACTAGAATGTGATAGAGAGTTCAAGTAAGCTCATAGCTGAGAGCTTACCTGATCGTACGACACGTGCGTGTCCCAGACTCGCACGTGGCAACTGTTCACACCAGCTCCTGCAACGTCAAGTCCAGCCTACGCATGCCTTAGCAGCGCCGCATCCCACCAGACAACACGTCTTAGACGGTTTCTGTGGAGTTCCCACGCTGCCCGTCCCAGATCTCCTCCTAATCAGACACCATAGGGCAGGTTCGACGTTGCAATCACTAGGCTACGTAGGTTTATTGGGGCCCATATCACCCAGCATACGATCAGTACATTCAATAATTGCTCAGCTGTGCCACACGGATCAGACCAGACTACGGTCACCCTGGTCCCGGACCAGACGCCGACCTACTTGTACCCGGTCTGACCCTCAATCTTTTATCTTTCTTACTTATTCACAATCATGTGGCACATCTCATGTAATGGTTTCATTCAATATCTCCAACCACTCGCGAGCAGCGTCCACTCTGCTCGACTTCTACCGGCAATTATCTGCTAAGCATAGCATACTAAGGGTATCTATACCAGCTACCGTCAGGGTTTCCTATGAGAAACAAATGTAACTATGGTTTCAATCAATTCCTAGCACTTAATGCACAAACAAGACACACTGAGTTATAAAAGCAAAATTTTAAATATCGGTTGTGCATCGGGGCTTGCCTGGTTCTCCGGCATTGTTGTTGACCTCTTCTGTGGAAATCGAAGAACCCGGATCTGCAGCTACCTCGTGCGCTTCGGAATCTACATGATATAGTATGATTATGATAAGTTTTATAAAAAGAGTCATAATGCCTTTGTTAAAGATTAACTAAGGATTCCGACGTTTACGGATTAGGGTTAACCCTAATTCCTCGACGCCGTCGATTTATTTCAATTCTTAACCTGTGAATGATGTTCAGAGAAATCTATTCAAATTTCCCATGAGGAGACTTTTAGTTGGCTTCAACAACTTCAACTTTAGTTAAGGTTAATTCGATATTTTTCATTGGTTAAACATTATTTAATTTCTTTGACTATTAAACTAGGGTTAAAATGAAAATTTTAATTTCACCTCAAGATTATTTTAGTTGATAGCACTTTCTGAAATAAGCATTTTGAGCTTTGGGTGGGGCCTAGATGAATTCTCTAGATTTTATAAAAATTCATCAAATTTCCTGTTTTTAAATTTTATAAAATCAGAAAGCCATAGTAAATCTTAGAATGAAATTATGAAATTTTATGTGGTCACTCCTGAGCATCAAATCTAAAACTTTTCTTTTGGGTCTAATCTTTTGAATGACTTTTACAATGTATTTTAGAAAAAGGTACTTTAACTAGGAAGATTGAAGTAATTTAATAGGGCTACATGCAACTTCGTGGTCCTAAAATATTCATAAAATTCCAGGGGCTGTGTAATATCATGGTGTATTTGTGGATAAAAGATTAGCCCTAACATTACTCTAGAATTCAAATTGAAATTTAAAAACAAATTTTAATTAATTCTGCAAATTTTTGAACATTATCTAAAAAGTGCTTTAACAGAAAATTATTCCTTCTCATGGGGGTTCTAACAAATTTTAGTTTGTCATTTGTGGATTTTCCTATGAATTCTAGGAATTTTACAAAATAGAGCAATATCCTGGGAAATAAATAGGAAAAGAAAAACAGGGAATTGCGCCGGCGAGCTCCGGCGGCCAATTGCCGGTGATGGGGTGGTCGCCGACGGTCGAACCTCAGCTTTCCATGATCCACTCGACACGGCGATGCCCGGAAACACGACGAAGATCAAGGTTTGGCACGGGAGAGGGGTCTCACCGGAGGGGTGGTGATGGCGGCGGCGGTGAGCAAAATTCCGGCGATGGGGGCTCGATTTCGGAGGAGGGGAAATGCTGTGAGCTTCACGGGGGAGGGAGGAAGGGATTAGGTGAGGGAATTGGGGTAGGGAAGGACTGGAAGGGAGAGTTCACCGAGCACCCTTCGGCAATGGCGGCGGCGGCCGTGGAGTAGGGAGGAAGAAGGGGAAATTTGCGGTGGCGCTGCAAGGAAAAGGAGAAGAAGGGAGGGAGAAGGGAGGTGCTCGTGCTTTTAAGGAGCTTCGGAGCGAGGAGGGACAGCTCGGCCACGCCGGCATGGGCGGCACAGCTCGGGCGGCGCATGACGTGGGGAATTAACTCTGCCGCGGGGAGGAAAAGTGAGGGAGAGAGAGAAGGAGGGAGGAGGAGAGGGGGAAGATGGCGCGGGCATTGAAAGCGGCGTGCAAGCCGCGGCCGCGCCGATCGGGCGGGAGCATCCTGCCGCCCGCCGCTTTTGTCGGGCGGGCGGTGGGCACTGTAGCCCGTCGCTATTGTCGGTTCTTTTTTTTTTATTGAAGCTGGAATCCAATACGATGGAAAAGTATGCTTCCTGAGTTCCAAAATTTTTGAAAATTTTTTTGTAGGCTCAGAAATGTATTTGAAGCATTTTTCATTTAGGGTTCAAGTCATGATTTGGCCTCTAAAAATTCTTGAATGTCCAAAGTGATTTCTGCTTGGGTGAATTTTTAAGAGGTCTAAATCCTTTCCAAAAATTTTGAATAAATTCCAACAATTCTGTTTCGAAGTGTACTTAATTGTTGTGTAAAAATATGGCTAGGGTTCTATGGAAATTTAGATAGCCATGAGTTAGGGTTTGGATTTAATTCCTGTTAACAGGATTTCGACACCGTTAGTTGAATTTTTCCGACTTTAGCTATAGTGTTCTGTTGTGTGCCAAAGTTTTTATAGTGATCCTTTGGAGCATTTCAAACATCATTTCTTTTTATTTCCAATGTCGATTTTACTTTTACGTGTGAAATTTAACTTCTAGGGTTTAAATCTGTCCATAACTTTTTAAGTCACATCTGGGGTGTCACATCTCTCTTCCCCGCGCCCACGCCCATTCGCCATCATTGCCGCCCCGCAACCCGCGCCCCCCCTCACGTGGACAGCCCGCCACGGGCAACTCCAGGAGGCGACGCCTTGCTATTTAACCTCCTCTCACCCCCTTCAGCTCTTAGAGCAGCAGCACCTCCTCTAGTTCACCCACTCGTCGGGAACACCATCTTCTTAAACCTTCCGCCGAAAGCACCGCCGCCAGCTTTTGAGGTTCCAATTCGTCCTCTCGGTACCATCTTGGTTCGATTCCTTTCACCAGCTAGCTTCTCTTTTCCTTGCGCTTCTAGTGACAAGGTTTTGCCCACAGGAAGCCGCCGGTGAGGAAGAACTCGCCGCACCGCCTCTGCCGCCATTGTCGCCACCATGAGTTGCTCATCACCGACCAGTCTTCAGTAATCCTCGTGATCTTCATCACCGACCAATCGACTCCACGCGACACGGTGATGCTCCCAGACATCTTAGTCGAACCCTAAAACCCCTCCTCCATCGCGCGCATCGCCGGCGATGAACTTCTCCCGCAGCCCCTGTCCTGTTTTTGTTTTACTTCTGGAGTTCCAAAACTCTTATGAAGTTGGAACTATGCCAGAAGTATGTCATGACAAGCAGAACGCCCTTGTTCTGTTCTAATTTTGGAGTTCTAGAACTCTTCTAAAGTTGGAATTGTGCCAGAAGTATGTCACGACAAGCAGAACGCCCCTCCTCTGTTTTTGTCGTACTTCTGAAGTTCCCGAACTCTTCTAAAGTTGGAATTATGCCAGAAGTATGTCATGGCAAGCAGAACCCCTTGTTCTGCTTTTGACTTACTTCTAGAGTTTCAGAACTGTTCTGTAGTTGGAACTGTGTCACAAGTATGTCATGGCAAGGAGAACCCCTTGTTCTGCTTTTGCTTTACTTCTGGAGTTCCAGAACTCTTCTGAAGTTGGATTTGTGCCAAAAGTGTGTCATGGCAAGCAGAACCCCTTGTCCCGAGATTCTTAATGATTTTGGGTATTCTTCTGACCGATTTTGTAAAATGCATAATAAATCGATGCTAGCTCTCAAAATGGTGAGCCAAAATTTCATAGAATCCTTGTGAAATGTTCTAAACATCTGCTGAAACACTTTGTCATGAAAGTATATAGAACTTCCTAAATAAATAGATTCAGATGTTCTGTTTCTTATTTAATACTGGAGTTCTAGAACTTTTTTGGAGCTGAAACTTGTACCAATAGTGTGTCTTGGCATGCAGAACCTCCAGTAATTTTTCCCAGAAATTAATCTTGCCACGATTCTATGCATACCTGTATTTAATCTCCAAACTGCCATTTAAATTTACTATTTTCTAAAATACATTGTGCATGTCAACCAAAATTGATGATACCTGTTCTAAACCGCATTTCAGTAACATTCTAGTTCATGTATCTAGTTTCTTTATTTTATCAGTCTTTTGGTACCTTTTCTGGATTTGTTTAAGCTTAAATAACAGAAACTTGTCAGATTTTTAATAAAATCTTTGAAGCTCAATTTGACCCAAAACCAGTTTTCCGAATCGATAAAACTGTTTTCAAACATAACTTGAATAGTAGACCTCCGTTTGACATGTTTCTTTTTGCATTGTGTTCGTAATCTTAGTAGCTACCTCTCTGCACCATACACATCTTTTGTTTGCATCATGTCATCATGGCATACTTTCTCACACCGACGCGTTTCACTTTATAGAGTACGATCCTGTGACACCAAGATTCAGGGCTTAATAGGATTAATAGGATACTCATATCAACAAGTTACAACTTCATTTTTGATAGCCAAGCTCCGAAAACCTTCGAGGTTAAGCGCAATTTCAGGATGGGTGACCGACTGGAAAGTTATTCTCGGGTGCGCACGAGTGAGGACAAATGTGCGTAGAAAGACTTATGTTGGTCTGTCAGGCCACCCTATGTCCTATAAAAAGCTACCTGATATAAGCGGGCCCAACCTCAAGGAGGCAGGACGTTACACAATGGTATCAGAGCCGACTCTCGCGGTTGCACGTGCGCGTGTGTGGTCTGTGAGGCCAGCTTATGTCCTATAAAAAGCTACCTGATGTAAGCGGGCCCGACCTCGAGGAAGCGGGACATTACATAATGTTATCAAAGCCGACTCTCGCGGTTTTACAGGCGCGTGTGTCGCAGTTCCGCAGACATGGTGTGCATGGCTGGTGTGTATCCAGAGTGGTCACGCAGCATGACACATGCGCTGGCACTGGACACATGGACGTGGCTAAGAGAGAATGTTCCTGGCCGGGGATTGACCGATGAGGACGTCGGGCTCTTAAGGGGGTGAGTATGTGACATCCCGATCCAGAGCTTAATAGGATTAATAGGATACTCATATCAATAAGTTATAACTTTTTTCTGATAGCCTAGCTCCGAAAACCTCCGAGGTTAAGTGTGCTTGGCCTGGCGCAATTTCAGTATGGGTGACCGACCGGGAAGTCATTCCCGGGTGCGCACGAGTGAGGCCAGCCTACGTCCTATAAAAAGGTATCTGATGTAAGCAGGCCCGGTCTCGAGGAGGCGGGACGTTACATAATGGTATCAGAGCCGACTCTCGCGGTTTCACGGGCGCGCGTGTGTCGCAGTTGCGCAGGCATGGTGTGCATGGCTAGTGTGGATCAAGAGTGGTCACACAGCATGACACATGCGCTAGTACTGGACACATGGACGTGGTCAAGAGAGAACGTTCCTGGCTTGGGATTGACCGATGAGGACGTAGGTCTCTTAAGGGGGTGAGTATGTGACACCCCAATCTAGGGCTTAATAGGATTAATAGGATACTCATATCAACAAGTTGCAACTTGTTTTCCGGTAGCCTAGCTCTGAAAACCTCCGAGGTTAAGCGTGCTTGGCCTGGAGCAATTTCAGGATGGGTCACCGACCGGGAAGTTATTTCGGGTGCGCACAGTTGAGGACAAATGTGCGTAGAAAAGACTTGTGTTGGTCTATGAGGCCAGCTATGTCCTATAAAAAAGGTACCTGATGTAAGCAGCCTGGCCTCGAGGAGCGGGACGTTACAGATCCGTCGGAGAGTGACGCGGGTGCTGCTGAGGGAGGAGCATCAGAAGTGACCAGGTCGCTAAGGAGAACACTACTGCTGTTGCTGAAGGCAAGCACCTCATATTGCTATCCTAAGTAAATACTTAATGTTAATATATATGCTTACGTATAGGATTGCATTAGTCAGGCAATAGTGGTAATGTTGGGAAATCCTATTATTGTTGCATGTTACCCCTCCTTGATTTGATTACATCACCTTGTCAACTGGGTAGTGTGTCCTTGTTCGAGTCACGAAATGCTTAGCCATGCTTAGATTAACAGTAGAAGTCGAGTGGTAACTCCCACTCGCATGCATAGGATTCACCCCGATTGCTAATGAGCTTTGTGGTAAGTTCATATGTTGATAAAGTTAAAAGTGTTAAAACTGAAATCTGGATGGTGGATTAGGAGTGAAACAAGACGTCGAGGTGTTGTGTGCCGTAGGCCCCGTCTGAGTTGACCTAGGACCCGCCCGTGTTATTCTTGGCCTGAGCACTTTCCGTTCATACCACATGTCGATATAATGGTAAGACAAGCTGAGTATCTTACTGCGTACCAACATTTGGTCGATGACTGCATGGTGCATGGAACGAGGGACTCAAGTGTGCCTGTGAGGCCGTGATACTCGACATCGAGTGGATTTTTCAACCGTGTGGACACGAGTGTGAAAAAGGTTGACATGACTACTCCCTTGTGTAACTTTAGCGGGTTGCACGAGCCTTATGGTCCTCAGTCGTGTGGGTACAGTTGGACTCCCCTGCAGGGTGTATAATCGGTTCGAATCGCCCTGGTCTCGGTTATGATCAAGCTCAGTGTTCTTTGGATAATATCGTAGAGTTGACGCATATATAATGCGAAATGGATTATGGTTGATGGTATACTTGATTTATAGTTACATGGTACTTATGGTCTTAGTTTTAGTAGGTGTTTATGCCCGTAGAGTCTTTTACTTTATACTTATTCACATATGCTTAGTGCAGCTTTAAGCAATCAAGTCTATCCCTATGCCTTACTTACCTTGCTACTACCATATTGCATTATCCTTGGAGTCGAAATAATTCCCACAACAGGACAAGTCTTGCAAGTACCTTCGTACTTAATGTTTGTTGCTTAAGTTTTTACAGGTGAGGATGAGTTGGTGTTCGGCTACTTTGTCCCGCCGAAGTCAGCAAGGGCGAGGAGTACTCCGGACGTTCGTATGCTCGTGATTTGCGATGTTCGTGGGCTGAGCATCGTGATCGTTTGTTGTTTTATCTTTGCAGACGCCGCGACCGCTCTATTCCTAAGGATCGCTTCCGCATTTTAATTTCAGGACTTATGTATCGAACCTAGGGTCTGTAATATTACTTTAAAACTGATGTAACCGAA